>OZ017738.1:87779507-90418007 GCA_963969285.1 Odontomyia ornata | reverse complement strand
GGATGGGGCGCGCAGGTCCATTTTCCCCTTTGTGCTGGTCACCCAGGACTACTGCCAATGATTGAGTGAGCATTGCCTCTCCTCGCAGGGAACTGTCTCCCTCGTGTCTTTGTTTCGATGCAAGTAGCTAGCTTTCTAGCAAAGAGAACGAATGGAGTGACGCCTACGCTGACTTGCATGACATGATATGAATCAGAGACTGCTGGATATGCAGACGCAATCCACAGTGCTCTTTTTCTCTGTACCTGTGCCAAGCGCTTGGTAAAGCTTTTGCAGAAAGCGTTACACCATATTCTTCCTTTGCACAAAAGCACAGCCTCTACCGCAATCATCAATAGTTGCCTCCTTGATTAGTTGGGTTCACCCTATGTTGGCGATAAGTTGTCTCAAAACCGATTCGCTTGAAGGAGTTTATCAGCCATGACCCTGATTTGCTCAGAAAACCCCATATTCTAGTCAATCAGCAACGCCAGGTACTTTACTGCTAGTTTCAATGTAACCAGTGCTTGCCCAATACTAACCGTCCTTACTCTAGTATTTCTCTACTTTACAAGGCGACTGGCTCAGTTTTCTCCAGTGCTAAACCGATCCCATAAGCAGTCTTCCAGTCTATCACCCAGCGCATTAGCATACTGATTTTAAGTTGCACCTGTTCGACTGTGTGCCCAGTGACTAGCACGGCAATATCATCCGCGTAGCCGATCAGTCTTAGTAGCGTATCTTACGTCTTAGTAGCGTATCTTACAATATGTTTCATAAGTCCGGACCCAGGACAGATCCTTGAGCTACACGCGATTTAACAAACTCCTGGCCTCTAAATAAAATCATGCTGGTGAAAAATCATAACCAAAGAAGTGAGTTAAATGCAAACTATCTCAATATAAGACCATATGTGAGATTGCTTAAATGAGTAAAAACAGGAATAGAATAAAAAGGCCGATCCATTGCAAAAGACAACGCTGCAGCTTCTAGAGATCACCTTTAGGTGGCTATAATTGATGAATCCTGGTAAGCATCAGAGATGGCAATCCACTTTACCACACTGTAAATGTCAAGCATGCTAAAGAAATGCATTTTTCATGTAATCTTTTCAAATGTTATTAAAAGTTTTACATTTTCCCACTTAAAAATGTATTTTTTTCAAAACAGCACTCCAAAGTACACATATGGCACGCTTTCGACAAAATATAAAATAACAAGTTACACGAAAAGTGTACTGATTTTAAATACTTCGCATTGAGAGTGTATTGTGGAATTTGGTGGGCTCAATATTTCACGACAAATCTAGTCATATTGTCAGCGGTTCTAGGCCATCAAATAAATGGACCATGCTGCTTTGGGTTTCCTCAGCAAATGCATCACTTAGTTTAAGGACGCTTCGGATGGTTTGATACTCATTTCTTTCAGACCAAAGGCCTGGATTTATTTACCAATCATAAATGTAAAAACTTGACAGCTTTACCATGGTTTGCGTATCAACAGCCTGAATATACCCATAGATGACTGGTTAGTCCTCAAGGCTGAGAACTCTAAAGTATCTAACCCCACGTTCCTTCTACTCATAAACAAGGAAAACTGAGAGGCTTTTAAGAGAGCAGATCTACCTATGTGGTATAACATAAGGTATGTCAAACTCAAAATCTTTCCTCCCTCAAATTCGAAAGGAAGATCAAATGGAGGCATCAACCGGGTTACTAAAAGAAATGAAGATTCACAAAAATTTTCCGGCTAACGTTGAAAGTAGTGTTGATTGACTCGCAGCACTCCAAATGTGTTTCGGACAAACCTACCATTTTTTCCAATGGGGAAAACATCAAACTCGTTTTAATATAGGAGTCGTAGGCTAAATACTCATCTATAAAGGAATTCCTTGAGAAAAATCGTTACTTTTTCTATAGCTCGGGCACTCTGATTGGCAAGCCTAAAGTTTGCATCTTGGCTAAGAGGAACATAAACGCTTTCTTGTATCCTAATTTTAGCTCTGGAGATATTACAGTGATTAAACTGGAGATCACATACAGGAACAGTCCTTAAGTCTCCTCTGCCTATTTAACCCATGACCGATTACCACTGCCTGAGTATCTGCGACGATTAATATCTAGTTCATCATGAAAGAGAGACACTGTATTTCTAGAATGCGATGCCAGTCAAAGACCTATGCTTTTGGGCAGTGCAGAAACTAACGGTAGAGGTGAATAAATACCTGATTGCATTATTGACAATAATATCAAGGCAATGTAGTCGTCGTGATGTAGTGGTTAGAGAGCTAACCCCGTAAGCCGAAGGTGCCTGGCTCAAATCCCGTTGGTGACTACGAGATTTTTTTTTCGAATGAGTTTTCGAACAGACTATAAGCCCATTCAATTACGATACGCATTGCTTTGACAATAGGATGTATCGCAGCTAAGTGAATGGACACATGGCCTAGCGTGGTACTGACAATTTCACCTTCTTGAGTGCCGATATGATCAAAATAATGAACAACTCTATCTCTAAGCGAAGGCTCGAAAGGAGCTCTAATGCTAAAACCAAATAAAACAAAATATAACAAGCCACGCTCTGGCTTTCAGAGGGAGGACTGCAAAGGTTGGGAAAAGTCTCCCCGATATGACACTGATGAAATGTAGTGAATATATTTTCGTTGGGAATTAAAAAGAACCTGTTTGTAATTTTTCGTGTACCATAACTGGATATTGGTCAACCTTGTCTATTTCATATTCAGTAAAATACGGTAAAAAACCTACTTCTCCATGGGGAAATAAAAATCTGGCGAACCCGAGGATTCAAAATAGAAACATAACCTCTAAGTAAAAATAACCTTACAATGTCTACCTAAGATGGGACAAACAATCTATTAAATCAACCAAAAAAGGCTTGGAAAGAATACTGCGATCCTTTACATGAGCTCAAGATTTCAACTAGACTTTCGAAGATCTTGTCCCAAAGTGCAATCCAATCCGTCTTGACTAAAAAGTCTGACGGGACATGGACAAAATCTTCAGGGAAAACCTTGAAGCTTTTTATGAATACCCACTCTACTGCATGCAATGATTGTCATGCCGTAGAAAACCCTCTGCAAGATGTGGTTAGTTTCTCGGCACAGGACATCGAGCAAATCATTATGCAAAAATGAGTCTCGTGGGTCGACGATAGCCTTTCTTCATTCAAACTTACTGGTCTAGACGGCATACTAACACAATTGCATAACCTAGCGATTTCTCGCCCTATCCTTATTTTAGCTCTGGATTTATTTGCTAAAAGATCACGACCCCAAGCTTTGGAGACAAGTTCTAGTAGTATTCATTCCGAAAGTGGGTAAAAGAGCCCATAACTTGCCAATAGAATTAAAATCCATCTGTCAAATATTTCTCGTAATTGAAACGCTTGAGGACATTTCAGGCATTCATGTGCGGAAGATGCTGGAAAATACACGGTCATCTAAACCTCAACATATAAATGCAGAAAACATGTCTGCAGATAGTGCCCTTCATAGTCCCATTACAATGGAAACAATACACGCTTCCTTCCTTCTACACATGAAGGAAGCTTACGATAATATCTGCACTGGAGCCGGCCATAAGTCTTTCTTCTACATAGAGGCAGAAAGATATCTAAATGATTGATAAGCTTCAATGTTGTGAAGTGGAGTTGTCCAATCAGATTTAGCTGACAATCACATCCCGAGATTTATATGAGAGGTGTAAGACGAGGGAACTTTTTCTACTTTTAAGGGCTTAGAAAGAGTGTCGAACCCCGTCTAGACGACTCAAACCAAGCCGATTGCCTTACCGGTTTGTTTAACTGTCTTCACAATGAAAGAAATAGAGGCTCACCCTTTGGTTGGGCAACGCATCATAATAAGTTTTAGCGAACGAAGGCGTCAAACTAGTTAAAATTTAGGACAGAGTGCCTGCGCAGCTTGGAGAGAATGCACTTTCATATCTGCGAATGAAAACGCTGCACCTCCAAGTCAAAAAGGGCCTCTATGGAGGGGAGAAAAAAAGGGGAAGGTAGAACCATCAAAAGTCAAAACTCGCTTGTCAGCCGATAAGGTAATGTCAATGATTTTTTGGAAGTCTCGATAAGTTTCCTTCACAATCGTTGCAGGTTCAAGCTGCGTATCGGTCAAAAGGCACCGTCAACCCATCCGAGACGTCTTGCTGTTGCACGACAATGCAAAACCCCACTCTGCAGCCCTAACAATCCAAAAGTTTGGTGATATTAATTAGGCTACTCTTGATTATCTTCTTTATAGCTCTGACCTTTCATCTTGCGATTTCTATATCTCAAAGAAGCACTTGAAGGAGAGTGTTTTGCGGATGAACAACAGGTTGAACAATATTAGTTAGATACTCACTCGAAGACATTTTTCAAAAACGGCATGAACCACCTATCTATTCTGTACATTACCATAGAAGGTAACTATGTAGAAACTTAACTATAAAGTGTGTTTTCTTCTTCAATGTCAAATAAATTTTTTTTTCCAAAAGGCTCGTCTCTGCTCTATTTTGGATACTTGTGATAGGTAAACTTCTTGACAAGAAGATGATAAAGGCATGATTCTTCTGGCGTCAAGTATGTTCTCCTTCGTCATCAGCGGAATCATGGAATACGCCCTGGAAAAAGTGAATTCGTCGGCTACAATTGTTGGCCTCAGCATAATCTCGCCAAAGTCAAAATCTTCGAATTATTCTAAATCCTATGTTCATCTGAAGGGCAAATAAAGAAAATTGTATCAAGGAAAGGTGTTCACGACGCCAACTGCCTATGCAATCCCTTAGCTGAACTGAAGGTGAAGCAATTCGGGATACGCTTTCTAACATATCTAGAGTAGAGAAATTGCGAGGCATTGGAGGGCTACAAATCTTAACTATATGATTCAAAAATGGAGTGCAGAGTTGGAGCATGAGTCTTATTGGAAGTGATAAATCTAACCCAAATCTTTCACTTTCCTAACTATTCCAGTGTCTGACAGGCGGAAGTACAGGCTATTCGAGAAATGCGGTATACCCAAGGATCAATCATTTACAAATTGGAAGAGTGTCGCTATATGCTTAGATAGCCAAGACGGTATCAAGGCTCTTCACTCAGCTATCACATCCTCTAAGGTGGTAGGATAATGTCCAGAGAGTTGTCCTCCATGAACAGCTGCTTTACATTAACGTTTCTCTGGGTTACCGGACATATTATATGAACATAGAGAAAAATGAATAGACCAACAATCGAAGTGCGGCTCAGAGTTTGATGTGGCTTTTACGGAAGCCGTTACCATACCGCTAGCCGTCATACAGGCAGCAATTTCCTTAGATGAATCACAGTAGTAAGGAAGAAATGGCCAACTTTCTGCAGCACTAGGACAGCTGAACTCCTCACATAGTAATATTTAGGGTCCTTACAAAGTAATATTTAGGGACTCAGACGTTAGTACAGGTCATAGGACGATTAGAATTCATTCAGCCGAGATGAATATCATGCGCATATTGGAGAATCCGTTATAACGTAAATGGAGAGGAGAATATTGTTCACTTCCTCTGTCATTGTCCATCCCTAACTAGAGCCAATCAACAAACACTGCAAAAAGAATATCATATTGTTATTATTGTTCCTGAATGTATCGGGCTAGACATGAAACTTCAGAGGCTCCTACTATGACAAATAATCAATGGAGTTGTGGCATCAAAATGGCATCAATTATTTGCTAATTAGGATTTCAGGTTAAAAATAAAGGAGCAGGCCACTGTAAGCAAACAACCCATCAAGAAGTTGTACTCTACATTTTCTTTTTGCTTGATTCCCATGCAGCATATATGATTTTAACTATGTTAGGCAAATCTAACTAAGTTAAGATTAGTCGGAAATCGGGAGCGCTTTATCGAAATATTTTCTAGAATGTTCAAAAGCATATTTAGGTAGCTTAACTAGATTTCTTACCAATAAGTTCAAAAAGGCGCAAGTTTATGGTGAACATAAAAAACAAAAATTTACTACGAGTTTGAGGTGCATGCTCCATTTAGGGCAACTAATATGGCCAAAATGCGAATTAAAGTAGCTTAACGTGCTTCCTCTACACCTGAAAAAATAAGTTTTATAAAATTACACAGAAATCCTGCAAAAGTCAGACATTTTTAGGCATTTTTGGGTCGGTAAAAAGCTACGGCATGTAACCGAAAAATTGGTGTAAATTTATTTTTTAGTAGATGCTTAAGTAAATCATCCTAATTAATGGTCAATTGTCAGATTGGCAAACATAAATTAATATGCAGCCATTCTGTTCATCTCACTGTTATCTTTCCCTTTCTCCATCATCAACTTAAACACTAATTCGTTTAAATTTTTATGTTATCAAAGAATGGTGTTATCAAGTTCTTACCAAATGTCACCGACTCTGATACTACTCTCAATTTTATTGGGGGTACTCTGGCTGAAGCTCTTCGGTCCCGACTAATTCACCCAAAGACGAGCCTTCCGAACGAGAAAACGACTGACCAGATTATAATTAGTACACAGTATATAATCAAATATAAGAAAGCCTCAAAGTGATAGCTACCTTTACATCACCTGTGCACTTTCCTCCTAGTTTACAAATCTCTGCACCACATTTTTTCACTTCCATTACCACTTTGTCGAATTGAAATCGTAGTATTGCCGCTTTCCCACTTCGGTTCTGGCTTTTAAATATATTCGCTTCATACTACTACTTGAGTCCCTAAATGCAGGCTCTCTAATTCTCCCGAGCCGCACTCTTCACATGCTAAAAATTCAATGCTACCGTAATTACAGAACTAAAATTTCAAATCAATCCATCTTTACGTTGCAATTGTTCTTTTTTCCTTGATCCTATTCCCTATACTAATCAGGCGCTCCTTCTTTTGCTTCTACTGCAGCTGCTCCCAGTTTTTTCTCCCTGCCGGAACTTCTCCAACATTTTCACATCTGATTCGCAAAATTGCTCCCAACTATCCGCTCACTGGCATATTTTCTTAATTTCGGTTGGTTTCCACCTGTCGACGTAAACTTCCATACTTTAATTCGTTGAAAAAAAAAACTCCGATCATCACAGCTCATCCCGTCCATCCGAAAAATCACAAAAGAAAAAGCGTGCCAACCTTTCCGGCCCTAAATAGGCTTGGTAAATGGCTATTCTTCATCTGCCAGGAGACTTCATTCATAGGGTTAATTACCCTCCAAGAGTGATTTTTCCCTTTGTGGAAGTAGTTTGCCTTGCTTCAGTTTTACTCAAAATAGATTTCACTCAGCGACGTCTCTGCATGACAGTTCAAACTGCCAGCATTGATTGTTTAAATATCGACGTGAATTTAAAATAATCATCGCGCACTAGTCCAATTCGAACCTTTGCGTTAAGATTTATTAGGCAATCTCGTCATCGACGAGAATTGAAACTTTTAAACTCGATGGTCATCAATACAGTTTGTTTTTGTTCCTTCTCGTTAACCACGACTAGGGGCCGTATTGATTTGTTCTTTCAGTTTACAATTCCCCATTTGATAGTGCGAAAATGTCGCGAATACGATTATTTCTTTTCATTTTTTTTTAATTAGCACTACAGCTCCTTTCGTGCCTTCGCTATGAGAATTTAGAGTATCTCATTATCTTGATCGAATGTATCAGGACTCGGTAAGGTGATATGGTCAGTACCATGCTTTAGCCCTGTGTCCGTCTACCAGCACATATCATAATTTTAAGCCAGCACATATCATAACTGAATGGACCTAAAGTCCGTCTGAAGATTCACTCGAACGAAATCGAACCAGGGACTTTCGGCTTACGAGATGAGTGCTCTAACCACTCCACAACGCGAACTACATATTTATGCTTGCCGTGGCTAATAATCATCCAAATTTTTTGGTAGTGATGTACAGCGGCACGATGTTGTCACTCTGCCAGGAAGTCAGGTAAGATTTCCAGCGCACTTGAAATGTCCAGTTGGATGATTGTTCACCGAATCTTTTTGGCGATGGTTCAAATCTACCTAACCACACAAAATGTTGGATTGTTTTGTTGTTATTGTCCGTGGCTATGATATCAGTACTTATTTTGAATATGTTTTTCTAGAAGTCACGAATTAGCTTAGTAGTAGACTCACTGTGTTAGTGATTTGTTTCGAATCTGTTGAGGCAAATTATGTGATAGTCGTTTCACCAGTGAAATGCACACATAGGTGATATTGAACCTCGATCAGCTTCTTACTCATCAATTTGTTGTCATGTGCAGATGATTTGAATCCATATCGAGCTCGCGTTGGATCATGTTGCTCTCCACGACTGTTACTGCTAATGTTGTGGCGTGTGAATCGGAAGCAATCTAACTAGCAAAGTTTATTTAAATATTTAAAAATAAAATGATACATGGCCCAGCTTTAAGTGAAATTACAATAAGTAATTTTATAAATTTAAGATAAAATTCCTGCCCTGGGCTACTATATTACACTATCGAAAAAATCTCGTCAAGTTCGGTTCGGTGTTGCATTGATTAAAATATTGCCAGATCACGTATGGTAGTGTTTGGAGCAAACTAAACTAAGCAATCCCGAAGTTCACCGGTAGCAATAGGAATTGAACCCGCACAGCACAGATCTCAAAGCGCTCGCATGGAGTCACGGGACATGTTACAATATTTATCCTAAGCTAAATTATCTACATAAGGCGCACTTAAATTTTCAATTGTCGTGGCGAGTGTAGTGTAATGCTGATTGCCTTATCAGCTAATATAATTTAAACAAGCTTCTGTTATAGGACTCATGTAATTTGCCTAAAATTATGTATGATTGGCCGAAAGTCATTTAAGATTTTTATGGTTCATATGAAAACAATTTACCCAAGTGAACTTTGGTGGTTTTATCGTAGTTTTTCTTTTCTTTCGGTATACTTTTCACCCATGATTCTTCTCCACAAGCAAACATTAAGTCAACCCCCACCATTGATTCACTTATCTCTGATACCATTGCCATCGTTGATTTTCTTTGCTATCATTACTTACATAGTCACCACGACCCACCAAAAAATATTGTAGCTCATACAGAACCACGAAAAACTTATCCAACACATTAAATCCTGCGAAAAGTGTAATGCCGTGAGAGTGTTAAGTAAGCAACGAAACAGTAAAGTACTTAAGAAACGCTTTGCGGATCAGTGAACATAAAAAGGTTTTCGCATCGTTGTCCTCTCGTTTTCGATGCTTGCGCGTTTTCAACTTTGTAACGAAACTTTTCGTCTAAGAATTACAAGAACATACCAAGTCCTTGGGAGTGAGAGTGAAAAACTTTAACTTGGTCTTCATCTTAACAAAGTCGTCGTAAAGTTTCTCCGATTTTAGCTTCTTGTTTTTGTTATTGCTTCTACGGTTCCATGAGACTGTGTTGTTTTTGTAACGGCTTAGCTATGTAAAATTGTATCGTTTAAAAATAAGAGAAAAGCGAGATTTTGCGAAAACAAAAACCACTTTTGTATGTATATAGTATAGTATATTTTATTACGACTGAGCGGATGACATAAAGATCCTGTGACCAAAAGTCAAAGGAGAAAAAAGTAAAGAAGTGAAAAAATGCTCAAAGACTGAAGGTATGCGGAAGGAGAAAAGAAATTCTTGAAAGAATAGAGAGAGAAGTGCCACTCAAGCGATCTCAGAAAGTAGGAATAAGAAAAATTAGTCACAATATTTACAGCATAGAGTTTGAAAAATGTCCTTAAAGCCAACAAAATTTCATTATTTTCCTTTGGACCACGTAGCAGGTATTGTGTTCTAAGAGGCTGTGAGTAGTGGTGAATAAAGAATGTTTCGTTTTTGCCATCACTTGACATGCATAACTGTCAAGAAGTATTTTTCAGGATTATTTGGATTCAAAAGTACACTGAAAATAATTTCCTGCTGCCTTCCAGTTTTACAGTATTTCTAAAAATATTTTTAAAAACCCTACTAAAATCTTTTGTCCGTGCATCATGAAATGCTTGTTCGGAAACTACTACTGCTACAAACATGAAATTTTGTAGGATGGTCAAAAGTGATGATGTTTCTAAAATTTTGAAAAGCAAATTTTTTTTATGGTGCATAAATGGTAGTGAGCCTTAAGCTTAATTAAATTTTAAAAAAGGTATCCAATGCTCGGGTGAGGGTTCCTGTTTCCCTAATCCAAGAATCCGCAAACATATTGAACGCCTTCGAGAGAGAGGCAAGTAAACAGAGCGGAGCTACACGTATTGTAATTTCAAGTTTAACGCAGGAAATAAATTAGACAAAATTGAAAGACAACGATTTATGCTTATACTAAAAGAAATGCTCGCTTTTATGGAGTTCTATTTTATTGAATATTGATCGCTTGAATGTTCTGATTGGATTTGTGCTACTGCTTGAATGTGTGTATGAGAGTGACATTTAGGTTTTGACAGTGAATTTCGCAATAACAGTGCTGCCACACTTTGTGACAATGTTAATATTTCAACACTTCCACTCATTGTTACAAAAACTCTACGCTAATTAGTATTTGATTCAAAGGTTAAATCCATTAATTTGCACAAATATTTATGACGATTTTTGTTCAATGCTTTGGTCAGTACATCGGCAACTTGCTCTGTTGTGTCAATATGAATCAATTCGAAATATCCCTCTTCGTATTTCTCTCGGATATAATGATATTGAACATCGATATGCTTCGTCCGCTTGTGGAATACTGGATTCTTTACCAATTTGATCGCGCCCAAGTTATCGACGTAGAATTTTGCTTTTAAATCATCAATCATCGTGAGCTCAGACAAGACTCCCCTCAGCCAAACGAGTTCCTTGATTGCTTGACATGCAGCCATGTATTCAGATTCCGTTGAAGACAATGCTGTTGCGTCTTGTCTCATTGATGCCCAACTGATGACGCCCGAACCAATGTGAAAAACGTAGCCACTGGTTGACTTTCTCGTTTCACTGTCTCCGGCATAATCCGCATCACTATAGCCAACGAAATCAAAAGTAACATTACTTTTATAAAGGATACCTGTATTTAGTGTGCCCTTTATGTATTTCATGATGCGCTTTACTGCCTCAACATGTGCCGCCCTCGGTCGATCTAAATAACGACTTACGGCACTAACAGCGTAGCTTATGTCCGGTCTCGTTCCGACATTCAGATACATTAAACTTCCGACGGCCTGTCGATATGGATATGTGTCGCAGTGCTCATCGTTTACAAAATCGCCAAGGTTTTGATTAGAGTCCATTGGTGCTGACATGGGATTGCAATCCATCATGTTGAAACGATCCAATACTTTCTTTGCATATGCCTCTTGATGTATACGAATTTGCCTCAGAAATGGTTTTGCAAGTATGATGTGATTTTATCGATTTCATTCGCATCATTTGTCGCTATTAAGCCATCGTCAACGTAAATCGCAATAACTGTCATCGTGTTTTCACTTCGACGAATGAAAACGCATGGATCGTATGTACTTTGTTTGAAATCAAACTTACGCATGAATGATGTGAACTTCTGGTTCCAACATCGCGATGCCTGCTTGAGACCGTACAAACTTTTCTTCAATTTGCACACGCGTTCAGTACCGTCTTCATATCCAATTGGTTGCTTCATGTAAACATTTTCCTTCAGCTCACCATGTAAAAAAGCTGTTTTTACGTCAAACTGTTTCAATTTTATTCCGTTCATCGCTACCAATGACAAAAGTAGACGAATCGATGTGTATCTGGCCACTGGACTAATCGTTTCTTCATAATCCACACCATATTGTTGTGTAAATCCACGAACTACTAAACGCGCCCTGTATCGCTCGATTGCGCCATTTGGGTTTTGCTTTACCCTAAATACCCAACGATTATCAATTACCTTCTGATTGATCGGTGCCTCAACCAATTCCCATGTTTCATTTTTGATGAGTGCATCGTATTCATCGTTCATTGCTTGCTTCCACTGTTGTTTTTGCTCTGAACGAATTGCCTCTTCATATGTTGTTGGTTCATACATTACTGCTGAATGACCATAATACATTAAACGATCTGGTGCATTGACTTTTTCTCGCAAACCGTATCGATTATTTTGTCGTTTATCTGGTGTTTGATTTGACGCATCTTCAAACGATGAATCACTTTCATTTTCATTCCCTACTATTTCTTCAACCACCTGCTTGACGGCTTTGTCATTTGGTTGCTCTACCAAAGTACGTTCACTGCTTTCATCACTTGTTTTGCTGCTTTCATCATCGTCTGAATGCTCAATGATTTCCTCACCATCCGATTCATCTCGAATCACATATTTATCCGGTTGTTCATTGAATTTAACATCGCAGCTCATGAAAACTTTACCCTTTTCTGGATCATACAGACGAAAATTCTTTTTTGTGGGCTCGAATCCAACCAAATGTACTTTCCTTGCTTTTGGATCCCACTTCTTTCGACCAGTTTGCTTTGGGATTTGAACGAAACATTCCGTTCCAAAAATTTTGATGTGTCCCAAATACGGCTTTTTATCGAACCATAACTCATACGGCGTAGCGCCAACGCATTTACTGTTTGTTGTGCGATTCAATAAATACGTCGCAGTACGTACCGCTTCTGGCCATAGTGACTTCGGTAAACCACTCGCTATGAGCATAGTTCTCGCACTCTCCTGAACAGTACGGTTGTCACGCTCGATTCGACCATTTTGCTCAGGTGTATATGGTGAAATACCCTCAAATTGTATGCCCTCGTTTTGCAGTACATCAATTAACACCCGTTGGTTAAAAAATTCTCGTCCGTTGTCAAATCTAAAATATTTGATTTGAGCGCCATTCATGTTTTTGACCAGTGGAATCAATGCCTTCAAGTGTGCGTACGCTTCATCTTTTGACTTTAATAAATACGTGAAACGAAAGCTGGTTGCTTCATCTTTAACTAGCATAAAATAACGCATACCACCGATTCCATTGATTTCGCTTGGACCGCATAAATCTTCATGCATGAATTCTCCTCTTGATGATTCTCGCTTATTGGATCGCTTGTGTGTTGCTCTGGTCATTTTTCCGTATTGACAATCTTCACAAAAAAACTTTTCGCTGCCAGCCAATTCGACGCCCGCGACCAGATCATTCTTGCACATTTTCTTGATAGAATCGACATTGACATGTCCAAGCCTGCGATGCCAATGTTGTAGAGAAACAGCAGCCATTGCGTATTCACCAATGCGCAAACGAAAATCCAATTTGAGTCGATTCTTTGTCACACTTTCCAACTCCAACAACTTTATTTGCTTCATCGATGAATTTGCAGCCTCCCTTTTCGATCAAAACTTTGATGCCTTTATCCGTTAATACACCCTTTGAAAACAAATTTTCGCTGATTTCAGGAACATACAACACATTTTCCAAACGGATTGGCTTCCACTGATTGTCAACTCTTGCTTCAATAAGAATTGTGCCAATTCCCTCGATTGGTAAAAGACATTTGTTTGCCACTTCAACTTTACACGGGCCAGTGTTTTTATGTAGCTCTAAACCATTCTCGATGAAATGTCATGTGTTTTGTTGCGGCTGAATCGGCATACCAGCTTTCCGATTCTTCACACTTTGGCTCAGCTGTCACGACGGAACACCATGCCATTTCATTTTTGTTGCTTTTACTTTTATCGCTTTTGATTGACGATTCGTTGTGCTTTGGACAAACTTTATCTTTTGCCCAATGGCCTTTCTGACCACATGCACTGCACTTCGTTTTCCTCTTTAAATCATCGATTTTCGACTTTGGCTTTGGAATTTTTCTTTGTTTTCGCTGAAAACGCAGCACTAGAATTGGAGACTTCTTCTTTTCAATCGTTCAAGATTGTCTTCCTCCAATTGTAATGACGAGATCAATTCGGTGAGCGATGTAGTATTGCACCATGCCGTTTTGTAATTGTTGAATCTCGATGTCAACCCAGAAATGATGCGTGCCATTTTCAAATTTTCGGGTAACTTTTCTTTCTCGTTTTGCTGTTCAATTTCAGATGACAATTGATTCACAGGAGAAATATACGCTGCTACCCCCTCATCGTCACGCATTTTTGCTGTGAAATACTCTTCATACAAAATCATTATGCGAATTTCGGTATTCTTTTCATAAACGCTGCCAAGTTGATCCATCATTTCTTTCGCTGATTTACAATCCAAAACAAGATTCGCGTTCGTGGCATCAACCGATTGAATAATTGCATTCATGGCCCTTCCCTCATTTCGATTGAATTTCGACTTATCTTCTTCTTTCGCTGTATCGTCGGGTTTCTTACCCTCAATATTATCGGTCAAATCACGAGATTTCATGTATGCAGTGATTTGAAATTTCCATAATTTGTAACTCGATTGATCTTTCAATTTGTGGCCGATGAAATTGTGATCGTCTTTGTCGTTCATGGTGAAATACTTTCAGCCAAAATCGCACAAAAAAACCTGTATGTAAACACCGACGAAGAGTAGCCACTGCTTATTTAATCTGTTCTTTTGAATTCAATGACGACGTTCGACTGCTGTGCACGCGCACTTTACTGTAAACACAAAACGGCAACGCTTGCACACTATTGTGAAATTCAAATATTTCATGCGACGATGAAGTCAATTGATTTAGCTTTGCACTACAAACATTGGGCGATGCTTGTCTATTTTAACTATGAATATTTATGGGATTTGTCCAACTTTTTATTCACTTTTATAGAGTCCAGAAACCGTTTTTAATATTTTCCATTACGCTATGACAAGACGACTGTTGGAATAAAACACTTTACACATTCGACGACGTGACTCACTATTTTTCAATTGTCTAACTTTTTTAGGCTCACTGGGCTCATAACCTATTGTAATTTCAAGTTTAACGCAGGAAATAAATTAGACAAAATTGTAAGACAACGATTTATGCTTATACTAAAAGAAATGCTCGCTTTTATGGAGTTCTATTTTATTGAATATTGATCGCTTGAATGTTCTGATTGGATTTGTGCTACTGCTTGAATGTGTGTATGAGAGTGACATTTAGGTTATGACAGTGAATTTCGCAATAACAGTGCTGCCACACTTTGTGACAATGTTAATATTTCAATAACACGGGGACCAATGGCGAACTCGATGCAACCATGAGCAGTTTGAAATTTTTGACAAGCTTGAGGTCTCAACTATTATAAGACTGCAGAAGCTGCTTTCGGCTGGCCACGTGAATCATATGGACGTAAAATGGATACTCAGAAAATTACTCCTTGAGAGAACTGAAAAACGCACATCAGTGGGGAAACCGAGAAATTGCTGAAGAAAGAAAAAGCTTGTTATCAAAAACGCTCAAGATCAGCTATATAAAGTTCAGTAACAAAGATGAGGAGTGCAGAAGAGTCAAAGTACGTGTTATTTGCTAATCAGCGGTTCCGATTATTTATGATGTACATATATGAGCAGGTCACCGACAAGAAGATAGTATTTCCTCCGGATTTGAGTGCAAGGGTTCAACATTTGTGGTAGAGATACCCTGATGTGAGGCATGTTGAATTAGATGACCTCCCATACCTCTTCTTACAATCTTTCTGGTAGCTTTGGTGGAGAAACGAATTCGCTTCTGAGGATTCTAGTACTAGCAATTGACTGTTTATCCAAAATACGAGGCATGTACAAAAAGCTTCCGACTTTTCGCTCTACCTAAGATAGAAAATGCCGCAATGGTTGGAGGACATATAGACAATTCATACTAATATAACGAGTGCACTAAAGGCCATTCCGAAGCCTAAATTCTAGGACTGTTTCAAGATGAAGAAATATTGATGGATATCAAATGAGAACTACTAGTACGGGTTTTTTTATTGAATTCCACCAGACGCATCCCAAACAAGTTGGGTAGACAGACCTATGCTCATGTCAGAAGGGTTTTGTACTCAACTTACAGAATGCAGTAACCAGCAACGAATAAAATCAAGAAACATGTCAAAGACGATTTTATTGGAGAAAATGTGAAATTCGAGGATCATACTATTATTAACAAAGTTTAAAGAATTGTGAATTCTGAAGTATTTGTTTTAGTTATACCCGTAAATATCTTCCTTGATAATTTTCCCAGTGCCCCACTGAAGCAAAAACTGTCAGTTTAAGAACTGTTTTGAAAATCTCTCATAGAGAACTTTCAGTTGATATTCATATCGGCTACTTTTCATGAAATTTTTTTTCAGGGCCCACTCCTCTGTACTGTAATCATCGATTCATGGCCTATTTTTTCGAATCCTAGAATGGTTACAAAGCCCGTTTGTTAGGAGCTCTCTCCTGCCTCTTCGACTTGTTTCAATTGTATGTACTCATCTTCATGATACCTATCATTCCTGAAATTTTCATGCAAATCCTAGCAAAGCTGTAGTGTCTGAGTCGGTAAAAAGCGCATATGGCTCCATAGCCATATGTTTCCATAGTAATAAAGGGCATATTGTTCCATAGTAATACGGGAAAATTCAATCCGCTATAACTTCGTTAAATACTATTCGATCTTTATGAAACTTTCAGAAATGATCAATCTTATAAATAGTCATCTGTTTGCTAAATTTTATTGAATTTAAGGGTACCGTTCAGATTTTATTCAAGAAAACTTAAAATCTATAAATCATACTATTACTAACAAAGTTGAGTGAATTTCGACTTCTCATGTATTTGTTGTTTTTGTACTCATTAAGGCCTACTTTCATGATTTTTTTCAGATTTTTCGGATGGATGGTTTCCAATCGCGAGGGGGGGGTACGCGAAAAGTTCGTACATTTCCCCTTCCCCTGCCCCCCTCGGTACCGATAAGGCAATTTTAAGACCTGTTTTGAAAAGATCTCATTGAGACCTTTCCAATGACACCCTACTCGACTACCAATGGTGAAAATTTTTTTTTGAGGGGTTACCTCCCTATACGGGGAGACCCCCCTTAAACCCCTTTGAAAAATTTTTCAACCCTTGAACTTTCAAGAGGTCACCACTTCTGACCTTTCCACAAAGTTTCATGGCTGTAGCCTCTATAGTTTCGGAGAAAAAGTGCTGTGACATACAGACGGACGGACAGACGGACACAGGTCATGATTGCAATAGGGTTTTGTATTTTAGTACAAAACCCTAAAAATGACACTAGCGTGGAGATATAAATGCAGGTCAAATAATTTACGGATAAACTGTGCATATAATTTACTTGCGAATATTGATTTGAAAGCATACAAAAGGTTTTTAAGTAGGATCAACAACAGATCGAATTCATAAGATTGAGTTATCAAAACAGTCCTGTCAACAGAAGTATTCTCCTGTCAGAATCCGTGTAAAAGAAAATTGGTGCCTTTAGCCGAAGCGATGTCAATGAATTGTCTTTACACATCCAAATCTCTGTAATGTACACCTTATAAGATTGGGTTACTTACATCTCAAAATATTATAAGCAGGAGGTCTCCCTCTTCTCTTTGTTTTAGTGCATATCCATTGCATTTCACTTTTCGCCACATATATTGTACTTTCTCATAAACTGCACTACTTTCTCTTCGTTTTCATAAAAAATTATCCATGAATTCATTGATCAAATCGAAAAGGCGATTACTGGAATCTGTGTGTACCGTGGGGGACAAAAGTCTACGACAAGTCCTTATATTGAGATTCTGGTTGATTGGAAGCTTTAATCAAAAATCCAATGATGTGCATTTTTCAGCAACGTGAATATATTTATGAAAAAAACAAAGACAAACACATTTCATAACAAATGTAAGGAGAACTTCGTAAGAACATAAAAAAATGAATGGACAAAAGTCTACGACAGTCAGTGCTGGCTGACTTGTACACAAAATATTTTCAACTAAACGTATTGGAATTTTGAAAATCGTTTTGTTGGCTTAATATTTGGTTGGACCCTCTTCCGTATCATTTACTGCTTGCAGTCTTCGGAGCGTAGAGGGGACTAAATTACCAGTTCCTGCAGATGCGATTTTCTCACATTCTGTATGTAACAAGCGCTTCCTTCAAGAAATTTTTATTTTTAATGCAACATTTTCAAATTTTCCATTCCAAAAGCTCACATACATGGTCTATTGGGCTTAAATCGGGACTTTGTGGAGACGTATTATGTTGCCTGGGAGCGTAGTACAACAACCAGTTCTTGACGAAAAGTGCTGTGTGTTTTGGATCATTGTCTTGTTGGAAAATCAATCTCTCCAAGACCCAACTTCTCCACTGATGGCTTCAAATGTTGTTCTACAGGTTTTCGTAAACATAACGGTCCATCGTAGTTTCTAGAAAAGTCAATCTGTGATATCCAATACCCATACACCCCAAACTATCACATTACCTCCACAAGGCTTGACAGTAGGAAACAAATTGTTGGTCTCTAAAGCCGTATTCTTTTTCCTCCATACTTACTACGACCATCATTTCTAAAAATGTTGAGTTTGGACTCATCGGTGAAAAGGACGCGATTCCAAAAATCATTGTCCTTCCCAATATGGGCCTTGCCGAACTGTAGACGCAAAAGTCGGTTTTAGGCGGATATTAACGGCTTTTTACGTGGAGTTCTGCTTTGAAACCCATTAATATTTAATGCTCTCGTAATGGTTCTTGCATGGACATCCTTTTTCCTTTCCGTAGCCACTTGTTTTGCCAAATTGGGAGCACTTATTTTAGGATTACTGTTCACTTCTTTTAGAATAAAACTAATGGCTCTGCACGATGTCTTTTTCGGTCGGCCTGTTCGCGGCTTATTTTCGATGATTGCATACATAGAAGTTTGTTTAAGTTTCAGTAATTTTGTGATTTCTGAGCACGATTTGTTGTGTTTTCTTATACTGTACGATCGAATTTCGGATATCACTAGAAATTTTTTTCGCGATGATATTTCGCGGCCCTTACAGTTAGGAACTAGCGATAAAACTAAAACGGAATTTCAGCAGCACATATACGGAAAGACAATAAGAGCAAATAAACAAATACTGATGACATTCCGATACGTTTAGTTGGAAATATTTTGTGTATAACTGAGTCAGCACTGACTGTCGTACACTTTTGTTTTTCTCTTTATTTTTTTATAAAAATATCTACGTTACTGAAAAATGTGCATCAATGGATTCTTGATAAAAGCTTCCAACTTACCGGTATCTCAATATAAGGAGTTGTCGCAGACTTTTGTCCGTCACTGCATATACAAAGTGTTTTCCAAGTTGGACGATTTTCAGATGCACTTGGTTGAGCCATTTGCAACAACAAAAGCTACCAAACATCCTCATAAAATGTATAACATTACTTGATGACATGTAGATCAAAATAGCCTCGATAGTATACATAGGCTTAAATGGTCTAATAGCATTTTAAAAAACTGAAGATTAAACTTACCTTGAAATTGTTGAGTACAAAACCACTCAACAACTTTCTGAAACGAATTTCCAGTTGGCACTCAACGCTTTCATGAGCTCAAGTGTTGGCAGTAAAACCCCTTTATAGTCAATTATTTTGTTTATTAGATATTCACAAACAAATTCTCTTTTTTCTTAAAAAGCCATCGAGCCTCAAAAAAGCAGGGCCCGATGGTTTTTCAAGAAAAAAGAAAAACAAGGTCTTTACTTTCTCGCATAAGCCAAAATGGCCTACCTGTCATAGTAACTGTTAAGGATGATTTAAGCAAAGCATATTTTCATTTATTCATTCAATGAAAAATACAACCATTGTGCAACCTAAATTCATGCAAACCCTCTCTAACATCAAGAGCACAATCTACCGTATCAGCCATATTCACTCATCGCCCTGTCAGTCATATCCACTCGTTGCCTCCGCTCTACACAGTGAAATGGACTGCCAGATTGCTGCAGTGTTATTACACTGAGAAAAATTATATTTCGAGCCAATTGGTGATACGTTGGGCCGATTCCATCTCGAAGTAAAACACGGCGAAGCTCTTTACAATATTGGCTCATAATATAAGCGAAGCTGACAGCTTTGAGTTTACTCAACTTCATGGTGAATTGTTTTGATCTAAAAAGCTCAAACGAATTCAGAATACAATATTCAGTACAGGTTACGTAAAATATGCTTGTATTAATCTATTATTTATATCAAATAAAATAAAGTATTTTGTTTTTTCTTTAAAAGCCGTCGGTCCTTGCTTTTTTGTATGAGCAGATGCGATTCAACTCCTTTGAGTCATCCTCGATGCTGATGTTGACTCAAAGGAGTTGAAACACGTCTGATCACCAAATAAAGCAAGCCCCGACGGCATTTCAAGGGAAAAGAGGATTGGCCTGCTGATATCAAATATAAAATTCAACAGGGTAATATAATACCTAGCTCAAAAAGCAACTACTCATAACGGTGTATAATTCAATTCTCTAAATGAAATATTTAAATGTTTAAATTCGCATTTGTGTTTAAGCTAAATACACATAATTTTCCCAATATTCAAATATGCATGCTCGTTGATAAAGATAATCCTCGATAGGCTCTTGAGCGCTTATGGAAAACTGATAAGCAAAGTGAATGCCAGTTATACACTGAGTGTGGGTCTCCTGTGCTCGCAAGCGATTGAACTCGCTACTGAACCTAGCCGGGAACCGTTTGACATATTACTTCAGGCCAGGTCTCATTTTGCTACGCTTTAAATCACCTTCAAGCTGGGGCATCTCTGTTCCAATGGTAGGAGAGGGATGGAGAGATTTTGCTGGACAATCGATCCCCCAGCCTCAACATCCCCGGCTGATGTGAGTCCCTTTTATCTTTTAAGACGGCCTGAACATAATGTGCCACCTGGTTCCATTTGTGACCTAATCCAAGTATTGCTGTACTATACTATCCGAAGTGATCTCTGCCGTTTCCTTGTAGGCGTCTCGTCGCAGCCTGTCCCATTTCTTCCTCGCAAAAAATGTGTGAAAGGCATCGTTTTCCTCTCCTGGGCAAAACTGACAATCCGGGGTCCGTAACTTACCAATCTAGAGCAGATTAGGCTGAAAACACCCATGTGTTCTCAAAAGCAAGGGCAGATAGAAGTCAATTTCACCACACCTTCGATTTCGTCACGGTCTCACATCCGAGATTAGGCGCGTAGTCCATCTTCCCGTCGTGTAATTCACCCAAACCTGCTGCCAATCGTTGAGTGAACACTATCTCTCCTCTCGGGTGACCGTCTCCCTCGCGTCCTCGTTTCGACGCAAGTTAATAACGCGGCGCTCTCTAGTAAGGAGGACAACAGGTATCACGCCTACAATAACTCTAACCGCCGAATCAGAGACTTTCAGATATGAAGATGCAATCCTCTGTACTCCTCTTCTCTGTACCTGTGCCAAGCGTTTTCGGTATACCTTCTTACTGAGAGAGCCGCCCCATATGTCTGCCCCATATAAAAGCACTGACCCTACAGCACTCATCAAGAGGCGTCTCCTTGATGAGTTGGGTTCCCCTATGTTGGCCATAAGTCGAGTTAGAGCCGAAACTCCCGAGGCAGTTTTCTCAGCCGTTGCCCTGATTTGCTCAGAGAAACTCATGTTTCAGTCAATTAGTAGCCCCAGGTACTTCACCACTGGTTTCGATTCGATTAGTATGTCTCCAGTACTGATAATCCTTACTCTAGGGGCTCTCTTTTTATCAAGACGGCTACTTCGGTTTTCTCCAGTGCTAAACTGAACCCGGCAGCAGTCATTCAGGCTCTCACTCGGTGTATTAGCATATCTAGCCTAAGTTGTGCTTCTTCAGCAGTGTTTCCGGTAACTAGCGCCGCAACCTCATCCATATAGCCGATCAAGCGCGACACATCTGCCATCTCGAGACTCAGTAGCCCATCGTAAGACACGTTTCACAGGTTTGGACCAAAGATAGATCCCTGGGACTCATCCGATGTAACTTTCATCCTTCGTTGCCCCTTTGTCGTGTTGTAAAGTAGACTTCGGTCGTTCAGGTAGTCCCTCAGAAGCCGCATTCGATATTCCCGAGCTTGAAAAGGGGTTTTCAGCATATCCAGAATATCCAATATATCTAGTGGAGTTAAAGGCATTACCAACGTCGAGTGTCACCCAGAAAACGATCTTTCACTTGGTGCGACTATGTGCCTCTGCCTTTTGGACCACGCTCACCACCTCTGCAACCGCATTAATAGTAGAACTTCCAGGTCTAAATTCGTACTGCCGAGGAGATAGGTCCCCAGCAGCACTAATTGCGTCAGTGAGTCTTCCGTTGATGAGTTTCTCTAGCACTTTCCCAGCCTTATCTAGCATGCATGATGGGCGGTATGCAGACGGCGATGCTGATCAGTGTGGGCCTCGCCACCTTCCATCGTGCGGGGAGCACCCCGTCCCGTAGGCAAGCGTTGAATGTACTGAGCAGCAAGTCAGGACAATGATGATAGACAAGCCGCATCACCTCAGCCGGGACACCATCTGGCCTTGAAGCCTTCCTCGCTTTCAATGAAACGACTGCCTCCTCCAGTTCCAACTGTGTGAAGAGTGGACTCTCCACTGCTGTTTCACCATGGTCAGCGTAACCACAGGCGGAATGAGCGGGGAAGAGTGGACGCACTATCTCATCTATCTTTTCCGCATCATATATGCAAGGCTACCGTGGGGCGCCTAGCTTCCGTAGGGCGCCAAGCTTCCGTATAACTGGCTTGTAGCCAAGCCCCCACGGATTCTTATTCACATTGTCCACTAGGTCTTGCCAGTAGCAAGCCTTACTATTGTTAATCAATTTGCGAAGGCATTTCCTGGTCGACTTATATGCTGCCATCCAGTTGCATGCCTCGTCACGGTTCCGCGCCCGTTGAGCCTCACCTCGAAACTTGTGACACTTCCTTCACTTTTCAGCGATTTCAGTTGACTACCAGTACACTAAGGGTTTGCCGTGCCGGAGTTTTCAACGGGACATAGAAGCGCAGCAAGCAGTCGTAATGATGCTCATAGTTGAGTTCACCACGTCTTGGGCTGCCAGTTCTTCCATCCCCTTCGGAGCTCCCTGCAGCGGCTCACCTATTAGGAACACCTCGATGCATCTCTCGACATCCATCCTTCCGATATTCTATCCAATTGTAGAAAGCGGAGAGCACGGACGTTGGGAGACAACATCACCCATCTCAAGCAGAATGCATTGATGATCACTTGCTTAGTAGTCCTCTAACACTCTCCAGTTGTGTGTCCTCCGTACTAAGGACTCCGTGGCGAATGTCATGTCCGGTATGGTTCCTACACAGCCAATAGGGCTGAAAGTATTTCCGGTGTCTAGTACGACGGCCGTCCTGGCCGCCATTTCTAGGATTTATTTTCCCCGTTGATCCGTTTGATTTCATTCATTCAATTTCTTTCGCGTTGAAGTCTCTCCCTACGAGCACGTTCCCATCTGCGTTCGAGACAGCGCCCTCCAGAGCATTAAGCTTGACTTGGAAAGATGATTTCAATTCGTTGGGCGTTAGATACACACTAAAGAAGGTGGTTCCTGAACACCGAACCCACACGAAACGATCCCCCCGTCCACAACTTTCCGCTTGGAAATCAGTGTTCCGAACACAGATGGTAGCGGTACCAGTTTTGTCAGGATACCATGATGCAGAACTTTTATCATGATGCTGCTCACTCAGCAGCAATAAGTTGGCTTTCATGTTTCTCGCAAACTGCTCAAGCAGATGTTGGGCGGTTGAACTGCGGAGTAGGTTTAGCTGCAGGATGCGGGTCATTTAAGTTCTGATTTTGCCTTGACTAGGGCTTCCTGGAAAACCGCGGCATTTTCCTGATCCCAAGACGTGTCCAAAATCAGGCCTTGGATCAGCATCCTTGCAAAGAACACATTGTGCCTCCATTGTACGCTCTTTTCGTTTATATCCCATTTCTCCGCATTTGTGACATAGGGAACTCCTATCGGGTCCTTTGCATACTTGTGTGGTGTGACCATAGCCAAGGCATTTGAAACATTGCAGAGGCGTTGCTCTTCGTCGTATCCTACAGACAACCCACCCTACTCGTAATTTGCCCTTGTTCAGAAATTGTTCGGCTTCCTTTTCGGTCAAGTCAACTATGACCATGTATTGTCCTCTATTTTTTTCTGGTGTCAGCCTCGCTTTGATCCTTCCCACGCTAGGGAACTCCCTTTTGATGGCCTCTTCTACCTAGGCCAGATCCATCTATTATTTCGATCGTTGCCATCGGCTCGAGCGACGCTATAGTTGCGCTTTTTCCGAGGATTTTCTTTACTGCGTCGCAGAATGCTTCCTTATCGTTTGCCTCTGCTCCGAATTCGAGTAGCATGTCGCCCGACCGCGTTAGTCGTACTGCTCTAACGGTAGCGTCGGTGTCTTCGGGCCTTACGTTTCCCCTGATGTCCCGCAGCTCCGCATATGATCGACCATCCTGGGGTTTTACAAGCAGTGCCTGTTGCCAGGGTCTTCGTCGGAGCTTCTGTCTCTCCTGTTTTGCATCAGGTCTTATTTTTTTGTTAGGCGTCCGTACGAATTTTTCGGAGGGGTTTCTTTGCTGCTTTCTTCGCTCCTTTTGTAAGAACTGTCTAGAACCCATGATCTGGTGTTCCACACCCGTCAAGTGCCTCTTCCTTCCTTCTTTTATCCCGATCTCCTTCCATTGGGCTAGACGCCATTCTTTTATTGATTTTTGATTGTGGAGCTTCTGCACGCGGCCCTTAAATTTCGCCCCCAGCGTTTCTTTAGCCTTCTGCTCGTCTTCGGCCTTATGCCAGCTTCTCCGATAATGCCCTATGCGGTCTAGGAGCTTCTCTAGTTCAAGGAGCCCAATCTTAACTGCTTTGCTGATTTTTGGGGAGTCGCATGCAAATTGTATTCGGAATAACCTTTCATCTGCATGTCGCTGGGCGGCAATTGTACTTTGCGACCATCCTTGGGAGAGATTATCGCTTTCCGTTTCCGAATACAGTACTCCCGCCACATTTTTGACGTTGGCGATGCAATCACACAACGTCGCTTTATGTGCCTAGTCACTCGTTTCTTTTCCTGCCGTAATCTCCTCGTTGACTTCAGGATGGTTCTTTATAATGTCATGACTTATGACCCTTGCATCGGTCGCTTCGGTAACGATCGCAGCAGTGAAATTCGAATTCTCGATGTTCTTTATATTTCCTCGATTGCTCGAACACCCGAAGCGTCCTGCCAGAGTTTCCCACTTTTCCTTTATGGGACGCTCTGGCTTTTGCATCATTTTTTTGCTACGCCCGAACACCGCAGGAATCTCAGTCTGGACCAGACTGTCTTTTAATCTCCGTTTTTCGTCCGTCTTCACTGTCATTGTATTAATCATCGTTTTTGTCATCATTAGTACCGCTTTCGATGTACTGTTAACATCGTGGCTGCAACCGCTGGGAGCGGCGTGGTTGTTATTATTTTTGATTTCTTTTTTTTTGGGTTTTTGATTATCTTTTTAGGGTTTTGTGAAATAATTTTACAAAAACCTACTAGTTTCGCGACCAGTCTGTCCGTCTGTCCCTCCGTCTGTCCGTCCGTCTGTCCGTCCGTGTGTCACAGCAGTTTTTCTCGGAAACTACTTAA
The DNA here is from genome assembly GCA_963969285.1 of Odontomyia ornata. Classification (NCBI taxonomy): domain Eukaryota; kingdom Metazoa; phylum Arthropoda; class Insecta; order Diptera; family Stratiomyidae; genus Odontomyia; species Odontomyia ornata. The sequence continues at coordinate 90,392,534 of OZ017738.1, read as the reverse complement.
GCTAGAAACATCAAATTTTGTGTGTAGGTGTAAAGTGGTGATTTCTTCAAAGTTCAACTACAAAAAAATTTTATTAAGTATTTAAGGGGGGTCTCCCCATATAGGAGAGTGACCCCCCGAAAAAAAATTTCATTCAAGGCAGCCGGTATGGGTATCAAATGAAAGGTCTTTATGAGAACTTTTCAAAACAGGTCTTAATTTGGCAAAATTTGCTTCGAGGGGCGCACAGGGAGGGGAAATACACGAAAAATTTGTGTCCCCCCCCCTCGCGATTGGACACCTGTGATCCGAAAAATCTGAAAAAAATCGGGAATGTAGGCCTTGGTGAGTACAACAACAACAAATACGTTAGAAGTCACAATTCACTCAACTTTGTTAGTAATAGTATGTATTTACCGATTTTATGTTTTCTTGAATAAAATCTTAATGGTACCCTTAAATTCAATAAAATATAATATATATAATATAATATAAGATTGATCTATCCTGAAAATTTCATAAAGATTGAATTATATTTAGCGAAGTTATAGCGGTTTGAATTTTTCTGTATTACTATGGAACAATATGCGCTGCATTTATTACTATGGCAACATATGGCTATGGAACAACATGCGCTTTTAACCGACTCAGACACTACAGTTTTGCTAGGATTTGCATGAAAATTTCAGGAATGATAGGTGTCATGTATATCTTTGAGAATCGGTTCAGCTAGGGGTATCAGTAATCGTAAAACAAAATAGTGGCTGTTTTAAATGCGAAGATTGAATAATTTTGAGTTATTTTTTCCCAACTTCAACGTTTAAGGTGCATGCTTTGAACACTTGATTCAATTTAATGAATGACTGAAGATGATTTCCTACAATTAATGCTCATAAGTGAAACAAGTCAAGGAGGTGGGAGAGAGCTCCTAGCAAAAGGGCTTTGTAACCATTCTAGGATTCGAAAAAATTGGCCATTAATCGATGATAACAGTACAGGAGAGTGGCCCCTGAAAAAAAAAATTCATCAAACGTAGCCGATATGAGTATGAAATGATAGCTTTCATGGGAGCTTTTCAAAATAGTTGTTAAACTGTCAGTTTTTGCTTCAGTGGGGGCACAGGGGGGAAATACATGAAAAATGTGTTTCCTCCGTCGCGGATGGTCATCTGAAATAATTATCAAGGGAGATATTTATGAGTGTAACAATACCAAAAACCTCAGAAGTCGAAATTCGTTCAACTTTGTTAATAATAGTATGATCTTCGTATTTCATATTTTCTCCAATAAAATCGTCTTTGACATGTTTCTTGATTTGATTCGATCTGATGACTGCATTTTGTAAATTGAATACAAAACCCTTCTGCCATGAGCGTAGGTCTGTTTACCCAACTTGTTTAAGTATTTTTTGTTGCTCCAGTGTTGTTGGGTCCCCCCTCGGAGCTGCTATCTCCGTTTGTATGTGTAGTCGCTTTTTTGAGCCCATGGTTATCTTTGCAGAGCAGGGAGGCCATATGAGGGTTGGCACAAGCCCCTATGAGGACAAGTGCTCAGAGCCAGACCAACGCTAGCCGTGAGTCCGTCTCAACCAAACCTACACCACCAACCCAATGGTGCGAACTTCGAATGTAACCCGAGGCCTGCCAAGGTTTTAACGGGACGGCGACGGTATGATAGTTGAATTGGAGCCGTTCACACACGAGTGTCACCTCGGCGCTACCGTGCAAAGCAACTAGGTCCAAACAATCATATCCGCCAGCCCAAAATATCAATTCCAGTTCGTTGTCCAAAGCGTAGTCCAGATCTAATCAGGGTCGTTATTTATCATCCCAGGAGGGAACCTCACGGCGCCCGCCATATCCTGGGGTCCGTGGAAGCGGCGCTCCCCAAAGAGTGCTAACCTTCAAGATTGCTCTTGTCCACCGGCTTACCCCCTGCGGGATCTTATGTATTGGATGTATAATTCAAGTCAACGATTCACGCTATAAGAGAATTTGTTTCGGACCCTAGGATGGTTACAAAGACCTTTTGGTAGAAGCATTCTCCGGCTTACTCCACTTTTATTGAGATACATACACGCCTTTGTCTGGGAATTCGTCTGTTCCAACAACTCTTGGCAGCAGACTATTTGTGTTCTATTCCCAGAATTTCTAATGAAGAATTAATCATCTTCAATTACTTCAACTTTTCCCTGACCAAACATTCGGTTGGCATATTCCACATATCTGATCCACACTTTCAACACATTGGCGCTAACAACACGCGAACCACTCGATTAGCTAGCTGGCAATCTGCAAATGAATCACTTTCCTCAACTTCTTTATTTACCATCTATTTATAGTTCATACATTAACATTCAGAATTAGAAGTGACAACTCGATGATGAAGGAGGAGGATTATGTCCAAGCCTAGGAACCTCTTTCCCAGCCAAAGATCACGCATTGCAACGAATGACTCAACCCCAACAAACAGCAATTAGACTCATATGAGCAGATAGTATCCAAACGATTCGGCGGCGCACCAACAAAAGAAAGGAAAAATATTTTTTTTAATTTTTCGTATTTGGTCGAAAACCATTTATGGGACAACAAAAGCAATTTGTATTCATGATTCTTGAACAATTTGAGACTTTTCAGCGGCTCCCTCACTTATTCAATTTACTTTCATCGCATCCCGACATAGCGAGAAGCTCGTTGTTGGATTTATTGTTGAATTGTTGGAAGATAGTTTTCACGGAGTTCGTTGTTCGTTTGTTCTTTCGCAACGTAGCAAACATAATGTGTCACTTACATCCACTTACAAAGCCAAACATTCCATCCAACTTGCAATCATTCTTTCACGACACTTATTCATGTAATTCTTGACTTGAATTTAATTTAAATGATTTTTTCCATTCTTTCATTTCAGGTAAGTACAAGGCTGTCATCACATGCGAGTATGGTACCCTCGAGTTGTACATTACTAGAAATACAACATTTGCATAATTGGGTGGATGGGCGAAAGGCGGGTGAGCGTTTTACTCGTATAATGGAATTTGTCTGCGTTTTTTGCTGGTTTTTATTTCAGTTAGGTAAATAGGAGGAGTTGCGAGATTGAGATAGTAATGCAAGTTCCCATCTTCGCTGTCTTGATGTCTTTAGAAGCACACGCGCAGAATATGTTTGAATAGTATTAACATGAACTTGGTCAATGACCTGAAGAGCAATTCGATTGATTGCCAGATAATTTTAAGCTCAGGATTAGCCTAGAAACAAATGAAATCGCATGTGTGTTATTGGGTCAAGATTCTGTATTCCACTCCACGAATATTTGCAACACTTACCAAAAAAGGAATGGTCACCAAATTGGCAATCATAAAAGCCTGCATTTTTTGCCCTATTCAACTATGCAAACGAATTTCAATTGGATTAGCCAAATTGGTCGGCCTTCGAAAATTAATACAATTATTGCTTGATTGCTCCATGTCGCGCCTTCTGAAAAAAATTAATCCGTTTCAATGGATAATCGATTGATAGAAAGATTATATCAATTTAATGTCATACTATCATTTATTTCTCGTTTCATTTCGAAAGTTGTTATCTAATTTTAATCTTTCTTAGCTACTTCATTTGTGCAACTTCTGGAATTACTTGCTACCAGTCCACCAACCGAACTTGATTTTAGTTCTTTTGATTCCATCCTCCCGTTCAATCACTTCAAAACTTCTTGGAAACGCAATCAATCTCTTGTACTCATTAATAATCGCAGCACTAGAAAAACGATGTCTAATCAACCGTACTAGCACCTTTTGACCAATCGCCTCTCAATCACCATTAGAGACACTATCTGTGCATGTCTTTAGGATTTCTGCACAAAAAAGTCATCTTCATCCATCGAACGGGTCGATGCCAATATCTATTTGCGTTCCAACTCACAATAGCAAATTGCTAATGTTGGATTTGAATAGACGCGGAAAGTTGGTGGATGATGGCGATATGACCTGAAGAGTTTCTTCCACCTTAATCACGGGCGTAGTGAAGGCCTTAATTTCGCAGATTACATGCTACTGACCTTGCCGGGCGATTTATTCTTGTAAATGCACTCAGGGAGGCAATCGTACCAGTTGCTTATAATCACTCATTCCAGGCTTCGGGCTAGGGATATCCGTCGCAATCGCTTAGCTCTGCAGCACGAACAAAAGAACTTCTGGGTTGAAGTACATAAAAAACTCCCCCGTCACTGGCATGAGCTTGTTGCAATTTATCCACCACTGAGAGGCTATTTGAGTAACAGGAGCTTTTAACCTTTTGCCCGCGAATCCTTAGAAAAAAGTTGAAGTAATTTCAACCTCATCCCGAATTTAAAATTATTTGTTGAAACAAAGCAAAAATCTGTTTAGAAAAATTCCTTGTAGTTGAAATAAGTTGAGTCAAACATTTGGAAAGGAATATTACTCTAGATTGAATTTCAGTCAATTGAATCCAAATAATGCAAAGAATTTGTTCAATGAAAAAAATTGGGTTTGCGAAACCCAACCCTGTGTTGAGTTAAGTATAGTTGAAAACTAAACTCGACCACTTGTTGTCCGAATTCAATAATTATTTATTAATGCAATTCACTTTTCATTTATAATCAAATTATGCTGACATTTTTCAACCAAAGTTCAATGAATAATTAAAAAAAAAGTTGATCATAAATGCTAATGTACTGTCGCGTGTTTTTGGTTCGCGGTTGTAATAATTTTAATGTTCCGGGAAAGTGAAAACGCAATGTCTTTTAATTTAAGTTAGAAGAGTTTATTCAATTACAAAAGTGCATAATGATCAATTTAACACTTTCACTAATTTTAATTTTCACTATGAAAAATCTAACACTTGTCCATAAATTTCTTATCGCAATTGTCTTCTAAATCACTTCACTATTACGAAAATCACTTTTCTACTACTCGAATAATATCGCTTCCCACACACAATCGTAGTTCTTATCGCGGTCTAATGAATGAATGAATCCCCCCATTCATTCAGCTCGCCTTTATATAGGGTCTCTACCTATTCACCCATTTCTCGTACATTGGCGAATGTTCTACCGAGAGGTACCTGGTAGATTCGAGCAAATTAATGAATGGAGTGACGTCACTTGCAGATGTTGATCATTCTTGTTGGGTTCTCGTGGGTTCGAGTAAGTTCATTTGTTGACGTGAAAACAATCGTGACAGTAGCTCGCAGAATTATTTGTACATGTAAATATTTGTACATGTAACACTGCCCCCACCTCAGTTCTTTTCGCCCCGAAAAGATGTGTCGCCATTTGTAGTCAATTCTCCCTGGGTGTAATATGGGGCAAGATGGTCCAGCTGCACGATTTTTATTTTGGCTCTCGGCTTACGGTGTTCCTGTATGCGACATACGACGTCGTTGATTCACTTTGTGACCCGGTATGGTCCCTCCCAATCATGTTGCAACTTTGGAGACCTACCCTTTCGCCGTTGCGGGTTATATAGCCAGACCAAGTCATCTTGCTGGAAGCCAGTAGAATTAGCCTTTAGATCATACCTGGTCTTCATGCGGTCAGTAGCCGATTCGAGGTGTTTTCGCACTGTCCGATGTATCTGGTTCAACCGTTGTCTTAGCTTCCTTGCGTACTCCGAGATCGTTTGGGGTTTCTTAGGGGGTGTCCCGAACTTTATATCAGCTGGCAGATGAAGAGTCTTTCCAAAAATGACTTTGGCTGGGGCTTGGCTCGTCGACGCGTATTCGGCAGCTCTGTACGCCATTAAAAATAGTGGGATATGTCGGTCCCAGTCCCTTTGGTTCTCGTCAACCATTTTGGCTAGGTGTTTATTGAGCGTGCCATTGAAACGTTCGAACATTCCATCGGGTTGGGGATGCAGCGGTGTTGTCCTCGCTTTCCGTATTCCGAGCAGCTCGCACATTTCGCCAAAAACTAGTGACTCAAAGTTTCGGCCTTGATCCGAATGTAGTTTGCCAGGTACGCCGTACTTACTGACCCAATTTAACACTAGCTGTTCAGCTACAGTAGTTGCTTCCTGGTTGGGAATGGGGTAGACCTCGGGCCACTTGCTGAAATAATCGGCTACAACCAGCGTGTTATAGGTTTGCATTTGTCCTCTCAGTCGTCGCTTTGGGCCTTTGACGGAAGCGCAAATTGTGCATCTGCGACACCAGTCCTCTACGTCTTCTCGAGCGTGGAGCCAGTAGAACCTTTCCCGCAATTTCGCTGAGGTCTTGTTAACACCAAGGTGGCCTCCCGAGGATCCTTCATGCATTTCCTTAACCATATCGTGGATTCGGCTTTTGGGTAGTAAAGTTTGCATCCTATAGGAGCTGCCATCCACCGTTTCCGATTTCCGCTTGAGTATGCCACCCTCTACCTGAAGGGAGTTCCATTGTGCCCAATAGCTTTTCAGGGTTGCGCCATGCGTTGAAACGTCTTTCCACTCAGGTCGCCCAGTCGTCTCCTTCCATACGAGCAATGGTCCGATGTCTTCAGCGGCTAGCTGGGCATTTCGGATCTCCTCCGATGACCAACCTTCATCGAATTCGGCCGTTATCAGTCGCAGATCAACGGGCGGTTCCTTTTCCTCAATCCGTCGGCAATGCTTGCAGTTAACTGGACATGGGCGACGAGATAGGGCGTCAGCATTTCCATGAACTCCGCCCTTTCGATGAACAATTTCGTAGTCGTATGACTGCAATCTTTCGATCCATCTCGCAACTTGTCCCTCGGGGGTTTTGAAGTTAAGTAGCCATCTCAGCGATGCATGGTCCGTTCGAAGAACAAATTTCTGGCCATATAGATACTTGTGGAACTGCTTGGTGGCCTCTATTATAGCCAATAGCTCCTTCCTGGTCACACAGTAGTTCCTCTCACTTTTTGAAAGAACTCGACTGTAATACGAGAGGACTCTTTCTTCGCCATTGATCTGCTGGGAGAGTACAGCTCCAATACCGCCGCTGCTTGCATCGGTGTCAACTACAAACATTTTTCCGGGTTTCGGATACGCCAGTACGGGTGATTCACATAGCTTTTCCTTCAGGGTCTCAAAGGCTGTCTGGCATTGTTCATTGCAGACATACGGACGATTTTTCTCGGTTAGCTGATGGAGACACTTAGCTATTTTGGCAAAGTCTTTGACGAATCTTCGATAGTAGGTTGCCAGACCCAGGAAACTTCGTAGTTGGCGCATGTTGTTTGGTGTTGGCCAGCTTTTCACGGCTTCAATTTTCTCAGGGTCTGTTTTGACCCCTTCTGCTGATACGGCATGTCCCAGGTATTTTACTTCAGCTGCAAAAAGGGTACACTTGTCGGGACTAAGTTTCAAATTTGCCAGTCGCAATCGAGAGAAAACCTCTTCTAAGTTCCGCACATGCTCTTCGAACGTTCTCCCGATGACGATGATGTCATCTAGGTACACCAAGCAGGTTTTCCAGGTTAGACCACGTAGCACGTATTCCATCAAGCGTTCGAAAGTGGCTGGAACATTGCAAAGCCCAAACGTCATCACCACAAATTGCCAAAATCCCGTCCCAACTGAAAATGCGGTCTTCTCTCGGTCCTTCTTGTCAATTTCTACCTGCCAGTAGCCACTCTTGAGATCGAGTGTAGAAAACCATTTTGCGTCGGCTAAAGTGTCCATGATGTCATCGATGCGTGGGAGCGGGTAACTATCTTTCTTAGTGACGTCGTTAAGCTGCCTATAGTCGACACAAAAGCGAGTGCTATCATCCTTTTTCTTTACTAGAACTACAGGCGCGGCCCATAGACTTACAGAAGGTTCAATAATGCCTTGTTTTTCCATGTCCAAGATCAGCGCGCTCACTTCTCCTTGTTTGGCTATAGGGAGACGTCTTGGTGCTTGTCGAATCGGCTTGGCTCCCTGCGTATCTATGACGTGAGTTACCAAACTCGTTCGGCCTTGGTCATCCGGGCTTGTTGAGAAGATGTCACTGTACTTGGTGACCAGATCAGAGGCTCGTTTGAATAGCTGCACTGGCAATTTGACTTGCTTCAATATTGCAGACGTTGATTCCCGGACTTTGTCTGTGTCTTGCCTCCTTTTCCAATGATGGTTGTGAGTAGCTTCCAAAGAGGTGATGGTGGAAACATACTGGCAGCTGCCGATGACTTCTCCCGCTTTGATGCTCGTGGTTGAGTCTGTGGTGTTAAGGACTCTAACCGGCACATATCGGTTCCTTAAAGATCTTACAAGGCTTCGTCCTACAATCAAACTGCGCAATGCGGATGTCTTCGTTGGCTCTATCAGATAAAATCGGTGGTCTCCAGAATCACCATCAAGCTTGGCCCATACAATGCTTTCGGAAGAATTCGGTACATGAGTGTCAGTACATACCACTACATTCATCTTGGGGATTTGAACGCTGGGATCCTCCATCAGTACTTCGAAATTCTGCCATTTCAATACACGTGTGCCCAAATCCAACGTGATTCCATGTGGTCGCAGAAAATCCATTCCGATAATGCAGTCATCCATAATGTTCGCGACCAGAAAATTATGTCGGAACACAAGGTCTCCCAACTGTATCTGGAGGTTGACCTCTCCATGAACAAGTGCAGTTTCTCCCGTAGCTGTCCGTAGTGAGAAAATTCTGCCCTTGTGAAGTTGTTGCTGTCTAACTAGGTCTGGTCGGATAATCGATCGGGTTGCACCAGTGTCGATTGTTATGGTGCAGTGTTCTCCGTCAATTTGACGCGGAAGGCATAAGTCCGCTTCTCCACGATGTAGTCTTGACACGGTGATGGTGGTGCTGGGGAGGTCGATCCTCCTAGCCAACCTCTGCCCCACGAAGTTGGCTCTTACATGTTTCCCGACCCCTCTGTTTGAAGGGCTTCCATTCTGGGCTCCTGACTCGGTCTGGATCTCCTCCTAGCTGCACACCCTGGACAATAGCTCGGTTTTCTTCGCTTCTTGCAGTCTCTTTGCAGGTGCCCCTTCCTTCCGCGATTCCAGCATCTAGGCGCACCATTTACATGCGGGTCTCGCTCAATTTCCACGCGTTCACACCTGCACTCGTCTGTCACTACCTCCCGAACCCGGGTAGTGGTACGAGTCGCATTTTTCGCTGCCTCAAAGTTCAGACTGTAAGCCAATGCGTCCTTAACCGTTTGCTTTTGAGCTAAACGCACGGCTTGTTGCAATTCCGGGTCCTTTAGTGCGCTGATGAATGCTTCTGTCGCTGCATCATCTCGATGTTCTGGGTCGTAGGCTGGGTATGCCAAAAGTGCCAGCCACTCAATGTCTTGGGCTAGTTGCTGTAGGGTTTCACCAGTCTTCTGCACACGATGCCTTAGCAGTGACCAATAAATCTGCTTCAGATGATCGTCTCCATAACGCATGTCGAGCGCATTCATTATAGCATTCGGGTTTGAGTGTAATTCAACGGGGATCGTCTGCAACAGCTCGGCAGCTGGACCTTTTAGAGCAAGAATCAATGCAGTTGCTCGTTCCTGCTCATTCCAGTGATTTATGCGAGTAGCTGCTTCAAACTGGGTTTTGTAAATACTCCAGACCGTTTGCCCATCGAATATTGGTGCTTGCACATTTCTGGATGTGCTTTGAGCTGCGGTTATAAGCGGGGCTGGTGAAGTGGTTACTACTGCCTTCGCTGCTTCCAATTCTTTTTTCACTTTTTCCATCTCATGGTTCATTCTCTCTTTGACCTGGCTGACCTTCTCCTCGACCTGGTCAACCTTTTCCTCGACCTGATCAACCTTTTCCTCGACGCCTTTAATTTGTTTGTTAAGACTACCGAGCTCCGCTTTTATTTCGGTTGACTGCTTTTGAAAATCTGCCTTGATTTCGACCGCTTGTTGATCCAGCTTCGCTGATTGTTCATTAAGCTTCGCTGATTGTTCATCTAGCTTCGCAGTCAGACTGGATGACATCACCATTAACATTTGCATTAGCGCATTTTCTGGCTCCTTTGATTTTGGTGTTTCTACTTCTCCACCTTCTGCGCCTTTTTCCGCATCTGAGGGCTCACTCGAATCCAGATTCACGCCTTCCGACTCGATCGCGTCACGCAAGCGTGCAATCAGTATGGCCTTTGTACCTTGTGTGGCCAGATTTCGTTGTTCCCACTCGTCTTTGAGCTCCGATATGCTCAGTTGATTAAATTTTAGATGTAAATTTCCTGGAATTTTTATTGTTTCGGCTATTTTTCCACCAGTTTCTACGTTAATTCTCACTATTGTGCACTTCAAAAATGTTTAATCGTTTTCACTTCCAAAATTTTTCTTTCGCACTTCTTGACAGCACTGTCGCGTGTTTTTGGTTCGCGGTTGTAATAATTTTAATGTTCCGGGAAAGTGAAAACGCAATGTCTTTTAATTTAAGTTAGAAGAGTTTATTCAATTACAAAAGTGCACAATGATCAATTTAACACTTTCACTAATTTTAATTTTCACTATGAAAAATCTAACACTTGTCCATAAATTTCTTATCGCAATTGTCTTCTAAATCACTTCACTATTACGAAAATCACTTTTCTACTACTCAAATAATATCGCTTCCCACACAATTGCAGTTCTTATCGCGGTTCAGCTCGCCTTTATATAGGGTCTCTACCTATTCACCCATTTCTCGTACATTGGCGAATGTTCTACCGAGAGGTACCTGGTAGATTCGAGCAAATTAATGAATGGAGTGACGTCACTTGCAGATGTTGATCATGCTTGTTGGGTTCTCGTGGGTTCGAGTAAGTTCATTTGTTGACGTGAAAACAATTGCGACAGTAGCTCGCAGAATTATTTGTACATGTAAATATTTGTACATGTAACAGTACTTTAAGTTAGAGTAAGATTGCCAATTATTAAATGCTAATATACTCGAAGTTATGAAAAGGTAAAATTGCTTACTGTTGAAGGCTAATGTACTTTAAGTCATGAAGATATAAAATCGCTAATTACAAAATGGCAATATACACTGAGTTATTAAAGTTAAAAGAATAGGTGAATGTACTTTAAGAATTAACAATTCTGAGTTATGTTTTAATTAATTTGTTCTAGTTAGAGGATGATGGGCTCCGGCAGTTGATAATGCTTGGTCAAATCGTCTTCGAATTGATATCAATTGAATAGACTCCTCCCAGCGCCGTAGCTAGCATGGGGCAGGCGGGGCGGTGCCCCAGGGCCCCTTCTCGTTGACTTTTTTTTGACCCTAAAAGAATCTTACCCCGGCGAATACTTTAGGGGCCCCTGAAAATACCTCAAATTGAACAATTTTTTTTCAAAGTGAAACAATTAAAAATTTTTTTCGTTGTTTTATTAGATTGTTTACAAAGTAACATTTTTTCGTTTCAGTACAACAAATTTAATTATTTTGATTAATAAATAGTATTAAAAATGCCGCTTTCTTGATTTGCATGCCGCAAATTTGTCGATAGTTTCGCTAAAATCGATCATTCTTGCTCGCTCATTCTCAATTGATAATAATGCCAATCCAGACAGTCGTTCTTGCCCCATAGAGCTTCGCAAATAATTTTTTATTAATTTCAATTTTGAAAAAGATCTCTCTGCCGTTGCAACTGTCACAGGAAGTGTCAAAAACATAATACACGCAGTGCATACATCAGAGTAGGTTGACGTCAAGGAACTGTTTTCAATAATAATCATTTCGGCAAGTTGTTACACACTATCAATCTGACTTATTTTTTTTTCGAAACGCTGATCGCAGAGACAGTAATTGCGATGGAAATGTTGGAGAAATGTGATCGTGGAAAATTTTCAGAAATTCTTCGGCTTCTAACGAAATTTCTTGGTCAGTGGCATTGGTTATGAACTTTGGTCGAATAATCTTGTAGACTCCTAGAACCGATTCCATACCTTCGAATCGATACTTTAATTGGAAACAAATCGTGTCCACTAAAGGATTAAAAAACAGTGACTGCGAAATTTTCCTTAGGATCCGAAAGTCTTTCGTCTACGCATAATTCATCGAAATGTTTTTTTCGTTTTCTGTGCACTTTTTTTTCTGAAAATTGAGAAGGAATACCAAGTTTCAAACATCAATCGCTTGCTTCCTTTACAAATTCATAGAACGATTGTCGCATGGAAGAAACTTCTATATGTGCATTTTCTAATGACTATGTGCTGTCATCAAATCTGTCGTTTCTGTTTGAAGAGCTTTTGCCACAATATTAATTTTTTCGAAAACTTTGCACAATATAACTAAACAGCAAACGAAGTTGAAAGATTCAACGCGTTTTTGAAGTCCAAATGCTTCGTTTCATTCGTTCGACTTCTTAGTGGTTAAAACGATACGCGATAAATTTCTACTGATATCAGGCAATCTTTTTTTAAGCGCGTAAATCGAGTCATGAGTGCCTGAAAAACGTGTTGGATTTAATGTTTTTAAGGTTGTTTTGGAAATATTTTGTTCTTCAGAAGGTGTTTGCAAATCTTGCCAATGTACTATACTGTGGCCGAAAAAATTGTAAATATCTTGTACAATATCTAAGAAACGTGCGATTTCTGAATTTTGTCGAACAGCATCTTTCAATACAAGATTTAAATTGTGGGCGGTGCAATGAACAAATAAAGCATGAGGTGCTACTTCGAGGATTTTTTTTCGAATGCCTCCCAAACGTCCACTCATAACGGCTGCGCCATCGTAGCCTTGTCCAAACAATTTCTGAATATTTAAATCTTTCTGCTTAATTGAGGATAGAATAAGATCTGAAAGGCCATCAGCCGATTGATTTTTGACTTCAGTAAAAGATGTGAAAGTTTCACAAATTTCTAACTTGGTTGGTTTTTCTTTCTCATTGTACACAATTTTAACATAACGAAAAACTTCACTTAATTGATCTACCTTGCTGCTATCTTGAGTTGTGTCCATAATCACTGAGAAAAAAAGAGCTTTTTGTAACGCAGAAACTATAGAATCATAGACTTGTTTAGCAAGAAGAGATATAAGGTTATTTTGAATGTATGGACTCAAGTATGTTACCGACCTATCAGGCAACTCCAATATATTTTTCAAAACAGGATCATATTTCGCTAATAACTCTATCACGGACAAAAAATTTCCTTTATTACTATCCAAGAGTTTATGACTTCGCCCTCGAAAAGCTAAATTGCATGTGGCAAGCATTAACGTGACATTTAAAACTCTTTAAAGTACCTTGCGCCAAAAATTATGATTTTTTAAAAAATCCTTTTCAAGTGCTTCGTCCAACGTTCCGTGTTTTTGCCACTTTTCGTAAATGACGCATGACAGAGCGTGTGATTGGGAATTTTCATGGAGATTGATGCGTTCCGAAAGATGTTTCCAATCCCGAAACCCTGTAACCCAAACACTTTGATTTCCGCCTGTCGTTTTCGCGGGAAAACAGTACGCAGAGTCATGCTCGGTCGAATAGCATAACCAATTTCTTCTCAGTTGGAGTCCCGATTTCGCAGTAGTATAGTAAAAATTTGTTGAGAAAAGTCGTCCGCCCTGTTTTTCATCTCTCGGAAATGGACCAGTAGGTTGTTCGGGGCCAGATGAAATTACAGCTCGTTTCATAATTGGGTCCGTAATAACGCTAGGAAAAGTGTGTCCTTTCTCAATGTCGGAAGGAGGCAGTAAGTCTGTTCCTGTTGTTCGTGTTGTAGCGCTCGCACTACTCGAATCGAGCATAGGAGTCTGGAAATATAGAGGGAACATGAGCAAGTTTTGAAGCCAGCGAATTTGGTGGGAAAAATTATAATCTGTTAACAAATACACATACTTGGCAAAGAAAATTCAAAGTTAAAACATTTTATAAGCACTTCATAAAGTAAGGCAATCTCATAGACAATTCCTTAATAATTGACGCTTTGCATTACATAGCTTTACAATTTGTCAAGAAATGTATCGATTTTGATAACAATATTTTTACCTCGCAATCTTTGCCATTTTGGGATGATTCTGTCTGTGGTTCTGTGGTGAATTGAAATTGATTCTGCGTTGATGTGCTTGGTTCAGGTTCTGAAGATTCTGCATAAAAATTGTTTGTGGAATATTTCAATCATTTATTTGCATTCCAATAACTTTTCTGGAGATCCCTAGTGCTCCTTATTACAAAGAAACAACTAGGAGTCTATTAGGAAACTATCAATTTTTTACGAGTTGTATTTATTCGAGCTGAAAATACAATACAAACCGCTGGAAAACATAACCGAGCGATTGCTCGGACTCGCAGGAGATTGTTCGGGCCTAAAATCCCGGTATGAGAACGCATGAATTGGGGAGGGAGGGAGAGGATCGCTTTGATCGCTTTGCAGGCATGTACTGGTTCCCGCTCCTCTCGAGCGCGTGCTCGAGAGCGGCAACGGTACGAGCACCGGTTCGAGCAGTTCTGGACTGCTCGGATGTACTCGGAGCAACCACGAGTGGAACCACAGTAGTCCGAGCGCTCTCTTGCTTGGTTCTGCTCAGTTGCTTTTTAGCGTTTCATTATTTACAAAACCTAAATGTGATGTTTTCAGCTAAAATCAATATACATTTGATTAACCTAGCAGTTTCTTAAAGATTCCTAATTATTTCTTTGATGAGATTTTTTCAAAAACTTCTTGAGAATATCATAGTAGAATGTGTTTATTTTATTGCTTATTTTACTATTTTAATTTAACTCATTTCAATTATATTTATAATTTTTACAATCAAATACCTTGAACAGTTTCCATATCAACAGATGATGCAGGTGTGGATGATAACCAATTCACGATTTTAGTGGAAATCTTTTTTGCTTCATCTTTTTTTTTTCGTTTTGCTTTTCTTTTTTTCGCCCCACTCAAATAAACACGTTTCATGACGCAGAATAACGTGAGAATGGATTAAAACATACAAAGCACTTGAAAACTATTTACAAACTTTTAAATTATACAGTTATTATATTACGTTGTTTGTCATTAACACTGATAAACAAATGAATGCTGAGTACGCTCGAGCCGTTTTCGGAAATAAACAGAATGTCGTCGAAGAGGTGGGTATGGCCTGTCCCGCACACAACAGCACACAGTATTCATCCTCTCTCACCGACGCTCGCTTACACATTTACACACTCGCTAAGCCACACCCACCGTCTCGACGTTTACCTGTCCATTTCTCGCGCAGAGTCGGCTATCCTCATTCTAGTAACTTTAACTCTTAGTAACACTGCTGAGTCTGACACAGACATCAGCAGCTGATCGCGTCGAACAGTGCTCGATATCCGTATATGCGCGGGAAATTAAACGTTATTTAGACAATCCTAAGGATAGAGTTGAAATAAAATTTTCGTAGGGGGGGCCCAAATTTCCTTGCTGCCCCAGGGCCCCCGAGGCTCTAGCTACGCCACTGACTCCTCCTGACTAAATGTGCATATTTTTCCGCTGACAAACCCTTTGAATTTTTACCAGTTTTTAGATAAGAATACTGCCAAAATAACCAAGATGAAAACGCTCCGTATAACATATCATTCCCTCATCCAACCGTTTGGCAATTTTACAGACAAATTGAAATTTTACATTTTTCCTACCTTGATATCCTTTGATGGGATAATAGAAAATGACACACTAAAAATAATTTAAGGTAGTTATTCGTACAAACGATAACCACATGAAGATTCTTTCAAATGTTCACTCTATATACTCTAACTTGAACAAGGGACAAAAAGACACACTGGTAACTGTAATCAAAAGACACCCAAAACTACTTTCCGAGCCAGACAAGAAGTTGACATACACTACCAGGGTGAAAGGCAAAATTCATACAAGAACCAAGGAATCAGTTTACTCTAAATCATATCCCTATCCGATGGCTCTTAAAGATGGAGTCCAAAAGCAGATAACTAAGCTTCTGCAGGATAGAATCATAAGACCTTCTAAATCACCTTATAATTCGCCAGGTTTAGTGGTTCCCAAAAAAGATGATGCTTCTGGCAAGAAGAAATATCGTTTAGTAATCGACTACCGGAAGCTAAATACTGTCACTATCCCAGACACCTATCCAAACCCTGAAATTAAAGGTGTCCCGGCAAACCTCGGAGAGAATAAAGTATTTTCCATTTTAGATCTAAAAAGCGGTTTCCATCAAATTCCTCTTAGAGAAATTGATATCGAGAAGACTGCGTTCTCGATAAACAATGGAAAATTTGAGTTCGTTCATCTACCGTTTGGCCTTAAAAAATGGTCCAGCTCTTTTTCAACGAGCTTTAGACGACATTTTGAGAAAAGTTATTGGGGAATGTTGCTGTACTCATATTGACGACATTATTATATTCAACAAAACTGAAGAAGAACATTTGCGAAATTTCGATGAACCTTAAAAATTTTAGAAAATGCAAATCTCAAAGTACGATTGGATAAATGTGAGTTTTTTAAAGAAGACATGAAATTTTTGGGCTATGTCGTGACTAAGAATGGGATTAAAACCAATCCAAAGAAAGTAAAGGCTATTATAGATTTTCCTCCATCTAAAACGCTCAAGGATTTACGTTCCTTTTTAGGCATGTCAGGGCATTACCACCGTTTCATAAGAGACTATGCGAAAATCACGAAGCCCTTGACATCCCTTTTCAGATGAGAAGATGGACACGTGTCCAATAAATCTTTGTAAAACTCTTACAATCGAGCTTGATAAGCATGCCATGAAATCATTTAATAAATTGAAAAGCTCACTAATATCGAAAGAAGTCACACTATCCCACCTTGACTTCAATAAAGAGTTCGAATTAACAACCGACGCTTCGAACTATGCCATAGGAGCTGTTCTGGCACAGGACAATAAACCCATAATATTTTTGTCTAGAACCTTGTCAAAGACGGAAGAAAGCCATGTCACCAACGAAAAGGAAATGTTGGCCATCATCTGGGCATTGCAATCCCTTGAGAAATTATTCATGTGGCTCATGAAAGGTTAAGATATTTACAGATCATCAGCCGCTCACGTTTGCATTAAGTAACAAAAATACTAATCCCAAACTTAAAAGGTAGAGAGCAATATTGGAGGAATACGACTACAACTTGAGATACAAACCGGGTAAGGCCAATGTATTGGCAGATGCCTTATCAAGACCTCCCTGTAATACTCAGATACACGCTATGACTAGTATACAACATAGTTCTGATAGTTCATCTGAAAACCTTATACATACAGTCGGAATACCAGTCAATATTTTTTGAAATCAGTTCTTATTGAAAACTGGTGAAGAAACTGGCTATCAAACTGTTAATCTATTTGAGAACTTTTGAAGGTATATCATAATTCGACCTTAATGTACAGAAACGGACAATATTAACGCATTTAAGCAATACCTCGCCCCAAGTACTATTAACGGACTGCTAACTGATGAAACTACCATGGGCCTCATACAGGAAATTTACGCTCTTCATTTTAGAAATTATAGAATTCGGTTTACCCAGTAAATTGTAGAAGATGTACTCGACGAAGAAGAACAAGAAGAAAAATAATAACAACTCACAAAAGAGCTCATCGCAATGCGGAAGAGAATCGTTTACAACTTCTTGATAATTTCTGCTTTCCGAAATTGGCCGCTAAAATCAAGAGGTTCGTCAAAAGGTGTACAGTCTGCAAAGAAAATAAATATTACCATCACCCAAATACGAGGGTCATTTGAAAAGTTTCCAGCCTTACCGGCACAAAGTCATGGTACATTCAATACCTCTTGCCGACTAAAAGATGGCTTTTATATACTCGTATGTATGCCATAAAAATTTCAAGTTATTCCGATCAGTACGAAGTACATGATACCCTTCCAAAATTGATAGGTGACGCTTGCAAAGAATAATGGATAAAATCGAGTATCACGCGATGACAAAGTGCCTCTGTTTGAAAGGGAAAAACTCGGGAAGTGAAAGAAGAGCTAGGCTCCGTGTGTGGTGAATCGTCATCCTCATTCACAACCGCAAAACATTGGGAAGCCGAGCTCAAACGCGGTCGCAAAAGCATTTTTGACGATGACGTCCAAAAACTGTTCCAACGGAAGACATCGCCAGTTTAGTGCACACAGCCGTGTTGGAAGATCGCCGATTAACCATTAAGGAAATTGTTGAGGCTTGTGGGATATCAGCTGAACGGGTGCATCATATTTTACATGGAGATTTATGCAGAAGAAAATTATCCGCGCGATCGGTGCCGCGTTTGTTGACGATCGACCAAAAGCGCGTGGTCCACACATGCATGGTCGTAATGGGGAAATTGGACGAATTGAAGTTTGAATTGCTTCAACACCTACTCTACTCACCAGACCTAGCTCCTAGTGCCTTTTTTTGTTCGCCAACTTGAAAAATTTCTGGGTGCAAAAAAATATGGGCCAAATGCCGAGGTTGAAGAGGCAGTAAACCTGTATTTTTCAAGTTTACCTAAAAAAAATTTTCTGATGGCCTGAAGGGTTGGGAAAAGTCCAAATGACCAAATGTTTTGACTTGCGTGGAGACTATATCGAGAAATAATTTTTTTTTTTTTTTGGCTTCAATTATGTGTTTTTCTTCAAAAGGCCGGAAACTTCTCAAATGACCCGCGTGAACCACTCGTGAATCCAGCCCCGATTCCTAATCATCCAGGTCATGCGGTTTACCTCAAAATATTCTCCATCGGGTTATAAATTCACTGATATTATCAAAAGCCGATGTTACAGTAGCCACAGATATTTTGGACAAAGAAAATTTACGATATCCAACAATCGAAGAAGCATTCGACTTTTCAGAAGTTGAGGTCATTTCAAATCAAAATACGATACTTTATATTGTGAATATTCCCATCGCAACTGAAAAAAACATACCAGGCCTTACTTATCAAACCAATAAAAACGCAAAAATTTATTGCAGGAATTCCATTCAGGAAAATTTTAAAGCTAAAAAATGAAATTTATGGTATTTCCAAAGAATATAAATTACTGAATTACTTGTCAATCTGTAAACCATCAAATGCAATCGACATAAGCAACACAATCTGCATTCCGAATCCGCTTAGAAGCACAACCGCAACTTGCAACCGGATAAACGACCAACACGTGAACACGATTGATGAAATATCGTCGGGAGCCATTTTTTTGAATCCATTCAATGATACACTGGAAGCCACGGAATCCGATCTCGCTCTCAATGGGTCATACCTGGTGAAGTTTCAAAATTCAACGATCAAAGTAAACGGACAGTCTTTCACTTCTAAGAAAGCCTCCTCGGTAGAAGTTCTTTTCGCCATCCTCATAATTCGAAAATCCTGCAAAGCCAAAAATGTAAACTCACCAATCATAGCGCGACCCATCACGGGGACAGCAGCTCCCGCACCGACAATCGAGCTACCATCATTTATTCCCACGCAGCCACGTTTTAACGACCTTCCCTATTTTTGATTATGATTGTGGACACTCAGTCTTAAGAGGGAAAGAGTTAACAGCAAATCCATTATAAACATGACCTTAAAGAAAACTCAAAAGAAATGCATCAGCAAATTACTGCGGCTAACAGAAATTCATCGATTGCAAAAAATTACACGCGCAGCTTGCCTGGTGTTTACCTGCAAACCTCCCAAATGACATCGTCTGCAAAATCTACTTTATAAATTTAATTAACGAAATTGTAAACCCTCTTAGTTCGACTGGATCATTTTGTGAATAAAGTTCTATTTTTTTACACAAACTCTCACCCGAGTTTTTAATTTGTAGCTGTTATAGGATGCTCCTTCAGAAAATTTCATGAAGAAATCTCCAATGATAACTCAGGCAGGGTGGCGTTGTCGATGTTCTGCTCATTGGGTTGAATTATTACTCCGTGTTGCAGCATACGAGCCATCTTCGAGTCATGGATTGATGGTATGGGAGGAGTTTCCTTAAAGTGACTCAAGTTGTGTGCGTATTGCTAGTCGATTGTTGACTTTAATGTGACTTCCCTTGTTCTTATCAAGCAACTGTCTTGGAGGTATATGATTCCAGTGGTGTTCAATGAAATCTCCTTCTTGATACCCTTACAGACGAAGGCTATGACAGTCAGGTGGGTAGAAATATACATCCATGTAGTTTTCATTATCAGCGTCTTTCAAACTGTGCCATTTAGCTAAAGATACTTAGAAACACAGCTCTTAGCTGGATGTCGTCCGTAAGTTTCATCCACAATGCAGAATAGACTGCTGTCTATATTATGCACAATGGCCAGAGTGCATAAGTAAATGTGCTTCTTATTGATGATGCAATCATCTTTCTCTTCCTTCCTTAAGTGAAATACCTGTAGACCTGTCGATTGAAGTCGACCGTTAAAGTTGAAGCATCTAAGGCTACTTTTAAGAATGTGTTGTTTTGTATCAGATGTCTAACCGCAATTACATACACAAGCTCAAAAAGTGGTTTTTCTGGAATGAGTAGATTGCCGTATAGCTGAATTCCGCTAGGTGTTGCCTCTACTTGCAGCTGAGGCTGATAGTAAGCCAATAACATTTGACAGGATCGAATAAAATAAGTTTAAGGACCATGTACAAGGATTCACTCTAGCCTTTCTTCTTCTTGCGGGCAGATTTGCGGTGTGACTTATCGTTGCTCTTTCCATGTGCGGTGGCTTGAGTTGAACTTTTGCTGGTCAACTCTTTTGGTTCCTTGTGTAAGTGAAACTTTTACGACTGCCACAGTTTTTTTCTGAACATTTTCTTCAGAGCTATAGACACTCAGCGGTAATTGACGTAATTTGTTGTGAGAACGTTTCCTTATTGTGTCCTTATATTGCACTGAAAGGAAATGAACCATACCATGCTCACCTAGATGCAACTCCTTTAATCGGCCTAATGAACATTTTTGCGGCGTTAAATTGTCGTCGTTTACGAGGACCGATTCACTGACTTCTGGATTTTTCTTATCCACCAGTCCTTTGGTTCTCTCTTGGAGTGATGACAAGTATTCTTGCGACCATCTTTTCCAAATATCCCTTTGCAATTTGGAAACCAGCTTCCATCTTTGATGTTTGTTTGTATTACTTATGTCGGGCTCAGGTGATACAATCAGCGGTCGGCCAATAAGAAAATGTCCGGGAGTTGGGTATTCCAAATCGCTGGGATCGCTAGAATTTTCGCCCAAGGGTCTCTCGCTTCTATTTAGTAAAGCACGTCGGTAAACTTCTCATATGTCAATAACGTCTCTCCCAATAGTCATTTGAGATGCCCTTTTACTGATTTGATGCAGACTTCCTATAAAACTCCGAAATGCAGAGTGGTTGGTGGAATGAATTTCCACTCCGTACCGTCAATGGCGATTACTTCTGCAGCACGTCTTGTTGACTGCTCCATTGCAAACCGTATGTCCTTGTACGATTGCCGGAAAATATTTCTTTGCAATGGCCGCGACGGGCTATGAACCTTTTATAGGCTGCCAAAAACGCGTCTGTGGTGATTTCATTAACCAATTCAAGATGAATGGCCTTTGTTATCAAGCAAACTAAATAGCGCAATGTATCCCTTAGGTGATCTGGTACCACGTCTCTTCGACATCTTTGTCATAAATGATCCAGCGTAATCTATTCCAGCATGCGAGAACGGTGAAGAAGGCAATACGTGGACCTACGGTGGTGCTGTTGTTTGTAGGCCTTTGGTTGTTATGCGCACACCTGACGTACCTGTGATTCCTAGACTGCATAGCATTTTTATTCTTCTTCCTCATAGCAATATAGCCCCTCTCGGGTCTTCGCTTCCTGCAAATAGTGCCTCCAATTGTCTCGGTCCATTGACCGCGTTCTACAATTTTGTAATCCGAACAGCGATTAACTGCCTTCGTCAACCAAGTCTAACCACCGTGTCCTCGGTTAGCCCATTGGCCTCCAGCCTTCAGTTCTCGCAACGAATACCTAATGGATATCCGTGGTTCATTCATACGATTCATCTGTCCAGCCCATTGCAGCTTCCACAGCCTATAATTGTTGAGACCTCCGGCTCATCAAAAATTTCATACAGCTCATGGTTGTAGTGAATTCACCATGGGTCCCCATCTAGCTTCGCTCCGATTATTCGCCTCAGGACCCGCCGCTCAAAGGCGTTCAATATAATTGCGGATGCTTGGGTTAGGGTCCATGTGTCACACCCGTAGCATAACACAGGTCTTATCACAGATTCGTATACTTGGAGCTTTGTTTTCCTGTGTACGAGTATGTAGCTGGTCTTCAAGATCGTCAAAACTGAATAAAATATTTTATTTGCGAGCTGTTTTCTTCGGTGTGTTTCGTCTCTTTCATTATCGGTTCTCCTTATTTTGGCACCTAAGTACACGAATTTAATAACATTTTCGTTACTGTATTCACCAAGTGTGATACATTGCGTATTGGAGTTGTTTTTCCTCGACTGCGTCATAACCTTTGTTTTATTCTCATTGATTTGTATCCCTACTAGTTTTGCTTCACTGACGAGTTTAAGAAGAGTTCTTTGGCAGCTGTGAATGACCGTGATAAAATGTTGAATTCGTCCGCACAGGCAACTACTTGGCTCGACTTGTACTATAGTAATACACCTCGTGTATCGATAATAGCTTCCTTATGACGTACTCCAGAGCCAAATTGAATAACAACGTGGCCAGTCCATCTCCCTGCTTTAGTCCTATATTTGTGTCAAAGGCATCAGTGAGTTTGTTATTGACGCGGACTTGGAAGGTCGTCGACGTCATTTTCATTGTGGTAAGACGATTAATTTTGCTGAGATGCCAAAGCAAAGCATTATTTGGTAAAATACATTATGATCAATACTGACATATGCTTACTTAAAGTCAACGGAAATTTGGTGTACGTTTATGTTGAACTCCCAGCATTTTTCAAGTACGTGCTTAACTGTGAACAACTGGCCCATCGTCGATTTACCTGCTCTGAAACCACCTTGATACTCCCCTATAATACTGTTGGCGTATGATCCGATTTTATTTTCTAAGAACTTCGAAAATATTTTGTACGCCGTACAAAGTAGTGATGTGCCTCTGTAGTTTTCGCGCTGTAGATTGTCACCTTTTTTGTGGATGGATAATATAATTGATTGGCTCCACTCTTTCGGCATACTCGTATGTTCTTGTTTTCAAATGTACTGGATGATTTTAGGAATGGCTTTCTGAACACTGCTGCCACCATATTTCATGAGCTTCACTGGAATCTCATCGATGCGCAGCCCTTGATTATTCTTTTGGCTTAGATAGTAGAGCAAATTTCATCCAAAAGAAGCCAATTGAAATTCTCCACCGACATCTATAGGTTCGATGTCCTGGAGGTGTGCGGAAGATTAAGGAGGTTCTTGAAATATGATGCTCATCTTCCTTAATCTTGGTTTCATCGGCGATAATATTGCCGATGTCATCACAACAGAGCGTGGTGTTGAGCTGCTAATCACGTTACAGGCTTTTCACTACTTTGCATGCTTGCATTGTGTTGTTGCTCGCTAGACATACATCTATACTTCTCAATCGGTTGTCAAAGTATTTTCTTTTCTTAATGCTAATTATCTTGTCCGTTGACCTTCTGATATTTTCATAATGCTCTCTTTTCGTCCTGGTTTTCCTTCCTACTTATTCTTTACACGCCATAGAAGCACGCCATGAAAGCGTTCCATGGAAGCTGTAAATTGGGGAAACAAGGGAGTTCCCTCCTCCCTTCTCAAATGGGCTTGGGACCGTCTAATGTGGAGTGAGCTTTATATTCACCTCTATTTCATTCATATAGGTACGGAGTCCATCTTGCATATTTTCTTATGACTCAATAACGATGAAAGAGTCATCCACATATCATCTGTAAAATATTACGATGAATCTTTTCGTAATTCTGAATATAAAGAACTCTTCCAAAGATTGTGAAAATATTTCTGACATTATTGACGACTTTGGATGTCCCATACCCAGACCGTCCTTGGTAATTTAGGTGTTGTCATTGAACCTTCAATAGATCTGTTTGATTGTGGTTTTCATGAGTTTGAGTAGTAGATCTGTGAATCTTCGGGGGTTATTGCATGAAAGTTTTTCTTTTAGTGTTTCATCGATCCGTATAGACGTATAGGGGTTGGTTCTAGTGTAAAAGTCGACAAGTGCCAGTCAATGCTAAAGAGTTGGTGGAGTACGCTAGACCACGGCTGTTTTTAATGTGTATTTGTCGTCAAGGTACATGGCATCAACCGTTATCGTCGCCAAGTACCGTCCTAATTGGTATGTAGGAGTTGGGCGGTAATTGCAGACAGGCTGGGTAGGTTGTGCTTTAAGGTTTATATAGTGGTGCTTAGTATTAGGAGGAATGATTCGTGGGGATTGTATAGTAACAATACGTAGGTCTGCATGGAACTTATTAGTTTGCATCCGTTGGGGTTAATGAAGTCTAGTGCTTTTTGTCCGTATTCCGTTGTTTTGTAGTGAATTAGATGTTCAAAAATGTCCGTAAAGGACTGCAGCGATGGTCTGCTGCCTCGGCAGAAGAAGGTGTCGGTATCTGCCGAGAATGCCCTCGTCTGGAGATGCGTGAATGCGCTGGCAGGCTAGCATTGCGGTGTCGTGGGGCGGGTTCATTTCCCCAGCACGAGGACCCACTACAAAGAATTTCGCACTCACGAATTTGACTGCAGATCAAGAGGCGACTGAAGTCGCAAAAATTGTAGATAACTACACAGAGGGAGATAGAACTTGTTACGAGAACAAGTGGAACCTGAAAAGAAAGGCTGACTTGGGGTAACCTCGTCGTAACCCGACGAAGTTCATGGCCCACAAATGAAAGAGGGGCAAACGGGTGATGGTGGAGCCCCTTCGCACCCACCCAACCGGAATAAATCCATATATATTTTGTTGCAGTGGCCAGGTATTCCTCTTCTGAGTGGAAAACTCATACAACTTGAGTTGCATGAACTTTCCCATCAGAAGGGGAGTACCCCGGTAACCAATTTATGCCATAGAATTATACAATTTGATTGCATAACTCTATGCCATAAAGAGGCACTCTGCTTGGGCCACTCAACCCGCGATATCACCTGAAACGAGAAGTATTGTTTAAGTACCCGGCGGCTTGCTTATGTCTTGAGGTGGAACCCTGCCACCGTACCGGGTCCTATACCCGGTTAGAGTCGGGAGAAAGGAAATACCGATTTTGTGGGAAAATTAGCACTTCATTAGATAATTCATTTTATTCTTTCGCAAAATATATTTAAACATAAACATCATAATTATGAAGCATACAGATCTATTTATTCACTAGTTAAGCACTCTGTATGCAAGAACTAACGATGTAAACGTGCAATAGATACATGACAATTTATTCAGTTTTTTTTCGATATAATTTATCATCGCCTTTGCAATTCTCTTGATTGCATCAAATTTATTAGAATTATAAATAAACTTTGTTTTTTCTTTGTTTTCCTATTTTAAAGCAATAGCCTGATTTTTTTTTTTTTTGTTTTTCTTTTTTTTTGGAAATAATACGAATAATGACAATGTTTCAACTTATTGCTTAGAGAAATAACACAAGACGTACAGTAACTGGTGTTTAATCAAAAAAAACAGAAACCTCAAACCAAAAATTGCAAAATCAGCAAAAAGATCAATCATTCATAAAAGATAATTTGAAGCAGAAAATATGAGTTGTAATGGATTTTTTATTTAGTTCGTTTTGAAGCGGACTGATACTATCAGTATGTAAACAATTATTAGGGGATATCGTTTTCTAGTTTCGTGAGGACATAGCATATTGTTTGATTAGCGATTTAGCTAGTTAATTATGGCGTGGTAATAATATGAAAATTTCTTTCGCTTTAATAGTATATTTGTCCGTAACGTACACGTTTATCAAACTCTTTGTGTATAATAAAAATATCTAGAAAATCAGTTCTCTCTTATGCATATGTACACTCATCTCTATGTCTGTTAACCGGGACGTATTGTGCATTGTGTCCGAATTTCTTTAAATAGGAAAAAGGTGAATGAGCAGCATAAGTAAATGGATATGCTTGCATATAAACTAAAGCACATAAATATCTTTACGTAAAGTACATATAATCCAACGAGGTTTGTAATTTTCTAGCATATGCTAATCTATAAAAATATTTTATCTGTGGTCTTTTATGGTATTCAACATTACCCGACGAGCTTTGGCGGACTGACCGAACTATCTACATCCACAACATATGGAATTCAAACTGAAAATGCTTTGAACAGTATCAAACAACATAATGACTAATGTATAAAAGCCGGCAAATCCAAATGCACAGTAATCTAGAAATGTTGGAAAATTTAAGTGGTATGAATCACTATTTGGACATGAGCTGGTCATTTTTCACAATTTCTATTTTTACATTCGCTATTTTCTTTATTTTTGGCTTGCATCCACAAAAAAAACCAAGATGACAAACAATAATGCACTCGTATCCAAAAAAAATATCCAATTTATCATTATTTTTATGCTTTATCTTATCATCGTGATCGTAGCAATTGAACATGCAAAAAAATATATATATAAATAACACCATAAAAGGGTACTCACCCGCATGGTCCTCCGAGCGCTCGACGAAGATGAAGATGGTCCTGTAATTCCGATTCTGTAACATCTATTTTAGAAGCTATTACTTCCATCAAATTGTAATTCTTATACTTGTAGTAGTCTGGTAAAACACTGAGGCAACAAATTCCTTTTATCACTTCTACTAGAATACACAAATCCGGATTTCTCAAATCGAACTTATAGGCAAAATTTTAAGCAGTAACTAACTCAGCTATTTTTCCTATTAACAAGTCTCGATCAACTTCATTGTTGAATCGCTTGTTGATAACAATTGAAAAGCTTCCAGCACTAGAAACAAAATATTTATCGATTAAAGAACTGCAAGCAAAAACTATGTCCACAACGTTAGTGCAGCAAACGATTGGTACTGTATAAACCTGAGTACGTATCTAGTGGCAGGAGAATTTTCTTGATAAATCCTTTTAATAAGCTCAACTCCAATCTCAATCGGTATCCGTAGCATGAAAGTTTGTAATGCTATGCTTTTTCAATAGCTCTAGGTCTATCTCTCGTCTAAGGCAGTCGGTAATGTCCATTTCAGATATCATAGGTTCTGTAGCGGGTTGACATGCTTCCGCCAATTGTCCATTTAGAATGTTGTAAGATTCACAGATGCACTCTTTACTTTGAAATTACATGTCACCAAAAACCCTTTCTGTCCAAACGCTAACTGGTGCCGTTTCCTATTATTATATGAGACGCAACACGACGACGAGGCGGATTGTTTTGACGACGAGAAATTTTGGTGATGCAGTGTGTTTGTGGGACTATTGCTGTTGGGGCGTTGCCGCGGAGACGCAGTCGAGCCAATCGAGGCACTCGATTGGCGATTAAACTCCGTTTTACGGCGATGAATGTTGGTCAAACAAAATATTTAATTCCGTTCAAAGAACCGCTTCCACTCGTGTCGTCCACCAGCGCCGGCACTAATTTCCACACGTGGGTTTCCTATCAAGTCCCCTTCACTCAATGACAACTGCCCTGTCAAAAGTATTTCAACGTACCAGATCAATCTCAAATCGTACCAGTTCGATCGCAAATTGTTCTGGTTCAATCGGAAATTGTTCCAATTCAATCCGCAATCGTACCGGTTCGATCGTTTCAATTGATCTGGGACATTTTATGTTTGAGTTTTTCATTAACCCTTTAACTGCTCGATTACTACAGTTTCTAGGATCACTGTTCTCTGTCCTTTGTCAGCCTTTGTCTCTGTTGGGAGGTTATCCGTTAGTTGTATTTGTATGTGTCCTTATATCTTATGGTCTTCATGGAAATTTGTTTTGCTTATGCTAGTGCGTATTTTTGTAGTATATCTACTGCAGTGTGTCTTGCATGTGTCTGTTGTTCCTGCGGCAGTTTTTTTCATGGCTAGTTTTGTGTCGATTATTTTTTTTTTGTAGCTCTTTGTTGCGGTTTGTGTTTGGTCCTTCAGCTCTTTATCTAACAGGTCAATTTCTTGCGTCGTAAAAGGCGTATCTAATAGATTTACAGTCGGTGGATAGAAGGCTTTATATGTTGATGTGGTCGTTTCGTTTCTCATCAATTTGTCAAGTTTCTTTGCCATGGTATCATATTTAGCTTTGAGCTAAGTATCGAGTGACTATTGTACACTTTTGCAAAGACTTAATTGTGGATTGAAGCTGTGTCTTAATTGTTTGATATAGGTATATGCCGATCTGACCATGTAGTGTCATGCGTTTGTTTATCTGTTGGATCTTGGTGTTCATTGTCAGTCATTTCTTCCTTCGGCACATTTGTTTAGCTTGACGTCGAAGGCTTTTATATTGTACTTCTTTGTCCCGAATTGGTCGCTGAATGTATTTTGTTTGCGCCTGGTTCCCTTTTAAATCGCTTCTTTTGCATTTTTCGTCATACTAGCCGTTCCTAGCAACCCAAGACTTCCTTGGTTGCTTCTGTCAACGTATCTCTTACTGTCTTCAACATGGTTTTGATGTCATCATTACTTTCTCCTGTCTGCGGGGATATGTTGATGCAATATTCCAGCACTGCCATATATTTGGACGTTCCTGAGCTATCATTTAGCTTGTGTATCTTGTACCTTGGAGTAAATGATGCTCCTTTCTTGCACCTCTTTTAAATGCGGAATCAGAAATTGACCCTTATAAGGTAGTGGTCTGAATCACAGACAGCGCCACAGAATGAGTGCGTGTGGAGAATGATGGTGATTTGTCGATCTGGTTTAATATGCGACCGTCTGCAGATGCCCACGTTCTCTTATGGATGTCTCGATGTGCAAAGCGTGTGGATCTTACTGTGAAGCCTCTACTAGTAGCGAAGTCTATCAGCCTTTGTCTGTTGTCGCTGACCTCTACATTTACCGCGTTCTGGAATGCACTATCGATGCATTCCCGTCAAACTATATTAAAATTGTTCAATGTAAGCGCAAAAATCGGCCGAGAAAAAAAAACGTAGAGGAACAAATGGATTTCAATATCCTTCGTTTGTTCCTCTGTTTTTTTTTTCTCGACCGATTTTTGCATTGAAATTACCCAGCGCAATTTTAATATTGTTTGACGGGAATGCATCGACAGTTCCCGTAGTCGTTGCCATTTATCCAATCTGATCCGAGGCTATTCTCCTGGCACCATTACAAGTAAATACTAAGTGGGGCATTGTCAGCGCTTCGACTTAGTCGGTTTTGGTCCACGAGTGGTATTTTATTTCCCACATACGTGACGGCTAGCCGGTTAGAGCACCCTCTACCCACTACCTAAGGACGCGTCCGATGGGGCACCGAAAGCCCCACAGGAAACTAGTAGGTCTTTGTAAAATTTGTTTTACGAAGCGCTAAAAATCGAAGTAAATATTATGGGTAAATTGTTAAAGGATAGATTGAATAGATTCACCAAATGCATACTCATTGCAATTACCCGCATGTGTATGCATTGATGCATTTAAAAAACTCCAGCGGAAAAAGAGTCAAACACTGCATTTAAATTAGATGAAAAAACTTAGTCAACTTAAATTTCAGCTACTTCTTTTCCATTCTTCAAACTTTCAAATTTTATAATCCACAAAACAACGGAGCTCCAAAAAGTTTTTGAAACCCTGCTATGTCTTGCCAAGGTCTTAAGATATCTTGCATACTTGGGTCAGATTTCGTATTTCAACTTTGGCTTAAGCCAACGATTTCGATTCTGGCCGCGAGCATAGCCATCATAAAGGAAGGCAAAAGCTGCAGATTCAACGGAAAATTAATCCGTGCGCCAACAACGAAAGTTACAGATACTTTGCATTGAGTTGGAAACACTTCTCGCTAAGACTGCGCCAAGTTCTTAATGTTCAGTTCAGTCTTCATATTTACTTCGCGTCGTTTGCGTTCCGGTGGCGCTGAGTTCCGTCGCGATATTCCCGTTCTGTGCGTCATCGTCGCGTCATTTACAATCTGTCGCTACAGATGCAGATATTAGTAGTAGTATCTTAGTTCTGACGCCAATTGTTTTATTTTGCCCGACGCTGTCTATTGTTAATAACAAATTGTATGCAAATGCATATTATCTATTGTTATAACATATTCATGTCTGCAATGCGATTACTTGGAAATTCTAAGGGTGTTGTGTAGTTAATAAATAAAGTGATGTCTATGAGAAGGTGCTTAAATCTTAATAAGATAAAATGGAAGGATTTAAAATTCCTTCTGAGAACCAAACGGTTTTCAGCGCATCTAAAAGAAGCAAAATGAGCCGATGTGAAGTGGTCCATATGATATGTTGGTGGTTTTTGTCTGTCTACAACCGAATCCATCCCTGTCCTATGTGAAGTCGCGAAGTGTAATTTATTAACCCTCCCAGTAAAGGCAACATCATATCCCTCGATGGTAGACGATGGCTATGCACGAGATAAAAGCGACTGTATAGCGTGTCATAGTCAGACACATTCAAAAGGAAGGAGAGTTTATGGATGCTTTGGGAAGAGTTCTATTCCTCACTCGCCTGGAAACCCATTTAGAATTTTCAAATATGCCTGCAAGGTTTTGTTTTTGCTTTAATTATGTTTCACTCTGAATCCTTGAATTTTCTTATTCATTGTTATCTGTGCATCGATGGTTAAAGTATTAACATTTGTTTCTACTCCGAAAAAAATGGATTATTTTTTAGAATTCAGAGAAATATAAACGCTATCATATTAATTAGAATTGATATCAAAATCATTACTTTTTCCACGCTAAACAAACAGTATTCACGTTTCCTCGAAATCCGGAATTACTTCCTCTGCAAATTTATTTAATTTCCTCATCTGTTTGCGAAAAATTGTTTACCGAGATTCGTGGTTAGATGAATTGTGAGGGCAAAACCATCTGAATGGTTTTATATCTGATTTAATTCAATGATCTAAAATTTCTCCAGAATTGAAATTAGAAAACACCTGCCAATTATTAGCCGCGAAGAGTTTTTATGATAGATTTAAATGCATATATGCTTCTATAGCAAGGCGGCGTAAATAAATTAAAAAAATTAATATTTATTTTTGGATGAAATTTATGTTTACTAATCCCTGGGCCTTGCTTTTGTAAGGCTCCGACAAAATAGTTTGAACTCTAATGTATCTAAAATTTCAGTGAATTCCATTTCAAGAAACGTTAAAATCTAATCTAATTTTTGACGCTGTTTTCAAATATAGAGACAGGATTATATGCAACATAAAACGCTTAAAATATGCATAAAAAAAGCTTAAAGTATAATTTAAAACAATTTAATAACAGTTCGGTTTGTACTTAAAATTTGACGAAATTTATTAATGTCATATAATACAGGGTTCTCCAATAAGAGGTGTTATTTTGATATTAAAAAAAAATGCCATTTTTTAATATAAATGATCGGGTTGTTATTTCATTATAAAGAAGAAAATATGCCGTTAATAGTGAAAAATAACATCAGGCAAATGAACACCACGACCATGCTTAGAGGGCCCTATCCTTTTCATGAAATTTTCCATACCAAAATTGCAAAGTGGCTGCCCTATGTCCTCGATAGCCTCACGAATTCCATCTTTGAGGTCTTGAATCGACGCTGGGCAGTTGGCGTAGAACTCTCTTTCACGTGGCCGCAAAGGAAGAAGTCGCAAGTTGTTAAATCACAAGATCTCGGTGGCCAATTGTGATCACCTCTTCGAGAGATAACACGGTCCGGAAATTTTCGCGTAAAAGATCAATGGTTTCGTTGCTTGTGTGGCACGTAGCGCCGTCTTGTTGAAAGAAAATGTTGTCCAGATCAATACCATCCCATTCCGGCCATAAAAAATCATTAATCGTCTCTCGATAGCGCAATCCATTCACCGTAACTGTTGCTCCAGCCTCATGTTCGAAAAAGTAAGGTCCAATGACTCTGCCGGGCCATAAACCGCACCAAACAGTCACACGTTGAGAATAGAGAGTATTTTCAACAATAACTCTTGGGTTTTCCGAGCCCCAGATGCGACAATTTTGCTTGTTGACGAAGCCACCGAGGTGGAAATGATCCTCATCACTCAAGATGATTTTTCGATGAAATTCCGGATCATTTTCATGCATTTCAAGGACCCAATCAGCAAAGACACGACGTTGTTGATGATCGACCGGCTTGAGTTCTTGTGTTAACTGAACTTTATAAGCCTTAAGGCCCAAATCTTTATGCACAATACGGTGGAATGACGTTTGTGGAATGCCTAATTCCAAAGAACGACGAGGGATGGACAAACCTGGGTTTTCTTCAACACTTTCGGCTACAGCAGCAATATTCTCGGCTGTTCTTGAGTGACGTGCACGGGTTTTGTTCTCCACATCACTAAGTTGTCCCAACAGCTCGAATTTTCCCACCAATTTTTGTATTGTGGTTAGGGATGCAAACGATACATCCAATTTGTGAAAACATCGATGTTTCGCTTCTAAACATCGATGTTTTAACATCGATGTTACAATCCGCAAAACATCGATACATCGGTCATTATGAACGATGTTTTATGAACGATGTTTAGTTTTCAGAATGAAAGGAAGATCAGTGAAACTTTAGCTCGTGTGCACATTAGGGTGGGTCAGAAAACGCTTTTTCAAAATTGTGTATTCTAATAGTGCTAATAGACCACCGGATTTGGTCCACCCGGACCATCAGATTTGGTCCGCTGCGTACCAAGTCTGCTCGTGTGGAGAGCAGTCCGCGGACCAAACTTGAGTCCGATCGAGTTCGATGGATTTTCCACCGGATTGATTGCTGTCTTAAAGTGACAAAATTGAAGACATTTCCAAAAGTTAAGGACGACTGGATGGTCCGATCGTGTCTTGCACAGAGCGGACCGAACCGTCCGTTGGTCCGCCCGGATCAAATCTGGTGGTCTGTTACAGCTTTAATACTGAAGTGACTCACCCTAGTGTGCATGATACTACTGCAACTGTGAAATATTGCTTCTATTTCTTGGTATTTTTATTGTGCCAAACGACTGAAAATTAATTTCGTCATTCGTCAACAACGTATCAGTTCTAGCGCGAGTGTTTTGCGACAGAAACAGAAACTTGATTTAAGGTGTTGTGTTGTGATAAATATTGATTATTGGTAAGCAATTTTACTTGTAACGTTTTTTTTATTGTAAACGTTTTAAAGGCGATGCATCTGTTTTCAACCTATCGGAAATTGTTTTGAATATTATGATATAGATTTGGTTAGACATAGTCAGTGGTCGATATTAGTAACTAGCCAACATTCTATGGCGAGGCGATTTGGCTACTATTCACAATATTGCTTTTTCCTTTCAGAAAAATACCACCAAATAAAAGAAAGAGTGTAATTTGGAACTACTTTCATAAAACTAGTGCCAAAGAAGCTATTTGCATAATTTGTAAGAAAAAATTAAAGACGTCTGGCAATACAACTAATCTTAGAGGTCACCGAGAAAAGATTCATCCTAATTTTATAGAGGAGATAGATTGCTTAAATAAGAAAACCAAGCACACTGATGAAACAGTGAAAGAAACTCAAAATCCGTTATCCGATGATATTCCTGATATTGAAATTGTTTACCAAGGAGCCAGCACTTCTCATTGTACCTCAAAAATAGTCGATAAGCAGCAACAAAATTTAAACGAACTATTTGGTAATATTAAAAGTATTACAAGTACTGAAGGTACGAAACACAAAAAAATTACGGACGCCATCGTGAATTACATCATAATGGATCATAAACCATTTTCGACAGTAGAAGGCAAAGGATTTAGACAGCTTATGAAAGAAATTGTACCATTATATAAAATTCCTTCTAGAGAGATATATTTAAAAAACACATAGATGAAAAATACAAAGCCTTATCCATAGTGTTCAAGAATTACATACAAGCTGCGGAATATTATTGCCTAACATATGACATCTGGACCAAGACCATGCAGAATAAATCTTTTGTTGGAATAACGATTCATTTTTAGAAAAATCTAAGCTTGTTAGCGGAAATATTGGAATATTTGAATTATTTGAAAAGCATACGGCAGAATATATACAAAGGCGGCTTACAGAAATCTTTGACGACTGGGGAGTTTCAATTGGTAAAGTTACTGCAATAGTAACCGACAATGACAGTACAGTTCTGAAGGTGAACAGGGAAATGTTTGGCGAAAACAAAATAGTACGATGCTTCGCTCACACAATAAACTTAATCGTGGTTAGCTCATTAGATAAAGATAAGACTCTTCAGTACTCATTACAAAAGTAGTTTATCAAGCGTAGTGTCAATGCCAGTGATGAATTACGACAAAAGCAAAAGGATTTTGGAGTGAAGGAAGGCCAAATAAAAAAATTAGTCCTTGATGTACGCACCCGTTGGAGTTCAACATTTTATATGTTGCAACGTTTTCTGGAGTTATTACCAACAATAGGTGCAATATTGTTAAGCCGTTCTGATGGTCCAACGATGATAACATCAACCGAAGTGGGCTGCCTACGCGAAATAGAGCAGCTTTTGAAACCGATTGAAAAGTTAACCAAAGAAATTTCAGGCCAAAATTATGTAACTGTCAGCAAAATCATTCCTCTAATAAGCTGTTTAAGAGAAATGCTGGACAATTTTGCACCTTCATTTGATAGCGCTGCTGCATTGAAGGCAGAAATTTTAATGCAGATAACAAAGCGATTTGAAAAAGTAGAGCAATGCTCAATCTTGGCAATTGCAACTGCTTTGGATCCAAGGTTCAAGCTTATACATTTTAAAGATGTCACTGCCAAAACTGAAGTATTCAATCATATCAATAATTATTTGAACAGTTTGCAACAAACTGATGCTGGATCTGAGACTGACGAGTTGGATAACGAAAATGTAGGAGATATTTGGAACTATCACCAAAAACTAACACATGAAAATGTAAAAAGCATACATACAGAAAAAGGTAAAGTTGATACCGAGTTTCACATGAACATATCTGCGCCAGTATCTCTTATCAAAGGAGATGCGATTGAAATGTGGGAAGATATGCGGCTATGTTTTCCATCATTGCATAAAATTGCGATTAAATATTTGCCAATCGTGGCAACCTCAGTACCATGTGAGCGGTTATTCTCCGAAGCTGGACTAACAATTACACAACAAAGAAACCGATTACTTGGTACAAGACTATCCAAATTACTATTTCTAAACTCATTTCTCAAATAACAATTACATGTATGTGTCAATATAGTATTGAAAAAAAAAATCCTATATTCGTATTTTTTCATCTTTTTTTACAATTTATTTTAGTATTCCAAAAACATCGATATATCGACCTAAAACAGCGATGTTTCACTTTTACAAAACATCGATGTTGCAACATCGATGTTTTTATGAACGATGTTGCATCCCTAATTGTGGTCCGACAAGGTGCTTCACGACGACCCAAAAATGTTAGAGTTTTACGAGCCGTCTCTTCCAAATTTTCAGCAGCTTCCAAAGTGTCACCTACCGAAATAGCGGGCTGTTCAAAATACCAGCTCTTATTGAAAAACCCTTTAGTTTCCGGCAAAAGTTCTGTGGTCCCGTTAATAAAGCAATCAATCAGACACAGAGATTCAAAGCCTGGTTTTTTGTTCAAAAGTTTTTCAAACTTTTCTTTGAGTTCCTGCGGTAACCCCTCTGGCAACATGAAGTTCTTTCGGCGAATTTCATTCCTTAGCAGAATAGCTTCTGTCAATGCCAAACAGTAATTTTCGAGCTTTTTAATGCTTGTTGGTGTGGGAAAAATGAGTGCAGATCATGACTATGTTTTACCTAATACTAGTGTCATTAAATGCTTCTTTAGATTGATTAATCGCTTTTGCTTCTGCACCATCGAAGTCACTTAAACACTTTTGATGGCGTCGAAATGTTCGTTGTAAAATAACACTGCGGCGATCCACGTTCCCCATCGAGTTACCACTGGCTCGGGAGGTAAAGGCAGTTTCGGAAGTATATCTCTATGAGTAATTGTTACGAGCCGCTGCCTTCAAAAACGCCTTTTTTAACGATGATAGCAACTTCTTTATGTTGCCAAACGTTGACCTTACCTCTTCTGCAAACCGATGTACTCCATGGACAAAGTACGAGGTGTGTCAATTAAGTAATAAGACTGGTTTTATTACCTTCGACCTTGAAATTCCCTTCCCCTTTCCCGTCATCCTTCCCCTCTCCATTGAAATATATAGTTCGCCTGCTGTGTCATCTTGAGTAGACGTGTGTTGGTGGTGATCGTACCGAAAATGGAGAAACGAAATCAAGAGCA
Source organism: Odontomyia ornata (assembly GCA_963969285.1). Lineage (NCBI taxonomy): Eukaryota > Metazoa > Arthropoda > Insecta > Diptera > Stratiomyidae > Odontomyia > Odontomyia ornata. The sequence continues at coordinate 90,356,390 of OZ017738.1, read as the reverse complement.
ACGCATTTGCGCCAGATTGGGCGAAACAGCTTCGAAAACGTACGGTAAAATTGTAAAAGTGCATGGTGATAGTGTTCTTAGTCGTGCCCAGGTGTTTTGATGGCATAAAGAGTCTAAAGAGTGGCGTGAAAGCGTGAAAGACAAGGCGCGGAGTGGGAGACCAGTTGAGGTGCGGACTGACGCGAATGCTAGCGATGGAATCGTCTACAAAGAATTTGTTCCATCGGGGCAAGCCGTAAATCAAGTCTACTATCACCAAGTATTCGAAAGATTGCGAAAACGAGTCAACAGGGTGCGCCTAGACATCGCTCGCAACTGGATCCTTCATCACGACAACGCGCCGTGCCACACCGCCCTCAGCATGTCCTAGTATTTTGCCTCTAAAGGGATCACCGTGTTGCAAAAGCCCCCTTATTCGCCGGATATGTCACCCTGTGACTTTTTTTTGCTCCCTAAAACAAAATCGGTGGTCAAAGGAACCCATTTTGAGTCGATTACGGACATCCAGGCGGCCCTGGAAGGGTACTCGCGCACATCCCAGTCGAAGCGTTCCAGAAATGCTACGAAGCATGGAAAACGCATTGGAATCGTTGTATAGCTGTCCAAGGAGTCTACTTTGAAGGGGATGGCAGGGTTGTAGAATAATTTTTAAATCTACAATTTTCATGGAATCAGTATCATTACGTAATTGTCGTATGTTACATGCATTAAATTTAGATATAATAGATTATCCTTTTGTTCTCTACAAACGGGTATCGGTAGAGAATGTAAACTAAAGAAAAAAAACTTCTTTTAAAATCCTTTATTACAGTGAAAAAGACAAATGTAAAGAAAAACAAAGGATGTAGGAGTTTACAACATTCTAGATGCGTAGATACAAAGATGGTGCACTTAACATGAAACTACGAGTATAAGGGGGCAATGTCATACACATATTGAACAATCCCTCCTGAATAATTATTGTTTCATTGTAATGCAAATAAAGTATATATATATATATATATATATATATATATATATATATATATATATATATATATATATATATATATGTAAAGATCAAATTCAGTGAGAAATCGAAACGCACGCTTTTAACTAAAAATTAAAATCATTTATTCGCACCAAGAAGACAAAACCTCTCACGTACATGTCAAAATCTCGACTATCTACATCTCTCAATGTCATTATTTTTTAAACGGATAAAAATTCAAAAATAGAAAAAATTCGTTCAATGGTCGTTCCTACAGATCGGCCGTCCTGATACCTGCATCGCCCTCGATGCTGCTGTCGTCCTCAAATGAAATTTCACCGAGGGTATCCAATGAAGTTGGGAATGGCTTTATGTTGTCACATGACATTTTCGTTCGATTAGGTCCTTCATGCTCGCCAACTTTCTAGACCAAGTATTGATCTTCTCGCAGAACAGCTGTTACTGTGTAAGGCCCGAGAAACTTTGTATGTACTTTCAGCCCTGTTTTGCATTATGTCCTTAGTCTTCTTCTTCTTCTTCTTAGCACTACAGCCCCTTGCGGGCCTTCGCTTCCTGCAATCAGCGCCTACAACTGTCTCGGTCCGTTGACCGCGTCATCCAATTCCGAAATTCGAGCAGCGATGAACTGTCTTCGTCGACCGAGTCAGACCAGCATTTCCTCGGTTTCCCCACTGGCCGCCGGCCTTCAGTTATCCCAACGAATACCTTTTTGGGTATCCGTTGTTCGTCCATACAATTCATGTGTCCAGCCCATTGCAGCTTCCGCAGTCTTACAATCCTTGAGACCTCCGGTTCGTCAACGATTTCATACAGCTCATGGTTGTATCGCATTCGCCATTGGTCCCCGTCAAGCTTCGCTCCGATTATTCGCCTCAGGACCCGTCGCTCAAAGGCGTTCAATATATTTGCGGATACTTGGGTTAGGGTCCATGTTTCACACCCATAGCATAACACAGGTCTTATCACAGGTTTGTATACTTGGAGCTTTGTTTTCCTGTGTATGTAGCTGGTCAATCGTCAATACTGAATAAAATATTTTATTTGCGAGCTGTATTCTTCGGCGTATTTCGTCTCTTTCATTACTCGTTCTCGTTATTTGGGCGCCTAAATACACAAATTCGCCTACATTTTTGATACTGTGTTCGCCAAGTGTGATATTTGTGTATTTGGGGTATTTTTCCTCAACTGCGTCATAAGCTTTGTTTTATTTTCGTTGATTTGTAGCCCTACTAGTTTTGCTTCGCTGTCGAGTTTCAGGAAGAGTTCTTTGGCAGTTGTTAATGACCGTGACAGAATGTTGATGTCGTTCGTGTTGCCACCAAATCTCTGATTTGATACTTTTTCGCCACGTTACCCTTTTTTTCACAATTCTGTTTGTTTTCCTGGTTAACCTTCTGTGATTCTTAGCCGCTTCTTGCCTCAAATGCGATCGATGTTCCTGGGAAACTACTCATAATTTCCTTATAAATTACTCCTCGCAACTCGTCATCATTTCTCAGTCGCATGTTCTGACCAGACATTACACTTCTACTATAGGATGCGTTAATGTGTTGTTGTACGTTGTCCATGTCGTTGGATTCTCGATCAATGCGTCATTAAAATTGGTATTATGATTCGATTCAAACGTTCAATTCGTCCATTTCTGCAAGATACTCCTGTCTCTGTCGGCAAATGTTGTATTCCTTCTTATAGACCATATTCCTGGAAAGCCTTCGAGGTGAAAGCAATATTCCTATAACACTAAATATTCGGTCTTCTGCCATCCAAAATGTCCACGTTCGCGACATTGTCTGATTATGTCGTCCTGCATGGTCCTTTGTACCACCAATGATGACTTTCCACCTAGCTTGCGGCGATATAAAATATCAGCCTGTAATGCAAAATCTGTATTCTTATTGTCACGAATGCCTTGGAATATTTTCAATAGTTGATCGTCATTATATTGCTCTCTTTTGATTTGTTCGAGGATCACTCCATCAGCTCAATGAAGCATAAAAATCATTGGCTTAAAGCGTCGGCGTGTTGCATGGATGAACCTGGACGGTGCTCCTCAGTTATGTAAATTCTTCCATTAGCATCGCCCAACGTGAAACGTGAAGACTGGCATCTATTTCGGACATCTTCTAGCGAAAGCCTGACAGTCCGTCTCAATTTTGAATGGCATTCCCAACAAATAAATGCGGCACTTTTTAAGCGCTTGAATAATTGCTAATATTTTTCGTTCGTAACTTGTGTAACGCGATTGAGTGGGTGTCGTCTTCCAGCTGGCATACTGGATAGGATACATCATTCCATCTTCTAAATCCTTCTGCAACAATATCGCACCTAGTTTGTCTTTGGATGCCTCCGTATGTAACTCTGTTGCAGCGCCAGTACGATATAGTTTTAAAATTGGGCTCTGCGTTAATGCTGTTTTTAGCTCTCCTAAAGCTTTCTCCTAGCGTGCACCAAATTCAAAATTGATCCCATCTGTCAACAAGTTAGTTAAAAGTCGCGCAGTAATTGCATAGTTCAGAATGAATTTGCGGAATGCTCCTGTCAATTCTAAAAAACTACGAAAGTCTTTGACCGTCTTAGGCAATGGAAAAACAGAAACTGCCTTCGTCTTTTTCGACTATGGTTTAATCGTTCCATTCTCTATGGTGTACCCTAAATATTCCACAGATCTGGCCAAAAATGCACATTTACTCCAATTAAAAATCATCCCATATTCACTAAGTATGTTAGAATTACTCTTTCAGCTATCAGTTCCCCATAAACGGCCTTAAAATGTCTTTGGAAAACAGCAAGTGGATTACTAAATCCAAAGGGTACATGGTTAAACTCAAATTGACCGTCTGGTGTCACAAACGCTGGGTACTTAACACTTTCCGTCTCTACGAGGACGTGGAAAAATGTATCCTTCAAATCATGGGTAATGATTATCGTTGAGTCTTGTTGTCAATCAAGCTGGTCTTCAATCAATAGCAATAGGGACGGATCACGAATTTTCGTCTTATTTAGGAGCCTTTAATCGACACACAATCTGGTAGTTCCGTCTTTCTTTTCCGCTGAAACTATTGGAGAAGCGTATGGTGATAGACTATATCGAACAATACCTTGTTTTATCCAATCGTATACGATATTGCTGACCATATTTCTCTGCTCAACTGTCAGCGTTCGAGGATTTTGGTGCACCGGTGCTTCGTCGCTGAGCACGATTCGCATCTCGACTCCTGTATCTTTTGTTCAATTGGGCGCATGCTTCGATAAGATGCTTCACTTTCGATTTCATCCCAGAATCTCGAATGTGCTGTAGGTTGGCTTCGGTCTCGGGATTGGTATTGATGCTTAAACCTGTCTTCAAATAGCTGGAAAGTTTGCCGTTTCCATCTGTTTCGCCGTCATCTTCTTGATTTTTTTTTTCTCTTTTTGTCTCGTCGTGCCTTCCATATTTGCCCATGATTGTAGTTTATCATCATGAATGGGCTTCAAGGTTGCGTTTATTAGACATTATTTCCGTGACTTCAGATAATTCGCCACCATGCAAAAGATCTAATGGTAAAACCTCGTCACGTATAACATGTATTGTCAGTTTTAGTTTAATATCGTCTATTAACGCGTTGGTAGTAAAATGTCTAAAGGTTTTCTGACCGCTAGAACCGATGCCGCCAAAAGCAATGAACGTTCAACTTTGGTACATTTAGTTTTTATAAACACTCAATTTGATCAAATGAAAATCACTACTGGGATCTATTACTGCTCGAATCGTCTTATTGAGAATTCTAACCGATTTATAGGTTTTCATGCCCTCTAACTTCAAAGCGTCACATCTTAATTTTGTTGTCACACGCGCAGTCGACATGGCCAAAAGGACCACAAGAGAAACATTTTGCATCTTTCATTTTATCAGCACAGTCTTTCCCTAAATGTTCGCGATTGCGACAATTAAAGCATCTTTTCCCGGTTCTATCCAATTTGTCGCCCGTAAACTTCTATGAGTCCAAACGCGTCTTCTGAGTTTCATATCGCATAAATATCTGCCTAAGCTCCTTGATAGAATTCGCACCGTACAATATGGTTTTATTACGTTTATTATTTTGTACACCGTCAATTTGGTATTAGATTTTGGCTTCGAATTCAATGTTTGCTTAACTGGCAATATCCAATACGCGATAAATGTATTCATGATACCTTTTGGTCAATATTTTTTTAATATCACTCAACTTTCGAGGAATGTCCTTACTACTGATGACATTTCCGTACTCGGTACATAATGATCTACGAAGTTCATTCCAAGATTTCGCGTGACACTCAAAACAGACGAATAATTTTGCAGAACCATGCAATAATTTTTTGCCTATATCATCTGTTGGATGTCATTCCATCCGAATATACTGCTGTCTCCTCAAAATTCCGTATCAACCGTTTGACATTTTGATTAGTGTCGCAGTTAAATGTCTCGAGCGACTCTCCCACATCACGAAAGGTTAACATCGTACGATCATGTGATATCGATCTACGTACAGAATGCATTTTTTCGTCCGGTTCTTCATCTCCTTCTGAGTCGTCGTCATCATCCTCCAATTCGATCGTTATGGCTTTTCTCAATGGCTCGCGTAAAACTGCTTTTTTGCCACTAGTTGGTAACTCCAAATCCCTCAAGCGTTTTCGCAGTTCCATCGCCGCCGATGAAATTAAATCACCTGCTGTGGGCTGCATTGCGCTGCTAAGCCGCTCACGCAGAGCTGATTCACTACCATTGATGGGTAAGTCTCGCTCGTCTAGCGCGGACTTTACATCAGTTTCTGACATCCCGTCAACGTTCACATTCGCTATGACTGAAAATTGTTTAGCGATTTCCCGAATTCACGGAAATAAATGGCCTTCAAATACACTTCAACACAATCTCGTCAATGAAAAAATATGGAAAGCTTCCTTGCCGTAGACTATAACAACAATTCACCTAATGCTGGTCGAACAAGTGCTCCCAATTAAATTGTTCACCGGCTCTCGAATGAAACTTCGCACTAAGAAAGCATCAACTCCGTCTGTTCCTTGGAATGCATGGCCGCCTGCCAAATACTTTGAACGCTCGTATTACCAATCTTGCCTTGTATCTAATTTTACCATTGGTTTCAACTTTCTTTTTCAAAACTAAACTTGAATCAATTATGTTGGGGTTTGTTCCAGATTCATTTTTTTTAGGTATATCAGCAATTTCACACACTTCATTTCATATAATTGAATCAAGTTCCTTATTGATAGCCGCTTTCTCCTTCTTTCTGTCGTTGGTCAACATTGCTTTTTTATAGGAATTGGTGTCATCGTTTATTTTGGCTAATAAGGCATGCATCTTTTCATCTTCATTCTCTGCTCATTTATCTACACTATTTCGGTCATCAATCTTACAAAAATGGAAGAAATTAGTGGCTAGTGATGGGCAATTCTTAGAGTCAAATGTTTCTTTACTATATATCTCAAATACAAAAACAGTGTGAACTTCTTCAAGGTCCTAGTAATTTCAAGACTAAATAGGGTCTTGAAAAATTTTATTAGAATTGTACAACATACTTGTATAAAGCAGAGTTTCAGAGATTGCTTTCCTTGAAATTTAGGCCAGCCCATGACTCGGCAACTTACACCTCTTTTCAATTTAGAGCAAAATTTATAAACACAAAATAAGGCCTGAAGCAAAGTGTATCTCCAAAATATGGCATTTATGTAGGCTTACCATAATTTCTTGACATATATTAAATCCCAGATATTTCCTCTAATTGTTGGACACAAATCCCGGACAATCCCGGGTGTTTTTCATCGCAAGAAGCTTTTTCGCCTAGATAAAAAATCAAGAGGCATTTATAGTACAAGTTCAGGCTCAAATTACCGGCAAATAAAGCTTTTGAAATCAATAATATTGATATAAAATTCAAAAAAAGGTAAAGCACATTCATTAAGCTATTCACTGGGTTTTGTAATACCACAAATATTTTCATCTGCTGCTTTGTTCTCATTTTGTTGAAGTTAATATTTTTTGGATGAAAGGGCCTTATTTAGAAACATTTTATCATATTTATTTTTGCCATAGATGTCTGCACACGATAATTTTGAATTTAGTTTAATATTAAAGAGCTCCCTTGCTACGGATATTGACATCCTCCACTTTTCAGCACAACAAACGTTCCCTATGATAGAAAACGCCCTCTTCACCGGCGCTGATGTGCCAGTCAAGCACACCCCGACCTCTACCAATTAAAAAAAAAAAATTCTTTGACTCAATGTGGGACCTTGATATTCACTTCTTTCCATTTCTCTTGGGTTGTGGGTTTTTCTTCCTCATATAGGGCTCACAATTTTGATTGAAATCGCCAAATTATGTTATGTCCCAGCACAACGATTTCTCATCGAACAACTAGTCCATGTTAATTGAATTGGGTATACTCGTATTTTGTTCACATATCTCGTATTTTGTTCTATATCTGCCCAAGTTGTATTTTCATTTTTCAAGGGCAACCATGCAAATTGTTCGGCTCCGTCAAAACTTTTACCCCACGATTGCAAATATGTTATACCACCATCAAAAATTCTGTAACACTCTGCAAAAACTTGCCTTTGTCAGCTTCACCTTCTGTCTTAAGTTGGTTCAAAATCTGTCTGCCACAGATAGAACGAATGTGTGATTGTTTCTCTTCAAGCTGCCTTATCAAATCACGGTAAACTTGTGATGCCTCTGAAGTGGTAATGTCTTCTCGTTCTGATTTTGATGTATGATTTTGAAACATCTGCCATGATTCATGAGAAAAGATATGGGCGAGCTCGTTTACTGTGCGTTTCACCCGGTACTTCTGCAAAATAAAGTAATTTGACACAAACTCCATCACTGAAATTGAAATACATTACAACAATAGGGGTCGGTTTAATATCTTTTTTTGTGGAATTGTCAATGAACACTGCAATAAAGGTAATACCTTTTAGATCACTCAATAATTCTTGAAATAGATAAGGAGAGATGACATTCACTATTATCGCTTCAGCTTTTGTTCGAGCCGATGAAAATTTGGACTCAAACAGCTTTTTTTACAAGTTTAAATGTGCAGTCACATATTTTGAAGCTATGCTATGATAAGCAAATGCTACTTCCTTTGCAATGTCTTCCGCATTTGTATTTGCAAATAAAGAGGAAATAGCAACGGAGGAAGCTGTTTTTAGCGCTACTCAAATCGCGACCTGTTTGTCCGTGTGTCACAGCAGTTTTTCTCGCAAAGCACTTAAGCTAGAAACACCAAATCTTACACCCTGGTGTAAAGTGGTGCTCTCTTGAAAGTTCAGCTACAAAAAAAATTTCTACAGTATTTAAGGGGGGTCTCCCCATAAAGAGGAGTGGCCCCCGAAAAAAAAATTTCATCAAAGATAGTCGATATGGGTATGATATGAAAGGTCTAAACGAGAACTTTTCAAAACAGGTTGTAATAAACATAAGCAGTCGAGCAGCCCCGTGGTGATCAGGAGTGGCTGCTCCTGAAGAGATAAGGTGGTCATCCCGTCGAAACTGCTCAGTTTGTTGTTTTACTAGTGTAAAGTAAACTGCATCCGTCAAGTTTCCATCCTTTAGGCAGAGATGAGTGGTTCACTTCAGCCATCTTTAGTTTGACATTCCCCTTGTAATGCAACGACCTTCTTCTGTGAAAGTAACGGTTACTTTTTGTGCAATGTTTGCGTTTCTCTCAAGCCTCCGTGTCCGCTGACTTTAACGAGACAAAAAAATATTGAATTACTGTAGAGTAGCTTAATTGACACCTAATAGAACTTTTCTAAAGACAATAAAAATTGATAGGTGCGTCTTGTAGAGCAGAGTACGCGTGATAAGTATTTTGTAGTGTAGCTTCGTGGCTCGACAAGAACCCGCCTCATATGATCCCGCAAATGCTAGTCGTCAAGCACGCGTACGCGGTCATAAAGCGAAGCTAGTTAGGTGAGCTCGGCGTTGTTTATAGCTCGCTGACACTTATGCCAGACCATCGGCACCCGTGTCCTACACGGGCATTAAAAAAATCATCACAAGGTCTTAAGCTGACACTTTTTGCTTCAGGGGGCGCACAAGATGGGGAAATACGCTAAAAAATGTTGTCCCCTCCCCTCGCGATTGGACACTTGTGATCCTAAAAACCTGAAAAAAATCATACAGGTAGATATTTATGAGTACAACAACAACAAATACCTTAGAAGTCGAAATTCACTCAACTTTGTTAATAATAGTATGATTTTCGAATTTCACATTTTCCCCAAGAAAATCGTAAAATCGTATCGTAAGATGGGGAAATACGCCAAAAAATGTTGTCCCCTCCCCTCGGGATTGGACACTTGTGATCCTAAAAACCTGAAAAAAATCATACAGGTAGATATTTATGTGACAACAACAACAAATACCTTAGAAGTCGAAATTCACTCAACTTTGTTAATAATAGTATGATTTTCGAATTTCACATTTTACCCAATAAAATCGTACAGGTACCCTTAAACTCAACGAAATTCGATATATGAATAGATACATATAAGGACCTAGTACCCTGCAAGTTTGATGAAAATCGAAGCATATTCGCGGAAGTTATAGCCATTTGAAATTTCTGCAATTGCAACAACAATAACACACGTTTTTGGTATTTTATGGATTTCCCATCGGTCCAGAGATCTTAAAATCTTAAATCTTAAAATTTCCAGATAAGATTTAAAATTTCCAGATAAGATTTATAACAATACATGTTTTTGGAATTCATGATTTAAGTGATTTTTGTTAATTTGGAACAAAATGGGGACCGTTGAAAATGGAGAAACAATGAGTTTTCTTTTAAATGTGCACATCTCTTTGACATGTTTCTTGACTTTATTTGTTTCTGGTGACCGTATCTCGGAGAGGTTGGATACAAAACCCTTCTGACATGACCGTTGGTCTGTTTACCCAACTTGTTTAGTGTATTGCGCTATTCAATTGACCCTCAATATCGAGCCGCCCTCTGTATTCCACTGAACATTAATTGTAGTGATTTTAAGTATTTAAGTTTGTGCAGGGCACGGGTGTATTGATGACCACATACGCGTGCTTGCCGGATTGCTATTTACGGTATCATATGAGGTGGGTTCTTGTCGCACTACGAAGCTACACTATAAAATAATTATCACGCGTAATCCACTCTACAAGACATTCTGATCAATTTTTATTGTCTTTAGAAATGTTCTATTATGTGTCAACTCTACTCTACTCTACAATCATTTAAAGTTTTTTGTTTCCTTAAAGTTAACGGACATGGAGGCTTGAAACAAACGGAAACATTGTACAAAAACCAACCATTGTTTTCCCTGAAAAAGGTCGTTGCATTACAAGTGGAATGTCAAACCTAAAGCTGTTACAGTGCTGAAGTGAACAACTCATCTTTGCCTAAAGAACGGAAACTTGACGGGTGTAGTTAACTTTAGCCTAGTGTCAGGATGATTCAGTGGGGAGGAACAATTGATGTGAATAATAACAAAAAGAACGAAAATATCAATTAAACAATTTATTTGGCAATCAATTCACGGCGGATGGCGGACCTCGACTGTCCATGTCGAATGACAGTATCGTGGTGTATGTCATGTTCGGTCTGCTTACATTGACAACTCGGCCATTCCTGCATCGGAATCGTCCTCGATTTCATCACTGCTCTCTTCGTCATTGGTTTCTTCGTCGGTTTCGATTTCCGGTGGTTTTGAACACCACGGTCGGATCTTGTCAACGGCGTAAACTGAACAAAACGGCTTTTTTGAAATTCGTAAACCTGGTATATCTTCGATAAGGTACCGGTCCTTGCCAAGACTGCGGGCAATCATATAGGGTCCCAACTTTCGACTCTCCCCAGTCGAAACAGCTTCGTTCTCAATGAGTACAATATCGTTGATCATATATTCTTTGGGCGACGAATGCTTTTTGTCGAAACGTTCCTTCCAACGCAGCCGCTGATTTTCAATATTCTCCAAAGCTGTATTTCGTTAATAAACTCGTCTTGCAGAACTGAGATAAGATTATTATTTGTCACATCTCTGAGTGTAAAATCGAATATGATTTCGTTTGGACTGAATCCAATAGTATTATTCCTCTGCGTATTTATACTCCATTGCAGCGCGGGTAGTAAATCGTCCCAATCGTTTTTATTTTCGGCGGTCGTACGTAAATAAGACAATATGGTTTGGTTTGCGCGCTCCACTTGTCCGTTTGCACGCGGAGTACGGACGGCAGTTTTGATATGAGTAATTTCATGTGACTTGCTGAACGCAGCAAATTTTCGCGACACAAATGCGGAACCACGGTCAGTTATAATTCGCGTAGGCAAACCGAAATAGCTCGTTAGATCAATTAAAATATTAATCATGGGTTGCGTAGAGATATTCCGGACGGGTTTTGCACTAAATAATTCGAAAAAGGATCGGAAATTGCAACTATATACATATTGCCCCTTTTGCTACGTTTGAACGGTCCAAGGTGGTCGATATGCAATTGAAGGAATGGTATCGGTAACATCGATTCCGTAAACATCCTTCAGGCTTTCCTGAACGCGATTTATTGTAGCAGCAATTAACACACGAGTCTATATAGTCTTTTACCACTTTACGCATTTTAGGAAACCAATAATTCTGTTGGATGCGCCCCATTGTCTTTTCAACCCCGAAATGTCCGTAATTATCGTGAAAATTTTGCACTACGCGTAGTCTGACGGATTTTGGTATCACTAATTTTAGCTGCTCGTTAACGATACAAACGGAAATCTTTTAGTTCATATTCACTTTTGATTTGTTTAACACGTTCATCTTTTATTTTATTTTGAATAACGTTCACTATGTGCCGGAGTTGATCGTCTTTCAACTGCATAGTGTAAATCCAATCATCTGATCCACTTGTTATAGCCATGACGAGTCCTGCAACTTCAGGATCTTCGGGTGGCAGCTCCTGTGAATCCGAGAAATCGTCTCACTTCAGTTACATTCCTCGGCGCTTCAAAGTTCGTTATCGCGCCAACCCTTTTGTTCTCCCGGTTTTATGCCTTCATCGTTGACAATATGTCCCAATTACTCGATTTCGTCGGCAAGAAAACTGCACTTATCAAGTCTCATTGTTAATCCGTAAGATTTCAAAAATTCTCAAAATTTTCGGAGCGACGATAGACCAGTCTCTATGTCTTTGCTCGGTAGAACTATATCGTCCAAATACGCAATCGCTTCTCCGGGCCCCATTTTTGAAATGATCTTGTTTATTAAGCTTTGAAAAACTCCCGGCGCGTTCACCAGACCAAAAGGCATGCGATTGTACTCATAATGTCCATTATGAGTAACGAAAGCGCTGTACGGTTTCGACGTTTCGTCCACTTCGATTTGATGGTAGCCCATCCTTAGATCAAGCGTGGTGTAATATTTGTTGCCTGCTAATTTAGCAAACTGATCCTCGATATTCGGCATAGGGAAAGATTGCTTAATCGTTTTCCATTTAATTGGCGATAGTCCACGCATAAACGATTTTCGCCGTTTTTCTTCTCTATGAGAACGATAGGCGAAGCATATGCGGATTCCGATGGACGTATAATATCGGCGGCGAGTAGTTCGTCTATGATGTTTTCGACGGCTTGTCGTTTTGCATATGGGAGTCGATATGGTCGTTGTGTAACCGGTTCGCGTGTGTTCAACGATATTGCCATCTTTACAGCCGAACATTTTCCCAATTCTTGTAAATTTGTTGCAAAAAGTGTACGAAACTCAGACAACGATGTTTTTACTTGGTTTTGTTCCTTGGCTTTTAAGGATGTTCCCAATTTTAATGCCTCGTCATTTTCCAACCGGCATTCTTTCCCTCGAATTACCAGCGATTGTCCGTCTCTACATAGCACGTCCCGACCTAATAGCATTTCGTATTCGATACAATCATCCTCGACAACTAACACATCTACGTCGTACGTCTTGTGATCAATGTTCATTGAGACGATTACTTTGCTCGTACATTCGTATTTACCACCCGCAAATCCGTACAGAACAACATTGCAAGGAACGATATCACCTATAGTGTTCGCCAACGACGCTCTCATCAACGTTCTAGTGCTCCCCGGATCCACGAATGCTCGAATCTCATGACCTCGTATTCACACCACTTTGATGATTTCCTTTCCATTTTCATTCGTCTGGATTTCGTACGTTTTCGCGCTATCCGGCGCGGATCTCATATGCGGGCAATCGGTGGTTTGATGAGTGGTACGATTGCATGTTGCGCATCTTGCACGGCGTTGCGGTTGTGGACAACGGACGGAGATATATCCGGGCTTGAAACAATTATAGCAGACGGGTTCTTTCGGGTTTCTCGGTAATGACGGTGTTTCAGGCTTACTCGTAGGACTCGGCGGACGCATGTCGTTGATCGGGATTTCGGTTGGAAAGATTTTTTTGAACGGCAAGTGTCGGTATAGCGTCGAATTGCTGATAATAATTCGTGGCAAAAATTAAATTGTTGTGCCGATGATATTTTCCCGAAATCGATATCGTTGCAACCATTTATCACGTATTTTATGATTGCGTCAGGCAATCCACCTTTCCGGCCTAACGCTAGAACTCGATAATAATATTCCTCCATCGATTCGGTAAAATTGCGTTTCGTTTCAGCCATACGGAGATGAATATCGGCTATGTTCATGAGACACGGAAAATCTGTAAGAAATTTTCCGACAAACTCTGTCCAAGAATTAAAAATTGGCGACATGTCGATCCATATTTTAGCAGCACCCTTCAACTTCGAAAACATTGAAAGCAGCATAAGACAGTCACTCCATCGGTAGGCTTCCTTTAGTTGTGTGACACGACACACAAACTGTTCGGACATTAAAGAATCGGCGGCAAACGGGTGAAACTCCGGCAACACATCGGCAATGTCGCGAACATTCAAAGACTCGATCTCGCTCGTCGGTTGATATACATACGGGTACATGCCTGTTGGCGGTTGAGCGAGATACGGACCCGTCGGAGCGGAAGCATTTGTGACCTGCATGCGCGGCTGGTGATGTGAAGCAAACGAAACATTACTCATCATCGGTCCATGTATATGCGTAGGCATCGTGTATGCGAGTGGTTGAGTCATATTGGTCGACGACGGCAACTGCAATGGCACATACGGTTGTGTGTGTGCGTTCGTGTTTACACTTTCACTTATGAACGATTGAACGTTTTCGTCCACGCGTTGTGAAACTGTTTGTGTTACTGGCGTCGAAACGCTTTGTGGCGCACCAACACTCAAAGTTTCGCAGCTAACGGACTGTTTCTTCGAGTTCGCGGACTCTTGGCAAGAGATCACTATCTATCCCTGTCGCACTTTTATCACCCAATTTGGCCAGGCGTTGAACAAGCATGGACTTGTTCCCGGCGGTCACCAATCCATGATATCGGCACTTCTCGCGCAGCACTTTCACCGTCAATCCATTTAATTCGGTTATCAAATCCATCACCCCACTTCTGAACTGTCAGGATGATTCAGTGGGGAGGAACAATGGATGTGAATAATAACAAAAAGAACGAAAATATCAATTAAACAATTTATTTGACAATCAATTCACGGCGGATGGTGGACCTCAATTGCCCATGTCGAATGACAGTATCGTGGTGTATGTCATGTTTGGTGTGCTTACACTGACACTAGTAAAACAACAAACTTAGCAGTTTCGACGGGACAATCAGCTTCTCCCTTCAGGAGCAGCCACTCCTGATCATCATGGGGTTGCTCGACTGCTTCTGTTTATTACAGCATCTTGCATCCAAAACCACTGTTTTCATGTGACTTAATAAACTTTTATTCACTTTGAAGCATTTCAATGAAACCACATTTTTGTTTTAGGGTAGTTATCAATCTTTTGAGTAAAAACACGAATGTTATAATTAACGATTGAAATAAATGACTGCCAATGTTGACCGCTAACTAGTTTTTTAGGGTTTTGTAAAATAATTTTACAAAACCCTACTAGTTTCGCGACCAGTCTGTTCGTCTGTCCGTCTGTCCGTCCGTCCGTCCGTCCATGTGTCACAGCAGTTTTTCTCGGAAACTACTTAAGCTAGAAACATCAAATTTTGTGTGTAGGTGTAAAGTGGTGATCTCTTCAAAGTTCAACTACAAAAAATTTTTATAAGGTATTTAAGGGGGGTCTCCCCATATAAGAGAGTGACCCCCCAAAAAAAAAAATATCATTGAAGGTAGCCGATATGGGTATCAAATGAAAGGTCTTGATGAGAGCTTTTCAAAACAGGTCTTCGTTTGGCAAAATTTGCTTCGAGGGGTGCACAGGCAGGGGAAATATACGAAAAAATTGTGTCCCCCCCCCCCTCGCGAGTGGACACCTGTGACCCGAAAAATCTGAAAAAAATCGGGAATGTAGGCCTTGGTGAGTACATCAACAACAAATACGTTAGAAGTCACAATTCACTCAACTTTGTTAGTAATAGTATGATTTATTGATTTTATGTTTTCTTGAATAAAATCTTAACGGTACCCTTAAATTCAATGAAATGCAGCACGTGGATGTCTATTTATAAGATTGATCTATCCTGAAAGTTTCATTGTTATAGCGGTTTGAATTTTCCTGTATTACTATGGAACAATACGCGCTGCATTTATTACTATGGCAACATATGGCTATGGAATAACATGCGCTTTTTACCGACTCAGACACTACAGTTTTGCTAGGATTTGCATGAAAATTTCAGGAATGATAGGTGTCATGAATATCTTTGAGAATCAGTTCAGCTAGTGGTATCAGTAATCGTAAAACAAAATAGTGGCTGTTTTAAATGCAAAGATTGAATAATTTTGAGTTATTTTTTCCCAACTTCAACGTTTAAGGTGCATGCTTTGAACACTTGATTCAATTTAATGAATGACTGAAGATGAGTACCTACAATTAATGCTCATAAGTGAAACAAGTCAAGGAGGCGGGAGAGAGCTCCTAGCAAACGGGTTTTGTAACCATTCTAGGATTCGAAAAAATTGGCCATTAATCGATGATAACAGTACAGGAGAGTGGCCCCTGAAAAAAAAATTCATCAAACGTAGCCGATATGAGTATGAAATAAAAGTTTTCATGGGAGCTTTTCAAAACAGTTGTTAAACTGTCAGTTTTTGCTTCAGTGTGGGCACAGAGGGGAAATACATGAAAAATGTGTTTCCTCCGTCGCGGATGGACATCTGAAATAATTATCAAGGGAGATATTTATGAGTATAACAATACTAAAAACCTCAGAAGTCTAAATTCATTCAACTTTGTTAATAATAGTGTGATCTTCGTATTTCATATTTCCTCCAATAGAATCGTCTTTGACATGTTTCTTGATTTGATTCGATCTGGCGACTGCATTTTGTCGATTTACAAAACCCTTCTGACATGAGCGTAGGTCTGTTTACCCAACTTGTTTTAAGATGGTCAACGTACGCCAAAGCCGTTGAGCATTTCATTTTTTTTGGAGCCATGATTTTCGGGCTTCTGATTCTATGCGAGCGCTCGTCATTGCAGTACAGGTTGCTGCTTGTTGCATTGACCATCGCTTTCGATTGCTATTTCATTATTTTTATCCTCTTTACGGCAAATCGTCCATTTTTATCAGCCAAAATGGATTGCCAATTAAAATAAAGGGTAGCTCATCACAGGTTAAAAATATTAAAATTACTCACCGTAAAACCTTTCTTTAAAAATATGTAACTAAATATTAAAACTTAAAATTAAATAAAAAATTATTCATTTGGATTTTCTAATGTTATTAATTTTATTTTTAATTAAAATTATCAATATCATCTAAATTAAATTAATTAAAACTAATGAGCACTTGCAATTAAATTCTTCCAAGCTTAAATTTCAACATAAAAAAAATCTAATCCGATTAATGAATAAATATTAAATTATCTGCTTTTATACCAAAATCTTGATTAAGGATTGATTCCATATCCTCTCTATAAACTAAGGCATTGGCCTGAACTTGATTTATATTCAATGGTATCACCTCAGCCCTATAAACGTACACATCATCAAGGAAAATTGCTAAAACCACAAACTTCACTCATGTGCACTTAACTTACCCACCAAAATAACGACAAATGAGTGGAATCCTCGCAACAAGATGGATCTTGTCTTAAATATTTTATATAAAAGGAGCTCCAAATGTTCATCTCATGAAAATTAATTTCACCCAACGTGGTTCTTAAAAGCTTATCTGATAAATTGCTAAGCACAAGCTCTACACGATTTTGTATGTAAAATAGCGTTCCAAGTACACGAGACGATCTAAGATACAAGATACTTTAGATATTTTATCTTTTCGGGCGGAATGATTAATGTCAAGGATTGCATATCCACATCGACTCATTTAAACTCTGATTGCTATGTACAAATTTTGTGTTTTCGGAAAATTATAAATTTAAACATTTCAAGTCGATGCCTCTTGGTTGGTGTCTGTGTTAGTGTTAAAATTAAATTTCCTTTGATGATTCCCGATTGCATTCTTAAGACATTCACATTGAAATCTGTTCTGTTTTGTTTTTCGTCATTTTTGTTTACTGTAAGATGACATATCGCACCAGGACACCAGGGGGTGTTGGCGGTGTGAGGGAGAAGTGCGTGCTCTTCGAGAAAGATATAAACAAAGTCTGCAAGGCAAACGTTTGCTCATTGAAGGAAATGTTTGTTTTCGGAAATGTGTGAACCGATGCGAAGAAGAAGTCTATTTAGCCATGTTATCTTTCTCTGTTTCTGTTATTGAATGGGGTTTTGTTTGTTTACCTGGCCGATAGGCACTTGATCTGTTTCGTTAAAGCGAAAGATACATAGATACGTATGAAGGTGACTAACTGATAATGGGATAGTGCAACAGCATGATGCTAGGTGAAATAAGCTTCCAAGTGTTTACAGAATCTTTTTGAAGTAACAAAAATATATGTGTTTAGACGGTTTGTATCTTAATTTAGCAAATTTATGTCGAAGTGTTGACAAATAACCGGGAATGGTTTCAGTTATCTCAACATTTTTGATATTTTCTACTGACATACCTGAATGGAATAAAAATGAGGATAATATTATTCAAAATATAACTGGTTTATACTCATAAGTATTAATCAATTTTCAACTGGGAAGGAGTCTGTTTTTAAATTTTTTTTAATGCACCATGACGTAATTAATTGTTCGTTAAATAGGATAAATCTTGATGAATTAATGAATTTTGATGTCTGTTCACAACAATGACGCAACATAAATCGTACTTGGGTAATTGATCAAGTTTATTGAAGAATTTTACTCTGCATTTAAGCTTACAGCTTTTATCACACAAGGTCTTCATTCTTCTAGCCTCAACAATTAGCCTTTATATTTGCCCGCTATTCTTAAGAAATGTTTTTTTGATCAATTTTCACTCGCGTGAAAACACTACTTCTTTTCTTGTCCGGAGCCTTCTCAAGCTCGTCTTTTAAAAGTGTAAACAAATGTTTTTTTTTGTAATCCACTGCTGTTACTGCTATATTTTCTATATAAATTTAACGTAATATAAAAGCCGAAATAGCGAGTCTTGATTCTAACTTCAACTCGGTCGGCTGTGAAAATTTTGCATTTCGCTTGTTTTAAAAGTCTTATTCATTTTTGTGCATAACATAACGATATATATAAACTAATATTATTCTTCAAATGGGACAACGTTTTATTTAATTAAAAGCGTAACATTTTATCATTGGTGCCGAAACCTGGGACGAAGAAAACAATCAATTATAGTGATAACGGTGTACAAAATGGATGCCTCACATCGCGCGGTAACGAAGTTAGCGAAGTCGGCTGCCGAACACTTGCAGCAACAACCGTCTTCAAAGTTGAAAGATGAAAATGCTGACGAGGCAGAGGACAACTTATTTTCTTATTTGGAACGCATCAAAGTCGCAAACGCGTATTTTTTAAGGGTAATGGAGCTATTCTATCGGGAATGAAAGATGAGGAGCTTGAACGAGAATGCGAAAACGCCGCTGAATATGAAGCTAAATCAGTCGCAATCATGGCACGTTTAAATCAACGTATTATACAAACTCAACATCTTAGAACTGTAAATTCTTCGGTGCCTATCTCAAATCGTGACACGTGTAATAATTTTGTGAAAGTTCCGAAATTAAATTTGCCAAAAATTTTCTGGAAATTCTAAAGAATGGCTTCCGTTCTGGTAGCAGTATAAGAGCGCGATAAATGAAAAAACCCCTCTTTCAAGCGTAGATAAGTCCCACTATCTGCAGTCACTCTTAACTGGAAAAGCAGCAATGACCCTGGCCGGATTTACTCCTATATCTGCGTGCTACGACGGAGCCTTGACGCTCTTATTGGAGCAGTTTGGCGATTGCGACAAAAGTATCGATCAATGCATGCTGCCATTCATGTCGTTTCCCAAAAAACGCCTAAAGCCTATATTGTGAGACTAAGGAACTTATGTAATGTTGTCACTTCATCTATGCGTTCTCTTATCACTCTTGGCTTTCCAGCGGACAACTGCAGTCTAATGTTGAAGAGCGCTTTATCGAAGTCCTTGCCCGATGATATTCCAGGGGGTTTTCATCGGTACCAAGAAAAGGAAAAAGAATACGCCGGGCTGGACCACACTACCGAAAGAGAAAATGATGCGATCTTAGCAGAGTAGAGTTCACCCTCACTGAAACTTCACGACGACAGTCATATTAAATTTCTAAAACGAGAAGTAACTTCGCTGAAGAAATCGTTCGAGACGAGAGAGTCGTTGCGTAGTGTGAGTGCACTAAATGTTAAAGCAGGGGCAACTGCAACTGGTTTATTGACACTTGATACTAGTAGTCTATATTTCTTCTGCAAGTCATTGGATCATAAGGCAAATTCATGCACTGCAAAGCTATCTCTCATTCAGAAAAAGGAAATGCTGAAACGAGATAGCCGATGTTTTCGGCGCAAAACTTGTAAGAGAAAGCATGCCACATCTATGTGTGATTCAGCATTCCTTGGTAAGACGAAAATGATTCCAAATAAGAAGGAAAAAGATGGGCATAGTACACCGTATCCATCACAACCGTTACTAAATTTGAGTGCGGCGAATAGAGGACCTGTCAACAATATGTTTCTTCAGACAGCTGTTGCAATTTGCAAAAATAATACCGAAAAAAATGGTGTCGTTCACCGGATATTTGATGGAGAAAGCCGAATGTCGTTCAGTTAGCAGGCCGTATTATCTAAGTTGCGGCTACCTGTCATTGCGACCCAGCAGCTGAGCATAATCTTATATCCATTTAAAACTTGGAAAAGTAAAGCTAAAGAAAACACAAGAAGTATTCAGATGGGAACGAAATTTTTTATTCAATATAAAGATTGAATCTTGACATTATACGTGAAACAACATCATTCGAATATCCTTCACAGGACCTCTTACAGGCCTCAATCCTTTTGAGGTAATTTTCAACGACTTTTCGGCACATTTCCGGCAATATCTCGGCCATAACTTCACGAATTTTGGTTTCCAATTGCTCAAGATTTAGAGGATTGTTCGCGTAAACACGATCTTTCGCATAGCCCCATAAAAGGAAATCCAAAGGTGTTAGGTCGCAGGATCTTGCAGGCCAATTGACATCAGTCAATCTCGAAATTACGCGTCCTGAAAATTTCTCTTGCAAAAGTGCTCGATTAGCCTGTGTTGTGTGGCTTGTGGCTCCGTCCCGTTGGAACCACATGTTTTCCAGATCATAATCTTCAATTTCTCTGCAAAAATAATCGGTTAACATCCGTCCATAGCGGTCAGAATTGACTGTTATGGCTCTTCCTTGATCGTTTTCAAAAAATACGGGTCAATAACACCACCAGACCATAATGCACACCAAACGGTCACTTTTTCCGGATGCAAAGGCCTTTCTGCGATCACCTAAGGATTTGATAGCCCCATATGCGGCAATTCTGATTATTTACGTAACCACTGAGCTAAAAATGAGCCTCATCACTAAAGAAAATTTTGTTCGAAAAGTCGTTATCAATGGCTTGTTGTTCAATCACCCAATTCGCATACATTCTGCGTAGTGTATGGTCTTGAGGCTTCAGTTCTTGAGTGAGTTGGATTTTGAACGGATAGAGATGCAAATCCAAGTGCGAAATCTGCCACAATGAGCCGTAAGACGAGCCCAAATATTGAGCACGTCGAGGAATCGAAAAATCCGGGTCTTCCTCCACACTTTGAGCAACGACAGCGATATTTTCAGCAGAACGAATGTTGTCATGATGCGCACGTCTTGCAATATCAATTACCGATCCAGTCTCTTCAAGTTTTCACACTGTGTTCGAAATTGTTTGCTGTGTAGGTCGATTATGTCGACCGTAATCGGTTCGTAAAGCCCTAAATGTTGATACAGCAGAATCACCATTTTTAATAATAAAATTTAATAATTTTAACGCGTTCTTGGACTGTTAAACGATCCAGATTTCTAAATGGCAAACCTTCAACTAAAAAACCACGCTTTGGATGACATTTAATTGTGACAGATGTCAAATGGTAGGGTTATACTTTCCTACCACGAAATGGATAACCCTCTATTTGGCAGCACAGAACCTTCTCCGAATAAAACCTTTAATCGAGTCGGTATTTATATCGATTATACGAAATATCAAAAGTACGAACTCTCGTTTGTAAACAAAAATAAACTTTATTACAAGTATTAAAAAACTGTACGGAGTTGTAGCGTCATGCGTGTGTAACTTTCAAGTATGAACCAAGAGAGAGAAATTTGAAGTTGTTGCTGACTTAACTGCCACGATGCTGCCCTGATGTGAGATTAGCAAATGATGATAAGTGAGTCGCATCTTTGAGCTGCGTCGGTGTAGTACTCCCTCCCAAGTGTCAGTCATATGACACTGATCGTTCGCTCATCGTAACATTTTCACTTTCTACTCGGCGGGTGAGTCCTTGTCCCTGCAGGCGGTGGGTTCACCGGCGTCCGTTGCAGTTTACATGACGAGAGGCGTGTGCTGAGTAAAGACTGCTGTAGTGCCGATAGGCTCGAATGGTTCTCTTCAGTAGGTGTTACCTCAGGTGCTCCGGATGCCGCGGAAGCTTTTGGCGAACGAAATGCTCTCGGTGAAACGGCGGTACTCGGTGTGTCAGTGAGTTGATGCAAATTCTGCTCAAGCTCTTCGAAAGCCGGCTTCAGATGTTCCGTCGACACGTTGACATAGTGACCATTAACATCGATCTTGTATAGTAATTCTAACAGACGCTGCAGCACATGATGATGTCCCGAGTAAGTCGGCGAGAGGGGCTTACGGACTGCATCCAAGCGCAGGTAAACATGTGTGCAGCCACTGAGCTTTTTGTTGACGAAGATTGTTCGATCGTTTTCGTGGGCTGTCAGCACGGGTTGCAAATGTGACATATGCTCACGCAAATTGAGGAGGAAACTATGCGGGCTAACCGAAGGAGTGCTGGGACTGATGAAATCACCTGCAATCGACAACGTGGTTCGATACAACAGCTCTGCACTCAGTGCATTGACGTACTTTTTTTTAACTGGTGCGTGGTCCTATTAATAAAGTCGGAAGAATATCCGCTGCCGTAACACATAATTGCGGCCTTCAACATTCGATGCCAGTGCTCGATAATTTCGTTTGATGACTGGTGACACGGTGTCGTTCTAATTCTAGTACTTCCAGAGAAAACGACGAGAGGCTTGAACAGTGATGATTCAAACTGGGGACCCTGATCTGTTGTGACGAGGCAAGGTGTACCGTAACGGGCGATCCAGTTATTGGACAGCGATTCCGCCACGGTTTTCGCTGTCTGAACGGCCTCAGGCTACTTCGGAAAGTGATCGATTATCGTCAGGCAATACTTAAAACCTTTCGATGGGGTGAGCGGCCCAATGATGTCCAAATGGATGTGCTAGAAACGGCCAGACATGGAAATGGCTGCGCCGGGTTCATCTGAATAGTAACATTCGAGCGCTGGCACGGCACGCACGAACGAGCCCAATCGGGGATGTCCCTCCTCATATTCGTCTACACAAATCTTCTTGCGATAGCCTTACAGGTAGATCGAGCGCAAGAATGTGCCAGTCGGTGAGAAATTTCCAAGATTTTCTTGCCTAACAAAACCGGGAAACTCGTCACAAATCAACTTCTAAGGCGTACCGCACGAACACTGGATGAGTTTCAACGAGCTGTTTTTTTTTCGGAGCAGCTGTTGAAGTTCAGTGTCGCGGCTTTGCTCTAGAGCGAGCTCATCCTCGTTGATAATAGATGGCATCTTCATGGTACTCACATGGGAAAGTGCATCTGTAACCTCGTTGCTGGCTTCGGCAATGAAATGGAAATCCGTCGTGAATCGCAAAATGTAATTGAGATCTCTGAGCTTTCGCGGCGAAGCTTTGCTAGCGGATTGAACGGATTCGTACATCAGCGGTTTGTGGTCTAGATAGTGTCGGCGAGCGCGCGGAGACTGCTGAATTGGTGAGGCCCAGAAATTCTTTCCGCAGGGATGATGGTTGATACGGACGCCTGTTGATGCCGGCTAATCTTTTCCGCTAAAACACCTTACTTGCAGGGTTCAGTAGCTTGCAGTTTTTAAGGTCTACGAGTAGACCAAAACGTCCGAGAAAATCAGCACCCAGAATGGAGCGTGACACCTTTGCGATAAAAAAAACGCCAGGGGAACACACGCGGCAGGGCAAGTGAAATCGCGAGAACCTTGTCACCGAAAGTAGGTATTATCTTTCCATTAGCCGCAAACAATTTGTACGGGGAAACTTTTTTACTGAGTGCAGGTGAGAAACCGGAATGATAGAGACATCCGCTCCTGTATCGATGAGGAATTTTATTTTCGACATTGGGTGGAAAACTTCGAGGCGACTTTCCGGGGAACCACCAGCTGCCGCCTCTGGAGCAAGTAGTTCGATGCGTTTTCCGAACGTCTGTCAACGAAAGAGCATGGCGGACGACACCGTCTCGCAGCGGCACCAGAACAACAATGGAAATAACACGGCGGTGTATACTTTTTAATCGGGTTTGACTGCTCAAACAATTGCGTATAATTTTCATGTGGGGACGACTGTCGCAACGGGGCCACAGAAGCTGCAACTGCAAGAGCTGTTTTTCTGCGACGACGCTTGTATGCGGTTCACTTCTGTTCTCAGCTCGTCGATGCGGTTTAGAATGGACTCGTTGTCATTCGCTGGGTGTAGATATACAATCTGCAATGGCCGCTAATTCGTCCAGGCTACCGCGCTCGTTAACGGCGAGGATGGAGCAAGTGCTGGGGGGAGGTGTTGCAGCCATAATGATTTGAAGATGTTATCCGGAATGGATTTTCCAGCGGAACACTGCAGGTGACGGAAAAACTGGAACGGTTGCATATCCTCCATATCAAGATCAAACAGCACTTGGCGTGTCGTAGACGCCAAAAACAGCCAACAGCCTTCGTTTCAGGGTTTCGTATTTCCCGTCCTCGGGTGGATCTTCTACGATATCTGCAACCTGCGATAGAGTTGGCATGTTCAATTCAGCCACAACTTTGTCGAAATGCGCCGCGTCCAAGCTGATTTTTCTGTTGCGGAACTAGGCTTCAACACGCGAGAACCATAATGTTGGTTTAGTGTGCCAGAAAGGTGGCAATTTGGCCATGATGGTGGCGTTGATGGGGGCGGAGGCTCGGTTGACATCTCCTTCATCGGCATCGAAGAATTCTTACAAGGTACTCACGTCGTTGTCACCAATATCGAGTATACGAGATATCAAAAGCATGAACTCTCGTTTGTAAGCAGAAATAAACTTCATACTAACAAAACTGTGCGGAGCTATAGCGTCATTCGTGTGTACCCTTTTCAGTATGAATCAAGAAAGAGAGAAAGAGAGAGAGATTTGAAGTTGTTGTTGACTTAACTGCCACGATGCTGACCTGGTGGGGAGATTAGCAAATGATGATAAGTGTGTCGCAACTTTGAGCTGCGTCGGCACTTGTACCTTAAAAGCCAATATGGTGATAATTTTGTCTATTTTGAAGCTAATGACGGGCCACAAATATGTTTGGATGTCGTGAAATCACCTGAAACATGCATAAAATTTAACGAGTTTGCATTAGCTGACGTATGTGTCCGAGCACATGTAGTAGAAAATGGAATTCGTATTTTAATCGGAGCAAACGCATGTTGGAGGTTCATGACTGGAGCCCATAAAAGAATCGATGAAAATGTAACGACCATGGACACCTTATTTGAGTGGATGATTATGGGGCCCTCTGCTGCTTGTGTTGCTCCAATGGAATGCATATCAGCCCTTTTGCTAATGAACGAAGAAACCATTGAGGCTTTTTGGAAATTGGAGACAATTGGCATAGACAATAAGCCGTACGATTTCATCATCGGCACCGTAGAGCGTAATATTAAGAAACCAAATCATATAAATGTAGCTTCCTTGTTAGGATGAGATCTCGATTTAGTACTGGAGGTCAATCGCTGCATAGCTCTGCAGCGACTTTTCAGTTTGACAAGAAAAACATCCAAAAAACCTAGTAAGCTGCTAGAATATGACGTTGCTATTAGAGGACTGTTAACAGCCAGATTTGCTGAAAAGAAAGATACTCTACTGACAACAAGGTCTTTCGCAATAATCTCTTCGCCGATTTTACTGTAGCTTCCCAGAAACCGCCAAAATGCGATGCTCTTGGTGGTGCAAAATGAAATTGTATTCCTTCTCGCTGCAATTTTTCAATAATCTTTCCCGTATGATCTTCGATTCGAATAACGCGTATAGTTTCTTTAATTTATTTTTGGCACCAACAAAGTTTGTTGCATTGTCGCAATGTAAGTCTCTACAATATCCACGTTGGGCCATAAATCTTGGGAGCGCTCCCAGAAATCCATCCGCACTTACATTTGATACAACTTCCATGTAAATGGTTTTTGTTGAGAAAAATCAAAATCAGTTGGTCTTTTGCCAGTCGATAGTGTGTCCAAATTTGACCACATAATTCGACTTCGGTAGCTAAAAATGGATGGATTGGTAGTACTCTGGCTTTCGGTGGGTTTTTCATCTTTTGTGTAAATAGTTGCGGTCTAGCCTTTGCACCCTGTACACATTTATCGATTGTTGTTCGTGCAAGTGATCTGCCACCAATGAATCAGCGTTGCTGCCTTGATATATCCTACAAGGCTAATGATCCAGCATGTAAATGTTTTCTGTGGAGATGTTCTAAGAGAAGTTTGGAAACGAAGTCTTCTCCTGGCAGCAGTATTGGGTGTTTAATATCATAGAAAATATTTGAATTTTCTATTCTTCCACCTACCCGAATTAGGCCTTTTTCACCTTTAAAGCGGAAGCTATTCGGCCTTTTGAGCTGAGGCTAGTCTTCCGCTGAAGTTGTTGAAACTCTTCCCTGAATTGTGTTTCTTGGATTGCCTTGAAAGTTATGTTCGCTGCCTGCTTCAATTCAATCATGGTTAATCGTTCGTTTGATTCGCCTTGTTATCCTTTCATCTTCTTGATTGCATATTGCATGTATGTTATGGTTCTTTGTAAGAACGTACTAGAATTTCTATTGTCTATTGCGTAGACCGGATGGATAGGTTCTGTGTGCGGCCCTTCATAACTGGCAAGAGTTGCAACCGTTCATTCCTCTTCTTCGACTTTCATAGAGGAGATACAATTAAGTTTGAAAAAGTCTGGCCCCTGGAACCATATATCTGATGCCGTTAGTTGTTGTGCTAGAGTGCCTCTTGAACTTAAATCCGCAGGGTTCAACTTAGTACTGACGTAATTCTATTATTCTACCCTTGAAAGCCCTTGGATTGCTGCTATTCGATGACCTACGTAAGTTTTATATGTCGATTCTTCTTCTTATTCGTCGTACTACAGCCCCTCTCGACCCTCCAATTCCGGCAAATAGTGTCTCCAACTGTCTTTCGTCCATTGATCACGTTCTCCGATTACAAAATCCGAGCAGCGATGAACTGTCGTCACCGACCGAGTCAGACTAGTGTTTTCTCGGCTTCCCCACTGGTTTCCGACCTTCAGTTCTCCCAACGAATACCTTTTTAGGTATCCGTTGTTCATCCATACGATTCATGTGTCCAGACCATTGCCGCTTCCGCAGTCTTACAATCGTTGAGTTTTCTGGTTCGTCAAAAATTTCATACAGCTCATGGTTGTATCGAATTCGCTATTGGCCCCCGTCTAGTTTCTCTCCGATTATTCGCCTCAAGACTTATGGCTCAAAGGCGTTCAAGATATTTGCGGATGCTTGGGTTAGGGTCGATGTTTCACACCCGCAGCACAACATAGGTCGTACCACAGATTTGTATGCTTAGGGCTTTGTTTTCCTGTGTATGCGCCTGGTCTTCAAGATCGTCAAAACTGAATAAAATATTTTATTTGCGAGCTGCATTGTTCGGCGTATTTCGTCTCTTTTATTGGTGGTTCTCGGTATTTTGGCGCCTTAATACACAATTTTGCTCATATTATCGAGACTGTATTCGCCAAGTGTGATATTTTGTGTGCTTGAGGTATTTTTTCTTCACTGCGTCATGAGCTTTGTTTTATTGTCATTGATTTGTAGCATGCACTGACCCTACAGCGCTCATCAAGAGGCCTCTTTTTGATAGATTGAGTCCCCCTACGTTGGCCATAAGTCGACTCAGCGCTGATACTCCCGACGCAGCCATTCCAGCCATAGCCCTGATTTGCTCAGAGAAACTCATCTTCGAGTTGGTCAGTAGCCTCAGGTACTTCACCTCTGGCTTCGATTCGATTTATATGTCTCCAATACTGATCATCCTTACTCTAGGGACTCTATTATTTGCCCAAATAAGAACTTCGGTTTTCTCCAGTGTTAGACTGAACCCACGAGCAGTCATCCAGTCTCTCACTCGGCGCATTAGCATATCTAGGCTAAGTTGCGCCGGTTCATTAATGCCTCCAGCGACCAGAGTCGCAACATAATCAGCATAGCCAATCAAACGCGTCTCATCTGGCATCTCCAGTCTCAGTAGCCCGTCGTAAGACACTTTCCATAAGTCTGGACCTAAGATAGATCCCTGGGCAACACGCGATATAACTTCCATCCCTCGTTAGCACTGTGTCGTGTCATAAAGCAGGCTTCGATTCTTCAAGTAGTCCCGCAGAAGCCACATTAAATATTCATTAGCCATGTGTCGTATCGTAAGCAGGCTCCGGTCCTTCAGGTAGTCCCTCAGAACCCAAATTAACTATTCTGGAACTTGAAAAGGGGTTTCCAGTATATCCATAATATCTACCCATCTAGCGGAGTTGAAGGCGTTCCTAATGTTGAGCGTCACCAACACGATGGTCCTTCGCTTTGTGCGGCTATATGCCTCTACCGTTCGAACTGCATCCACCACCTCTGCAATCGCATCAATGGTAGGACGACCTGCTCTAAAGTCGTACTGCCGAGGAGATAGGGTCTCCAGTAACACGAATCAAGTCAGTGAGTCTTCCCTTGATGAGTTTCTCTAGCACTTTCCTAGCAGTGTCTAGTATGCATAAAAGGCGATATGCGGACGGCGATTCGGGATTTCCCTTCTCCTTGCTGATCAGCATGAGCTTTGCTAACTCCATCATACCAGGAGAACCCAGTTACATAGGCAAGCGTTGAATTTGCTGAGCAGCAAGTCAGGACAATGGTGGAGACAAGCATACACGCGACTGCTGTTTCACCGTAGACAGCGTCAACACGGACGAGATAGAGTGTCCGCACTATCTCGTCCATCTTTTCTGCGTCATGTATGCAAGGTTTCCGTAGGGCATCAAGCTTCTGCATAACTAGCTTGTAGCCAAGGCCCCACGGATCCTTGCGTACATTGTTCACTAGAATTTGCCAGCAGTGAGCCTTGCTTATGTTAATCAATTTGCAAAGGCATTTTTTCTGGCTGACTTATATGCTGCTACCCGGTTGAATCCCTTGTCACGTTTCCGTTTCAATTGAGCCTCTCACTGAAGCTTGTGCCAATCTTTTCACTTTTCAATCGACCACCAGTACATTGAGGGCTTGCCGCGCCGAGGTTTTCGACGGGGGATAGAAGCATTGCAAGCAGTCGTAATGATGCTCATAGTTGTGTTCATCATGTCTTGATCTGCCAGTTCTTCTATTCCCTACGAATCATCTTGGAGTAGAGCACCTACCATGAGTACCTCGACAAACCCCTCGACGTCCATCCTTCCGATGTTTCACTCAATTGTAAAATGTTGAGAGCGCGGATGTCGAGAGACAACATCAATGATCTCAAGCAGAATGTACTGATGATCACTGGCCGAATAGTCCTCTAACACTCTCCTTTTGTATATTCTCCGTACCAAAAATTCTGAGGCGAATGTCACGTCGGGTATGGTTCCTTCGCACCCAGTTTCGTGGAAGGATGGCATATTTCTGATGTTTATTACGACAAGCGCTGTCCTGGCTGCCATTTTTATGATTCGTTTTCCCGCAGATTTGTTTGAGGGATGCCCCATTCGATTGCTTTACCGTTGAAGTCTCCCCCAACGAGCATCTGCGATCGAGACAGTGATATCCTTCCGTTCGGGGGTGGATGTACACTGAAGAAAGTCCCTGAGCACCGTACCCACATTAAGGCATCTTCCCGTCTGCAACTCTCCACCTGGAAATCACTGTTCCAAACCCAGACAGTGGCAGTACCAGCACCATTAGGATACCATGATGCAGAACTTTTATCATTGTGATGCTCACTCAGCAGCAAAAAACCTGGTTTCATGTTTCTCGGAAACTGCTCAAGTAGGTTTTGGGAATTTCGGATTTTACGTTGACTAGGACTACTTGGGAAGCCCGAATTTTCCCTGACCTCAAGACGCACCCAAGATCTGGTCTTGGATCAGCATCCTTGCATAGGATACAGTGTGCCGCCTCCGTACACTCTTTTCTTTTATGCTTCATTTCACCGCATTTGTAACATAGGGAACTCCTATCGGGTTCTTTATATACTTCTGCGGCGCGCCCATAGCCAAGGCATTTGAAACATTGAAGAGGCGCGTATCCTGCAAACAACCCTCCCGGCTCTTACTTTTCCCTTATTCAGAAATGGTTCGGTCAAGTTGATGACGGCCACGCCTTGTGATCTATGCTTTTTTTGGTGTCAGCTAGCTTTGATCCTGTGGAACTCCCTTTTGTTGGCCTCTTCTACCTTGGGCAGGTCCGTGACACAGTAAATCTTACTGATGTCAATTGTTGCTTGAGTGAAGCTATAGTTGCGCTATTACTGAGAAATTTATTTACTGCGTCGCAAAATACTTCTTTAGTGTCAGTCTCTGCTCTAAATCCGACCAGTCTGTTAGTGTCTGCGGGCCTTACATTTCTCCTGGAATCCCGCAGTACTCCTGCAAAGAGTTTCGCTTTACCGACATTGTCAATTGCCTACAACTTTCATTGTCTCCTCAACTTAAATATCCTACATTGGAACATATGTTTCCCTAATTACCTGCCAAATAACACCGAAAAAAGAAATATACAGAAGTAGTAAGCCTTTTTCTATGGAAGGTTTCCTTCAAGGAATTCGTTTTAAGATTACTTTAAAAACTTAGCAAACAGAAATCACAAACTTTTAAAAAATTTATTAACTTTTAATTTCGTTTGATTTCGAGCAAATTTCGGAAAATAGTGCTATTTCAGGCTAAGGTGTATATGACTAAGTTTTGTAAAGAGAGCGATTTGCCGACACTACTTTTCTGAAGCGAAATGGAGCTAAGGTAAACCTACTACCTGTATGGCTTCAAGAATGATATTTTAAAATGAGTATTGGATGAAACGTCTATTGCTGTAATGCTATAAATGAACGAATGAGGAAAATTAAAATTCTTTGAATCATTTGGTATTTTAAAAGTGACTCATATGAGATTATTTAGGCTTTATATAATTGAAAGAGAAACACGGCTTCATTTCCTGCATTTACCCATATGGTTGTCTCAACTGCACCGCTCAAACCCGTAGTGGTCTTAGTTAAACCGTAGTGGTGTTGAAGCAATTTAGACGTGCAATTAGCCTTATGTAAAATCACGGCAACGTTGAGGCAATATCATCTCAGTTAACGATTTAAGCATTTTTAGTGCTGATGTAACTGTAGATACCAAATCATTCAAATCATTAACTTAATCATTAATTTTAAATCATTTGTTTATCAAGTGCATTCGTTGTTTTTTCTTTATCCACGCGATTTAAAGTTCTTTACGTGAACATTTGGTGACCCCGACGTGATCACCGCTACCTTGGTTAAGTAGTAGATTATTCTTAGTTTGAAGTTTGTCGACTCTCGATTGAAGCTGGATTCTAAATAACAAACCCTGCTGGTGCCTTTCAAAAATATGTACGTCACAAATTTACTTGATTCTTTTTTACCTGGCCTTGAATGTTCAAGAGGTCAATCCAATGGTTTTTTATGAACGATGATATTCCAGTGGTCGGTGATCATACACATTTGTGATATGGCTTCAAAATAGGTGATTACTTCTGATGCAAATAGAGTTATTTTGAAGGCGTCATCTGTATTGTGCAAGGTTGGTGTTCCCGTGATGGATGTGGTGAATAAGACGAGTCATGCCAATACAATATGAGATATCGAGAGCAATGAACATCCTTTGGCTCGGGTTTTGGAAGGGAATTAGGTTCTCGGGGTGGTTCTGGATGAAAGGATTCAAGAGGGGTGGAAAGGCTTTTTGGGTGTTCCTGATGGTTATATAGAGCTACACTAAAAAGCCAATTTTTGTTAATTGGCTGTATTTTCGTTTCCTACCTCTTTTTGTCACAGTAGAGCTTGCGAATAGCACTGATGGGTTAGTACTGGTAGTTGTCGACTGGAGGGTTGATAAGGGTTTCGGTTGGTTAAGTTTTGCATTGGTGTTGTTGTTATCTACTGATAGAGAACAAAGATTCCATTTCGAAAAATTCCATTTCCAGTCTTAACGTCGACAACCTGTTACTCCCACTTTTTACTCCACGAGAGCCACTATGGCCCTCAGGTGAATTGGGGTGCTCCGGCGGGGCTTATGGACCTGGTTAGCTCGTCCGGAGACGGGCGTGGGGCGCCACTCGCTTGCCCCTCAAGGCCCCAATTAGCCGCCAAGCGAGACTGCGGCTAGCCGGAATGATCACGACGCTATTCGGCCGAAACCCTATCTATCAAGCACACACTGACTTTCACTCCAACTCTACACCTGCACAACCTTACTCCTACACTTCTTCCTAGCACTAACCTTCGCCGGGACCACTACACCACCCCCGAACACTCTGATTTTCGATATCATCAGTCTCACTCTATTATATTACACTTTTACTTCGACTTGCCTTTCAAGCTGCACTCGTTATAATCCGCAATCTGTAAAAAAAGATCTCCACCGTTCTTGCTCTAAAGCCGTAAATTTCTTCCAAAAAGCGTTAATTTGTTTCAATGAAAAACCGACTAGTTAAAATTTACAAAACATGTAATCCAATTCGTAAATTCAATATAATTTAACATCTGATACACTGAAAACAACAAGAAAACTTACTTCTACTGTGTACCTACAAGGGGCCCTTCGATAGTTGTATCCGTTGGTGCACTTTCTAATTTTTCCTCCAACGTCTGGGCTTTGCTCGTCGCTTCGATCTTAATCTCCCTTTTTTTCCGCAACTGCTGATTCTCGCTGTCGTACACTAATGATTTCCGCTGCACTTCAAATTACCTCCGCACTTGTTGCTATTTCTCAGCTGCTGCTTTGTCGCACACGATAGGAAAGAAAAAAGAGGAGGCGCGTCATTCTTCGCGTGCTTTTATAGCCTCCTCCTAACGGCTAATGTTCCGCTCTTCGACCGGTCATCCACCTCTTCAGCGTGGTAATTTCTTTCTGCCGCCACTTGGTTTCCGCTCCCCTCTGGTGGTGATCACTCCAAGTGCGGCTGAATTAGCTGATCATAATTCACTGATAGTTTGGCCTGTCAGTGGTGTTTGTTTACTTTTATTCGGCGAAAACGACAAAACGGATGACTTGTTAAATAATCTTTTGTAGTTTACATCATGCCATTAAATCGGCAATATAACAAGCTAATCCTTTTCCCATTCCACGTACAATTTCAATTAGTTCATTACAAATTAAAGTCAGCAGTTCAATACTGGCCAATTGCAATTGGCAATTTCCATCAACACCCTCGGAATTTGGTAGTTTATTTAGCTCATTTGAACAAGCTTCGTGCGTAGTACAAACAAATTGTAACTAAAGCTTCTAGGTATGTACATCCACGACAGTTTTGACTAAATTCTGTATTTAAAATACTACCAGCAAAGCCTTTACCAAAAATACTCTTGCGATGATGAATTAGGAGATGTTTCAGAGTATCATTTGGAATTGATGTTGTTATCGATAAACAAAGAAATGTTCTAGTATCGCAAGCAATAATATTACGCAGTGTTTGGAATGCATAGAGTGTTTGTTTTGTATCGTAAACCCCGAAGTATAAAAGCATGTGCGTATGGAATGGATGTAGCTTTTCATGATAACGTTTCTACTCCTCGGATATTTTTTGCCTCATCTTTTTTCTGCCACTACCATCAATAGAAACCGTTTGACGAAGAATCTTCACATTTTGCTTGCTTTTCTCCAACGTTTTCTTATACAAATCCCAATTTAATCTATTCGTCAAACTCAATGATTTCTTTCGGGCTTCAATATCTTCCCTATTACTAATTGTTTCTTCATTTTTCTGCTTTTCATCGAACGCTTCACTTTCATTGTCGCTGTTTGAGTAGTTTGAATGGGAAATACCCATAACTTCATTCAGACTACGATCGAGTGAGGACTTTTGGTTTTTTTTTTGCTTTTTATCAAACTTTTCAGCAGCTTGATCCAAAAGGTCGCTAACAACGTGTTCAATTGTTTCCGCGCCTGAAGAAGAACTGAAATACACCTCAGCAGGATGAGGCTCCTCGAAAGTCTGATTGGAAACTAGGCTACAATTGCCTTCGAGTGAGGATAGATCTTGTTTGTCCGGGGTTCCATTGGGGACACGATTTAAATGATAAGTTTTCCGATTTTTCGTGCGGTCATGCTCAGAAAGGACCTCTGACACGCGTTCACAATCACCTATAAATCTTTTGATATCGTTAGAAGTTGAAATGATTTCCTTTTCAATTCAATATTCGCATCCAAATAAGCTGGGTCAATGACTGTGGGACTACCCCATGAAGGACCAAACGGGCTTCCGTGTCCTGTATGTCGGAATGAGTCATGTACTGGGCGACTAATATCACTGTTAGGTTTTACTTTTTCCGAAATATTTCCGGGAAACATTCCAATTTCAAACATGTGTTGATTCTGCCCTTCGCTCGATGACAATTATGTTTGCTTAAAACTGCAAATAATCGTACTTAAACTACTATTATGATTACAATTTGGAGTGGCAAACAAACCCTAGTCGAGTGCGGCTTAGCTCTCTGAATATACCGAGTCACGCGAATGCTACGATAGTGTTCGGGATGAGGTAATACTTGTGCCCTTCTGTTTTATCCGTAACAAACCCTGATGCGACCATCAGGGCCTTTATGAACCATGCTAACTCTGCCTGAATGCCATTTCAGAGGGGGAGCGTTGTCCTCCTTGAGTAAAACTAAAGTTCCAGGTGAGAGGGAACATGAAGCACTTCTTCATTTTTATGTTATCTGCAAATGCTGCAGATATTCTTTGCTCCACCGATCCCAAAATTCTATATGGCAAGCTTCCATGAATTCTCTTCTCTTCAAAAGTAAGACGTTCTTTTCGTAAAGGGATGAGTTTGGAAGAGTTTTTAGAGGCCCTCCTATCAGAAAGTGACTTGGTGTTAAGGCTTGAAGGTCGCTAGGGTCGTTAGATAATGGAGTAAGTGGTCTGGAGTTCACGGTTTGCTCATCCGTGCAATATTGAATAATATCCGATTGGATGTTTGTATTGGAGAAGAGCATGTGAAGCAATTCATATTTTTTTGGGCCAACAAAGTTTTTGGCACTGTCGCATTGATGGTCTGCCTCTTTTGGCAATAAACCTTTTCAGAGTATCTAGGAATGCATTTTTCGTCAAGTCTGAGACTAGTTATAAGTCTTTCATTTCAGGCAACGACCTACGCATGGTGAAGTTCATATACTTGCATAAGCAAAAAAGTTGTATAAATTATAATTGAGAATAAAATAAAATTATCAGTTTATCAAGTGCATTCGTTGTTATTTCTTTATCCATGCGATTTAAAGTTCTTTACGTGAACAGGAACAATAACGTGGGTGCAATGGTCGTTCAATTAAAGGCTTGACCTTTGAAACTAGAGCCTGTTTCCAACTAAACAATATATTAAATGGGATGATGGTCATAAATAGTCGTTCGCATACAAAACACCACCTTTTCTGTGTTCACTCCCGTGTAATTTTTTCAACTCCATGAAGGAACTGCTCATTTTTTCGATTTCTATTCCTCCTTCCTGCCCATATCTCACTTCCGTATGTGCTTTTCATACTTCATTTGTATTTTATTTGAATTTTCAATTTTTTATACACTCCCCTGTTCTTTTTTAACACATGACTAAATTCTTTTTCCCTATTTTAACAATATACGCCAGCATAATATGTTAACACTCGGAATACTGCATACAGGAGAAGACCTGAAAATGGTGAACTATTAGATTCAAACTGGGTACGCCGACGAGTTGGTCTCGTTGATTCATCATGCATTCAAATACAATTGGTCATGCATCATTGATCTACGTTTTGTGCAACGGAATTGTGCATATGACGAGGAGCTTTTGTCTTTTTTCTCGATGAATGAGTGAATTATTGATTGAATACGCTTTTTATGGAAAATAATGTAGCGCGACGTTAAAAGGGCTGGAAAGTGAATGAACGATGAGTGCATTCCGCGTTACAATAACCAAATTGCTCCGCAACATCTGCGCTAATCAAAGACGTGGAACTAAATTACCTTTTCGAAATTGAATCTACCTATTCAAATTCTTTGGCACAAGGAACCATGAATACTCATCATAGCAGAAAATCTAATAAAGTTGATATGTCTCAATCAATCATTTTCCATCTTTACCGCCCTGACACGCCACACAAATATGAATTTCTCATTTTTCCGGGTTCACATCCAGGATAATGTCCCTATTAAATAATTCGTGGATTCTTTTGAAAATTTCCCAGCATTCTCCGTGTCAGCATAATCATTATTTCATCTCCGTTTCCGCCTGCCAGCCAACGCAAACCATTCAAGTGCGATTTCCCCCGTGAATTCAAATGACTGGTGGCCTGGTGTGAGTGAGCTCTAGAAAATTCCAAAAGAACAGCAGAATCCTTAATCCACAATTACTGTTAAACGTCTGTGAATCACTTCATGCTGCGTACTCTCTCCACACGCGAAAAACGACCAAATCACGAAAATTTCGGGAGCTCCAACAAATGAAAAGGACGAATAAAGAATAAAACAGGAAACGGAAGAGTCACGCGCGAATAGGTCACGGAGAATGGGAAGATAGCTCCAAAATAATTCCCGAGGGCAAGTACCGCATCATAGACATTATTTAAGAAGCATCTAAAGACGCAAATGATCCTTGAGTGGTTAGTAAACGCGATGGGGTCGGGAATTAAAGGAGCAACATTTTGATTCAAATTTTTATTTGAATTAGTTGAAATGAGCTGCGAATTGGCGGTTTGAACGGAAAACTTTTGCTAAGTCGTTTTTCTTTCGAGATTATTGTTTCTCGAGAAGTTTGAAAAAGGCTTGAAAGTAACTTTGTCAGGCATGCTTTGCTCAAAGGCATTCAAGTCTCAACGTCAATGACCAAACTTCAGATTATGCTCGACAATCTTGAGCAGATTTTGTAATTCAACGGATCTGCGTGGTGCTTCGCTTCTTGTAGTTTGAACGACTTCTTGTGTCCTCTTTTGCTTCTGATTAAATTTGCTGCTATACTTCCGCTAAGGTAGAAGTTTTCAAACAGGTATTTGATCGCTTTTCATGTTAAGCTTTTATCTTTATATTTTTTCCCATCTTCGCTAAGTTTGTCAACGAGTTGAGATACTTGTAACGTCGTGGCATGCTTTTGAAGTTGTTTCGACTTCACTACTTGAAATTTCATCGAAATTCAGTTACAAAGTGATGAGATGTAAAGAAGCAATTTTAATAATTACATGCTTGTCTGAAAAACAGTAGGATGGCATAAGATTTATGAAAAAAAAAAAAAAATTTCTTTACGGTTGGTAATGATGAGGGCTTAAAGGAAATATGCTGTTCAAAAAATGGTGATAATATATTGAGCGCAATTTAGTAAACGTTGCCATTGAAGGTGGTTTCAATCAAGGAAAAACAGACCGATGGAAATATGAGTTGAATGAAATTCGTATGTTTTAGCGTCAATGAGTAACCCGTGATATCCGAAAATACAAAATCCAAAAACTAAAATGAAAACCTCAAAATACAAAAAAAAACAAAATCTATAAAGACAAAATCCCTTCTTTTACAATCCAATAAAGTAAAATCCATAGTTGCAAAGTTCATAAACACTAAATTATTATTATGAATAAAAATTACAGAGTAATTTAAATTATGGTGTAACTTAAAAGCAAACTTAAGCGCTAATAACAAAGGCCTTAGGCTTATTAGATATGAATTTTAAAATGCTATTCGAATTTGCAGTGTGATATCTTACGAGGGTAGTCCCAAAAGTAGGCGACCTGACTTATGAATACAGGTAGTTTTAAAAAAACAATTACTGCGATTGATAATACCACCTTTCAGCAACTTCATACCTGAACGTTTATCATTATTTTTTTTAACAGACATCCAAAGTGAACGCTCTCAGTGTATTTGTAACTATGAAAAAAATCGGGCATCGTTATGTGATATAATACTTTCATTTGAAAGGTCTAAGTCCAACCGATATCAAAGCCAAGTTGGATTCTACTCTGGGGAAGTCTGCTGCTTCGTTTACAATGGTCAAATATTGGGTAGCTGAGTATAAGCGAGGTCGCATGAGCTGCCAAGATGAACATCGCAGTGGTCGACCAAGTGAGATCACTACGTCAGAAAATGTGAAGAAAATCCACAAAATGGTATTGGATGGCCTTCGACTAAAAGTGCGCGAGATAGCAAACATGGCAGGCATTTTAAAAAGTGCTGTGCATCTCATTTTGATCGCAAATTTGGACATGAGAAAGCTGTGCGCAAGATGGGTGTCGCGTTTGCTCACAATGGAGCACAAACAGAAACGTGAGGATGTTTCCCTCGAGTGTTTGACAATGTTTCGCAGCAATAAAGCCGAGTTTTCGCATTGAATCATAACCATGGACGAAACATGGGTCCATCATTTTGCACTTGAGACCAAGGAGCCATCAAAGCAGTGGACTAAAAAGGGAGAACCGGCTCCAATCAAAACAAAGGCAGTTCAGTCTGCTGGCAAGGTCATGGCATCCGTTTTCTGGGATGCGCGTGGAATAATATTTATTGATTATCTCGAAAAAGAAAAAATAATCAACGGCGCATATTATGCAGCCTTATTGTAGCGTTTGAGTGATGAAATTAAGAAAAAACGGCCTCATCTGACGAAAAAGAAAGTGTTGTTTCATCACGACAACGCACCAGTCCACACGTGCGTTATTGCGATGGCTAAATTCAATGAGTTGAAGTTCGAATTGCTTCCTCACGCACCCCATTCGCCAAATCTGACTCCCTCGGATTATTTTCTTTTTTCGAATTTGAAAAAAATGGCTCGGCGGCAAAAGATTTGCCAACAATGAAGAGGTAGAGTCTGCGGTTAGTTGCTATTTTGAGGAGCTTGACGGTTCCTACTATAAAGTGGGTATCGAAGCTATTGAACATCATTGGACAAAGTGTGTCGAGCTGAAAGGAGAATATACTGAAAAATAAAAAACATTTTCGAAATTTTTTTACTGTTTTCTATGTCGGGTCGGATACTTTTTGGACCGCCCTCGTATGTCAAAGCAAAAACAATATAAACTCGGAATATGATGTAAAAAATAAAAAAAAAACGGATAAAAATACATATCACTCACACCTGTTGATGCTGCTGAGCGCTCCGCAACTGAAGGGGGGAAGAGGCACTGAAAAGTAACTATTAACGGATTCTGTTGTAACTATTTACATGAATGAAAATGAAATGCAATTCTTGAATCTTATCGGCCAGTAGTTTGGTCCACAGTTTGAATATTTCAAGCTCCAGGATCCTTTCTCCTCTCACTTAGGGTGTCAGTTAATTTCGCGCCAAACAACCCCAATTTTTCAATGATGACACTCTCATGGACAAATCGTTGGCACAGCTCTAGCGAGTGCTCTACTTTTTACTTCAGAAAGATAATCGGAGTTCGTCACGTCTTAACACTTGAGGCTAAGGACTAGAATATTTCGAACGTTGGAGTTACAAAGATCGTCAACACTGTATAATCGAACCCAAAGTATTATCATCGATAATCATGACACACGTCTTGTTTTTTTCCACGCAAATAGATTAGAATACAAGAAATTCACTTAAACACTCGTCCTCCACTTTTGTTCACTATTGACATAAGCTAAAATTCATTCCAGTCTCTAATTCGCCGAACTTCTATCTTTCGAGCTTAACACTCATTCTACACTTTTATTCATTAATGCCACAAGCAAAACTTCATATCTTATTTTTCGAGCTACTTTCTTTTTCTTCAAATCTTGCTATCATCCAATCCAAACAAAAGCTTCTTTTCCCTTTGCTTTGTATTCTCAACCACGATACTGCAAAAACTTCCTCTTCTTTTCAAAACCGAATACCGACCCCCCGCCCAAAAAAACCGCAATCCTTTACTTCCTCAATTCCCTTTGCCCTACCGAGCTAACGTAATCGAAGTTCAATACACTTCGATTCCGTTACCCACACATCTTTTCCATATCGACAAACGCAAAAATTTTCATTTTGCATATATGGCGATTTGCATAGCCATGATAGCGATTGGCTGTAAGCAAATCGTCATACACACGGAAAAATTTGCTTTTGCCGATACCCCATAAAGAGTGTTTTTCTTCGCTCGGGAGAACTTAAACCTACGATTCCGGCAGACTCCACCGTGAAGAGTCTGCGACGCTACCACCGGAGCCACCTTCTGTTGATTTTCCATTCAATTATTTAGCAACTTCAACTGGGAACCTTTCTTAATGGACATTGAAATGAAATTTGTTAGTAGGGAAGCAAGAATGAATGTTTGTTAGTATGACGAATAAAATTTGTTAGTGGGAGATGATGAATAAAATTAGTTAATATAAAGTAAAAAGTCAGGTTTTGTTAGTGAAAAGGTCTCGAACTAAATTTTGTTAATGGGAAGCAATGAATGGGATCTTGTCAGTGAGAAAGATGAGATTATTATTGCTTTTATTATTTTTTTAGATTGGGTAAAATGGTTGAATAAATATGATATTGAAATTAGACTTAAAAGCAAGTGGAGTAAATTTATATAAAAAAAAACAAAAAAAACAAACATATATATATATATATATATATATATATATATGTATATATATATATATATATATATTTATTGTATATATATATATATAAATATATATATATATATATATATATATTTATTGTATGTATATATATATATATATACTCGTTTATATATATATATATATATATGTATATATATATATATATATATATAGATATATATACAAAGAAAAGGGTAGGTGTGCCCAAAAGAAGGTGGAGATGTTACGGAGGCAATTTGAAGTTGCGATCGGGAGAATGCCCGTACGTCGGAATTTGTAACTGCGCTCTGAAATAATTCACGCATGTGCTTATATCAAAAGCCATTAATTAATTTAGTGATTATGGATTTGTCTGTCGGTTTGTGATGTTTATAGGATGTTCAAAAGTTCATACGAGACTGCAGCAATGGTCTGCTGCCGCAGCGAGCAAAGATATTAATGCTCGCCGGAATAGGCCTTGTCTGAGGACGCTTTTGCAGACTAGCGTTGCGGTGTCGTGGGGTGACCTCTTTTTCCCCAGCACAAGGGCCAGTACAAAAAAAAACGCATTCACTAATTGGAGGTTAGAAAGATAACGCGTTGACGCCGAGGTAGCCTACCAAAAGGATCGACATATGGAAAACGATGCCGATGGTCGATTAACGTGCGAATTATAGTTTCTTCTTGCAATTAAAATAAAAACTTTAGATACCGATAAAACTTTTGTTTTATTCCGCACTCTTTCGAAGTTAAACTCCAACTCAACTACAAAATGGTTTACAATCATTAATATTAAACAAAAATGCTGACTTAAAGAATGCAACAAAGTAGACGTTAATTTTGATTATTCAACAAAAGTTTGATGACTTGGACACATAGCTACTAATGCAACAATGTTAAGTTAGCAAAAATTGGAAATCAACATAAACCAAATTTCAAACACAAGTCAAATGACTGATACTAATCCAACAAATTAATAAGAATAGAAAATAGGAAGCCAGCAAATGTATGGAGTCGATGAACGCTACTATGCTGCTATAACTCGCGCGGGACGTGAGACGAGTTCACCCTTACTCGAAACACTTACGACCCCCAACTAATAGTGGGGTATCCAGGTAGAAGCGGTGCCATCCGGATCAAGATCCATAGTAGACGTGGCTATTTATATTACATTTACATAAAAAATGTATACGAAGCAATTTACATAAACCTTTTTAGTAAATGCAAAATAAAATGTTTCAGATTTATATTAAAATTTTATATGATCGAATCATGTAAATTTTTCACATAAATAAGAAACCCGTGTTGAAGGCCACTCTACCCAGCAAGAGCCCCTGTAACTAATAAGAAAAGAAGGAGCTACAGCTCGATGGCTAGCTCAGAAGAAGAGTGTCCAGCCACCGTGGTGGGTTCACACCCGTTAAAAATTCTCTAAATCGGAGGACCGAGTGGTTTTGTTTATCACTTCCTTTTCAGGGTTTTGTAAAATGATTTTGACCATAACCCTACTGAAATCGCGTCCTATCTGTCCGTCCGTCCGTGTGTCACAAAACTTTTTCAAATCAAATCATCAAATTTTGTATGCAGGTGTAAAGTGATGCTCTCTTCAAAGTTCAACTACAAAAAAAATTTACAAGGTATTTAAGGGGGGTCTCCCCATACAGGGGAGTGGCCCCCGAAAAAAAATGTCATCAAAGGTAGCCGGTATGGGTATCGTCTTGATGAGAACTTTTCAAAACAGGTCTTAATTTGACACTGTTTTGCTTCGAAGGGCGCACAGGGAGGGGAAATACACGTCGAATCATTTACTGCAGTTTTGATTTGATCTTCTTGAAATTTTCAGATAAGGTCAATAGCATTAATATTTTTGGGAATTCGTGGTTTGAGTGATTTTTGTTGGTTTGCAACAAAATGGCGACCGTTGAAAATAGAAAAACTATGTATTTTCTTTTGAACGTGCGCATCTCTTTGACATAGTTCTTGACTTTATTCGTTGCTGGTGACTGCATTTCTGAGAAGTTGGGTACAAAACCATTCTGATATGAGTGTAGGTCTGTTTACCCAACTTTTTTAGGGTTTTGTAAAATAATTTTACAAAACCCTACTAGTTTCGCGACCAGTCGGTCCGTCTGTCCGTCCGTCCGTCCGTGTGTCACAGCAGTTTTTCTCGGAAACTACTTAAGCTAGAAACATCAAATTTTGTGTGTAGGTGTAGAGTGGTAATCTCTTCAAAGTTCAACAACAAAAATATTTTATAAGGTTTTTAAGGGGGGTCTCCCCATATAGGCGAGTGACCCCCCGAAAAAAAAATTTCATTGATGGTAGCCGATATGGGTATCAAATGAAAGGTCTTGATGAGCACTTTTCAAAACAGGTCTAAGTTTGGCAAAATTTGCTTCGAGGGGCGCACAGGGAGGGGAAATATATGAAAAATTTGTGTCCCCCCCCTCGCGATTGGACACCTGTGATCCGAAAAATCTGAAAAAAATCAGGGATGTAGGCCTTCGTGAGCACAACAACAACAAATACATGAGAAGTCGCAATACACTCAACTTTGTTAGTAATAGTATGATTTATCGATTTTATGTTTTCTTGAATAAAATCTTAACGGTACCCTTAAATTCAATGAATTTCAGAACCTAGACGTCTATTTATAAGGTTGAGCTCTCCTGAAAGTTACATAAAGATTGAATCATATTTAGCGAAGTTATAGCGATTTGAATTTTCCTGTATTACTATGGGACAATATGCGCTGCATTTATTACTATGGCAACATATGGCTATGGAATAACATGCGCTTTTTACCGACTCAAACACTACAGTTTTGCTAGGATTTGCATGAAAATTTCAGGAATGATAGGTGTCATGTATATCTTTGAGAATCGGTTCAGCTAGCGGTATCAGTGATAGTAAAACAAAATAGTGGCTGTTTTGAATGCGAAGATTGAATAATTTTGAGTTATTTTTCCCAACTTCAACGTTTAAAGCGCATGCTTTGAACACTTGATTCAATTTAATGAATGACTGAAGATAAGTACCTACAATTAATGCTCATAAGTGAAACAAGTCAAGGAGGTGAGAGAGAGCTCCTAGCAAAAGGGTTTGTAACCTTTCTAGGATTCGAAAAAATTGGCCATGAATCGACGATAACAGTACAGGAGAGTGGCCCCTGAAATAAAAAACTTCATCATTCGTAGCCGATATGAGTATGAAATGAAAGTTTTCATGGGAGCTTTTCAAAACGATTGTTAAATTGTCAGTTTTTGCTTCAGTGGGGGCACAGGGGGGAAATACATGAAAAATGTGTTTCCTCCGTCGCGGATGGACATCTGAAATAATTATCAACGGAGATATTTATGAGTATAACAATACCAAAAACCTCAGAAGTCGAAATTCGTTCAACTTTGTTAATAATAGTATGGTCTTCGTATTTCATATTTTCGCCAATAAAATCGTCTTTGACATGTTTCTTGATTTGATTCGATCTGGTGACTGCATTTTGTAAACTGAATACAAAACCCTTCTGACATGAGCGTAGGCCTGTTTACCTAACTTGTTTTTTGTTATTTTTCGATTGAATGTTTCTTTTATATAAAATCTATTATATTTAATCACATATTGACCATTATTATCTATGAGCTTTTGCCATTTTTTTGGGTAGAGCCATTATTCCATCTGTGCAGAACTTCTGTGGTTTATCGGCGGAAAACTTGGCCAAGTGATTTTCACAGTCCCTTTATAAAGTCAATTTCTTTTCATTAGGGGAGTTTTGCAGAGAACGAAACCAATGGTAGTGTAATGGTGCAAGGTCTGGACTATACGGTGGATGCATCAAAACTTCCCAGCCTAGCTCTGTCAATTTTTGCCGGGTCATCAAAGATGTGTGTGGTCTAGCATTGTTATGATGGAAGACAACGCCCTTTCTATTGATCAATTCTGGCCGGTTTTTTTGAATTACTTGTTGCAATCTAGTTAATTACTGACAGTACAGAGCCCAATTGAAAGTTTTGCCAGGCTCTAGCACCTCATGATAAACAATTCCCTTCCAATCCCACCATACACACAGCATAACCTTATTTGGTGTCAATCCTGGCTTTGAAGTCATTTGTGATGATTCACCTTTTTTTGACCAGGATCTTTTTCGAACAACATTCTTGCATTTTACCCCGTTTTTATCGCCTATAATGATTTGCTTCAAAAATGGCTCGATATCGTTGCGTTTTATTAGCATTTCGCAAATGGAAATTGGGTGGATCAAATTTTTTATGTTAATTCATACGTAACCCAAACATCGAGCTTCTTTGTGTATCCAGCCTTACGCAAATAGTTCAAATCTGTTTGGTGATGGATATTCAGTTCCTTAGCAATGTCATGGTTGCTTATGTGTCGGTCTTCTTAAATTTTTTGTAAGATTTCATCGACTCTTTCAGTGATTGGTCGATCTGAGCGAGATTCATCTT
The DNA here is from genome assembly GCA_963969285.1 of Odontomyia ornata. Lineage (NCBI taxonomy): Eukaryota > Metazoa > Arthropoda > Insecta > Diptera > Stratiomyidae > Odontomyia > Odontomyia ornata. The sequence goes on along the minus strand of OZ017738.1, from coordinate 90,311,442 downwards.
TGACATCAAAATTTCCTGAACGAAAGTGAGCGAACCATCTTGGATTTTGATAAAGTACCTTTACCGTAGACAGCACAAATTTTTCACGAGCATGCGATGCATTCTCACCTTGATCGTAGTGAGAATGTAAAATATAACGATTTTTTTCAGAAATGTTACTCATTTTTAAATGAATACAACTTTTGACACGAATGATGAAATACGAAACTGTCCGCGTGAAAATTGTAGATTGGAATGTCACCTTTCAAACGGATGTCAGTTTGACTCAATCTGATTAGTATTGCCCGATATATGACAACGAACACCATCCAGTGACAAAAAAAGACTCAATACTTTTTAGACTATCGAATATATATCTAGATATGACGAAAAAGATGCCTTGGAATTGACAATGACAGGCCATTAGACAGGATTTTCAATAAAAACCGTTCCACTGAGATGTTTTACTTAGGTTAGATCACCAGGCAATACAATCGTCTTTTCTTACATCAAAGCATTGATTCGAAATACAGGTGGAACAACTTCTTACAGATTTTGATTGAATTGAATTTCTGAATCAAATAATTTTCTCGAATTCATGCAAATCACAAAAGAATTGATTTAAATTTAATATGAATCGATAATTTTATATAGTAAGTCGAAGTCATAGATCGGATTTATTTTTTTTTTTACATACAGCTCTATATTTTTAGTAGCATCTGCGCTTCAATACTAACGAAATTGAATTTATAAGAATAGAAATAAATGATTCCGAGGATTTACTTTTGCCTACGCTACGAGCAGCCATACATGGAGCATGGATGTAGAAAAACAATGTGTGTCGGGATGTTTGCTTGGGATGAGTTTTGGGTTATTTAAATCTGTAAATAATTTTTGCAATGAATCTCAATTCCTTTTCCTACGTAGTCATTAAATAAAACTCGCCGTCTTTCCCAGAAAATCTTCTCTAACAATCCGCAAAAACCATAACATATTCTTCGTTCCCACAACATCGAAAATTTTCCCATAAAGACTAAATATAAGATAGCTCAAAACCGCAGAAATTTATTTTCCTTGTCAAGTCAACGGTTTACATTCTTAAGCGCATACTTCAAGTACAAATAGAAATTCTCTCGTTACTCCATTATGTACCTTATCTTGAAGAAGCAAACATTTATTTATTTCCTGAAAAATATTAAGTACACTCACATACCGTAGCGTCATATAAGCTTCCACCCCTGCCCACCCGCTACCCCGCCATCTATTCAACATTGTTAGTTAATGTCACCATTCAGTTTACGAAATATTTCCACGATGATGCATTTTATGAAAAGATGCACATTACCAGAGGTTTTCGGAATCTTCAAGACGAACAACCGCAACACCATACTCGCGGTACAGCACCCACGAAAACCCCCTTTTGTTACATATACGCGCAAGTATCTTTTATCAATGCTCGCAGTATCAGCGTCTTCGCGGTCTAGATACACAGATGAATGTCAGTATGTTCAGACGAAACAAGGCGAAGATGCCAGTGCTCGGTGCATACGAGTATACCTAAGTAGGGAACGCTTCTCTGCAGTTGTACTGCATTTCTCTTCTTCCGAAATCGTAAAAATAAATTGCGATTGCATTTCATACACAAGTTGATGCACACATGGTGTACAGTGCAATGCAATGCACTTTACTGTGTTTACTGTGATAAATTGTATCAGCTCCGGCAAGTGCAGACACGGAAATATGGATTCCATTCTATTATAGAATACGGATTTCGTTTGTTACTGCTATTTGTAAGGTGGTTGTGGCAGAAGATGGGATTTAGGAACTATGATGGAATGTGAGGGATTACATGAGATGAATTCGTTCGTGATGTATCTCGTCAGTAATTGAATGAAGATATGTATCTCTGTTTACTGGAAAACATGAACTAAAGTATGATTTATGCTTTTGAAATATTTTAAAGAAGCTTTTCAATTCAAATGCAACTTCCTCACTGTGGTTTATAAATTATTGAAAAAAACTGTCACTCCCTATGACGCGACATTTTTCTCCCTCTTGAATAGATGCTGGTCAAATCATTCATCAAATTTGCTTACCCGCATTCTCTCATTTCTTTGGTAATCAAAAAATCTCTCTCAAATTTCACTTGAATTTTTTTTTTTGCTAACAATTCAATTAAACCCACACTTTCTTTTGTTTGATTTTTCTTGCCTTGTAACATTTTCAAAGACCTTTGATCCAGCAAACAGCTGCATAAGCTTTTTGTAATGATACTCCATTCCAGTGAATCTTAACTAATTTGCCAATTCATCACAGTCTGACAAAAAAAATCCATTCTCGGCTGCAGCAATTAAAATCCTTCAGGGAGGGTTGCGAAGTGATGAAATTCAAAGGTGTCATTATTACTGCGGGTATTTGATGTGCTGGTTATAAGAATGAGTGTTCAGTTCCGCTTTTTGTTATGGGAGAAAGCGATTAAGTTATTGCAGCTGTGCGAAGTTTATCATATGGAATAGATTCGACGTGAAATCGCAAAATTCATGACAAATACCAATCTATTAAATTAATATTTGTTTTATTTTAAAACTTATTTTCAAATGAATCCTTTTTCAATTAGCTGTCCTGTTGAATAGGGGCTGTCCATTGATTTCGTAAGGGGTTTTTAGATCCCTGTCTCCCCCCATGTAAGAGACAGTAAGATTTTGTGAAACTCCCCCTCCGCCTTGCTAGTAAGCGTGAGTGGCTTACCTCCAAATTTTCATGAAAAAAAATTGGTAAAATATTACACTTGGTACCGAGAATTTATTTACGTGATTTTTATTATATTTGGCATTTATTGTTATTGGCAAAGTTTATCAATGAAACTAATTCATCTACAGCCTTGGCCAAAAGTATTAGGCACCCTTAAGTCTACTTAAAATAATAGAAACAACTTCTACTTTTTAAATTGATTTATTACTATCCAAAGATACAAAAAAGAAAAAAATCTTAAGATCTAGTTGGTTCACCTTTGGATTTAATCACTGCACTAATTCTATCTGACATGCTGCGTACAAGCTCAGTACAATCTTCCCTTGTAATGGCATTCCATTCTTGTCCCAATGCATTTTTTAATGCCTTTTTGCTTTTTGATCCTTTGCTTCAAAATGCTCCAAAGATGCTCAATGGGGTTCAGATCTGGGGACTGTGCAGGCCAATCCATCAAGTCAATGTTGTTTTCGCCAACCCCATCAGCAGCCGTACAGCCCCAGATCATTTTGCTGTCTCCTTCGTGCATGACAGTCGGTACGACGCAACCTGGATGGTATTCTTAACCCACACGTCGCCTCACGAAGGTCACACCTGGTGTTCCAAACACCTATAAAATGAACTAAAAACGGTTTTTTAAAAGTCGCCAGAACTCATGATTCAAGTGAAATAAATAAGTGATCATTCTTATTAATTATGAAAGCAGTAAAATCAACTTACCTCCAAATGAGATTCGTCAGACCACACCACATTGGACCAATCTTCTTGTGTATAATGTTTGTGCCGTAGAGCCCTCTCTTTTTTTTTGTTTGGTGGCGTCTGAAAGCCAAGGCTTCTTACTGGGTTTGCATCCTTCTAGGCCTGCTTTTCCAAGCGTTCTTCTGACCGTTCGAGCACTTATTGACTTTCTAGCCTCTTCGGACAAGACAGCAGCAAGCTTGATGAGGTTTTCTTCCGATCTTTAATGGGTTCGCGTATTAACTTTCTTTCCTCGTGCTTCGTCGTTACACGTTTTCTACCTGTTCTTGGTTTATTAGCATGTGTGCCAGTCTGAGCAAACCGTTTGATGGCAGATTGCACGGCACAACGCGAACATTTCACCAACTTAGCAATTTATTTTTGCGACGTTCCTTGTTCATGTTAACGCTGTATTTTTACTCAATTTTCCAATCTAATTTCACTTTTTTTTTGGGATTTTAAATAAATTCGATGTCAATGTAGTCGGTTCACCACAAATAAAAGCTTGTTTACTCATTAAAGTCCTGAACTCAAGTGACCAAACATTGACTGATAAGACCGAAAGAAAACCAAATCCTTTGTTTTCGGTCACCACGTATTTTATTACCTTAACAATGTGCCGCTTACTATTCTAGGTAATTATTTATGACCCCGGTATGTCATCTAAGATAAACATTTGTTCATTTTTCAATTAGTAAACACGTATTGTGCATTTTTGTGGGGTGCCTATTACTTTTGGCCCAGGCTGTATTATCTTAAGCATTTATTAAATATTCCCTAATGGTGGTACTCTCAACATTCTTTAAATTATTCTTCATCGCTCCATTCGCTTGCAAACCATTCTGCAACCGTAGAAAAAAGAGGCAAATTATTTGGTCGCTGTTTCTCCGTAATTGTTTCATCAACAATTACCGGAAACCTCTTCCTCGGAACACCATTCGACCTCTTGAGCATCATTATCTTTAGTTAACAAAATCATCACTCACGTTTTATTATACGTGCTGAGATTTTTTTTCTCCTTCTTCAACGAGTTCACCAGGATGGATTTTTTTTCTGTGGTCTTTTAATTGCTTTTTGCTAGCAAAATATATGTGACAAAAGGACATATCTTCTTAAACAAAATGTTGAGAACTCTTGGGCAGTAGAAGTCATATGGCAGTGCAAAATAATTATCCAAATATAATGGACAATATGTACTTAAATAGAATCCAATTCCAATCCAATTACCAATAAAATACCTTTGAATTTGAAACTGTCTCGGGGTCGTACATTGAGTTTACTGGTTTCCCAAGATACGATATGTGTGTTAAGGCAAATACGAAGTGGCGAGTAAAATAACAAGTGCGTGCTAATTTGTATAACCTTTTATTTGAGAAAAAAATCCAACCTGGCGTACTGCAGTGCGTCGAATTCAGTCGAGAAGTGTCAGAATCTGCCGTGAGCGGCTGCAAAAGTCCGAGCGTGGGCGGCTGCGACTGCGTGAATGATATGAGACTTACAAGGCGTTAATCTCGTGCTTAATGATCTCCGTCATCTCTTTACGAAAACTGAGCATCATTTGGGCCATTTTTAAACCGAGCGTGGTTTTAAACGAGGTTGCGTCGGGCGAGATACCGTGGATTTACGCGTTGTTCCTTAGCGTTGACGCGACTGTACTCGTAAGACCGACTATTTGATCGATTGATTGAGACTATTGCGTCACCAACATGGCTTGAATGTTCACCAACAACTGGCTGGTCCGAATCATGCGTATCACTTCATCACTGAACGCTGTGCCGCCGAGGCCACGTAACTCGCGTAAAAATTGTGATGGTTTTCGGTTGCCTATTACAGCTTTTGCGAGTAGTTTCCGCATTTTATCCAATTGCGAGGGACTGACTTATTTCACTTATGTGTTCTTTAAAGTTGCAAATAGACTCGTCGGGTACGGATTAAATATTGTGTCTTCCACTTTGATTGTATAACGCGCACTGAAAGCTAACACTGCGTGGCAGGATTTCGCCTCTTCGGCCGTAATTCTCGCTGTTTTGAAATGATGTTCAATGAGCGTGAACTCTAGCGCAAGATTTTGAGGCCTGAACTTCGGTAATTTCACTGTCGCTGCACTCTGTTTGGCACTGACCGCGGCTGCGTTTCTATGCACATTAGCACCTTGAGCTTCGTATTTCTTCGCGATTGTTAGTGGCACTTAACAATTTTTGTTTTTTACCCTCGTCATTATTTAATATTCCTCGTTGCTGTGCACTGCGTGCTCAAATTACGTCATTGTCACCAATTTGTGGCTAGTGGCGAGTAACATTAACAATTGTGGGTGAATTTGTATAATCTTTCATTCGAGAAGAAATCCAGCCGGGCGTATTGCAGCGCCTCGAATTCTATCGAAAACTATCCAAATCTCTCTCTCTCTCTCTTTCGTATGGCGAGAATGATTCTCTTCATCCGATTGTAGGGCTGTGAATGTAGGGCAGTGGGTTTTAGATTTTCCAGTTATATTTGAAATTTTCTTATATAGTGTGGTGAACACTACAGACATTTTATGCCGAGAAACGCTAATAACTGCAAATACACTTACAGCTCCTGCTACTAAGTCTTAATTACCATGTGTGCTGACGTAAGAGGGTGAAGGTGAGTCTTCCTTACCTGATAAAAGAATGAAAAGTAATAACTATACGACCGAAATAGAGGTTATGCAATAGGCCAACTCCCCGTCGCTGGAAAACCCTGCATTGTTTCAAAACCTGCGAAAGAGTTGTTGCGTCCGCGAAAGTCACCGCAGTTGCAGACATTATGTTTCAGTAGAGGGGTGTGTAGCCCGGGGTTGTATACTGAGGCCGGCTAGCGCTCATTCGTGTCGTGGGACTTCCGGGACGCCCTCTGCTCGTGCTGAGCCATCCTACATAAGAACACTAACACGAAGGGAAAAGGACGGGAAAGGAGGAGAAATGAAAAATATGGTTTTTAGCAAGACATGGCCGTTCATTTAATTAAAAAAAAGCAATTTACATAGTCAACAATCAAAAGATAATCAAAAAAAAAAACAAACAGACCCCTCAATAATTTTTTATGCAAATAAATTAAAACACGGAAAATTTTATTTATTATTTACTCTATTCTTTTTCCGTGGATCTCTGAGTGCTCGCGAAGGACACCAAAATAAAGAGGTGGGGTCACTGAAAAATTTGATTGACTTTAAATTAAAACTCATTAAGTACTGATAAGCGGCCACTTCATATTCAATCTGCCCGTGAATATCCATTTATTACTGTCTTAGTCTATTTCGATAGCCTCGTTTAGTAATTCTCCCGCATACGTTATTCAATATTTCCGTTCGTGGTGAAATTTAACCCCCACAAGTAATTCTCACTTATTGCAAAAGAAAACCGTTTTTTTATACAAACCTTTAATTCCTCACATGAAAATTACAATTCCCATCTTTACTGTAGGGTCAAAAGGTCACTTGGCACAATTCTCACGATTTAATGCTCGTTTCTTTTTTTGGGGTTTTTTCTTTCCACTTCTCGTATCCACAAATTAATTTTTCTACAGTATCACAACCACTAGGCCGAAACCGTTCTGCTACCAAAAATCTTTTATTCACTCAACTGTTTTTTTTTGTAACTCTCAAAAATTCAACTTTATTTCAATTTATTTAATTAATACACTAAACTTCACAGTTCGACTTCAAACACCTTCTATTCCCCAAACTTATAAAACAAAACTTTCTCCGGAACCGCCAAAGATTTTCACTCTCCTTCACAGGCCAAATACTGACTGCTCCAAATCCCAGAACCCAATCCGCCGATTCCGCAATCCTTTCATTTTTCCATTACCACTGCCGCATCTGGGTAACGTAATCGAAGCTCATTACACCTCGATTCCGCTACCCATACATCTTTTTCGTACCGACAAACGCAATAATTTCCATTTTGCATATATGGAAATTTGCATAATCAAAGAAGCGTTTGATTAAATGTAAAGTCTGACATATATACGGAAACTATTGATTTTGCCGATACTCCAAAAAGAGGCCATTCTTTTGATTTCCCATTCATCAAATTAGCAACTTCAACTCTTTCTTGATGCATGAAACTGAAATGTGTTAATAGGGAAACGTGAATAAATTATTTGTTAGTATGAAAAATAAAATCTGTTAGTGGGAACTAATGAATAGAATTAGTTAGTATGAAGGAAGGAGTTAAGTTTTGTTAGGGAAAATGTATAGAATGAAATTTTGTTAATCGGAATATATATTACTAGTTTTTTGTAATTGAAAATAAGGGAAAAGGGTAGTAGTATTGTGATGATTTGGAAATTAGAATTATAGTGAAATTAGTAAAATTTTAATAAAATTAAATAAATATACAAGGGAAAAAGTACAAGTGCAAAAAGGAAGGTGGAGATGTTGCGGTGGCAATTTGAAGTTGCGAATGGGAGACTGTCGGTACGCCGGAATTCGCAACAGAGTCTCCGAATGAATTGGACCAACGAACAAAAGGAATATGTCATTGGATCATAGAATATCAGATCACTAAACTATCCTGGCGCTTTTAACGGCCTTTTACAATAAGCTAGCCAATATAAATAAAACATGCTGGCAGTTCAGGAAACGGATTGGAATGGAAGTGATATTCAAGGCCTGAGGTCGCACACAATATTCAAAAGTGAGCCTGCTGGGAAACGAAAATTCAAAGTGGCATTCATTGTGGACAGGGCGTTCAAATAACCCGTTATTGATTTAAAGCCAATCAATGAACGGTTTTGCAATCCGAATACAAGCAGAACTTTTTGATATATAGCTGATAAAAGTGCACCCCGAGCCGAAGAAACGAACGAAGAAACGAAGGAAAGGTCTACAATCACCTGGACCAAGAATAAAAATCTTTGTTAACTGGAAATTATTTGAAAAGGACATCTACTGAAGATCTAATTTGAATACCTGAGTATTCTATTGCTACCAAAGAATATCTAACAAGTACCCTCCTTGCATATTTTTATGTTTGCATCCTAGAAAGGTCAATTGTTCCCAAGCATTAATTAAAGCCCCTTCAATGACTAAAGTCTTTGTAATATCTCTCTGACCTGCCCATTACGAATCTTTTTGGTCTTATTTAGTGTTGACCGTAATTAAGGATAATTTTAGCTTCCTGAAACGTATTTATTTCCTGAGTTTTCGAAGAGTTCATCTTTCTCTAGTTTGATTAGTCTCAGTTTGCCCTTGTTATAGTCAAGACACTTTAAAATGGGAAAGGCCCGCGAAATTAGCAGTGAAATTTGTGCTGTCATAGCTGCCTTGCACAACGAAGGCAAAACTGAACGTCTAATTGCGTCGCAACTCAAGTTATCGAAGACTTGTGTTCATAACGCAATAACCCGAAACAAAGCGACTGGCAGTAATCAAACCCATTCGCGATCAGGAAGGCCAAACTGTACCACTCAAAGTGAGGATAATCTAATTGTCATTACCAGCAAGCGAAATAGACCTCTAACAGCACCACAAATCCGCAAACAAATGAACAGCTCTCGATCGAAACCTGTGTCAGTGACTACGGTAAACCGACGATTAAGAGATGGGTCGCAGTTCGAAAACCGCTTCTAAGACAACAAAATAAAAAGAAACGCATGCAGTGGGCCTTAACCCATCGAGACTGGACCGCAGAAGACTTCAAAAAAGCTCTTTGGACAGACGAATCCAAATTTCAAATCTTGGATCAAAACGACGAACTTATGTTCGACGTAGCGCCAAGGAAAATATGCTGCCAGTCTGTGTGGTGCCAACAGTCAAGCACGGTGATGGTTCCATTATGGTCTGGGGATGTTTCTCGACCCGTGGAACTGGGGATCTGGTACGAATTAATGGAATCATGAAAAAGAAGCAGTATAAACAAATACTTCAACGAAATGCCGTTCCGTCCGGCCTACGATTAATTGGAAATGGATTTTTTTTCCAACAAGATAACGATCCCAAACATAGTTTTAAATTATGCAGGGACTAGTTAGAAGGGAAAGAAGCAAAAGGGATTTTACAAAATATGGTGTGGCCCCCTCAGAGTCGAACCTAAATCCGATTGAGCTTCTGTGGGATGAGCTGGATAGAAATGTGCGGAGCTGTTGCCCCTCCTCACAGGAAGACATTTGGAAGGCTCTACAAGAAAGCTGGAACCAAATTTCATCAGAAACTATTGACAAATTGATAGACCGTTTGCCAAGATTAGTGAAAAAAGTGATAAAATGCAAAGGAGGCTTTTTTGACGAGAAATCTGTTTAACATATGAGTGACATTTTTAAAGATAAGAGGACATTTACTTATTCTTTTGTTTGATTTATAATCTATTTGTACTAGTTAATCAATATTTTAATCAAAAATTAAATCTTCTACTTTATATTTTGAGTTTTGGTTCATTTTTCTTCTTTCATGGTGTATATATATATATATATATATATATATATATATATATATATATATATATATATATATATATATACATCTATATATGTATATATATATATGTATATATATCTATATATATATGTAGATATATGTAGATATAGCGATGCCATGAAGTTTTCTGTGGCTTAAGTTTAGTACTTTTGGTGGACTAGCTAATTAAGACAGTCATAAACTTCTAGAGAATAGCATTCCAGTTTGTTCAGCGGCTTTTCTCGTAGTTGTTCCAGCATCTAAGGATATGATTTAGAGTTTTGTTTAAGGTTCAAGATTCGAAAGATATGCAGCTTTCTGCGTTTTTCTGGGCCAAGTTTTTGGTATCATAAAACAAGAAAATTAGGTTTAATGAGAACACGACACTCTCAACCATTTATTATGATGTTAAATAAGATCAAGTAGGCGTGAAGATTCGAGATCTTTATTGGGCATTTTTTTCTAATCTTTACGTATTTACAATTCAAAAATAATTTTGCCTAATAATATTCGTAGGGATTGTGCCTTAGGGCTCTTCCCCGGAGTTCAATAGTCACTTACTTTACTTAGTTTATAGTATTAAATTTTTTTTTGAAACAAAATTTTAAAATGTTGACATTATAAAACATTAATAGATTTTAAACAAATTAATTAACTAATGAGTTTTAAGCTTTAACAAATGCAGTTTTAAAAAATAGAGTTTCTTATAATTAAGTACCTTATTTCCTTAACACTACTTTAAAACCACTCGTTCGCTGCATCCATTGAGTGACTATCCGTTGCTGTCCAGATTACTACCACCTTGTGTTCCACGGTTCTCATGCTTCCTGATTCCACTAGCTTGTCCACATACGATTTGATTGGCTCAATTGCTGCTTCCTGGTACAGCCCCTCGTTGGAATAAGACCGTCTGCACTCTAAGATTTTTCGCTCCACTTATTCTATCTTGCTTCATTTTGCTTTTGGAGCTCCTTTCCATATCATCACCGCATACATATGTGATCGGATGAATCAAGGTTTTATAAGCCAAAACCTTGACTCAATTGCTGGCCGTTGACTGTTTCCTGAAAAAAGGTATAAGAAGATGGTACGCATAAGTCACCTTTTTCAAAATATTGTCAACGTGAGCACTGAAAATAGCCTTACTATCGTGAACCACCCCCAAGTATTTCGTTTGCCTGGAGCAGTGCACCATCCGCCCATTCAACTTAATCCTGGAGTCACAGAGGCCTCTTGTGCGACGAACAAAGTTTTATTGGGGGTCCTTGAACACAATTCATTTTCTTTGCATTTATTTCGATTCCCCATTTCCGGTATTATACAGTAAGAGATCCCAAATATTAGAGCCTCATCTTAGCAAAGCGCAAATTGAGCTCAAATGACCTCATTAACCAGGCTCACCTGGATTCCAGGCTTATATTCAACTCTTACGCCCGGGACATCAGAGGTGAATATGTTGAAAAGAAATGGGTATAATATACACCCCTGTAGGACCCCCGAGTCAATACAAAATGAAACGACCTAGCTCCATCGACTACCGCAAAGGCAGTCCGCTCCCTCAAGCAGCTGCCTATAATTTTTACAATATGGGCCGGAAAGCCAAAGTTTCATCCATACAGAGCCAAACGTTTTCCTCAAATCAATCAGGCAAGCTACAACAAGCTTGTTGTTGTGCCAACTTCTCGTTATATGGGCTTGGAGCATGGCCAAAGCATCTACCGTGTGGAGTGGGCTTTTTTGAAGCCATATTGTTTTTCCGGCATAGTTTCTGCCCTCGCAGAGAACTGTATGATTGCCTTTTTTACTGGTCTTTCAAGCAGCTTACCAATATTTGAAAACAGCCAAATCGAACGAGTATCGACTACGTCAGTACTGCCCGACTTCTTGGGTGTTACAAATAAATTTGCGCATTTCCATTGCTAAGGGAAGTTGCCAATGTTGACGCAATTATTCAGAATCATAGCAAGGAGAACATAGAAAAGATGGGGAAGCCTTTTAAGCATGTTATTGCAGTTACATCGAATCTTGCTAATTTTTTAAGAATTTTTCTCCAGTGCCAACAAAGTGAGTTCCTCAGGGCTTACAAACAAATCATGGCTAGCAGGTCTAACAGAGAGATTTGAATCAGCGAATCGTGGTCAAGCACAATTGCTCATGGTCCTTGCCAAAATTCATTGTGGAATTGCTCACTAACGAAGTGACGGAAGAATCCTAACTTGCCTATTCTCCTTGAGCACTTCCAAAAAATGTTTTGCGATAGAGTCAGCAATATACTTGTCATCCATGAGCGTGGACCTATCACAAGTGAGAATCCTGGGCAGCCTATTTCTGCCAGTGGTCTTATCCTTTCCAGGGCTTCTTGAAAGCGCTCATTAGCTAAAGCCGTGTTTGTCCTTGAGACCATTCGGTTTAGAGATATAATCACTAGATAGATACGTTGATAGTACCAGTTGACCATATTTAAATTGCGATGGTAGATCCTTGCAAGTAACTTTCTAAGCCGACTACGTCTACGATAAAGCTTCAAGGTGTCTTGTGGAAAATCTCGACGAAGGTAGTTTGTCGAGGATTTCTTAATGAAGATCTTTGAGATGACCGTATCCAGGGTTGAATTTATAAATGCAACTGCTTCATTGATTTCAGGAAAAGACAGATTTTTTGATCTGTTGATTGAAATTTCCTTCAATTTTTCGTCGAAGTCAGCACTAACTGCTGCCCAATCGATTCGCTTATATGGAGTGAAAGTTGAGGATCTGCAACTTCAAGTTTCACACGCTTTTTCATTGTTAAGGTCATCTCAATCAAAAAATGGTCAGATTCGGCATCAAGAACTCCACACGCGAAATTCCTCCAACTATGGGAGGGTTTTACCAGACTGGTAGAGACGATAAATAAGTCAGTAATGGACGTGCTTCGGCGGAAGGTAGGCTCTTTCAGGGCAATCAATATGATATCCATATTTGATTGAATCCATTTAGAGATAGCTTTTCCATAAACATTAGATACAAATTTTCCCCATGCGGGATGCTTCGCATTGAAAGCACTTCCCAAGGAATAGAAATCGAATTTTTCGTACTGAGTAAGCACTGTTTTCAAGTCGTCTTTAAGTTCCCTCACCGGATATATATGTCGAACATAAATCCCCACAAACTAAAAAGTGTTCCCTCCCAGCATGGAGCTTATTACCTCTGCTTCAATACATTTCAGATTTGGAAGACAGTGCCTTTGGAAATTCGGGTGATCTTTGTGAGCCATTGCCTGATGATTTTGTATTTTCCCAGCTGCACACTGTGTCTTTCTTTGACTTTGGTTTCCGATATAAACAAGAAGTTTAGTCTATGAGTGTTCAAGTATTCTTGAACAGAATTTCTTTTATAGCGTGAACCTAGTGAAAATATAATGAGGATAGAAAGTTAAATGGAACTCATCACGACAACATACTTTAAGGCAAATTTTAAAAACGCAGCTTTTTTATCAGTGAGTTTTAATGGGGGATGAATGAGTCCACTTTTTGAAAGAGTGTGAACGTCACACCCGAAAAATTGTTGGCAGTTAGTGCTCAAAACTGTATATCAGTCATTCTTTGAATGCTATGATTGCTGCATTGGCTGATGTTTGGACTGCCGTATAGGCTGAGGTGCAGGCTCCCCTTCTCGTACAGTATTTTTTATGGAGGTGGTGATCAAGTCCCTCCTTTCCTCTTTTTTTCTTCTGGAGATTCTTCCTCCTCTCTTCAACTTCTTTTGCTTTAGGACAATCTCTGAAACTCGCACGGTGTCCCTTAGCATTGCAGTTGAAACATAATATTTCTTCTTTTTTCTCGTCCTTCGTGCATGGACATTAAACCGACTTGTGTTGCTTGTCGCATTTTACGCATCTAACTTCAAGTCCGTAGTTAGAAGCGACGTTGCCAAATATTTGGGAATTGAAGCACCGGGAAGTGCAATTTTTCCATTGTATCAAGTAGGCGCGAAAACAAATGGCACTCGTTATGTACGAACCAATCTTGCGGCATGAGACCGCGGGCCCCTGTCACTTGCGGACAGTGAAGACCGAAATGTCGTCACTCCTCACACGCGTGAAGAAATGTCGCTGTTTTAGTTGTGGCATAACCACCATTGCCCGCTGTCCAAACTTGACGATTTTGGAGCTTTCGAGGAAATCCGAAGAGAAACGCTTATTTAGAGAGGACCATATGAGAAGTAAACTTATTCACTGATAGAATCAATGATGTGTATATCACGTTCATTTATTTGTTATCGTCGATGAATACTCATTTGGTTAGATGGGGGTGTAGTTCATAAGAGGAACTACTAAGATAAATGGTTTGCAATCAACGAGGCTTAAAAAAATTGTCGGCGATACCCTAGGCCAACACTCTAATACACGAGGTAGACTCCAATCTGATGCAACAAAACAACTCTTGAAGCTCAGATGTGAATAAGGCCTTGCCCGAAGTAATGTATCAAACAATTTCAGTGTAGGTTCTCAGGATGAAAAGGGAGGTATTTAGTTGATAGCCAAGAAGCCTTGCCTGTCTGGAATTCCACAGTTAGGACATAAAAAGCATTAACTTTCCCTTCAAAGGTCTAAAATTCGGAGGTGATATTAAATGCGATTCAATAAACTATCGTCTCTATTTTTAACCATTCAAATATTCACAAATCAAAAGAAACCTCAACCTTAAGAAACGCTCCAACAAAATTGTTTTGCATGACTTAAATTATCCATTTAAAATAAATATTGTATCTTCAGGATGGACTTCCGTTCAGCAACATTTTACATGTTAAAATATATCGTGGCATGCCTTCGTTAAATGCCAGAAATGACCTCATAACCCCTTGAGTCATTCTTTATTCCTTACATGCTATCAATAAATAGTTACACCTAAACGTAATGCACGAACAATAAATGACGACGAGATGTAGCCATGTGAATCAACGCCATATCGTCACCCAGGAATCAGCAAATGGAACCAATAAAGACGTTCCATTATTGCACAGTGGATTTTTAAGCTCTCCAACGTTCATGCCCGTACAAATATACTTAATAGAGCGAGGAGTTCAGTCCGCCTCCTTGCTTGTTGCTAAAAGCATTATTATCATGATTCGCTATCGCAACCTCTCATTCCTTCCACGGTACTGGGTTGAAGGATTGGTGAGAGGTGCTAACGAAGCCAAAGCAGTTTCGAATAAACGAGCCACATTTGTCTCGAGTCACTTTCCAACCATAAAACAAAGCCGAGAGAGTGAGGTCCTGATTTGGATTTGAGCTAATTCCGGGGTACAACATCATGCGATTACAACAGGTTGCCTTATCGGTTCTTGGTTTTGACGTTGTTCCCTTGCAGAAGTGTTTTTTCGCGTTTTCGCCCACGTGTGCCCAAGGACTTGGCCGGGTCTCGTCGCTCAATAAATCTTCAGTGGAGTGAGAACTACTTTTCTTTACGATCAGCACTTAATGTAGAACATCTGTCCAATTTATCTGTTTTAATTATCTGCATTTAAGTCGGGAGCAGAGTGCATGTAATGGATCATGCGGTGGAGATTTACACGATGGGTTCTTTTATTTATGCGTGGACACTGTAATTTAGTGGAGCGAGTTTTCCGCGGTCAGGCTGAAGTAGTAATTTAAAGTCAGTGGAGAGTTTGAAAATTGCAAAATAATTGCTCTAGACTTAGTCCTATGGGTTCATCTAGTTTTTAGTGGGTATCTGGTGCTCTGACAAATGTTCCCAATTCATCTTCTCATCTCAGACATAATCTCCACTGTCTTCCACATATTAGCATACGTTCCCTAGCCCACATTTTCACTCCATGTGATGCTTCTTGCTAAGGATTACTTAAAGATACAGTTGAGATTTCGAGGCAATCCATTAAGACCCCTAACGAGTGCAATCTGGAGCTGGTGGGCAAGAGACCAAGAAATGAATATCTTCAGTTTTCATGCATGATGCGTTTTGCATGGTACCTACATGCATCTGACCGCCTCGGGAGTCTGAATTCGTTCGGATTGGTTGGTTCCTTGGTTCGTACACACACGCAGCCAAGGGTCATAAATTATGCTTTTGGCTGGAACATTGTAAATCTCCCACAGATTGAATTGCAGGCGTGCTAAATCTAATGGAGCTAAAAGATAGTTTAAGCCAGAGCCAGATAATAATCAAGTTGCAGACGACAACATGTGTCATATGCAGTTACGAATTGAACTGGAATAACTAGAAATTGTCTTCGCCGTGGAAATATAATCCAAAAGATACTATCCATTGCCATTGCATGGAATGATTTTGTAGGTTAATATTAGCACATATCGTGTTTTACTAAACGGGAATCATGCTAAATGTTCTTATAGATATTTGCAGAGAGTATCTTTATAAATTTGCATCCGGGAGTTAAGTACTATAATTCATTTAAATCTGATTAACGATAATCCTTTGAGGTCACGCCAAGCAGGTAATCCGCTCAAATTCGAACGACGCATAAAACTGGGAAAATCTGGGCTAAAATGAGTTTCACATTCAACATAATGAATAGATTTAATCAAAGGCATCCTTGTGCAAACGTACAAAGGATTCCACTTCTTCCTGTCTGGGATAATTTTCTAGTTCATCCAGACCTGAAAAGTATGAAAACGTGAATTCCAAACTCGTTCAAAACAATTATTTACTTCAAGTGACCTCTTAACCTAGAACATAATTATGGAAGGACTCACAAGTGGAAACACTTTAGAGGAAACTATTCAACACAAAATGTGACTCGCTTTTCAATTCAATGCTGATTTTCACCACAAAACATTGCTGGTAGTCATTTCATCATCATCCTCATAGTTGTTGTTGGTGTCGTTGTCGACGTTGTCGTGACCCTCATTAGAGTGTCAATTATGAAAACCAGAAGTGCATGGTGGCAGTTAAACCATTTTTGCCTCCGGAAACATAACAAAATACCACGGAGTTTATTTACCTGTGCAGCAAGTAGTTCTTTTCAATGAAGTTATTGTCGGCGTACTCGTAACTGCATTCACGTGGCCTGCTTTTACCTAAGGTTCAAATTTTATAATTACTACTAGATTTTTATGGCCCGTTTTTAATGTGCAACGTGATGTGCTTAAGAAAATTACAAAAGATGATTATCGTTTTAGTCTTTAAATGTTTTCTAAGAAACAATCATTTCATTGTCAATAGAATGCTATCATTACGAGTTCCTAAGAAATTATTGAAAAATTTCAATCAGGGGGAAAAGAAATTGGGATGGCAAGAAGTATTATAGTTAAAATGTCGTTTTTATGCTGTGGCATATTTGTAATTGTTTTGGCAGCTACAATTATGATTTTCAAAAGGCTTATCTATTCTTTAATCAAGATTTGTACATTGTTTATTAAAAGTATGCAACCTTCTTTAGGAAAAAATATTTTCGACCTCGAGCTCGTCAATCGGAGGTTTTAAATACAATTACTTTATTGTCCGTTCCAAGCTTATGAATTTCTCAAGATTCTAAAGATATGTGAATAATTTTTAACCGACTTCCAAAGGAAAGAAGGTTATCAATTCATCGCGTACACTACTTCTCAAAAGTGTTTTTCTTTTTGTGGCAGGGAGGTGAATGTCATTTATGCACAGAGTGTGGGACTCCCATGCCCGCAAGAAGGCGACTGGACTACCCACTAAACACCTCCCCTGTCAACCTAAGAACCTGCCTGGGACCGTTTGACACATTACTTCGGGCCAGGTCGCGTTTTGTTACGCCGTGAGGGGCCTTCAAGCTGGGGGATCACTCTTCTAGGGGTAGGAGAGGGGGGAGGGGGAGTGCCAGAAAAGCGATCCCCCAGCCCCAACGCCCTCGACTGCAGTGAGTCCCTTTAATCTTTCAGGACTGCCCGAACATAATGTGCCACCTGGTTCCATTTGTCAACCGATTCGAGCATCACCAGGACTACATTATCCATGGCGAGCTCTCTCGTATCCCTGTAGAGGTCTCTTTGCAGCCTGCCCCATATTATGCACGCAAAAAATGTGTGGCAGGCATTGTCTTCTTCTGGGCAATACCGAAAGTCAGGAGATTGTGACTTACCAATCTTGTGCAGGTAAGATTGAAAACACCCATGGCCGCTCAAAAGCTGGTTCAAATAGAAGTCAGTTTCACCATGCCTTCGATTTAGCCACAGTCTCATATCCGGGATGAGTTGCGCAGCCCACCTTCCCTTCGTGCAATTCATCCAAGACTGCTGCCAATCGTTGAGTGAGCGCTGTCTTTCTTCACTGACAACCATCTCCCTCCCCTCCTCGTTTCGACGCAGGTAAAAAGCGCGGCGCTCTCTAGCAAGAAGGCCGACAGGTTTCATGCCTGCAATGACTTTCACCGCCGAATCAGAGACTGTCGGAGATGAAGATGCATTCCTCAGCGTTCCCCTTTTCTGTACCAGGCATTTGCGTTAAACCTCCTTACTGATAGCGTTGCCCCATTTTTCTGCTCCGTACAGTACCACTGAGCCTACAGCACTCATCAAGAAACATCTTCGTGATGGGCTGGGTCCCCCTACGTTGGCCATAAGTTGACTCATAGCCGATACTGCCGAAGCAGCCTTCTCAGCCGTTGCTCTGATTTGCTCAGAAAAACTCATCATCGAGTCGATCAGTAGCCCCAAGTACTTCACCGCTGGTTTCGATTCGATTTTTAATCTCCAATGCTGATCCTCCTTTCTCTAGAGATTCTCTTTTTTGTCAAGATGACCACTTCGGTTTTCTCCAGTGCTAAGCTGAACCCACGAGCAGTCATCTAGCCTCTCACTTGGCGCATGAGCATACCTAGCCTGGGTTGCACTTGTTCAACGAAGCGTCCAGAGACCAGAGCCGCAACATCATCTGCATAGTCAATCAAGCGCGACTCATCTGACATCTCAAGTCTCAGTAGCCAAGGACCAAGGATAGATCCCTGGGCAACATCCGATGTAGCAGCCATCCTTCCTTGGCCGTGTGTCGTGTCGTAGAGCAGGCTTCGGTCCTTCAGGTAGTCCCTCAAAAGCTGCATTAGATATCCTGGAACTTGAAAAGAGTTCTCCAGCGTATCCAATGGAATTGAAGGCGTTTCTGACGTCAAGTGTCACCAATATGACGATCCATCGCTTGGTGTGACTATGTGCCTCTGCCCTTTAGACCACGCTCATCACCTTTGTAATCGCAGCAATGGTAGAACGTCCTGTTCGAAAGCCGTACTGCCGAGGAGATAGGTCTCCAGCAGCACGAATCGCGTCAGTGAGTCTTCCCCTGATGAGTTTCTCTAGCACTTTCCCAGCTGTGTCTAGCATGCATAACGGGCGGTATGAAGACTGTGATCCGGGTTTTTTCTTCCCCTTGCTGATCAGCACGAGCCTCGCCACCTTCCATCGTACCGGGAAAACCCCGTCCCGCAGGCAAGCGTTGAATGTGCTGAGCAGCAAGTCAGGACACTGGTGATAGAAAAGCCGCAACACCTCAGCCGGAACGCCATCTGGCCCTGGAGCCTTCCTCGCTTTCAGTGAAAGGACTGCCTCCTCCAGTTCCGGCTGTATGAAGAGTGGGCACTCGACTGCTGTTTCACCATGGACAGCGTCAACACGGACGGGATAGACGGGAAAGAGTGCCCGCACTATCTCATCTATCTCATCTTTTTCGCATCGTGTATGCATGGCTTCCGTAGGGCACCAAGTTTCCGTATAACTAGCTTGTAGCCAAGGCCCCCGGATCCTTGTTCACATTGTCCACTAGGTCTTGCCAGCAGCGAACCTTGCTGTTGTTGATCAATTTGCGAAGGCATTTCTTGGCCAACTTATATGCTGCTTCCTGGTTGCATGCTCCGTCATGGTTCCGCGCCGGTTGAGACTCACGTCGAAGTTTGTGACACTTCCTTCACTTTCCAGCAATTTCAGTTGACCACCAGGGGTTTTGCCGTGCCGGGATTTGCGACGAGACATAGAAACACAACAAACAGTCGTAATGATGCTCATAGATAGAGTTCAACACGCCTTGACCCGCGAATTTTTCGGCGTCCTTTTCAGTCAAGTCAATTATGGCCATGCATTATCCCATATGGTTGTCTGGTGTCAGCCTCACTTTGATTTTGCCCACGTTAAGGAACTCTCTTTTGATGGCCTCTTCCGCCTCGGCCAGATCTCTTACTTTGTTGGCTCGAGCAACGCTATAGCTGCGCTTTTGCCGAGGAATTTCTTTACTGCGTCGCAGAATGCTTCCCTATTCTCGGCCTCTGGTCGTACTGATTTAATAGCAGTGTTAGTGGATTCGGGCCTTACGTTTCCCCTAATGTCCTGCAGCACCTCCGCGTAGAATCGACCGTCTTGGGGATCTACGAACAAAGCCTGCTACCGGGGTCTTCGTTGGGGCTTCTTTCTCTCCTGTTTTGCATCAGGTCCCTTTTCTTGTTGGGCGTTCGTGCGAACTTTACTTTCTGGCACTTTTTGAAGGAGTTTCTTTGTGGCTTTCTTCGCTCATTTTATAAGCACTGTCTGGAACCTGTGATCTGGTGCTTCACGCCCATCAATTGCTACTTCCTTCCTTCTTTTATCCCGATTTCCTTCGATTGGGCTAGCCGCCATTCTTTAATTGATTTTTGCTGGTGGAGCTATCTGCATGTGACCTTTAGATTTCGCCTCCAGCGCTTCTTTAGCCTTCTGCTCGTCTTCGGCCTTTAACTAGCAACTCCGTTAATGCCCTATCCGCTTTAGGAGCTCCTCTATTTCAAGGAGCCCAACCTTTACTGCTTTGCTGATTTTCGGGGAGTCGCATGCAGATTGTATTCTTTTCAAAACATCTCCCGCTTTTCGAAATAGCATTTCTTCTTCGCTTCGGTGGGCGCCAATTATATAGGGCTTTCCTTCAATATAAAGATTGAACCTTGCCATTATATGTGAAATACAACATCATTCAAATGTCCTCCACGGGACCTCTTGCAGGTGTCAATCCTTTTGAGGTAATTTTGAATGACTTTTCATCACATTTCTGGCAATATCTCGGCCATAACTTCACGAATCTAGGTTTTCAATTGCTCAAGATTTAGAGGATTGTTCGCGTAAACACGATCTTTCGCATAGCCCCAAAAAAGGAACTCCAAAGGTGTTAGGTCGCAGGATCTTGCGAGCCAATTGACATCACTTAATCTCGAAATTACGCGTCCTGGAAATTTCTCTTGCAAAAGTTCTCGATTAGCCTGTGTTGTGTGGCTTGTGGCTCCGTCCTGTTGGAACCACATGTTCTCCAGATCATAATCTTCAATTTCTCTCCAAAAAGAATCGGTTAAAATCCGTCCATAGCGGTCAGAATTGACTGTAATGGCTCTTCCTTGATCGTTTTCAAAAATTACGGGTCAATAACAGCACCAGACCATAATGCACACAAAACGGTCACTTTTTCCGGATGCAAAGGCCTTTCTGCGATCATCTGAGGATTTTGAGAGCCCCATATGCGGCAATTCTGTTTATTTACGTAACCACTGAGCGAAAAATGAGCCTCATCACTAAAGAAAATTTTGTTCGAAAAATCGTTATCAATGGCTTGTTGTTTAATCACCCAATTCGCATACATTCTGCGTTGTGTATGGTCTTGAGGCTTAAGTTCTTGAGTGAGTTGGATTTTGTACGGATGGAGATGCAAATCCAAATGCAAAATCCGCCACAATGAGCCGTAAGACAAGCCCAAATATTGAGCACGTCGAGGAGTTGACAAATTCGGATCTTCCTCCACACTTTGAGCAACGACAGCGATATTTTCAGCAGAACGAATGTTGCGATGATGCACAGGCCTTGCAATATAAATAACCGATCCAGTCTCTTCAAATTCACTGTGTTCGAAATTGTTTGCTGTGTAGGTCGATTATGTCGACCGTAATCGGCTCGTTAAGCCCTAAATGTTGATACGGCAGAATCACGATTTTTATAATAAAATTTTATAATTTTAACGCGTTCTTCGAGTGTTAAATGATCCGCATTTCTAAGTGGCAAACCTTCAACTAAAAAAAACACGCTTTGGATGACATTTAATTCTGACAGATGTCAAATGGCAGGGTTATACTTTCCTACCACGAAATGGATAACCCTGTACTTTGCGACCATCCTTGGAAGAGGTAATCGCTATACGTTTCCGAATATGGTACTTCCGCCTCATTTTTGACGGTAGCACACAACGTCGTTTTATTTGTCTGGTCACTCTTTTCTTTTCCTGCCGAAATCTCCTCGTTGGCTTCAGGGTGATTCTTTATTATGTCGGGATTTATGACTCTTTTATTGGTCGCTTCGGTGACGATCGCAGCAGTGACCATCGAGTTCTCAATGTTCTTAATATTTGCTCCCATCGCTCAAACGCTTGAAGCGTCCTGCAGGATTTCCCGCTGTTCCTTCATAGGACGCTTTTGCGTTGCATCGTCGTTTATTTTCATTTCTTTTTTTGGGTTTGTTTGATCTTTTTAAAGTGTTTTTGGTTGCTCCAGTTTTATTTGGTCCCCCCTCGGAGCCGCTATTTCCGTTCGTGCGTGTAGTCACCTTTTTGGTCCCATGGTTATCTTTGCAGAGCAGGGAGGCCATGCGAGGGTTGGCACAAGCCCTTATGGGGGCAAGTGCTCAGAGCCAGACCAACGCTAATCGGGAGTCCGTCTCAACCAAACCTACTCCACCAACACAATGGTACGAACTTCGAAGTCCTGCCAAGGTTTTACCGGGACGGAACAGTATGATGGTTGAATTGGAGCCGTTCGTGCTAAGCAACAAGGTCCAAACCATCATATCCGCCAGCCCAAAGCATCAATTCCAATACGTTGTCTGAAACGTAGTCCAGATTCAATCAGGCTCGTTACCTGTCATCCCAGGAAGGAACCTCACGGCACCCCCCATATCCTCGGGTCCGTGGGGGCGGCGGTCCCCAAAGATTGCTAGCCTCCAAGAGTGCTCTTGTCGACCGGCATTATCCTTCGGGAATTTCCACACAGATATTTTAAATTAATCCAGAACATTTCTTCTGATAAAGAAAAATGTAAATTATCCACATGAATCCGATTTTCCCGTACGCTATGGCCTTATTATGGTACGTTAGAAAAACAGCCCCATCAGGCCTGTAGTTTCCTTCAATAATAGCTATAGTATTTATGGGTGGATAAGAATGTCCGTAAAGGACTGCAGCGATGGTCTTTTGCCTCGGTAAGAGAGGATGGTGGTTTTCGCCGAAATTGGCCTTGTCTGAGGAGGCAGGCTACCATTGTGGTGTCGGGGGCGGGTTCTTTCCCCCAGCAGAAGTACCCACTATGAAAGAATTTTTTATTTACGAATTAAGAAATACAAATACGCATCGATCTGAGTCGAGGCCGAGGTAAGCTACTAAGGATTCAAATTGCTAAGGCCAAACGGAGCTTGGCGAAAACAGACAAGACTTGGGAGGACTTCGTCTTTACCAACGATACTTATTGCCCCCAAATAACAGTGGGACATCCAGGTGGAAGCAGTGCCCCCTCGCACCCACCTCCGAATCAAGAAATCATACAAACATAATTTGCTTGAATTTTGCTCTTAAATGAAAAATATGAACGTTTCAAATTTATGTTAAAGTCTTATATGATGGAATCACATAACACTTTAACATAAATGGAAAATCCAAGCGGAAGGCCACTCTACCCTGCAAGAGCACCTGAAACGACTTAAAAAGGGGAGAGCTCACCCTATGGCTAGCTCATCATAGTGGAGGGGGCAGCCAACGTGGCGGGTCTCATACCCGGTCAGGTTTAAAACATCAAATGGTAAGACCGAGTTTATAATTAATTTATCTGTTCATTTTATTTCTTTCGTTTGTAGACCAGAGAAACTATTCCAAATACCAATATTAATGTACTTTCAACTTATTGCAAAGTAAACTATTTAGTACTAATTTTTCCGAAACTATATCAGAAATTTATAATCCTCCATCGTTCAGTCAACTTTTATCAAAAATCCATCTTTTCTCAAAAAATTTAACTATTATAGAAAAATTTTGCTAATATCAAAACTCAACTATTATGAAAAAAAATTTAGCTATTAATAAAAAAATGTACTTACCGTCATCCATCGTCGACGAGCGGTCGTTGATGGTGTGGGCGATTCGCAAAGATGTCGACTTTAGGTTCTAAAAATGCTCGAAATTCAACTGACAATACATTACAAAAATATTTATTATATACTTAGCTTCATCAGAGCAAGGGTTTCTTTACGATCACTTGAATACTTAAATAAATTTGTGATAGTTCACTTTTAAGAATTTTCAGCAAATCGCACTGGTAAACAAAAACAATGTATATTTCAATTAACGGTGAGCCACTAAATATTGCGTAAAATCTACGGATTGCTTGCTTAACTGATTGCAGTTAGAGGCTACATCGAACATTGTGGTGCTAACTTCTGTGCGCATCAACACATACCGAATCAACCATTTTTATTTCGTTGCGATTGAAGATGCGACACACATTAATCGACGCTTTTCTCCTTGGATTGTGAACGGCACACACCAAAACATGAACCCCAGCCATTCGAGCGATGACTCCATCCAATTTGCAACCAATTGCTTCCCTGATGCCAATTAGGCGCAGTCGCGCACTCAACCGACGTAATTTCAGCGAGATTTAAAGAAGATTTCACTTATTGTGCCAAAAAGATTAGGCCGTCGTGCCCGAGATAGTTTTTGTGCGAAAGTTTTAGTAGGGATTCTTGAAGTGTTCGCAAACGCACGAAGAAGAAGATTTAACTCCGGAATTTCGCATACAAACTGATTTCATTCCGGATGGATCATCGTTTGCCATACTTATGACATGTCAAAACAAACCGTGACCGCAACAAAGACTGTCAACAACAACAATTTGCACTATCGTTTCACAACAATTACCTACGATTGCTATTCATTTCGTTCTATTAAGTTGTTAACTTTGCAATCTTTTCACTTTCACTATGCCTTTCGCTTGCGTCACTTTTCGTTGTTAGTGGTTTAAAAGGTGAAACATACGTTATGTGATTTTCGCTTCCGCACCGGCAAATATCCACAGTGGTCAATCACGGAAAATCACATTCCCATCGACAGCTTTTCCGCACATCCAATTCGATCGCACCCAGAAACTCTCCACGTGGAAATTTTCTTGCTATTCCAAATTGCCGTGCAGAAAAATTCACCGTAGCCGTTCTTTCATAAGTCGTTTCTACCCTCCCGTTTCCTGACACAATTGCACGGCTTTTTTCACCATTTCGATCCCTCTGCAACTCTACTCAATTTCGCGTTCGCCACACGAAGTAAAGGCTTTCTTCTCCTGCTTCTTCCGACACGTCCACCACATGACAAGAGAACAACCAAGATTTTATTTGCGGTGGAAACGAGCGAAAAAACGTTCAATCAAATTGAAATCTTTATTTTCGCGATTTTGAGCAAAAAAAATACAATTTTCCAGGTACGTCCCGAAATTAGATCTTTTCTTAATTTGCCGGCGCGGTTCTCGTGGCCTGTGCTCTGTATGGCGATCCATCTGAGAGTCCTCAATTCGTCCAAGCAGAATCGCTCACTCCTTGCGAACAGCGACCGTACGGTGGTTGACGAGCCCCATCATCCATCCAATGGAGATTGCATTGCGGCAATGCGATTCGTGGATGAGCTGGGTTATAAAGGGGTTGCCGTATCCAAATTTCAATTGCAAATTTAAACAATTCTTTTTTAGGGTTCTTAAAATAATTTTACAAAACCCTACTAAAATCGCGTCCTGTCTATCCGTCTGTCCGTCCGTCCGTGTGGCACAGCACTTTTTCTCGCAAACTACTTAAGCTAGAAACATCAAATCTTGTATGCAGGTGTAAAGTGGTACTCTCTACAAAGTTCAACTTCAAAAAATTTTATAAGGTATTTAAGGGGGGTCTCCCCATACAGGGGAGTGGCAACAACAATCAGACGAATGTTTGTATGCTGATCGGGGTCTAGGAGCGCCTTGAATTTGACCACATTTTCATCAATCCTTGAAGTTGATATGCCACCAGCACGCTGGTCTTCTTTAACGATCTTTCGTCTCTTGTGGAACAACTTATGCCACTCAAACACAGTTGAGAGGCTCATGGCGGCATCTCCTAGGCTTACTTGATCATTTCGAGGATCTTCTTCGCAGTTTTTCCGAGGTTGGCGCTTCGATCGTGCCAATACTTCTTAACAGAGGTTCATGGGAATCAATGTAATTATTCAGATCCTCTTTCGGATATTATGTGCGTTGGCAACCCAGAGAAAGATGTTACATCTCGCAGCATTGCATTACGTTTTTGGCGCTCGTATCTCAGACAGCTTGGCGTATCGTATATTTGATCAAGAGATCAACCAGTGCTATTATATGAGTATTTCCAAGTTTGCTTCTCGGAAACGGGCCCAAACGCTCCACGTGTAAGACACGAAAAGGTATAGGGACGACTTCCTCGATGAACGTTCGCCCCTCTCGCTTATCGGGTTGTATTTTGTTGAGACAACAGTCGATGCAAGCGCTGACGTAACAATTGACGTAGCGACGTATTCGGGGAAACCAGAAAAGTTTCTGGATCCGTTGGATTGTACCCTTGCAGCCTGGATGTCCCGATTCATCGTGACAACTTCGTGTAATCTTCCTTTACTACGTAGTCATTTTATATTTGTTTCGCTTGCAGACTAGTTTTCTGGCCACGTAAGATGTTGGTAATATCGTTTAATTGGTTATCACATTTTTGCAATCGGGTTTTCATCCAACGGTATTTGGTAATAGCCTGAGAAGAAGTCCAGTGTCGTGTAAAACTTGTTCCCAGCTATTTGCGAGAGTATCTCGTCGATTATCGGTCTCGAGAACGGAGTCTTTTGCGAGACTGTGTTGACGGCTTGGAAACCCGCACACAGACGGTTCTCTCCGTTTTGCTTCGTCACAAGCATGATCGAAGACGAATATGTAGATTCGCTGGGGCGGATGATATTGTGTGTCAGCAGTTCGTCGATTATTGAATCGACGGTAGCTCGTTTGGCAAATGGAATCCGGCACGGGCGGCTTTGAATCGCCTTCTCAGACGTTAACTGAATAGTCATCACCGATGGGCTTACTTCGTCCTATCTCGGATATTTTGTCGGCAAAACACGATCGAAATTTGGACGACAGCTGTCCAAATTCGAAGGAGACGGATTCCATGAGCTCAGACGTACGTCCTCGCTCAAACACATTCTAGATTGCAAGATGACTCGCTTTGAATCGTGAATGAGCACATCGGTCCCCAATAATATCGGCGAGGGAATCAACTCATTCTTGACAATAAGTAGTTCGGCTGGCAGTGTGCAACTATCCACCTTTAGTCGGGTTTGCATTTTCCACGTGCACGTATAAGTTCCTCCTCCAAAACCTTTGAAAGTGATTGGAGCGCATTTGATTACACCGGAAGAGTCACTTTCACGGATCAACAAACGGCTACTTCCCCGATCGATCAGTGCATTGATCTGTTTATTGTTCAAAAGCACTTTCTTAACGACACAATTGGATTGATGCAAATCGGCACAGCGTCTACTTTGTTGATTCGTCCATCACGGTGCATAGGACAATTATCAATGGAATGTCCAACTTTCTGACACTGCGAATAACGGGCGCTCGGGTTTGGGCAATTAATTGATATATGCCTCAGTTTGAAACAATTAGAACACAATCCCTTTGTCGAGCTTATAAGTTTTTGTCCTTCGACTGTTTGTTGGAGTGCGGACGGAACTATTGGCGGAGGTTGCACTAGTTTAACTTCGGGCGGTTTATTAACGCTCGCGAGAAATTGTGAAATAGACATATGTATATAGTTCGTTTGTATCCTGGAAATTTAAGGAGGCTATCGAGTTTTGTAGTGTTGGATAGTTTAGTCCGCGACGAATATACCGTACGATGGATCGTTCGTTACGTTACGTCAAAATACAAAGTGATCGAAGGTCGATGTCGAATGGGTAGCGACAAGATCCCAAACGCTGGTTTGGCGGATATGCAGATGGCAAACGAATACACAGGGGGCAACGGTGCGTATAAGCAACAGCTGGTCACGGATGAACGCAGCAACAAGATACGAAGCACGGCGATGATGATTCACGCAACCATCAGTGGCGTTGCGGTGTTGGTGTTCCACACACTTTATGTTTCACATGGTGATACGATGCGGCAAATAGATACGATGGTTGCACACCGGTATCAACAACGATGTCAACTCGATGATAACAGCGATGTGCAGCTTAAAAGATGACTGCACAAAACGATGATTGCTATCGGCGACACGCAGGTGTAGTTGATGCTAAAAGCACTACGATACATGCGTGCGTGACTTGAAACGCTGGCTGCATAGAACGATGTGCATGCAGCCAATCCATGCAGAAATAAAAACTACACACAAGTAGACGGCGGCGGAGTTTTACAGCGAATTCCTACACGTTGCAATTTGTTGAGCGAATTGATGTTGGCCCACAAATGTTATGAATGGTACCGTGTGCAGACAGCAACGACAACTGCACACAATCCAAATTGCCAACAGTAGCACAATGACGATGGTGGAGTGCGCAGCTTGAAACGAATACTGGACTGTGGCAGCGACGATGGCGGCACAGATGTAATTGATAGCGGTGTGCGCAAACAATGACGACGACTGTAGACAATTCAACTTGCCAACAGCCAGGGCCAACGAAAGATGGCGGTTACATCGGGTGTTGCCCAGGGATCTTTCCTTGGTCCAGACCTGTCGAACGTGTCTTAAGAAGGGCTACTGAGACTGGAGATGCCAGATGAGTCGCGCTTGGTTGGCTATGCGGATGATGTTGCGGCTCTGGTCGCTGGACGCATCGTTGAACAGGCGCAACTTAGGCTAGATATGCTAATGCGCCGAGTGAGACACTGGATAACTGCTCGCGGGCTCAGTTTAGCACTAGAGAAAACCGAAGTGGTCATCTTGTCAAAAAAGGGAATCCCTAGAGTAAGGATGATCAGTATTGGAGACATAAAAATCGAATCGAAACCAGCGGTGAAGTACCTGGGGCTACTGATCGACTCGAAGATGAGTTTTCCTGGGCAAATCAGGGCAATGGCTGCGAGGGCTACTTCGGGAGTATCGACTCTTAGTCGACTTCTGGCCAATGCAGGGGTACCCAGCCCATCAAGAAGACGCCTCCTGATGAGTGCTGTAGGGTCAGTGCTACTGTACGGAGCAGAAGTATGGGGCGACGCTCTCAGTAAGGAGGTATACCAAAAACGCCTGGCACAGGTACAGAGAAGAGAAGCGCTGAGGATTGCATCTTCATATCCGACAGTCTCTGGTTCGGCGGTGAAAGTCATTGCAGGCCTGATACCTGCCGGCTTCCTTGCTCAGAGCGCCTCTCCATCTATCTGCGTCGAAACGAGGATGCGAGGGAGATGGCTGTCCGCGTAGAGAGACAGTGCTTACTCAACGATTGGCAGCAGTCTTGGAGGATTGCACGAAGGGAAGGTGAACTGCGTGCCTCATCCCGGATGTGAGACCGTGGCTTAATCGAAGGCACGGTGAGACTGATTTCTATCCGACCCAGCTTTTGAGCGGGCATGGATATTTTCAGTCTTATCTGCACAAGATTGATAAGTCACGATCCCCCGATTGTCGGTATGGCCCAGGAGGGGAAGACAATGCCTGCCACACATTTTTTGTGTGCATAAAATGCGACAGGCTGCGCAGGGCCCTCTATAGAGATACGAGAGAGCTCACTCTGGATAATATACTCGCGGTGATGCTCGAATCGGTTGACAAATGGAAGCCGGGGGCACATAATGTTCGGGCAATCCTAAAAGATAAAAGGGACTCACAGCAGCCGGGGGTGTTGGGGCTGGGGGATCGCTTTTCTGGCACTTCCTCTTCCCCTCTCCCCTCCCGCTAGAAGAGGGATCCCCCAGCTTGAATGCGCCTCGTGGCATAACAAAACGAGACCTGGCCCGAAGTAATATATCAAACGGTTCCAGGCTAGGTTGTGAGGTTGACAGGGGAGGTGTTCAGCGGGTCGTCCAATCGCCTTGTTGCGAACATGGGAGTCCCGCACTCTGTGCGTAAATGGGCATTCACCTCACTGCCGATGAAGACGGTGGGGTGCGCAGGAACGTTGCACATCCAGACGGCACGTTGTGTACAGACTGAACTCTACACTTGTGAACGGTGGTAAAATTTCGGAACAAATTTGTTTACACTGAGTTGCTCGTTATTCTTCGGCGAAGTCAGTGCTGCCCGATCGGCTGAAGTTGATAGTTGAAAGATCTAAACTATAGCGTTTTAATGGGATAATAACTTATCAAGGATCGATCTGAAGTGTTAAAAAGGGGAGAATATATACAGGACTTTTAAATTATTTGGAAATGCTAAGGAAAGATCAACCTTGCAATGGTGCAACTGGAGGGTATTCTTAGATTTTATTCAAGGAAGTGTAAAATTTATTAATTACACTATTACTAACAAAGTTCAATGCGTTTTGGCTTCTGGGGATTGAGTGTTGTTATACCTACTTCCATGATTTTTCGGACTTTAGGTGCTCCAGCGCGAGGGGGATGGTAGCCCGTGAAAATTTTGTAAATTTCTCCTCTGCTACATCGCAACACTCTGATTAGATAAATTTATAATCTGCTTTGATAAGATC
Organism: Odontomyia ornata; assembly: GCA_963969285.1. NCBI lineage: Eukaryota > Metazoa > Arthropoda > Insecta > Diptera > Stratiomyidae > Odontomyia > Odontomyia ornata. The sequence continues at coordinate 90,280,918 of OZ017738.1, read as the reverse complement.
CCATTAATGACACCCCATGCTTGAGGGTAATTCCCTATATGGCGAGACCCCCATTAAAGCTCTCTAAATTTTTTCTCCTCAAAACTACCTGTTCTGACCTATTCGCAAATTATAATGACTAACTTTTATAGTTTCGGAGGAAAACACGGATGGGCGAACACAAGCATTGACTTCAATAGGGCTTTGTATTTTAGTACAGCTCTTTAAAACATAAATACATAGCTTAATTGTTCAATAACAAAAAGTGAGTCTCCGTGACTACGTATTTTTATTATGTAGCTGTTAAATTTACCAACAAAAAACCAACTAACTATACTCGTATAGCGATTAGACTTGAATTTCATACGACACCGAATTTTCCATTTCCGCTGATTTCACATCTAACCTTGACTGCAATTCTTAACACACGTAACAACGTTGGCAAAGCAAAGGCATTGCATTTCGAAATTGCGCAAACTGCAAGCGTGGTCGCATCAATTTCATTTTGGTGAACAATATTCAGTTATCAATTTAACGAGAATAGAACTATTCTACGCGCTGGAGGTATCATGTTGAAGTTTCCATTGATTTGATCCATCTCGGTTTAATTAACCATCCGTCTCCGTTTCCAACTTTGTACATATGGCAACCGCAGCTACTTGTAACCTAATCACTCAAAACTGATTACCATCACATATCATGCTTTGATAGCGATGAAAATCAGTCGGAAGTGACCACCTCCACATCAGTCTCTGTCACTTCTACTATCCGATAAAATTCTCAACTTATTTACTTTCATTAACAATCGGAAATAAAGTCTTGGCGTTGCTTTCGGTATCTGTATCTTTAGAAGTTTGGAAAAATAAATAATCGGGCACCAGTGACGAGTTCGCGCTGAGTTTCCAGGCCAACGTTTTATCAGTTGATTTTTTTCAACTATTACAAACGCGGAGTACTTAGAAATAAATCACCAGATCCAAGATTATCGCCCTCATGGCTGCTAGTAATTCTTCCTAAAAGGGCATGTTTATGGACTCCGATAAATCATAAACACCGACTTAATAACACGATGGAACTTTTGTAGCCTAAAGTGAAGTAATGCTCGCGTAATTCTCGGAATTCAAAGCATAAACGAAGAATGGGTTCATCAAGTGGTGAGTGATTGAAAAAAGTGTTTAGTGATTGCCATCGTCTAGTGTGTGGCGGGCAGGATGATAGGTTGGTGGAACCACCCGCTGAATCGATACCACAAAGAGTGTTAGAACGTGCAGGGAACGATACCCTTAATAATTAGTGGTCGGTCTCCGTTCTGCGTGCAACCGCGTCCAAGAACTAACCAAAATGCACTTGCTATCGCCAATTGAAAAATCACAGAGTACTCTGTACTCGTCGACAAACAATATGTCGACATCGACTAAGTCGATTGGAAGCTACGGAAGCAGTAATGGCGGCGTCTGTCGCGGCAGTACAGTTACCGCGATGGAGGATCAAAACAATGGGAAAATTATTGCACGCGAGAATCATCATCGCGAAAATGGTGACGACCGCGAAAATACCAACGGCGGCTATTGTTTCGGTGATAGTGTTAATGGTGGAATTGATGATGATGATAATGATGATGGTGTCGGGCACGACGGTGGTGATGAAAGTGATTCGGATTTATCGTTCAATGAGTGTCGCGATATTACGCTAGTGGACGACAACGACATGATTTGCGACCCGAAAAATGAAGCGGAAATGATGTTTTTCCAGGTGGTGGAAATGCTGCGCTACGAACAAGAGGTTTGTTGTATTTTGTTTATAGTTTTTCATATTAATTTCAGGATTTTTCCAACAATTTTTAATATTTACTTTAATCTAGAAATGAGTAGATATTTCTCGTCTCATAATTGGTGTAATAAGACGTGCTACCCCTACATAGATTAAGAATTTTCTCCTTTGGCTCAAACCCGTTTCAAAATAAACATGGATTATCATCACATTTGCAAAGTCAGTAAAATTTTCCACCTGCTAAAATATTTGCAAGCATATCCACGTAGCTAAATAGTTTATTGTTATTCAAAGATAATCAGATCAGCGAAATACGATTCCATTTCATTCATGAATATTTAAACCTACTATAAGTTTCCGCTGCATGCTCATTTAATTGGTAGTTTCCTATTCCAACCCTTAAAGAACAAGCGAAAATCTCCCTCAGGCAACTTTTCATATACATAATAAACCTTTTCTTATTTCCTGGTTTGAAAAAAAACGGACGACATTAGCTTGAAACTAAATCAGTTCAGCATAATTCTTTTCTTTTTTCATTTACCAAATCTACATAGAGTACAGATATGAAAAGGATTTTTCATAATAATGAAAATCTGTCCTCGTGTTGCTGCAACCTGAGAATATTCGAAGCAGCAGTGGTTGCAGAACAAGCTCACAGACAAGTAGAAAAGTCGCCAACAGACAAACTTAACTAGCATAATTATGAAAATTCTTGCTCTGAATAGGTGAAGAGAAAAAATTGTTCAAACTCTTCTTCCCTACTCGCATCCTTAATCGCGTAGTCTCTATTTTTCGTTGATTCTGTCGAAACTTTGGCTACAGTACTCGTGCTGGTAACTTATATTGTATCTTTGTACAGAAATACGATTACTGCTTGCCAACCAGAAAACGCGACGGTTATAGTTTTCGCTTAGTTTTAAGCGAATGCAGCGACTACGACGTAGCTCGAGGAATAGGCAAACGGATCAGTAGACTTGCAGGATGGTAGGGAAACTTTTAGAACATTATAATTACCTGCACACTGAATTTTTTCCCAATAAAATTTCTTTCGTCCTGTTTGTTCTATGCTGCACCCACCTATCCAGTGTTGAACGAGGAAAGTTGAAGATTATGTACCGGATTACTTTTTCCGACTACAGGCTATGAAATAGCATGAAGCCGATAAGGATGCATATTTTCATATTCAGGAAGAAAAAATTGTAATGGCTTAGCTGGTGAACAAGTTTGCAGGTGGATCAGATAAAAATGTGTTCTAGTATGGCATTAATTTGAAAGGATTATATAGAAAGTAGGAAGGGTAACGGAGTAAAGAAAAAAGTTTGAAAGATGAGCAGAGATGAGTTTTCAGAGAAGTTAACTTAGCTAGTAGGTCTGAGTTAATGCAAGGATCAGTGCATAATTCAGATAGCAGTTAATATTTTCTACTTTAAGTATGAAAAACAAAATGCAAATTCGTTAAAAAAATTCAAGTTACAATACTTGAAACCAAAAAAACACTTTCTTTGCTTTCTATGGTACATTAGATAGCAAACAAAGTACGTTTTTGCTTTATTACTATCAAATATACTATACACTACAGGGAAAGTTTTTTGTAGTTGACAGATGAAAGCCTTTTACAGCCTGAGTGTGGGGCTCCCAGTCTGCCTCTGGACTATCCGCTAAACATCACCCCTGTCAATCTAAGAAGGTTTACTTCAGGCTAGGCCTCATTTTTATGGCTCAAGGCGCAAGATTGCAGGCATTCTTCACCTAACGGGAGAGGAGGAAGGAAAAGGGAATGCTAGAAGGGAGACCCCTCCACCCTCAGCGCTCGCAGGCGCTCCTTTTCAGCAACTAGAACTGTCCAAATGTAGTATGTCCCCTGGCTCCATTTTCAACTGATGTAAGCATCTCTATGCTATCAAGAGAGCTCTTCCACTTCCTTAACACTAGGAAGACCGAAATTTTGAACTACCCATAAAGACCAAGTGGTGTCCAATGACTCATTCATGGGTTGTAATGTTTTATTCGTGTATTATAGTTTTAAGTTTTATTGATTAACATCTAATAGTAAATAAAAGAACTTAATAGTAATTAAACATCTATTACGTAATAAAAAAATCAAAATATTAGGCACATTTTTGACATTTTAGCTCCTTGTTTATATTACAGGAGCCACACAAAGGCTTTTTACAACTAATACAAGATTTATTGATTTTGTTCCTGCATTTTTGCACGTAACACCGTTTTCTCTTTCCACTACGTTCTTCTTCAGGCTCTGGGGGTATGCTATTATCGGGCTGTGAAGTAGATGGTGTCATCAGGGAGTGGGTATCTTGGATGACTAACTCCCTTGCCAAGTCAAGAATGAACTTTTTTCTACTGATTTTTTTCTCGGATAGTTTTTTGTACAAAATCCAAGAATTAATTGCTGCCAAATCCAAAATATTATAAAACACTTGCACGGGCCAACGACGAGAAGGTGCTTTGATACTATATTTCTTGGCCATTTGGTCAATAACGTCTACTCAAAATTTCGTAGCATTGTAAAACTTCACCGTGTTTGGCTTCTTTTTTGCTTCTTCTGGATCAACAAATACATTAGAGTGAAGTGAACTTAGAATCATAACTGATTTTGAAGGTTTTCCTTGATAAACTGTAAGTGTGCAGGTTTCAGAGTTGTGAATATGTGTTTCATATAAACTAAGGGACGCATTTTTTAAAATAGCTGGAATATCTCTTCGTCTTTTGTTTACCCTACCAACTATTGATGTACGTTTTTCAATTAGCTTTTTAGCTAAACTTACACTGGTGAAAAAATTATCAGTTCTTATATTTCGACCAGTATTCAAGTATGGGTCCATTAGTCGTAATACAACACACTCGCCTAAACTTTGATTTTGTGGACGGCTTTCATCTCTTCCTAAATATGGGAAACCATTACACAAGTACTTTGAATCAACATCAACACCAAGCCAAAACTTGATTTCAAACTTGTCTGGTTTGTTACCAATAAACTGCAAAAATCTACACCGAACTTTTGTGGAGAAAAGCTGTTCGTTGGCAGTAAGGTTTTCACCAGGCTTGTAACATGAAATACTGTTATGGATGAACTTATTCCATACTTCCAAAATTATTGCAAATTTATCTGTTCAGCCCTTTCTGTTCGCACATCAAAACGCAGGAAACGCATTATTTCTTTGAAACGATGAACAAAACTGAATACTCCAATTTTTGTCCCAAAGGTAATTCACAGCAAAATTCTTAGCTCCACAGGCTCCTCAAGCGTAGATAATTGCAATAAAAGTATCTCATTCATTCAACGGGAGTGACCAAGTATTATCTTCAAGTTGGCGGCGAGCTTCGGTTATAGTACATTTCTGAATATGCCGCAGCATAGAGTCATCAATGATAAGTTTCCATGCAGATAAAATACTTCCTTTGTAACACCTTTTTGCAAAAGAAGTTGGTCCAGCTTCCTCCTTTAGAATATTCTGTCGTAGACAACGACCAGGTTGATTCAAAACTGATAAGTTTCCAGGAGTCCATCTTACACCGCTAGAAGATAGCTCGACATCAGTGTTGTGGTGAATAATTTCAGTTTGTACTCTGGAACCTCGGCCACGATGCCCTCGACCCCGACCTCGACCTCTTCTTAGGTTTGCGCTACGTAAAGTCGAGAGAGGTACTGAATCTGAAATAGTGGAGTAAACGCTAATATAATAAAAGGTTTCCTTTTCTCTCAATATGAATATTCTTATTTAATTTACATCAATATATAAAATAATATACACCTACCATCAGAATCGCTATGAGTGTAATCATCATCCCTAGAAGAATCACTATTTTGTGTAATATTGTAATCACTTTCTTCACTTTCTGAGTCTACATGCAAAATGTGCCTCTCTTCTTCAGTCGGTTCACAATCTGATTGGTCACACTTCCAATATTTTAGAAGGGCGAAAAGAACGATGATGAGGCATTATATTATTATGGCGAGCCCTGATACGTCTTTGCTTCGACAAGCACAAAACGAAATATTTTATTTCAACTACCCACAACACGAGCATATTCAACGATATGTAAATATTTACAAAGCACGCACGCAGTAGTGTCAAATGAACACTGCGGTCTTGCTAGTAGGTGACAATTTTTAATTAGTATTTATCTTGCTATCAGTATACACATATCAGAATAATGTAAACAATGACGAAATATTAAAAGTCATAAAACGACAATGACTTCGATGCTATGGTTTCGATAATATGATTGATCAAAAACTTCGTTGAGGTCATTTGACCACTCTGTTCTTTCTAGTGTTAACGAGATTACCACGCAGCCTGCCGTATTTTTTTTATAGGAAAAATCAACAACCCCTCAATCCCAGAACACACAATTGAGAGGTCTAACTTGCCAATTCTGTGCAGGTAAGACTGAAAGCATTCATGTCCGCTGAAGAAATTTCTTAGATAGAAGTCAGTTTCATCATGATTACGATTGAGCTACGTCTTCATGTCATGAATTAAGGGTGCAATCCATAACCTTTTCGTGTTATCCACCCAGTATTGTTCTCAATCGCAAAGTGAGCGTTGTCTCTCTTCGGTGGCAGCTGCCTTCCTATCACCTTCGTGACTGTGCAAGCGCTTTAATGGCACTCTTGTCTTCTAGTCCGGCAGAACACCCAAGTATTTCACAATAAGCTCTGATTCAACCTGCACTTCCCCAATCTAGATCACCCTTACTCTTAGAATACATTTTTTAGTCAGAATGATCCCTCCAGTTTTCTCCAAGGGAAGGTTGAAACTGCGAGCAGTCATACAGCCTCCACACAGCGCATTAGCATACCTAATCTATGTTGCGCATGTTCAGCTGTCCGACAAGCGACAAGCCTCGCAGCATCATCCGCATAGCCAAGCACTCATCTGGAAACTCATCTGGCAGCTCCAGTCTCAGTTGCGTGTCATGCAAGATGTTCCACAATCAAGCGACACCCGATGTGACCTCCACCTTTTGCTGGCTTTACTTCGTATCACAAGCTCAGAGATCACCTTCTTTAGTGTGTACCTAACGCCTAACGAGTCGATATCATTTTTCCAAGCCAAGCTTAATGCTTTGGAGGGCGCTGTCTCGAACGCAGAGGGCGAAGTGCTCGTTGGGGGCGACTTCAATGCTAAAGCAATCGATTGGGGCATCCCTCAGACGGATCCACGGGGAAAACGAATCCTGGAAATGGCAGCCAGGACGGCCCTCGTCGTACTAAACTCCGGAAACACGCCAACTTTCCGCCGTATTGGCTGTGAGGGAACGATACCGGACGTTACATTCGCCTCGGAGGCCTTAGTACAGAGGATACACAACTGGAAAGTATTAGAGGACTACTCAGCCAGTGATCACCAGTGCATTCTGAATGGGATACGTGATACTGTCTCCCGACGTCCATGCTCTCAACCTTCAACAACTGGATGGAACATCGGAAGGATGGACGTCGAGAGGTTCGTCAAGATTCTCACAGCAGGTGAACCGCTGCAGGGAGCTTCGGAGGGGACGGAAAAACTGGCAGCTCGAGACGTAGTGAACTCTTCTATGAGCATCATTACGACTGCTTGCAATGCTTCTATGCCCCGTCGAAGACCCCGGCACGGCAAGCTCTCGGTGTACTGGTGGTCAACTGAAATCGCTCAAAAGCGAAGGGAGTGTCACAAGCCTCGACGTGAGGCGCAACGGGCGCGGAACCGTAACGAGGCATGCAACCAGGTGGCAGCATATAAGTCGGCCAGGAAATGCCTTCGCAAACTGATCAACAGTAGCAAGGCTCGCTGCTGGCAAGACCTAGTGGACAATGTGAACAAGGATCTGTGGGACCTTGGCTACAAGCTGGTCATCGGGAAGCTTGGTGCCCTACGGAAGCCTTGTATACATGACGCGGAAAAGATGGACGTGATAGTGCGGGGACTCTTCCTCGCCCATCCCGTCCGTGTTGACGCTGTCCTTGGTGAAACAGCAGTAGAGTGCCCACTCTTCACACAGCTAGAACTGGAGGAGGCAGTCCTCTCCCTGAAAGCGAGGAAGGCTCCACGTCCAGATGGTGTTCCGGCTGAGGTGTTGCGGCTCGTCTATCACCATTGTCCTGACTTGCTGCTCAGCACATTCAACGCTTGTCTACGGGACGGGGTTTTCCCGGTACGATGGAAGGTGGCGGGGCTCGTGCTGATCAGCAAGGGGAAGGAAAATCCCGGATCGCCGTCTGCATACCACCCGTTATGCATGCTAGACACGGCTGGGAAAGTGCTAGAGAAACTCATCAAGGGAAGACTCACTGACGTGATTTGTGCTGCTGGGAACCTATCTTCTCGGCAGTACGGCTTTAAAGCAGGACGTTCTACCATTGATGCGATTGCAGAGGTGGTGAACGCGGTCCAAAAGGCAGAGGCATATAGTCGCACCAAGCGACGGATCGTCCTGTTGGTGACACTTGACGTCAGGAATGCCTTCAACTCCGCTAGATGGGTGGATATTCTGGACATGCTGGAAAACTCTGTTCAAGTTCCAGAATATCTAATGCGGCTTTTGAGGAACTACCTAAAAGACCGAAGCCTGCTCTACGACACGACACAGGGCCAACGAAGGATGAAAATTACATCGGGTGTTGCTCAGGGATCTATCCTTGGTCCGGACCTGTGGAACGTGTCTTACGACGGGCTACTGAAACTTGAGATGCCAGATGAGTCGCGCCTGGTCGGCTATGCGGATGATGTTGCGGCTCTGTTCGCTGGACGCACCGTTGAACAAGCGCAACTTAGGCTAGGTATGCTGATGCAGTGAGGGACTGGATGACTGCTCGCGGGCTGAGTTTAGCACTGGAGAGAACCGAAGTGGTCATCTTGACAAAAAAGAGAATCCCTAGAGTAAGGATGATCAGTATTGGAGACATACGAATCGAATCGAAGCCAGCGGTGAAGTACCTGGGGCTACTGATCGACTCGAAGATGAGTTTCTCTGAGCAAATCAGGGCAACGGCTGAGAAGGCTGCTTCGGGAATATCGGCTCTGAGTCGACTTATGGCCAACGTAGGGGGACCCAGCCCATCAAGAAGGTGCCTCTTGGTCAGTGGTGTAGGGGGTCAGTGCTACTGTACGGAGCAGAGGTATGGGGCGACGCTCTCATCAAGGAGGTATACCGAAAACGTTTTGCACCTTGCTAGAGAGCGCCGCGCTATTTATCTGCACCGAACCGAGGATGCAAGGGAGATAGTTGTCGCGAGGAGAGACAGCGCTCGCTCAACGATTGGCAGCAGTCTTGGGTGAATTGCACGAAGGGAAGGTGGACTGCGCGCCTCATCCTGGATGTGAGACCGTGGCTAAATCGAAAGCATGGTGAGACTGACTTCTATCTGACCCAGCTTTTGAGCGGGCACGGGTGTTTTCAGTCTTACCTGCACAAGATCGGTAAGTCACGGTCTCCCGATTGTCAGTTTTGCCCAGGAGAGGAGGACAATGCCTGTCACACATTTTTTGCGTGTACAAAATGGGTCAGGCTGCAAAGGGAACTCTACAGGGAGACGGGAGAGCTCACCCCGGATAATATAGTTGCGGTGATGCTCGAATCGGTTGACAAATGGAACCAGGTGGCACATTATGCTCGGACAGTCCTAAAATATAAAAGGGACTCACAGCAGCCGGGGGCGCTGGGGCTGGGGGATCGCTCTTCTGCCATCTCCTCTTCCACTCTCCCCTCCCGCGGGACTCCTGAGCTTGAAGGTGCCCCACGGCGTAACAAAACGAGACCTGGCCCGAAGTAATGTGTCAAACGGTTCCAGGCTGGGTTCTCAGGTTGACAGGGGAGGTGTTTAGTGGGTAGTCCAGTCGCGCATGGGAGTCCCACACTCTGTGCATAAATAGCATTCACCTCCCTACCACAAAAAAAACCCACGAGAATACTCTCCTTTTAGGGAGTAAAGCGATTTCATTGCTTATTTTCCTATTGTCTCCCAGAAGTTGATTATATAATACCACCATACTTCAAATCGTGTGAAAAAAAGTGTTGCAAATTGTAACATGTGACATATCAAATGAAAGGTATTGTTGCTTTGGTCTTAAGTAAGCTATTTGTATTATTTAGGAACATACTTTTTTCAGGTTATTTAACAAATTATGTGAAAATTGACTATTATCTCTGAAGCAACTGATCTGAAAATCATGAAAAAATCAAAGAATCGTTCCTTATCTATATATTACACGAAAATTTAAAAGAAGTACGCAATCCAAAAATAATCAGGTAAATGTTTTGATTAATGTGGGCAGAAATTTGCAATTCAAACCAGTTGGTGCTCCATTCCTAGCCATATATAAATTTATCAATTTCATTTCGATAATTGCATTTGAATGCACTCAAAATGCCATTAGTGCTGATATAAGATTATTTTGCAGGAGATTCTTCTGTAAATCACTCTAAGCCCACACATTCAGAAGCACTCTTATATGACATTACAGAGTTGAAAAATCGACTATAAATTCAGCAATTTATTCCTACAACTCGACAACATATAAATTTGATCAGATTAAAAAAACATGCCAGAGTACAAAGTGATCCCAAGGAACCCTCTCCAAGCAAGCTGAACCCGTACTTGTTCAATTTAAAAAGGCTTAAAAATGAAACACAGCGAAATGGACTCAATCTTGAAAAAGCGCATTGAATTGAGAGAGAAATAGAGAATAATGCGTAGGGATTCAAAGTAATGCAGTGAAATGCACAGGTAAAATTCACCTTGCACCCTGAAATAAATTACTGATTTCCCATTGTTGCTCAGTGTGGTAACCAAATGAAAAAAAGTAGTTCCTAGATCAGGTGTTAAAAGTGCGGTAACAATACTGGAAGGAAAAATAAGATATGTGAAAAATTCGAAGGATTTATGAGTCGCGCGCTGCCTTATAATAAAAAAAAAAGTTTTCAGTTTTGAAGAAGTCCGTTACTAAAATATTTATTGATACAAAAGTTATATAAAGTTAGATTTCTATAGATATTTGTAAATTGCATTTAAATCCTTAACTCTAAATTACACATCCTTGCATTCAGACATCATTACACAGGGCAATGTCCCCTAACAAGATAAAATTCAAAAGGAGTCATATTAAAATACAGAAATACTTCTGATGCACAAACGTTAGTACGGCCGGGTCATGTTAGAATTATCCTACCCAAAGAAAAATGAGCACAAGTACCCTGAAGTATCGCCACAGAATATTTAAGTTAAAGGATTTACCACCTTGCATAGTCGACATTGTCATGAGGTTACCCACGAACATGCAATGTATGTTGAAAGCTATTCGCCTTTGAAAATCAAAACCGTAACCCGTCCACATTTAACATATGACGACATGTATGGTTGGATACGAGTAAAACAATTCTATTCTCTATTCCGTCTACACTGAATCGCCTTGGGTGTTTTGAAGCTCTACAGGGTTTGCACCACTCCTTGCAGGCAACCAACCAACCGTTCACCGCAAATAGTCCACAAACAATAGCCTTGTTGTTTTGAATATTTCCATTACATTCCATTCCACTTCAACTCCTTCCACGTCTCTACCAAGACAGCTAGGGAAATTCTAAATCCCAGAAAAGCTCCTTCAGAAAAGTGAGAAGTGGAAAAAGAAATGTGAAACTGACAGCATGGCGGTGGCATGGCAAGCATGATGCGTGATGATAGAAAAATGACTTGCAATAGAATCAGCAAGTTGAAATGTCTCAAAAAATTTAGTTGAACACCAACAAGGCAGGGAAGAATCCTTAAAAGAAATTTCAAAGAAGTCATATTGCAAATATTCCATAAGGGATGTATGCGTTTGTGAAGGCTTAGCCCAAGGGGTCGCAATCTTTTCTTTTCACCAAATCGCAATGGATCAAGTGTGTATGCAAAAAGTTATCTACATTTTAGCAGCCTGGGTGAAGAAGTTTATCCTTGTCTGGGACACATTTGGCGATTTTGTACTGATTCCTATATTAGACTTTGCTTTTCAAGGGCAGCATAAATGCAGCTAAATGTAAACAAATCCTAATTACTGAATCAATAATTATGAATATATGCGTGGTTACCGAATCCGAATTTCACTTATCTTATTTATTTAAAAGCATCCCAATGCGATTGCGATTGCATAATTATTTATTCTAAAGCTCTGCCCGCAATAATGGAAATTTTGACAAATCGCTCCATTTACTTTGTTATCGTATTAATTTGCTTCATAATAAATGTTTCCATGATGGTATAAATTGCCACCAATCCATGGGAGACCTTTAAAAGTCACCAATTACTCCATTCCAATGCTATTACATTTTAATTGAGTTTTCGGGGAATGTTATTCATTCTCAGCAACTCCAACATGCCTCAGCCATATACGAGTATCATTTGAATGATTGTCCGCTCCCATACGTTCTCCGTCACGAGTTTATGTAAGCTTGTAATTGATTAAAACTAAATTGAATGAAAAGCCAACATATGTTGCTTCGAAAATCAAATAAAAGTCTCCCCGAACTATTGGAACGAGCGGCTTTGTGAAATTTTGTTCGATTTCTGTATTTAATCAACTAATTTTGCTTGTTTTGACAGTAAATCATTCATTTACTGAGGATTGAAATTTAATGGGTGTCCATTACTGCCTAAATAAATGGAATAATGGGTTTTCAATTAGCTTGGAATCTGATTATGAAAGTTTGGCTTATGTGGGACGGGCTGTTGGTATGCTTTTCGAGTAAGCCAGATCAAAATGATACAAAATTTCTCACGAATATTGTTCATGTGAACACATTTCATACCTGTAAGAAACTTATATAGATCAATGCGCTAATTTGCTTGCTGATTTGAAATATTTTTTTCAATATCTTGCAGAAGAAATGCAAAAAAAATTGTACATAGGGTTGCCAGGCCTTTAAATTTAAAAGCCGGTTGCTTGTATCAAAAAATCATGATCTCTGTAACACAAAGTCCGGTGTGGGAGAAAATAAAACTCGGTGGGTTATAATTAGGCTTGTTACCGATTCTTGCACGAATATTGCCGACTTTGCAGTGATTATTCTCACATTCGTTCGTTTCGAGATTTCCCGAAGGAAATCTAAACCGACCTCTCGTCGGTTTTCGACGTGAAGTTTTGGGATGCATTAATGGACTGTACACGTTATGTTAACAGGGCGGGCACCCAAGTTTACTCCGAGGTGGCTGCTGGCAGACTAGCTAGTTCGGATAGGAATTTCGGTCAAGGGTCTTCCGCGAGCAGACCAAGCGATAAATCAGACTACGACTATAAAGTCGCACTACTGTCGCAAGTTACACATGGTCAAATGGAAGCGCACACACTGTCGCAGGAATTTGCGATTTTTCCTAAAACCAGTTTAGTAGGTAGTTTTTGTGATAATCGCGCAGGCGCACATCATTTGGACATTTGACGCTGACGTGCATGGAAGTTTCTTGCATACCGCACAAATGAGCTAGCGCATGTGTTCTTGGCAAAGACATACCTTCAAATGAGCATATTAGTTCTGCGCATGCCTGAAGTTCCTTTGCAAATCTAGTCGCAGTGTGTTCATATTAGCGTCCAAAAATCGCTGGTTACGACATTGAAATCGCAATGTGGCCGAACCCTTAGTCCGAATACATGTTTATCAGCTACTGATTCAAATACTCAATTTAAAAAGCGTTAATCAATTACCGTCAACTCGACTTTACTTTACGTTACCTTTCTCCTCTTTCCGACCGAGAGGATTCAGAAGAAGACAATTTCAATCAAAATCACGCGTCCCCAAATATTCTCCGACGCGGTATCGAAATAAACTGCTCGAATCCAAAATCGAATCAACCTACTCTTATTAAAACAGCAAAGCCAAACTACGGCACCGCATACCGAACCGCAGCACAAAATTGACCATTTGCGGATTTTTAAAATCCTACCCCCTCTGCGGCATACTCACCTTCGGCCTTCCTTGCTTTGGAAAAGAACAGACAAATACTGAAAAGGAAAGAGTCATTTTTTTAGCAATTCATATTCAGCAATTTATTTTTTTATTTATTTAAAAATGTACTGAAATGTTGTTTTCGGATTTTCGTTTTTAAATGTGAGAAATTTTATTTGTATGATTCGAGGTATTTTGACCATTATTGTTGTTTTAATTCTTTAAGTCATACATTAATCTTACGGATAAACCTAACAAATGAAAACTTGGATTTTATTTTATTTCCTTCTTTAAAAAACCCATTTCTGCATTTCATTACGTAATGAGTATCAGGTTGCCTCCTAACAATTCTATGGTATTTTCTTTGACTATGTTAATACAATCAGTGGTGACAGAAAAATTATTGCGGGTACGGCTAGTTTTGTGAGAGTTTGTTCCGAGGTTTTTGCTTCTCTCTTTTGTTTTTCTTAAATAGTTACTCTCTTCAATAGATTTAGTCGAATTTCCCAAGTGATTGTGTTCTTAAAAAAAGGTTTTAAGATTCAAATTGTGCATATATAAATATGTGGAATGAAATACGACTGTCAAACGAGATACTACGAACCGGGCAGTTGGTATCCAACCTTCCGTAGAGCGTGGACGTGGTTTAACCTTTCACATCTTACATCTATTGTAAATCTTTTTCGCAATAATTTAATTACTAAAATAAAGTGAATTTGAATTAATCTATAAACCAATCTTTACATGGGGGCTCAACGGGGATTGTGAACAGAGCTACCGATAAATATGCGTGTGCCGTGCGAAATAAAGAAAAATGGACAGAAGAACAAAGCAGTTAGTGATAACGGTGATCGAACATTTCGCTTTTGCTCTAACCGAAATGAGTGCGCGGCATTGTAGGTCACTGCAACGCAGTGACGCAAGCGTGGGCGTGTTGGAAACGATGAGAGGCGGCGACGATCGCGCATCAAATTTTAACATGCATGATGTAGAAAGCGTGATTCGCAAATTTCATGGCGAGAATATGAATGTGGTAGCACATCTGAACGAATTTGAAGCGTATGCAACCGCGTTCAGATGGACGGAAATTCAGAAATTCGTATTCCTTAAAAAACCGCTGTCGGGTGCGGCTCGAATGTTCGTAGATTGCGAGGCAAAACCGGTGTCCTATTTCCAACTAAAAAGTGCCCTAATCGAAGAGTTTAAAGCAAAGATAGCTAGTTGCGACGTTCACCAGAGGCTTCGAGAGGAGGAAAAATGGAACAATGAATCTTACCGTGAATATTTGTACCAAATGCTTGAAATAGACGGTCATGCACAGCTGGAAGATGTCTCGGTGTTTCGATATGTGATCAATGGCATTAAAGACTCGAAAGTGAATAAGACTATTTTATATGGCGCGAAAACGACAGCGGAATTCAAAGAAAAACTCTTAACCTACGAATAAATGAAAAGCGATCCCGAAGTTCCAAGTGGCCTCAACGTAAAGAAACCAAAAACGGGAAAAAACGAAGCAATGCAGAAATCACGATACTGTTACAATTGCGGATCGTCTGACCACGAATGGCATGGTTGTCCGGACAAGACGAAAGGCCCAAAGTGTTTCGGGTGCAATCTATTTGGTCACAAATGCACTGATTGCCCGAATGGAAAGGCAACCAATTGCATACAAAAATCTGGACCATCATATTGTTCTGTATTAATTAACGAGGTGGCTTTTTCCGGTCTTATCGATACTGGAAGCGACATGTACATTGTGAAGAAGTCGTACCTCAGTAAAATAAAGCCACGAGACGTATCAGAATCTTCGCGTTGTACGTTACCGGGTCTCGGTTGCAGTATCATACGCATGGGCTGTGTACTGTCGATGTGATAATTAACGGTATCTTATTCGAAAATGTCGAGTTCAACATAGTAGACAACATGAGTGTTAATCCCGACGTCATCATAGGAATGAATCTACTCGCTAGTGCCAAGTGGAAATTCGCAATGGTAAAATGACAATTACGAAAGTCGATGCGGAGCCTGATAGTTAAGAAACGATGGATGAAGCATGTAACCCAATAGAATGTTTTCTCGCGCAAATAAACACGGAAGCGCATTTTCGTTTGCAGAAAATGAAGTATATGCTGCAAGTGTTTTATATCCCCGATCTGGATCGTCGCATTGAACATTGCATTTCCAGTTGTATGAGATACCTCTTATCCGATAGAAAACGAGGCAAAGCAGATGGATTTTCGTACCCGTTTCCGAAAGGCGATGTCCCCCTCGCTGCGTTCCATATGGATCATCTGGGCCCTATGCAAGACACGAAGAAAGGTTATCGTTATATTTTGGCTGTTATCGATGGATTCACAAAATTTTGTTGGCTTTTTCCGACAAAAACACTTGCGTGCGATGAAGTCCTACAGAAGATGGAGGTAATTGCTGAATTGTTTGGTTACCCTCTTCATTTAATTTCCGACCGAGGAGGAGCATTTGTATTGCAAAACTTCAAGAAGTATTGCACCGACCACGATATTGAGTTGCATCTTCTGACTACCGGCGTGCCTAGGGGAAATGGGCAGATCGAGCATCTTCATGCGGTTGTCATATCGGTACTTACGAATTCTTCTATTGACACACCTGATGAATGGTTCAAAAATGTAAAAAATATTCAGAGAGCTATTAACTCTACGTATCATCGATCGATAAGAATGTCACCATTTCAATTAGTGGTCGGTACTAAGATGAATTCTGGAAAGGACATTCGGCTTATGGAGATTTTAGAGGAAGTTATATCCCAACAGTATGACGAAGCTCGAGCAGAATTACGCAAGCAGGCGAAAGAGGCTATAGCGGAGATGAAGGATGGAAATTCGAGAAATTTCAACAAGAAGCGAAAGAAAGCTACCATCTACAAAGTTGGGGACCTGGTTGCGATAGAGCGAGTGCAGTTTGGTACGGGACTGAAGATCAGACCAAAGTTTCTTGGTCCCTATCGGGTAGTTTCAATCAAGGAACTCGATCGTTATGGCGTGCAGAAGGTTGGCGAACACGAAGGCCCAAAGGTTACCAATACGAGCGCAGACAGGATGAAACAATGGGCCGAATTCGACGACAATGACGACCTCACCGTTCCACCACAAGACGCAGATGACTCGCCTGAGGCAGACGAGTAATATGGATGACCGAGTGTGGAATGTAATACGACTGTCAAACGAGATACTACGAACCGGGCAGTTGGTATCCAACCTCCGTAGAGCGTGGACGTGGTTTAACCTTTCACATCTTACATCTATTGTAAATCTTTTTCGCAATAATTTAATTACTGAAATAAAGTGAATTTGAATTAATCTATAAACCAATCTTTACATATATATATATATATATATATATATATATATATATATATATATATATATATATATATATATGTATATATATATATATATATATATATAGATATATCTTTATATATCTATATATATATATATATATATATATATATATATATATATATATATATATATATATATATATATATTGTTTAACAGTTGTGACCCGATGTGGGTCTAGACACTTTTGGTTCACCTTCAAGCCTCTGCCAAATTGCGTCCTCCAAATAGCAACGATATCTCCAATGTCTTAAGCACTCGCTAGCTTGCGTTTACGATTAAACGCCCTACGATTCTCGTTCTAAATCAGCTGGATGTGTTTCATTGCTTTGTCTCGCAGGCTTGATCGTTCCTCGACAAAACGGCTTATGGACTTTTCCGCTATGATATCCCGTCAATCGCATCTTCGTTCCCATGAAGAATTCGAACGTTGTGGTAACAATGCTGCGACCATACGACAAGTTAACTTATTGCTGCAGCCTCTCGACATGTCTAAACCACTCGACAGGATTTTCAATAGAAAGTTTCATTAATACTGGAACAATTATCCCATTCATTCAGTCGATTTGTTCGTTACCCCGCGGAACTCCAGTCGTCAATAAAATGTGTTCGATATCTTCTTTCTCATAATAATCGCTAAAGACGTTTGAGGTAAACATTGAACCTCGGTCTGAAATGATCCCTCGGGGATTTCCCAAAACCGTTGCCTGGTTTTTAAGTCTAGTGATGACCTCTTCAGCGACTGTTGACTTTGCAGGATATACCCACAGGAACTTCGTGAAGCCGTCAGTAACTGCAAAAATATGTTTATAATTTTTCCTCGTTGAAGGTATCGGTCCTAAATGATCGATGTGGTACGTGACCAGTAGACGATCGCCTTTGTCAACACGAGTAAGCCATCTCTCTTCCTTACCCGTTTTCCTTATCGCCAGGATACACGTCACATAATTTTCGATGCATTTCTTGATACGTGCTTGCATGTGTGGGAACCAGAAATCAGATTTCAGCAGGTGCTCAATTTTTTCCAGCCTGAAGTGACCGCGTACGTGGGCTCGTCTAGTCACGTCGTAATATACTGCGTTGGGAACGACTAATCGCAAGGCTCCGCCATCATTTTCGAAAACGATGCTATGCTGCACTACGAAAGCGTCGTCAGTACCTCGTCCTACAATAATTTTCCCCAATTCCGTCTTTCTGTGCGCGTTGAACTCGCTGAGTTAAAGCGCATTGGTCCCGTCTTATCAAGTAGACCGACACTAGGCTACGCCTTAAAGCGCCGGCGTATGTTTGTATTCGTCAATTAAGAATGCCCTTCGTGCCACTCGTATACAAATTTTTTCTTCGCCATTGTTAGAGCCAAGGTTTGACAGTTTGTCACAATCTTCACCGGATTTCCCAAAAGATACACTCGAAACTTCTTGAGTGACTTGACAACTGCCAGTATCTCTAGTTCCTAACTCGTATATTTTTTTTCTGCTGACGTCGTTTTCCAACTGGCGTAATACATCGGATGCAAGTTTCCATCCTCGTGATCGCACTGCAGAAGAATGGCTCCCAGCTCATACATAGAAGCGTAGGTGTGAAGTTCTGTTTCCGCTCAAAGACGAAAAAGCTTAAGAACTGGGGACTTGGTCAAAATGGCTTTTAACTCGTTAAAAGCGCGTATTTGTGTAATTCCAAATTCGAAAGAAACTTCGTCATTCAATAAATCCGATAATGGGCGAGCAATCTGAGCGAAGTCCCTAATAAATTTCCGGAAATAGCCTACTAAACCCAAAAAGCTTTGCACATCTTTCGCTGAGCTCAGCTACCAAAGTATTCAACAGCTACCGTCTTGTCATAATTTGGTTTCACAGTCCCATCCTCGACAATTTTTCCAAGGTATTTAACTTTTCGCGTAAGCATTTTACATTGTTTCCAATCAACATGAACTTTGTAATTATTAGGTGTCTCCATGACTCGTCCAAGCTTTGCGCAGTATTCACCTTCGTTTCTAGCAGGAATGATGTCGTCAAGTTATGCTAACATCGTCCCGTCGGCCAAAGGATCTCTGAACACGGTCGACCCACCTGGTGCTATAAAGGACGTCTACTTGATGTTAGCCTCTTCGACCGAAACATGATCGAATCCGTTCTCGAAACCCAATACGCTGTACACCCTTGCATTCTGCAGTTCGTCAAGCAGATCGTCTATAATCGGCAGTGGGAATCGGTCTCGAACCATCTTTTGATTTAGTAACCGATAGTTCACGCACATTCTTGTACTACCATTTTCTTTTTCGTCAACACAAGAGGACTAGCATATTCAAATATGTTAGGACGAACAACGCCTTCCTTTATTAGCTGTTCCACGGTCTTGTTGACTATCCCTCGTTCTTCAGCTTTTAACCGTCTAGGACTTTGCTGACCTGGCATAGCTTCTTTCAAACGTATCTTCATTTCAACGTGGGGACGTCTTTCAACCGTCAGTGAATACTATTGAATGAGCTTCTTCACTTCGTCCTTAATCGTCGCGTCGCGGATGCTTTCTGCGCCCCCCGGCCAATCGTCATTATGTACTGTGATGTTTAGTACGCTTTTAACGTAATTTTCTTCGTGAGCTTAGAAAATACTGCCTTTTGGTTTTCAATGTGGATTTCAACGACTTATGACATCCACCACTCAACAAAACGTCATTGGCCAGAATTTCGTCGCAACGACATGGAATCGAACGTTAACGCGATGTTCGTCAAGAGCGACAGCCACTTTGAAACTGCCTAATGTTCGGAATCCAGCAATTCCGACTACGTGAAATGAAACTGTTGCTGTGTCCAACTTCGGTGCTCCAAGTCGGACGTACATTCTCACAGCCGTTAGGTTTAGTCGCTTTCTGCGTCTGTAATCGCTTTGACCTCGACGCCATTGATTACAATGACTTTGTCCACCTTCTTGTCCGTCGACTGTAAAGTGTTGACACGTCTTTTCGGTGGCTCTAATGGTGGATGTTTTTTGCCGGCAGACGCGATGTGCCCGTATTTGTTACAATGGAAACACTTTGCCCCTTCCGACTTATTCGGCAATTTCTGATGATGTAAAAAGACTCTCTGCAGTTGAAACATTTTTGCCGGTCGCTGTTTGGTTTCGGCTGTGCTTTTGCACTCGTCACCGGTTGTTTTGCTGCCATCTTATTTCTCATCGCCTGGCACTAACTCAGCTTCCTCCTCAGCTTTACGATCGCTGAAGCACCGTACTATATAACTTTGCTCGACTCGGCATCAGGGATACCATCAATGATATACTGGATTTTGGTCTCGACTTCAATGTCCGCATGGCTGGCAATTTCCAACATTCGTTACACACACTCTTGGTATGATTTGTCACCTTTTTTTCGTCTGACTAAGGCATCTATTAGCGTCTTTACTGTCAGTTGTATTCGCAAACCCTGATAACAACTATCTTCTCAACGTCGTCCAACATTTAGAATGTGATTCGAAATTAACGAAGATCTTAGCGTAGCCAAGAAGCAGCTTTTCCACGAAAGCAACTTTTTGGAAATTACTCCAATGGCAAAGAGCGGCGTCATCTCAAATGACGTGAGCCACCTTTCGACGTTTTCTATGCCGTCTTCGCTAAACGTTTCCAAAGACTCTTCGACATCCTTCAACGATAGCTGTGGGGTAAACGCTCTTGCAGCCATGTACTCGCTGTAAGTGCTAACATCATCATCAATCTGCCTTCGTTCATCGTCCGGCTCCTGTCCATCATACAAGGTGTGCGAATTAAGTAATGAGACCGATTCCATGAAAACCGTATAAATAAAAATTATTCTCAGCTCTGCCGTCCCCTTCGAAGTAGTCCCCTTGGGCAGCTACACAACGATTCCAGCGCGTTTTTTTTTGCTTCGTAACATTTCTGGAACGCTTCGACTGGGATGTCCGCGAGTGCCTTCGTAACAGCCACCTAAATACCCGTAGTCGACTCAAAATGGGTTCCTGTGACCACCGATTTTGTTCTAGGGAATAAGGCGGCTTTTGCAACACGGCAATCTCTTTAGAGGCCAAATACTAGGACACACTCAGAGCGGTGTGGTGTGGTTCTTTGGAACCATCTTCGCGCACAACTTTTTCATTCCAAAATCGTCGGTTAAAATTTGTCTGACTGTTGCACGGTTCATACCCAGTCCGTGGCCAACATTCGAACTGTTAAACGCCGATCTTCACGGGTTAGGGCGCGCACACGCTGCGCATTTGCGTAAGTCCGCACCTCGACTGGTCTCCCGCTCCGCGCCTCATCATCCACGCTTTCACTCCCCTCCTTAAACTCTTTATGCCATCAAAACACCTGTGTACGACTAAGAGCACTATCACCATGCACTTTTACAATTTTAGAGTACGTTTCCGAAGCTGTTTTGCCCAATCTGGCGCAAAAATTTATCGCAGCGCGTTGCTCTTGATTTCGTTTCTCCATTTTCGTAACGAGCACCACCAACACACGTTTACTCAACACGACACGGCAGGCGAACTAAGCAAGCTAGAGCGATGGTAAATATAGAGGGGAAGGATGCTGGGGAAGAGAAAGGGAATTTCAAGGTCACAGGTTTACCACAAGCGCGGCAATAAGCGCCCACTATTGGACCTTACCCGAAAAGAAACCTAATTAGGGCTCATTTCACCACATAATCCCTACTAGCTATGGTCAAAAAGTACTATTCCTCCCTTGTCACCTCTGACCCCAACTTTGCGGAACGGTCATCCAGGGCAGGGAATAATAGCCCAACTGTTGGCATATTGACTGTGTAGCGAAAACGGCCACCCTCAAACTCACACCCGCAAATTCTTCAACAATAGTGCATGTCGCTCATGTTGCTCCTAACCAGGCATCATATGTTCAGAAATGCAATAAATGTTGAGCATGATACAAAGTATGGATTGCAAAACCGTCAGGATGGAAGAAATTATAAGGGACGCCACTCATGTGATGCCGATCTTAGCTCTAAGAATAAGAAACCAACACAGGAAGCAAGACTATCCAGAGGTCTCCCCAGAACTATTGACCAACGGCCATCTGACCAAAGAGGTCTCGGAAATGTTTCCAACCAGGGTGTTGGGACAGTTCACAGCCCCTTTAGTAGCTGATCACGCCAGTTTACCTTCACAAACTAAACACTTATACCTGAAAGTACCACAACGATTTATCCGACGCTCTCACTTCTAACTTCGCGGATCATCAAAAGCTGGCACCTGAAATTTAGCGGTTTCAATTCACCACTCCTATAGAAAGAGCTATCTACCAGGTGCCGACTCTCACCGAACTGACTCTCAGCAGCTACTGCGACTCTCTGTTGCTGTATACGAATTCTGTTATTCGCGGAAGATGCCATCGACTGATATGAGCGCTAGTCACAGTCAGATCGCCGTAGTGATATTCGTTCTGCTCGGCGTTGCACGACAATGTGAAAACAAGATTCGCGTGAACCGTTTGATCACTTTTATATAAGACCAATTGTTTACAAGCCTACGAATACCTACGAGGGAGGAGGCTCTGGTGAACATAATCTGCGGGAACTTAAGATTTGGGCTCAAAAACAGTATATTAAATGTTCTGAGATCGCATGTCAAAAAAGGGAGCCGATGGATAAACCCAAATATTACAAAATTGTCAATTTCAATACATTTCGACATCCCTGTTGAAAGATCTCAAGCAACTATTAAAGATCCTATACAGCACCAACATATGGTGTTGGTTAGTATATGTTTATCTTAAAGAAAGGGTTTTTCATTAACACTCCGTCGGGCGCAACTGATCTGCTAGGCACAGCGCAAGCTTCTTGGCATGCCAAGCCTGGTCCACAAGTGGCCTTTGGTTCTTCCGCTCAATAGATGCCTCTCTACCAGTGCCCCGTCAGTGGCAACTTCAGTTGGTGATTATCAATTATCAGTGCTGGTTGACAGGCGGAAATATCTATTAGACACATTGCGCCCGATTACCGAACGGTTTGACAAGTAAGCTCTCTTATTAATTTTTTGCTAGTAATTTCATATCACACAACATTATTCAGTATACTGTAATTAGTGAACCTGTTCTTGGGTTCTGACTTATCAAGCACATTGCGCCCGATCGTGCAATGGGTAGTAGAATATTTCAATATATATATTTTTTATTTATTGTGAAGTAATTTTCATAACTATTGTAAATGTTGGTTTGTTCCAGACATCAATATGTCAAAAAAAGTGTACTCTATGAGCAAACCTGAAGACGTTGCAGAAATACGCCCTTTATTAGAAGCATCCGACGAAGAAAATGATTGATTTTTAGGCGAAAGCGATATTGATCCTGAAGACGATTTAGAGGAGCCTCAAGAAGGACCAGAAACGGAACAAGAATGTAGCCATAATGATCAAGACCAAATTACAGAGGAAAGCGATTTTATGTTTGGAGAGACAGAGCAACTAAGTGGTATAAGATTCCTCACCGAAATAATATTCGTAGGAGGGCTCAGAACATCTTAATACATTCAGCCGGAGTTATTGGTGCAGCCAAACCATCAAAAACTCCTGTCGAATCGTGGAACGCCTTATTTACAGACGACGTTTTAAATGATATCATAAAGTTTACTTACAAGTATATAAATACCATCAAAGAATCATTTTCCCGAGAACGAGCTTTCATAGGATTACTTTACATAGCTGGAGTTTACAAAGCGGGCAGATTCTCTCCAGGAAATATGAGGAACGGATGGCGACGGCATTGCTAAGTTTGGCCTGGTACTGAGCATTAAAAGATTTAAATTTATAATCCGGAGTCTCAGATTTGATGATCGGGAAACAAGATCTGCTTAGAAAGAACGGGATCGGCTTGCTGCAATACGAGATGTATTCACAAAATTTGTAAAAAATTGTGTTGTAACAACCGACGAAATGCTTCCTGCTTTCCGTGGCAATTGTCTTTTCAGGCAATATATACCGTCCAAGCTCAGTAAATATTGGATTAAAAATTTTCTCCCGTGTAGATTCCAGAATGTTCTATTCCTTCAATTTGGAAAAACAATATATGCTGGAATGCAAAACGGAGGACCCTTTTCTGTAAGCAACAAGGCGTCAGATGTGGTTGAAAGGTTAGCGGAGCCATTGTTTCGTTTGGGAAGAAACATAACTGCCGACATTGGCTCACACAGCGAGTCTTCTAAATGAGCTGAAAGACAAAACCTATCTTATGTTGGCACGATCAGAAAAAAAAGGGAAAAGCTATCAAGTGATTTTATCGCTACCAAAGGCAGAACCCAACACTCAAGTTTTTTGGTTTTAGTAGTGATGGGAATACTTTGGTATCATAAGCTCCAAGAAAAAACAAAAATTTCCTCCTTGTTTCATCATTACATGAAGACCAAGCGATTGATATATCCACCGGCGTTAAACAGAAACCGGAAATAATCAGTTTTTACAATTCGACCAAGTTAGGAGTGGACATTGTAGACAAAATGCATATGATGTGTCTCCCAATATGAGACGATGGCCCATGGTAATCTTTTTTACAATGTTCAACATTGGTTCAAATCATTTTTGTTGGCAATGGACATGCGGATCTAAAAAGAAGATTTTTCATAAAACAGCTAGCTAATGAGCTTGTTTTTGGTCTACTAGTTCAACGAAGTACAAAGTAATTTTGAATCCCCATAAATCTTCAGTAAATCTTCAATAAAAATTGAAAAAATTTACTAACACCAATGAACACGAAAATGATGATGACAACCAGGTACATGCAAAAAGACGCAGATGTGAAACGTGTACTTTAGAGACACGTAAAAAAAATTAAGTCAGTATGAATCCAAAAAGTGCCACACTACTATTTGCCTCCCTCATGCTGTTTTCATGGGTCCTTCTTGCTATGAAAAAGATTTAGAAGGATATATTCCTTCTGATGCATTGGATTAATGAGATGAGAAGTATTTAAAAGTATATGTATTCTTGTTTCTATTCAGTTTAATTTTCACTCGGTTGAGCAATAAGATAAGATAATTTTCTATACCCTTTCAGGCATACAATAAAGATTTATTTCCTTTGAAAAATAAGTAAAACAGTTTTATTGTTGCTTGAGTATTTGTAGGACTTGAGTGTGTAAAATGATAGTAGTTAACCTATTGTGTTGTTTATAAAAAAGTTTGTATATTTACAAAAGGTTAGCAATGCGTCACAGGCTCAATGCGCTCGACGCCGTTCGAAACCATATTGCGCCCGACGGAGTTTTAAGGACACAGCAATTATAAATAGATAACAAATAGATAACAAATCACGAAAATATTTGAATTATTGAGTTCAAACTTATTGTGGATGCAGTGCAAGCATTACATTTTATGATTTCGGTCATATGACCACCGCGAGCTCGTTTACAGCGGTGGTTTTTTTGGATTCGATTTTCCACCGGTCTGGTACACATTTCGACCGGAACGTTGGCAATTTTGCAGTGGATGTTGTCTTCGAGCTCGTCTCAAGTTGCTGGCTTATTGGCATAGACCAGTGACTTGATATGGCTCCGTAAAAAGAAATCCAATGGTGTTAGATCGCATGAACGAGGCGGCCATTCGACCAGACCATTTCTCGAGATAACACGTTCACCAAATTTGTCTTTCAATAAATCTTATTGAAATCATATATTGTTGATGTCAAGTTCATCCAATTTGGCGACAATTAATCTTCCAACATAACACGATAGCGCTCTCCATTGACGGTAACATGACGGTTCTTTTTCATCCACGAAAAATTACGGCGTAATCGCACCTCCGGCATGAAAACTACACCAAACAGTAATTTTTTTGCGGATGCATCGGTGTCTCAAGAGGGACATGTGGGTTTGTTGCTGACCAATAATGCATAGTTTGCTTATTAACAAAGCCATTGAGCTAGAAATGAGCTTCATCGCCGAAGATGATTTTTCGATGAAATTCTTCATTTTCTTCAAGCTTTGCCACAGTCCGATGGGACAATTTTCGGCATATCAAATGATCAAGTAGCTTAAGTTCTTGAATCAGTTTAATGATCTTTTCGCAAAATACGCCACAGAGCCGTTCGAGCGTTGCCCAGTTCTTGAGATCGACTGATTTGGCTCATTTTGAATCGATACTCTTACGGCTGTGATATTTCCTTCACTTCGAGCGGTACGAAGTCTTTTTGTCACCAGAACGTCCAAGAGTGAAAATTTGGACTCGAGCTTATCCACTATAGCACGCACAACCTGCCGAGGGGACGATTATTACGACTGAAAATTTGAGCAAGCGCTCTTAAAGTTGCGACCTCCGACTCAGAATTTCGGTAGTAATTTTTAATGATTTCCAAACGTTGCTGGTTCGTGAACTTAACCATGATGAAAATGTTAACTTTATCTAAACGTGGCATTGACAGCTCAAAATGTTTAAGGGTGTGTTCATATAAAGATATAAAATTAATATGTCCTTAACCCGAGAACACTGAGCTTAATTGTAGGTCTGTTATTACTAAGCATGAGTCAAATCGACTCACCTAATCCAGAAGAAGAATAAAAATAGAAAAGAAAGACATTTTTATGCAATATTCAACGTGTTTTTTAAAAACATAAAATCAACTTCATTTCGAGTTTAAAAATAAAGTTAAAAAGAATTCAGAAGCGTCGCTTTCAAAAGATTTCTAGCTTACACATTAAAAGTGGATGTTTTGTAACTTTGGTTTTGAAAATTTATACATAAATAATACCATATTCGGGTTTTCAACCAATAGGTATTATCTAGAAATTAAAAACCTGTGCAATTGCCACGGTCGGACCAGGTCCTTTTCAAGTGCCAACATGAACTGTAGTCTTGAAATTGGTTTATTATTTCCTCTTAATATGTTATGTGAATAAATTGCATATGAATTAATATATGCTTCATTCAACATATAGTAAAAGTAGCATAATGTCCACCTCTTGGCTTTCCGCCCAGCATTCATGCTGTGGCACATGCAGTCAAAGGTGCCTACAGCTCCTTTTGATTTATTATAATCACTAATCATCATTTGGAGGGAATCGCAGCCGTCAACTAATCCTTCTAAATGTGCAGAGGAGATTAGTAGTACAGTTTTGTTATTTTTTGCTTTATATGAAAGCGCTGAAAAATCTACATGGTAAAATTTGACTTGGCTTTCTTGAAAATTGACGACCTTGAATTTATCGGGAAATTCCCTTTTGCTTTTTTTTATTATACCAAATATGGTTAGGCCTTCCGTTCTAACAAGGACAGACAGAGAGGAACACTTGTAAATCAATTATCCATGGTTATGTTTCTATTTGATCTTGCCATAGTTTTAGAAAGTTGTTTTAAAAATTTGCTCCGGCAGGTGTCCCTCTAGGTGCAGTCCCTTTACCAAGATTAGGAATCGCGTCAATCATGTACTTTGTAGAGTTACCAAACATCAATATGATCTTAATTCCATATTTATCTCGTTTTGAAGGAATATACATTCTGAAAGGGCATTTCCCCCGGAACCCTACTAATTGCTCATCGATTGTAATATATTGTTACATGCAGAAATAATTCTGCAAGCTACTGTCGCAATTGTTTTCACAACCATTAAGAACATCATGATCAACAAAAGAATGTACTCGAAAACCCACCAAGCACGATCAAAATCTGAAAATGACGTCACTGCACCATTCAGTATTGCTCGAATATTCCAGGTAGTTCGCCAATGTACAAGAAATGGATTGAATGACTAGAGACCCTCTATAAAGGCGAGCTGAATGAATGAGGGGATTATTACAACCGCGATAGTAAAACTGCAATATAGTAGAGCGCGAAGTAAAGGCGATATTGACTAATAGTGAAGTGATATAGACAGTTGAATTAAAATTTTTTAGACAAATTGAAAAGTAAAAGCGTGAAATTGCTTAATTAATGATTGTGCATTTTTAGTGGATAAACTCTTTTAACTTAATTTAAAGGACAGTGCGTTTTCACTTTCCCGGAACATTAAAATTATTGGCCGCGAACCATAACACGTGACAATATGCTCCTGGCTTGTAATTTTCACGACAATTTTTCAAGAGCATTTCCCACAATTCGGTTATCGGAGCCAACTTCGTAGTTTTTTTTCTTTCCTCTCTTGAACTTTTTTCATCAAACCGGAGGCAGTTTATAAGAAAACAAAACCTATCTTTTGATAGAGTTGATAAGTAACGATTGCACGAGTACTCTGGGTCGAACAGCATTTTAATCATTCAGTGGTTGCTCTTTTGAGCTGCACTCAAGATAAGGACACCTAACAAAGCTTTAAGTTCTTCCATTGAAGTATTTGACAAAGTCGAATTTTGAGCTATATATTTTTTTCTTTGTATCTCTATCTCGTTGTTAGTGTATTGCAATACCATTGCCGTCATAGGCTCTGTGATGAAAGCACTGAAGCATTCGAGGGGAGTAGTGCAATTTCTAACATTTCCAATAGGGCTGGTTGAAAATGAATAATATTTCGCCCCGGTATCCTGCTCCCAGCTGTAACCAATATGATGCTTTCCACTTAAAACCATTTTTGCGTTTGACTGAATTCCCAGGGAATATTACTGTGCTTGAAAGTAATTCAGGCAAGGTGACTGGACCAGTTAAAGTTATAGAAGATGTGATTGATGCATGTCCAACCAGGCGACGATCATTGTTGTGCGCGTGCTGTCTTTTTAATTCTCTGAGTTTTGAATATCTTGTTCTATATCCCGATAAATCTCTTCCAAATCTTGTATTCGTAATCCAGCTCTGTATTGCTGTCATCAGAGTCAAAATCCTCTAGCTCCAAATTGTCCTCTACATCGTTTATTTCTGAATTGTCATTTTCAAGTAATAACAGTATTTCTTCAACATTCAACCCTCTAGATATATTTACTAAAACAAAAATCAAATACGAAAGAATCTTAGAAAATATTCATATTACTCAAAAAAATATCCTCTATTACTAATGATGAGTAAGATCGACTCACACTACACACTTACCTTTGACGATAACACGAAACGGAGGGATAACAGAGACGCAACCTACACGGGATTCAAGCACGTACTAAATAGTGGAAGCTTAGGTGGATGGTCAGACCGGTACTGCTTTATCTGAGCTGTGCATTCTCACGTATGTGTATCTTGTGAGTCTATTCGACTCATGGTTAGTGTTCTAGGGTTAAAGGAAAACCCTATAGATGCTGACGCTACAAGTTTTTTAGGGGATTTCCATAAAAATTTCATGCACAGCATTTCACTTGGATACATTATATTTGATCAAAATGGCGGCTGATTTGTGTTTATGAAAAAAGAAAAACCCTCGAATTTTCGTATATGATTGAACGATTTCTTGCATGTGCAATACATTCATAATTCAAATCATTGATTCATGTCACCGAAAGAGTTGTTTTGAAATCTAGGATGTTAACAAAGCCCATCTGGTAGGAGTACTCTCCTGCTTAGTCAACATGTTAAGTGTTGATTGACACCCTCTCGCTAATTGCAGGTAGAAGAAGGGAAGCTGTAGTTTTGCATGTTAAAATTTAAATTTTAACAAGTACTATCTCGTTTATGTTCTGACTAGAAAAAAGAAATAAAATTGGATAATTACTCTGCGATATGCATTCAATACATCATTAATATCGTTCTTAGCTCTCTAGTACTTTGAATATCAGAAGGAAACCATGGATGAGGTCAATAGAGCAAATAAAAAGATCTCATCAAGAAACACCCCTCAGAGTGCATAATGCCAGATGCATTCTTTCTTTTCATTCGTCTCGAATGTTTTGAGATTTTCAATTTAAATTATCACGTCATGTCCAGATCCAGACGCCTTTCATTACAACGTCTTCTTTTGCTGGCAACATGTGTGATATGTGAATGGGCCGTAGAATGTCTTTGGAATGGGAGAGATCAAGAAATGAATAAAGGCGATCAGTCAGTTCCTTTCGAAGTTGTATGCCTTGTAAATACATAAGTCCGTGGATGGCTTCTTGCCTTTTTGTCCATCCGTGGAATGCAACAACAAGCTGTTGCAGCGTTTCTCATGCATAAATTTATTCAATTAACATTTTCAATGATATGCATAGCGCGAATGACTGGATTTTGTGGAATTTTCGAGGAGTGCAATGACTAATTCCTTCAAGTTATGCAGACAAATAGATGGGTCGGATTAAAGTGCTTGATGTGACAATAAATATTGCCTTAAGTGAAAGGGAGGGTATTTGTAATGATTCTGCTTTTGAACTGTAATAAAAGTTAAACATGGTGCATCATAAAATTTCGTAAAGTGACTTGAATGATTTAAGTCAATATTGGTTTGAAACGACCACATAAACATTTCTTCTCATACAAAAAGAATCTTTTCCTCTGACTCTTCCTCAACCAAACTAAAAATTCCTATAAAATATCCAGTCCAAGCCTGATTCAACAATAGCATAACAACCATACAAATCAAACCTAATCTTGGTAATTTTTCCCAAGAAAAGTATATCATTCATATCCTTGAAATATTAAGAAAGATATAATGTTGTTGGTACTTATTTCTTTGCCGTGGAAGTCGTTTGGCCAAGTGGGAATACGGTTCAACCACTGCGACTTGCCGCCCTGTCATTTCAGTGGTGGCACATATTCGTGGCATTTTCCAATTTCCGGGAAACATTACACGGTGGAGTTGGGCGGTTGGAATGAAAACCGGGAAACTTGCAACACCCAAATGTAATAAATCGGAAACCATTTCAAATGCAATAAATTTCTTGCAACCAATAAACGGGAAATAAATCATGTTCTTGTTACAAGCTTTAGCTTCACTTCTGTTCAGTTGAACTTCACCGAGGATCTGGTAGTGCAGACGGTTGAAAGTTAGTTGCTCTATTTCTTTTTGTGTCTTTCTTATAGTCTGCCGTTCACATTTGGCAAAAGCTTTTCATCTTGACTTTTATAACATGAGAGATATATAGAAGATGTGAAAAAAATGGAAAATAAAAGCAAGTTAAGTAGACAGGAGTGTGCTCCTACCATCCTCGGGTAAAAAACAACGTTTCTGATAACATGAATCAATAACTTGAGCTAATAATGTAGAAATCGTTCCATTATATACGAAAAATCGAGGGTTTCTTTCATAGCCAAGCAGTTGCGATTTGGTTCCATCTTTTATACATTTTCTGAATACTCAGCCATTCGAATATATTCAAATACAACACCATTCTTGAACTTTACGTAAAAATTTGTAGTGTTTGGGCGGATCTGAAATCTATACCAACCACAGCGACATTTCCTTTCCAAATCAGTGAAATGGCTACGTCTCACTTGATTATAAACGCTATAATTATGAAATTTTAAGGTGTATAAATCTTAGGGTGTATACATGGGTATCCTGCCTGCAGCTTATGAACAAGCTGTCACTACGAAAGACGAAAGGTAACAATAACAATATTTATTTCTTGCGTCCTACACTGTTGGAATGAACACACAGAATGACAAACAGACATTTTTTACTGCTGCTCGCGTCGCTACAGAACGGTGGTGTGGTGAATTTTAGAAAATGTTATTTGTTCGCGGACTGCAGCGACGGACTTGGGTGCTCGCCAGAATTGGCCTTGTCCGAGTACGCGTGAATGCGCTTGCAGGCTAGCATTGTGGTGTCGAGAAGTGAGTTATTTCTCCCAGCACAAGGGCCCACTGCAATAAATTTTCGCATTCACGAATTATACGATGAAGAGGTAACAGTTCGACAGTGTCGAGGCCGAGGTAGCCTACCGAAGGGATGAACTATGAAAACCGCGACTGAACGGACTTGATTTCGCATGATTTCTCCCCTCCGATCACTTACGACCCCCACTAAGAGTGAGGCATATACATAGGTGGAAACGGTGTTTTGCTAGTTTTTGCCGAGAACTTATCTGTGGTAAACTATTTGTTGCTCTATAAGTGTGCACTTTCGATGGTTTTCCACTTTAGTTTGTATTAAAAAACGTGACAGATTGCGAAGCAGCGAAGAGCGATGCAGCTCTTTATAAATACTTAAATAAAACAAATAATAAAAAGATAGCGCGACCCGAACTAGGCGTACGTAAATTCCGTAATCCCGTGCTGCTCGCACTCCGCTAGTATGGATATGAGTCCCAATCCATCTCCCGTTCCACTAGACGAGTTATCTCTCTCATCCTCTTGCTCGGTTTCTTGCCATGGCGGTAACGGTGGATTCGGTTGCAAATGGAATGTTGGAATAACTTCGCTCATTCGTAGAGCACAAATAATTGTTTGGTCAAATCGTTATTTTCTTATTTTGCTAACGATTTTTTGAACTGATTTAGAAAGTCAATTCCAAGTTTATTATGATCGCTTTTAAAACCAACTGGGACAAGTAAATTTGTGATTTTGTTGATCTCAATATTATTGCCAGTTAATTGCAACTTTCTTGCATGCTCATTAAATGGGGATCAGAGAAACTTTTCATTGGTGATGGTAGCGGTGATAATGGCGGTGTTTATTTCGCGTAGTACTACTAATATTATTTAGTTGAGTATTAGATTGTTCCGCACTTATTGCGTTACTATTATTATGAAATTGCTTCTTTTCATGAAGGCCCCTCGACCAGTTTGCCTAGGCGAGCTGCCCGATTACTACAGTGGGAAGAACGGGAAACTGTGCTTCCACTGCGCCCCCTGATGATGAGGTACCCATAAGGGTACCATTTCGATTTTATGGAGCGAAACGTAGAACTCACAAACTACACTTTTACTAAAAAAGTTGAGTGAATTTCAACTTTTTTGCCTTGTACTCATAAAGATATAATTCCATGATTTTTTCAGATATTTCGGTTCAAAGGAGTTCAATTATGAGCAAAGGAGGACAAAAATTTACCGTCCGTTCTGCCTCTTAATTCATAAATTGACTTTTTGATTGCAGATTCGATCTTTTATATGATACAGTACTCGACTACCTTTCCTTTGAAAATCTAGGGTCACCTCGGTATACACGAGACCTCTTTTAAAACCTTTGAAAATTTTGATAAGATCTGAACTTTTGAGGGATCGCCACTTTTTACCTTTCTGCTAAGTTTGATAATTGTAGCTTTTACAATTTTTGAGAAAACTTGCTGTGACAGACGGAAGCAGGGATGGACGGGAGGACGGATAGACAGACGAACAGAACGCGAAACTATGAGTTTCCCAAAGCTCTAATGATAGCTTGCAAAAATATAAACTAATTTTGGAATATTTTTAGGCACAGAATCGTTGAAAAGGAAATTCTTTAATGCCTTTCTGGAGAACTAGAATGAGTTTGCGAATAGCTTAAAAACAACGCCAAAGTAACGTCAAGTTAATTGTTACACTATATAGTAAAAATATAAAAGAACAAAACGATAACTGTCAGCTATTAGACTGCGCTGCATACAACGCTTTATCATTTCTGATCTTCCAATACTCGAACGCTTCTATTTAGAATAAATGATTTTATTGCTCCTTTTCAACGTTTTTGTATTAACCATACTAAATCGCATTTTCTCTGTATGTACGTTAATATATGTGTGACAAAAAACTTCTCTTTCTACAGAACAATAGTAGCTACGAACACTAAAGTTGGTAGGATTGTATATCAGAAGTAATTAACTCTTGAGAGTTAGGGTATCGAAATAAAGGTTCTTAAAGTGAGATTCCCTCTAATAAGAAGAGCACCCTTAACGTTTTTTTTCAGTGAAGGTAGTCATGTGGTGCATCAAATAAAATGTCTTGATGAAAGTTTTCAAAACCAACCAAGCATCGTATATATCGAGAAGAAAATGTATGAAAATCTAAGTGCCTCCTCACGATCGGACACTTAAATTTCGAAAAGTCTACCATGAATGGAAAAATAGGAAAATGTTTAAAACCTGGGCTCACGCAAATATTTCCGAAAAGGCCCTGGATTATACGAACGCAAAGGGCACAGGAGGATATATGGCCCTGCAAAGCGTGGAGACTTTGTTTCAACAACGAGTCGTATAATCTTTATGATGACCCACCTATATCCGCATGCGTAAAGCTACCCAAACTACAATGTACAGTACATGTAAAGAGAATGAAAGAGCACAAGCTCCCCACACAAACGTTGAAAAGTACGCGCAAAAGAAACGTCCCTTTGGGAACCCGAGGAAGCTATGGGAAGATTGAATTGATGGTGACAGGAGGTCTTTATTTGGAACTTCTAATTGATAAACGAGATGACAGAACGCTTAGAGGTGACTACTACTGGAGATGAAGACCCAAATCGAAACTATGCTATAGACGATGAATACAATCAGAGGTTCTTGTAGCGTTTCGGTTCAGCAAGAAAACTATGTACTTTATCTCCCTCAAGAACCAATCTGAATAGAAGAGGCCCTGAAAAGGACGAGATCGGACCCCGCATAAATGCTACAAATAAAGGTTATTTCGGCATACTTTCGATTCAAAGGTCCAGAGTTGTGCACAGGCAAAACAAACTCCGTATTTACGAATCACCAGTCGAACTTGTGCTGTTATATGGAAGTGAATCATCGACCATAACGAGCAAATCCGAAAAGCCAATGGACATATTCGAATGCAATGTGCTCCGAGAAATCGATGGCCCAGTAAAACAAGAAACAGAGTGGAGACTTCGTTACAATGATGAGTTATACAAATTATTTGACGATACACCTGTACTCGCTTACGTAAAATTACAGGAAACACAATGGACATGTCATGTAGAAAGAATCAAACAAAACTGGACACCCATAAAAAACATTGAAGGATAGAGCACAAGGTAGACATTCAGCGGGAAGTACAAGGATTCGATGGGAAGGCACAATAGAAGTTGACAGCAGATTTTGGCTGGGAGTGATAAACTAGCGGACAAGATAACAAAACCAGGATGATTGAAGGAGATTAATCTTGGACGCCATGATCCGCCTTGAGCTGTCATGCGATAGAACCCCCAGGACGGAACTGATCTGGTAATTCAAAGGGGTGCAACTGATATTGTTGGGTTGTCGTCTCCGATTCCAGTGAAACCGACGGGGACTGGCGTTCCTGGGGTACCCGAATCGCTTAGTAAAAATACTAGGATTTGAACTGAATCCGAAACATAGTGGCTTTGTGATTGTTCGATAACAAGATCAACTCATTGCTGCGAACCTCAACCCTGGAGGTATATTCAGGTACCACGGGCAGCTGATGAGCCTCCATCATAAAGATGGTCAGCTGATTGGTTGCGGCCCTTCGGGGAGTATCGTGGTGGCTAGTGGTGCGAACAAAGGTTGGCGTTGACCTTATAGCGTCAGATATAGCTAGGTCTCGGATCTACCAGTATCAAAGTTGAGAGTACCCTCAATGTAAACTGGTACCGAACTTGGGGGCGAATGATTGGCGCTTAAACCAATCGCCGTCTTATGGTGACCGTGAGATTAGGCCTATAACAGGCAGGTGCTCACGTTAATTAAAACGACACATGTCATGCGATAGATGATGAAGAAAACGATGTGAAGGTAAGAGCGCTCTGCATGAAAAGAATAGATCCCGGAATATCACAAGTTGAAGAAGACTGGGGACCACAAAGTTGCTTCCACCAGCACCGTAGTAACTGTGGTGAAGATTTTAAGTATCGAAATCGAAAATGCTGGGTACTGTGATTGTCCTCGATAATTCCACAGAAGAGTAAGTTCAACGAAATATGGGAACAGGCCTTAAGCGAGTGTCAGCTATTTGCGACATTTAATAGAACATAAGCTCAAATTTTCAGAGGAGCTCAGAAGCTAGAAAAGTTTTTGCCGCAATAGGCAAACACTGATGGTTAGATGCACAGGAGAAAACAAAAGACGAATTCACCTGGTAGAGCGTCAGCTAAACTACTGAAGTAGTAGCAAATGATTGGCCTGTTGCTCAGTCGAAGAAAATATGAAGAAACCGAAGAAAGAAAAGGCATTATACAAATATGCTACGTTGTAAGAAGGGTGCCTGCTGGTTCTATCTACGTTGCCTAACAACTGCCAAACTCCTTACCCCAGATGAAGTGACTCTAAATACTTAAGCTAAAAAACGGCACATATCGTAATAACTTAACGTAGGCAATGCTGGTCAAATTTCCCGGTCCTCCCCAGATGTCCTACGTAGCTATTCTGTGATAAATCAAGGGAACGGCGAAATTGCACGACATTTGAACTTTTATAAAAACAGAACGGCCACCACGCTCAGCTGAGCTACTTTTAGTTCAGACTAGAGGCCACAGACTCATTTAGTGATGATATTAAAAGTTTCTTGGGAAGAAGCAACCATAGCCTCAGTCCAGCCTATGAGAGTCCTTGAAATCTGGGCATTGGCTATGCCACTGACTTGACTGACGTAGAAGATGCTAGCAAGTACGAAGTCGCTAGTCTAAGTGGTTTGAACGTAAGGCTAACCCAAGAAAATAACAAGGACCAATGCATATACCCTTCTGATAAAAAAACTCTACAATTGCTGAATGACGGCGGAACAAAAGTATGTTGGGTATCCGTAGGATACAGCGAAGAGTTTTTCCTCTCCGTTGCTTCAAATTGCCTCAGATGCAGCGTTGCTGCATAAGCCAGGGCTATATACTTGGCAAAACATGGCATATAAGAAATAAATATATGGAGAAGGTGGATTGTATCCTTTTGCAAGGGCAGTGAACTGATATCACAAACTCATCTTGAAAATACTAAATGTCAAATTTTCATTGATTCGTGCTTTGCAGGTGAACCTATATCGCAGTCAACTGCCCAATATCTAGTTGAACAATACGCGAAGAATATATAAACTAACTTGCTGTGCTTAAGCCACCAGCATCATAGCAGAAATTTGTCTGCATAGTATCCTAATAGATGTGGTGCATTCATCATTTGGATTCCGAGAGCAGGGCTATTGGCGAGTAGATTTCATGAACGTTTGGTGTTCAGAAAAAAAAACAGTGTTTAGTGTATGTCTTATGCCAAATGAAACTTGGGTATCCTTTCAAGACAGGTTTTATGTTCTAAAAGACACTCTGTTGAACACTGAAGGTCCTCTCATTAAATGAGACTAGCTTCAATCTCATCCTTGGCTAACACTTGTCGTCAAGATTGCACTCAGAATGCGGCTTGCCATGTTAAACATTGGCAATTCGCCTATTTTACACCGCTGATCCAGCTTGAGAGCT
Source organism: Odontomyia ornata (assembly GCA_963969285.1). NCBI lineage: Eukaryota > Metazoa > Arthropoda > Insecta > Diptera > Stratiomyidae > Odontomyia > Odontomyia ornata. The sequence continues at coordinate 90,243,761 of OZ017738.1, read as the reverse complement.
TGACGTAAAATTAGCCTCGGAGAATCTAGTGCCAAAGAGAAAAAAAATCGATATTTCTAGATGACCACTCAGCTAGTTATCACCAGTACATAGCATTTACGACTCACGACGATGCTTCTCCGTGCCCATATGCTTAGGTGTCCACTTGCAGGTTGAGTACTGGAAGGCTGAACATTTAAAGGGTTATTGACGAGGTTGTAATGCACACATCTAGCGAGAGCTTTAAAAAGGTGTGAAAAATAGCAGCTGAAGATGTGGTGAACAAAAGATGCAGGTCGAAGAGACCGGCACAGAAAGCCTCCTGTGTGCCAGTGGTTATTTCAAATTGTTAAACAGCAAATAGAATGTCATAAGCTCCGTCAAATGGCTCAACGTGAACGGAATCAGAAAAAGGTATGCACCAGAATATCAGTGCATAAGACGGCCAGCAATGCCTTTGCAAATTTATCGTCCGCAGTAAGGTCGGCCTGTTGCGAGTGAACAAACACCAGTATACCCTATGTATACTGGTATGAACTGGGAGCTCACTTGATGTGTATCTTATATACACCATTAAAACTCCCGGGGAGCGAGAGATTTGCCTGCATAGCACTTACCTGCTACTCTATCTATCTAAACCAAATCAACAAAGACGAGAGGTAACTTTAGAGAATTAATTTTATTACACTGTTCATTTTTTAAATACGTTTATAATTTACAACCGAATTGATTTATTTCATTTTCACTTATTTAATTAGTTTAAATTTCTGTCAATATTCAGTGAAGCGCTTTTCACTTGACCTGTCGCGCTTCACAGGTGAGCGCCAGCCTGTAGAGGGAACTAAGAAGACGGGCTTGTGGATCGGAGTGGCCACACGGCGTGAAACTCCAAAAAGGCCGACGGAGGATCGCGGCTCAAGCCAACACCTCACCCTTACCACTTAGTCGTACACTGAAAAGTACTTCTATTTCTCGAACGTTGTTAACAATAAATGGGTAGCAGCACGCTCTCTACTGGCCTTGAATACAGACTCCGCTTCAGTAATCCATCAAATGTTTATATATGGTCGCGAAACGAGCTTTTGTTCCATATTTTGCCGAATATGCAACATGTGAGCTCCCATTCCACGGAAGCTCTTACTTTCGGTCTAGTTTGTAGACTTTTACGACAAAATTGAGCGAGGAAGAGCTTTTGTTTCACCTTTTGGTTCTTCTCTCTCTCTCTCTTCGGCTTTACTTTGCTGGAAGCACACCCCAAAGCTTATGTGCTTGATCGTAATGAAGCTTATCATGTACGTATGAAATGAATTGCGGATTGATTTTTGCATATGCCCATTGGACGACAAGCATATGCTTTGATAACAATGGGCGTATGCGCTTGCTTGTATGTGAGTATATAGGTGGTATTTGTTCACTCGCAACAGGATGCTGATAATACCTTGCAGAAAATGCGAACAGTGACCCGCCGTGCTTTGGCTCCACGTTAGTCATGTGGAAGGTCAATGTTTTATGGTAACTCTGCTCATATGCGGTAAAAAATAAAAATGGATGATATAGTGGAGTCTGTTTTCACTACACTTTCTATCCGTGTTGATACCGTCTGCGATCAAAAGCTAGTTGAATGTAAATTTTTCTCGAGGGTGAAAGCAAGCAAGGCACCAAAATCAAACAGCGTTCCAACTGAGATGTTGTAGCTTTTCTATTACTATATTTTAATTAGCTGCTCAGTACATTCGCAAAGAAGTATTCCTGGAGTCTAGAATTCTGATTAATCGGGGGAAGAGAAATATTGAGTCGCCGTTTACGTTGCATACTGGATATGACCTGAAAAGCGCTTTGAAAACTTATTAAAAGGCTCACTGACAGGACTTTTGATGTTACGGGCCTATATCTACGGCAGTATGTGATTACGATTGCGAAATTAGAGGCACATAGCAACTCTGCAGACTGCTTTGCTAGCGACACTTTCTCATTTTGATGTTTACATATTTTGGTCATATTGAAAGCCCCTTTCAAGTGCGGATTTTGATAGACTGTCAAACTGAAGTCATCTCTTATACAAAGCCCAAATTACCAAACTTAATCTATGAATTACCTCATTCAATGGAGTAATGAACCGTGAGCTGCCAGATGTGTCATTGATACTCGTTAATCGCACAGTTCAACAGTCACAACTTAGAAGGGTGCATGTTATGCGCTAGTTGATGGATTGGATGATTGCTCGTGGGTTTAACTTAACAATGGAGACAACTGGAGTGGTTAGCCTTGTAAAGAAAAGCATTCCAAGAACAAGGGCTTTCAGTATCAGGAAAGTGCTGGTTAAATCGAAACTAGCAGTTAAGTATCTGGGCTTGCTGATAGAATCAAATCTGAAATTCTTTGAATAAAACCTGTCAAATGCTGACAAAACTGCATTGGTCAACTGGTGGTCAACGTAGAGGGATACATTTTAACTGGAAGGTGGCTGTTGATGAACGTTGTTTAGTCCATGCTTCTATACTGATTATAGAAGTCGAGCAATTTTTTTAGCGAAGTTCTTACCAAGGAGCTGTACTGAAAATGGCTCGTGCTGGTACAGGGACGAAGAATGCTGTTGTATTTTATACCAACCAGTCTCCAAGTCACTGGTTTTGGAGTGTACCTGCGTACCAATGAAGGCAACATGGAGGTTGTTGCTAACAAGGAGAGACAATGTTTATTCAGCTATCTGTATCAAGCCTAGGTGAATGAAGCGAATAGCCGTGACCGTGACTTAATCTAAGGCATGATGAGAGCGACTTTTACCTGGCCTTACACCAGAAGAAATAGATGTTTCGAGTCTTACGAGTACAAGTGTGACTTGTACCGTTTCTTGATGACTCATTTCGTGTTGGGGGGGAGGATGATGCTTATCATTCATTCTTTTCATGAAAGAGAAAGAAGTAAGAAAAATATTTTCGGACAGTCCAATTGAAAAGATTTATAGCTCCATTGATTAATGAACTCATGTAGCAGATTATGATCGGCTAGTCTTTATAGTAAGAGGGGCTGAATTGGGGTTGGTGGGGATCCTGTCTTTGCTGTTGAAAATGAGATTCTTGTAACTTGATGGTGCCTCAAAGCCTAGCTTGAATCAGTTCCAGACTATGTTTTCTGGTTGACAAGAGAGGTTTTAATGGCACCTATGGTACCAAACGTGGATAGCTTTCAACTCTCTATCAAAATAAAAACATCATCTACACGTGATCCAAATGTACATTTTTCGTTTTGAGTAGTCTGGAATAAGGAATTCAAGTTTGGAGTCATCCAACAATAGTAGGGTTTTTTACTAACTTACAAAGCGAAGGCTTGAGAGGAGGGACTATGATGCTACGTATTTTTTGTTTCCCTTCACAGCTTCTACCTCTTTTATGTGTTCTTCGTGTCGCGCCATCGCTAACTTATTGTTTTGCCCAAAACATGATTGCTTATCCCGGTTTTTTCGTGTTCCCACAGCTTATCCTTTTCATTGCCTAGCCAATTTTGCAGTTGATTTTCGTTCTTTGGCAGAACCTCGAGTTTTATCAATGTTTGCTGTATATCTCTCTGCATGTCCGAAATAATAGCACTCATTGGTTTTTTAGGGGTTTGTAAAATAATTTTACAAAACCCTACTAAAATCGCGTCCTGTCTGTCCGTCTGTCTGTCCGTCCGTCCGTCCGTGTGTCACAGCAGTTTTTCTCGGAAACTACTTAAGCTAGAAACAGCAAATTTTGTATGAGGTGTAAAGTGGTGTTCTCTTTAAAGTTAAAGTACAAAAAAAATTTATAAGGTATTTAAGGGGGGTCTTCCCATATAGGGGAGTGACCCCCCGAAAAAAAATTTTATTGAAGGTAGCCGATATGGGTATCAAATGAAAGGTCTTGATGAGAACTTTTCAAAACAGGTTTTAATTTGACAAAATTTGCTTCCAGGGGCGCACAGGGAGGGGAAATACACGAAAAATTTGTGTCCCCCCCCCCTCGCGATTGGACACCTGTGATGCGAAAAATCTAAAAAAAAATCACGAATGTAGTTCTTGACGAGTACAACAACAAGAAATACGTGAGAAGCAGCAATTCATTCAACTTTGTTAGTAATAGTATGATTTATCGATTTTATGTTTTCTTGAATAAAATCTTAACGGTACCCTTAAATTCTGTATACAGATGACTATTTATAAGATTGATCTATCCTGAAGGTTTCATAAAGATTGAATCATATTTAGCGAAGTTATAGCGGTTTGAATTTTCCTGTATTACTATGGAACAATATGCGCTGCATTTATCAGTATGGCAACATATGGCTATGGAACAACATGCGCTTTTTACCGACTCAGACACTACAGTTTTGCTAGGATTTGTATGAGAATTTCAGGAATGATAGGTGTCATGAATGTCTTTGAGAATCGGTTCAGCTAGTGGTATCAGTAATCGTAAAACAAAATAGTGGCTGTTTTAAATGCGAAGATTGAATAATTTTGAGTTATTTTTTCCCAACTTCAACGTTTAAGGTGCATGCTTTGAACACTTGATTCAATTTAATGAATGACTGAAGATGAGTACCTACAATTAATGCTCATAAGTGAAACAAGTCAAGGAGGTGAGAGAGAGCTCCTAGCAAAAGGGCTTTGTAACCATTCTAGGATTCGAAAAAATTGGCCATGAATCGATGATAACAGTACAGGAGAGTGGCCCCTGAAAATAAAAATTCATCAAACGTAGCCGATATGAGTATGAAATGAAAGTTTTCATGGGAGCTTTTCAAAACAGTTCTTAAACTGTCAGTTTTTGCTTCAGTGGGTGCACAGGGGGGAAATACATGAAAATTGTGTTTCCTCCCTCGCGAATGGATATCTAAAATAATTATCAAGGGAGATATTTATGAGTATAACAAAAACAAAAACCTCAGATGTCGAAATTCATTCAACTTTGTTAATAATAGTATGATCTTCGAATTTCATGTTTTCTCCAATAAAATCGTCTTTGACATGTTTCTTGATTTTATTCGATCTGCCGACTGCATTTTGTAAATTGAATACAAAACCCTTCTGACATAAGCGTAGGTCTGTTTACCCAACTTGTTTTGTATTGGTTCCCCTTCTAATGTAGTGTGCTGTTTGAGCTTAGTCACTTCAATCTTTTATATACTAACTTGATGTTTGTTGAACCTTAAGTGCATCTCAATAATGTTTCTTTTCTAGTGTTCACTCAATTTCCATCCAAAGCTAAGTACTCTTTATTGTATTGTACAACGAATTCTTCGAATCAATCCGTAAAACTGTTGATTAAAAACAGGTTAAATCAACTGACAAATCTCCAAAATCATTCAATCAATACTAATATTTTCCGATTTAATGCTTTGAACTTCAAAAAGAGAGTAGCTCAAATCCATCTGAGTGCACGTTATCCGAAAAAAATTATTGAAATTTGACATGCTCTATGCCACATTGATATGCTTTTGAGCTTTGCAACGTCTTACGAAATACTCTCTTGAATAGAGTGCAAAATTATACCTTTCTCATGCTTATGTTTATCGGCGGGACGGATTTTTTTTTCTCTTGACGGGCCTTCAAATTGAAATACAATTTTTTTTAGGCATAAATTAATTATAACACCTTAAACAAACAAGCATGCACTTATAAAAATCGGCTTTTTGATGTGTTGAATTCAAATTTATTTTTACTGTAAAAGCTTTATCACCCTCTCTAATCAAATCACGTTTCAGTCAAGTCTCACTATCTTCAGACCCGTTATCGACGCGGTCCGTTATTATCTTCTTTCTTTCAATTTCCTCAAAGGCCATACACCCCTCTGTTGTCCACTAAAAATCCGTTGCCGTTCAGGTTTAATGTGACTAGGTTCATTATCTTCAATCCAGTCCCATCTGTTTTAACCTTTCAAACGTTCGCCAAATGCAATATTTCAAAGTGTATATATAGTGAGATAACCAAGATAGGACCAGGCCTCGGCGTAGCAAAATGCAAATCATTATCCACTCAAAAATATTTGCTTTTGCCGAAAATAAGATTTTTGGCCTTGAGAAAATTTGGATCCACGATCCCAGTAGAACGCCAGATTGGGAGTGCAGTATGATACCACCCACACTATGCAATCGTTGATGTTGAGAAGGTGTATATTCGCACCATTAGCTGACATTCCTTTTACCCACTAGAGATTGAATGATCAAGTTCCAATTACTGCTATACGATAAAATGCTCGCATCAATAACATTGTAGAGGGCAATTTGTTATACGCTTCATCTTGTACAAGCGTCATAATACGATTAGGAACTATAATTACTTTACGATTTCCGTCCGATTGCAATGAATGAATGGGAGCAACAAGTACTATAGGAAAAAAATAAAATTGACTTATTGAAGATTCAAAGTAAAGATTTGTTGTGTATCGTAATAAAATACGATAAAAAAACTTTATATTCATTCATTAGAGAACGAAAGTTAGGATTATTTTTTGTGATTAGAAATAAAACAGAAACTATAAAATTTTTGATAACAGGCGATAAAGATATCGGAAAAAGAATAAATATTCAAAAAGGAAGGTACGAGTATGTGTGTCCAATAGAATTCAGAACTTGATATTACTGAAGTTCAGTTTAAATTCTCAAGAGAATTTCGACAACAGCTGGGACTCACAATAGAACTTTCTTCCTTCCAAATTTTATCGAAATAGGTGATCCATACTTCGTTACTCCCCCCGCCCTCCTTATTAACTATCTTTCCGAAGATATAATTAACGTTTTGGCAACACAATTTTCTCATTATTTTTCTAGTTAGTCAGAAATCTAGACAATGTAAAGAATAAAATTCTCACAAAAACTCCAAGTGGAGAAACTTGAATTATATTATCTCAAAAAGCTAATCGAGGCCAATTAATGGAAAATTGATTGTGTAGCGTAACAATATGTCAAACATAATGAACGTCAATTTTCCCGTAAATTATTAGCTCGACAGCGTGCGTGGAAGGAACGACTGGCGCCTTGCAGTTATCTGTTAATAACAGGCAATTGATAAATTGCGAAATGATTGTAATTGTGTTAATTGGATATATTGATCGTGAAAGAATGATGGCAAGTGTCTGCATTGGCTTGATTTTGATTCCAGAAATATAGATTAAGTCGTTAGAACTGGTATAAGCGTCTGCAAGTTGAGGGTGTGAAATTATTTCCAATATAAACTTATTTAATAATTGAATTCAAACTAAATTTAAATAGCATGCGATTTTCAGCATAATCCCCAGCCCATTATAAATTAATAGACTTATTTTTCCTTCTAGTAGTTCCCGAATCAATTTATTTATGTTGCAATTGTGGAGCAAATTCTCCCTTTTGATAGCCGAATGGAAATCATGAAGAAAAATTGTTAAACCTTTACCTAGTAACCGATCAAAACCTTCTGTTCTTCACAATTCAATAGCATCCAATAAATCCTGCTCCCTTTCGCTATCCACTCCTTCGTCCCTTTACCAATGGTACAGTATTGATTGCGTTTACTTTTTGCCCAGGCAGCCATCGTTAGCTGTTTCATTATTTCCACTGGATTGCATTCCCACAGGACGGAGGCACTAGTATCTGGTGTTGAGTGCACGCTCGATAGTAACAATGACTCTATTTTCCCGGCTGCGATTCTGCATGGACCATTGCAGAAATGGCGATAGTTGTAACAGCAGTTGAGGCAGCAGTTGTAATTTTGACGCTATATGTGGAGAAAAGTCAGCGTCGTTGTCGACGTCGTTAGACGTTTGGCTGTTTGAAACGACGTCCTTTGTTGAATTTTATGGCCCTTGAGTAAATTGTTGTGCCCCAGAAGCACTTTGTCTTCTTATATCACTTTAATTGGATATCCCGCCGGGTTGATATGGTGCACTCTTGAGTCGGGCAAGTCTGGTCCCTGCTTCGTTAGGCCAATGCTGCTTGACTATTATTCTTTCGACTGCAAGGACTCACCGAGTTCAAGCGATTCTTGCGATTGTATGAGGTTACTAAACTATCGTCCAAATTAGTGAGAAAGAGATCTCGGTTAGCTAATTTGTAACGTCTCGAATAAAATTTACGATTTTCAGTTTATTTCTGTTTTCCGTTTTTCCTATTCACTTGACTTGCATGGCAATTCTATTCAGAAGATGGAAAAGCAATGGCAGAAATACAGACAGAACTTTCAGGTTTAGTTTCGCATGAATTGAGTTTTATTACTTTGAGAAGTTTGAAAATTATTTGTTTAATGCCATGGAATTGGTTTAAAGCTGTACTTTATTTGATGTTGAATATGTTAAAATTCCATAAATTGCAACTTCGTTTGTCATTTAATGAAACTTCTTGTGGGGCAAAAGGACTTACTTTCTCTGCCAATTGATGTTCGAATGAGAGTAAAGACGAAATCCCTAAGTATTTGTCTGCATAAATAAACTAAGCATGTTTTTGGGAATTAAATTTAAATGTTACTAATTTTTATTTGCAGAAAATGCGGCAATTCCAAAAAACGTTGGAAGACTTAAGTTCACGTGTTGCTTCAGCTGAGACGACAATCTCAACATGGACCGTCCCAAGTAATGCCAACGAAGCCACCGAGCAAATGCAACATTTACAACGACTACGGGACAAAATGACTACAGCTTGCGCCCTCCTCGATGATTGCAACGAACAACAAGGATTCTTCACCGCCAATCATGTCCTTGTACCCACACCGTGTCTTTCCAAATTGGAGGATTTAAATACAAGGTAAAATAATTTTAAATAATATAAATGTGCAGTTTTTTGTAAGATTTCCTATGGAAAACTAGTAGTAGAAAATGTATTTTTATTGCTAATTCAGCGTGTGCTGGTCAGCCGATTTTAAAATCAGCACCGCACAATCTATGCTAAATTAAAGTTGTCCAAAATGGAAAGATCCTGAAAGCACCCATTTCATTTACTCGCTATCCCTATGTTCAATTTAAAATTCTCAAGTGTAATTCATTCATTCATGACAGCTTCACATTATGCTACAATTGTCCTTGCCATTCTTGTTGTTTGGATCCTTGCACATTCAGCACTCATGTTGCAGATGTTCTTATTCAATTTGTTGTTGATGTATCCAAATTACATCGCCCTAATCATCACTGAACCACTCTAGTATGTGATCCTCGCATGAAATGTGTCCTGTATATTGTATATGCAGGATACTAGAGCTTCAAGGTTATTTACTTGCGGAAACAAATAAAGGACGTAACACTTAATGAGTTCAGTTTCCGCGGATACTTGTTGATGGGAATCGTCTGGTGATTTATACGAGTATGTGACTTGTAAAGATTACCTCAAGTTAAGGTTATGAGAAATTAGCACAAGAGAAGAATAATGACTATTTCTTTTTTTTTAAATGTCCACAGAAAAAAATAAATAAATAAATTTACTTGAAAGTGCCCTAAACGGATGAAATAAATTTTATTGAATCGATAAGTTTTGTATTTTGACCATGACGTGATTTCGGTCATACTTGCGATTATATTACGTGGTGTTGACATTCCTAGCGCTCTGGAACTCAACAAACTTTCGAAAATGGCCGACATGATGCTACCGCTACGGCACCTGCCAAGCATTTCGGCTGGGCAAGCACGAGAGGAAACTCTCCTCGAAGAGCAGATGAATCAGTACAGGTTAACCCTTATTTTTTCTGAGTCTTAGGCATTATCATGTGGTTCTAAAACTTTCTCCTCAGATCTGAAAAAGCCTTCAGGCCTTGTTTATTTTGGTAAGTAGACCCGTTTCGACTCGGTTGAGTCACCTTCTATTCCAAAGTAAGCAAGGCTCGATGGCTTTTCCAGATAAAAAAAAAAAGCCTACAGATATAAAACCAACAAAATAATTGACTACTTACTCCTTGGCTTTTGAGGTCCATTCCAGACGTCAGTTGGTATCCGCTAGTAGCTTAGCGTTCTTTTATCTATCTTGTTCTACTAATTACTATATATTATCCTTTACATTCGGTGCCTCGCTTGTGATTTATTTTCTTTCTGTTGTCCGTTTTACTGTCAATAAGCACTTTTATTTTTATGGTTGAGAGGCGAAGGCTATTTACGCCCCAAGTGTGGGGCTCTCAGGCGCACAAGACGTCTAGACTTCCCCTGGAAAACCTTCCATGTCATCCTGAGAACCCAGTGTGGAACCATTTGACATATTACTTCAGACTGAGCCACGTTCAGACTGAGCCACGTTTTGCTACATCGTAAGGCACGAGTAGAGAATCCCTCCTCCAGTGGGAGGCGAGGAAGAAAAAGGTTTTGCTAAAAAAGCGACCCCCAAACCTGACGTTCCCAGCTGCTCACTTGAGCCTTTTTATCTTTCAGGACTGCCCAAGTGTAATGTAATTTTTCAACCGATCCGAGCATCTCCCCAATTCGACTACCCATGGAGAGCTATCCTTTTTCCTTGTAGAGGTCTCGGCGTAGTCTGGTCGATCTTATGCACGCAAAAACTAAATGGCAGGCGTCATCTTTCTCACCTGCGCAAAACCTACAGTCGCGGAACCTTAACTTACCAAGCTTGTGCAGATAAGACGGAAAACTCCCCTGTCCACTCAATAACTGGGTCAGGTAGAATTAGTCTCACCGAGCTCTCGACTGAGCAATGGTCTCAGATCAGGGATGAGATACGCAGTCCATCTTCCCTTCGTGCTTTTCAGCCGAGGCTGCTGCGAATCATTGAGTGAGAATTGTCTCCCCTCACAGGCAACTATCTCCCTCGGTTTTTTCGTTTTGACGGAAGTATAGGGTTTTCCGTTAGGGACACAACAATTTCCTATCTTTATACAAATGCACCCTAAACATTTTTTAATAAACAGTCAAAGTCAAAATGTTAGTTAAAGTCATCATTTTTATCATGGTAAAGTTCATAAACCAGCAACGTTTGGAAATCATTAAAAACTACTACCAAAATTCTTCACAATTTTAAAAGCGCTTACTCCAATTTTCGGCCGTAACAATCGTCCTACTCGACAAGCTGTGCGTACTATAGTGGATAAGTCCCAAATCACATTTTTACTCCTGGACATTCCGGTGCCAAAAAGACATCGTACCACTCGAAGCGAAGGAAATATCGCAGCCGTAAGTGCATCGATTCAAAATGAGCCGAATCAGTCGATTCCATGTCGTTCTTAAGAATCGGCCATCCCACAAACGACACTGTGGAATACTTTGCGAAGAAATTTTGGCCTACACGGTTACAATATCAAATGGACCCAAGAACTAATGTCACTTGATCATTCGAAATGTCGAAACTTCTCCAATTAGGCTCCGGCAAAGCTTGCAGAAAATGAAGAATTTCGTCGAAAAATATCTTCAACGATGGAGCTCATTTCTGGCTCAATGAATTTGTTAATGAGCAAAATATGCATTATGGGTCAACAACCCCACATGTGCTTCTTGACACACCGTTGCATCTGCAAAAAATAACTGTTCGGTGCCATTGTCACGCCGGAGATGTGATTGGGCGGTAATTTTTCGTGGATGAAAACAACCATGTTAACGTCAATGAAGAGCGCTATTGTGTTATGTTGGAAAACTATTTGTGGCCAGAATTGGATGAGCTTGACATCAACGATATGTGGTTTCAACAAGACGGTGCCACTAGCCACAAAAGCACGCCTCACAATGGATTTATTGAAAGGCAAATTTGGTGAACATGTTATCTCGACAAATGGTCCGGCCAAATGACTGCCTCAATCATGCGATCTAACGACAATGCTTGAACTACATCTGCAACGAATTCGAACTCAATATCTCAAATATTTCTGTGTTTTATTAATAGATAAAATTGCTATGTCTTTAATGGTAAACCTTTTAGATAATACGGCGTTTTCTAGGAAGAAAAACGAGCGGTATCCTTTTTGCGATGACCAGCTCTAGACTCTTGGATATGTAAATGCAATCCATATCTGTGCTAAGTACCCCTTCCCACAGGCAAAAGTTGAATGTACTAAGTAACAAGTCAGGACAATGATGATAGATAAGCTGCAACATCTCAGCTAGGATGCCGTCTAGTCCTGGAGCCTTCCTTTGTTTCATTGATGGAACTGCCACTTCTAGTCCCAGCCGCGCAAAAAATGCGTAGTAGCCTGCTATTTTCCCGTAGAAAGCGTTAACAAGAATGAGATAAACGAAGAAAAGTATCCGCGGTATCTTGTCTATCTTTCGTTCCAGGTTTTCCCCACTAGTCTCCACTCTTGAGTTCTCCCAACGAATACCTTCTTAGGTATTCCTTGCTCGTTCATGCAATTCACGTTGCCAGCCCATTGTAACTTCCAATGCCTTACAAACGCTGAGACCTCCAGCTCGTCAAAGATTTCATAAAGCTCATGGTTGTATCGCATTCACCATTGGTCCCCGTCTAGCTTCGCTCTGCACCCGTCTCGCAAAGGAGTTCAATATGTTTGCAGATGCTTGGGTTAAAGTACATGTGTTGCGTCTAGCAGATGTAATTTTGGGCATTCAAGGTGTTCTTCCTCGACTGCATCTTGAGTTTTGTTTTACCCTCATTGATCTCTAGCCCTACTAGTTTTCCTTCGCTGTCGAGTTTCAGTTCTTTGGCGGTTGCTCATGGTCGTGCCAAAATGTTAATGTCGTCCGCATAGCCTACCACTTGGCTTAATTTTTATAAAAATATACCTCTTGCATCGACAGGTAGCTTTCTTATGACGGATTGCAGAGCCAAATTGGAAAGCAATTGAGCCAGCCCATTTCCCTACTTTAGTCCAATGTTTGTGTCAAAAGCATCGGTGATTGATAGTTAATGCAGACTTAGAAGGTTGTCGACGTCACTGTCATTTTGGTAAGGCTGACTAATTTGGCTGGGATATCAAAGCAAAACATTATTTGGTAGTGTACGTTATGGTGAACACTGTCATATGCTTGCTCAAAATCAGCGAACATTAAGTGTAAGTCTATGTTGAGCTCCTAGCATTTCTCAAGTACCTGCTTGACTGTAATCAACTAGTCTATCGTTGATCTACCTGTTCTAAAGCAACCTTAATACTCCCGAATAATATTTTTGGCATATGATCTGATTTTATGTTCTAAGATCTTTGAAAATATTTGTAGGCTGTACAAAGTAGTGATATGGCTCTTTAGTTTTCGCACTGTAGTTTGTCACCTTTTTGTAGACTTTTTGATTGACTCCACTCGTTCGGCGTATGTTTATGTTGCCAAACGTGCGAGATCAATTTATGAGTAGCTTTCTGAACATCATTGCTACCATATTCAATGAGCATCCCTGGAAAATCATCGATATCTAGCGGTTTATTATTCTTTTGGGCCTGATAGTGCAACGAGCTTCATCCAGAGCTGGTTGGGCCAATGGAAAGCCTCCGAGAATATTTATAGGCTCCGGGGCTCTGGAGTTGTGGGGAGTATTAAGGAATTTTTTGGAATATGGTGCGCATCTTGCTTTGATCCTGCTTTCATCAGCGATGATGTTGCTGACGTAATCACGGCAGAGCGTGGTCTTGGGCTGATTACCTCGTTTCAGGCTTTTCACTACACTGTATGCTTGTCTTGAGTTGTTGCTCACTTGACTTACATCGATGTTGCTCAGTTGGTCGTCCGACATATATGCTGCTAACCGGCTGCGTACTCTACCCCAGTTCCGTGCCCGTTGACTTTCACTTCGAGGCTTGTGACATTTCTTTCGCTTTTCAGCAATTTAAGTCGACCACAAGTACACTGTATGTTTGCCGTATCGGGGTCTTCGGTAGGGTATAGAAGCGCTACGGACAGTCTTGATGATGCTCATATTTGTGTTCACCACGTCTTGAGCTGCTACCTCCTCACACCTTACGAACCGCGATCTCCTCGACAAACCTTACGACGTTCATCCTCTCAATATTTCACTGTATTGTGAATCTCGAGCAGAACATACTAATGATCACTGGCTGAGTAGTTCTCATACTGTCCAATTGTGTTCCCTGTGTACTAGGGACTCCGAGACGAACGTCACGTTGCGTATGGTTCCTCGACAGCCCATACAGTGGAAAATCGGCGTATCAATGGTGTTCAGCACAATGAGCTCCGTCGTCCCCGCCATCTCTAGAACTCGTTTTGTCGGCAAACTAGTTTAGTAGACTGTGGAAGCGGAGGTGCTACAGCTACTTCCTCCCCAATGAGCTTTGCTGGGTGCGAAGGGAATGAAAATGTAACGCGCTTTTTGGCCTTCGGTATATTTGCCGTCGATGGAAGCTGAGCAGGTAACGAAGGAGCGACGGATGTTGGCGAATGAGGCGGTGAGCTGCTATGCTGTGGCGTAGGCTGTGAAGTTTCAGGCTCTAGTATGGAGGCTGGTGAATCGAGTGGAGTGGGCGTTTGTGAATCTGTGATTACTAAATGCCTTAAATCTGCTGCAGTGATATAATCGTGCTTCAGCTGATCTGTGGTAATTTCGAGCGGCGTTCCAAAGCAGGATATCCAATTGTCAACGAGAGCACGGGCGACGGTTGCGGCTGTAATGTCACGTACTGGTGTTGCGTGCGGCCAACGGGTGTAGCGGCCTATAATAGTTAGACAGTGTTCAAAATTTTCAGCAAGTGGCACTCTGATCAGGTCCGAATGGATGTGGTCGAATCTTTGATCTGGTGCTGTGAAATTACCTAGCTCCGCTCTGTTGTGGCGATGAACTTTTGACTTTTGCTTGGCCCACCGAAATATGTCTCGATGAAGGCTTGCCCAAAAATTTTTGAGGGCGATAAACTTAGCAGTGAGGCTGGCAAGTAGAACTTGATAGTGCTGTCGTGTTCGGTGGAAACCAATGAATATCCGTTGAGCTCGAGGTGTCGAAGCTTGAAACGAGGAATAGCTAATAAGTGCGGTAGCTGTTCATCTTTCTCTTGCTCAGCGCTAATGGTGCTGAGGTTGCAGGCGGCAGAAATGGAGACAGTTTCCACGCGTGAGAGTGCGTCGGCTACAGTGTTTTCTTCCCAATATATGTATTCCAGCTGGGTATTAAACTGCGATATAAAATCTAATCTTCTGAATCTGCCGAGGTGATGCTTTTCTGATTGTTGCTTGAGTGCATGAGTGAGCGACCGATGATCTGTATACGTGGTGAACTGCCTGCCTTCGAGAATGCGCTGGAAATGCCTGATTGCAGCGAATATGGCTAGAAGCTACCGATCGTAGGTCGAATATTTCTGTTCCGCATCTGAGAGCTTTCTCGAGAAGAATCCTAGTGAGACGTAGGTACCATCAGTTAGTTGCTGATCCAAAACTGCGCCTATAGCGGTGTTGGATGCATCCGTGCGTAAAGCGAGCCACTGAGTGGGTGAGAGAAAAGCTCATGTAGTTGCAGAAGCTATAGTCTGTTTGCAGCGCATGAAAGCATCGTTGGCCTGCTCGGACCAGGCAAGCTTAGCTTTCTTTTCGTGATTCCTTTAAGTAAGTCGGTGAGAGGAGCTTGCAACATAGCAGCTTGTGGAATGCAGCGCCGGTAAAAGTTCAGCATTCCCACGAAACGTCTGAGCTACGTAGTGTCCTCGGCCTTTGGAAAGTCCATGATGGCCTTTGTATTTGGCAGAGGTGGGTGAAAACCTTCTTTTGACACGTGATAGCCGGAAAATGTTACCTTTGGCTGGGCAATCTGACATTTAGTCCAGTTAATTTGAAGGCATGCTTCGTTTGAAGTCGAGAAAAGTTCATTGAGGTGCGCCCGATGCTTTTCGTGGCTGTCTGAGCTGACGAGAAGATCATCCGGATATTTATGCACGAATGGTAGATTTCTGAGGACATAATTTATTGTACGCTGCATGGTTTGAGTCGCATTCTTCACATCGAGTGGCATGCCCAAAAACTTGAACAATCCAAAGGCGTCGTGACTGCTGTCTTTTCAAGGTCGATGACCGTAAACATTTTGTCTTGAGCATCCTGCAGCAAGTTCTCTATTACTGGAAGTGCATAGCGGTCGGGGCGGGTGATTGCGTTGAGCTCGTGATAGTCACCGGTAGCTCGCCAACCTCCGTTGTCCTTTGGCGCCATGTGAAGAGGACTGGCCCATTAACTCGCTGAGGGGCGGGTGATTTTTCGCTCTAGCGATTCGCTGAATTCCCTTTTAGCTGCGCTGAGTCGTTCACCTGAAAGTCGACCTGGTCGGGCAAATACCGGCGGGCCAATAGTGACGATGTGGTGCTGAACGGGTAGATCAGGAACGTTCGCCATCTCTCCAGAGCAAGCAGAGCTTCTGGCGAAACTGTCGATAAGCTTTGCGTAGACCTCTTTTAGAGATCCGTGAGGCATGATTTTGTGTGCAGCAATTGTAATAGAGTGCGCTTTCAGAACTGGACCAATTGAGCAAGGTGCTGGAAGGCTGGTACGACCGTCTAGTAAGCGGTGATTTCGGAGATCTATGAGATGTCCGTGGTGTTTCAAAGCGTCTGCTCCAAGAATTGCCGTTTACATGTTTGCGATGATAAAGCTCCACTGAAAAAGGTGGCGTAAACCAAGGTTTAAGCTGAGTTGTCTCACTCCAAAGGTTGCAATAGGCATTCTGTTGGCTGCAGTAAGAGTCAAACTCTGTTTTTGAAGCGGTTTCTTGATCATGTTTTTGTGAATGATAGAGAGTTCAGATCCTGAGTGGACGAGAACTCGGATCGTAGAATTGCGATCCAAGACGTAAAGGCGGCTTTCTGAAGAGTTGCCGATGACGGTTGCCAAAATTATCGCCAGCTTTTTTCAGTTTTCCTGAGACAGCTGTTCCTGAGCGGAGAAGGAACAAAGCTACCTGCAATGTTGCGTGCGTCCGCCGTGCCTCGTGTGGTATCAACAGTACCCCTTTCTTTCGTTGGGCCCTGGTGTAGAAGAGGGGGCCTGAGGTTTACGGCCGTGATACTGAACGGCTTCTCTGATCTGGAGCTCGCGAGTGATGTTCGTGAGTTGGGCGATGGCCTGCCGCATTGCGGATAGCTCCTGCGTTAACGGATCGGGCAGAGGCTGCGAAGATGCATAGCCGGACGAAGGCGTTGAAATTTGAAATTGAGAAGTTGCCATGACAGATGGTCCTATGTCATGACCCTCATCAGCTACAGCAGCGTCTGGCCTTTTATAAGAAGAAGCATGCGGCGCGTCTGCTGTGGTAAAAGATCTGACCACTTGACTGGTAAGACGTCATCTCCAACACGTGTGCCGGCAAGTGTCCGCATGTGGGGTAGTAGTTGCGATGGCCTTTTATCCCCGAGCTATACACCAGTCAAGAGCTTTTGAAGCTGTGCGTCTGATGAATCGGTGAGGCGCGAAACTATGGCTTTCTTCAGCGTGTTGTAACTGCCTCCCACCGGCGACATACGGAGAATGTCAGAAGTGTCCGCAACTGTTTCAAAGTCCAGTGCTCCGATAACGAGGTGATACTTGGTTGAGTCCGGAGCTATTCTGTGCATGTGAAACTGAGGCTTAATCTGAATAAACCATAGTTTGGGACTCGACCGCCAAAATGACGGCAATTTGCACCTGTTGCTACCCGGTGGGTTCCGGAGCCAAATGACCTCGTTCCTCGGCTTTTATCTGCTCGTCGTGCTTCTCCACACTCATTTTGGAACTTGCTGATGATCAACTTAACTGCAATTGCGAGTGTTTTTCGAATTACCGTCTGACATAAGCACTGAGTACAATTCACACTGCCGAATGAGTGCGCAGTATTTTGTTTTTCTGTTATTCTTTTATTTTAAATACGAGGTCACCACTTTAGGAATATGAAATTGTACTTCATTAACACTAATAAATTTATTCGCGAACAGAAACTACAATTTACATTTCACAAGATACAAGTTAGGCTAGGATGAATTTAGACTGAAAGGCGCGTCTTGCTGCTCGTGCAATAAACTATCACAAGCTCGACGCATGTATCGCAACTACTTTTTCACTCCATGCTCGCTGCAAAGAATCCAAGCCTCGCCAAGGGATGAATGACGATCAAAAGGAAAACGCGTCTATGATGCCTGAAACGACGTGTCCACACTCTGCCTGTGCGTGTGTTTGCATCTCAACCAAGGCACGCGAAAATCTCCCTTGGTACAATTCTTTGTTTACGCCGAGGCTGTGAAAGCGGAGGCGCCTTAAATAAACCAGAAACAATTGAGTACTTAGAAGCCAACGTTCGACGCGTTCTTGCCGAAATATAGGCTGATTTACTGCGAAGAGTGTGTAGATTACGCTACAAAGGCGCTATTCGTAGTGGACACATGCCCCAAATAGTCTTTAAATATTAATGATAAAACAAATCTTTCAAATAAAGCCAATTTCATGGATATTAAAAATATTCTTCTTTAGTCTATTTCAATTTATTTCAATTTCTCTACCTCTAAAAAATTCTTTATAGACCAGTTGAACGAATTATATCTGTACTTTTAAATTAAAATCAAACAAAAGCATAATTTGAAAATGTTTAGTCCTACTACCTCATAGACCAAATTCAAATGTTATCTCTATGTATTAACATTTCAGGATGAAACTACTTCAAATCGCAATGGATGAACGACAAAAAGTCCTTGTGAATGCAGGTGCCAATCAATCGATGGGCAACAGTGAAGATGGCCGAACAACATCCAATAGCGGCACTATCGGACCACTGCCTAATCTTGGACAAAGTGTCAAACCGCCATGGGAACGTGCAACGACCGCTGCAAATGTGCCTTACTATATAGAGTAAATATCTATTCTTTGGCTTCGTTCACTTAAATAAATGTATCTTCTTAAACTTTTAGTCATGAACGGGAAACTACTCACTGGGACCATCCCGAAATGATCGAATTGATGAAATCTCTGGCTGATTTGAATGAAGTGCGTTTCTCGGCTTATCGAACGGCACTAAAACTGAGAGCAGTTCAAAAACGATTGGGTTGGTATTTAATTTACACTATCCTTAATGAAATCTCAAGCTGTTCAAACATGTATCACTTCCTGTTTCTTAAACAAAACTTCAACTCCTCACATCCACTTTTCAGGATACACGCAAAATCTTGAGATCGATTCCAAAATCAACCTCCTCTAGGCCTTTCATCCCAATAAATATTTAATCTAAATTGACGAGTGTCCTTTACAAGAAAATGAATTACTCAAGAGCTATAAGACGTGCTCGTCCCTGTTTGCCTTTCGGAAAATCCATCGAGATAATCGAGGATACGTTTTCATTCAGATTAACCCTTATCAATCAAAAGCTCTTCTGGTTAATCTGCCACATCTCTCTTCAATATGGGGGAGCAGCACTTTATAAAGATTTACCTTTTTATGTACCTGTAGGCATCTGATTAACCACCGTAATAAAGTAAAGTGTGTGTCCTGACCCTAAGTAGGCGTTTTAGGCAAACTCTAACATTTTACATTGAATGGCTTTCGTTTGCTTTAACGTTTCAACTTCCTGTTGGAAGGATATCACCTTCACGACTGTTGTGTTGCTTCCATGTGACACGGACACGTCTCCCGGTTTGCAGTGCGACTTTAGGCAATCTAACATAAACATCTTTTTTAATGGTTCCCATGCCCATTACAGCCTTGGACCGTATCCCAATGTCGGTGGCAATCGACTCCTTCGATCGTCATGGACTTCGAGCGCAAAATGATAAATTGATCGACATACCTGATATGACGACTGTCCTGCACTCCCTCTACGTCACCATCGATCAAATTGATTTGCCATTGATGCTGGATTTGGCCATTAACTGGATCCTAAATGTCTACGATTCGCAGAGGACAGGACAGATAAGGGTGCTAAGCTTTAAGGTAAGTGAAAAATGAACGGAAGCTTGTTTGTGGTTGAAAGAGGACATGATGACTTTACACTTGACTGGACGGTTTTTACTAGTCAACGTGACCTTTTCCATAAATATATTTTTGTTATTTGCCTTTTATTATGATATGCAACCTGTAATGTGTCATTTGGTCATTTAGGTTGGACTGATATTATTGTGTAAAGGACATCTTGAGGAGAAGTATCGGTATCTGTTTCGCCTGATTGCCGATCCGGAACGAAAAGTTGACCAAAGGAAACTGGGATTGCTGTTGCATGATTGTATACAGGTGAGTTTTTTATTTAGTATCCGTAACTCTTTTCTTAATGTAGCTCATAATCTGGAAAAAAATTTGTAATGTAATTTGGCTTCAAGGACTGTAATTGAAGCGAAGACTAAAGTTTGTCTATTTTATATTCTTCAAAATTTATTTTCTCAACATCAAAAAAACGTGATTAAATATGGTCCATATTGAATATGAGCAGGTTAATTTAATATGATTATAAAAATATAGAATTAGGATTCGTTTTCAATTCCTTTTCTTTTACTGACTGTGTACGCACAAGTTTTTTCGCTACATACAGTCCTGATGCTCGCCTTGAACGTCCAAAACACATATCTGTAAGGTGAATACAGGATTTAAAGTCGAAAAAGTACTTGATCTTCTTTTATTTTAATTAAATGAAGTAACGATTTTCGAGTGCAAACATTTTTGTTCCATTAAATTGTACGTAGAAAAATCATATTGAAGGCATTTTGTAACGAATTGTTTTTCTTTTCTCATCTGTTTTCCTACAGTCAAAATATTCATACTCTCAACATAAACATTACTCTCACTCGTAATATACTATATGGTGTCGTTTCGTCTAATCCTTTTTAGGTTCCAAGGCAGCTCGGTGAAGTGGCAGCATTTGGTGGGTCCAACATTGAGCCTTCCGTTCGCTCATGTCTTGAAAGAGCGGGGATTTCGCAAGATGGTAAGTAGATTGAAGGCAAAAATAATGAGATCCTTTAAGGAAGGAATAACAATTTTTTTTTCCACAAATGTCCAGCATTTTAAAAGAAAATTCATATTGAAAAGGTTCAATCTGTTCTAACATTTTAAATTCAAATTAAATCACGATCCAATTTTCGTCAGTTTTTCTTTTTCACCCTTAAAATTGGAACAACCCCAGCATAAAGAACATATTTAAGAACTTATCGAATTCAGTCCCAATCAATCTCCAATATTTATTATTTATTTACCCAACAATTTTTACAAGTAAACTCCATTTCACAAAACACTGAGTCCCAAATCACTGCCAAGGACGAAAAAAAAAAAGATTTTCAAACAAAGATCCACTCAAGATAAAGTGGGTGAAAAAGTTTCCCCTCAGATTTTTCCGTTTTTGTTTGTTGTGTGTTTGTGTGTGAAAATCTACGTGATGTATCATTTTTATGACTGCCTCATAGAGTGGCAAACGATTTTGTAGAAGTCTTTTTAGGTAGGGATGTGCTTCAATATAACAATGTATGACTGTATGTTGAGTGGTATATTCAAGGATATAAAAATGTAGAATGGCCTCATACATCATCTCGTAAGGATGTCTATTCGTCATATTTTCGAACGTATTCAATAAAGATTTTCTTCAGTACATTTCCTTCCTCGCTTGTAAGGAAATCGTTCTATCATGCAGTACATTTAGTGTTTATGTTCGAGTGGGGCTTGGGTATGAAGATGTGAATGTTGAGGGGGTTTGTTCCCGCCACTAAATAAAATTACTCAGTTGTGACATATTATCGTTATTAACTTTGTTATTTCTGAAATTAATTAGAGTAAGATATATGGCTTTAATATTTCTTACATTTTTCATGCCAGAAAGAGGGGGAGTCATTTGATTTATGGAATTATTAAAATAGAGATTTTTGTGTTCTTTCTTAAGGAGCGACGTTGTAGGCAATGGATCCAGATAAAAACAATTTAAGATTTAAAGGAAGTCTGATTAGTTGTATGGTAATTTGACATTGCATATTAATGCGTTGAACACTTCTTTTTTGTTTTT
The DNA here is from genome assembly GCA_963969285.1 of Odontomyia ornata. Lineage (NCBI taxonomy): Eukaryota > Metazoa > Arthropoda > Insecta > Diptera > Stratiomyidae > Odontomyia > Odontomyia ornata. Next base: position 90,221,993 of record OZ017738.1, on the reverse strand, counting down.
AAATTGTGGAAGAATTTTAGTTTATAAATTATATTTCTTGGCTAAATATTGGCAGTGCTAATCATTAGTATTTTCACTAGCCCATTTAAGATGGGTTGTACACCATGTGTATAATGCACTTGATCATGGTAGCATTTTGATCGGCAGGGGCACATTCGCAATCACAATTAAATGGTTACCCTTATTCAAGTGTCGACACAGGCCAGGGTCCTGGGTGCCGGTCGCTCCGTTGGTGATGGCCGTCGGCGCCACTTGTTTACCCTCAAATTTTTCCCCTGACCCCCAAGAGGAGATTCACTTGAGTCATAGTCTTCACTTTCAAAAAGTCAACATTTACACACCGTATGCCAACCATAAATTCATCCTATGCACTTATTCCCTAAACTCCACACGAGCAAGGGAAGGGTAATACCTACCTAACGCACTTTGACTGTGTGGCGACTCAGAACGTCCCATAGTCAGCGCATGATTCATGGCGCAAACAGACCCTCGTCTCACGAGAAATCTTCGCCAGCCAGTCAATTCCACATAACAGCAGCGCAAGCAATTCCCTCTAGAAAAAAGGAAATTTGCTTGAGCCGCTCTTCTCGCTTCTCATGAATTAACATGTATGAGAGAACCGCCTACCTCGTCGAAAACAAAAGGGGGTAATAAATTCTGTCACTTCCAAAAAGTAAAATATAAATATAGAGTAAAAGCTAAAGACAAGGACTCTTACTTCCAAAACTGTTGAGGACCTTTTACAACAGGCCATTCAATATAAACTAAAAATACTGGCACTACAGCAAACGAACTGGCCTGGGAATGATATTTAGGACACGAGATCGCACACAATATTCAAAAGTGGGAAGCCTACTGGAAAATTAGAATTCAGAGTGGCCTTTATTGTGGATAGGGAGTTCAAATCGCAGTCAATGAACGGTTGTGTGCGATCAGTATAAAAGCGGAATTCTTCAAAATCTGGCTAATAAATGCTCACGCCCCGACTGAAGAAAAGGACGAAGAAATGAAGGAAATGTTCTACAATCACCTGGAAAGACTAGTCGACCCATTGCCTACAAACGACACAAAAATAGTTCTGGGTGATTTCAACGCTAAGGTTGGCAATGAGATATCGAATCGGGTAACGACTAAAGGATATAGCCTCCACGATTAAACAAATGACAACGGCCAGCACCATCAAGGCAGCCAAATTTTAAGCATTCAAAAGCCGAATGAATTGATTGCTTTGATTGCGCGAATTGACGTTTGCGGATTACAATCCATCGGACAACAAAGACGGCGAAACCCGATGGAGCGGAAGTGGGACGTAGGTGCGTACCCGATGAACGCCGGTTGGGGGGTCGCTGATGCAAGCCTGCACCGCAATTGAAAGCTAAATTGCCTCGAAGAAAAATTAACGGCTCGCCGGTTGAAACCGAGCTGATGAGGAACCTACGGACAAAGGACTGCTCTCTTTTGGTGTACGAGGATCGACAATCGTATTCAGCAGCTCAACGAAAGAAGAGATAATTCGGTTGGATTTAAATCAGCGACGGAGAATATTGGTGGTAAAATTTTATCGAAAAGCGCGCTGGAGAGATAATTCCACGACGTGATTTAATTCGGGGCCCCCAAACAGGAGAATTAGATGTAAGCCAGGTGTTGTGTATACAATATATTATGCTTTTGGTAGTTGACTAAACTGTGAACCACATTATACGATTGGTTTCCTTTTTTTAAATCTTGGAATTTTTTTAAAAATTATTCTGGAGTGGATTGTACACCTGGCTCGGGTGTGTTTTAGTTTTCAGTTCGGGTTTTCAGTCCGTGCTACGTCGGGTGAACTCATACCGGCTAAAGAATGTGAAGTGGCCGCCCCGGCATTGAATAATTCTTCCTTTCTAGTTAGAATAATAGATCTTGTTTCCAGCTGTATGAGGGGTGTTCGGCGGCCGCGTTTCTCGCTTGGCGGCTACTTGGGACCAAGGGGCAAGCGAGTGGCGCCTCCTGCGACCGTCTTCGACGGGCAAACCGGGTCTGAACTCCCAAGTCGAAGGATCCTCATCCAAGTGGAGGGTGAACAGGGAATCTACGGGAAATTTGTGTTTTCCCCTGTTACGACTGAACATCTTTGAAACTAAAAGCTTGAAAAAAGTAAGGAGGTTGGTCTTTAGGAGTACAAGGGCAACAACCTTAGAAGCCACATTTGAGTCAACACCGCATAATTTTTAAATTTCGCTCCATAAAATTTAAACGGTACTCCTATGTTAAGCTTCCATGGTAGTTATGTACATTAGCAAAGTTATGTACAGAAACTTTTAAAAATTTATCTTTTGACTCCAAATCTGAAGTGCTTTAAATCAAAGCACTTAGGTATGTTAGTTCTTGTAGTCACTTTTTAACTGTTTAGCAGTCTTTTAAAATTTGAAACAAATTACATGCTTTGTTTCAATATACTTATGCGTGTTACTTCTATTTGTATTGCGAAATCCATAAAACAAGAATTATAACCACGAATTTGAATATTCATATCACAAACCTCTGCTTTGCCATCGCTTGGACTTTTGCGAGTCCCAAGCTCGTACATCTAACCTACACACCTAAGCAATTTGTGTGACAGACGAATGAAAGCGCTTTTAGCTCTTCGAAGCTTTATCACAAAACGTTTATAGCGTGTTATGAAAACCGACCTCGACTAATTGTCAAAATACGAAAAGCAAATCTGAAGTGACAATTCGGGTTTTTTCTCTCTTTTCTGAGGTTACAATATGAAAAGATCATTTAAAGTGACAATTCGATTTCTAAAGGGTTTGTGTTGCCTTAAACTTCTGTGGTTTGTGATCCAGATTCCTGTGAAAGCCACCTAAGTACTCACGGGGATTCTACGATTCCGTCATAAGGCAACTGGCAGTTGACAATTTTCGATATCTTTGATAACGTACTCGTATCAGTCATTTGGTAATATTTTGTGTATAAGGTACGGTCCGCGGTACTGAGGGATTAGTTTCTTATTCGTGCCAACGGTGGTGTTCACGTTACGAATGATGACATATTCTCCTACATTATAAGTTTGGGGCGGATTGCTATGTTTCTGGAAGTACTGGAGGTTGTAGTCCAGTGACTTCTGAATGGCGGAGGCAGCGGGTGCCCTGAGATCATCTAGGTTGCGATCTGAGTCCTCATCTGTCTTCTCGCTTAAGAATTCAGTTAATTTGTCCACAATTCGACCTCTCTACTCTATCGCGAACAGAAATTTATAAGAAGACTGTTTAGGAGTATTGTTAATGCCATACTCAATCTGAGACAAAAGGTTAGACTAATCGGCATAATTAATGGGCTCGCTAAATTTGGCAAACAAAGGTTTTAAAACTCGATTTACCCTTTCCACTCGCCCGTTGGCTTGTAGAGTGGCGACGGCAACTTTCACATGATTGATGTTCTGTTTGGCCAAGTATGTGCTAAAATCCAAAGAGGTGAAGCAAGTTCCTCGGTCAGTTATTATGCGTCTGGGACGACTGTAATAACTAAAATATTTATCAAGGCTATTGATAACTTCTCGCGTAATTGCTGAGTTAACTGGACACAGTTTGGCAGTTTAGTGAATTTATCTACAACTAGCAATATGTGTTTCTTTTTAAGTTGATAGTAGGTAAAGGCCCCAAGTGGTCCAAGTGTACAGGATCAAATAGTATTGGTTGCTTTGGTATGCTATAGAGATTATGTTCATTGGAACGATGCGGTGGCGAGTGCATAATACATTTTGCACAATTTCTTAAGAATTTTGCGACTTTTCCTTTCGGGTTCGGTAACTAAAAATGTTTCTTCAGTTCCTCATAAGTTTTTTCTATTCCTAGGTGACCAATCTTTTCATGCGTCAAACAAATCATATTTTCCTCCATTTCTAATGGTACGTACATTTGCGTTTGTCCGGATTCATTTCTTCTAAAGACAAGACCGTCCAATAACTGGTAACCTGGAACTGGACATAAGCTTAGTTGTTCGCGAAGATTTTGGATGCGTTCGTCCCGGTTTCGCGTGACTTGGATCAAAAAGTCTAAGTCGTCACTGTCAACAGTGGCTAATACTTGATCAGCCACATCAGTTGTGCTTCAGGGTGGTGCGTCTGCGCAGATGCTAGCATTTTAATTAGAGTCTTGTACGTAATTATTGATCCTACGAGCTGAATCCATGAAAGGGTCGTCAGTGTTGGCATAAGGGACAGCGGACATTAGGACAGGACAGTGAGGGGCATCAGTATTGGCTTGATTCGGGGTAATGGTCGGGGTAATTGTCTAAGGATAAGTCAAGTTGAGCGTAATTTACAGCGCAAGTCACGTACCGAGGATCCGTCATCTGTTAGAAGCTCTAGAATCAGTATCAGTTGTTGGTTCGTCATTTGAAGAAGGGCAAAAAGTGTAGCACCGACTCAATGCGTCTACATGACCCATAGATACTCCGCTTCGGTGGTGTATTGTGTAATTATAATTCTCAAGCTCAAGGGCCCATCTGGCGATTCTTAGATTTATATTTCTTTATTTAAGAGTGAGCGTCAGAGAGTTACAATCTATTATTTTCTTAAAAGCTTTGCCATCTACGAGTATATAAAGTCGGAAGCGTCTCTGTGCAAAGATGGCCAACCTCTCCAGTGATAACGAGATTCAGCGGGTGTGGTAGCTTTTGAAAAAAATAGTACATGGTGAAGCCTTTTATCAACTTTGTAACAATATTCCTCCATAGCCAGAGGAGCTGGCATCGCAAAGAAGTTCAGTTTCTTTTTTCGGATCATAAATTGCTAAGAATGGGGCAGCGGCTAACTTAGTGCGCAGTTCAATGAAGGCCGCGTTACATTCGTCAGTGAATTCGAAAGCCAAACCCTCGCGAGTGAGGTATTGCAGCGGGTTGGCTATTTTTGAGAATGATGGGATAAAATTGCGAAAATAGGAGTACAATCCTAAGCAGCACTTAAGTTCCTTCTGGTTCCTTGGTACAGGACATTGTTTGATGACTTTTATATGGGCCTCACTTAGACGCACTCCAGAGGCACTGACAGAGTACCCTAAATACTCGATCTCTTTAAATAAAAGTCTACCTTTTCCAATTTCAACTCAAGGTTCTTTTCAGTAATACGTTTCAAGACTTGACCTAGCAGCTCAATATGGTCTTCAAGGGATGCGGTTGCGATCAGTATATCGTCCATGTGGACGACAATGGATCCAGACTCGAGCATATCTCTAAATATTTCGCATATAAAGCGCTGGAATGCAGCAGGAGCATTTTTCAGTCCGAAGAGCATCCACAAGTATTCATAGTGCCCGTTTGGAGTTACGAATTTCGTGTATTTTACAGATTCAGGTGTCATTCTAACTTGAACCCATTACGCAGATCTAAAATTGAAAAGAGCTTCTTTCGTGCTAAATAATCGATGCAGTCTTCTATAAGTGGCAGCGAAAAATTGTCTCGTTTGGTCTGTTTGTTGAGGGCACTGTAGTCCACACTCATTTCCAATTCACCGTTTTTCTTCCTAACTAAGACTATGGCAGAAGCGTATGGGGAATGAATGGGTCTGATTATCTCCTTCTATCTCCTTATTCAGTAGCTCTTCTGTGATCTTCTGAACTTCTGTTCGCTGGTGGTAAGAGAATCTTCGTGGCGTGCAGTGAAACGGAGTGTTATTATTTAGGTGAACTTTCATCTGATAGGGATGTGGCGCTACAATGAGATTCATCGGGCTCAAATAGTTTTCGCTAATGGTCTTTCAAAGGGCTTTAGTGTGGTTTTCGCTCAGGGACATATTTATTTCTAGGATTTCTGTGTCATCTGGGGGTAATGTAGTAAGGTGGGACAAGGTTCTGAAGTTATTGTCGGTCTGATCATTAATGGGTGCACCAGCGTTGGCCGAATTTTTAACAGTAGATCTAATGTTGTTAAGTTCATAGGTGGCTTCCTCAGGAGATTCGTATTTAACACATGGGCCGGTCAATCCTTTATTATTTGTCGGTTTGAAGGCACAGAAATAACTTTTGTCTTTTTTGAACGCTTTATTCTTATGACTATACATCTGGGTATTAATGTCTTTGAATTCATGAAGATAAATATTAAACTTCTTTAGGAAATTCCGGCCTAAGATAGTAAGTGATACTGTTTCATCTGGAATCACTAAAAGAGGAATCTTTCTACATTGTCTACGACATTTAATATAGGCATCGACCTTACCATACGTTTTTATCGTCGCATTTCCTAAGCCGCGAAGTCTCGTATCGAAGGTTCTATTGCTAATGAATAGAGGGGCTACAGATCCTTTCACAAAACTTATTGAACTGCCGGTGTCGAAAAGAGACAAAAGTTTTACGATTTCTGTGTATTCCCCCCGACTATAAGTAAATGGAACACTTACCAGATTAATTGCGCTGATGACGCTGTTAGTTTCATCGTCAGTAATATCACCATCATTCTTCAGATCGTTAACGTAGGCAGTGGTGTTGGTGTTGCGAATAACTCCCATGACTTTCTTTGGATTTAGGCGACCTCGGCGTTGATGTCCAATCGTCCAACACTTAAAGCACGAACCTGGTGCATGCTTCTCATAATGGCAGGAACTTTGATAGTGGCCTCGCCTGGTGCAGTTAAAACAGCGTGGCGTTTCTTCCAGGACAGCGGGAACGACAGATTTTGCAGCAGTTGATCTGGGTACCATTGCAGCAAGTGGGAAATTGCATCAAATTGGCGGGAAGTTGCAGCGAATTGGCGGGATGTTGCGGCAAATTGGAGGGAAGTTGCGGCTACTTCACGTGTGTTAGTAATACACTTTAGAGCAGATGTAATGCAACTTTCGTGACGCTCAAGTAACTTCTTCAGCTGTCCGACAGTGCATGCTCCTAGAAGTAAGTATGCTTAGTATTGCGGACCTTTAGACCGTCCACGATTAGGTTACTAACTCGATTTCGGTGATTCGGGTGAGAGTTGCAATTGCTTGCATTTCGAGAACATACGAGGTGTGACAATTAAGTAATGAGACTGATTGTATTGTCGCGCTTGTAGTAAACCTGCAACCTTGAAATTCCCTTCCCCTTCCCCGGCATCCTTCCCCTCTCCATTGATTTATTTACCATCGCTCTAGCTTGTTTAGTTCGCCTGCTGTGTCGTGTTGAGTAGACATGTGTTGGTGGTGCTCGTCAAGAAAATGGAGAAACGAAATCAAAAACAACGCGTCGCGATAACATTTTGCGCCAGATTGGGCAAAACAGCTTCGGAAACGTACGCTAAAATTGTAAAAGTGCATGGTGAAAGTGCTCTTAGTCGTGCCCAGGTGTTTCGATGGCATAAAGAGTTTAAGGAGTAGCGTGAAAGTGTGGAAGACTGACGCGAATGCGCAGCGTGTGCGCGCCCTAAACCGTGAAGATCGGCGTTTAACAGTTCGAATGTTGGCCTCGGAACTGGGTATGAACCGTGAAACAGTCTGACAAATTTTAATCGACGATTTTGGAATGAAAAAGTTGTGTGCAAAGATGGTTCCAAACAACCTTTCTGAGGAGCAGAAGCAGCATCGAATGACCGTCACAGAAGACTGTTTGGAACAAGTGGAAAAAACGATTCCACGCTGCTAGATCGAGTTATTACATGCGATGAAAGCTGGTTTTGTTCCCTAGAACAAAATCTGTGGTCAAAGGAACCCATTTTGAGTCGGTAACGGACATCCAGGCGGCTGTAACGAGGGTACTCGCGAATATCCTAGTCGAAGCGTTCCAGAAATGTTACGAAGCATAGAAAACGCACTGGAATCGTTGTATAGTTGCCCATGGGGACTACTTTGAAGGGGATGGCAGAGTTGTAGAATAATTTTTAAATATACGGTTTTTATGGAATCAGTCTCATTACTTAATTGTCACGCCTCATATATCTGCCACGTCTCGCTCTTCTGATCCCAACTACGGGCTTCCAGTTGGAAGTAGACGTCTTGTAGAGTGAACGTGCGACCCAGCTCCACCATCAGTTCGTTTCGGAGGCTTGCATAGTCTGCGGCACGAGTGGTTCTGAGAAAGGCTTTCGCAGTTCCCATGAGGAGACGTCGAAGGCATAACAGCTTTTCCTAAAAAGTTGTCTAGATCAGCTGCGAAGTTCTGGACATCATAGTGGTCAACGCCGCTGAATTTGTTGACCACATATTCAACATTACTTAAGGCAATATGTTGAGTGCTCGCAGTCTGGGTTGGTTGACTACCTGCTTCGAGCAGACTAATCGCATGTTGTAATTCGAGTAGTTTCTTATTTTTCTTCAAAATCGCAATTTCTCGTTCAATGACCTCTTCTTCGGTGGCTTCGTTAGCCAAGGGGGGTCTTTGAGACAAAAAAGCGGCTTTAGGGACACGTAGGTGCGGTGGTTTCATCAGCAATAACAGCGGCTGCGGCGAAGGACGTTATAGAAAAAATCGGAACATCGGTGTGGACATTGGTTGTAACAGTGCAATCAGTAACTGTAGTTGCCGGTGTAGTCTTCAGGGTGGCAAAAGATGAATCAGAAGCGGCTGTTGTGGCAACATCTGTCGTGATCAGGGCCTCAGATAGGACATCAGTGGTGCTAGCGGTTTTTGCAGCCGTAATAGCGAGGTTAGGTCCACGTGTTATATCCTCAGATTCGGATTCGGGTGAATGATTATCGGCAGGTGTGTCATCTGGTTCCAACATATCGTCGCTTTCAGGGAAACTTACGCCCTCGCCTTGCTGTAGTATATCGTAGAGGAGCCATCGACGGCGTAAGTCAAGTCAAGTCAAAAGCGCTTTATTTAATACTTATCGTTACAAATTTTAGAAGAATATAAAGCAAATCCCAAACAATAACAATAAAAAACTTAATGGCCTAAATGGCTCTCTAAATTTATACATTATCATTAACACATTTTATCAAAAAAACTATAGCGAATTCAATTAATTAAGGTTATTATATATTTTTAAAATTTAATTGGAAAATGGAGAAAAATCAACCAACACTATCCTAAAATTATTTATAATTTGAACAAAACAGTGAAACTTTGATCCTACACTTAATATGTTGTAACTTATTTCAAATAAAATGCAATAACAAACTTTATCTTAGACTAAAAAATTCTATAACAATTTTCCTAACCTAAGCGTTTAATCTTATCTCTGACGGAATATAGTAAACATAACATATACCTAACCTAAACCTAACTTTTAACACAAATAAACAACAACACTAAATGTAGCAGTAATGAGCTGAAACTCAAAAAACGAAATAACGAAAAACACCAGAACTGAAAATAAACACGAATAATTTAGACATTGTCATTCAGCCACCAATACCTAGATTGCGCCGTCTCAATTTGATCAGCTTCAACGAATCTAGTAAATGAGTATCTCCGTTGAAATAGTTGATCTCGTGAACTCAAGTTCGGAGGATATTTTATCTTCTTATCGACGGCCCGTCGATATATGTGATATATGACTGGGACGCCGTTAGAATCAAAAACGTATCGATTCATGTCCAAATACACGAATACTTCTGGAGGAATGAGGCCAGTAGCGAAGCAAGTCGCTATATACTCGTCTGTAGGGTGGAATGGCTGTGAAATCCAAGGGTTTTCGCTCACAGTCACAGATCTTGCGATATGATTCCGAAGAAGCTTCAATATAAAGATATCGACCCTCGTCACTTTAGCAGTTTGATACATTCTTCTATTCGATATATAATGTTTCCAATCCGTTTCAAGCTTTCTTTACAAACCAGCACATGCACGAAGACATTTCCTTTCGAAAACTCTTAATTTTTCCATAGTACTAGCACTCTGGTTGTACCAGATCTGACATCCATATGTCAAAACTGGTCTAACCAGTGTCTTGTAACAGATAATTTTGACCTTTTGATCAATGTATTTTAAATGAAAGAGTTTTCGTAAGGCCATGACTACTTTAAGTGCCTTACTGAGCATGATTTTCTCAAGTTCAGTATAGTACAGATACTGATCGAGATAAACACCGAGGTATCGAACTCAGGATTTATGTGGAATTCGTTCTAAACTACCCTCGCCAGCCATGAAGTGGAAATCTTTCCAATTGCGTTTCAGGTCTTGACTGACCCCCTGCAGCGTTGTCCGAAACAAGATTGTTTCACACTTCTGCGCATTGATTTTCATTCGCCAATTGTCGGTGTAGGGCTGCACATCATTGAACATTTTTTAGAGATTTCTTTGAGCTGTTGTAGCTTTTCGGTCTGCCGTATATATGATCAGATCATCAGCAAACGCTACCAATGATCGCGTTGGCGAGACGTTAAAATCAAAGCCGTTCAATTGTTTGCGAATGAAGATTGAAAAGAGCAGAGGCACAGTAACTGTTCCCAGCTGTAGACCATTCAAGACCTTGAACTCGCGCATTGTTGTCAGATTTCCATCAGTTACATCAAATGATTTCCCGTATAACATATTACACATCATGGTGACAAGGTGTCTGGGGAACTTGTCCTGAAGGAGTTTAAAAACTAGTCCATCTAACCACACCGTATCGAAGGCTTTCTCCATATCAATGAGACATGCTCCAACGCATTGTCTATCCTTTAGTTTCCAACAGATGTCTGAGGTTACTTTCGTTATTGCATGTGTGGTCGAATGCCTGGCACGAAAACCAAATTGGCAATTCGGCATCAACTCATTTTCCTCTATGTGGGCGTTTAATGCTCTGTTGAGTATCACTTCAAACACCTTGCTGATATTAGGCAGCAAGCCGATTGGGCGATAGCTTTTGGGGCATGAAAATTCTTTTCAAGATCGGAAATACCTTACCCTTTTTCCACTCATTTGGGAAATATGAATTGCTCAACATGTTGTTGAACAATATGCAATAGTTCCTAATAGCAACCTCAGGCAAATGTCGGAGCACTACATTTGGAATACCATCAGTACCACATGATTTCTTGTTGTTTATCCTGCGAAATATGAAACACAAGTCTGCATAGCTGACAAAATAATCAATAAGATTCAAGCTCGGTATGAGGTCAGATGTTAATGTTTCATTGAAATGAAGAATTGATTGGCCGTTCAGGCTTGATTTGAAGTCGGAAACTTTTGCTTCAACGACTTCTGAAAAATTCTGTTCCCTCTCTCATGGTTTGGTAGATGAACCAATTCAAAATGTGTTCCAATCAGGGCAAGTTTATCCAACCCTTTACATATAATCCTGTTTCCATTTCTATCCGGAGTCGTACTATCAATTTCGATACCAGCCCTATCGAAAAGATTTTTCTCATCACTAGTGACTTCAAGATTCGATACCTTCACTCGAGACTTCTTGCGGAATATGCTATTCACTTTCGCGAACACGCCGTCTGGGTCCTGTGGGCTAATACCCCTCAATTTTTCCGCCCATTGATTGCTGACCTCACTCCTGAAGTATGACCGGATTAAGTTCCGGACATTCTTCAGGTGTAATTTCAACAAAGCCAACGAGGGATGGTTGTAATCCAAAAATCGCCGATAAATATTGTTGACGCGAGTGAGAAGAAGGCTTTTCAATCTTTTCAACCTTGTGATGGTTGGTGTTTCATATCCTTCCATATTGTTTCGATGTTTAATCTTGGGAACTACTTTATCAATCGTTTCCAACGTCAGCTTCTCTAACTTTGACAAATAGACATCTATTTCATCGTTAGTTAGATTCCTTTCATTAGGAACCATTGAGCAAGAGTTACCACCATCAGAAGGGGGACATTGCTTCTGGTACTCCTGATTCAACTTCTTTTGAAACTTTCCCCAGTCTGTTTTTTTGAAATTCAACCGATGATTTTCATGTTGAACTGGAATGAGGAAGAAATCATCCCTGTGATGATCGATTTCCATTACGATTGCATTACAGTCGCTATCATAAAGAAGCACCTGCAGTTTCCGTTGAGGACTATTAAAGCCGAATTCAAGACTTGCGTCAGCAATGCAAAGGTCCAAATATGAATTTGCCCTAGGGTATGTTGGGAACTCCGATCCATATAGATTGCACCTGTATTCAATTTGGTTCTCTGTTATCCACGATTTCAGGAATACACCTCTTGGATTATTGGTGGCGTTCAGCCATGATGTATGCTTGGCGTTCAGGTCACCAGCAAGAATATAATAGTAATGCAGCCTGTTCAATTCGAGTATTTCGAACAAGGAATTGAGCTCCTCCCTGAGCTTGAGAACAGTTCCACCAGTTGCATAGGCAGAGATAACGAAGAGGTTATCCCCACCTGGCAGTGAGATTTTGATAACGGACACTTCAAGAGATTCAAACCTTTTGAATTCGACTTTTTCAATATTTTGGAAACAATAGGATCTTCGGACCAGTATCCCGGTGCCACCTCCCCCATCACCTATTACCCTATCGTTTCTTACGAACCCAAAATCCTTGAATCTCATGGAGTGCCATGAACTGAGGTGGGTTTCGGTGAGAAGCACGTTGTCAGGATTTTGTCTGGCAATGAATTCAAGGAGATAATCACGCCGATGTAAAGTAACAATGGAGTTGACGTTGATCGAGATGAGACGAATCCCATCCGTGGGAATGTGGCTGGATGCCAACTTATTTTGAGGCATTTGAAAGCCCTAAACGCTGAAAAACAATGTTAATTTTCGAATCTTGTTTATCGATTCGCTCCGATAAGGAATTTAATTGCTGATAAATTTTAAGGAGCAGCTCATTATTGCCACTTACCTTATTAATTTTATTTACATTGTCTGCTGGTCCTCTCGCAGCAAGTGCAAATGACACCCCGGGCTTGACGAATTTGGTAGGTATCACACTGCGGTGTGCTTGACTTTGTCTCGGAGTGACTTTAACCTTTGCATCTTGATACCGGGCGCATCCTCGATATGATGCTGTATGACCAAAGGCACCGCAGTTCACACAATATAGTTTTTCTTTTGGCTCCGCCTGAGCCAATTTGCACTCGCCGGGAGCATGAATGTCTTTGCATTTAACACACCTATATTTCATGGCGCAATTGGCAGCCGAATGCCCGAATCTTTGAAACCTGTAGCACTGGTTGACCTCACTTTTCTGGAGGCGTTCCCACCTCACCAAGCGGAAGTTCAAGTACCGTATTTTCTGCAGGGCACTCGAACTACTTTTGCTGGAAATCTGGACTAAGTAGTGAGGCAAGTTTTTGCGCTCCACAATCGATCTCTTCTCGTTGCAAAGTTTTTAACTGAAATAAATTGTATTTCTGGTGCAACTTCTTGGAGCACCTGAAGGAGATCGACTGTGTGCTCACCACAGTCCAGACCCTTCAATAAAAAGGTTTGGTTCTTTTCGCTTTTCGGGGTGTACGTGAAATGCGGAACATCTCCAGAATTTAAGGCACTTTTTGTTGCCTGGAAATCAACCAACGACTTAGTCCTAATTGTCAATTTATCGGCATTGACTCATTTTATCTTAAAATCTTTTAGCTTATTTTCGGCTGCCAATAGCCGAACCATATCTTTGCCCGTTTGCCCAAATACATTGATTGGTGGGACTTTTTCTTTTTTTTCATTAATCTTAACGGACGGACCAGCAGACAAACCTTTTGGTTTTTTCTCCCGATTTTTAATTTTAAGGTATTCAATGAACTCATTATCTAACTTAGACGTTTAACCTGGATCCTCTTCAATGCTCATCGTTTCTTCAAGAGCAGCTAGCGCTGCATAGTAATTTCTGCTGTCGTTTGCGTCTCCTGCGCCGAGGACATCCTCTTGATAAGCTTCTTCCTTTGGCTTTTTAGTTTTCTTGTCTTCGATTTTTGAATTTGCTTGTCGGCCTTTCTTGGTTTCTTTATCTTTGTTGAACGTTAACGCTCAACAAGTGCTCCTAACGGTTTAACTCGAAGCTTGAGCTCTTCATTTTCTTTTTCAATTTTTTCAGCTTTTTCTTTGTCTTTGATCAGCTGCTCGATTTCGATTACCGATAGGATTGTCGGTTTTTCTTCTTTATCGTCGTATCTTCTTTTTAATTTTTTTTCGCCCGTCATCGTTGGCGATGGGCACGGACCGTCTGGTTGATGGCTGAAGCCATCGGGCTCCTCCATCTCGTTGCTTTTGCAGCGAGACTAGAGGGAATGTTCTCGGACCGGGACTTCCCTTGAACGTATTTCCTTTTTTGATTTTTCTTCAGGAAATGAATTTCAGGTATTCGATAAATGCTCGAATAATTCGACGGTGATGGTTTTCAATTAAAAAAAATTATTTACAACTGACTTTTGTGAAAAATTAATTAATTTTTAAAATTAATGACAGGAGCGATTAAAAACACGTCTACACGCAACGAGTGCTAGACGTAGAATCCCATCGACGGCGTATCCACACCGTTCGTCGCTAGTGCCTCCAACAGTTGGTTCTTTATTAACCGGACCATCACGTTATCAAAACATTTTTTTAGTGTATCACTTTCCGTGGTTACCCCACACCTGAGTTATAATCGACACTTCTTTAAAAACTTTACAAACTCGCGAACAAATAAAAAAAACCGGTTTAGTTAAATCAGTCGTTGTTTTTCGAATTCTCGTGTCAGTTGTTTTTTCTCCGTCTCTTCTTCTTTACAGCAGGAGAATGGTTCATACACTGACTAATAGTTCTTATACAAGCGTCAACTAGTGGTTTTATACAAACTAAATTTTCGTTACAAATGTATTATCTTGATAGCTATAAATAGACACGCTGAGAATGAATTTACTTCAGTGTCCTGCTCATCACTCAAAATATTTTAAATAAAATCAATATTTCAGTTTTAAAAATCAATAAAAACGTATGTAATTCAAAAAGTATTTCTCCATATGGCAGACAAAATGTTCCAGCCCTTCTGATGTCACCTTTAACAAGTCCCTGAATCAGAATTTCTTTTTCCCTTGCTTACGATAACTCAACATTCATACCAATTTCGTAATTAATTTGCTCTTTATCTATATCATAACTGATAGCAATTTCAACAAATTATGTCACGCTTTGGCCGTATCAAACTAAAAGACTTAGTTCAGGGTATTTCTGTCACCTTGGGATTAATTGGAAACAAGCTAAAGAATTTATCCAAACATCTTCAATTCCCGTCCAGAATGTTTATTGAAAATATTAGAGGGATAGAAAATCTTCTTGCTCAAGCATTGAATGATACATAACCTGAAGATTTTCCCGTGTGCTTCCGTCCAACATATTTTAGATCATTAGAGCTAATTGGAGCCAATTTTCTAGAATTGCCAAGAGAGTTGCTTCTGCTTTCTTCCCAACGATGCCAGGAAGCAGCTCTAATGGGTAAGAATGTCAAAGGCCCTGGAAGAAATGCACCAATTAGAAGAGTTTTATTATCGATGGTACTTGATTTCCCCCGTGTTGTAAAGGAATTTGCGAAAGGAGTTTTCCAGCAAAATTGTTTAGGGGAGGAAGTTTAGATCGTCGAATTCAATGTCTTGATAGGATTTTTTCATTTTTTGTTAATAATCAAAATTCTTTGCTTTGAATCTTTTCAGTTCAAGGTGACAATGCAGAAATAACAATTGAAGCACATCATTTCCTTGGCTGGCTGCAACATGAACCCCAAAGTTTAGTCTGGCTGCCAGTCCTGCATCGACTGGCAGCGGCAGAATGTGCCAAACATCAGGTAAGTGGGTCATGTCACTCAAACATCTCATCCTCAACTACCACAATCGATTTCCGTTGAACTATTCAGAACTTGTACTCATCTCCGTGTATGTTATCCTTTCCAGGCCAAATGCAACATCTGCAAAGAATATCCGATAATTGGTTTTCGATATCGTTGTCTGAAATGTTTCAATTTCGATATGTGCCAGAAATGTTTCTTCTTCGGAAGGAATGCCAAAAACCATAAGCTAAGTCATCCAATGCATGAATATTGCACAACGGTAAGTTGTTATCCTGCAAGTCTTAATCAATCTTTTCATGCGTTGTTATGGTATTGGAGCATTTAATTTGATTGCGATTATTGGATTCAAGTCAAATTTCCTGCTTACGGAAAGAAAATTTGAAAACGATCCTTTAATAAATAAAATGAAAAATTGAAATGCAAACTTTTTAGATTTTTATTACTTTCTCAATAGAGTCCTAAAAGCTTTCCAAACAAGAATGACAAAATGCTGCCAATACATAATAAATATGAAAAACTTTACATACCGTCAGTTTTTCATTTCGATATACTCATAGTATCTTCATTCATGGAACTGGAAGATAAAGTTCTCGATAACTTTTCAATAATCTCAATAACTTTTTCAGACAACATCGACGGAGGACGTACGTGACTTCACTCGAGCGCTGAAGAATAAATTCAAAAGTCGAAAGTATTTTAAGAAACATCCTCGCGTAGGATATTTGCCGGTGCAGAGTGTGCTTGAAGGTATGTAGCACTCCTCCCATATCATCACTATCATCATTCTTTTCGGCTCGAGTTTTTTGTGTTTATATTTCTCAGTTTTTGCCACTATCCTTTTGATTTATGAGCTTTTGCTCGACTATTCGATACAAGCATAAATTTTGATTTATGAATTCCAAATTTAGGCGATGCTCTCGAGAGTCCTGCTCCTAGTCCTCAACACACTACACATACACTCCAGAATGACATGCACTCGAGACTCGAGATGTATGCATCACGATTAGCACAAGTTGAATACGGTACCGGATCGAATTCAACGCCCGATAGTGATGATGAACATCAGCTGATAGCACAGTATTGTCAATCTTTGCCAAATAACGGAAGTGCAGGAGGCGGATCTGGGCCGAAGTCCCCGGTGCAGGTGATGGCTGCCATGGATGCCGAACAACGCGAGGAGTTGGAGGCCATCATTCGTGATTTGGAGGAGGAAAATGCCACATTGCAGGCGGAATACGAGCGACTTCGATCGAAGCAGACACCTACAACGACCCCGGACGAAAGCATGAACTCTAGTGTTCCTAGTCAAGGACAAGTAAGTAATGAGAAAATCGATTTTGGGAAAATATTCGCCTAACATTTTGATTTACCAAGAATATATGTTGTCCATTTTCCATACTGATTGAGAAAATCGCATTACTTTATATGAATTTGAATTTTTTTCGCTCTATCAAGGAGATCTTACGGGTTGGCGGTCATTGATTTTGATGAAATTTTTAGCAATCGTGATGATCATCACCAATAAGCTTTCCTGTATGCGATTCGTCATACATATCAAGTGAATTCGAGAAAATCGCGTTTAAAGTTTATCTTTCCTGTAATGTTAATTAATTACTTAATATGAAAAGCTCAGTGAAACAGCAGGCATGGTCCAATGTAAAGTACTCCAACATGAACCTAACCGACAGTTCGTTTTCTCCAGCCTTGAATCGTTTTTTGCAAGGTTTTATTTAACTTGCTTTATTTGTATGTAAGTCTATAGAAATTTGCGACCTATTTTCCAGCCAATTCCTGACGTTTGATCGAGGTTAAAATTTCGCATATTTATGAACGCCAGGCCATGTATTTCCCATTTGAGTGAAAAACTAATACAAACATAATTTGCATGAAATTTTCCATCAAATGAGAAATGCAAACGTGGCCTATTTATGTTATAGCACATCACATAACTCTACACCATAAAACGGCACGTGAGCGGAAGGCCACTCTACCCGGCAAGAGCCCCTATAAAACAAAAGAAGGGAAGAGCGCACCCGATGTTTGGCTCATTTCAGTGTAGGAGCCTGCCATCGTTGCGGGTCCTATACCCGGTCAGGTTAAGAGAAAGTAAAGATCGAAGGTATCCGTTTAACAATGCATTATATTCATGTTAATGACAAGTTACAAATTTTCACTAAATAGACGAAAATTTCCTTCCACATTAAATTTAAATATATATATATATATATATATATATATATATATATATATATATATATTTTTTTTAATACCTCCATTCCCTTCCACTCTCTCCATCACACTTTCTTCGTCGCACCTGTACTTCAAATTTCGTCGTTTCTTCAGGTGTGCCACCCAGACAATGATTAGACCATCGGTATAAGGGGGCACACAAATTATGTGAATTTATCCTATTAATCTCATCTTGTCCATTTCGTGATCAGCTCTCAGAGATAAAAAACAACTTTGTATACGCCGTGGGAAAAAAAACTCTGAGTTATAAAGTTAGCTGTCATTTCAAGCATCTCGACGATAGGGTTTAAAGTGCCCTTAGATGCTATGTTGAAATTTATTGGACTGAGATTCTCCATAATAATATCTTTCTGCTATACAATCTCGACGATAGGGTCAAGAAAGGCCCTAAGATGCGATGTAGAAATTTATTGCACTGAGATTCAATCGTTGTTAAATAAATATTCTTTAAGCCTTTTTATAAAAACTTTAAGTGAGCTTGCATCCTTAACTGAATCTGGGAGATTGTTGTATATACGCAAGGCATCATTCGTAGCATCATTCTTTAGACGATCCGTTCTTGCAAAAGGTATTATGAATTGATTTACGTTCCTAGCATTGTAGTGATTTTTCTGCGATACTTTCATAAATTGAATATGTGATGACGAATTTGAATTCAAGCATTTAAAAATAAACTTGGCTTTCTCTGCTTCAACGATTTGAGTAAATGTTAATGCTTTCGCTGATTGGTACACAAATCTGGTTGGTGTACGAATTGGTAGATTTAGCATATTTTTATAAGCCTTGGTAAGCAACCTGGAGATGATATTAAGGTGTTGCTTTGATGACTGGCTCCAGATTACTACTCCGTAATGTAGTTTCGACGGAACGAATGCATTTAGCACCATCAGCTTGATATTGCTTGGAAATCCTTCATATCTTCTCAGTAATCCAATAACAGGAGCTAATTGTCTTCTTAAGTTGTTTATATGCGACAGCCATGTCAATCGTTGGTCGATGATGAGTCCAAGATATTTGAATTCCGCTACTCTCTCAAGTTTTTCGCTATTAATTCTTATATCAATGTTAATGTCTTCCTTGTTCTTCTGTTTGAAAATATTGTATTTGGTCTGAGAAGTATTTAGCGCTTGCTTATTATTACTTAACCACAAATGATATGTACTTAGATCCTCATTAATGGTATTCTCTAAGTAATCTTTTTCGTATCCCGAGTAAAGTAGAACTGTGTCATCAGCATATAGTGCATAGTGTCCCTTTAGTCCACATGTATTTAAATTGTTAGTGTATAACAAGAATAAGGTAGGGCCAAGTATGGAGCCTTGGGGAACGCCTGACTTCATAGGTGCCAAGTCGTTCAATACATTATTGACTACTGTTTTCTGCGATCTTCCTTTTAAGTAATTCCTAAAAAGTTTTCTTTGGTTTCCCGTGAATGCCATATAATTCGAGTTTACGAAGTAAATGTTCATGATCCACCGTACCAAATGCCTTTTTCAGATCCACAAAAATGGCAGCAACATAGTCACCCTTGTCAAGTCCTGCATTTATGAAACGCGTGACTGAGAAAAGAGCATCAAAAGTTCCTTTATTTTTCTGGAAATAAAACTGTTGTAAATTTAAAATTGAATTTGCCTTAATGAACGATGATAGACAGATGTTTATTAATTTTTCGAATATTTTACTAAATCCTGTTAAAAGCGCGATCGGGCGGTAATTATTTGGATGCATACGGTCTCCTCCCTTGAAGATTGGGACTATTTTTGCTAGTTTTCCTTCCTCAGGAAACGTTCCCTTCCTAATATGTTTGTTTAGACAATTTGCAACACAATCTGCTATCTCTTCCTTTATAAGTTTTTTTTCATCCATGGTGATATTGTCTATACCTGGTGCTGTATTTTGCTTCAATTCATCAATAATTTTTATTACTTCAACTTTGTTAGTTAGATGCATGTGAAAGGAAGATTTGGGCGACGTAATTGTAGAAGTAAAATTGCTTGTTGGCGCTAGCTGGATTCCATTGGCAATTTTTTCACCTATAGTTGAAAAAAAGATATTGAGGTTACTTGCAGCTTCAAATGCATTTGCTGAAGATGAGTTCTCTATGGTGAAATCCTGGGTCGTAGAATTACGCGGTGAGTTTCTTTTAACTTCATTTATTATGTCCCATATTTCATGCGCATTGTTGGCCGCTGCATCTAGTCTTTTGGAGTAATACAAAATTTTGCTTCTTTCACAACACGTTTAGATGTTTTATTGGCTTCGATGTATATAAACCTGAGCGACTGATCATTCATGTTCCGTTTCTAGTTCATATAAGCCTTCCGCTTGTTCTTACTTGCCTCAATAACTTTTCTGGTTATCCATGAATGTTGACGACAACTTATTTTTTTCTCCGTAGTCGAGGTGTCCTTAGCTTCCATTATGATGTTTGTGAGCTCCACTAAGTTTGATGGTTTTTGGTTAATTAATAAAACCTTAAGATTTGATCTAAAGAGGTCCTTATTTAAGTATTTGAAAACTTTGTAAGCAGGCTTTTGCTTTTTATTTATTTTAATGCCTTGAATAACAACTTGCAAAAGACGATGATCAAGTTTAGGCTAGTCCTCTAGAGTATAAGCAATTTTCCCAGCAATTTGATTATCATTTGTGACTATGTGATCCAGGCAGGTATTAGATGCTAGTCGGGTAGGTTGAAGTGGGTTCACAATAGTGGCACCATTCGTTTCTAGTACGTCGTTGTACATCCTTGACTCATTAGATTCAACCATTAGATCTATATTCGTATCGGCAACTGTGATCAAATTATTTTCCATAGAATATAGTTCATCTAATGCCAAGCACAGGTCTTGCGCGTTAAGTCGGGTGGGGTTGTAAAATGTGCCAATTTTTATTTTCTTTCCAGGGCATACTAGTTCGATGACTATCGTATTGTATTTATCCGGTATTACTCGCCTCTTTACGAAATTAAGAGTTTTTTTAATATAAATTGCTGTTCCTCCACCTCTTCCGGGCCTGCAGGAAAATACAGAATTGTATCCCTGAATGTTGTAGTACCCCACTTCCTCGGAATATATCCAGACTTCATAAAGTCTAATTAAATCTATATTCGAATGTTGCTTTACATAAATTTGAAGTTCGTTAAGTTTTTGTCTTAAACTTCTTATATTACCACAGAGGATAGAAATTTGGGTCTTCAAATATCTTTGTATTATTGAATGGCATATTAATCATCGTAGTTAATGCTTCTCTTAGCAATCAAAATCCTACGTTTTAATTCTGGGCATTCCGTCGAATATACCCGGTGTGCATGGCCAATTTTCTTACCATTTTCCATACAATTACAACATTTTTCAGCTGAGCTTTTACAGTCTCTTGTATCATGCTGTGATCCACATTTTGCACACCTCAGTTCCCCTTCACATTTTGATGTCTTGTGATTGAACTTTTGGCATTTGAAGCACCTCGTGACGTTAAAATCTTCCTTTATGTAGTATGATCCATAGTCGATATTAACATATCTATTCGCTATCTTCTTGAACATTGTTCCATTCACCTCTAAAATATGTAACCATTTTCCGCTCCGTATTCTTCTAGCGTGAACCAATTCCATTTTATCTTCATCTAAAATGTTCGGGTTCAGACTTTGGATTTCAATTCTTAGCTCCTCGTTTGTGAATTGCTTCTCTAATCCATTTATAACCAATCTTGGTTGAAGAGACTTAGTTTCCATTATTTCGTATCCCTTCATATTTTCCTTAATAATATTGAGAAGCGTAGATGAATTTTCATTCGAAGAAGTCTTAATAATTGCTCCACCATTTCGAATCGGACGGACTAGCTGGAGAGGAATCTTGCATTGAGAGGGTCGGATTTTAGATTTTAAATCGGAAAGAGTTTGATCCGAGCTTGAATGGGCTTTGGGCTTGATGATTGTGCCTTTTTGTGATGTTGTGTTTGTGCGTTTTTCTTTCTGCAAATCAGTATCCAATTTGGTCACATCTGCATATGTAATTTAATTTACATGAGTGCTTTCTTTCCATTAAGGCACTGAAGGTAGACTTCAGTTCAATTAGCTGGTTGACTGTTTGCTTCATCTGTTCCATGAGACGATCATCTTTTAATTTTTTGTTATAAGATTTACAAGCGGAGCACATCCAAAGAACATCTTGAGTAAGATATCTTTCTTCAGACATTTTAATACAGCTTATGTGGAGTCACTTATTACATATTCCATCACACCCTATTCCTTGTTCCGAATTCTTAGCGGTCTTTTTGCATTTACCACATTTGTTGCATTCCACCGTTGACATTTTCCTTATTTATTATTTTAGGAACTCTTACCAATAATAGTTGAAAAGGATTCAATCACTACTATTTTAATCTTATGATAATAATTATTCTTTTATAAATTGTCTGCAATATCAAATTATTACGCGTAGGGGAAATAATATTAATACACCTTATAAAATTAATTTGAAAATTATCAATAATAATTAGTTGGAAAAATTGTTATTAAGTTTATTCTAAATTTCATAAATTTATTATAAATTTTCTAAATTTATTATAAATTTTCCAAATTATCTTCGTACTACACGAGAATCCCTCTCCTCGTACAAAGAATAATTGGAAAATCTAGCGGTTTATTGCAGAATTTTTAAATGTAAAATTTCCTCTAAGATAATGTACTTATCCTTGATTTTCACTCTTGAAAATACCGAAATTCTAACACCAGATTCACCAAATCATGAAACAGCTGATTTCACTTTAAAATTCCACTTTTTAAACGTTTTTTCTATAGAGCTGATAAATTTCACGTCACCACCTGACAGTTGTCACTGTCCGATCCTTTTTTCTAAAGGAGTCGGTATAATTCAACCGACTCCTTTAGAAAAACGAATAACGCACCCTCTTCGCAAAACTATGTTAACTTTACAGAAGGGCTAATTACATTAAATTTAAATATATAATTGAATTGACTATTTTTCAAAAGAAAAGCAACAAAAACTCGATTGAGTATGAGCCCATAAGCAATTTACATTGTCTGTATTTTACGAAAAATCTAAGATTGTGGACGTAAGTAGTAAATGTAACTTGAAACCCTTAAAAACATCGATTAACAAGGAATTGAGCAGAGACTTACTCTAGAGCGGTCAAACTAGTATTATTGTTCATAGAACTCTGTTTTATGGTTCATAGAATTTTTTTTGGCAGTCTGGAACTACAGTCAACAATACTTACTTTTTCGGTGGAAGTTATGATAAGCCGTTGTAAGGAAGGCCATATTGGATAGTACCACCATGCACTCCAGCAATGCAAAAAACGCTATACACGCCAGGTTCGCAATATTTGTAATGCCGAATGAAGCAATAACCGGCACCTGTTGCTTCCGCGACCACTGAACGAGCTATTTTTTTATTATAAAAATTAACCAGCAACACATAAACATTTACGCCTCACTTGAAGCACTGAACACGATGAACCGTAATTGGTGTATTTCGTAATGATCCACTGATGTATATAGCAATAATCCTAATTTCGTCAAATTTTCCAAAATGCTCAAAACAAATGTCACTTGGCAAAGCTCTTTCTTTTTTTTCATAAATATGTACTCATCACTTGGAGCAATATACACGATGAACCATAATTTGTGTATCTTATAATGATCCACTGATGTATGCAACGAAAAACCTTATGGCGACAAATTTTCCAAGGCGCTCAAAATAAACGTCACTTGACCAAGCCCTTTTCATTCGCCCTCGCAGCGCATCAGCCCAATATGCAAAACATACTTTTGCGATTATCAAACGACTCAACATGTGAACGACACTGCGCCGGCAATCACGCACTTAACTACGAATTCTTCGCTTAGAAAACGTGAATTCTCGTAAATTCTTCCCTTCGTCGTGACTCAAATGAAAGCGATGAAAAATCACTTTTGACAACATTTTTGTTGTTACGCCAAAACGAAACTTTTACACACACTCCCTTTGTTCCGTGAACCTTTAAATCGTGCGGATATAGCATCGTCTGTTGGGGAATTCCCGCTTGTTGAAAAATCTGTGCTGAATTACCAACAATTGTTGTGGCTTGCAATTCACAACACTGCCAAATGAAAATTAACACTGCTCGGATAATTCACTGTTTTCATACCACCTTGAAACTGCCTGTGGCTCGGCGTTGGCCTATCAAATGCTCGAGTGCACAAACGTCGTCCATCACCAGAAATAAGCGCAAACACTGCGCATCACCGAATTGCACGCTAATCCCTACGCCGCGAAATACACCAGCAACGAGCAATTGAATTATTCCAATTGGAAAATTTCAAAATCTTCACCAGGCAACGATTGCGCGCAGCCCGCAAACAAGTTGAACGCAAGTCAAACGAGCACATCCCACAAATCGCGAGCAATACTTGTCAGCAGCGAATTGAGTCTCCTTCACTAATTGAATCCGCAGCGGCAACCAAACGGGGCCCGCGAAGTGTATGCCTCTCGCGAAATTCGTCGTCTCGCAGCTTCGCTACTCGGAACTCGCGGTTTTCGATTAACGGTTTGACGGCCGCAAGGCTGGCAAAGCTCGGAAGCGCGTGCAATTCACGTAGCGAACACTTAGTCTACGTTGTGTATCGTAATATGTTCAATTAGCGCTAAAACATGCGTACAAGGGGCTGAAACAAGCGTCACGCACAACTGCCTCGCCCGGTCATTCAATTCAGACTCTCTCGTTGTTGCTGGTTGTCACCTTGCAGGACCGCTCACAACCAGTCAGCGAGCCTCCTATCCACTTTCCATTTCATTGCGAAAGTGCAATCGTGGATAAGCTCCGTTTGAAAGGGGTTGCCGTCTCCAGATTTCAATTGCAAATTTAAGTGATGAATATTATTTTAAATTTACAATTGAAATTTGGATCAGCATTATGTTGGTTTTCAAGCAGTTTGCTTAGATGACTGCTCAATTACTACACAAGTTTAAGTTAGGTGAATGTGAAGTAGAAATACTTATCTTTTCTAACTAAAGCAACAATACTTTTTTTGTATACTTAACTCTTAACAATAATTCTGAAATGAAGTTTTATATGTGTGCCTCAATCCACGGTTCGAATAATAGAGAGCTTTTGTACCGCCTTCATGTTTTATTTTATTTCTTACCTGTACCCCTGGTAAAGTGTCTAAGAAATCAATGGTGCCGATGTTACTGAATTCTTCGCGCCATTTATAAGAAAGGCTGCTTTTAATCTTTCGATAGAGATGTTGACTTCCCTTACATTTTTTTGGTTTGCGAAGTGATTTACGCACAGAGTGTAGGACTCCCATGCTTGCAAGAAGGCGACGGGACCAACCACTAAATACCTCGCCAGTCAACCCGAAAACTCAGTATGGGACCAAATGAAACATTACTTTGGGCCAGGTATTGTGTTTTTACGCTGTGAGGCGCCTTCAAGCTGGGGACCCCTTTCCTAGCGGGAGGGGAGAGGGGAAGAGGAAGTGCCAGACAAGTGATCCCCCAGCCCCAACGCCTCCGGCTGCTGCGGGTCCTTTCATCTTTTAGGACTGCCCAAATATAATTTGCCTGCAGGCCCCATTTGCCAACAGCTTTGAGCATCACTCGACTATATTATCCGGGGTGAGCTCCCTCGTCTCCCTGTAGAGGGCCCTTTGCAGCCTGTCCCATTTCGTGCACGCAAAAAATGCGAGGCAGGCATTGTCTGCCTCTCCTGGGCAAAGCCGACAATCGGGGGACTGTGCCCTGCCAATCTTGTGCAGGCACAACTAAATACATCCATGCCCGCTCAAAAGCTGAACCAGATGGAAGTCAGTCTCACCATGCCTTCGATTTGGCCACGGTCTCACATCCGGAATGAGGCGCGCAGTCCACCTTCCCTTCTTACAATTCATCCAAGACTGCTGCCAATCCTTGAGCGATCACTATCTCTTCTCGCGGAGTACCGTCCCCTCGCATCCTCGTTTTGGCGCAGGTAAATTGCACGGCACTCTCTAGCAAGGAGGACGACAGGAATCACGCCTACAATAACTCTCACCGCCGAATCAGTGACTGTCGGATACGAAGATGCAATCCTCAGTGCTCCTCTTCTCTGTACCTGGGACAAACGTTTTCGGTATACCTCCTTGCTGAGAGCGTCGCCTCATACTTCTGCTTTGTACAGTAACACTGACCCTACAGCACTTATCAAGAGGCGTCTTCGTGATGGGCTGGGTCCCCTACGTCGGCCATAAGTCGACTCAGAGCCGATACTACGGAAGCAGCCTTCTCAGCCGTTGCCCTGATTTGCTCAGAGAAACTCATCTTCGAGTCAATTAGTAGCCCCAAGGTACGTCACCGATGGCTTCGATTTGATTCGTAAGTCGCCAATACTGATCATCCTTACTCTAGGGATTTTCTTTTTTATCAAGATGACCATTTTGGTTTTCTACAGTGCTAATCTGAAGCCGCAAACAATCATTCAGTCTCTCACTCGGCGCATTAGCATACCTAGCCTAGGTTGCACCTTTTCAACGGTACTTCCAGCGACCAGAGCCGCAATATCATCCGCATAGCCGACCAAGCGCGACCCATCTGGCATCTCAAGTCTCAATAGCCCGTCTTAAGACACATTCCATAGGTCTGGATTAAGGATAGATTCCGAGGTAACACCCGATGTGCAGGCTTCGGTCCTTCAGGAAGTCCCGCAGAAGCCGCATAAGATATTTTGGAACTTGAAAAGGGGCTTCCAGCATATGCAGAATATCCACTCATCTAGTGGAGTTGAACGCGTTCCTAACATCAAGTGTCACCAACAGGACGATCCGTCGCTTGGTGCGGCTATATGCCTCTGCCTTTTGGATCGCGCTCACCATCTCCGCATTCACATCAATGGTGTAACGTCCTGCTCTACTGCCGAGAAAATAGGTCGCCAGCAGCACGAATTACGTCAGTGAGTCTTCCCTTTATGAGTTCTCTAGAACTTTCCCAGCAGTGTCTAGCATGCATAACGGGTGGTATGCAGACAGTGATCTTGGATTTCCCTTCCCCTTGCTGATCAGCACGAACCTCGGCACCTTCCAGTGTACCGGGAAAACCCCGTCCCGTCGGCAAGCGTTGAATGTGCTGAGTAGCAAGCCAGGGCAATAGTGTTCGACACGCTGCAACACCTCAGCCGGGACACCATCTGAACCTGTAGCCTTCCCCGCTTTCAGTGAAAGGACTGCCTCTTCCAGTTCCGGTTGTGTGAAGACTGGACACTCGTCTGCTGTTTCACCATGGACAGCGTCAACACGGATGTTATTGGCGGAGAAGAGTGCCCCCACTATCTCGTCCATCTTCGCCGCATCATGTATGCAAGGCGTTCGTAGGGCACCAAGCTTCCGCATAACTAGCTTGTAGCCAATACCCCACGCATCCTTATTCAATTGTCCAGTAGATCTTGCCAGCAGCGAGCTTTGCTGTTTTTAATCAATTTGCGAAAACATTTCCTAGCCAACTTATATGCTGCTACGCGGTTACATGCCGCATCAGAGTTCGGTGCCCGTTGAGCCTCACGCCAAAGTTTGTGACACTCCCTTCGCTTTTCAGCGATTTCAGTTGACTACTAGTACGCTGGGGGCTTGCCGTGCCGTGGTTTTCGGCGGGGCATAGAAGCATTGCAAAAAGTCTTAATGATGCTTATAATTCAGTTCACCACGTCTTGAGCTGCCAGTTCTTCCATCCCCTGCTAATCTCGACGTTGCATCCAATTGTAGAAGGCCGAGAGCATAGATGTCGGGAGACAACATCACTGATCTCGAGCAGAATGCACTAATGATCACTGGCTGAGTAATTCTTTGATACTCTCCAATTGTGTATCCTCCATACTAAGGACTTTAAGGCGAATTTCACGTCCGGTATGGTTCCTTCACAGCCAATACGGCGAAAAGTCCGCGTACTTCTGGTGTTTGGTACAACAAGCGCTGTCCTGGCTGCCGTTTCTAGGACTCGTTTTCCTCGCGGATCTGTTTGAGGTATGCCCCATTCGATTGCTTTAGCGTTGAAGTCTCCTCTAACGAGCGCGTTCCCGTCTGCGTTCGAGACAGCGCCCTCTCAAGGCATTAAGCTTGATATCGATTCATTCGGCGTTAGTTACACACTAAAGAAGGTGGTCTATGAGCACCGACTCCACACGAAACCATCCCCCCGTCCATAGCTCTCCGCCTAGAAATCATTATTTAGAACCCAGATGACGGCAGTAGTAGTTTCATCAGGATACCATGATACCGAACTTTTATCATGGTGTTTTTCACTCATCAGCAAAAAGTCGGCTTTCATATTCCTCGCAAACAGCTCAAGCAGATTTTGGGTGGTTGAGCTGCGGTGTAGGTTTAGCTGCAGGATGTGGGTCATCGAAGTTCTGATTTTGCCTTGTTTAGGGCGTCCTGGCAAACCCAGCATTTTCCTAGTCCCATTTCACTGCATTTGCAACATAGGGACTTCCTATCGGGTCCTTTGCATACTTGAGCAGTGCGACCATAGCCAAGGAATTTACAACATTGAACAGGCGCTGCTCTTTGCCGTACTCTACAGACAATTCAACCTATTCTTACTTTGCTCTTATTCAGAAATTGTTCGGCGTCCTTTTTGGTCAAGTCAATTATGGCCATGCCCTTTCCCCTATGGAAAACTCTCTTTTGATGGCCTCTTCTATAGTGGCCAGATCCGTGACGCAGTAAATGTCTCGTATTTTGATCGTTGCCATCGGCTCGAGCGAGACTATACTTGCGCTTTTGCCAAGGAGTTTCTTTACTACGCCACAGAAGGCTTCCCTATTGTCGGCCACTGCTCCGAATTCGACCAGTATGTGGCTCGGTTGCGTTGGTCGTACTGGTTTAATGGCAGTGTTGGTGTCTTCGGGGCTTACGTTTTCCCTGACATCCTGCAGCACCTCCGCGTACGATCGAAGATCTTGGGGCTTTACGAGCAGTGCCTTCTGCGGTTTTCTTCGCTCCTTTTGTCAGTACTATCTGGAACCCCTGATCTGGCGTTCTACGCCAATCAGGTGCCTTTTCTTTTCGTCTTTTCTCCCGATCACCTTTGATTGGACTAAGCACCATTCTTTTATTGATTTTTGATAGTGGAGCTATCTGCGCATGCCCTTTAGACTTAGCCCTCAACGCTTCATTAGCCTTCTGCTCTTCTTCGGCATTCTGGTCTTTTTCCACCTTTAACCAGCTCTTCTGATAATGCCCTAGTGGTCTAGGAGCTCCTCTAGTCCAAGGAGCCCAAACTGTTTGTTGATTTTTGGTGAGTCGTATGCAGATTATATTCTTTTCAGATCATCTCCCATTTTTGGAATAGCCTTTCTTCTTCATGTCGCTGGGTGGTAATTGTACTTTGCGGCCATCGACCTTGCGGGAGGTTATCGGCTTCCGTTTCCGAATACAATACTTCCGCCACATCTTCGACGTTGGCGATGAATCCACACAGCGTCGCTTTATTTGTCTGTTCACTTCTGTCTTTTCCTGCTGTAATATCCTCCTGGGCTTCAGGATAATTCATTATTATTTCGGGATTTACGACCCTTGCTTCAGTCGCTTCGGTAGCAATCGCAGCAATGACTATCGAATTCTCGATGTTCTTTATATCTTCCTCCACCTCTCGAACATCTGACGCGTCCAACAGAGTTTCCCGCTTTTCCCTTCTAGGAAGCTCTGGCATTCACATAATTTTTTTTTTTGCTGTGTCCAAACACCGCAGAAATCTCAGTCTGGACAAGATTGCCTGTTAATCTCTATTTTTCGTCCATCTTCACTGTCTTTGTATTAATTATTAATCGTCGGTTTTGTCGTCGCTAGTACCGCTCCCGATATTCTGTAAACATCGTGGCTGTAGCCGTTGGTTGCGTTGTTGTTGTTATTGGATTCTTTTTTTGGGTCTTTCAAATTTTTTCAGGAATTTTGGTTGCTAGAGTTTTATTAGGTTCTCCTTCGGAGCCGCTATCTCTGTTCGTGTGTATAATCACCTGTTGATCCCATGGTTATTTTTGCAGACCAGGGAGGTCATGTTCGGGTTGGCACAAGCCCTTATGCAGACAAGTGCATAGAGCCAGACCAGCGCTAATCGGGAGTCGGTCTCAACCGAGCTTACGCCACCAACTGTATGGTGCGAACTTTGAACGTATTCCGAGGCATGCCAATGTTTTACCGGGACGGAGACAGTATTCATGCAATATTGTACATTCGATTAAGCTAAGGATTTGCCTTTCACTGGCTAAAAACCGTAGCGTCGTAATCGCCCATAACGTTTCTGCACCACAGTGTAAATTTTCGCGATGCAAGCCTTCCACTATGAGCTTCGTGGCTGGGTCTGCTGATGAGATGACGATTAAGTGTTTTCTGTCATACGCAAGAATAGATGCTTCTAGGCGACCAGCTACTCGAATTATGCCATTCTCGCCAAGAATGGGGGAGAGGTTGCTTAAAATGCTTGATTCTTCACTCCCCTATATTTTTTAAGTTGGCATACTTCTTCAGCGAAATCAAATTTCTGCATCTGCCGAACTATAATAACGGTGGGCTTTATCGACTGCTGATGATTTTGTGTAAGCTATGATGCGTTGTAGTTTACGGAATTTATTTTTATGATTGACGTTGTAGATAATCTCATCATTTGTCGCATCGGCTAAGGGCTCCTGAGTAGTTGGTAGTGCTCCCTTTTTAATTTCAGTAATGCTAGCCAGCTGGTTTTTTCTTCTCAAAATCCCTGGTGATAACGACTCGTCACCATGCAGAAAAAGATGGCCATCAAACCAATGATTACATGTTGCTAATTTTTCTGGCACAGGCCCTCTAGGTACAATATTCGCTTGATTCAGTTTTGTATTGACACGCCGCGATTGTTTGGGTCTCGAATGCTCATGAATTTTTGCGATTCAGTTTCCAACAAAACTTAAAAAGATTATGCTTTTGCATATATCCATGCTAGAACGATTTGGGAATCTGTCTACAGGAGCGTCTTGGCATCATGAAGCCCTACATGGTCTTTGACTCTTGTGACTAGTTGAGAATATAATTCCAAACGAAGCAAAGTTTGTCTTTGTAGAGGGGCCACCCTTGACTTAGCACATAGAGTATTCACCAGACGTCTTTTATTTTCAATAGTTAAATAACTGCACCATAAGCCCTTTCAAAGGAATCAACAAAGGCGAGTATTTAAACCAACCTTGGGTTTTTCATTTCCAAACATATGCCTTGGGGGCTTGATGTTGTCTAGCAGTTGCATGCTATCTCCTTCTGTAATTCATCATCTCGTTCAAGGTTGTGCGCTCAAAATTTGTTGCAGAAATATCTTTACTGTGATTACTCCTGGAGCCATTATTTCTAGCGAGTCAAATAATCCCGCCATCTCTGAGCCGACAACTTTCTTCATGATGCGTTCTTGATTGTTAAATCATGGGTACGATAATTCAATTGGAGCGGTTCACGCATGAGTGTCCTATCGGCGCTACCGTGCAAAGCAACTAGGTCCAAACCATCATATTCGCCAGCCCAAAGCATCAATTCCAGGTAGTGTCCAAAGTGGAGTCCAGATCCATTCAGGGTCGTTACCTGTCTTCCCAGCAGGGAGCCTCATGGCGCTCCCCATATCCTCGGGTCCGTGGGGGTGGCGCTCCCCAAAGAATGCCAGCCTACAAGAGTATTCCTGTCGGCCAGCATTTCCCCTTCGGGGTTTCCTCGCGTACGTGGGGGCGGAACTTTCCAAAGAATGCTAGCCTCCAAGAGTATTCCTGTCGGCCAGCCTTCCCCCTGCGGGAAACTTTCCTTACATTGGCGTTAACGGAATGAACGAATAACGACAGTCGCTCGATAATTCGATGCGGTCTAGTGAACGTTCGCGTTAGCGATTTCCTTACGGAGTACACCCTAATATACACATGTCAGCAAGAATGAAGTTCCTTGTAGATGAATGTGACCCTATTGGTGTGATGCTCTATTGGCTTTGGTCGCAGTTCCTTCATAGGCTGTCCGATTTTCTCTAAGAAAACGTGAGGTTTGCACTTATCAATACGAAAGTGAGCAAACGACTCTCTTCGTAATCGCAGAATCATTCCATAGACTTATTCGATTGAGGAAGTGCTGAAGTCCTTCTTAAAACTGCTTTGCAATATTAGCAAGATGGTAGAAAGGGCGTCGGCTCACTGAGGATTATCCTCGTGATACATAATGCCTGCGTTGAGAGAATGGTGTCAATGTTGCTAGTTGGGATTGGGGGTTTTTGAGGGGGAAGATGGTTTAGTTTGTATTTTTATATCTGCAAAGCAGACAGCTGGCTTCGGAGATATGGGCAAGCCCTCCCCATCCCGATCTTCTTCAGCCTCCTCTTCCTAATCTCTTCTTCTTCGCAGCTTCTTCTTCCTCTTCTTCCTGCATTTCTTCGTCAGGGTTGACGCTCTCATCTTTTTCATCACTGGAAAAGGAGGCTGACTCAACCGGTGGTGATGGGGAGTTCCCCAACTTTGGGTTTCACTCGCCGTTTGTGGCTTTTTCATTTTGAATACGATATTTATCAACTCCTCGTTTTTTCTCCTATGTTCACGATTTTCTTCATGAGCCTTTTGTAGTTGCAATTGTGCACTTTGCAGTTGCTCCCGTGTGAACTGTAGTTCTTTGATCACTTGATCAAGCTGACTTTGCATCTAATGGAGTTGGTTGGCTTGGCTTTTGAGAATAGTCGTTTGTTTGTCTGGATCATTTCCCGGTCCCATCATAATAGATCCATTTTTCTTCCCCAGTCACGATCCGACGAAAAATGATTTCTTTTAATGGCGCTCAAGCAGCATTTCAGACATACAGAAGCGCCGTTCAACTCATAGGTGACCCAATTACCTTGCTTCTGAATGCATCAGGCGGCTTTCAAACGTTTCGAAATGGCTTGCTGAGTCACTCCCAACGATTTGGTAAGTTCATCTTGCGTTTGACACGAATCCTCATCGATTAGCGTATTCAATTCTTCGTCTTCAAACTTTTTTGGCTGTCCTGTGCGTTCTTTGTCTTTGATGTCGAAATCGGCACTTTTGAAGCGTTGAAACCATTCAAAATACTGTGTCGCCATAAACTTCTACAAGCAAACGATGACTTTCCGCAGCAGTTTTCTTTGCGAAAAAATGACTCAACAGAACTTCCCGCAAATGCTTTCTTTTTCTCCAATTTTCGAAGCCATTCATCGTAAAAAATAATAATGATGCACACAAGATAAAATTGTTTTGTTGACTGATACTGATAGCTGTCCAATGTAACTTCAAAATGACATATATATAAAGTTCGAGCTTTCACGATATTTGTTAGTACGGACATCTAGCGTCAAATTCCGGTTATTAAGTTGTACACCCAATACTTCACTTGCTGATAACTCACATCAACGTCCTATATGATTCCGGGCTTCCCCAAGACTGTTTTCGTCAAATGCAACAATCCCAATTGTATATATGGCAATTTGCATACAACCATGATAATGCTTAGCTATATGCAAATTTTCCTACACGCAGAAACAGTTACATTTGATGAAACCTAAAAGATTTCCTTGCGTCTGGGGGAACTCGAACCCACGGTCCCAGTAAATCCCCCAGATTGAGAGACCGTCACGCTATCATCGATATCAGCTTCCGACATTCATCCATGCACTCAATACTTAACTTCAATTGAGCAAAGCATTTGAAAGCTTGCATCAACAGTATCGTAATTGAATAAAATTATGTTAGTTGGAAGGAAAGAATGATATTTGTTAGTAGAAAGTAAAGAACGAAATTTCGTTTGTGGGAATTTAAAAAGAATTTTGTTGCTGAGAAAGATAAGATTATTATTTATTTATTTTTTGTATTTAAAAATAAGGTAGGAAACATAACATTTATGAAGACAGAGATTTAAAACATAGGTAAATAATTGAATATTTTTATTTAAAAAAGGAAAAAAGGTGTGTGACTAAAAGAAGTTGGAAAATTATACCTATGAAGCTGAAATTTTTGTCTGGGAGAATTCACAGCAAGATGCGACAGCGCTATACTATTAAGTCTAGCTTACACTTTAAAATTGATCTTCTCAAATATCCTAAAATCAGTGGCTGTAACGAAAACTAATTGGTATTTGGTACTACGAATCCTGCAAACTTCGTCAAAATCAATGCCCCGTAAACCGCGAGGTTCCCCTGTTGATGCAATTGAAGCACTTTACAAAAGTTTAGAATAATTTTGTCAATTTAAAAAAAAATATTGAAAAAAATCCTATTAGTTACCATACAAGCAACGTAAAACCAATCATCACATCTCAATTTCGAAAAAGACAGATGCCATTCATGCAAAAATGACCCTGTTTTGAGAATAAATTTCACTAAATTCTATTCAAAATATTCTTGAATTTTTTCCCAGCTCAGTTTGAAACTACCCAATTGGTGGTTGAAAATTGGAAGGAAATTTCGTTAATTAATCTATTCATTTAGTCGACCAAAGTTAATTTCATTAAAACATTTTTTTTCAGGATATGATGGCCGAGGCAAAACTCCTTCGTCAGCACAAAGGACGGTTAGAAGCTCGCATGCAAATCCTCGAGGATCATAATCGTCAGTTGGAAGCCCAATTGCAACGCCTACGTCAGCTGCTGGACGAGCCTAATAGTATTAGTACGAAACCATCAACGTTACAAACCAGATCCGTTACGGCTTCCCAACTCAACACCGAATCGCCGGCCAGGATGCAGCAGAACGGTCACTATGAACAGAATTCAAGTGAGTCCTTTCCCGATACCATATCGAGTAGAATATCCTTTTAATTAAATTACTGCTATCGTATCAAGTCTACGCAAACTTCATTTGCAATAACAATAACACTTTAGAACGGTAGTTAGTTAAGCCACATACAAGCACGAACACACTGCTCCTCATATTCAATTTTCACCAAACAATTGGCTAATAACAATATCAACTTTTCTACCCCGCAAAATTTCATGCTTACTCCACACTTTTCGAATCACCTCATGATAATTAATTTAGACGGCATTGGTGGTGGTCTGTCAACAGGTGATGGTAACACTGGTCACAACGGAGCAACGACTGGCAACGCTTTGGCGTACGGGAACGATGGCGTTGGTGGCGGGGGACCGCTGGGCGGCTCCGGTGGCATCAACTCGGGGCATATGATAGGCGACGATGGACGTCCTCCGCCACCACCGCACTCCAGCCTTCTTCATATGGCCGGTAATTGATGTGGTTGAATGTTGTGAAAGCTCCCATTCAAAATATCCTGAATTTGTGTTTTTGTTATCTGTCGCTTTTGTTGGCGTTCAGGGCGCGTAGCCGACGGCGAACGTGAAGGGACTTTATTGGCTTAAATAATTCAATTTTGTATTGAACATTCTCTATAATGTGTTTTCATGGTAGACTTTGAAAATTTGTTGGAAGCATTTTCAAAAGCCTTAAATGGAATATTAATTCGGTAATAGTTTGCATAGTATCGAAATATTGCTTTAGAGTCGAGTTAGAGACGTCAATAAACGGGCCAACATATTTTAAATTGAAAATAATTATTAAACTTAACGATTCATCCTAGCCCACCAGTAAATTACGCCCCGTTCGTCGTCGCTGCACCTAAATGACTCCTTAATGAACTCCCTTACCAACGCTTTTAAACATAATTAACAAGATTATACTTCGTTTCGCGTTCTTTTCCCGCACTTTGCATTCCTTCCTATTTAGATAGTTATTTTGATACGTTTTTCTTTTCCTTTCGTCCCCTTTTCAATAACAAAGGTCGTCTGCCCAATTTATCTTTTCAACTAGCACCGTTTAATTTCATTTCCTCCTCCCAAATCACCCCCGGCGAGAAAAATATTTCGTTGTATTAAATTTGTATTTTTTCCTTCTACGCTTTCCCACGGCATCACCGTTAAACAGGACGAATTTAAACAAACTGGAGGAATGGTAAATAATTATCTTCTTTTTAATCCTTTTCAACCATTTTTTTTTTTTTGTGTAGAAGTTTTAAAATTTAACTTTTCATCAAGAGTCGTGGTTTCCGCATGTTTTTTGATCTGCAGGATTCAGGAAGCACCGTCTGAGGTGATCATTAGGTGAATTTTTTTTCGCTATTAAAAATGTTGTTGAGGTGTATCTCTAATTGGCTGAAATGCTTGCTGAAAATGTTCATTTGCGAGGGTTGCGAATGTTAAATGAGTTCCACTGATGGACAGTTTAGATGTGGTTATCGCGTTAAGACAGGTAATTAGTGGTTTGAGGAATGAAATTTTTCGTGGATTTCAGAGGAGTTGGTTGTTTTCTTTAAGGGAAGAGAAACATTTATTTAAATGTTTTTTTCTATTCTTAGACTACGTTTGCTCGTAAATGTGTTTTGTTGTATTAGTCATAAGGTTAGGAATTGTACTATTTTTTTTTTCGCTGGAGGAATGAACTAGAGTAAGAACTATCGAATTATTAATATAATTTTGTCTTATCGTCTCTTATAATATTTAAACATCCGCTGAGTATTCGATTACCCTAAAATAAAACTGACCCTGAAGATGACTCAAAGAAGTCAAAACATGTCTGTTCGCGTAATATACGACTCCGTCTTTTGTGACCTTTTGTCTCGTTTTTGGTAATGAATCCAGATCGGACCTCAAAATTCTATTCCAGAGCTAAGAAATGGCTGCAAAGATTGAATTCTGGAGACTGGTAAATTACCCATGATTTGTGTCATCATCTTCGGCCTTGCCTTTGCACGCTTCATGCAATATTATACAATCGATCTGGCCAAGGATTTGCCTTTCACGGGTCAACACCAAATTTGACTTTGACTGCAAAGTATAAAATTTCGATATTTTAGATCGTAGTTAGACGAAAAAAAATATATGCCATGAAAAAGTTTGCTTCTGTGTTTAGGAGACTAATTGAACGATATTTTTCAAAATCTCTGATTTTAATTTTTTATTGAAAATAAAACTATTGAAATAAATATGTTTATTATTTTTATTAAGTTTCGCTATTAAATTAACTTACAGAAAAGTGCAAAATAATTTAAAAGTGCACGCTTTTACTTTTTCTTTTATATTCTTAACTACTTTCTCTCACTAAACCCCAAATATAGTCGCCCATCATGTTTTCAATGTATTGGCCTTGATAACGTTCATGATGTCCTGATGAAAACGTTCTCCTTGCTCTTCTGAATATGCTCCCATGTTGTTTTTAAATTTATCCAAATGAACATGCAGCATATGTACATTAAATGACATCCTACAGCCCATGGCCTTAAAATTTTTAAGCATATCCTCAACCAACTGTTCGTAGTTTTCAGCTTTGTTATTTTCTAAAAATCCAGAAACTACTGCTTTAAAACTGTTTCAACTTTCCTTTTGAGTACGATTCAGCAATGTTGGAAATTTTTCATCGGCGAAAATTTGTCTTATTTGCGGACCAACAAAAACCCCAGCTTTAACCTTTGCTTCCGATAACTCCGGAAAAAACGTATTCAAGTATCCAAAAGCTTCTGAAGTTTCATCCAGTTTTTTAACAAATTGTTTCATCAACCCTAACTTAATGTACCAAGGCGGCATTAACACTCTTTCCGCTTCAACAACCGGCTCAAATTTGACGTTTTGTTTTCCGACACACAATTCTGTTCTCACAAGCCACGACCGTTGTATATAGTGTTTAGAATCCGCTCTGCTATCTCATAAGCACAGATAACACGGATATTTTGTATATCCACTCTGTAACCCCATTAAAAATCCCACCACTTTGAAATATCCAATCAGCTGCCAGTTATACTCACGATACTTTACAAATTCAAGCACGATTTTAACACTTTCATAATTCTCTTTAAGATGTAATGAGTGAGCGATTGGAAGAGATGGAAATTTATTTCCGTTGTGTAATAGAACAGCTTTCAAGCCTTTTGTAGAGCTATCAATGAATAAACGCCATTCGCTAGGAACACAGGCTATGCCAATTGCTTCAAACATACCTTTAATATCATTGCAAAACCAAAGTCTATCTTCTTTCGTAAAAAACGTTGAGAATATTTCATGCCTAGTCCGCTGATCCGTAATCTTAACATCATCAAGTAAATTCCACTGTTTTCAGCGAGAGCCGAAAAGCTCTGTTTTATTTTTCGTCAAATTTAAATCTCTAATTAGGTCGTTAAAATCTTCTGTAGTAATGAGATGGTGTTTTGGTTGTTCAAGTGTAGGCAAAAACTCCTTATCAGAATTACTTTTATAGGAACTAACAGATGAGCTACTTTTCTGCGATAATTTTGTTGGTGGCTTAGGTGCTGGTCGTGTCGGGTCGTGAGCAATTGGAGCGGAAGAAGATTCGAGGTCAGGATATTCAATAGGTTTTGCATTTTTACCTCTACGTCTTTTACTCGGATTCACCATGCAAAAGTAGCAGTCAGTAACATGGTCTTTCGGTTCTCGCCAAATCCTTGGTATTGCAAATTTCATAGACCTTTTCTCACCTCGATACCAATCTGAAATGGTAGAAATAAAAATTAATATGTCTATTATACTTTATTTATCGCTTAATTAAAAATTGCTTACCTTCCAAAAATCTTTTACAATAACTACAAGCAACATGTGGAGTTCATGGCTTGTCTTGATTCCGAACAGGAAAGTCAAAATATGCTTCATAGGCTTCACCGAGAACGTGAGATGTCTTTAATTCGTATTTCACGTCTCGAACTTTAACAAATTGACCGCATATAATACAAAATGCATCAGCATCGTATTTACACTTTCGTGACGACATTTTAAGTTTTTCTGGGCTTGTTAAAAACACCTGATCGTTGTTTATGACTCGAGTGCTATCTAGCGGCACTGTGTAAACGTAAATACCCCACTCTCATCGCGCAGTCTTTTTGAAAGTATTAAAATTAATTAAAATTTATAAAAAAATTTAAAAATGAGTATTATTACTATAACACAAAACAAACTTTATACCAAAACAAGTTGGGTAGACAGACCTATGCTCATGTCAGAAGGGTTTTGTACTCAACTTACAAAATGCAGTAACCAGCATCAAATAAAATCAAGAAACATGTCGAAGACGATTTCATTGGAGAAAATGTGAAATTCGAGGATCATACTATTATTAACAAAGTTGATAGAATTTTGACTTCTGAGGTATTTGTTATAATTATACCCATAAATATCTCCCTTGATAATTTTTTCAGATTTTTTAGATCACGGGTGTCCATTCGCGAGGGAGGAAACACATTTTTCATGTATTTCTCCCCCTGTGCCTCCACTGAAGCAAAAACGGTCAGTTTAAGAACTGTTTTGAAAAGCTCTCATAGAGAACTTTCAGTTGATACTCATATCGGCTACCTTTCACGAAATTTTTTTCAGGGGCCACTCCTCTGTACTGTAATCATCGATTCATGGCCTATTTTTTCGAATCCTAGAATGGTTACAAAGCCCTTTTGCTAGGAGCTCTCTCCTGCCTCTTCGACTTATTTCAATCATATGTACTCATTTCCATGATACCTATCATTCCTGCAGTTTTCATACAAATCCTAGCAAAGCTGTAGTGTCTAAGTCGGTAAAAAGCGCATGGCTCCATAGCCATTTGTTTCCATAGTAATACAGGGCATATTGTTCCATAGTAATACCGGAAAATTCAAATCGCTATAACTTCGACAAATACTATTCGATCTTTATGAAACTTTCAGAAAAGATCAATCTTATAAATAATCATCTATATGCTAAATTTTATTGAATTTAGATTTTATTGAAGAAAACATAAAATCGATAAATCATACTATTACTAACAAAGTTGAGTGAGTTTCGACTTCTCATGTATTTGTTGTTGTTGTACTCATTAAGGCCTACATTCATGATTTTTTCAGATTTTTCGGATGGAAGGTGTCCAATCGTGAGGGGGGGGGGGGGGGGGGGTACGCGAAAAGTTCGTACGTTTCCCCTTCCCCCCTCAGTACTTATAAGGAAATTTTAAGACTTGTTTTGAAAAGATCTCATTAAGACCTTTCCAATGACACTCTACTCGACTACCAATGGTGAACATTTTTTTTGAGGGGTCACCTCCCTATATGGGGAGACCCCCCTTAAACCCCTTTGAAAAAATTTTCCACCCTTGAACTTTCAAGAAGTCACCACTTCTGACCTTTCCACAAAGTTTCATGGCTGTAGCTTCTATAGTTTCGGAGAAAAAGTTCTGTGACATACAGACGGACGGACGGACGGACGGACGGACAGACGGACACAGGTCGTGATTGCAAAAGGGTTTTGTATTTTAGTACAAAACCCTAAAAAAGATATTTTTTTTTTCGTTTTTGTGCATAAATTAACCGGAAAATCGTAGTATAAACGTTAGAACAAAGAACAAATTTTTTTTTTTGCAGAGTCGTGTAATGTTTGTGCACCACAATGTAAATTTTCGCGATGCAACCTTTCCATTATGAGCTTCGTGGTTGGTTCTGCTGATGAGATGACGATTAGGGGTTGATTAGATGTTTCTAGGCGACCACCTAGTCGAATCATAGAATTCTCGTCGAGAATGGGGGAGAGGTTGATAAAACACTTGACTTCTTCACTCCTCAATACTTCTCCTGCGAAATCAAATCGCTGCATCTGCCGAACTACATAGTCCTGCCATAAGTTCTGTCACATAATTTCTCACATTGGCAACACCTTTATTTTATGAGTGACATTTCAATATCGGCCAGTTTTATAAACGTCATAATGTTGTTGACAGTTGATGGTCATTTAAAGTTTGTTCGCTAACGTGTGAAGATGGAATGGGGTGTAAATGAAAACCGAATTGCAGTGATTGCACTACATAATTGTGTAAAATCCGCGAGTGAAATTTTCAAGTTGTTGTGCCCGCTAAAAATAATGCAAGGATTTGTGTATCGTGCGATCCAGAGATATAACGAGATCCAGACTATTGAAAATCGACCTCGTTCTGGACGTCCGCGTGATGTACGTTCTTCTGCTGCCATCAAAGCGGTCGAGAGTCGAATTCGTCGAAATCCGCTTCGTAAACAACGAATCATGGCTCGGGAGATGAACATCTCCACCCGAAGTATGTCTCGCATCATAAAATCGGACCTCGGGATGAATGCCTTTTGACGATCAACGGGACATTTGCTGACTGAGCAGTTGAAGCAAATTAGGAGCGCCAGATCGAAAGAGCTCTTTTGGCGGTACGGCAACAACAAACATCGAGAAATTTTATTTACCGATGAAAAAATTTTACGGTGGAGGAATATTTCCACCGCCAAAATGATAAGGTGTATGCCAACAGCTCCAGAGAAGCCCGAGAAGTTGCCACTAGGGTACAGCGAGGAGATCATCCAGCATCAGTCATGGTATGGTGGGGTGTCAGCTACGAAGGGGTCACCGAGCTTCATTTTTGCGATAAAGGCGTAAAAACTGCAGCGAAAAATTATCAAACGGACATCCTGGAGGGATGTTGAAGCCGTTGAACTCTACGCTATTCAACAACCAACATTGGGTTTTCCAGCAAGATTCCGCGCCAGCCCACAAAGCTCGAACCACACAAGCGTGGTTGGAAACCAATATTCCAGAGTTTATAAGGGCTACGGAATGGCCTTCTGGGAGCCCAGATTTGAATCCCCTGGACTACAAACTGTGGGCGGAGTTAGAGTCCATGGTGTGCACAAGACGACACCTAAATATCGAGAGCCTTAAGCGATCTTTGACAGAAGCAGTAGCTAATTTTTCGCTAGAGACAGTGCGTACTGCTATCGATGACTGGCCCAACAGATTAAAGAGCTGTGTAAAGGCTAAAGGCGGCCACTTTGAATAATTTGTTGCTTATTTTACTTCCATTAGTATGCCAAAATAAAATATATTTTCCTTTCGCAAAAACTCTTTTTCATTTATACAAAAATTGCCCATATACGTGTGACAGAACTTATGGCACGACTAAGTATAATGTATTGGACCTAATTTAACTCTTGCGGTGACATATTGAAGCCTTGAGCTTTATCGGCTGCTGTTGATCTTATGTGACAAATAAATCTTCTCATATAAGCTACGATCCGTTGTAGTTTACGGAAGTTACTTTTGTGATTGGTGTTAAAGATAATCTCATCGGCTAGGGGCTCCTGAGTAGTTGGTAGCGCTACCCTTTTAACTTCAGCAGAGCTAGCCAGCTGGTTGTTCTTCCCATAAAGTCCAGGCCATAACGACTCGTCACTATGCAAGAAAAGAGGGCCATAAATCCTATGATTACATGTTGCTAATGTTTCTAGCGCAAGTCCTCTAGACACATTGTCCGATGGATTCAGCTTGATGACATACCGCGATTGCTTGGGCTCGAATGCTCATTAAATTTTCTGATTCGGTTTCCAACGAAAACTTGAAAAGATAATGCTTCTTTATTTATCCTTGCTAGAACGATTCCTGAATCTTGGCATCATGAAGCCCTAAATCGTGTTTGACTCTTGCAGAATATAATTCCAAATGAGGCAAGGTTTGTCTTAGTGGGGAGGCCACCCTTGACTTAGCAGAATATTCACCAGAAGTCTTTTATTTTCGATTTTCGCTTGAAGGTAGACAACTGCGCCATAAGCCGTTTCAGACGCATCAGCAAAGGCGTGTATTTAAACTGACCTTGGTTATTCATTGATGCTATCTAGCAGTTGCATGCTATCTCGAAATTCACTCCATTGTGTTGGAAGTTCGTTCGGTAATTAATCATACGATTCAAGCTTGTGCTGCCAAAGTTGTTGCAGAAATGTCTTTGCTGTGATTACTACTCGAGTCATTATTCCTAGCGGGTCAAATAATCTGGCCATCTGTGAGCTGACAACTCTCTTCATGATGTGTTCTTGTTTATTGTATCTTAGTTTCATGCCGAATACGTCCACTTTAGGGTACCATGTCAACTCTAGATTATTTATTTTTTGCATCTGTGGCCTTGTGAAAGTCTAGTTCGATTTCTCGATCTACTTCTTCTTCTTCGTAGCACTCACAGGCCTTCGTTTCCTGCAAATAGCGCCTCAAACTGTCTCGGTGCATTGATCGCGTCCTCCCGAGAAGTAATGAACTGCCTTCGTCGAATAAGTCAGACTAGCGTTTCCTTGGTTTCCCCACTGGTCTCCGGCCTTCAGTTCTCTCAGCGAATAACTTTTTGGGTATCCGTTGTTCGTCCATGCAATTCATGTGGCCAACCCATTACAGCTTCCGCAGTCTTACAATCGTTGAGACCTCCAGCTCGTTAAACATGTCATACAGCTCACGGTTGTATCGAATTCGCCATTCGTCCCCGTCTTGCTTCGCTCCGATTATTCCCCTCAGGACCCGTCGCTCAAAAGCATTCAGTATATTTGCGGACGTTTGGATTAGGATCCAAGTTTCACACCCATAGCATAACACAGTTCTTATCACAGATTTGTATACTTGGAACTTTCTTCTCCTGTGTATGCAGCTGGTCTTCAATAAAATATTTTATTTGCGAGCTGTATTCTGCGGTATGCTTCTTCTCTTTCATTACCAGTTCTCATTATTTTGGCGCCTGAATATACAAATTCACCCACATTTTCGATATTGTATAGTATTTGCCAGGTGTGATATTTTGGCCATTTGAGATATTTTCCCTCGACTGCTTCATGAGCTTTGTTTTATTTTAATTAATTTGTAGCCCTACTATTTTCGCTTCGCAGTTGAGTTTCAAGAAGAGTTCTTTGGGAGTTGTTAATGACCGTAACAAAATTTTGATGTCCACACAGGCATAGGCGACAATAAGATTGCCGAAATTGCAATGAGCTGGCCAAATAAATCGTATGGACAAATAACGTATATCCAAAAAGGTATTCGTTAGGAGAACTGAAGGCTGGTGACCAATGGGGAAACCGTGGAAACGCCGGTCGGATTTGGTCGACGAAGACATGTAGTAATCGAGCAGTCATACAAGCAAACTGCTCGAAAACCTTTTTAACCCTTATCCGAAATTTTATTTGCAGATTTAGAAAAAAAGATTTCATTACCTGCATTCATAGTTGTAATTTATAATTTTTTTTTTCTTATTATTAGTATTAAACGTAATTTTATATCAATTTTCCTTTATATTAAATTTAAACATTTCCCTCTAATTATATTCTTCATGAGATGAAACTTTTATTTCTATTTACAATCTTTTTCATTTTTCTTTACTTCAATTAATTCTTTGAAAAATTTTAAATCTGCAAATTGAAGTTTTGGACATGGGAGCACTGATTTAGTGCATCCCGTCCGTGTATTGCATTGCTAAATGCAATCGAACCCAGTTGAGAGAGCAGTCATGTTGGAGGTATTGTTGCGACAGGGCAAAATAAAGAAAAGATTCGGACGGGTCGGTGAGTCCACGGAAGATTACAAAACGGCAAACACGGCGAACGGATTGTGATCAATCATTTTCCACGGATTTTATGGCGCTTGTCTTGTCGGGTCTTCGGTTAAAGTATATAAAAACTAGTTCTGGTGTCCCAATTCGATAATTTGGGGTACGATTTTGCAGCAGAGTGCGGGCGCTTGAAAAAAAATTAATCTCACCCCGAGAGTGACGGATTCGTGACGGAAGTTTTATCGGAAGGGTTGCGAAGTGCAAGATCGAAAACCCCGGTTTTGCGTTATTCCCAACCCAACGAGAATCGTCCAAGCTCGACACCGGACCGCCCTTTTGCATTTTCCTTGCTTGGGAAACATAAAAAGCCCGCACAGGGAATCCCGCGATTGTGTTGTGTGTGATTAAATTTAATATCGTCACCCAATACGCAAATCCGCGACTACCCATCATACAGTCCGTGGAACGTGACCCGACCAAAAAAACGACGCCAGATCAAAGAGTGAGAAGTCGCGCAAAACTCC
Organism: Odontomyia ornata; assembly: GCA_963969285.1. Classification (NCBI taxonomy): domain Eukaryota; kingdom Metazoa; phylum Arthropoda; class Insecta; order Diptera; family Stratiomyidae; genus Odontomyia; species Odontomyia ornata. Next base: position 90,177,310 of record OZ017738.1, on the reverse strand, counting down.
GCGATTGCTCTAAAACCTAGCCACTTCAAGTTGTTGCAAATAACAATCGAGGCCCAGAAGGCAACAAGGATTTCAAGTTCCAAGAGTTGTGGTCCACCTCCCAATCATGAGAGCGTGATTCAGTTATAGTAGCCGTTCTCAGATTTAGTAGCGGATGGGCATATCCGTCGGGGTTTTTTTTTGTTGTTTTAAAATATTTGCTTCCTCGAAGCTGTCCAGTCTGATCGTGAAAAAAAAATTTCTCGTTAAAATGCTGCAAAAAGGAGAACCTTGAATTGCCCAACCAAACACTTTGATGCTATCTCCACTTGGCCTACAATAAATAATTGCATTCGACGTTTTCGTTCTAAGGCACACAAACTTATTTATGGCTGGCTTTCGTTCGAGAGCTAAGAGTGAGCTTGAGCAGTATTGCTCATGGGTATATTTTGGCACGATGGAAATGAAACGGGCCACTTAGTAATTGAGTGAATTATAGTATATTCACAACATGCATCTGACCTAGATTTTTCAGCAACAACTCGTATCTAGTGCACGGTCGCAGATTGACTTCTCCTTCCATCGATTTGCATTTGGAACGAATTGTGCGTGCAACGAAAAAAAATCTCCGGTATGAATAAAGCTCTACGAGTCGAGTTCCCAAAAGGCAAAAAGAAAAACACGTTAGGAGTTTTGTGCTCGCCTGCCCGAGCTTAGTTTCCCAGTAGCGAATTTGAGAAGGATGGGAATCATTGGTTCCGACCGATGTTTTGATTTCGCGTGTTGTACTATATATGATCTAATATTCAGATACAAGATAGAGTTCTGAACATAAAGATTCTGGCGATGAGAATAATGAAAGCATGACGAGTACATCATTCACGGTTTTTGGTGACGGATTACCTTTGAGTAAAGCGTATTATCGTTTGTCCGTGATGTGTTTGCTCAAAAAAGTCAGTTGCAAGTGATCACTATAGTTTTTGGCGACGATTAATTATACGAATACAATTTATGCTATTGGCCGTGGTGGAAATAGCTTGTGTGGAGTTTGCTAGGACGTGAGTGGCTGTCCGGAGCCGCCACTGTCGTCAAGATTGCTCGCGCTTGATCGGAAGATATTGTAAAACCCCGCTTGTCGCGTCTCGAATTTGGGCAGTCAACAAACTTGCAGCAGCAATTAAACTTTGTAAGCGAATCGTGTTCTGCCACGGGGCGAAATCAATAAGGAATCGCGAAGAAAAATTTATTTAATATCGAATTCTCAACGCGAGTTTTGGGGAGCAACTGGGAATAAGAAAAGTATGAAAATGGAAAGTGCGATTGAGAGCTGAACCCGCGAACGTTTGAAAATGTGCGAATAGAGTCACCATCCCCGTCATCATCCATCTTCTTTGTCGTCGTCGTAATAGTAAATAATTGACAAAGCAAGTATTTACTTTCGAGCGTGCAACAATCGTGCAATAAGTGTGTGGAAATTTCCAAAATTTTACCAAACCCTATGTGCGAGCTCTAGTTTTCCACTCCGCATGAATGTTTTTCGTTTATTCAGCAGTCGCCGTCGTTTTTTGTTAATTAGTCCGTACTGATTTCGGTATTTACACCGTGAAGTATGAGCCAACAACAAGAACCACCGTGCCCCATTCTTATTAGGATTCGCCTTCGCAATTGGTGAGAAGAAAAACGTTATCCCCGTACTTGGCTCCACGTCTGCTTCGTGCATTCCCAAGCTATCGCTAATCAATTTCGACCTGCAGACTTTTGTGGACTGAACAATTACCAGTAAAGCAAACGAACATAATTTATTAGTTGATGATAGTAATAGGGGATCAAATGTCTCCTGAAATTCCGGGAAAGGGTTAACAGGACGACGCATACAGTCATCTGACTGTACACTTCCCGTGAAAATCACTAAAGGTCCGTGTGGCCAAGGACTTCCAATATCAGGCGGAGTCTATTCGAACGCACCATTTCTAGGATTTATACGAATTAAGCGCCTATTTCCACATCAGGCTGCATGTTCAACGGGACAGCTACAACCGGGTGGTATATTAGAAGTAAATAGGAAACATTATAAAATCCAAGTGTTTCGATTAACATTTCTAAATTATTATATGACATTTTCAAATCAACCGTCGCGGAAATCCCCAATTTTAATCAGCGCTGCACCCAACATGATTTTGGTTCGGTTTAAACTCTTCTCATTTTGAGTATATCCTACCTTTAGGAAGAAAGCTGTTTGATTGCTGCGTACTTTTTTCTTTATTTAAACATTCTAGTTTTTTTTTGATTAATGTTAAATTTGGATTATATGTGTTTAACGTCGTCTCTTTTGAATTGAAGGATAATAAAATAATGTGGAATTAATGTTAACCGAAATTCGGTCTTTCCATTTCGTTCTACCTGACCGAGCAGAGGACATGCATCGATGGCAGGCCCCTCCGCTAAAATGGACTAGCCATCGGGCGCGCTCTTTCTTTTTTTTCGCTTGACAAAGGCTGTTGCCTTCCGCTCGCGTGCCTATTTATGGCATAGTGTTATGTGATTCCTTTACATACTACTATGACATAAATTTGTCACGTTTATATTTTTCATTTAGAGGAAAAATTCATTCAAATTAAGTTTGTATGAGTTTTTCACTTAAATGAAAAATATGGCCACACTTACATTTGGATTTTGATCCGGTTGGGAGGGTGCGAGAGGGCGCCGCTACCATCTGGATGTCCCACTCTTATTTGTGATCCATGTCTCATCCGTAACGACGAAGTCATCTTAAGTCCGTCCGTTTTCCTCAGGCCCAGTTCGCCTTCTGAGTCAGCAATATTCTTTGACCCTTTGTAGGTTACCTCCTTCTCGACTTCGGTCGATATTTCTTTGACCCCGGAATTCGTAGATGCGAAATTTTTGTGTAGTGGGTCCTTGTGCTAGGGAAAAGAACCCGCCCCACGACACCGCAACGCTAGCCTGCCAGCGCATGCACGCGTCCCCAGACAAGGCTGATCTCGGCAGGTCTCAACATCCACTTCCGCTAAGGCAGCAGACCATCGCTGCAGTCCTGAACGGACAATTAGTCTACCTAATTCACTACAGACAGTTCATTGCTGCTCGGGTTTCGAAATTGGAGGTGATGGTCAATGGACCGAGACATTTGGAGGCGCTATTTGCAGGAAGAGAGGGGCTGTAGTGCTACGAAAAGAAGAATAATATTTTTTCTATGTTAAATGGAAAAACATATCGCGGGAGCCGAAAACGAAGAAAGATTGTAAGTAAATCATTTGCAAAACAGGGCCCGTATGCAAAATATCGGTCAATGAATATCCTGTGGACAAACAAATTTTTTTTACCCAGAAGTCACCAATATGGATATCAAATGAAAGGTCTTGATGAGATCTTTTTAAAACAAATCCTAAAGTAGATGTATTTGATTGCAGAGGTGCAGGGTGAGGGGAAATGTACGAACTTTTGTGTCCTCCCTTCCTTCGCAATTGGACACGCGTGCGTCACAGTAAGTTGTCTTGCAAACTACATAAGCTAAAGTAATGAAATTTTGACATCGTTCAAAAGCGGTGCCCTCTCAAAAGTTACAGTAGAAAAAAAACATTTCAAGGTATTTAAGGGGTGTCTCCCCATATAGGGAGGGTGACCCTTGAACAAATTTTTTTAACAAATGTTGTCAATGTGGGTTTCAAATGAAAGGTCTTGATGAGAGCTTTTCAAAACAGATCCTAAACAAGAAGTATTTGCATGCAGGCGTGCAGGGTGAGAGGAAATGTATGAAAAATGTGTGTTTCCCCCGCGAGTGGATGGCGGTTACTCAAAGTACATAATAACTATAGCCTAGGAGAGAAGGTTGTAGTGTTCGGGAGTATAGTAAAACAGGTACTCTAATATATAATAACCATAATAGCCATGCATTTGTTTCCCAAGCTCAATTCATGGAATATATGTATGCACCAAGTATTGATATTCGGAAGACGTTGTTTGAATTTAAAATTATTTACAATGCCCTTCTGGCAGGAGCGCTCTCCTTCTACTTTTACTTGTTTATAGTGGTTCTCTTAGTGTTAAAAACTTCAAGTGACTGGAAGTAGCATTCTAAAAATTTGAGGCAGTCCTCTAGAGACTGCAAGTTCCTGGGATTCTCAAGTGATTGTTCACATAACCCGTGTGTCTCTTTACTCAGTTTCTTTGGCTCGATATGTATGATGATTTGGTCGTAGGTGGCCGTATCAATTTTTAAATTTTTTAAAGCTGTACAAGATTCTTGTATTGTATCTTGGACACGCTGAACTTCCAGTGCGGCATTAGTTGACATAACCGGTTGATTGATCAGCCTATCGAGGATCGTTGATTATTGTACCTTTCATTCAATAAAGCCCATGCTGAATCATAGTTTGCACCTGTAGCCAATAGGTGTCTAATTAGTCGTTCAGTTTTGCCTCGAAAATTTTTTTTTAGAAACCAGTCATACGACTACAAAATTGTTCATTGGAAGGGCGAAGTTCATGGAAATATTGACACCCTATCTCATCGTCCATGTCCAGTCAATTGCAAGCATTGCCGATTGATTGACGAAAAGGAATCAAGCGTTGATCTGCGAGTGATAACGGCCGAATTCGATGAAGTTTGGTCATTGGAGGAGATTCGAAATGCCCAGCTGGCCGATGAAGACATCGGACCATAACTCGTATAGAAGGAGACAACTGGGCGACCTGATTGGAAGGACGTTTCGATGCATGGCGCCACCCTGAAAAGTTATTGGGCACAATGGAACTCCCTTCAGGCGGAGAGTGGTGTACTCAAGTGGAAATGGGAAACGGTGGGTGGCAGCATTTATATGATGCAAACTATACTTCCCAAAAGCCGAATCCACGATTTAGTTAAGGAAATGCGCGAAAGATCCTCGAGGGCCACCTTGGTGTTAACAAGACCTTAGCGAAATTGCCGGAAATTACGCTTCCGTCAAAGGTCCAAAACGACAAATGCAAACCTAGAACGTGGTTGTACCGTTTGAAAGGATTGCTGTTGACATCGCAGGAACTCGAACTGGGAAATCGATGTACGCTGATTATGGCCGATTATTTCAGCAATTGGCCCAAAGTCTACTCCATTCCCAACCAGGAAGCAATTACTGTAGCCGAACAGCTAGTGTTAAATTGGGTCAGTACGTACGGCGTACCTTGCGAACTATATTCGAATCAAGGCCGAAACTTTGAGTCACTAGTTTTTGGCAAAATATGCGAGCTGCTGGGAATACGGAAAACGAGGACAACACCGCCGCATCTTCAATCCGATGGAATGGTCGAACATTTCAATGGCATACTCCATAAATACCTGGCCAAGATGGTTGACGAGAACCAAAGGGACTGGGATCGGCACAGTCCATTATTCTTGATGGCGTATAGAGCTGCCGAACATGCATCGACGGGTCAAGCTCCAGCCAAAGTCATTTTTGGAAAGGCTATTCGTCTGCCGGCTGATATAAAGTTCGAAACACCCCCTGTGAAACCCCAAACGAGCTCTGAGTACGCTAGTGAGGTAAGACAACGATTGAACCAGATACATCGAACAGTGCGAAAACACCTCGAATCGGCAACTGATCGCATGAAGATCGGGTATAATCTAAAGGCGAATTCTACTCGCTTCCAGCAAGATGGCTTAGTGTGGCTATATGACCCACAACGGCGGAAGGGTAGGTATCCGAAGTTGCAGCATACTGAGTGACAAAGCGAATCAACGACGTCGTATTTTGCATACAGGAACACCGTAAGCCGAGATACAAAATGAAAATCGTGCACCTGGACCGTCTTTCCCCATATTACGTCCAAGGAGACTTTACTACAACTGGCGAAACATCTTTTCGGGGCAAAAAGAACTAAGTGCAACTGTTAATAACATCATGATCAACATTGACTGAAAAGAAGCAACCAAAAAAGTGAACAAATGTCGTCAAAAGCGTGTACTCGATAACACAAGAATGGACCAAGTAGATCCATGATCTACTATATATCTGAAAGTAAACAAGTGACGTCACTGTGTGTTTTCAGAATTTTTCGAATATCTCAGGTAGTTCTCTTCAGAAAATTCGCCAATTTACGACCCTATATAAAGCCGAGCTGAATGAATGGGGTATATAAGAAAATTGCGGTAAGACTAGAGCGCGAATTGAAGGCGATATTGATTGATAGTGAATTAAAAGTTTATCGTGATATATTTCAAGACAGTTGAAACATAAACTGATAGTACAAGTGAGAAGTGAATTAAAGTGAGATTTGTAAAATAATGAAATTATTGTGCATTTTTAGTAAATGAACTCTTTTAACTTAATTTAAAAGACAGTGTGTTTCACTTTCCCGGGACATTAAACTTATCGGCCGCAAACCGTAACACGTGAAAATATCATTTTACAATAACTTTTTTGGTTAAGTGCACGATTGTAATGTTTTTCATATTGGGATGGGAAAGAAGTTACTGTGTTTTTTTTCGAATAAGATGTTTGAAAATGCCTCAAACAGATCCGCGGGAAAAACGAATCTAAGGAATGGCGGCCAGGACAATGCTCGTCGTACTAAACACCAGAAATACGCCGACTTTTCGCCGTATTGGCTGCGAAGGAGCCCAACCGGACGTGAGATTCGCCTCCACAGTTGGAAAGGATTACTCAACCAAGGATCATCAGTGCATTCTGCTTGAGATCAGTGATGTTGTCTCCCGACGTCCGTGCTCTCGTCTTTCTACAATTAGGTGGACTATTGGAAGGGTAGATGTTAAGAGGTTCATCGAGATGCTCACAGCAGGTGCCCCGCTGCACGGAGATTCACAGGGGACAGAAGAACTGGTAGCTCTAGACGTTGGTGAACTCAGCTATGACCATCATCATAACAGTTTGCAGCGCTTCTATGCCCCGTCGGAAACGCCGGCACGACAAGCCCCCAAAGTACTGGTGGTCGACTAAAATCGTCGAAATGCCAAGGGAGTGTCACAAGCTTCGGCGTGACATCCAACGGGCGCAGAACCGTGACGAGGCATGCAACTTGGTAGCAGCATATAAGGTAGCCAGGAAATGCCTTTGCAAAATGATCAACTACAGCGAGGCTCCCTGCTGGCAAAATCTAGTGGACAATATGAATAAGGATCCCTGGGGCTTTGGCTACAAGCTAGTTATGCGGAAGTTTAGTGCCCTATAAACGCTATGCATATATGATGCGGAAAAGATGGAGATACGATAAGTAGCTTTTGCTGCGTTTGCTCTAAGTTCATTTCAATATATCAGCGCACCAAATACCCATTTGTAAGTCAGCTGATGCACTATTGCGTGTAGAAAGCGTCGTTCAAATCATTGCCATGTGGTAAGCGCTAATCCTCAACCTTATTAGATAACCTAAGGAAAATTAAATGAAAACTATCACAAATTTACATGAGAATATTGTAGTGAGCGCTATAAGTATGATTTGTGCTTTCCATTCGGAATCGCCTCTGCTCACTAAAGTCCTTCATTGTAAAACTCATCAATATGTTCGTATCAAACATAATTCAGCCATTACTCAAAAATCAGTCATTTCAAGGAGAAAATTTTTAAAATCACAAACAAAATAAAATATTTTACTCAGGTACAACGCATCACTCTTTAAGTGTAGCTTATATGCTTGAAAATACTTGAAAAATTGGTTACAAAATCGATGTAAAATATTTTATTTTGGTTGATTTCTGAACAATCGACTTATTCACAGTTAGTATATTTGAATTGAGTACCACCAACCGTGAAAATTTTAAGAATTCTCGATTATAAATTTTTCGTAAAGTTGATTTCAACATAAATTTTATTCATACTACAAATAGAGCATGACGGTAAACGAAGAGTTTCATTTGGTACAACCACAATTAGATATGAAATATCTACAAAAATGTTCAGCACAAGTAAATAGCAATGCGAATGTTCCTATTGTGCAACCAAAGCAGATTCAACTTTAACCATAGGAATCAAGATGAAAGTAAGCCGCGTAGTTTGTCATAGATTCATGATTTCGAACGCTATATTTTTCACACCATTTATCAAGAATCTTCCAATGATAAAATAGTTACTATGAAATCGATTCTAAATAATTCAAGCACAATCATTATGTAAAGAAGTGTTTAATTGCTTATTCATATAAACATCTTAATCCAAAGAACATCAAATAATCTTAGATGAAGTAAAACAATTAAAAATGAAAAAATTATAATCACCATGTCAAACAGGTCATCATAATATATGGCAAGATAGCCAAGCCAGGCCTTGGCTTCCAGGATTGATCTCATCTAATCATCACAGTTCTGGGCCTTCGTTCTCCAGTTGATCACTCCCAACAAGGATCTGCTGTCAGCTTTGATCGTGTTCTCGAGCGAGTCCTCTTCTCTTCTTGCTAGACATCTACCTTGCGCTCTACTCTTCAATGTTCTTTTGGGTGGCCAGTTTTTTTCCATCCTTTCTACATGGCCTGCCCATTGTAATGTTAGCAGATACAGGTAGTTCGTCAAGCTATTCATACAAATCATCGTTGTATCATAGTCTCCACTCTGTTCATATATGTCAACTGCCTTTTTGGATTTGCTCGTCAGGGTCCGTGCTTCACTTCCATATTTGACTAGTGATTTGTAAATATGGAACTTATTTTGCATGTGCACAACTCTGGACCTTAAAATAGGAAGTATAGAGTGATAAGTTTTATTTATGGCGTCCAATCTCGTCCTGTTTGGCGCTCCTTCTATTCAAGTTGGCTCCAAGATAAGCAAAGTTATCCGCACTTTCAAGCTTATATTCTCCTACGGTCAGGTTTTGTCTGTTCTTCCTCACTTGAGTCATCAATCTACGTTTATAAGCCAATTCGGCTTGCTTTAGATTTTAGACTCAAAAATGCTTTTTTGGCATCTGAGATGCACTGTGGCATAATATTGACCTCATCATCATATGCTCCCGATTGTATGAACTTGATCATTAGCGCACCAGACGTTTCAGCTTTTGTTTTTCTGGTGACGTATTCCAGCGCAATATTATAGGGCACTGGGGCAAGTCGATCCCCTTGTTTTAAGCTTAATTCCATTTTGAAGCAGTCTGTTAGTTTGCCGCTTACCATGACCTAGAAATCTGTGTTTAGCTATGTGACTTTTGTTCCACCCTAAAAATTATGATGCACCGACGGGGCTTGCGAACCATGTAAGCTCGTCTAGAGATGGGCGTGGGAGCGCCACTTGCCTGTCCAATAGAGCCCCAATAAGCCACCAAGCACGAAGCATGCCAATACAAGTTTACTCGCTTCCCCAAAATTACAATCTTCATAACTTCGAGACAGGAAAAGCCCCGTCAGTGAAAATACTCCTGCTGGTATTGCATCTACAGGTATTCCAGGAGCCTTATTTTTCTGAGGTCACGTGCTGCTGCATGTACTTCGTTTCTGATTGGTGGTGAAACTGGGACCTCTTGCTCTGCTTCTAGAATGTTCACAGCTTCAGTAGTCGTGGAGGCACTGTGAATAGCTTTTAGGAATATTGCAGCCATATATTTTAAATTTCGACTGAGTAACCTTTAACTGCGCCTTGTGCACCATTGCAAAGACTTGTTTGTAGATTAAAGCCGTCTCTTAGTTGTTTAATAGTACATACGCCAATCTGGCATGCTTTTTTCGTTTATCTATGTGATTTCGGTGTTGATGGTCACTAGCTTCTTTCTTTGGGAATTTTTTTATCTTGTCGTTGGAGGGGGCTGTACTCTTCTTTGGGGTAAGTTGGTCACTGGATGTATTCTTTGCAAGCCTAGTTCCTTTTTGTAACCACTTCTTTGTATTCTTCGTCCTCCCAGTTGTTCCTACTTTTCTTTCGCCGGTGCTCCATAACACTTTATTATTGCATCCCTTACTGTCATCCTTGATGTTATCATTACTTCCTCCCACCTTTGGGGATATGTTGATGCGGGTTTTCAGCGTTGACATGTATGTGGACGTTTAGCTTGTATATCTGGTACCTTGGAGGACCTGATCTTCTTTGCATACAGATCTTGAGGATGCAGCATCGAAACTTGACCCTTAAAAGGTAGTGGTTCGAATCGCAGACAGCGCCGCGAAAGGAGCATGTGTTGAAAATGCTGGCCGCTGCTCATTTTTGTATGAGAATATAGTCGATCTATTTGAATGTGCGACCGTGTGGCTGTCTCATATAACTAGTGGTTATATTGAATTCGCCATTGATCCCGTCCCTTGAAGACATCCAATATCTTTGAGGATGCCTAGGTCAGGGTCGATGCATCACGCCTATAGCATAGCACAGATCTCATCATAGATTTGTATGGTTAGAGCTTTACTTTCCAATGAATGCAACTAGTCTTCAAGGTTGTCAGAACTGAATTGAATATTTTGTTTACTAGCTTCATGATTCAATTAATTTCATCTTTTTCATCATCGGTTCTCGTTACTTTTGCACCTAAGTACACAAATTCGGCTTATTCTCGATATTGTACGCGTCATGATATTTTGGATATTTGAAGCAAATTTTCTTTCGAAAACTCGTAACATTTCTATTGCTCTAGGACTCTGACTATACCAAATCGGATATAAAGGGTGGTCCAATCATAATGCACGATGTTTGTTGTGAGTCACACCTTAACGTCAAGTTTTTCGCCCAACTTAGTTTGAGATTTTTTTGCTTCAGTGTTTGACAAATTCAACCATAGAGAGGTACGCAATTGAACAGCGCTTTAAAGTTGTTGAAGCCTTTTACGAAAATGGGCGTTCAAATCAAAATGTGTTTTTTGTACTTCGTGATTTTTTTGGCCAGTATAATCGACCAAATGTGCCCACAATCGACCGGGTCTGTAAGAAATGTGAAATCACCTGTGTATGCTTGCCCAGTTCTTTCTGCGGAAAACATTGCTGTTGTTCGCGATACTGTGGCAGAAGAGCCGTCAACATCTGCTCGTCGTTGTGCCCAACAATTGAACATCTCACGAACATCACTGATGCGAATTTTGAATAAAGATTTGCATTTTCACACTAACAAAGTTCTATTGACTCAAGAGCTGAAGTCTACTGACCATTTGAAGCGTCGGCAATACGCCGAATGGTTGGTTGAACAGACAGAAGGGAATGGTGACCTCACAAAGAAAATCATCTTCAGCGACAAGGCACACTTTCACCTCAATGGATTCGTTAAAAAGCAGAATTGCCGCATTTGGGCAAATGAAGATCCACGAGTGGTTGTTGAAAAGCCGATGCATCCACAAAGAGTGACTGTTTGGTGCGATTCATGGGCTGGCGACGTCATCAGGCCCTACTTCTTCGAAAATGAGGACGGCCACGCAGTTTTCGTGAATGGCGTTCGCTATTGCCAGATGAAAACGGACTTCTTGTGGCCAGAATTTGAGACTTTGGACCTGGACGATATGTGGTTCCAACAGGATGGTGCCACTTGCCACACAGCCAACGAAACAATGGCTCTTTTGCGCACGAAATTCAATGGCCGTATTATCTCTCGTTGTGGCGATGTTAATTGGCGGCCACGATCATGTGATTTGACACCGTTGAACTTCTTTCGCTGGGGACATTTAAAAGAAAAAGTGTACTTCAATAAGCCAAGAACAATTCAAGAGGTATAGGATGAGATAATTTAGCACATTAACGACATTGAACCGCAATTATATCTCAGAGTCATTGAACATATAGATCATCGAATAGAAGTATGCCGCCGTAGCCGTGGCGAGCGTTTGGGCGATATTTTGTTTCATATATATAATTCTCATAGATCCTTCTACTATGATAAAAAATATTAACATAATTCTCTGAAAACTGTTTGTTTTATTTACAATTAACATCATGCATTTTGGTTGGGCCACCCTTTATACATATGTCAAAACTGTTCTAACTAGAGCTTTGAAACAGATCACTTTGACATTTTGATCGACTAAATTGGATAGATAACATATATACGAGTATGTCATTACTGGTCTAACCAGAGCTTTACTTTGACCTTTTTAAATAAAAGAGTCGTCCAGATACTAATCGAGTTGAACACAAGATTTATGTGGAACCCGTTCTGAACTACTCTCATAAGCCTTAATGTGGAAATAATTCCAATTACGTTTCGGGTCTTGACTGGCCAACTGCAGCGTTGTCTAAAACATTTAAATTTATTCGCTAATTATCTGTGTAGACCTCCACATCATTGCACATTTTTTGTAGGTTTCTTTGAACCACTGACTCCTTTCAGGTAACCGTATAAATTATCAGATCATCAGTAAACGCCACCAATGATTGCGCTGGCGACATGTTAAAATCGAAGGCGGTCAATAGCTTGCGAATGAATATCGAGAAGAATAGAAATGTGATAACTGTTTCTTGGCCAAATAATTTAAGACCTTAAAATCCCGCATCGTTGTCAGATTTAAATCAATCACAAGAAACAATTTTCGATGCAACATATCTTACATCATAGCGACAAGGTATCTAGGGAACCTACCCTGAAGAAGCTGGAAAATTAGTCCATCTAACAACACCGTATCGAAGGCTTTCTCCATATAAATAAGGTATGCTCCAATGCATTTCCCGCTGGGTAGTTTCCAATTGATTTATGAGGTTACTTTCGTTATCGGATTTATGGTCGAATGACTGGCACGAAAACCAAACTGGCAATTCGGCACCAACTCATTTTTCTCAAAGTGGGCGTTTAATGCTTGTTTCTATATCGCTTCAAACACCTGACTGATACTGAGCAGCAAACTGATTGGGTGATATCTTTTAGGGCACAACGATTCCTTTCTTTTCTTCAAGATTGGAAGTACCTTGGCCGTTTTTCGCTGATTGGTAACTGTTGTAGTACTATATTTGGAATGCAATCGATACCACAAGATTTCTTGGTGTTTATTTTGCCAAATTTAAAACACAGGTCTTCATAGCTGACAAAATATTCCAGGAAATTTCCGCTCGGTATGAGGCCGGAGCTCAACCTTTTTTATTCGCCGTTCAGGCTTGATTTGAAATTGGAAACTTTTGCTTCAACGACTTGTGAAAGTTTTTTTTTCTTGAAAAGTCGTCGGGCCTTGCTCTATTGTGTGAGCAGACGCGTTTTGATTCTTTTGAGTCATTTTCAATCTCTAAAGGATGTGTTGAAGGGAATGACTTTCAATAGTTGTAGGATGGGCTAAGCAGGTAGTACTAAATTAGGTCAGGTACTAAATTAGGTCAGGCAAAGGAATATAAGGTTTTTATTTTTTGGATTGTTGAATGTCCGTTTGTTCTGTTTCATGCCTGTGGATGTCAAACAAAAAAATAATTGGCTACAACTTCTGAAAGTATTTGGCTCCCTCCCTCAGGGTTTCGTAGATTAACTAATTCAAAATGAGTTCCAATCAGAGCAAGCTTCCCTAAACTGTCAGATACAATCTCATTACATCATCGTATTACATCATCGTATTACATCATCGTATTATAAATTTCCCTATCTTAAAAAGTTTATCTCACCACTAGTGATTTTAAGGCTCGACACATTAACTCAAGACTTCTTACAAAATATAGTATTTATTGTGTTTGTCGATTTAAATAAAGAAAGCACATCGTATCTTATCCAAATATTTAGATGAAAGCATCACTCGAGTCATCGTGAGTGACGTCTACATAAGTGATACCAACTGACGTCTTGCATAAATGATACCGACATAGAGATAATACAGTAACCAAAAACAATTACTTAATTTTAAAGTAATGAAATATTAGAAGATTAGCAGTATGTAAAGAAATATTAGCAGATACAATATTTCATTACGAAGATGAAGTGTGTTTATTTTGAAAACCAACTTAATATTTGAGGGATGAGTATGAAAATTATGCTTGTTTTGGAGAAAAACGGCGCAAATCTATTATTTTGTCCATCTGTGTGTATGCGAGTATATATGCTTTCTGATGGTCTGTTGCGGTATTCTCAATGATGGGTCTGAAACTTGACTGGAGCGTGCACATGTTTAGTGCGTGAAATTATAGCAGATTTAATACTGTTCATTTTTTGACTATCTGGATCCTGTGGGCTAGTACTCTCCAGTTTTTCCATCTATTGGTTGCCGGCTTGACTCCTAGAGTATGAACAAATCATGCTCCAGACATTCTTCAGCTGTAATTTCAAAAAGGTTAGTGAGAGATGGTTGCAGCCGAGAAACCGCCGATAAATATTGTTGATGCGTGTGAGAAGCGGGCTTTTCAATCTTTTTAACCTTGTGATGGTTGGTGTTTCATATCCTTCCATATTGTTTCGATGTTTAATCTTGGGAACTACTCTCTCATGAGTTTCGGATGTCAGCTTCTCTAAATTTGTCAAACAGAGATCAATTTCAACATTAATTGGACATTACTTATGGTAAACGATTAAACTTTCTAAGTAGAAATTCAATGTAGGCAGTAATAAGGCTCTAATTAGGGATGCCTAAACGAGCATTCTGTATCAGGCCCTAATGACAATCGTAACGCATTGCCCAATCACTACTTAAATTAAGCAGCGATAGGGCTTGCTTGTTCCTAATTTAGGCGGTGATGGACCTTGCCTAAGTAGTTCCTAGTTTAGGCAATGATGCAGTTTGCCTCAATAGTGCCTAATTTAGGCTGTGATGCGGCTTGCTTAAACAATTCCTAATTAAGGCGGTGATAGGGCTTGCTTAAACAGCTCCTAAACATAAAATACTTTCTTGACAAAATTGACACAAAAGATATAAATTTTTCATAATATCTACCATTCTCTATCGTACAATTACCGTCAAACTATCGTTGAACTATAGTCAAAATAATGTTGGACTATCGTAAAAATATCGTTTAAGTATCGTAAGATGATCGTGATTCCTATCGTTAAACTATCGTTAGACTATTGCAAAAATTTCGTTAGACTATCGTTAAACCATTTTACAACTATGGTAAAACTTTCGCCAAACTATTCCAAAACAAGCGTAAAACTACCTTTTATAACAAATGTTTGTAAAATGCTAAGTTCCTACTAAGAAGTTTTAGTGTTCTTTAAATTTTTCACAGTGAAGATTTTTCTATTTAGGAATTGTTTTTGAAAACCCTATTAGGCTTTAACTCAGAAAGCCTCATCAGTGCCTAAGGATGCTCCGTTTAAGAATTGAAAGAGTAATGCGTTACGTTTGGCATTAGGGCCCAATTAAGTTTTCCTAAACAAATGCTTAACAGAACAAGTTAAGGAATGCCTAACTAAGCCCGCACTAGGCATGCCTAAACTGACGAAATGTGAAATATTACTAATCTCACTTTGAATTGCAACATTTTCATGTGAATATTTTTTTTACTCTCCAGATTGCAATAAAATGCGAAATTACCATAATTGCATAAATTAAGTATGCCTAACTAGGCCTCCATTAGGTTCGTATTAAGCATGCCTAGCTTAGGTATGCCCCATTGGGCATGCCTAACTTATGCAAGCCCCACTGTATCCCCATTAGGCTCTATTGCTGTCAGGCATGGCTAAACTGATTCCTACTCGCGTTCTTGTGAAACTTTTCTCAATCTTTCATTGAGAATTGTTGAATATGAATTCAAGTCTTGCGTCAGTAATGTAAGGGCTGAAATATGAATTTGTCCTAGGGTGTGCTGGAAGCTTTGTCCCATATGGATTACATCTGCATTCAATTTGATTCTCATTTGAGCTTCTCCTTGAACTTGAGAACGTTCCTTCCCCATATATAACGAAAGGTTACCCCCACCTGGCATTGAAACTTTGATAATGGACAGTTTAAGAAAATCAAAGCTTCTGAATTCGAATTTATCAATATGTTCCAAATGCTACGATCTTCTTACTAATATGCCGGTACCACCTTTCCCATCATTGTCTGCTCTATCGTTTCTTGAGAATTTAAATACTTTGAACGTCATTGAATGCCATGAATTGAGGCGAGTTTCAGTGAGACGCATGATGTCAGGATTTGGCTTGCCAATTAATTCCAGGATATAGTCACGTTGATGTAGAAACATTAAAAAACAAAGCTAATTTTTAAATCTTGTTTGGTGGTTCCAACCAAAAAAAAATTAAGTTGTTCGTGGATTTTAACTTAATTCATCGTTGCTACTCACATTATTTATTGTACATTATTTACAGTATTATCTGCTGGTCCTCTAGTGGCGAGTCCAAATGAAACCCCAGGCTTGACGAAGCTGGAAAGTATCACATTGCGGTGTACTTGTGTTTCTTCTGAAATAAAGGCATCCTCAATATGATGCTGGATGACCAAAAACACGGCAGTTGACGGAGTACAATTTTTCTACTAGCTCCATCTGAGCTAATTTGCACTCACGGGGGCATGAATTTCTTCGCATTTTATGCATCGATAGTGCATGGCGCAGTTGGCGGCCAAATGACCAAATCATTGACATCGATAACACAGGTTAACTTGTCTTTTCTGGTGGCATCTCCACATCCCCAATCCACAATTCAAGTCTTCTCCGTAGCGCTACTGCCCCTCTCGGGCCTTCGCATCCTGTGAATTGCGCCTCCAACTGTTTCGGTCCATTGACCGCGCTATCCGATTTCGAAATCCAAGCAGCGATGAATTGTCTTCGTTTACCAAGTCAAACCATCTTTTACTTAGTTTCCCCACTGGCCTCCGGCCTTCAGTTCTCCCAACGAATACCTTTTTGGGTATCCGTTGTTCGTACATACGATTCATATGGCCATCTCATTGTAACTTCCGCACCCTTATAATCGTTGAGACCTCCGGCTCGTCAAAAATTTCATACAGCCGATGGTTGTATCAAATTCACCATTGCTCCCCGCCTAGCTTTGCCCCGATTATTCGCATCAGGATTCGTCTTTCGAAGGCGTTCAATTTATTTGCGGATGCCTGGGTTAAGGTCCATGTTTTGCAGCTATATTATAAAACAGGTCTTATCTCAGATTTGTATACTTAGAGCTTTGTTTTCCTGTGTATGCAGCTGGTCTTCAAGATCGTCAAAACTGAATAAAATATTTTATTTGCGAGCTGTATTCTTTGGCTTATTTCGTCTTTTTTATTACCGGTTCTCGGTATTTTGCGCCTAAATACACAAATTTGCTCACATTTTCGATATTGTAGTCGCCAAGTGTAATATTTTGGGCATTTCAGGTATTTGAGGTATTTTTCCTCAACTGGGACATGAGCTTAGTTTCATTCTCATTGATTTGTAGCGCTACTAGTTTTGCTTCGCTGTCGAGGTTCGCGAACAGTTCTTTGGTAATTGGTAACAACCTTGACAAAATGTTGATGTCATCCGCAAACTCTACCACTTGGCTTGACTTGTATAAAGACGTACCCCTTGGGTCGACGGGAAGCTTTCTGATCACGTATCCCAGGGTAAAGTTGACTAGCAATGGGGCCAGCCCATCTCCTTGCTTTAGTCCAATACCTGTGTCAAAGGCGCCGGTGAGTTGGTTATTGTTGCGGACTTCGGAAGTTGTCGACGTTATTGTCATTTTGATTAGATGGACTCATTTGGCTGGGATACCAAAACAAAGCATTATTTAGTACAGTACATTACGATCAATACTGTCGTATGCTTGCTCAAAGTCAACGAAAACTTAGTGTACGTCTATATTAAACCCTGCATTTTTCAAGTACCTGCTTAACATAATTGGTCTATCGGCGATCTACCTGCTCTAAAATCGTCTTGATACACCTCAATAATACTATTGACGTTCGACCTGATTCGATTTTCTAAAATTTTTGAAAATATTTTGTACGCCGTGCAAAGTAGTGATATGCCTCTATAGTTTTTGCACTGTAGCTTGTCACCTTTTTCGTGGATAGGGAATATAATTGACTGGCTTCACTCGTTTGGCATATATTCTTGTTGCCGAATGTGCTGGATGATTTTATGAATGACTTTCTGAACACCGCCACCAACATAGTTAATGAGCTACACTGGGATCACATCAATGCTTGGCTCTTTATTATTCTTTTCGGCTTTGCTATTGGAACAAACTTGATCCAGAGTAGGTGAGGTAAATAGAAGCTTCGATGTTCTAGAGCAGTGTAGAAGATTAAGGAGGTACTCGAAATATGGTGTATTTTCTTTTCTGAATTCTAATTATCTTTTTCGCTACTCTTCAGAAATTTTCATAATTTGATCTCCGTTCTGGTTTTCCTACCTGGGTGTTACTTATACTGATTCATTTTCTCTAACGTATTATGGCTCTCATCATCGAACCAATTATTCCCTTCCGCCGGGATTGATTTCCGATCGTCTATTTTGCCGCGGTCTTAATTGCTGCTTTTACTGCCCCCCATGGCTCGTTGCTTGTTTTCAGCGATGTGTCAAGGCTCTCCGTGAAATTTTTTGCCACAGACGCATTTTTGTAGTCTTTCGATGGCGAATTTTTGTAGAGGGCTGTTCTTCGCCGAATACGCCTTTGATATACAACATCAATAGATTAGTTTGATCAAGTAATGACCCGAGTTACAATTGGCTCCGCAGTATGCATGGACATCAAGTATGCTCGAGCCCCAACACTGTTCGATTAGCACATGGTCAATCTGGTTTTGTGTGTTGTTATCGGATGATACCCAGGAAATTGTGTGAATGCGTCGATGTGGAAGCAAGTCGAATGTGTGACTAGATTTCTACTACATGCAAAGTCAATCAGGCGCTGGCCGTTGTCATTCGTTTCATCGTGAAGACTATATCCTCCCGTCGTTCCCCGATGAGATAGCTCATTACCTACCTTAGCGTTAAAATCATCCAGAATTATTTTTGTGTTGCTTATAAGCAATGAGTCAACTAGTCTTTCCAGGTGATTGAAGAACGTTTCCTTCGTTTTTTGGTCGGGGTGTGTACGTTGATCAGCCAAAATTTGAAGAATTTCCTTTTTATAGGATCGCACACAACTGTTCATTGACTGCCTTAAAATGAATAACGTGCGATTTGAACTCCCTATCCACAGCAAAGGCCATCCGATTTCTCGCTTTCCAGTAGGCTTCCCACTTTTGAATATTGTACTCGTATGCGATCTCATATCTTGAATATCACTTCCAATCCGATTCGTTTCCTGCATTGCCCATATGTTTAGTTTATAGTGACTGGCCTGTTTAAAAGATCTTTAACAGCGCCAGGATAGTTTAGTGGTCTGAAAATCTAGGTTCCAATGCCATAGTGTTTTTTCAGTTGCGCGGTCGTTGCCGTAGATCCAATCCATTCTGAGGCTCTATTGCAGGTTTCGAAACAATGTAGGATTTTACGGGGATGGTGAGTTAGCCCATTTCCCAACCGCCACTCCGGGCATGTTTATTACTCTCAGTTCCGTTATCAAGCGGAGAGGACTTGTCTTAACCCTCTCACCCCAGAGATGCAGGTGTATTTGCAGTTATTGGCATTTCTTGGCATTTAGTGCCCCATCTTTAGGGAACCAGTAAACCCATTGTGTGACCCCGAGGTGGTGGAGGAAATAAGAAGATCACACCTCCTTTCTCAACCGGGCTTCGAACCGTCTACGTAGATCTTTGCAACTCAATTACCTTGTTTATTGAAGGGCACTTGCACTGCTTTTATTAGAAATTCGTACTAAATAAAGCCGCAAATTCTTTTCTCGATGGTCAATCTGCTTATGGAAAAGGTTTTAATAACAATGAATTTAATTTCTTTTGCAGCTTCCTTAGGCACCTGAAGAAGATCAACCGTGTCCTCTCCGCAGGCCCGACCCTTCAACAGAAAGGTCTAATTTTTTCGCTTTTTGGGGTATAGGTGAAGCTGGGAATCTTCCCAGGAACCAAAGCGTCATTCGCTGAGTCGAATCAATCAGTGATTTTGTTTTAATCGCTGGTTTCTCTGTGTTCACTGTTTTAATTTCAAAGTTGATTGTTTATTAATGTCTGTCAATAGCCGAACCATATCTCTTCCGATTTGTCAAAGTCAAAGGCGCTCTATTCAATACCAATCGTTATAAATTTTAAAAGAATACTAAGCAAATTTCAAAATATAAAACTACGAAAACTTAATGGCCCAAATAGCTCTCT
Organism: Odontomyia ornata; assembly: GCA_963969285.1. Classification (NCBI taxonomy): domain Eukaryota; kingdom Metazoa; phylum Arthropoda; class Insecta; order Diptera; family Stratiomyidae; genus Odontomyia; species Odontomyia ornata. The sequence continues at coordinate 90,157,332 of OZ017738.1, read as the reverse complement.
AAATTTATACGTTACCAATGAAACACGGTTACTAAAAAAAACAATAGCAAATTTAAATTAATTCAGATTAAACATATTTATACTGGTCTAACCAGGGTGTTGTAACAGATAACTTTAACCTTTTGATCAATGTTTCTAGAATGAAAGAGTCGTCAAAGGGCCATGACTACTTTTTCTGCTTTACTGAGCATAATTTTGACATGTTCAGTATATTACAGATACTGATCGAGATGAACACCGAGGTATCGAGTACAGGATTTATTTGACACCCGTTCTGAACTACCCTCACCAGCCATAATGTGGAAATCCTTCCATTTACGGTACAGGTCTTGACTGACTTGACTTTCATTCGCCAATTGTCGGTTTAGAGTTGCACATCATTGAATATTTTTTGAAGATTGCTCTGAACTATTGTAGCTTTTCGTTCTGCCTTATAGATGATGATCATCATTATCATCAGCAAAAGCTACCAATGATCGCGTTGGCGAGACGATAAAACCAAAGCCGTTCAATAGCTTGCGAATAGATATTGAGAAAAGCAGAGGCGCAGTCACTGTTCCCTGCTGTAGACCATTCAAGACCTTGAAGTCGCGCAATGTCGTCAGATTTTCAACAAATGATTTCCCGTATAACATATTGCACATCATGGCGACAAGGTGTGTGGAGAATCTGTCCTGCAGGAGTTTAAAAATCAGCCCAGCTAACCACACCCTACCGAAGGCTTTCTCCATATCAATGACACATGCTACAACACATTCTTTGTTTTTTCGTTTCCAACAGATGTCTGAGGTTACTTTCGTTATTGCATGTATGGTGCAATGCCTGGCACGAAAACCAAATTGGCAATTCGGCATCAACTCATATTTCTCAATGTGTGCCTTTGATGCATTGTTCAGTATCACTTCAAACACCTTGCTGATGTAAGGCAGCAAACTGTTCGGGCGATAGCTTTTAGGGCTCGAAAATTCTATTGCTTTCTTCAAAATCGGAAATACCTTAGCCTTATTCCACTTACTTGGGAAATATGAATTGCTCAACATGTTGTTGAACAATATGCGATAATTCCTAATAGCAACCTGGGGCAAATGTCGGAGAACTATTGTATATTTTGAATACCGTCAGTACCACATGATTTCTTGTTATTTATCTTACCAAATATGAAAGACAAGTCTTCACAGCTGACAAAATAATCAATGAAATTTAAGCTCGGTATGAGGTCAGATGTTAATGCTTCATTGAAACGAAGAATTGATTCGCCGTTTAGGCTTGATTTGAAGTCGGAAACTTTTGCTTCAACGACCTCTGAAAGTATTTGATTCCGTTTTTCTGGGTTTGGTAGATGAGCCAATTCAAAATGTGTTCCAATCAGGGCACGTTTATGCAAACTATCATATTTAATCCTGTTTCCATTTCTATCTACAGCCGTACTATCAATTTCGACACCAGCCCTATCGAGAAGATTTATCTCATCACTAGCGACGCCAAGATTCGAACCTTCACTCGAAACTTCTTGCGGAATATGCTTTTCACTTTCGTAAAGACGCCATCTGGGTCCTGTGGGCTAATAGCCCTCAGTTTTTCCGCCCATTGATTGCTAACCTCACTCCTGAAGTATGAACGGATTAAGTTCCGGACATTCTTCAGGTGTAATTTCAACGAATTCAACGAGGGATGATTGTAGTCCAAAAATTGCCGATAAATATTGTTGACGCGCGTGAGAAGAAGGCTTTTCAATCTTTTCAAACTTGCAATGGTTTGTGTTACATATCCTTCCATATTGTTTCGATGTTTAATCTTGGGAACAACTTTCTCAATCGTTTCCAACGTCAGCTTCTCCAACTTTGACAAATAGAGATCTATTTCACTGCTAGTTAGATTCCTGTCATTAGGAACCATTGAGTAAGCATTGTCATCATCAGAAGGAAGACATTGCTTCTCGTACTCTCGATTATACTTCGTTTGAAACTTTCCCCAGTCTGTTTTACTGAAATTCAACCTTTGATTTTCATGTTGAATGGGAATGAGGAAGACATCATCCCTTTGATGATTGATTTCCATTACGATTGCGTTATGGTCGCTATCATAAGGAAGTACCTGCAGTTTCCGTTGAGGACTATTAAAGCTGAATTCAAGTCTTGATTCGGCAATGCAGAGGTCCAAATATGAATTTGTTCTAGGGTATGTTGGGAACTCCTACCCATATAGATTGCACCTGTATACAATTTGGTTCTCTGTTATCCATGATTTCAGGAATACACCTCTTGGATTATTGGCGGCGTTCAGCCATGATGTATACTTGGCGTTCAGGTCACTGGCAAAAATATAATAACTATGCAGCCTGTTCAATTCGAGTATTTCAAACAAGAAATTGAACTCCTCCTTGAGCTTGAGAACAGTTCCACCAGTTGCAAAGGTAGAGATAACGAAAAGGTTATCCCCACCTGGTAGTGAGATTTTGATAATAGACACTTCAAGAGATCCAAAGCTTTTGAATTCGACTTTTTCAATATTTTGGAAACAATAGGGTCTTTGAACCAATATGCCGGTGCCACCTCCCCCATCAACGTTTACCCTATCAGATCTCAATGCCTTAGAGTGCCATGAATTGAGGTGAGTTTCAGTGAGAAGCATGATGTCAGGCTGTTGCTTAACGATAAATTCAAGGAGATAATCACTTCGATGTATTGCAACGATAGAGTTGACGTTGATCGATATGAGGCGAAGGCTATCCATGGGAATGCGACTGGAGGGCAAGTTATTTTGAGGCATTAGAAAGACCTAAGCGTTGAAAAACAAAGTTAATTTTTGAATCTTCTTTGAGGATTCTCTCCGATAAAGAATTTAGTTGCTGGTAAATTTTGAGAAGCAGCTCATTATTGCCACTTACATTATTTACATTATTTACCGGATTTTCTGCTGGTCCTCTAGCGGCGAGTGCAAATGATACACCAGGCATGACGAAGTTGGAAGGTATAATATAACGGTCTACTTGTGTTTGCTTTGGAGCAAATTTAACTTTTAGATCTTGATATCGGGAGAATCCTCGATATAATGCTGGGTGACTAAAAACACCGCACTTATCGCAGTAAAATTTTTCTTTAGGCTCCGTCTGAGCCAATTTGCACTCACCGGGAGCATAAACGTCTTTGCATTAGACGCACCCATAGTGCACGGTACAATTGGTAGCTGAATGTCGAAATCTTTGACATCGGTAACACTGGTCGACTTCTCTTTTCCGGAGGCGTTCCCACCTCACTACTCTGGTATTCAAGTACCTTATTTGTTGAAGGGTACTTGGACTGCTTTTATTTACAATTTGTACCAGGTAGAGTGGTAAATTTTTCCTTTCTACGGTCGATCTTCTTGTCGCAAAGGCTTTGACTGAAACAAATTCAATTTCTGGTGCATCTGCTTTGAGCACCCGAAGAAAATCGACCGTTTCCTCTCCGCACTCCAAACCCTTCAACAAAAAGGTCTGATTCTTCTCACTTTTTGGGGTATAGGCGAAGTGTGGAACATCCCCAGAGTTGAAATCAACGAGTGATTTTGTCCTGATAGTTAATTTTTCGGCATTAACTCATTTGATCTCGAAATTGGCTAGTTTATTTTCGGCTGTCAATAGCCGAACCATATCTTTTCTGCTTTGTCCGAACACGTTGATTGGCGGAACTTTTTCTGTCTTGTTGGAAGCTTTTTCAGAGGAACCATCAAAACAGCGGACTGGTTTTTAGGTAAATTTCTCGAGAGAAATTTACCTATTGCGGAGAGCATCATATAGATATATATATATATATATATATATATATATATATATATATATATATATATATATATATATATATATATATATATATATATATATATATAAATATATATATATATATATATATATATATAAATATATATATATATATATATATATATATATATATATATATATATATATATATATATATATACATACCTAGTCTAGTCATAAATACTGTTACAAACTTTTTGAAGCACTGTTCCATTAAAGAGGTGTTATATGTTAAGAAACTTCAATCGGAAAGTTGGCGTCTGCATGTGTAAGAGACTTCTTTGAGGATTCGATATTAGAATGTCTTTTAGAGCACGTCATTTTCCCTAAGACAGACCATAATTTGTAATCCAGCGGATTCAGGTCTGGGCTAGACGAAGGCCAATCTTCAGCTTTAATAAAATCTGGAACATTTTCTTCAAGCCATTTTTGGGTTGACTTCGCCTTATGACCTGGTGCAGAATCTTGCTGGAAACTCCAAGGTTGATTTTTGAATAATGACGAGTTGAGAGGTCTCACTACACTTTCAAGGACACTTTCTTGATAAACTTTGGCAGACGTTTTGACGCCCTTTTCACAAAAATGCAACTTTGTCACCCCGTTGTAGCTAACACCCCACCAAACCATTACTGAGGCTGGATGATGACCTCTTTGAACCTTTTGGGCAACTTGAGAAGCTTCTCCGGCACTGCGAGCATAAATCCTATCGCTTTGTTTATTAAATGTTTCTTCGACAGTAAAAACTTTTTCGTCCGTAAACAAAATTTTACGGTCTTCTTGGTTTGCGTAACGGCAAAGTAATCGTTTTGATTTTTCCACTCTATTTTTAGGGTTTTGTAAAATAATTTTGCAAAACCCTTCTAAAATCGCGTCCTGTCTGTCCGTCTGTCTGTCCGTCCGTCCGTCCGTCCGTGTGTCCGTGTGTCACAGCAGTTTTTCTCGGAAACTACTTAAGCTAGAAACATCAAATTTTGTATGTAGGTGTTAAGTGGTGTTCTCTTCAAAGTTCAACTACAAAAAAATTTTATAAGGTATTTAAGGGGGGTCTCCCCATGTCGGGGAGTGACCCCCCGAAAAAAAAATTTCATTGAAGGTAGCCGATATGGGTATCAAATGAAAGGTCTTGATGAGAACTTTTCAAAACGGGTCTTAGTTTGGCAAAATTTGCTTCGAGGGGCGCACAGGGAGGGGAAATACACGAAAAATTTGTGTCCCCCCCCCCTCGTGATTGGACACCTGTGATCCGAAAAATCTGAAAAAAATCAAGAATGTAGACCTTGATGAGTACAACAACAACAAATACGTGAGAAGTCGCAATTCACTCAACTTTGTTAGTAATAGTATGATTTATCGATTTTATGTTTTCTTCAATAAAATCTTAACGGTCCCCTTAAATTCAATGAAATTCAATACACAGATGACTATTTATAAGATTGATTTACCCTGAAAGTTTCATAAAGATTGAATCATATTTAGCGATGTTATAGCGGTTTGAATTTTCCTGTATTACTATGGAACAATATGCGCTGCATGTATTACAACATGCGCTTTTTACCGACTCAGACACTACAGTTTTGCTAGGATTTGCATGGAAATTTCAGGAATGATAGTTGTCATGAATATCTTTGAAAATCGGTTCAGCTAGTGGTGTCAGTAATCGTAAAACAAAACAGTGGCTGTTTTAAATGCGAAGATTGAATAATTTTGAGTTATTTTTTCCCAACTTCAACGTTCAAGGTGCATGCTTTGAACACTTGATTCAATTTAATGAATGACTGAAGATGAGTGCCTACAATCAATACTCATTAGTGAAACAAGTCAAGGAGGTGGGAGAGAGCTCCTAGCAAAAGGGCTTTGTAACAACTCTAGGATTCGAAAAAATTGCCCATTAATCGATGATAACAATACAGGAGAGTGGCCCCTGAAAAAAAAATTCATCAAACGTAGCCGATATTAGTATGAAATGAAAGTTTTCATGGGAGCTTTTCAAAACAGTTCTTAAACTGTCAGTTTTTGCTTCAGTGGGGCACAGGGGGGAAATATATGAAAAATGTGGTTTCCTCCCTCACGGATGGACATCTGAAATAATTATCAAGGGAGATATTTATGAGTATAACAATAACAAAAACCTCAGGAACCTAAATTCGTTCAACTTTGTTAATAATAGTATGATCTTCGAATTTCATATTTTCTCCAATAAAATCGTCATTGACATGCTTCTCGACTTTATTCAATCTGGTGACTGCATTTAGAAAATTGAATACAAAACCCTTCTGACATGAGCGTAGGTCTGTTTACCCAACTTGTTTTTTAACGAATCTGTTAGTAAATGCCCGGTAGATCTACGATAAACACCCAACCGTAAGTCACTTTTGATGATACGTGAAATTGTTCTTTGGGGTATTTTCATCTCACGCGATAACATTTTTTGTTTCCAGAGCGGATTACGGCGAATTCTCTCGCGCACGGCTTTAACCGCTTGAGGTGTTCAAGTAGTTCGCGGACGGCCACTTCTTTGACGATCACTTACTCCAGACGTATCATTAAATCATTCAATAGCCCGATATACAAACATTCGGCTTATACCAAGGGTATGCAGAGTCTTAAAAATATCACTTGGTTGCATTCCCTATGAAGTGCAATCACAGCAATTCTATTTTCTTTGGCGTCCCGATCCATGTTTTACTACACTAAAAATTAAACTCAAATGATGACAAATGCATCAAGCGCAAGGGTACTATAGCGATAAGCTCAATTTTTAAGAAATGCAATATAACAGTTCGTTTCTGCAGGGTTGCCAAACCTTGTAACAATATTTATGGCTAGACTATGTATATATATATATATATATATATATATATATATATATATATATATATATATATATATATATTTATTTATATATATATATATATATATATATATATATATATATATATATATATATATATATATATATATATTATATATATATATATATATATATATATATATATATATATATATATATATATATATATATATATATATATGGGATTTAATTACCTCGGTTAAGTTCGTGAACCAGCTATATCGGCCGGGCAAAAACAAAATGGCGGCCATTTTAGACGAAAAATCGTGATTTCTGTTCTGACCAAAGTATAGCACCGATTTAGATGAAATTTGTCACAAAGGTTCATTGATGTATGTGATGAACCTCACAATAAAAAATCCATAGTCGGTACGGCAGAAACGAAATGGCGGCCGCTCAAAGGTCGAAAAACGTGCATAATTTTGTTGTTGTAATAGTGGTCATAGCTTTCAACAGATTTTCATGAAATTCGGTAGTTTGATAGAAATTATAAGTATCTAAAGAATGGCGTAAAAAAACTGGAGGTCAGGTTGCAATTTAGATCCGACATATATGAAACTTGGTTTCGAAATAGACATTACTTAGGCCTACAGCCTTTGATATTTTGGTGATCATGCATATGCAAATTTCAAAATGGCGGCCGTTTAAATATGCGTTTGTTTTTTTCATGTTTTTGTGGCCCTCTAGCGGTCACATTTTCCAACGGATTTTGATGAAACTTGAGATTATGGATCTCTGTACTATGTTCTTGTATTTTGCAGGAAATTATTAAAATTGAATGAAAAATAAAAAAGGCGAAAATTTAAAGCCCAATATATTTAGCTGCCATTTTCTTTAAAAATTGAATCATTTTGCCCTGTCTAGAGTGAAACTCCTATTTTAACGAGATAGTACATTGATTGATGAGGTCCTAGCATACAAAGATTTAAAATAATCCAAAATCAAATGCATGCATTCAAAATGGCGGCCCCAAAGGTCTGGAGGCAAGCGCAATTCGCTATTTTAGTGCCAACTGAAATAATGAATATTTTTCATGGAAACGTTTTAAATGACTTTACTTGAAAGAATTTAAAAACCAGATCATTTTTAAGATATTGTAAAATATTTTTAACAATACCCTAAAAAATTATAAAATCGCAACTTGTCTGTCTGTCCGTCCGTCCGCCGGTTTGTTCGTGCGTCATAACAAGTTTGCTCGCAAACCACATGAGCTAGAATGAGGAAATTTTCTACGTAGGTCAAAAGTGGTGCCTCATGAAATTTGCAGTGCAAGAAAATATTTTAAAGTATTTAAGGGGGGTCTCCCCATACAGGCGGGTGGCATACAATTTTTTTTATTTCTGTAGCCCTCTAGCAGCCAAGATTCTCAACAGATTCCGTTGAAACTTGAAATTATAAGTTATTAAGGCAAGTTAATTTAATTTAATTATGCAAATCGAATGACAAATTAAAAAGTCGAAAATTTACAGCTTAATATTTTTAGCAACCGGTTTCAATAAAAATCTAAATGACGGCCCTCATAGTTCAGAAAAAAATTGAAAATTTATAAATTAATGGCAACGCAAGTGCTGATTAAACTTTTATGGAAATCTTTTGAAATTAACTATTCGAGCTATTTAAGCCTTTGTGTGGTTACCACTGTGAACTGTGTAAACAGCAAATGGGAGAAGGGCGAAACCGGTATTTGTATGTTTACAACAATTTATTATGCGCCGATTTTCAATATGTAATCCATACGTGTGCAACTCATTTTAATTAGCAAAATATTTGCGCCCCGATAAAAGGTCTTTAAAAACGAACGTGGCCAGATTTTTTTTATGTTAATAAATACCCATGTGGTACTACGAAAATTGCAGAAAGAAGTTTAGTAGTAGGCAAGCCAAATTCTTTTTCGAAACTTTATGCTACATACGAGAAATTTACCTTTCCGGCTGGTGCTGCCAACGGGGATTTTTTCTCCTTATTTTTTAAATACTGAATAAAATTTAAATTATTATATTGATTAGAATTCGATGTTTTCTCCGATTTCCATTTCTTCGGTTAATTCCTCCAGCGCTGCAAAATAGTTCTTACTCTCGTTGGTGCCACCAGCACTTAGAGCTGCTTCTGGATTTGCTTGTTTTGCACTTTTCTTCGCCTTTGTAGCCTGTTGCCATTGATTTTGCGGCCGCGTCTTTTGAATTCTCATCCCTTTCTTGAAAAGATCTTTGAGAGACTGTATCTCTAGCCTTACTTCATCATTTTCTTTTTACAATTTGGCCATTTGTTGATTGTCCGCTATTGTTTGCAGCTTGCATCCTCCATCTGCGGAGTTTTCTTCGTTACGTTTTCTTTTGGTGATTATCGCCAGTTTCGTATTCGTCGTTTCCCCAGGTTGCCCCAACGGTGGGAAGCTGTAGGGCTCCTCCATACCAGCGGTCCTGAAGTTTTCTTGGGTTCTTTGCTTTTCTTTACTTATCGAAGTAAAATAATATTCGATAGAAATCGTAGGAAAGTATCTTGTGTCGTAATTTATTAGAAACTTTTATGAGGGTGCGATTCTTCCGGCTATTTTAATGTGAATGTTACACTATGAACTGAATATCTAGCGCGAATGTGAAAGATGTATACTTTAATAAGCAAGCTGTGATACATGAGTCGTGCAAGTTCGAAACCCTAGTCTGTAGGTTGGAGATGAATAATTTACAATTTAAATCATCAGGAATATTTGTAGTGCTACTATCATTAAGAAATTTTTCATGTGGGCGCCTCATAATCGCATGGGTTAGCTTATCAAAATGTACTAAAGAATCTAACGATTTTGCAACTAATCATTTAGTATCCTTTTTTTTTCTTTTATTGATTCTCAAAACACATTACTAAATATGTATGCTTTGCATTTTTTAATTAGATGACTTGGGGCGAGCAGTCGAGGAATTAGTGACGGTAATTACTGAACAGGAGATTGAACAAAGCGAAAACGGCAATGGAACGGCTTTAGACATCGCAAAGCCCTAACATTTAAAATCCTGATATTGAGAAACTTACAATAAGAATATCATTAGATGCAAGAAGTAAAAGAAAAAGCATTGTAAAACATATACATACGAAAAACTTAAAAACATACGAAGAATATTACTAAAATTTAAACTAAGCATAAAGATTATATTGATACAAGAAGAAGATGGAGAAGAGTACGAAGAGGAAAATGATGACGAAGAATACGAGTAAGCAAAGGAAAAATTGTATTGTTAGTGTAATTCTCTTTTTTCTAATTTTTATTCTTTTGGACAATACTTATTGTACGTATATTTTTCAAACTACAACCAAATAAACATATAACTTTACAAATATAAGATATATACATACATACAATATACTACTGTACATTTTCGTACATGTGTTTTCTAATGAAAAATAAAAAAGCAAAGAAATGAAATTTAAATAATAATAATAAAAATGTTGAAGTGAAAAGCGACAATGAAATAATGAACCCAACTTGATTCAAGTTTCAAGTGTAACCGTTGAAAAGTGGAAAGGCTTTTCCTTCGCAACTCTATAAAGTTTGTAGTATAAAACGAAAAATTACCCATAACTTATAGATACACCGAAGAATTTTTACAACAGCCACTACTAAGTAATTTCGCTCATTAAATACTTTATATTATCGTTTAAACTCAACGATGTCCTTGCGGCAGCGGTCTGTCCACTACTTTATCGCGTTTTAGTTCTGATTCCGTTGAAATTGTTATAGTTAGCACATTTTACCGCGAAGGGAGTGAATTCCAGACGACACCCATTGTTATCTAGAGCTTTTTGTTTCCTCACTTTCCCGCTAATGGGTTGGCATTGGCAACACTAAACTAAAATAATTACTCGGCTCAATCCGAGCCTCAACCGGACAAGGAAAATGGAAAGCAATGTTAATCAGAATCTGTTGAATTAAATGGAAATTATGTAGGCAAAGTAGATATGGTAAAATGTTTTGGCTCGATACTTGTAGATTAGAATGTTTAGTGAATGAATATCAGAAAATATCAAAACGAATCGCATGGAATCAGGCATATGAAGAATTGTGAAGAATTTTACAAGAGTTTGCATATCACTCATTCATTTCAAAAGAATATAAACATATAGCAGACTTTTAAGGGTACACGTTTACGTACTTACCAAATTTAACGAAATCATATATACAAAATTATACACAAGAAACTTATTATTGACTACGAAACCAAGAAGAAACGTAAAAATATCCTTAGCTTATCGATATCCTGGCATGTGACTTTTTTATGTAGACAAACAAACCTTGAAAGTTTACAAAATTTTCAGTATAATCTTTAATTGTATGTTTTGTATAGAAAATGGAAAATTTAAATCCTTAAATTTAAGTATTGACGAAGATCAAAGTAAACTTATATCGAAATTGCATCAAATGTGAAAAGTATCAACTTTACAATGTATAAAAGCATATCCTACAATCAACGGAACTATAAATATGGCGATAAGCATAAACACTAACGAAAAATGCAAAATTATGTTGGATCCAAATGAAATTTTCCACTTGATTTAGTTTTGTTCATAAAATTGAAGGTGATGGTTTTCTTTTTCCCAATTTATTGTACACAACTCTGATTTTCCGCACTATTACAAAATGATTTTGTTTCTGTACTCGTTCCAATATAGTAAAATGTTAATTATGGTAAATGTGTTGGTGTTTTATTTTGTGTTTTACGAAGAAAATTAAAGCATTTGATTTTATCTGGACATTTAACAGAAAAAACCGATAGAAGGCGAATAGTAAGTATAAAGTATCTAAATTATTTTTCAAATCATTACATTTAATGTGGCGACTCAGTCCTTTAATTATTTTTAATTCAAAACATAAGAGACCTATGTCATCTAGCCTGATATAATCTGGCCAAATTCTGGCATACACTAAAAAATAACTTCCATGCAGCACAAAAAGACCTAAATTTGGCCCAATAATACAGCCAAAGGGTTGTGAACAGAATAGTCCTTTACGTAATATAAATATTACCAGACAAAGCGAATTTAATGGTCGAATCTTTATTTGGTTTCAGGTCAGAACCCTCAGTAGTAATCGAGCAGTCACCTAAGCAATCTGCTCGAAAACCTTCATATAACTTATCCGAAATTTTAATTCCAGATTTGAAAAATTTAATTGTTTCAATTTATAGTTATAAGTATATATTATATTGATTTGTCCTATATTGAATTTAAATTTTCTTTATAATTTTATTCTTTATGATATTGTTACATGTACAGACAATTCTGCGAGCTACTGTCGCAATTGTTTTCACAACAATTAAGAACATCAAAAATTTACTTGAAATCACGAGAACCCACCAAGCATCAACATCTGAAAGTGAGTCACTGCCCCATTCATTTGCAGTTGCGTGTTTTCGATTCGCGGCCAATAATTTTAATGTTCCGGGGAAGTGAAAACGCAATGTCTTTTAAATTAAATTAAAAGAGTTTATTCAATTAATCAAAAAAATGCACAATCAGTTACGAGTATTTTAGTATTTCACAATTTTAATTTTCACTTAGTCTATAAATTTGTCATTCAACTGTCCACTTAAAATCACTTCGCACTCAAACAATGAATCGCCTTTACTTCGCGTTCCACTATATCGCAGTTTTCTATCGCGGTTGTAATGAATGATCCCCCCATTCATTCAGCTCGCCTTTATATAGGGTCTGTAGTCATTCAACCCAGTTCTCGTACATTGGCGAATTCGCGGGAACATTCGAGCGACTGCAAATGAATGGAGCAGTGACTCACCTTCAGATATTGCTCATGCTTGTTGGGTTCTCGTGGTTTCGAGTAAATTCGTGTTCTTCATTGTTGTGAAAACAATTGCGACAGTAGCTCGCCAATGTACGAGAACTGGGTTGAATGACTACAGACCCTGTATAAAGGCGAGCTGAATGAATGGGGGGATCATCATTCATTACAACCGCGATAGAAAACTGCGATATAGTGGAACGCGAAGTAAAGGCGATGATTGTTTGAGTGCGAAGTGATTTTAAGTGGACAGTTGGATGACAAATTTATAGACTAAGTGAAAATTAAAATTAGTGAAAGTGTTAAATTGATCATTGTGCACTTTTGTAATTAAATAAACTCTTTTAACTTAAATTAAAAGACATTGCGTTTTCACTTTCCCGGAACATTAAATTTATTGGCCGCGAACCGAAAACACGCGACAGTGGTGTCAGAAGTGGGATCTCAATCGTCAATTTTTATTCCGACCTCACGACGTGCAAAAGCCCAAGGCTGTAACAGCAGCAGCTGCTGTAAAGCGAATGAACGAAGAAGTGAAGGTTACGGCCTACGAACTACGTGTTGGAGTTGAGACTGAGAAAGTTTTCTCTGAAGACTTCTTCGGCAAATTGGACGGCGTTGCAAACGCTCTAGACAATGTAGATGCACGTATTTATATGGATCGTAAATGCGTATTCAATCGAATTCCGCTCGTTGATTCGGGAACGCTAGGAATAATGGGCAATGCTCAAGTCATTATTCCATTCTTAACCGAGTGCTACAGTCTGTCGCAAGACCCGCCAGAGAAAAGCATTCCGATTTGCACATTGAAAAACTTCCCCAACGCTATCGAGCACACACTGCAATGGGTGCGTGACGTTTTTGAGGGTGTTTTTGTGCAACACGCTGAAAATGCCTCGCAATATATCTCAGACTCGACATTCATCGAAAGAATACTGAAACTGCCAGGCGTACAACCATTGGAGATTTTAGATTCAGTTAAGACTGCTCTCATCGACGATAAACCCAAAGATTTCTCCGATTGCGTTAAATGGGCTCGTTTTCATTGGGAAGAGCAATATTCCAATCAGATCAAACAACTGCTATTTAATTTCCCGCCGAATCAGTTGACTTCGAGCGGCCAACCATTCTGGTCGGGACCAAAACGGTGTCCTGAGGCTTTAGTATTCGACTTAAACGAACCTTTGCATTTAGATTATATTTTCGCGGCAGCTAATCTTAAAGCAGAAGTCTATGGAATCACGCAAGAGAGGAATAGGCAGAAGGTAGCTGGATACGTTGCCGCGATAAAGGTACCCTCGTTTGTCCCCAAATCAGGCGTTAAAATCGAAGTAACCGATGGCAGCACCAACAATACATTCGACCACTCAAACGAAGAAATCGATCAGGATCGTGTGAACAAGATTCTCACAGAATTGGCTTCATTAGGAAAACTCGATGTTAGGATTAAGCCCTTAGAATTCGAAAAAGATGATGATACCAATTTGCACATGGACTTTATTATTGGCCGCGAACCGATAACACGCGACAGTGGTGTCGATAAGTGAGAAAGAAAATTTTGAAAGTGAAAAATGTTTAAAAAAATGCACGATAGTGAAATATAACGTGGAAACTGGTGGAAAAATAAATAAAAGCCGAAATAATAAAAATAACCACGAAGCTAACATTTGAAAATAAATGAATTTACCATGGCGGAGCTTAATGGAGATGCGGAAACACCAAAATTAAAGGAGCCAGAAAATGCGCTAATGCAAATGTTAATGCTGATGTCATCCAGTCTGACTGCGAAGCTAGATGAACAGTCATCCAATTTAACTACGAAGTTAAATGAACAATCAGCGAAGCTAAATGAACAATCAGCGAAGCTAGACCAACAAACGTTCGAAATCAAGGCAGACATCAAGGCAGACAACGCACAGAAGCTGGAGAAACAGTCAACTGATTTGAAGGCAGATTTGGAAAAACAGTCTACCGAAATAAAAGTAGAGCTCAGTAGTCTCAACAACCAAATTAAATGCGTCGAGGAAAAGGTATACCAGGTCGAGGAGAGAGTCAACCATGAGATCAGCCAGGTCGAGGAGAGAATCAACCATGAGATGGAAAACATGAAAAAAGAATTGGAAGCAGCGAAGGCAGTAGTAACCACTTCACCAGCCCCGCTTATAACCGCAGCGCAAAGCACATCCAGAAATGTGCAAGTACTAATATTCGATGGGCAAACGGTCTGGAGTATTTACAAGACCCAGTTTAAAGCTGTCGCAAGGGCAAATCACTGGAATGAGCAGGAACGAGCAACTGCATTAATTCTTGCTCTAAGAGGCCCAGCTGCCGAGCTTTTGCAGACGATCCCCGATGAATTGCACTCAAACCCGAATGCTATAATGAATGCGCTCAACATGCGTTATGGAGACGATCATCTAAAGCAGATTTATCGGTCACAGCTAAGGCATCGGATGCAGAAGTCTGGTGAAACCCTACAGCAGCTAGCCCAAGACATTGAGCGACTGGCACTTTTGGCTTATCCTGCTTACGACCCAGAACATCGAGATTACGCAGCAACAGAAGCATTTATCAGTGCGTTAAAGGACCAGAAATTGCAACAAGCCGTGCGTTTAGCTCAAAAGCAAACGGTTAAGGACGCATTGGTTTATAGTCTGAACTTTGAGGCAGCGAAAAATGCGACTCGTACCACTGCCCGGGTCCGTGAAATAGTGGCAGACGAGCGCAGGTGTAAGTGCGTGGAAATAAGTGAGAGCCGCAGGTGAATGGTGCGCCTGGATGCTGGGATTGCGGAGAGAAGGGGCACCTGCAAAGAGATTGCAAAAAGCGAAGGAAACGGAGCTATTGTCCAGGGTGGTGGAGATCCAGACCGTGTCAGGAGCCTAGAATGGAGGCCCATCAAACTGCAAGGGCCAACTTCGTGGGGCAAACGTTAGCTAGGAGGATCGACATCCCCAGTACCCCCATCACCGTGCCAAGGCAACATCGTGGAGAAGCAGACAGATGCCTTCCGGGTCAAGTTGATGAAGAACATTGCACCATAACAAACGACACTGATGCAATCCGACCAGACCTAGTGAGGCCCCAACTACTTCACAAGGGCAGAGTTCATGGAAATGCTGACGCCCTATCTCGTCATCCATGTCTAGCTAACTGCAAGCATTGCGAACAAATTGAGGAAAAGGAGCCACCCGTTGATCTGCGAGTGATAACGGTCGAATTCGATGAAAGCTGGTCAGCGGAGGAGATTCGAAATGCCCAGTTAGCCGATGAGGATATCGGACCATTGCTTGTATGGAAGGAGACGACTGGGCGACCTGAGTGGAAAGACGTTTCAATGCATGGCCCAACCCTGAAAAGCTATTGGGCACAATGGAACTCCCTTCAGGTGGAGGGTGGCGTACTCAAGCGGAAATGGGAAACGGTGGATGGTAACTCCTATAGGATGCAAACTATACTTCCCAAAAGCCGAATCCACGATGTGATTAAGGAAATGCATGAAGGATCCTCGGGAGGCCACCTTGGTGTTAACAAGACCTTAGCGAAATTGCGGGAAAGGTTCTACTGGCTCCACGTGCAAGAAGACGTAGAGGACTGGTGTCGCAGATGCACAATTTGCGCTTCCGTCAAAGGCCCTAAGCGACGACTGAGAGGACAAATGCAAACCTATAACGTAGGCGTGCCATTCGAAAGGATTGCTGTTGACATCGCAGAACCCTTTCCTGAATCCGAATGGGGAAATCGATATACGCTGGTTGTAGCCGATTATTTCAGCAAGTGGCCCGAGGTCTACCCCATTCCCAACCAGGAAGCAACTACCGTAGCTGAACAGCTAGTGTTAAATTGGGTCAGTATGTACGGCGTACCTTGCGAATTACATTCAGATCAAGGCCGAAACTTTGAGTCACTAGTTTTTAGCGAAATGTGTGAACTACTGGGAATACGGAAAACGAGGACAACACCGCTGCATCCCCAATCCGATGGAAGGGTCGAACGGTTCAACGGCACGCTCAATAAACATCTGGCCAAGATGGTTGACGAGAACCAAAGGGACTGGGACCGACACATCCCACTATTTTTGATGGCGTACAGAGCTGCCGAACACGCATCGACGGGCCAAGCCCCAGCCAAAGTCATTTTTGGAAAGACTATTCGTCTGCCAGCCGATATAAAGTTCGGAGCACCCCCTGAGAAACCCCAAACGATCTCGGAGTACGCAAGTGATCTAAGGCAACGGTTGAACCAGATACATCGGACAGTGAAAAATCACCTCGAATCGGCTACTGACCGCATGAAGACCAGGTATGATCTCAAGGCAAACTCTGCAGGCTTCCAGCAAGATGACTTGGTATGGCTATATAACCCGCAACGGCGAAAGGCTAGGTCTCCAAAGTTGCAACATAATTGGGAGGGACCATACCGAGTTGCAAAGCGAATCAACGACGTCGTATATCGAATACAGGAACATCGTAAGCCAAGAGCCAAAATGAAAATCGTGCACCTGGACCGTCTTGCCCCATATTACATCCAGGGAGAATAGACTACAACTGGCGACACATCTTTTCGGGGCGAAAAGAACTGAGGTGGGGGCATTGTTACATTTACAAACAATTCTGCGAGCTACTGTCACAATTGTTTTCACAACAATTAAGAACAATAAAAATTTACTCGAAATCACGAGAACCCACCAAGCATCAACATCTGAAAGTGAGTCATTGCTCCATTCATTTGCAGTCGCTCGAATGTTCCCACGAATTCGCCAATGTACGAGAACTGGATTGAATGACTACAGACCCTATATAAAGGCGAGCTGAATGAATGGGGGGATCATCATTCATTACAACCGCGATAGAAAACTGCGATACGCGAAGTACAGGCGATATTGATTGTTTGAGTGTGAAGGGATTTTAAGTAGACAATTGCGATAGAAATTTATGGACAAGTAGAAGGTTGAATTATAATAGTGAAAATTAAAGTTGTTAAATTGTTAGTGAAGTGATTGTGCATTTTTGACAAATTAAATAAACTCTTTTAATTTAATTTAAAAGACATTGCGTTTTCACTTTCCCGGAACATTAAAATTATTGGCCGCGAACCAATAACACGCGACAATATTTATCTTTTTCAGTTATTATTTAAATTTTCCTATATGATCATTTCTCATTTATTTAATAATTCAAATCTGCAATTAAAATGTGGACATGGCAACACCTTTTCCCGCTGGACATGCACGTATTGCTTTAGCGAAGGCAAGTGTGCAGCAAAATGAACGGAGACTCATCGAGTCCCGGTGCGAGACGGAGGAACAGGAAGTTGACGATTGACAACCAAAGGGGAGTCTGTCATTGATCGTCACCGCGAACATGTCGCGAGAATAGCTGCCAGCAGCATTAGAAGCAACCGCAAAAGCTTCGGCAGTGACCGTGGCGGGAGTTTCTACTTTCTCGTACTCGTATCTAAGTTTCGAGGTGTAATTGAAAGATTTCGGTGCTGGTAGCAAGCTTTTAGTGGATCGTGTACGCCCAAGTACTTAGCATCCGACTTTCCTACTACTTTTTGAAACCGCTATCGGGATCGAGGTGTCCTGTTTTATTGCTTTTGCCGTGCGCCTTGCATAGTCAGCGAGCGGACATTCCACTTAAAAGCGCCACGTTTGGGTCGGTCGGTGGTGTTGCATCAGGAGTCTGAGTGTGTCGTCGCCGTTGGAGCTGTGTTTTGTTCGATTTGCTATTTCTACGCAAGCAGTTTTTCCATGAAAACTCGACTCGTGAAAATTAGACAAAACTTTCTCCCAGCTGAACATTATAATTCTTTAACTGTTCTCTTTTATTATATAAATTCCCTCGAAATGCATTGAAACGGTTAAAACAAAACGGAGTGTACTTGCATGTGTGAAGCACGAAATTTGATCACTTGAAATCGCTCTACATGAAAATAAATTTCCCGAGCAATAAGCGACAAACTTTCACTTATTTGCTGATGGCGCATTTATACTCATTTGGTTTGAGACTCGTTACGTGAAGGTTGCATGAATGGACGAACGCGCGAACCAACCACCAGCAATTGAGGTCGTTGCAGAAACATGTTGATTACAATGTTGGAATTTTCCAGACATTTGTTCGTTACATAACTCTTCATGGTACTGTAGTATCATTATCTTTTTGCATTCAATTCAATTTCCTTGCATTGAATATGTGGAATTGTGTCTTTATGGGCTACTGGACGAACCAGCGTTCGATTCGTGAATTATTGTTGGCAGTTGAGTGCGGCTTCAGAAGATGAATGAGCTTTTGATGCAAGAAACTTTGCTTGAACATTAATTTATTTCCTCTCGGCGAAGCAGATACAAATCACAGTTAAACTAGTTGTTTCTTCAGACTTTTTTAAGATTTCGCAAACTTTTGGTAGTATAGAAAATAGTGACAGTAACTGGTGCTTTTCGGTGCAAAACACATGATAAAGATTTCGGAATAGAAGATTAATGGGACCGTTTTTCCTGACTTGTCTCCGTTTTCCATGCGACAAGCTAAATCTTATGGATTGCTTGAGAATAGTGGATTATGCACGGCAGGTTGTTATTGACAGTAAATTAACAGATGAGTTTGAAAAGTGGATATCATAATATCTGAACGATACTGTTTATTTTACGAATCAATGCAGGATATAAGTGGCTAAAAGGAAATGGGATGAGGTTTCCAGATAGTTGAACTTTGTTCAAAACTGTAATTGAAGATCGTCAATATAAGGATGGAAAAACATTAATTGGTGGAGCGATGTTTATTAGCTCGATATGAGTTTGATTCGAAAAGTAGCTATAACTGAACCACGTGTTAACGTAATTGACCCAAAGCAGCTTTGCTTGACATCATACATGATTAAGAAATTTAATTTATATACAGAGCAAACTTGTGATTTGGAATTTTCCTCCCAATTTCAATTGAACTTTCAGGCATCACCGCATCACCAGCGGGCGCCCGGCGAGGATGTTGGTGAATATCCATGTTTTTTTTTCTACTTTATTTATTATAATGTTTTTTTAGGTCTTTGTAAAAATTTTTTTACTAAGACCTACTAGTTTCGCGACCTGTCTGTCCGTCTGTCCGTCCGTCCGTCTGTCCGTCTGTCCGTGCATCACAGCTGATTTCCTCAGAAACTATAGAAGGTAGTCGAGTGGGGTATCAAATGAAAGGCCTTGATTAGAACTTTTAGAATCTGAAATAAAAAAATCATTTTTGTAATTAGGGGGTCCAGGGGAAGGCAAAATGTACCCACTATTTGTGTCCCCCCCCCCCTCGCGATTGGACACCTTTCAGCCGAAAAATCTGAAAATTATCACGTATGTGGACCTTTATGAGTACAAGGGCAACAAATACCTTAGAAATCGAAATTCACTCAACTTTGTTAATAATAGTATGATTTATAGATTTTACATTTTTGCCCATAAAATCAAAACGGTACCTTTAAACTTCTTGAAATTTTGCAATTATATAGACTGAGATATGATATATATGTTCACAAAATTTAGTTGAGATCGAATCATAATCAAGTGAGTTATAGCCATTTCAATTATATGGAATTACAACAACGATAACACGTGTTTATGGTTCATATAGGGTTTTCCAATAAGAGGTGTTATTTTGATATTAAAAGAAAAATGCCATATTTTAAAATAAATGATCGGATGTTTATTTCATTATAAAGAAGAAGATATGCCGTTAATAGCAAAAACTAACATCAGGCAAATAACAACTACGACACGCTTACAGGACCATATCCTCTTCATGAAATTTTCCATAACCAAATCGCAAAGTGGCTGCCCTATGTCCTCGATAGCCTCACGAATTTCATCTTTGAGATTTTGAATTGACGCTGGGCTATTGGCATAGGCCTTTTCTATCACGTGGCCCCAAAGGAAGAAGTCGCAAGGTGTTAAATCAGAAGATCTATTCAAAATAACACCTCTTATTGGCAAACCCTATATATATTTAAAATTGACTTAGGTACTTTTATTTTCTTTCCATTTTCATGAAAATTTAAGGAATAGTGTTCAACTTGAACATGTTCAATCGGCCGAGCATTCAGAAAAATCATTTAATCTAGATTAAAATGGAGGCTGCACTGTGCTTATGAAAGAAACTGTGCATCTTTTGTATAAATTTGAACGATTTCATATCTAAGTATTGGATGAATAATTCAAGTTATAAATTCACGCCATTAGAAAACTTGTTTCTAATCCTAGGATGTTTACAAAGACCTTCTGGTAGGAGCACTCTCCTGCTTACTCAACTTGTTTATTTTACTTTCACCAGTTGAGGCACCGACGAGCCGCTATACGTAGGAAGGGAGAATGAATAAAACGAGAGAGTTGTAGTGTAATTCAATGTTTTGGTGTGAAAATATAAAGAGTTAAGAATGTAATTCAAGCTAAATAAAGGGTGGTCCAACCAAAACGCACGATATTAATTGTAAATAAAACAAAAATTTTAGAGAATTATCTTAATATTTTTTATTATAAAAGAAGAATCTATGACAGTTCCGTGCAAAATAAAATAATGCCCAAATGTTTGCCACGGCTATGGTGGCATACTTCTATCCGATTGTCCATGTTTTCAATGACTCTGAGACATAATTAAGGTTCAATGTCGTTAATGTGCTGAACTATCTCATCCTTTCGCTCTTGAATTGTTCTTGGCTTATTGACACACACTTTTTTAGGGTTTTGTAAAATAATTTTACAAAACCCTACTAGTTTCGCGACCAGTCTGTCCGTCTGTCCGTCTGTCCGTCCGTCCGTCCGCGTGTCACAGCAGTTTTTCTCGGAAACTACTTAAGCTAGAAACATCAAATTTTGTATGTAGGTGTAAAGTGGTGATCTCTTCAAAGTTCAACTACAAAAAAATTTTATAAGGTATTTAAGGGGGGTCTCCCCATATAGGAGAGTGATCCCCCGAAAAAAAAAATTTCATTGAAGGTAGCCGATATGGGTACCCAATGAAAGGTCTTGATGAGAACTTTTCAAAACTGGTCTTAGTTTGGCAAAATTTGCTTCGAGGGGCACACAGGGAGGGGAAATACACGAAAAATTTGTGTGTCCCCCCCTCGCGATTGGACACCTGTGATCCGAAAAATCTGAAAAAAATCAGGGATGTAGGCCTTGGTAAGTACAACAACAACAAATACGTGAGAAGTCGCAATTCGCTCAACTTTGTTAGTAATAGTACGATTTATCGATTTTATGTTTTCTTGAATAAAATCTTAACGGTACCCTTAAATTCAATGAAATTCAGTACGTAGATGTTTATTCATAAGATTGATCTACCTTGAAAGTTTCATAAAGATTGAATCATATTTAGCGAAGTTATAGCGGTTTGAATTTTCCTGTATTACTATGGAACAATATGCGCTGCATTTATTACTATGGCAACATATGGCTAGGGAACAACATGCGCTTTTTACCGACTCAGACACTACAGTTTTGCTAGGATTTGCATGAAAATTTCAGGAATGATAGGTGTCATGTATATCTTTGAGAATCGGTTCAGCTAGTAGTATCAGTAATCGTAAAACAAGATATTGGCTGTTTTAAATGCGAAGATTGAATAATTTGGAGCTATTTTTTCCCAACTTCAACGTTTAAGGTGCATGCTTTGAACACTTGATTCAATTCAATGAATGACTGAAGATAAGTATCTACAATTAATGCTCATAAGTGAAATAAGTCAAGGAGGTGGGAGAGAGCTCCTAGCAAAAGGGTTTTGTAACCATTCTAGGATTCGAAAAAATTGGCCATGAATCGATGATTTCAGCACAGGAGAGTGGCCCCTGAAAAAAAAATTCATCAAACGTAGCCGGTATGAGTATGAAATGAAAGTTTTCATGGGAGCTTTTCAAAACAATTGTTAAACTGTCAGTTTTTGCTTTAGTGGGGGCACAGGGGGGAAATACATGAAAAATGTGTTTCCTCCGTCGCGGATGGACATCTGAAATAATTATCAAGGGAGATATTCATGAGTATAACAATACCAAAAACCTCAAAAGTCGAAATTCATTGAACTTTGTTAAAAATAGTATGATCTTCGCATTTCATATTTTCTCCAATAAAATCGTCTTTGGCATGTTTCTTGATTTGATTCGATCTGGTGACTGCATTTTGTAAATTGAATACAAAACCCTTCTGACATGAGCGTAGGTCTGTTTACCCAACTTGTTTTAAATATCCCCAGAGATAAAAGTCCAAAGGTGTCAAATCACATGATCGTGGCGGCCAATTAAGATCGCCACAACGTGCCATTGTTTCGTTGGCTGTGTGGCAAGTGGCACCATCCTGTTGGAACTACATATTGTCTGTAACCTAAATTTCTGACCACAAGAAGTCCAATTTCTTCTCGCAATAGCGAACACTATTCACGGTGACTGCTTGTCCGTCTTCATTTTCGAAGAAGTACGGCCCGATGATGCCACCAGCCCATAAACCGCAACAAACAGTCACTCTTTGTCAATACATCGGCTTTTCAACAATCACTCGTAGATTCTCATTTGCCCAAATGCGGTAATTACGCTTATTGACGAATCCACTGAGGTGAAAGTATGTCTCGTCGCTGAAGATGATTTTCTTTGTGAAGTCACCATCATAGGCGTAGCAACGATTTTTTCTTAAGGTGGGCCACACTTTCAACTTCGCCTCAAATTACTAGCTGCCACTTATACATAGTGTAAAGGAAAGCTTTCCGATAACTAAAAGAACATGATCGCATTAGTTTACTATGCTTTTGTTGATAGTTATATTAGATTCTAAGTAAAAAATATATATATATATATATATATATATATAGATATATATATATATACATAGATAAAATATATAATATATTATAAAATGTATACATACACACACACACACACATATATATATATATATATATATATATATATATATATATATATATATACATATATATATATATATATATATATATATATATATATATATATATATATATATAAATATATATATATTTCTATATATATATATATATATATATATATACATATATATATATAGATATATATATATATATATATATATATATATATATATATATAACATGGAAAAAATAATATTTGAAAAATTTCACGTGTAGGAAAATATCTTTTTGGGTTTTGTTAAAAAAATTTTTTACAAAACCTTTTAAAATCGGTACTTTCCGTCTGTCCGTCCGTGCGTCACTACAGTTTATCTCAGAAACTATAGCGGCTACAAACACGAAACTTAGAAGGCATATCAGAAGTTACGGTTCCTCAAAAGTTCAGGTATCAAAATGAATTGAAAGGGTCCTTAAGGGGGGGTCCCCATGGCGGAAGGGGACCCTTAAAATTTTTTTTATCAAAGGTAGGCATGCGGGCTGTCAAAAGAAAGGTCTTAATGAGAGCTTTCCAAAACAGGTCTCAAAACAGTCTTACCAACTTTGTGGGATGCAGGAGAAGGGCAAATGTACGACAAATTTGACCCCCCCTCGCGATTGGATACCTTTGATCCGAAAAATCTGAAAAAAATTGTGGAGGTGAACCTTAATATGAACAACAACAACAAATAGCATTGAAGTCAAAATCGACTCAACTTTGGTAAAAATAGCATGATTTTTGAGTTTTTCGTTTTCCTCCATAAAATCGCAAGGGTACCCTTAAATTCAACAAATTTCAATGATTTGCTAGCCCTATATAAGATCATCATAACCTGTGAGTTTCATTAAAATCGATTGCTATTTGCAGAAGTTATAGCCACTTTGATTTTCTCCAATTACAACAACTACTGTACATGATTTTTCTACTATATGGGCTTTCCATCTACAGTTTTGATTGGATCTTCTCGAAAACTTCAGATTATTTGAATACTATAAATATCTTTGAGATTTCATCAATCAGGCCGCTTAAAATTAAGTAACGTTGGTGTTTTTTTTAAACAAGTATTCATGTGCAAGTGATCGAAGTATATCTTCAGGATCTTCATTATTGCAATACATATCATAGTTTGCGTACAAAACCCTTCTGACACGAGCGTAGGTCTGTCTACCCGACTTTTTTGGTATTTTCAATCAGGACTTATATCAATGATGTGAGAAAATGATATTTTATCGCCTCAATAAAAAAAAATTTTAATCAAGAGCAATTCTTCAATTTTTTTTTGTAAATTTATTTATCACATCAACTGCACTAATATTTTTCACTACAGAATTTTCTATGTTTATTATGGCCAAATTTGAAAATCGCTCATGATCCATTGATGATCTAAGCCAGTTTTTTATTCTACGCATGGCTGAAAAACTGCGCTCACACTCGGCCGAGCTAACAGGTATTGTTATAGGAACCTGAAACGAAAGGAAAAATGGCTCATTAATAATTACCAATGTTCTAATTAGGTAGCTTACTTGGAGTAACTTGTAGTAATTAGGACAATAATCTTTGTTAATTTCTTGTTTCAAATTTTTCAAAATGAAGTATAAGTTTTTATTCCTAAGTATACTCGCATTAATAGTCATTTCTGCTTGCAATGTATCCGTATCAATTTTTATTCTGTCTTTATAAGCATTAATGAAACTTTCAGACTTTTTGAAATCAAGCTTTATGAAAAAATCTAGTGACTCTGCAAATGGTAAGCTCTCAAATCTACATTTGAATTGACGAACAAAATTATCTAAAACTTGTAGATAAACGCTTGTTCTCAGTGGCGGATCTAGGATCTCGACGAGGGGGGGGTCCAAAAAATTTCTGCCTAACCATAACCTCATTTTCTAACATAACCTAACATAACCTCATTTTCTAATTCTCTCATTACATCCCGCATAAAACTATGATAATGTCCCTTGTGTGTACATACGTTTTAATTCAGAACATCCTCTTCACGACAGAGTATATAATTTTTTTTTACATATATGTGCATACATATATATACATACGGCGCATATATCTATAGATATATGCGCCGTAATTGAAGGTATAAACAATCAAAGCATATATTTATTATGCGTTGTAGTCACAAAAACGTAAAATCACGAATATGAAAATATGCACATTCAAGAAATGTCGTTTACATATCTCACGTGTTCGACATTTTAAATAGCGCGCCAACAATACTGCGATGGCAGCGCCTCGGCGTGAGATTTTCCCCGAACTTTTACTGTAACAAAATGCATCTGTCATTCAGTCATTTTGTCGTGATCTGTCGTAATTTGTGATCAACTGTGTCAGTATTTTGAGGAGATACGAAAGGTTGGAGAATTTCATGATGAAATGACCGATGAAATTTTCATCGGTCTCATTCCGTTTGAGTCGAGCTAAGAACATGAAGAGAAATTTATTCGCTTATTTCACTCGTCTTGATCCCGGATCTGAACCAGAGAAGAAAAAAAAGGAAGAATCGGTAAGTTAAAAAATTCGGGTATTTGTATAGTTTGGCTGCCCCGGCCCAAAATGAGAAAAAAAAAATTGAAAAAAGGGTGTATTTCAAAGGGAAAGGACGTCCCGATGCGATTTTTGTTGAAATTGAGAGTTTGTTCAAATGAATAATTATTAAAAATGTGTTGAAAATTTGGTACCTTGGACTTGTTAATATCCGGTAAATCCATGTTTTCTCACATGAAAAAAGTGGCCGGGGATGAAGTTAGTTGCTTAAAATAAGTTCGGACTTGACGCGGAATTGGACAAACAATTAGAATTGTTTCAAAAAATGATTTTCGAAAAACGCATAAGTGAGGTTATGTTGTAGCTGTCAGTTGGTGTTGATTGTGGTTGACTGATCCTCGCGGTGACCGTGTTGTGCTGTGGTGATTGTGGGTGGCGTGTTGACAGACGAGATAAGGTGTTTTTGCGTGTGCGTCGTCATTTCCTTTCAATATGGTGGACAATTGATGTGGGGTAAATACCGCAATATAGAGGGAGTTCTTTTCCAGCGCCGAAGTGAGAGAGAAAAGGGGAAATACTTGCTTTAGCTCGAAACGTAACCTGTAATATTGTTGTTGTTTACATTTGTTTGAAATTCGCTGACAATAACAATATCAAACAACAATATTACAGGTAAAGCAAGCTAAAGCAAGTATTTCCCCTTTTTTCTCCCACTTAGGCGCCGGAAAAGTATTCCCTCTATATCGCAGTATTTTCTGCACATCAATTGTCCACCAAATTAAAAGGAAATGACGACGCGCACGCAAAAACGCCTTATCTCGTCTGTTAACACGCCACCCACAATCACCACAGCACAACACAGTCACCTCGAGGATCAGTCAACCAAAATCAACACTTATTGACAGCTACAACGTAACCTCACTTATGCGTTTTTCGAAAATCATTTTTTCAAACAATTTCAATTGTTAATGTACTAGATCAATCGTAAAATATGTTGTTAGGAGTAATATAAAGTTTACTCATTTGGAAATAATTATCTGATAATATAATATAATATGAATGAACCGTGGATCGTAAATGAAAAACGAATTGAAGTTTTGTATACTTTTCAGAATAAGATTGACGAATCGAAGTTAAATGCTGGAGAAAGTACTACTACTTAGTCGAATCAGCAGAAGATTCATTTTCAAACAACACTACCGATTCTCATGATGTGTCAGTTCCCAGCGAGCGACTGACTGAAAAAAATGCATCAACTAAAATTAATAACGTGCATTTTCCTAAAAACGACATAGGCGTCGTTGCTCGAAATCTGCGGAATGCACCAAATCCAGACGAATTACTCAAAATTATCGATGATTCATGGAGACCATCGGCCACATTTCAATTTCCGAAATCAAAAGCTGGTGTCAAAAGTTTATCATTTCAAACGAAATGGTTGGAAGAGTTTAGCTGGTTAGCATATTCTGCTAAAGAAGACGGTGGATATTGTAAGTACTGCGTAGTTTTTGGTGTTAAAGCCGGTGGGACACATGATGTCAAGCTAGGAAAGCTCGTTACTAAACCGTTCAATGTTTGGAAGCATGCGAAAGAAACCTTCCGAAACCACGAAAATCTCGATTATCATAAAAAACCTTTTTTCGGTATTGAACACCTACGTGATATTAAACTTGGAAGAAGTAAGCCCATTGATTTGATGATCGACGAGCAGAAGGAAAAAACCATGAAAGTATAAGCCTAGGATTGGCAATGAAACTGACAAAGAATCCTCGAACGAAGGGAATTTTCGTGCAATTTTACGATATCGAGCTGAAAGTGACAATATTCTGAAGCAACATCTCTTAACAGCTCCGAAAAATGCAACGTATTTAAGCAAAACAATTCAGAATGAAATAATCGAAACTTGTCACATACTGATCAGAAAAAAAATTGTTGCCAAAGTGAACGAAGCGAAAGGATTTTCAATTTTGGCGGACGAATCGACTGATATTTCTAGCATAGAGCAACTTTCCACGTGCGTACGATACTTGGATCCGAAATTGAATGTCTGCGAGGATTTTCTTGGATTCGTTCCAGTGTTCGACGTTTCTGGCAAAGGCTTAGGAAACACTATAAGGAATTATTTACTTGATATCGGCGTTGATTGTTCATTCATGCTTGGTCAAGGATACGACGGTGCACCAGTTATGAGTGGCGAAGTCAATGGAGTACAAGCCCATATCAGGTCTCATTTTCCTCTGGCAATCTACGTTCATTGTGCCGCCCACAGCTTCAGTTTGGCCATCAATGCGGCTTGCGGAGTATCAGGTATAAAAAATGCGTTAGGAACTATCGGAACAATCGAAGCATTTTTCCACTGGCCCAAGAGACAAAGCATTTTGAAGGAAGAAATTTTGAAAATGCCGAAAAAGAGTGACCGGAGGAAAGAAAAATTGAATTCTTTCGCTGTTACGAGATGGGCTCAGTCTCATGAAGCAGTTTCAACTTACCTGGAACTTCAACCGGCCGTTATTGAAGCTTTGGAAGAAATAAAAAATTGGAAAGATCGAGATACTTCACAAAAAGCTTCTCAACTTTTGACCGCGATTTTGACAATCGAATTTCAAATCTCCTGTCATATAATGGAATCGATCAATTCTATCGTCTTGCCTCTGAGTCGGGAATTGCAGACGAAAAATCAAGATCTAGGAGAAGCCACGAAGTTAGCTGATGATGCCACGAATGATATCAAGGAAAAGCGGGAAAACGTTGATTCAAATTTTCGTATCATTTACGACAATGTTGCTGAAATCTGTTCCGAATACGAAATTGATATGAAATTGCCTCGTCGTTGCAGTCAACAAAAAAACCGTTGCAACATCGAAACACAAAACGTCGAAGATTATTACAAAATTGCCTTCTACATTCCATTCCTTGATACTTACATTTTCCATCTCGAAAGTCGGTTCGAAAAACACAAATCGATCTTCTACAGTTTCGGACAACTATTTCCCTCCAAACAGGAATTTGATCAGGAAAAATGCGCAGATCTTTACAAGTTTTATGACGAAATATTGGACTGTTCAGAAAGGAATTTTATCTCAGAGATCAAAATGTGGAGGCAACGGATCTCCGATCAAAATATTCAAAATGCGCTCGATGCATTATCAGTGAGTAACTTTAGATCGGAATTTTCACTTCCAGTATCAGTTTATATCACCTATCGAATGCTAAATATTCAATTTTTACGTTATTTTTTAGGTCATCAATGAAAAATGCTTCAAAAACGTGAACACGATCTTACGAGTATTGGCAGTGTTACCCGTAACAACAGCAACTCCAGAACGATCATTTTCGACCCTGAGAAGAATAAAAAACTATCTTAGAAGTACAATGGGACGGGAGCGCCTGAATGGACTCGCTTCTTTGAGTATCCATCCACAAATTGGACTAACAGAAGACGAAATTCTGCAAGAATTCTTCAAAAAACCGCGGAATTTCAAAAACGATTAAGATTTTTCCTAGTTTTCGCACTATCGCTAATATAATGTAGTAAACTGAATTTAATAATAATATCATGTATGTCAAAATACGAGAAATCATTCATTTGCACATTACAATCTTTTTTGAATTTTCGAATCGTGAAATATAATATGCAAATTTTTGGCGACAGAATATCAGGATTCAAAATTCAGGTCCAATCGGGCCCGGACCCTCCTGGGGGGGGTCCGGACCCGAGGACCCCCCCCGTGGATCCGCCACTGCTTGTTCTCCAATACTCAGATGCATGTACATCTGATTCTGATGATTAAAGATTGTCTATGTTGTGTCTCTTTCCCAAACTGGTGTCAACGATAAAATTTTCTAACCCTTTTTGGTTGCCTTCTTTTTTTTGAGATTCTGATAAGCTCCAAAGAAATTTCGTTATCGTTCGAAAATTTTTGAATCTCATTCCAGATATCTTGGAAATGCTCCAAATTATTTCTGTCCTCCTCCAATGCAGTAATGGTGCTTCTTATAATATCAACTGCTTGGCCTTATGTAGCGTCATTGTTTTGGAAATATTTGCTCAAAATGTTAATGATTGATAAAACATATTTACATATAAACAAGGGAACTACAAAATCGGCTTTCGAAATACAATTTAAAAGGCCTATCGCTTCTACTGAATTTTTGTTTTGAGGGTTATTCACTTCTTCTTCTAAAGCAGTTTTGATGGCATCGTAGTTTGTCAAAACAGCTTTGCAATTTTCGAACCGGCAAGCCCAGCGCATTTCACTTAGGCTATGTATTTCTCGACTTGATTTCGTACTAATACCAAAAGATTCCAGAATATTCTTCAGTTGTGCATTTAGACGTGGGTGCGCAAAATGAGCATGTAGCGCTTCAATGACATGAAAGAATCCACTGACTTTTAAAATATTGTTGCAAGAATCTACTACTACTAAGTTAAGTCTTTAAAAGACAATGGACGATGAGTTCGAAACATATATATTTTTTTCGAAGAACAGTAGAATATAATATGCATGCTTACTTATTTTTTACAAACCAAATGAGAAACAGCCGAATAAAATTGTGATAATTTATTCGCACATGAAATATTACTGTTCTAACGTGATTTTAAATAATCATGATCATAGGAAATCTAAAATTATACTTACCTATGCGCTAAGCAATGAATGTATATCGCCTCTGGGTACGTTTCTTTAATAATTGCTTGGACGCCACGGTTGTGACCAGACATAACGCTTGCTCCGTCATATGATTGCGCTACCACGGGTAAATCATTTAGATCACATTTTTTTAATGCTTCTAAAATAAACGTTGTCAAACCCTGCGCATTTCCTGCCGTAGAGCAATCGATAAAAGTTAGAAAACGCTCCTCAACATCTAGATTATTTGGGTATCTAATTGCAATCGACAACTGCTCCTTATTGAACGATCGTGCTTCATCAGCCGTCAAAGAAAAAAATCAACAACTTCTTACTTCCGTTGCTATCTTACGCAGCGTAATTTGGGCAACAGTAGTAATAATCTCATTTTGAACTTGAGGGGAACAGTAATTCGTATTTTTTTTCGAAGTGTTTTCTGAATGTGGCATCATTTTTGGCAAATATGTCACACAATTCCAAAAAAATTTCCTCTATTATGGGAAAGCATATCTTCCCTATGTCCCCTTAGTGCAAGTCCTTGACGAGACAAATACATAATTATCTCAATTATTTTAGTCAAATATTCCCTTCTTTCAGCTATTTCAGCATTATGTTGTGTATTTATTTTATCTTGTACGCTTCCCGAAATTAGTAATTGTTTAAAAGCGATATGAAATTCAGTCGATTGTTTATGAACAAATGAATCGCAATGTTTTTGCACCGCTTCCCCTAGCTTTTTCCAATTATCAAAACCACTAGAAATAAATTTTTCGTGTTGAGTGCGTAAAATCTTTGTACGAAAGTTTCTGCAGACAAAACAGTAAACTTTATCTTCTTTAATGCTGTACTCAATCCAGGGATATTCATCATAATATCTCGACGAAAAACATCTGAATCGGTCACCAATTTTTCTTCTAGGGAAATCTATGACTGGCCTTGATGGTTCAGTTTCTCGACATCCAAGGTCATTTTCAGTACTTTTTGTACATGCTGCAGATGTAGAAGGTTCATTGGAACAACGATTTTCTTCCTTTGAACTAATACCAGAAGCGATTTCCTGACCCTCGCCGTATTATTTTTGAAAAAACATCGTATGTCCTTGAATTTCTTCATTATATTGATTTATTATAACTATAGCGGAGAAAGAAAAACTATTCACATTTCATTTTGTTTATTATTATTAAATCTTAATAAACTAAACTAGATATACCTTATCAAACTAATTTTCCGATAAACAACAGCACCTCAGATCAGATTGTCAACACTGTACCACATAAACTCACAACACGATACAATATTCAACTGATTACCTTATGCAATTCACAAAAAATATACACCGTTGCGTTTTGTGTTTGCTTTGGAATGACTGATTCCGATGCGCGGCCAGCGCCACGGCTGCACAATCCATGCACATAGTCAATAATGGTATGTGTGTTGCATTCCATTGGGCGGCAGAATAATTTGAGTACTGTTCATAGCAAAACTGATCGACGCGACATTTTGAAAAATTTTAACAACTTCCTATGTTGATGTAGATTATCGTAAACTAATTTTCTCATTGTGAATTAACAGCTAATAATCAAGGGTGGGCTAGGAAGATTCTAAGGTGGGCCAGGCCCACCTTGCCCCCCCCCCCCTTTGCTATGCCAATGGTCACCATTCCCTTCTGTCTGCTCAACCAACCACTCGGCGTATTGCGGACGCTTGAAGTGGTCAGTAGGCTTAAGCTCTTGAGTCAATTAAACCTTGTCAGCGTGTGAATTCAAACCTTTATTCAAAATTTGCATCAGTGATGTTCGTGAGATGTTCAATTAATGGGCACAACGACAAGTCAAGGTTGACGGCTCTTCTGCCAGACTATCGTGAATAACAGCAATGTTTTCCACAGAATGAACTGGGTGAGCATACACAGGTGATTTCACATTTCCTACGGATCCGGTTTGCTGATTGTGGATACATTTGGTTGATTATGCTGACCAAAGAATTACGATGTGCACGAAATGCATTTTGATTTGAACTCCCATTTTCGTAAAAGGCTTCAACAACCTTGGCGCACTGCTCAATTGTGTACGTCTTCATGGTTGAATTTATCAAACACTGAAACAAAGAAATGTCAAATTAAGTTTGGCAAAAAACTTGACGGTAAGGTGTGACTCACAATTAACATCGTGGATTATGGTTGTACCACCTTTTAAAATAGAACTCAATAGTCGCACAACTATACTAAATATAGCATGTGTAACGGATAAAACCGAAGAGCACCAGTATTACCTCACCCCGAACACTATCGTAACATTCGCGTGACTCTGTATAGTCAGAAAGCTAAGCCGCACTCGACTAGGGTTTGTTTGCCATTGCATATTGTAATCATAAAAGTAGTTTAAATCCGATTAGTTGTAGTTTTAAGCAAACATAATTGTCATGGAGCGAAGGTCAGAATCAACGCATGTTTGAAATTGGAATGTTCCCCAGAAATATTTCGGTAAAATCAAAACCTAACAATGATATCAGTCGCCCAGTGCATGACTCATTCCGACATACAGGACACGGAAACCGTTTGGTCCTTCATGGGATAGTCCCACATTTATTGACCCTGTTTGTTTGGATGCGAATATTGAAGTGAAAAGAAATACATTGGACAATAAGGCCCTAGATAGACGAAGAAATTACGGGAGTTTTTCACAATTCAGGTAGATTCATTTGAAATTCACAGTTGAACTAAAGATTTGACAGGAACTATGCAAACCTGGACTTGCACATAATTATCGTTATCGATTGTGTGTTTTTATCATCGCTGATTTTACTACTTCTTATCCATAAGTTTTTCCGTGGCAAAACGTTTGAAGAAATGGCAACTGAAAAGCGTCTTCTGGCAGAAAAACTTTATGGAACTAAGTCGAAACGTGCCGGATCAAGTTCGAAACGAGTATATGCTCACCACGGAACGAAAACTAGTAAGCGAAAAAAATAGTAACCCCAAATCATCATCCGATAATGCAAGTGCTACTAACAAGATCGAGCCAGATGTTGTCAAGGAGGATTCAGATGATGAATCACTTAGCCCAGTAGAAGACGTCCAAGAAAAGATTGTTCAAGAGGTTGTTGTTAACAAAAGGCATGTGAAAGAAGTGAAGGAAGTGAAGGAGGAAGCAGTTGAACTTGCAAGGCCTCAAACTCCTAAGAATCCGTCAAAAGAGCGAAAGAAGTCAAAACATTGTGTACCGACGTGCTGCTTCACAGATTTCCTGGGAATAAGGAAAAGGCAATCAGGCCTTTTTTTTTACTTGATTTACACGTTCGAAATTTAAGTTTCGTTGTCGAATTTGGCGCTTCTGGAATAGTTCGATTAACATTAACGAACAAGGTTAATCTTAACAATGGAAAGGTTAGATGCGGCCTTGCAAGAGGGTTTGGCTCGGAATGATGATGAAACAAAGCGATGAACAATATATAAAGAAGAGCAAGGAAGCGCTATATCCAACTTGAAACTATTTTCAGTAGATGTCATGGTGCCTGTTGGATCTAAAACTTTTATGCCTGGATACTTATATCATACAAATGAAATATTAGTCAGTCATAGTTCTGAAATATTTTCACAAGTTACATCTCAACAAGCTCAAGATATAGCTAAACTTCGTATAAAAAGAGCAGAAGAGCAACTAAATAGTTTGGAGAAGGAATGTGAAATGTATCAAAATGAATTAAATAAACCACACACTGAAGGAGTACTTCCAAGAGGTGAAGAGCGCGAAATCATCGAAGAATATGATGAAGAACAAGAGAAATTATGGAGAATACAAAACCGGCGTCGAGAACGAGCGGAAAAAGCGAAAGAATCACAAAATCACGTTACATCTGATGCTCCAAAGTCCCATGATGATGTCATGAAATTGCTTGACACCTTAGAAATGATGGAAGAGTTAGAGGGTGAACTAAATAAGCTCAAAGTAGAAGATGATGATATGCTAGAGAAACTCATGTTAGGAGAGATTAACCCACCAGAAGAAAAGAAGCATATATCTCATTTTAATGAAAAAAATTTTGTTACTTGGAGTGCGACTAAGGATCATGAAAATCCAGCAGGTGAAAAACAGTTAATTGAGCATACAGTTGACAAAGCGAAAATGTTCAACCCCAAAGAAAATCAAGAGAAGAAAGACTTTACAAATAATAATATAGTTCCAAATACAGGAGACTATGAATCGGATGACGATACATCAAGCAACTCAACAGAAAATATACCTGAAGCTGTTTTAAAAATTGAGGCTGAAGCAAAATACATTTCAGTGGCCGAAAGAAAATAAAATACTTCAAGAAAAAAACTCAAAGAAGTTGAAAAAGAATTACTAGAAATCAAAGTAAAGTCTGTCGAGGATATTGCTGAAAAGATAAGTAAAATGGAAATCCGGGAGTTTCTATGTGATTATATAGAACTTTTGCAAGATGAACTCGAATATGAACCACAGAATCAGCGCGTTGAATCTGTAAGTACTAAATCTGAATTAGTAGAGCCGCAAAAGAAGAAACGAATAACTTTTGTCCGATAAAGATGAAGTGCAGCTGATAGATAAAAATAAAGCAGCAAATGCTGTAACAAGATCCAAAATAGAACTCTCTGAAAAGTCGTACAAAGCATTAAATTTAAAACCACCAAGCAGTATATCCAAAGAGTCGGATATACCAAGTGAAGTTCCATTGTCACTTCAAGTTGACAAGAAAAAGGAAATACTTGATAAGGTGGAAAAAAGTTTTAAATCCGTTTCGGAGCACCTGACCCAACAAGATTTTAATCTTATTGGTAAAATAATTGCTTCGTCTGAATCGAAGTGTCGAACATTGTATATAAACTTTAAACATTCAAATTCCCTTTTTACATATCCGAGTTATGTGACAGATGCCATAAATAAGGGAAATGTGATTACAACTCCAGCAGATATATATGAAAGCCTTAGAGAATATTTTCCTACTGAAGTACAAGATAAATTTTCACGTACAATGACAGTACAATGACAGTAAAATGACAGGCCAAACTGTCAGTGAATTATATTCAGCTGATTCAGCCGCACTTGGAGTGCTCGCCACCAGAGGGGAGCGGAGACCAAGTCAGAGCATATCAACTAAATAGCAGCTGCAATTAGAACAAATTTTATTTCTTACGGTACGTATGGAGTAGAGAGAATTAGACTACAAGTGCGTATGTATGGTAAACAAAAACCTGGATTTACTTGCAATTTTACCAATACAAGGTAAACTTTAATCCATCTTTTACACGTTTATTTGCCGCTCTTTTCATTTCGGCAGCTCCTCGATTGCAGGTGCTAGTTAGTATATATGCTCTGACCAAGTGGCGGCAGAAAGGAATTACCCCGCTAAAGAGGTGGATGACCGAAGAGCGGAACCATAGCCGTTAGGAGGAGGCTATAAAAGCGCGCGAAGAATGACGCGCCTCCTCTTTTTTCTTTTCTATCGTGTGCGACGAAGCAGCTGAGCAAGAACAACAAGGAAGGAGGTAGTTTGAAGCACAGCGGAAATCTTCAGTGTACGATAGTGGAATAAGCAATTGCGGAAGAAAAGGGAGATTGAGATCCAAGCGAAGGGAAAATTAAGATCAAAACGACGAGCAGAGCCCAGACATTGGAGGAAAGACTACAAAGTGCAACAGCGGATACAATCGTCGAAGGGGCCCCCTTTTTTTTGTTTTGTTTTTTTTTGTGGTAGGGAGGTGAAGGCATTTACGCCCGCCGAGTCTGGCAGTGTGGGACTCCCATGGAGGATACCCTTGGACTACCCACTAAACAACTCCCCTGTCAATCTGAAAACCTAGCCTGGAACCGTTTGACACATTACTTCGGGCCAGGTCTCGTTTTGTTACCCCGTGGGGCGCCTTCAAGCTGGGGAGTCCCTTTCCTAGCGGGAGGGGAGAGGGGAAGAGGAATTGCCAGAAGAGCGATCCCCCAGCCCCAGCACCTCCGGCTGCTGCGAGTCCCTTTTATCTTTTAGGACTGCCCGAGCATAATGTGCCACCTGGTTCCATTTGTCAACCGATTCAAGCATCACCGCAACTATATTATCCGGGGTGAGCTCTCCCGTCTCCCTGTAAAGTTCCTTTCGCAGCCTGGCCCATTTGGTACACGCAAAAAATGTGTGACAGGCATTGTCCTCCTCTCCTGGGCAAAACCGACAATCGGGAGACCGTGAATTGCCGATCTTGTGCAGGCAAGACTGAAAACACCCGTGCCCGCTCAAAAGCTGGGTCAGATAGAAGTCAATCTCACCATGCCTTCGATTTAGCCATGGTCTCACATCCAGGATGAGGCGCGCAGTCCACCTTCCCTTCGTGCAATTCCTCCAAGACTGCTGCCAATCGTTGAGCGAGCGTTGTCTCTCCTCGCGCGGACAACGGTCTCCCTCGCATCCTCGTTTCGGCGCAGGTAAATAGCGCGGGGCTCTCTAGCAAGGAGGGTGACAGGTATCACGCCTGCAATCACTCTCACGGCCGAGTCGGAGACTGTTGGATACGGAGATGCAATTCTCAGTGCTCCTCTTCTCTGTACCTGTGCCAATCGTTATCGGTATACCTCCTTGCTGAGAGCGTCGCCCCATACCTCTGCTCCGTACATTAGCACTGACCCTACAGCACTCATCAAGAGGCGTCTTCTTGATGGGCTGGGTCCCCCTACGTTGGCCATAAGTCGACTCAGGGCCGATATTCCCGAAGCAGCCTTTTCAGCCGTTGCCCTGATTTGCTCAGAGAAACTCATCTTCAAGTCGATCAGTAGCCCCAGGTACTTCACCGCTGGCTTCGATTTGATCTGTATATCGCCAATACTGATCATCTTTACTCTAGGGATTCTCTTTTTTGTCAAGATGACCACTTCGGTTTTCTCCAGTGCTAAACTGAGCCAGCGAGCCGTCATCCAGTCCCTCACTCGGCGCATTAGCATACCTAGCCTAAGTTGCGCTTGTTCAACGGTGCGTCCGGTGACCAGAGCCGCAACATCATCCGCATAGCCGACCAAGCGCGACTCATCTGGCATCTCAAGTCTCAGTAGCCCGTCGTAAGACACGTTCCACAGGTTCGGACCAAGGATAGATCCCTGGGCAACACCCGATGTAATTTCCATCCTTCGTTGGCCCTGTGTCGTGTCGTAGAGCAGGCTTCGGTCCTTTAGGTAGTTCGTCAAAAGCCGCATTAGATATTCTGGAACTTGAAAAGAGTTTTCCAGCGTGTCCAGAATATCCACCCATCTAGCGGAGTTGAAGGCATTCCTGACGTCGAGTGTCACCAACAGGACGATCCGTCGCTTGGTGCGACAATATGCCTCTGCCTTTTGGACCGCGTTCACCACCTCTGCAATCGCATCAATGGTAGAACGTCCTGCTCTAAAGCCGTACTGCCGAGGAGATAGGTCCCCAGCAGCACGAATCGCGTCAGTGAGTCTTCCCCTGATGAGTTTCTCTAGCACTTTCCCAGCCGTGTCTAGCATGCATAACGGGCGGTATGCAGACGGCGATTCGGGATTTCCCTTCCCCTTGCTGACCAGCACGAGCCTCGCCACCTTCCATCGTACCGGGAAAACCCCGTCCCGTAGGCAAGCGTTGAATGTGCTGAGCAGCAAGTCAGGACAATGGTGATAGACGAGCTGCAAAACCTCAGCTGGAACACCATCTGGACCTGGAGCCTTCCTTGCTTTCAGGGAGAGGACTGCCTCCTCCAGTTCCAGCTGTGTGAAGAGTGGGCACACGACTGCTGTTTCACCATGGACAGCGTCAACACGGACGGGATGGGCGGGGAAGAGTCCCCGCACTATCGCGTCCATCTTTTCCGCATCATGTATACAAGGCTTCCGTAGGGCACCAAGTTTCCCCATGACCAGCTTGTAGCCAAGGCCCCACGGATCCCTATTTACATCATCCACGAGGTCTTGCCAACATCGGGCCTTGCTCTTGTTAATAAGCCTGCGAAGATATTTCTTGCCGAACATGTATGCTGCTAGGCTAGTGTCTGCCTCCTCCCGTGTTTGCGCCCGCTTGGCCTCTCGCCGAAGCTTGTGACACTCGCTTCTTTGTTCGGCGATCTCGTTTGACCACCAGTATACTGGAGGCTTACCGTGTCGGGGTCTCCGAGGGGGATGGAAGACTCACAAGCAGCTATGATGGTACTCATAGTTGAGTTCACCAAGTCCTTGGCTGTAGGCCCTCCACTCCGTGGCGGAGCTCCCAGCAACGGTGCGCCTGCCGTAAGCGCGTCAGCGAACCTCTCAACGTCCATCCTCCCAGTCCTCCATCCGAGGATTGAAGTTTGGGCATATGCACACAGAATGGCGCTGTCGTGAATCTCAACCGCTATATACTGGTGATCACTAGCCGAGTAGTCCTCTAGTACTCGCCAGTTGTGTACTCTGGGTCCCAGGGACTCCGAGGCGAGTGTCACATCGGGTATGGTTCCTACGCAACCCCAGCGGCGGAAAGTAAGGGTGTTACCAGTATTTAAGACAAAAAGCGCTGTTCTGGCCGCCATGTCCAAGATTTGCTTTCCCCTTGGGTCAGATTGTGGCATACCCCATTCAATGGCTCTAGCGTTGAAGTCTCCCCCGACCAGCATGTGGCCCTCTATGTTCGAGACAGCGTCCTCCAGGGCATCGAGTTTGGTTCGAAAAGATCGCATTGCCTCGTTAGGCGTCAGATAAACACTGAAATATGTTATCCCTGAACACCGCACCCACACAAACCCATCCCCGCGTCCATGGCCCTGCACCTGAAGGCGGGCGCTGTCTCGAACCCAGATGGCCGAGGTACCAGATTTGTCAGGGTACCACGCTTGCGAGTCCTTGTTATGATGTTGCTCGCTCAGCAACAGGAGGTCAGCTTTCTTATCCCTCGCAAACTGCTCAAGTAGGTCCTGGGCGTTTGCGCTTCGGTGCAAATTGACCTGCAGGATACGGATCATTTGAGTATCGATTTGGCTTTAGTTAGGGCCTCCTTGAAAACCCAGCATCTCCCTGTCCCCGGCTCATGTTTGAGGTCGCCGGGTGCTAGCTTAGCATCCTTGCAAAGAATGCATTTTGCCTCGTTTGTGCACTCCTTCCTTTTTTACCCCGTTTCACCACATTTGTAGCACAGAGATCTCCTGTTGGGTCCCCTACAGCCATACGCGGTGCGTCCGTATTCGAAGCATCTGAAGCAGCGGATAGGGATCGCTCTTCTCCATATCCTGCAGATCACCCAACCTATCTTAATTTTGCCATTCGCCAGGATTTGCTGGGCGTCTTTATCAGCTAGTTCGACAATAGCCATGCGTTGCCCCCTTGTGTTTTCACGTGTCAATCTTGCCTTGACTTCATTTAAGCTGGGGAGCTCCTTCCGAATGGCATCCTCTACTTCAGCTTTGTCCGTGACGCAGTCGAGGTCCCTGATTTCCAGGGTGGCCATTGGTTTGAGTGAGGCAACCGTTGCCGCATCTCAAAGATTCTTTTGAACCGCGTCACGGAATGCATCTTTGTTTGTGGCCTCTGGCCCGAATTCCACCAGCAAGCCACCGGTCCGGGTTGGTCGGACTGCTTTGATGGCAGTTTTGGTGTCGTCTGGCTTGACCGCTCCTTTAATTTCACGAAGGACATCTGCGTAGGTTCAGCCCTTAGTGGGTTTAATAAGCAGTGCCTCTCGCAAGGGTTTGCGCCGCGGTTTGCTTTTTGTTTTCTGCGGTATATCGGGGGGTTCTTTGTTCTTTTCGTGGTTGAGCTCTTTGTCTGTTTTTTCTAGGAGTAGCTTTTTGGCCGCTTTTTTCGCTGCCTTGTTTCGCACCACATGAAACTCCTCGCCTGGAGTGTCAACTTCGTTTATGGTCTCGTCCTTCCTCTTTTTCTCACGGTCGCCTTCAATTGGGCTACCGGCCATTCTTTTGCTGCTGCTAGGACCCCTTTGTAGGTACATAATAGAAGTAAGTTTTCTTATTGAATACAGTGTATCACATGTTAAAATAATATGGAAGTTCCGATTTGGAGTATATGTTTTCAAAATTTTAAATAATCGTATTTTCTTTGAGATGTATTAACGCTTGGAGGACGAAATTTACGTCTTTAGTACAAGATCAGAGAAAATCTTTGTTTTCAGATTACAGATTGTAACGAGTGCGGCTTGGAAGGACAAGTTGAAGTGAAAGTGTCGTAAAATTAAGTGAAACTCGTGATATCGGAATTCAGAGTGTTCGGGGGTGGTATAGTGGTCCACGCGAAGATTAGTGCTAGGAAGAAGTAGAGGAGTACAGTTGTGTAGGTGTAGAATTGGAGTGAAGGTCATAGTGTGATTATTAGCTAGGGTTTCGGCCGAATAGCGTTGTGTTTAATCCGGTTAGCCGCATTCTCGCTTGGCGGCTATCTGGGGCTTTGAGGGACAAGCGAGTGGCGCCCCACGCCCGTCTCCGGACGAGCTAACCGGGTCCATAAGCCCCACCGGAGCACTCCAGTTTCCCTGAGGGCCATAGTGGCTCTCGTGAAGTAAAAAGTGGGTGTAACATATGATCTGCGAGTTTCCTATTGAATAGAATTATGTCTTCCAGTACCTGAAATCGGCCATATCCCCTTGAATTCCGTTACGGATATGGAATGAGATACTCTAACAATAGATCTCATCGCCAAGGTACAGATTTAGACTGTTGTGCGACGGGTTATTATTATTCTAGCATCGTATGAAACTATAGCTATTTTAATTTTCTATCATCATAAGTACATCAATAATAAGTCTTCAACAATTTAGGCCACAGTTATGTGTAGATCATCCCTAAAATTTCGGAAAAGAGATGCATTACAAATATCTAAAATATAATTTCTCCGCTCTAAGAATCACTGATTTTTAGCTGAATCTATGATTTGAGATAAATGTCTGCATTCCATAGATCAACTAAAAACCCTTCTGGTAAGAGTATGCTTAGCGAGCTTCTGGTTACTCGTATTTAAACATAGAAATCATTAGATATAAAGTTTCAAAACGTATCAATAAATTCATACAACTAAGTTGTGAAGCACCCTTACGATGAAAGCTGAAAATTATCAGAATTGGTACCATATCACAAATATTGAAAATGACTGAGAAATGTTGGAAAACAAAAATTTTTACAAATCAGACCAATCCGATTAAAAGATTCTAGCACTAAACTTAAACTTTGATATTCATCCCAGCTGGATTTCATTGACATTTAACCCCTTAGAGTGTATTCACGGTCATAAATTCACCTTTCAATGACACTGATATGTAATTTTCATTAATCTGCACAACATGTGCATCTATTGTCGGTGCAGCAATAAACAAACTGAAGAAGCGTGAGAAAAATTTCCAGTTTTTCTGCATGATGCAAATGAAAACAAGAAGATGATCTGGGTAAAATGAAGCTGCATTTGAAATTGTCTTCACGGAACATCTTCAATATATTTTGTAAGCCAGGGTTGCCTCCGATTTGTTGACGAAGTTTACATTCATTTCGATGTTTCGATTTAATTTGTGTAATTGGTTGGATCAGCTTTTCAAATACCTTCATTCTATGCGTATAAACAGAGAATTCAACAACCATATCTCAATTGCATCGGTGCATTATTACAAAGCTCAAATTGAATGCCTTTAAGTTTTTTAAAAAATTGCGGCTTCTTCGTTATCCCATCCTTGATGGCAAAAACCATGCAAGTAAGTAATAGAACATATTTTAGAAGTGTGTATATACGACGTTTAGTAGTTTTTCTTGTCTTATTCCATCCCTCAAATTAAGAAAAGGCACGACATAAGACAATGTACTCGTAAATTGCAACGAACGAGATGCAGCTCTAAATGCCCACGAGATATCATTTTAAGGTCCAAGTATTCATGTATCGAATAATACTCTTGGTAAAATGGCATCGAAAAGGTCAAATGAAGAAGAGTCACAGGTTTTGTTTTATTCCTGCATTCAATAGAGTTCTTCCTTATGTTGATCATATTAACATGAAGGCCTACACACTCTTTTTTTGCAAGTGCATCTTCACCTGGCAAGACATTTGCATGTTAGTGAAACATTTACATATACTCGTATCTGGAGCTGCAGCATATTTGCATGAATAGCGACAATTATTGATTAAATTATTGCTTCCTTGGATGAAATATCTGTGGAAATGAAATCAATTAAAACTAATTGAGCGCAAATTATTTTGATATCTTAATCAGCAAACAAAATTATATCTTTCATGGAATTACGATATTTTTTGTTTTTGAATAAATATCGTCAATTGTTAGCCTTCACATAAAGTTACTGGCTTAAGTCTTTTGTTTTGCAGGGAAGGTTGACCATTTGAATTTATGCTCGAGGTAACCAAAGCTTATTTTAATCCTGCACGGATTATAACTAACCGATTATGCTTGCATGAATAATAGAGTAGATACTAACGTTCTGGAGTATGTTGCACCATATTCAACAGTGTTGTTGATTTTTTGTCCTTACTCTATTATCAAAAGTTCATACATCAAACTTAATTTGATTTTCTAACGAAGTTGTCCAATTTTCCTGCCTGATTCTAGCACTCCATCATACGTAAAGAAACTGTTATTGGCCCAGCAGGGGTGCACTGATCACATTTCAGTAAAATTGTTGTATCTGTCACGATCGCCAACGCGGCCCCGGGGTTATTAGAATTTTTGCATAATATGATCAATGCAAGCTCAAATCCACTTGCAATTCATTCAGTGTCAAGAGAAGTTTTACTTTCTTCAGAATATTAACATCGGCCACTTCGAAATTGAGACTTGGTTTTGAGTCTACAAACAACTTTTAAAGCAACTTACCACTGGTGTAGTTCAACCAATATGACCAGATCCAGACTGGCCATTAGCAGTGAATTGATAAGTGACCATCATTGACTGTGGTCTTTCAAAGTTGAATGGGAATGAGTTCGCGCGACCCAACCTATGTATGTCGGAGCCTCACTCA
The DNA here is from genome assembly GCA_963969285.1 of Odontomyia ornata. Lineage (NCBI taxonomy): Eukaryota > Metazoa > Arthropoda > Insecta > Diptera > Stratiomyidae > Odontomyia > Odontomyia ornata. The sequence goes on along the minus strand of OZ017738.1, from coordinate 90,113,916 downwards.
CCGACTAGCCGCCATATGAGCCATAACTTGAAATTATTTCAAGTACATGTAATAATAACGATTTGAGTGGATTATATAATATAATACCTCAGAGACCCAATTTGAGTAGTGCATGGTCTAAAGATCACCCGATCAACGTTAAGCGAGTCTGCGATCCACTTTTACTGATGCAGATCTGCATTGGTTTCAATGATTCAAACTAGCACTCAGCGGCGTGGTCGCAAGAATGTCACAGTGAGGACGTGTGGGCCAAATTGGTGCACTACAGTTTCAAACGAATCACCCAAGGCAGTAAGTGAATGTGATTCCGAGAAGTTAAGCTGCCGTTTTTGGAGATTTCCTGCAATAGTTTTGACTTGTTAGGGAAACGGAATAAACACACCCAATTATTTATTCTTGTTGCTAACATTGTACAACATTCAATTGTTTCTATTTACATTTAAAAAAAATCCGTTTGTAAGTGGAATTCTCTGTATCAGGCCAAGCGAAATGTTAAGTGTTAAAAAATTGTATTTGCATTACAGATAAAGTTAATTGAGCTACTGATGCTGCTAGAGCAAAGTTAATGACCTTCATTTAAAAAGAAGAATTAGACTTGCATTATTTCGGTTCCACCAAAGAATAACATGGAATAAAAGATATTTAGTGCATTAAACTTGGAAAATGGTGGCAAAGGCAATAAAATTGGTAACGAAATGCAATTGTGGTCATAAAAACCGCATTGTTGAGCAATTATTTGTAAATGCAATTATCTTTTTTAGGGTATTTATAATGATTTTACAATACCCTACAAAAATTGCACTTTTCTGTCCGTCTATCAATGTATCCCAGCAAGTTAGGGGCTGACCCTCTGAAAAAAATATTTTACCAAAGGTAGTCTGTGTGTTTATCAAATGAAAGGTCTTGATGCGAACTTTGCAAAAATAGGTCTTAAACTAGTAGCATTTGCATAGAGAGGAGCAGGATGGGGTGAAACTCACAAAAATGTATGCCGCTCTCTCGCGAGCCTTTGGGCAAAAAAATTATGAAAGAAGGCCTTTATAAGTATAGGACCAACAAATACCTTAGAAGTCAAAATTTGACCAACTATGTTAATAATGTCCCAAGCCTGTTTGGGAAAGGATTTCTCCAACCTACTACTTCCATGATTCCTCATCCTAAACCAAGCGATTAAATGGTAGTAAGTGTTCTCGGGGGTTCTCCAATAATGGGACGTTAAATGCCGAGAAATGCCAACCATTGCAAATAAATCTACAGCTCTGCTACTAAATCCTACTTAGAGCTCCTTTGTGTGGACGTAAAGGGTGAAAGCGAGTCTTCCCAACCTGATTACGGAATTGAAGTAATAACTATGCTACCGGAATGGAAGTTGAGCGACGGGCTTACTCCCCACCACTGGAAATCCTTTCAATGTTTTGAAACCTGTAGATAGATCCCAGAATGGATTGGACCCACGGCAACAACCTCGTAATCGGAAAAAGGACTATGTCATTGGATCCTGGAATATCAGATCACTCAATTACCCAGGCGCTGTTAAGGATCTTTTATAACAGGCCAGTCAATATAAATTAATAATACTGGCAATCCAGGAAACGAACTAGACCGAAAATTATATTCAAGACATGAGTTCGCACACAATATTCAAAAGTGGGAAGCCTACTGGAAAACGAGAATTTGGAGTAGCCTTCATTGTGGATAGGGAGTTCAAATCGCACGTTATTGATATTAAGGCAGGCAATGCACGGTTGCATAAGATCCGTATAAAAGCGATATTCTTCAAAATCTGGCTGGTAAATGTTCACGCCCGACCAAAGAAAAGGACGGAGATATGAAAGAAACGTTCCAAAATCATCTAGAAAGACTAGTTAACTCATTGACTACAAACGATGCAAGAATAATTCTGGATGATTTCAACGCTAACGTTGGCAATGGGATATCTCACAGGAGAACAACTGTAGGATATAGCCTCCACGATGAAGCAAATGGCAATGGCCAGCGCCTGATTGACTTTGCATGTAACGGAAATCTAGTCACACGTTTGATATTCTTCCCTCATCGACGCATTCATAAAATGACCTGGGTATCTCCGGATGGCAACCATGGGCCTCGAGCATACTTGACATCCGTACATACCGATTAACCAATTGTAAATCAGATCATTACTTGATCAGATGTCGTATGTCAAAGGTGTATTCATTCAAAGCCAGCCCGCTACAAAAATTTGACATCGAAAGGCTCCAAACGGCGTCTGTGGCAAAAATTCCACGGAGACCCACGACAAACAGCTGGCTCCCATCTTATCAGACGCGTCGCTGACAACAAGCAACAACATCTGGATGGAGGCTATAAAGATCGTGGCAGAACATACAATTGGACATTAAGCCCGACGCGAAAGAAATGATCAGGTTCGATGATGAGTGCCAGAATTAATAAGATAAAAAGAATCAGGCATACGTTATGAAAATCTCAGAAAAGTAGCGAATAAGATAATTAGAATTAAGAAGACAAGTCTACAAAGTAGTGAAAAGCCTGAAACGTGTTTATCAGCCCAAAACCACGCTCTGTCGTCATAAAATTGGCAATATAATCGCTAATGAAACCAAGATTAAGGAAAGATGGGTATCATATTTCAAGAACATCCTTAATCCTCTGCATAGTTCCAGGACACGGAAGCTTATAGATGTTTTTGGAGAGCTTCCATTATCTCCAGCAACTCTGGATGAAGTTTTCCTTACCATCAAAGCCAAAAAAATAATAAAGCGCTGAGCATCGATGAGCTTCCAGTTGGGCTCATCAAAGATGGTGGCACCAGTGCTCAGAAAGCCATCCATAAAATCATCCAGGACATTTGGCAAAAGAGCGTATGCCAAACGAATGGAGCCAATCAATTATATGTGTAGTGAAAGTAGGTATATATATGTGTCCGTAAAGGACTGCAGCGATGGACTGCTGCCTCAGCGGAAGAGGATTTTGGGATCTGCTGAGATTGGATTTGTCTGGGGATGCGTGAATGCGCTGGCAGGCTAGCGTTGTGGTGTCGTGGGGCGTGTTGAAAATTGCTGACGCAAGAGACAAACTGGACCTGGGGAAGACAGACGGTCTTCAGAGTGGGACATGCACATGGAGGTGGTTCCCCCTCGCACCCTCCCAACCGGATCAAGATCCAAACTTAGACGTGGCCATATATTTTCCATGTGAGTGGAAAACTCATACAAACATAATTTGCATGAATTTCCCCATCAAATGAGAAATATAGACGTGGCTAATTAATGTTATAGAATTATGTGATAGAATCACATAACTCTATACCATAAAAGTGCACGCGAGCGAAAGGCCACTCTACCCGACAAGAGCCCCAGTTAAATAACAAAAAAAAATAGAGGAGTGCGTCCGATGGCTAGCCCATATTAGAGGAGGAGCCTGCCATCGTTGCAGGTTCTATACCCGGCCAGGTAAAACGAAATGGACGGACCGAGTTTAAATGTTTAACAATTCATTGTATTATTTATTTATCGCCATCAATGGCAACAAATATAAACAAAAGAGGACTTTCGAGTTTTTCGATATGTGATCTGACCTGAGATTAAATTCCGTTAAAGTAAAATTTAATTGCTATAACGGACGATATTGACATTATTTTACTTGTTTCAAAAGATCTAATTGACGTTATTCTTAAATTCGCGGTGGTGTTGAAAAATGTAAACTTTGCAATTTAGAAAATGCTACGTATGCTTTTGGCCAAAAAGAAAAACGTATGATTACTTGTTCAACAGTAGTATTCAATAGATGAATTATCCGGGTGAAAGCAACATACAATTTTACAAAGGGCGGTGCATACATGCAATGCTAATTTAACAAGTAATTCAAAGGAATCATTTCCTCTACAAGTACGATAAAAGATATTAAAATCAATTAATTTACTAAACGACAGTTAATCTAACATTCGCAGTTTTAGCTTAGAGCTCGTCTTTCAAGCCTTGATTTACAAAGGATATCAAATCCCTAAGGTTTCCTCCGCGATATTCATTGCCTGTTTCTTATAAAAAATGTTAATTTATAGATTTTGTTTTCTAATACAGCTTGAGGATGTACTCGTACTCAGTAAATTATAAATTATGACAACTAGTTTAATTGCTTGTAGCTAATTTTCTTCTCATATTCAAGAAGTCTTTGTACTATCTTTTTTTCATTATAAAGATAAAACAGAAAAAGTAGATTTACAATTTGTTGGTCGACGTAACATTTTAATATCTACTTTTAACTGCATTCAAGTATTGAGTGCATCTCCTATTCGGTAATATCCAAAATAAATCCATTGTTGTTGTTACATGAGAAGTATCCTCTGTATTTTCTTCTATACGAACGGCTCCATATAACATTGAACGCCATTTTATACTTAAAAAAATCCCCGTTGTCAGAGCCAGCCGGAAAGGTAAATTTCTCGTATGTAGCGTAAGGTTTCGAAAAAGAATTTGGCTTGCCTACTACTAGACTTCTTTCTGCAATTTTTGTAGTACCACATGGGTATTTATTAACATAAAAAAAATCTGCCCACGTTCGTCTTTGTCGCGCAAATATTATGCTAATTAAATTGAGTTGCACACATATGGATTACATATTGAAAATCGGCGGATAATAAATTGTTGTAAACACATAAATAACGGTTTTGTCCTTCTCGCATTTGCCGTTTACACATTTTACAGTGGTAACCACACAAAGGCTTAAATAGCTCGAATAGTTAATTTCAAAAGATTTCCATAAAAGTTTAATCAGCACTTGCATTGCCATTAATATATACATTTTCAATTTTTTTCTGAACTATGAGGGCCGTCACATCGGTTTTTATTGAAATCGGCTGCTAAAAATATTAAGCTGTAAATTTTCGACTGTTTTATTTGTCATTCGATTTGCATAATTAAATGAAATGAACTTGCCTTAATAACTTATAATTTCAAGTTTCAACGGAATCTGTTGAGAATCTTGGCTGCTAGAGGGCTACAGAAATAAAAAAAATTGTATGTCACCCCCTGCATCGGGAGACCCCCTGTATGGGGGGCCCCCTGTATGGGGAGACCCCCCTTAAATATCTTAAATTATTTTCTTGCACTGCAAATTTGAAGAGGCACCACTTCTAACCTCCGTAGAAAATTTCCTCATTCTAGCTCATGTGGTTTGCGAGAAAACTTGTTATGACGCACGAACAAGCGGGCGGACGGACGGACAGGCAGACAAGTCGCGATTTTATAATTTTTTAGGGTATTGTTAAAAATATTTTACAATATCTTAAAAGTGGTCTGGTTTATAAATACTTCCAAGTAAAGCCATTTAAAACGTTTCCATGAAAAATATTCATTATTTCAGTTGGCACTAAAATAACGAATTGCGCTTGCCTTCAGACCTTTGGGGCCCGCCATTTTGAATGCATGCATTTGATTTTGGATTATTTTAAATCTTTGTATGCTAGGACTTCATCAATCAATGTACCATCTCTTTCTAATAGGAGTTTCACTCTAGACAGGGCAAAATAAATCAATTTTTAGTGAAAATGGCAGCTAAAAATATTAGGCTTTAAATTTTCGACTTTTTTATTTTTCATTCAATTTTAATAATTTCCTGCAAAATACAAGAACATAGTACAAAAATCCATAATGTGACCGCTAGAGGGCCACGAAAACCTGAAAAAAACCCATATTTAAATGGCCGCAATTTTGAAATTTGTACATGCATTATCACCAAAACATCAAAGACTGTAGATCTAAGTAATGTTTATCTTGAAACCAATTTCATATATGTCGGATCAAAATTGCGATTTTTAGAAGCCTTTGAAATTTTGACCTTCAACTGGCCGCCATTTTGTTTTTTCTAACCTGACCTCCAGTTTTTTTACGTTATTCTTTAGATACTTATAATTTCTATCAAACTGCCGAATTTCATGAACATCTGTTGTAAGCTTTGACCACTATTACACCAACAAATTTTTGCACGTTTTTCGACCTTTGCGTGGCCGCCATTTTTTTTTATTGTGAGATTCATCACATACATCAGTGAAACTTTGTACCAAACTTCATCCAAATCGGAGACTTTGGTCAGAACAGAAATCACAATTTTTTGTCTAAAATGGCCGCCATTTTGTTTTTGCCCGGCCGATATAGCTGGTTCACGAGCTTGACCGAGATATTTACCCGAAAAATCGGAACGAAATTGCAACCTCTAGCGTGGTCACAAATTTCGTTATATATGTGTATATATATATATATATATATATATATATATATATATATATATATATATATATATATATATAAGATACTCTCCCCAATAGGTAAATTTCTCTCGAGAAATATACCTAAAAATATAGAAGATGCTCCTTTACAAACAGATAAGTTTATAACAATGCACTTTTTGGTTCTACATAGTAAAATTCTATTCTCGTTCAGTGAAAATTACAAGAAACAATTAAAAACAATTTGAAGTAGCAGGAGGATGCTCTTGCCAGAAGGGCATTGTAAAACAATTAGTAAATCAAACAATATATCCTACATATCAAAACTTGACAAATATACAGATTCCATAAATTGAGTTCGAAAAATTATTATGGGTATTATGATTTTAAACTCGCCACTATTTTGTTTCAAGTGTTTTGACCCCGTCGCTAGATTGGTCATGATAGCACATGACTATTACAAACCATTTCAAAAATTTTTAACAATTCCTACATATTTGTAGTGTCTAGGTCCGTTGCAAGCGTGTATCTCCCTAGTAACACGTGTTAACGTTGTTGTAATTGTTAGATATTCAATCGGCTGTAACTTAGCTGTTTATTGTTCAGAAAACTTAAATTATAGATTTTGGGAAATTTAAGGGTCCCATCTTGATTTTATAGACAAAAAAGCAAAATTCATAAAATGTACTATTATTAACAAAGTTGATCGAATTTCGACTTCTGAGGTATTTATTGCCCTTGTGAAGGAAAAATTGTCAGTTTAAGTACTGTTTTGAAAAGCTCTTATAAAGAACTTTCATTTGATATTCATATCGGCTACCTTTGATGAAATTTTTTGTTCAGCGGCCACTACCCTGTACTGTAACCATCGATTCATGGCCTATTTTTTCGAATCCTAGAATGGTTACAAAGCCCTTTTGCTAGGAGCTCTCTCCTGTCTCCTCGACTTGTTTCACCTATGAGTATTAATTGTAGGTACTCATCTTCAGGCATTCATTAAATTGAATCAAGTGTTCAAAGCATGCACCTTAAACGTTGAAGTTAGGGCAAAATACATCAAAATTATTCAATCTTCGCATTTAAAACAGCCACTATTTTGCTTTACGATTACTAATACCGCTAGCTGAACCAATTCTCTGAGTCCGTAAAAAGCGCATATTGTTCCATAGCCATATGTTTCCATAGTAATACAGCGCATATTGTTCCATAGCAATACAGGAAAATTTAAATCGCTATAACTTCATTAAATACCATTTGATCTTTGTGAAACTTTCAGGACAGATTAATCTTATAAATAGTCATCTGTGTACTGAATTTCATTAAATTTAAGGGCACCGTTAAGATTTTATTCCATAAAACAAAAAATCGATATATCATACTATTACTAAAAAAGCTGAGTGAATTTCGACTTTTCATGTATTTATTGTTGTTGTACTCATAAAGGCCTACATTCATGATTTTTTCAGATTTGTCGGGTCAATTTTTTCGCGAGGGGGGGGACACAAAATATTCGTACATTTCCCCTTCCCCTGCGCCCCCCGAAGCAAAATTTGTCATTGTAAGACCTGTTTTGAAAAGTTCTCATCAAGACCTTTCATTTGATACCCATATTGCCTACATGCGATGAAAACTTTTTTTTCAGGGGCTACTCCCCTATATGGGGAGACCCCCCTTAAAGACCTTATAATTTTTTTTTTCGTGTTGAAACTTTGAAGAGGGCGTCGCTTCGCACCTACTCACAAAATCTTATGTTTCTAGCTTATGCAGTTTGCGAGAAAAAGTGGTGTGACACACAGACGGACGGACGGACAGACAGGACGCTATTTTAGTAGGGTATTGTAAAATGATTTTACAATACCCTAAAAAGGAAATATACAAGTGTTCCTAAGCGCTAGTTTTTTGTTCATAATTTCTACTTCGGCGGTATGGTAGGCAACGCGCGTCTATCTTTCAAATGAATTGATTTCTGTTTATCTGACATGGAGAGTATGAACCGAATGCGTAGCCTCCATTTTCTTCGCGTAAATTGTTTACAACGAGCCACCGTCAATTATTGTTTAATTTAAAATTATCACTATGATGTGATTGCATGCAAATATTCATTTTAAAAAAGCATTCTGTACATTTAATTTCACATTGCCTATTTCATACACTTTGGTCGCGTTGACTTCCACTCGTCTATTATTTACACCATTTTATCAAAGTGCGCTCTTTCTTTATCCCTATCAAATGCAATTTAATAACTGTTTTGACTTCAGAAATGAGAGACAAATTTCGTTTTGCCAAATCATTCTAGGCCCCATATATTGGGCCAAACTGTTTTGCACTATTTACAGATTCATCTAACTTCTTCCCTTTTTACTAATAAAAGCTAACGCAACTAACTTTAGCTTTTTTCATGATGTGAATTATTCTTTCCTCCTCCCAATACTCTTAAAAACACTTTGATAAACGATCACCATAGAATCCCTTTCATAATTTATCATTCGAATCGCATAAGTATGAAGATCAAAATTTTCATTCACGCAGTTTCAATGACAATTTATTCGTTTAATAAAGTACTATCCAAACGCGAATACTTTCACACCTAAATCAGGCACTCGCGGGAGAGCATGTGCTTCAGAACACGGTTCGAATCAAAAAACAATTTTAATTATTGTGGTACAACAACCTTCTGTACACGTTTTTCGTGTTTTGCGAATGTGGGAAGCAATGCGAGCACCACAGAGAGCAAAGTTCAAAATTTGGCAAATGCTCAAAAATGATAAGCTGTCGCAGGATACAACTATTGATCAGGAAAGATAACTACTTCACCACTCACTCGCTGCCACAGCATCGCAGATTTACACGGCAAATTAGAATTAAAAGCGATCGCTCACCAGGTCTTGTTGAATGTTTACACACGGTGACTGTGACTACGATGCATTCACTGCTGTCTCCATTCACGTCAAAACTCACCGAATTTGAAAAGCTATTTGCCAAGAAACTTTATGTGGTTCCGTCATAAGTTTCCAATGAATTTGCCCCGCCGTGTTGCCTAGTCGGAGACTTGTTTACGTCCAATTCAAATTCTCAGTGGCCGATTGAAATTCCTTGGAACTGGTAAATAGTTCCTGCGCATATTAAGCAATGCCGAGCACTTCCGCATATTTCGCTCAAAATTCGTCACACCCAGCTCACGGTTCCTCACTCGCTATTCTGACCGTTGCAAATTTTTCTTTACGGGTTCAGCCGCCTGCCACCCGGAGGTTACCAGTTCAGCCCGTCCGCTCCAAAACACCCACCACGCACTTGTCAACACTCCAAGAAGATATTTAAATATGTCTTGTGAGGGCTCTGTAAAACTCCATATACCAACTGAGTAGGAAGTGCAGAATATGTCCTCGGTAGAAGTGAATGACATATTAGAAGTCTCCGTTATATCCCATGCGAATCGAACTTTTGGCAAAATTTCCATTTTTGCTAAAGTTTTTGTGATTGCTGTTAATCACGCTGAATCCTTACCTAGAGATAGAACTCAACGCATAGGCGACCACTTTTGTATGGATTTAATTTACTACGCGCACTTGCATGGAACCGGCCCTCACTCTTGGGCGATTTGATCAGTGATCAGTGTACCGCTAACTTGCATCAGCTGCCAGCTCAGCCGGGTTCGCTTACAGTGCGTGGTGTAATACACCGATGGCTGAACTAAATCAGCGTTCCCATACTCGAAATTTTATTTGCAGATTTAAAATTTTTAAAAACAAAATTTGACTGCAGTAAAGAAAATTTAAGTGAAGCAAAGAAAATGAAGAGGATTTTAAATAGTAATAAAAGTGAAATCTCTTGAAAAACATAATTAAAGGGAAACTTTTAAATTTAGTATAAAGGGAAATGGATATAAAAATTACATTTAGTAATAATAAGGAGGATTTTTTTTTACAAATTACGATTAGGAATGTAAATAATTAAATATTTTTCTAAATCTGCCTTTAAAGTTTCGAATAGGAGCATCAGAATATCGTAACATTCATAACCACAATTATGGTAAATACATAGTTAGATAGAGACAACTCAATTTGTTAAAAGAAAAGTACCGAAAACCTTTGTTCAAATTGATTTCTTTTTTTAAAAATTTCGGTCCTTTTTGCAATTTAAAGACTAAGTTTTAGTTGCATTTGGGATTTTGAACAAGAAAGAACGATCGCTCTCGAAAATTAAGTTTAGTGAATTTTGAATTGGTTTCGATAAGTAAATTTGTCACGCGACTATTATTTGAACGTCCCGTTTTAAATAAAGTTTGATATCTAAAGTTTTAAAAGGTTTTTTTTGGTTTTGTTAATTTTCCAGTAGTATACTATAGTTTTCAGTGCAAACAGAGTTTATTTACTAAGAATGCACAATCATTCATTTCACTATTTTACAAATAATTAAAATGTTATTGTTTTTCTTTTGTGTATAAATTTAGATTTCAACAGTCAGTATTATAAAAATCACGTCACCATCAATCAATATCGCCTTTAATTCGCGCTCCATTCTTATCGCAGTTCTTACTATTGCGTTTTAACTCTCGCGGTTTTACTATTTTTCTCCCATTCATTCAGCTCAGCTTTGTATAGGGTCTCTAGTCATTCAATCCGTTTCTCGTACATCGGCGAACGTTTTGACGAGAACTACCTGGAATCTTCGAGCAATTCTGAATGGCCGCAGTGACGTCACTTTAATGAATCTACTTGGTCTATTCTTGTGCTTTCGAGTACATTCGCTTATTGATCATGACGTTATTAATAGTTGCGAAAGCAATTGCAAAAGTAGCTCGCAGAATTATTTGGACATGTATCAATATTTTTTGTGGGTCAACTTTCTGAAGTGTGCTCCTCCCCACATGCTATACATCGCATGTTGAATCCACAATTGGTTGATACGTGCCCGAATCTTTGACACCGATAGCATGGAACCAGATCGCTCCTTTTGTGGCATTCCAATACAGCTCGTTGGTTTAGAATGTAGCGCAGTTTAATGACTTCGTTCTTATCAGCTTCCGATCCCGCTGTTAGCTTAAATAAACAAGGTCGATCTTATTTGCTCCTGACAATGCAGTGGTAAGTGGGTTGGCAGACTCCGTGCCTAACGTCAGAATTTGGCTAACCACCTTAGTTCCAAAATATGAACTAACACCCCATAACATCACTACACAGTTTTCCCTTTCTTTGGGGGTGAACGTGTATCCCACTGCTTTAGTATTTTTAAGCACGTTTATTATGTAGTTATGGGCCTCGAGCCTGTCCACTGTGATTTTTAGTCGGAAGTTCGATAACTTTTTAATTTTGTACTCTAGACAAGTACCATCGGTAGGGATGTACGTATCCATAATGCCTTTGGGCACTGTTGCCTTCACATTTTCTATGAAAATTGGAGGGAGCGACATATTTTGGTTATCGTTCGCCAGTTTGCTGAAAGGATTAGTGCTAGGTGTAGGTGGGATTGGCAAAGGAGGCGGGGTTTTACATTTTACGACTAATTTACCCTTCGCTAATATAAATTCATTTACCTTTCAGTGAATTAGGTTAACGTCTTGGTTAAAGCTTGAATTCTTTGCTGGCGTATCATTCGCATCCACCATGTCCGAAGGGATTTCCTTGCGGACGGCTTTGGTTTTGGTTGCACCGCCATCGTGTTTGCTTGCTGTGCCATCGTGTTTGCTTGGTGACAATAACTACTCCATTTAGTTGGCTCGGAAATTTTGTCTACGGTGTATGCGCTTGGTGCTCACCCAAGATGTAATAGTAGTAGTACTTCATTGTAAGACCAGCTGGTATACTTTCTACTTCTGACACGTAGGTGGAAAATTCCCGGATGTTTCATATTAAGGAGATACTGCCTTGTTGGTGTCCGAAAGTAATAAAAGGTATAACCCTTGGTAGCCAATGTTTCTAGTTCTTACAGCCGATATCATTTCCTGTGCTCTTTCGATCTCTGGGGCTTATTCTCGGTACAAGTTTCCATAGAATAAGGAGATAACTCGCAGCTTTTCGCCTGGTGTAGAGAAGGGTAGCCCCATGTACTTGATAGGGTTCCTGTCGATGTTAAAATTATATGACTGTCGGCCCGCTAGTATATTCTCAAAAGACGTCTGAAGATGGTTTGAGTAAATTCAATCTTCTTTTATGATTTTCATTCATCTCACGTCTTATTTGCAACCTTATGCGGCTGGTTGGTTCTGTGATTTCTCTTTTGAGAGTGAGGTATTTCTGGTTTATACGATTATTATCCCGGTGGAAGATCTATTTAAGCCTATGACTTTTCCGTTTTTATTCCTTTATCTGTGCTTTGGTGTCTTGTGTAAGGCATCTGGATAGTCATTCTTTCGGTTTTTCTTCCGGCGCATATGCATCCATTCGTTTAAGTATAGACTCGGTTAGGTTCTGGATGTGGGTATCGATTTCCTGGTTAGAAGGGATTTGGTTTACAGGAGAAGAGGCTGGGGGGGAAACCGTCTTTGAGGTCTTTTCTGAACTCTGCCCAGTCAACAGAGGCATAGGAGTGAATTTTTTTCTCGGTATTTCTTCAAAAGTGCTTTGGTTATTTAGGTGAAGGGTTAGTTTCAAGCAATAGTGATCGGATATCGATGGTAGGGGTGCACATTGGCAGGGAAATGTGTTGCCAGTTAGTAGATCTTGTGGCACTAGAAAGTTATCTAAGAAGGGGCTGCTTCTTAGGTATGAGGAGACACCTGCGTTGACGGTGGCGCATATTAGAAATGCGCTCTATAGGAACCATTGATTGATTCTTTGGCCGTTTGGATTTCGTGTGGATTCACCCCAATACTCATGTCTCGCGTTGAGGTCTCCGCCGAGGAGGAAAGAGTCATGATTTGCAGCTATTGTTAGTATTCTATTAAGCGTCGGTTCTTTTGAAGGTCCCTGGTTTCCTGGGATGTAAATAGATCCAATTAATATTTTCCCATGACTATCATTATGTCTTCGCATGTTTAAAGTTGCTAGTGTGCAGGAAATGTCAGGATGGTTAAAATTTTTTTGGTCGACTGATAGGTGGTCCCGATATAGAATGCCGGTCCCTCTGCCGGCGTCCTTTCTAAGTACTTGGTAGTTTTCTATTCGGACCTTGTGTGTTGGTTTCAAGGCTGTTTCATTAAGGAAAACTATGTCTGTTTGAATGGATTTTTTTAAGGTTAGACACGAATATTCTTTTGTCATGGGAAACAAGAGAATTTATGTTGAGACAGATAGTAATCAGATTATTTACCCCCACACAGGTTAACGTATAACTCAATGAGCAAAACTGGCTTGTCCTATGTTGGCGTGCCATCGTATTCCGGCCTGAAATAGGCAACCTTTTTTAGGAGTTCCCCTGGTGACACTCCTAAAACTTAGACTGTTTCGTAGTGGAGTCTTTGAAGGGGGTTCTCTTGTGGTACTGCGTTCCGGGGCATAGTTGAATTTCTTCCACTCGTGACTTCCGAGTATTGAGGTATTGATTGTGCTGATGTGGCTGTTGCTATTGGGGTTCGGATTTATTTGAAAGATGGGGTCGAAATGGGGGTTGTTCTTTTATTTTTAAAAGCACTATCTTGTCTACCAATCTACTCATTTCCGGGTATCTGGAGAAGTTTGATGAGTGGTCATTCTCTTTGCAGAGGACACAGAAAGGGGGTTATTTGTTTGGTCAATGTCCCTTCTTGGGCATCCTTGGGGGCTGTGGTCCTCTCTACAAGCTACACATCTTGCCTGGAAGGCACGATTTGCCGAGACATAGCCGAACCGCTGACATCTTTAATACTGGAGTAGGTCGCTCCTTCTGGGCTTTTCCCATGTCGCTTTCTGATGAAGAATGGAACGGAGCTTAAGGAGGCGGTCTTGGTCTTTTTTTTTGGTTAAGGATTATTTTGTGTAAGTCTATGTTCACGCCGTTCGCTTTAGAGCATCCAGTGGTTAACGGTGAGACATTGTTGATTTTAATGTCCGGACATTGTATTTCGATGAGTTCTCTAACCTTTGTAGCTCCGAATGTCAAGTCTACACCTGTGAGTATGACTGTTTATTTTTTGCGTTCCGTTGGTGTGAAGCAGTAACCCTCCGCTTAAGATCTGTGGATCAAATCCTGTAATTCATCATGGATGGCGATTTCTTTTGTCTATAATTTTTAATTTGCTCGCACTCAGGCGAGTAATTCTATATTTCGTTGTGGTGCTCTTTACCATGATTTTTTTTAACTGTCATTGCTGTGGTTTCTTTTAAGAATAAAGGGGGACACCATGATTTTTTCTTTTCAGGGGCACACGTGTTTTGCTTGGAGGCTATGTTTTCTTCTCCCGAAAGAGGCGCGTACGGGTTTGGATTCTGGGGGGTTGGTGCTTGGATAAGAATGGGTAACCTCCTTTGAACTGCCAATTTACCTTGAACCGTTCTAAATTCTTCCGATTTCGTGTTGATCAGGTCGATAATTACCCTTTTTGAAGCGTTTGTTGCAGCTTGCTCTACTTCCATTGTGGCTGACGGTAGTATTTCTTTTTTGGCCGCTTTCGTTCTTGGTGGTAACGCCTTTTCGGCATTGTCCGCATTGGACCATCTTTGTAAAGTTGGAGACTCGCTTTGTACCTCTGATGTTGTCAGTTTTCCGGGCTTGATTTCCTTTGTTCCGATATACTTGTATTTTATTTTCTGTTTTACATTGATTTTTGACACCTTAGTTTTTTCGCTTGTGATGAGTTCGTTCAGTTGGATGTCTCACCATCGCTCACCCAAGATGAAGTTTCTGTTTTCTTCCTATATTCAACTTTCAAACTTTATGTATATGATGAGAAATACTTATAAATTTTCGTGTTCTAATAACTTTTTTGTAATTTCGATATTGGCGAATCCACACGCGTGTTGGCATTTTCAACTCCAAAACATTAATCATAATTCAAGTAGTTTCATTTGATGTTGTCCCGGATATAAACACCTTTCGAATTGAGAGAACAAAAGCTATTATTTTATTTCACTTTATTATTTTCTAGTTTAAATTCAATTAAAAACTTATTGACTTTACTTTAAATTTATCTTCAAATTTACGTTTCGACCGTTCATATTTACCTTCAGAAAATTAATGAGCTAATATGTACAGATTTTTCGCTGTACGGCAATTTTCAAAAACAAAGGAATTCGGTACTTTCTAATTCGCTATCAGTGAATTTCAAACTGACAATATCGTAACCTTAAACTCACAATATATCATTTCTGATAAAATCATGACCGCGATCTTCAGTAATTGTTGACAATCAGATGTCATAAACGTCTGTCAATATTGATTGGGAGCCCAATATAAAAAAGGAACATCAAGTTCAGATAAGCTTTCTAATTTAAATAATAAAAAGAAAAAATATTCTTTGTGCTTTTTTGTTTCAGGTTTCAGCGCTGGATCTGGAGATGAATAGGAACATACTCCCCTGGATGAACAGTTTATTGAAAACTCTCAGCAGCGTTTCCTCTCAATTGCAGTTTCTGTTTCTGTAAATGTAAATATTAGTTTGACAGTTTTATTATTTGATATACCATTGATGTCAATTAGGCTCGGATGTTTGGTTTCAGCGTTCTTTAAGTTTTGACCCGTGGTTTGATGCATTGGCGTGGTGAAGTTATCCCACCTTATGTTGGGCGTCCACCTACACCGTCATCGTGCTTTAGTTTGCGGTTATGTTCGTAGTGGTTACGGCAAGTCAGTTCTAAAATTTGGTAATTGATGGAAAAGGCTGGGAAACGAGGAAGTGATAAATTGGAATATTATGCTATGATGTATATGGTGATGGTGCCGTTCTTTGTATAGGCAGTAGTGCTTTTTTTTTGTGATGGATCGTTTGTTTGTTTTGCCATTTGCCCAAACCGTAACAACACATACTATTGCATCGGGACCCGGATGTACTTGCGTGATCAAAGCTAGAGGCCATCGGTAGGATGGCAGCTTCTCCTCCTTTAAGATGCATAAATCACCAACCTTCACGTTGGTTTCTTTAATTAACCATTTCGGCCGACGTTGGAGATGACTCAAGTATTCTTTCTGCCATCGCTTCCAAAAATCTTGGATAAGTTTTTGAGTCAGTTGCCATCTGTCTAAGTGATTGATATTGGCCGTTTCGAATTCCTTATCAGGTGGTACTCCCATAATATCACCGATGAGAAAATGGGCTGGAGTCAATGCAGTGATATCGCTAGGGTCGCCACTTAGAGGGCATAAAGGGCGAGAGTTGAGACAAGCTTCTATCTTAACTAACACTGTAAAAAGCTCTTCATATGTTAATGGTACGTTGCCTACTATTCAACGTAAGTGCAATTTAATTGAACGCACTCCGGCTTCCCAGAGCCCACCAAAATGAGGAGAGCCTGGTGGATTGAAATGCCATTTTATTCCATCATTTGCCAAGGTCTTAGCCGCATCAGAATTTATTTTCATCATAATTTTCAGTTCAGCAGCTGCTCCAACAAAATTTGTCCCACAATCGGAATAAATGTGTTTGCAAACTCCTCTTCTTGCCATGAATCTATGCAGCGTTGCTAGAAAAGTTGGTGTAGAAAGATCACTAACGACTTCTATATGTATAGCTTTCACAGCCAGGCAGATAAATATTGCCACATAGCTCTTTGATATTTTTCATCCTCTTCCACGGCGATCTTTGAGATTGAATGGGCAACAGAAATCGATACCTGTGTGTGTGAACGGGCGTGATATAGTTACTCGAGCTTCTGGCAGACCTCCCAATAGTTGCATTGCATTAGCACTAAAACAGCGGACACATCTGTGTATGCATTTTTTATTTTGTTTGCGTCCGTCTTTTAGCCAGAATTTTCTCCTCAAACTATTTAGCATTAACTGCGTTTGTCCATGCATTGTTGATTGGTGTATCTGATTTCTATTCTGAGGTAAGATTATTGGATGTTTTTCATCGAAAGAGAGTTGAGCGTGTTGTAAGCGACCTCTAACCCTCATCATGCCCCTTTTGTCTATAAATGGATTCAGATTAGCTAATTTGCCTTTATTTCCGACTGGTCTCAATTTTTGAAGACTTAGCAGCTCTACCGAGCATTCCGTTCGTTGAGCATGTCTGACCCAGAATTCAAAAGCATGTTTTAGTTCATCGCTAGTGAGATATGTTTGAGAGGTTGGTCGGTTCAATTTCGGTTTAAACGCACGAAAACATTAAGCGGTGATTCTTATTAACCTTGTAAGTGTCCAGTATTTTTTCAATAGGTCATTCAAAAAATTGTCCTTTATTATTCCAATATTAACCATCGTACGTTTATGTTGCTCGATATCAGTTGATGGTATATCTTTATTTTCAGGCCAATCATCGATCGGTCCAGCTAACCAGCTTGGTCTGTGCCACCATAGTTTATTATCAACCCGCTCGTCGGGTCTGATTTCCCTCGAAGCTACATCAGCTGGATTGTATTTTGACGGTACATGACGTCATGGAACGTTGCCAACATTTTCAACAATGTTGGCCGTTCTATTGCTGACGAAGATGGACCATCGGGTGGGATGACCTCTCAACCAAGCTAAAACGATTTCCGAGTCGTTCCATAAGCAGGTGGATATCTTTTTCAATCCTAATGCCGTTGTTACTTCCTTTACTAACCGAGACAATAATACTGCTCCACATAACTCTAAACGGGGAAGAGTCACTGGTTTTACTGGTGCCACCTTTGTTTTAGCTGCAAAAAGATGGGAGGTGACCGTTGGACCTGATTGTGTGACTAAGTAAACCGCAGCGGCGTACGCCCTTTGAGAAGCGTCGCAGAATCCATGGAGAGTTACAAGTGCATCTGGTTGATATGTCAGCCATCTTGTTATTTTAATGTGTTCATTCAGTTGCAGGTAGCTGCTTCCGCAAAGTAATCCATTCTATGTTTAGAGGACTTGGTATTGGGACATCCCAGTCTTGCCCAGACAACCAAAGACTTTGAAGTAATATTTTCGCCACTGTTATAATAGGTGCTATCCAGCCTAGCGGGTCGTATAGACGTGCTACATCTGATACAATAGCGCGTTTTGTGTACGTTGCTAGTTTTTCATGCTTCTTCAATCGATACGTGAAGTAATCCGTCAATGGAAACCACATAACTCCTAACGATTTATAACCTTGATCCATGTCGAAGTCAATTGCTCCCTTCATCTCGATATCCTGTGTTGGGACTCCTTGCAAAAGTTGTTTGTTATTTGCTATCCATTTTCGTAATTGAAAACCACCAGAGCTCAGTAGTTCAGTCAATTGATTTCTTTTGGTGATGCATTCGTGTAGGCTGTGTCCTCCGGATAGCAAATCATCCACATAAAATGCGTTAAGTATCGATTCGCCCGCAACAGGGAATTTTTCTTTTTCGTCCATCGCCAATTGGCTTAGCGTGCGTTTTGCATGAAACGGGAAAGATGTGGTTCCAAACGTCACTGTTGTAAGGCAGTAGTCAGTAGTGGTTGAGACCTCCAGACAATCTTTTGAAAATTCACATCTTGAGGATGCATGTCCACCTGTCTATACATCTTTGTGATGTCAGCCATCATTGCAAATTGCTTCAACTTCCATTGGATGATGATTGACGTCATGCTTTTTTGAATGGATGGTCCAGTCAACAAAATATCGTTAAGTGACACTCCAGAACTCGTTTTCCTCGACGCGTCAAACACTACGCGTAATTTGGTTGAGGTACTTTCTTTATATACAGCGTGATGTGGGAGAAAATTGGCTGTGGTGATTTTCCTGCCAGCTTTGATAACTGATTCTTCACAATAAGGAACTTCCTTCATGTGGCCCAAGTTGATGTATTCCTGGATTACGGTTGAGTATTCTGCATAAAGTTCTTTGTTCACGGCAAAACATTTTTCTAATTTCAATAGGCTTGTTACTGCACTTGTTCTAGAGGTTCCTAACTGATGCTGGCAATCCATATTTTTGAAAGGTAATCGGACCTTATATCGTCCGTTTGACTGCCTTGGCACGTGAGTTCTATAGTGTTGCTCGCAAGCTTCTTCTTCCTGTGTTATGACTCGGCTTGTTCCGACTTCTTCAATTTCCCAAAGTCTTTTTAATTCTTCGCTGATTTCTAAGTTTCGGTTTGTTTCAATTGCAAATGTATGTAATATTTGGGTGTCGCTTATGTTAACTTTCCCAGATATTATCCAGCCCAATTTGGTTAATTGGAGTACTGGCCCTTGTTTCAAATTTCTAATACCTTCGAGGATTATTTGTGCATAAATGTGTGGTTCTAACAGCAGAATAATTTTGCTTAGTCTATCAAAGTGAGGATCAGCGAGGTCTAGGTGTTCAATTTGTTTTCTAATGGACGTAGAAATAGTCTGTTATGGAATAAAATTAGTCAATTTACTTAAGATGATAGCCTCTATGGTCAAATGTTCGTTATTTCTGAGATATAACTTCATTCTCAATTTTCCATCTGTCGAAATACCTTTTGATTTCCCAATGCCTGATATAGTGGTGTTTGTGGATCTTTGTTTAAGCCCTAATTTTTGGGCTGCGCATTCTGAAATGATTGACGTTTGTGGACCTTGATCTAGTAGAGCGTGGAGTGTCATGTCTCCGTTTGAAGTTTCTACATTCACTAAGGCTATCGCTAATAATACCGTTTGCATATTGTCCAAAATGGGAGAGTCCGTTATAGCGGCTGTTGGTGATTTATTCGATCGGAGGTTTCTGAACACATCCAAAAACTGTGATTGTGTGCTATGTGTTGCTCATTGAAAATTCCAGAACTCGATACCTGAGTTTCGTATCTAGGTGACATGTATGTTCGATGGCTGACGTCGATATCGCTTGTCGTTTCAGACCTGTGAAGCAGCGTGTGATGTGCTTTCTTACAGCGAAAGCATCTAGTTTTGCTAGGGCACTTGGTTGGGCTCCCAATCAGGTTTCCCTTTTCCAAACAATTCAGACATAAGCCATTCCTTTTAACTGTATCAAATTTTGTTGAGTGACTAGCTTGTCGAAACTCTGTAGATTGTCTGAGATGATGTGAACCCTTGCAGAGGATACAATTCAATCGTTGATCTGTCTTACTTATCAATACATTATGAACAGTTCTGTTAGGTCTTTGTTTATCCACCCCAGCAGCCTCCAACGCTCTGAACCGAGATTGAATGAAATCCTTCAGCTTTTGAAATGATGGTGGCTCAGGAAGAGAGGCTTGCTATTGTTCCCACAATTGGCGTGAATCAGTTGCCAAACGTTGTGTGGTGAGAAGAATCATTATCGCATTCCACTTATCGTCAATTTTTAAGTTGTTTATTGCTTGAACTCAATCAAGCGTTCTATCCATTAGTAGCTTTATTGACGAAGCAGATTAATTAGCGTTATTTAACGTTAATAACCTTTTCAGCTGCACATTCAGGAGGACCTGTTTGTCATCGTATCGTTCTAGTAGAAGCTTCCATGCCGAGTCGTAATTGTCATCGCTGACTGAATAATGTTTCAGTAGCTGCTCTGCTTCTCCTGCAAGACTACATTTCATACAGTGCAGCTTTTCCACTTTGGCGATATTTGTTTTGTTGTGAATTAACGTTGTGAATAGGTCTTTGAATGCTGTCCAATCACTGTATCCCCCACTGAATTTGGGTAAATTTATTCTCGGGAGTTGAACGTCTATCTCTCCTGAAATCTTCGAGGGTTGATTTTGTGTATTCTGATTGCCTTGCATTCCTTGCGATTCATGTTCTATGCGCAATTCCTCTAACTTGGTTTAAAAATTCAAATTGAACTCTTCAAAGGTAACATACATATTCTTCGTAAAATATTCCAGTGTCAAATTTTCCTTCCCTTGAACCAATGCGAATATTTGATCATGAGTTTGAATAAATGATCGACGGACCTCTTGTACCCGTTGTATTAATTTATTGACGTACGCCAACGTTTTACGAGCATTGGAGTCCTGTCGGAAATTATTGTACATTTTATGTATTTGCTCGTCCAGTAAGTCTTGTTGCACTACTAAACGTTCCATTTTTGCAGCCTGCCATAGTTTTAAAATATTGCATTAGGAAGAGTTCGTGTTAAAGACGGCAGATTGCGTTCGGCTTACAATTTCCTTGTCTTTGATGACCGAATTTGACCAGTAATACGCTATTACCTATTATCAATATTTGGTCACTATTATTCAAACGTTTGATGTTGCCTAATGTAAGTGCTTGAATACTATATCAAACACTTCGAACACAGTTTGATTCGTGCATTTCTTAACACCAACCGCTCAAAATTAAAAGTTGAAGCATTCAACAGTTATCACATTTATGCCCAAATACTGCAAACAAAGTTTTACTTGACGTCTCTTTAACGCCCAGAATTGAGAACTTTTTAAACAGATATGTTATATAAGAAAAATGGAAAATAAAAACTCTAAACAACGTTTATATCTTACGTCTCTTTGACGCACAGAATTATGAACCTTTTCAAACAAAGGATAATTAAGGAAAATGGAAAAGGACTTACCAGACTTCCTTGCCGTTAACCATATGTCTTTGATTTAATTAACCGCGCGGCCCGGGATTTAAATAATACCACTAAAGAAACTGTCACTATATTCAATTTTAATACATCAAAGCTCGAAGGACCAAAAATGTTCCGGATATAAACACCTTTCGAATTGAGAGAACCAAAAATATTATTTTATTTCACTTTATTATTATCTAGTTTAAATTCGATTACAAACTTATTGACTTTACTCTAAATTTATCTTCAAATTTACGTTTCAACCTTCAGAAAACTAATGAGCTAATATGTACAGATTTTTCGCTGTACCGCAATTTTCAAAAACAAAGGAATTCGGTACTTTCTAATTCGCTATCAGTGAATTTCAAACTGACAATATCGTAACTTTAAACTCACAATATATCATTTCTGATAAAATCATGACCGCGATCTTCAGTAATTGTTGACAATCAGATGTCATAAACGTCTGTCAATATTGATTGGGAGCCCAATGTAAACAAGGAACATCAAATTCAGATAAGCTTTCTAATTTAAATAATAAAAAGAAAAAAGATTCTTTGTGCTTTTTAGGTCTTTGTAAAAATTTTTTTTACAAAGACCTACTAGTTTCGCGACCTGTCTGTCCGTCTGTCCGTCCGTCCGTCCGTTGGTCCGTCTGTCCGTCTGTCCGTGCGTCACAGCTGATTTCCTCAGAAACTATAGAAGCTAGAATGCTCAAACTTTGTGAAAAGTTCAGAAGTGATGATCTCTCAAAAGTTACGGGCTTAACAAAAATTTAAAAAATGTTTAAGGGGGGGTCCCCCCTAATAACGAATTGGCCCTTAAACATTTTTTTTAATCAAAGACAGTCGAGTGGGGTATCAAATGAAAGGTCTTGATTAGAACTTTTAGAATCTGAAATAGAAAAATCATTTTATGAATTAGGGGGTCCAGGGGAAGACAAAATGTACCAAAAATTTGTGTACCCCCCCCCCCCCCCCCCTCGCGAAGGGACACATTTCAGCCGAAAAATCTGAAAATTATCACGAACATGGGCCTCTATGAGTACAAGGGCAACAAATACCTTAGAAATCGAAATTCACTCAACTTTGTTAATAATAGTATGATTTGTAGATTTTACATTTCTGCCCATAAAATCAAAACGGTACCTTTAAACTTCTTGAAATTTTGTAATTCTATAGGCTGATATAAGTTATTTACGCTATATAATTGAAATCGAATCATAATCAAGTGAGTTATAGCCATTTCAATTGTATGGAATTACAACAACAATAACACGTGTTTATGGTTGATATAGGGTTTTCCAATAAGAGGTGTTATTTTGATATTATAAGAGAAATGCCATGTTTAGGTCTTTGTTAAAAAATTTTTTTACAAAGACCTACTAGTTTCGCGACCTGTCTGTTCATCTGTCCGTCCGTCTGTCCGTCCGTCCGTCCGTCCGTCTGTCCGTCTGTCCGTGCGTCACAGCTGATTTCCCCAGAAACTATAGAAGCTGGAATGCTCAAACTTTGTGAAAAGGTCAGCAGTGATGGTCTCTCAAAAGTTGAGGACTTAACATAAATTTAAAAATTTTTTAAGGGGGGTCCCCCCTAATAACGAATTGGCCCTTAAACATTTTTTTTAATCAAAGGTAGTCGAGTGGGGTATCAAATGAAAGGTCTTGATTAGAACTTTTATAATCTGAAATAAAAAAATCATTTTATGAATTAGGGGGTTCAGGGGAAGGCAAAATGTAGGCAAAATTTGTGTCCCCCCCTCGCGATTGGACACCTTTTAGCCGAAAAATCTGAAAATTATCACGAACGTAGGTCTTTATGAGTGCAAGGGCAACAAACACCTTAGAAATTGAAATTCGTTCAACTTTGTTAATAATAGTATGATTTGTAGATTTTACATTTTTGCCCATAAAACCAAAACGGTACCTTTAAACTTCTTGAAATTTGGCAATTATATAGACACTGACATAAGATATATATGTTCACAAAATTCAATTGAGATCGAATCATAATCATGTGAGTTATAGCCATTTCAATTGTATGGAATTACAACAACAATAACACGTGTTTATGGTTGATATAGGGTTTTCCAATAAGAGGTGTTATTTTAATATTAAAAGAAAAATGCCAATTTTTTAATATAAATGATCGGATCGTTATTTTATTGTAAAGAAGAAGATATGCCGTTAATAGAAAAATTAACATCAGCTAAATAACCACTACGACACGCTTACAGGACCATATCCTCTTCATGAAGTTTTCCATAACCAAATCGAAAAGTGGTTGCCCTATGTCCTCGATAGCCTCATCTTTGAGATCTTGAATCGACGCTGGGCTATTGGCGTAGGCTTTCTCTATCACGTGGCTCCAAAGGAAGAACTCGCAAGGTGTTAAATCACAAGATCTATTCAAAATAACACCTCTTATTTGAAAACCCTATATTTATTTAAAATTGACTTAGGCACTTTTATTTTCTATCAATTTTCATGAAAATTTAAGGAATAGTGTTTAACTTGAACATGTTAAATCGGCCGACCATTCAGAAAAATCATTTAAGCTAGATTAAAATGGCGGCTGCACTGTGCTTATGAAAGAAACTGTGCATCTTTTGTATAAATTTGAACGATTTCATATCTAAGTATTGGATGAATAATTCAAGTTATCGATTCACGCCATTAGAAAACTTGTTTCTAACCCTAGGATGGTTACAAAGACCTGCTGGTAGGAGCACTCTCTTGCTTACTCAACTTGTTTGTTTCAGGTTTCAGCGCTGGATCCGGAGATGACTTCGAACAGATGTGATGATCGAATCTAATCTAAGTTCGGGTTTCGCCAAGTGTGCACATACTCTACATGTACTCAGATTCCAACCACACATTCATTGAATCCAATTTGATATGAAATTTCATTTCAATCGCCTCAGAAACAATTTCCAGACAACTTAACAATAACATTTTGTGTTTTGTATTGTCTACGATTTCTTGCAACTATTGTTGCTGGCATCATTGTCCATGTTCGACTCATTGCAATTCTGTTCTAATAGTTGAACAGAAACTTGAAATTGTACAAAGTTTGAATTTAACGAAAATAAACGGAAAACTTTTTTATGGATCTGAAGCGAGCATCTCCTGTCTAAAGATGCTGGTAAGGAGAAAGATACAAAATATTCGCATTTATCTGTAACTATATCGAATGGACGTGCACACGTACGTACGTACATATGTGCAATTTTGGAGGAAAAACTAACATTCGGTACAACATGGGAAAACTTTACGTACGAATAAAAGATATTTTTCCACTTGGGTGCAGTTGTGTATTATTAAATGCACCTGAACGAGGGTAAATAATGGCTTCCATGTATGGAGTGCTCAAGTAATACAGATGTTGTGGAGGTGTTTAAAAAATGGTTTTCTGTTCAAGCTGACAATATTATTTTGTCGTTCGTTCAGGATGCGATAAGATAAAGTTTCATCATTAATTTTAACTGCTCGCTGTGATTGGACGTTTACGGTAAATAAATGGTTGTACTATGATTTATGAAGTTTGGAATGCTTCAGGACATGGATGTTCGATGCTATTAAATGCGCTTAAAAATATCCTGGAGATTAGATGTAGAAATGATTTACTTTACTAACTTTGTTGATTTAACTGGATTTTTTTCCGGAAGTTGAGTCAAGTTGAAAATATTACCATCTTACTATCTAATGGACGCCTGTTCTCTACTACCGAAGAATAATTTCATAGTATAAGCCCAGATTAAAGACCTAATTGAAATCCTCATATTTGAAATCAGCAATCAGAATATGGTTGTCCTAGAATGCATGAGACGGAAATCATTTTTTTATTAATAGAGCAAAATTAGCCTTTTCATTATCCTTCCGGGTAAGAATTGCCTATATTTAGTACAATTCCAGTCAATCTATTTTTCAAATAACAGCAAAGCACGATTCAATCCCATTCCGGCATCAGAATCAGAAATGAGTTAACTTTGTCATACCAAATCGAAAACTAGGCAATTAATGGCCCAATATGGAACGTATGACCTTCTTGCATTCCGCCGTCATGTCTGCAATTCTCAATCACCAACAATACCTGCGCTGCGCCCAACTAAAACTGGATTAGCTCATATGAACATGTTTGTCGATAATGTTATAATCAGTTTTCCTTCAGATTTATTAAATTTCTTTGAATTTCTTTTGTTGGGCTCAAGCGGGCGCGGTCTTGTCATTCATAGAGAAAGTGAAAGGAGAACACAGCACGCCCAACCCGTCCCCAGCATAAGTTCGCCGCAAAATGTATCATATTCGAATTCGCGAAGTTTACGATTGCCCGCTGGCTAATTTACACTCAATAAATTACGAGCACTAAAATACCGGGCAGTGAATATATCGATGACATTCTTCAGCTTTTTCAAATGAATTTTAGATCATGATATGAGTTTGCATGTTTCCATTGACACAGTTTTGAGACAGGATTGTTGGGATTTATCAGGTTTCATGAATGATGTGATGGTCCCACGATTAGATCTGGAAACTAGCAACAAAAGGAGTAATTCAACTAAATATAATTGAAGTTCCTTTCAATTCAACTAATGTGGTTTTCATTAAAATACGCTTGCAACTCCGTTAATTTTGAGACAAGAGCTATAAAATAAATTAATTCTTCAAACTGCTGTTATGGTTCCTTAAGTAGAACAAAATTATATGAAAGGTCATTTTAAATTTAATGAATCTAAATTGCGTTCAAAATTGAAATCATTATAATCTTCTTATGGAAATATCACTCAGTATATACAAAATGTAAAAACAATCAATATTTTAAGTTTTCAAGTAATTACAGGCTACTATTAATTTACAAATTACAAACATGGATTTATGTTAAAAATTTATGATTTATTAATCATTACAAAATGTGAAATTAAATGGTTCGAAGAGTGGAATGAAAAGCTTTAATTGATTGAAGTGATTTTACCTTTAATATTCGAATTCGTAAATGGCAGAACATTATGGAGCTAATTAAAAACAAATAATTCCTTTATGGTTGAATTTGCTTTTGAGATTGAAAAGTGGTACTTAATTGTTGATACTTAGTTGAATTTTTGCAAAAGTCAGACTAGTCTTGTAGCAATTCCAAAATTTAGTGGGGCATGTATACTTACACAGTTCTACTATTTAAATTTATTTGGAAGATATATGTATTACCTCAATGAAAATTACTTTTCTCAGACATTTGAAAATAATTTTCAATGTAAAACTTAATAAGGTACGAGGGTCATTTGAAAAGTTTCCGGCCTTATCGGAAAAAAATCATGGTACGTTCAAGTTATCTGGACAACTAATAGATGGTCTCACGGGAACGATTTGCACCTTGTTTTTTTTTTGCTTTTCTCAGCGGTTGTTGAAATACCACCCGAGCCAAGCTTAATATTAAAAATAGAAATGTTAAAATAATAAAATAAAAATGTCAAAAGATTAAAATAAAAATGTAAAGTAAAAGAAAAATAGGCAAAAAACGAAATGTGAAAAGATTAAAGTAAAAATGTAACGTAAAAATAGGGAAAAACGAAATGTTAAAATAATAGAATAAAAATATTAAAAGATTAGAATATAAATGTAAAGTTAAAAGAAAAATAGGCAAAAAAAACGAACTGTTAAAAGATTGAAATAAAAATGTAAATTAAAAATAGGCGAAAACGAAATGTTGAAAGATTAAAATAAAAATGCAAATTAAAAAAATAGGCAGAAACAAAAGAAAAGAAAATCCGGCTACTATCACGCACAACTGATCGCAAACATTACCAAGGAACGAATCAATCACTGAGCGATAGGACAATAATGGCACCACTTTTACAATTTTATCGCGACAAACGGAAGTATGCAATGAACTCTTTTTACGAGGCATCAGAGATTGGGCTGAGTCAATTGAACCACAACAAACGACAGGATCAAATGCACAATGATCTTCTATCAGCTCCACATTGAAGTCAATACATACTGTGTCGTCATCAAAGCCGATGTGTGATTTTGTACGGTCTTGAATAACACTGGACAATTGCCTGATATGGATCGTCATCGCTTTGAAAAAAAAACCATTTTTCACTTCATACAAGTTCTTGATGCTGACGATCTCGCAACTTTCTACCGAACCTGAATCTGCTGACCCTGCGCACGATTTTAGAACAAAATCTCCAACTTTTGATGTTAGACCCGTAAATGCACTTCTTGGAGAAATAGCAATTTTTCGTTCAAATTTGCAGATCAATGAAAATATTCGCAAAAATCGTAATC
The DNA here is from genome assembly GCA_963969285.1 of Odontomyia ornata. Lineage (NCBI taxonomy): Eukaryota > Metazoa > Arthropoda > Insecta > Diptera > Stratiomyidae > Odontomyia > Odontomyia ornata. Next base: position 90,085,935 of record OZ017738.1, on the reverse strand, counting down.
AATGTTTGGTGATACTTACTGTAAGGAAGAGATGATACGAACGTTGGAATCAAACGCCAAATACCACTCCATTGTGGCCGGCGCAAGTAGTCGAAGAAACTCAATCACTCCTTGTTTCCCTACGGGTTGAATTAGTTGCTGGTACACTTTCCGGAAAAGCCTAGAAAACAGGAAAAGAACGTTTACATAAACGAGTAGCATCTAAGAGTCTCTTATACCTACCGAAAGTACAACCGCCAGAGACCTCCAAGCGTTATGGCATTCTGCTCTATGTTACCGCGTCACGAAATTCACTTTCACACTACCGCGTTATGGTTCCAACGACACATCATCGACGAATTCAAACACATAGGGAAGAAGACGCGACCACGATTGTTAATGTTTTTTCCAAATTCAAACATTTGGCACAATATAAATAAACTCAAAATTGACAGAGTGTCAGTCACTTTGACATTCTACACCTGCTGGACGAGTGTACTAAAAAGGGAAATTTAGATTTCAATTGCCCGATGCACCCAAGTTGGGGGATCTGAATTGAACATCGAATCGCCCATGGAAAAAGTTAACGGCTCGCCGGTTGAAACCGAGCCGATGAAAAATCCAATAAGGAAGAACGGCTCTTTCTCTTTTCTGGCGGGTTCGAGACGACAACGAGGACTAAGCGAGGATAGCGCTTTGGAACTTGGGAAAAATCAATCGAGGAAAGGAATCGCGACGAAGGAAAATTTCAATAGTGGAGAAAAATATTATCAGCGATCCAACTAAGGGAGATTGGCGACATCAGGCAATAATAAGCGCGCTGGCAGAAAATTGCAACGCAGTGTACTTCGGGGGGCCCCCGCTTAGGTAGAGTAAGTGAAATTTGAGCTTTTAAATGCATTATATTTTTAGAACTTTATTTGCATTTCGCAATTAAATATATGTTAGTGAAATAGTGGAATATTTTTTTTGAACTTCATTCGCATTTCGCAAACAATTAGTGAAATAGTGGAAGTTTTTGTGTGCGTGTTGCAGGAAGAGCAAGTTTGCCGCGCATTTTAATTGCGCACCTGGCTCGGGTGTGTTCGAGCTAAATTTCCTTGCGGGTTTTTCAGGAATTTCTGTAGCGGAAGTGTTCCGTATTTAGTTTCTTTTGCTCGGTGTGAGCTACGCCAGAAAATCTGAGCCCGGCAAGCGTGCAACTGATCACTCGGTGATAATAATCTGCCCCTGTTAGGGAAGAGCTTAAAGAGCGTTAGTCCGAGTTGTGTGAGGGGTATTCGGCGGCCGCGTTCTCGCTTGACGGCTTTTTAGGACCAGGGGATAAGCGAGTGGTGCCACCTACGACCGTCGTCGACGGCAAGCCGGGTCCGAGGTCCTTAGCCGAAGGAACTCCCGCGCGGAGGGTAACTGGAGGGTAACAATGGCCTTAATATATGTATGCTGTGGGATGGCTAAATGCGATGCGCGTTCCCCATACAAGACGGAAAGAACAACTTAAAAAATAAATAATAACGTCATTGGTATAGAAAAAAATGTACTGAAATTAACATGTCGAAAGTTACATGATTACGAATCTTGCTTCATGGAGGTTACAATTCAAGTGATCACTTGATTGACAGAAGTTGTGAAATTCATTATATCCACTTAACGACTGAAGTCGCTACATCTCACCCACAGATGCGCTGCGATCGCTCGGGTGTTGCCACAATATTCTCCCCCCAAGTAACTCAGCTAACTTGATTTTTGACAGACAGACGAAATCTGTTTAGGAGTTTGCTGAGTTGCGAACCTGACATTTTTAATGCGCGAATATGTTTGAATCGGCTCGGGGGTGTTTGCAAATGATGTTGCTGTTGGTGTGGATGATGCTGATTCCTCATTTCCGGTAGCAACTGCATATCTTTCAACATATGCCGGCTTCATTCTTTCGGTTGAAATCGTTTCTGACTTTCCATTCCTTTTGATGCGAAAAACCCGATCTGACAGTCTTTCTTCTATTTCAAAAGAGCCATCGTATGGTTATTGGCATCGAGTTTCATTCGAATCAACTCGAGCGAAAACCTGGCTACAAGTTTCCAGATGGTGAATTGTAGGAGTCGGCTTGATTTCTTTCATTAAAAGTTTGAATTTCCTCGCGAATATTTCTGGATCCCATGGAGGATCATAAGATCGTCGAAAAAAATTTCACCAGAAATTTGCAATGTTCTCTCATACGCAAGTTTGGCAGCTGTTGCATCAATACCAGAGTTGAAACTGGTCCTCAATCCGAAAAGGACGAATGGAAGAACATCAACCCATTCTCTATTCTGATGAGATACTATATGATGGATACTTTTTAAGACCGATGCCATCGTTAATCCATTGGATGCCCGATGATATGCTGTTGTCCTGATTCTGGTGCAATCAATCAATTTTGTGAATGAATCGAAAAGTTGCGATTACAGTTGAGAACCTTGGTCTGTTGTTACCGTTTCTGGTGCTCCAAATCTCGAGAAAGCAGTTGCGTGAACCGATCATTTATTGTAAGGCAATGCTTAAAGCCTTTTGGTGGCGGCATGACGATTATGTCCAAATGTATGGGGTTTTCCAATAAGAGGTGTTATTTTGATATTAAAAGAAAAATGCCATTTTTTAATATAAATGATCAGACGTTTATCTTATTATAAAGAAAAAGGTATGCCGTTAAAAGTAAAAAATAGCATTAGGCAAATGACCTCCCGCCCACGCTTACAGGACCATATCCTTTTCATGAAATTTTCCATAACCAAATCGCAAAGTGGCTGCTCTAAGTCCTCGGTAACCTCACGAATTCTATCTTTGAGGTCTTGAATCGACGCTGGGTTGTTGGCGTAGACCTTTTCTTTCACCTGGCCCCAAAGGAAGAAGTCACAAGGTGTTAAATCACAAGATCTTTTCAAAATAACACCTCTTATTAGAGAACCCTATACATGTCGGAACCGGTTCGAAGGAATCGGAATCGTCTCAAGAACATTTTTGACGTGGCGCCCAACTTTACTTCTTTGACATTCCAGACAATCTCTTGCCCCCACTTGAATGTCCTTATTCAGTCTAGGCCACACGTATTTTTTGCTGATTATCACGTGGAATAATTCATAAATTTTCCTGCGCATCATTCTTTGAATGAAGATACTATTAGCACCTGTAGATACGTCACAGTAAACAGGTGTTACACAATTTCCAATCCACATGGGGGTTAGTCGCAATGATGAGGATGATGGCTCCTTTGAAATATGCTGCAGTTCTTCGCCAGTAGCTTGCTGATCTGTTATTTTTGCCCTTAAGATGCAACAATTTTGTTGTATATTGATCTATGAAATCTAATTTTCGCAGTTGACGAGGTGAAGCTTTGTGGGGTTTTTGTAGAAATGCATACATAAGCGGCTTATGGTGCTTGATATACCGCAAGAAGTGCGCGGTCGTATTCGCTATATCACTTTTGCATTCGGCCCAATTCACGTGAAAAGATGCCTAGCGGCATTAATTTTCCGTTGATTTCCTACTCCTAAACTGCTCTAATGGCCGTTAGGATGTGCAAATAAAATTGCATTTGCCACCAGTTCTTTGTATTTTTCAAATGCTTTTTTCGTTTCTGGGGTCCATTGCACTGATCGTTTTTCACGCTTACGTGCTCCTATTATGAGGCCAAGGAGTGATGCTTGCACATGAGCCGCCTGTGGGAAACAGCTTCGGAGAAGCTGATTGTGCCAATAAAGCGACGTAGTTCTTCGACAGTTTTTGGTTTTTCAAGTTCAGTTAAAGCTTTCATCCTGTCCTGTGGAGGTCTAATGCCTTGTGCGTTGACATTGAATCCTTGATATCGAAGCTCTTGCCATGCAAAAACGCCTTTTGTCACATTTATGTTTAAACCATATTTTTGAAGGCGTTTAAAAACGGCTTTAAATGATTGTGACGTTGCTGAGAATCCTTGGAAGCAAAAAGAATGTCGTCTATGTAACAGTGGCACAAATCCAATCCACGAAGAACAGTATCCATTAAACGTTGAAATGTTAGCGCCACATTACAGAGGCCGAAAGTCATACCTTTGAATTCAAATAGCCCAAACAGGGTGGCGGCGGCTGTTTTTTTTTACGATCCTCAGGAGCAATGAGGATCTGATGGTAGGCCCGATTGAGATCTAGCGTTGAAGAAAAATGTACAGCCAGCTAATTGGTTCGTGAAATCACTCAAATCGGGAATAGGGTATTGGTCAGGGATGGTGATACTATTCAGACCACGAAAATCCCCGCCTGTTTTCTCCCAGACTAGATACGAGGGCGAGGCCCATTCGCTGTCAGATAGTTGGCAGATCTTTTGTTCCAACATAAAATCAAACTCCTTCTTGCAGCTTTAAGCTCCTCCCCAGGTAGCCTTCGAGCACGTTCTGCGACTGGTGTACCTTGTGTGATAATGTGATGCTGGATTAAATGCGGCATAGCTTTTTGTACATTAAACCGTGTTATTTGGTCATACTCTGCCAAAAGTTGATGATATTCATCAGTTATGTCATACATGTGGATTGCTGGCACTTTAATTGCGACTACTGATGGAAAAAATTTGTATTTTTATCCACTAGCCTTCTAGCTCTTAAGTCGATTACCAGGCTACAAAAAATTGGCTCCTAGGATTGCTTGTGCGACGTCGACTACTACAAAAGCCCAGGTGAATTTGCGCCTGAGTCCTAATTCCACAGTAACGACTTTTGATCCGTAGGTTTTTATAACTGAGCCATTTGCAGCGTAGAGTTTCAAATCGGTGGAATGTTGCTTGTTGCACGAAGATCTGGTTATGACTGATATTTCGGCTCCCGTATCAATCAAGAATTTATATCCAGCTTTTTGTTGTAAATGGAAAGACGGCTAGTTTTTTCCATCCGACATGCGTCCGCCGATTCGCATGCTGTTGGAATTACTTTGTTTGCTGCTTCAATCTGATGCAAGGCGCGCGACATTTTCTTGTTAACTCACTTACCATTTTTCTCGAAATTTTTGTTTCGCGAAGATTGTCTAACTCCCACGCCACAGATGCTGAATTTCGTGAGACAGCCTTCCGATTTTCTTTTTTAACGTTTCCATTCGTATAGCCGTTTTTTCATTTAATGTGTTTGTTGATGTAGCCAATATCGATGGACGCGAAATTCCCATTATTTTATCGGCCTGCGCCGCTAATTTGCAAATATTCTTTACCTCGCTGCCCACTAGGATGCCGTGAACGTAGTCCAGCATTTTTCTAAGGAACAATGTCTTTAAAGCCATGTCGTTGAATTGGCCACCGGCTAAACTTCGTAGTTTTTGTTAGAAGAGGGACGGTTTTTCTTCTTCAATGTCAACACCACGTAACACTTGATTCCGCGAAAGATTCTAAAATTATCCTTGTAATCGCGTCATATTTTCCACGCTCAGGCGGATTAATAGCGATATCTGAAACTGTTTGCATAACCTTAGCGTCCAAGTTCACCATGACATATCGAAATTTAGCTTTATCTGACACCACGTGGGAAATTTAAGACGCCATTTTCACTTGATTTCAGATCACGCGGGGCTTTCTTCTGTCCGGTTCGGTGAGTCAGGAGGCTTTAACTTTAAATAGTTTTGTGAAGATATTAAAAAAGGGCGTCACTATTTGTGTTTGGCGTTACTATACACTTCCTGGCCCCACTATATCTTATATTGTATTTTTCCTTTTTCGCGCGTTCAGGGTCGCGACTGTGGGTTTTGGTAAGAATGATGCGCATTCCCCATACGAGACGGAAAGAAGAAGAAAAAGAATGAATAATAACGTTATTAGCAAACGAAAATATGAACTGAAATTAAAATGTCGAAAGTTACATGATTACGCGTTTTACTTCATGGAGGTTACAATTCAAGTGATCGCTTGATTGACAGGAGTTGTGAAATTCATTATATCCACGAAACGACTGAAGTCGCTACATCTCACCAACATATGCGCTGAAATCATTTGAGTATCACCACAATGCCAAAGAAATTTGATGTCATTCTTGTTAGGACAAAACACATGGTACCCTTCCAAAGTTGACCGGCGACGTTTGTTAAGAACAATGGATGAAATCGAGTATCGTGCGGTGATAAAGTACCTCTATTTGAAAGGGGAAAAACTCGGGAAGTAAAAAAAGAGTTAGGTTCTGACTATGGTGAATCACTGCCCTCATTTACAACCGTGACACATTGGGTGACCGAGTTCAAACGCGATCGCACAAGCATTTTTGGCGATGAACGTTCTGGACGTCCAAAAATCCTTTCAATGGAAGATATCGTCAGTGTAGCGCGCACAACCGTGATGGAAAATCACCGATTAACTATTAAAGAGGCTAGTGGAATATTCACTGAATGGGTTTATAAAATTTTACGTTGAAAATTTATGCATGAGAAAATTATCCGCGCAATGGGTGCCGCGTTTGTTGACGATCGACCAAAAGTACGTACGGATGGACATGTCACGCGAGACTCTTCAGCTGTTCCAAAAGAATCCTACCATTTTTTTGCGCCAATTAATTACTATCGACAAGAGCTGGGTCCATCACCGTACTCTGGAGACTAAACAGTAGTCAATGCCGTAGATTGTGGTGCGGGAAACAGCTCCGAAGAAGGCGAAGGTCGTTCTTTCTGCGACAGCCATGGGGTAGTTATGTCTGATTACTTTCAAAAAGGTAAATCCATTAACGGACCCTGTTACGCTGCGTTGCTGGACTAATTGAAGATGGAACTCAAGAAGAAGCCACCACACTTGGCGCAGAGGAAGGTATTGTTTCATCAAGATAACGCGTGAGTCCACACATGCATAATCGCAATGACATAATTGGACGAATTGATGTTCGAATTTCTTCAATGCCCACCCTACTCAATAGACCTAGCTTCCAGTGACTTTTTTATTCCCTAACTTGAAAAAATTTCTGAGTGGGAAAAAATATGTTGTATTTTTTAGGTTTACCGAAAGATTTTTTTCTGATGGTCTGAAGGGTTAGGGAAGCGTTTGACCAAATGCCTTGACTTGCGTGGAGACTGTACCCAGAAATAAATTTTTGTTTGGTTTGAATTATGTGTTTTTCTTTAAAAGACCGGAAATTCATAGACAGGTGTATTTTGAAGACATCATTTTCTGTAAGCTGTTAGTAACTTATTCTGGCTTGTGACAAAATCTATTATAAATTTAATTTAATTTTGATACGTTTATCTGGCTTTAGCATCGGCCACATTGTCTGCAGTTACAACTACAAAACCAAATAATAAGGACTATCTTAAAGACCCATCGTATTCTTAGTCGTAACAGCAGTGTGGAATTTGATAGAGCAAATATCAGGTCAGCTTTTCGAAAGGTTTAATAAGTTGTGTGGTCCAGTAGCTATATCAATACTACATAAAGGGTGAGACAAAGTATAACTTGAAATTAATCTATGGTCTTTCAAACGGCATGATTGCCGTGAATTCTTCGTTGTCACACAAACCCCCATTCATAATAATAGAGCTGGATTTCGGAGTGATGTGTTTGACTTTTGGGTTGTCTTCGTGAATTTGATTCCAGCCATCCCTTTGCTGGCAACATAAGTTCATCTTTCTTAGGAGTTGTTTCTGTAATTAACCTAATACTTTTCCAGCAAACCATCGGCCACCAGTTTGAAGACACTCACACGATATTTTAATATGGCTTAGTACATTTTTCTAATCCAAGCCACAACGCTTTTAGACCTATCCTATAAATTCATTCACCTCACTCTTAAAGTACGGCAAATGATCCTATTGAGCTTTTTTCCATGCAGCGCAAAAAGTAGGCGTGAAACAAGTTATATGGGCAAGAAGAATGAGAGGCATTGAGATAACTTGATGGTAAAAACACTAAAAAATTTTCTAGGGCAAACTGGCGTAATACACACCCACAAATGCATGCTGTCAATCTTTCAATTAGCAAACTTTTTGAACAGAGCCCAAACTGACGTAAGATAGGAAGCCATATGGTAGTAGTGCTTACTATTACACGCATGACCATTAATATGCCGACTTTGCTCGCTAGCTTACATGGCAGTATATGAAGAATTGTGGAGGTACCAACGAAAATTTAACGTTTGGTACGGTTTTGAGACGGATTTCTACGGTGAAATCCAGATGTTCCGCGGAGTGAAGTGAAAGTTATTTAAGTTTTTATACATGTTTAGTTTTTACCGCCTTCAAAAGTGAATGAATAGGAATTTGTTTTCTTCTCAAAGCTCAACTATCAGTGGTATGTGCAAAACATGTGCTTCATTTGCTCATCTTGAAAAGTGTAGGAGTACAGTGGACAGTGCAAGGTGAATTTCAAGCATGCACGAAATGCTTTTCTTACGTTCTCATTCGAAAAATAGTATATTTGGCGCGATATAAGCATTTGCTTATGCCACGCTTGGCTGACAGATCACGGAAGCTTGTCCAATAGTAGGCCAACTATTACATATGCAAATTGCTACCATATGGCTTCCTATCTTACGTTAGTTTTGGGTAGATCATATAATCATTTCATTTTGAACATCAGACGGCTCAGTTGGGTTGCTGATAACGACGGTGCTGAGGACAAAAGATGAGATTTCCCTACAGTTATTACAGAATCCGGAATTGGAAGACGCGGTCAATGGACCGAGACAGTTGGAGGCACTGTTTGCAGGAAGCGAAGGGCCGAGAGGGGCTGTAGAGCTAAGAAGAATTATAAGATAACAAAATCTGATGCTAATCCCTCTAAAGTATTAAAGATATCCTTTTTTTATTCCCTTTCATTTTCACACGCACTGCACGTAATGTCCATTTTTCATTATTATTAATTTTATTTTGTAGTTGCTTTATAAGATTGTCGGTATTTTAAAGATTTTACGATGATCCTGTATACAGACAAAACTAACTACTTTTGCGATGCATTATTGCGCACAAATGTTTTAGAAAATATTTTAAGCTGAAAGTCCATAGAAAAGAAAAATAATAAGATAAGTAGACTATAAATTGCCAAGCAAGTTTTGTAATTAGCCGATAAGGTTTTGAACGTTACAATATACATATTTTAAAGTCCTTAAAAGACATTTTTTAATTTAAAAGTTTGAAATTATTATGCTACGTAACTATGATGCCTTTCTTTTCTTCATTGATTGAGTTTGCTCAATAGGAGGTAATTCTGTAGGATAAGTGATTGTAAGGGAGATAATCGTGCAACTATTGCAATTTACACATGGTTAAATGAAAGCGCACACAATGCGACTTTGCGACATTACTAGTATGTCGATTGTCGCAAGGATTTGCGATTTTTCTTAAAACCAGTTAACTAGGCATGGCAACTTTTGGGTGGCAAGTTTTTGTGGGACTCCCGGAGGCGCACATAATCTGCAGGTATGCATCAAAATAATTTATTTTTTCTTTCACCTTAGTAACAATAACACCAGCGCTCTTTGTTTACTTGCCGTACCTAAATTCCCACTGATTGTCTTAAATAAAACGGAGCACATGTATTCCTAGCAAAGATATACCTTTAAATGAGCATATCAGTTCTGCGCATATCTGAAGACGGCGAGAGATGTTACACATATACGTACGAAATGTATCGTATGCAAAAATAGGCTGGGTGAACTATGAGAGCGTATAATAATAAGAGCATCGGCAGAAAACAAGGTTTACGGCCCCATTTTTAACACCGCGTATTAAAAGCCCATTTATTACAATCCTTTTCAATCACGTCTTATTAAGACTGCCGGTTGGCTTACGACGCATAATGTTACTGCGGGCAATCTATTCGATATCTATGATTACTTTGAAAATGAGCTGGGGCATCAGCATTTTATGACGTAAAAGTTCCTAGTGATATAATGAGCACGAAAAATATTGATCAACTTGAGGAATTCCATTTCAAAGGAGCATTCACGATGTTATTTTGTTGCTGTTGTTATCACTCTTGATTATCGTGACTTTAATGTTCGCACCGTTGCATGTGAATTTGTTGTTTTTGCTGCAATTGCAGTTGGATGCGGCTGTTGCGCTTATTGTTGCTGCTAGTGAAGATATCATTTGTCCAGTTGAACTCCTTGACATTCGTGGTATTTCGCAACGTCTGGTGATTCCTAGCTATTCCTTAGTAATTCTGTAAATATTCTTAAAATTGATTTTACAGTACTAGTAATAAATATGTAGTCTGTGTGGTCTACTGGTTAGAGCATGAGCGCATAAGCCGAAGGTCCCAGGCTCAAATCTCGTTGGAAGCAACGTGATTCAGTTCAAGGGATTTTTCGGACAGACTACGAGTGTTCACTCAGTGGTAATGTGTACTGATTTAATCAGATCATATCATAGCTGAGCAGGCACACGGGAGCATGGTACTGACCAAACAAACTTCCGAAAAAATCAATACGGTCATGTAAATGAGATACTCTAACTATCTCTAAGCGAAGGCCCGAGAGGGGCTGTAGTGCTACAAAGAAGAAGAAGAAGAAGTAATAAATATAAATTTTCAATTGGCTTGGTTGTGACTCCATTAGGTGAAGAGTTCTGAATATAACTCCTATTTTCCCTTACGATTTAAGTGACAGTGGTTGGAAGAGTATCTCTTTTCGATATTTTATTTATCCTTTAACTTCTCTTTAGGCCCATAACAAACTGCATTGATAGAGCAACATAAAAACTTATAAGCTCCTAACAGGGACCAGATTTTTCTACACGTTTGAAACTCGGACGTCAACGAAAATATCAGTTAAGCAAATGGCTGTTTCCAAACAAGTGCTTTGAATAATATTTGGCCCCATCAAGCAAGCAGAGCTATGGTGAATTCGTTCCAGCGACAAGTTGTAAAGCCACCAGCATCTATCAATATAAATATAAAAAAGTTACAATAGACCGGCCTCATGGAGAATAGATCGAAAGCAAAAGGGCAATCGGGCACAAGAAATTACCAAATGTGTCCATAGGGAAATAATAGTGGTTTTGGTTTTCTTGAGATTTTTAGGCTGAAGAATTATATCTTCTTTCTATGGCTTATTCTCAAATTATTGGGAAGATATCCATTTGTTTCTGATTCATTAGCTCTGAATTTGAAAATTCTAGTGACCACGCTGGCGGTTTGCCCGGGGTTATTAGGCGCAAAAAACTTTTGTAACTGAAAACATATTTCAAACTTGAACTTCATTTCATAGCACCTAAATTTTTACTGAAAGCGTCCAATTCCACGTCAACTCGATTTATTTGGCATTGCAAGAGGTGGTTTGAAGGTTGTCATGATAAATCTAAGATTTGCTGAAACGTTCATATAAAAAAATGTGGAAATCGTCGCCAGCCATAATAATTGTTAAGTTCGTTGCATCGCACTCAGCCAAAAAAAAATTTCAAGTGTTTCCAATATTAATTAGCTATCTGCCAAGAAGATTTGTGCTACATTTAGCACGGAGTCTGCTTTTCAGTACTTCCTACGCTAAGATTCTGAGATGATCACAGAGAAAGTAATGTTCGCTTATACAAGTCATATGGCCCAGTAAAGCATGGAACAGAATGTAGGCTTCGTAGCAATGACAAGTTGTATAATTTTGGTGCCCCACCTGTATCTGAATGCGTTAAGCTACGCAAACTACAATGGGCAGGACATGTGGAGAAAATGGAGGAGCAGAAGTTACCCAGACGAACGTGCAAGGAAAACCAAGAAAACAATGGGAAGATTCAATCGATACTGACAGTAGATCTTTGCTTGGGGTTTACAATTGGCAAACGATGTCGCAGAATCGTGAAGATTAGCGGTGACCACTACTGGAAGCGGAGACCTGAGTTGGAGCTATGCCATAAATGATGAAGTTTTTTAGTGAATAATATAAGTACAGACTATACCTGTTTAATGAGCGGCAAATAAATATTCATTTTATTTCTTAGCGCATATCACCGCTAAGCGCGAATCGTACCAAAACGCGTTTCCAAATAGAATTCTTGATTTTTCGGGAGTCTGTAATAGTTTTCCAATCTTCACAAGTGGTCGATTCTTTTGTTAGATTAGCATGGAATGATTTATCGAGCATAATCGATGATAGAGTGATGCGTTGGATCCAAGTGAGTATTGCAGTGTGAAGTGAGGCTGTATGCAGGCCAATCAGCTTTCATCTAATCTTATCTTGCAATAGCAAATACCTTGGTAAACATCACCCACGATTATTAGAAAAATTTGACAGAGCTTTGACTTCTGAGGCATTTGTTTCCTTTGTATTCATAACGACCTAGTTTTAAGATTTTTTCAGATTTTCCTGTCGTAAGATGTCTAATTGTGAGGGGAGGGGACACATATGTTTCGTAAATTTCCCTTCACTTTGTATCCCTCCCCCTTATGCAAATACTTTTAGTTTACACCTAGTTTGAAAAGTCCCCATCAAGACCTTTTAATTGGTACCCATATTGGCTACCTTTGGTAAAAAAAAATTTAGAAGGGCTACATCCCTATAAGGGGAGACGCTCCTTAAATATCTTAAAATATTTTCTTTTGTACTGCAACTTTCGAAAGTGCGCCATTTTCGCCCTACGCATAAAATTTCCTTACTCTAGCCGATGTAGTTTGCGAGAAAACTTGCTGTGAAGCACCGACGAATCAATGATTTTGGTAGGGTATTGTAAAATTATTTTGTACCACCCTTAAAAATGAGTTACTAGACAGCCATTATCTTTCTTTCCGGTAGGTAAGTTAATTTCGCTAGGAACCCTACCGATGGGTGAGTACCATTCCAAAATAACAATGTTCTTATAAGAAGATTTTTTGATGGATATTGCGATTGTTTGGTTAAATTTTGTATTTTCATTAGCTTACGATGGTACGGGTTTGCATTTTGACAGCGCGATTGTATGGAAGTGAGTTTCGCGAGTGAATTCGATCTGGTTGGTTTTTTTGGTTTGAGGTGTTTTAAAAAATAATGAACTTGTGCATAGAGTAGTATGCAACGAAAGATTGTGAAACACGTCTAAAAACTTTGGCTCTTCGGTGCCTGCAAAGTATAATTCAGCATCTGACCTACTGGTAGTCCGACTCACGACCAAGCCCTTCATTGAACTAGTTGGCATACCAGCAGCCTCCAACGTAGTAGACTGTCCAATGACCAGAGTAGACTGTCGAGTGTTGTAGGCACGCCTCTAGATTTAACGTCTTCATATTAAAATTTATGATTTGTTGTGAAATTCAACTTTTTCCATTCTCTTGGAGCCAAACTACTAGTTGGTAGATCACGTGCTTAATTGGAGTGTTCGGGGACAAAGTTTTCACGTCAAAAGTAACCAAGGCTTCGTTGTTGTTAATTACTTCAATGTTCTGCAGCTTACTTATTAGGTCGGCGGAATTTTTAACTGCGAACTTACTATTTAAATCATCTAAACTAGTCCATTAGTGAATTAGACACTTCGCGATGCTGTAGGTTGTTGAGTTTGAGGCAGCAACGACTTCCCTCATTTGATTTTCATCTTTGTGAATTTCGCGCTGGCATATGATTTTGAACAGGGACGGATTTAGCATTCGTAGCTTGTTGATACCTTTAAAAAATACCGATCATGGAAAATGTGCCTCGAAAATAATTGAAATCATAGCAGAAAAAAACATATCGACTTCAACCTCTCTAATTATCTTCTATTATAAGAGTAATAAGTTCATTCATATTTGCACCTTTTCAAATGGTCTTCTATAATTACCTTATATTGATGTTAATAGTGATAAGTTCATTCATATTTTAACCTTAAACCCATAGAGTAAGTAAAATTGTTAATGTATCAGTATAGCTTTTGTACTAAGGAAGGAAGTAAGTCGCCCCCGAAATACGTACATATATGCAAAAAATTAATTTTATTTTAGTAGGAGTAGCTTCTTGTTTTAATAAGTTTAAGTCAATCGGTAGAATTGAAATCATGATAAAATCAATAAAAAAACTAAAATATGCTGTCGTTCTTAAAAGATATATAAAACCCGGACCAGAACAATAAAATATCACATTTGGGACTCTAAAGGCAAGGGAAGTTTCAAAGTTATATGTTATGGTCAATTATTTTGTTTACTTGATATGTTATTATATGTTATGGTTAGTTTGGCTTACATTTCAAGAATATTCAATTTTCGTCTAAGCAACCCAATCATATCACTACAAAGTTGTAGTGAAATAAATCAGTATAAATTTATTTCATGAGGACTAATTCACGTAAAAAGAGCAATTGTACATATTTTCAAACTTTGTATTATAAAAAATTACCAACAAAAAACGTACTGAATATTCCATTCACCACAATCTAGAGAAAATTAAATGTCAGGCCTATTATTAATAAAATTTCAGATACATTTCACTTATTCGATAAATAAAGCCTGCGGCAACTAATTAAACTCAATAAAATCCTGGTAATGATCAATTCTCAATTAAAATTCAATACACATTGCTACGCCTTCAAATTATCCATCGTTGTCGTATGGTAGTTGGAATTTATGTTGCTTTTAAATAAGTGGTTTGTACCATGCCAATTACATATATATTTTTCTTATACCAAGCGTGGTCGTTAACACTCTGCCCAATCTTAGGATAAGGATCTTTAAGTCATGTGATAAGAACAATACGTGCTAATACTCATGAACATACAGACGATACAAAGTTGCTTGATTTTGAAATTATTTAATTGATTAAGGGGCACTCTCACCCATAGCAACAAGTAATAAAATTAAGAAACCATTGAAGTGATTTGGAGCTATTTATGTGATCTGGTTTTACAACAGTTTACTATGGGCTTTTATGTTGGAGCATGAAAATAAAGGGTTATTTATTTTAGCTTGAGAAAGTAAAGCTAAAGAAAATACATAAAATATTCAGATGGAAACAAAATTTTTATTCAATGTAAAGATTAAGCCTTGCCATTGTACGTGAAATACAACTTCTTTCAAATGTCTTTCACGGGACCTCTTACAGGCCTCAATTCTTTTGAGGTAATTTTCAACGACTTTTCGGCACATTTCCGGCAATATCTCGGCCATTACTTCACGAATATTGGTTTTCAATTGCTCAAGATTTTGAAGATCGTTCGCGTAAACACGATCTTTCGGATAGCCCCATAAAAAAATATAGATAATTAAATATAATCATGAAATGTGTACGCGTAGTTACTGACTAAATGACCTAGATAACGCGCGTGTGTTTACAGTTTACAGTTTTGCAAGTACATCGATTGTTCAATTTTTAAACGTTCAATTTTTAATTGGGTCACAGAATTATTTTATGAGACCTTGACCAATTTTTGTTTTGTGTGCATAAGTGTAACATTGTAACATTTAGATTTGTTTTTTATACTGACCTTGACTGTGAAAAAAAAATTGTTTTGTGTGCATATTAGTAAAATTTGAACTTTTTATACTGATCTTGACTGTGGAAAAGAATTTTAACTCTGTAATTCGTGGAACATTTTTATATATAATGAGTGTAAAGTGCAGTCTGCCGAATTGTATTGCATTTGACAATACTTTCAAATATGTTACGTGCAGAGCTTTCTGTAATCGTAAATTACATGGAGCGTGTATGGATGCCCCAAGAGATTGGTACCATCCCTACATGGATAACCATTTCATCTGCTCTGACTGCCAAGGTTTTGAATACCTTTTGAAAGCCATGTACGACAAAGTAATTATACACATCGATAAACTCAGTGAAAAAAATAATCAATTGATTTCACGGCAGCGCTCTCAGTCTCGAGCCAATGACGAGAATTTCGTAGAAATGGCCAGCAGCTTCGATGATTTAGCGACTACATTATCGAACAGCAATAAAAAGATATATAAAGCTCTTGAAATATTTGTAAATCAAATCGCGTCAATTCGGGAAAATATATCTACCATTCAACAACACAACAAGGATGAATATGTCGAGAAATCATCGTTATTTCAAGCAAGAGCGTTGAAGCTGTTAGAAAAACATGAGGCGATTCTCAATAATATCGCGACGTCAGTTGGAAGTTCGAAGAAGGAAGATTCGGAGATTCTGTCTAAGGTGGGAAGGATTGAGAACAGTTTAAGCACAATGGCAGAAGGGATGCAGCGATTTAGTCAGCATAACACGATTGTTGGAAATTCACATAAAACGACATCAAGTGAACCGATCAGTGAAAACTTACCTGAAAAAACAACGACTAAATCGACAGGATCACTACAGGCACCTTCATACGCTCCAGAATCGGAATTTGTGTATAAACTGGGAACTTTCTGGTCGGAAGAAGATTGGAAGAAAAGAATTGAACGGCTAAATCGTGTGAACTCAAATAATGACCTATGTTCAACAAATGGTCAGTCACAGTACAGAATTTCCTTCATTCAGAAAGCTCCGAAAAACTGAAATACAACTAAAATTCAGGAGATCATTGAAAACGATCTTATGATCAAAGGCTGCAAAGTTGAAATTATGCCTCAGAAGAACAAACATAAGCCCCGATTCAAAGTTTTCATTCCATCTAGATACGCCTGGTTGTTCTCCAACATGATGAAAAGAAGCGGTAGCTACTCCTGGAATGGTATGGTATTTAAGCAGTGAAGAACCATCAGCAGCTCAACATTGCCTAATTTTAGCTTTAAATACCAAAAAGTATGTATATCCACTAATCTTTCTAATTGTACTAACCAAACGTTATCCATGATTATTTCTGAACTATCCTTAACACCTAACTCATTGCAAGGTACTGCTGTTATTACAAATAAGGTAGCATTGGCAACACAGACGACTCTAACAATAGTAGCGTGTCACATAAAATAGTTAACTTAGAGTCGGACGATGACGAAAATGTTTCCAAATCCATTGAAACCCTCGCCATGGCGGAGAAATCCTCTCAACCACAATCGAAATATAAAAATTTCATCCGTGGCGAGCTTCAAGTACCATCTTCTTTGGGCTCAATAGACAGTCTGTTCCCCAAGATGGCAATAAATCCTTTTTAGACCCGCTTTGCCCACCATCAGTAAAGGCCACGATCAACTCTGGAGTTGATTTAGAAAAAAAAGGTATCTATTGTCGAGATTCAGAGATCACAAAATCTATGAATGTGTACGACTCTTTTTGGCATGCATGCATAAAGCGCCCGATACAAAATGTATTGATGGAAAAACAAAGACTAGTCTCAAGGTCATAATACAAAGAGCAGCTCTCCCTGTGGATTTTGATTCTCTTCGAGGATTGTATTTTCGCTTCCATGAAGAGCTGGGAGTCACGGCAGATCAAGCGAAAAAAGATCTTGAAACATTTGCGTCGCATGTAAGTTCGAACTACATCTCCTCACTTCAAAGGACTAGGGAACAACACAACAAATTTTTTCGTCCTAATAAGAAGCCTGTTCAGCAAAGCCTCAAATTATTTTACCACACTTGCAGTGGTATCCGATCGAAATTAAACCAATTATTCCTTGACGCAAAATCTTGCCATTTTAAAATTCTATCTCTGACAGAAACTTGGCTAAATGATGCACATAAAAATGAAGAGATTCTTAACAGTGATTGGACCATCTATAGAGACGATCGAGACTTTCGCAGCACTGGAAATCAAGAGGAGGTGGTGTGTTAGTTGCAGTTCACAACTCCCTATCAAGCGAGCTCATAAGCACCACTTCATATACATTATTCCAGCATAGAGTGGTTCATATATCTACAAATAAGCTTAGTCTCTATCTTGGCGTGTACTATGTCCCTCCAAATTCTTCCGAAGTCGTCTACAACGAAGTCATCGAAACCATTTCTTCTCTAACTGCATCTATTAAAGAAGATGATATAATAATTATCACTGGCGACTTTAATCGACCGAATCTGAAATTCGTAAATGACGAAGTCGATAATCGTCTTCTCCCAATTAATCTTCTTAACAGTCATGATTTTAATTTGATGAGCACTTTTTATGCCAACGATTTGCAGCAAATCGCTCCGAAACTCAACCAAAATGGAAATTGCTTAGCCCTAATTTTTACTAACGCATATAACGATGTAGTGGTCAATCAAACTGATGACAAAGAGAACGTTTTTTGTAACAGCCTTCATCACTCTGCACTTAATAGTGATATTTCCACTCCTGACATTTCTAACCCTATTTCATACAATGAATCAATTGTAAACGACTTTCGCAATGCTGATTATAAAAGTATCAGTAAACATCTTGTCGCTGTTGATTGGACTGGTACACTTTCGACGTTAGATCTTGAAGAAGCGTTATCCTGTTTTAAATCAAATAACTCTTGACGCCGTCGAAAAGTATGTACCTAAAATTTAGAAAAAAAGATAAACTGTCTGAACCTTGGTTAAATGGTGATCTTAGATATTTACGAAATCAAAGGAACAAATATTATAGAATGATCAAAAGCAAGAAATATGTCAGGAATGATATTAAATCAAAATATAATGAGCTTGCCAATGAATTTCAAACAAAATCTCGAGAAGCATATGAAGTATATGTTAATTTGATCGGTGAAAATATTATTAAAGACCCAAAAAAGTTCTTTGATTTTGTAAATATCAAGCGTAAGACTCAAGGCTACCCTTCATCGATGTTTTTCAAGGATTCAGTTTCTTGTTCCCCAGAGCAAATTTGCGAGTTTTTTGCAAATTACTTTCAACAAGTTTATTGTAACCCTGAGAACCCATTAAATCCCGTTTCGGAAATGGCTCCAACGACATTGATTAACGAAGTTTCAATTTCTAAGGAAGAAATTGCTCATGCAATTGCCAATTTGGATGCCAATAAGGGACCTAGCCCCGATCTCAATCCTCCTAGTTTTCTTCTCCAATGCAAAGACCAATTAACCAGGCCATTCTCCATCATTTTCAACAAATCACTCTCTAGTGTCATCTTTCCTCCTTACTGGAAATCTTCTTACTTAATACCAACTAAGAAGAATGATAAACGGTGTATTCAAAATTATAGAGGTATTGCTATATTATCATCCATTCCGAAGCTTTATGAACAAATACTTTGCAACAAGATCTCCACTATTATAGAGCCGCGGCTTAATGAAGAGCAGCATGGGTTCAGAAAAAATAGAGCTACTACCACCAATCTCCTCATCATGACATCAAGTATTCTGTGTGAGATGGAAAAGGGTCTCCAGATTGATGCAATATATACAGATTTTAGCAAAGCATTTGATCGTGTAAATCATGAAGTTTTGATTGGCAAGCTCCGTAATTTTGGAATTACTGGTCGTTACTCAGTTGGATCCATTCTTACCTTAAAGACCGCACTCAAGTTGTCAAATTTCAAGGACGATTATCCAAACAAATTCATGTCCTCTCTGGGGTTCCTCAACGAAGCCATCTTGGGCCTCTTCTATTTAATGTTTTCATATCTGATCTCTCAGCAGTTCTACATGATGTACCTCATCTTTTTTATGCAGATGACCTTAAAGTTTACCAAGTCATATCATCTCTATCCAATATGATGTTTCTCCAGCCCGAGCTTAACATTCTCTCTGAATAGTGTTACAACAACCACCTATCTTTAAACTTGGAAAAATGCCAGGTGATAAGTTTTTCAAGAAAACGGAGCCTTCTTCTGTTTGATTATCACATCAATAACACAACACTTAATAGAGTCGATAACATTGCGGACCTTGGTGTTGTTCTGGATCAAAAGCTTCGTTTTAAATATCAGTATGATGGAGTAGTATCCAGGGCTAATAAAATGCTGGGATTCATCAAACGAAGAGCTAAAGAATTCAAGAACATTTGGGTTACTAAATCACTATACATCTCATTAGTACGCCCTATTCTTGAATATGCCAGCCTGGTTTGGAGCCCTGTTTTTGATATTCACGCTGACAGGTTAGAATCGGTCCTGAAACAATTTCTTCTTTTTGCCTTCAGATCCCTTGACGACCCTAGGAACTTCAACAGCCTACCATCATATAACTATCGGCTCGATGTGCTCAATATGGCATCACTAGATTCTAGGAGAATGATGATGTCTGCATGTCTAGCACTCGATGTCCTCAGAGACAATATCAAGGTTCAGTATATAACAAAAAAAATTAATCTGAATGAACCCCTAAGAATCACAAGACTTTCACCGATGTTTACCGTAGGTCGCCATCACACGACTTATGCGGACAATGAGCCAATAAACAGATGTTGTAAGGCACTCAACAAGTTTAGTAAATATAACTCCCCGTCCATTTCCAAAACCTCATATAAAAATAATATCCTAAAATCCTTTCATTCCTCAATATAATTTGTATAATTGTGCGTAAAAATTAATGTATCATGAAAATGTATTATTAACAAGGTTTTTTTTGTGTAGTAATTTTATATTATAAGGATATGTCTTGTTTGGCAAAATAAATAAATAAATAGAAAAAAAAAATAAAGAAATCCAAAGGTGTTAGGTCGCAGGATCTTGCGAGCCAATTGACATCACTCAATCTCGAAAATACGCGTCCTGGAAATTTCTCTTGCAAAAGTGATCGATTAGCCTGTGTTGTGTGGCTCCATCCTGTTGGAACCACATGTTCTCCACATCATAATATTCAATCTCTCTCCAAAAATAATCGGTTAACATCCGTCCATAGCGGTCAGAATTGACTGTAATGGCTCTTCCTTGATCGTTTTCAAAAAAATACGGGCCAATAACACCACCAGACCATAATGCACACCAAACGGTCACTTTTTCCGGATGCAAAGCCCTTTCTGCGATCACCTGAGGACTTTGGAGCCCCATATGTGGCAATTCTGTTTATTCACGTAACCACTGAGCGAAAAATGAGCCTCATCACTAAAGAATATTTTGTTCGAAAAATCGTTATCAATGGCTTGATGTTCAATCACCCAATTCGCATACATTCTGCATTGTGTATGGTCTTGAGGCTTAAGTTCTTGAGTGAGTTGGACTTTGTACGGATGAAGATGCAAATCCAAATGCAAAATCCGCCACAATGAGCCGTAAGACAAGCCCAAATGTTGAGCACGTCGAGGAATTGACAAATTCGGGTCTTCCTCCACACTTTGAGCAACGACAGCGATATTTTCAGTGGAACGAGTGTTGCGATGATGCACAGGCCTTGCAATATCAATAATCGATCTAGTCTCTTCAAATTTTCCCACTGTGTTCGAAATTGTTTGCTGTGTAGGTCGATTATGTCGACCGGAATCGGCTCGTAAAGCCCTAAATATTGATACAGCAGAATCACCATTTTTATAATAAAATTTAATAATTTCAACGCGTTCTTCGACTGTTAAACGATCCATATTTCTAAATGGCAAACCTTCAACTTTAAAAAAACACGCTTTGGATGAAATTTAATTCTGACAGATGTCAAATGGCAGGGTTATACTTTCCTACCACGAAATGGATAACCCTGTATATGCCCTATAGAAGAGTAAACTAGCTGGAAAAATAAAAATGCAATCCCTCTACCCTGTAATAGCAGATAGGCTACCTAAATAGGTGAACCCCGATGTATTGTATTAAGTGTGTAAAAAGAAGTTTATTTATTAAATGTGACAATACAACTTTTACATTATAGTCAAAAAACATTAATTGAATAGAAATTATAGTCAATTGTATTGTTTATTTGATGGATTGAGTGAAAATAAATTACTTCTATTTGCCTTAGAGACTAATACCTAAACAAGTTGAGTAAGCAGGAGGCTGCTCCTACCAGAAAGTCTTTGTAAACATCATAGGGTTAGTAATAAGTTTTCTAATAGCGTGAATCGATAACTTGAACTATTCATCCAATACTTGGATATGAAATCGTTCAAATTTATGCAAAAGAAGCACAGTTTCTTTCATAAGCACAGTACAGCCACCATTTTGATCTAGCTTAAATGATTTTTCTGAATGCTCGGCCGATTGAAGATATTCAAGTTAAACACTTATCCTTAAATTTTCATGAAAATTGAAAGAAAATAAAAGTTCCTAGTTCAATTTGAAATATGTGTCAACCATAAACACGTGCTATTCTTGTTGTAATTCCATACAATTGAAATGGCTATAACTCACTTGATTATGATTCGATCTCGATTAAATTTTGTGAACTTTAATATTTTATATTGGTTTATATAACTGCGAAATTTCAAGAAGTTTAACCGTACCGTTTTGATTTTATGGGTCAAAATGTAAAATCTACAAATCATACTATTATTAACAAAGCTGAGTGGATTTCGATTTTTGAGGTATTTGTTGCCCTTGTTTTCATAAAGGCCCACATTTGTGATAATTTTCAGATTTTTCGGCTTAAAGGTGTCCAATCGCGAGGGGGGCACACAAATTTTTGGTGTATTTTGCCTTCCCCTGGACCCCCTAGTTCATAAAATGATTTTTTTATTTCAGATTCTAAAAGTTCTAATCAAGACCTTTCATTCGATACCCCACTCAACTACTTTTGATTTAAAAAAATGTTTAAGGGCTAATTCGCTATTAGGGGGGACCCCCCTTAAAAAAATTTAAGTTTTTGGTAATACCCTAACTTTTAAGACATCATCACTTCTGACCTTTTCACAAAGTTTGAGCATTCTGGCTTCTATAGTTCCTGAGGGAACTAGCTGCGACTCACGGACAGACGGACAGACAGGTCGCGAAACTTGTACGTCTTTGTAAAATAATTTTTTATAAGACCTTAAAAATTGTGATATTTTTTAAGGTATTTACTTCTAACCATAGAATTTAATCACATTAATTGGCTTTAAGCAGAGCAATCTTTTTAGGATGTTGTAAAATCATTTTGCAACACCCTACTAAAATCGCGTCCTGTCTGTCCGTCCGTCCGTCCGTGTGTCACACCAGATTCTGTAAGTAGGTGCAAAGCGACGCCCTCTTCAAAGTTTCACTACGAAAAGAAATTGATAAGGTCTTTAAGGGGGGTCTCCCCATGTAGGGGAGTTGCCCCCCCCCCCAAAGTTTTCATCCCATGAAGGCAATATGGGTTTCAAATGAAAGGTCTTAATGAGAACTCTTCAAAACAGGTCTTAAAATGACAAGTTTTGCGTTTAGGAGTGCAAGAGAAGGGGAAACGTATAAAAATTTTTTTAACTTTTGACAGCATCAGAAAACTATTAATGATACTGATCTTACAATCCAAGACTTTTTATTTTTACATGGCAAACTATAAGTTATTTACTTTGAATATGGGTTTTTAACGCTTTGTGAAGTAAATTTTACAAATACCTCCTAACTTTGCATCTTGTGTGCCCGTCCATGTGATACCGAAATTTTTCTCAGAAAGTACAATTTATAAGTTACAAAGCTCAAACTTGGTGGTAATGTATGAAATAGTAGCATAGTCTCTCAAGAGCTTAGGTCTGCGTCACAGCAATTTTTCTTGAAACACCTATAAAACCTTATACGCCGATCAAAAATGGTAGCCTCTTCCAAGCTTCGGCATAAAAAGTTTTAAAGATTTTCAAGGCGTTCCATAAATATTAAATGAAAGATCTTGGCAAGAAACTTAGGATCGAGTATTTAAGCAGAGTTAACTATCTTGAGGACAACGGTGAATCAAAACCTGGGAAAAATATGTGTCACCGCCTTACTCACGTTTGGACATCTTTGAACCAAAAACTTCTGAAAGAAATAATGAATTTTAGTCTTCGTAAGTACAAGAGCAACAAATACGTCCAAGCTCAAAATTTAGTAGACTTTGTTAGTAAAACCATGATTTGTGAAATCTGAAGGGGATCCCTGAATTTTTCAAAAGCTCATAAGCAGCTGTCTTGACGATTACAATAGCAATATGCAGTATTGAGGAGATAGGCGTTGCTAAGCGGTGGAAACATTACATATATGTTCAATTTTCAAGAAAATTTCAGTAATGGCTTGTAATATTGATAGCCCATTGTGCCTGCTCAAACAACAAGGTCAGTAAAACTCAAACTAAATGGCAGCAAATTTAAAAGCACGAAAATCACATATTATTTTTGCTAAGTCAATTTGGAGATTCTATATAAAGGGTGGTCCAACCATAATGCACGATTTTAACTGTGAGTCACACCTTAAGTAAAGTTTTTCGCCCAATTTAATTTAACATTTCTTCGTTTCAGTGTTTGACAAATTCAACCATGAAGAGGTACATCATTGAGCAGTGCGTTAAGGTTGTTGAAGCCTTTTACGAAAATGGGCGTCCAAATCCAAATGCGTTTCGTGCACTTCGTGACTTGTTTGGTCAGCATAATCGACCAAATGTGTCCACAATCGGGAGAATTGTGCGCACATTTCAGCAAACCAGGTCTATAAGAAATACCCAATCACTTGTGTATGCTCGCCCAGTTCATGCTGCGGAAAACATTGCTGTTGTTCGCCATAGTGTGGCAGAAGAGCCGTCAACCTTGACTCGTCGTTGTGCCCAACAATTGAACATCTCACGAACAACACTTATGCGAATTTTGAATAAAGATTTGAATTCACACGCTTACAAGGTTCAATTGATTCGAGAGCTGAAGCCTGATGACCATTTAAAGCGTCGGCAATACGCCGAATGGTACGTTGAACAGACAGAAGGGAATGGTGACTTCACAAAGAAAATCATCTTCAGCGACAAGGCACACTTTCACCTCAGCGGATTCGTTAACAAGCAGAATTGCCACATTTGGGCAAATAAGAATCCACAAGTGATTGTTGTTGTTGGTGCGGTTTATGGGCTGGCGGCGTCATCGAGCCGTACTTCTTCTAAATTGAGGACGCCCAAACAGTTACCGTGGATGGTGTTTGCAATTGTGAGATGATAACAGACTTCTTATCGCCAGAAAATCAGGTTATGGACCTGGAAGACATGTGGCTCCAACAAGACGGCGCCACTGGCCACACAGCCAACAAAATAATGGCTCTTTTGCGCGAGAAATTGAACGGCCGTGTTATCTCACGTTGTGGCGATGTTAATTGGCCGCCACAATCATGTGATTTAACACCGTTGAACTTCTTTCTCTGGGGATATTTAACAAAAAAAGTGTGTGTCAATAAGACAAGAACAATTTAAGAGCAAAAGGATGAGATAATTCAGCACATTAACGACATTGAATCTCAATTATGTCTCAGAGTCATTGAAAATATGGAACATTGGATACAAGTATGCTACCGTAGCCGTGGCGAGCATTTGGGAGATATTTTGTTTCACACAAAATTGTCACAGATCCTTCTATCATAATAAAAATTATTAGCATAATTCCCCGAACACTTTTTATTTTATTTACAATTAACATTAAGCGTTTTGGTCGGACCACCCTATATAAGGGACGTTGCTACTTGTAGGACATTTTTTGTCTTTCCAGTTAATTCACAAAAAACTTCAGGCAGGAGGACTATACTTCTGCATTGACTTATTCATCTTCAAAGCTACGGTAAATATAGCATCTTCGCTTCAGTTTTGAAGTGCTTGATCCAAGCATGTCTGAAACAGTTGCAGACTTGGGAATCTCTGCCTGCCACCTTACACATTATTGATTGCATTTCTTTTGTCAATCTAGAAGAGCTATCCAGCCTTTTTCAAATTGGTAATTATATGAGTTCTTTTACTATTGACTTTTTATATTTGCGTAAACTAACATTTTTATTTGGATTACAAGGCATACACAGCACGTATCCATTTGCAATAGAGGTAATAAAATCGCACTGAAAATTAACATCTATTTGTACTTGAACACAAATAATTGGAAATCGAATGGCTTAATTCCACCTTTAGTGCTGTTGTAAAGTTTTACGATTTCTGGTTTGTTTCAATTCTCGTTCACTCCTTCTTTATGGTGCGTTGAAGAAAGTTTAACACTTTTCTTTAATATTTTGGCAATGAGACACAAATGTATAACCTTGTATAAAACTAAGGAATGATATCTCAACTAGCCTATTTTCGTTACGTATGAATTGGCGAGCGATTTTCCGCTTATATCTTTTCGATGTAACAGCTCTCCAATAGGGTTATATTGTATTTTATGAAAGCAAGCAATATTTTATGAAAGAAGCCATTTTATAATATTAGCAACGCTATAAATGCGGAACAATAAGCATCGCCATTATCACCGCTACCACCATTGAGGAAAACTTTCTCCTATCGCTACTCAATGATCATACAAGAAAATTTCAATTAACGAGCAATAATGTTGAGATCCACAAAATCACAAATTTACTTGTCCCAGTTAGTTTTAAAAGCGGTCATAATAAACCTGGAATTGAATTTCTAAATTGGTTTAGAAAATCGTTGACAAAATAAATAAATAACGATATGACCAAATGATTGATAATACCAACACCATTGCTACACGAATGAACGAAGCAACTCCGACATTCCACTCGCAACCGAATCTACCGTTACTACCATGACCAGAACTCGAGCAAGTGAATGAGGAAGAATATTCGTCGAGTGGAACGGGGAATGAATTGGGACTTGATCCCATGCCAACGGAGTGTGAAGATTTTGCGGGTGACAGGAGGAAAGTAAATAGGTAGTATGTAGACGATTTTTAAGTGTTTTCTCGTTTGGAATGAAAGAAATGCAATCCTGATAAATGAAATATTGTTCAGAAACTTTTCACTCAAAGGATACAAGTGAAGTTTAGTGTAATTTAATTGTAGTTTGGGGAGGAATATCTTTTTGGGTATCCGTTGTTCATTCATACGATTTATGTGTCCAGCTCATTGCAATTCCCGCAGTTTGACAATCGCTGAGGTCTCAAGCTCGTCAAAATTTCATACGGCTCATGATTGTATCGAATTCGCCATTGGTCTCCGTCTACCTTCGCTCTGATTCTTCGCCTGAGGACCCATCACTCAAAAGCGTTCAATATATTTGCGGATCCTAGGGTTTAGCTCCATGTTTCACACCCCCATAGCATAGCATAGGTCTTATCACAGATTTGTATACTTGGAGTTTTGTGTTCTTGTGTATGCAGCTGGTCTTCATGATCGTTAAAACTGAATAAAATATTTTATTTGCGAGCTGTATTCTTCGGTGTATTTCATCTCTTTCATTACTGGTTCTCGTTATTTTGGCGCCTGAATACACAAATCCGTTCACATTTTTGATACTTTACTCTCCAAATATGATATTTTGAGTATTTGAGGTATTTGTTTATACATTATGTATGTTGAAAGTTCGCGCAAAAACCAAAAGTGCGAATTTTGTATGGAAAGGAGCAATCTGATGGCTCGGAATCATGCAAACTTATCTTGAAGCATCAAGAATGTCACCGGAGGTCGAATTGAGCACCGCCCTGATAGTAATATAATTAAAGATTGTGGTTCTCAAAGGAACTTTGAAAAGCTGACCGCTCGTAAACAAGAGATATTCTGAAAGAGAAAGATTTGAGCTACGAGATTGAAATTTCTGATGGTAGATATCGAAATGCTTGTTAGGCTTAAAATAAATTATTATTTATTTTATTTTTTCAAAATTTAAAAATAAAAATTCAAGTAGAAGGAATGGGTTTCCACGATTTAACAAAGTTTTGTTATTTGTAGTATTTAACAAAAATGAAGATGTAATGTTGCTGAATGTCTGTCTATATACGAATTCGTAACCGTTTTGAACGAGTTTTTTTGTAGTGGACCCTTGTGCTGGGGAAAAGAATCCGCCCCACGACACCGCAATGCTAGCCTGCCAGGTCATTCATGCATCCTCAGACAAGGTCAATCTTGGCGAGCACCGAAATCTCCGCTCGTTGAGGCAGCAGTCCATCGGTACCCCAAGGCCTAAAAACGGAGCTTACCGGAGAGTAAATGTGACATTCATCCCCGTCAACAGGCTATGCAGTGTACTCGTACTGTGATAAGCTAAGAGCCCTAGTAGCTGTCATGCACAAAAAAAAAAAATACGATAGCAAAATGGCGCTTGGAATTCACGGAGACAACACCTGTGTAGTTGAAAGTTAACTACTAAGACAAAATGAATAAATATTTGAGACTTTATATAAAAAATTGTTTCAATTGACTTTTTGTCTTTTTGTTTTTCTTTAATAATTAACGAAAATACTGAATACTCCAAAAAAGTAAAAAATTTATGGTTGGCTATAGCATTCTGACTAGAGATTCAATGTTGGAAGTGATTATGTTGGATGTAGACCCCGCGTTAGATCCTAATGCCGAGTGAAGTACATTGCTCTATCAATTCTTACACGTAAAAATTTTACTAAACAGGTCACAAGTGAAAAATTGATAAGGCAGTCCCTTATTTAGGACTAATGGGGCTTAGTTTCTAGTTTAAAAAGTTCCAAGCCGTACAAAATTTTGTTGCGATAAATCATCAGGAAGCTATAAATGTTTTGTTAAGGGCTTAAAATAACTGACAGTCTATGATTTTATGGTGCTATTGATCTATTTTCATAAATTTCAACAAATTGCTATCAAGCGGCGTATTCTTAGGATACTGGAAGTCTTCCCACTTTACTCCAATCCATAAAAACAAAAGCAAAGGAGCCGTTGAAAACTACAGATGGATTGCCATACTATCCACTACCCCAATATTATTTGGAAAAATAGCCACTAACAAATTCTATTTTTTCTACTAACGAAAATTAATTCACGTTTCCCTACTAACAAAATTCAATCTCATACCCAGATACATCGTTGAAGTTGTTAATCTGATGAATGCAAGATCGATAAGGCATAGCTCCATTGGTTACGTCATGAATTCTCGACCGCGGGTCTGCTGGAAGCCTGAGTTCAAGTTCTCCGGGGCTCAGGGAAGCACTCTTTTTGGGGTATCGGCAAAACCATTAGCTTCCGTAATGTATGTGTGACACTTTGCATTCAATCAAGCGCTTCTTGGATTGTGCAAATTGCCATATGTAAAACAATGGGTACTATTTAGTTTGTCGATATGGAACAAAAGATGTGTGGGTAGCGGAATCGAAGTGTAATGAACTTCGATTACGTTACCCAAATGCGGCACCGGTTATTTGAAAATGAAAAGGATTGCGGGATCGGATTGGATGAAGGTGAAATGTGGAATTAAGTGGTTAGGATTGGGGCAGTTAGTACTTGATTGGAAGATAGACAGCAATTGTGTTTGGCGGTGCGGAATGGTTAATTCGAAAAAAATTGAGTATTTGGTGTTGGAAATAAGAAGGAGTTTTTTTTCGGTTTTTGGTTGAGTGATTTTGTTAATGATGTACTTGAAGAGAAGAAAAGTACTATGGAGTGTCGAAAGAAAAAGTGTTAATATAAACTCGGGGAAGAAAAAGTTTTAGTATCAACTCGGAGAAGAAAAAGTTTTAGTATAAACGCGGGGAAGAAAAAGTGTTAATATAAACTCGGGGAAGAAGTTTGAATATAATTTCGGGGAAAGATAGTTCGAAGTGGACCATTTAAATTTCAAGTTGAGGTGCACAATTAGGTTATACAGTAAATCTACAGTGTCGTGAAGCAAATTGTACGACGTTAATAAACCAATCAATGAAATAAAATTAATAAAAAACTGAAGTAAAGTAATTATCATAACAAATAGGACAGTTTAAAGCGCAGAGACATAAGTTTAAATTGACAGAAAATAAAAGTGTATAAAGTAAAAGTTTGTGCAATAACAATAACTTGAGTCAAACCAATGTCAGAGATAATAAAGTGAAAAAAAGACAACAAACAAACCATAAAAAAACAAAGAAGAGTAGTGGCAGGTCGATCCTGCATTAGTTAGAACTGGTAGTTAATTACAATTCAATTAATTTTTCTAAATTCCCCCCCTCCTTTTTCAGTTGCAGAGCGCTCGGTAGCAATAAAAGGGTGAGTAACTTTTTTTCTTATCTTTTTGGTTCCTTTCAATTTAATTTCATTTGTACTTAAAGTTTCATTATATGCAATTTTATTTATTTTTGCTCGCTGGATTTATTATTTGCAAAAATATATTTAGCTAATTTTTATTAGGAAAGGGGGACACTGTACTGATTAAATTTGTTTGACTAAACTGCTGTGCTAATTTTTATTTATATTTTACAATTTGAAGTCTTGGAATAAAATGTTTAAACTGAATAGTGTAAATAAAATGTCCTATTACAAACCATATTTTTCATTTCTTGAAATGACTTTCTCCTCTCCCTTCCGTTTTCTTTTGTGTTAGGTTTTATATGTAAGGTGGCTCAGCACGACTAGAGGGTGTCCCGAAAAACCCACGACACGACTGAGCGCTAGCCGGCCTCAGTATCCCACCCCGGGTGACACACCACTCTGCCAGAACTTAATGTCTGCAACTGCGGTGACTTCCGTGGTTGCTACACTGTTCCAAAATATCTCCATTTATAGAACATCGTCTCAATAACCAATAGAATGGCTTCAGAAAAAATCGGTCCACAACCACCAACTTAACAGTAATGGTCTTTAGCATCCTTTGTGCAATGGAGAATGGACACCAAGCCGACGCAATTTATACTGACTTTAGTAAGGCCTTTAACCCGGTCAATCATACAATTTTCTCATAAATTGCGTAAACTCTGATTTAATGGCTCCACACCTGGTTACCTGTACTCAATCAGATTCAAACCATGAAATTTCAGGGATATGTGCCCAACGAAATTCATGTCTATTCCGACGTTCCTCAAGGAAACCACCTCGGACCTGTCTTCAACATTTTTATAGCGGACCTCTCTGAAGTGTTATCTGATATACCACACTTATTTTACGGGATGATCTCAAATTATATGATGTGATAGCATCCCAAACTGACGCTGTGTTTCTACGAGATAAAATAAATAATCTATTCTAGTGGTCCAACAAAACTCTTCTATATCTGAATCTTGCGAAATGGTACAATTATATTATCTGATTGTCAACCACAACAATACAAAGCTTTCCAGAGCCCACAGCGTAGTAGATCTTACTGTTCACTTGGATAAGAAACTCCGCTTTGATTTACACTGTAATGACGTTCTCTGCAAAGCAAATAAACTTTTATGTTTCATCAAACGATCCGCAAAACAATTCAAGAATTTGTGGGTAACGATAACGTTATACACATTATTAATGCGCCCAATTCTGGCATACATTGTGTCGTTTGGAATCCAGTCTTTGATGTTCATTCAGAGTGGTTTGAGTCCGTACAGAAACAATTCTTACTGTTTGCTTTGAGATCCCTCTATGATCCAAAAATTTTTCATAATTTGCCATCATATGATGATCGGCTATCTGTTTTCAATATGACATAACTTGCCTCCCGTAGAACTATATTATGCTCTTGTTCTGCATTTGATGTCCTAAGAGGAACCATCAAATTGCAACATCATGAGCCAGTAAGATTTACGAGGCATTCACCTTTGCTCGTGGAAAGCAAACATCATACTTTCTGTGGTGATAATGAGCCGATAAATAGGTGTGTCAAATTTTCCACAGGATGAAGCATCTTTATTCCCCAACCATATCAAGATCCAAACTTAAATCCAATTTACCCAAGTCCCTCAGTTCTCAATGCTTCTATTAAATCACTGCAAATGTAAATTTGTACTGTAAAAAAGCTGTGACATGTAGAATCTAAAAAAAGAGATAGTATATATATATATATATATATATATATATATATATATATATATATATATATATATATATATATATATATATATATATATATAATAGTTGAGCTGATCTGATTGAAAATGAGACTCTCCCCAATTTTCATATGATGACGTGCACTTTCGTACGAATCATAGCTTGATGAACCCATGTTGTAACAAAAGAAGGGGATAAGCTATGTTCTGATGGAGATAGTGAATTGGAAGGCATGGGTGAAGAGTGCTTGGATTGCAGGAGGGAAGTGTGTGGAAATACTGCACCAAGTTCTTTTATTATATTTTGCAAATAATGAAGGACTTTGTCCACGGGCATATGCAAATCTGTATCATGTTGGGCCTTAAGTCCAATTGTCTTATTTTTAATGGAGACGGGGATAGCGTAGAGTTTGGTAATATTTGTACTAAAAATTTCATTGCTGGGAAGTATGGCGTTTTCAATTGCGTCGCTTAGAATATTGCTGTCAGTGGGACGGGTTCGAAGGGTGTGATGCAAGGAAAGCATTTGTTGACTCCACTGCCACTTTCCGTATTTTTCGGCCTGCCCCGTTACACCATTGACGCTTTTCTTGTACCTCATATAATTGTCCAGTTTACTTCATTTGGTCTTGGCTGGATTGCGTAACAAAAAAAATACATTTATATAAACAGTTGCTAATTTTTATTACTTTAAAATAAAATTGAAGTATGGGTTCAATTGGTATGCTTTATCTTCCAGATATTTGGCGACTGATGACAGTCACCGGACTTTAGACTGTAGACACTAAAGAGTAGAGCGTAGGATAGATATCCAACAGAAAGACTGAGAACTCGATATAAAGACACAACAGAAGCTGGCGGTAGATCCTTGATGGGAGCGATCAACTGACAGAACCAAGATCATGATATAGATGACAATGATGATAAATCCAGCCGCCTTCAATTGCGCCATGACTTTTTCTGTCAACCGCAGCTACTTTACTATTGTTGATCATTTTGGAAAAGAGATCTGGTGCTAAAGAGATTCCGAATGACAAACAAAGATTTTAATATGTTCTTTACGGTATCGAGAAAGCGAGACACTCTGATATGTTTTTACGGTTACTGGCCAAAATTATTTTTCATAATCTAATTTTGTGAAATATTTTGCGCCTTTAACACTTGATGTGATCAGTAACATCCCTTAATAATTTTGCTTAAATTGGATGGATCCATACAAAAATGGATTTTCCCACCTTTTGATATAATGGTGATTGAGCTCCCCACTCGAGTTAGATGCCAAACCAGTCAAACAACCTTCATGTGAAGAATTTTATCTAGTTCTTCCTCTACTCGATCCATTTGCCCTTTTCAGAAATTGAATTTAGTTTGGTCTGAATGATTACGCTGATTGAGTATTCATCCTCTGGATGAAACAAATCATTGTCGATCATACTCTTTTTCTTACTCTTCTTCTTCTTCAATGGACATTTTTCTTCTTGATCTGGGATCGCCTAATTTCTTTCTTCAACAAACTTTTGCTCAATGTCCAATGTTAGGGCACATAGCACGTTGCTTTCTGAAGGCTGGGCATTACTTTGAGCTGTGTTTTGGAATAGTTTACTTACTATTGAAAGATTTAGATTTTTTGATTGCATTCACATTTCATTCCAACTAATTTTCCTTTGACGCTCGCTCGGCTACCCTGCACATCTTCCTCATTCTTCCTAAAGCCTCTGATTTGGCGGTGAAAGTCATTGCAGGCGTGATACCTTTCAGCCTTTATACTAGAGAGCGCCACCCTATTTAACTGCGTCAAAACGAGGATGCGTGGGAGATGGTTGTCCCCGGGAGGAGACACAGCGCTCATTCAACGATTGGCAGCAGTCTTGGGTGAATTGCATGAAGGGAAATTGGACTGCGAGCCTCATCCCGGATGTGAGACCGTGGCTAAATCGAAGGCACTGTGAGACTGACTTTTATCTGAGGCAGCTTTTGAGCGGGCATGGATGTTTTCAGTCTTACCTGCACAAGATTGGTAATTCACGGTCCCCGGATTGTCGGTATTACCCAAGAGAGAAAGACAATGCCTGCCACACATTTTTTGCGTACACAAAATGGAGCGAGCTGCAAAGGAACCTCTACAGGGAGACGGGAGAGCTCACCCCAGAGAATATAGTCACGGTGATGCTCGAATCGATTGACAAATGGAACCAGGTGGCACATTATGCGCGGGCAGTCCTAAAAGATAAAAGGGACTCACAGCAGGCGGGGTGTTGGGACTGGGGGATCACTTGTCTGCTGCTTCCTTTTCCTATCTCCTCTCCCACTAGAGGAGGGATCCCCTAGCTTGAAGACGCCTCACGGCATAACGGAACGAGACCTGGCCCGAAGTAATGTGTCAAACGGTCCCAAGCTGGGTTCTCAGGTTGACAGTGGAGGTGTTTACCGAGTAGTCCAGTCACCTTCTTGCGAGCATGGGAGTCCCACATTCAGGCGTAAATGGGCATTCACCTCCCTAGCACAACAAAAAAGCCTGCAGGATGTTTCAAGTGCCTTGGTAAGGGTCACACCACACAAGTATGAAAAGAACCCGATAGGAGTTCCCTATGCAACAAATGTGGTGTAATGGAACATAAAAGAAACATCGGAGGCAACGATGATAATCCAAGACCGGATCTTGGGCACGTCTTGGGATCAGGGTAATGTCGGATTTTCCAAGAAGCCCTAGCCAAGGCAAAATCAAAGCTTCGATGGCCCACATTCTGCAGTTTGACCGTCCGAAATCTGCTTAAGCAGTTTGTAAGTGGCATGAAAGCGGACTTTCTACTGTTAAGTGAGCAACACCACCACAAAAGTTCTGCATCATGGTATCCCGATAAAATTTGTACTGCCACCAAATGGGTTCAGAACAGTGATCTCCAGGCGGAGAGCTGCCGACGTGGGATAGTTTAATATGAGATTGTTGCTCAAAGATCACTATCTTTAGTGTGTTCCTAACACTGAATGAACCGATATCATCTTTCAAAGCCAAGCTTAATGCTTTGGAGGGCGCTGTCTCGAACACATAAGGCAACATGCTTGTTGGGGGTAACTTCAATGCTAAACAATCGCACGGGGCATGCCTTAAACCGATCCGTGGGGTAAATAAATCCTAAAAATGTCAGCCAGGACAGCACTCGTCATAATAAACAACGGAAATACGCTAAATTTTTATTGTATTGACTGCGAAGGAACGATAACGGACGTGATATTCAACTTGGAGTCCTTAGTACGCAGGATACACAATTGGAGAGTATTATAGGACTACTCAGCTAGTGATCATCAATGCATTTCCCTTGAGATCAGTGATGTTCTCTACCGACGTCCGTGCTCTCGACCTTCTACAATTAAATGGAACATCGAAATGATGGACTTCGTAAGGTTTGTCGAGGTGCTCACGGTAGGTGCTCCACTGCAGTGTGATTTGCAGTGGACAGAAGAATTGGCAGCTCAAGACACAGTGAACTGAACTGTGAACATCATCACGGATTCTTGTAGTGCCTCTGGTGGTCACCTGAAATCGCTGGAAAGTGAAGGAAGTCTAACAAGCTGTGGCGTGAAGCTTAATGCGTGCAGAATCGTGACAAGGTATGCAACCAGGTACCAGCATACAAGTTCCCCGGGAAATGACGTCGCAAATTGATAACAACTGCAAGGCTCACATCTGGTAAGATTCAATGAACGACATGACCAAGGATCTGTGGGCCTTGGCTACAACTGGTTATGCGGAAGCTTGTTGCCCTATGGACGCCTTGCACAAACGATGGACGAGATAGTGTGCACACTCTTCCCCACCCATGCCGTCCATGCTGACGCTGTCCATGGTGAAACAGCAGTCGAGTGCCCACTTTTCACACAGCTGGAACTGAAAGAAATAGTACTTTCATTGAAAGCGAGGAAGGCTTCAAGTACAGATGGTGTTCCAGCTGAGATGTTGTAGCTTGTCTAGTGCCATTGTCCTGACTTACTGCTCAGCACATTCAACGCTTGTCTACGGTATTAGTAAGGGGGAGGAAAATTCCAGATTGCCATCTGTACACCACCCGTTATGCATGCTAGACACAGCTGGGAAAGTGCTAGAGATACTCATCAAGGTAAGACTCACTGACGTATTTCATGCTGCTGGGGACCTATCTCATTAGCAGTATGGCTTTGGAGCAGGACTTCCAACCATTGATGTGATTGCAGAGGTGGTGAGTGCGGTCCAAAAGGCAGAGGCATAAAGCCAAACCAAGCGACGGATCGTCTTGTTGGTTATACTTGACGTAAGAAACGCTTTCAACTCTACTAGATGGGTTAATATTATGGATGTGCTGAAAACACCTTTCAGAGTATTTAATGCAGCTTTTGAGGGACTACTTGAAGGACTTAGGCCTGCTTTATGACATAATACAGTGCCTACAAAGGATGGAACTTCCATCGGGTGTTACCCAGAGATCTATCTCTGGTAGAGATAAGTCATATTTGATTGGCTATGTGGATGATGTTGCTGCTCTGGCCACTGAATGCACCGTCGAACAGGCGCAACTTAAGCTAGATATGCTAATGCACCGAGTGAGAGACTAGATGACTACTTGTAGGTTCAGTCTGGCACTGGAGAAAACAAAAGCGGTCATCTTGACAATGAATAAAATCTCTGGAATAAGGGTCATCAGTATTGGAGACATACTAATCAAATCGAGGCCAGAGGTGAAGTCCCTGGTTCTACTGATCGACTCAAAGATGAGTTTCTCTGAGTAATGGCTGAGAAAGCTTCTTTGGGTGTATTTACTCTGGATTTACTTATGGCCAACGCCAGGGGACCCAATTTATCAAGAAGATGCCTCTTGATGAGTGGTGTAGGGTCAGTGCTACTATACGGAGCAGAAATATGAGGCAATGCTCTCAGTAAAAAGGTATGCCGAAAACACTTGGCACATATACAGTGACGAGAAGCACTGAGGACTGCATCTTCATATATGATAGGCTCCCCCACTGGAATGAGCTAGCCATCCGGCGCGCTCTTCCCTTCTTTTGTTTTATAGGGGCTCTTGCCGAGTAGAGTGGCCTTCCGCTCACGTGCCCTTTTATGGTACAAAGTTATGTTATTCCATCGCATAATTCTGCAACGAGAATTGGCCACATCTATATTTCTCATTTGATGGAAAAATCCATAGAAATTTTGTTTGTATGAGTTTTTCACTCAAATGAGAAATATATGACGACATCTACGTTTGGATCTTGATCCGGTTGGGAGGGTGCGAAGGGGCACCGCTTCCACCTGGATGCCCCACTTTTATTTGTAGGCCATAAGTATCGTCGGTAACGATGAAGTCTTCTCAAGCCCGTCCGATTTTTCCCGGCCCAAATTGTTCTTTGAACAAGCAATATGAACCTTTAGTAGAGGTTACTTTGGCCTCGATATCAGTTGATCGGCTTTTACATTGTTTAATTCATGAATGCGAAATTTTTTTGCAGTGGGTGCTTGTGCTGGGGAAAAGAACCCGCCACACGACACTGAAACGCTAGCCTGCCAGCGCATCCACGTGTCCGTAGACAAGGCCAATTGCGGCGGATCTCACCATTCTCTTCCGCCGAGGCAGCAGGCCATCGCTGCAGTCCTTTACAAACAGTTTATCTACCTAGTATCACTACAATTCCCTCACATAATACTATGACATAAATTTGCCACGTCTATATTTTTCATTTAAAAGAAAAATTCATTCAAATCATGTTTGTATGAGTTTTCACTTAAATGGAAACTATGAACGCTTACATTTGGATCTTGATCCGGCTATGAGGATGCGAGGGGGCAACACTTCCACTTGGATGCCCCACTCTTATTTGGGGGCCATTAGTATCGTCAGTAACGACGAAGTCTTCTTAAAGTCTGTCTGTTTTCTCCAGGTCCGGTTTGTCCTCTGAGTCAGCAATTTTCAACCCTTAGTAGGTTACCTCAGGCTTGACTTCGGTCGATATCAATTTGACCTTTGAAATTTCTTTATGTGGTGGATCCTTGGGCTGGAGAAAAAAACCCGCCACATGACACCGGAATGCTAGCCTGCCAGCACATTCAAGCATCCTCAGACAAGGCGAATCTCGACGGGAAAAAATCGTTTTTTTACGTTATCTCCCAAGCTGTTGCTATTGTCGTAGCCATCACTTATGCCAACTCAGTCTAGTGCTGTCCGAGTATGTGTGCAAAGGTACATTAAGATCTGGTTTTGGGTTATTGAGTCGTTCTTATTTTCGGAGCTGTGAGGCGAACTTTAGAGTTAAGTAAGGATTTTTTTCATATTAAGCGGTACTTAATTTTTGCAATTTTATTAGTAACGTTATTATATTTTAGCGAGATAACATTAGAAAAACAAATTCTCCAGTGGTTGAAAGAACTGGAGTCAGAAGAAAGTGATATCGAAGATCATCTAGAGAAAGAAAGCAACTCAGAGGAGAGTGGGGGTAAAACAGATAACCTTGTAAACTCAGATGATGATGTTGTTCATCAATAAATTAGGAACTAACAGTGGTTGGTAATCCTGAAGCACTTGTAACGAATCAGTCTGATTTAGAAAAACTGATATTAATGCCACCCGAAACTGTTTTAAGAGGCAGGAACAACTTTGTGTAGAATCTAACACCGAATTCCGTTAGAAAAACCTCACAAAGATCACCAGCCAGGAATTTCGTTCATATTGTACCTGACCCAACGGTCAACGAAAAAAGTACCACGAGGCCAATTCAATGTTTCAGGAAATTTTTGTTAACGAAAATGTTAAATATTACTCGTCAGCGAACTAATGAGGATATTGCAGTCAAAGCAAGTTAGTACAAAGTAAAAAATGCAACAGTTAGACCAATTGCGCAAAATGAACTGGAAGCTCTACTTGGTGTTCTTATTTTGAGCGATGCGATGAAAAATAATCATTTGCCTACCTCGGAGCTCTTTGATACCACCCTTTGTGGATCCGAATATAATGCGGCAATGAGCAAAGATCACTTCAAGGTTTTGCTAAAATGTCTTCATTTTGATGACCGTAGCACTCGCGAAGGTAGAAAAAGTTCAGATAAATTTGCACCGATTAGAGATATTTGGGTGTTGTTTGTCAAACAGTGCAGATGTATGTATGAACCTGGAACATACGTTACAATAGACGAACAACCGCTCTCATTTCGCGGACTTTGTCCTTTCAGAATGTATCTTCCGAATAAACCCGCTAAATATGCGATGTAAAGACAAAATACTTGTTTGATACCTAGGAAAGAACAGCGAAATGCCTACAAGTGAGCCTTTGGGTAGTTATCATTGTAAGCTGCTCACAAAAAGAATACATGGGACGAATCGGAACCTTACTGCTGATAACTGGTTCACTTCTGTACCTTTGGCCAAGGAGTTACTTGGAGACAAATATAAACTGACATTAATTGGTACAATTAAAAATACTAAGAAGGAATTCCAACAGAATTCAAACATATGGCATCCCGTCCAGTGGTAACATCCATGTTTGGTTTCCATGAAAAACTAACTCTGGTCAGCTACAAGCTGAAGTCTCATAAGACCGTTCTTTTATTGTCCACTATGCATCAAGAGCGTGCTATTAGTCAAATATCTAAAAAAGCGTGCAATGAGACAAAAGGAGTGGAGGACACTTTTGACCAAATGAGTGCTTACTATAGTACCAGTCGGCCCCTTTTTATGTTTTTTGGTATTTTAAATATGAATTTTAAAAAGTTATGCAATATATGCTTCCAATTGTACAGCTTCTCACATAAAACCAATGACCAGAAGAAACTACATAAAAAACTTGAGCAAGACTTTATGTCATGATTGAAGCTCAACACATCTAGAAGCCCAACCTAATATGTCCAAAAGGCTTCGCGATTTGATACAAGTAGAAATCGGGTGCTCCGAAAATCAACTCGATAATTCTCTCCAACCCACAGGAAAGAGATCCTTTTGCGATTTTGTCCAACAAAAATAAAACGCATGAGTATCTACAAATGCACTTTACGTAATAAAACATATTGTATCGAATACAGGTCATCAAATTGTTTGGAATGCGATAAAATGTACCTCGAATTCAATTTAATCTGCAAGGTGAACCAGAACGTGCAGGGAAATAACTTTTATTTTATTTCAAAGATCATTTCAATACCTTAATAATGATGTAAAAACGAAACCGAAAGTTGTGAATTAATTTATTAAGTTTTCTAGTTTAAAAAGCGATCTCCATGAAAAAGTGGCTGAAATATGTGTTCATTTTAAATATTAAAAATTAATACATTGCCTGTATTATATGAGTCAATTTATATTAGATTTTATGCACTGAACTGTTTTCTTTTAACTTAAAACTTCTTTTATTCACTAATGAACACTGTTTTAACTTGTTCCTCGATGAAAGCGCTCTCACCAACCGATGACTGACCTGATCGCACTGTCAATATCCTTCGATGAAGATCGAGAAGCCTTTGGTGATATTGCACAACCGTTTCTCCGTTTTGCTGTTTAAATGAGAAAAGTTCACGTTGAAGATGTAACATAGAATGTGGTTCCACATAAACCTGTTTTAATTTTATTTTCAACGCATTCCAATCTTCAAATTCCTCATTCAGTATAATTGTTTGTGCATTTCCTTGGAGTTGCATACAAATATACTTAAAAAGAATGGATCGAATTGTGCCTTGAGCCAATTTCATTGCCTCTTCACATGCGTATATAAAATTAAATGCATCCCAAGCCTGACCTTCGAACACTGGGATAAAGCTTTTCAAGCCTGAAAAACTAATCAAGAAATGCGGTATTGAATTCCCATCTACGGCACTACTAATAGCACTTGCTTCACTGTTTTCCAAAGCTATTATTATTGAGTCAGGCCCGCTTTCTCTTAAACCACTTGATTTTAAATCCACTTCTTCAAAAAGACTGTGAAAACTTTCCGCAAGATTTTCACTTTCACTAAATGCAACACTTTCACCACCGGTAATTTCAGAACTTTCACTTTCACATGCACTTTCACTTGATGACTCACTACTACTGTTTACTTGACCGACCGGATACGTTCCTAAATATTCCCAAAAAGACCTGAAATCGAGATACTCCTTTTTAACACGGAGTTGGAAATTTTCACGATACTTATTAATTAATATTTCGCCTACAGCTAACCGGACTTTCTTTTCATTGATTTTAACACGATACGAAGCATTCATCTACTCTATTCGTGTGAACAATTAATTAAATTGGATTTCCACACTCACAATATTGAATGTACTGTTAAAATTTTTTCTACTTTTCCAATTTCTGTCACTTTTGTACACATTATAATTATCTGGATTTTATCCTTCACAATTTTTTTTCAGTTTAGTTTCCTAACATTTTTCTATTTCAACTCCCTTATACTTAGCCAGGGTAATTTTTGGCTACGGGCTATTCAAAAATAAACTATGATCACCAGGTAACTTATTGCAAAATACTAATTCAAGATGCAATCAATCGAAAACAACTTACAAAATCATCATGTCCCTGCTTCGCTGCGTTGACTTTTGGTTGCTCCTGCGTTCCAACTTGTTTCCTTGATACCGCTTCTGATTTCCTTGCAATAATTATCCCTCGATGGAGTAGTTTCTGCTTCCCGCAGACTAGAGTTGAACTACTCAACGTTGGTTGCACTCGCCCTAGGAGAACAACGTATCCTTATATCTCCCTCGTTGAGGACTGTATCTCAAGGATACTATTTTTTCCGTCCTTTTAATTAAATTAATCGGCACCGGCACATCACAGTATAACGGTGATAGTCACTTTCACTTGTTTTTTTCTTTTTAAGAGTCACTTTTAACATTAAATGTTTAGTTCGAAGATAGCCACGATAAATTTTGATTACACTGAATGGCTATCCCACCGCTGCCACCAGAATTTTCGTTACGTGCGAACTCTTAGGAAAAAAAAAAATTAACGAAAACGAAATTTATCACTAATCACTGTGATTTATTATAACTTTAATAAATTTTATAACGCATTCTTCGCAAGTTAACTAACAACTTATGAATTGCCGGACTTAACTCTATACGTTGTTCTTGAACAGCGACTTCTAGTATGTAAATGAATAGCAACGTTTAGTATCTGAATAGCGACGTTTTGCCACGGCTCAGGTTAATTTATAAACTAAGATTGCTTGCGTTGGAATGCGAGACGGAATTTGCAAAACTTGGGAATATTACGTGAGAATGGAAATTTTCCCAAGCAAAATTAAAACGTTGACAAAATGTTTAGTTCATGGACACGGTGTCACGTGGCAAAACGTATGATATGCAAGCAATTGCATGCGGGTAGCAGACCCCGTATCTTGACACCGACAGTTGGGTGAATATGGAGCTGTATCATGCTCTCGATAGAAATAATCCAGATGAATTTACATGGGTGGTGTCTACACGCCCGACTCCACAACAAATTCCGTGCACGGCTTACATCAATATAGACAATGTGACACTGTCGTGGCTCAATTAGGGCTTGAATCGCCTGCAGTTATATCAAGCGACATTACATCTCAAAACTCTGTGGAGAGTGTCCGGCCTCCGAGCGTTCAAACACAACATCAGTTTAATGACTGCTCGATGCAACGAAACCAGTCGAATGCTTCAATGCATATGAGTGTGCAAAATCAACAGAAACAACCGGGACCCCAGCAGCAACATCAGTCTACGGAACAGCAAAGGCAATCAAGAAATACTCCACCGTCAAATAATTCGGGTAGTCTAGGCCAGCAGCAAATGACCAGCTCAGCGCAAGAGATACAACAGCTAGCTGCTCAGCAGCAGCAACAGCAAGCTCAGCATCAAAACCTAGAGGTGCAGCATATGCAACAGTATGGGGATCTAACGAGATCAAATGCAGCAGCAACAGGAAATGCAACGTTTTATTGCAACCGCGCTGCAGCGTACATTCGACGGAGAAAAGACGGAAAGCAAAGTTTGGGGGAACAGATCGAGGAGATTTCAAAAGGGAGTCTGTTCGGAATCGCGAAAGCGAGCACGTAGTACAGTAAATATAGCACGAAAAAATAGGTTTGGTCTAAGAAATGACCTACTGGGATTTGACTTGATAAATCGATAGGGGGGCATAAAAAAAACTTAACTTCAGATTTCCGAAGTGATCCCCCCCCCCTGCTTTTGAGAAAATCCAAAAACATTTTGAAACGCGTTTGTTTAACAAAAAATGTTCAGGACACTGTTATCTACATTTTATCTCATTGGAGCAAAATACGTCCGACTTAAAATACAAAAAGTAGGTGGCGCTAAAGTATCAAAAAGTGTTTTTTTGGCATTTTCAATAAAAAAAAATTATTTTTTTATAATAATGTAAATGAGAAAGTTGTTCGCCATAAAATTATCTACAATTTTTGTTTAAACATTTTTTTTGTAAAACTTACCGTTAACGAGCTGGAGCTTGCCAAAGTGTAAAAGTCGTACATTTATGTGCCGCGCCGATGCGTGTATTCCATTCATTTTATCGAAACATTATTTTTCGATTAATAGACCGGCGGAAGTGAAAGGAACCGTTAACTATGCTGCACTGCATCTTTTCGCCTACAGCTCGTTAAGGGTAAGTTTTACAAAAAAATTGTTTAAACAAAAATTGTAGATAATTTTATGACGAACAACTTTCCCATTTACATTATTATAAAAATAATTTTTTTTATTGAAAATGCCAAAAAACCACTTTTTTGATACTTTAGCGCCACCTACTTTTTGTATTTTAAGTCGGACGGCTTTGCTCCAATGAGATAAAATGTAGATAACAGTGTCCTGAAAATTTTTTGTTAAATAAACTTTTCTCTAAAACCCATAGATTCCGAGAAAAACGCGTTTCAAAATGTTTTTGGATTTTCTCAAAAGCAGGGGGGGATCACTTCGGAAATCTGAAGTTAAGTTTTTTTTAAGCCCCCCTATCGATTTATCAAGTCAAATCCCAGTAGGTTATTTCTTAGACCGTAAATGCTATATTTACTGTACTAACGTTGAGGACTGGAATCCGTGAGTGGTCATGAAGAGCAACGTAATTTGCTCGAATCGGTGCCGTTCTAAAGGAGCTAAATAGTGAAAAGTTAGCGGAGGGGTCGATGACGGATTTGGGGTAATAAATTGGCATTGACGCAATCATAAAGCGCCGGATGCAAATTATTGTGATTGTATAATCAGCGAATGTCCCATCCCGCACCGGTTTTGTTTTTCACGGTAGTTCGACAGATTCGAGGCATTACTGCAACAGTTACTCTCATAGATGTTCTAAATAACGTGTATGTGGAAATTGGAAAAGAGTTTTTCACTGCTTCCGTTCTGTTTGATGCCCATTTAAGCTTCAGTAAATCATATGTGATTTTGAAAAGCGCGAAAGTAGCAGAGTTTGAAAAAACTACTGAACGAATTAAGTGAACGTTTAATTAATACTTTAAACATTACACCGGCATATGCTCAGATGTTGCTAAACGAAAAAAAAGGAAATATTCATGGCATTTTGGATATTTTTAAAATCTGTTTGAATTATTATATCGGGTCTGTGAATTTCAATGCGTTTCGCCTTCATTCTGTGTAACATCCCGCCAGTTAAAGTAGCAAATTGTTAAGAAATTTAAATTCCAGGCCTTACCCACCCCGTCTACGAGCGCTCGTCGAGGATGATATGTAAGTATCCTATTTTGTTTTAAAATGTTTATCCTATTCTTTTATGACCTAAATATCTATATAAATATCTACATTCTTTTCAAATTTTATATAA
The DNA here is from genome assembly GCA_963969285.1 of Odontomyia ornata. Taxonomy (NCBI): domain Eukaryota; kingdom Metazoa; phylum Arthropoda; class Insecta; order Diptera; family Stratiomyidae; genus Odontomyia; species Odontomyia ornata. The sequence continues at coordinate 90,041,759 of OZ017738.1, read as the reverse complement.
ATATATTCTTCAAACATATTGGCGGTAATAAAAAGGAAAAGTAAGATAACCATCCACAAAATTTTATATTTTTTAAATTTTTTTGAGAACCTGAGATCTACTACAAATACAAAATCTATAAATACTAAAACACACCGAATGCGAAAATATCTTGAGAAGTAATAGTTAATGGAAAAGAATAAAGATTAAAAGAAATACTAGCATTAGCATGTATTTGAAATAAAGAGAAGACGAAAGGCCGAAACTTGTAGATAACGATGTTTTGTTAGGTTATGATGTAAAGCAGTGGAATTTATATTGAATTCCCAATTGAAAAAAAATAAAATAAACAGAGGAAAATCATGTCGACTTAAACATTACCACCAGGTCTTTCTATTTTATCATTCTGACCGGGTATAAAACCCGCCACGATGAAAAGCGCTCCGCATGAGATGGGCTAGCCATCGGGCATGCTCCACCGTTTTTGACGCTTAACAGGGGCTCTTGTCCGGGTTGAGTCGCCATCCGCTCGCGGGCCCTTTTATGGTATAGGGTTATGTGATCCGATCACATAATTCTATAACATAAATTGGTCACGTCTATATTTCTCTTTTGATGGGAAAGCTCATGCAAAGTCTGTTTGTACTATATGAATTTCCCCACTCAAAAGGGAAATATGTGGCCACGTCAACGTTTGCATCTTGATTCGGTTGGGTGGGCGCGATGGGGCACCACATCCATCTGGATTCCCCACTTTTATTTGTGGTCCATAAGAATCGTTGGATAACGACGAAGTCTCCGCAAGTCCGTCTGTTTTTACTCGTTTCAACTTGTTCTTTGAACAATCAATTTCCACCCTCAGTTAGTTACCTACATTTTTCGGCTTCGGTCGACCTTTTCTGAGACCCAAGAATTCGTGAATGCGAAATTTTTTGTAGTGGGTCCTTGAGCTGCGGGAATGAACCCGCCCCACGACACTGCAACGATTGCCTGCCAGCGAATTCACGCGTCCCAGACAAGGCCATTTTTGGTGGATCTTAAAATCTTCTTCCGTCGAGGTAGCAGATTATCGCTGCAGTCCTTCACGGATATGTATTTTACCTACTTTCACTACACATTTTTCAGTATAAGATAAAGTTTTTTGATTGAATTTGATTCGAATTAGGTAAGGATAAAAATTCACTTTTGTGTTAAAATTATAAATAATTTTAATAGTGTTGGTTGGTTTTTTGCTCTTTCCTATTGAATCGTAAAATATGTAATAGTTTTAATTAATTTGAATTTGGTATTGTTTTTTAGTTTAATGTTTTTAATTGATAATGTATAAATTTAGAGAGCCATTTGGGTCATTTAGTTTTCATATTTTTGTCGTTTAGAATTTTTTTTATATTCTTATAAAATTTAAACGATTAGTATTCAATAAAGCGCTTTTGACTTTGACTAATTTTCAAACATTTATGTAAACTTATTTCTATAGCACCGGAATGGCTTGAATTGTTTTTGGCTTTGTTTTGATAAAAAATTTGCACATTCAAGATGAAGTTGTAATTATTTCAATTTTTGGTTTCAGTGTATATTTCTGAATATAAATTCAAAAATTTGTCTTGAAGAAAAATACAGTTGGAGAAAATTATGTTAATTTCTGAAGCTAGATGGCGCGATTCTAGCTAGATGCGATAATTCACACCATAGTAAATGCAATTAACAAATAATTCTAGTCTAAGGAATACAATGAATTATTTGAGGAACAAATACCAGCAGAAAGATCGCACTTAATTTGGAAAGAATTCGTAGTCTATCACCCACACGATAAAATCCTCATTATTTTATCTTTATTTTAAAAGTTATAGGATGAGACCTCTACTTATACATCATTATTTACCGCCAGACCAAATATACTGTATGGATTTGCTGCTCAGTGAGAACAAAAAATGTTCAGTAAATTGAATTAGAATTGAAGTGATGAGTAATTAAATTGAATTAGAATTGAAGTAATTATGAAATTATTTCAATCTTTAAAGGCGATAATCATAAGATTTAACTAGCTAATTGACAAACGCTTAAGAATCAATTGAAACTAAAATCTTTAAATAAGAATTCATCTTAAACAATATACTTGTATGTTTTGGTATGATGCAAACTAATCAAATTATCAAAACCAAATTATTGCCGTCTCTCATAAACCCGTGGAACATTCAATTTCGAACTAGTATTTCAATAAATCCAAAATTAATTCAATATAGTAATTGTCCTTGCTTCAACACAAATTCAGGGTAATATGAAATATCAAACAGTAAGATATTTGATCCAAATGCAAATATCAAAATTGAGACAAATAAAAATTAAACATTAATATTCCTGTTGATTGCCAGAGGGCATCATGGCCATTAACGTCTACTCAACTGATATGTAAATCTCTATCGAAACTGTATCAGCCGCTGAAAATCTGCACAATCTCCCTTAATATCACACTTCCATTGCCGATTAGGCTTCCTTTAATTTGAAATGATTTTATGAATTTAGATACAACTACCACGCATCGATTTGCTCGTATTTACCGCGCCGGCAGAAAAAACAACACGAATTGGTCCATGCCGTTCAAGACGCCGCAGCCGCCGCCGTCTTTGAGTGAACGGGGGAATTAAGCAGCGCGACATAATGGCTAACTAAGAAGTAAGTAACCGAGTAAGAGACCAAATTGCACCAACAGTTAACGACTATAAAAGCTCACGTTGGGCTTTGGATAGGCACAGTCGTTGAATAGTTACTAAGCATTGAAGTTAGTAAAACCTTCGAGTTTACCAAAATGGCATTCAAGGTGTGTATCGATAAGAATCGCTAATCCGCTAAGTTCTGATTCGAGATTGTTTGATTAAAATCCTTCAAGTGATTGTGTTGCATTAGAATTTATTGTGATAGCTCTCTTACCGTCTTTGTTTTGGATTTCGTTGCAGTTCGTCACCTTCGCCGCCTTCCTCGCTGTTGCCAGTGCTGGTCTCCTTCCCGCTGCTCCAGTTGCCCACTATGCTGCCGCCCCAGTAGCTCATTACGCCGCTGCCCCAGTAGCACACTATGCTCCTGCTCCAGTTGCTTATGCTCCAGCTATTGCCAAGGTAGCCGCCCCATTGGCTTACGCTGCTCCAGGTAGGAACTTAATTTAAATGATCTAACTGCCGATAGTCAATCTAAAATTTTTCTATTCCCAAATACAACAGCTAAGGTCGCCGTTGCTGAGGAATACGACCCAAACCCACAATACTCCTTCGCCTACGATGTCCAAGACGGTTTGACCGGAGACTCAAAGAGCCAACACGAAACCCGCAGCGGGGATGTCGTCCAAGGAAGCTACTCCCTCACTGACTCTGATGGCACAAGACGTACCGTTGACTACACTGCTGATCCACACAACGGATTCAACGCCGTCGTCCGCAAGGAGCCACTCGTCCAAAAGGCCGTTGTTGCTGCTCCAGTTGCCAAAATTGCCGCCCCAGTTGCTTATGCTGCCCCAGTTGCCAAATTCGCCGCTCCACTCGCATATGCTGCTCCCGCAGTTGCGAAATTCGCTGCCCCAGTAGCCGCTTACCCAGCCGCCTACCACGCTGGCCCAGCTTTCTACCACCACTAAGAACTAGGACACGGATTTATTAGCAATTTTGTTAAACTCTCTCATCGAACTAGGACGACTGTAAAACAATCAACGCGCATATTGAACAAACTTTGAAAAAGGACAACACAGGGAATGGACGTGTGCCATTTTGTAACAAAATGATATTGTTTTACTACGACAATGAAATAATATATTTATTTTAATTTTTTTAAACATGCGTTTTGAATCTTGAAAAGGAGTGTGTGAGTGGTAGGAACCATCATGTGTTCTTGGAAAATCATTCATTTTAAATTTTCTTGCAAACGTTACATAAAGCCTCCGAGTACATGTCACGATTTCGTGCTTCTAATAACCCAGTCACCATAAAGGTCACGATACATTATAGCAGTTCACTGTATTTAAACGAGTACAATGGCATCGAGACTTACATACGAGTATAGCCTCGCTATCATTGTTAGTTAATAGTTTTCTGGCTTAAAATTATTTAATTTTCTACTCTACTGAATATAAATCCGAATTGAGGTTTTTCTTTTAGTTATTATTGATAGCAGGTAGTGTTTGAGCTTTGGCGTGGCTATGAACTGATAGAAATTCAATTTTTAAATAGTTGTTTATTAAAATTAGTAATAATAATTCAGCATGCACTCAAACTCGCATTCTAGATCATCAGTGCAGCCACCATTCGATTAAATGCATAGTTTGTAAATTGCTTCATTTCTTTGAATATAGTTGCAAGATATAAACGCATCATATCTGTATTTATTCTTAGTTGGTTTGAAAGTATGAACTTTATTCAAGCTAGCACAAATCAGCCACATTTTCATTCAACAGAGTAATACACATGGTTAATCAATAGAAATCTTGTCAAATTTTGACCCGAAGGACACCGTTCTTTCCATCCCTTAAGGAAGTCATCATGATTTTAAGGAGAAAATCTACCTGAAGGAGGTGTAATTCAATTACTTTTCTGAACACGAGCTACTTGAATTCCATTAAAATATAAAATTCTATTGAAACCACGACTCATATTTTATGTGGGATACTATTAAATCAACAATCAGCAAACTTCGTTCAAAGACCAAGACTGTTGACCTCTTAGATGTTATGGAGTAAACAATTTTTCGGAGGTACATATATGTATATCATAGTGACTCAAAAAAATCACCGCATGCTTTTCTCGATTTCAACCTCCTCCTTAATGTGCTCGTTGTATCTAGTTTTCTCGGGTCGCTTTGCTTGTCCAACGTAATTTTTCTAGCATGTTTCGCAGATGATTGTATATATTGCTTCAGCGTTGAAGTTGCCCCCAATGAGCACTTTGCCCTCTGCGTTCGAGACAGTGCTCTCCAGAGCATTAAGCTTGGCTTGGAGAGATGATATCGATTCGGTAGGCGTTAGGTACACACTAAAGAAAGTGGTCCCTGAGCACCAAACCCATACGAAACTCTCCGCTTGGAAATCACTGTTCCGAATCCAGATGGTGGCAGTACCAGTTTCGTCGGATTACTATAATGCAGGACATTTATCATGGTGTTGCTCACTCAGCAGCAAGAAGTCGGCTTTCATGTCCCTCGCAAACTGCTCAAGCAGATTTTGGGCGGTTGAACTGCGGTGTAGGTTTTTTTTTGTGGTAGGGAAGTGGATTCCCACGCGACTGGACTACCCACTAAACACCTCCCCTGTCAATCTGAGAACCCAGTCTGGAACCGTTTGACACATTACTTCGGGCCAGGTCTCGTTTTGTTACGCCGTGGAGCGCCTTTGAGCTGGGGAGTCCCTTTCCTAGCGGGAGGGGAGAGGAATTGCCAGAAGAGCGATCCCCCAGCCCTAGCGCCCCCGGCTGCTGTGAGTCCCTTTTATATTTTAGGACTGCCAGAGCATAATGTGCCACCTGGTTCGATTTGTCAACCGATTTGAGCATAACCGTGACTATATTATCCGGGGTGAGCTCCCCCGTTTCCCTGTAAAGTTCCCTTCGCAGCCTGGCCCATTTTGTACACGCAAAAAATGTGTGACAGGCATTGTCCTCCTCTACTGGGCAAAACCGACAATCGAGAGACCGTGACTTACCGATCTTGTGTAGGTAAGACTGAAAACACCCGTGCCCGCTCAAAAGCTGGGTCAGATAGAAGTCAGTCTCACCATGCCTTCGATTTAGCCACGGTCTCACATCCGGGATGAGGCGCGCAGTCCACCTTCCCTTCGTGCAATTCAACCAAGAATGCTGCCAATCGTTGAGCGAGCGCTGTCTCTCTTCGCGGACAACTATCTCCCTCGCATCCTCGTTACGGCGCAGGTAAATAGCGCGGCGCTCCCTAGCAAGGAGGGCGATAGGTATCACGCCTGCAATCAGTCGGAGACTGTTGGATACGAAGATGCAATTCTCAGTGCTCTTCTTCTCTGTACCCGTGCCAAACGTTTCCGGTATACCTCCTTGCTGAGAGCGTCGCCCCACACCTCTGCTCCGTACTGTAGCACTGACCCTACAGCACTCATCGAGAGGCATCTTCTTGATGGACTGGGCCCCTCTACGTTGGCCATAAGTCGACTCAGAGCTGATATTCCTGAAGCAGCTTTCTCAGCCGTTGCCCTGATTTCCTCAGAGAAACTCATCTTTGAGTCGATTGGTAGCCCCAGGTACTTCATCGCTGGCTTCGATTCGATTTGTATATCTCCAATAATGATCATCCTTACTCTAGGGATTCTCTTTTTTGTCAAGATGACCACTTCAGTTTTCTCCAGTGTTAAACTCAGCCAGCGAGCAACCATCCAGTCCCTCACTCAGCGCATTAGCATACCTAGCCTAAGTTGCGCTTGTTCAACGGTGCGTCCGGCGACCAGAGCCGCAACATCATCCGCATAGCCGACCAAGCGCGACTCATCTGGCATCTCAAGTCTCAGTAGCCCGTCGTGAGACACGTTCCACAGGTCTGGACCAAGGATAGATCCCTGGGCAATACCCGATGAAGCTTCCATCCTTCGTTGGCCCTGTGTCGTGTCGTAGAGCAGGCTTCGGTCCTTTAGGTAGTTCCTCAAAAGCCGCATAAGATATTCTGGAACTTGAAAAGAGTTTTCCAGCGTATCCAGAATATCCACCCATCTAGCGGAGTTGAAGACATTCCTGACGTCGAGTGTCACCAACAGGACGATCTGTCGCTTGGTGCGAATATATGCCCTGCCTTTTGGACCGCGCTCACCACCTCTGCAATCGCATCAATGGTAGAACGTCCTGCTTTAAAGCCGTACTGCCGAGGAGATAGGTCCCCAGCAGCACGAATCGCGTCAGTGAGTCTTCCTTTGATGAGTTTCTCTAGCACTTTCCCAGCCGTGTCTAGCATGCATAACGGGCGGTATGCAGACGGCGATTCGGGATTTCCCTTCCAATTGCTGATCAGCACCAGCCTCGCCACCTTCCATCGTACACGGTGTAGGTTTAGCTGCAGGATGCGGGTCATCGAAGTTCTGATTTTGCCTTGACTAGGGCTTCCTGGAACACCCGGCATTTTCCTGATCCCAAGACGTGTCCAAAGTCAGGTCTTGGATCAGCATCCTTGCAGGGAATACAGTTTGCCTCCTTCGTACACTCTTTTCTTTTATGTCCCATTTCACCACATTTGTAACATAGGGAATTCCTATAGGGTCCTTTGCATACTTGTGTGGTGTGACCATAACCAAGGCATTTGAAACATTGAAGAGGCGTTGCTCATCGCCGTTTCCTACAGACAACCCACCGTATTCGTACTTTGCCCTTGTTCAGGAATTGTTCGGCGTCCTTTTCAGGTCAAGTCAACTATGGCCATGCACTGTCACCTGTGGTTTTCTGGTGTCAGTCTCGCTTTGATCCTTTCCACGCTAGGGAACTCCCTTTTGATAACCTCTTTTGCCTCGGCCAGATCCATGACGCAGTCTCTTATTTCGATCGTTGCCATCGGTTCGAGCGAGGCTATGGTTGCGCTTTTGCGGAGGACTTTCGTTACTGCATCGCAGAATGCTTCCTCATTGCCGGCCTTTGCTCCGAATTCGACCAGCATGTGGCCCAACCGTGTTGGTTGTACAACTTTAATGGTAGTGTTGGTGTCTTTGGGCCTTACGTTTCCCCTGTTGTCTCGCAGCACCTCCGTGTAGGATGGGCCATCTTGGGATTTTATGAGCAGTGCCTGCTGCCGGGGTCTTCGTCGGGGCTTCTGCCTCTCCTGTTTTGCATTTTCTGATTGGGCGTCCGTACGAACTTTACTTTCTGGCACTTCTTGAAGAAGTTTCTTTGCGGCTTTCTTCGCTCCTTTTGTAGGACCTATCTGGAACCCGTGATCTGGTGCTCCACACCCATCAAGTACTTCTTCCTTCCTTCTTTCATCCCGATCTTCTTCGATTGGGCTAGACGCCATTCTTTTTTTGATTTCGAATGGTGGAGGTATCTGCATGTGGCCTTTAGATTTCGTCCCCAGCGCCTCTTTAGCATTCTGCTCGTCTTTGGCCCATAGCCAGCTCCTCTAATAGGAGCTCCTCTAGTTCAAGGAGCCAAACCTTTACTGCTTTGCTGATTTTTGGGGAGTCGCATGCAGATTGTATTCTTTTCAGAACATCTCCCGCTTTTCAGAATAGCCTTTCTTCTTCGTATCCCTGGGCGGCAATTGTACTTTGCAACGATCCTTGGGAAAGGTTATCGCTATCCGCTTCCGAATGCAGTACTTCCACCAGATTTTTGCCGTTGGCGGTGCAATCATACAACGTCGCTTTATTTGTCTAGTCACTCGTTTCTTTTCCTGCCGTAATCTTCTCGTTGGCTTCGGGGTGATTCTTTATAATGTCGAGATTTACGACCCTTGCATCGGTCACTTCGATAACGATCGCAGCAGAGACCACCGAATTCTCGATGTTCTTTATATTTTTATCCACTGCTCGAACACCTGAAGCGTCCTGCAGAGTTTCCTGCTTTTCCATTATAGGACGCTCTGGCGTTCGCATCATTTTTTTTCTTCGCCTGAACGCCGCAGGAATCTCAGCCTGGAACAGACTGTCTGCTAATCTCTATTTTTCATCCGTCTTCACTGTCATTGTATAATTCGTCGTTTTTGTCATCATTTGTACCGCTTTCGATGTACTGTTGACATCGTGGCTGGTTGCGTCGTTGTTATTATTTTTCATTTCCTTTTTTGGGGTTTTTTGATTTTTTTTATATGTTTTTGGTTGTTCCAGTTTTTTGGGGTCCCCCCCTTCGGAGCCTCTATCTCCGTTCGTTTGTGTAGTCGCCTTTTTGGTCCCATGGTTATCTTTGCAGAGCAGGGAGGTCATGCGAGGGTTGGCACAAGCCCTTATGGGGACAAGTGCTCAAAGCCAGACCAGCGCTAATCGGGAGTCAGTCTCAACCAAACCCTTCATCACCAACCCAATGGTGTGAACTTCGAATGTACTCTGAGGCCTGCCAAGGTTTTATCCGGACGAAGACGGTATGGTAGTTGAATTGGAGTCGTTCACACACAAGTGTCACCTCGGCGCTACTGTGCAACGCAACAAGGTACAAACCATCATATCCGGAAGCCCAAAGCATCAATTCCAGTTCGTTGTCCAAAGCGTAGTCTAGATCCAATCAGGGTCGTTACCTGTCATTCCAGGAGGGAATCTCACGGTGCCCCCCATATCCTCGGGTCCATCGAGGCAGCGTCCCCTAAAGAATGCTAGCCTCCAAGAGTACTCTTTTCGACCGGCATACCCCCTGCGGGAATTTTCTCGGGTACGTGGGGGCGGAACTGCCCAAAGAATGCTAGCCTCCAATAGTATTCCTGTCGACCAGCACTCTCCCTGCGGGGGCTTTCTTTATTTGGACAACAATTTTGTGACCTCGTTCCTAGGGTATCCGTTCATCTTTGCTAATTGGTAGATGTGTGCCATCTTGTTCACCTGACCTTGCTTACTCAACGGAAGCGTAAGCATACGATTCACCAGCCAGTTTAAAGACGCCCATTTTTGCTGACAGCAATGATTTGAAGAGAAAAGTATTATGCGCATCGTGTCCGTCAGTTTCCGGTATATTTCGAATTCCAATACGTTCCCGGTTTTACACACCAAGGCGTCCAGAAAAGGTAGTTTCTCGTCCGACTCCCTTTCGAAAGTAAAACTGTTATCCTGGGGCGCCGAGTTGATGGCCGTAAGCCATGGTTCTCATTGGAGCACCCCGAGTTTGCTTGAAAAATTCTCCCCTAAACGTGAAGTAGCTTTCACTCGTACAGAGTCTGGCAAGTTTCATGTACATTTTTGTTTTTGCTTTCCATTGTTCACCATATCGTTGTATTAGAAGCCACTCTTCAAATAACCAAAGCGTTTCTAGATCAGGGAACACTCGGAAAGAGCGCCTTGACGTTGAACGACACTATCTTGTCATCGAGTTCTATAGGCCCCCAGGACCTGATTTTTAGGGTTTTGTAAAATAATTTTACAAAACCCTACTAGTTTCGCGACCAGTCTGTCCGTCTGTCCGTCCGTCCGTCCGTCCGTCCGTCCGTGTGTCACAGCAGTTTTTCCCGGTAACTACTTAAGCTAGAAACATTAAATTTTGTGTGTAGGTGTAAAGTGGTGATCTCTTCAAAGTTCAACTACAAAAAAATTTTAAAAGGTATTTAAGGGGGGTCTCCCCATATAGGAGAGTGACCCCCCGAAAAAAAAATGTCATTGAAGGTAGCCGATATGGGAACCAAATGAAAGGTCTTGATGGAAACTTTTCAAAACAGATCACAGTTTGGCAAAATTTGCTTCGAGGAGCGCACAGGGAGGGGAAATACACGAGAAATTTGTGTCCCCCCCTCACGATTGGACACCTGTGATCCGAAAAATCTGAAAAAAATCAGGAATGTAGGTCTTGGTGAGTACAACAACAACAAATACGTGAGAAGTCGCAATTCACTCAACTTTGTTAGTAATAGTATGATTTATCGATTTTATGTTTTCTTGAATAAAATCTTAACGTTACCCTTAAATTCATTGAAGTTCAGGACGTGAATGTCTATTTATAAGGTTGATCTATCCTGAAAGGTTCATAAAGATCGCATCATATTTAGCGATATTATAGCGTTTTGAATTTTCCTGTATTACTATGGAACAATATGCGCTGCATTTATTACTATGGCAACATATGGCTATGGAACAACATGCGCTTTTTACCGACTCAGACACTACAGTTTTGCTAGGACTTGCATGATTGAAAGGTGTCATGTATATCTTTGAGAATCGGTTCAGCTAGTGGTATCAGTAATCGTAAAACAAAATAGTGGCTGTTTTAAATGCGAAGATTGAATAATTTTGAGTTATTTTTTCCAAACTTCAACGTTTGAGGTGCATGCTTTGAACACTTGATTCATTTTAATGAATGACTGAAGATAAGTACCCACAATTAATACTCATAGGTGAAACAAGTTGAAAAAGAAGGATCGTAGTAGTCTTTGCGTATAGACGTCTTTTAAATCGCTCCTGTCAAAAGTTTTCAAAAATTAAATTAATTTTTTAAAAGCGTTAGTCCGAAGTTAATTTTTATCGGAAAAAATCTTATATTGTCGAAGTAATCGACTCAGGAAATTTCTATCGAATATTTTTACTTCGATTGGTAACGAAAAACAAATTCACAAAGAAAATTTCGCCGCTGGTATGGAGGAGTCCGACGGCTTCCCACCGTTGGGGCAACCTGGGGAAACGACGAATACAAAACTGGCGACAATCACCAAAAGAAAACATAACGAAGAAAACTCCGTAGATGGAGGGTGCAAGCTGCAAATAATAGCGGACAATCAACAAATGGCAAAATTGCAGAAAGAAAATGATGAACTAAGGCAAGAGATTCAGTCTCTCAAGGATCTTTTCAAGAAAGGGATGAAGCCTCAAAAGACGCAGCCGCAAAATCAATGGCAACAGGTAACAAAGCCGAAGAAAAGTGCAAAGCAAGTAAATCCAGAGGAAGTTCTAAGTGCTGGTGGCACCAACGAGAGCCAAAATTATTTTGCAGCGCTGGAGGAATTAACCGAAGATATGGAAATCGAAGAAAACATCGGAGGTAATTTTAATCAAGATAATGACGTTAATTTTATTCAATATTTAAAGAACAAAAATAAGGAGAAAAAACCAGCCCGCAGTTCTGCTGGTTCCTCTGAAAAAGCTTCCAACAAGACAGAAAAAGTTCCGCCAATCAACGTGTTCGGACAAACCGGGAAAGATATGGTTCGGCTATTGGCAGCCGAAAATAAACTGGCCAATTTCGAAATAAAGAGTTAATGCCGAAAAATTAACTATAAGGACAAAATCACTGGTTGATTTCAAGTCAGCAAAAGATGCGCTGGTTTCTGGGGAGGTTCCACACTTCACCTATACCCCAAAAAGTGAAAAAATCAGAACTTCTTGTTGAAGGGTTTGGACAGCGGAGAGAATACGGTCGATCTTCTTCAGGTGCTCAAGGACGCTGCACTAGATATTGATTTTGTTTCAGTCAAAGCCTTTGCGACAAGAAGGTCGACCATAGAAAGGAAGAATTTACCACTTTACCTGGTACAAATTGCAAATAAGAGCAGTCCAAGTGCCCTTCAACAAATAAGGTACTTGAATTTCAGAGTGTCGAGGTGGGAACGCCTCCAAAAAAGAGAAGTCAACCAGTGTTACCGGTGTCAAAGATTTGGACATTCGGCTGCCTATTGTGCCATGCACTATCGTTGCGTTAAATGCAAAGACGTTCATGCTCCCGGTGAGTGCAAATTGGCTCAGACGAAGCCTAAAGAAAAATTATACTGCGTTAACTGCGGTGTTTTTGGTCACCCAGCATCATATCGAGGCTGCTCCCGATATCAAGACGCAAAAGCTAAATTTGCTCCAAAGCAAACACAAGTACACCGTAATATCATACCTTCCAACTTCGTCAAGCCCGGAGTATCATTTGCACTCGCCGCCAGAGGACCAGCAGAAAATGCTGGAAATAATGTTAATAATGTAAATGGCAATAATGAGCTGCTTCTCAAAATTTACCAGCAACTTAATTCTTTATCGGAGAGAATCGACAAACAAGATTCAAAAATTAACTTTGCTTTTCAGCGTTTAGGTCTTTCAAATGCCTAATAATAACTTGTCATTCAGTCATATTCCCATGGATAGGCTTCGCCTCATATCGATCAACGTCAACTCTGTCGTTGCTATCCATCGACGTGATTATCTCCTTGAATTTGTTGTTAAGCAAAAGCCTGACATCATACTTCTCACTGAAACCCACCTCAATTCATGGCATTCCATGGCATTCAAAGATTTTGCATTCGTAAGAAACGATAGGGTAATAGGTGATGGGGGAGGTGGCACCGGCATATTGGTTAGAAGACCCTATTGTTTCCAAAATATTGAAAAAGTCGAATTCAAAAACTTTGAATTTCTTGAAGTGTCCGTCATCAAAATTTCACTGCCAGGTGGGGATAACCTCTTCGTTATCTCTGCCTATGCAACTGGTCAAAATGTTCTCAAGTTCAAGGAGGAACTCAATCCCTTGTTTGAAAGACTCGAATTGAACAGGCTGCATAGTTATTATATTTTTGCCGGTGACCTGAATGCCAAGCATACATCATGGCTAAACGCCACCAATAATCCAAGAGGTGTATTCCTGAAGTCATGGATAACAGAGAACCAAATTGAATACAGGTGCAACCCATATGGGTCGGAGTTCCCAACATACCCTAGGACAAATTCATATTTGGACCTCTGAATTGCTGACGCAAGACGTGAATTCAGCTTTAATAGTCCTCAACGGAAACTGCAGGTACTTCCTTACGATAGCGACCATAACGCAATTGTAATGGAAATCAATCATCAAAGGGATGATTTCTTCCTCATTCCAGTTCAACATGAAAACCATCGGTTGAATTTCAAAAAAAAACAGACTGGGGAAAGTTTCAAAAGAAGTTTAATCGGGAGTACCAGAAGCAATGTCCCTCTTCTGATGATGGCAACGCTTGCTCAATGGTTCCTAATAACAGAAATCTAACTGACGATGAAATAGATCTCTATTTGTCGAAGTTAGAGAAGCTGACGTTAGAAACGATTGAGAAAGTCGTTCCCAAGATTAAACATCGAAACAATATGGAAGGATATGAAACACCAACCATCGCAAGGTTGAAATGATTGAAAAGCCTTCTTCTCACCCACGTCAACAATATTTATCGACGATTTTTGGACTACAACCATCCCTCGTTGGCTTTGTTGAAATTACACCTGAAGAATGTCCGGAACTTAATCCGTTCATACTTCAGGAGTGAGGTCAGCAATCAATGGGCGGAAAAACTGAGGGATATTAGCCCACAGGACCCAGATGGCGTTTTCGCGAAAGTGAATAGCTTATTCCGCAGGAAGTCTCGAGTGAAGGTATCGAATCTTGAAGTCGCTAGTGATGAGATAAATCTTCTCGATAGAGCTGGTATCGAAATTGATAGTACGACTCCGGATAGATATGGAAACAGGATTATATGTAATGGATTGCAGAAATTTGCCCTGATTGGAACACATTTTGAATTGGTCCATCTGCCAAACCCAGAGAGAAGGAATGAAATATTTTCGGAGGTCGTTGAAGCAAAAGTTTCCGACTTCAAATCAAGCCTGAACGGCCAATCAATTCTTCATTTCGATGAAACATTAACATCTGACCTCATACCGAGTTTGAATCTTATTGATTATTTTGTCAGCTATGAAGACTTGTGTTTCATATTTCACAGAATAAACAACAAAAAATCATGTGGTACTGACGGTATTCCAAATATAGTTCTCCGACATTTGCCTGAGGTTGCTATTAGGAATTATTGCATATTGTTCAACAACATGTTGAACAATTCATATTTCCCAAATGAGTGGAAAAAGGCTAAGGTATTTCCGATCTTGAAGAAAGGAGAAGAATCTTCATGCGCTAAAAGCTATCGCCCAATCAGCTTGCTGCCTAACACCAGCAAGGTGTTTGAAGTGATATTCAACAGAGCATTAAACGCCCACATTGAGAAATATGAGTTGATGCCGAAATGCCAATTTGGTTTTCGTGCCAGGCATTCGACCATACATGCAATAAGGAAAGTAACCTCAGACATCTGTTTGAAACTAAACAACTTCGATACGGTGTGGTTAGATGGACTAGTTTTCAAACTTCTTCAGGACAGGTTCCCCAGACACCTTGTCGCCATGATGTGTAATATGTTATACGGGAAATCATTTGTTGTAACTGATGGAAATCTGACAACAATGCGCGAATTCAAGGTCTTGAATGGTCTACAGCAGGTAACAGTTACTGCGCCCCTGCTTTTCTCAATCTTCATTCGCAAGCTATTGAACAGCTTTGATTTTAATGTCTCGCCAACGCCATCATTGGTGGCGTTTGCTGATGATCTGATCATCTATACGGCAGACCGAAAAGCTACAATAGTTCAGAGCAATCTTCAAAAAATGTTTGATGATGTGCAGCTTTACACCGACAATTGGCGAATGAAAATCAATGCGCAGAAGTGCGAAACAATTTTGTTTCGGACAACACTGCAGGGGGCCAGTCAAGGCCTGAAACGTAATTGGAAGGATTTCCACATTATGGCTGGTGAGAGTAGTTCAGAACGGGTTCCACATAAATCCTGTGTTCGATACCTCGGTGTTCATCTCGATCAGTATCTGTATTATACTGAATATGTCAAAATCATGCTCAGTAAAGCACTAAAAGTAGTCATGGCTCTTCGGCGACTCTTTCATTCCAGATACATTGATCAAAAAGTCAAAGTTATTTGTTACAAGACCCTGGTTAGGCCAGTTTTGACATACGGATGCCAGATCTGGTACAACCAGAGTGCTAGTACAATGGAAAGATTCAGAGTTTTCGAAAGGAAATGTCTTCGTGCATGTACTGGTTTGTACAGAAAGCCTGAGACGGATTGGAAGCACTATATATCGAATAGAAAAATTTATCAAACCGCTCAAGTGACAAGAGTCGATATCTTCATATTGAAACTTCTTCGGAATAATATCGCAAGATCTGTAACTGTGAGTGAAAACCCTTGGATTTCACAGCCGTTCCACCCTACAGACGGGTATATTGTGACTTGCCTCACTACTGGCTTCGTTCCTCCAGAAGCATTCGTGTATTTGGATATGAATCGATATGTTTTTGATTCTGACGGCGTCCCAATCATATATCACATATACCGACGGGCCACCGATAAGAAGATAAAATATCCTCCAAATCTGAGTTCACGAGACCAACAATTCCAATGGAGATACTCATTTGCTAGATTCGTTGAGGCTGGTCGGGCTGAGATGGAGCAATCTAGGTATTGGTGGCTGAATGACAATGTCTAAATTATTCGTGTTTATTTTCTGTTTTTGTGCTTTTTCTCATTACTTAGTTTTTTAAAATTCATGTCATTATTGCTACATCTAGTATTGTTGTTTATTTGTATTTTAAATTAGGTAAAGGTTTCAATATAAGGTAACGTTTTTTTTTTTTTTTTTTGATTGAACTCATTTAGAATTAGGGTGTAACATATTAGGTATAGGATATAAGTTCATTGTTGTGTTAGTATTGGGAGCGCAAATTAGTAATGCGGGATTGACAACAGATGGCGTAGTTCGGGATATACCCATCAGACAACTCTGAAACTATATTCATGTCATAACCTCATTCCATAGCTTTCATTTTCAGTATGTGTCATTTGTGTGTCATTTGGCCGGAGTGTAAACAACATAGTTTTTTTGGCTCTCAATATGTCAAGTTTTGTGCCCATAAAGCAGCATTTGCGGGAAGTTTTGATCTACTTCTTTAATTTGGAGAAAAGTGCAGCTGAATCGCATCGATTACTCTCCGAAGCTTATCCGGAGTGTGCTCTTTCGATTTCAACGTGCGAGAGGTGGTTTGTGCGTTTCAGAAGTGGTGATTTTGATGTGGAAGACAAAGAACGTCCAGGACAGCCGAAGAAGTTTGAAGATACTGCATTGGAGGCATCACTCGATGAGGACTCATGTCAAACGCAAGAAGAACTTGCCAAATCGTTCGGAGTTACACGCCAAGCCATTTCCCATCGATTGAAACTATTGGGAATGATTCAGAAGCAAGGACATTGGATACCGTACGAGTTTAAGCCGAGAGACGTCGAAAGGCGGTTTTTCACTTGCGAACAGCTGCTTCAAAGGCAACAAAGGAAAGGTTTTTTGCATCGCATCGTTACTGGTGATGAGAAGTGGATCCACTGCGACAATCCCAAGCGAAAAAAATCATATGGTTACCCCGGTCATGCCTCAACATCGACGGCAAAGCCGAATATCCATGGAAAGAAGCTTATGCTGTGTATTTGGTGGGACCAGCTGGGTGTCGTATACTATGAGCTGCTGCAACCGAGTGAAACGATCACAGGAGCTTCGTATTGAACTCAATTGATGCGCTTGAGCCGAGCATTGCGTGATAAACGGCCACAATATTTGGAAAGGCACGACAAAGTGATTTTGCAGCACGATAACGCCGTATACCCATAAAAACTTATTTGGAAACACTCCTACCCCACCCGCCGTATAGCCCAGACATTGCTCCTTCTGATTACCACTTGTTCCGATCGATGACGCATGACCTGGCTGATCAGCATTTTCATTCTTATGAGGAAGCCGAAAATTGGGTCGGTTCGTGGATTGAGTCAAAAGACGAGTCGTTTTTTCGTCGCGGTATCCGTATGTTGCCAGAAAGATGCGAAAAAGTAGTGGCTAGCGATGGACAATACTTCGATTGATCAGTCTGTTACAATTTTTTTTAAAATAAATTCTCAAAATTTTGAAAAACTCCCGCATTTTTAATTTGCGCTCCCAATAGTATAAGTAATTTTTGAATAATGCTGATTGGTTTTTTCTCCTTTTTCCAATTGAATCAAAAAATATCTAATAATATTAATTAATTTAAATTTGCAAGAGTATTTTTTTCATTAAATGTGTTTAACTGTTAACGTATAAATTTAGAGAGCCATTCGGGCCATTAAGTTTTTTATAAGTTTATTGTTTGGAATTTGCTTTATGTTCTTTTAAAAATTTATAACGATTGGTATTAAATAAAGTGCTTTTGACTTAGACTTTGACTGTGAAACAAGTTGAGGAGACAAGAGAGAGGTCCTAGCAAAAGGGTTTTGTAACCATTCTGGGATTCGAAAAAATTGGCCATGAATCGATGATAACAGTACAGGAGAGTGGCCCCTGAAAAAAATTCATCAAACGTAGCCGATATGAGTATGAAATAAAAGTTTTCATGGGAGCTTTTCAAAACAGTTCTTAACCTGTCAGTTTTTGCTTCAGTGGGGGCACAGGGGGGAAATACATGAAAAATGTGTTTCCTCCGTCGCGGATGGACATCTGAAATAATTATCAATGGAGATATTTATGAGTATAACAATACTAAAAACCTCAGAAGTCAAAATTCATTCAACTTTGTTAATAATAGTATGATCTTCGTATTTCATATTTTCTCCAATAAAATCGTCTTTGACATGTTTCTTGATTTGATTCGATCTGGTGACTGCATTTTGTAAATTGAATACAAAATCCCTTCTGACATGAGCGTAGGTCTGTTCACCCAACTTGTTTTATTTTTATATATGAATAAGAGTTTACTTGACGTAGTAACAGTGATTAAATTTTAAAATTCTACATCCAATCATTTAAACATAATCTTTATCTTGAATCCGATGATTGTTCCTTCCCACGCAAAATGTAGCAAAAATAATTATAATTCATCAAAATTAATTATTTGAAGAATCCCCTCAATTTGAAACTTATTCAAATGTCCCTACTTTATTTATATAATAAACGGAAACTTATGAGGATATTACCAAGTAGAAAAGAAAAGATAATAAATCTTAAGGCTTAAGATTGAAAATGTCAGTTAGATCTGGTCATTGATCACAAGCTGTTTTAAATCTATCTATAGTAATTCATGCAGGCATAGAAAATATATTGTTCAATAGAAATCCTAGAAGAAGGTCAGCCGATGTGTAGTTCAAAAGGTGAAACTTGATCGCTCACTATACCACGACATATGCACTCTGTAGAGTGCGCTGCACATTCTACTCGTACTTGTCTAAAAACTGCAAACTGCATCATTGCAAGTATTTTATGGTTCTTTCATTCAGTGCTTGGGAAGATTAATTGAATATTGTCGGTGTTATTCAAAATGAATTACCTACGCCAGATTATGTAAACTATAAAATCAAAGCGCGTTCAAAGACGCTGATGATAAAGGCGAGCGGAATGGCTGCACTTAAAATTATCTAAAAGGAAGACTTAACAAGAAGGCGGCAAAGGCTTACACAAGAAAGAATTTTACATCAATGAAATCAATTATATTCATTTAATCTGCAGAGGTTTCGAAACAATTAGGTTCACATTTAATTTCTTCGAATTTTCGTAAGTTAAATAAATCCAATTTTCATGTGCAACTACCCGCAGCAACTAATTATGCAGTTTCCTCGTAGCTACAGAAAATAAATCGTAAGGAAAATTCATAAAACTTAAATATCCTCAAGCTCATCCTGTCATGGAGCTCGGGGAAATTAACACGCGGCTATGTTTAATTATTTTAAACGTGAGAAAACTATTCATGGTTGAAGTTAAGAACGCGTTCAAGTGCAATTTAGGTGAAATATTTCGTTTAAGGCGCCGCCGCTTGGTTTGGCTTCCATCGTGGCAGCGAAAGGTGCATGAAAAGATCCCCGTGTGCACTTAAGTGGAAAAGTTTAATAAGCAATTGAATATTAGACGACATGGAGCTTAAGCGCTGCGATATATCATATGAACCACGTCAAGTTTGCTAGATGACTTAATGGTTCGCGCTATATTTAATTAGGAGGATAATTAAGTGGTTTTTAAGAGAATTGCTATCATTTTTCACTGCGAGAACCGTTAAAGTAGTTTGTTCAAGATAAGTGCTCACAAAATGAGGGTAAGATGTATTTGAAAAATGTGTAAAGATCACGATGGAATTTTTGGGAATAGAAAACTTTTAGAAAAGAAAAAAAACATAGAATAATAAGCCACAGATAAAAGATTGCTAGCTGAATCAATGCATTCTTTCCAACAAATAAACTCTACCCTAGAACAAGCTAATATTGCTCGGCAACAAAAACCCGTGTAGAAATGCAATTTAACAGTGATTAGGCCCAGGAATATGG
The DNA here is from genome assembly GCA_963969285.1 of Odontomyia ornata. Classification (NCBI taxonomy): domain Eukaryota; kingdom Metazoa; phylum Arthropoda; class Insecta; order Diptera; family Stratiomyidae; genus Odontomyia; species Odontomyia ornata. The sequence continues at coordinate 90,021,998 of OZ017738.1, read as the reverse complement.
GCCTAATGCGGATTCCGTACTAGGCTCCATTGCCAAACGTAACGCATTACTCCACCACTGTCAAAATTTAGAACTGATGGCACTTGCTTAACCAATTGCTGATTTAGGCAGTGACGGCGCTTACCTAAACTGTTCCTAATGTAGGCTGCAATGAGGCTTACCTAACAGTTCCTCATTTAGGCCGTGATGAGGCGTGCCTAAGCAATTCCAACTTTAAGTAGTTATGGGGCTCTTTAATCCAAACATCCACAATCCGAACGCCGCCTCTCCCATACTCAAGAAGCTACAGTGTACATTACTGTTTTCGCGCCCAGTCACTCTCCATTGTCAAAGAAAATTATACATATGTGTTGTATATTGAAGCGTGTATAATGTTTACATCTACTGGTACAGTACCTTAGTTATATACTACGTCATCTACTCGTATAACGTCTCTGAAACGGAAACATAACGCTTTAAACATGGACAAGAAAATAGAGATCATAGAAAGACTTAAGAATGGTGAAAGTGGTGTGTCGTTAGCCAGAGAGTATAGTGTAGGTAAGTCAACATTAAAAACAGCAAGTTGCCACAATGCACTACGCTTGTAAACAAGATAGTAATGAAGGGCCTAAAACTGGGAAAACCTCAAAAGCAGCCAATAATGAGGCTTTTGGGAGCTTGGGTGAACCAATATCGGGTCCACTTCTTTGTGAAAAGGCTCTTGAATTCAATGAAAAACTCAACGGGCCTATTGACTTTAAGGCTAGTAGTGGCTGGCTGAGTAAATTTAAGCAACGGCGTGGAATAAGACAACTCTATGTTCAAGGGGAAAGCTTATCTGGTGATAATATGGCTGCAGAAGCATTCGGCAAAACATTTAAAGAAACTGTAGCTGATAAGGGTGTAATGATGTAACAATACAGACTATTCAATCAATAACAATACATGTCATTACATCATCAATACAATACATATCATAATATCATATTAATGATGTGACAATACATATCATTTAATAATTTAATAGTACATATCATTCAATCGATTTATGCTATGATGCATATATTCTCAATGCGTTTCATTCTTAATATTTACATGTATCATATTCATATTCACATTCTTAATTTTCTGCCTTTATTTACGATCGTAAATAAATTGAATGTGAAATGAATATGAAACCCATTTCATTCACACATGTAATATGAATCTCATATGAAGACTCATTAGTAAAACCTATTCACAACAAATGTGTGAACTAAGAGCTATTTTTCCTTTTTCATCGATGATGACACGCGACACTCGAGTTTATAGATATAGTACAGTAAATATAGCACGAAAAAATAGGTTTGGTCTAAGAAATGACCTACTGGGATTTGACTTGATAAATCGGTAGGAGGGCATAAAAAAAACTTAACTTCAGATTTCCGAAGTGATCCCCCCCCCTGCTTTTGAGAAAATCCAAAAACATTTTGAAACGCATTTTTCTCGGAATCTATGGATTTTAGAGAAAAGTTTATTTAACAAAAAATGTTCATGACACTGTTATCTACATTTTATCTCATTGGAGCAAAGTCGTCCGACTTAAAATACAAAAAGTAGGTGGCGCTAAAGTATCAAAAAAGTGGTTTTTTGGCGTTTTCAATAAAAAAATTATTTTTTTATAATAATGTAAATGGGAAAGTTGTTCGTCATAAAATTATCTACAATTTTCGTTTAAACAATTTTTTTGTAAAACTTACCGTTAACGAGCTGGAGCTTGCCAAAGTGTAAAAGTCGTACATTTATATGCCGCGCCGATGCGTGTATTCCATTCATTTTATCGAAACATTATTTTTCGATTAATAGACCGTAATGTTTACTTAATATTCTCATTTTTAACAATAATTTTGATAAAAAATTAATAATAGTAACCTTTTAGTACTGCTTGTTGTAAACGGTCAACATTGAATTAAAACAAATGTAACTGAAGGTAGTAGTAAAAGATTCACACAAAATGTGACGACTAATTTTTTGTTGATTTAAAATTCGTAACTAGTTATTTATTAATTTCAAGCATTAAACTTTACATTGTGTGATTTTATTGTGACAGAAATTTAACTGGTAATACTTGCAACGAATTTTTTCCCCGATGACGCGTGGTATATCACGAGTAAGTCTTTCTTTTTCATCTTTTACATTTTTCTTTCGAGAGGCGTAAAATGCATCTGACAGTAATTTTTGTCCAGCTTCACTTTGAAAAAATATGACATTTCCTACACCCATTACATTGGTCGTGATAATCTTATCCTTATAATGTTCCTGTAATCGTAATGTGACAGTGTGTATAGAAGGCTGATCATCTTCGGGAATTAGTTTAAGGAGGTCCTTTATGGCGAATTGACATACATCCCGATTTTCAGCGATGAAGGAAAAGATAATTTCCATGACTTTATCGAATTTTGTTGTTGGACGTCCAAGTTGTTGGCCACATTCATTATTCCGTCTTTGAAGATTTATATAACATTTCCTATGGTACCGAGCTTTCGCTTGTACCAAATCGACATCTTTTATTTTATGTCTAATAAGCTTACTTTGTTCATCCTTTCGGGGTGTTAACATCTTCATCAGGGTATCATGAACAGAAGATCCTTTCACTTCACAAGTGTCCTTTAAGAAGTTTTGTCCTTTGCAGCCGCATAGAAAACATACGTTTGGATTCAAGACTGGGACGGTTGGTTGCGACTCCGTTGATGGGCCAGGCTCGGGTTAATCGTTTTCCTCGTCATCCTTTCGAATTCTGAAAACAATTATTCTCAATTTAACGTCAAAATAATGGACAGTGATTTAACACTAAAAGCTGGAAGGAACATTTTGTACCACTCTTTTCAATCAACATGGTACTTATTGTTTTTGTCTTTGTCTTACTTCCGCTCCGGCCTGCCTGTCCAGTGTTAATCACAGATTAACAAATTGACAAAAGAATAGAAAATTATGTAGCGTTTTTTTTTTCAAATTAAAAGTTTGCAACATGGGCTTCAATGTGCTTTAGTTTTGAATCAAAGTAGTTTTTAACAATTCATTGATTGCTTTATGCATTTGTTTGTCAAGTAAAATTTATAAAAATTAGCCGGAATGTAACTGTCTATTATGTCTATTATTTATCAAATTGAAATAATTAAATTGCAATGAAATTTAAATACGTCTTTGTTTATTATAAGTACAGTTTTTGCGAAATTTAAAGTTTTTAGGGTTTTGTACTAAAATACAAAACCCTATTGTAATCGATTTTGTCTGTCCGTCTGTCCGTTCGTCTCATTCATTTTACAAATTAAGTTATCGTTATCGTATTGGTAAATATTTATACTGTTTTTTTTATTAAGTTTTGATAAGAATTTATATTGCATATAAATACCTTCTCCACTCTTTTCGAGCAGCAGCAGCTGCAGCACAACGTGAATCTGAGTAACGCTTATGGCAATGGATGTGGACCACGACCGCGTTGCTTTCATTTTCAAGAAATTTTTGGATGTCAGAATCACCTCTGATTTTGCTTGCTCTTATCAGCGTCTTTCGAGCTTTTGGCCCCACGGTGCTCTTATCATTCACATCAACACTTTTCTCACAAACGAAACACACTTCCATTTTGAGAGAGCAAAGTGTAGATGCCTTTACTCTTCAAAACGCACATGGCAACTGAAAAATGTACGCCAGTGAGGGTTTAGGCAGATGCTAGAAACCGGTCCTTTGTCCAAACTATGCCGACCGGCCCGGCGAAAGTGAAAGGAACCGTTAACTATGCTGCACTGCATCTTTTCGTCTACAGCTCGTTAACGGTAAGTTTTACAAAAAAATTGTTTAAACAAAAATTGTAGATAATTTTATTTTTATCTGAAGTTAAGTTGTTTTTATGCCCCCCTATCGATTTATCAAGTCAAATCCCAGTAGGTAATTCATTAGACCGTAAATGCTATATTTACTGTACTAATATGGGTCAATATTGGCTGCATGTCGATCAAGTGCATGACGATGAATCATATGAGTTCATGTGTGTGGTATTTTTCTGCATGTTAAATTTATGAGTAATAAATTAGAAATTAGGACATTTTGAAATTGTAAATAAGAAATTTATGAATCATAGATTTCTTTGTTACATTTGGTTTGTAAGTAAAGAAATTGTATAAATACTCATAATTAATAAGGAAATACAATCAGTATATTGAAATCGCTTGTAGAGAAAGTTATTTTCTATTTCTGCGGAACCGCTGCGACTCGAAGCGAGTTATAGTACTGTTTCACATTAGTAACCATGGCGCTAATGGAGTTCAAGATTCCACGCCAGAAATCTCTGCCGCTTGGATAGGTATTTTCAATTAAAAGTAATATTTTATTAGAAGGTTAAATTCTACGAAACATTATATGGCGATCCTGGCCTACCGGACAAGGAATTAATTGAATACGAGGATGCGGTTAACGCAGGATTAACCGAAGAAGATAAACGAATTGTTAATGAGGCGTTCGAAAAATTGGTAAGGCAGGCTGAGGAATACAAGCCTGTGCCCATAAGGAAAATCGAGCATCCTGCACCACCTTATGTACCTACGAAGATAGGTACACCAGACTTCAGAGGACCTGAGCCACGCAACATTGAGCAATATAAGCGGAAGAAGGTTAGCAAGGAACAGGATATCGAAGCAACTATACCGAAGAAACGTCGACCAAGAGGAGGTAGAAGAACAAAGCTGAAGCGCGAACTAGCGGACTTACACAGAATCATCCGGATATCGGTTGGAGAGCAGAAACAACGGTTACAGCAAAAGCTATTAGACCTCAAACCAGAACGAAGATATTGGGACCAAAATGGGCAATAGCTGTTCTGTTCAAAGTACGTTTGTAGAGCAATATCAACAATCGTTGGTGACGACGGGTGCATTTACGATAGGATTAATTGTATTTTACTTTTATAACAAACACAATAAGAATTATGTTGTTAAAAGATTAAATAGAAACATTAATGTATGATTAAAAGCACATAGAAATGCACATATAATTAAATTGATAGTTATCCTTATTTTTTTTTGTTATTATTGAAAGAACTTCATGTTATACTGATTAAATTTTGGCATTTATGGAGCAGTTACAACTAATTGTACTTGAAAATGAAAGGATCCTTAGTAACTTGAAAAAATGTGCAAAGAGTTTGTATACATTTGAGACTCTTCACGCAAAATTAGAAGAATTGAAAATTAGGAGAGAAAAGTTCAATAATACGCTTAAAGTTTGTAGTGAGGAAGACTCTACAATATTAGATCTAAAATTAAAGTTCAGGGCTCAATCGTCAATCTTAGAAGGAGAAATTTGGCTACAGCTGGGTAAACAAGGATACTCCATAGAGGCAGATTCTAAAGAAGAATCCATTAGCGAGGATTTAGAATTGAGTTTACCGTTTCTCGAGGAAAACTTTACAATGGCTGATTTTAATCTAGAAACAGCTATGAAATTGATCCCTGTCTTTGATGGCAAATATAAGGAATTAGATCCTTTCCTTAAGATTTTAGAAATTTTACACGCAACTCTGTCAGCTAATGCAAAAGCTAGCTAAATAGACTTTGTTGTAAATATAAAATTGAGTGCCACCGTCAGACTTTCTTTGGCAAATACTTCTGTTTCTACTTTTGACTCTTTAAAATCAGAGTTACAAAATCGTTACAAAAGTAATAAAACTGTCCCGCAAATTTATACACTTTTGAGTGGTACTTACCAGAAAAAATCTTCCGTAAGCAACTACAAGGACAAGATTCTGAATTTAGTTGATGAACTTAATCAACTGCAGATTCAGGAATTAGGTAATCAAGTTTCCGCTAACGAAAAGAAGATAATAACGCAAATGAATGACACCTATGCACTAACTGTTTTCAAGAACGGACTAGGTGATCAGCTAAGAAGCACTATTTTTTCGGCAAGACCGAAAAGCTTTGCTAAAGCCGTGTCTCTTGCGCAAGAATTAGAAAATGCAGAGGCGCAAGCCACCAATAGCGTGATGCATTTCACTAATGACTCAGATAGAAAAGGTAGAAAGCAAGGTAACCGCTATAAGAAAAACAGAGGTCAAAGATATAATTCGAATAATAATGATGCAAACAATTATAATAGCAATCGCAATTATAATAGCAGCAACACCAATAGTGGTAATGGTAATGAAACGAACACTCGTTACCAAAGTAACCAAAACAATGATAATTATAGAGGTCGTAGACGTAATAGAAGAAACAATCATAGGAATGACAACTATAATAATAACGGTAATAGGAATTACAATAGTGAACGAAGGACTGTACACGTTGTTACCGATCAGGGAAACGTGCAAGGCTCCGGAGAGGATCTTCAGAACCTCCCGGATCAAAGAGTTCAAAACTAGAGAGAAAAATATTTAGAATTACCGAAAATTGTACAAATTTTGTAAGAATCTATAATTGTAATTCAGGAAGATATTTACTATTTTTAATCGATACCGGAGCAGATGTGTCGATTTGCAAAGAAAATATTCACTTTAATTTAGAGAACTCGATAGATACTAATAATAAAATTAAGTTAACGGGCATTACCAGAGAGATAACTACATCTCTGGGTACAACTAATCTGGACTTAATAATTGGGAATTATAAATTAAAAGAATCATTCCATGTTGTGCAAAGCAATTTCCCGATAAGCACGGATGGAATCATCGGTAGAGACTTAATGGTCCATTACTTGTGTAAAATCGATTACGAGACGTTTACAATAACCTTCAACGTAAACGATGAAGACATCATACTACCAATGGACACACGAAGACAGGAACAGTCACAGATAAATATTTCAGCCAGAACTGAGACGAATGTCCCTGTTAACATAGAAGTTTCTGAGGATAGTATTGTCCTTAACACAGAAATACAAAAGGGTGGTTTTTGTTGGAAATACTATCATACCTGCAAAAGGGGTTCGACACATAAAAATATTGAACACTAATGACGAAGACATTGTCATAAGGAACTTTAATGTTGAAGTAGAACCATTAAAACACTATAACATTTTTATGTGGGAAAAACAAAGATATACCAAAGACAGATTCAAGGAGCTTATAGAGGTTATGAACAAAGATATTCTAGACAGACCCGCAATGCGTAATTTACTTGAGATAATAGAAAATTTTCAAGATGTGTTTCATTTGGATGGAGAAAAATTAGAATCAAATAATTTTTACAAGCAGAGGTTACAAACCGTAGATAAAAATCCGATTTATATTAAAAATTATAGATTGCCACAATCCCAAAATGAAGAGATCCTACAACAATGGCATCATAGAACCATCAATAAGCCCATACAACTCACCTCTTTTGGTTGTACCAAAAAAGAGTGCAGATGGAAAGGCTAAATGGCGACTGGTTGCGGATTTTAGACGACTTAATGACAAGATTGTCAGCGACAAGTTTCCTTTGACAAGACTTGAAGACGTCTTAGACAAGTTGGGTAGAGCGAAATATTTCTCTACGCTGGATATGACTAGCTCTTTTCATCAAATTGAACTTGAGAAAGAGTCTAGACCATTGACGGCATTCTCCACCAGTGATGGACACTACCAAATTAAAAGATTACCTTTCGGATTGAAAATTTCATCAAACAGCTTTCAAAGGATGTTGACTATAGCTCTTAGTGAGTCACGAAGCATTCCTGTATGTTGATGACATCATAGTATTTGGTTGCAGCATCAAACATCATAACGACAACCTTCGTAAAGTATTACAAAGACTGCGTCAGCACAATTTAAAATTAAATCCTGAAAAATGCCAGTTTTTGAGATCAGAGGTAGTGTACCTGGGTCATTTGATAACCAATGAAGGAATCAAGACTGATCCAGCTAAAAATGGTACTATCAAAAACTACCCTGTCCCGAAATGCAGACGAAGTACGCAGATTTGTGGCTTTCTGCAATTATTACAGGCGTTTCATTCCTAAATTGGCTGAAACGGCGAAGTGTTTGAATGCTTTACTAAAGAAGAATGTAACATTTAGCTGGACTGAAGAATGTCAGAATGCATACGATACTTTGAAGAGAAAATTGGTAGAACCTCCAATTCTTCAATATCCAAATTTCAACAAACCTTTCATATTAACGGTTGACGCTTCTAACTACGCTTTAGGCGCAGTCCTATCTCAAGGAGAAATTGGACAAGATTTACCAATTTCTTATGCAAGTAAATCTTTGGCTAAACACGATATTAACAAACCTACTATCGAGAAAGAACTCTTAGCCATACAGTGGGGCATAAACTTCTTTAGACCCTACCTCTACGGAAGAAAGTTTGTGGTTGTGACTGATCACAGACCGCTGGTATCTTTGTTTACACATAAAAATCCTTCGTTGAAACTTACTAGAATTCGTGTTGACCTGTCCGATTATGATTTGTCGATTGTATATAAACAAGGTAGTATGAATACCAATGCTGATGCATTATCAAGGATCGAGCTAGACTCTGAGACCTTAAAAGCAATGATACCTCCAGAAAATGATGAAACAGCGAAGAAGAAAATATTAGCTTTTACCAGGCAAATGGCCTCTAAAAATGAAAATCAAAAAAAGATAGTCGACGACGAGAGCACCAAGACATCGATAGAACTTGATCAACTCTATTGTTGGGATTGCACGAGTTTGTCAGACATCACCGGTGTCATGAAATTAAAATTTAATCTGCGCAGAGAAAATAAAGTTTCCGTTATACGTACAAAAGATATTAAAGAAGTGCACTGTAGCGATATATCTGATGTGAAATCCGTTTCCATCAGGAAGAAGCTAACAATAAAAGATGCTACCACAAGAAACAAAAATAATGAGATAATTGGCGATAATCCATATCCGAAACTCGTTTCGATTTTGGAGAAGCTATTGAGATTCGCGAATCGAGAAGGCATAAATGAACTCACATTATCTTGTGAAGATATTATTTTTGAGTCTATAGACAAAGTTATATTTAAAAGAATATTTAATATGTTGCAACATAAAACAAGTACGCAAAAGAAACTCAGAATCATGATATACAAACCACCAACTAAGGTAATAGATAAAACAAACCAAAAGAAGCTGATAGAAGAGTATCACAACGCACCACACGGAGGACATCTTGGGGTTCGCAAGACATTGTTAAAATTAAAACAACGATATTGTTGGAAAAATATGAACAATATGGTTAAGGTTCACATAAGAAATTGTGCAGCATGTCAGACTAATAAACAAGTAAGACATACAAAAGAAAGGATGGTCAAGACTGACACTCCATCAACAAGCTTTGAAACGGTACAAATAGACACCGTAGGTCCATTGAGAATTTCGAATAACTACCAATATATATTAACGTTACAATGCGAATTGACGAAATTTGTAGTTGCTTTCCCTGTAGAAAATAAGGAGTCACAAACAATAGCTAAAGGACTCGTAGAAGAATTCATATTAAAATATGGACATTTTAAAATACTCAAATCTGATTTAGGGACCGAGTTTACAAATAAACTAATGGGCGATATATGTAAATTGCTAAAAATAAAGCAAATTTTTTCAACTCCATACCATCACCAAACATTGGGTTCGGTTGAAAGAAACCATCGCGTACTTAACGAGTATATGTACTCTTTTGCAGATGACCAGCAATGGTACACATGGATTCCGTACTACACCTTTGCATATAATACTACACCACATGTAGACACAAATTATACACCATATGAACTAATTTTTGGAAAACTCCCTTACCTTCCAAATGATTTAATTGAAAATAAGGATAAAGTCTACAATCTTGAAGACTATTCTTAAGAGCTAAAGGTTAGATTAAGAACATCTATAACAAAAGTTAGGACCATAATACAGAATGTCAAATCCAAAAGAGTTCAAAATCAAATTTATACAAACCCTATACACATAAACATTGGAGATTTGGTATTTATCAGAAATGAGAATAGAAAGAAACATCAGCCTCCTTACGAAGGTCCTTTCAAAGTCATAAACATTGAAAATAGTAACGTAATAGTTGATATTAATGGGCTCCATAAAGCAATACATAAAGATAGAATAAAAGCATATAACGTTGTATCATAATAAAAACATTATATGACGTATAAGGATAATAAGAACACTTAATTCTAAGGAATCATCATAGTTTTTAATATAAGGATATATATAAACATTGAACAATATGTAAATAATAATTTTTTTTTTTTTAGATTCGTATTAAGATATTGAACTAAGCTCAATATATTAACACTCATCTTGAGGTTTAGGGTGTAATGATGTAACTATACAGACTATTCAATCAATAACAATACATGTCATTACATCATCAGTACAATACATATCATAATATCATATTAATGATGTGACAATACATATCATTTAATAATTTAATAGTACATATCATTCAATCGATTTATGCTATGATGCATATATTCTCAATGCGTTTCATTCTTAATATTTACATGTATCATATTCATATTCACATTCTTAATTTTCTGCCTTTATTTACGATCGTAAATAAATTGAATGTGAAATGAATACGAAACCCATTTCATTCACACATGTAATATGAATCTCATATGAAGACTCATTAGTAAAACCTATTCACAACAAATGTGTGAACTAAGAGCTATTTTTCCTTTTTCATCGATGATGACACGCGACACTCGAGTTTATAGATATGGGTCAATATTGGCTGCATGTCGATCAAGTGCATGACGATGAATCATATGAGTTCATGTGTGTGGTATTTTTCTGCATGTTAAATTTATGAGTGATAAATTAGAAATTAGGACATTTTGAAATTGTAAGAAAGAAATTTATGAATCATAGATTTCTTTGTTACATTTGGTTTGTAAGTAAAGAAATTGTATAAATATTCATAATTAATAAGGAAATACAATCAGTATATTGAAATCGCTTGTAGAGAAAGTTATTTTCTATTTCTGCGGAACCACTGCGACTCGTAGCGAGTTATAGTACTGTTTCACATTAGTAACCATGGCACTAATGGAGTTCAAGATTCCACGCCAGAAATCTCTGCGGCTCTGCCACTTGGATAGGTATTTTCAATTAAAAGTAATATTTTATTAGAAGGTTAAATTCTACGCTAGTTTCTTACTAAGCAAGAAGGACACCCACGAGGACGAAACATTATAAGGGGTTTTCACGGGAATATGTTTATAATGCTGATAAGACCGGTGTGAATTGGCGCTCATTCACAAGAAAATCTCTTGCATCCCAAAATGTAATTCGAGCTCCATTGCTGCTTATTGGTAAAAGTAAGAAACCCCGTTGTCTCAAAAACGTGACATGTCTACCAGTAACTTACAAGGACAAAAAAGCTCTTGGATGTCATCTGATATTTTCCTTTATTGGTGCTTGAACACATTTATCCCAGAAGTAAAAAAATTCCGAGAGAAAGAATCCAAAACAGGAAAAGTCGTGTTAATAATCGCCAACACCCCCACTCATCTTGACATTGACACTTTGAACAGCATTAATAAAGACTTCTCAGTTATGTTCCTTCCACCAAACATAACAGCTCTCCTCCAACCGATGGATCATGGTGTTATTGGGCAAACGAAGAGAATGTAAAGGAAAGAATCGCTTCGGTGACTACTTTTAGCAGAGAGAGATGCAGAAAGTGTGATTACGTTTACAAAGAGATTAAACCTTAAGGACTGTTGCTATATTCTGTTGGATTCTTGAGTAAATGTAACTGGAGAATAGCCAACGAAAGCCTAGAATAAGAAATGGCCTAAGTCTTTGAACAATGGAGTCTTAAATACAAACTGTATTGAAGAAGAAGAAGACTCTAAGATCGTTGGTGATATTGTTGATCTTTGTCAGGCTATGCCTGGGTTTGAAGAGTGTGACGTGGCTGATGCAACAGAGTGAATCAAGAGTGACAAGAATGATCCAGGATACCAAATTTATAGTGAAGATGAGATTGTTTCCGTCGTTACCGAGGAAAATGAATCTGATGACAGCAGTGATGAAGAAGAAACTTTTGATTCTGGACCATCCCATGCCGATGCTTTAACTGCATTCGAGACGGCAATGAACTGGTACGAAAATCAGTCCAAATACTGTTTACCGCAATTGATGGTCTTAAAAAAAATTTGAGACTTGGAAGCCAAAAAACGCACTTGGACATTAGTTCAAAGGAAAATGAGGGACTACTTTAACGTTTAAGACTTTGTCTGATTAGCTCATTGCTGTACTCTATACACAGTACAGTAGTTCTGTATTGTAATTGTATACTGTATTTACATATAGCGTAGGTATTTGTTTCTGTCAACAACAAAAAAATTCGGGATAGGAGCTCATGTTTAGAATATATTTATGTAAGGTATGATACTATGAGGTGTGACAATTGAGTAATTAGACTAATTTTATTGCCGTGCTTGTGGTAAACCTGCAAACTTGAAATTTTTTTCCCCTTTCCCGGCATCCTTCTCCTCTCTATTGATATATTTATCATTGCTCTCGCTTGTTTAATTCGCCTGCTGTGTCGTATTGAGTAGACGTATTTTGGTGGTGCTTGTCGCGAAAATGGAGAAACTAAATCAAGAGCAACGCGTCGCGATAGAGTTTTGCGCCTGATTGGTGGAAACAGCTTCATAAACGTACGCTAAAATTGCATGGGGATAGTGCTCTTAGTCATACTCAGGTGTTTTGATGGCATAACGAGTTCAAGGAAGGGTGTGGAAGCCCTCGTTGAACTCTTTATGCCATGAGGCGCGGAGCGGGAGACCAGTCAAGGTGCAGACTGACGCAGGTGCGCAGCGTGTGCGTACCCTAATCTATGAAGATCGGCATTTAACAGTTCGATATTTGGCCTCGGAACTGGGTATGAACCCTGAAACAGTCAGATAAATTTTAACCGATGATTTTGGGATGAAAAAGTTGTGCGCTAAGATGGTTCCAAAGAAACTTTCTGAGGAGCAATAGCAGCATCAAATGACTGTCGCAGAAGAATGTTTGGAGCAAGTGAAAAATGATCTGACGCTGCTTGATCGAGTTATTGCAGGCAACTAGAGCTAGTTTTTCCAATACGGTGGTCAATGGAACCCATTCTGAGTCAATTACGGACATCCCAGTCGTAGCATTCCAGAAATGTTACAAAGCATGGAAAATGCACTGAAATCTTTGTATAGCTGTCCAAGAGGACTACTTTAAAGGGAAAGGCAGAGTTGTAGAATAATTTTTAAATATACGGTTTTCATGGAATCAGTCTCAGTACTTAATTGTCACAGCTCGTAGGTTTAGAGATAAGCTTTAACGTTTATGTTAGGAATATTGTGTTATTATATTAGGTAAGATAAAGTTTTTGATTGAATTTGATTAGAATTAGATCAATACATATTAGATGTAGGACAAAAGTTCACTGTTCGGTTATGTTAACATTATAATTAATTTTTGTATGCTATGATATTTAATTTTGGATATTATATATATTTTTTTCCTCTTTACAATTGAGTCATAAAATGTCTAATAGTTTTAATTAAATTTAACCAGATATTATTTTTGGATTAAATGTTTTGGCCATTAAATTTTAGAATTTTTATTGCTCGGATTTGCTTTATATTCTTTGAAAATTTTTGACCATTAATATTGAAAAAAGCGCTTTTGACTTGACTTATCTGGCAACGCCAATAAATGAAATCAAGCAAAATAGTTATGTAGAAATAACTGTGTAATTATTTGTATATGAAGTAATCATATATTGATATGAATCATTCGGAAGCTGGCGTAATTTTTTTGTTGCCAGTTGCTAACGGTAGTTTCGATTCAGGTGCTAATATACGCTGCCATTCCATAGCTTTAGTTTAGATGGATTGGCAATCGTATTCCATAAAGTACTTACTGACAATGATTTTAATTTGAAATACAATATTTAACAAATTGTTTTATGCACCATATCAAAATCTTTTATAAAATACCTGCAACTTCGCCTTTGTAATAAAATGGCCGTCTTCTAAGCTGATCAATTTTTCAGCTGACAACAGTTGATATCGACGTCATCACTTATTTTGTTTTCTTTTGATCAGGTGAGTGAAGTGACACTTCTTCCCGTTGCAAACTTTTCAAATTGCATCTAGCTGTTCACAAACAGTTTCGCAGTGGAAGTTGCGTGTTTTATGGATCAAAAGATAGGGGAGCAAAGCTCTAAGCGTTTCATTAGGCATACTTATTTCACAAACTTTCCTTTCGCGGCAGTAAATTCTTCAACTTTCTGTCTTGTGGCACAAACTTTAGTGAATGATTTCGTATGTTTTAATACATGCAGGTATGTGAGCACAATTATTTTCCCTACAGTTACGCTCACAAAAATTTAACAATTCAAAACAAAAGGTTCCCACTTACAAAACTATTTTTGAAAGTCCGATGCACAAGTTGAGGTGCGACTCGAATAAATGTCACTTTATTGACAAAAGCAAAAGTGCATAGCTGTTACAGTGGCGGACTTACATATGGTGCCGCCCTTACGCACAAGTATGCCTGTCGCCCCTTTTTGTTTCAACAATAAAGGAAACGCATCAAGATCAAAGGCTATTTAATTTTTTCTCGTAGGTGCACTTTTATTTATGGTAGAGTGAAATAAATTATTTTCAAATTTTATGAATACAGAGAAAAGCATGTGAATAAATTAATCGCTGGCAAGTCGATTAAAATTTTCTACCTCTACTTAAAATTGTGTTTATACAACGCATTTTGATTTTCAAAATTGATTTCCATGCATTTTTTTTATATATGATAGAAACATTTTATGTATTATAAGATTAATAATATCGTTTAACGTAACTATCATGAAAATATTTATGCCTTCAGTTTTTCATTTGTTAAAAATTTAAAATAAGACAACTCACAATACTTGCATGTTTTATTTATTACGCGTAAGATGTGATACTTTTTTTTAACAAAACAAGAAAAAATTCACTTAAATTTATATTTTTTGCTTTGGTGTAATACTTGATAATGATAAAAGAATATTGTAAAATGTTATGAACAAAGAATATTGACATCATATGTAGATCATAAAGTATTATTTAATTTTAAGTTTTACCACGCAAAAAATAAAATTCTTAAAGTATCATGAAAGTATATTATTAAATAAAGCGTTTAAACCTTACTTTCATAAGAGAAATTTCCTCTATTAATTGTTCCAATCTAAATTCTTCATTATTCAGAATCTCGGCTTCAATGTTAAGAATCGCCAGAGAATTCAATTTTTTTTCCTTAAGGGTAGAACCTGAATATGACTTCACCCTTCTTAATGGCGAAAACGACCTTTCAGTGGAACAGTTGCTAATTGCAGTACACAAATACATTCTCAGAGTCATATCTACATTAGGAAATGTATCCTGGAAGCTCTCCTCCCTGAGAAACTTGCTCATAGAAATAGGTGTGGCTTTAACATTTTTGCAGTTGATTAACTTTGAAAAATGCACGCACTCACTTCCAAATGCTGACGCTAGGTCAGTATTGTAAAGCTTTTGTCGTTTTTCTGCATGTTCTAAAATTACTGATGGCTTTGAGTTTGAAAGGTTAGAAAATACTGAAAATCGATCAGCTACTACAGAAAATGCTTCTTGTCTTTTTAGTAGTTCACTCGATAATGGCATAAAAGGTTTCTACTTTAAACTTTTCTCTCCCTGTAAGTATGACTTCTTCTCCACTCTCTTCGTCTGGACGATATTTTCTCTTCTGCAAGCGTTTAAAAGACGTTTCATTATCCCTGCCACACCGATCCATTGCCTTCTTTTCGCACACGTCAAACTTATCACGAAGAGAGCCCATATATTTAATAAGAGAGCTATAAAGTCGATTTGCTCTTTCAATGGACGTATCAATACTTTGGAGAGTTTCACTCACTTTTCTTAACCTTTTCAAAATATCTTTCCAAATCTCCAACATCAATACAATTTCAAACCTGTTCAAACCAGTTATTTTGGTATAAGTTGAGAGCTTCAATTACAGCTTCCTAGTTTTAACACAACTTTTACAAGCATCTTTACGTGCATACCGCCTTGTATTAGATAAACTCTTCACAGTTTAAATTATTTATGCTAGGCACTGCATTAACTTCTCCCAGCGTTTTGTAGACGCTGTCACGGGAGCCGCAGTGCAAATATTACTCGGTCCGTGTTCCTTTGTTTCTCTCTTTGTACTGTGAATGACAACATACATATATGAAAAGCTACGAATTGTAATCAAAGCATCTGTGGGTGTCGCGCCATATCATGCATTAGCAGAAGTGAGTGTGTATCCATATTCGTATTAAGTATTAAACATATACACACAAGAGTTCGCAATCGAACGTACCACCTCAGTGAAACGAATTGGTTACACGCATTTGCAATGAGGATAATCGAACGAAAGCTTGAGCTTTGTGGTTGCAGCAGTCACAGAGAGATTGAATTAAAAAACATTACATTTTGAATTTTGATCATTAACTATTTGAAATTGTCCTCATTATTTTAGTTGGTAAGCAATTAAGTCAGTTTAGTTGGTAAGCAATTAAGTCAAAGAAAATTGAAGAAGCAAAAAAAATCGAGAAGTATTTCTCCATTCGCTGGCGCAAGGCGTGTGCTCGAGCTTATTCTATCCCAAGGCACTTCGCCCGGGATGAGTGAATTAAGAATACGTTCAACTGCACACTCAAGGCGTCTCCCCGAGTGTAAGTGCCCCAAGGCAGTTACGCCCGGGGTCAGCAGATGAACTAATAATTGATCGATTTATCAATCCGACTGCATACTCAAGGCGTCAGCCTGAGTATTAGCGTCCTAAGGCAATTACACCCGGGGCCTGCAGTTAAAGCTTAATAGGTTGGATTCTTCGAATTTTCTTTTCCCTCTGAATGACTAATAAATATAATTAAAGTAAATATAAATCGTAGAAATTTTACAGCTCCATTAATGCTCCAACTTTTTACGCATACATACATAAAACTCATTAATAGTCTCTGTAATAAATTAATTATTAGAAGAATTCCTTAGTAAATATTTTATATAGTCAACTGAACATGTAATTGTAAAATCTAACAAAGAACAAAAGAAAACTCAAATCATTAAACAAAAGCACCTTTTCACTGATCTAGCTGACAAGTATGAAGTAGCAGGTAAGTGTTATACAGGGATATCCCTCTCTTACGGGAGCGTTAATACGTATATAGGATACACATCATATCAAGCTCCCAGTTCATACCAACATACGTAGGGTATACTGGTATTGTAACAACGCTGTGAAAAAATCGTGTACATTTCGTACTAAATTGAAAAACGTGCATGTTTCCCGGAACAACTAGCAGCACATGTACCCACTAAAATAAGCAAATGTGCAGCACATGCAAGATAAAGTGCTTTGGGATTAATTTCTTTAGTAGGAGCTTGTAAGCCGGGATAAATTCCAAACATATCACTTGCGTTGTCATAGGATTACCCTTGGTAGTCAGTGATGTCAATGGACAGTGAATCTAAAACATTTAATACAGTGCCTGTCAAATTCTCTGATTTGTGTCCGGAATTAGGAACAAATAATAAGAATCGTTCAAAAGGTAAACCATCTTTACCAGTATACCTTATAGTAAAAGAAAATTAGTCGGTGTGAGAGATATCAAAACTTCATCCCATATTGTTGAAGAAAGGTAGGGGGTATTTCCTGGCCCAGGATTACCGTGTCATTGAATGTGATTGGCCATAAATGGATCGTGTTCAGCAATCAGCTCTAATGACATCATGAATTACCCATAGCGCAAAGCGCCAAATTTTACGACATGACCACGAACTGGGCGGCCTCTGCTCGTCAATTTTTCCGCAATCGCAAAAACTCCAAAAAGAACACTTCTCCAGTATTTTGTTTCAGCGTCTACAAACGAATCATAATGACTTGTAACAGTTCCTAAGAAATTTTTCGCGTTAATAGATCTTCTTCTTCTTCGTAGCCCTACAGTTCCTCTTGGGCCTTCGCTTCCTGCGAATAGCGCCTCAAAATGTCTCAGTTCATTGACCGCGTCCTTCAATTTTGGAATCCAAGCAGCGATGAATTGTCTTCGTCCACCGAGTCAGACCAGCGTTTCGTCAGTTTCCCCACTGGCCTCCGAGCTTCAGTTCTCCTAACTAATGCCTTTTTGGGTATCCATACGATTCATGTGTCCAGCCTATTGCAGCTTCTACAGTCTTACAATCGTTGAGACCTCCGGCTCGTCAAAAATGTCATACAGGTCATTGGTGTATCGAATTCACTATTGGTTTTAGTCTAGCTTCGCTCCGATTATTTGCCTCAGGGCCCGTCACTTAAAGGTGTTCAATATATTTCCAGATGCTTGGGTTAGGGTCCATGTTTCACATCCATAGCATAACACAGGTCTTATCACAGATTTGTATACTTGGTGGTTTGTTTTCCTGTGTATGCATTTGGTCTTCAAGATCGTCAAACCTGAATAAAATTTTTTTTTTGCAAGCTGTACTCTTAGGCAGATTTTGTCCCTTTCATTACCCGTCTTCGTTATTTTGGTGCCTAGATACAAAATTCGCCAACATCTTTGACACTGTATTCGCCAAGTGTGATATTTTGTGTATTTTAGGTATTTTTCTCCGACTGCGTCATGAGCCTTGTTTTATTTTCATTGATTTATAGCCCTACTAGTTTTGCTTCGCTGTTAACTTTCCGGAAGAGGTCTTTGGCAGTTGTTAATGACCGTTACAAAATTTTGATGTCGTCTGCTTACGCTACTTGTTCTCTTGACTTGTATAGCGGTGTACCTCGTGTATCAACAGGTAGCTTTCTTATGATAAACAGTCCATTCAATAAGTCTGTACGATGACACATAAATGGCGTTACTAGAATTTTTCCCGAATGATTTTTAGGCCTTTTTAAAAAAATTTTTTACTGTCCGACTGTCCATCCGTCCGTCGGTCTTGCCATCTGTCCGTCTGTCCGCCTGCTAGGATGCTCAAACTTTGTGAAAAGGTCGCTCAAATGTTTAAAGTCTTACCAAAAATTTAAAAAAATTTTAACGATTTAGCCCTTTAAAACATTTTTTTAATCAAAGGTAGTCGAGCGGGGTGGCGATTGGACACGTTTGAGCCGAAAAATCTGAAAATTATCACGAATGTGCGCCTTTATGAGTACAAGGGCAACAAATACCACAGAAATTCAAATTCACTCGACTTTGTAAATAATAGTATGATTTGTACATTTTACATTTTCCCCCATAATATCAAAAGCGTGCCTTTAAACTAACTATATAGATTAATATAAGACATCTACGTTCACAAAATTTAATTGAGATCGAATCATAATCAAATGAGTAATAGCCATTTCAATTGTATGGAATTACAACAAAAATAACATGTGCTTATGGTTGATACATATTTCAAATTGACCTTGGCAATTTTTTCAGTTTTCATGAAAATTTAAGGAATAGTGTTTAACTTGAATATGTTTAATCGACTGAGCATTCTGCTTATGAAAGAATGCATAAATTTGAACGATTTCATATCTAAGTATTGGATGAATAATTTAAGTTATCGATTCATGCTATCAGAAAACTTGTTTCTAACCCTAAGATGTTTACAAAGACCTTCTGGTAGAAGCACTCTCCTGCTCCTTCGGACTTATTGAATGACTTGTTATTCCAGAGCCAAATTGAATAGCAATGGGGTCAGCCCTTTTCCTTACTTTAGTCCAATATTTGTGTCAAAGGCATCAGTTAGTTGGTTGTTGATGCGGACTTGGGAGGTCGTCGACGTTATTATCATTTTGGTAAGACGGACTGATTTGGCTGGGATGTCAACGCACAGCATTATTTGGTAGAGTACGTTGCGATCAATACTGTCGTCTACTTTCTTAATGTCAACGAAAATTTAGTGTACATCTATGTTGAACTCCCAGCATTTTCCAAGTACCTAATTGGCTGTAAAGAATTGGTCAACTGTCGATCTACCTGCTCTAAAACCACCTTGATACTCCCCAAAAATACTTTTGGCATATGATTACAATTTGTAAGATTTTTGAACATATTTTGTACGCCGTACAAAGTAGTGATATGCCTCCATAATTTTCGCTCTGTAACCTGTCACCTTTTTTGTGAATAGGGAATATAATTGATGGGCTCCACTCTTTCGGCATATGTTCTTGTTGTCAAATGTGCTGGATGAGTTTGTGAATAGCTTTATCAACACTGCTACCACCATATTTGATGAACTCCACTCCTTTGGGCTTTGATGATTGAACAAACTTCGTCAAGAGTTGGTGGAGCCAATGGAGGCTCTCCGCAAACACCTATAAACTCCGATGCTCCAGAGCTGTGCGGAGTATTAAGGAGGTTCTTGCAATATGATGCCCTTCTTTCCTTAACCTTGGTTTCATCAGCGATAATATTGCTGATGTCATCACGACAGAGCGTGGTTCTAGGCTGACAACTATGTCCCAGGCTTTTCGCTACCTTGTATGCTTGTCTTGTGTTGATGCTCGCTAGACGGCCATCTATACTTCTCAATTGGTCGTCATAGTATTTTCTTTTCTTAAATCTAATTATCTTATTCGCTACTCTTCTGAGATTTTTATAGTGTTCTCTCTTTGTTTTGGTTTTCTTACCTACGTATTCTTTGTACGCCTGATTCTTTTTGTCTAACGCATTCTGGCACTCATCATCAAACCAATCATCACTTGCACCGGACTTGACGTTCGATCATTTGTTCTGCTACGGTACTAATAGCCGCTTTCGCTTCCATCCATAGCTCGTTGCTCGTCTTTAACGATGTGTCTGAGAAGATGGGAGCCAGCTGGTTGTCAAGGGTCTCCGTGAAATTTTTGGGCACAGCGCCGTTTGAAGCCTTTCGATGTCAAATTTTGTAGCGGACTGGTTTTCAGCAAATTTGTCTTTGACATACGACATCGATAGGTTAATTTGATCAAGTAATGATTTGAGCTACAATTAGCTCCTCGGTATGTACGGGCGTCAAGACTGCCCGAGGCCCAACGTTGTTGGATCAGAACACGATAGATCTGGCTTTGTTTGTTGCCACCCGGTGATACCAAGGTAATTTCATGAATGCGTCAATGTTGGAAGCAGGTCGAACGTATGACTAGATTTCTGCTACATGCAAAGTCAATTAGGCGCTGGCCATTGTCATTTATTTCATCGTGGAGGCTATATCCTCCAGTCGTTCCCCGAAGAGATAGCTCATTGCCAACCTTAGCGTTTAAGTCACCCAGAGTTATTTTTGTGTCGTTTGTGGGCAATGAGTCGGCTAGTCTTTTCAGGTTGTTGTAAAAAGTTTCCTTTGTTTCTTCGTCCTTTTCTTCGAGCATTGATCAGCCATATTTTGAAGAACTTTGCTTTTATACAGATCACGCACAACCGTTTACTGACTGCCTTAAAATCAATATCGTGCGATTTGAACTCCCTATCCACAATGAAGGCCACTCCGAATTTTTTTTCCAGTAGGCTTCCCACTTTTGAATATTGTGTGCAATCTTATGTCTTGAATATCATTTCTTGTCCGGTTCATTTAATGGATTCCCAGTATTTTTAATTTATATTGACTGGTTTGTTGTATAAGATCCTTAACAGTTCCAGGGTAATTGATTGATATGATATTCCATTCCATTCCATTCCGAGGGCTGTCTGCAGGTTTCGAAACATTTTAAGGTTTTCCAGGGACGGGAAATTAGGCTGTCGCCCAACCTCGATTCCGGTGGCATGGTTGTTACATCAATTCTGTTATCATGCGCCACAAAGGAGGTGTAAGTAGGATTTAGTAGCAGAGCTGTAGATGTATTTAGAGTTATTAACATTTCTCGGTATTCAATGTCCCATAATTGGGGAACCGGCAAACCCAATGTATGACCCCAAAATTTTTTACTACCATTTATTTGGGTGGTTTGGGATGCAAAATCATGGAAGCTGTAGGTTAGGGAAACAAAGGGGTTCCCTCTTCCTTTCTCAACCGGGCTTGGGACCGTCTACGGCGTAGTTATTAGTAGATCTAACTCACAATTTGTAATGGTCTTGAGAGTTTTTGTGTGTAGACAAAATACTTGCAATATTTTTACAGTCTGATATACCTACAGTAGCAGGATTTGATCTTGTGGAGGCCGCAGATTTTGAGTGGCAAAGCTTGCATAGAGCGCAGAATATTATCTCTCCGTTGGCAAGTTGACACTAAAAAGTAGCCTCTGTTAAGCATCGTCTTTTTTCTCCAATTTTCCTATTGCACTTTGAAACATCATAATTTTTATTCTGGCTAGTACCTTGACGCAATAGAATTTCAATTGTAGCATCATTAACTGTCCATTCAATTGGATAATCACTAACTTGTTGAGTTCAATTTCCTGTAAATTATCGAGCTGCACGACTGTTGCACTATTCTTACTTTCAGTTTCAGGATCACATTTATCATTATCACTGTTTATTTCGTCGTGTTGTTCTGGTTCGCAGCAAGTGGAATTTAAATAGGCTATTGCAAGGAGCGATGAATAAAACACGTCTGGTTGTGGCGATGGACTGTAGAAGAAGAAAAACTAAGCAAGTTTATTCTCGTGTCAAAAGTTTTAGAACAATTTTGGTACATTAGTTTATTAGTACATTGAGGTGGGTTTCATATTTCAACACCCCAACTCATTCGGACAAAAGACAATTTGATTCAATAGATAAAAATAAATGCAAACTGATTCTACGTTAATTCAAGTAATCAACTCCATTCTACGTTATCTCAAATGATCAAATTGACAGATTACTTCAAACGATAATCAACATTGATTTAACAATAGTTCATTCTTCATCATTTCATCTCTTGTTTTGTCTGGATGCCCATTCCATGAACACCCACGTTCAAAATCGGTCCGACGACGGCCTTCGTCAAACAATTTGCAATGCAATGCAATCTGCAATGTTGTTCTTTGATGGTACGTATTTTACATCGATGATTCCAGCCTTCACCTTCTCACGGACGTGATGGAATCTTACATCGATGTGTTTGCTACGCTTTCGGAACGCATCGACCTCGGCAATCGTTATTGCACTCATGTTGTCACATCTGATCACCACAGGATCTTCCGTACTCTTGAATTCATTGCGAAACATTTGCAACCATATGGCCTCACAAGTAGCAAACGATAAGGCCATATACTTAGATTCAGCTGTTGAAAGAGCCACGGTATTCTGAAGCTTACTGGCCCATGAGATTGCTCCTCCAGCCAACATAAACATGTATCCAGAGCAGGAACGTCGCTTATCGATGTCGACACCCCAATCAGCATCTGAGTAACCATGAAGTGGTTGGTTACCCGCACGATACACAATACGATAATGCATAGTACCCTTCAAGACCCGCATTATGCGCTTCACGGCGGTCCAATGAATCCGCCCATAGCATGAGTTGAATCTGCTCACGTAGTTGACAGCAAATGCAATGTCTGGTCTCGTTCCTTGAACCAAATATAACAACGAACCGACCACTTGTTGATATGGAATGTTATCCGTTGATTCATCCTCCTTCTTCATATCTGTTGACAATCTTTGACTTGGATCACTTGGAGTAACCGCTGGCTTGCAGTCACTCATTCCAAAACGCTCGAGAATGGTTTCGATATAATGACGCTGATGTATAGCGATTCCATTCTTGACGTACTCGATGGAAATGCCAATTATACTGTTCGCTCTACCAAGGTCTTTCATCTTAAACTCGGTACTAAGAGCCTTCTTCAGTGCCTCCATCTTGTCGCGTTGCTTCCAAATAATCACAACATCATCCACATACACTGCCAGAATCACTTCCAGCGATGGCAAGAGGTAGATACACGGATCAAGCTTTGATTTGGTTAGCCCAATCCCGATGAGAGCTGCATCTAACTTTAGGTTCCATTGACGGCCCGCTTGCTTCAAGCCATACATCGCACGATTCAACCTGCAGACCCGTCCGGTCCTGTCATGGAATCCCTCGGGTTGGTCGGTGAAGATCTCCTCGTCGAGATCCCCTTGAAGGAATGCGGTCACCGCATCCATTTGGTCAACATTGTAACCTCTTGAGCGGCCATGGCCAGCAGATAGCGAATTGACCCATAGCGTACAACGCGCGAGAAAGTTTCCTCATAATCTATGCCGGCCTTTTGGGAGCAACCCTTTGCCACCAACCTCGCTTTATGGCGAACAACTTCACCAGCTTGATTATGCTTCAACTTGAAGACCCATTTGGTTTTGATTGTTTTTCAGTTGACTGGTAGCTCAACCAAAGTCCATGTTCTGTTCTCTTCGTGTGACGCCAATTCTTCCGCCATCGCCTTCTCCCAACGTTGACTCCTGTTGCCTTTGACAGCTTCATGATATGATTCGGGCTCATCGATTTCCGCTACAAAAACGAAATTCGCCTCCACATTCCTTGATTTCGGGGGACGCGTTGAACGCCTTACATTCCCAACTGGAACTTGTAGTGTACTGGGTGGGACATAGTCCTCGTCCGACCCATATTCAGACTGCGATTCAGCTAGTGTTTCGTCGAACCCGTAGGACAAATCACTTTTGACATTCGTTGTTGATTCATCGCCATCGCCCACAATAGACTCATTCCGGGAAGTTGGTGAGCGAATTATTGATGCACCATCGACAGCTGACTCTGTCATGGGAGACTCGACTTCATGATTTTCAAGCCCTCCGGTCGACTTTTGCTCTTCGACTTCCCCTAGAATGAAATCATCGAGAGGATTAATTTGAACGTCATCATTTACCTTCAGTTCTGGTGCACTTTTGAAGACGACATCCCGACTCGTATGAACTATTTGAGTCTCAGGATCAAAACAACGCAAACCTTTTTGCGTATCGGTGTATCCAACGAAAAACATCCTTGTCGATTTCGAATCCAACTTTTGCCGCTTCTCCTTTGTGACATGCACCATCACCAGCGATCCGAATAATTGCATCGACAAAAGATCGATGGCTCCTTCTCTCCAGAATTGCTCCGGGACCTTGTTCCCGAGCGTGCGATTCGGTGAACGATTTGTAACGTACGCAGCCATATTAACCGCTTCAGCCCAAAGCGGCTACTCCAAGCCCGCATCGAACAGCATGCACTTTGCACGTTCTATGAGCGTTCTGTTCATACGCTCGGCCACGCCGTTTTGTAGTGGTGTGTGCACACAACTGGTCTGATGCACGATTCCACTGCGCTTGCATTCGGTTTCGAACTCGCCGAGATACTCTCTGCTATTATCGGAACGGAACATTTTAATTTGTAGTCCGGTTTGCCTCTCCACAAGCATCTTGAACTCAACGAAAATCCTCCCGATCTGACTCTTCTGTTTGGCAAAATACACGAAGACCTTTCGCGAAAAATCATCGATAAATGTTACGAAGTATTTTGCGCCCCCAACTGAAGGCGTATCCATCGGACCGCAAACGTCGCTGTGAACTAATTCCAGTATTTGACTTGTCTTGATTTTGGCACCTTCTTTCTTGAATGGACGTCGGCTTTGTTTGCCTTGCGAACACGGAATACATTTCGCCAACGCTTGTTTATCGCCGTCAACTTTGATTCCATTCACAATTCCACTCAGTTTGATCAGCTCACCATGCGACAAATGACCCAATCTCCGATGCCACGTCATCAGATTGTCTTCGTCTTTGCCTGCTAACAGCCCACTAGCCTTCGACGAATTCGTGATCTTGTATGTACCGTTTTTGGATGGTGTATTCAGTAACACATCACCCGCACCGCTTCGAATGACACAACCACTGCTGTTGAAATGCACACTGTTCCCAGCTTTCACAATGCTCGATACTGACAACAAATTTGCCGCTATTCCAGGGACTAGCAATACGTTATTCACTGGAATTATGTGCTCCCCAACATTTAGCTCGATGGAACCGGTGCCAACAACTTTCAAGCGGGTGTTGTGAGCCGTTGTTATGTCAGCGAATTCATTGCTTGAACATCTTCTTGTCCGATGTGAGATGAGAACTCGCACCCGAGTCAATGAACCACGCGTCCGTTGAACCAGTTGCCGTCATAGCATAGAAGGCTGGTTTGGCGCTTCTGCCTTTGCCTTCATCATTTTGTGTTTTGGTTTTGCACTGGAGGCTCTTGTGCCCTTTCTTACCACATGTGAAGTACTTTATCGAGCCGCTTCCCTTCTTCTTCTTCTTGCTTTTCGACTCGCTCGTAGCTGGTTTGGATGCAGCTTTGAATGCGCCTGTGGCATTCCCTTTGCTGTTCAACACGCCTTTCGAATTCGCATGCTCCAACAGACTTCTCTTTAGCGTTGCTGATGTTAATCGATGTCTACTTGAACCATCACTTGTGAGGACATTGCTACCATCAAGTCCACCGATGAATGCTTCATATTCAGGCGTTAGACCATAAATTATAAGCCCGCACATTATTTCATCATCGATCACAAAACCAGCTTCTTTTAAACGCCACATCGCGGCTGTATGTTCGCGCAGAAATGTCTCCATTGAGTCAAAGTTTGATAACCGCAACAATGTGAAGTCCCCGAGAACATTTGCTTTGTTAAGCCAATTGTTATTACGGTACAATTCCGAACACTTTTTCCACAGATCCGCTGCCGTATTATGTTCACCAATTTCATCGTGTAGTTTTGGATCTATTAGCATCATTAATCTTGCTTTAGCTTGTTTGGATTTCTTCACACGGTCACTTACTGATATCGCATCACGAATGATTGCCGCATTTTCTGCATATCGCGCTCTTTTAACCGCTGCTTGTAGTGTGGCATTGTCCAAATCAGCCGCCAATGCGGCCACTGCAACATCCACCACCGCCGTTGCAGCGGGTGCCGTTAATTCACTGTCCGTGGCGTTTTCTTCCAGGAATCCATCGAGATCGTGCCACTTCAAAACAAGCCTGGCGTTCCGACGCCACGATAAATAATTATCTGAGCCTGTCAGCCTCGCCACTTTCGTGAAATCACCTTTTTCGCTTTCCATAATGATGACCGAAAAACTCGTAATTTACGACGACAACAAATGTCGATTTATTGCACTTTTTCGGGGCCACGGAAATTTTATCTTTTAAAATGTACGCCGCACCTTACTCTATTTATTCCGCAAACCTGGGCCCATAACCTGTTGTTCTGGTTCGCAGCAAGTGGAAGTTAAATAGGCTATTACAAGGAGCGATGAATAAAACACGTCTGGTTGTGGCGATGGACTGTAGAAGAAGAAAAACTAAGCAAGTTTATTCTCGTGTCAAAAGTTTTAGAACAATTTCGGTACATTAGTTTATTAGTACATTGAGGTGGGTTTCATATTTCAACACGTCGCCTTCATCTGAAGTGATATTTCTTGGTTTATCGCTGATGCTATCATTTTTGCTTTCGTTTTCACGTTGGCCATTTTCCTATATTTTCCCTTTTTTGAAAAATAGCTCTCAACCCTTTTGACTGATCTTAAAAAGAAAGCCCCTCTCTTGCGCTTTTTATTTGAAAGTTTGCGGAATGCTATACCAGTTTGTCGCTTATTATTTGTAATTTTAATGCGTGGCTTCGATGCTAATCTAGTCATGAACATTTAAAACAATCAAAATCGGGTGAAGAAGAATAAATTATGTTACAACTGACAAAAGTTAAACACACATAAAACACTTTTGTTCATCGCTAGTAAACCCGATAACGACTGTTACTCACAGTCACATCCCTGCGTGGCGGTATATGAACTTGTGTTATCCCTGGAAACCATGCTGTAGGTGATGGGCATCGTGGCTGGGCCGTAATGAGTTTTTATGGTCGGGAAGAGAATATTTTTTTCTGAATTAAAAAAAACATTTCTTGTGAAATTACTTTGATAATCCCATTGACTAGTAGTGTATGTTCTTATAATTTACTGGTGAAGAGAAAACAAAAATGACTCCTTTCAGCCAGTGGCAGCTCCAGAGGGGGGCCATGGCCTCCCCCCCCCCCCCGACAGCTCAGAAAAATTATTTTTTTCGTATTTCAAATTGTATATAAAATTATGTTTGACCCAATATCGGAAAAGCCATTTCGTACAAGATTTGCTAAGACGAAACTTAGTTCTTTATTTCTATATAATATTAACTTATATACACCTAATTCAAGTTTACATTTTTGGGTTATTATATAGAATACCTGCATCAGCGGCAATTTTACTACGGTTTTTAACAATAACAATTATACATTTATTTGTTTCTCCGTTTTAAAATGGAAATTCATCATCAAAATTGATCAAAATAAATTATTATCTACGATAGCGAGATCCGAATTGGGCCTTGTCGACTTTGCACGACCGAAACCGATATCTGCCGAGAGTCAATGGAGCAACGATCTTACAGTCCCTACGTCGACACCAATGATATTATACTGAGAGGTAGTGAAGGAAAACTATCGATAGCACTATCGACACTATCGATAGTATTTCACCATCGCACCACTATCGATAGTCCCCTGTACTATCGAATGTTTTCGTTAGTTTAAGAATATGTTTGGAATTGGAATTTTACAGCCCAAAAAGGAAAAGAATGATTTTATTCTTTTTCTTTTTGGGCTGTTAAATACCAATTCCAAACATATTCTGCTAAAATTTGTTCCATTTGCGTTTTCCATTTTAGTTGTTTTTACCTAACATCACATTGAAAATCCATTCGATCATGTTCAATCAGGGGTGTCGTTCTAAATTTCCCCAAAAACTAATTTGAGAATTCAATGAAAATTAACCTTTAAGGGCAGAATGGCAACTCTTTAAACTATTGCAGTGGCCTTCAAATGCATTTGTTTATCTTACCGGTCGTTCTCGTTCGTTTTTTACTCATCGCGCGTGCAGTTTTTTGTCCATTGAAATTGTCATTTCGTTGAAATTAAATTTTTTTAAAAAGTTATCATTTTCTCATTCTCAGTGGAAAAGGGCTCGAAGCATGCTCGAAGCCTCTGTTGTGTTTTAAAGTGATTTTTACTGTTGTGTGTTTGTTTTGTCTCCGAGTCCTGATGGATTCCAAAAATGTAAGTACTGTGTTAATATATAAATATGTTTAAATATATATATATATATATATATATATATATATATATATATATATATATATATATATATATATATATATATATATATAAATATATATATATGTATTTATAAATAGATATATATACATATATATATATATATATATATATATATATATATATATATATATATATATATATATATATATATATATATTTATATATATATATATATATATATATATATATATATATATATATATATATATGTGTGTATATATATAATTTTTATGTATATTTTTTCAGAATAAACCTGGAAAAATTACGAAAAGGCAATCCACCAACCCAATTGAATCTTACTTTGGAAAATTACCTAAACAGAATCTTGAAAGCAGCCTATTAGAACCACAGCCTTCTACGTCCTCGTGTCCTGATATAAATGCACGGCCTCATATTCCAAAAACATCTGAGCAACCTACAAACGATGACTTCTTAAATAATTCTGAAGCTCCTGAAGACACTGGCATGCTTCTGGGACCATCTATTTCTTCTTCAGGCGTTTCTTCTATTCCCGATTCAAGTAACCTCTTATCGACTTTTGATATAGGAAATTATGTTGGTAAACCAGCTGATAAATTTACTAAGTTCGGCGTGCTACAAAACCATTGGCAACCTCCAAAAGATTACTCATTTCCATTTTCAATTCACAAAAAGGGTGGAAAAGAGGTGAAGCGATACTTGGGAAGGAATTATTTGGAAAGTAAACACTGGCTTGTTCTATCTGACGTACAAAGAGGGCTTTATTGCAAGTATTGCGCCCTATTCTCCGAAGAATACAGTGGCCACAATAAAGCTCTTCATTTGCAATCGTTTGTTACAAAGCCTGTTACCTCATTTGCAAAGCTGTTAGGGAAAGAGGGTTTCATAGAAAATCATGAAAAAAATGTTTACCACAAAAACAGCGTCGAAATTGGTAAAAATTTTATTAAAGCGTACCTGTCGCCTAAAGAAGCAGTTATAAATCAAGTAAATACTCAACGGCTTCAACAAGTCATAGAAAATCGAGAAAGACTGCGGCCAATTATTGAAACAATCATGTTTTTGGGTCGACAAAACATACCATTGCGTGGCTACCGCGACGACGGTCAGCTTTTAGAACCGGAACCCGCACTGACCAATGAAGGAAACTTTAGGGAGCACCTCAGATTTAGAGTAGCGTCAGGAGATGGCGTCTTAAAGAAACATCTGGAAAACACAAGTTCGAGAGCGACCTATATTGGGAAAAATACACAAAATCAGCTTATTGAATTTTGTGGTGAAGAAATCAAAACTGAGCTCATTAACAGAGTAAAACAGGCTGGATGCTATAGTATCATCTTCGATGAAACAACTGATTTATCGCATACATCACAATTGTCCTTAACTATCAGATACTTTTACAACGGGCTACTTAGGGAAGATTTTTTCTGTTTTATTGATGTCCATGAAAGTTTGATTGATTTTATGGAGGACAAAAGTGCGGAGCCCAAAATTCGTAGTGAAATGTTGGGAAAGATAGTTGTTAAACTAATCAAAGAAGAATATTTGGATATCAAAGAATGTATTGGAATTGGAACTGACAGCTGCAGTGTGATGTCTTCGGATATTAAGGGTGCCGTCTCCGAAATCTTGAAAGAAGCTGTTCATGCTGTTAGATGTCCCTGTTTAAATCATGGATTGAACAACTCATTATCTAAATCCAATAACGTTCAAAGTGTACGGAACCTAGTCGGCACTATAAAGTCTGTCGTTGAGTTTTTTTCATCATCTGCAAAGAGAAACACGGTTCTCGGAAGTGCACTGAAAAAAAGAAATGAAGACTTAGAAGAATTTAAGGGCACCAAATTATCAAGTCTGTATGAAACCCGATGGGTAGAGAGGCATGACAGTGTGATCAAGTTTCAAGAAGCTCTGCCTTATATAGTTAAAGCTCTTGTATCCATTTCCGAATGGTCAGAAATTAATACTTCATCGAAAGCCAACGCCCTGAAAAAGGCTCTCTGTGATGTGCATTTCATCACAACACTACTATCTTTAATAGATGTTTTGAAACAGACTCTCCCTTTGAGTAAGATGCTTCAATCTCCTTCATTAGATTTGAAGAAAGCTTCTGATGTGATTCTCGATACCATTCCAGTTTTAGAATCAAAGCGAAAAGAATGTGGTGTTGTATTTGCAAAGTTTTTTGTTGAAGTGAGAAATTTATGTTCGGATTTAGACGTCGAAGTAAAAATGCCACGATTAGCTGGTGTCCAAAGAAATCGACCGAACTATGCAACATCTGATCCGGAGGATTTTTAAAAAAAATCCATATACATTCCTCTCCTAGACAACATTGTTTTTGACCTTAAGTCTCGTTTTCCTAAGGACACCGTAGAATGTTTCGGACTTCAACTGCTAATGCCAACAAGTATCGTGAGAGAGCCTGGGCCACCATACCAGTCAGAGCCGATACAAGAGAAACTATGTGCACTGAGGGACAAATTTTCACCGATACTCGGTCTAGAAAGCAGTCAAGTCCAAGCTGAATTCGACTTATGGAAAGCTAAATGGATTAGAGAAAAACCGTCTGGTGTAAAACTGCCGAATACAGCACTTGATGCATTAGAAGCTTGGGACGCAGATATTTTCCCATCAATTCATGGTTTGTTGAAGATATTTTCTACTTTGCCAGTAAGTGTAGCGTCTGCTGAAAGGTCGTTCTCCACGCTGCGTAGGCTGAAGACGTGGTTAAGGTCGACAATGGGTGAAGAAAGATTAAGTGGACTTTGTTTACTTCATACACACCGAGATGTAGAGGTAGATATTGACAAAGTGATTGATAGATTTGCTAAGTCTGGTAACAGAAGGATGGATTTTGCTATTTAGTGTTAATCAATTATCTAACTAATGTAAATATTTGTAACATAAATAAAACATTTAATGTTTATTCTGAAAGTGGTACTTATTTCCAGTTTGTGTGGATTGAAATAGGTTTTTAACTACCCAGACCATAGAGTAAGTAATTGATCTGTTAAAATACTTTCTGGCATTCAAGACTTGGAATGATAACATATCAGGCTGAACTAAACGTACAATCAAAACAAAGTTGAAGTACATTGATGTGACAGTAATGTTCAACAAAAAAAAAAAATAATAATAAAATAATAAACAAATTTCTTAGTCATGAAATTATTACAATCTATAACGAAGTGTTAATAAAAATGTATTGGAGGGGGAGGAGACTAAAAGTTTCAACCAAACTTTCCCGTACACGGCCCCCCCGAGAAACTCTCCTGGAGCCGCCCCTGCTTTCAGCTGCCGCCCCTAACAGGCTGCACCGTTAGGCACGTGCCTTGTGTGCCTAAAGGTAAGTCCACCACTGGATATATTAGGCAGCTATCTTAACCAAATAATGTATAATACGTCATCGGTTTTACGAATCCGGCACCTATATTCTGAAGGCGATGCTAGCAATATCAAATAATTATTCAAAGTCTCCCATTAGTTTCAACTTCACGTGGGGACCGACACCTATAAATCGAAACCCATGACTTTCATTTTAGATTTATTAGATCAAAGATTTTTCAAGAGTACTACTGCTCTTTGCAGGCATGAGGCAGGGAATATTTTCAGTAAAAACCAACAACCGTGTAATGACTGAAATAGTCCGAAACATTTTTGGGAAGCAAGTCTATCCGTAGTAAGTTTAATTGCCCTTCCTCTCCTATTTTTGAATATTTTCTTGGTAGAGCTTTTTATACAGCAAATCATTGATTATTAATAATAATTGTTAAAAACTATCAAAAAGTTTATAAAATCAAATAGTTATACTCGTATCGAAGGATTGACTGCGGAGGTGAAGTGTTAAATTTTAGTTTCATAGTTAAATGAAACAACTCGTTTGTTTATAATAAATATTGACTTATTTTCGCAGCTTTTAATCGTCCATATGTGACTTTTTTGAATTACTGACCTTACTCCAATCAAAAATTACCAAGCACTTTAATGGCTCAATTCATTTAATCTTTGATTGAACGAACCAAATCAAATATATCCATTACATCATTGGCCTTTTCTAAGTGGGCAGCATCAAATTACAAGTCACAGTTCACGGTGTTAATCGTGTAATTCGCGAATAATGTCACACTTAAATGCTGAGTTTTTATTATTTACCTTGGTCTATAACTGCCACATTACAGATATTCCAGAAATTAGTATTAGCAAACGCCATAAGTCACGTTGTGCCGCGGAATGAATGGCAAAAATAAAAGTAGTTTCATTAAGACCACTCAAAGCGCTACACCCAAACTCGTCGCATGCATCTTTTATCTTTCTTATGTCAATTTACAGATCGTGGTAAATAGACAAGATATTGCTGTACGTTTAAGATACGATACAAGCAGTACCAGTATGGCAGATACTATTGAGACAAAATCTTGAATGGGTAGAGCCCGTTTGTGTAGATTAGGTGTAGAGTTACCAGAATATGAATGAAGGTAGCGACGTTGAGATAGAGTGCTCAAGTCTATTAAAAGGAAGTTGGCAGTTTTCTGCGAGTAGAATGTGCAAAAGAATTAACATAGAAAAGTCCTCGGGCCTTGTTTTTCAAGAATAAGGGGAACTGGCCTGCCGATATCAAATAAAAAAATAATTGACATCAATTAACTTAGAGAGTTTAAAAAGTCTTAAATTCGTTGTAATTCGCTAAAGTACAGTCTTCCAACGTAAATACTCAATCTGGGCTGTCATGCCTCTGATAATAATGATTATGAAAATTTCGTTGATGAAAAATATTTCAGAATAACAAATTAATTCAGAATTTAACATTTTTTAGAGAAATAGATTTTGGTATGTTTTATTTCATGTTACTCGTACATGTCCAGAAGTATCTAACTTACGAGTACGTTAAAGGAATGAAGTGTTGATATCATTTTATTAGAATTTCATCGTGCATAATTCAACCATTAATATCCCAGTGAGCTTTAATTGAAAAACCACACGTGGAAGCCTCTGATTTAGATGGTTAATGTTAAGAATATATGTATATCATCTATAGCCTATACGCATTGAGTAAGATGAAATCAAGCTTTCGAAGATTTCATTGAAATCTCTTCGACAAGCATTGTCTCTTATACTCTTCCCCCTGACGACAAGCAGCTACGAGCATCATGTGAAACCGAAAACTCATGTAAATTACATTATTTATCTGGCAACCCAAATCAAACCTGGCAACCTCTTCCCTTTTCAACCCAACATCTCTGGAGGAACGAAATTAAGACTGAATTGTACCATTACCTTGTCTTGTCTTGTGTTGTGTTTAAACGTGAAAAGGTGGTTTGTTGTTTTAGACTTTCCACTCTTTGAAGCATTTCCACCGAATTCAAATTGCCTAAGGGTCGAATCGACAGATGACCTTCTCAAACATAAAAGGAATAAAATGTTCAAGGAACTCGAAATTGCCTTCGTATTATTTATTCGCCGAAATTTTTGCAATTCCATGAAAGCATTTTCGTAGGGCGTGAAAATTTTACAACTTTTATGAGATATATCATTTCGCTAATTGATAAGCATATTTTATTGAATTACAATCAATTGAATGGTTGGTTGGTTGGCTGATTTAGTAAGCCGCGATGAAAGCTTGTGGCTGTCATGGAGACACCTACGGGTGGAGCGTGGCTTTGAGGTATCAATTCAATTGACATTGAAAATTATGTCTGTGTCAGTACCTATTTAATGAAGAAATTAAATTCGAATGAATGAATTTCATTGGCTTTTGACGTCCAAATTAGTTTGTTGCTTTGTCACGATGATAGAAATAACGTGGAATAAACATTCTGCATTACTTTCAAGTCTTTGAAATTAATCGAATAAAAACAAAGAGAAAATCAATGCACAAGGTTCTCCAATAAGAGATGTTATTTTTATATTATAAGAGAAATGCTATTTTTATAATACGAATAATCAAATGTTTATTTGATTATAAAGAGGAAGGTTTGCCGTTAATAGTTAAAAAATAATATCAGGCAAATGACCTCCGCGACCACGCTGACAGGATCATATCCTTTTCATGGAATTTCCGACAACCAAATCGCCCTATGTCCTCGAGAGCCTCACGAATTTCATCTTTAAGGTCTTGAATCGACACTGGGCTGTTGGCGTACCCTTCTCTTTCATGTGGCTTCAAAGGACGAAGTCACAAGGTTTTAAACCACAAGATCTTGGTGGCCAATTCGGAACACCTCTTCGAGAGATAACACGGTCCGGAAACTTTTCCCGTAAAAGATCAATGGTTTCGTTGCTTGTGTGGAACTTAGTGCCATCTTGTTGAAAGTAAACGTTGTCCAGATCATCCAATTCCGGCCATAAAAAATCATTAATCATCTCTCGAGAGTGCAATCCATTCACCGTAACTGTTGCTCCAACCTCATTTTCGAAAAAGTAAGGTCCAATGACTCCGCCGGACCATAAACCGCACCAAACAGTCACACGTCGAGGAAAGAGAGGCTTTTCGACAATAACTCTTAGGTTTCCCGAGCCCCAGATACGACAATTTTGCTTGTTGACGAAGCCACCGATATGGAAATAGGCCTCATTACTCAAGATGATTTTTCGATGGAATTCCGGATCATTTTCATGCATTTCAAGGACCCGATCAGCAAAGACACGACGTTGTTGATGATCGACCGGATTGAGTTCTTGTGTTGTGTTAAGGCTTTTAAAGTTCAGTCAACACAAGAAATTAAGTAATTTCAAAATCAAAAAAATGGACGCTGAAAAATTAACAATTAGAATGAAACCACTGGTTAACTTCAAGTCAGCTAAAGAAGCTGTTATGGGGTAACGCCAAGTAGGTTAAATTCGCGAAGACCACGAAGGGATCTTGGCACGACTTTACCTAATCAGCCGCGAATAAACTCAAGCCCCACGAGCAGAAACCGTAAAGTAATGTACACGAAAATGTCTTAGATATTTTGAATTTGTATCATGTGAACATACACAAAAGAAAGCGTAAAGTAACATATACGAAAATGTCTTAGGTATTATGAATTTGTATTATGTCAACTCAACATACCCAAAAGAAAAGCGCAA
Organism: Odontomyia ornata; assembly: GCA_963969285.1. Taxonomy (NCBI): domain Eukaryota; kingdom Metazoa; phylum Arthropoda; class Insecta; order Diptera; family Stratiomyidae; genus Odontomyia; species Odontomyia ornata. The sequence goes on along the minus strand of OZ017738.1, from coordinate 89,985,910 downwards.
AGTAACGTAAAGAAAATTCTGTAAGGAATGAATCGACGACTCGAGTAATTTAAATTTAATGACTAATAACAATGAATCTGAAATCGGTGCCTGTGTATGTTGTAAATGTACAAAAGAATCGGCACAAAATCCCACTATATTTATATCGGATTACGCGAAGGTGAAGAAGAAGCGCGATACTAGGATACTAGGATGAATACGACAAAGACGAACTCGACAGATAATTCGTTACTTAAGGTGGCGAGTCCGATCAAACAGCTCCCACCGTGGCGTGACTTTTCCTTGAAGCGACAAGTTTCAAAAGAAGTCAAAAACAGAAATAACGGCAGTTGTCCCAAAGGGTCCAATATCCTAAACCTCCCATTAGTTTTGGTACCGACGATATCCTTGTTGGAAATAATAATCAAAGACCTCAACGAATTCTTAGAGCGGCTGGCCTGAGCCATGGTCATGCGGATCGTCTTGTTGGTGGAGTTCGGCCACATACACACACCAAGTACAAATTTAAGGGAGGGACATTTGCAACATTATGACGGACCCTCACCCAGAAATGCAGAACTTCATATAGAAACCCGTTCGGGTATGATGGATGTGCAACGCACATCGAACCCAAACCGTGATAGAATAAGCCCACAATATCGTCAAAATAATAATAGCAGCAACAGCAACATCAACAACTACTACAAATACGTCCTGATGGTCCGCGAAGTCTCGAAGAAGATCCACCTGAAATGAAACATTCGGTAGATTTATCAGTGTGTATAGTTGGTTCGAATAATATCAGTTTTGACTCGTCGTTTATGTTGAGTGGCAACAGTCAATATGATATGGATAAAATTTTAAGGATATGAGCGTTACGTGAAAAATTGGACGATCCTTCTGGTAAAATTATAGTTCCTGACCCAAAAGCAACTAGTCAGACAGATATTGGATGTGCTGAAGGCTGAAGTCGATGATAAATCTGATGTCGCGTCCGATCCAAGTGATACCTATCATACGAAATCCCATTCACCGTCATCAGGATATGGAAGTCTAAGTCCCGAATAAAGTAGCCCGCATAGTGATCATAGCTCTACATGGTGTGGATTTACTGGGTTGGGTGTTCAAACTCCAAGCGATTCTGACGAAGAAATCGATGTTGTATCTGTTGGTAATAAAAAACTACCCACAAATCCATCAGACTTAGAACAAGCACCGAAAGTGAATATTCTGCGCGAGGTGGCGAAACAAGCAATTTACACGGGAGGAGAATCAAGTGCAGGCGTTGAAACAACAATCACAAATCAAACTTCAGCGACGACAGGTAAATCTGAGGAATTTGCAACAGCAACAACAACAAACCCAAACTGTCAGTGAATTGCCTCACTGACATTTCTCCAATCTAGTTTAGTTGGAGTGAGATTCCATGCACACACAAAACCATCGATTTTCGTGGTGGAAAACTACGTAGCCGACCACACGTAGTGGGATTTTTAAGGTCCTCGACCTACCCGAATGGACGTTGGTCAAAAATCCAAGAAAAGGATGGAAGGATGTCTGGTTCTTTTTTTGAGCAGTGAAAATCATACGGTGAAGAGTGCTGGTTAGAAAAACAAAGTATGTGGATGCAGGAATCGAACGTAGGAATGAGATCAGGAACGAGATCAATAAAATTGGCAGTAAAGAAAGCAAAAACAATCTATATGAAATCATCTTTGTAAGTGTTGGCCAACCGTTTCTTTTTTTAGGGTCTGGTAAAATAATTTTATGAAACCCTACTAGTTTCGCAATCGAATGTGACGCAAGTCAACATGAAGCGGCAGTAATCTTAGTCCAGGTTACAGAGAATACGGGGAAATACCTATAGTTTTCATGTCCCACAAGCTAAGCCCGGTCCAGTGGAACTACACTATGTCTGAGTAGGAATGTCTAGTAGTGATGTTGGTAATGAAGCTTTTTGGTGCATCTGTCGAAGGAAACTCGTTTCATATGATTACAGACTATGCATCTCTGAAGTGGCATATGAGTAAATCTAACTGGTCTGGCAAGACCGATTTTAAAATTGCAGGTGTTTAAAACGATTCGACATCAGAAGGGAAGTCAACATGTGGTAGCCGAAATTAAAGTTGCTTGCCCCAGAAACCGCAGAGCTGGTGCAAGACTGGGACAGTTCTCCTATGATAGACTTTGAACATCCCGCCTTTGAGTTCGAAAAATGCATTCAGCTAACAGCCACTATCCAGAGTCAACTGCTTCACTACCAGATTTGAAGGCAGTCGATAAATTTATGTACAAGCGTACGAAACACTCAACCAGAGACCCCCTGCATGAACAAGAACAGTGGAAACTGAGGGTATATGAAGCATCGATCCTTGATCTAATCAGACAAGTTCACAACCATACGTAGATCGCACATGGCGGTTACGACCGAACGCATAAGCACCGAGAGACTTGTTTCTTTTGGCCGAAAATGGCTAAGCAAGTGAAGACACACGTACCTGCCTGTCAAACCAATAAGTGCTTCAAGACACCAACCGCTATTCTGTGACCTCAAACAGGTGAATTCAAAGTACCTTTCAATTGCTTGTACATTGATCTCATTGGCTGTTATCCTAGTTTGATGTCTGGATACATTAAAGTAGTCTCAGTCCTGGACCAACTGTCAAAATTTGTCATAAAAGACTGATTCGAAACTTGCATAAAGTTTCAATTCTGAGTTTCTTAGAGAAACATTTCTTGTATATATTCGGAGTATCGAAGTACGTGGTATCCGATAATGGAGTTCAAATCAACCATGCTTTGTGAACTGATGGGAAGATATGGCATCACATACTAGTGAACTCCCATCTACTTGCCTCTAGCCACTTCTTATGAACGTTTAAATCGAACGCTCTTGGTCACTATACGTGCTTACACTACACCAAATCAGAAAAATTGGGACCACAGCATATCCACAATTACTTGTACTTTGCGTTCTTTGTACCACACCACCACTGGGGTCTCACCTTACTTTGCTATGTTCGGTCAGTAATTAGACTGTTTAGGAATTAAACTATTTGTGAGACCCAGTTCTCTTGAGCAACATGTTACAATCGTTGAGACCTACGTCCGTCCGTCACAGCAGTTTTTTTCGGAAACTACTTAAGATAGAAACATCAAATTTTGTGTGTCGGTGTGAAGTGGTGATCTCTTCAAAGTTCAACTACAAAAAAATTTTCATAAGGTATTAAGGGGGGTCTCCCCATATAGGAGAGTGACCCACCGAAAAAAATTTCATTGAAGGTAGCCGATATGGGTATCAAATGAAAGGTCTTGATGAGAACTTTTCAAAACAGGTCTTAGTTTGGAGGGGAAATGCACGAGAAATTTGTGTCCCCCCCCCCCCTCGCGAATGGACACCTGTGATCCGAAAAATCCGAAAAAACAGGAATGTAGGCCTTGGTGAGTACAACAACAACAAATACGTTAGAAGTCGCAATTCACTCAACTTTGTTAGTAATAGTATGATTTATCAATTTTATGTTTTCTTGAATAAAATCTTAACGGTACCCTTAAATTCAATGAAATTCAGATTGATTTTAGCGAAGTTACAGCGGTTTGAATTTTCCTGTATTACGATGGAACAATATGCGCTATGGCAACATATGGCTATGGAACAGCATGCGCTTTTTACCGACTCAGACACTACAGTTTTGCTAGGATTTGCATGAAAATTTCAGGAATGATAGGTGTCATGAATATCTTTGAAAATCGGTTCAGCTAGTTGTATCAGTAATCGTAAAACAAAATAGTGGCTGTTTTAAATGCGAAGATTGAATAATTTTGCGTTATTTTTTCCCAACTTCAACGTTTAAGGTGCATGCTTTGAACACTTGATTCAATTTAATGAATGACTGAAGATGAGTACCTACAATCAATGCTCGTAAGTGAAACAAGTCAAAGAGGCGGGAGGGAGCTTCTAACAAAAGGACTTTGTAATAACTCTAGGATTCGAAAAAGTTGGCTATTAATAGATGTTAACAGTACAGGAGAGTGGCCCCTGAAAAAAAATTCATCAAACGTAGCCGATATGAGTATGAAATGATAGCTTTCATGGGAGCTTTTCAAAACAGTTCTTAAACTGTCAGTTTTTGCTTCAGTGGGGGCACAGGGGGGAAATACATGAAAAATGTGTTTCCTCCGTCGCGAATGGACATCCGAAATAATTATCAAGGGAGATATTTATGAATATGACAATACTAAAAACCTCAGAAGTTAAAATTCGTTCAACTTTGTTAATAATAGTATGATCTTCGTATTTCATATTTTCTCCAATAAAATCGTCTTTGACATGTTTCTTGATTTGATTCGATCTGGTGACTGCATTTTGTAAATTGAATACAAAATCCTTCTGACATGAGCGTAGGTCTGTTTACCCAACTTGTTCAAATATTCGATTGTACATTTTCTTGTGAAATTTTGCATAAAAGTTTGAAGTTAAAGACTAATTGAATAGAATTTTTCCGGTTGTTTGCTTTCCTTCCTTCCTTCCTTCTTTTGTTTCTGTTTAACTGCTGTGAACTTTCTGCTCGTGAGTGGGAAGATATTTTTTCCCAAGAAGGGAATCTACTGACGTCGTTTGACGTCACGGGATTGCCAAGTGCCCGTCGTGGTCAGGTCACGCTTAAAGTTTTCCTGGTTTTCCTGTGTTTCTTTCAGGTGTTGTAGGGAATTACAATTTGGTAGAATAGAATCTCAGGTAGGTAGAATTACACTCTTTGTTCTCCGGGGAGCCGTAACTTCGTTCGGCGGCTCCAATCGGGCTCCAAGGGTTAACGACTGGCACCTGCACCATCTCCGACGGAGCTAGCTGGGGCCGAAAAGAGTTTGACCGGAGCACCCCTTTTAAAATGGTAATAATGCTTCGAATTCTACGGAGGTTCTGCACTCCATCAATATCCGAAAAAGTAAAAAATTCAGACCTGTTGAAGAGTCTGGACTGCGCAGAGGAAACAGTCGATCTTTTTCGAATGCTCATAAAAGCTGCTCCACATATTGAATTGATTATTGTCAAAACCAATCAGAAAATAAAACATTTAGAAGAATTTCTAATTAAAGTACTCCAATAAATAAGATACTTGAATTTTAGAATGGTGAGTTGAAAATGCCTCCAGAAAAACGAATCAAGCGTTGTTACCAGTTCAACGATTAAATCATTCGGTTGCCAACTACACCATGCCCTATCAGTGCGTAAAATGCAAAAAAGGAATCCTGCATTTGGCATATGCAAATTGTCTCAGATGGAGCATTAAGAAAATTTGTACCACGTAAACTGCAGTTTATATGGTCTTCCTGTATCGTATTGAGGATGCTCCCGATATCAAGATGGAAAAGTCACATTCATTCCAAAACAAACGGAAGTACACGGCGGTGTGACGCCTTCTAAGTTCATCAAGACCGGGGTATCATTTGCAATGACTGCAAGAGGACCAGCCGACAATACTAGAAAAAATATAAATAATGTAAGTAGCAGCTTCTTCTCAAAATCTTCAAACAGCTTAATTCCTCATCAGGAAGAATCACCAAACAAGATTTGAAAATTAACTGTGTTTTTCAACATCCAGATCTTTCAAATATTTCAAAATAACTTGCCATTCAGTCCAATTCCCATGGATTCGCTTCGTCTCATCTCGATCAATGTCGACTCCATTGTTGAACTACATCTCCTTGAATTCATTGTTAAGCAAAAGCCCGACATTATGCTTCTCAATAAAACCCACCTCAATCCATTGCACTTAATGACGTTGAAGGATTTTAAATTCATAAGACACTATAGGGTAAACAGTGGGGGGTAGGTGATACGGGAATATTAGTAAGATGGCTTTATCGTTTCTAACATATTGACAAAGTCAAATACCCTGAATTTCTTTCAGTATCCCATATCAAATTTTCACTGCAAGGTGGGCATAACCTCTTCGTTATCTCTGCCTCTGCAACTGGTCAAAACGTTCTTAAAATCAATGAGGAGTTCAATTCCATGTTTGAAATACTCGAAATGAACAGGCTGCATAGTTATTCGTATTATATCCTTGCTGGTGATCGGCATACATCATGGCTGAATGCCAACAATAATCCAATAGTTGTATTCCTGAAATCATGAATAACAGAGAACCAAATTGAATACTCCCCTCAAGCCCAGTTGAAAAAGGAGGAAAAAACCCTTCGTTTCCTCAACCTACAGCTTCCATGATTCCTAATCTGAAACCCCCCGTTAAATGGTAGCATATGTTTCCGGGGTCGTATAGTGGACTTACTGGTTCCCCAATAATGGGACATTAAATGCCGAGAAGTGCCAATAACTGTAAATACTCGTAAATTTACAGCTCTGGTACTAAATTCTACCCACACATCCTTTAGAGGGAACGTAAAAGGGTGAAGGCGAGCCTTCCCCGCCTGACAACGGAGTCGAAGTAATAACCATGCCACTGGAATCAAGATTGGGCGACGGGCTAACTCCTCCTCCCTGGAAAACCCAACAATGTTTTGAAACCTCCAGAAAGGCCATCAAATGAATCGGACTTGCAAATGGAAAAAGGAATATGGCTTTGGATCCTGGAATGTCAGATCACTCAAAATATTTTACAACAGGCCAGTCAATATAAATTAAACATACTGGCAATCCAAGAAATGAACTGGACTGGAAATGCTGCTTTCGACATGAGATCGCACACAATATTCAAAAGTCGGAAGCCTACCGGAAAACGAGAATTTGGAGTGGCCTTCATTGTAGATAGGGAGTTCGAGTCGCACGTTATTAATTTTAAGGCAGCCAATGAACGGTTTTGTGCGATCCGTATCTGAATGAAATTCTTCAAAATCTTAGCAAACTTATGTTTACGCCCTGACCAAAGAAAAGGACGACGAAATGAAGAAAACGTTTTACAATCACCTGGAACGACTAGTCGACTCATTGCTTACAAATAACACAAAAATTATTCTGGGCAACTTCAACGCTAAGGTTGACACTGAGCGATGTGATCGGGGAACAAGTGGAGGATATAGCCACCACAATGAAACAAATTACAACGGTTAGCCCCTGATTGACTTTGCATGAAGTAGAAATCTGGTCGTATGTTAGACTTGCTTCCCACACTGACGCATACATAAAATGACCTGGGTTTCACCAGATGGCTATACATAAAATCAGATCGATCATGTTCTGTTCCAACAACGTTGGGCCTCTAGCCTACTTTACGTCTGTGAATACCGAGGAGCCAATTGTAGCTCAGATCATTACTTGATCAAATTAACGTATCGATGTCACATGTCAAAGGCATATTCAGCGAAGACTAGCTTGCTACAAAAATTTGACATCGAAACGCTCCAAACGGTGTCTGTGGCCAAAAAATTCACAGAGACCCCACAACAAACAGCTGGCTCCCATCTTATCAGGCCCATCGTCAAAGACAAGCAACGAGCTCCGGGTGGAAGTGAAGGTGGCTATTAAGACCGTGGCAGAAACGATAATCGGACATTAAGCACGATGCAAGAGAAATGATTGGTACGATGATGAGTGTCAGTATGCGCTGGACAAAAAGAATGTGACGTACAAAGAACACGTAGCTAGAAAAACCAGGACGTAAAGGGATGCCTGATACCTTTGACACCAATATCGGACTAAAGCAGGGAGATGCGCTAGCCCCATTGCTAATTAATTTGGCTCTGGAGTACTCATAAGGAAGCTACCTGTCGATACACGAGGTACATCACTATATAAGTCGAGCCAAGTAGTAGTCTATGCGGATGACATCAACATTTTGTCACGGTCATTAACAACTGCTAAAGAACTATTCCTGAAACTCGCCAGCAACCAATAAAATAGGGCTATAAATCAATAAAAATAAAAGAAAGCTCATGATGCAGTTGAGGAATAATACCTTAAATACACATAATATCACACTTGGCGAATACAGTGTCAAAAATGTCACCAAATTTGTGTGTTTAGGCGCCAAAATAAGGAAAACGGGTAATGTAAGAAACGAAATACCCCTAAGAATACAGCTCGCAAATAAAATATTTTATTGAGTCTTGATCAATTTAAAAACCAGCGGCGTACACAAGAAAACAAAGCTCCAAGTGTAAAAATCTATGATTAGACCTGTGTTATGCTATGGGTGTGAAACATGGACCCTAATCTAAGCATCCGTAAGTATATTGAACGCCTTCCAGCGATGGGTCCTGAGGCGGATAATTGGAGCGGAGCTAGACGGGAACCAATGGTGAATTCAATACAGCAATGAGGTGTATAACATTTTTGACGAACCGGAGGTCTCAACGATTGTAATACTGCGGAAGGTGCAATGGGCTGGACACATTAATCGTATGCACGAACAATGGGTACACAAAAAGGTATTCGTTGGGAAAACTGGAGGCTAGAGACCAGTGAGGAAACCAAGGAAACGCTGGTCTGACTCAGTCAACGAAGACAGTTCATCGCTGCTGGAATTTTGAATTTGGAGAATGCGGTCAATGGACCGAGACAGTTGGAGGCGCTATTTGTAGGAATCGAAGGCCAGAGATGGGCTATAGTACTAAGAAGAAGAAGATCTAACTAGTAATTCTCCCTTACTGGTATATGAAACACTCTTTGATGAGTTTTCTTCATATATTTTCTCCTTAATATTAATTAGTAGTGATGTCAACGTAAGTTCAGTACAGTGGTCGTTTGACCTTCGTTTTTCAGTACTATCAGCTGATGCTCCTTCCTTGTGCATCTCCTTATTCCTATCGTTCTGTTCACTTTCTTAATTCAACAATGTTCCTAGTCCCAATGGTCAGCTTCTTGACATAACGCTATCCAACCTCCTACTTAACTGTTCAACTGTTACCCGTGCCTAAAATTCCCTAGTCCCACTTGATAGCTACCATCCAACTCTTTCCTTGAACCTCTCAGCGGTTCCTAAGAGGAATTGTGATAGAGCTCCTATTCTTAAATTTAACTTTTTTAAATCCAACTATGAGGCTCTTACCTTTGAGCTCTTCTTAGTTGATTGGCAGGTGTTTTTACTAACCTTCAGTGTGAGCAAGTAGTAAGTAAATTTACCTTTACCTTCATAGCTTGATAAAACCTTTTAAACCAATTCAGAACAGGAAAGTTGAAGCCTTAGCTCGCTAAGCAAGTACTTTTGACATTGAAAGCTAAACGCAAAGCGCATCGCCATCATAGGCTTTATGGTACTGATGAAACCAGAACTCATTTTTGTGCCTTGTGTGCTGCAGCTCAGAAAGAAATTTAAGCAGTGATGAAAAACTATTCAAACTGACTGGAGACTTCGCTTAGGGAGAACAAGGTGAAACCTTACTGGTCTTACAATAAGTCCTTTAAGGTCTCGTCTTCTGTTTCTTCCACTGTCCACTAGAATAATATTGTGAGTTTCTCTCCTCTAGGAATCCCAAACCTTTTCTCTGAGTATATCCCTTCGACTTTTACACCTGCTCTTTTGTCCTGCATTGTCTATATTGTTAATATACCAGAGCTCCACTCCATTGAATTTGTCTTATTTAAAACAAATTTCATTGAAGTCGAAAACTCATTAAGTGCTTTAACTCCAACATTTCCCTCGGTCTCGATGGATATTTTAAAAATATCTTTGTAAAATTTTTAAAGTCTTCTTTATCTATCCCTCTGGTTTGCATGTTCAACATTAGTTTAAGTACGAGCATTTTTCCTGGTTACTGGAAAAGAGGCAATATCGCCCCTATTCTCAAGAGTGGTAATCCTACTACTGTGCCTAATTATCATCCAATATTGTTACTTTCCTGTTTTCCTAAATTATTTGAGCGTCTGGTACACAACCGGCTCTCAGTTCCTTTTAGCCTTACCTTGGCAAAGGAACAACACGGATTTTTTAAAAGTCGTTCTGCTTCTATGAAAGCGTTGAATAATCGCTTGCAAGTTGACATAATATTTACCTATTTTTCAAAAGCGTTTGAAACTTATAGCTTCTTTGCTACAAATTGAGTGCGTATGGCATTGCCGTTCCTCTTTTATTATGGATAAAGTTATATCTTTCTTCTCGTATGTGATGTGTTCGTTACCTTCCTCTGGTTTTCCTCAAGGTTCCATTCTTGGCCCGGTTTTGTTCCTCTTGTTTATAATGTACTTCCATCGGTAACCACCACGGTTCCCTATTATATTATATACAGATGATCTCAAAATATATATGCTGATGATTTCAAAATATTTTGCACAGTTAGGTCTATGCAGTATTGTCAGTATCTATAGGAATTATCTCGGGCTTAATGCTGTCAAATGCAATAAAATGTCTTCATTAGCATTTAGCTATACGTTAAATGATATTCCTCTCACTGTTATAATTTCTGATAAGAATGTTAATGTTACTTTTGATTTTTTGCTCAATTTTGATGTTCACATTCATAATATTTTTTCTAGGGCATCAACATTATCAGGGCTCATTTTCAGATATGCTCATAAATTCAATAATATTTCTGCTCCTGGCTACCGGGCCAATTGACATAACTCAATCTTGAAATTACGCGTCCTGGAAATTTCTCTTGCAAACGTGCTCGATTAGCCTGTATTGTGTGGCTTGTGGCTCCGTCCTGTTAGAACCACATGTTCTCCAGATCATAATCTTCAATTTCTCTCGAAAAATAATCGGTTAACATCCATCCGTAGCGGTCAGAATTAACTGTAATGGCTCTTCCTTGATCGTTTTCAAAAAAATACGGGCCAATAACACCTCCAGACCATAATGCAAGGGCCTTTCTGCGATCACCTGAGGATTTTGACAGCTTCATATGCGGCAATTCTGTTTATTTACGCAACCACTGAGCGAAAAATGAGCCTCATCACTAAAGGAAATTTTGTTCGAAAAATCATTATCAACGGCTTGTTGTTCAGTCACCCAATTCGCATACATTCTGCGTTGTGTATGGTCTGGAGGCTTAAGTTCTTGAGTGAGTTGGATTTTGTGCGGATGGAGATGCACATCCAAATGCAAAATCCGCCACAATGAGCCGTAAGACAAGCCCAAATGTTGAGAACGTCGAGGAATCGACAAAGCCCGGTCTTCCTCCACACTTTGATCAACGACACCGATATTTTCAGCAGAACGAATGTCGTTATGATGCACAGGCCTTGCAATATCAATAATCGATCCAGTCTCTTCAAATTTTCTCATTGTGTTCGAAATGGTTTGCTGTGTAGGTCGATTATGTCGACCGTAATCGGCTCGTAAAGCCCGAAATGTTGATACAGCAGAATCACCATTTTTATAATAAAATTAAATAATTTTAACGCAATCTTCGACTATTTACCGATCCATATTTCTAAATGGCGAATTTTCAGCTAAAGAAACGTGCTTCGGATAACCTTTAATTCTGACAGATGTCAAATGGCAGGGTTATACTTTCCTACTGCGAAATGGATAACCCTATATTTTGTTTTCAAACTCAAATTGAGATTCCTAGTTCATTTGATTCATTTTGATGTACCTTTGCTTGTTGTATTTTCTTACTTTTGCTTTATCTGTTAATAGTATCATTCGTAATTCCAAATTTTTATCACCAATTATTTTTGTTGTACTTCATTGTTTAACTTGATTTGTTCCGTTTTATAATTGGATTGTATTTTAATTTGTTAAGTGGAATTTAATAAATAAATAATCGTCCACGTTGATTTTAGGATTTATTTGAATTCATCAGTCAAAGTTTTGAGCCACAAATATATGTTTGCACAACTCCGATATTGCGATGTGGTTCCGTCAGACTTAACATGCAAATTGTCAATTTTCTTATTTTCCAATAATTTCCTTAAAATTGGTTTTATGTGTGCAAATGAGCCTGGTGATCCAAATTTTCATTCTTCGTAGGATAAGACGTTTGTAACTGATGGTCATCATTTCGTGAATAGTAAACTCCACAGTGAATAGTTAATTGGTTTTTGACAAAGTGAAGGGCTTGCATTTCTTTCGAATAGTTCGCTGTATAATTTTCCGAAAATTCTATTTGGATCATGATCTCATTTTCAGTCATGGTTGCTTTTAGCTCTTTTTTTGATTACTGTAGTTGTAACCACCATAAAGATATTGTTTGATTTTTGTGAATTCTTTGGAATTTTACTTGTAACTTTAAATGTCTTTTCTCTCCCTCAATAACACTTTATTTATTTACAGAAAATATGTTACTGCATCTTTATTTTCTCCTTCCTCAAAGCTAGCTCTTTACAATTGGCACATAATCTATTCCTGCACTCATAAGTCGAATTCCTAAAATAATTTTTCTTAAATGCCTCGGTCTCACGGCATTCTGTTTGTTGTAAGCTATTAAGCTTCTTTATTTTCATGTTTGACACACAGACAAGTTTCACAATCTCATAGTTCAGGTCATACTATCCAAAATGGCTTCACTTTTAATAATGTTGTGTAAGGCAAACTTTGTTGCGAATTCCGGCGTACCAGCATTCTCCCATTCGCAACTTCAAATTGCCGCCGTAACATCTCTACCTTCTTTTAGGGCACATATACCTCTCCCTCGGTGTACTTTTTTTTTTTTATTAACAATTTCCCTATAATTTTTAGTCCCCCATCATCTCAATTCTACCCTCTTACTCTATCTTTAATTACAAAGAATCATAAGATATTAATAATCTTAACTTTCTCACTAACAACACTCCATTCATTACTTCCCATTAACAAAATTTCATTCGATACGTTTTCTCTAACAAAACCTAATTCCTTCCTTTATACTAACTAATTTTATTTATTAGCTCCCATTAACAAAATTTTATTTGTTATACTAACAAAAATTCGTCCACGCTTCCCTACTAACAAATTTCATTACCATGCCCATTTAGAAAGGTACATAGTTGAAGTTGCTAGTTCGATGAATGGGAGATCAATAGAAGGTGGCTCCGTTGGTAGCGTCAACATAAGCATTCGATCCTTTCGGACATTTACATTTCGAGCTGTGAAAAATTCAAATTGTGAAAAAATACGAGTGAAAAGTAGATCTGGTATTTTGAGGATCAGTAGAAGGATCCGAAAAAATTTGTGTGAAAATGTGCATTCGAAGTAAGAATTCTGCACAGGTAGGTGTGAAGGAAATATATCCTTTGAAAATGTTCCGCTTAGTGGTCATATAATGTAGAATTAGAATATTACGTGTTCGTGAGTTATTTGGAAAGTGTGAAAGGAAATGGTTCGTTTGAAAGTGTTAATGGATGGAAAATATAGAGTGAATAATAAATTAATCAAAACAGACGATTTATTTGAAATAATGTGGGAAACTTGAATTGAAAACCCTAGTGAGAATCCAAAATGAAAGAGTTATAACTGAAAAAATGGCCAATGGTCGTATTAGTAAGAAGGCGGTACGCTGCATACTTAGACCCCAGCCAAACTTAGTGGAACAAAATGCTACCGCGCAAAATAACTTATTGATAGAAGAAAACAAAAAACTTCGACATGAACTCGAGAAATTAAAGATGTTATTAACCAAACATCAACACAGTGAGAAAATTGCCCCTATAAGTGACACATACTTATATTGATATTTGTGAAAGTGAATCTCTAACAAAAGTGGATAATGCAACTGTTTTAACTGCTGGTGGAAGTGCAGAGTATGAGCTCGGAGATATGGACTTAGATCCAAAGCCATCAGAGTGGGTGGAAGTGATGAAAAGGAAAAACAAGAAGAAGAAAAATATTAATGATAGTGCCAAGAACACCAGTGTTATAGAAAAAGAAAGTTCGGAAAAAATACTCCTAGTGACAGCGTCAGCAGTGTCCAAAAAATGAAGTTGCCACCAATAAATACTTTTGAGCCCAACTCGAGTGATCTCAAAACTTTAGTGAATTTGCAATTAAAAAAGTCAACAAAACGAAAAAGCAAATTAAAGTGACAAAAACAAGTGACTTTATTAAATTGAAATAGGCCTTGAAGCAGGCAGAGGCCCCATTTTATTCATATACTCCAAGAGAAGAAAAACTGCAGGCATTTCCGCTTAAAGGACTAAGTGACACAGAAGATGTGAAGATGATCCAGGAGGAGCTTGAACATCAACAGAACGATATTAAGTTTGTTGAAATGAAACAATTTGAAACACGACGCTTAATGGCACTCAAGAAGGTGTTGCCAATATACATGGTTCAGATACCAAGGGATAGTATATCCAGTAATGATCACAATATTAGGCTACAAAAACCACGAAGTAGTGTGGTTTGAAAAATTAAGAAAAACAGACATTCAGTTGTGTTTTCGGTGCCAGCGATTTGGACATTCTGCGGTAAATTGCAACATGGAATTCCGTTGTGTCAAGTGCAACGAACATTTTGAGCCAAATAAGTGCAGTGTTAAAAAGGAGGATGGCAAAAACAAAATTTACTGCGTACACTGCCGACGATTTGGACATCCAGCGACTTTCAAAGGCTGACTAATTTACGAAGCGATAAGAACAGATGGGCTAGCAACAACTAGAAGGGCGATGTCAAATCAGAAGCAAATGCATGCACAATTGCCCCAGAAGTGCCAAATGTAGCCAACGACCACGACATAACGCAAATATGTGAGCTACGTAGGTGATAAATATTTGTACATTATCTCAGTGTATGCAGTTAAAAGAAATACAGAAAAGTTCAAGACAGAGTTTGCTTATTCGAGATACTTGAACTCCACAATTTGAATAATTATTTCATTCTTGCTGGTGATTTAAATGCAAAGCATAGAGAATGGTTGAATGCCTATAATAACCCTAGTGGAGTCTTTCTCAAAAGGTGGCTCGAAGCAAACTCTATCGAACTTAAATGTAAATTATAAGGCCCAAGCGAGGCAAAATTACCCCGTGCAAGATCTTATCTGGATGTGTGTATATTAAATGTGTGCTTAAATCTTATTCAACTAACAGAAACCAAACTAAGAACCTTGGACTACGACAGTGACCATAGAGGCATACAATTGAACTTATCACCGGATATGGACGATCATTTCTTACTGACCTTCAATGATGCACAATATCAATTAAACTACAAATAGGCAAACTGGGATAAACTCCAGAAAAATATCACCAAAAGCCACAAGAAGATTGGCTCGGAGACATCTGGTTACACTGCTACTAATAATCGAAATCTGTCCGATATCGAAATTGACGAGTACTTGAATATACTGCAGAAACTGATAAACAAAACGACCCAAAATTCTGTTCCTAAGATTAAACCTCTGAACAACATGGACAAATATCGCACAGCTAGAAAAGAAAGACTGCAACATTTAAAGAACTGGATTCTAATTCGCATCAATTCAATATATAGAGGCTTTAGGGAGAGAATCGATAATAATTTACCAATTCTAAAACAGATGATGTCAGTTCTACGGTATCTAATTAAATTTAGCTACAAAGGGGAGGTTAAATACCAATGTACAGAAAAGCTTCAAAGAATACATCTACAAGACACTGACGAAATGTTTGCCCAAATTACCTCTATTTTCAGAAGAAAGAAATTGGATGGAATAGCTGACTTGAAAATAACAGGTCGACTTTTCCTGGAAGAAGGTAATGTCTGCGAGGCAAACAATGTACAGGGTCATATCTCTATCTCCGAGCCTATTGATTAGTTAAACGTCATTGGGATGAGTCTAGAATCAATTCACAAGCAAAACGCAATACTTGGTAGAGAACGACTTTCCCAAATCGTATCAGAGAAAGTAAGCGACTTTCAAGCAAGCAGTAACAAAGAGCCTTTACTCAATTTCAATGAGATTCTGCGTTCAAATGCTATACCAGACGAGTTCATAGCTGTATATTTCATCACACATGAAAACCTAGTAGATATCTTTAGCAAATTGAACAAAAAAAATCTGCCGGAATCCACTGCATACCGAATATTGTATTGAAACATTTACCTGATGTACTGATCACGGAATACTGCATTATTTACAACAATTTACTTAACAATAGATACTTTCCAGCAAACTGGAAAATAGCAAAGATCATTACTATCCCCAAAAAGGGCAAGGACCTTACAAACCCACGAAACTACCGTCCCATCAGCTTGCTTCCGAATATTAGTAAAGTATTTGATACTTTTATCAATCAAACACTTCACTTGCATATCAATGAAGATCAACTCTTCATTAACAGCCAATTTGGGTTTCGCAAAGGTCATTCCACAATTTACGCAATTACTGAATTAACATCAGATATTTGTTGGCACATGAACGATGGCAAATGTGTTGACGCGACATGGAAAAGGCATTTGATACTGTTTGGTTCGATTGATTAATTTTTAAGCTAATCCAAGATAAATTCCCATAAAATTTTATAAGTTTGTTGATCAGTATGTTGTATAAGAAATCATTTCAGTTAGAATCAGGAGGTGTTTCCGCTGACAGACTGTTCCAAATATCTGACGGACTACAACAAGGTTCAGTGACAGCACCTACTCTCTTTGCAATATTATTGGGCCCCTTACTCAAGACCTTTGGCTTCAACGAGTCGCCGAAAGCAACTCTGGTTGCGTTTGCAGATGACCATATCATCTACACTGCACACAGGAAGGCATCAGACGACAGTAAGGAGCTTTAGAGCATTTTAGATGGCATTAAATCATTCACGCATGCTTGAAAAATAAAGATTAATGCTCAAAAATGCGAAACTATTTTGTTTCGCACAAGTGTCACTGGAAAGATTTTCACCTTGTAGCCGATGGCGAAAGAATACCACACAGGACTGTTGTAAAATATTGTGGAGTGCATTTGGATCAACGCCTTTATTTCACACCACATATAAGCAAGCAGCTTGAAAAAGCCCGAAACGCCTTCATGCCACTCAAACGACTTTCTTACGATAGGAACTTGTTGCCTGAGGTGAAAACCATTTGCTACAAAAGTTTAGTCCCACCCATCTTAACGTACGGTTGTGATGTATTCCGAATAATAAATGAAATTTGGTTGGAACCACAGAAATGAGAAAGACGTAGTCTTGAGAGCCTTATGGCCAGTAGACTTATAAAAACAACAAAAATGTATATCTTAGCTTTAGACATTAATATTAACAACATTGTTGGGACTTAACAAAGCACTTTTAAAACCAAAAATCGTTGGTAGCGTCGTGGATCCTCGACCAGGGGTCCGCTGGGACCCTGGGCTCAAGTTCTACCGAGCGCAGGAAAACAGTAGCTAATTCATTCGAATATCGATTTGGTTTATTTTCAGGGTTCCATTACATTAAGTAATAGCCCTTTAAGAGTCCGGCTCAAATATCGATGACCTCAAAATGACTCTTTTTCCAACCGACGATGGAAATAGCACAGAATAAGAAAATGGAGATGAAGCAGAAAACGACTTCAACCATTCCCCGAGATGTGTACTTCGAAATGAAGTTGAAGTAGCCGTTGAAGATATGAAAAGAAAAGAGTCTTACCTTGATTTCGAGCCCAATTGTGAAAGTCATCTCTATGTGTCAAACCAACCATCTGCATCCGAAATGAAACAGAAAAAAGGAAAGCGCAGAAATAAAGGGGTAAAAAATGGAAAAGCGATGAAAATTACTTTACTAAAAGATCAGGATTAGTTGATGATCCAGAAGTTACCAAAAATTATCAAGGTCCCGCTTTGTCTCATGTTGTGTTTCAAAAAAATTTACAACCCGGAGATTTTCGATTCGGTTGATGAAATATCTGACATGTACGTCAGCTACAAAAACCACGTGCTCCACTTAACGGTGGGAGAGATGAACGTTTTCGTTGCCATTCTTCTACTGATAAGTTATCTTTCTCCAAAATACATGAGCATGCTTTGGGAAGAACAGAGCGATGCCTACAAGAAACTTGTAGCCCAAAGTATGAGACGTGACCAATTTTTTGAGATGCAACAATATCTTCACTTACGTGCTTTAGCATGACGAATTTGCTAAGGTGAGAAAATATTTTTCCTTACTTAGCCGAAATTTCTGGGACAATTTCGGCACCGATTTTTCATCCCACATTGCAATTGATGGATCCATGGTACCATATTGTGGTCACCATGGATCAAAGCAGCATATAATAGGAACCTATCCGTTTTGAATGTAAATGTGGTCCATGGCAACGCGTAGTGGATATTTTATTTCGTTTGAGCCCTACCAAGGTTCAAAGAGCTTCCCATTGCCGCTACAAGAAGAGTGTGGTTTGGGGGCTTCAATTCTACTTGAACTATTATCTAGGCTTCCTTTTTCATGTGGCCCCTACAACCTTCACGTCGACAACTTCTTTTCAGGACTGCCATTGATACACCATATGACCAATAAAGGCTACGGTATCTGCGGCACAATACGGGAGAACAGAAACGAAAAATATCCATTTTCTTCCATAGCTGACATGAAAAAATCCCCGTTGGCAGCACCAGCCGGAAAGGTAAATTTCTCTTATGTAGCGTAAGGTTTCGAAAAAGAATTTTTCTTGCCTCCTACTGGACTTCTTACTGCTATTTTTGTAGCACTACATGGGTATTTATTAACAAAAAGAATCTGCTGCCGTTCCTATTTGGAGACCCTTCATAGAGGCGCAAATATTTTGCTAACTAAATTGAGTTGCACACGTATGGATCACATATTGAAAATCGGCGGGTAATAAATTGTGTTAAACATATTTATACTGGTTTCACCCTTCTCACATTTGCTGTTTATATATTTCACAGTGGTTACCACACAAAGGTGATAACTTTTTGGCTTAAATAGCTCAAATATTTAATTTCAAAAGATTTCCATAAAAGTTTAATCAGCACTTGCATTGCCATTAATATATACATTTTCGATTCTTTTCTGAACCATCAGGGGCTATCATTTTAATTTTTATTGAAAACGGCTGCTAAAAATATTAAGCTGTAGTTTTTGATTTTTTATTTGTCATCCGATTTGCATAATTAAATTAAATAAGCTTGCCTTAATAACTTATAATTCCAAGTTTTATCGGAATCTGTTGAGAAACTTGGCTGCTAGAGGGCTACACAAATAAAAACAATGTTTATGTCACCCCCTTGTATGGGGAGACCCCCTTAAACACTTCAAAATATTTTCTTACACTGCAAATTTCAAGAGGCTCCTCATTCTAGCTTATATGGTTTGCGAGAAAACTTGTGACGCACGAACAAACGGACGGACGGACAGACAGACAGACAAGTCGCGATTTTATAATTTTTTAGGGTATTGTTAAAAATATTTTACAATATTTAAAAAATATTCTGATTTATAAATACGTTCAAGATAAGTCATTTAAAACGTTTCCATGAAAAAAATTCAATGTTTCATTTTCTACTAAAATAGCGAATTGCGCTTGCTCCTGACCTTTGGGGGCCGCCATTTTGAACGCATGCATTTGATTTTGGACTATTTTAAATCTTTGTGGGCTAAGACCTCATCAATCAATGTGCCAAATCTCGTTCAAATCGGAGTTTCACTCTAGACAGCCTAAAATAATTCATTTTTTTTTGTGAAAACGGCAGCTCAAAATATTAGGTTTTAAATTTTCGACTTTTTTATTTTTCATTCAATTTTAATAATTTTCTGCACAATACAAGAACATAGCACTGAGATCCATAATCTCAAGTTACATCGAATCCGCTGGAAAATGTGAACCACCGCCATCTTGAAATTTGCACATGCATGATCACCAAAATATAAAAGTCTGTAGATCTAAGTAATGCCTATCTTGAAACCAAGTTTCATATATGTCGAATTAAGACTATGACATTTAAAAGCCTTTCAAATTTTGAGTTTCAACTGGCTGCCATTTTGTTTTTTGTGAGCTGACCTCCAGTTTTTTTGCGTAATTCTTTAGATACTTATAATTCTATCTAACTACCGAGTTTCATGAAAATCTGTTGAAAGCTTTGACCACTATTACAACAAAATTTTGCACGTTTTTCGACCTTTGAGCGGCCGCCATTTTGTTTCTGCCGAACCGACTTTGGATTTTTTATTGCCAGATTCATCACATACATTAGTAAACCTTTGTACCAAATTTCATCCAAATCGAAGCTATACTTTGGTCAGAACAGAAATCAAGATTTTTCGTCTAAAATGGCCGCCATTTTGTTTTTGCCCCGCCGATATAGCTGGTTCACGAACTTAACCGAGATATTTAGCCCAGACATCTTTCCTGAAAATTTGGTGAAAATTGGAGCAAAATTGCAACCTCTAGCGTGGTCACGAATTTCGTTATATATATATATATATATATATATATATATATATATATATATATATATATATATATATATATATATATATTGTTACATGTACAAATAATTACACGTACAAATAATTCTGCGAGCTACTGTCGCAATTGTTTTCATCATCGTTAAGAACGTCAACGAATGAATTTACTCGAACCCCCGAGAACGCAACAAGCATGATCAACATCTGCAAGTGACGTCACTCCATTCATGAATTTGCTCGAACCTACCAGGTACCTCTCCGTAGAACGTTCGCCAATGCACGAGAAATGGGTGAATAGGTAGAGACCCTATATAAAGGCGAGCTGAATGAATGGGGGGAACCATTCATTCGAGCGCGATAAGAACTGCGATAGTAAATTTATGGAGTGTGTTTCGTAATAGTGAAGTGATTTAGAAGACAATTGCGATAATAAATTTATGGACAAGTGTTAGATTTATTTTAATAGTGACAATTAAAATTAGTGAAAGTGTTAAACTGATTATTGTGCATTTTCTGGAATTAAATAAACTCTTTTAACTTAAATTAAAAGACATTGCGTTTTCACTTTCCCGGAACATTAAAATTATAGGCCGCGAACCAAATAACACGCGACAGTGGTGTCAAGAAGTGCGAAAGAAAAATTTTGAAAGTGAAAATTTGAACATTTTTATAGTGCACAATAGTAAAATTTAAAGAAACATTAAAAATGCCACGAAGCTTAAACTTAAAAATTAATGAATTGACCATATCGGAGCTCAAGGAGGAGTTGGAACAGCGGAATCTGGCCACACAAGGTACAAAGGCCATACTGATTGCACGCTTGCGTGACGCGATCGAGTCGGAAGGCGTGAATCTGGATTCGGGTGAGCTCTCCGATGCGGAAAAAGGCGCAGAAGGTGGAGAAGTGGACACACCAAAATCAAAGGAGCCAGAAAATGCGCTGATGCAAATGTTGATGCTAATGTCATCCAGTCTGACTGCGAAGCTAGATGAACAATCAACGAAGCTAAATGAACAGTCATCAAGTCTGACTGCGAAGCTAGATGAACAGTCATCCAATTTAACAGCGAAGTTAAATGAACAATCAGCGAAACTAGACCAACAAGCGTTCGAAATCAAGGCAGACATCACACAGAAGCTGGAAAAACAGTCAACCGAAATAAAAGCGGAGCTCAGTAGTCTCAACAGCCAAATTAAATGCGTCGAGGAGAAGGTATACCAGGTCGAGGAGAGAATCAACCATGAGATGGAAAAAGTGAAAAAGGACTTGGAAGCAGCAAAGGCAGTAGTAACCGCCCCACCAGCACCAATTATAACCGCAGCGCAAAGCTCATCTAGAAATGTACAAGCACCAATATTCGATGGGCAAACGGTCTGGACTATTTACAAAACCCAGTTTGAAGCAGCCGCTCGCATAAATCACTGGAATGAGCAGGAACGAGCGACTGCATTGATTCTTGCTCTAAGAGGCCCAGCTGCCGAGCTGTTGCAGACGATCCCCGTTGAATTGCACTCAAACTCGAATGCTATAATGAATGCGCTCGACATGCGTTATGGAGATGATCATCTAAAGCAGATTTATCGGTCACAGCTAAGGCATCGAATCCAGAAGTCTGGTGAAACCCTACAGCAGCTAGCCCAGGACATTGAGCGACTGGCACTTTTGGCTTATCCAGCCTACGACCCAGAACATCGAGATGATGCAGCGACAGAAGCATTCATCAGCGCCCTAAAGGACCCGAAATTGCAACAAGCCGTGCTTTTAGCTCAAAAGCAAACGGTTAAGGACGCATTGGCTTATAGTCTGAACTTTGAGGCAGCGAAAAATGTGACTCGTACCACTGCCCGGGTTCGTGAGGTAGTGACAGACGAGTGCAGGTGTGAGCGCGTGGAAATTGAGCGAGATCCGCATGTAAATGGTGCGCCTAGATGCTGGAATTGCGGAGAGAAGGGGCACCTGCAAAGAGACTGCAAGAAGCGAAGAAAACCGAGCTATTGTCCAGGGTGTGCAGCTAGGAGGAGATCCAGACCGAGTCAGGAGCCCAGAATGGAAGCCCTTCAAACAGAGGGGTCGGGAAACATGTAAGAGCCAACTTCGTGGGGCAGAGGTTGGCTAGGAGGATCGACGTCCCCAGCACCACCATCACCGTGTCAAGACTACATCGTGGAGAAGCGGACTTATGCCTTCCGGGTCAAATTGACGGAGAACACTGCACCATAACAATCGACACTGGTGCAACCCGATCGATTATCCGACCAGACCTAGTTAGACAGCAACAACTTCACAAGGGCAGAATTTTCTCACTACGGACAGCTACGGGAGAAACTGCACCTGTTCATGGAGAGGTCAACCTCCAGATACAGTTGGGAGACCTTGTGTTCCGACATAACTTTCTGGTCGCGAACATTATGGATGACTGCATTCTCGGAATGGATTTTCTGCGACCACATGGAATCACGTTGGACTTGGGAAAACGTGTCTTGAAATGGCAGAATGTCGAAGTACTGATGGAGGATCCCAGCGTCCAAATCCCCAAGATGAATGTAGTGGTATGTACTGACACTGATGTACCGAATTCTTCCGAAAGCATTGTATGGGCCAAGCTTGATGGTGATTCTGGAGACCACCGATCTTATCTGATAGAGCCAACGAAGACATCGGCATTGTAAGATCTTTAAGGAACGGATATGTGCCGGTTAGAGTCCTTAACACCGCAGACTCAACCACGAGCATCAAAGCGGGAGAAGTCATCGGCAGCTGCCAGCCTGTTTCCACCATCGCTTCTTTGGAAGCTACTCACGACCATCATTGCAAAAGGAGGCAAGACACAGACAAAGCCCGGGAATCCACGTCTGCAATATTGAAGCAAGTCAAATTGCCGGTGCAGCTATTCAAACGAGCCTCTGATCTGGTCACCAAGTACAGTGACATCTTCTCAACAAGCCCGGATGACCAAGGCCGAACGAGTTTGGTAACTCACGTCATAGACACACAGGGAGCCAAGCCGATTCGACAAGCACCAAGACGTCTCCCTATAGCCAAACAAGGAGAAGTGAGCGCGCTGATCTCGGACATGGAAAAACAAGGCGTTATTGAACCTTCTGTAAGTCCATGGGCCGCGCCTGTAGTTCTAGTAAAGAAAAAGGATGGTAGCACTCGCTTTTGTGTCGACTATAGGCAGCTTAACGACGTCACTAAGAAAGATAGTTACCCGCTCCCACGCATCGATGACATCATGGACACTTTAGCCGACGCAAAATGGTTTTCTACACTCGATCTCAAGAGTGGCTACTGGCAGGTAGAAATCGACAAGAAGGACCGAGAGAAGACCGCATTTTCAGTTGCGACCGGATTGTGGCAATTTGTGGTGATGCCGTTTGGGCTTTGCAATGCTCCAGCCACTTTCGAACGCTTGATGGAATACGTGCTACGTGGTCTAACCTGGAAAACCTGCTTGGTGTACCTAGATGACATCATCGTTATCGGGAGAACGTTCGAAGAGCATGTGCGGAACTTAGAAGAGGTTTTCTCCCGACTGCGACTGGCAAATTTGAAACTTAGTCCCGACAAGTGTACCCTTTTCGCAGCTGAAGTAAAATACCTGGGACATGTCGTATCAGCAGAAGGGGTCAAAACAGACCCTGAGAAAATTGAAGCCGTGAAAAGCTGGCCAACACCAAACAACAAGCGCCAACTACGAAGTTTCCTGGGCCTGGCAACCTACTATCGAAGATTCGTCAAAGACTTTGCCAAAATAGCTAAGTGTCTTCATCAGCTAACCGAGAAAAATCGTCCGTATGTCTGGAATGAACAATGCCAGACAGCCTTTGAGACCCTGAAGGAAAAGCTATGTGAATCACCCATACTGGCGTATCCGAAACCCGGAAGAATGTTTGTGGTTGACACCGATGCAAGCAACGGCGGTATTGGAGCTGTACTCTCCCAGCAGATCAATGGCGAAGAAAGAGTCCTCTCGTATTACAGTCGAGTTCTTTCAAAATGTGAGAGGAACTACTGTGTGGCCAGGAAGGAGCTATTGGCTATAATAGAGGCCACCAAGCAGTTCCACAAGTACCTATATGGCCAGAAATTTGTTCTTCGAACGGACCATGCATCGCTGAGATGGCTACTTAACTTCAAAAACCCCGAGGGACAAGTTGCGAGATGGATCGAAAGATTGCAGTCATACGACTACGAAATTGTTCATCGAAAGGGCAGAGTTCATGGAAATGCTGACGCCCTATCTCGTCGCCCATGTCCAGCTAACTGCAAGCATTGCCAACGGATTGAGGAAAAGGAACCGCCCGTTGATCTGCGACTGATAACGGCCGAATTCGATGAAGGTTGGTCATCGGAGGAGATTCGAAATGCCCAGCTAGCCGATGAAGACATCGGACCATTGCTCGTATGGAAGGAGACGACTGGGCGACCTGAGTGGAAGGACGTTTCAACGCATGGCGCAACCCTGAAAAGCTATTGGGCACAATGGAACTCCCTTCAGGTGGAGGGTGGTGTACTCAAGCGGAAATGGGAAACGGCGGATGGAAGCTCCTATAGGATGCAAACTATACTACCCAAAAGCCGAATCCACGATGTGGTAAAGGAAATGCATGAAGGATCCTCGGGAGGCCATCTTGGTGTTAACAAAACCTTAGCGAAATTGCGGGAAAGATTCTACTGGCTCCATGCTCGAGAAGACGTAGAGGACTGGTGTCGCAGATGCACAATTTGCGCTTCCGTCAAAGGCCCAAAGCGACGACTGAGAGGACAAATGCAAACCTATAACGTAGGCGTGCCATTCGAAAGGATTGCTGTTGACATCGCTGGACCCTTTCCTGAATCTGAATGGGGAAATCGATACACGCTGGTTGTAGCCGATTATTTCAGCAAGTGGCCCGAGGTCTACCCCATTCCCAACCAGGAAGCAACTACTGTAGCTGAACAGCTAGTGTTAAATTGGGTCAGTAGGTACGGCGTACCTAGCGAACTACATTCGGATCAAGGCCGAAACTTTGAGTCACTAGTTTTTGGCGAAATGTGCGAGCTGCTCGGAATACGGAAAACGAGGACAACACCGCTGCATCCCCAATCCGATGGAATGGTCGAACGTTTCAACGGCACGCTCAATAAACACCTTGCCAAAATGGTTGACGAGAACCAAAGGGACTGGGACCGACATATCCCACTATTTTTAATGGCATATAGAGCCGCTGAACATGCGTCGACGGGCCAAGCCCCAGCCAAAGTCATTTTTGGAAAGACTATTCGTTTGCCAGCCGATATAAAGTTCGGAACGCCCCCTGAGAAACCCCAAACGATCTCGGAGTACGCAAGTGATCTAAGACAACGATTGAACCAGATACATCGGACAGTGCGAAAACACCTCGAATCGGCTACTGATCGCATGAAGACCAGGTATGATCTAAACGCTAATTCTACTGGATTCCAGCAAGATGACTTGGCGTGGCTTTATAACCCGCAACGGCGAAAGGGTAGGTCTCCAAAGCTGCAACATAATTGGGAGGGACCATACCGAGTTACAAAGCGAATCAACGACGTCGTATACCGAGTACAGGAACATCGTAAGCCGAGAGCCAAAATGAAAATCGTGCATCTGGACCGTCTTGCCCCACATTACACCCAGGGAGAATTGACTACAAATAGCGACACATCTTTTCGGGGCGAAAAGAACTGAGGTGGGGGCAGTGTTACATGTACAAATAATTACACGTACAAATAATTCTGCGAGCTACTGTCGCAATTGTTTTCATCATCGTTAAGAACGTCAACGAATGAATTTACTCGAACCCCCGAGAACGCAATAAGCATGATCAACATCTGCAAGTGACGTCACTCCATTCATGAATTTGCTCGAACCTACCAGGTACCTCTCCGTAGAACGTTCGCCAATGCACGAGAAATGGGTGAATAGGTAGAGACCCTATATAAAGGCGAGCTGAATGAATGGGGGGAACCATTCATTCGAGCGCGATAAGAACTGCGATAGTAAATTTATGGAGTGTGTTTCGTAATAGTGAAGTGATTTAGAAGACAATTGCGATAATAAATTTATGGACAAGTGTTAGATTTATTTTAATAGTGACAATTAAAATTAGTGAAAGTGTTAAACTGATTATTGTGCATTTTCTGGAATTAAATAAACTCTTTTAACTTAAATTAAAAGACATTGCGTTTTCACTTTCCCGGAACATTAAAATTATAGGCCGCAAACCAAATAACACGCGACAATATATATATATATATATATATATATATATATATATATATATATATATATATATATATATATATATATATATATATATATATATTGTCGCGTGTTATTTGGTTTGCGGCCTATAATTTTAATGTTCCGGGAAAGTGAAAACGCAATGTCTTTTAATTTAAGTTAAAAGAGTTTATTTAATTCCAGAAAATGCACAATAATCAGTTTAACACTTTCACTAATTTTAATTGTCACTATTAAAATAAATCTAACACTTGTCCATAAATTTATTATCGCAATTGTCTTCTAAATCACTTCACTATTACGAAACACACTCCATAAATTTACTATCGCAGTTCTTATCGCGCTCGAATGAATGGTTCCCCCCATTCATTCAGCTCGCCTTTATATAGGGTCTCTACCTATTCACCCATTTCTCGTGCATTGGCGAACGTTCTACGGAGAGGTACCTGGTAGGTTCGAGCAAATTCATGAATGGAGTGACGTCACTTGCAGATGTTGATCATGCTTATTGCGTTCTCGGGGGTTCGAGTAAATTCATTCGTTGACGTTCTTAACGATGATGAAAACAATTGCGACAGTAGCTCGCAGAATTATTTGTACGTGTAATTATTTGTACATGTAACACTGCCCCCACCTCAGTTCTTTTCGCCCCGAAAAGATGTGTCGCTATTTGTAGTCAATTCTCCCTGGGTGTAATGTGGGGCAAGACGGTCCAGATGCACGATTTTCATTTTGGCTCTCGGCTTACGATGTTCCTGTACTCGGTATACGACGTCGTTGATTCGCTTTGTAACTCGGTATGGTCCCTCCCAATTATGTTGCAGCTTTGGAGACCTACCCTTTCGCCGTTGCGGGTTATAAAGCCACGCCAAGTCATCTTGCTGGAATCCAGTAGAATTAGCGTTTAGATCATACCTGGTCTTCATGCGATCAGTAGCCGATTCGAGGTGTTTTCGCACTGTCCGATGTATCTGGTTCAATCGTTGTCTTAGATCACTTGCGTACTCCGAGATCGTTTGGGGTTTCTCAGGGGGCGTTCCGAACTTTATATCGGCTGGCAAACGAATAGTCTTTCCAAAAATGACTTTGGCTGGGGCTTGGCCCGTCGACGCATGTTCAGCGGCTCTATATGCCATTAAAAATAGTGGGATATGTCGGTCCCAGTCCCTTTGGTTCTCGTCAACCATTTTGGCAAGGTGTTTATTGAGCGTGCCGTTGAAACGTTCGACCATTCCATCGGATTGGGGATGCAGCGGTGTTGTCCTCGTTTTCCGTATTCCGAGCAGCTCGCACATTTCGCCAAAAACTAGTGACTCAAAGTTTCGGCCTTGATCCGAATGTAGTTCGCTAGGTACGCCGTACCTACTGACCCAATTTAACACTAGCTGTTCAGCTACAGTAGTTGCTTCCTGGTTGGGAATGGGGTAGACCTCGGGCCACTTGCTGAAATAATCGGCTACAACCAGCGTGTATCGATTTCCCCATTCAGATTCAGGAAAGGGTCCAGCGATGTCAACAGCAATCCTTTCGAATGGCACGCCTACGTTATAGGTTTGCATTTGTCCTCTCAGTCGTCGCTTTGGGCCTTTGACGGAAGCGCAAATTGTGCATCTGCGACACCAGTCCTCTACGTCTTCTCGAGCATGGAGCCAGTAGAATCTTTCCCGCAATTTCGCTAAGGTTTTGTTAACACCAAGATGGCCTCCCGAGGATCCTTCATGCATTTCCTTTACCACATCGTGGATTCGGCTTTTGGGTAGTATAGTTTGCATCCTATAGGAGCTTCCATCCGCCGTTTCCCATTTCCGCTTGAGTACACCACCCTCCACCTGAAGGGAGTTCCATTGTGCCCAATAGCTTTTCAGGGTTGCGCCATGCGTTGAAACGTCCTTCCACTCAGGTCGCCCAGTCGTCTCCTTCCATACGAGCAATGGTCCGATGTCTTCATCGGCTAGCTGGGCATTTCGAATCTCCTCCGATGACCAACCTTCATCGAATTCGGCCGTTATCAGTCGCAGATCAACGGGCGGTTCCTTTTCCTCAATCCGTTGGCAATGCTTGCAGTTAGCTGGACATGGGCGACGAGATAGGGCGTCAGCATTTCCATGAACTCTGCCCTTTCGATGAACAATTTCGTAGTCGTATGACTGCAATCTTTCGATCCATCTCGCAACTTGTCCCTCGGGGTTTTTGAAGTTAAGTAGCCATCTCAGCGATGCATGGTCCGTTCGAAGAACAAATTTCTGGCCATATAGGTACTTGTGGAACTGCTTGGTGGCCTCTATTATAGCCAATAGCTCCTTCCTGGCCACACAGTAGTTCCTCTCACATTTTGAAAGAACTCGACTGTAATACGAGAGGACTCTTTCTTCGCCATTGATCTGCTGGGAGAGTACAGCTCCAATACCGCCGTTGCTTGCATCGGTGTCAACCACAAACATTCTTCCGGGTTTCGGATACGCCAGTATGGGTGATTCACATAGCTTTTCCTTCAGGGTCTCAAAGGCTGTCTGGCATTGTTCATTCCAGACATACGGACGATTTTTCTCGGTTAGCTGATGAAGACACTTAGCTATTTTGGCAAAGTCTTTGACGAATCTTCGATAGTAGGTTGCCAGGCCCAGGAAACTTCGTAGTTGGCGCTTGTTGTTTGGTGTTGGCCAGCTTTTCACGGCTTCAATTTTCTCAGGGTCTGTTTTGACCCCTTCTGCTGATACGACATGTCCCAGGTATTTTACTTCAGCTGCGAAAAGGGTACACTTGTCGGGACTAAGTTTCAAATTTGCCAGTCGCAGTCGGGAGAAAACCTCTTCTAAGTTCCGCACATGCTCTTCGAACGTTCTCCCGATAACGATGATGTCATCTAGGTACACCAAGCAGGTTTTCCAGGTTAGACCACGTAGCACGTATTCCATCAAGCGTTCGAAAGTGGCTGGAGCATTGCAAAGCCCAAACGGCATCACCACAAATTGCCACAATCCGGTCGCAACTGAAAATGCGGTCTTCTCTCGGTCCTTCTTGTCGATTTCTACCTGCCAGTAGCCACTCTTGAGATCGAGTGTAGAAAACCATTTTGCGTCGGCTAAAGTGTCCATGATGTCATCGATGCGTGGGAGCGGGTAACTATCTTTCTTAGTGACGTCGTTAAGCTGCCTATAGTCGACACAAAAGCGAGTGCTACCATCCTTTTTCTTTACTAGAACTACAGGCGCGGCCCATGGACTTACAGAAGGTTCAATAACGCCTTGTTTTTCCATGTCCGAGATCAGCGCGCTCACTTCTCCTTGTTTGGCTATAGGGAGACGTCTTGGTGCTTGTCGAATCGGCTTGGCTCCCTGTGTGTCTATGACGTGAGTTACCAAACTCGTTCGGCCTTGGTCATCCGGGCTTGTTGAGAAGATGTCACTGTACTTGGTGACCAGATCAGAGGCTCGTTTGAATAGCTGCACCGGCAATTTGACTTGCTTCAATATTGCAGACGTGGATTCCCGGGCTTTGTCTGTGTCTTGCCTCCTTTTGCAATGATGGTCGTGAGTAGCTTCCAAAGAAGCGATGGTGGAAACAGGCTGGCAGCTGCCGATAACTTCTCCCGCTTTGATGCTCGTGGTTGAGTCTGCGGTGTTAAGGACTCTAACCGGCACATATCCGTTCCTTAAAGATCTTACAATGCCGATGTCTTCGTTGGCTCTATCAGATAAGATCGGTGGTCTCCAGAATCACCATCAAGCTTGGCCCATACAATGCTTTCGGAAGAATTCGGTACATCAGTGTCAGTACATACCACTACATTCATCTTGGGGATTTGGACGCTGGGATCCTCCATCAGTACTTCGACATTCTGCCATTTCAAGACACGTTTTCCCAAGTCCAACGTGATTCCATGTGGTCGCAGAAAATCCATTCCGAGAATGCAGTCATCCATAATGTTCGCGACCAGAAAGTTATGTCGGAACACAAGGTCTCCCAACTGTATCTGGAGGTTGACCTCTCCATGAACAGGTGCAGTTTCTCCCGTAGCTGTCCGTAGTGAGAAAATTCTGCCCTTGTGAAGTTGTTGCTGTCTAACTAGGTCTGGTCGGATAATCGATCGGGTTGCACCAGTGTCGATTGTTATGGTGCAGTGTTCTCCGTCAATTTGACCCGGAAGGCATAAGTCCGCTTCTCCACGATGTAGTCTTGACACGGTGATGGTGGTGCTGGGGACGTCGATCCTCCTAGCCAACCTCTGCCCCACGAAGTTGGCTCTTACATGTTTCCCGACCCCTCTGTTTGAAGGGCTTCCATTCTGGGCTCCTGACTCGGTCTGGATCTCCTCCTAGCTGCACACCCTGGACAATAGCTCGGTTTTCTTCGCTTCTTGCAGTCTCTTTGCAGGTGCCCCTTCTCTCCGCAATTCCAGCATCTAGGCGCACCATTTACATGCGGATCTCGCTCAATTTCCACGCGCTCACACCTGCACTCGTCTGTCACTACCTCACGAACCCGGGCAGTGGTACGAGTCACATTTTTCGCTGCCTCAAAGTTCAGACTATAAGCCAATGCGTCCTTAACCGTTTGCTTTTGAGCTAAAAGCACGGCTTGTTGCAATTTCGGGTCCTTTAGGGCGCTGATGAATGCTTCTGTCGCTGCATCATCTCGATGTTCTGGGTCGTAGGCTGGATAAGCCAAAAGTGCCAGTCGCTCAATGTCCTGGGCTAGCTGCTGTAGGGTTTCACCAGACTTCTGGATTCGATGCCTTAGCTGTGACCGATAAATCTGCTTTAGATGATCATCTCCATAACGCATGTCGAGCGCATTCATTATAGCATTCGAGTTTGAGTGCAATTCAACGGGGATCGTCTGCAACAGCTCGGCAGCTGGGCCTCTTAGAGCAAGAATCAATGCAGTCGCTCGTTCCTGCTCATTCCAGTGATTTATGCGAGCGGCTGCTTCAAACTGGGTTTTGTAAATAGTCCAGACCGTTTGCCCATCGAATATTGGTGCTTGTACATTTCTAGATGAGCTTTGCGCTGCGGTTATAATTGGTGCTGGTGGGGCGGTTACTACTGCCTTTGCTGCTTCCAAGTCCTTTTTCACTTTTTCCATCTCATGGTTGATTCTCTCCTCGACCTGGTATACCTTCTCCTCGACGCATTTAATTTGGCTGTTGAGACTACTGAGCTCCGCTTTTATTTCGGTTGACTGTTTTTCCAGCTTCTGTGTGATGTCTGCCTTGATTTCGAACGCTTGTTGGTCTAGTTTCGCTGATTGTTCATTTAACTTCGCTGTTAAATTGGATGACTGTTCATCTAGCTTCGCAGTCAGACTTGATGACTGTTCATTTAGCTTCGTTGATTGTTCATCTAGCTTCGCAGTCAGACTGGATGACATTAGCATCAACATTTGCATCAGCGCATTTTCTGGCTCCTTTGATTTTGGTGTGTCCACTTCTCCACCTTCTGCGCCTTTTTCCGCATCGGAGAGCTCACCCGAATCCAGATTCACGCCTTCCGACTCGATCGCGTCACGCAAGCGTGCAATCAGTATGGCCTTTGTACCTTGTGTGGCCAGATTCCGCTGTTCCAACTCCTCCTTGAGCTCCGATATGGTCAATTCATTAATTTTTAAGTTTAAGCTTCGTGGCATTTTTAATGTTTCTTTAAATTTTACTATTGTGCACTATAAAAATGTTCAAATTTTCACTTTCAAAATTTTTCTTTCGCACTTCTTGACACCACTGTCGCGTGTTATTTGGTTCGCGGCCTATAATTTTAATGTTCCGGGAAAGTGAAAACGCAATGTCTTTTAATTTAAGTTAAAAGAGTTTATTTAATTCCAGAAAATGCACAATAATCAGTTTAACACTTTCACTAATTTTAATTGTCACTATTAAAATAAATCTAACACTTGTCCATAAATTTATTATCGCAATTGTCTTCTAAATCACTTCACTATTACGAAACACACTCCATAAATTTACTATCGCAGTTCTTATCGCGCTCGAATGAATGGTTCCCCCCATTCATTCAGCTCGCCTTTATATAGGGTCTCTACCTATTCACCCATTTCTCGTGCATTGGCGAACGTTCTACGGAGAGGTACCTGGTAGGTTCGAGCAAATTCATGAATGGAGTGACGTCACTTGCAGATGTTGATCATGCTTGTTGCGTTCTCGGGGGTTCGAGTAAATTCATTCGTTGACGTTCTTAACGATGATGAAAACAATTGCGACAGTAGCTCGCAGAATTATTTGTACGTGTAATTATTTGTACATGTAACAATATATATATATATATATATATATATATATATATATATATATATATATATATATATATATATATATATATATAACGAAATTCGTGACCACGCTAGAGGTTGCAATTTTGCTCCAATTTTCACCAAATTTTCAGGAAAGATGTCTGGGCTAAATATCTCGGTTAAGTTCGTGAACCAGCTATATCGGCGGGGCAAAAACAAAATGGCGGCCATTTTAGACGAAAAATCTTGATTTCTGTTCTGACCAAAGTATAGCTTCGATTTGGATGAAATTTGGTACAAAGGTTTACTAATGTATGTGATGAATCTGGCAATAAAAAATCCAAAGTCGGTTCGGCAGAAACAAAATGGCGGCCGCTCAAAGGTCGAAAAACGTGCAAAATTTTGTTGTAATAGTGGTCAAAGCTTTCAACAGATTTTCATGAAACTCGGTAGTTAGATAGAATTATAAGTATCTAAAGAATTACGCAAAAAAACTGGAGGTCAGCTCACAAAAAACAAAATGGCAGCCAGTTGAAACTCAAAATTTGAAAGGCTTTTAAATGTCATAGTCTTAATTCGACATATATGAAACTTGGTTTCAAGATAGGCATTACTTAGATCTACAGACTTTTATATTTTGGTGATCATGCATGTGCAAATTTCAAGATGGCGGTGGTTCACATTTTCCAGCGGATTCGATGTAACTTGAGATTATGGATCTCAGTGCTATGTTCTTGTATTGTGCAGAAAATTATTAAAATTGAATGAAAAATAAAAAAGTCGAAAATTTAAAACCTAATATTTTGAGCTGCCGTTTTCACAAAAAAAAATGAATTATTTTAGGCTGTCTAGAGTGAAACTCCGATTTGAACGAGATTTGGCACATTGATTGATGAGGTCTTAGCCCACAAAGATTTAAAATAGTCCAAAATCAAATGCATGCGTTCAAAATGGCGGCCCCCAAAGGTCAGGAGCAAGCGCAATTCGCTATTTTAGTAGAAAATGAAACATTGAATTTTTTTCATGGAAACGTTTTAAATGACTTATCTTGAACGTATTTATAAATCAGAATATTTTTTAAATATTGTAAAATATTTTTAACAATACCCTAAAAAATTATAAAATCGCGACTTGTCTGTCTGTCTGTCCGTCCGTCCGTTTGTTCGTGCGTCACAAGTTTTCTCGCAAACCATATAAGCTAGAATGAGGAGCCTCTTGAAATTTGCAGTGTAAGAAAATATTTTGAAGTGTTTAAGGGGGTCTCCCCATACAAGGGGGTGACATAAACATTGTTTTTATTTGTGTAGCCCTCTAGCAGCCAAGTTTCTCAACAGATTCCGATAAAACTTGGAATTATAAGTTATTAAGGCAAGCTTATTTAATTTAATTATGCAAATCGGATGACAAATAAAAAATCAAAAACTACAGCTTAATATTTTTAGCAGCCGTTTTCAATAAAAATTAAAATGATAGCCCCTGATGGTTCAGAAAAGAATCGAAAATGTATATATTAATGGCAATGCAAGTGCTGATTAAACTTTTATGGAAATCTTTTGAAATTAAATATTTGAGCTATTTAAGCCAAAAAGTTATCACCTTTGTGTGGTAACCACTGTGAAATATATAAACAGCAAATGTGAGAAGGGTGAAACCAGTATAAATATGTTTAACACAATTTATTACCCGCCGATTTTCAATATGTGATCCATACGTGTGCAACTCAATTTAGTTAGCAAAATATTTGCGCCTCTATGAAGGGTCTCCAAATAGGAACGGCAGCAGATTCTTTTTGTTAATAAATACCCATGTAGTGCTACAAAAATAGCAGTAAGAAGTCCAGTAGGAGGCAAGAAAAATTCTTTTTCGAAACCTTACGCTACATAAGAGAAATTTACCTTTCCGGCTGGTGCTGCCAACGGGGATTTTTTCATGTCAGCTATGGAAGAAAATGGATATTTTTCGTTTCTGTTCTCCCGTATTGTGCCGCAGATACCGTAGCCTTTATTGGTCATATGGTGTATCAATGGCAGTCCTGAAAAGAAGTTGTCGACGTGAAGGTTGTAGGGGCCACATGAAAAAGGAAGCCTAGATAATAGTTCAAGTAGAATTGAAGCCCCCAAACCACACTCTTCTTGTAGCGGCAATGGACAAAAGCAAAAGACATTGCGTTTTCACTTTCCCGGAACATTAAAATTATAGGCCGCAAACCAAATAACACGCGACAATATATATATATATATATATATATATATATATATATATATATATATATATATATATATATATATATATATATATATATATATATATATATATATATATATATATATAGATATAATGAGGTTTTTTTCATGTAGGAATAACACACGAATTGTTTCTCTGGAATTAACAAAGTTTTATTTTCATATAGAAAACTTACATCAAGTTAGTATTAATCCTACCTGGAATTAACAAAGAAACAACATTCGATGTTGTTATTCACACTGTTATTTCTTAGTTAATTTACAATAACGTTTACGTTAACCATTTAATCTTTATGATTTTAACATTGTATTGTGTTCTGTCTGAAGTCTGACAGCTTTCATCTTACTGATTGCCACCTACAATAATTGGTCTAACTTACCGACCTGTCAAGTTAAAACAATGGTTTTCTTACAATAAGTGAACTGACTTATCGAAGCGTGGCGCCAAATTTAAATGAAGAGATAGTACTTTCCTTACATCTCCCCCCTAAGATAAAAGTTTTGGTACAAAAGTTTAAGTATAGAATCATATAAGGTCATTTGTAATTTCTTCAGTACTTTCTTCATCTGCTTTACAGGGAGTTGGAATGAGTTTAGAGATATAGAACAAATTTGATTCTGATTTTATGTATCCTATGTCAATTTCATACATTGAGTTTGATATTTTCTTCAAAATCTTGTAAGGGCCAATCCTTAATTCATCTAATTTTTTCCGATTTAGTCGATTACCATTTTCAATGTATACTAGATCCCCGACATTGATGTCATAATCTGTTCTGTTTTTATCATATAATTTCTTATTATAATCATGGTGTTTAGTACTGTTCTTGAAGGCAATTGTCCTATCATTTTCAAGGTTATTATTATCTTTCTTCTTTCTTAATTCATTTGGTAATATTGAGGTGTCTTCACCTTGTAATAAATATTTTGGACTGAATTTAGTGGCTGTGTGTTCCGTTTCATTGTATTTTTCTACACATGTATGTGCTAAAGTTGTCCATGTACATCTTTTATTTTCCTCGTTTATTGCACATCTGATTTTATTTACTAGAGTTTGATTCAATCGTTCATTTATGCCGTTAGAGAATGGTGCATTGACTGCAGTGAAAATTATCGTGATGTTCTTTTTTTCTAGGTAGTTTTTGAATTCTTTGGAATTTACGCCTGGATATTATCTCTGTTATGATCTTTGAGCACGTTTTCTGTCAGTTTAATGTGTTTTGTGTTTTTGATGTTAATATGTAAGCAAATCTTGTAAAGTGATCCACTAGTAGATGTAAATATTTCTTTGTGGATCGGGAACCACCGAATCCCCCTATTGTATCTATAGAAATTATTTCAAACGGTTTTCATGCAGGACCATGGCGTGACATTAGACCAATCTTGTCTTGGTGTCTTGATCTATTTTTTATACAAATCTCGCAAATTCTGCACGTTTTCTTTATATTTTCCGATATGTTTTCCGCTGTATAATATGGTACTATTTTGTTTTGCATTTGTTTTATGCCGATGTGACAAAAACTTTTGTGAACGGTTTCTATAAGTTTCTTACAATACTTTTCTGATAGTACAATTTTTTCTTTTTTCCTAACTTTTCTATAATACAGATTATTTTTAAAAATTAATTTATCTCTACTATCTTTTAAATATCTGTTTTCTTTTTGATCTTTTAAAATATATTCTATTTTTACTAAATTTACAATTTTTAATTTATCGTCTGCGTCTTCATGAGACTCTAATACCGGGTTTCGGCTCAAACAGTCTGCCTCTAAATTATCTTTACCTGGGCGGTAAATTATTTCAAAATCATATTGGGATAAATAGTAGGTAAGATCACCTAATTCTACATCTGTTCTTGCCTTGATATTCATTTATTCTAGTGGCTTGTGATCTGAAAATACTTTGAATGATCTGCGTATGAGCCAGTGTTGCCAGTACTTTACTGATTCTTTAATTGCTAAGCATTCTAAATAAATAGCTTTTTTTCTTTTTTGTGATTCATTCAGTTTCTTTGAAAAGTATGCTACAGGTTTTTCGACTTTTTCGTTAGGCTGTGGTAGTTTTAGTGCAGCTCCTATACCTTGCAAGCTTGCGTCTACATATACATTGGCAGGTTTGGATCGAAAATAGCCAAAATTGGTTGAGTGCAAAGGAAATTTTTCATGTGTTCGAAAGTTCTTTGACACTCTTCAGTCCAAATAAATTTTTGTCCTTTTCTTAGTAAACTATGCAATGGTTCTAACATAAGTGCAATTTTCGGTACGTATTCGTTGTAAAAATTAATTTTTCCTAAGAACTGTCTAATGTTTTTCTGATTCTTTGGCACAGGAAAATTTTGTATTGAAATTAGATTATCTTTTATCGGAGAGTCTGAGTTGTGCTTTATAATGTGGCCTAAATATTGTACGGAATCTAATGCAAATGTGCATTTAGAGAGTTTTAATCTGAAACCTTCCTTCATTATTGCTTCTAGTAATTGTGAGAGGTGATCTATATGTTTATTGAAAGATTTTGAAAAAATTAATAATTCGTCAATGTAGTTTACCGTGAAATCTGAT
This sequence comes from Odontomyia ornata, assembly GCA_963969285.1. Classification (NCBI taxonomy): domain Eukaryota; kingdom Metazoa; phylum Arthropoda; class Insecta; order Diptera; family Stratiomyidae; genus Odontomyia; species Odontomyia ornata. Next base: position 89,948,448 of record OZ017738.1, on the reverse strand, counting down.
AGTTTATGCTTTCTTATTATGTTACTTAATATTCTTTCGAAAATTGCTGGCGACGTCCTTAAGCCAAATGGCAAACAAGTCCACTGAAAATGATTTTCTTGGGTTACAAACCCCGTTTTTCTCCGGTCTTCGATTCTTGATGGAATAGACCAAAATGCTGAGTTTATGTCAAGTTTCGAAAAATATTTGCAATTTCTTGTTTTTACTAATAAGTCTTCAATTAACGGGAATGGTTGCGATTGAGGAATTATTATTTTATTCAAGTCTCTAAAATCTATGCATTATCTTGATTTTTTGTTCTCATCTCTTTTATATGCCAATGTTACTGGAGAAGCAAAAGGACTGTATGATTCTTCTATTAAATTTCTTCTAAGTAGTTCTGCGATCTGCTCTTCTATTTCTTTTTTCTCTTCAATTGTGCATCTATATGGTCTTTTACTACAATATTTGTCTACGATGAGATCTATTCTGGCTTCATAATTTTTCACTGTGCCTACATCGTATTTATCTTTCGCAAATATATTTTTAATATTTATCTACAAGATTCTTTATTATTGTTTCTTCGTGATGGTTCAAGTGATTTGTTGAGATATCAAAGTTGTCTACATTCACATGTTCATTGAAATTTATTTGATATTCTTCTTGCGTTTCTGTAGAATTAGGAATCTTTTGTTCTATCTCTAAGTTCTCATTTTGTATTAATTTAAATTTCTTTATGCAATCTAATCCTATTAGAAAGTCATCTTTGAAATTTTCATTATTGTATATAAAAACATCTATATTTTCTTCTAAATCTAATATTTTTGCCTTCACTGTTATCAATCCATCAGCTTTATTCACACCATTAATTGTTTTCAGGTCGGCTTTGTACATGTTTTTACTTGATTTTAATTTTATTAGTTTTGGATTAATTAATGAAACATTTGAACCTGGATCATAAATAGCAGATACTTCTAAAGTATCGTTTGAAATTACCTTGAGTCTAATCAATGGTGGAATTATTAGTTTTTTGGATCAGTATCGCTAATTTCTACTTCTAACACGGAATCGTTGACATGTTTTATTTAGTCTTCTTTATTTTTAAACCAGCATTCAGATTCAGGATGGAAGCGTGTACCTTTACTTTTGTTTTTACAAGTTTCGCATGGTATCTTTTCTTTGCTAGTATAATTCTTAATATTTCATCTCGTTTCCATATTTTTCTTGTAAACCAGATGTTCTAATTTACCTATTTCGTTGTATAGGTCTTCGATTTTTTCCAATTTTTGTCTGTCAATTCTATCAGCTACGAAATTTGGCAAGCTTATCGCAATTAGATCTATTAATGTTCCATTATCAATGGATTTTCTCACTTCTAGTAGAAGCTTTTCTTTTTTCATAGCAAAATCTATCAAAGAGCCAGTCTGATATCTGATATCTTATTGAAGACCAACCTTTGTTTGCAAATGTATCACAAAAATTTTTTTTCCAATCTTCCCATTGTAATGATTTTAATGTCTAAGTCTGAACGATAAACTCATCGGTTCTAGACGTTAAGTCTGAGTAGTGCCAACGGATGGTACCAACCGGTCAACCAATCCGTGCACCGTAATCCATTTTCGCGGTGGCTGCTTGTCGGCCAGCTAGATCGGAGAAGATTCCGGTCTCGGGTCTCCAAATGGATTACGCTCATATACAATCTTCAGCCACCAATACATGCCCGTTTTCAAACCCGTCACGAAACAAAACCATACGGAGAGGAAACCTACTTTACGTTACTCCGTATTTCTTCATTCAACCAGTCAAAGAACAAAAATCTAATCTTTACTTCGCGTTCCCGAATTTCACCGACGCGGTACCGAAAAAAAATACTACATTAACGTACATCCGAAAAAAAACTACGCTAAAGAAAAACCAAAATCAACTAAGGTACCGCGTACCGCGCGCGACGCGAAACCGACCTCAGCTGATTTTCCCAAAACCTACCCTCGCAACGGCATACTTACCAGGCACTCTATTTCCCGCTGAAAGGAAGGAACCACTGGAAAGGAAAGTCGTTGATACTGTTAGCAATTCATGTTATTTACTCCAAGAAATGTACTTTACGATACAGGCTTCTACAAATGAATAGATATGTAAAGAACGTATAAAGGTATCTCAAATTAATTTATATGACTTAACAATATTTTTGCTTGCTTAGATCAAGGTAAAGTAGACGCAAATTTGTTCATCAGAAATTAATCGTAATTTAAACATTTAATGCATTAAGGCCAACTTTGGGTGTATTAACGATCAACAAGTTTTTGCTCTCGTCACTATTACGAGAAAGCTAATAATTTATTTTCTCGTACTCCATAGATGTCAGTATATTCTTAAATAAACGAGGACATACTGTATATGCATGCATGCAATTTAAAACTTATAACAGTATGTATCCCCCGAATAACAATAGATAAAGCACAAAGTGAAAATGTTTTCTGATATACCGGTTCTACAATAGGTGCAAAAATGTTTACATTTATCGCTTTGATTCTGGACACTCGATTTAGGAAATTATTTCTCATTATTATTTATATTATTTTATATTATTAATTGTATTATTTTATATTATTATTTGTATTATTTTATTTTATTATTTGTATTATCTTATATTATTATTTGTATTATTTTATAGTATTATTTGAATTATTTTATTTTATTATTTGGGTTACGGGTTATTTATTAACATGGTTATTTTTAAGATCTTATATCATTACCGTTTTTCTTGATAGTATATTCCCGGGCTTAAATTTAGTTTCGGGTTTCTTTTTTTCTTAACATATCTTCCAACGTTCTTTAGAGTGTGTAAGAATGTGAAGATGCAGATTTACTTGAGCGGCAAGTGTCATTTAAAGAAACAAGGATCTGATGCCGATTTCCGTTTCTTGATTAAATAACTCAACTAAGTCGAATTAGAGGTAAATTTAACAGATGTTATTGACCTTTCAGATTGCAGTGCATCGTGCTATCAATTCTAATTAATAAATAATAATATAACTTAAAGAACAACTTTCGGTATATTCTCTTCGTTTCCAACTACTTTCCGCTTATGACTTTGTGAAATATATAATAGTTATAACATTTATGTTTTATAATTTTCTTCTCTTCTCCTATACTTTATCAATTATTATTTTACAATTGGTCTTTGATCGATGTACCGTTAGTAAGAGTATAAGTCTTGGAATTATTTTCAAAGATCTAGAAACTTAGAGTACCAGAACCATTTGATAATTTTGAGATTGTTGAAGATTTCATATGAACGACGTGACGAGTCTGCTTCAATATAAATTTCTGAACAGATCACAGTTACATGTAATATGCTTCTTCAATTTGTTAAATCTTATTCATAAAGTAGTGACTTTTGGTACATATATTACGTATTAGATGTACATTTCAAATCATTTTCAACACAAGCGATTTCACTTATTCACGGATTTATGATTATTGTTATCTTCGGAATTATTTATAAAGAATAATACTGTTTGCTATACTATACTAGTATGCTCACTGCGACCATCATAACACAGGTTTGTATAAATTTTACTTACGACGTCATTGTAAAATATTTTAAATTTAAATACTAGTTTTTTGATTATAACCTATTATTTTCTAGTTAAATAATGGCTCATCCTTAATTTTTTTATTCATAAAACATTGGAAAATACTTGTACGTCCTGATTCTGTGTAGAATTCAGTCCATCGTCAATTGAAACGTGGTCTATTGGCGAAGAGTTCGACACATTAACAACATTCGGATGTTGTTGAGAGTGGTCATTATTATTTGCTGGGGATATATCAGTTTGTGCTGATGGAAGTGAGTAAATTTGTAACTGATGTTGCGTTAGAGGATAATACGATACACTATGCGGTAATGTTCTTATATTCAATGCAGGTTGTTGGGAAAAGTTACAAGTAGTTCGAATATTACGCAAGGAATCTAAAACTTCCATTCGAAATTGTATCTTCTGTTGCTGATCTAATTTACGTACCATAGGAAGTAATGAATAAAAAAAAGGCTTCATCATCATGTGAGCAGTTGGATTTTTGCCTGCCATCATAATACTACGTTGAGTAATCTCAAGTCTTCAACGCGTGAATGATTTAATCCAACAATTGCAGCCAAGTTGATATATAAACAAAATGTTACATGCATAAGCTGATAAAGAAGTTAGCACAGCAAGTATTGTCAAGTCAAATACTCACTGCTTTTGAAAACGATGTGTTCCTTTGTGACAACATGTTAGGTGAACCAGCTGTCTTCTGATCCTTGTCTTCGCTGTCGTCACCACTGTCGACCACTTTTAGCTCCAAATTTTCGTAGGACGTGTGGAATGGGACGTCATTAGTCCTAATAGATTGGGAATGCTACGCAATATGCTCCTTAAGGATGCCCTCATCGGGAACGGAGAAGTCACAGTGCATACACGTCGTTGGATATTTCGTGTTCGATACACAAATATGATCTTCTAGATGTTGCTTCAACTCAGCTGACCTCCTGGACTTATAAAGACATGAATTTAATAACCTAAATCCGCTCGTGTTCCAAATACATTATCCACTTACTTGCTGCACCAACACTCAATTTCTGAGATTGTCTTCCACAATCTACCTTAAATCACGACCGTATAATCCTGAACGATTTAAGGGAAAGGAACTTCACGCTACAACGACCGGTCCTTTCCGGTTCGTGTCATCTACGACCGCTACTCCTACACTCTCTACTGCCATGTGGCTGTCACTTCACCTTGACATCCCCCAATAAAATTGGCGTGGGATGTGTGCTCGCCACAACCAACGTGAAATGACAAGCCACCTAGCAGCAGGGTGTGTAAGTAGTGGTCGCCAGCGGCGTCACATGATTCATTACACCATTTTGCTTGAATAGTCAGCTTCAAAAGTGTACAACTATACCAATCTGTAGCGCCTTTTTCCATGAATGATTTTAAAATTTCAATTTTTTTTTATCTTTAGCTATGTCAAACGGTTCACATTCTTTTTCAAAACTAGTTATCCATTGATCTGCATTCAAATTTTTCCCATTGAACTTTTCAATTGTAAATTCTTTAGCTATTTTGCCAATATTCTTTTCTTCAGATTTCTCTTGGCTCTTTCCAAGTATTTTTTCCAGCAATTGTATTAACGGTTGTTCTGAAGCGTTAATAACACCACTTTCTTGTGTACTAATTTCTTCTTCTAAATACACGTCACCAAATTGTAAATTTCCCTCGTCATCCAAATAAGTTTCGGTCAATTCTTTGGTCAGATTAATCCAAAGTTTTCTTGTTTGTCCCCATTTGGTTAACGTTTTCTTTACCTTAGCAAATGCTGTGCAAATAAGTAATTATTTGGCACCATATAAGTCCTGCCGTCTGGTGTGCCAATTGAGGTTATGCACAGCACGTTCGTCTTTGGCTCTTCTGCGGAATCGAGCATCTTGAATGTGAATTGCAGCTTGTCCATCGTGAATGTTGTTTTATAATGAGGTTTTTTTCATGTAGGAATAACAGACGAATTGTTTCTCTGGAATTAACAAAGTTTTATTTTCATATAGAAAACTTACATCATTAAATTTAAAGTTAGTATTAATCCTACCTGGAATAAACAAAGAAACAACATTCGATGTTGTTATTCACACTGTTGTTTCTTAGTTGATTTACAATAACGTTTACGTTAACAATTTAATCTTTATGATTTTAATATTGTATTGTGTTCTGTCTGAAGTCTGACAGCTTTCATCTTACTGATTGCCACCTACAATAATTGGTCTAACTTACCGACCTGTCAAGTTAAAACAATGGTTTTCTTACAATAAGTGAACTGACTTATCGAAGCGTGGCGCTAAATTTAAATGAAGAGATAGTACTTTCCTTACATATATATATATATATATATATATATATATATATATATATATATATATATATATATATATATGTTGCGAGTGAACACATAAAATATGCTCGGATATATTCCCGCTTCATAACTGCAATAGTAGCGAGCAAACAACACCTATGTACTCGCACTTTGCCAATGAAAATTAGCCATAGAAACACATGCGCAAGTAAATAAGCGAGCAGTTAAGTAAACGAGAAAGTTCAACCAGCAATGATATTTACATCATGAATGAACGGGGTGCTTCGAAGAGAGGTAAGCGGAAAGGAAAACCCCAGTTTCGTTTTTTTACCTCAAGAGATCATGGAAAAGCCGAAAGCACTCTTTCGAAGTCGAAAGCTTAAGCGAAAAACACTCGTTCGCTCAATTTCCCCAGTTTCGCATATTCACCAGCCGAGCAAGCGAGACGAAGCGGGGAGGAAAAACGTTCGTGGAACGAGAGCTCACGTGTTCGGCTACTCAGCACTTTTAAAGAGAATTTAGGTTAAAAGCTCACGAAAGAACAGTATTTAAAGTTCTTCAGCAAAGCATTCGGGTGAGTGTGTATTCAAGTCCAAAAGGGAGCGCGCTGCTACCCGCTCTTCAAGTACCACAGGTAATTACGCGAGCAAAATATTCAGAAGGAGGTATAGCGAAGTGTTCCACGAAATGGTAAGAGGTGAGGTGTTGGCTTGCGCCGCGATCCTCAATTGGCCCGTTGGCGTTCCACGCTGTGTAGCCACCCCGGACCATTAGCTCGTCTAGCTGATTCTCTGTACAGGCTAGCGCTTACGTATGAAGCACGACCAGCCAAATGAAAAGCGCTTCGCTCAATATTAATATACGTTTTCCATAATTTATGCGTGTAATTTATAAATGTTTCGAAAAAAGTGAACCGGGAAATAAAGTTAAGCCCCATAAAATAAACTCTTGTCTTTTGTTGATATAAAATGGACAGAGTAGCAGGTAAGTGGTGTTACAGCGAGTTCTTTCCCCGGGAGCCTTGATGATGTATATTGGATACACATCAAATGTGCTCCCAGGTCATACCAGTATACATAGGGTATACAGGTTATGTAACATATATATATGATACTCTCCGCAATATGTAAATTTCTCTCGAGAAATTTACCTAAAAACTGCAATAGGGTCAATTTCCATCAGAACCGCGTAAGATTTTTTTTTGGTACGATGGAATGACAATAGCATTGTCACTGTTTTTTCAAGTTGCTACAGAATGAACCCAGTCCATAAAGTTGACCGCATTGAATTTGTGGAAAAAAAGAAAATAAAAATTACTTTAAATTGCCCTAACGTCATTACATTGTATAATCGATATATGTATGCTTGGAGTAAATCGATTTGATGAAACTGTAGTATCTCTAAGTTATAGTTTGAAGGGTGGAAAATGGTGGTATCCGCTTTTCATTTTTGGTCTCGACGCTTCCTGCCGGAATGGATATTGTATGTATTGTATTGTATGTTCTGTATATATGTATGTATGTATATTGTATTGTTGTTCCCTTACCTATTGCACCCCATAAGGCGCAGTGCTATAACGTAGTTATAATTTTGAAAAAAACTTTTTTTTACATAAATTTGGATGTCTTGCATCCGGAAGATCTAAGTAAGACCAAAGTTTCAACAGAGAACATAATATAGGGACTGGAGAGTTAAAAGCAACTGACTATAATAGTACTTACCACTCAAATTATTATTTATTTGCGAACGAAGCAAATGAAGCCGGCCAAAGAAAACAATTACTTACTACCATGGCACACTAGCGCCAAAAGTCGACTTCAAGAAAAAAATTTCTTGGACAAACTTTTGACAAATGCTGCGTTTAAAATTAATTTATTTGTCAATCTTACTTTTAATACTTACTTTTCGGGAAACAAACAAATTATACTATGCACTGAAAACAATCAAAATTTGATTTTACTATATGTTTACGCAAGTTGAAGATAGAAGTTGTTGTTTTGGACGTGTTCCCAAAATGACTTTGAACCATATTTTTTGTTAAATTAATTAGATTTACATATTTTCATAATCATAAATTTTAGGTGTAGATACATCAAAATAATCATGATATCATTAAATACTCATTTACTGTTATTCATACGAATATATTACTTTATGAGTTGCCAAAGCGAATTCGCCACTTCCGTGGCAATTAAATATTTCAGCGTACCTCCAAAAGATTGTTATGGTGCCTGAAAGTAGTCAACTCTCAATTGAAAATCTCAAATGCTCACACGCTCACACCATTTTCGATTTTGTGCTCAAGCCATTGTGTGTTTATATAAATATACTTATATATATACAATGCTGTTGCTATAGTAAATCCCAAACCAGGTATTTGAAATTTAATTTCATTCGTTTTGATTCTGCTCAAGTTGGGTTCATTTATATTAAGTTAATGAAATGTTCCCTTATGTTCTACAGACGCAAGTACTATTGTAATTTCGCAGATAAATGACAATCGAAGGAAACTAAATAATTTTTTTTGTTTTCCTCCAATGAAATTATGTTAATTAGATAATTGTGCAAATAAAAAACGTATATATAAACAAGATTCAATTTTACTTAATCTTAAACCCTAAAACAAACATCAGGTTAACAATTCTTTGGTATACAGCATTGACTCTGGTCAGCTTTCTTTTAATGACGATGTAGAAACTGATTTAGTTTTTTCAAAACAAGAGAAAAAGAGGACCGGCTCCCCACGCCCAAACTCTTCACCATCCGCTAATGTGCAAGGTAGTGTCCTACAATAATTAATGAATACAATTAACTAGATAGCGATTTCAATTACAACATTTACCTATTAAGTGTTTCAGGTAAGAATAAGCACAGCCCCGCTCCCATTAGTGATAATATTCCTAATGTCAAGGAAGGTAATGGTTTGAAGATTGTTGAAAAGGACAAAATGTAGGGGCTGAAAAATGTAAATGCATATCCAGCAACATGAACTGCAGCCACTCCTTGGCCTCGAACGCTGGTAGGAATCAGTTCGGTGGCAAATTGGGCGGCAGAGTTGTATGCAACAGTTACTCCAAATCGACCAATTATTGCTAAGGATGCAACTAGTACTTGACCTGCAAATGGTTGCTATTTATCCCGAGAACATTTCAGCACCCTACAACCTGCTTACCCGCGTAATTACCCTTGTACGCTAAAGTAACTCCCACGGCTGAAGTGAATACGCCACTTAACAGGAGTGAGCTGGAAGCCATCGCTTTTCTCCCGATTCTATCTTGCAACAGGATGAGGATAATGCATGCTGGAAAAATTGCTGTTGCGCTAAGTGAAAACATTGTAAATGGTGTAACACCGAGTCCCTCGACGTTCCTTGATATAGCATCATAGCATAATGTAATGACCATTCTATAATGGAATTAAATTAACTTTTTTTTATAAATCTTTGGTATGATTTTCGGAAGTGGAATAAAGGATGTTGTATTTAAGGTATCTATTTTTCTTTCTCAACTCTACAAACACAATTGTTTGCCCGGAAGCTTATACTTAATTCTTTTGAAATGATAACAAAATGGTATTTTAGTAACTTTTACAGTCTAAGCTCATTACTTGCGCAGCTTTGAACATAAATTAAAGCGTTTAATCCGTATAATCCGCAACGGATAATTTGCTACACAAACTCAAATTTATTTAAAAGTTTGCTCTGCAAAGAAGGCGAATAGCAAATTTACTTACGATTTAAAAAATAATATCAGCGTATTTCTTCTTAATCTTGGCGTTCGGAATAATCCCATCATATTTTCCGTTTTACGTTGCGCTTCCATACTTTGTGAACATTTTACTTTGAACTCGTGGTAAACTTGGTCCTCCACCGCTTTGCCATTAACTCTCGCGACTACTTTTAAGCACTCCAAAGCTTTGTCGTATTTTCTTTTTGTGATAAGCCACTGTGCACTCTCTGGCATTACAAAGTAGAAAAACGGAACGATAAGTAATGGCGTGGCGGTAGCCAGCAAAAATAATCTCCAAGTTCCACACCAAACAGCTATCCAGGGTGTAATTACGGATCCCAGACAGTAGAAGATTCCAATACAAATACTTAGACCAGTTGTACGCATTGCAGGTCGAATGTATTCCATAACTGAAAGGAAAGTCATTTGGGAAAGTAAATTTTCAAATTCAATTTAAAGTAAAATTTCTTGCGTTAATTTTTTTTTCAAGATTAAGTTTGGAAAATTATTACTGATCGCTACGTGTTTGCGATTTACCATTACTTTTTGAAAATGGAATGAGCGTGGCTCACATTTATTTCGATAAGGACTGGCACTCCTGCGATACAATCTTAAATATTTGAGATTTACAGCTTTGAACCAAAGTATATCAAGAATAAATGCTTATATCAAGAATTTAATATTTCTTCGTAGAAGTGCAATATTAAAAAACATATTATTCCTAGATTCACACCACCAGTCAAAAAGACTGGTTTTACAATTTGAAAGAAAAATTCGTACTTAAGGTTAATTTGATTTTACGAAAGAGCATGATGGTAATTCCGCCATCTGACGCGTCCTTAGGTGGTAGATAGAGGGGTCCCTAACCGTTCGCAGACCAAAAATCGACTGATAGCCCAGTCATATTAGGTAAAAAAAGGGGTCAACCTCGGAATGAAAGATAATAAGCTGCAAATTGGTATGAACCTTTGTTTTGTCATTCTAAATGTTGTCTCAAAAGTCACAATCGTTATCGTGTTCGCGTCTTAAGATATTCAAGGTCAAAGGTCACAAAAATCGGTTTTTCGCGAATATCTGGCTTCCTATCGGTTAAATGAGATTTGCATTTATTATAAAAGTTGTAGGCTATAAAATTCCCTACAACTTTTGTTTAAACTTTTTTTTCATACGACCAACCGTTTTGAAGGTAGAGCGCGAAGAGTGCACATCGTACAGTCATATACGGCCTAATGCAAGGTCAAGCGTGAGTTATGGTTATCAGTACGTTATAAAGTCAATTATTTACTTGGAAATTATAATTATTAAACAATGCCTATTATTTATGTACTAACTATTAATTATTTATATTTAATTAAAGTAAGTAACTTGATTATTTATATATAATTATTCATATTTAACTATTTAAGTATAAAATATTATTAATTCTGGATTATATATTTTAGTTTTATTTTAAGTTAAAATGATAGTAAGAGTATATATTTTACACATATTTTTATTTATTATTAAATACGGCATAATATACATTTATCAAAATGTGAGTTCAAATATCAAAAGTATCTTTGTTGATTTTAATTGTAATGAAATTGGAAATGGAAGCTAATTATCTTCTTCTTGTTCGTCGTCTTCTTCTTCTTGTCGCTCAAAAATGTTCGATTCATTGTCATCATCCTCATTATCTGTCATGTTCATCTCCAAACCTTCTAGAATATCGGGATCATATGTATTTTCTTCATCGGGATTACTTGGATACAGTGAAGCGTTGAGGCAAGCTTGTCCGTTGCACTGGCCGCAAGCTAAAGAACATTGTAGCCCTGATTTTCTGCATCCACAGCGGGAACCACAACCATTTTTGCAATTGCAAAATATTACGTTTAGTAGTTCGGCTGGTGCTGGAGGTAATAACGTTCGTATGGGCTCCAGGATTTCATTTTCAAGCATCCAGCCCCATTCTTTAGGTTCTAAGTCCTTCCCTAACCACGTTTGAATCTGGTAGTAGACACGTTTTATGTGTTGATGAGCTGCTACACTTGTTGGTGGAAGTGTTGACAGTTGTACAGGTTTATTTAGTTTTGTACAATTTCAAACTAACGAATAATCTTGACTCATACAAAGTGGAGAGAGTGGCCTTGAATACTATAGAACATCTGTCCCGGCAATGAATAGAAAAGGGCATAGGGTAGGGACAAGTATTTCCAGGTATATAAGTATTGAGAAATTTACGCGTTTTAAAGAAAAGATATATAATGTCGTGTTAACTTAAAATAAAACTAAAATATATAATCCAGAATTAATAATATTTTATACTTAAATAGTTAAATACGAATAATTATATATAAATAATCAAGTTACTTACTTTAATTAAATATAAATAATTAATAGTTAGTACATAAATAATAGGCATTGTTTAATAATTATAATTTCCAAGTAAATAATTGACTTTATAACGTACTGATAACCATAACTCACGCTTGACCTTGCATTAGGCCGTATATGACTGTACGATGTGCACTCTTCGCGCTCTACCTTCAAAACGGTTGGTCGTATGAAAAAAAAGTTTAAACAAAAGTTGTAGGGAATTTTATAGCCTACAACTTTTATAATAAATGCAAATCTCATTTAACCGATAGGAAGCCAGATATTCGCGAAAAACCGATTTTTGTGACCTTTGACCTTGAATATCTTGAGACGCGAACACGATAACGATTGTGACTTTTGAGACAACATTTAGAATGACAAAACAAAGGTTCATACCAATTTGCAGCTTATTATCTTTCATTCCGAGGTGAAAGCCCTAATATGACTGGGCTATGATTCGAAGCGCTGACAACGCTCCACATAGTATTTAGATGGTACAAAATCAAGACAACAAACTTGAATTAAATTCGTCAATCTTTTGGAACTTGGAACGTTTGATCATTGAAAAGACCAGATCCACTGCGATAACTTCTGGGTGAAAGAAAGAAATAAAGAAACATTCTCACAGTGCACAAAACCAGATGGCACTATGAAGATACGTGTTATACAAAGGCAATAGTTTTTGTAATAACGTTTACTTGCACAACATAAAAACACACAATAATAATATACACAGGAAAATCTTTGTTTCGCAGTTGCGACACCTCGATGCTTTGCGTGTGTCTCTGTTCTCTCAACAGCTATCTTAACTCGAATGCCTGGCGGTGAACACTATAACTAACATATCTGTCATATGGGAAACACTACACTGCTCCCTCTTGAGTGACATTCCAGTGGCGGATCCAAGGGGGGGGCCATGGCACCCCCCAGACGGGCCTATATAGAGAGCAAAAAGGTTAAAGTTACCAGCAAAATGTTTTTAAACAAAACCCATGTGAAGAAGAGCCATTCTAGAAATTAAAAAGCAAAAAAAGAAAGGTCTATGATGCAGTATGTTGAGGTGCACACGTGTAGGGGCCTACCATATATAGTACTCTGAGGGCAACATTATGAAGGCGAAATAAATATTCGAAATTTTAAGATGAGCTTATGACTCTTGAACACTGGCGATGAGAGCTTGCTGCCTATGCCAATTCAAAATATTTTCCTCTTGGAAAATGTTATTTTTAGCGAAATAATATTCTCCTTCATATTTAATAGAAATGTTTGTGACATGTAGACGTACAATGCTGTGTGCACTAGTCAAAAACCATAAGTTGTACGTTTTATGTTTGTGAATTATCGTTTAAACAATTTTTCCTATTTATGATATGCAAGACTAGAAATGCTGCGTACACGCTTCAGGCAGCGGTACCGGAAGCGGGGGGGGCGAAAGGTGGCAATCGCACCCTCTCAATCCCACCTGGGCACTTTTTGGAAGTATTAGGGGGGCCTTTTTGAGAAGCATAGCGCTGATGAAAATCATTCCCCGAGCAAAAAAATAACTTCTTCAGGGTGCAAAATATTATTAGAGCTATATATTCCTCACCTAAGGGGTACGAAAAATTCAGTGGCACGGGCTATTAGCAGGATATTTGGATAACTAGTCAATGTATAGACACAATACTCGTACACAGTGGAATTGGCCTTGATAAGTCCCCAAAATGGCAGAAACTTGGCCTAATTTGCAATAAATCAGGCCAAAACTTAGCCTAAAAGAAGCCCAAACTTGGCTTTAAAGCAGACGAAATAAGGCCTCAACAGGGAGCAATAGTTTCCCAAACTTGGTCTTAGCCAGGCCCAATCTTGACTAAAATAATATTTGATTGATACAAAAATACCTTATTTTATGCTAATGCGCAAAATAAGCGATATTTTAAATATTAAACGTACGCTCTTTAAAGTTGATCGAGAATCAATTATTTTGTTCAGCAATGGTTGAAAAGAAAAAATCGACATTATTCTTTTACCTAACAACACCAAATAACCTCACCAAAAAACTTTAGTAAGACTTATACACTAAGTCACAAATGTTTTGAATATATCAAACTTTATAACATACCAGTTTCTGTGTTTTTTAATGAAATTTCCGTCCATGAATGGCAAAAAATGGGAATCAAGCTTTGTTTGGTCCCTAAATATTTATACTTCGTTAGTGGCTAATCAGGAATGGCCCCGTTTCTCTTGAATCATCTAAAATATCTTCCATTTTTTCCATTCTCTTTCGATTCACAAAACCCAACTTCAGCACATCTATGCCATGATACAAACCTACTGATTTCGTTGAAGAAAGTACGGTATGCAACGAAGGAGGCTTTTATATTGAAAAGCATAATAGATATACTAGAAAAAAACTCTGCCACACCTACGGGCTAGCGGTGATATACGCGCCATCTATCCTTAAAGTCTTGATTCGTAAGCACTATTATGCTACGCCCTATAACTTTTCATTCAGTGAAATACAGGTTGGTTTCTTATTTATCACCCATTACCCTATAACGCCAACCAGTAGTCTTATGTGTTACTACGGTTTGCGAATGACCTAGATGGAAGGTGACGTAGAGAGAAGGCGAAATGGAATAAAGAGTCTTATACATGTCAACACGACCTAGCAGCACGATCTACAGCAAATGCATGCCCTCCAGCTTTTAGAATTCTCAAGGCAATCATTCGTCCATCGATAGTTCAATGGGAAATATTATGAGCCGTGTAGACCTGGGACAGTGTCCAGCTAACCGTTTAGTTGAATGTGGTCGCAAACTTCTTTGCGGCCTCGTGTGAACTCGCCCAGAACTTTCGAGCATGCATATTGACGAACAACGGCCGTGTTCAGATGAGGAGTGAGAAGTAGAGGCTTTAAACAAGTTTACGCCAACGCTTTTACTTGTACACGTCATCATAGTCACGCTGGCTACTTTTGTGTACGATACACATGTTTTGATTGTATGTGTCAAAAGGCTCATTCAACCGTGCAATTTCCCTACCAGAAGATACGCAACATACGCATGTGTATGTGCATAACGCTGCTTCACGCAAAAACATTTTGGAGTGTTTACAACTCCGAGTCATTTCAAAACCTCCTTCTTCTTCTTCTTCTTCTTTTCTACATAACCTGTTTGTCGCTGGTATTTCACTCCACGTCTGAACACGGCCAATCCTTTGCCTCGTGCCAAAAAAACCGCCACCGAATGGAGAATGGAAGAAAATTTGCGGCCAATACCGAATACGGAGAAAGTCTTTTACATATTCGTATTGGTGCCTATTTATCAGTTCCCGGCCAGCATCTAAACGGGCGTTAGATTTTAAAGTGAATAAACCTAAGAAACACCTGATCATTTCATATCATATATGCTACATGTTTTACGTGTTTAAATAATATTGGTGATCTATATATTTTTTTTTGCCAAAGAAGAGGTAAAGTTTTAACAACATGGTAAGTATGAAAGGCTTTTGATATTTCATAAATGAAGTACGCATAACTAACAGAATATATTTATGATCTTATGCGATTGTGCAGTTTTCGTTTTGTTTTACAATGAATGATATAGTATTGACGAAATGAAGTTTTAGCACACAATACTATATCATGCTAAACTTATTAGAAATTTCGTGTATTCATTACTAGTTGGACTTAAAATCATTTGTAACGCTTTATATCATTTAATTTCTCAGTGCATTACACATCGGGAATCTGAGGTGTAGCCCAGAGCATATGTACTACTAGTAGCAGCTATAGTTCGAACAAATTTTAATTCTAGCGGTACTTATGGAGTAGGGAAAAATGGATTAAAATTGTATACATATGTATGTATTATATACATACATATTGCAACAATAAGTTGAACTTGCAAAGCAATCGAACTAACATATCGTACAATTTAATCCATTTCTTCTCTCTCTCTTTTCATTCGAATAGCTGATCGATTGCAATTTAGTGTACATATATGGCCTGATATAGCCCGTGTTACCTTACGTGCTAATTTCCGCATGGTGTGATGTCACAGCATAAATTTTTTTCGCACTGCCTGACTTGCTCTTACTTGAGGTTTGGTCAGGGCATATCTCCTAAGTACCAGCTGCAGGTCGAACAAATTTTATTTCTAACGGTATTTATAGAGTAGAGAGAAATTGATTTAAATTATATATTTGCAAGCCGTTGCACTAACACATGGTTTTACACACTTACTTGCGTCTTATTTGCCTCTTTTGATTTTGAAAATTTCTCGATTACAAGAACAAGTGATATTTAGTCTATATACTCTGATTTCGCTTGAGAAGTGAAATGTATAAATTCTCTATGCTTTACTACAATATCAATTTTCTCTGGAGGTAGATACCAGAATCATTCCTTTCCCACAATATTTAAATAAATTTATAAATTATGTTAAAACAACTTATCTATTAAGAGTGTAGTATACTAAACTTTACAAAATTTAGAATCTCATTAGCAATCTTTTACATTTTTCAATGATAGGCTATGAATCAATATTTTGAAAAATATAATTAGTTTTTACGAGACAAAAATTGTCAATTTGCTTAATGGTAAAGATATTTGAATTCACAAATTCATTTGCAGAATCATTAATTGATGAAACCTTATTAAATCTACCTGTTAAAGGTTCTAGTGAAGAAAGCAACTATTATCTCACTATTTTATAAATAATTCTAATCCAATTCATAGCTAGATGGGCACTCTCTTACGTTCGGAACTAAATCCCTTATTTATAAGATTTTCAAAATAATAAAAATAATCAAAACCTAAGAATGTTATGCTTTTCAAAACTACAAAATGGTCATTTTCTTCATTTTCAAATCAATAAAAATGCCGGTTTTTATAGTAAACTGCTCAAACTTTTATCAATTAAAGTTTAGAGTGCATTTAGATTTCTTGAATATGAATATTATTTTACTTTCAGGATGGTAAATCAAACAAAACTTTCAAGAGGAAAGGGGAAACTAAAATCAGCTCATATTTTAAAGCTATAGCACCAAAAAATATATGCCTCACAGCAACAGACTCACGACCTTCTGAGGGCACTACCTCTCAATTGAATGATGCTGTTAACAATGATGTTTCCCATCGCAATTTCGAAACAGATTTTGAAAATTTGATAGAAAACCCACATTTTAATTTACAACAAAATGAAAGTTCTTCCACTCTGTCGGCTGTTGCTTACGATATTGGCAACTATATCGGTAAAAAAATTGACAATGCTACAAAAAAAAATTTAATTTTAAACCCATGGATTCCTCCAGTAAACTATGTTTTTCCATATTCTCTTCATGTGAAAGATGGAGTAGAGAGGAAACGTTTCGCAAGCCATAAACATCTACAGTCATTTGAATGGCTTGTATATTCCGACAAAGAAAAGGGTTATTTTTGTAAATATTGCCCTTTTTTCGTGAACTGCGGACTTGGAGGAAATCAAAAAAATGTTCCTTTAAAATCATTGGTAACGCAGCCATTAAAAAAATTTGCAAAACTTTTTGGTACTAAGGATGGAGCTTTGACAGTGCATAGTAGCAATAGGTATCACTTGGAGGCTTTTGAAGCTTGGAAGGATTTCTTAGAAAGATATGATAGGCCTGAACTTAATATTGAAAATCAAATGGTTAATGCGCGAGTAGAAAAAATAAAAGAAAATAGGGACGACTCAAACCCATTGTAGAAACGATAGTACTTCTCGGTCGATTGAACATTCCATTGAGAGGACATCGTGACGATGGAAGCATTACTGACGATTATAGCGTATTAAAAGAAGGGAACTTCAGGGCTATTTTAAATTATCGTGCAAAAAATGATGCAGTTTTAAGCGATCAACTAGCATCTTCGTCAAGTCGAGCAACATATATAAGCAAAACAACACAAAATGAACTGATAGAGTGCTGTAAAGCTGTTATATTGAATAAAATAATTTCAAGAATACAGGCTTCATGTTTCTACAGTGCCATGTTCGACGAGACTACTGATTTGGCAAACAAAGCTCAATTAACTTTAGTTTTAAGATATGTGTTCGATAGCAATGTCTATGAAGATTTTATTGAGTTTATTGATGTGAGAAAGGAAATGAGTTCTGAAGGCAATGAAATAGAAGATGACCCAGAGAAATTAATTGATAATGAGAATGATATAATAATAGACGAAGAAAAAGTAAAACTTACAGCGGAAAAAATTGGAAAAGTTATTATACAAAAAATTCAGAATTTAAATTTAGACATGAAGAACTGCGTTGGAATTTCGACTAATGGATGTTCCACAATGGTGTCAGAAACATGTGGGGCAGTAAAAACTTTGGAAACAATTGCCGTAAATGCGGTACACTGTCCTTGCCAAAATCATCCTTTGAATTTGTCAATTTCACATTCTTCAAAGGTTCTAATGATTAGAAATACAGTTGATACATTGACAGCGACTACATTTTTCTTAACAGCTTCTTCCAAAAGGTCCGAAATACTAAGGATGAAAACGGATAAGAAACTTATTAAATTATGTGAAACTAGGTGGGTGGAAAGGCATGACGCCGTTTTGCAATTTTGATATTTATTTCCCAAAATAATAGTGGCTCTTGATTCTATTTCGAAATGGAAAGATAGAGATGCAGCAACGAAAGCTGATGGACTATGTAAAAAATTGAGGAATCCTGGAACAATAGTCGCTATTGTATGTTTGTCAGATTTATTGACTTGTACTCATGGATTAAGTACATTTCTTCAACAAAAAAATGTGGATCTCAAATCAGCAAGAAATGAGCTAAATTTATGTTTGAAACTGCTTCACCGAAGAAGAGATGAAAGTGACCAGTATTTCAAAAATATATTTAATGAAATAAGTGGGATTGCTGAAGAAAAAGGTTTAACGGAAATAACAATTCCTCGCATTACGAGTAGACAGGTTCATCGAGAAAACTATTCCACGACGGATCCAGAAACGTATTTTCGCCAATCTATCTACGTTCCGGCATTGGATAATCTGATAAATGATCTTGAATATAGATTTTCAAAGGATAATTTAGAAATATATAATTTTTCTGTATTGTTTCCCGAAAACAATCGATTTAATGATATCGAAGGTGTACAGAAGTTGGTTGGTAAATATTCGTACTTTATAAGCAGTCCAAATGAACTTGTAGTAAAAGAGTTACAAACAGAGCTTGAACGTTGGTGTTCAAAGTGGCAAGAAGAAATGAACTCTTCGTTATTATCATCCATTAGTGCTCATGAACTGTTTAAACAGGTGCGAATCTATAATATACCCACGTATTCATTTCTTTCTTCGTATCTTGGTTACATTGCCTGTTAGTAATGCCTCTCCTGAAAGAACCTTTTCATCATTGAAAAGGCTTGAAACTTGGTTACGGACAACGATGACCCAAGAAAGGCTTACTGGATTAGCGTTACTTCATATTAATAAAGATATAGAAATCGATGTTAATGAAGTAATCGATCGATATGCTAAGCAAAAAAACCGGCGTTTGGATTTTTTAATTTAAGTTTTTTACATGTTATAATTAAAATAAGCTTTCCTTCATTTTATCGACTAATATATAAGTAAAATGTAAATAAAACTGATTACGAATTCATGCATTTTTTGTTTCAGTTTTTATTCAATAAATTTATCTTGAATTAGCTCGTATCCAGTTTAAAAATATAAGTTTTAGAAAATTAAGTGGCGTTCCTCTAATAAGTATTTTTTTAGGTGCCTATTATTCTAAGCTAAAAATTAATATCCCAAAATTTCAATGAAGTTGTCACCCAAGAAAACTCTGAAACTGGTCGTGGCCCCCCCTGTCACGATGGGGCTTTGCAGGCGGATATACTCTAACAGCCATATGAGGTCGTGCTGTGATCGGTTCCCATGTAATTGTTTTTCTTTTTTCGGGTGTAGAAACTATTCGCTTCGTTACGGAGCCTGACGGAATTTCGGTTTGCTGAGTAGTGGTGACGGTAACGAAAGCTGGCTTCAGTCTTTCGGTGAAAACGTTTCGGCGTCAACTCTTAAGAAGACGTGTGTACATGAAGTTAATTGATGATGTACGAAGGTCTTTCGATCATTGCGGTGGGTAGTTGGAACAGGTCGCAATTCACGCATCTGCTGTTTTAACATGGATCCAAAAGCGTGCGGGTCGAACAGATTGTCATCGTTCACAAAGAATTCTCCAGGAAGTGTTAAAGTTGTTCCGTAAACGAGCTCCACGCAACTTGCGCCTAGATCTTCCTTGTATGAGTTTCGGAGTCTTAGGAGAATGGTCGGCTGGACGCGAGGCCAGCCGGAATTCTGCTCACGCACATGATGGCAGATTTCAATGTACGATGCCATCGCTCTACGAATCCATTGGATGCTGGGTGATATGACGATGTTCGCGTCCGTTTACACCCCAAAAGTTTGGAAAGAGAAGAGAAAAGCGCGGATTCAAATTGAGTTCCTTGGTCAGTTGTGATTATATGTGGCGCTCCGATTCTCGATATCCAGTTAATATAAAATGCACATTCGACAGTTTCAGCTGTTTGGTCGCAAACAGGAACTGCTTCTGGCCAGCGTGTAAATCGGTCAACCATCGTTATGCAGTAGCGATAACCGTTGGCTGTTATCAGTGGTCCGTTGATATCAAGGTATACTTGCTGGAATCGTTTGTCCGGTATCGAAAACTGCTGGAAATCGTTTCATGTATGCCTTCCAATCTTTGATCTTTGACATGGTATACAAGTGCGTGTGTAGACCCGAATATCTTTCTTCATGTCAGGCAAAACAAACTTGCTTTGCGCAGTTCGAATCATTGTGCGGGCTCCAGAGTGCGAGCATCTGTGGAAAGTGTTCATAACTCGATTACGCAGAGTTGATGGTACGTATGGCCGAATATTGTTCATCGACGTATCACAATAGAAACTTCCATATTCCTCTATAGGTAGTGGATGCAGCTTTAGTAATGAATTGTTTCCAGAGAGAAATGATCGAAGTGTAGTGTCGTTACGTTGTTCATCTATCAGCTCGGGGGTGGTCAATGAAGATGGCAGGTTGATCGCTTCAATTCTTTATAGTGTATCTGCTACAATATTTTCCTCTCCATTAACGTGGACGATTCGGGTACTATATTCCGATATAAAACTTAAGTGGCTAATTTGTCTCGGCGAAGATTTTTCTGTTTTTTGACTGAACGCATATATCAACGGTTTGTGGTCCGTTTTGATAGCAAACTGGGTGCCTTCGAGCCAGTGTCGAAAGTGTTTTAAACTGCTGTAAATGGCCAACAGCTCTCGGTCATAAACGCTGTACTTTGATTCAGCGTGATTCAGTTTTCGTTGTAAGTAAGCTAATGGTAGCCAACCGCCATTTACTTTTTGCTCTAATACTGATCTGATTGCAACATCCGATGCATCAGAGACAAGTTGTAATGCCATCGATGGAAAAAAATGTACTAGCAATGTCTCCTTCACAAGGCTTTCCTTACAATCGTTAAAGGC
The DNA here is from genome assembly GCA_963969285.1 of Odontomyia ornata. Taxonomy (NCBI): domain Eukaryota; kingdom Metazoa; phylum Arthropoda; class Insecta; order Diptera; family Stratiomyidae; genus Odontomyia; species Odontomyia ornata. The sequence continues at coordinate 89,926,996 of OZ017738.1, read as the reverse complement.
TTTTATGGTTTCGGGTGACCATTGAATAACGCATTCGTCACCTTTTTAGGGTTTTGTACTAAAATACAAAACCCTATTGCAATCACGACCTGTATCCGTCTGTCCGTCCGTCCGTCTGTATGTCACAGCACTTTTTCTCCGAAACTGTAGAAGCTACAGCCATGAAACTTTGTGGAAAGGTCAGAAGTAGCGACTTCTTTAAAGTTTTGGGGCAGAAAATTTTTTCAAAGGGGTTTAAGGGGGGTCTCCCCATATAGGGGGTGACCCTTCAAAACAAAAAAATTCACCGTTGGTAGTCGAGTAGGGTGTCGTTGGAAAGGTCTTAATGAGATCTTTTCAAAACAAGTCTTAAAATTTCCATATCAGTACCGTGGGGGCAGGGGAAGGGGAAATGCACAAACTTTTCGCGTATCCCCCCCCCCCCCTCGCGATTGGACATATTTCATCCGAAAATCTGAAAAAAATCATGAATGTAGGCCTTAATGAGTACAACAACAAAAAATACATGCGAAGTCGAAATTCACTAAACTTTGATAGTAATAGTATGATTTCTCGATTTAACATTTTCTTGGATAAAATCTTAACGGTACCCCTAAATTCAACCAAATTCGGTATTCAATGACTATTTACAAGATTGACCTGTCCTGCCTGGATGGTATTTAACAAAGTTATAGCGGTTTGAATTTTCCTGTATTACAATGGAGCAATATGCGCTGTATTACTATGGAAACATATAGCTATGGAACAATATGCGCTTTTTATCGACTCTGACACTATAGGTTTGCTAGGATATGCATGAACGTTTCAGAAATGATAGCTATCATGAATATCTTTGAGAATTGGTTCAGCTAGTGGTATCAGTAATCGCAAAACAAAAGAGTGGCTGTTTTAAATGCGAAAATTGAATAATTTTGACTTATTTTTCCCCAACTTCAACGTTTAAGGCTCATGCTGTTAACACTTGATTTAGTTTAATGAATGACTGAAGATGAGTGCCTACAATTAATACTTATAGGTGAAACAAGGCGAGGAGGTAGGAGAGGGCTCCTAAAAGAAGGGCTTTGTAACCACTCTAGGGTTCGAAAAAAAAATTCTGATGCTATGAGGCGATGATTACAGCACAGGAGAGTGGCCAACCTTACACAATGTCCTAATACTCTCTAAATTTGATGAAATTCTTATCATATTCACGGAAGTTATATCCATTTCTCCGATTACAACAACAATAACACAAATTTTGGTATTTTATGGACTTTCCATCGAACCAGACACTGCAGTTTTGATTTGATCTTCTTAAAATTTTCAGATAATATCAATGACATAAATGCTTTTGGGATTTCATGATTTGAGTGATTTTTGTTGGTTGAAAATAAAGAAACCATGGATTTTCTTTTAAACGAGCAAATCTCTTTGACATGTTTCTTGATATAATTCGTTGCTAGTGATTGCATTTGTAAGTCGAGTACATAACCCTTCTGACATGAGCGTAGGTCTGTCTACCCAACTTGTTTTACATTGCGGAGATATTGATGGAGCGGTGCTTGTAGGTTGGCAGCATTACGGATGACTCTCCTGTAAAAATTTAATATGCCCAGGCAACGGTGTAGTTGTTTAACTGTTGTTGGTAATTGAAAATCACGTATGGCTTGAACTCGCGAATTAGGTGGTGAAATGCCATGTGTATTTATTTTGTATCCCAGGTACTCAACTTCTTCGACGCCAAAGACACATTTTGCAACGTTGATTATCACTCCGTAAGTTTTTAATCGCTCAAATACGATACGAAGATGGTCCATATGTTTTTCGATTGAGTTAGCTGATACAAGAATGTCATCTAGATAACAGACACAAAAGTCCAATCCGCGCAACACTTTGTCAACAAACCGTTGAAAGGTTTTGGTTCCATTCCGGAGGTCAAAGCTCATTACCGTAAATTCAAATAGGCCAAAAGGTGTTATCTCTGCCGCCTTTGGGATATCCTCATCCGCAACTGGGATCTGAAAGTATGCTTGAAGCAAGACTATTTTAGAAAATCTACATTTGCCTGTGAAATCTGATGTAATGTCCTGAATGTGTTGCATGGGATAGCGATCGGATATGGTAATCGCGTTTAGTTTACGATAATCTCCACATGGGTGCCAGGAACCTCCCTTCTTGGGCACAAGATGAAAAGGGCTAGCCCATGGGCTGTTCGATGGGTAGCAGCAGTTCTTATCCATCATGTACTGGAACTCTGATTTGTATGACACGTCTGCACCTGTGTCGATTAGAAACTTAAGTTGTGTTAGTTTGTCAGCGACAAGAAGACGGTTTGTTGCGGAGCGACTGCGAGCCGTCTCAACACGCAGGGCTTCTAGACGTTTTTCGGCATACATGGTTTGGTACAATGACGAGCGGCTATTCCGAATTTTCGATTACAGAAGCCGATTTTTCTTTCGTTTTCTCGATTGCTAGAACGGCTTCAACTTCTGAAGTTTCGTGGTGATGTGAAGCGTCGAGCAGGTGGTATTCGTAATTGCTGGATTAATGCTTCTAATTCTGAGATCTGTGTAACTAAATCTGCAGTATTGGTCGAAATTCCTTTTGATGTTTGGCAATCTGAGACTTCACAAATTTCGTTAGGTCTTTTGACATCTAGCATTTGGCCTTTTGACTTCCAGAATTTCTGTGAGGCGGGTGAGATCCGTTGTTTCCGCGATGACGAGAATCGATTGTACATCCGCGGGCAGTCGTTGTAGCCAAAGTCATTTCAAAAATGATTCACTTACCTTGCTTTTCGCAGTCAAACTCATGCACCGTAGCAATTGTGACGGCTTGCTGTCCGAGTCCGAACTTGAGCTTCTTCGAACGCCGCGTAAACATTGATCAATCTTGTTTTCAGCGCTTCATATTTGCCCGTTTCCGGCGGTTTCTCCACGATGTCCGCCATAGCGTCCAAGCAGTTACAATCAAGTTCGCTGACGATCTTGTCAAACATGGCGGCGTCTGAGCTTATTCTGCACCGTCGCAATTGCACCTCAACGCGCGCGAACCACAGTGTTGGTCGAGTTGTCCAAAATGGTAGTACCCGAAAACTTGCGATTTCGTCGTTGCTAACTGGTAATTCCTGTATGATTCTGGTGTCGGTTGCGGCTCCTGTGGTGGGCTCGGTTCCAGTAACAGTTTCGGCTTTAGTGGCTTTTGTATTTTCTGCCTCTGGCTTTTTAGTTGTATCACATGCAGGTTTTCCTTTAGCAGACATCACGTCGGGGTCACCAATGTTATGAAAAGGCAATAGTTTTTGTAATATCGTTTACTTGCACAACATAAAAATAAACAATAATAATATACACAAGAAAATCTTTGTTTCGCAGCTGTGTCGCTTCGATGCTTCGCGTGTGTCTCTGTTCTCTCAACTGCTATCTTAACTCGAATGCCTGGCAGTGAACACAATAAATATCTCTCATATGGGAAACGCTACATACGTTTGTTGGGTTTTAGCTGAATGCGATGCGCGTTCCCCATACAAGACGGAAAGAATAAGTTAAAAAATAAATAATAGCTTTATTAGCAAACAAAAACATGAACTGAAATCAACATGTCGAAAGTTACATGTTTACGCATTTTAACTTCACGGCGGTTACAACTCAAGAGATCGTTTGATTGACAGGAGTTCTGAAATTCAATATATCCACTAAACGACTGAAGTTTCTACATCTCACCAACAGATGTGCTGCGATAACTCGAATGTTGCCCCAATATTCCTCCCAAGTAACTCAGCTAGCTTGATTTTTGACAGTCAGGCGAAGTCTGTTTAGGAGTTTGCTGAGTTGCGAATCTGACATTTTTAATGCGCGAATATATTTGAATCGGCACGGGGGTATTTGCAAATGATGTTGCTGTTGGTGCGGTTGGTGCTGATTTCTCATTTCCGGCAGCAACTGCATGTCTTTCAACATATGCCGGCTTAATTCTTTCGGTGGAAATTGTTTCTGACTTTCCATTCCGCTTGATGCAAAAAACGTTGGGTGGCTATGGTGAATTGTAGGAGTCTGCTTGATATCTTTCATTAAAAGTTTGAGTTTCCTCGCGAATATTGCCGGATTCAATGGAGGGTTATCAAGATCGTCGAAAAAAATTTCACAAGGAATTCGCGATGTTGTCCCATAAATAAGTTCGGCAGCTGTTGCATCAATATCAGGTTTAAAACAAGTCCTCAATTCTAAAAGGACGACTGGAAGAACATCAACCCATTCTCTATTCTGATGACATATGATGGATGCTTTTAAAGACCAATGCCATCGTTCAATTAATCCATTGAATGCTGGGTGCTGTTGTCCTGTTCTTGGTGCAACCAATCGATTTTGTAAATAAATCGCAAAGTTGTGATTCCAGTTTAGAACCTCGGTCTGTTGTTACCATATCTGGTGCTCCAAATCTCGAGATCCATTGCTGGAAGAAAGCAGTTGCAACTGTATCAGCGCTCAAATCAATGATCGGTATTGCCTCGGGCCAACGTGTATACCGATCAATCATTGTACGGGTTCAATTAAAGACTTTTGATGGCGGCATCACTATTATGTCCAAATGTACTCAGAAACATTTTTGACGTGGCGCCCAACTTTACTTCTTTGACATTCCAGACAATTTCTTCCCCACGCTTGAATGTCCTTATTCATTCTAGGCTACACGCATTTTTTGCTGATTATCAGGTTTGTCGCTCTTCCACTGTAATGTGACATCAGGTGGAATTGTTCAAAATTTTCCTGTGCATCCTTCTTGGAATGAAGATACGAGTAGCACCTGCAGATTCGTTACAGTAGACAGGCGTTACCCAATTTTCAATCCGCACGGAGGTTAGTCGCAATGATAAAGACGATGGCTCTTCTAAAATATGCAGCAGTTCTTCGTCAGTAGCTTGCTGATCTTCGAGTTCTTGCAAATCGATTGTCAATGGCATAGTTATTTCTTCGATATGCGATAGCATGTTATTTTTACCCTTAACATGCAATAATTTTGTAGTATATTGACCTATGAAATCTAATTGTCACAGTTGACGAGGTGTAAGTTGTCGGATTTTTGTAGAAATGCATACGTAAGCGGCTTATGGTCGGTGAAAATTGTTAAGTTACGGCCTTCAACGATATCACGAAAAAATCTAACTGCTTGATACACCGCAAGAAGTTTGCGGTCATACGTGCTATATCGCTTTTGCGTTTGGTTCAATTTACGTGAAAAGAAGCCTAGTGGCATTAATTTTCCGTTGACTTCCTGCTCTAAAACTGCTCCAATAGCCACGTCTGAGGCATCGCAATAAAGAGTAAGTGGAACGTTTCCGTAAGGATGTGCAAGTAAAACTGCATTTGCCACCAGTTCTTTGCATTTTTCAAATGCTTTTTTCGCTTCCAGGGTCCATTGCACTGGTCGTTTGTCACACTTACGCGCTTCTTTTATGAAGTCAAGAAGTGGTGCTTGCACATGAGCCGCATGCGGGAAACAGCTTCGGTAGAAGTTGATTGTGCCAATAAAGTGACGTAGTTCTTCGATAATTTTTGGTTTTTCAAGTTTAGTGAGAGCTTCAATTCTGTCCTGTGGAGGTCTAATGCCTTGTGCATTAACATTGAATACTAAATATCGAAGCTCTTGCTGTCCAAAAACGTATTTTGCCACATTAATGTTTAAACCATATTTTTGGATACGTTCAAATACGGCTTTTAAATTATTTTGATTTTGCCGAGAATCTTTGGAGGCGACATTCTGTCTATGTAACAGTGGCAAAAATCCAATTCACGAAGAACAGTATCCATAAAACGTTGAAACGTTTGCGCTGCATTACAGAGATTCAGCGTTGAAAAAATTGTACAGCCAGATAACTGGGCTGCAAAATTGCTCAAACGGGGAATAGGGAATCGGTTAGAAAAGGTGATACTATTCATACGACGATAATCCTCGCAAGGCAGCCATTCGCTTGTTTTCTTCCGGACTAGATGCAAGGGCGAGGCCCATCCACTGTCAGACGGTTGGCAGATGTTTTCTTCAAACATAAAATGAAACTCCTTTCTTTCAGCTTTAAGCTTAGTAGCTAGAGAATGCCGATTCTAACGCACTTTTTCCATACGAATTGAGATTGATTTTGCGCGCCACCTAGTGGTGGAAATTGGAACTAATGGCGCTTGAAGCGGCCGGGAATGAAACTAATGGTTTGTGTCTCGGATATGTGGGTGTGTGTCTTGGGTGTATGAGTGCTTGTATTAGGGTGGTATAAGTAGGTGCCTGGGATAAGAAGACATGAGTCCGGGATATGTGTAACAGATTTGTGTAGGTGTGGGTCTTAAATATGTGTACAAGATTGGCATAGGTGAGTGCCGGGGATGAGAAGGTATGGGTCTTAGGTAAATAAACATCGGTATCTTGGTTAAATAGGTAAGCGTTCCGGGTCTTAGTACCCTCTAGCGGTTAGTAGAAATAGTCATATGTCTTTAGTGACGGGTGCGGTTTCTTAGCCTTAGTAGCCTCTAATGGTAAATAGTGAAACTAGCCATATTGACTATAGGCTAGGATAGTCTCATATTTTCAATTAATAGATTAAAGACCGAAATTTCTCGGCGTGTGTTTATATAGAGTTAATATATGTGCTTAAAATTAATAGCCTTTGACGCTTTTAGCGGTAGATAATTATATTATTCATAGTTGTTATTTCTGTATAGTGGAAGGATTTTTCATATATTCATTGCTTCTAGTCTTTAAGTAGTTTTGTTATTCATGTTTGGTGGAAGTGCTTCTCGGTTCTTTAACGCTTCTAGTAGTAGATAGTTTTTTACCCATGCCTACTTTAATGAATATGTTAGGAGATCCATGTCTAGAGTTGTTAGCTTGAAGTATTAGGGTTGCTGATCAATTAGGGAAGCTCTGTAGATAGGAGGCGCTCTGGGCGGTTGTTCGCTGGTTGTAGGGCTTGAGATCCTTTAGCGTGTGTCACTTATTAAAGGCGTTTGGGGCGAGCGATTAACTTGATCACGTTAGGCGTGCTGGACTTTTTTATGATGCGAGTGGCTGCGGGGTGACGGCGGGCGTTTGTATAGACGGATGACTGCGATACTGATGGATGATGGACGTGCCCGTCAGCGCGTATTCTAAGCCGTGGGAATTTACTTCATGGGCGCTTGGATAGGGAACGCGTTGCAGCGATTGGTGTCTTTGGCTGCGTGTGGAAATTGCCGATTCGTTTGATCATGCTAGCCGTGCCGGAAGTTTTTATGATGCGAGTAGTTGTGTGGGATGGAGGGCGCTGCTATAGATGGGTGGCCTTGCATTATGGATGGGCGATGGGTTTGCCTTTCGACGGGTGCTCTAAAGCATGAGAATTTAATCTGTGAGTGCTTGCTTAAGGTGCGCGTTGCTCCTCGTTTGATGTCTGTGGTTAAAAATGGACGGTATTGTAGATGTGATGCGCGTTGCTTGTTGGAGGAAATAATTTGAGGTGTATGTTTCCACCGAGCCGTAGAAATTTGTCTCACGAGCGTTTGGTTAAGTTTCCGCATTGCTCATCAAAGGGTGCCTGTCTTTAAGTATGGACGGCCTTGTCGGCGATTCGGAATGATTCACGTCGCTTTTTGGGAGAATCGTGATTGTGGTGTAGATTTGCTCGGCGGCGAGTTCTGTTAAGCATGGAAATTGACCTCGGGGGGATGCGTGGCATGTGCAAGTGATTTTGCTTGTTAAGAGTAGTGTTTCGTACGCATAGACTTCCCTGTCGGCGCGAGTTTTGGGGCATCGGAATCTACAGCGTGGAAGAGAAGTGGCATGGCATACATTGCATTACAATATAGTTTTGCTTGATGGAGGCGGTTTTTCTTGTTGTGTTGGCCGTGGGCAGCGGGTAACGTGATGCGCGGCATTGAGACGTGTTTTCATAAATGTCCATTCACAGATGCGCCTATTCTAGTTTGCTACATTGATCGTTTTCAGTTTCTTTTTGCTCGGATACGTCGTTTCTTTGTTTTGTGACTCAGTGCTATTGCATATTATTGCTTTTATCGGTTTCATGTTAATAGTACTTTAAGAATAGTCAACAATGTATTTAATTCGGTTAGACTACTATGTTGATTGCTCAAATCTATGGATGCAGTGAAAGAGATAATGCGTTCTTGATATTAAGTATAGTATTAAATTTTAGTTTCCTTGTGGCAGCATTTTGTTTATCTTCATCATCATCGCTTATTTCTTAGAGCAGTTTCTATACTTCATTCTCTGATTTTACTACTATGTAGAAGTATGGCACTATATTCATTCGTTTTTTTTTACTTTACTATAGGATGCCCATTGGTTTTGTTCAAAAATTCTAATAATTTCTTCCATGACGAGATGGTGATAATTTTGTTCGTACATCATATGATTTGTCCCTTTTGATAAGTGCTTGAGTCTTTTTTTTTTAGGTCACTATGTTGAGATTTATGTTTTGGGTATCTATTCTAAATTTGAGATTATTTATGGATGTTGTATAGGAAAGATATTACGGTTTATGGCTTCTGGAATGCTACTTTTTTATGATGGATGTAGAAATCATCGTGGTGGTCCTCATGAGTAGGAATATAGACGCATTTTCATTGATTAATTTTGGGTACGTACTGAAAGGAAGAACCTAATATAGAAAGTGAATGCGCTAGGTCATTGACATTAGGGGTTTGTTGGTATTATGGTATTATTCTTTGCTTATGCCCATAATGCATGGAAAAATATTTTTTAGTCATGCTAGCATTATAGGCATGCACTAGATTGAATAAATTTTTATATTTACTCTGAATTAGGTGCTGTTATTATGGATCTGTATTATTTAGTTTAAGTAGTTTCATGAGTGTCAGTGTAATATAGAGTAAAACTGTTATTTTATGCTTGTCTCATATTCTACACAGTATGTATGATTTTTTGACATTTCCGAATTTCTCTAGGCATATTTTCATTTAGAACTTGTTGATGTTTTGAGTACGATAATTTTTAATTTGTTATCTTCTTAGGAAAATGATGCATGCTTGGATGATGCCGTTAAGTTGATACTTTTCGGATGCATATTATCGCTTTTAATACCTATATGATTGCATGAGAATTTACAAACCTCATACTTTGTGTGCTTGTATTAAGCGTAAAGCCACTTCTGCTATTTTCATATAAATTTTCAATATTTGTGCATTAAGTAAAATACGTATTTACTACATTTTAAATATACTGGATTTATCATCTTAGGGATTTTCGGGTATATTCAAGTATTATTTTCACATAAGTAAAATATGCTCTTATTGAGTTTTTTTCTTATCAGAATTTTTTTCTGCTGGATGCTTGGTTGATTTTTTATAGGTTTAAAGAAGATCTAATTAGTTTTCAACATAAAGGGTATGTTTTGGGTTGGCGCACTGCTACTATAGACCACTTAGGCTAATGTTTATGTAAGATAGTCCGGTATAGATAACGATGTGTGGTAGCATATGAGTTTATGGTAGGCGATTTTTAGATCGATCTCATCGTATCTTGTATAGACAAGTAGCATATGTTATAAAGTGTTCATGATAAGGCTGGTCACGAGTCATTGTAGGATGTTAAGATATGATCATTACTTTCAGGAGGTGTTTTTCTGCTGGTAATTTGATGAACAGATGTATACTTGAGTTGAATGAACTAATGAGGGTTTTTTTTTTGTCTCATTAGATATTTTTGAATGGTAGAATTGAGTGTTTGATATTTGAGAGTATCAGATATGCTAGGAATGTTTAGGTTTTTTTTTTGGTTTCTCGTTTGAGGTATTTGTTTACTTGAGCAGTGTTAGATTAGTTGTTAAAATAAAAAGATTGTGTTTCTTTCTAATAGAAATAATTTATTGAGTAATGCTATTTTTGTTATATATATAAATAAATTTTCATACAATTTACAGGACATCTAATATATGGGTTGATATATTTATGAATTCTATAGCATATTGAAGGTTTATTCAGCTGCACTATTTCTGCTTTAGGACCATACAAATGTATAGTAAGTCCTCTCACGTCTTTTTTAATGTTTATTATACAATTTATACAGCAATTCAATATCCTCAGCATATAATTGTAGCTTATGCCCCCTTCACTCTAGTGCAAACTGTTGATGTTTCAATTCGAATTTCGTTTTGGTTGCATTTTATGAGAATAGTATGTTCCTTGATGAATTACTGGTGAGGATTTCCCGATACATTCTAATAGCGCTGGTCACCAGTTGGCTCTAATTTTGTTTGGACTATTTATACTACCCGATGCTATAAACTATTACTTTGTCGTATGTATGCGAGACTGCAGGAGTATGTACTGTTTTATTAGTTTAAAAATATTTCTTGTATCTTGATCGTATGAATGACAAATGCATGTATCAGTGCCTGATGTTGTATTAGAGTTGGACCATTCACATATTTGGTAGTGTATTCCATGTTTATTAGATACTTTCTCGCCCATATTACCATATTTAAGCATATAATTCTCGATTCGTATTCGATGTTCAGGAAAAATATCACGGTACACTTCCATGAAATATAGGATAACCATTGTAATAGATCTTATCGCGGTGAAAGTGTATTGACCTCTGCTTTCCTAGTTTTCTTGACGTCGTTTACGTTGGTTTGATGAATTTTAAAAACCTCATAATAATCCGTAGAATTATATGTACTCTAGTGATAGAAAAAACGACGTGCTGCCTTTAAGTTAACATACATTCATGTCCTAGTTTGTACAGTGCAGCTAAGATGAGGGTCTGTTTCTCAATATTAAATTTCAGTATTTTATAGACTCAAGAGATTATACTTGATTTCAAAGCCTTTCACAATAGTTTGTAGTTTACCAAGTCTCAATTTCCAATTCTCTTATGAATAATTCCTTTAAGTGAAGTAAAACATAGTTTATAGGGTTTTTAGTATTTTATTTCATCACATGGAAAATTAGATCGTTACATAGTACTGGTATTTCATAAAAAAGCCTAGAGTAGTTTATATTTACAAATGATGTTTGAGTTGGAGTGAAGAAGTCGTTGATATCCAGTTTAAGTACGCTTTTTTCTCTGCATCTTGAACAATATTGGTCATAGTATTCCTTCACACAATCGGTAAGCAAATTGTTGTATTGCATGACAATGTTGAAAAAATCCATCAAGATGAAAAGCGTGAAGAGTTCGGGATGTTTAAGTATTAGTCTCTCTCCTCCAATAGGTATGTAGAAGAGTTCAAGAAGTCCAAGCTGATTTGCAGGGAATTCATCTACTCTATCCTTGAGATCAACGAGGTATTGGCGAAGTGAAGTCCATTGACTGTTATCTAACTCCAACTGATTTTGTCCACTGCATTGGAAGATTATTTTCGCTTGAAATGTCAGCGGGTCGAATCCAAGTATTACTTTGCTTTTGTGGAAGCCTTCATCAAGATAGTATGTATAGTTCAGCAAGAGGTTTTTCTCATAGATTCGCTGTTTCTCTCGATTCTTTTTTAGTTTCTTCTCTTTCTTGTTCACTTTTCTGGCTGAAGTAGCCTTATCAGTCTGGCTGGCCTTTTCATGCTTCTGACTGACTGACGAAGTTACTGGATCTGCTCCGTTCATTTTAAATGACTGCTTCTAGTAGTAAAACTAAAGATGTATATTTGTTACACCAGCATATATATTCACTTCTCTGCATTTACGGATGGAGTGGGGGCAAGTTCAATATGTGTTGATAATTCTATTGCATAAGTAAACATGTTTCGCCCTTGAATGCTGTAATGTTGCTTACTCTCATGATTTGAATTCAAAGATAAGAAAGGGCTATGGAGTTAAGATTTGAACGAGCAAGCTAACAGGAGTAGGAGTCAGTAACAGGAAATGACACTTTGCTCCGTATTTCCTTTAGAATTTTTAGGAGTACTGCTGGGCTACAATAGATTGCTTCTAGGCTAATTAGCTGTCTTTTTATCTGTTAAACTATCTATTTAGCTGTCACTTTTGCTGATGAGCTGTCTATCTTATGTGTAATGCTGTCTTTTATGCCGATTCCCTGTCTGTTAAGCTGATATGCTATCCTCTTGAGCTGTCTATTTAGCTGTCACTTTTGCTGATGAGCTGTCTATTATATGTATAATGCTGTCTATGCAGCTGTCTATTTAGCTGATGCCCTGTCTGTTTAGTTGTTATGCCGTCTGCTGAGCTAACCGTTAAGCTGATAAACCCGTCTATTTAGCTGGTAAGTGGTCTATGTAGCTTTCTTTTTAGCGATGCCCTGTCTGCTTAGTTGATATGCTATCTCTTTAGCTGTCTGTATAGCTATCTTTAGTTAATAAGTTGAGCGTTTGACCTTACGTGCTATCTGCCATTCGGTAAATTCATTTGATTGTTGGTAATTATTTATCCATAAAAAAATTCTTACTTTCCATACAGTTACAGTCAGCTTTTTTTTTACATTTTCTTTAAAATGTCATATGCTCATCACGATTTACGTTAGGCCTATTGGTTACCAAGACTGCATGTTGATCATCTTCCAAGTTATTCGTAGGCAAACATGGGTCAGACAAGAATCTTCACGTCTATGTTGCTCTTCTGGTGAACAAATCTTGATTAGGAGCAAGCCATTGTTATTTGCTCGAGAGTTGATGCAGGGATGATGGGTCATCATGCCTGCATGGCAATGGGGTAGGCTGGGTAGAAGGTTATTCTGCATCTCTGCGAGGATCACCATGCATGCATGCCACGGGGCAGGCTGGGTAGAAGCCCTGTAAGGCCCTTCACCACCTCCTGCTCACCAATCAACTCGAGTTGTAGGTGTGAAAGAGAAGGCTACCTTGAGTTCGTCAGGCAATTGGGTTAGCAGGTGCGAAAGAGAAAACATATTGGTGTGAAGTTGATCAAAGTTCAACTGCTGAACAGGCAACTCATGATCGAATCAGACGGCTCAACTGATCGGTGATTGTGGATAACCCTCTTTGCATGATAAAGAGACCAGTCGATCATATGATACTAATACATAGACATTTGATAGCTATTATAATGTACATATGTAGACACATTTGTCCGTGATATTTAATCATTTCACAGGTTGTGAGTAATGATGCAGCCTCAAGTCTTCCAAACCATTCAAACCTCTTCTGAAAATGGATCAATGACAGATTTTTAGTTAGTTGGAGGTATGAAAATTTTACTCAATTGTTCAATGATAGGGAAAAAATCGTTCAAGTCATAGCATATCCCGGATAATCCAAAAGTGTTGATCACGCATGAGAACGCCAAGATGATTCAATATACTTAATAAGTTCCACTATAAACCCTTATTTATACATCGACTAAACAACAGGCTGAACTAATTCATGTTAAGGCCCTAGCGATGGTTTGCATGAAGTAGAGATTTATTCAACAAGTTTGTGCTTTACAAAATGATTCGAATGGCTGATCCATGGGATCATATGATTTTTGGGCATATTGGATGAGTTCATAAGTGTAGCAACATAATTTCAATGCGATGGAACATTATAGTGGGCAATAAGGGTCCCATAGGCCGCAAATCCTATGAAGACATGAAAAACCTAGAGAACTGAAATCGAATTGCTGTAGAAAGAGGATCCTATAGATTAGATAGACAGAGGTCAAGAGAAAAACTGACGCAGATAAAAAGAATGGTGACTTGACTCATTCTTATGAAGAATGCATCAGTGTGAAATAAGATCAATCAACTCTCGAGCAAATAACAATGGCTTGCTCCTAATCAAGATTTGTTCACCAGAAGAGCAACATAGACGTGAAGATTCTTGTCTGACCCATGTTTGCCTACGAATAACTTGGAAGATGATCAACATGCAGTCTTGGTAACCAATAGGCCTAACGTAAATCGTGATGAGCATATGACATTTTAAAGAAAATGTAAAAAAAAAGCTGACTGTAACTGTATGGAAAGTAAGAATTTTTTTATGGATAAATAATTACCAACAATCAAATGAATTTACCGAATGGCAGATAGCACGTAAGGTCAAACGCTCAACTTATTAACTAAAGATAGCTATACAGACAGCTAAAGAGATAGCATATCAACTAAGCAGACAGGGCATCGCTAAAAAGAAAGCTACATAGACCACTTACCAGCTAAATAGACGGGTTTATCAGCTTAACGGTTAGCTCAGCAGACGGCATAACAACTAAACAGACAGGGCATCAGCTAAATAGACAGCTGCATAGACAGCATTATACATATAATAGACAGCTCATCAGCAAAAGTGACAGCTAAATAGACAGCTCAAGAGGATAGCATATCAGCTTAACAGACAGGGAATCGGCATAAAAGACAGCATTACACATAAGATAGACAGCTCATCAGCAAAAGTGACAGCTAAATAGATAGTTTAACAGATAAAAAGACAGCTAATTAGCCTAGAAGCAATCTATTGTAGCCCAGCAGTACTCCTAAAAATTCTAAAGGAAATACGGAGCAAAGTGTCATTTCCTGTTACTGACTCCTACTCCTGTTAGCTTGCTCGTTCAAATCTTAACTCCATAGCCCTTTCTTATCTTTGAATTCAAATCATGAGAGTAAGCAACATTACAGCATTCAAGGGCGAAACATGTTTACTTATGCAATAGAATTATCAACACATATTGAACTTGCCCCCACTCCATCCGTAAATGCAGAGAAGTGAATATATATGCTGGTGTAACAAATATACATCTTTAGTTTTACTACTAGAAGCAGTCATTTAAAATGAACGGAGCAGATCCAGTAACTTCGTCAGTCAGTCAGAAGCATGAAAAGGCCAGCCAGACTGATAAGGCTACTTCAGCCAGAAAAGTGAACAAGAAAGAGAAGAAACTAAAAAAGAATCGAGAGAAACAGCGAATCTATGAGAAAAACCTCTTGCTGAACTATACATACTATCTTGATGAAGGCTTCCACAAAAGCAAAGTAATACTTGGATTCGACCCGCTGACATTTCAAGCGAAAATAATCTTCCAATGCAGTGGACAAAATCAGTTGGAGTTAGATAACAGTCAATGGACTTCACTTCGCCAATACCTCGTTGATCTCAAGGATAGAGTAGATGAATTCCCTGCAAATCAGCTTGGACTTCTTGAACTCTTCTACATACCTATTGGAGGAGAGAGACTAATACTTAAACATCCCGAACTCTTCACGCTTTTCATCTTGATGGATTTTTTCAACATTGTCATGCAATACAACAATTTGCTTACCGATTGTGTGAAGGAATACTATGACCAATATTGTTCAAGATGCAGAGAAAAAAGCGTACTTAAACTGGATATCAACGACTTCTTCACTCCAACTCAAACATCATTTGTAAATATAAACTACTCTAGGCTTTTTTATGAAATACCAGTACTATGTAACGATCTAATTTTCCATGTGATGAAATAAAATACTAAAAACCCTATAAACTATGTTTTACTTCACTTAAAGGAATTATTCATAAGAGAATTGGAAATTGAGACTTGGTAAACTACAAACTATTGTGAAAGGCTTTGAAATCAAGTATAATCTCTTGAGTCTATAAAATACTGAAATTTAATATTGAGAAACAGACCCTCATCTTAGCTGCACTGTACAAACTAGGACATGAATGTATGTTAACTTAAAGGCAGCACGTCGTTTTTTCTATCACTAGAGTACATATAATTCTACGGATTATTATGAGGTTTTTAAAATTCATCAAACCAACGTAAACGACGTCAAGAAAACTAGGAAAGCAGAGGTCAATACACTTTCACCGCGATAAGATCTATTACAATGGTTATCCTATATTTCATGGAAGTGTACCGTGATATTTTTCCTGAACATCGAATACGAATCGAGAATTATATGCTTAAATATGGTAATATGGGCGAGAAAGTATCTAATAAACATGGAATACACTACCAAATATGTGAATGGTCCAACTCTAATACAACATCAGGCACTGATACATGCATTTGTCATTCATACGATCAAGATACAAGAAATATTTTTAAACTAATAAAACAGTACATACTCCTGCAGTCTCGCATACATACGACAAAGTAATAGTTTATAGCATCGGGTAGTATAAATAGTCCAAACAAAATTAGAGCCAACTGGTGACCAGCGCTATTAGAATGTATCGGGAAATCCTCACCAGTAATTCATCAAGGAACATACTATTCTCATAAAATGCAACCAAAACGAAATTCGAATTGAAACATCAACAGTTTGCACTAGAGTGAAGGGGGCATAAGCTACAATTATATGCTGAGGATATTGAATTGCTGTATAAATTGTATAATAAACATTAAAAAAGACGTGAGAGGACTTACTATACATTTGTATGGTCCTAAAGCAGAAATAGTGCAGCTGAATAAACCTTCAATATGCTATAGAATTCATAAATATATCAACCCATATATTAGATGTCCTGTAAATTGTATGAAAATTTATTTATATATATAACAAAAATAGCATTACTCAATAAATTATTTCTATTAGAAAGAAACACAATCTTTTTATTTTAACAACTAATCTAACACTGCTCAAGTAAACAAATACCTCAAACGAGAAACCAAAAAAAAAACCTAAACATTCCTAGCATATCTGATACTCTCAAATATCAAACACTCAATTCTACCATTCAAAAATATCTAATGAGACAAAAAAAAAACCCTCATTAGTTCATTCAACTCAAGTATACATCTGTTCATCAAATTACCAGCAGAAAAACACCTCCTGAAAGTAATGATCATATCTTAACATCCTACAATGACTCGTGACCAGCCTTATCATGAACACTTTATAACATATGCTACTTGTCTATACAAGATACGATGAGATCGATCTAAAAATCGCCTACCATAAACTCATATGCTACCACACATCGTTATCTATACCGGACTATCTTACATAAACATTAGCCTAAGTGGTCTATAGTAGCAGTGCGCCAACCCAAAACATACCCTTTATGTTGAAAACTAATTAGATCTTCTTTAAACCTATAAAAAATCAACCAAGCATCCAGCAGAAAAAAATTCTGATAAGAAAAAAACTCAATAAGAGCATATTTTACTTATGTGAAAATAATACTTGAATATACCCGAAAATCCCTAAGATGATAAATCCAGTATATTTAAAATGTAGTAAATACGTATTTTACTTAATGCACAAATATTGAAAATTTATATGAAAATAGCAGAAGTGGCTTTACGCTTAATACAAGCACACAAAGTATGAGGTTTGTAAATTCTCATGCAATCATATAGGTATTAAAAGCGATAATATGCATCCGAAAAGTATCAACTTAACGGCATCATCCAAGCATGCATCATTTTCCTAAGAAGATAACAAATTAAAAATTATCGTACTCAAAACATCAACAAGTTCTAAATGAAAATATGCCTAGAGAAATTCGGAAATGTCAAAAAATCATACATACTGTGTAGAATATGAGACAAGCATAAAATAACAGTTTTACTCTATATTACACTGACACTCATGAAACTACTTAAACTAAATAATACAGATCCATAATAACAGCACCTAATTCAGAGTAAATATAAAAATTTATTCAATCTAGTGCATGCCTATAATGCTAGCATGACTAAAAAATATTTTTCCATGCATTATGGGCATAAGCAAAGAATAATACCATAATACCAACAAACCCCTAATGTCAATGACCTAGCGCATTCACTTTCTATATTAGGTTCTTCCTTTCAGTACGTACCCAAAATTAATCAATGAAAATGCGTCTATATTCCTACTCATGAGGACCACCACGATGATTTCTACATCCATCATAAAAAAGTAGCATTCCAGAAGCCATAAACCGTAATATCTTTCCTATACAACATCCATAAATAATCTCAAATTTAGAATAGATACCCAAAACATAAATCTCAACATAGTGACCTAAAAAAAAAAGACTCAAGCACTTATCAAAAGGGACAAATCATATGATGTACGAACAAAATTATCACCATCTCGTCATGGAAGAAATTATTAGAATTTTTGAACAAAACCAATGGGCATCCTATAGTAAAGTAAAAAAAAACGAATGAATATAGTGCCATACTTCTACATAGTAGTAAAATCAGAGAATGAAGTATAGAAACTGCTCTAAGAAATAAGCGATGATGATGAAGATAAACAAAATGCTGCCACAAGGAAACTAAAATTTAATACTATACTTAATATCAAGAACGCATTATCTCTTTCACTGCATCCATAGATTTGAGCAATCAACATAGTAGTCTAACCGAATTAAATACATTGTTGACTATTCTTAAAGTACTATTAACATGAAACCGATAAAAGCAATAATATGCAATAGCACTGAGTCACAAAACAAAGAAACGACGTATCCGAGCAAAAAGAAACTGAAAACGATCAATGTAGCAAACTAGAATAGGCGCATCTGTGAATGGACATTTATGAAAACACGTCTCAATGCCGCGCATCACGTTACCCGCTGCCCACGGCCAACACAACAAGAAAAACCGCCTCCATCAAGCAAAACTATATTGTAATGCAATGTATGCCATGCCACTTCTCTTCCACGCTGTAGATTCCGATGCCCCAAAACTCGCGCCGACAGGGAAGTCTATGCGTACGAAACACTACTCTTAACAAGCAAAATCACTTGCACATGCCACGCATCCCCCCGAGGTCAATTTCCATGCTTAACAGAACTCGCCGCCGAGCAAATCTACACCACAATCACGATTCTCCCAAAAAGCGACGTGAATCATTCCGAATCGCCGACAAGGCCGTCCATACTTAAAGACAGGCACCCTTTGATGAGCAATGCGGAAACTTAACCAAACGCTCGTGAGACAAATTTCTACGGCTCGGTGGAAACATACACCTCAAATTATTTCCTCCAACAAGCAACGCGCATCACATCTACAATACCGTCCATTTTTAACCACAGACATCAAACGAGGAGCAACGCGCACCTTAAGCAAGCACTCACAGATTAAATTCTCATGCTTTAGAGCACCCGTCGAAAGGCAAACCCATCGCCCATCCATAATGCAAGGCCACCCATCTATAGCAGCGCCCTCCATCCCACACAACTACTCGCATCATAAAAACTTCCGGCACGGCTAGCATGATCAAACGAATCGGCAATTTCCACACGCAGCCAAAGACACCAATCGCTGCAACGCGTTCCCTATCCAAGCGCCCATGAAGTAAATTCCCACGGCTTAGAATACGCGCTGACGGGCACGTCCATCATCCATCAGTATCGCAGTCATCCGTCTATACAAACGCCCGCCGTCACCCCGCAGCCACTCGCATCATAAAAAAGTCCAGCACGCCTAACGTGATCAAGTTAATCGCTCGCCCCAAACGCCTTTAATAAGTGACACACGCTAAAGGATCTCAAGCCCTACAACCAGCGAACAACCGCCCAGAGCGCCTCCTATCTACAGAGCTTCCCTAATTGATCAGCAACCCTAATACTTCAAGCTAACAACTCTAGACATGGATCTCCTAACATATTCATTAAAGTAGGCATGGGTAAAAAACTATCTACTACTAGAAGCGTTAAAGAACCGAGAAGCACTTCCACCAAACATGAATAACAAAACTACTTAAAGACTAGAAGCAATGAATATATGAAAAATCCTTCCACTATACAGAAATAACAACTATGAATAATATAATTATCTACCGCTAAAAGCGTCAAAGGCTATTAATTTTAAGCACATATATTAACTCTATATAAACACACGCCGAGAAATTTCGGTCTTTAATCTATTAATTGAAAATATGAGACTATCCTAGCCTATAGTCAATATGGCTAGTTTCACTATTTACCATTAGAGGCTACTAAGGCTAAGAAACCGCACCCGTCACTAAAGACATATGACTATTTCTACTAACCGCTAGAGGGTACTAAGACCCGGAACGCTTACCTATTTAACCAAGATACCGATGTTTATTTACCTAAGACCCATACCTTCTCATCCCCGGCACTCACCTATGCCAATCTTGTACACATATTTAAGACCCACACCTACACAAATCTGTTACACATATCCCGGACTCATGTCTTCTTATCCCAGGCACCTACTTATACCACCCTAATACAAGCACTCATACACCCAAGACACACACCCACATATCCGAGACACAAACCATTAGTTTCATTCCCGGCCGCTTCAAGCGCCATTAGTTCCAATTTCCACCACTAGGTGGCGCGCAAAATCAATCTCAATTCGTATGGAAAAAGTGCGTTAGAATCGGCATTCTCTAGCTACTAAGCTTCTCCCCAGACAGCCTTCGAGCGCGTTCTGCGACCGATGCACCTTACCTGTGGATTGCTGGCACTTTCATTGTAGCTACTGATGCAAGAATCTTTAGATTTGTATTCTCATCCAGTAGTTTTCTAGCTTTTAAGTCGATTACCAGGCCGTGATGCTGCAAAAAATTGGCTCCTAGGATAGCTTGTGTAATGTCAGCTACTACAAAACTCCAGGTAAATTTACACCAGAGTCCTAAGTCCACAGTCACGACTTTTGATCCGTAGGTTTTTCAACTGAGCCGTTTGCGTTGTAAGGTTTCAAATCGGTGGAATGTTGCTTGCTGCACGAAGATTTGGGTAGGACTGATATTTCCAAGAATTTATATCCAGATTTTTTGTCGTAAATGGAAAGACGGTCAGTTTTTTCATTCCGACATGCGTCCACTGATTCACATGCCGTTGAAACCAGTTTTTTGCTGCTTTGACTTAATACAAGGTGCACGACATTTTCTTGCTCGCTCAACAAAACTGAAGTGGTAAAAATTCTCGAAATTTTTGTTTCGCGAAGATGATCTAAATTTAGATCTTGACTTTGAACGTTCACGCCGTAGATGCTGAATTTCGCAAGACAGCCTTCCGATTTCTTTTTGCAATGTTTCCATTTGTATAGTCGTTTTTTCATTCGATGCGGTTGTTGATGTAGCCGATATCGATGGGTGCAAAGTTTCCATTATTTTATCGACGTGCGTTGCTAATTTGGCAATATCCGTTACCTCGCTGCCCACTAGGAGTCCGCAAACGTACTCCGGCATTCGTTCAAGGAACTACATATTTCTTTAAAACCGCGTCGTTGTTTTGGTCACCGGCTAAACTTTTTAGTTTTTGTAAGAAAAGAGACGGGTTTTCTTCTCTAATGTTAACGCCATGCAACACGCGACGTTATTTTGCTTCACTTGATTCCGCGAAAGATTGTAAAATTCTCCTTTTAATCGCGTCATATTTTCCATGCTCGGGTGGATTAATAGCGATTAACTGCTTGGAAAACCGAAGCCTCCAAGTTCACTATGACATATTGGAATTTAGCTTTATCCAACACCTTATGGGAAATGTCAAACTCCATTTCCACTTGAACGAACCACAAACCCAGATTATCTTTAATAAATGGCGGAATTGTAACCTTGTCCATGGAATGCATGTGGATTTCAGATCACGCGGGGCTTTTTCCTGCCCGTTTCGGTGTGCCAGGAGGCGTAGACATTATTAAAGTATAAAAAGTTTTTGTGAACTACAAGCAGAGAGTAAAAGAACGTAGGCATTCTCAGGTGGTCACACATTAAACCAAATTCGGATTCCTACCATTCAAGAATCATGGTCCGATACCATACGAGTATCTCTAAAAGGTGTAAGCAAGGAAGATTAGCCACCCCAAGGTCAGCGCTGGAAAATCACATCAACATATCCTCGCAGGTGGGACAAAATTATGCTGAACTCAAAGCTATGTGGAACATGGTATGAGAGGTGATAATAGAAGCCTCTGAAAAAGCTTTGGGGGATCGACCAAAAAATATTAAGCTTGACTGGTACAATGAAGAATACAAGGAAACGGTTAAAATAAGGAACCAGGCATACAAAAAATACATTCACCGGCCAACTTGGGCCAAAGAGGAGCAATACAGCACCCTCCGACGACAAGCTAGAAAAAGAGCTGAAGAAGCAAATGACTGACCGTCAACACCAATATCCAACAAATCATAAACAAATAAGAGAGAGATAGCTGATATATTTACAGAAGCCATTCACAGTGTCCCCAATAACTAATGATACCGTGAACAGAGCAAGATGCCTCAGTTTCACCACCAACCAGAGATATAGTACAGGAACCAGTACGTGACCTCGGAAAAAATAATGCTCCAGGCATCGATAAAATACTAGCAGCAGAGCTGTTCCAGAATGTGGGGTTCATCTCCATCAGGTCTCATGCAGAATATTGTCAAAGAAGCAGAAGCCAGAGAACTAGTGAAGAAGTATGCGAGTGATATGTTCTATAAACAAAAAACGGGGGTAAGTAAAGGTGTGAAAATTATAAAGGCATTGCTGTACTGTTTACATCTTATAATGTGCTCTCCGAAATTGAAGAAATAAAATTAAAGCCGTACTATGAAAATATTTAAGGAGCATATCAAGGAGGCTTTCAAATTGGACCATCTACAATAGACAAAATATTCTTAGTTAAACCGGTGTTCGAAATGTGCTGGAAATATAACATCGACGTAAAGGGTGGTCCAACCAATAATGTTAATTGTAAATAAAAAGTTTTCAGAGAATTATGTTCATATTTTTTATTATAATAGAAAGATTTATGGCAATTATGCGTAAAATAAAATATTGCCCGAATGCCCGTTACGGGTTCGGTGGCATACTTCTATCCGTTGGTCCATTCAATGACTCTGAGACATAATTGAGGTTCAATGTCGTTAATGTGCTGAATTATCTCATCCTTTAGCTCTTGAATTGTTCTTGGCTTATTGACGTACACTTTTTCTTTTACATATCCCCAGAGAAAGAAACCAACGGTGTCAAATCACATGATCGTGGTGGCCAACTAACATCGCGATAACGGGAGATAGCACGGCCATTGAATTTCTCGCGCAAAAGAGCGCGTTCTTTCCTTTGCTATTGTTTTGTTGGCTGTGTGACAAGTGGCACCGTCCTGTTGGAGCCACATATCCTCCAGGTCCATAACCTTAATTTTTATCCACAAGAAGTCCGTTATCATCTCGCAATAGCGAAAACCATTCATGGTAACTGCTTGGCCGTCCTCATTTTAAAAGGTGCACGGCTTGATGACACCGCCAGCCCATAAACCGCACCAAACAGTCGCTCTTTGTGGATGCATCGGATTTTCAATAATCACTCGTGAAAGTGTGCTTCGTCGCTGAAGATGATTTTCTTTGTAAAGTCACCATTCCCTTTTGTCTATTTGACCAACCATTCGGCATGGTCAGTAATAGTTAAAAATATTCCGCCTTTAGTAGAACTTTCAAATAAAAAAATGAAAGAAAGTATATACCCTTTAATTCTACTATTTATTTTAAATTTAGTATACAATTGTTTCGTTCTCTACTTGAGAACTTCCTCAGTACTACTATTCCCTAAACTATAAGTGTCCTAATATTTATACTAAACTCATTAACGTATTAATATGAATCTCTAATTACATCTTATCCCTCAAAGTACTTTTACTTAATCTCTAATTACCTGATCCTTTACCATTCAAAAATTTGTTTTTCCTTAATTACTACTTAACTACCTTCATTATTTTGTAAGCTTGAATAGCCAGGTGTATCCGTTACCTGGGTCGCCGTTCCAAATGTCCTGCGTCTTCCGATTGAATATCTCCAAGCTTTCTGCTACATCAAGCTTCCATCCGTTTGTAACCGTTTTCAGCATGCTTACGTTGTCCGCAGTGATGTCATGTTTTTCAAGGACTATATGCTCTGCTACTTTTGATTTGAAGTTTCCACATTTTTTAACTAAATTTAAAATAAATAGTAGAATTAAAGGGTATATACTTTCTTTCATTTTTTATTTGAAAGTTCTACTAAAGGCGGAATATTTTTAACTATTAAAATGGTACCCAAGCCTACCGCTGAAGCCAATAAGTTTATCAGTTTAAGGAAGTCTGTCGCGTCACTAAGAAGGGATTTAATTTTTTAAAAGAAATGCAAGCACAATAACATCACCCCGAAAAGCCACACCGTTAAACTCAAGACGAGTATACCGTTCAAGAAAGGTACAATGATCAAGTATCTGGAAATGCAGTTGGTGAAGGAGAGTATTGAAAGACTCTATGCAAAATTGGACAGGAGAAGCAGAGAGGCATACGAATTACATTTGAGCCTGGCCAAACAATATCCGTTGGGTTTCCCGTTGTTTCTAACAAAAGTGAAAGTAGCGGAAGAGTTTGAAAGCGAGCGGAAGAAATTAATACTAGAAAAGAAGTTTCATCAATTAAGACGAGAACAAGTGACAGTGTCCCAACAAATCAAGGTGCATACAATTGAAAACATAGTCATCAATCAATCGTCCCAGGTATTTACGCAAGCTCAACTGAATCTGCTGAACATGGGGCTGAAATACTCCATTAACGCGAAAGCCAAACCTGAAGATATCGTCATAGAAATCGAAGCCGGGATCAATAGACTTTCGAGCATGCATGGACTGACGGCAGAGGAAAAACAAAAGATAAGAGCCAGCACTGCAGATACACTGAGGAAAGAAACTAGATGGGTCGGAAAGCAGGACGAGAATAGGATCATCAAGGTTTACCGGTTTACTACATGAAAGTGGATAAAGGGAATGCCGTAGTGATCATGGGCAAGGCCGATTACGACAATAGAATGCGGGAAAAAATAAATGCGGGACCAAACTTCAGTCTACGAAATAATCCGCTTCCTGAGTCAATAAAAAGAGTGGAAAAAGTGCTGAAAGAATGTGAACCATGGATTCAGGAAATCAAGAAATTCTTAAAAGTAACCAACCCATCGCTGCCAAGGATCATAGGACTTCCGAAGATTCACAAGCCAGGCCATGAAATGCGTGAAATTGTGTCAGCAGAAAACGCTCCCACTCAGAAAATTGCGAAGTGGTTAGTCAAGGAATTCAATAACATGGACAAAAAATTGGTTACCAGATCAGTAGCAAATTCGGCAGAATTCACTTCAAAGGTTTTGTCCTGGGGACCTTTGGAAGATGGAGATACGATGGTGTCATTTGACGTCAAGGCACTTTTTCCCAGTATTCCGGTCAAAGAAGCACTTACGTTACTTGAGGAGTGGATTCTGATACAAGGATCAGGAGAACAATGGAAAGCACGAGCCAAAATGTATTTGAAACTGGCTAGACTCTGCATGGGTGAAAGCTATTTCACCTTCAGGGGAGAATTTTTTAAGCAAACACGTGGTGCTCCAATGGGAAATCCTCTTTCCCCGTTTCTAAGCGAAGTTTTTATGGCATTTTTGGAGGAGAAGTTAGCACAAGAAGGTAAACTGCCACATCGATGGGTGCGTTATGTAGACGATATCTTGACGATCATCAAAGAGGATGAGGTCCAGCAAACTCTCACGGCGATCAACTCAATACACAACAACATCAGTTTCATCCACGAGCTGGAGTCGGAGGGGCGGCTACCATTCCTTGACGTAATGGTATGTAGAGGAGCTAATGGATTGGAATTCGAAATATACCGCAAACCAACGGACACCATGCGGATAATTCCTTTCACTTCGAACCATTGCCAACAGCAAAAATGGGCGACATTTAGCTGGCTTGTGAATCGAATGCTCACGTTTCCATTGAATAAGGAAGGCCTGAAAAAAAGAAACGCCCCACATTTATAAGCTAGCCGAGTGGAATGGATACCCTACGGGTGAAGTCACCAAATTGATAGCCAAACGAACGAAGGAGATCTTCAATAAAAAAATCACAACGCTAACTGCGGAAGTCGAGCAACGGAAGAGGTTGGTTGTAACGTTTGACTCAAGGACGGAAACAATGAAGAGGGCTATGAAGAACGTAGACATCGACCTAGTTTATACGAGCTGGGCCACAAAAATGCAGAACTTGCTTGGATCAACCAAGGACCCCATTCCCAAAATGGAGCGCAGTGGAGTCTACAAGGTATCGTGTACGAAATGTAATGGATGTTACATTGGACGTCTAGGATCACCAGTTGTCAGATGGAATGAACACTTAAGGGAAGCAGTCAACAAAAACAAAAAGCAGGATGCAAAAACTTCAAATCAAAAGTAGCAGAGCATATAGTCCTTGAAAAATATGACATCACTGCGGACAACGTAAGCATGCTGAAAACAGTTACAAACGGATGGAAGCTTGATGTAGCAGAAAGCTTGGAGATACTCAATCGGAAGACGCAGGACATTTGGAACGGCGACCCAGGTAACGGATACACCTGGCTATTCAAGCTTACAAAATAATGAAGGTAGTTAAGTAGTAATTAAGGGAAAACAAATTTTTGAATGGTAAAGGATCAGGTAATTAGAGATTAAGTAAAAGTACTTTGAGGGATAAGATGTAATTAGAGATTCATACTAATACGTTAATGAGTTTAGTATAAATATTAGGACACTTATAGTTTAGGGAATAGTAGTACTGAGGAAGTTCTCAAGTAGAGAACGAAACAATTGTATACTAAATTTAAAATAAATAGTAGAATTAAAGGGTATATACTTTCTTTCATTTTTTTATGGTCAGTAAGCTTCAGCTCTTGAGTCAATTGAACCTTGCAAGCGTCTAAATTTAAATCTTTATTCAAAACTCGCATCAGTGATGTTCATGAGATGTTCAATTGTTGGGCACGACGATGAGTCGAGGTTGACGGCTCTTCTGCCATACTTTCGCGAATAACAGCAATGTTTTCCGCAGAACGAACTGGGCGAGCATGCACAGTTAATTTCACATTTCCTACAGACCCGTTTTCTGAAATTTGCGCACAGTTATTCCGATTGTGGACACATTTGGTCGATTATGTTGACCAAAAAAATCACGAGTGCATTTTGATTTGAACGTAAATTTTCGTAAGAGGCTTCAACAACCCTAACGCGCTGTTCAATTGTGTACCTCTCTATGGTTGAATTTGTCAAATACTGCAACAAAGAAATGCGAAATTAAGTTTGGGTGAAAAACTTGACGTTACGGTGTGACTCACAATTAATATCGTGCACTATGGTTGGACCACCCTTTATACCAACCCTTTTGAACGAAAAACCTTCCATTTAATCTTATGTGGTGAGTTTTTATCTGAAGTAACTGTTTTTCGATCGTTATTGTTCGGTCGTTCTTAGCGATTGTCTGACTTACTAATTGTAACTATACACTAAATCCTTAGTGACATTGAGGGTTATTTTCTTAAGAGGGTAGTTAAATTTTTTTTACAAAAATTTCACTCATTTCACTTTTAATTGATCAACTTGAAGATCCAGGATTCATTGTTCATCAACACGGTTTTTTCTCTTAATATGACGATAATTTCCATTGCATCCAATTCTGTCGTATCTCTTGCTTCTCGTATTGGCGTTACTACTTCCATTATGATTTTATGTCCTTTGGCTATGACATGTTCTGCTACTGCTCACCTAAAGTTATTCCTCTTTCCTTTCTGATTCGCTTCACTAAGGACATTTGTTAAGCAAGAAGAATAATTAATGCAGAATGGGAGAACGTACTCTATATTAATTCTTCTTCTGGCTTAACAAATGTAGTTAGACTTTGTGACAGTCAGGTTAATCGATCCGGTAGCTACTCGATTTTTCATGTAGTTACCGTTTTTCCTTAGTTGATCCGAAGATATTATTCAGCAGATTTTTGCTAGTTGATTTGATTATTTGTATGGACTTATATTGCTTAAACCTCCTTTACAAGTGATCGGTGATACCTTTGTATAAAGTAACTGCATTCCAGTTCACCTTTTAGAATCCGTAAATAAGTAATGTTGGGCGTTTTTTCCTTTGCCGAGTTCTTCTGATTTTATCTGCGATTCTCTTGATTGTTGAGGACTTTAATCCATTTAACTTTGCAGTGTCGAGAATGTACTGCATTACCTTCTCTGTGGCCGCCGTTTTTAGTGGTAGATCATACATCCTGTGAATCATGGTCCGGTAAGCTTACTTTAACTTGCATGTGTGTTGCCTTCTTGCAGATTTCAAAACTGATGCTATCATTTGTTCTTTATACCAACATGTCCAGGAAAATCAATTTTCCACCCTCATTTTGCTCCACAGTAAAATCAATATTCTTGTGCGCATTGTTCAGCTCCACCAGAATTTATTGCCGTTCTTCTTTCTTGCCGGAAGGGAAAACATTATCCACATACTAAATGTAACATTTCTGTAATTGGCCCTTTGCTTTAAGCCCGCCCTCCAAACTCGTCATAAACATTTCACTAACAAGTAGCAATAGTCGATTTCTTGCTTGCTTTGGCTTTGTAGAATTTCCCTTTGAACGTGAAATAGTCCTGTGTCATTCATAGCTTTGACAAGGGGATATATTGTCTCGTTTTCGCCTTACCTGCCCTGCCATAGCACTGCCCTGTTTGAAGAATCTCTCTTTAATGTACCCAAGTGTCTCCATCCCTGGTATACCTGTAAAGAGAGCTTTCACATCAAACGATACTATCATTTCGTCTTCTGCTGGTGGGCCATGCGTTAACAGCTTTTTTGTATATTCGTTCGTGTTTTTGATGGAGTTGCTTTGTACTGGTTGAATCTGATTAAATCACTTTCCGCTCACTGCGGATATGATCTCTCGCACTTCCTTTTCCTCTTTTTGAATCGTCGGCAGACATTTCATCCTTGGTAGTGTCTGGTTTATTACTCTCACTTACGTCAGTCCATCAATAAGTGGCTCGAAGCGTTTGATTGTTTCAAATCGTTTGATAGAAGGTTCCAATGAAGTTTAAAAATTGTATCATTGGTAAGTTTTTTGGTGGCTGCTTTCTCGTATCTGTCTTTGTCCACAATAAAAACTGTGCTTTTTTTATCCCTTTGATGAAATAGACCGAGTTTTTCTTCAATTCAATGGCTTTGGCTATTTCTGGGATGGTCGTTAGCCTTGACACTATCTCCTTCCACACTGATGTTTTACAGGTTTCTGGCGATTTGCTAGTGGCTGATTCCATCCCCACAATTATGTCCTTCTTCGGAATCCTTGACGACTTTATCCAATAGTTGGGGCCTATGTTCAGTAGTTGCATTTCAACGACAAATACCTCATAATAAACTTTCGAAGGTTTATTATGAGGTATTTGTCGATAAACCCTGTCATTTACAAAATAATAATCACACTTGTAGTTACTGAGCAGTCGCCTAAGCAAACTGCTCGAAAACCGGCATGACACTGATCCAAATTTTAATTGCAGATTTGAAGAATTTAATTATTCCAATTTATAGTTTTATAAATTATAAGACATTTATTTTATTATAGATATGAATTCTAAATTAGCTTTTTTTCTATATTACAATAAATTTAAAAATTTCTTTATATTTATATTCGTTATGATATTTATCTTCTTATTATTATTAAAATTTTTCTACATTTTTATCTTATATTAATTCAATAATTCAAACCAGCAATTAAAATTTCGGACATGAGAACACTGATGTAATGCAGCCTATCCACTGATTGCATTGTCGAATGCAATCTACAGTGGCTGAGCAAGAGGCTCGTCTCAATCTACCGTTACGGCGTGACGATACGGTGGGCGACGAATAAGCAAAGAGGAAAATCTGCTTGGGCGCGACAAACCACTGTTGCGGCAGGGAAATTACGCTGGCATTTGAACGGATGGAGAAGTCTGCTTGTGATTGCCATGGGAAAACGTTGGTAGAACCGCGCTTGGGAAGTGGAGACGTAGAAAAATCGAATTTTCGTTAGTTTTTTAACCATAAAGAGATGAATGCAAGGGGTATAATTTTTTTTTCGCAGCACTACAGCCTTTTTCGGGCCTTCGCTTAGAGATAGTTAGAGTATCTCATTGTCATGATCAAATGTATCAGCACTCCACAAGACTATATGATCATTATCATGCTTTGGCCGTGTGTACGTCCACCTAGCTGCGATACGTTCTGATTTTAAACCAGCACGTATCATAACTAAACGGGCTTATAGTCCGTGCGATGAATCACTCGAACTCAATCTCGTTGACTCCAACGAAACTCGAACCAGAGACCTTCAGCTTACGGGCTTAGTGCTCTAACTACTACACCAAATGGCCTACCTGGGACGTTTAATAGCCAAGCATAAATTTTCGAAGTCGTAAAATCATTTGAATATTCGGTGTTGAGACCCTTGGAGAGTGAAAGTGTGAAAGAGTCATAGCTCCAAAACTGATTCTTTTGCTACAAAGTTCGGAAAATATTATACCGTTAGTCTCCTCAATTGTCTGCGGAAATTGAATCGTTGCTATTTAACGTACAAATATTAGTATGTCGTGAAGGCAGGAGTTGATTGCCGTGTTAAATGCAATTTTGCAAATAGTGGAAAATTCGCATTAGAAAAGCAGGGAAGGAGTTACGACAGTACTCATTCGATTGAAAAGTGTTTTGCCCAGTGCTGGGAATCTCCCATTGTTTACGTTACCAGTCCACGAGATGAACATAATCACAGTCAGAAAATCAGACTGCAGGCGATAGTCATCGGTTGAAAAGTGTTTGCCGGGGTGCCAGTGAAGAAAAGGCAAGGTGGAAAAATCAGTTCGGATTCGGACTTTGCCCGTCAAATATATCGCATTCTTGCATAAACACAGTCATGCGCGGCACGCATCCATTGATAACGGAGCCCGATATCATACCGGAGTGCCGACAATTGGAAATGAAGTATCACCCCGAGAGTGATAGATTTTGGGTTGTAAAAAGGAGCTAGGGGATCGTTCTTAGGAATTGGGACAATACCTACAAGGACCCAATCTGACTGTGTGATCACGGAAACGGAATAAATGCTGGCATGAACTTGGAATCACCCTACAATTAACTGAATACACAATTATTCTTTTTGTTTGTAAGCAAAAATAGCCTCATAACGAATAACTTTAAGAAAACGGTGTAAATTTTAAATACTATTTGGTCCCAATAATGAAATTAATTTAAATCAGTGCAAGTATGATTTGAAATTTTCCTACCCATTTCAATTAAGTGCAAAATGTGATAACTTTATTCAAGTTCGTTAGCCTAATTTTTAGAAATATCATATCACCACATCATCAGCGGGCACCCGGCGAGGATGCTAGTGAGCACACCCCTTTGTTTTCTTCTTATATATTTTCGCTATTTATATGTATTTATACATTAAAGAAAAAAAAAACAAATAGGATTTTTATAATACAAATCTGAGATAAACATTACAAGGAAATCCTAAACTATTTTGATGAATGAATTTTCCGGAAAAAAATAAATAAATTGTAAATAATCCGGAGTTTCTTCCTTCAGAATTTCAGCAAAAAACGTATAACTGTAACAGCGAATCAGCTCAAAGTCTATATTGGAACTGCCATGGTCATGTATCCGCAGATATATGTATATTGGCCAGAAAAATGGAGGGTACCAATAATAGCAATGGCCCATAACACTGAGACTGAAATGTGTCTCTGATCCTGAAGTGACAATAAAACGAAAGCTTTATAAAATTTGGAAAATCCAGCCTCTATTTGAATATATTCTAGCTGGATATCACAAACAAAATCATCCAAGGGAAATGAGTATCGATGAGATGATCATCTCTTTCACTGGAAAGTGTCGCATGCGGCAGTGCTGCCCCAACCAACCAAATCCATCCGGCCTAAAAATTTTCGTCTTAGCTTCACCAATGGTATCGTTTGTAAGATGGCAATTTAGCAGGGAGACACAACATTAGCTCATTTAATCAACCAAGGATTTAATTCGGAAGAGGCTGCTGTTATTAATTTGACTAGAACTTTGGTTCCTGGGCATTTATTATTTTTTGACCGATTTTTCACCACTCAAAACTTTGCGACGGACTTATTAAGCTTGGCTTCCATGGCATCGGAATTATTATGAAGAATAGAATTCCGAAAAATTGCTCATTAACCGAAAAAAAGAAGATCTTAAACTCGCTATGACTATGTGGCTTGACAGTAAACCTGTACTGATAATGTCGACGTGCTATTTTGATCAGAACCACGATGAATGTGAGCGGTGATCTAAGAAAGACATAAAGATACGTTATAGTGAGGCTGCCAGAAATTCTTAAAAAGTTAAACAAAAACATGGGTGGTATCAATCTCGCTGATCGGGTGCTTTCGGTTTGTACCTCCCGCATTTGTACAAAATAGTGGACGATTCGCGTTATCTCTTAGCTTTGGGAATTTTGTGTGGTGGATTCTTGGCTACAATACAGAGCTAGCTGATAAGGACACACCGAAGAAAAATATTGTGCAGATGCAAAAATTTAAACTTTATTCGGGCACCAAACTCATCGATCAAAATGATGAGGAATGTGAGAATGAGGATCAAATAGACTATGACGAACTCGAGCAAAAAAATAAAAAGTGAAAGTCGCACTAAAAGTGCTGGACATCTACCAGAATATGGGACGAAGCTATGTCGCTGCAGAAAAAGTGGCTGTGATGAAAAGCCACATTGTTATGCAAAAACTGTGGGATTTATTTGTTTTACCACCAACTGCAATTGTTTTACAAATTTTCATGAAGACTGATAAAAAAAAAGTTCATATCTCTAAGAATATCTATCTCTTATTTCGAATTTATTTGATTTTGCAAATAAGTTTAAGTTATGATAATGTTTAAAGAAAGTTTTGTTTTTGATTATTTTGATATCTTTAACCCTTGTGTCTACAACCACATATCCGGGTGTTTTTTTCATTTTTAAATTGATATATTCCGAGTTCTATGAGACATATCAGCTCGAAATTTCCAGTAGCCTTCTAAAATATGGTTTTCTAATATATTTAAAAAAAAATATATGTATCATTTTTTATACCGAAGATAATAACGATTTTTGAAATTGACTCCCATTATCTACAACCAACACACCCGGGTATGTATCAAGCAGCAAATATAATTAGCTAATTATAAATGAATACAAACAATATCATTTCATTATAAATGATATGTTTTATTTGATTATGTTTTTATATTATGGAAAAGAAGAAACAAAAACGTCATATTCATTGTATTGTATGAAAAAAATAGAGATACACAATATCGAAAGGAAAAATATCAAATATTTTCCTTTAATTTTTAGGTTGCACAGCTATTACATGTAGTTATTACTACCGAGTGTTCAACACAAACTGGTTTGTTGCATTCCTTGCAGGCTTTACAAGTTGCCCTACTTTTAGGACATAAGTAACAATTCCCCTTCTGCTTGATCCTTCCTGAATGGTCACGTTCTTCTTCAGGATATGTTGGAAGATTTTCAGCAGTTGGTCTTACTGGGGCACCCAAAATGCTTTCAATTCCACTTCGTGATGAAAAATGTCGCATGATTTGCGCATTTTGCGATCGATTTCGAATTTCTGCAATCGATAATTCTTCGCTCAACTCTTGTAAGAACAACCATCTACGGTTTGTCGGTTTCTTCAAGTGGAAGTTATTTTCCATATAGATAACGAACGCTGCAAATGCAGCTGTATCTATAATGTTGTAAAAAAAAGCCAAAGGCCATCTATTTGTTCTCCTTTTCGTGGAATATTCGCCAAGACATTTATCCATATTATCGACGCCTCCCTTGGTTCAGTTGTAATCTAGAATCATTTTTGGCTTTCCTTTCGGACCTTCAACTTCTGCATCGTAATAAGAAGTTGAAAGAATTACAACGGTCTTATTCTTTTTTGGAACGCATGAGCATATAGTTACATATATTCTTGCTGAATCCAAAGATCGATGATTCAATTACTCTCCCTTTTGGATTAGAAACTTCAACGGGGGCAAATGAACGTCTCTTATTTACTGTTTCTAACATTGACAAACCAACTGTCATCAAAGAGGAGGCCAGATTATAACTGGTGAAAAAGTTGTCGCATACGATGTTTCACCCACTTCCACGTAGGGTAAGTCCGGGATAGATGGACCACCGGTATAGATGGACCATTCGAATATTTCGCTCGTCTGTCACAGCAGCGCCGCATTCGTTGGCTAGTATTTTTCTACTCGTGCAGACGTTAACACGTTTAGTTTTGCTCGTGAGTGTCACATGTATTTTAGGAAAAAAAATTTGTTTATTTCTTTTGGTGAGTTGAAAAATATTTTTCACTGGATTTTATTGTTATGTGGTTAAGTTAGTTTAATTGATTTTAACGTAAGATCAATGCTATAGCTCGATTGTATAGTTGAGTAAGGTCTTAACGTAAAATGGTGCTCCAGTAGCGTTGTTTGTCTGAATGAGTAGCTGGTCCATCTATCCCTGACAATTGGGATAGATGGATAAGTGACATTTGGGATAGTTGGCCCACTTGAAAAGAACCTGGAATAGTAGGACCAAATTTCCTATTAGGACTTTACTTCTAATATAAATTAAATGGTACTTATCAAAATTATTTTAAACCCAAAGGTGTGTTCTGATGCGTTGGTTTTTTTATGTTATAGGAAAATGCCTACGTTCTTTACCAGAAAACACATGTCTGGGAGGGGAGAATGGTCTGAACGTAGCTTGGAAAATGCAGCCAGAGCTATTCAAAGTAAGGAAATGGGAGTTAATGCTACATCGAAGGCGTTTGGAAAACCGAAAGCAACTTTGAAAAGATGCATCAAGCTACAAAGTTTTAGTAAAGGTTCCGTGCGAAAAATTCATTGCTAGGAGTTGAAAATGAAAAAAAAATTGTAGTACACATAAAAAAATTACAATCGAGGGGGTTCACTCCAACCAGAGACTCAGTACGTTCTATGGCTTACTATTCAGCTGAAAACCTGCAATTGAAGCATAGTTTCAATCATGAAACAAAGCAAGCGGGCTACGACTGGCTTTCTTCTTTTTTTGTTCGCAATCCTGAACTGCCCATTCGGCAATCTGAAGGTGTGTCTATTGCAAGAGCAAAAGGCAACATTTTCAACATGGACGAAACAGGTTTACAGCTAAATAACAAACCAGGGAAGGTAGTTGCTTTGAAAGGTTCCAAGAATGTAACTTCTGTTACTTCAGGAGAAAAGGGTGAATGGAGAGGATACATTCTTACCACCTTTTTGCATAATGAACAGTGACAGTTTACCACCTGGCGCTGAAGTAAAAATGTCACCAGTCTGGCTATGTAAATAGCGATTTGTCTTTTGATTGGCTGAAAAACCATTTCACTCCAAGAAAACCAGCAGGAAAGGTGCTTCTTCTATTAGATGGACATACATCACACACTAGTTGCGTTGAAATGCTAGAGTTCGCAGAAAATAATCAAATAATTTTGATGAGTATTCCTCCTCACACCAGTCATTGGCTTCAACCATTAGACCGCGCTTTCTTCAAGTCTTTAAAAATGAACTATTATTCTGCTTGCTCAAAATACGTGACCAATAACCCTTAAGGAAGATAACTCGACTGCAGTTTGGTGCGCTTCTTGGCAAAGTTAGGGGTAAGTCAGCAAACGCAGAAAATGGAATAAGTGGATTTAGAACGTGTGGATTCATTCCATTTGAACCTGATGCGATACGCTTTTTTGTCAGAATCAATGGACTCCAGGCCTTCAGATACGTCTCTTGTTTTCGAAAACGTTATGACTGGTGTTGATGTTGCTGGCTCCGGTAGTTCAAAAAATGATGCTGGTCCTAATAGCCTAAGTAATGATGTTGCTGTGGCAGGTTCTAATTCCTCAAGAAGCGGTTGTATTTCTGGCACTTCAAGAAGCTTTGAAAATGTTCCTTTACCTGGACCTTCTGAAAAGCACCAAAATAAATCTGAAATTGTTACCCCTTCAAAGTTATTGGACAAACTACATCCAGTGCCTTGTGTCAACGAAGTTCAGACTGTGAAAAGAAAAGTTCAAACTATATCAACAGTGTTAAGCTCTCCAGAAAACATAACTCCTCTGAATAAGAAAAAAAATGAGAAAGAGTCAAAAATTAAAATAAAAGAAGAAAGACAGCGTGGAAAAAAAGAAAGACTGAGAGGAAAAGAAAAGAGAAAAGGAGAAAAAGAAGCTAGAGAAAAGAAATGAGAACATTATGCATACAACGATCAATAAAAGTAAGAGAACGCGAAGAAAAAAAAATTAATGTCATCCTCAGATTCCGAAGATATTGATATCAACACAATTTACAACGACAATCTTTATGAAAGTGACTGGGATGAAAATTTCTGTGTGTGGTGTTAAGAGAACTACAACGAAACAAAACGAGATGAAGATTGGATTAAGTGTGTGTCATGCTCCCACTGGACACATGAAAGCTGTCAAGATTCGAGGATAAATGTGATTACTGCGGAAAGCAAGATCCTCCAAATAAGATGACTGCTGAATGCTTCAAATTTCTAGAAACTGAGTTATACTAGCTCTATTTTTTAATTATTTTGATTGTCAAATCAATTAATCATATCAAATAGTTTATAACTATACCCTAACGTTATAGCTGGGAATAAATAATCTTTATACCTTTGATAACATGTATTTCTTGTGTTATATCCTGATTCAGTTACGTAAAATAGAGGTCCATCAACCCCTATTAACCCGAATATGCTTGGGATAGACGGACCATCGAGCAAAACCAAAAAACATCATAACTCCCGGTGTGATAAGCTTAACAACTGCAATTTTCCTTACAATTGTTTAAAGACATATATACTTATTAAAAAATATAAAACTTATCCTAGACATTGCAAAATTCCGGAAAAAATAGCTTTAAAAAAACAAGGTCCAACCATTCCGGACTTTCCCTAACAGATTGTAGCACAAATCTTTAACCATACGTTCACCTTGATTCCTCTGCCGTTCTCCAGAAGGTGCCATACCAGTATATATTTGCCCTTTGACGGGATAAGAAGTAGTAGCGTCACATACCCACCAAACCTTGCCGGTATCGAAGGTATAGTATATACTGAGTGAATCCTGTTCCAACACGGTAAGGATAAAGCTGTTTATCAACAGTGACATTGTATCCTGTGATATAGCAATCGTGAAGATTTCTATTTAACATGAGGAAAATGACAGATATGTATGCTGCTTTGTCAGTTTGTTTACGTTGCTGGCGTGTACTTCCGTTATCAAATCTAATGAAGCGACTGATTACCTAAAAAAACTGAAGACCCATTGATAGACGATACATCGGCTGTAAGCTAGTTTTCCAAAGGTCTGTTGTATGCACACTCTTAGAATGTGTAGCACCTGCTAACAAGAGTATTCCCGAATAAGCGTCAAATTTCAATGAAGTAATAGGTTTCCATGCGCGAAGTGGCCCTGTTAGGTTTCCCTCACATTCACGTTCATAACACTGGGTTGCTTTTCTATTTGTTTCACGAATAATTATGTCGCACATTTCAGGTGACAGCAATTTTCTAAATGTATCGATAATACTGAGTCCTTCTGTTGAACATACTGGTCTACTTTTGGTAGATCTGATAATGTTATGAGGCAAAAATCGGTGGTTGGCTTGACCATATTGTACCATCCCTGGCTATGTAATAGTTCGGGGAGATTCAATGGGATCTACCTCAAATTGTTCGTCAGAATCAACTTCATCAGCAGGATTATAATCCAATAACTGCAACTCCTCCGCATCTGTATCTTCAACTTGCACATTATTATCTTCGCGATTACCTTCAATCGAAGGAGATCGGGATAAAAGAAGGAAGGAAGAGGCATATGATGGGCGTGAAGCACCAGATCACGGGTTCCAGACAGTGCTTACAAAAGGAGCGTAGAAAGCCTCTAAGAAACTCCTTCAAAAAAAGCCAGAAAGTAAAGTTCGCAAGAAGCCCCGACGAAGACCCCGGCAGCAGGCACTGCCCGTAAAGCCCCAAGATGGCCGATCCTACGTGGAGGTACTGCGGGACATCAGGGAAAACGTAAGGTCCAAAGACACCAATACTACCATTAAAGTAGTACGACCAACGTGGTCGGGCCACATACTGGTGGAATTCGGAGCAGAGGCCGGCAATAAAGAAGCATTCTGTGACGCAGTAAAGAAAGTCCTCGGCAAAAGCGCAATTATAGCCCCCCTCGAGCCGACGCCAACGATCGAAATACGAGACATTGACTGCGTGACGGATCTGGCCGAGGTAGAAGAGGCCAACAAAAGGGAGTGTCCTAGCATGGGAAGGATCAAAGCGAGACTGACACCAGAAAACAACAGGTACGAATTGGAAGGGTTGTCTGTAGGATACGGCGAAGAGCAACACCTCTTCAATGTTTTAAATGCCTTGGTTATGGTCACACCACACAAGTATGCAAAGGACCCGATAGGAGTTCCCTATGTTACAAATGTGGTGAACTGGGACATAAAAGAAAAGAGTGTACGAAGGAGGCATATTATATTCTTTGCGGGGATGCTAATTCAAAATCTGATTTTGGACACGTCTTGGGGTCAGGAAAATGCCGGGTGTTCCGGCAAGCCCTACCCGAGGCAAAATCGGAGCTTCGATGACCCGCATCCTGCAGGTAAAACTACACCGCAGTTCAACCGCCCAAAATCTGCTTGAGCAGCTGAGTGAGCAACACCATAATAAAAGTCCTGCATTTTGGTATTCGGATGAAACTGGTACGGCCGACATCTGGGTTCGGAACAGTGATTTTCAAGCGGAGAGTTGTGGACGGGGGGATGGTTTCGTGTGGGTTCCACCTTCTTTAGTGTGTACCTAACGCCTAACGAATCGATATAATCTTTCCAAGCCAAACTTAACGCTTTGGAGGCCACAGTCTCGAACGCAGAGGGCAAAGTGCTCATCGGGGGCGACTTCAACGCTAAAGCAATCGAATGGGGGGGCATGCCTCAGACCGATCCGCGGGAAAAACGAATCCTGAAAATGGTGGCCAGTATGGCCTTCGTCGTACTAAACTCCGGAAACACGCAGACTTTCCGCCGTATTGGCTGTGAGCGAACCATACCGGACGTGACATTTGCCTCGGAGTCCTTAGTACGGAGGATACACAATTGGAAAGTATTAGAGGACTACTCAGCCAGTGATCATCAGTGCATTCTGCTTGAGATAAGTGATGCTGTCTCCCGACGTCCGTGCTCTCGGCCTTCTACAATCGGCTGGAACATCGGAAGGATGAACGTCGAGAGGTTCATCAAGGTTCTCACAGCAGGTGAGCCGCTGCAGGGAGCTTCGGAGGGGACGAAAGAACGGGCAGCTCAAGACGTGGTGAACTCTACTATGAGCATCATTACAACTGCTTGCTGCGCTTCTATGCCCCGTCGAAGACCCCGGCACGGCAAGCCTCCAGTGTACTGGTGGTCAACTGAAATCGCTGAAAAGCGAAGGGAGTGTCACAGCTTCAACGTGAGGCTCAACGGGCGCGGAACGGTGACGAGGCATGCAACTGGGTGGCAGCGTCTAAGTCCACCAGGAAATGCCTTTACAAACTGATCAACAGTAGCAAGACTCGCTGCTGGCAAGACCTAGTGAACAATGTGAACAAGGATCCGTGGGGCCTTGGCTACAAGCTGGTCATGGGGAAACTTGGTGCCCTACGGAAGCCTTGTATACATGACGCGGAAAAGATGGACGCGATAGTGCGGGGACTCTTCCCCACCCATCTCGCTCGTGTTGACGCTGTCCATGGTGAAAAAGCAGTCGAATACCCACTCTTCACACAGCTGGAACTGGAGGAGGCAGTCCTTTCATTGAAAGTGAGGAAGGCTTCAGGTCCAGACGGTGTCCCAGCTGAGGTGTTGCGGCTCGTCTATCACCATTGTCCTGACTTGCTGCTCAGCACATTCAACGCTTGCCTACGGGACGGGGTTTTCCCGGGACGATGGAAGGTGGTGAATGCGGTCCAAAAGGCAGAGGCATATAGTCACACCAAGCGACGGATCGTCCTGTTGGTGAAACTTGACGCCAGGAATGCCTTCAACCCCGCTAGATGGGTGGAGATTCTGGATACGCTGGAAAACTCTTTTCAAGTTCCAGAATATCTACGACACGACACAGGGCCAACGAAGGATGGAAATTACATCGGATGTTGCCCAGGGATCTATCCTTGGTCCGGACCTGTGGAACGTGTCTTACGACGGGCTACTGAGACTTGAGATGCCAGATTAGTCACGCTTGGTCAGCTATGCGGATGATGTTGCGGCTCTGGTCACTGGACGCACCGTTGAACAAGCGCAACTTAGGCTAGGTATGCTAATGCGGCGAGTGAGGGACTGGATGACTGCTCAGGGGCTGAGTTTAGCACTGGAGAAAACCGAAGTGGTCATCTTGACGAATCTTAAGACTTCGTCAAGGTGGGATTATAAGATTATCAAATAGAAATTCCAAAAAAGGAATTCTGGAACTCAGGAGGTTAAGAAAAACAAGGGTTTGTGCTTAAAAAAATTTCTAGCGATTACCGAATATTTACGAAAATATGGAAAAAACTTCTTGCTCTGCTAAAATAAATTAAAGTTGTATTGAATGTGCATCCAGATCTGCTGTTTAATTTTTATGATTTATTATTATTCACTAAATAACGAGCAAAGAATTATTATTATTAAACTTGTAGAATTTGCTGATGGGAAAATTCCGTGGATAGCATATTCTTCATACTGTTTACTAGGCATGATCAAATTTTTCGTGAGCAACTCAGAAAAATATAAATATTGTTAAATGAAAATTATCCGTTTAATATTGATCAGCAAACAAGGTGTTTTACTCGTATTTAGAAGAGCCCTAGTTTAAACGGTATTAAAATATTTTTTTCCTAAAAAGCCGTCGGGCATTGCAAGGAAAAAGAGAATCGGCCTGCGGATATAAAAAAATCAAAAATATTTTTATTTGTTAACGAGCATAATCAAAATTTCAGGGACGTTGTGTATAACATACTATAAATATTTTCAAGTTTAGAATAATATACTGTCGGAATAATTTCATTT
The DNA here is from genome assembly GCA_963969285.1 of Odontomyia ornata. Lineage (NCBI taxonomy): Eukaryota > Metazoa > Arthropoda > Insecta > Diptera > Stratiomyidae > Odontomyia > Odontomyia ornata. Next base: position 89,886,245 of record OZ017738.1, on the reverse strand, counting down.
TTCAATAAAACTAATAAAAGCATCACACTATATTCCATACATACCTAAAATATACATCATCACAAAATTGCTATCCGTTGCCATTCCGGATATAAATCGACATATTGAGAATGTGGGCACTGTTATCGCGAAAATGGTCGCTACGTTGCCAATAAAAGCAGTAACATTGGCTAAAATTAAAACAGGAAGCCTACCTGGAATTTAAATACAAACGCAAAAACAAATGACATACAAAACGATGGGAGCTAATAAATAACAAGTTTCGCTAAATCTCATTTGTCGTGTATCCTGTCGGTTTTCATTGATGACTACTACGTGCATTATGAAATTGATATTGTCCCACATGTGGACATGCTTCCACATCGAAATTCCGACAGGATACCATCACAGTTACTTACCAATTTTATCAGCGTATATTCCAAACACGAGTGTCCCTAGAACGGAACCAATAAAAAACATCGATTGACCAAGCGTTGACTTCCATGCCGATTGGCATACCCAGTTTAACTGAAATACATAATTCAGAAATTTTTACTAGTGTTTGGATTACGCGAGCTAGGATATGATGGTCATTAGCGAGCATGTAGGAACCACGTGGCGAATTTTATGAGAATATTGCGGGAATTATGATTATAGTGAATTAAATATTGGTTTGTTCGATAATTCATGTCGTGAATTGCATATTTCATGTAGTAGGGATGGTGTGGCTTATATTATCATATACTATTTCAAAGATTAAACTTTAGAACATCTTCAGTCAAAACTGAGCGTCATTAGTAAAGAACAAGTTGGTTGAAAATGGACGACCAAAGAGAGCATTATCGGCATATTTTATTGTTTTACTTCCGAAAGAGCAAAAATGCGATGCACGTGATGACTGCTTTACCGAACGCCAATGTAGTCTTGGTTTGCTTGCTTTCGTTCTGGAAATTTTAATTTGCACGATGCACAACATACTGGTAATGCAACAACCACTGATGACGACAAAATAAAGGCGTTAATTGAAACTAAAAAGCGCACAGTGGGGCCAGGCCAAAGCAATTGATTTTTGAAAGCGCTGATTTTGATTATGTAGTTTGTGATTCTCACATTATCAAAGCTACAGGATCTAGGAACAGCATGATTTTTTCTCCTGTTTTAAGGGTATTTCCAGCAATTTAGGCACACTCTCAGAATAAAGGAAGTTTGACCAAATTACACACTAGTCTAAACGAGTGATTTTTAGGGTTTTGTACTAAAATAAATGAAATACATGAAAAATGTGTTTCTAAAAAATCTGGAAAAATTATCAAGGGAGATATCTATGGGTATAAGTAAAACAAATACCTCAGAATTCATAATTCTTTCAACTTTGTTAATAATAGTTTGATCCTCGAATTTCACATTTTCTCCAATAAAATCGTCTTTGACATGTTTCTTGATTTTATTCGCTGCTGATTACTGCATTTTGTAAGTTGAGTACGAAACCCTTCTGACATGAGCATAGGTCTGTCTACCCAACTTGTTATTTTTAAAAGAGGGAGAAAACAGATTTCAAATTTTTTCCCTGCTCTACGATGGTCAACTAAGCCACACATCAGTCAAACTGGGCGAAAAAATTAGGGCGCTTTACAACGTTGTAAGTTACGAATTTTAAATAAGCACTGAGAACAACTATGATTACAAAAAAAGCTCGAGCTTCCTCCGAGATATAGACGGTCATTTTCAAACTAGACGTGTTAAAGTAAAGATTTTAGCAAAAATCACCTGCCTTTCCAATCATAACACCGTAAAGAAAAAAAGGATCAGAGTAGGCTTTTGTTTGTTGCACTATCGTGTTTACCCAATTGACTCAAATAATACATGTCTCCACGTCAAAAAACTTTTAATCTGAGTTCAGTCTAGTTGCCAACATTGTCTTGTTATGAGTTCTATTAAAATTATTGTGTGAGTGTCTGTGGAGTGGTGCAAACTTAGGCGTATTCCTTCGACAAAATCATCCTCATCTCAAGGAGGCCCTAGCTAAAGCCAAATCGATACTCAAATGATCCGTATCCTGCAGGTCAATTTGCACCGAAGCACAAACGCCCAGGACCTACTTGAGCAGTTTGCGAGGGATAAGAAAGCTGACTTGCTGTTGCTGAGCGAGCAACATCATAACAAGGACTCGCAAGCGTGGTACCCTGACGAATCTGGTACCTCGGCCATCTGGGCTCGAGACAGCGCCCGCCTTCAGGTGCAGGGCCATGGACGCGGTGATGGTTTTGTGTGGGTGCGGTGTTCAGGGATAACATATTCCAGTGTTTATCTGACGCCTAACGAGGCAATGCCATCTTTTCGAACGAAACTCGATGCCCTGAAGGACGCTGTCTCGAACACAGAGGGCCACATGCTGGTCGGGGGAGACTTCAACGCTAGAGCCATTGAATGGGGTATGCCACAATCCGACTCAAGGGGAAAGCAAATCTTGGACATGGCGGCCAGAACAGCGTTTTTGGTCCTAAATACTGGTATCACCCCTACTTTCCACCGCTGGGGTTGCGTAGGAACCATACCCGATCTGACACTCGCTTCGGAGTCCCTGGTACCTAGAGTACACAACTGGCGAGTACTAGAGGACTACTCGGCTAGTGATCACCAGTATATAGCTGTTGAGATTCACGACGGTGCCACTCTGCGTGCATGTGCCCAAACTTCAATTCTCGGATGGAGGACTGGGAGGATGGACGTTGAAAGGTTCGCTAACGCGCTTACGGCAGGCAACGGTGCGCCTGCCGTAAGCGCGTTAGCTCCACCAGGGAGTGGAGGGCCTACAGCCAAGGACTTGATGAACTCAACTATGAGTACCATCATAACTGCTTGTGAGTCTTCCATGCCCCGTCGGAGACCCCGACACGGTAAGCCGCCGGTACACTGGTGGTCAAACGAGATCGCCGAACAAAGAAGCGAGTGTCACAAACTTCGGCGAGAGGCCCAGCGGGCGCGAACACGGGAGGAGGCAGACACTAGGCTAGCAGCATACAGGTCTGGCAGGAAATATCTTCGCAGGCTTATTAACAAGAGCAAGGCCCGATGCTGGCAAGATCTCGTGGACGATGTAAATAGGGATCCGTGGGGCCTAGGTTACAAGCTGGTCATGCGAAAACTTGGTGCCCAACGGAAGCCCTGCTTACATGAAGCAGAGGAGATGGACGAGATCGTACGGGCACTATTCCCCACGCACCCTGTCCGTGTCGATTCAGCTCATGCACAAACACCAATAGAATGCTCACCTTTCACAATGATGGAACTGGAGCAGGCAGTTCTATCCATGAAAGCAAGGAAGGCACCGGGACCAGATGGCGTTCCTGCTGAGGTTTTGCAGCTTGTCTACAAGCTTTGTCCTGACTTGTTGCTCAGTATGTTCAACGCTTGCCCTTACGAAGGTGTATTTCCGGAACGCTGGAAAGTGGCGAGGCTCATACTGATCAGCAAGGGGAAGGGAAATTCCGAGTTGGCGTCTGCATACCGCCCGTTATGTATGCTAGACGCGGCTGGGAAAGTGCTCGAGAAACTCATCAAGGGAAGACTCACTGACGCGGTCCGTTCTGCCGGGGACCTATCTCCACGGCAGTATGGTTTTAGAGCAGGTCGCTCCACTATTGACGCGATAGCGGAAGTAGTGAGCGCGGTCCAAAGAGCGGAGGCTCACTGCCAGTCAAACAAAAGGGTTGTGTTGCTCGTGACGCTTGACGTCAGAAACGCCTTCAATTCCGCTAGATGGGCGGATATTCTGGAAGCACTGGAAAACTCTTTTCAAGTTCCAGAATATCTGGTGCGGATTTTGAAGAACTACCTGACAGACCGGAGCCTGCTCTATGAGACGAAGGAGGGTCGGCGGAGGATGGAAATTACATCGGGTGTTGCACAAGGCTCCATCCTTGGCCCAGACCTGTGGAACATCACGTACGAAGGGCTACTGAGAATTGAGCTGCCGGATGAGTCGCGCTTGATCGGCTATGCAGACGATGTCGCGGCGCTGGTTGCGGGACGCACTGTTGAACAAGCGCAACTCAGACTGGGTATGCTAATGCGCCGAGTGAGGGACTGGATGACTGCTCACGGGTTCAGCCTAGCTTTGGAGAAAACCGAAGTAGTCATCTTGACAAAGGAGAGAATCCCTAGAGTAAGGATGATCAACATTGGGGAAGCACTCGTTGAGACCAAACTAGCAGTGAAGTACCTGGGCATTTTGATCGACTCGAAGATGCGTTTCTCCGAGCAAATCAGGGCAATAGCTGACAAGGCTGCAGCGAGTGTTTCGGCTCTCAGCCGGTTGATGGCCAACATAGGGGGTCCCACTTCATCAAGAAGCAGACTTCTGATGAGTGCAGTACAATCTGTGCTGTTGTACGGATCGGAGATATGGTGTGAGGCTCTCAACAAGGGGCTGTATCGAAGGCGCTTGGCACAGGTGCAGCGACGGGGAGCGCTGCGGATTGCATCTGTATATCGGACTGTCTCGGGGTCGGCAGTGCTGGTCATTGCAGGAGTGATACACATTGCCCTCCTTGCCAAGGAGCGCCGCAGAATCTACCTGCGGAGGAATGAATGCGACAGAGATGCTGTCGCCCACGAAGAACGAGAACGCTCACTCAGTGATTGGCAACAGTCCTGGGTGAGCGATACAAAAGGTAGGTGGACCGCACGCCTCATTGGTGACCTGAGGCCGTGGCTCAATCGAAGGCATGGTGAGACTGACTTCTATCTAACTCAGCTACTGAGTGGACATGGATACTTTCGGTCTTACCTGCACAAGATTGGTAAGTCACGGTCTCCTGACTGCATATTCTGTGCTGGAGAGGTCGATGATGCCTACCACACATTTTTTGTATGCAAGAGGTGGGAAAGGCAGCGCGGGACCTCATTGAAGAAATGGGAGATCTCTCTCCGGATGAACTCACTGGAGAGATGTTCACATCCGTTGACAAATGGAACTGTGTGGCACATTACGCTCGGGCAGTCCTTAAGATAAAAAGGAAAATATATGAGCGCCTGGAGGCGTCCAGGGCGGAGGGGTCTCTTTTCTAGAAATCCCTCTCCCTTCCCCTCCTTCCGTTGGAAAAGGGATCTCTGTAGCCCGGTGGCACCTAAACGCGTAGAGAAATGAGGCTTAGCCCGAAGTAATGTGTCAAACGGTTCCAGGCTAGGTTCTCAGATTGACAGGGGAGGTGTTTAGTGGGTAGTCCAAGGGTATCCTCCATGGGAGTCCCACACTGCCAGACTCGGCGGGCGTAAATGCCTTCACCTCCCTACCACAAAAAAAAATGCTGAAAACTCTAAGCAAGCGTTTTTTGCCTCATTTTAATAAAAACAAGTTGAGTAAGCAGGAGAGTGCTCCTACCAGAAGGTCTTTGTAAACATCATAGGGTTAGAAACAAGTTTTCTAATGGCGTGAATCGATAACTTGAATCATTCATCCAATACTTCGATATGAAATCGTTCAAATTTATACAGAAGATGCACAGTTTCTTTCATAAGCACAGTGCAGCTGCCATTTTAATCTAGCTTAAATGATTTTTCTGAATGCTCGGCCGATTGAACATGTTCAAGTTAAACACTATTCCTGAAATTTACATGAAAATCGAAAGAAAATAAAAGTGCCAAAGTTAATTTTAAATATATATAGGGTTTTCCAATAAGAGGTGTTATTTTGAATAGATCTTGAGATTTAACACCTTGCGACTTCTTCCTTTGGAGCCTCGTGATAGAGGAGGCCTACGCCAATACCCCAGCGTCGATTCAAGATCTCAAAGATGAAATTCTTGAGGCTATCGAGGACATAGGGCAGCCACGTTGTGATTTGGTAATGGAAAATTTCATGAAGAGGATATGGATAGTGGTTATTTGCCTGGTGTTAGTTTTTGCTATTAACGGCATATCTTTTTCTTTATGATGTAATAAACATCCGATCAGTTGTATTAAAAAATGGCATTTTTCTTTTAATATCAAAATAACACCTCTTATTGGAAAACCCTATATCAACCATAAACACGTGTTATTGTTGTTGTAATTCCATATAATTGAATTGGCTATAGCTCAATTGATTATGATTCGATCTCAATTAAATTTTGTGAACGTATATATCTTTGGTCAGTCTATATAATTGCAAAATCTCAAGAAGTTTAAAGGTACCGTTTTGATTTTATGGACAAAAATGTGAAATCTACAAATCATACTATTATTAACAAAGTTGAGCGAATTTCGATTTCTAAGGTATTTGATGCTCTTGTACTCATAAAGGCCCACGTTCGCGATAATTTTCAGATTTTTCGGCTGAAAGGTGTCCAATCGCGAGTGGGGGGGACACAAATTTTGGGTACATTTTGCCTTCCCCTGGACCCCCTAATTCATAAAATGATTTTTTTATTCTAGATTCTAAAAGTTCTAATCAAGACCTTTCATTTGATACCCCACTTGACTACCTTTGATTAAAAAAAAATGTTAAGGGCCAATTCGTTATTAGGGGGACCCCCCTTAAAAAATTTTTAAATTTTTGTTAAGACCTTAACTTTTGAGAGACCATCACTTCTGACCTTTTCACCAAGTTCGAGTATTCTAGCTTCGATAGTTTCTGAGGAAATTAGCTGTGACGCACGGACAGACGGACAGACAGGTCGCGAAACTAGTAGGTCTTTGTAAGAAAAAATTTTACAAAGACCTAAAAAGGTAAGATAAATCGGGACTGAGCGAGGCTCAAAAACATATTCAGCATGTGGATGGAAAATGAATATATTTTCAACATACCAGAATCCACAGGATGTGTTGGGGGACCAAGTGAAGACTTTGATGGTAGTGGCGAAAGAAGCAAGAGGAAAAAATATGCAGCCTTCAAGCATCGTGCCAAGAAAGCTTGATTAACGCAGTAGCTTGCGACAGATGAAGGCCGCGATAAACCCTATCACAAAATTTCAGTACGAGGTTATTCAACAAGCGCTAAAAGACCTTGGGTGCCAAGTATTTCCAAGCTATAAAAAATTACTCCCCTCAAAGAAGCAGTGCTAACCTGAAAATATGCAAATTAATTAAACATCCGCAGAATTTGCGTGACCATACTGCCGAACAAATTCTGGAAACATAGCCTCTAGAAGAACAAGAAAAATTAAATAATCATGGATTAATATTGACAACGAAATGGAGATTCAACGGTGCCTCAGGCCAAAATGAATTTGTCTAAAAATATGCGATAAAAGATAACGAATAAGTGACTCGAATTTATTCATGACCACAATAGTCCCTCTGAAGCTCAAGCTCCCAATTGATGTTGATCAAAATGGATCGATTTGGGAAAATGGCCCACCTCCCTCAACAAGACATTGCAGGCCCTTGAGATATAGTTTCCAGAAAGAGACACTTGTGTAAAAAATGAATTGAAGAAGAAATAGAGAAGTTGGAAACTGCCGAAGTGGTTATTGGCATTAATGTCATCCGTATTTGACATATTCTGGTATTGACAATGTTTTTTTGCAAGTGCCTGCTACATATGCAGTGGTTTACCTTCAGAAATGAACGACTTAGAAAAAATCCAACAATAAATTCTAAATGTGAATGCTCTCGAATTTGGAATCTTTCCGTTACACACCAGAATCAAGTATATGGAATACATTTCTGATATTGCCTACATCAAAAATTTTGAAAAATGGAGGACTACAAAAGACACGTGATTCATGCACAAAACCGAAAAAAACGTATTCAACAAGAGTTTCTTGAGAAAGTCGGCATCAAAGTAGACTTCGTTAAGCAGGGTTACGGATCTTCAAATAATGACAACAGTGCCAGATGTTTTTTGAATGATTCTAAGGTCACAAGTGCAATAACGGGGATCAAAGATACTCTAATCCACCAGTTCACTTCCATACTGAAGTCAAAAATAGCAATGCAATGATCGACCTAGAAAAATTCCGGCTCTTGTCAAAAGAAACAGCAGAGATGACCATTAAGAAGTATACATGGTACTAGATTCCACCCACGGTGCATAAGATTTTGTTGCATGGTGCTGTTGATTCTCCCGGTCGGAATATTGTCGCGAGAGGCGCAAGAAAGTAGAAATAAGGATTACAAGACCTTCAGGATCAGAAACTCGCGAAAATGTCTCGTATATCTACAAACGAAAACTTGTTCCACAAGCTACTGGAGACTCCGTATCCTTTTATCACGCATATGAGACCCGAACCAAAGAAAAAGCACCTAGAAATCGAAATCAGTGATACAGCTAAGGAACTGTTAATCTAATTTCCTTGAAGTTGAAATCGTAAGTTTCTTTTCAATTCGAATAACGTTTGACTTTGAATCTCTAGTTTTATTATTTACAAAATTCTTCAGTTTTAGAGCTTCCTTGAGTTTCCAATCCCATTTCCAGTTAATCTAAATATATACTCAATATACTTGTTGCAAATTGTTTTGATGAGTACAACCTATTGCAAAAATTAAGGATATTTTTATCTTGCCAATAGGCTTTCATTTCCTCATTAGTTCTTTGATTTTTTTAAAAATTTCAATAAAAACAATTGAACCTGATGTATTTTTTTTTGTTTTGAGTCGAATAAGATTGACTCCATGTTTCTATGATCTCGAGATATTGAGTTTTTATCGCTATTGAGCCATTCGGCCAGACTGGGTGACGTATGACAACTCAAGAGATAGCAGAGAAGTACGACGTTAACGTTAACTTATACTTGCAACAGCTTGGTTACGTAAACAAACTGAATGTTTGGATTCCTTACGAATCAAAAGAAATACACCTCACCAAATGCATTAACATATGTAACTTTTTGCTAGATCATAACCAAAATGACCCATTTCTAGAAAGAATCATAAGGGGTGATGAAAAATGGATTGTTTACGATAACGTAGTCCAAAAACGATCACGTACCAGTAAGATGAGCTCCCACAATCGAAATCCAAAGCCAACATTTACCAAAAGAATATTATGCTTTCTGTGTGGTAAGATTACAAGGGTACAGTCTACTTTGAGTTGCTTCCAAGCAACAAAGCTATTGATTCGAATGCCTACTATCGTCAACGATCAAAATTGAATGAAAAAATCAAGGAACAAACGCCCTGAACTGGCCAATTCCAAAGGCGTGATGCTCCATCGTGATAACGCCAGACCCCACACCTCATTGATGACCCGTCAAAAATTAATGGAGCTCAAATGGAACCTGATGCTACATCCACCCTATAACCCTGACTAGGCATCATCAAACTATCATTTGTTTCGCTCCCTTCAATACCATTTGAATTAGGCTGTTAAAATGAGTTGGACCAATTCATCGCTTTTAAAAACCTAGGCTTCTTCAAACGTGGAATTTTTCAACTTAACCACAAATAGCAAAAGGTTATCCAGCAAACTGGTCAATTTATTATTGATTAATGTTTGTTGTTAATACAAAAAAAAATTTACTTTAAAAATCATGAAAAAAAACGACATTATTTATCGAACAACCCAATAATATTGTATTTTACAGTTAGTACATAATGATTGATTGATTTCCACGCGTGATGAGATTTGAATGCTTTCAAGCAGAAGTAGTGGGACACATATTTAAATTATTAAAGATTAGTGTTGCCCAAAATTGGTCTTGGTCTGGCGCCTCTGGTTTGGTCTTGCATTTTCGCAAGACCAAGACCACCTAATTGTAGCAAAACCAAGACGGCATACCTCGCAAGATTTTACCAAGAACAAGACTGAGGCTGCAAGACTCTTGCATTTCGCAGTTAAGTCAAACTATGATTTGAGCGATATTGACTACAGTAGACTCCTTTTATAACGATGCTTAAGGGACTGTTATATTTACATTGTTATAAGCGGACATCACTATATCCGCAACAGAGAAAGACAAAGGGCTGGAAAAAAATTTAAACCAGAAGTTTTATTATTAAAACAAGAAGATACATAAATATATGAGATACAATATATAGTTTTGAAAAATAAAAAATCCTGTGCATCCACATAGTGTACTATGTATCTTAAGTTTTGAAAAAGCCACAACTTTTTGTTTTTAGATTTTTCAGCGAAGTGAGCACTATGAACGTAGTTCTCAATTTTTTGTAGTTCTGCTGCAATTTCTGGTAAGTTGATTACTTCAGTCGTGGCTACAAATATTCGAACTTGATACAGTGATTGAACCATTTCATCAAGCTCCTCCTTGTTGTTTGAGCTGGCTATAGCCTCTGCAATTTTTTCATTGGTTAAAATATTGTAGTCACTGGTAGCAACATCGTTATCCATACTTGCGAGCTCGGTGATGTTTTCGCGTGTGCAAGACAATGCTGATATTGCTCTCAATTCTTCCAGATCTTCAAGCTAATCACACTGATCAGAAATTTCTACCATTCCTGAGTCCATTCTATTGACGCCAGCGTGTCGAAAACAATTTTCAATATATTTTTCTGACACGTTACTGCAAGCATTCTCCAGCAACAAAATTGCATCAAGAACTGATATTTTTGATTCTATATTTTGTTTCGGTCTATTTATAATCTTCATCACGATCCTTTTGGCTTTGAGTCTTCTGATTATTCCCTGGTCGATGGGCTGCAGTACAGTGGTCACGTTGGGAGGAAGAAAATGTAGCTCAATATTTTTAAAATTTTGTACGGCTGGATGCGATGGACAGTTATCGACAGTAAGTAGTATTTTTCAATTTCGTTTTCCAAGTGTCATATCCCATTATCTTAACCACTCAGTAAAAATATCACTCGTCATCCAAGCTTTCTTATTGTTTTTGTAATCCACTGGTAAATTGACATTCTTCACGAGAAGTTTTTGTTTATCAGACCCAGTCATATTGCTAGCTACAACCACAGTAAGTCTTTCCTCCATGGCGCGTCTCGCCTTTGAATCTAAGAGTTTTATCTGGTGTTAAACGAGAAAATAGCTCTGTCTCATCAGCGTTGTAAATTTCATTGCCACCAAAATTTTTACGAATTGTAGACCAAACATTACGTAGCCAATATTCTTTAACTGCTCCTGAAACGCTCGCAGCTTCCCCGCTGATTTTTCAAAAACAATACTGTGACGTTTTACAATGCGTGTGATCCAGGAATGAGAGCAATTAAAGTCTGGTTTATTTAAAAGCTTACCAAAATCGTTGGCTTTCTCTTGTAAGATTGGTTCACTCATGTGGATATCTCTACTGCGTTGAATCTTCATCCACTCCAATTGTGCATCTTCAATATCCTTATGGTGGTTTGTCTTAATTTTGTTAGTCGTAGTTTCACCCTTGACAAAAATTTCTTTTATTAGAGCGCGAGATTTTCAGATAGTAGAGACCGTTGACTGACTTATCTTAAGATCGCGGGATACATCCGGAATTGAATTTTTACCATCTTCTAAGCTCTTAATAACCGCAATTTTCTCGGCAACTGAAAAAAACCTGACGTTTAGATATTGTGATATGACGCTTGCCAAAACTCAACTCTTTCAATTTCATCCTAACATAAGTGACGACTTAGTAAAAGAAGAAGGGGAGTCCCCGAATTATACGGTTCATTTGAACAGATGAGAAAACAACAAACATGTTAGATTGAGGAAAGATTCAGGTAGGCTCCCGTAAACACAAAACTGAAAATTGAATTCATTAAACGAAGTTCATTCCAACATAAAGGATGGCTAAGTAAATGAAAAAGGGGAGTCCTCGAACTGTACGGTTCATTTGAACAGATGAGAAAACAATAAACAGATTAGATTGAAGAAAGACTGAGGATGGTTCCGATAAATACAATACTGAAAATAAAATTCATAAAACGGAGTGGAATAGGCATGAGAGGATGCGATGCGCAAGAAGTTCCATGACATTACTATATACGGAACAAAGAAACGGAGTAACTGACCTTTATTGTCTTGTTGTATGTGGAATATCGATATAAACTGCATCGTTAAACCCGGAATATTGACTGATGAATAGAATACAAAACCAAACTTCTGTTGTAGCTTCCATTGTTAAATCCGACCTTTAATTATATCCAGCAACGTTATCAACGGAATCTACTGTATTTGGTTTCAACACCGATATTGATAGACGTTCCCTAGTATTGGTGTCAAAATTATGATTCTTCCATCTGACAACAAAGTTGTTCGTTATAACTATAAAAGGTATTGTATTGATTGATACATATGTATAGTAAGTAGTATCTTGCTGACATAAAAAAAATATAGCAATATATGAACTTATGTTTCAAAGATGAAAATCTATTCAGCACCGTTAAAAACAAACAGAATATATGATAATAATAATATTATGGTCTATTTCTTTAACGTCATGCGATATATTGGCTCACTAGGTATCGGTCGGTGTTTATGTAGCTTACTTGATAATTTACCGGACAACCACCGTTTTATTGTAAGGCAGTGCACACAAATGAATCGCAGCGTTGACATTGCTGTTTTATTACCGCCGCTCTGTTTAAATGACAAATATGCTTTTGTCCACCATTCGGTGTGCCATACAAATATTCAGGAGTTTTATTTGAGTTTCATTTGTTTCTACTGAAGCTTTGCTTCGAGTCAAGTGAATCAATTTTTCTTAGAGTGATAAGTTTACAATTTAAAATGAGTGACTAAGATTCAAATAGTTCTAGTCGAAGTAGTGAGAGTTGTAGAGTCAGATCTAGCGACCCTGAAAACCCTAGAAGCGAATTTGATGAGTCTTTTTAAAATAATTTCTGCGTCCCAAACCGCTACTTGTAAACTGTGCTGACATAAAAAAGTTTAAATAAAAATTAAAAATAGAAATTTTTAAGGCTTAAGGAAGCGTTTATTATCTTTTCCACGAGAAAGAATCAAAAATAGTTATTCCAGTAAAAAGACCAACATTAAGTTGTTATAACCGCTGGAAAAAGCAGACAGCTAAGAAAAAATATGTTACATAAATACCCAATTAATTACAGTACGCTTGTCACTGTCAAATACTAAATACATATTTTGTATTTCAGTCAGTATCTGGAAACTACAGTGACAACATCATGACAGCTAGAGTTAATTAGATTATGAACAAATATCTTCCCTTCTCATTTTTCGATGATGAAGAAACACAAAAAAATTTTCGATTGATATGCCCGAATATGATATTTCCTAAAAGGTCGACACTTAGAAGAAAAGTGAAAGAGCGGTTTGAAGAACTACAATTGGATGTTCAAAATCGACTTCGGCAATACACATGTAAAATGTAATTTACCATTGATGAATACACGACCATTGCAGGCAAGAATTACTATGGGATAACTATTCATTATATAGATAAAAAATGGAAGTATCGATCTATAAATAAATGAAAAAATAATAAAATGACGATAATTGTTAGTGAAATTAGTAGTAAGTCTCATAGTTTTTTCTTAAATGCTTTTTAAGACGAAGGGAAAGGACCAAGCTCGTGATTATTATGATTTTGTACGATTCTAAAAATTGGTGGATGAAAATGTAAATCAGTTCTTGCATATGGGATAGCGAAATAAGAGCTCATCCGAGATAAACGAGACGTTTGTCTCCAAGGTCTTTATGACGGAACACTGGAGAGAGAGAAGTATCATTTAACATATCATTAAAATTAATAGGAGAGCCCTTGAGAGAAAAAGTCATTTTATGACATTTAGTAATGCTAAGACATAAATAGTTGGAAGCACACCATTTATTTAGAGCATTCTGATCAGTTTGGAGGAGCTGACAGTCTAAATGGGATTTGACTGTTCGAAATACTTTGAAGTCATCAGCATACAAGAGGCAAGAGGAATTAATTACGAAAGAAAGATCATTTATGAACAACAGAAAGAGAAAAGGCCCAAGAATTGAACCTTGCGGAACACGAGATGGAGGATAGAAAGGACTAGACGTAGTGTCAGAGAGACTTACGTGACAGGGACGATACGATAGATAAGGTGACATCCAAGATAGAGAGCACCCGGGATGCCAAAAGCTTCAAGCTTAAAACAAAGAAAAAAGAAAAGAAGCAGGAAATTAAGGAAATAAGGCGATAATTGGAAACTGACGTTGGATTACCACTTTTAAAAATAGGCACAATATTAGCTGTTTTCTAAGGGTTCGGGAAAGTACCAGTACTCAAACTTAAATTGAAGAGTAGAGATAGAGGAAAACTTAGCGATGAGGCTAACGACTTCACAAATATGTTTGGCAAAGCGTCCGGTCCAGGGCTGATATTAGGATGAGAAGCATTGATCATAGATTCGACTTTAGATACATCTGTACAAATATAGAAAATTTGGAAGGGACGAAGATTAGGTGAGACAACGGGATACGCAGCTGCAACAGGAGGAGAAAAAGTTGAAGAGAAAAATTGGGCAAATGAGTCAGTAACTTCTTTAGAAGAATAAACCCCTGCACCATACCAACGGACCTTGCTAGGACTGGAAGAAGAAGATTTCAGCGACCTAATATAAGATCAAAAAGGCTTTGTACTACTAGCCACAAGAGAGAGAGACTACTAAAATAAGTCTTCAGAGCATTTTTGATCTCTTTTTTGGCAAAAGCACATAGCTAGCTAAAATTTTATCTAGCTTCAATAGTGCCGAGTGTTTTAAAGTCACGATATGCCTTATCTTTTGCTCGTAGGGTACTAAACACTCGCCTTGTAAACCAAGGTTTTTGATTTACTATAATATGTAGGTAAAATTTATTTAAAGCAGCCTCACAGTTTAGGCCTCTAAAAAAATCAAGCCATTTGGCCAAAAGTAATTCTGCATTAATAGCTTCACAGTTAGCTTTAAAAAAGTTAAGTTTTGGAGTAAAATGAGGTTTGTTAAATTTAATTTCGTTGACTATAAGGTCTATACATAAAGGAGGATGATGCCAATCAGGAGGAACATACAGATGTAAGGCTTGAGATACAGATAAGTAGCTAACTGGAAAATTTTATTGAACAAGGTCAAGAAGTGGACCATTAGGATTGCGGACATAATTAAATTGAGAAAAGGAGCAATGAGATAGGAAAGATGACAAGGCTATAGAAAAAGGATCAACTGACAAAATAGAAGGTATTTTTCCGCTCTATGTATGGTAAGTTAAAATCCCCGCAAACCAATATTTTGGCGTGAGGGTGTCGCAAAACTAGATAAGAGGATGGATCATCAAAAAACGTCCCATAAACAGTTAACGGTGAATTACAGGGAATATACATAGACGAAATCAAGAACTCTGTATTATGGGGGAGAGAAATTTTGGCAATAAAATATTCTAAAGTAAAAGAAAAACAGAAATCAGAACAAAGAGAACTAGGTAGAGTTTTACTAACTACAACCAAAATTCCACCACCATCAGCCTAATTAGTAGCAATTAGGTCACGGTCACATTTATATACAATATGATCAGGAAACATTTCATTGCTCAAAATGTTTACATTCAGCCAGGTCTTGGAAAAGCAAATAATAGAACCATTACTTAGTTGGTAGGAGATAAAGAGTTCCACAAGCTTAGTCCTAAATCCTCGTAAATTTTGGTAAAAAATAGAGATACGCATTGTATTCGGAGAAAGGAAGTTACATAGAACAGTACTCATACTCAAGTTGGAAAGAGATTCATTGAGGTTTAAAGAGGATACAGTGTGATAAACATTATGATTATAAGAGTATTCATCAAGATTACTTGTGACTAAAGCTTTGAGATTTCGTTTATTGATCATCTCACTTCAAACGGCTTAACAAGTACACCAGCAGCCCAGTAATTTGAATTCAGGACAATATCAGTATTTGCAGAAATCACCAATTTAAATGAGGCAATTGCTTTGCCCGTTAAATTTTCCTTAGTTAACTTATGACAGCTAAAACCTTTAACTGATGATCCAAGCTTTTTGGAGGCATGACGTCTCAAGTCATCAACAGAAGTCTCGTACGCCACTCTGGAGATGAAGATGTTCTTTAGAGAGGAAGAAGCACAAATCACAGTAGGATCAAGATCTGTTGAGGGAACTTGGTCAGTCGATTTCTGGTGTTGAATAGGAGGTAGTATTTTCTTTAGAACTCCGTCGTAGACTGTCCCAAGCCAGTTTGAGAAAGGTGGAGGGAACCCCTCGTTTTCCCAATCCATAGCTTCCATGATTCATCATCCCGAACCCCCCAATTAAATGGTAGTAAGTGCTCTCGGGGTGCACTTTGGGCTTACTCGTTCCCCAACAATGTTACATTAAATGCCGAGGAATGCTCATCACTGTAAATACATCTACAGCTCTGCAACCAAATCCTACTTACACCCCCGTTGTGGGGACGTAAGAGGGTGAAGGAGAATCTTCTGCATCTGATAACAGAATCGAAGTAATGACGATGCCGCCAGAATGAAGGTTGGGCGACGGGCTAGCTCCCCGTTCTCGGAAAGCCCTAAAATGTTTCAAAACCTGCAGATGGGCCTCGCGATGGATTGGACTCACGGAAAGAACCTCGCAAACGAAAACAGGACTATGGCATTGGATCCTGGAGTGTCATATCACTCAATTACCCTAGCGCTGTTCAGGACCTTTTACAACAGGCCAGTCAATATCAATTAATAATACTGGCAGTCTAGGAAACGAATTGGATTGGAAACAACATTCAAGACATGAGATCGCACACAATATTCAAAAATGCGAAGCCTACTGGAAAACGAGAATTCGGAGTAGCCTTCATTGTGGATAGAGAGTTCAAATTGCACGTTATTGATTTTAAGACAGTCAATGAACGATTGTATGCCATCATATAAGCGCGAAATTCCTCCAAAATCTGGCTGATAAATGTTCACGCTCTGACCAAAGAAAAGGACAAAGCAACGAAGGAAACGTTCTACAATCACCTGGAAAGGTTGGTTGAATCATCGCGCACAAACGACACAAAACTAATTCTGGGTGACTTCAATGCTAAGGTTGGCAATGAGCTATCTTATCGGGGAACGACTGAAGAATATAACCTCCACGATGGAACAAATGACAACGGCCGCCGCCTGATTGACTTTGCATGAAGTAGAAATCCAGTCATACATTCGACCTGCTTCCCACATGGACGCATTCATAAAATGACCCGGGTATCACTGGATGGCAACACAAAAAACCAGATCGATCATGTTCTGATCCAACAACATTGGGCCTCAAGCGTACTTGACGTCCATACATACCGAGGAGACAAGTATAACTCGGATCATTACTTGATCAAATTAACTTATTGATGTCGTATGTCAAAGGCATAATCGGCGAAGATCAGCCCGCTACAAAAATTTGACATCGAAAGGCTCCAAATGGCGTCTGTGGCCAAACATTTTACGGAGACCCTCGACAACCAGCTGGCCTCCATCTTATCAGACGCATCGTCATAGATGAGTAACGAGCTCTGGATGGAAGTGAAAGCGACTATTAGGATTGTGGCAGACCTGACGATTGGACATCAAGCCGGTGCTAGAGTAATAATTGGTTCCATGATGAGTGCCAGAATGCGTCAGATAAAAAGAATCAGGCGTACGAAGAATACGTAGGTAGGAAAACCAGGACAAAGAGAGAACACTATGAAAATCTCAGAAGAGTAGCAAATAAGATAATTGGGATTAAGAAAAGAAAATACTATGACGACCGATTGAGGATTATAGATGAAAGCTTAGCGAGGAACAACACAAAACAAGCATAAAAAGTAGTGAAAAGCCTGAAACGTGGTTACCAGCCCAAAACCATGCTCTGTCGTGATGACATCGGCAATATCATCGCTGATGAAACCAAGATTAAGGAAAGATGGGCATCATATTTCAAGAACCTCCTTAATCCTCCGCAAAGCTACAGGACATCTAACTCTGGATGAAGTTTGTTCCATTATCAAAGCCCAAAAGAATAACAAAGCGCCGGGCATCGATGAGATTGCAGTGGAGCTCATCAAATATGGTGGCAGTAGTGTTCATCAAGCTGTTTGTCCAGCACATTTGGCAATAAGGGCATATGCCAAGTGGAGCCAATCAATTATATTCCCTATGCACAAAAAAGGTGACAAGCTACAGTGCGAAAATTAAAGAGGCATATCACTACTTTGTACAGCGTACAAAATATATTCTAAAATCTTAGAAAATAAAATCCGATCATACGTGTTATAGGGGAGTATCAAAGTGGCTTTAGAACAGGTAGATCAACAATAGACCAATTGTTCACTGTCAAGCAGGTACTTGAAAACTATTGGGAGTTCAACATAGACGTTCACGAAATTTTCATTGACTTTAAGCGAGCATATGACAGTAGCGATCGTAACGTGCTGTACCAAATAATGCTTTGCTTTGGTATCCTAGCCAAATAAGTCCATCTAACGAATGACAATGACGTCGACGACCTCTCAAGTCCGCATCAATAACCAACTCAGCGATGCCTTTGACACAAATATTGGGCTAAAGCAGGGAGATGGGCTGGCCCAGTTGCTATTCAATTTATCCCATTGCTATTCAATTTTGGAAGCTACCTGTCGATACGCGAGGTACATTAGTATACAAGTTGAGCCACATTGTAGCCTTTGCGGATGACATCAACATTTTGTCATGGTCATTTACAATTGCCAAAGTACTTTTCCTGAAACTCGACAGCGAAGCAAAACTAGTAGGGCTAAAAATCAATGAAAATAAAACAAAGCTCATGACGCAGTCGAGAAAAATCCTCAAATATACAAAAGATCAAACTTGGCGAATACAGTATCGAAAACGTGAACGAATTTGTGTATTTAGGCGTCAAAAAAACGAAAATGAGCAATGAAAAAGACGAAATATGCCGAAGAATGCAACTTGCAAATAAAATATTTTATCAGTTTTGACGATCTTGAAGACCAGCTGCATGCACAATAAAACAAAGCTCCAAGTATACAAATCTGTGATAAGACCTGTGTTATGCTATGGATGTGAAACATGGACCCTAACTCAAGCAGGCTTGAGGTGAATAATCAGAGTGAAGCTAGACTGGCACCAATGACGAATTTGATACAACCATGAGTTGTATGAAATTTGTGACAAATCGGAGGTCTCAACGATTATAAGACTGCGGAAGCTGCAATGGGCTGGCCACATGAGCCGTATGGATGAAGAACGGATACTCAAAAAGGTATTCGTTGGTAAAACTGAAGGCCGAAAATCAGTGGGGAAACCGAGGAAACGCTGGTCTGACTCGGTCGACGATGATAGTTCATCGCAGCTTGGATTTCAGAATTGTAGGACGCGGTCAATGGACCGAGACTATTGGAGGCGCTATTTGCAGGAAGCGAAGGCCCGAGAGGGGCTGCAATGCTTAGAAGAAGAAGAAGAAGATTTTTTTTGGAGTCGCTTCCCGGCTGTTGGGCAAAGAACCAGGTGGGCTAATGATAAGAAAATCAAATTGTTCGCGTGGTCGACATACTGGCTCAGACATTGCAACGATTTTCCACTAGTGCTTATTAGAGTATGGCTTAGCTGATAAAATTCAGAGTATCACGGTTTGCAACGCAACTGCAAATACCCAATTTATGTATGAACTGAGTAAACAACTGCTACATTTTGATTCGGATAAGCAACATTTTCAATGCTTTGCTCACATTTTGAATCTTGGTGTACAAAATTTGCTAAAGACATTGGAATTATATAGTGAAAAAGAAAGTGAAGACCAAGAAAATCAGTATGAGAATTCTGAAACAGAAACTGAAGAAGTTGAAAAATATGTCCCAAAAATTGTTGATTCTCACACAGTTATTACAAAATTACGCAGTATTTGAAGTAAACTAAAGAGAAGTGAGATATTGAAGAGAAAAAGAGAAGAGGTCTACTTGCAAAGCAGCTAGCGTGCCAACAACTCTGAATCCTATACTTGACTGTCCAACGAGATGGGATTTCACCCATGATATGATTGGAAAGAAAATACTATGACGACCAATTGAGAAGTATCGATGTAAGTTTAGG
Organism: Odontomyia ornata; assembly: GCA_963969285.1. Lineage (NCBI taxonomy): Eukaryota > Metazoa > Arthropoda > Insecta > Diptera > Stratiomyidae > Odontomyia > Odontomyia ornata. Next base: position 89,866,369 of record OZ017738.1, on the reverse strand, counting down.
GAGCAACAACACAAGCCAAGCATATAAAGCAGAGAAAAGTCTGAAACGTGGTTCTCAGCCCAAAACCACGCTCTGTCGTGATGACATCAGCAATATCATTGCTGATGAAACCAAGATTAAGGAAAGATGGGCATTATTTTTTAAGAACCTTATTAATCGTCCACACAGCTCCAGAACATCGGTGCCTTTGGACGTCTGCAAAGAGCTTCCATTGACCCCACCAACTCTAGTTGAAGTTTGTTCCATCATCAAAGCCCAAAAGAATAATAAAGCACCGGGCATCGATGAGATCCCAGTGGAGCTCATCAAATATGGAGGCAGTAGTGTTCATTAAGCTATTCACAAAGCTGTCCAGCACATTTGGCAACAAGGACATATTCCAAAAGAGTGGAGCCAATCAATTATATTCCCTATGCACAAAAAAGGTAACAAGCTACAGTGCGAAAATTATAGAGGCATATCACTACTTTGTACAGCGTACAAAATATTTCCCAAAACCTTAGAAAATAAAATCGGATCATACGCCCACAGTATTATTGCGGAGCATCAAGGTGGTTTTAGAACAGGTAGATCGACAATAGACCATTTGCCTACTGTCAAGCAGGTACTTGAAAAATGCTGAGAGTTTAACATCGACGCGAATACAGTATCGAAAATGTGAGCTCATTTGTGTATTTAGGCGCCAAAATAATGAAAATGGGTAATGAAAGAGACGAAATATGCCGAAGAATACAGCTCGCAAATAAAATTTTTAAATTCAATTTTGACGATCTTGAAGACCAGCCACATACACAGGAAAACAAAGCTCCAAGTATAAAAATCTGTGATAAGACGTGTGTTATGCTATGGGTGTGAAACATAGACCCTAACCCAAGCATCCCAAAATATATTGAAGCCCTTGAGTAACGGGTCCTGAGGCGAATAATTGGAGCGAAGCTACATGGGGACCAAGGGCAAATTCGATGCAACCATGATCTATATAAAATTTTTGACGAACCGAAGGTCTCAATGACTGTAAGACTGCGGAAGCTGCAGTAGGCTGGCCACATGAATCGTATGGATCAACAACGGATACCAAGAAGGTATTCGTTGCGAGAACTGAAGGCCGTAGACCAGTGGAAAAACCGAGGAAACGCTGGTCTGACTCGGTCGACGAAGAAAGTCCATCGTTGCTTGGATTTTCAAATCAGAGAACGCGGTCAATAGACCGAGACAGTTGGAGGCGCTATTTGCAGGAAGCGAAGGCCCGAGAGGGGCTGTAGTGGTAAGAAGAAGGAGAAGATGATTAGATTTGGTTTAAAATGAGAGCTGGCATTAACATATTGTTCAATTCTGTCACCAAATTGAAAGAATTTCAAATCACAGAAATTGAATGGCAAATACTTGAACCAATATACAAGTTTCTAATAAACTTTAAACTCTCATCAACGAAACTTGTTGGAGGAAAACATGTCACATTATCATTAGTATTTGTATCATTCACTCTCTTGCTAGACAAGATTGCATCTAGGGTAAAACATTATTATTATTATTGTTAATAAAAGTTACAAAGTAATTAAAATTACAATATAACAAACGTCTTAAGCGCTAGCAACAAAGGCCTTAGGCTTACATAGATATAGTTTTTTTTTTTAATTGAATTTAATGGGAGATATTATTTATAATTGGTAGTAGATTAAGTTATAATGTAATTTTTAATAGATTGAGTAATGTATTTATGTTCTTTATGTTGGCTTCAGAGGTTGTTGATATGTATGTCATCAAGTCATTTTCTACATTACAGCGAGTTTTGGATGATCTTACAATCTCGCATTCAGCTAGCAGATGTTGGACAGAGATGAGATGATGATTGCACAGTGGACATGGTTCTGGTTGCTTTTTCTGCAGGATGTGTTCATGAGTTAGTTTTGTGTGTCCTAGCCTTAGTCTGATGAAGTTACGGAGTTGATGCGGTGGAATGTTGTTTGAATAGGACGCGGGTTGCCGCAGGGGGTTGACTGTTTTGTAGTGGTGGATAATATTGCTCCATTCCATAGATAGATGGTCATCTATCAATTTATATCAATCTCTTTTGTTGTAAGCTATCGTGGTGAGGATGGGAGCGTTTTGTGCGTATTTTGCTGCGCTATCAGCATATTCGTTCCCCTCTATCTTCGAATGGCTTGGTATCCACATAATTTTCAATTTATTTTTTTTGTAAGAGATGGTGTTTTTTTATTATGCTGATTGTTGGGTTTAAGTTGCTCGGGTTCAGAAGAGCATTTATGCAGGAGTGGCTGTCTGTGCAGATTATGTATTTACCAGGTGATTTTGAAGCGAACAGTGTTGCAGTGCATATTGCCTCTAGCTCAGCAGTGAAGATGGAGTTGTAAGTTTCCAGCCGTGTTAATTTAATTATCTTCCCGTCTTCCGTTGTAACTGCGAAAGTTGTGTTAAACTCAGTTTTAGAACCATCTGTGAAAATGAGTTTCCAACCTTTGGTTTTAAATGGCTGTACAATTTCATTGAACGATTGTTGGTATATTAAATGGTTCGTTGTTTTTTTATTGTAAACGCTTAGGTTGTTTATAATGCAATGTGTTGGAAACGTCCATGGTGGAGGGTTGGGTTTGGCTTGCGCTGGGAAAATAATTGAAACTCCTAACTGCTTTATCATGTTTAAGGAACGTAAAATTGATGATTGGCGCCTTGGTTCTGATTTCCTTGAAAGAGCCGAGCTGACGTCATTTTGAAGAATGATTGGCGCCTTGGTTCTGATTTCCTTGAAAGAGCCGAGCTGACGTCATTTTGAAGAATAGAGTTTTTTGATTCGAGGAGTTTTGAGATAAGTCTCCCTGTAAGTTGATTTCGCCTGCCTTCAATTGATGGTAGACCAGTTTCCGCTAATATAAATCGAATAGGTGTCGTCCGAAATGCTCCAATCGCTATCCTTGCTGCTGAGTGATATACCGTTTTAATTTTGTGAAGCTGTGTTTTGCAGGTGTGTCCATAAATTGAAAGTGCATAATCAATTCTTGATAGCATTATTGACTTTATTATTTGGATTATGCAGTGTGGGTGAGCTTCTGACTTAAAACTACTCAAACATTTTATTAAATTTAATTTTTTATCTAGGGATTTTCGCAAGATGGCTATGTGCTGAGACCAAGAGTACTTATTAGTAAACGTTAAGCCTAGTATCTTAAGATTATTTGTATTAGTGATCACAAAGTTCTCATGAGTGAGATGTAAAGGCGAACAATTGTATTTGTTACAGATGTGTATGTGTTTGGATTTAGTTGGTGACATTTTCGCACCTGATTTACGACACCATTCTGAAATCTCTAGTGTTTACAGAGGTTGAGCCCCATAGAGGGCTCCAGCCATTGAAGGCTTCTAGAATTAGCATTGGTGATTGGAGTTCATTGTATAGGTTTGTTAAGTCATCAGAATGCAAATTAATGTTGCGGGGAATATAAATGGAGCACACCGTAAATTTTTCTGATGCTACGATTGTTGCTGCTATTAACTGAACTTGATTACGCTCGTTGGTATTTATAATTTCGTGTTGTATGGTTTTTTTTAATGAGTAAGGCAACACCATGTTTGCCGTGTGTATTAAGGGGCGAATTGTAGAAGTAAGCTTTATATTGCATCGGTGGGAAGATTTGTTCATTGTGTTTTACGTGTGTCTCTTGTAGAGCAATGATGTCTGGAGATAAATCTTTAATTAATAGTTGCAGAGCATATAAATTATTTAGGTGACCGTTAAGATTCCACTGAAGTATCTTAAGGACCATTAGAAAATTGAGGGGCTGCACTTGATTTAAACATTATTTATTTGTCAATAAATATGTTAGGTGAATTTTGCTCTTCAAAGGGAATTGTGATTGAATTTGGGTTTAGTTTATTCGGAACTGTAGCTTTTGGTTCATTTGTAGTTGTTTGCATTTGTGTTGCAGTTTCGATTAGGTGTGTTGAAATACTTTGCGGATTTGATGAACTTATATCTCTGGGGTTATGAATATTTTCACTTGTGTTAGAATTTGATTTGCGTGGAGGAGGGGTAGTTTCGGAGTTATGTACTATAGGTGTAGTTGTATTATTGATGTTAATGAGAGGCTGTGGTGATCCTCTATTGAGTCTTAATTTTCTATTTTGAATTGCTAAACCTAGGGGTTCTGTGATTGTGGTGGTAATTGTGGGAAAATTATTATTCGCTGTTTTGTTAATATTTTCTTAGCTACCCGAAACGAGCATTTGTTCAATGTTTTGTACTCTAGTATGCGTTGTTTTTTTGTGTATGTTGGACATGCTTTATTAAGAGCGGAGTGTTGTTGTTTGCAGTTGATACACTGAATACTATTGCATGGGATTGGATCATGTATTGGCAAGGTGCAGATATCGCAAGATGAGGGGCTTTGGCAGTGTTTCTTGGTGTGTCCGAATTTGAAGCAATTTTTGCATTGTAATGGCTTTGGAATGAATGGTTTGACTTTCACGTTAATGAAGCCGACTTTGATTTCTTTTGGAAGGGTGTATTCGTTGAACGAAAGAATATGTAACGGAGTATTTTGGGATCTTCCATTGGAAAATTTTGTAATCTTTTGGCATTCGATTACCTTTTGCTGGCTTAGACCCTCAACTATACATTTTTCATCTAAGTCTGTTAGTATGGGTGCATAAATAACACCTTTTGTTGTATTCAATTTTTGGTGGAGGCCGATGGATACATCACAAATACCAGGTAAGGTTTTTACTTTGCAAAGCTTAGCTGCTTGTAGCTCATTTTTCGTAAGTAGGAGAATATCACCGTCTCTTGTGAAATTGATGCTGAGTGGATTTGAAATAACGGAATTTAGAGATTTAGAAAGAAGAAATATGTTATGGGATTTCAGATTCTTATTTGGAATTTTGCTTTTAATTAAGACAACCTTTGGAGAATCACTCTTATGGGGTGCCGCGCACTGTAGCTCGGGGAAGTTAAAAACATCATGGGAGGGTGTTTCACGTTGTTTTTCTTTTTTATGTGGGGGGCTTTTAGTGATTTTATTTACGGAGTCCAGTATCGAATAGTAGTTTTGTTTTCGCTTTCCTCCGGAGTCGGAGGCCATGGTTAAAAAGGGCCAGTCAAACACGGTATTAGTTAAAAACTGTGCACAGAATCACACTGGAAGTAGGAAAACAGGGGGAACCAGATAGAACCTTACACCAGAACTTTTCGCTGCGAACAATAACTTACTTGACCGAAAGCGAACCGTTCAACAGAAGCGTTGGGTGACGAAAAATGTAGGGTAAAACAATTAAATGAGAAACCTGACTGAACCAAAGTGGATGAAAAGCTCGTTCTGGGTTTCCAAGCAGGCCGAAATAAATCGTTTAAGCATTATAGAAAGAGTAACTGGATTTACTATAACACATTAATTTTGGACTTAAGACACAAAGCTCAAACTTTTGATATCACATTATGGAGGAAACAAATTAAACTAGAAACCCTGCGCATATTTAATGAACTTTATGAAGACTATAAAAGGCTACACTTGGTGTCGACATCTCCAGATTTGGCAACAAACAAAAGGAAAGTATGTGAATATGATGAAGATGTAATAGAATTTGAGAAACTTTATGCATGCACTTCTGCGTCATGAGGTTCTGGGCTCCGTGGCATAGTTATCGACGAGTTGGAGGAATATCTAAGTAAACCGAGAGCCACTAGCTCGGAAGACATTTTAGAGTGGTGGAAGACGCATGAAGCGGAATATCCGATTTTATCCAAGATGGCTCGTGACTTCCTTTCAATACCTGCTACTTCAGCACCTGCTGACAAACCCTTTTTCAAAGCAGAATTTGTAATTAGAAAACATAGAAATAGGTTAAGGGATGAGTCAGCGAGATGGTTTCTTTCTATTAATTCTTGGTCAAAAGGATCAATATAAAGTAACAACTCGTCCAAGTTATGTTACTGCAAAATAGTTTGGGTTGTACTTTTTCTTTAAATAAATGAAAAACTTTCTACAACTATTCTATTCCGTATAAGGTAAGTACCTATCATTTTAAATTTTTACAATATCTTTAAAATATTGACAAGTTAGTTTTAGTAATTTGTTGGCCTTTCTTGTGTCTCTGTCAATTTAAGATTAAGGTATACCTAGTCTAATGTACTGCTCTAAGGTTTGAACTAACGTGTTTAAAAAAAAAAAAAGAAATAGGCTAATGGGTAATTGCAAGACTTGCGAGACTGTTCCTGCAAGACCGAGTCCAGACTGAGAGCGCAATATCAAGACCAAGACCAATACCAAGGCTGGCTTTGTCTCGTCTTGGTCTTGCATTTGGGCAACACTATTGAAGACTATTCTTGAAAAAAAAAAGAATTTTTAGGTTCCAACTGACTTCACCCTGGCATAATAAATTCTGATTTTAATATTTCCTACTTTTTTCGGATAAGATTAAAAATTGTGAGTGATTGGCTTTTTACCATTCAATGGTGAGAGTACAGTTTACAAGAAAACTTAATTTATATTTATGCATCCCAATTTTTAATCGAAATAAGCTAATGCATGAGATTTACATTTAAATATTCTAAAAACAAAACTATTGAATAAAATTACAGGTGCTGATTAATAAAAACGCTAAAATTCCACTTGCAATATAACAAATAATGATTAATATTAGTTTTATTTTAAACGTAAATTACCTCTGTTGTCATGCTCTGGTATCCAAAATCTAATTTATAAATCCAATTATTGCACTGTTTAACTGTTTTGTTATCAAGTCCATTTGCATCCTCGCTGTATAAGTTAATTGTGCATGGGCCATTTCCTTGTACGTTGTAGAATTCCTTAACATCCGCCGATGTGAAATTTTCAAACTGCAGATCATAGCACCTACATAAATCAAACAGGCCATAATTGAAGCTTCATCAAATCAATTATAAATGAAACCACGTGAAGCATAAACAAATAATCATCCACTTACCAGTGTTCCGGAACAAAGCTGATAATGGTTTGCGAGTAATAGTGCATCGACGATAGCAAATTAATTACGCAAAAAAGTGCCAGCAGGATGATTTGATAGCGATGAAAATCGCCGCATTTTTCCAGAACACTATCGATTTCAATCATTGCTAATTTTATCTCGCTGGCGTGGTGCTCAGGTGATCGAACTATACCAATCAGCTACTGGATGTGGCATTATCCTTCCTGCTTCCTTGCAAGTGTGCACATGTAAGACCTCTTGTAATGGATTCAGGATATGAAAAGAAACTAAATGTTTTGAACAGTTGTAAAATCAATTACCGACAGGATACAAAAAGTTTGCATAAACTTGAGCACTTTTCATTCAAACGAACTCTCTCTTGCAATCACAACTGCATTTCGATTGCATTTTACCTTCTTTGAAAAGGATCTTGAGTTGGAAAGTGCTTATATTGACTTATATCCATCGACTTGGCAACGGCTATGCTCGTTTTGGATACAACGGGATAGTGGAGAAAAGATACGATAATTTTCTTCTTATTTATTTTGATTTCTATACGTAAAAGTTAGATACTTTTGAAATAAGGACAAGACAATTTAATTTTTTGTCAGGAAGAAAAAGTACTTTGAAGTTGTGATAAGAATTCTCAGCAGAAGGATGAGCGTTTACTATAGATGAGCGATTTTGCTTGTTATTTATGCTTCAAGGAGGTAAAAATTGAGTTGAGTTCACAGAATTTCATGATTTCATTTCATATTAAGGCGCAGCCCCCAGTGAAACTGAAAATTTGGGTAAACTTTACAGCCGTTCACCTCAGAAACGTTACTAATATTTGCAAAATTTTTTTAGCAAGAAGGCAGAATGAACATTTGGCTACCGAATCAACTCATTACATTTTGCAAAAAGTTTATGGCGAAAGTTATTAAATTCAAACAAAAAAGCATGTTTTCGTTAAAAAATGTAGTAGATCTGGGAAACTACTTAACGTACCGAGTTGATTTAAGCTACCGTTGTTAGATCTAAATTATTTACATTGAATTATCTCATCAAAAATTTAAAAAAGTTTTTTGCAAAAAATTTCCTTGAACAAAATGTGTAATTTGCACACACTGAACAAAAATCATGCATGCACATTAGTTTGTATCAAATTTCCAAATTTTGTTCTAGGAAATTTTTTGCAAAAAACTTTTTAAAATTTTTGATGAGGTAATTCAATGTAAATAATTTAGATCTAACAACGGTAGCTTAAATCAACTCGGTACGTTAAGTAGTTTCCGAGATCTACTAAATTTTTTAACGAAAACATGCTTTTTTGTATGAATTTAATAACTTTTGCCATTAACTTTTTGCAAAATGTAATGAGTTGATTTGATAGACAAAGGTTCATTCTGACTTCTTGCTAAAAAATTTTTGCAAATATTAGTAACGTTTCTGAGGTGAACGGCTGTAAAGTTTACCCAAATTTTCAGTTTCACTGGGGGCTGCGCCTTAATGAATCTGAAGATAAAATGATACTTGGATGCAACATTTATTTTGTTGTCAATGAGCGTTAAAAATGTGACATCTACGTCTAACATTCGTTTCGTATAAACGTGTTTTTAAATCGCTACTGTCAAAAGTTTTAAAACTTAAATTAATTTTTAAAACGTCAGTTTGAAGGTAATTTTTATTGGAAAAAGATTAAACCGTCAAAGTAATCGGCTTAAACAATTTATATTGAATATTATTTTACATCGCTTCATAAAGAAAAGTAAAGAATCCAAAGACAACGTCGGGACTGCTGGTATGGAAGAGCCCAACGGCTTGCCACCGTTAGGGCAAACTTGGGAAATCAAATACAAAACTGGCGACAATTAACAAAAGAAAACTCTGCAGGGGCGGACGCAAACTAAAAATAACAGCAGACAAAGAACAAATAATCTTGTCAAGAAAGGGATGGCAACTCAAAAGTCCCATCAGCAAAAGAAAAATTGTACAAAACCCTACTAAAACCGCGACCTGCCTGTCTATTCACTCGCCCGTCCGCCCATGTGTCACATCAGTTTTTCTCGCATACCATAACATATAAGCTGGAAAAATCAAATTGTGTGTGTACAAGTAGGTGTAAAGCAGCACCCTTTTGAAAAGTTCAATTACAAAAAATTTGTTTTCCAAGGTATTTAAGGGAGGCCTCTCCATATAGGGGAGTGGCGTCCCAAAAAAAATTCCATCAAACGCAGACGGTATGGATATCAAATGAAAAGTTTTGATGAGGATTTTCCAAAACAGTTCTTAAACCGACATTTTTTGCTTCGAGAGCATACAGAGAGGGGTAATATACGAAAAATGTGTGAAAAAAATAAATTAATCTTTTAAAAACGTTAGTCCAAAGTTAATTTATATCGAAAAAAATCTTATATTGTCGAAGTAATCGACTCAGGAAATTTCTATCGAATATTTTTACTTCGATTGGTAACGAAAAACAAATTACCAAAGAAAACTTCGCCGCTGGTAAACAAATTACCAAAGAAAACTTCGCCGCTGGTATGGAGGAGCCCGACGGCTGCCCACCGTTAGGGCAACCTGGGGAAACGACGAATACGAAACTGGCGATAATTACCAAAAGAAAACATAAAGAAGAAAATTCCGCAGATGGAGGGTGCAAGCTGCAAATAATAGCGGACAATCAACAAATGGCCAAATTGTAGAAAGAAAATGATGAACTAAGGCTTGAGATACAGTCTCTCAAGGATCTCTTCAAGAAAGGGATGAAGCCTCAAAAGACGCAGCCACAAAATCAATGGCAACAGTTAACAAAGCCGAAGAAAAGTACAAATCAAGCAATTCCCGAAAAAGTTCTTAATGCTGGTGGCACCAACGAGAGCCAAAACTATTTTGCAGCACTGGAGGGATTAACCGCAGATATGGAAACTGAAGAAAACATCGGAGGTAATTTTAACCAAGGTAATGACTTTAATTTTATTCAATATTTAAAGAACGAAAATAAGGAGAAAAAACCAGCCCGCAGTTCTGCTGGTTCCTCTGAAAAAGCTTCCAACAAGACAGAAAAAGTTCCGCCAATCAACGTGTTCGGACAGACCAGGAAAGATATGGTTCGGCTATTGGCAGCCGAAAATAAACTGGCCAATTTCGAAATCAAAAGAGTTAATGCCGAAAAATTAACTATAAGGACGAAATCACTGGTTGATTTCAAGTTAGCCAAAGATGCGCTGATTTCTGGGGAGGTTCCACACTACACTTATACCCCAAAAAGTGAAAAGAATCAGACCTTCTTGTTGAAAGGTTTGGACAGCGGAGAGGATACGGTCGATCTTCTTCAGGTGCTCAAGGAGGCTGCACCAGATATTGATTTTGTTTCAGTCAAAGCTTTTGCGACAAGAAGGTCGATCATGGAAAGGAAGAATTTACCACTTTACCTGGTACAAATTGCAAATAAGAGCAGTCCAAGTGCACTTCAACAGGTAGGGTACTTGAATTTCAGAGTGGTGAGGTGGGAACGCCTCCGGAAAAGAGAAGTCAACCAGTGTTACCAGTGTCAAAGATTTGGATATTCAGATGCCAATTGTGCCATGCACTATCGTTGCGTTAAATGCAAAGACGTTCATGTTCCCGGTGAGTGCATATTGGCTCAGACGGAGCCTAAAGAAAAATTATACTGCGTTAACTGTGGTGTTTTTGGTCACCCAGCATCTTATCGAGGATGCTCCCGATATCAAGATGCAAAAGTTAAATTTGCTCCAAAGCAAACACAAGTACACCGTAATATCATACCTTCCAACTTCGTTAAGCCCGGAGTATGATTTGCACTCGCCGCTAGAGGACCAGCAAAAAATGCTGGAAATAATGTAAATAATGTAAGTGGCAATAATGAGCTGCTTCTCAAAATTTACCAGCAACTTAATTCTTTATCGGAGAGAATCGACAAACAAGATTCAAAAATTAACTTTGCTTTTCAGCGTTTAGGTCTTTCAAATGCCTAATAATAACATGTCATCCAATCATATTCCCATGGATAGGCTTCGCCTCATATCGATCAACGTCAACTCTATCGTTGCTATACATCGACGTGATTATCTCCTTGAATTCATTGTTAAGCAAAAGCCTGACATCATACTTCTCACTGAAAGCCACCTCAATTCATGGCATTCCATGGATTTCAAAGATTTTGCACTCGTAAGAAAGGATAGGGTAATAGGTGATGGGGGAGGTGGCACCGGGATATTGGTTCGAAGACCCTATTGTTTCCAAAATATTGAAAAAGTCGAATTCAAAAACTTTGAATTTTTTGAAGTGTCCGTCATCAAAATTTCACTGCCAGTTGGGGATAACCTCTTCGTTATCTCTGCCTGTGCAACTGGTCAAAATGTTGTCGAGTTCAAGGAGGAACTCAATTCCTTGTTTGAAATACTTGAATTGAACAGGCTGTATAATTATTTTATTTTTGCTGGTGACCTGAACGCCAAGCATACATCATGGCTAAACGCCACCAATAATTCAAGAGGTGTATTCCTGAAATCATGGATAACAGAGAACAAAATTGAATACAGGTGCAACCTATATGGGTCGGAGTTCCCAACATACCCAAGGACAAATTCATATTTGGACCTCTGCTTTGCTGACGCAAGACTTGAATTCAGCTTTAATAGTCCTCAACGGAAACTGCAGGTGCTTCCTTACGATAGCGACCATAACGCAATCGTAATGGCTATCAATCATCAAAGGGATGATTTCTTCCTCATTCCAGTTCAACATGAAAACCATCGGTTGAGTTTCAAAAAAACAGACTGGGGAAAGTTTCAAAAGAAGTTTAATCGGGAGTACCAGAAGCAATGTCCTCCTTCTGATGATAGCAACGCTTTGTCAATGATTCCTAATAACAAAAATCTAGCTGACGATGAAATAGATCTCTATTTGTCAAAGTTAGAGAAGCTGACGTTGGAAACGATTGAGAAAATTGTTCCCAAGATTAAACATCGAAACAATATGGAAGGATATGAAACACCAACCATCGCAAGGTTGAAAAGATTGGAAAGCCTTCTTCTCACCCGCGTCAACAATATTTATCGACGATTTTTGGACAACAACCATCCCTCGTTGGCTTTGTTGAAATCACACCTGAAGAATGACTACAACTTAATCCGTTTATACTTCAGGAGTGAGGTCAGCAATCAATGGGCGGAAAAACTGAGGGGTATTAGCCCACAGGATCCAGATGGCGTTTTCGCGAAAGTGAATAGCTTATTCCGCAAGAAGTCTCGAGTGAAGGTATCGAATCTTGAAGTCGCGAGTGATGAGATAAATCTTCTTGATAGGGCTGGTATCGAAATTAATAGTACGACTCCGGATAGAAATGGAAACAGGATTATATATGATGGATTGCAGAAACTTGCCCTAATTGGAACACATTTTGAATTGATTTATCTGCCAAACTCAAAGAGAAGGAATGAAGTATTTTCGAAGGTCGTTGAAGTAAAAGTTTCCGACTTCAAATCAAGCCTGAACGGCCAATCAATTCTTCATTTCGATGAAACATTCACATCTGACCTCATACCGAGCTTGAATCTTATTGATTATTTTGTCAGCTATGAAGACTTGTGTTTCATATTTCGCAGAATAAACAACAAAAAATCATGTGGTACTGACGGTATTCCAAATATCGTTCTCCGACATTTGCCTGAGGTTGCTATTAGGAATTATTGCATATTGTTCACCAACATGTTGAACAATTCATATATCCCAAATGAATGGAAAAAGGCTAAGGTATTTCCAATCTTGAAGAAAGGAAAAGAATTTTCATGCCCTAAAAGCTATCGCCCAATCGGCTTGCTGCCTAACATCAGCAAGGTGTTTGGTGTGATACTCAGCAGAGCATTAAACGCCCACATTGAGGAATATTAGTTGATGCCGAATTGCCAATTTGGTTTTCGTGCCAGGCATTCGACCATACATGCAATAACGAAAGTAACCTCAGACATCTGTTGGAAACTAAACAACAAAGAATGTGTTGGAGCATGTCTCATTGATATGGAGAAAGCCTTCGATACGGTGTGGTTAGATGGACTAGTTTTCAAACTTCTTCAGGACAGGTTCCCCAGACACCTTGTCGCCATGATGTGTAATATGTTATACGGGAAATCATTTGTTGTAACTGATGGAAACCTGACAACAATGCGCGAATTCAAGGTCTTGGATGGTCTACAGCAGGGAACAGTTACTGCGCCCCTGCTTTTCTCAATACTCATTCGCAAGCTATTGAACAGCTTTGATTTTAATGTCTCGCCAACGCGATCATTGGTAGCGTTTGCTGATGATCTGATCATCTATACGGCAGACCGAAAAGCTACAATAGTTCAGAACAACCTTCAAAAAAGGTTTAATGATATGCAGCTCTACACCGACAATTGGCGAATGAAAATCAATGCGCAGAAGTGCGAAACAATTTTGTTTCGGACAACGCTGCAGGGGGCCAGTCAAGAGCTGAACCGTAATTGGAAGGATTTCCACATTATGGCTGGTGAGGGTAGTTCAGAACGGGTTCCACATAAATCCTGTGTTCGATATCTCGGCGTTCATCTCGATCAGTATCTGTACTATACTGAACATGTCAAAATCATGCTCAGTAAAGCACAAAAAGTAGTCATGGCTCTTCGGCGACTCTTTCATTCCAGATACATTGATCAAAAAGTCAAAGTTATTTGTTACAAGACATATAAGGTAATGTTTTTTTTTTGATTGAACTTATTTAGGATTAGGGTGTAACATATTAGGTATAGGATATAAGTTCATTGTTGTGTTAGTAATATAAGTAATTTTTGAATAATGCTGGTTGGTTTTTTCTCCTTTTTCCAATTGAATCAAAAAAAAATATAATAATCTTAATTAATTTAAATTTACTAGTGTATTTTTTTTCATTAAATGTGTTTAACTGATAACGTATAAATTTAGAGAGACATTCGGGCCATTAAGTTTTTTATAGATTTATTGTTTGGAATTTGCTTTATGTTCTTTTAAAAATTTATAACGATTGGTATTAAATAAAGCGCTTTTGACTTTGACTACGAAAAATGTGTGTTTTACCCTCGCGATTGGACATCTGTGATATGAAAAATCTGAAAATAACTATAGAGGCAGGTTTTTATGAGTACATCGGCAACAAGCACCTTAGAAGTCGAAATTCACTCGAATTTGTTAATAAGTGTTTGTGACAAACATTAAAGTTAAAATTAGATGAATAAACTAATACATGAACAAGTTGGGTAAATAGACCTACGCTCATGTCAGAAGTGTTTTGTATTCAATTTACAAAGTGCAGTCACCAGATCGAATCAAATCAAGAAACATGTCAAAGACGATTTCATTTGAGAAAATATGAAATACGAAGATCATACTATTATTAATAAAGTTGAACGAATTTCGACTTCTGAGGTTTTTCGTATTGTTATACTCATAAATATCTCCCTTGATAGTTATTTCAGATGTCCATCCGCGACGGAGGAAACACATTTTTCACGTATTTCCCCCCTGTGCCCCCACTGAAGCAAAAACTGACAGTTTAACAACTGTTTTGAAAAGCTCCCATGAAAACTTTCATTTCATACTTATATCGGCTACGTTTGATGAATTTTTTTTTCTGGGGCCACTCTCCTGTACTGTTATCATCGATTAATGGCCAATTTTTTCGAATCCAAGAATGGTTACAAAACCCTTTTTCTAGGAGCTCTCTCCCACCTCCTTTCCCTGTTTCACTGATGAGCATTAATTGTAGCTATTCATCTTCAGTCATTCACTAAATTGAATCAAATGTTCAAAGCATGCACCTTAAACGTTGAAGTTGGGAAAAAATAACTCAAAATTATTCAATCTTCGCATTTAAAACAGCCACTTCTTTGTTTTATGATTACTGATACCACTAACTGACCCGATTCTCAAAGATATACATGACACCTACTATTCCTGAAATTTTCATGCAAATCCTAGCAAAACTGTAGTGTCTGAGTCGGTAAAAAGCGCATGTTGTTCCATAGCCATATGTTGCTATAGCGCATATTGTTCCATAGTAATACAGGAAAATTCAAACCGCTATAACTTCGCTAAACTTGCAGGGTAGATCAATCTTATGAATAGTCATCTGTGTACTGAATTTCATTGAATTTAAGGGTAATCATACTATTACTAACAAAGTTGAGTGAATTGCGACTTCTCACGTATGTGTTGTTGTTGTACACATCAAGGCCTACATTCTTGATTTTTTCAGGTTTTTCGGATCACAGGGGGAGGACACAAATTTTTTCGTGTATTTCCCCTCCCTGTGCGCCCCTCGAAGTAAACTTTGCCAAACGAAGCCCTGTTTTGAAAAGTTCTCATTAAGACCTTTCATTTGATACCCATATCGGCTACCTTCAATGAAATTTTTTTTTCGGGGGGTCACTCCCCTATATGGGGAGACCCCCCGTAAATACCTTATAAAATTTTTTGTAGTTGAACTTTGAAGAGAGCATTAGTCTACACCTACATACAAAATCTGATGTTGTTAACTTAAATATTTACCGAGAAAAACTGCTGTGACACACGGACGGACAGACAGACGGACAGGACGCAACTTTAGTAGGGTTTTGCAAAATTATTTTAGAAAACCCCAAAAAAAAACCGATTGGGGCAGTAACTCAGATATGATTTCGAGACAAGCAGATCTCAGAAAACTGCAAAAAACTTATTGATTCTATGTCAAAATGTGTTGAATAAATTTTAAAAGCCAAGGGAGGACATATTTCTCATTAAAATAATTTGAATTGAATTCTTTTCTATTTGTTCTCTTTGAGTATAACTAATAAATGAAGGTTTTTCAAATTGTCACTTCTGCTCACATTAATTTGAACAATATCGTATTTATCCAGTTTCATTTACGAAAATATGAAATTCATAAATCTTAGGGGAGACTGGGGTTAGTTGGCATAAGGCGTAAGTTGGCATTCAGGTCCTTAATTTCAAAGTAGAAGTATCAGAGCGCTGTCGTCTAAACGAGGTGTGACAAATAAGTAATGATAATGATTCCATGAAAACCGTATATTTAAAAATTATTCTACAACTCTGCCATCCCCTTCAAAGTAGTCCCCCTGGGTAGCTATACAACGATTCCAGCGCGTTTTCCATGCTTCGTAATATTTCTGGAACGCTTCGACTGGAATGTCCGCGAGTACCCTCGTCACGGCCGCCTGGATGTCTGTAACCGACTCAAAATGAGTTCTTTTGACCATAGATTTTGTTCTAGGGTACCAAAAAAGTTACAGGGTGACATATCGGGCGAATAAGCCATCTGTTGCAAAACTGTGATACCTTTAGAGGCCAAATACTTCAAAACGCTGAGGGCTCCTCAGAAAGGTTCTTTGGAGCCATCTTCGCGCACAACTTTTTCATCCCAAAATCGTCAATTAAAATTTGTCAGACTGTTTCACGGCTCATAACCAGTTCCGAGGCCAATATTCAAACTGTCAAACGCCGATCTTCATGGATCAGCGTCAGTCCACCTCGACTGGTCTCCCGCTCCCGATTAGTTGGTACAGGCTAATTGAATTATGCCAACTAGCCCCAAACTTCCGATAAGTATTTGTTATTTAAGAAATCTATAGACAAAAAATTTATCATTTATATGTTTGATAAATTTGTTATGAATAGTATAACCCTCCTACTATTCATTTAAAAATATAAAAAACACCATAAATTATTTTTCAGAAATATATAAACCTATACGTCTTTTTTTTTAATTTTCCTCCACTTAATATTGTTTTTGTAGATTGGTATGGTAAGGTGTTACAAACGAAAATCCAACCGGGCTTATTACTCAGTTGAAACTGTGAAGAAGGCTGTAGAAGCTCATATCATTGAGGGAAAAAGTCTGGTCCGTGTCTCAGATAAATTTGGGATCCCTCTTCGCAACTTGGCAACACATTGCCAAAAAGAGAGGGAACGTGATGCTGCAAGAACTGCCAATGCGGCTACAGCTTCCGATGCTGCAGCATTTGCTTTGGCTCCAGCTTCATCTTGTGGATACATATTGCTGAGAAAGTAATTAGGTGCCCGCTTATCTTTATATATTTTCATGCTTTTTAACTGTAATATTTGTGATCTTCTACGTTTTGTATTACCTGCTTATCGATAACTTTATTTCCTTGTACAGGTTTTTACAACCAAGCAAAAATTGCTGTTGTCCGAATATTTGAAAACGGCTGCAGATGTGTACTTTGGGTTGGCATCTCAAGAAGTCAGGAAATTTGCGTATCAGTACGCAAAAGCGAATTTTATGAAAATACCTGCTTGATGGAACGTAATGAGATGACGGGGCCGGTCTGGTTTATGATTTTATGAAACAACACTCAAGTTTATCTCTACGTACTCCTGAAGCCACCAGCTTGCCAAAAGCTACAAGTTTCAACAAAACCAACGTTGCGAAATTTTTTGCATTGCTGAAATCTATGCTTAACAAATATAAATTAGAGCCTCAAGATATTTACAGCATAGATGAGACAGGGATCACAACAGTGCAAAAACCAGACAAAGCGGTTGCACGGAAAGGATTTAAACAAATTGAACGTGTAGCTTCTGCTAAAAGAGGAACATTGGTGACTCTCGCAGCATGCGTTTCAGTAGGTGGAGCAGCAATTCTTCCTTTTTTCGTTTTCCTGCGAGTTAAATATAAGGACCACTTTGTCCAAGGTGCACCATCTGGCTCAAGTGGTGATGCAAATAGATCAAGATGGATGATGGAAATTAATTTTTTAAAGTTTGTAAGACATTTCATGCATTTTACGAGATGTTTGACGGATAACCAAAGCCTGCACTTATCTATTGAGGCTATATATTTGCTTAAAGAGAATGAAGTAATTGCACTACCGTTTCCCCCACTCTGTAGCCACAAGTTGCAACCACTAGAGAGAAGTGTCTTTGGGTCATTCAAAGAATATGTTAACTCAGCATGCAACGCTTGGATGACCAACAATCCAGGACAGACTATGTCCACATATAATATTCCCTGAATTGCCAACATGGCATTCCCGCTTGCTATAACTACATCTAACATAACAGTAGGATTTCTAGTAGTGGAATATGCCCCTTCAACCCAGATATATTTGATGATGCAGAATTTTTACCTTCATCCGTAACTGATTGCCCACCTCCTCAGGAACTGATAGCGCACATTTTAACACCTGCCGATTTGGCGGACTCAGCTCATGATCCTTCACCACACTGCATTGCACTAGCCTCAACATCCAACTAACTTGTTCAACCTCAGGAAGTCTGTGCATTACCGAAAGTAGGACTACGGAAGCAATCTAATCGAGGAAGAAAACGGAGGAAAGCTGAACTTCTCACAGACACTCCAGTGAGAAACTCGTTAGCAGCTGAAGTACGTTACAGAGCAAAGAAGCCATCTGATAAAACAACCAAGAGGTTAAAGATTTGCAAGGCAAAGAGTAGGCGGTATGTCACAAAGAAATTAGCGTTTTCCTCAACGAAATCTGAATCCGAAGAAATTACTTATGCTGAAAGTGAAGATAGCGTCGGTCAATTATCTGATGCACCGAGTGAAGGTGAATCCTTCACTAATAATGAAAACTTCCATCCAACCAAAGAACCCCAAAAACATGATGATTACTTGCAGAACACTGGTGTCACAGGACCTGAAGTACAAAAAAATGATGATTCAGCATTAGAAGTAACAGGTTCTAAAGAGAATAGCAATATAAATGAAACTGAGAGGCATGATAGACTCCAATAAGAAGAAGGAGACTTTATTTTGGTGAAGTACCAGTCACGCAAATATCCGGGTATGATTCTTGACATCTGCACAGATACAGACAACGTTTGTGTAACGAATATGATAAAACATCATAAATACTGGAAATGGCCAGACATCGAGGATCGCCTTTGGTACATGGTGTAAAATACTGCGGAAACTTGATCCTTTTAAACAAATTGGCAGTAAGCCAATATTATTCATTGTTGACATATAATGCTGACAAACTAAATTTTTAGAATGTTTCTTACCCGTGTACTTGCTTTGCTACCTTCTTAATTAAAAAAGAAATAAAATAAGTTTGTCCTGAACTGTACGTTGCTTTTCCTTCATACCCCAATCTTTTTCAGGTATGCCAACTAGCCCCTATAGGTATGCCAAGTTACTCCATAGCTTTGGTTAGTTGGCTTTCTTGGAGACCTTTGGGGAATATTTTCTAAGAGTAGACAAAACCATTCCTAAGTAATAATAATAATAACTACGCAAATCGATACTAGAGATATTAAGCAATAATTCACAAAAGTCGAACCTGCTGTATGTTTTTCTGAAACAAAAAAATAGAAAAATTGAGAACCAAAATCTATGCTTACCAGCCCCGGTCTCTCCAACTAGTATTTATAAAGTTGAGGAAATTTTGACTTCTAAAGTACTTGTTGCTGCTGTTTTCATAGAGGAATACCCCTACAATTTTTGTTTGGTTTTTTGGTCCACAAGTGTTCAATTGCAGAAGGGAGTGGGGTGTTCGCCATTTTTTCGTGTTCTTTGTCATTTTCTGAGTGCCAAATTGTTGAAATTATAATTATAAAATCTGGTAATAAAATATCTCATCAGTACCTTTCATTTGACGATCTTTGGTGAAAAAAAATTGTTTGATGGGTCGTTACATAGGAGGACCCCCTTAAAATTTTTGGAAATTTTCTTCGAATACTAACAACATCTTGTGAGATTTTTACTAGAGTTGATGACTCTAACTTCACTAGCTTCAAAGAAAACTTGCTAAGATTCATAGACGGACGGACCAGTAGCGATTTTCCTAGGAAGGTGCGAAGAAATTTGTTTTGAAAACCCTAAAAATAAATCCGCTAAATAAATCCGCAAAATAATTCTCAAAAGCAATTCCGAAGACAGCGTATGCTGCTTGTGATATACTGAATTTACTTTTATAGCAGCCTATACGCTTATTAATCATATATTTCACACTGCCAGATTGTGCGCAAAAGTGCATTCAAACTTGATGCGATTTTAAATTATTTCACATTGATTTTTCATTCGCCCAATTTCGCTCCTGTTCATGTCGTCAATAAAAAAAATCGTTGACATTATTCCTTCTTTAGAACATAAGCACAATTTCTTCTCGTATTTAATTTACTAGCTCCAAGTAAATCATCACTTTACATTATGCGGTATTAAAAATAAGTGCAATACATTTCAAACAGACATATTTAAAATAGCAACAAGCAAAAATAAAACGCTTACAATAGCACCAACGACGAGAAATCAGTCTTCGCACTATCAATTCACGATATTTCAAACAGTTTGAACGCAAATCGCGAATTTACCGCTTTAAGGAAATACGTCAAGTATCGGCGAGTAACTTCCGACCCTGAATTAAAGTTCTTAACCGTTCGCGTGCTTTATTGACAACTGAATACAACAGAAGCATCGCAAACAAGCAGACTACGTTTTCTTTCGGTGCAGAAAAAGTAATTCGCGCTGCTGATACTAAAAAAGACAAAATATGCGCGCGCGCATTCAGATTACATTCATCATCAGAACACATCATTTAATGCGAGCACTTAACTATAATAACAATGACAAAGGCGGTAATCCGTGGATCGGATCTGCATGTAAATTTGCGGGCAAATAGCCACGACATCGTCAACGCCACATTCGTTTCCCATAATCTATGAATGGACGAAGTAGCAGAAGTAAAAGTATCTGCAAGATATTGCTGTGCAACAGCTTAGCCGGATTGATAAGAAATTCAATATTAAATACTTTGTCAACTAATCATACGGAAAAATGTAGATAATTGTGACCCTAATTAAATTAGAACAGAATGATTGCAATTCAAGGTAGCGATATTTAAATGATAACAATTTGGTGTTAGAATGCTAAAAATTGCAATCTTTTTGTTAGAGACCAAATTTTGAAGGGTTTTTTTTCTAAATGTGAAAACATCTTTGATATGAAATAATTTTTTAATGTTTTGAAGGAGGTCCCTCCATACATGGTAGCAACCTTTAAACAATTATTGAAAACATGTATCTTATGGGACATTCTCGAGTGGAATGAACGTAAAATAGGTTGGGTAGACAGAGCTACGCTCATGTCAGAAGGGTTTTGAACTTAACCAACAATATGCAGATATGTAGAATGATTTATTTCAAGAAATATGTACTTTCATGACCTGCACAACAAATATACTCTTGCTTTAAAATAACTCCATTTTAACCGGCCAAAATTTTGTTCCAATATTACTAAAATCACTGGCTGAAATCTTAAATGAATTTTTGCTAGGCATCTTATCTGAAAATTTGGAGAAGATCCAATCAAAATTGTAGTGACTGGTGCGAAGGAAAGCCAATATAGTGGAAAAATTGTATTTGAACTTAAACTAAAGTAGTTGCATATTAAATTTAACTCTAAACTTTCCGATGTTGCTACTTGAATCAAGAAGTCAACGAGCTATGCATCTACGTTGCAAGAGGAATGAAGAGTGTGCCTACTAATGATGTTGATAGTCCATCAAACTTATCGTTACCGATTACTGCCACATCTGCCATTCTAGAGAACGATATAGAGCAGATTGTAGATACTAACGGCGAAAGATCTACTGCAAAAAATTGGACAACAGTTGGCAAAAAACCAAAAATCCGATCCATAAATAAGAGTAAGAACATTTCTTGCATGTATCTAAATTTAGTATCCAAACTGAACCGGATGCTATTCGTAATTACGTAGCCAACAAACTTAACGTAAATGCAAATATGCTTACTTGCTACAAGCTCATTAAAAAAGATGCCATCATATCGAAGCTACGGTTCATCAACTTCAAGCTAGGTGTGCCATTTTCTTTATATAGCAAAGTATTTGATAAGGAAATTCGGTCCATTACTGTAAAATTGAGTCCGTTTATCACATATGATAAGCCAAAAAACGTAGAGAAATCTCCAACGACTCTTCCTCCACAACATGCGGAAGAGACTTTATTGCACTCTCCCCAACCTGGGCTGGATCTTCCTCAGACATCACTTCAACCAGAAACAATGAAGCGTTCTCTTCGCCCAAAAAACAAATAATTATCTCTTCAAATTCTTCGACATCTGCTATGAACAATATTGAAGTCACGGCTTTATCTTCACTGAGGACCTACTCCATCTACTATCAAAATGCTGGTGGTATCCGAACAAAAACATCGCAGCTATTACTCGCTTCGCATCTGCGTGAGTATGATATTATTGTTCTGACCGAAACATGGCTTCACGATAGTATTTCGACTGCAGAAATTTTTAGTAGTTATTACCATGTCTATCGTTGCCCACTTGCTACTGGACTCGTGAGAGGTGGAGGTGTTTTAATTGCCGTGCGAGCTGATCTCTTTTATTGCCTCTAAATATTAAATCAGATATTGAATCCATGGTAATGGGCTTTTTCTTATCTAATGATTTTCAGCAGATCAAAAGTACTATAAATGACTTAAATAGAATCTTGGATTTAATATATATTACAAATGATTTAAAATGTTCTTGCGAGCGCAACTTATCACCAATATTCAATAACAGTATGCATCACACAGCACTTACAGTAAAATTCGAGTTTTATAAATTTGATGAAACTAGCGATGATGATATTTTTGATCAACTTAATTTTTCAAAAGCAAAGTTTGAAAAGATTATTGAAATGTTTAAAACCGTTGACTGGTCGGTTTTAGATTCATTCGATGACCCAAATGATGCTTACAAATTTATTTGCGATAAGATCTCTCATGCCATTTCTAATTTTGTCCCTAAAAAACATAAAGTATTAAGGAATAAACCTCCTTGGTTTAATTCACACTTCGCTAACTTCAAAAATGTAAAAAACAAAGCATTCAAAAAATTTAAAAGATCTAACTCTGAGGAAGAGATTATACTTTTTTCAAAAACGAAACGAATTCGATTATTCACACAATTTTCTATACAGTCAGTACTTATTTAAGATTGAGAATAATTTGAAGGTGAATCCTTCATCTTTTTGGCATTATATCAATTCGACGCCCAAGCGTCCTATTAAGGAGAAGTGGGAGACTCGGCAGGATGCTTCAGGTGTTCGAGCAGTGGAAGATAACATAAAGAGCACCGAAAATTCGATTGTCACCGCTGCGATCGTTACTAAAGCGACCAATGCAAGGGTCACAAATCTCGACATTGCAACGAAAAATCCAGAAGCAAACGAGGAGATTACGGCACTAAAAGCAAAGAGTGACCAGACACCGCGCGATTGTACCGCCAACGTTGAAAATGTGACGGAAGTACTGCACTCGGAAACGGAACGCGAAAACCTCTCTCAGGGATGGTTGCAAGGTTCGATTGCGGCCCAGCGATACGAAGAAGAAAGACTACTTCGAAAAGCGGGAGATGTTGTGAAAAGAATACAAGCTGCATGCGACTCCCCAAAAATCAGCAAAGTAGCAAAGGAAGGGCTACTTGAACTAGAGGAGCTCCTAGATCGCATAAGGCACTATTGGAGAAGCTTATTAAGGGCCGAAGACGAAGAAAAGGCTAAAGAGGCGCTTGGAGCGAAATCTAAAGGCGACACCCAGATAGATCCACCATTAAATGTCAATAAAAGGATGGCGTCTAGCCCATCGAGGAGATCGGGATAAAAGAAGGAAGGAAGAAGCACTTGAAGGGCGCGGAGCACTAGATCAGGGGTTCCAGACAGTGCTTACAAAAAGAGCGAAGAAAGCCTCTAAGAAACTCCTTCAAAAAAAGCCAGAAACTAAAGTTCGTACGGACGCCCAAATACAAAAAGGACCTGATGCAAAGCAGGAGAGGCAGAAGCCCCGACGAAGACCCCGGCAGCAGGCACTGCCCGTAAAGCCCCAAGATGGCCGATCCTAGGCGGAAGTACTGCGGGACATCAGGGGAAACATAAGGCCCGAAGACGAAAATACTACCATTAAAGTAGTACGACCAACGCGGTCGGTCCACATACTGGTCGAATTCGGAGCAGAGGCCGGCAATAAAGATGCATTCTGTGACGCAGTAAAGAAAATCCTCGGCAAAAGCGCAACTATAGCCCCGCTCGAGCCGATGGCAACGATCGAAATACGAGACATGGACTGCGTGACGGATCTGGCCGAGGTAGAAGGGGCCATCAAAAAGGAGTTCCCTAGCGTGGGAAAAATCAAAGTGAGACTGACACCAGAAAACAACAGGGGACAACGCATGGCCATAGTTGACTTGACCGTAAAGGACGCCGAAAAATTCCTGAACAAGGGCAAAGTACGAATTGGGTGGGTTGTCTGTAGGATATGGCGAAGAGCAACGCCTCTTCAATGTTTCAAATGCCTTGGTTATGGTCACACCACACACATATGCAAAGGACCCGATAGGAGTTCCCTATGTTACAAATGCGGTGAAATGGGTCATAAAAGAAAAGAGTGTATGAAGGAGGCACACTGTATCCTTTGCAAGGATGCTGATCCAAAACTTGATTTTGGACACGTCTTGGAATCAGGAAAATGCCGGGTGTTCCAGGAAGCCCTAGCCAAGGCAAAATCAGAGCTTCGATGACCCGCATCCTGCAGCTAAGCCTACACCGCAGTTCAACCGCCCAAAATCTACTTGAGTAGTTTGCGAGGGACATGAAAGCCGACTTCTTGCTGCTGAGTGAGCAACACCATAATAAAAGTCCTGCATTATGGTACTCTGATGAAACTGGTACTGCCGCTATCTGGGTTCGGAACAGTGACTTTCAAGCGGAGAGTTGTGGGTTTGGTGCTCAGGGATCACCTTCTTTAGTGTGTACCTAACGCCTAACGAGTCGATATCATCTTTTCAAGCCAAGCTTAATGCTCTGGAGGGCGCTGTCTCGAGCGCAGAGGGTAAGGTGCTCGTTGGGGGCGACTTCAATGCTAAAGCAATCGAATGGGGCATGCCTCAGATGGATCCGTGGGGAAAACGAATCCTGGAAATGGCGGCCAGGACGGCCCTTGTCATACTAAACTCAAGAAATACGCCGACTTTCCGCCGTATTGGCTGTGAGGGAACCATACCGGACGTGACATTCGCCTCGGAGTCCTTAGTACGGAGGATACACAACTGGAAAGTATTAGAGGACTACTCAGCCAGTGGTCACCAGTGCATTCTGCTTGAGATCAGTGATGCTATCTCCCGACGTCCAAGCTCTCGGCCTTTCACAACTGGATGGAACATTGGAAGAATGGACGTCGAGAGGTTCGTCAAGGTTCTCACAGCAGCTGAAGCCGTTGCAGGGAGCTCCGGAGGGGACGGAAGAACGGGCAGCTCAAGACGTGGTGAACTCTACTATGAGCATAATCATGACTGCTTGCTGCGCTTCTATGCCCCGTCGAAGACTCCGGCACGGCAAGCCCCCAGTGTACTGGTGGTCTACTGAAATCGCTGAAAAGCGGAGGGAGTGTCACAATCTTCGGCGTGAAGGCTCAACGGGCGCGGAACCGTGACGAGGCATGCAACCAGGTGGCAGCATATAAGTCGGCCAGGAAATGCCTTCGCAAACTGATCAACAGTAGCAAGGCTCACTGCTGGCAAGACCTAGTGGACGATGTGAACAAGGATCCGTGGAGCCTTGGCTACAAGCTGGTCATGGAGAAACTTGGTGCCCTACGGAAGCCTTGTATACATGACGCGGAAAAGATGGACGCGATAGTGCGGGGACTCTTCCCCGCCCATCCCGTCCGTGTTGACGCTGTCCATGGTGAAACAGGAGCAGAGTGCCCACTCTTCCCACAGCTGGAACTAGAGGACAGTCCTCTCCTTGAAAGCGAGGAAGGTTCCAGGTTCAGATGGTGTTCCAGCTGAGGTGTCACGGCTCGTCTATCACCATTGTCCTGACTTGCTGCTCAGCACATTCAACGCTTGCCTGCGGGACGGGGTTTTCCCGGTACGATGGAAGGTGGCGAGGCTCGTGCTGATCAGCAAGGGGAAGGGAAATCCCGAATCGCCGTCTGCATACCGCCCGTTATGCATGCTAGACACGGCTGGGAAAGTGCTAGAGAAACTCATCAAGGGAAGACTCACTGACCCGATTCGTGCTGCTGGGGACCTATATCCTCGGCAGTACGACTTTAGAGCAGGACGTTCTACCATTGATGCGATTGCAGAGGTGGTGAGCGCAGTCCAAAAGGCAGAGGCATATAGTCGCACCAAGCGACGGGTCGTCCTGTTGGTGACACTCGACGTCAGGAATGCCTTCAACTCCGCTAGATGGGTGGATATTCCGGACACGCTGGAAAACTCTTTTCAAGTTCCAGAATATCTAATGCGCCTTTTGAGGAACTTCCTTAAGGACCGAAGCCTGCTCTACGACACGACACAGGGCCAACGAAGGATGGAAATTACATCGGGTGTTGCCCAGGGATCTAACCTTGGTCCGGACCTGTGGAAATTCTTACGACGGGCTACTGAGACTTGAGATGCCAGATGAGTCGCGCTTGGTCGGCTATGCGGATGATGTTGCAGCTCTGGTCGCCGGACGCACCGTTGAACAAGCGCAACTTAGGCTAGGTATACTAATGCGCCGAGTGAGGGACTGGATGAATGCTCGCGGGCTCAGTTTAGCACTGGAGAAAACCGAAGTGGTCATCTTGACAAAAAAGAGAATCCCTAGAGTAAGAATGATCAGTATTGGAGATATACAAATCGAATCGAAGCCAGCGGTGAAGTACTTGGGGCTACTGATCGACTCAAAGATGAGTTTCTCTGAGCAAATCAGGGCAACGGCTGAGAAGGCTGCTTCGGGAATATCGGCCCTGAGTCGACTTATGGCCAACGTAGGGGGACCCAGTCCATCAAGAAGACGCCTCTTGATGAGTGCTGTAGGGTCAGTGCTACTGCACGGAGCGGAGGTATGGGGCGACGCTCTCAGCAAGGAGGTATACCGAAAACGATTGGCACAGGTACAGAGAAGAGGAGCACTGAGAACTTCATCTTCGTATCCAACAGTCTCCGACTCGGCGGTGAGAGTGATTGCAGGCGTGATACCTGCCGCCCTCCTTGCTAGAGAGCGCCGCGCTATTTACCTGTGCCGAAACGAGGATGCGAGGGAGATGGTTGTCCGCGAAGAGAGACAACGCTCGCTCAACGATTGGCAGCAGTCTTGGGGGAATTGCACGAAGGGAAGGTGGACTGCGTGCCTCATCCCGGATGTGAGACCATGGCTTAACCGAAGGCATGGTGAGACTGACTTCTATCTGACCCAGCTTTTGAGCGGGCACGGGTGTTTTCAGTCTTAACTGCACAAGATCGGTAAGTCACGGTCTTCCGATTGTCGCTTTTGCCCAGGAGAGGAGGATAATGCCTGTCACACATTTTTTGCGTGCACAAAATGGGTCAGGCTGCAAAGGGAACTCTACAGGGAGACGGGAGAGCTCACCCTGGATAATATAGTTGCGGTGATGCTCGAATCGGTTGACAAATGGAACCAGGTGGCACATTATGCTCGGGCAGTCCTAAAATATTAAAGGGACTCACAACAGCTGGAGGCACTGGGGCTGGGGGATCACTCTTCTGGCATATCCTCTTCCCCTCTCCCCTCCCGCTAGGAAAGAGACTCCCCAGCTTGAAGGCACCCCACGGCGTAACAAAACGGGACCCGGCCCGAAGTAATGAGTCAAACGGTTCCAGGCTAGGTTCTCAGATTGACAGGGGAGGTGTTTAGTGGGTAGTCCAAGGGTATCCTCCATGGAAGTCCCACACTGCCAGACTCGGCGGGCGTAAATGCCTTCACCTCCCTACCACAAAAAAAAATTATATCAATTCCAATCACAAAACAAATGGATTTCCGTCGAGCATGGAGTTTGATGGCGACAAGTCTAATAATCCACTTGAGTCATGTAATCTTTTTTCTGGGAGGTTTTTTCAGACTGTCTGTGAAAACTATGATGGGCTGTCTTCCACTAATTCAATAGCTAGTTTTGACTATCCTAACGTCGGTATCTTAGACAATGTTGATGTTTCTACTGAGAATGTACTTTGCGCTATATCAAATTTAAAACCTAGTTTTAACTTTGAACGTGGTGACTTCCCCCCAATATTTTTTAAACGTTGTGCTGACGTTATAGTTAAGCCCATTGCTTTTCTGTTCAATCTTTGCTTAAAATCAGGTATTTTCTTAGAGTCTTGGAAAACTTGTTATGTTATTCCGATTTTCAAATCTGGTGACCGTAATATCATAACCAATTATAGAGCCATTGTCAAATTATTTGATCATATAATTAAGAACCAATTATTTGATCACGTTAAAAATGCAATATGTGACTGCCAACATGGATTCTTGCCGGGAAAGTCAACTTATACTAATTTGGTATTAATCTCAGGCGGCATTGTTGATGCATTAGAATGCTATATACAATTAGACGTTGTCTATACCGATTTCTCCAAAGCCTTTGATAAAGTTCATCACAATATTCTACTTTTAAAATTAAGTAAATTGGGCTTGTCTGATGTTTGGCTTAGATTTATAAAAAGCTTTTTAGTTAACAGAAAACTTGTCGTGAAAATAGGTAAAACAACTTCTGAGATTTTGATAGATGCCACCTCTGGCATTCCTCAAGGCACATATTGTGGGCCACTCCTTTTTCTGATTTTCATTAATGATTTACCAAAATGTTTTAAATTCTCCAAATGTTTAATGTTTGCTGATGATGTGATACTCTTCCTTAAAATTGCCACAATCATCTGATTGCCACAAATTTCAGAGTGACCTAACGCGTTTCCTTGGTTGGTGTACTCTTAATAATCTTACTCTTAATTTCAACAAGTGCTCTGTTGTAACATTTTCTAAATGCATAAAGGCTATTTCCTATAACTACATGCTCGGCGATAACGCATTAATACGCAAGCAAGAAATGAAAGACTTTGGTGTATTATTCCACTCTAATTTTTGTTTTAACTTTCACGTAGATTATATTATTTCGAAATCTTATGCTATGATCGGGCTCATAAAGAGAAACACGCAAAACTTTCAGGACCCAATGACAATCAAATCACTTTATGTAGAATTGGTTCGCAGCGTCATTGAATATTGTTCCATCATTTGGAACCCTTTTTATGTTGAATATTCGAATCGGATTGAACGAGTTCAACGGAATTTAACTAGAAACGCTCTCAAAAGGATGTATTGGCCCAATGATCTCCCAGCTTATGATGCTCGACGTAAGCTTCTTGGTTTGCAATCTTTAACTGACAGACGAACCTCTTATTCTCTATTATTCGTTTATAATACTCTTTCAGGTAAAATAAATTGTAGTGAATTACGAGATCGTTTCGTTTTTTATGAGCCTCCTAGATCACTGAGGACTAATAGACTGTTCGACATTAAAATTCATAAAACTAATTATGCGGCTAATGAGCCTATCAATAGATGCATTCATCTTTGTAATAACTTTGCAAAAGATCTTGATTTTAATTTAAACGAATACCGTTTTAAAATAAATCTGTTTGCTTTGTTTAATTAATTTATGTATCAGTTATGATATTTTTGTATAGTCTGTAAGATGTTGTAATCCATAGACCGAATAATAATAATAATAATAATAATATTTGTAAATTTTATCGAAACTTATAGAATATAAGGATCTTTTAAAGAACTACTGAAGCGGCTGATTTCATCCAACTTAATGATACTAATAGAGTTTTACTGATGAAAATGTTAAATCCTACTATTATAAGCAAAGATCAACGAATTTCAACCTCTAAGTTATTTGTTATTGAATGTATTCCCATGATTTTTAGGGCTTTGTGAACGAAATTTTACAAAAATGTACTAGTTTTGTGCCCTGTCTATCTGTCCGCCCGTTTATCTGTCTGCGCACGTGTCCATTTACCCGTCTGCCTATCTATGCGCGAGTCAAAGGAAGAAGCTATAAAGCTCAACTTTGTGAAAGGTCAGAAGTGGTGGTCTTAAGTCTTATCAAATACGAGTATTTCAAAATTTTTTATGAGGGCTCTCCCTTATAACGAAATTGCCCTTAACCAATTTTTGCATCAAATGTAGTTGAGTAGGGTATCAAATGAAAGGTCTTTCAGAACCTGAACTAAAAATGCCATTTTTTGCATTAGGGAGACCAGGGGGCAGCAAAATGTACGAACAAGTTGTGTCCCCCTTAGAAATCAAAATTCACTCAACTCTGTTTAGAATAGTATGATTTGTAAATTTTACATTTTCCCCCAGATATTGAAACAGTCCCCTTAAATTTCTTAAGATTTTAAAGTTATGTTGGTTGCCATAAAAATCTTATGCTTACAAAATTCCATGGAAATCAAATCATAATCAAGTGAGTTATAGCCATTACAATTATATGAAATTATAACAATAATAACATTTGTTGATGGTTGATACATATGTATTTCAAATTGACCTAGGTACTCGAATTGTCTCCGGGCTTTCATGAAAATTTTAACGATAGCGATCTCATTGGCTGAAGCCACATTAATTGCTATGACAGCACAGGACGTGTCTTGGTTAGTCCAATTTCTAAGCCAGTTCGAAACAGTTGGAATTTGTTGTTACATTAGGATAACCAAGCTACACTAGATATTGCGAATGAGGATGCATACTGACCCAACACGAAGCAAATAAGTTTTCTGCTTCCTTTTGTAAGTGATATGGTTCTAGGCATATCTACTGACATTAGTACTGTGGATTGTCTAATGGAAGGCTTCAAAGGAAACAAGCTATTTTATTTTTGTTTCTCTTGTATGGGCATAATATGTGGCGCATCACATAATCATATTGTGGTAATACCGATAACACAAATGAATGTGTATGGGAAACATTAATATGAATATGTAAGCTTAGCAATAAGAAAATAAAAAGAGGCTGCCGGATAGAGATAAGAAAGAATGTGGACAAGACACAGTCTTCTGGTGTCGGTCATATCGTGTGTAGGCGAAAAATAGTGTGCCTAGTAAAATAAACATTCGAAAGTGAATATAGTTTTTTCCTATTTTTAATTTAAAAGTGCTGCTTACAATATCAGAAGTGGGATCGTATCTTGCAGCAATCGATTGTGAACGTGATCAGTACTAGCGCGTATTAATCGTGAGAAAACATATTAAAAAATCCCCGTTTGCAGCACCAGCCGGCAAAGTAAATTTCTCGTATGTAGCATAAGATTTCGGAAAAGAATTCGGCTTGCGTACTACTAATCTTCTTACTGCAATTTTCGTAACACCACATGGGTATTTATTGACATGAAAAGAATCCGCCGTCGTTTGTATTTAAAGACCCTTTATAGAGGCGCAAATATTTTGCTCATTCAATTGAGTTGCACATTTATGGATCACGTATTGAAAATCGGCAGAAAATAAACTGTTATAAACATATAAATATAGGTGTTGTCCTTCTCACATTTGCTGTTTACACAGTGGTTACCACCCAAAGGTGATAACTTGTTGGCTCAAATAGCACAAATAGATAATTTCAAAAGATTTCCATGAAAGTTTAATCAGCACTTGCGTTGCTATTATTATATACATTTTCGATTCTTTTCTAAACCATCAGAGGCCATCAAATATTAAGCTGTAAATTTTCACTTTTTCATTTGTTATCCGGTTTGCATAATTTTTTTGCAGGTTAATTTATCTTGTTTTAATAACTTATAATTTCAAATTTCATCAAAATCTGTTGAGAAACTTGGCTGCTAGAGGGCTACAGACAAAAAAATATTTAAATCGCTCCTCTGTATGGGAGGCCCCCTTTAAACACTTTAAAATTAAAAATGGCCGCTAAAAATATTAAGTTTTAAAATTTCGACTTTTCTATTTTTAATTCGATTTAAACAATTTTCTGCATAGTACAAGAACTTAGTACAACGATCCATAATCTCAAGTTTCATCAAAATCCGTTGGAAAGTGTGACCGCTAGAGGGCCACGAAAACCTGAAAAAGTCGCGTCTTTAAACCACCGCCATTTTGAAAATTGCACATGCATGATCACCAAAATGTCAAAGTTTCTAGATTTAATTGATTTCTATCTTAAAGTCAAGTTTTATATACATCGGACCGAAATTGCGACACTTAGAAGACTTTGAAATGTTGAGTTTCAACTGGCCGCCATTTTGTTTTTTGCGACCTGTCCTCCAATTTTTGTACATGCCTCTTTAGATACTTATAGTTTTTATCGAACTACCGAATTTGATAAACATTGGTTGAAAGCTTTGGTCAAAACTATAACATCAAAATTTTGTACGTTTATCGACCTTTGAGCGTCCGCCATTTCGTTTCAGCCGTACCGACTTTGAATTTTTTTTTGTGAGACTCATCACTGACATCAGTGAACCTTTGTCAGAACAGAAATCACGATTTTTCGTCTAAAATGGCCGCCATTTTGTTTTCGCCCGGCCGATATAGCTAGTTCACGAACTTAACCGAGATATTTACTCAATACACCTTTCCTGAAAATTGGTTGAAAATCGGAGCAAAATTGCAACCTCTAGCGTGGTAACAAATTTCGTTACATCCCATATATATATATATATATATATATATATATATATATATATATATATATATATATATATATATATATATATATATATATCTATATATATATATATATATATATATATATATATATATATATATATATATATATATATGTATATAAGATACTTCGCAATAGGTAAATTTCTCTCGAAAAATTTACCTAAAAGCGAGTGATCAAAAGAGAAGATAAAACGAGGACAGAAAAAGCTAAAGAGTGAACGAGCGAAAAGTGCGATAAACAATAAAAAGTGAGTGATCAATAGAATAACAACAAACTAACAGAAAAAGAACGGAAACAATGTCTCGTTCGGATAAATGGATGAAGTTGACCGTGGCGCAATTAAAGTCGTGCTTGGAGAAAGCAGGACAGAAAACGACTCTAAATAAGAGTGAAGTAGTATTGCGGTTAATGTCTATTCCCCTTTGCTAGAGAGTGCCGCTCTATTTATCTGCATAGAAACGAGGATGCGAGGGAGATGATTGTCCGCGAAGAGAAACAGCGCTCACTCAACGATTGGCAGCAGTCTTGGGTCAATTGCACAAAGGGAAGGTGGACTGCGCCCCTCATCCCGGATGTGAGACCGTGGCTAAATCGAATGCATGGTGAGACTGACTTCTATCTGACCCAGCTTTTGGATGGGCATGGGTGTATTCAGTCTTACCAGCACAAGATTGGCAAGTTACGGTCCCCCGACTGTCGGTATTGCCCAGGAGAGGTAGTCAATGCCTGCCACATATTTTTGGCGTGCATAAAATGGGACAGGCTGCGAAGGGCCCCATATAGAGAGACGGGGGAGCTCACCCGGATAATAAAGTCGCGGTGATGCTCGAACGGATTGACAGTTGGGACCAGGTGGCACTTTATGTCCGGGTAGTCTTAAAAGATAAAAGGGACTCACAGCAACTGGGGGTGTTGGGGCTGGAGGATCGCTTGTCCAGCACTTCCCCTTCCCCTCTCCCCTCCTACTAGAACAGGGATTCCTCAGCTTGAAGGCGCCTCACGGCGTAACCAAACGAGACCTGGCCCGAAGTAATGTGTCAAACGGTTCCAGGCTGGGTTCTCAGGTTGACAGGGAGGTGTTTAGTGGGTAGGCCAGTCGCCTTCTTGCGAGCGTTGGAGTCCCACACTCTGTGCGTAAATGGGAATTCACCTCCCTACTACAAAAAAAAAGTCTATTC
The DNA here is from genome assembly GCA_963969285.1 of Odontomyia ornata. Lineage (NCBI taxonomy): Eukaryota > Metazoa > Arthropoda > Insecta > Diptera > Stratiomyidae > Odontomyia > Odontomyia ornata. The sequence continues at coordinate 89,832,709 of OZ017738.1, read as the reverse complement.
CCTAGGAAGACAGAGAGAGGATGATTCATGATGAAATGACGAGCGAGGTGGATGGTGATGGTCGTGCAGTCGGCGGAGTAGCGGAATCATCGGAAAGTGAGTATGGTACAAGCAGGGAGCAGGCGTTTTAGGAAACGACAGCGACAAGCAAGAAGTACAAAAGATACAAAAAGAGGGAGTGACCTTGAGATAAAAGAGTGGACCTTGATGAAACTCGAACTAGAGCTGATGCAACGAGAGTTGGAGCTGCAAAAGAGAGAGAACGAAAGTTTAAGGAAGGAGAATATGATGATACAACGGTGAAATGAGCAAAACTCGACGGCTGGTGTTAGTATAACGAGTGCCTCCTTTGCGAGTGTAGAAGATTCGCTACCCGAATTTTCAGCAACGGGTGTTTATTTCGGACTCTGGTTACAACAATTAAAAAACATCATCACAACGTACAAATTGGATGATAATAATGTGACGAAGATGATTGCTGGTAGATTGAGAGGTCGCACCGTAAAGTGGTTACATAGCAAGGTGGATATGATAACCACATCAGTCGATGAACTAATGAGTGAGATGAACACATTATTCAAAGATCGTTCGAGCAGACTAGTGGTGAAACGGCAGTTTGAAGATAGAATGTGGAATTTAGAAGAGACGTTCCAGGAATATTGCCACGACAAAATTATTCTAGCAACCAAAGTTATAATGAGTGATGACGAGCTGCTAGAATACAGGGCGCGTGCGGTATTTGAGGACAACTTGAGAGTAAAATTAATTAGCTTGCATTTTTAACAAAATTTAATGAAATTTCAGGAATTTTTTATGCAACGTTAAATTAATATATGGCTATAAAGTTAATCAATAAAATCGCCATTAGCAGCAATTACCTCTTCGATCCGGGTCCAGAAACGATTACATGCCCGAATTAAATGCTCCTTGTTCATATTGACCATAACGGCATTAATAGCAGTCTTCAGCGAAGAAGTGGTATTATGAGGACGCCAATTGGTCTCACGCTCAACTACGCCCCGCACGTAATAATCCAAAGGATTCTGCGGAGCTAGGTGGCTATAGGTTCGGTGTTATGTGGTCATGAAAATTTTCGGCCATCCAACATTGTGTTGGCATCGCTTTATGTGGAGCAGAGTTTTGTTGGAAAATGTTTGGTCTGCCTCCGCTTACATTGTCTATTCAGGGTTTCACTACCACCTCCAAAACCTCGATGTATGGAGCAGAGTTCACTCGAAGTTTTTTTTTTCTTTAAAAGCCGTCGGACTTTGCATAGTTGTGTGAGCAAACGCGTTTCGACTACTTTGAGTCATTTTCAGTGTCTAAAGGATGTGTTGAAGGGCACGACTTTATATAGTCGTAGGATGGGTTAAGCGGATGGGTAATTAGCGAATGGGTATTGGCGGATGGGTAATTAGCAAATGGGTAATTAGCGGATGGGTAATTAGCGGATGGGTAGTTAGTGGATGGGTAATGAGGTCAGGAAGTAAATTACTGAAGTGCTAAATTATACCAGGTAGAGGGATATTATGTTTTTTTTTTTGCTTGTTGGCTGTCCGTTTGTTCTGTTTCATCTCGTTTCCGTTTTCGTCTAAGAGTGTGGTCTAGGACTGAGAAAATTGCGTCGGAATCGGTAACAAGTTATTCGTAGATAATGTCACCGTCTGTCTTTCTATGTTTATAAATTTCAAGCCTTTCTAGTATGTCAAGTCTCGGTCCTTCGCTTTGTTTGTGTAGCAATTTCATGGAGTTTGTCATAGCGTCCGGCTCATGTGCGTGGTTTTGTAGGTGCGTCGCATAATTGGAGTCTACCTTGTTGTATAAGAAAGATCGTAAGTGCTCTTTGTATCTTGTCGTTAGTTTTCGTGTTGTCCTTCCTATATATAACATGTCGCAGTCCTTGCATATCAGTTTGTATATTCCGCTGTTTTCGTATATTGATGTGTCATTCAGTTTTGGTTTCAGTTTGTTTCCAATGTTGTTGTTCGTTTTGAATGTAGTTTGCATTTTGTATTTCCTAAGGAAGTTTGATAGTTTGTATGTCTCTTTGCCTACGTATGTTAACGATACCCAACGTTGCTCGTTCTTATGAGTTTCAGTCGGTTTGGCGTTCCTATTTTTGTTTGAACTGTGTGACAAGTTTGTCAATGTCGCATTGTTTGTGTTCATTAGTATTAGTTATTCCGTAAATATTGTTTAGTTCGTTGGAGTAGTTAGTAGGAGTCATGGGGATGGAGTGAAGCCTCTGTCCCATTGATCTGTACGCTGCTAGCTTATGTTTCATTACCCATTCGCTAATTACCCATCCGCTTAACCCATCCTACGACTATATAAAGTCGTTCCCTTCAACACATCCTTTAGACACTGAAGATGACTCAAAGGAGTCGAAACGCTTCTGCTTACACAACTAAGCAACGCCCGACAGCTTTTAAAGAAAAAAGAGAATTGGCCTGCGGATATCCAATAAACAAAATTATTGACTTCACTCGAAGTCCTTGAGTAAAAAAGTGTGGTGGCATAACATGTCCTTCGTTACTGACAACACCTAAAACCATAACAGTGGCTGGAAATTTGCTGTGCATAACAACAAGAACCTCCGTAGGATTTGTACATAGCCATCTGTCATTTCTGCGATTGGTCTTTTGATCTTGATCAAAATTTTTTTCGTCGGAAAAAAACCATAACGTTTTGGGCGCCTCGGGGTGTTTGATTTTGTTCAAAAGACGTTTTGATCGGAGAACTCTCTGTTCCCGTGTTCGTTCCGACACGAACTGTCCTCTGCGCATCACGTAAGACTTATACCGAAGGCCTTCGTGGACAGCTCTACGAATAAGGCCCTCAGAAACATGAAGCTCACTCGCAAGGACCCTCATTGATTTTGAAGGGTCCTCGTCTATGATCGCTTGCACTTGCTCTAAAGATTCTACAGATCGAGCAGTGTCAGAACGTTGTTCGTGGTTTTTGCGTTTTGCAACCGTTTCTGTATCGCCTCCTGATGCTTCCAATTCACGGCGAGCCTCATGCACGAATGAACGGGCGCAATTAAGAAAATTAGATATCTCTAAATCTGTATGGTTCGCAAATATAGCGACGATGACAGCATGTCTTTTCATTTCTTGAGTGATGTTGTAGTCCGCCATTTCTTATCTGAAAAGGAAAAAAAAATTCGCGAAGTTATAGTCATATTTATGCATGTCCTCAAATACCGTACGCACCCTATATATTGTTGAGGGAACTACTGATACGTCACTACGATATCAAGCGAGGATACTGCATTTCACAAATAAGGAGGATATTTTGGAGGCATTCGTGAATGTGTGACAGACACGGCCGGTATCCCAACGAGTGATCAAATCGGTCTCGTCAACATCACGACGACCAGCAGTGGGAGAGGAGATGCCAAGAGAAATACGATGCAATTGCTGCGTTCCACGTGTGTGGTGGAATGGGACATTTTGCGGCTACATGCTCGAAAAGAAATCCAACCAAATGAGTGCTGAGGATTGATGATGATGAGAGGGACGAATATGTAAGGAACTTTGCATTTAATTTAAAAACTATAAATTATCTTATGACATATGGTAAGGATCAGTGATAGATACCGGCAGTCCCATAAGCATGATTCAGAAGCAGTTTGTACCAGAGGCATTAGTATATAAGAAAAAATGTAGATACTATGGCACATCGTTTTCTGGGGCTCTGCTCTTATTTCAGGAGATTCATTTAGGATTTCTCAATTATTGCCGAACCACTATATAAGTTACTCCGTAAGGATGCTGAGTTTAATAAATTGGGAGAGGAACAGATACATTGTTTTGAGGGTTTAAAATTTATGATCCCAGAGACGAAGTAGAATTCCATTGTGACGCTAGTTAACTCGCCTTTGGGGCAACATTATTACAGAAGAAAACTTATGGGAAGTTTCATTCAGTGTTCTATTTTTTGAAGCGTACGACGGATCAAGAGTCGAAGTATCATAGTTTTGGATAGAAACGTTGGCTATTATATATGCATTAAAGAGACTTAGAATATATCTACAAGGGAGGAAACTTAAAATAAAAACTGATTGTAACTCGTTGATGCTGACATTGTATAAAAAAGATATTAACCCAAGAAAAGCCAGATGGGCCTTAGAGTTAGAGAATTATGATTATACAATAGAACAAGGAGAGGGGTCAAAAATAGGACATGTGGAAGCATTGAGTAGAATGACTACTATATAAATATTAGAGGAGAATACATTTGAGCGGTAAGTCAAAACAAAGATGAGAGTATTGTCCCGTGTTATGGGTTCGCGGCCAATAATTTTAATGTTCCGGGAAAGTGGAAACGCAATGTCTTTTAAATTAAATTAATAGAGTCTATTAAATTACTTAAAAATGCACAATAATCAATTTAACACTTTCACTTATTTTATTTTTCACTTAGTCTATAAATTCGTGATTCAACTGTCCACTAAAATCACTTCACAATCAACGAAAATCACTTTTCTATTACTCGAACAATATCGCTTTCCACACACTATCGCAGTTTTTATCGCGTTCGAATGAATGATCCCCCATTCATTCAGCTCGCCTTTATATAGGGTATCTAATCATTCAACTCAGTTCTCGTACATTGATGAATTAGCGGGAACATTCCAGCAGCGTAATGAATGGAGCAGTGACTCACTTTTAGATGTTGATCATGCTTGTTGAGTTCTCGGGGTTTCGAGTAAATTTGTTTTGTTGATGTTCTTAATGGTTGTGAAAACAATTGCGACAGTAGCTCGCAGAATTATTTATACATGGAACAGTATAATGAAAATAAAGAGTCAATTCGAAAATGAAGGTAGCGGTTTGTACGAAATGAGGGATGGGTTAATATATAAAAAAAATAAAGTTAGATATACTTTTCTACGTACCATGTAATATGGAGAGAAATATAATTCAAAAGCATCATGATGAAATGAGACACATGAGATTTGACAATGGGTACACGCTATAAGAGGAATGTACTGGTTTCCAGAAATGAGGGATAAGGTTAAAGAACATATCACCAACCTTTTAATATAGTTTACTCTTCAAAGAATGGGAAACATAAGCGTTTGTTGCACAACATCCCAAAGGGAGATTTTCCGTTTGAAACACTGCATGTTGACCATCTTGGGCCGTTGATACTAAAAAATGCTAAAAAGAAATATGTATTTTTGGTGATAGATACTTTCACTAAGTTTACTAAGCTATATACTCTTGACCACATCTACTAGGGAGGTATTGGGTTGCTTAAGAAGTTATTCCAATGCGTACAGTACACCAATCGCGATAGGGTCAGATAGAGGAAGTGCGTCTACTTCAAAAGAGTTTGTGGGTCATATAGAAGAATGCAACATAAAACACATGTAGAAAGCTACGGGTGCTCCTCAGGCAAACGGTCAAGTTGAAAGATTAAACAGGACTATTTCTCCGATGATAGCTAAAATGACTAGTGCAGGGACCAGGTTTTCGTTGGATTATGTGTTACCAGAGGTAGATTATGCTATGAGTAATACTGTTCACAGTAGTATGGGCACGTGTGCGAGTTAATTATTGTTTGGAATGCAACAAAAGGGAGTAACAATAGATTTTCTTAAAAAACAAACTGGAAAAAATTGAAGATAATACAAATGATAGAGATTTGATGAGACTGAGATCAGAAGCTACAAAGAAGATAGAGTAAAATCAGAATTTCAATAAAAGCGTTAAAGATAAGAGTAGAATTGAAAGGATATATAAGGCGGGAGGTTATGTAATGATAAAAAATTGAATGAGCACTCCAGGTGTTTGCAAGAAGTTGGTTCCCAAGTACAAAGGACCTATTCAGTGATGAAGGTTCTGCCGAACGATAGATACATTGTCGCACATAGAGAGAATTTGGAGTTAAGTCAGGTACCTTTCAGGGAAGTATAGGAAGTGGCGAATATGAAACCTTGACTAAGCAATAGTATAAGTTATTTAAACAATCGGGACGATGCTGAGTCAGGACGGCCGAATTGTGGCAATACTGATAACACAAATGAATGGGTAAATATAGCATTAGGAAATATAAATATGTAAGCCTAACATTAAGAAAAAAAAGAGACTGCCGGATAAAGATAAGTAAGAATGTGGACAGAACATAGTCCTCTGGTGTCGGTCATAACGTGTGTAGATGAAAAAATGTGTGCGTAGTAAAATAAACATTCGAAAGTGAATATCGTATTTTTCTGTTTTTAATTTAAAACTGCTGCTTATAGTACAATTTAGTGGATTGATAATTGTTATTTAAGCATATATTTTGAAATGAGTTAATTTATTAATGTTTGTTATCACTAATTAAGTTGGAGTAGTGAAAATGTATGTGTAGACAAATATGTATTAACGTACTTTCTGTTGACAAATCACCAATAACATTACTATTCTGCTTATAACCTTTTCACAAACAAAGTTCGATTTTATATGTATAAAATCGTTTCAAAAATCTCACTCAGTATAAATAATACCAGCGTGCACCAAAAAAATCTGGAAAAATTATGGGAGTACAAGAGCAATAAATACTACGAAAGTTAAAATTTCGTAAACTTTGTGTTGCGAACTTCAAGTCGCCTCTGTATCATCTCCACATTCAAACCTTGTTCTTTGTATATTAATGGCATATTAATTCTACCTTTCTTACCCTATTTTTAACTACAAAAAATAAAAAAATAATAAAAATCTTATCTTTCCCACTAACAACATTTCATTCATTACTTCCCATTAATAAAATTTCATTCGATACTGTTTCATTACCAAAACCTAATTCCTTCCTTCATACTAATTAATACTATTCATTATCTCCCGCCAACAAATTTTATACCAATGCCCATTAAGAAAAGTGGCCCAGTTGAAGTTGCGAATTGGGTGAATGGGAAATCGTCAGGAGGTGGCTCCGGTGGTAGTATCGTAGACTCTCAGCCCAAGGGTCCACTGGAATAACCCAGTTAAATTGCCCCCGAGGGTAGGAACACTCTTTTTGAATATCGGCAAAAGCAATTATTTCGCTGTGTATGACGATTTGCATGTAACCAAACGCTATCATGGTTATGCAAATCGCCATATACGCAAAATGGAAATGTTGTATTTGTCGATATGGAAAAGATGTGTGGATAACAGAATCGAAGAGTATTCAACTTCAATTACGTTGACTCGGTACGGCAGCGGGGATCGGGAAAAGAAAGGATTCTATTCTTGGTTTTTTGTTGTTTTGTAGACAAGATCGAAAAGGCGAAAATAAAAGTGGGGATACGAATTGGGAAACACATTAATGGTTAAATTGTGAAACAGATGAATTTTTCACTTGTGAAGGGTATGAATTTTTCCGTGAAAAAAGGAGTGAAAGACGAGGAAGAAAAAGAAGTTTTGTGGAGGAATCTAGTCGTTTTGGCTTTGCGCACATATTGTGAAAGTGGATATTGTAATATCTAATCCCTTTAAGCGGAGCAATAAAAACGGATATCACGTTTATCGGCAATATTTCTTGGTGCATGATCGCACAATGAAGACGGCCTTTGTGACTCCATCGTGCGAATGTCCCTAGTCCTTAGCCAAGTACCAAGTTGTGACAAATTCCGGTGGCTGCTCGTTACAGCTGGCAACCATCTACCTTGTGAAGTGAAATGAAAGTTGAGTATTGACCTGAATCTCGCTAAAGATTTGTTCCAGAACTCACTTGACAGAAGTGACAGTAGTGCTATGAAATAGAGATTATTCGCTGCGAATTTCGATTGGCATCCTAACTTGAAAGATATTGAATATTCACTTGTTGCTTGAAATAGTGAATTTTAATCGATCTATACAATATTGAACTCAAATTTCAAATTACTGGCAATCTGTGAAGGTGAAATCAGTGTTCTGCTGTCCTAAAACCTAAGGAGTGAAGCAATCTACTAAAAACTTTAAATCGCATTAGAACTTTTCCTATTATACTATAACCAGCAAATTCGTAATAGTAACTTTTCAGTTCCCCCCCCAGTAGCAGAGCGGTTGGCATCATCGGAAGGAGTGAGTAATTCTTTTATTTTAATTATTCTCTGTTATTATAGATTAAAATAAATTTTGAGTTTCTTTTTTTTGCGGTTATTAAAAGAAAATTGTTTTAGGATTTTTTGAAATTCTTGTCACTAACAAGGGAGTTTAATTTCCTTATAGCATTCAATTTAATATTTTTAAGTGATTTAATTCTTTTTATATTGCATTGCTTTGTTTCTTTCAATGAAATGGCCGTGTTATCTCACGTTGTGGCGATGTTAATTGACCGCCCTCAATTAACATCGCCACAACGTGAGATAACACGGCCATTGAATTTCTCGCGCAAAAGAGCCATTGTTTCGTTGGTTATGTGGTAAGTGTCACATTCCTGTTGGTCCATAACCTCAATTTCTGGCCACAAGAAGTCCGTTATCGTCTATGAATAGCGAACACGATTCACGGTAACTCCTTCACCGTCCTCATTTTCGATGACCGTCCTCATTTTCGAAGAAGTACGGCCCGCTGACGCCACCAGCCCATAAAACGCAACAGACAGTCATTCTTTGTAGGTGATTCGGCTTTTCAATAATCACTCGTGGATTCTCATTTGCCCAAATGCGGCGATTTTGCTTGTTAACGGCTCCACTGAGGCGAAAGTGTGCCTCGTCGCTGAAGATGATTTTCTTTGTATAGTCACCATTCCCTTCTGTCTGTTCAACCAACCATTCAGCGTATTGCCGACACTTGAAATGGTCAGTAGGTTTCAGTGCTTGAGTCAATTGAACCCTGTAAGCGTGTAAATTCAAATCTTTATTCAAAATTCGCATCAGTGATATTCATGAGATGTTCAATTGTTGGACACAATGACGAGTCAAGGTTGACGCCTCTTCTGCCACACTATCTCAAACAACAGCAATGTTTTCCGCAGAACGAACTAGATAAGCACTATGCAGAAATTCGCGCACAATTCTCTCGATTGTGGACACATTCGGTCGATTATGCTGACCAAAAAAATCACGAAGTGCACGAAATGCATTTTGATTGGAACGCCCATTTTCGTAAAAGGCTTCAACAACCTTAACGCCCTGCTAAATGGTGTATCTCTTCATGGTTGAGTTTGTCAAACATTGAGACAAAGAAATGTCAAATTAAGTTGATCGGAAAACTTGATTAAAAGGTGTGACTCATAATGAACATCGTGCATTATGGTTGGACCACTCTATATTAAAACACATAGTTTTTTTATTTCTCGAAATAGCCACCTTTGTTGACTCGCAATACGACTTAGCGCTATCCGGCCTTAGCATGCCACCCCGGGTTGCGCACACCCCTGCTACAACTCAATGCCTAGAACTGTGGTGACTTTCGTGGTTGCTACATTTGTTAGTACGATTTGTGAATTTTAAATTTTATTCAAAAAGTTAAATTTGGTTGGCTTAGTATAGATGCATATATTCTGGAAGTTTCATAATCAAACTTAAAACGACAAAGTTAGAGTCAATTGAAACTTTTACAATTACATCAACAATATATAATGCCGGGGAGTTAGCCGTTTCCAAGATCAACATCATCGCCGATAAAAATAGGATTAAGGGAAGATGGGCATCATATTTCATGAACCCCCATAATTCTCCGTACAGCTCTAGGACATCATAGATATATCCCCTAAGAGCTTCCATTGGTCCCACCATTTCTGGATGAAGCTTGTTCCACCATTAAGGTAATTGACGAAATTTCAATGGAACTCATTAAATAAATGTGCAATTTTTGACGAACCAGAGGTCTCAATGATTTTAAGACTACAGAAGCTGCAATGGGCTGGCCACGTAAATCGTATGGACGAACAACGGATACCCAAAAAGGTATTCACTGGGAGAATTGAAGATCCGAGGAAACGCTGGTCTGACTCAGTTGACGATGACAGTTCATGGTCCGAGACAGTTGGAGGCACTTTTTCCAGGAAGCAAAGGCCCGAGAGAGGCTGGAGTGCTACTTAGAAGAAGAACAGTTTCCAAGTAGGTTGCGAACTTCAACTTTGTTCAGATTTTCACGAAAATTTCCGGGCTTGTACTGTTGAAATGATACAGCAACGGCACATACAACGAGGTCAACAAAATACAGGCAAAATTGTGACAAATTTAAATACTGTCATTTGAAAGATTTTATAATTTTTTGAAGGATATTGTTTAATTTACTCATTTACAAAAACTTTTTGGTGGGAGTACTTTTTGCTACTTCCACTTGTTTGAATTGTATCAGCTAGTTTTGCATGCTATAGTGAAAGAGCTGAAAGAGATAGGATTTTCCTTTGAGCTTCGCTTAGAAACAGTAGTATCTGATTATCTTGAACGCATGTGTCGGCACTTGAGAAGGTGATATGATCAGTACCACGCTTTGGCCATGTGTCCGTCCACTCAGCTGTGATATGCTCTGATTTTTCACACCAGTTGTTGTAATCGAGCAGGTACGGTTGTGAACTCCGTCCAATAGGCGACATGCACACTGAAAAATATGCCAGCGCTAGTCCCGAATCGGATTCGCCCAGCGGTACAATGCCCCAGAAGGAAACAAAATTAATGACTACAGAATGCGCTGTCAGTGAAAAGCCCCAAGTGATACAAAACGAAATCGAGAGAACTTCAAGAACAGTGGAGTTCGATGTCACAAGAGCCCAAAATCAACATCAAACCAACACGAAACATCAATCATTGTGCGTTTTCAGAATATTTGGTCAGTTTTTTAATATATTTTTGCGCAAAGAATGCAAATTGAAAGAGTAACGGAGTGGGAAAAACAAACCGAAAAACGGATAGAAAGAATATGAACAAAAAAAAAAGAATAAGAATAGAAATACATGCCACACACAATAAACTAATGGAATGTATAAATCGTATAAAGCTTTGAAAGGAAGACGGTTATATCGCAAGGATGAAAATGATAAAGAATTTTGTGCTTTGTCTATTATAAGAATGGCAGAAACAATTGCGCAAGATCCTGATAAGTACTTTCGAGGACGTTATGATTGGTTTTACACTGGTGGCAATCTTGATCTGATTGAAAATGCTAACAACCATTATGTGATCCATGCAACCGGAAAGGAATTGCAGAACTTATGCGTATCAAATCAAATGATCACATTAGGTTGTCTAATGTGTTCCGAAAACGTTCAAAAATTTTAACAAAGGGAAATGGAAATCCCGAAATTTTAGAAATTCAATGTTTCAATGGGAAGAATGTTTCGGTGAGAAGACGAAATTTCATATCTTTATACACTTTTGAAGATAGTACTCTTAAATATCGTTTTCATCTCTACAACGGCTCATTACCGTTTATAAGTTCGACGAAGGCTGACAATTGTGGCAGTATAGTAACATCTGGTATGCAAAAAAACAGTCGCCATATGGGATTTAAATATTTCAGCGGTTAAACCGAAACAACTTCTATATTCATTACCAAAACCATCTAAAAACCCGATATTTAATTGTATTCGTTATATATAAAATAATATGTATGCTTTAATTGACGAGAAAAATCTTTGCTTTTTGGACCCACGTCAATCCACAGACGCTAATGCAAAAAGATATGAATTGCATTCTAAGTTGGAAATTCGTGAGATCAATACGATGGTTAGTCCAAGCAATTTCAAGGACTTACTCTATGTTGCATCTACACATAAACTACAAGCATTTGACAAACGATACTTAGGACGAAATTTAAAACCTGTTATAGATTGGACTCATCAATTGACAGGGTATCCCTTGATGCTTCGAACCAGTTTAGCTGAAAATGTGGAAAGAATTTTGCTCTCCAGCTATATGAATGGTGATGTTCGTTTGTGGGAAAATAATAGAGTGAGACTTGAGCCCTTTACAAACAACGATATAACAGGGGAGTCTGTTCTGAATCGCCGCACATGACGCACGAGAGAGTCTGCCGCGAAACATTGGGGGGTGATGGCGGAGTAGTGTACTTGAACGGTGAATTTGAGTGCAGTAAATAAAAATACATATTCAACGTTATTTGCAATTTGATATTGGGATATTCATTTAAAAAATTGATGGAATTGATAAAGTGCATCTGATTTATATTATGATAGGGTGAATGTTAGTGACTATAATATAGATACGAATCATTTCTACGTCTCCTTAGACTCTGACAGTTATGTGCACGTAAATAGCAATTTTCGGATTGTCTTGCGATAATTTTGTGTTTCGCGTGTTAAAACATGTCAAATAACCTGGGCGGAATTGATATATGTCGAGGTGTGGGAGAAGGTGGGTGACGAAAGTCAAGTGAGAACGACGTGTGTCAAAGGCAAACAGAGAAAAATGTGTTGAGAAAAAGAAAACAATAAACCAACCATAGATTTTTCTAGAATTAAAAGGAGTAGATACATAATAAAGTGAAAAACCAGAGCCCGGAAAGTTAGAGTGATTTTTAAATTCCTAATAGAGAGTGAGCTCATTGAAATGGCAGACATTTAGGTGATCATAAAATTTGAGAAGCATAAAAGAATAAACGGGAAAGTAATAGTTTTGATTGTGGGGTAAAGAGTCGCTATTTGGCTGCTATACAAAAGAGTTGTAAATCGATTCAGGAATTGAGTTGTATGCTCAGGGACTTATCGCTGAATACTATTTGCAATTTACGAAATTGTATCCCGGTCTCGGTAGTTTTTCTGGCCACAGAGTGTAAAGGAAAAGTAGCAGATGAACGAGATCATTGGCATGACACTCACCGACATCTTGATAACGATCTTGTGTTGTTGAAAAGTATTAGCTAGCTATAAGCTGGTGATTGCTGTTAGAAAGCCGAAATGGATTTAAACCGATAATGTGATAACGACACTTTATTTTGTCTTTTGTAAACTTTTTAGCTAATCGTGTTTAACTTGAAAGTTGATATATCTACCATATAAAAATAAAAATAAACATATTAATAATGCTATTAGAAGTGATGAAATTGCAAACTATGTCATATGTTGAATATAAAACGAATTGCAGGCCCCTGCATCGTCAACGAGCGCTCGTCGTCGGACAAGGGTTGTGAGTACCTTTATTTTATTTTTGTATTTTTCTATATTTGTTTTTTTTTTTAAATTAATATTTTTTCTATTTGTATCAAAAAAAGGGGAAATTTATTAAAAATATTATTATAAGAATATTAAATATATTATTTTGGAATTACTTATATTAATGTGTTGACTCAATTTAAAAATTGCTAAAATTTTAAATTATGTAAAGAAAAAAAAAGAAAGAAAGAAAAAGAAAGAAAGGGATATATTTATCATAAATATGGTGGAAATAAAATGAATTAATACCCAGTACCCTGCGGTCTTTCTATTACGTTTCTTTTGACCGGGTGTAGGATCCGGTACGGTGGCAGGCTCACACCATCAAACATGAGCCAGCCGCTGGGTATATATTAACTTCTTTGTTTCAGGTGACGGCGCGGGTTGAGTGCCCAAGCAGAGTGCCTCTTTATGGCATAGAGTTATGCAATCGAATTGTATAATTCTATGGCATAAATTGGTCATCGGGGTACTTTTCTTCTGATGGGAAGACTTATGCAAGTTAAGTTGTATGAGTTTTCCACTCAGAAAAGGAATACCTGGCCACTGCAACAAATATGGATATTAATCCAGTTGGGTGGGTGCGCAGGGGCTCCATCACTACCCGGTTGCCCTTCTCTCATTTGTGGACCATGAGCCTCTCCGGGTAAGGACGAGGTCACCCTGCTTCCACTTCTTTTTACTTGTTACTTTTGTTCTTTGAACAAGTCAGTTGTCCCTTGAGTAGTTACCTACACTTTTTGCGACGTCGGTCGCCTTGTTTTTGTTCGACCCCAAGAAATTCGTGAGTGCGAAATTTTTTGTAGTGGGCCCTTGTGCTGGGGGAATGAACCCGCCCCACGGCACCGCAATGCTAGCCTGCCAGCGCATTCACGCGTCCCAAGACAAGGGCATTCTCGGCAGATATATCCATCTTCTTCTGCCGAGACAGCAGACCATCGCTGCAGTCCTTTACGGACATTTTGAAACTTAATTATTCACTACACAGTGCGTATCATAACTGAACGAGATTGTAGTCCGTCTGAAGAATTAATCGAAAAAAGCTCATTTTCATCAATGGAACTCAAACCAGGGACCTTCGACTTACGCAGCAAGCACTCTGACTACTACACAACTTGAACTACAAGACTGGCAAGGCAGATTATCCAGGGTATTTCAATGACTCCGTTAATTCATTACAATGGTTAAAAAACCGACAACGGATGATTTCGAAAAGTAACTTATGCTGTTGAAGTCCTCAATTTAGGGCATTTTGCTCTTGGGCACATTTTTGAATTCATTTGCAACAAAATATTCTGGGCTATAAATTTACCTAATTTTTAAAGCAAAAAGTAAAAATAATCTGCCACTATCCCTGCCTATGCGCACAATTAAATGATATTCCTAATTAAGCATACATTTATTTCAATTTCTTCCCAAATCGAAATCCCAGGAAAAATTGAAAATTTAAAGATACTCGAAACAAATTGAACATAACATACGATAACAATCCATTACAACAAGTGCTAATTAAGATACTGAAACAATCCTTAGATAAATATCCAGACATGACAGGAAATGGATTGTGAAGAAGAACAAGACGACGACGAAGCAAATGTAGTAGCAATACTTGTATAGCCATTCTCTCTTATCGCGTGTTTAAGTTCAAGCTTCAGCAATATGCCAACCCATAATAATTAGTATTTAGTGACATGAAGCACGCGAACGTAATTCAAGTTCATGGGGCTTAATCAAATCAACGTACAAATTGCAATTAAATTTCTTAAGTACCTTCAATTGCAGGTTTTGAGTTTTGTTTACTGTTACAAAAGATGCAACGCATATGGAAATTATTTACACTCATGGTGGACTGCGGCATTGTACTAATAACATGAGACTATGCATGCTTGCATTTCACATACGTTAGTATGTATTTTAAACACAACAGAAAATTCGCTGAATTTCATATTTTTGCTTGAGCAAACTGCTCTGAAATGCTTGAATACTACTTCCAAGGACTGAATAGTTTAAGCTCAAAATTGAAGAATACTACAGAGAGATCGCAAGAATTTATTTTCATTTTCTTAAAGTTTGCACTCGTGAAGTTATCAGTAGTGTTAATCAGTATAATTAATTAACCATAAATCATGTTAATTAATTAACCATAAATCATGTTCAATCATTAAACCTTACTACAATTAACGTTTTAATGCAGAGCACGCAAGTTGTAATTGTAATTATTCATTTAATGCATCATTGATTAAATGCAAGTGCAACCGTGATGAATATTTTAATGAACAACACAAAAGAAAATGCATAACTAAAATATGCACAAGATGAGCCAATTGTTTTTTGTATGAACGAAAACTTGTTTAGAGTTTTGTAAAATAATATTATGAAATGCCTAATAAAATCACGACCTTTCTATTTGTCGCTCCGTTGGTCCCTCCAAGTTTTCGCACAAGCTATACCTGTATAAGCTCGAAACATGAAATTTTAAAAGTAGGTTAAAAGTGGTGCACTCTTTAAAGTTTCTCTTAAAAAATGTATTTTGTTTCATGTAGGGGGTGCCTTTTAAAAAAGAAATTGCCCAAAAGTTGTCTATATGTGTACCAAACAAAAGATCTGTAGTGGACTTGGATATAAAGACTGTCCTTAAGGGACTGCAACGGTGTCACGCTGCTTCAGCAATGTAGTATTGGTGCTCGTTGGAAATTTTGCAGGTAGACTAGCGTCTGTAGTATTTTGAGACGGGCTCTTTCCCCTAGCATAAAGTCACACTTCAAATTATTTCGAATACACAAGTTTGAGAGTAACTTTATAAATGCGCAAAAGGCCTGGGCTTGAATCAAAGAACATTTTCCTTCTTCCAACCTTTCACATTCACTTGCAGGCTTTTACACGATAAAACTTCCTCGCGAAGATGACTCAACCATACCTTCTGACTCCGGCCGGGGCGTTTTGGGTCCCGGGTCGCTCCGTCGGAGACGGGCGTGGGCGCCACTCCTCTACCCGCAAAGTTGTCCCCCCAAGCCTTGAGTCAAGCCGGAGTCTTCACTTTTAGGGAAGAAAGGAAATCACAAGCCTAGAGAAGGAGGACAACACACGTAACTACTCTCGCGACAATTCTGCACTCTACCTGTCCTAAATCCTAGTATAGAAATGACTCAAACAAGCATTTTTGAAATTTGTTTCGAGAATTTATTTAAAGTCAAATCGATAATGCAAGCAGAACAAAGGCCGAGAAAAAGGCTACAAACGAAAAGGGTAAATTGCTAATGTCCGCACTATGATAACGACAAATTTGAACAGAGGGAAGACTAATCGCAGTATTAGCATCACTCCCGGTAGAAAGAAGATTTACTGTTGTCGTAAGTATGTACTGGGGTGATGCAAGTACTGAGAGTAGCTTGTACATGATGCAAAATTATATGTATGTGTGTATGTGTATGAGGCTGGAACTATAAAAGTATTGGTCGCCGCTGCTTTGTCATGAGAAGACTGAACATCTTCCCCGCCATGAAAACTTCTGTTTTCATCCAATTATTCGATAGGCAATGGAGAAAGCTTCACGATGACCCGGTTGAAGATTCCCGAAGCTGTACGTACTGTAGCAACTCGAACCTTATCATGTTCACCGCGTGTCACATCGATAATTCTGGCGAGAGGGCACTTCATAGGTTGAAGATTTTCGTCTTTCATTAATATAAGTTGGTTAACCTTGGCATTGCTATTGACTGAGGTCCACTTAGATCGCGACTGCAATAGCTAAAGATAGTCGTTGCGCCATCGAGTCCAAAAGGATTGCTGGATGAAGGATGTTTTTCGAAAGTTGTCCAAGGAATCGAATTTAAGTTGTGTGATGATTGGTTCAGGTAAGCTTGTAATTTGTCGTCCAATCAAGAAATGTCCGGGTGTGAGGGCTTCCAAATCAGTTGGATCTGATGACATCTTCGTGACGGGTTGAGAATTAACGATCGTCTCCGCTTGATAGATAACCGTAAGTATTTGTTCGTGGGTTAGCGATGCATTGGCGACTGCTCTGGTAAGGTGAAATTTTGCCTTCTTCACCGCCGCCTCCAACAAGCCACCAAAATGTGAGGAGCGTGGTGGGTTGAAACATCATCCGATGCCTTCCAGAAGGCAAGCTTGCTGGACTTGGTCAATATGTGATTGAGTTGAGAAAAGTTTTCTTAACTCTCGCAACTGGTTATTGGCACTGATAAAATTAGTAGCGTTATCCATGTATAGCTTGTTCCATTTTCCCCTGCGAGCGAAGAATCGTTTAAGGCATAAAATGAATGCTACTGTCGATAAATCTGAAACGAGTTCAAAATGTACAGCCTTGGTAGCGAAAGATATAAAAACCGACAAGTAGCCTTTGATTGGAGATCCCCCTCGCAGTTGAGCTCGCATGAAAAACGTTCTACAAAAATCTACACCGGTAACAGCAAAGGGATGTGATACTCTCAGCCTATCCGATGGGAGGTTTCCCATTCTTTGCTGAAAGAAGCGAGGCTTCGCTCGAAAGCATATCGGGCACTGATGAATAACTCGTTTAGCCTCAGACTTTACGTTGATCAACCAAAACCTTTGCCGATAAATGTTTACCAAGTTATGGGAGCCAGCATGTGAGTTATTAACATGCAAGAAGGTTAACAATGCGTTTGTAAAGGGATGCGCTTGCGGAAGAAGCATTTGATAGCGCGCATCAAAGGATAGATCAGATTTCGTAATACTTCCACCGACTCGAATAACTCCATTTCCATCAAGGAAAGGACGTAGAGGTAAAATTCGACTTCTCGCATTTACGGATGCACCCTTAAGGAGGTCAGTATAGTCACGATTAAAATATACTCGTTGTATGCAACGAACGAGAACCGTGACTGCTCTTCTAACTCTGACACCGTAAAGTTTCGTAGCGCAAAGCTAGGTTTCGTTGAACTACGTGCTCGCAACCGCAATAATTTGAGATATCGATTAACGTATCCAAATACTCGAAGAGTTTTCCAGTATGAGTTAATATATTTTGTATCCTTAACTAGGCCTTCCACTGCATAAGACGACAAGACTGTGAAGTTCAGCTTGCGATGTTCTGGAACATCGATTTGATCTGGAACCTTTCCATGATATGGCCATTGTGATGACGATGCGGATAAAAAGCTTGGACCGTGCAGCCATAAGTTTGACCCTTGTAGACTTTCTGATTTAGCGCCTCGCGAGATCAATTCTGCCGAGTTATGCTGCGTTGGAATATAGCGCCATGTAGCGGATGTAACAGCCTGAATTTCGGACACACGATTGGCTACAAATGTGGACCAGTGGTACGAAGGTGCACTTAGCCAGGCTAACACGATTTGTGAGTCACTCCAACACACGACATCCATGAGGCCACGGGGGATAATCTTCGTAGCACGTTCTATGAGCTCGCAAAGTATTAGGGCTGCACAGAGCTCTAGATGCGGTATCGTAGTAGTTTTCAATGGAGCTATACGGAATTTCGAACAAAGCAGGTTCGTTGATACTTTCTTATCAGGAGTTTTACTTCGAATATATACACAAGCTCCATAAGCGCGTAGACTGGCATCAGCGAACCCTTGGATTTGAAGGCTGGAATTCGACAAACAAACATGTCGTGGGATGCTAAAGTTGTTGACCTTGGCCATATCCGAGCGAAAAGACTGCCATCTTGTTTGCATCTCGATGGGTAAGCTTTCGTCCCAATCAATATTAAGCTTCCACAACTCCTGTAGAAAGAGTTTGGCGGTAACAATCACTGGGCTGAGTAATCCCATGGATCGAAGAATCGAGCAGTTTCCGACAACACTATTCTTTTGGTCACAGAATCTCATATTTCCGGCGATTGATATGTAATCAGAAATTCATCGGCAGTTGGGTTCCAGGCTAGGCCAAGGGTTTTGATGAAATCCTTGCCATCTAGTCGAGTCATTACTTTCTTGTCATTTTCATCAACTTTTTCTAGCAACGATGGTTCATTTGATGCCCATTTTTTAAGGGGGAAGCCGCCTGATAGTAGAATATCGGTAACGTCGTTTCTGATCTTTGCAGCTTCATCCTAGTCATCACTTCCAGTCAATAAGTTATCGACATATGCATCCCGCTTGATAATCAATGCTCCTACTGGAAACTTACTACTAGCATCTTCTGCCGCTTGACGAATAGATTCTACTGCGTGATATTGAGCAGAACCAGTGCCATAAGTAACTGTTTTTAATCGATAGAGCTTCACACGATCATGACTTGAATTATGAAAAACTTTTAGTTGTAGGTCTCTATCACTGGGATGCACTATGACATGCCGATACATTTTTTCTATGTCAGCTGATATTACATAAAGATGGAAACGAAATCGATGTAAGATCGAAAATAGGTCATCTTGAACTGTGGGTCCTACCATTAGAATATCGTTTAAGGATACACCACAGGAGGATTTCGCAGAACCATCAAAGACTACGCGTAATTTAGTGCTGCTGCCATAATTCTTCACAACACAATGATGGGGGAGAACATAATGAGGTTTGTGTGACACACACTTTGAACCAATGACTTCTTCCATATGTCCCAACGATAAATATTGATTCATAAAATCGTAGTAATTGACGCGTAATTCACGGCATTTCTCAAGTTTTCTTTCAAGGCCATAAAATCGTTTTAATGCGATTTCGTATGTGTCACCAAGCACTGACGCATCTTGCCTCAAGGGTAATCTCACAACAAACCGACCGTTTGCATCACGAATTGTATTGACAGGGAAGTGTTCTTCACAAGCAATCTCCTCAGCTGACCTTTTGTCTATTTCACTATTACAGTGGTCTAGCTCCGAAAACTTAGCGACGATATTATTTAAATTTTGTTCGCACGGTTCACTGTTACTGTCGGCACTAATGTTTACACTGAGTGAGTTGTATGAATTACTGGATGGCCCCGAAACCACCCAGCCGAAAAGAGTTTTCTGCACGATAGGCCGATTAACACCTAAATCAATCTGTCCAACAGCAAGTAATTTGAAAAACAAGGCAGCACCAATCAAAACATCAACTTTCCGAGGTATGTCGAATTGAGGGTCCACTAGTGGAGTGTTCTTAGGAATATTCCAGACTGATGTTTTGATCCTTTGCAATGGCTGCAATCCGACGAAATTTGGTACGATGAAAAACTCTAGCAATGAACTGAAATCTTTTTGTAGTGATTGCACGGTGGCAACGGTTTTCGAAATACATCGAGATGTCATCATACAAATTCCGCTAATAGCCACATCAGTTTTTTCTCGTCGTAAATGAAGTTGCTGGGCGAGTCTCTCTGTCATGAAGTGCAACTGGGAGCCGCTGTCCAACATCGCTCGGCATTCGATTGAAGCTCCATCAGGTGATTTGGCTCTGATAATAGCAGTACCCAAAATAACGTTATTGGGTTGAGCATCTTTTTCCAGGCGGGACAATTGATGTCTAGATCTCGTTTGACCGATCAGCGACGAATGTTTGCCGGTTGTTGGAGTTTCAATTTCAGTCGACTGATGAGATCTTTGAGAGATGCCTGAATTCTTTACGTTACCGTGGAGTAGAGTATAATGGCTGCGGTTACATGTACCACACTTGCTCGATAAACAACTTTTCAATGAATGCCCCTTTCGAAGGCGATTGTAACACAAATTCAATTGCTTAGCTCTTTGGTAAATTTGATCGGGTGGCATGCTCTTTAACCCATTGCAGTCGAATAATGTGTGCCCGCTGCGTGAATCACAAAAATTGCACTTTGCTCTCGTATCACAGTTACTAGCAATAAAACTACTCCGCTTGGATTTATTGACGATTGAAAGAGGTTTGTTGTTGGATTTTGTTTCTTCTACAAATTCTAGCGCTGAGCATCGTAGATTCAAGAAATCAGTAAACTTTTCCCAAGTTGGAAATTGAGCGCTAGATTCTATGGATGATCGAGAAAAGCTGGTAATTAATTCTTGCCATTTGAGCTGGGACTCAGCATCAAGCTTTGATACGAGAATGTTCAACAAGAATCCATCTGCGATATTTTCCTTTGTACCGAGGCTCAGAAAACAGTGCATATGCTTGTTTATAGTATCAGTTATCTGACGAAATTCTTTAGTAGACGGATAACGAATGGATTGCACTTGCAGCAAGTCGTTGATATGCGAAGCGAAAATGTATGGCTTGTTGTCGAATCTCCTTTTTAAAAGCTCCTTTACCTCAGAATAATTTTCTTCGGTAAGCTCAATCCCCTCTATCACTGAAGCCGCTGTACCGGTTAGTGCAGAACGAAGATATTGAAATTTTTCCAAAGACGATAAGTGGGTATTGGAGTCGATTAATTTCTCAAACATCCCAAGAAAACCTAACCACTCATTGTACTAACCCGAAAACCTGGTCAAATTCAGTTTCTGCAAGTGAAGTCTGGTTGATGAGGTTTCGGAGGCAGCGGTCGAATTCCAAATGGCGGATGCATCGACTGCTTGCCTCGGGCGAAGCTTCTCGATAATTGATAGCAAATTAGCCTTGAGTTGGCAATAATTGTCTTTATATAAGTCCCGTTTCCCAGATGATGGCTCTCCTGCGTCTAAAACCTCGAGTTGGCACTGAACAGTTTCAAAGGTTTTGAACTGAATCTCAAGTAGACCAAGTTTGCTTTTGGCCTCGAAAACGGATATATTATCCACTTTGCCATCGAGAAAGGTTTTCATCCGAGTTTGCTGGGCCAAGATGACGCCACGTTGTATACGCAATTCCGATATTGCCTTTGCACATGAGGTGACCTTGGGGTCGAGTTTTGGATAATCGTCATCAGCCATTTTGCACAATTGAATTCACTGATAGCGCGATGAATTTTCACGAAAAGTTTCAAAGATGATCACGCAAATCACAAGGGGAAATGAAAACTATGCGATTACTGATAATTGTCAAGCAAAAAACGATGAGCGATAAATGCTTTAGATAATTAATTCCAAGAACGAAAACTGCATTGCGACAATTATCCGGCTCGATGGACCATGTAGAAATTTCAAGCGTTTTTGAAATTTGTTTCGAGAATTTATTTAAAGTTAAATCGATAATGCAAGCAGAACAAAGGCCGAGAAAAAGGCTACAAACAAAAAGGGTAAATTGCCAATGTCCGCACTATGATAACGACAAATTTGAACAGAGGGAAGACTAATCGCAGTATTAGCATCACTCCCCATAGAAAGAAGATTTACTGTTGTCGTAAGTATGTACTGGGGTGATGCCAGTACTGAGAGTAGCTTGTACATGATGCAAAATTATATGTATATGTGTATGAGGCTGGAACTATAAAAGTATTGCTCGCCGCTGCTTTGTCATGAGAAGACTGAATACCTAGTATACGTGGAATTAAGTTCCCTGTGAGCTGGAATTCGCACCAAACAAAGACCCATATATAGCCCAGTACTTGCAGATTATTGAGGTGGAAAATGAGCGCCTTGAAATTTCCTTAATCACTCCCGAATCAAGTATCACAGAGGGAAGAAATAAAAGTTCAGGCGATTCACTGGAAATTCACTTTTCATTATTATTTCACAAGTTAGTTTTGAAACAAACGCAAAGAATATTTTTCTGTTTTTTTATTACACTACCACGGTAAATCATTCTCAAGAAATTTTTCCTTAATTCTAAAACTATATTTTCCTAACTTGACTATATCGACGACGGGGACCCCCGGTAAATTTTTTGCCTCGTTCGTGTCCCGTTGCACGATGAAAGTATATTCTGATTCCTCGAAGCGTGTCCTTGGCGGCCCGATATTTTTGTTTGTCGTCTTCGCGGAAGAATTCCTGGCGTTGTCCTTTTGATGGGAGTCACGGCTTACACTCGAGTTCCAAAAAATAATCCAGTCACCAACTTGAGAATCCCTAACTGGGATGACTTCCTTCGCTCGATGGCGTGACCTTCCCACACGGAGTCCAAAACGAGAAAGAGCCCCTTTGCTCACGATCCTCGCCTTGGATGGAATTTCTTCGCCCCGTTGAAATACCCTTCGGTGAAGTTGGCCGCGACTTCTTGGACTCATGGATTCTAGTACTATCATTGCGTCTTGGAGCTCCAGATATCCGTGGCTCGAACCTTCTTTGCTGTAAGTTGTTTCCCTGTGATTTTTAAATTAGTTTTGCTTATTTTCGATGCTGGTGGCCGTGCCTGATTGAGACTTCAAGTGTCTTCCGGTTGTTTTATGTTTATTTTCTCCAGCAGTAGATGTTATTGGTCGCGGGAAGATGTAAACTTGCTACGTAAACGTCCATATGATCACAAATTACACATTTTGATTACCGGTGGCAGTCACAGCAACGTCTACATTTCGAGTAGCTTCATTAAGTTTCGCCGCACGAAAAACGTCCATGCTGGCCTGAAGAGCGTAGGTAGGGTCAATTTCAGAAATATACATGGTGCATTCCAATCCTTCCAATACTTGTGCGCATCCTTTCCCAACTTTACCATATCCGCAAATGACTGTTTGCTTCCCGCCAGACATAACTTTTGTTGAACGCTTTCCCCTATCAATAATAGACTCTTTGCAGCTTTACCAACTATCAAATTTTGTTTTGGTGACGGAATCTAATACATTCATTACTGGGACTGTTAACTTCTCAGATTCTGATAGCTGGTGCACTCTATGTATCCCAGTGATGCTTCCCTCTATCATGTCTTTAAACATTATAAACGTGGCTGCATATTTCTTCAGCATTAACTGTGTTGCATCGCCTCCGTCATCCAATATCATATTTGGTAGCCCATTTTCAGCATTTAAACAATGATCGTTACACCACCAAAAATCTCCTTCGGTCTCACCACGCCATGCGAATATCGAATAATCTGCTTCAACCAATGCCGCAGCAACTTCATTCTGTGTCGAGTATTTATTACAGGCCGCCCATCGAATCGTTGCATCTAATTCAACCAAAGTCTCGATTGAAACTGCCGTATGCGCATTGATATGTGTACCGCAAACGATACGTGCATTTTTCAACGTTCGGTCTTCGGAGGTAAACTTTCTTAGAACCATTATCTATCTTCCTAGCTTACATACTATGTTTACTCTTAGTATTAATAATGATTACAACATATTTCTATTTACAAAGTTTCCCATAATACTTCGCTCGGGTGATTCAGGTAAACTTGTTGCAAAGGCAAGTGCTGGGGTCTGGTAGGAATTTTCCCGTGACAAGGCTATTAGTCATGCGTTCTCTTCTTTGACAAGATTGTGATCCAGGATCAGAGGTTGGACATCCTGGTGGGGTCGGTGCCCCCTCGCACCCATCCGACCTGGGCCTAAGGTCCCGATGTTATGAATATGCATGCGTGGATCCTCCATTTGGGCGATAGTCCCTACAACAACAAAAAAACTAGAGCCCCATGACTGAACTAAAGTAGAGCGTCCATACTGTTAGCAGCAAATTTAAATTAAAACAGAAAAACGATATTCACTTTCGAATGTTTGTTATATTACGCACACAATTTTTGTCTATACACTATATGACCGACACCAGAAAACTGAGTTCTATCAACATTCTTTCTTTTTTTTCTTAATGCTACGTTTTACAGATTCACATCTATATTTTCTAATGCTATATTTACACATTCATTTATGTTATCAGTATTGCCACAATTCGACCGTCCTGATGCACAACTGTCCCGATTGTTTAAAGAACTTATACTATTGCTTAGCCAAGGTTTCATATTCGCCGCTTTCCATACTCCCCTGTAAGGTATCTGACTTAACTGCAAATTCTCTGTATCTGCGACAACATATCTATCGTTCGGTAGAACCTTCATCACTGAATAGGTCCTTTGTACTTGGGTACCAACTTGTTACAAACACCTGGAGTGCTTATACATTTTTTTATCATTACATAATCTCCCTCGTTATATACCCTTTCGATTCTACTCTTATCTTTAATGCTTTTATTGAAATCCTGATTTTTCTCTATCTTCTTTGTAGCTTCTGATCTCAATCTCATCAAATCCCTATCTTCTGTATTATCTTCAATTTTTTCCAGTTTTTCTTTAAGAAAATCAATTAGTAATCCCTTTTGTTGTACTCCTAACAATAATTGATTCGCACACGTGCCCGTACTCCTGTGAACAGAATCATTCATCGCATAATCTACCTCTGGTAACAAATAATTCATCGAAAACGTTGATCCTGCACTTGTCATTTTAGCTTTCATCGGAGAAATCCTGTTTAATCTTTCAAATTGACCATTTGCCTGCAGAGAATCCGTAGCTATCTACATGAGTTTTATGTTACATTCTTCCATATAACCTACAAACTCTTTTATCGCTTACACCAGATATAACGCTACTTTTTGGGTTGTCGAAAAAACAAGTTTTTATATGAGAGCAAAAGTAACGAGCCTGAATTATAATACTCAAATTTGCCGCCCGAATTGTAGCGCTATGAGTGAGTATACAGTATACGTGTGTAGGGTAACTATCATACTTTCTCTTTCTTGTTTGCCGAGTGACGCGCGGCGCGCGTGTTTTCTGTCGTTTTTTCCACTGCGTCATTGAGCGTTAAGAGTGTCCATACACTTTCCGCACGTCTAATATACACACGAAAATATAAATACAGGCGTGAATTTATCTTCAAATAAAATGTGTGACGGACGACATCGCTTGAGTGGTTCCGAATATCGTAAACAAACTGCGAAAAGAAAATCCAAAGATGATGAGGTTATAGCAAACACTCGTAAACTTTCCGCCTATTTTACCACCAATCAAACTGCTGCATCAGACATTTCGAATACAGCAGCAACAAGCGAACTTTCTGATCTACAAACATCAAATTCCGCAGGTGAGTTGTAAATTCTATGTTTACATGGTTCTCTAATTTATTGTTTGTTACTTTCTGCGCTGTCATAGTAATATTTATATTCGTTATTCTCGACGAAAATTTCACTTTATTTAAATACAACACATATGAAATTCAAAATTATGGAACTGACTGAAAATTATAAATGATGACAGATGTTTCGACAAAATCAAACGAATTTGATGATGGAGAAAAAAAAACCATGTAGCGATGGCGAAGTAAAGGAACCAGAAAAGGAACTTGGTTTTAATTTCTCAACATTACAAGATGAGATTGGTGATCAAGAAACGTCCGGGGGAGCGTCCACAGAACCTAGGAAACCAACAGAGTTCGACGGAAAAAAGTTTGAAATCAGCAATGACCCTGCAGAATGGGTGATAAACGACTCATTTCGTGATCATATCGCTAAACATAATTACACTCAAAATAAGCATCTCGATTTTACGCATTCGAAAAGGGTAAATAATGATGTCGTGCGATATTTAAGTTCATCATTGTTCGAGAGAACACTTTTAAATGGCGAAAAAACTCCACGTGTCTGGTTAGTATATTCTGAAAGCAAAGGATCCGTATATTGTGCTCCATGTTTTCTTTTTGACGTCGAATCATCTTTTGCCGACAAAGATGGATTTAGCGATTGGAAAAACGCAGTCGTAAGAATTAGTAAGCACGAAAATTCGGAGAAACATCAAAGTTGCTTGAAAGCTTTTAAAGATGGGGTGACTGCTTTGGGTAGAATTGACAAAGCTCTAACAGCAGAATATGATAAAGAAGTAGCCTACTGGTGAAATGTTTTGAAACGAGTTGTCGCCGTAATTAAGGGTTTAGCTTCGCGTGGATTGCCTTTTAGAGGGCTCGACGAAAAATTTGGTTTTCTTCACAACGGAAATTACTTGATGTCTTTAGAGTTGATAGCTGAATTTGATCCATTTTTAGCTGATCATATTTCTAGATAAAGGCATAAGTAGTACTAGTTATCTGACAAATACCATCTGCGAGGAGTTCATCCAAATCTTGGCTAACAAGGTGTTAGATGTAATTATACGAGAAGTCAATTGTGCGAAATACTACTCAATTATTGTCGATTCCACACCTGACATTTCACATGTCGATCAACTGTGTTTCATACTGCGATACGTGAAGAATAACGGTATGCTCGTAGAGCGCTTTGTGACATTTTTACAAAATGTAGGCCACAAGGCTGCTAATATGGATGATGCTGTAAGTTCAACGCTGGAAACTCTGCGATTGAAATCAAAAATTGTCGGGGTCAGTCATATGATACGGCACGGAATATGTCAGGGATATATGCGGGGCTTCGACAGTTGATTAAAAATCGCAACAAATATGCCGAATACGTTCCTTGTGCTGCACATTCTCTAAATTTGGTTGGCACTCATGCGGTTGAAAGCTGTTCAATAGCTGCCGATTACTTCAACGATCTTCAGAGTTTATATAGATTTTTCACAGCATCTACAAGTCGCTGGGAAATTCTTCAGAATTGCTGCGCAAAATCTCAGAGGATAACTGTCAAATTACTTTCAATAACACGTTGGTTAGCTCGCAATGACGCCGTGTGTACACTTGATCAGTTTTACCCTGAAATACTTCAGGCTTTGTATCTCATAGAAAACGATCTTTCACAAAAAGCTATAACTCGGATTGAAGCCAAAGGGATCCGAGAACGTTTGGAATCATTGGAGACAGCTTTTATGCAATGTTTGAGGGTTTTTTACACCCGAGATTCAATTCTGTGAGCAAAAAATTGTAGTCCACTCAAACTCACCTTAGTGAAATAGTTCAGTTGTATAAAGCCCGGCGTAAATACATGTAAAAATAATCTTCGTAACTATACGTCACAGACTTGTTTATAAAACGTTAATGATATAAAGAGTAACTACAGTATCTATTGTGAAAACGATG
Organism: Odontomyia ornata; assembly: GCA_963969285.1. NCBI lineage: Eukaryota > Metazoa > Arthropoda > Insecta > Diptera > Stratiomyidae > Odontomyia > Odontomyia ornata. The sequence goes on along the minus strand of OZ017738.1, from coordinate 89,804,881 downwards.
AGAAAAAATCAAAATGAATAAATGATGTTACGTACAGTAGTAATAATAATCTTCATGAACCTGAACTTATTTATCGTAACTAACCTGAAATGTATTATATTCTGGAATATACACATCTCACATACCGTATACTTATATACTATTCTACTTACACTAGATATAACGCTACTTTTTCGAAAAAATGATGACCAAAAAAAAAGCTAATCAACTTTTTCTGGAAATGGCGGCACTTTTCTGCATCTGCCTAGGGCGGCGAACTATCTCAATCCACCACTGCCGCTAAATTCTGCTCAAATGTATTCTCCTCTAATAAATATTTATATACTAGTCATTCTATCAATGCATCCACGTGTCCCATTTTCGACCCCTCTCTATGTTCTATTGTATAATCATAGTTCTTTAACTCTAAGGCGCATCTGGCTATTCTCGGGTTAATATCTTTTTTATTCAATGTCAGCGTCAACAGTTACAATCAGTTATAAGTTTAAATGTTCTTCCTTGTATATATATTCTAAATCTCTTTAATGCATATATTATAGCCAACGTTTCCAATTCAAAACTATGATACTTCGATACTTGATCCGTCGTACGCTTCGAAAAATCTAAAACTGGATGAAACTTCCCATCAGTGTTCTTCTGTACCAATATTGCCCCAAAACCGAGTGAATTAGCGTCACAATGCAGTTCTATTTCATCTCTGGGACCATAAATCACTGAAATGGGTGAATCTATTAATTTTGATTTTAAATTCTCAAAACAATGTAAACGTAGCATCCTAACGAAGTAACCTTTATAGTGGTTTGGCAATAATTGAGAAATTCTTCATGAATCTCCTGAAATTAGTGCAGAGTTCCAGAAAACTATGCACTCCTTTGGAAAATTCCTTACTGCTTCCATGCCTTTCTCATCTAGTCTTACTTCCTCTCCAGAAATAATATATCCTAAGTATTGGACGTAAGATTTTAAAAACCAATACTTATATAACCGCAATTCCAATTTACTTTGAACTAACCTATCAAAAACTTCTACCAATATACTTAAATGTTCTTCAATGTCATCTGTTGCGATCATTATGTCATCAAAGTATATCGATATTTTCTTAGCTCTTATGAGATCATAAAAAACATCATTGATATATCTCTGAAACGTTGACGGCGTACTTCTAAGCCCAAAAGGCATTTTTGTAAACTCATATTGCCCTAATAGAGTCACAAATGACGTAAACTCAACTGATTCCTCACTCATTACTACATGGTAAAGTGTTCTATCTAAATCTATCACTGAAAATATCTTTTTATTAACTAGTTGGTAAAGTAAATCATTTATAAGACGAATAGGGTCATCACCTATTAATGTTACCTTATTCAAAACCCTATAGTCGACACATAAGCGGATGCCCCCCGTTTTCTTCCTTACTAACACAGTCGGCGATGCATACTCCGACTTGCTAACTTTTATAACTCCTGCATTAATTAAATCGTCTATGTTCACTTGCAATTACACTTTTTCACTTTATGATAACACTCTAGGTGAGCATTGGAATGGCTTTTCATCAGTCAACCTCAACTTCATTTCATACCTAATCTTCAAAAATTCAGGGCGTGTACAATACAAATAATGATCCTCAAACAACTTTACAAGCCTTCTTTTAGTATCTGAATTCATCTTTTCACTGACAACTATTTCATCGTCTATCTCAATTTCAATATTCATCAAATCTTTACACTCATTATATAGCTCTTTTGTACCATCTTTCTTGTCTAACTTATCTGTCAATTTCATCAGTCTATAATATTCAAAGAACTTTTATTAATTACAAAGTATTTAAATTGTACTTTTTCCTTATATACTAACGCCTCTGGTACAAACTGCTTCTGAACCATGCTTATGGGACTGCCGGTATGCAAAGTTCCTTACGTATTCGTCCCTCTCAGCATCATCAATCCTCAGCACTCATTTTTTTGGCTTTCTTTTCGAGCATGCAGCCGCAACATGTTCCATTTCACTACACAGGTGGCACGCACCAATTGCTCGCTTTTCCTTTCGACGCTCATTTGCCATATGCCCCGTCGCGCTGCAGTTATAGCATCGTATTTCTCTCGTCACCTCCTTTCCCACTGCTGGTCGTCGTGATGTTGACGGGACAGACTTGGTCACTCGTTGGGGTCCCGGCCATGTCTGTCGCACATTCACGAATGCCTCCAAAATATCCTCCTTATTTGTGAAACGCAGCATCCTCGTTTGATGTCGTAGTGCCGTATCAGTAATTATCTCAACAATATATTCCAGCACCTCGTCATCACTCATCATAACATTGTTTGCTAGAATAATTTTGTCGTGGGAATATTCCTGCGACGTCTCTTCCGGACTCCACATCCTATCTTCAAACTGCCGTTTCGCCACTAGTGTGCTCGTACGATCTTTGAATACCGTGCTCATCTCACTCATCAGCTCATTCCCTGGTGTGGTTATCATATCCACCTTGTTATGTAACCAATTCAAAGCGCGACCACTCAATCGACCAGCAATTAACGTCCTCACATTATTATCATCCAATTTTTACGTTGTGAGAATGTTCATCCTCACCCGTTGCTGAAAATTCGGGTAGAAAATCTTTTACACTCGCAAAGGGGGCGCTCGTCATACTAACACCAGACGTCGGGTTTTGCTCACTTGACCGTTGCATCATCATATTCTCCTTCCTTTAGCACTCGTTCTCTCTCCTTTGCAACTCCAACTCTTGTTTCATCAGCTCTAGTTCGTCACTTCCTCTTTTTATATCTTCTGTATGGCGTGTCCGCTCGCCGCTCCGATGAATTCGCTACTCCACTGACTTTATCACCACCATCCACCTCGCTCGTCATTTCATCATGAATCGGACTCTCTATGTCTTCCTGGGGAATATACATATACATACATTAACCGCAACACTAGCTCACTCTTATTTCCTGTCGTTTTCTGCGCTGCTTTCTCCAAGCATGACTTTAATTGCGCTGCAGTCAACTTCTTCAATTTATCCGAACCAGACATTATTTGCGATTTTTTTTCCCGATCAATCACTTTTATTTGTTAGTTTATTGTTTTCCGATTGATCACCCACTTTTTATTGTTCATTTCACTTTTCATTCGTTTACTCTTTTGTTTTTTCTGTCCTCGTTTTATCTTCTCTTTTGATCACTCATTTTTTAATATGTTTTCTCACAATTAATACACGCCAGTCCTGATTACGTACACAATCGAGTGCTGCAAGACACGATCCCACTTCTGATATTGTAAGTAGCAGTTTTAAATTAAAACAGAAAAACGATATTCACTTTCGAATGTTTATTTTACCACGCACACAATTTTTCGTCTACACACTGTATGAACGACACCAGAAGATTAAGTCTCTTTCTTTCTTTTTCTTAATGCTTGGTTTACATATTCATATTTCCTAATACTATATTTGCCCAATCGAAGTAGATCGGGATAAAACAAGGAAGGAAGAGGCACTTGATGGGCGTGGAGCACCAGATCACGGGTTCCAGACGGTGCTTACAAAAGGAGCGAAGAAAGCCGCAAACAAACTCCTTCAAAAAAAACCAGAAAGTAAAGTTCACACGAACCTGATGCAAAACAGGAGAGGCAGTAGCCCCGACGAAGACCCCGGCAGCAGGCACTGCCCGTAAAGCCCCAAGATGGCCGATCCTACGCGGAGGTACTGCGGGACATCAGGGGAAACGTAAGGCCCGAAGACAACAATACTACCATTAAAGTAGTACGACCAACGCGGTCGGGCCACATACTGGTCGAATTTGGAGCAGAGGCCGGCAATAAAGAAGCGTTCTGTGACGCAGTAAAGAAAGTCCTCGGCAAAAGCGCAACTATAGCCCCGCTTGAGCCGATGGCAACGATCGAAATAAGAGACATAACCTGCGTCACGGATCTGGCCGAGTTAGAAGAGGCCATCAAAAGGGAGTTACTTAGCGTGGGAAGGATCAAAGCGCGACTGACACCAGAAAACAACAGGCGACAACGCATGGCCATAGTTGATTTGACCGAAACGGACGCCGAACAATTCCTGAACCAGGGCAAAGTACGAATGAGGTGGGATATCTGTAGGATACGGCAAAGAGTAACGCCTCTTCAATGCTTCAAACGCCCTGGTTATGGTCACACCACACAAGTATGCAAAGGACCCGATAGGAGTTCCTTATGTTACAAACGTGGCGAAATAGGACATAAAAGAAAAGAGTGTACGAAAGAGGCACACTGTATTCTTTGCAAGGATGCTGATCCAAAACTTGATGTTGGACACGTCTTGGGGTCAGGAAAATTCCGGGTGTTCCAGGAAGCCCTAGCCAAGGCAAAATCAGAACTCCGATGACCCGCATCCTGCAGGTAAGCCTACACCGCAGTTCAACTGCCCAAAATCTGCTTGAGCAGTTTGCGACGGACATGAAAGCCAACTTCTTGCTGCTGAGTGAGCAAAACCATAATAAAAGTCCTGCATTATGGTATCCGGATGAAACTGGTACTGCCGCCATCTGGGTTCGGAACAGTGACTTTCAAGCGGAGAGTTGTGGATGGGGGAATGGTTTCATGTGGGTTCGGTGCTCACCTTCTTTAGTGTGTACCTAACGCCTAACGAATCGATATAATCTTTCCAAGCCAAGCTTAATGCTTTGGAGGGCACTGTCCCGAACGCAGAGGGTGAAGTGCTCATTGGGGGCGACTTCAACGCTAAAGTAATCGAATGGGGCATGCCTCAGACGGATCCGCGGGGAAAACGAATCCTGGAAATGGTGGCCAGGACGGCCCTCGTCGTACTAAACTCCGGAAATACGCCGACTTTCCACCGTATTGGCTGTGAGGGAACCATACCGGACGTGACATTCGCCTCAGTGTCCTTAGTACGGAGGATACACAACTGGTAAGTATTAGAAGACTACTCAGCCAGTGATCATCAGTGCATTCTCTTTGAGATAAGTGATGCTGTCTCCCGACATCCGTACTCTCGGCTTTCTACAACTGGATGAAACACTGGAATGATGGACGTCGAGAGGCTCGTCAAGGTGCTCACAGCAGGCGAGCCGCTGCAGAGAGCTCCGGAGGAGATGGTAGACCTGGCAGCTCCAGACGTGGTGAACTCTACTATGAGCATCATTACGACTGCTTGCTGCGCTTCTATGCCTCGTGGAAGGCCCTGGCACGGCAAGCCCCCAGTGGTCAACTGAAATCGCTGAAAAGCGGAGGGAGTGTCACAAGCTTCGACGTGAGGCTCAACGGGCGCGAAACCGTGACGAGGCATGCAACCAGGTGGCAGCATCTAAGTCCGCCAGGAAATGCCTTCGCAAACTGATTAACAGCAGCAAGGCTTGCTGATGTCAAGACCTAGTGGATAATGTGAACAAAAATCCGTGGGGCCTTGGCTACAAGCTGGTCATGCGGAAGCTTGGTGCCCTACGGAAACCTTGTATACATGACGCGGAAAAGATGGACGCGATAGTGCGGGGACTCTTCCCCACCCATCCCGTCCATGTTGACGCTGTCCATGGTGAAACAGCAGTCGAGTGCCCACTCTTCACACAGCTGGAACTGGAGGAGGCAGTCTTCTCATTGAAAGTGAGGAAGGCTCCAGGTCCAGATGGTGTTCCAGCTGAGGTGTTGCGGCTCGTCTATCACCATTGTCCTGACTTGCTGCTCAGCACATTCAACGCTTGCCTACGGGACGGGATTTTCCCGGTTTGATGGAAGGTGTCGAGGCTCGTGCTGATCAGAAAGGGGAAGAGAAATCCCGAATCGCCGTCTGCATACCACCCGTTATGCATGCTAGACACGGCTTGGAAAGTGCTAAGGAAACTCATCAAGGGAAGACTCACTGAAGCAATTCGTGCTGCTGTGGACGTATCTCCTCGGCAGTACGGCTTTAGAGCAGGACGTTCTACCATTGATGCGATTGCAGAGGTGGTGAACGCGGTCCAAAGGGCAGAGGCATATAGTCGCACCAAACGACGGATAGTCCAGTTGGCTACACTCGACGTCAGGAATGCCTTCAACTCCGCTAGATGGGTGGATGTTCTGGATCCAGAATATCTAGTGCGGCTTTTGAGGAACTACCTAAAGGACCGAAGCCTGCTCTACGTCACGACACAGGACCAATTAAGGATGGAAATTACATCGGGTGTTGCCAAGGGATCTATCCTTGGTCCGGACCTGTGGAACGTGTCTTACGACGCGCTACTGAGACTTGAGATGCCAGATGAGTCGCGCTTGGTCAGCTTCGTGGATGATGCTGCGGCTCTGGTCGCTGGACGCACCGTTGAACAGTTTAGCACTGGAGAAAACCGAAGTGATCATCTTGACAAAAAAGAGAATCCCTAAAGTAAGGATGATCAGTATTGGAGATATACAAATCGAATGCCAGCCAGCAGTGAAGTACCTGGGGCTACTGATGGACTTGAAGATGAGTTTCTCTGAGCAAACCAGGGCAAGGGCTGAGAAGGCTCCTTCGGGAGTATCGGCTCTGAGCCGACTTATGGCCAACGTAGGGGAACCCAGCCCATGAAGAAGACGCCTCTTTTTTTGTGGTAGGGAGGTGTATGCTATTTATGCACAGAGCGTGGGACTCCCACGCGCGACTGGACTACCCACTAAACACCTCCCCTGTCAACCTGAGAGCCGTTTGACACATTACTTCGGGCCAGGTCTCGTTTTGTTACGCCGTGGGGCGCCTTCAAGCTGGGGAGTCCCTTTCCTAGCGGGAGGGGAGACGGGAAGAGGAAATGCCAGAAGAGCGCCTCTTGATGAGTGCTGTATGGTCAGTGCTACTGTACGGAGCAGAAGTATGGGGCGACGCTCTCAGCAACGAGGTATACCGAAAACGTTTGGCACAGGTACAGGGAAGAGGAGCATTGAGAATTGCATCTTCGTATCCAACAGTCTCCGACTCGGCGGTGAGAGCTATTGCAGGCGTGATACCTGTTGCCCTCCTTGCTAGAGTGCGCCGCGCTATTTACCTGCGCCAAAACGAGGATGCGAGGGAGATGGTTAACTGCGAGGAGAGACAGCGCTCGCTCAACGATTGGCAGCAGTCTTGGGTGAATTGCACGACGAGAAGGTGAACTGCGCACCTCATCCTAGATGTGAGACGGTGGCTAAATCGAAGGCATGGTGGGACTGACTTCTATCTGACCCAGCTTTTGAGCGGGCATGGGTGTTTTCAGTTTTACTTGCACAAGGTCAGTAAGTCACGGTCCCCCGATTGTCGCTTTTGCCCAGGAGAGGAGGACAATGCCTGTCACACATTTTTTGCGTGTACAAAATGGGTCAGGCTGCGAAAGGAACTCTGCAGGGGGACAGGAGAGCTCACCCCGGATAATATAGTTGCGGTGATGCTCGAATCGGTTGACAAATCGAACCAGGTGGCACATTATGCTCGGGGAGTCCTAAAATATAAAAGGGACTCACAACAACCGGGGGCGCTGGGGCTGGGGGATCACTTTTCTGGCACTACCTCTTCGCCTCTCCCCTCCCGCGAGGAAAGGGACTCACCAGCTTGGAGGCACCTCACGGCGTAACAAAACGAGACCTGTCCCGAAGTAATTTGTCAAACGGTTCCAGGCTGGGTTCTCAAATTGGAAGAGGAGGTGTTCAGTGGGTAGTCCAGTCGCGCATGGGAGTCCCACACTCTGTGCATAAACAGCATTCACCTTCCTACCACAAAAAATGCTATATTTACACATCCATGTATATTATCAGTATTACCATAATACCAACGTTGCGAGTCCCATACTGGCTTGTGACTAAAACAAAAGAAGAGAAAATCGAGAGGTCTTCTTGATAATTAATAGTCTTATTATTTTTTTTTTTCTTTAAAATTTTTTTTAAATAAAAACCAAAAAATTTGTATCATGCTTCAAGGGTTGAAATAAATTAATTGAAATGCCTGACATACAGCTCTCTACAACTGCTATGAGTTGATTTTGAAAAGCTTTTTGCTAACCTTAATGATTGATGAGGTAATGAAATTATTATGCTTAAAATATACTCAACAAATTCATAAACCAATAAAACCAATCTTAAGTTAAATGCGTTATCCAACAGAATATAAAACTCAAAAAAAAAATTAAGACAGGGCATCTTTTAGGATTTGGGAAAAAAAATATAAGTGTTGTCTTTAAAGTTAAAGGGAATGTGCAACTGTCAACTCTAACGAATTTCCACTCTCCTGATTATCTGCTGCGGTTTATTACATACAATTCATTATCATGAATTTTTCCATAATAGTTAGCCCTGCTGGCGTCTGTGGAGATGGATGGGGTTCCAAGCAAGCAGTTGTGTAGGTTTCACCTGCAAGAACGTGAAGACTGATGGCAATTGGGTGGCACTCACTGATGAGAACGGCGAATCCAGCGAGATGTCGCTGGAGGGTTCTCCCCCCGTCGGAGATTTATCTACCACGCAACGACAAACCAGTTTTGCAACCAGACACGACTCGATCTCGCACAAATCTCAAACAACATCTACGCAACCAGCTGCTTCAACAAGTACCACTAGGACGACTATAAGTATCTACTGCTGCCAAGGTAATCACTTATTGCAATTCTGTCCGCAATTTCGTGCGCAAACAGTCGACCAACGTACCGGTCTAGTTAAGCAAAAAGGTGTTTGCTTAAATTGCTTGAGAGCTGGTCATAACACGACAAGCTGTCTGTCAGAAAAACGTTACACTCAATTTCAGCAACGTCACCACACAATGATGCATACACAGGGAAGAATAACTTTTTCACGTTCAGCATCTAGTTCATCTGCTGATCTGCTGTGCGCTCCAAAATAGACGAGACTGAGCTAAAATCGAACCAACAGGAGCTTTGTTCTGATAAATTCGAGTTTATTTATTCAAAATAGCCTCCTTCGGCCTCGATACACTGTTTTGTGCGATCCAAAAGCTTTTCAAAAAAGTGTTTCAAGTCATTGACCAGGATGTCCTTCAGGATATTGGTACAAGCCTTTTGGATGCCCTATACGGACGCAAAGCGTTTTCCTTTCATGGCCAAATGCAATAATTTTCCTAATAGATAGAAGTCATAAGGAGTCATATCAGGCGAATACGGTGAGTGATTGATGGTTAAAATGCGATTTCTAGTCAAAAAATCAGTCACAAGAGTGGATCGATGTGATAGTGTATTATCATGGAATAAGCGCCAGCTTCCTCCTCCGCGGTGTTCAGGCCAAATTTGATGAATGCGATGCAACAAACGCTTCAAAACACCAAGATAGAAAATTGCATTGAAAGTTTGGCCCATTGGCACAAACTCATTGTGGACCATTCCCTTGGAATCGTAAAAACAAATTGGCATCAACTTGATTTTTGACTTCTCCAAACGCAATTTTTTGGGTAGTTTCTGGTCTGGAGCCTTCCATTCAGTGATTTGACGCTTGGTTTTGGGTTCATACACCACGTTTCATCACCATTTACAATGTTGTAAAGGAAGTTCTTGTCTTTTCGAATGTTTAATACTGATTAATTTTTGGTCATCAGTTGACTTGAGCGGAAGAAAACGTGCACAGATCTTTCGTAAGCCCAAACAATTGATTAAAATGCAATAAATCGGTGTTTTGGAGGTATTCAAATCCGATTCCATGAATTTAAACGATGATTTGGGCTCATTTTTGAAAAATTCACGCACAATTTCGATGGAGCTTTCGGTGATCACTGATTTTGGGTGGCCCGTATGTTCAACATCATTTATGTCCTCACGACCATCGCTGAAACGTGTAAACCACTCATGAACTCTAGCACGAGATAGACAATCACCATCATAAACTTTTTACATCAATCCAAATGTTTCGGTAAACATTTTACCGATTTTAAAACAAAATTTGGTATTAGCTCTTTATTTGAAACTCATTTTTGTACCGATAGCACAAACATACTGTCACCATAGACGCAATAACTTCGCTTCAACTGAATCGAATGTCACCAAACTTTCACCGGAAGCCCAGAAGGGATGTAACTTTTCAACGCACTATCTCATTCACAGATGGCGCCACAACACGAAAAACTCGTTGAATTTCTTCTTCTATTTATATAAGTGCCAAAATAGCGTATAAACGCGTTTTGAAACACCTAACTTTCAAAAATTTTCCATACCCAGCAGACCCCTTTACAGGTTTTAGCTGAAAGCTGCAAATGGTCCCAGTCCGGGCCTGGAAGTCGGACACAAAAAGCTATTAGGAAATAGTGTTAGTTTATTTTATTTATTTATTTTTGAAAATAAAGATGTATAAAGACATTAAAAATTAAAGTTTTTTTTTTAAGACATTAAACTTGGTTACATGTGTAATTCAATTAAGTCACATTCAAGACCATGAAATTGAATCTACTTCCTTCCAACCGATTAAGTCCTATCCAAACTACACATTACCATTATATCCCAAAAGCTATTAAGTGAAAGTGACTACGTGAGCTTACGCCTTAAATATTTCAATAGCATCTAAAGTCATCCAGAGACAAATCTCCGTTTCCTAAAAATAAACTCCAACACAAACTTCCACAGTTTCTTTTACTTGCAACCCCCATACGGGATGTCTCTGCGGTGATGAGAAATGATGTTGAGTTAGATGACAAGGAAAACATTTTGCTTTAACGAAATTTAAATATTTAGTAGACCTGAAAAGATGAATGCTCCCATAAACTAAAAATGAACGTTCTGGGAGATATATATCTCGACTTATCTGAAAGCTCAAGTTTTCAAAGGACTTTTGAATATCGTTCGTTCTAAAATCATGTACAGACTGGAGTTTGTTAATCCTAAAACGAGGATGAATTGTTGTCTTTCCTTTTCTGAGGGTTTTTGACGTACGTGATGAGGTTCTTGCGACCATATACGCTCGTACATATATGGCAAAGTACTTGCACTAACACTTATCTGGCCAAGAAATTGGCATGAATTTAAATGTGAATATTCAAATTCCGGGTGTGGAAGGGAATGAAGAAACGTTGGAATTCATATGATGAATTTTGGCTAAGTTTTGATGTAATTTACGTTTACAGGGCTCATATCATTCAGCGATGCAATTAAGAACATAAAGTAGAAAACTTAATTTGGAATACTTCCTCGTACCAGTATCTGAATTTCTTATTTTTGTATCTGCTTATTGGCTTTCGGTTTTCTTGTAATTGATATTATGAATACCCTGCCAAAATTTTAATATTTTCATCGCAATCTTCTTGAGGATCATTTGATGATTTTCGTCAGTATACTTTTACAGAAAAGGTAAATAGAGCACTCAGCTTTATGGTTTTCCATTACGTACAGTAAATATTTCGTGAACTGAAAACTCTTCATTGGAAGCTTTATTGAAACGAAACACTTAGTCGTTACACACTTCAATATAAATAAACACGCTTCACAAACATATCCTGATGAAAAATAGCACTTTGCATCATTTTGCATATTCGCAAATACTATAAATTTATTTCAAATAAAAGTCAATATGATGGAAATTCATGTAGAGAGAAGATTTTAAGAAGAACATTTACTCAATCGATACGATCAAAGTGAAGAATTTATTTTTTGCGTTCCATTTCCAAAGTGATTTTCATTGAACGGAGAAGTTCGCCCGTACTCAACAAGAAGATACTTTATTCAATGGATAATAGAAGCACAGAAAATTGACAGAGAGGTGCTTTTCATATAAGGATACCAAGTTATATGTTTTCAAGTCAACCCTAAATTATGTGTGGATGCATGTACGAGCTTATGGCAAATAAAACGAGTCGATGATATCTTGTATGCTGTAAAATTAGAGTGGAAAAACATTTTGTTAAAGCAGTATAGAAAACTTTAAATAAATGGAGATATTATTAAATCATGTTGAAGAATACTTTCGTCTGTCTATATTTAAAAATGCCCGTTGGCACTACCAGTCGTAAAGCCAAATGTCCCTGGTTTAAGTCCCACGGATGACAACGAGATTGGTTTCGAGCAGTTCTTTGGACGAACTACTTAAGCTCGTTCAGTAAGGATACGTAGTAGTTAGAAATCAAAACTTATCACAGCTGGGATGGACGGGCACACTACCAAAGCGTGATAATGACCATATCACCTTCGCGAGTGCTGATGCATTCGTTCAAGATAATGAGATACTCTATCTGTAAGCGAAGGCCCGAGAGGGGCAGTTGCGCTATAGCAAAAACAATAAAATCTACTAATTCAGAAGAATTTTTGGAGAGCCAGTCAAGTAGTACAAGCGCTACTCAAGACCTGAAGCATAACTGGAAGGATTTCCATATTATGGCTTGTGAGGGTAGTTAAAAACGGGCTCCACATTAATCCTGTGTTCGATACTTTGGTGTCCATCTCGAGCAGTATCTGTACTATACTGAACATGTCAAAATCATGCTCAGTAAAGCACAAAAAGTGGTCACGACTCTTCGATGGCTCTTTCGTTCCAGATACATTGCTCAAAAGGTCAAAGTTATCTGTTGCAAGACCCTGGTTCGACCAGTTTTGTCATATGGATGCGACCGTGACCGTAACGCAACTAACGCGCGAAAATCAACTGAACCGAGTAATTGCCTCGTTTAAAATTACAATCCCGGCGGAGTTGCAGCTTATGCTTAAACCAGAATTTTGGCCGCGAGGTATTTTTGTAAAACGTTTCGAACGTTCATCGCGTAAAAATTTTCGTACAGCCAGCAGATCACAACCAAGAATTTAAAACAAAAATGTAAAAGCAGCGCTATGAACGTATATTATCAAAACGCCCGTGGTCTGAGGACCAAGCTGGAATCCATAAAACTTGCTTCTGTTCTTGCCAACGACGATGTAATATGCTTGACTGAAACCTGGCTTACCGACGAGATTACGGACAATGAAATCTTCTCTCACCATACTGTATTTAGGAAGTACCGAGATCGGATCACAATCGGTAAATCTGATGGTGGTGGCGTGCTCATTGCCGTAAATCCTCTATTGAATGGTATCTTCTGCACGGAATTATCCTTGTCACCGCCGGTTGAAGGCGTAGCAGTCCGCATTTACCTTCAAAACGTTCCACTTTTTATTGTAAGCATTTACGTTCCCTGCAACTCTCCTTTAACAACTTTTCAAATCCTTTTCAGCGAATTAAGTAACTTTATAAACAACGCCAAATCTTCCGCCCAATTTCTCATCTGCGGAGACTTCAATATGCCCTCTGTCCACTGGGATATTGAGACCGGCACTCCATCATCTTGCAATGACTTCTCTATTGCCATTTCCGCATTTCTGTCTCTTTGCTCCCTCTCCCAATTAAATACTATAAAGAACACTTCCAACCGTATTTTGGATCTTATTCTTTCGAGTAATCCCCATACTGCAGACCCTGTCTTCCCCACCTCTTCCCCTTATATTACCCCTGATCCCCACCATCCACCTTTAGAATTACGTCTATTAATAGAATTGCCACGTACAAAGAAACGAGCAAACTCATCTCGCTTTAATTTCGTTAAAGCTAGTTACGAAGGCTTAGCATCTGAACTCATGGCCGTGAACAGGCACGCAGTTCTGGACCATACTGATCCAAATGGTGCTGTTCAGATGTTTTACTCAGTCCTCCATAATATAATTCCTTTACACACGCCAACCTCTCGTTCTTCAGGTAGTAAATGGTCACCCTGGTTTACCAAAGATGTTGCCCAGGCAGTGCGACTGAAAGACGCAGCCCGCAAACGCTACCAACGTTCACGATCCGACAACTTCGGGCGATTGCCAACAAAGTAATTTCGCGAGCAATGCTCGCTCACTTCAAGTCCATAGAAACTACCTTCCTAACTAACAATCCCAAATCCTTTTGGTCCTATGTCCACTCCTTAAAATCATCCCACAGCTCTGTTAGTTCTTTATCATTCCAGAACAATACTGTCAACAATGAGCAGGCCATGTGTGACTTGTTTGCTGACTTTTTTTCTTCAGTCTATATCTCATCCTCTCCCTCAATCGTTACCAACTCTAGAGCTTCCCTGAACAAGTTAAGTGTTTTTTCTACGTGCCCTTCTGAAGCCGCTGCTGTAATCGCGTCGCTAAACGCTAGCAGCGCAGTTGGTCCGGACGGGATCCCGAACGTTTTCTTTAAATCGCTCGCTTCTTCCTTGAGTGTCCCACTTGCCCTTATCTTTAATACGAGTCTAGCAACAGGGATTTTCCCAGACACCTGGAAGCGAGCCAACATTCTCCCTGTCCATAAGGCAAGGGACCGCTCCTCGGCTCTCAATTATCGACCCATTTCTTTGTTATCCTGCTTTGGCAAAATCCTAGAACGTATTGTGCATTTGAGGATTTATGATGCCTTACAGCTAAATTTCTCCGATAGGCAACATGGTTTCATAAAAGGGCGTTCCACTGTAACCAATTTACTTGAAATTACAGATACTATTGCCTCTGCACTTGACTCAGGTGGTCAAGTGGATGTGATTTACACAGATTTCGCTAAAGCATTTGATAGCGTAGATCACAACATTCTGATTGCAAAACTCCAACAATTTGGCATTAGTGACCCCCTCCTGGCATGGCTGGACTCGTTTTTCAAAAATAGATCCTGTACAGTGATTTGGGGTGGACAAGCTTCATATTCTTTCAGTCCCACTTCTGGCGTTCCACAAGGTTCTATTCTAAGTCCTCTCCTCTTCAATCTATTCATTTATGATCTCCCGTCTATTTTTACTTCTGAATCCCTTTTATATGCGGACGACTTGAAAATCTTTAGAGTCAGTAGCTCAAATCAAGATTGCCTGGATCTTCAAAATGACTTAGATCTCTTAAACTCATGGTGTCAAAATAATCGACTCACTCTTAACATCTCTAAATGTTATTGGATGTGCTTTTCCAGGAAAGCAAATCGTATTCCTTTCGCTTACTCAATCGATCACTCAGTTCTCGTTTGCGTCGATAGGTTTAAGGATTTAGGCGTAACGTTTGACCCCCATCTGAAGTTCGACATCCACATACTTCAAATGACACCTAACGCCTCTAGAGTTGCAGGCTTTGTTTTACGCTCCTCTCATAAATATTTCAGTATTCAAACCGGAATACATCTGTTCTCTATGCTTGTGCGCCCGATTCTAGAATATGCATGTCAGGTGTGGTCACCGCACCTAATTTATCTCTCAGACGCAGTGGAATCTGTTCAGCGAAAATTCACACGCACGCTACTCTTCAAGCATAAGGTTCCGTATCGTCCTTACAATGACCGCCTGAGTTTCCTGTTCATGCCTTCGCTTCAAGAGGGGAGGCTCTTCCTCGACCAATGCTTTCTCTTTAAACTTGCCAGTGGTTTACATTCATCTAACCTCATCAACGCGATAAGCACACGCCCACTTTCTCGAACCAGATCCTTTCAGTACTATATAGTACCGTACGCTAGAACAGAAACGTATCGTCAATCTGCGTTAGTTTGAATGGTTAGAGATCATCATTGTCTCCAGCTTGGTCCTCCTTTAGACTCGATTGCGAGCTTCAAATTAAAGCTGCGGAGAATACTCTACCATCTAGAAATTTAATTCTTTCTTGTCTTTTTATAATGTACGTATCACTTTTTCCTTGAAATGTGCTTAATTTTTATGGATTTTTTCTTTTTAAAGTTCTTTTTTCTTATTAAGAAACTACCTTGTAATTGGAATTTCATTCTGTAAGATAGTTTTGTAAATAAAATAAAAAAAAAAATAATAAATCTAATGGTAGGGGAGTCTTAGTTACAGTTTTCAAAACCCTTGATATCTTACTTTGCGCTGACTTCAAATTTGCTCGTGCTGCTTGTAGTAATAGAGCAGTTACCCTATCAAACTGCTTTAAAACTTTCCTATGTCCTTCACCCCTACAGCATGGTGATCAAGAAAATTGAAATTCTTACTAGAAAAGTGAAGACAGTTCGATTAAACGCATATTGCTATAGGCAGCGACAAGTAGACACTAATGGTTATTCAGTTTAGAAATTTTTTCTAAGTATCTAATGTCTTCTTCAAAATAATCAAGAACTAACAAACACCTTGCGTACCAATTTTGTTTCAAATCAACATGCTATCAAAGAAAAACTGCGTTATATTATTACGCATCATTCATTATTGTTTCTTTACGTTGAAAATGAATTCAAATTTATCAATAAAACCATATGATAATAATATTAGTTAAAAACACAAACAACCACCAAGAAGCACTTCGGTTTATTCGTCCATAATTTTCGTTTATACTCGTTAATTGTGCGCACCCACACATATAAAGAATATCATATGCAAACTAATTCGAGGCTTGCATCGAAAAGATAGGAGTGCAGTGGTGAACGCTTACAGCGGTGCAAAGGCTGACACGTTTCGATGTTCCTCGACGTATTTACGAGGTTGGCGACAGTGAAAGATGTGAGTGTGGTTGCCGACGGATGTCGCCTCGATCTTGATTCTATAACCTGGCTTCTTCCGTATGATAGGAAAAACGCAAAAATCGGTGTGCGGGTGTAGCGCAAGGAGAGGTGGCGCTGGAACGGAAGCAGCCAAAAGTCAGTGCAAATTGACAACGATGGACTTATGTCTTGGGGCGTCTTGAGAAGAGAACGAAAACCACCCAAAAAGCAGCCAAGATTCAGTGCCGAGCGCTTGTGAGGTTGAGAACTGTTTTCAGTTAAATCCTAGCCGATTATTTTTTCAAGGTTGTCTATTAGCAGTGCCATCGCAAGAGGACAATTGGTCGTGGAGTTTTCGGGTTCATTGGTGAATGCAGAATTGCATACTCACGAGCCAAAGTTAAGAATTAGACCATTGTTTTCATCTCCGTTTCAACCTTAATTTCTACATTAGTCAGGCAAGTGTATGGAAAACCAATAAGTGCAAGGCTGATGAGCATAATGTGATTACTTCTTATTTCAATCCAGGTTGATACAATAATTGTCCAGGTGACGATGGACTCTGCTCATTAGGGGGACTGTCCTGTGGTTGCCACGATTAAGACAGGAATATCGAAGTTGAAGCGATCAAGTAGGAAGCACTTCAAGCTCTTCAAATTCAGAGTGCCTTAACGTAAATGGAGACATGCAGGAATGCATCGTAGTCATAGTCGCGCTTTCAACGCTGAGTGGGGTGTGATTGCTGTTAATTCGATTCTGTTTGTTGAAGGACATCCTTGGAAAGTGTATAAGTTACTATTACTTGTAGGATCTTAATTGCATGTCTTTATCAGTGCTCCTTAGACTTTCATTTCATGTTCGGATTGGATTACTTTCCACTTACTGAGTACAGTTGATACCTTCACGAATCTGTTTAACCTCACGACAAACAAAAGTCAAACAAATTTTCATTTTTTTGCAACTTGTAGAAGTCAGTCGATTTTAACTTTCCGTAGCAATTTGAAGTGAATCGAGGACCTCTGACGAATTCGCGCGAGTGGTTTTGCTTTTGCTCCACACAATTTACAAGTCAAAAAATTTCCACCACAAGAAAACGTGTTCAGAGTTTAGTTCCGCGGAAGATTTTCGCCAGCCATTATTTCCAATTCATATTTCACAAGTGTCGGAGCTCCTGGTTAGGGCTCGAATCCGAGGCCGTGATTTAATCGAAGTTTTAGGAATTTAATGGTGGAAAATATTTTCCCACGCATCCATAGGAAAACGGTGTCCCGTCACATCTTGAAATGTGTATCGCGCCCAAAAGCGCCCAGTGACATTAAAAGTTAAAATTTCCAGAAGAGATTATTTGCAAGTGCCTCCTTTCTGAACTTGATCTAATTTGTGGAATGAACAGACAATTTAACGTATAACCAAAAAAGGAAATAAAATGCAAACAGCAATTTATCGTATACACACAAACACAATACTTAATATATACAAGACACTTGCAAAGAAACGAGAAAAAAAAAGTAAAAAAAAAGAAAACACAAAGCTACAAACGCAGAAGCGGATAGTTGGCCTGTGCAACTACTTCCACCAGCGGGGACAGGAAATACATTCAGACTTCAAAAGGAACACATCCGTTTATAAATTACGACTGTCATCATATTCTAAGCAACCGTTGACGGCGTCCTCAAATTATGTTTATCTAATGTTTCCTTGTGAAAAAATTTCCAGGACTTACATCTCCTGCTTTGTCAACGAGCGCTCGTCATCGGACAAGGATATGTAGGTTCCCTTTTATTTGCTTGGTATTTAAACTTTTTACTATGAAATGCTTCTTATTTAATTTCTTTATTATACTTTCATTATTATAAAATTCTTATTAATGAGTTTAATTAATTTTATTTTTATATGTTTATTAATTAATTTTGGTTCTTATGAATTGCTTATTTATCCCTTTTGTTCTTGTAAATTACTTATTGATTAATTTTTTTTTACAATTTGCTTATTAATTGCTTATTAATTAAATTTTTCATATACATTGCTTATATATTTTGATGTTGGTTTTAATTTTGAAACTTTTGTGGTTCCATCGGGTTGGTGAAGAAAAAATAAGGTTTTAATAAGGATTGGTGCCCAAAAGATGCTCAGAACGGTGAAAGTGGTTAGTAATTTTGCATTCCATGGTCGGAGGGTGAAGTAATGTACGTGAGAATTGAACCGTTCCGTCTTTCCATTTTTCAGCTGTCTGTCCAAGCATAGGACCCGGTACGGTGGAATGCTTTCTCCACCAATCATGAGCAGACCATCGCACACGCCTTAAACTTCCTCCTTTTTGTTTCAGGTACTATCGCGGGTTGAGTGGCTGCGAGCAAGGTGCCTTTTTATGGCATAGGGTTATGTGATCCGATTTCATAACTCTATGACATAAATTGGTCACCGGGGTACTTCTCCTCTGATGGGAGGGCTCATACAAGTTATGTTGTATGAGTTTTCCACTCAGAAGATCTTGATCCAGTTGGGCGGGTGCGAGGGGGCACCATTACCACCCGGTTGTCCCACTCTTATTTGTGGGCCATGAGCATTGTCGGGTAACGACGAGGTTACATTAAGTCCGTCCGTTTTTGTTTGTTCAACTTGTTCTCTGAACAAGTCATTTCCCCTCTTTGTAGTTACCTTCAATTTTTTGACTTCAGTCACCTTTCTTTTGAGACCCAAGAATTCGTGAATGCGAAATTCTTTTGTAGTAGGTCCTTGTGCTGGAGAAATGAACCCATCCCACGACACCGCAATGCTAGCCTGCCAGCGCATTCACGCATCCCCAGACAAGGGCTTTCTCGGTGGATATCAACATCTTCCTCCGCCGAGGCAGCAGACCATCGCTGCAGTCCTCTACGAACATTGATACTTACATTGATACTTACCCATATGTAATTGTTAAAATCCCTCTTCCTCATAACTCCTCTTTATTAATTTCCTCTGTGTATATTCCTTGTAATTCTTCCTTAACTGTGTACGAAGCCTTCTTCGATGAACTTTCTGCCTTTCTTCTTGCTCGTCGTCCACATTCTAAAATTATAATTTGTGGGAACTTCAACCTACCATTAGTGGAATGGGATCCCTTAACAACACCTAGTATCTCCTCATCAAATAATCCTTCTCTCTTCCTTTCTTTCCCCTTGTTCTTTTTCGCAGTTTAACCATATCCGCAATCCTAATGGTCGCCTTCTGGACCTTGTCTAGTCAAATGTTCAAACTGATTGTCTATCAATAATTTCTGTTTTACATCTTTACATTCAACCTGATCTCCATCATTCGCCTTTGTATCTAGCACCAACCGTTGATACTTTAAAACCTCATAAAATTGCCTCAATTTGCCGGTATAACTTCTTTAGAGCAAATTATAAGGCAATTCAAAACCAATCTGGACAAGGTCAACTGGTGCACTTTCTTTTCTCGTCTTGACTGTTATACAAACAAACAACAACAAATTTTACGGCTACCTCAACAATCTGATCGCTCATTACACTCCACTGCAAGCTCCTTGCAAAGCTAGATGAAGCATTGGCTTACTCGAAGAGTTCTCTGTGCCTTAAAAGTCAAAGACAAGGGGCGTAGACACTATAAATCAACCGAAAACGATGCAACTAAACAGAATTTTAGACTGTGTTCTTTGCCTAAAAAAGAGCTTAAAACTAAAACAGCTATGAAAAATTACTTCAGCAGTCTAGAGAGTTCCCTTCTAACAAGTAATGCTAAGCCCTTTTGGTCCTACATGCAATGTTTTGAATCTTCCTCTCGCGCGTACTGTTAAATGGAATAACATTAAAGTCTCATCCCCACAGAATATTTGAAACCTATTTGCCAAATTTTTTCCGCCTCGTTTTCCTCTTCTGATATACTACACTCCTCCATAAACTCAATTCAATTCAGCATCAATTACATCCTACTCCAATGATTCTTCTGAAGTTGAATGCCTTATTAACTTGCTCGACCCGAATGTTACTCCTGGTCCTGACGGATTGCCAAATATATTTGTAAAATCACTTTGTTCCTCTTTGTGTTTTCCTCTATCCACTATATTCAATCTCAGCCTTAGTACTGGCACGTTTCCTACATACTGGAAAGATGCAAATGTTGTTCCTATCTGATAGGATTGGGTGAAAATAACAATAGATTAAATTGGTATAATGAGATTTATTTATAATCTAGTAAGCACAGAAAAACAGTTGACACAAGAGTGAGTATTATTCGACCAAACAGAATGACATAATCACCTCCAACTAGTGAGGTATTTAGATAACTATGACAATTTACATTATTTGGTTTATACTAGTTCTAACACCTGCCCTTAAACTAAACAATCTGCAATCTAAGATTTATAACACAATTAAAATGTTTATCTTTACTTATACATTTAGTTAGGACATCTGCTGGCATATTTTCAGTAGATAAGTATTTTAGCACTATAATTTTATTTTCTACAAGATGTCGTACAAAATGATGTTTAATATGAATGTGTTTACTACGGCTATGATTAACATGACTTTTACAAATGTTTTGTGCTGACTGACTGTCATTGAACAAAGTTACTGATAAATGTTTACCTACACATAATGCCATATATAATGCCATATATTCAGCTTCGGTGCTTGACAGGGCCACAGTTCTTTGTTTCCGGCTTCCCACGACACTGCTGAATTTCTCAATTTAAATACATAACCAGTATATGAGCGACGATCTAGCTGATTAGAAGCCCAATCTGCATCTACATATCCTGTAACACTCAATGAGGATTTTTCATATTCTATGTTATAATTAAAAGTCCCTTTTAAATATCGCATCACACGTTTGGCTGCTTCCCAGTGTGTATCAGAATGACAATTATTAAATTGGCCGAGTTGGCTTGCTGCATGCATAATATCTGGTCTAGTACAAACGGCTATGTACATAATACATCCCACTAGACTTCTACACTTGGAATCCATATCAGTTTGGTCTCCTTTCTCAAGCTTTAGGCCATATTCCAGGGTTGTACATACAGGCTTACAATCAGTCATATTAAATTGATCTAATTACTTCTGTATATAGTTTTTCTGATTCAATGTAATTTGATTTTGTCTTTCATTTAATCTCATTCCTAATACATGTGTAGCTCGGCCAAGATCTTTTGTTTCAACCTTTTCATCAGTTTCTCCTTGAGCGCTTTCTTTTCTGGTGTATCTTTACATATAATTAAAATGTCATCGACATACAAAGCTAATATAATTATATTTCCTGAGATGTCTGATTTAAAGTAAACACAAGGCACACTGAGTGTTTTTCTAAACTGAAGATCTGTCAAAGCATTATCTATCTGGTCATACCATGCCTTTGAGGCTTGCTTAAGCCCATATATAGTTTTATGGAGTTTAAATACATGGTTTTCTTTACCATTTATCTTGTATCCATTTGGCTGCTCCATGTAAACAGTCTCTTGCAAATCACCGTTTAATATGCTGTCTTTACATCCATGTGATCAATGTGTTAGTTTAGATTTACTGCCAGGGCAATGAATGTACGTATAGTAGAATATCGTACCACAGGTGAGCAGGTTTCCTTGTAGTCAATCCCGTATTCCTGGATATAACCTTTTGCCACCAGGCGTGCTTTATACCGAAGTAACTGACCTTCTGGTCCTAGCTTCTTCTTGAAAACCCACTTACAGCGCGCAGCCTTCTTTCCTTCAGGCAGTAATGTCAAACTCTAAGCCTCATTTTTCTCAAATGATTTATGTTCGTCTTCAACAGCTTCCTTCAAGTGTTCTTTTTCAGGTCCTGATAATGCTTCCTCAATTGTCTGTAGTTCTCCATCAAGAGTTGTTGTTATCATTGCTATTACAGCATTCACACTCTCATCAATGTCTTCATAATAATTCCATGTGACATCGTTCGGGTCATCCACAGAGCTGGAGTCAGAAACAGTTGAATTAGTTGTGATCGACTAAGATAACTCTCTAGAAGGCGAGGGATTGACATTGTTATCATCATTTGTTCTCACAACATTTTCTATTCCATCATTAAAATTTATTTGACAATCAGTAGTAGTGTTATTCTGATTTATTTTTAAGTCTTTATACATCATTCCTTCTAAGAAGCACATATCTCTAGATTTGATGCATTTGGAAAGATTTTGAGGATCGATTAGTCTGTACCCTTTTGACTCATTACAATATCCTACAAAAATGTATTGTTTACTCTTTGCATCTAGTTTCTTACGCCTCTCATCAGGGATCATTGCATAAGCAACACAGCCAAATATACTCAAAATTGATAAATCAACTTTGCAACCAGACCATCTTTCTTCTGGTGTGGTTCCTCTTACCACTTTACTTGGTGATCTATTCTTGGTAAAGATTGCTGTATTCAAACCCTTAGCTCAGAATCTTTGGTCCATACCTACATCTTGTAGCATACAGCGTCCGGCCTCCATAATCGTGCGATTTACCCTTTCCGCAACTCCGTTCTGTTGGGGAGAGTAGGGTACAGTCATCTGGTGCCCGATGCCATGCTCTTGGAGGAATGTCTGGAAATGTTTATTCACATATTCACGACCATTGTCTGTTCTTATCATCTTTATTTTCAATTAGTTTGTTTTTCTACAAACTTTTAAGGATCTTGAATACAGAGAGAACTTTATCTTTACTTTTAATAAAATAACCAAATGTTATCCTAGTATAGACATCTATAATATGCAACTCATTTATATGTAGCTGCAAACAATTCCATAAAAAGTAATTTAAAAAGCTATCGGAGCCATCCGAAAGAGTGATCGATATCCGCGTGACGTTAGATAAGCTACAAATGTAGAGCAAATTTGTCGTATAGATTTACATTGAGTTGATGTGAAAAGGGTGAAATAATCCAATTAAAAAAAAAATTTAGCTAATACAAGTACTTACAAGAGAAATTTACCTTGAATATAACTTGCAGATACAAAAACATATTGAGTTTGCATAGGTAGAAAAATTTAGAAATAACTCCCTCACCTCTGAGCATGGTGGTCGCCATCACCGGTGTGTATCTAAGAGTGATGGCCTGAGGAGAATTAGTGCACACGTCGAGGCCACCTTCTTCTAACATTTTTCTTCTCTAATAATTTTTCAGAAAAATTATTATTCAAAATATGCAACTCATTTATATGTAACTGCAAACAATTCCATAAAAAGTAATCTATAAATGTTAATAGATACTTGGCACCACTAAATGAGGAAACTGTCATAGGCCCACATAAATCAGAATGTATGAGACCTAATTTCCCAGTGGCTCGACTATAGGATTGTTTTGGGAATGGTATTCTGCTCTGCTTCCCTTCAATACATGCCGCACAGGGATTATTTCTACTATAAGTGTAATTAATTCCACTTGCCATGCCTTGTTTCAGTAAATCCATACTTCGCTTGTTCAGGTGTCCGAGTCTCCGATGCCAAATCTCCTGTGATTGATTCGCTTCACACAAATCCACAGCTTCTGCGCGTTTCCCACCCATGAACTGGATCTGTGGCTCCACCAAAGCCACTGTTTGACATGTCGTAGCCAGGTCATGATCATTTGTTGACTCACTGTGTCCAGTTCATAGACACCATTCACCATTCACCAATAAACATTACACTTTTCAATGTCAAAATGCACCTTAAGTCCCTCAGAAGCCATTTTGCCTACGGAAATAAGGTTTGTTGACAGTCCTGGCACAAAAACAACCTCATTTAATTTTGTAACTTGAGATTGTCCTTTCAACAATAATTCCACTTCACCATGACCTTCACTATGCATTTTCTGATTATTAGCAACTGTAAATAACCGCGAAGTGTCCACAACATAATTTTTCAATAGATTTTTGTTGTTTGTCATGTGACAAGTAGCGCCGGAGTTGACATACCAGGCATTCGAGCCAATGTTCACAGCTAGTGCTGTCAATAATATTCCGTTCCACGTTTTCTCACACTTTTCACTTTCACTCCGTTTATTAATATTTTTATTTTTCGTTTTAGTTGCACAGTTTTTAGCAAAATGATTTGATTTTTTTGCAAATGAAGCACTTTGGATGTTTGTTGACATTTTTTGTGGAAGACTTATTTGTAAACATCGCACCTTCACTCTTGTCGAAGTCTCTATGTAAATTTTCTTGTGATGATTTACTTTTCACTGTTTCACTGCACAATTTAATATTCAAATTTTCTAAAGCTATGAAAAGCGGATCATAGTCTGAGGGTAAACCGCTTAGCATTAACACTGACAGAAAATCATCTTCTAATGGGGCGTTTATGTCTCGTCATTGTTGATCCAAGTCCGTGATTCTCAAGATATACGCTTCTTTGTCACTAAATTGTTCCAATTTTAATCCAAATAACGTGCGTAAGAGTCCAAGACGACGACACAGCCCCCTGTCTTCATAGGCTGTCTTTAGGTTGTTCCATGCCTCTTAACCAGTGGCAGAATTTCTAACGTGGGAAAAACACGAGGGTTGAACCATCAAACATATCTTTGCAAGTGTCCGTATTTGTTTGCGGTTGTCATTGGCCTTGAGAACACCCGGTGCAGATTCTTCGAAGCAATCCCATAAATCTTCATGGACTAAATACATCCGCATGATAAACTTCCAGTTTCCATAGTTAGATATTCCACTAAGCTTTTCGAAATTGACTGTAATTCCGGAACTCGTTGCCGTTGAAGATAATGGCGCCGGCACTGGCACCTCGTCCCCACGCGACATCGCGTCTTCCTTGAATGTTGCGATTTTCAGACAATAAATTTTTACGCACACTTATTTATCGCGTATCCTGGGCCCATAACCTGATGGTATTGGGCGAAAACAACAATAGATTAAATTGGTATACTGAGATTTATTTATAATCTAGTTAGTACAGAAAAACAGTTGTCACAAGAGTGAGAACGACATAATCAAGGCATTGACAGTAGCTCCAACTAGTGAGGTATTTGGATAACTATGACAATTTACATTGTTTGGTTTATACTAGTTCTAACACTATCTTTAAAAACAGTGACCCATCAACCGTTTCAAGCAATAGTCCCATATCACTCCTCTCCTGTTTCTCTAAGCTACTGGTACGGCTTCTTGAGTCATTGAGTTCAATTGTCAAACTACAGCAATGTGGATTCTTTAAGGGTCGTTCAACTGCCTCGACTTGGCTGAGTTCGAAGATTATATTGCAAGAGCCCCAGATAAAAATTTTCAAATTGATGCAATATTCCCTTTTCCAAAGCTTTTGACTCCATGAACCATGTTCTTCTCTGTCAAAAGTTACATTATTGGTTCCCTACATTCTTGGATTTCACCCTATCTATCCTCTCGTTTGTGTCGTGTTCATATCTATGGCACAATCTCCTTTCCATTCAACCCTACATCTATCATCCCTCAAGGGTCAATCCTTGGACCTCTTCTTTTCGTACTATTTATCAATGATCTTCCCTCTATAATTTCCTCTTCTTGTCTCCTATATGCTGATGATTTCAAGGTATTGCGGGTAATAAGATCCCTTGAAGATTACTAGCAACTCCGAAATGATCTCCTTAATCTCTATACCTGGTGTAATACAAACTCCATTCGTATCAATGTTTCCAAATGCTTTAAAAGACTTTTTACATTAAAAATGTTACATTACACCAAGCGATTCTGATTGAGGGCCTTGAGGTCACGGCTAACCCTTGGAGACCGGGTGGTAAAGCACCACTTGCCAACACTAGTATTGCCCCCAGGACTCAATTGGCGAGCTTGAGGCTCCCCGGAAGGGTCTTTTCACTAAAATAACCACTGATGACTTTTACCCGCCTCGCCGAGCCGCCTATCACCACTTTAACTGAAGGAAAAAATACCAACCACGCAAATTTGAAAACCCTGACAGGGAGGATTCTTATTCACAGTAGCTCCCACTAAAAAAAATCGACTGTACAGATTGAAATCCTCGACGGGAAGGATTCTTATGCACACCAAGTGTAATCTACGCCTCACACCAACACTGCACACTTCACGCGCTAATTTACTGGCTAAAACAGTATCACCAAACAAAAAAATATCGCATAAAAAAATTAAATGATAGTTCAAAGATAATCACAAGTATCATGCAATGTTATTATTTATAAACTCAAATTCCTAACACTTACAAAATTTCCCTTGATTTCCTACGTTGGGGGCTCCGTCGATGGTCGAAACCCTTGCACTTCAACTCGTTTGCTGCCTGAATCAATTTTTTTCTTGTTGTCTGCAGCAAATTTTCCCTCGTTGCCTGATTAAATTCTTCGACACTCCTTCCTTCTAATATTCGCACCTGTTGGCTCATTGTGATTTCTCTATTCCGCATGTTTTTCCTTCTTCATTATCCAAGTATCCATAAAAGAGACCGCTTCCACCGTCGCTGGCTATTTTAGCACCTTGTCGCAATGGCTCTCTGACTTGAGTTGAAGAGCCCAAGTTTAAGGCCACAACATACACGACGGCTTCTCAACCTTACACCGTTTAGCTCGGACGCAAACCCAGTTTTTCTTGGTGGCCATCTTTCTTTTGCGCACAGTCCTATATTACCGATAACAACCTTATCGATTTGTTTTGGTTGAAGTGTCATTTATTGTGTTGATGCTTGTGATTATGTTCACGAATATTTACGTCCATCGCGACATATTTTAAAATAAAGACGGTACGGGTTTATGGTGGCGTATTGGGGTTGTCCTGTCGGTTCTCAATGGTCCTCTTCGTTATCGGTGCTATAATTGTGTCCGCGAAGGGATATTTTGGTGTGTCGGGCGATAAGTCCGAGAGTTTCGTAAGTACATATTAATTTAATTTGAAATCGTGTTTTAAAAGCTGCAAACTTGTCCATCGTTAAATACTCTTGTTTTTAGCAATTCTTAACAAATCCTTAGCGTGTGCTGCCATCGGTGTGAAATGGTGGGCGATGATTTCATCAAGATCTTCAAATTCATCGTCTTCAATCCAAAGACTTTTTCCCAAGCTGAAGGCATTCTCCTTGCCCTTCTCACGCACATCAATGTGTTGATAAATATCCTTGCACACCTTCCACCTTACTGTTAAGTGATCACCCCTTTACTCGAAGATATTATGATGGCTTCACCTTGATCCATGCCCTCCATTATTTTGATTACTTCCAACAACAAGACTTATTGTGGAAAGCCGGATGCACTATAACTCGTTTTACATATTGCTGTCGAGCCTTCGTTTTCTTACCTTTATCATCTTTTCGGTTGTCTTTGTCCTCCTGATCTTGATCATAGTATGGATCTTTGCGCAGACGCCATTCGTGATTCTTGTCGATGCTATTTGGAACGTAATCCACCGACTCGCTTATTCCATTGCTAACCACATTCGTTGTCGAGTTGTAATGTTTCAGGGACGAACTATTATTACAATTTTCAATATTTACATATTTGCCGCTGCTGCTCGTCGACAATTTCTTCGATGTCGTTGTTGGTAATGTGTTTGATACAAGTGAATGCAATTTGGATTCGTGATTGCGTGCGTACTTTTGCAAATTTGAAAGTCTAATATGATTTGTCATCATTGCCATTGCATTCACTAGAAAGTTCTCTTTGTCGTGTTCATCATTTTCAACATCGTTATCATGCACTGGACCATTGCTGCTGCTGCTGTGGCGATTCAGTGTGAATGAATTGCATTTGTAATGGCTTTGATTTGTTTCAATTTCATAATCGGATGATCTATGATTGCTGTAACGTTCACTACCACAGCTTGTTGCACTGGAAACTCTAATTTTAAATACTGATGAAATCAAAAACCAAGAAAACACTTTCTACACTTTAACATAAAACTTTATTTCAAAAAGGAACGTTAAAAATAATAACCGGTAATAATTCACTTTAGTAAAAAACGATTCAAATTCGTAACGATTTAATTTCGCGAGCGATAGTTCTGTCGTATCCAACTTCCAAAATACTACTGAAACTTAGTCTCTAAATTGCAGAAAGTACCGAAATTTTCAAAGAAAGAAATCAATTTGAACAAAGGATTTCGGTACTTTTCCTTTAACAAATTGAGTTGTCTCTATCTAACTATTTACTATAATTGTCATTGTGAATGTTACGATATTCCACTACTTTAAATCTACTATTCTGAATTGTAATCTCTTAATGACATTTACTTTGACGTTTCACTTTAAATGTCATAGTTGTTATTGTTTGATATACACAAGTGCGGGAGTGAAGTTCCGATCAAATAAACAACTGAATACAATAGTATCCATGGAAAGTGACCGGGACTCGTGCGTCCAGCTGTTATCAGATAAGTGACTTCACTTAGTTGACCTAAAACATCGATTCTTTGTGTTTTTTCTTACATTTTCAGATGGTGTATAACCGACAACCGCAATCAGCGATACAGGAGCTGACTGGCGAGCAACATACTCCCCCCGGCTGAGGGGTGATAACACCTCAGAGTAATTGCACCAGAGAATTGTCTTGTAAGTATAATGATTAGTTATTAAGTTTTTCACTTGGTATACTTTCTGTGTCGTTTTCCTATCGTCTCGCCTCCATTCGCTACGTGAAGAGCTTCTTTGTCGAATCCATGTCATTCTTTAGTGGTTCTAATTGGTCCCGGGGGTTTGTTACGTTATATGGGCGTGGTGAAGTTATCCCACCTTATGCTAGGCGTCCACCTACACCTTTTTCAAAATTTGACATTCGTTAAAAAATTAGTGTATATATTGTCTGACGTCAGGGTCCGGTAGAAACAAAGGAGATAAGGGATTTATTTTTAGATTGGCGACTATGTATTCTAGGGTACAATCGTGTTAGGTACTTGGGAAAAGAATGCAGGTCAGGTGGATGGCGTTGTAACAAATGAAGTAGGACAAAATCAAGTTGGCGATATAATACTTCAATGCGCTACTTTGCACTGGTTTGGACAGGCAAAAGTGCAATTTTCGTGATCGCTCTTTTGTAGAATTTTCCGTTTGAAAGCACCGTTACGACTCGTACTACCGCATCATGTCCTGGGTGGACTTGAATGATCCTGGCTTGCGGCTATCGGCAAGATGGAGTTCTTTCTTCCTTCAATAAACATAAGTCGCCTACTTTGGCGTTATTTTCGCTTTTGATCCACTTCGGTCGGCGTTGTGAACGGCTTAAGCAATCCATTCCCCACCGTTTCCAGAAATCTTGGGTGATTTTCTGTGCCAGTTGCCATCTGTCGAGGTGATTAATGTTGACTTCCTCCAACGTAATCTCCGGAGGAGCTATCATCGTGTCGCCGATTAAAAAATGAACAGAAGTTAGTGCTGCGATGTCCGTTGGGTCGTCTCAAAGCGGGCACAATGGCCGGAAATTAAGGCAAGCTCTATTTGAACGAGTACAGTCATCAATTCCTCGTAGGTTAACGATACAATACCTACCACTTGACGTAAGTGTGATTTTATGGACTTGACTCCAGCTTCCCAAAGCCCTCCGAAATGGGATGAAGCTGGAGGATTGAAATGCCATGTTATTCCATCCTGTGCTAGAGCTTCCGCCGCTCCCACACTGATTTCGGATATCTTTTTCAGCTCAGCAGCTGCACCAACAACATTAGAGCCGCAGTCAGAGTACATATGTTTGCTGTAGCCGCGTCTACCCATTTTCAGATGGTGAATAACCGACAACCGCAATCAGCGATGCAGGAGCTGACTGGCGAGCAACACAGCTATTTATTGTTGTTGTTGTCGTTGTTGTTGTGGGCGACGATTTGAAATCATTTTGGCGGTAATCGGCAAATCTATTCATTTTCTTTACATCAATGGGATCGCTGTCTTGTTCGTCTACTGAGTCGTATCGGCGATGATGATCTGCACTGTGACGTGTAACACTTAGAAATGTACTGCCCATTGGCGATTCATCCTTAAGCCAAATGTGTTCTAGACACTCAAATGCGATGAGACAATCATCTGGTTTGATTCTTAATGTACTTTTGATGAAATCAATAGCTTCCTGTGAAACTTCCTTAAATAATTCATCTGAAAAATTAGCGAACATTGCGAACTATTCAAAAATGTTTCCTGTTTTGTATCACCACCAAATGGTGTACATCCAGTCAATAATTAATAGGCCAATACACTAATCGACCAATCATCAGTTTGCAATGATAATGGATCATATTGTTGTACTTCAGGGTGAAATTATCGAGTGTGCCAAGAATTTTACGAATTTTACTGCCTTTCCTCGTAGCTGCTTCCTTCTTTTTGGCTTAATACCTAACCTTACTTAAGGCTAATAATTTACTTTGTTTATACTTACATTAGCACACCAGTACCTCAGCGCGTGGAATGATTCCTTGGTAATATTCCGACTAAAACGTTGGAGTGCAAGGAACCCTTCCGGGGTTTTTTTTTTTTGTTTAATTTTATGTTTCGTAACAGACGTTTACTGTAAAAACTGTTCCTTTGACTAACATTTACACACTATGTGATGCTTTTCTGTCCTTTGCAGACTCATGCATAGGTCTGGGTGTAATATTTGATCCCAAGCTGAAATTCGATGCTCATATTTTAAGCATAATTACCAAGATATCAAAAGTTTCTGGTTTTATTATGCAGCATATGCACAAGTTTGCAAAAATTGCAACCGCATTTCATTTGTTCATATGTCTTGTTCGCCCGTTTCTTGAGTACAGCTCGGTCGTGTAGTCTCCTAGACACGTATGTCTAGTGAACTCGCTAGAAACTGTTCAGCATAAGTTTACCCTTATTTTGTTTTTCATATTCAACTTAACCTATGAGTCCTATGAGCATTTTTTATCCATATTTCGTTTTCGTTCTCTGTCGTCCCGTAGAACCTTCTTAGATCAATGTTTCCTTTACAAGTTGTTCCACCAACAAATTGCTTCCACTATAAGCCAAGGCTTGCACTGCAGACAGTATGTGCGTCCTAGTCGGTCTAATAGTCGGTACACCCGGACAAATTTATATTTTCAGTCAATTATGCCGCGAATCATCAGAAAGCATAACAACCTCGAGCTTGGTTCCACGTCCTACTTGGTTTTTAAAAATGAATTAAAGACGTTACTGGATTTGACAGCCATTCCACCCTACAGACGCGTATATTGAAACTTGTCTCGCTACTGTCTTCATTCTTCCAGAAGCATTCGTGTATTTGTCCATGAATCGATATGTCTTTGATTCGGACGGTGTCCCAATTATACGAGTATATCACATATATAGATGAGGCATGGGTAAGAAGATAAAATATCCTCTGAATTTGAGTTTACAAGATCAACAATTCCAATGGAGATACTCATTTGCTAGATTTGTTGAGGCTGATCGGCCAGAGACGGAGCAGTTCAGGTATTGGTGGCTGAATGACATTGTCTAAATTATTCGTTGTTATGTTTTTATTTGTGTTTTTCGTTACTTAGTTTTGAATTCCAGCTCATTTAGTGTTCACTACATTCAGTGTTGTTATTTATTATTGTTAAAATTAGGAATAGATTTCAATATTTAGGATAGCCGTTTGACGTGTATTATATTGGGCTTAGAGATAAGGCTTAAAGTCTAAGTTAGGAACATTGTGATAGCATTTCACTAGTATAAGATAAATTTTTTGCTTGAATTTATTAGAACTACGTTATAACATATTAGATTTAGGATAAAAGTTCATTATCCTGTAATGTCAATATTATAGTTAATTTTTGAATAGCGTTGGTTGGTTTTCTCTCTTTTTCCAATTCAATCCTAAAATACGTAATAATTTTAATTAAATTGGATTGTGTAGTCTATAGGTGTTGATTTAAATGTTCGTGAAGGACTACAGCGATAGTTTGCTGCTCGGCGAAAGAGGATGTGGGATCCACTAAAGTTAGCCTTGTCTGAGGACGCGTGAATGCGCTGGAAGGCTAGCATTGCTGTGTCGTGGGGCGGGTTCTTCCACTACACACACACACACACACTTCCACTACAAAAAAATTTCGCATTCACGAATTGAAGGGATCTGATGTGGATCAACTGGTGTTGAGGCCGAGGTAACTTCGTAAGGGTTTAAATTGCTTCTACTGCTGCTGGTGCTGTTTCCGCGACGTGTTCACGGGGGCGATCAAAAACAGACTCCCCTTTTGATTGTCAATCGTCCTTTTGCTAGATGCCGCAGTGGGACTCGACGAGGCTCTCATTCATTCCGCGGCACGCTTGCCTTTGCCAATGCAATACGTACATTTGCTGCGGGAAAAGGTGTTGCCATGTTGGTATTTAAATTGCAGATTTGAATTATTAAATTAATGAAAAGTAATAATATAGAAAAATTTAAATAATAGTAGAAAGGGATAAATATTGTAAAGAATATAATTATAAAGAAAAATTTAAATTTAATATAGGGGAAAAAAATAATATAACATTTATATTTGATTACAAAGATGAATTTAAATTTAATAAAAAGAAAAAAGGTAGTATACTTATAATAAAAAAATATTTGATAATTAATTAACTATAATTTGGGATGGTTAAATTTTTCAAATCTGGAATGAAAATTGGGACATGTTATGCTGGTTCTCGAGCGGTTTGCTTAGGTGACGGCTCGATTACTACAGAGTAGCTAGTTTTGTCGCGATCCCAAGGTGACGGGAACTGCGAGCTGAAGTTTCTTCAGGTGGAAAGTCGATTGTGTTCGGGGTCGGAACGTGGAGTAGGATGACAGAAGAAAACGATTAGTGGGCGGACAGACTGATGCAAATACTTTCAATTTGCTGTAAATGGAAAAATTATACGTGAAAATTGAAACTAAGTTCGGACGGACAAAACAGACATGTATATTTAAACTATCGATATAGGTCTTTTGTGTGATATATCCTGGCTTCTTTCCCCGATAGGTCTGAGGAGATAACGATTGGGTCCTACAATCTTCTGTACACGGTTTTACAGAAAATGGTGATCTAACTTGGCATTGTAATGCTCAGCGGCGTCGACGAAAAATCTCATCTTCATCTTTAAAATCGGAAAGTTGAGACCTCAGGTTGTAGTGTATCTCGTTTGCACGTCCTGTGGCCTTTATCTTCCGTCCGATTTGTTGGTGGAGGTCTCCTAAACGTTCGTGGGCCCAGCGTAATGACGGGATCTCCCAAACACTTGAATTGCCGTAGTTGCCTGTATAATTTGCCATGGCAAATCATCGATCCTGCAGTCGAACATGATATGGTTTTAGTACGCGAATTCATGGCTCCCAGGGTTCTTCAGGCAGTAACTGCGGTGGTCGCCTCAAAAATGTCGTTGGAGAGGCTTCCGGAAGAGAAGGAATCCCCGCAGTCATAATTGTCAAGATCTGGAATATAAATCTGTTGTACCACTTCCGCAACTCCGCGCCGGGGACCCGGTCTAGTCCACAGGTATGGCCGTTCTTGGAGGTCCTCCTTGACTCCTTTCTCTCAACTGACGGCTCTTAGAAGCGATGCCATGTCCTGAGGACGGCAAAGTTCCGGCCTCAAATTGCATTTTCGCACCCGCAGCAGTTGTGTTTGAGTCATCGGCTCAGTTAACTGGTCATATAGTCATAAGGGCTCATCTAGACGTTGCCATCTAGCATGGATTTTGTCCAAGACCCTCTCATCCATGTTAACTGTGGAAGACTCCATACGGAGTACCTCCTTCAG
The DNA here is from genome assembly GCA_963969285.1 of Odontomyia ornata. Lineage (NCBI taxonomy): Eukaryota > Metazoa > Arthropoda > Insecta > Diptera > Stratiomyidae > Odontomyia > Odontomyia ornata. The sequence goes on along the minus strand of OZ017738.1, from coordinate 89,770,906 downwards.
CCGTGGCCAGCAGTGGGATGGAGGAGTGGCATGTATGCACCAGTACGTTTCCAGCGCTGCTCAACTCAGCAGCATCGGTAATTAGCCGGCCAGTGCCGCGTGGTCCTCCGTCAACATCTGGTCTATTAGGGACTCTACCCAATTTATGAAAACCTCCACGTTGATGGAGTTTGGCTTCCCGGTAAAATGGAGATTCTAATCCTCAACGATGGTAGGGATCTGAGTCGACTTCAATCGATGCAGTGGATGTGAAGGTTTGCGTTGATCCGGGCGAGCCACTGGACACTGAGTCAGTGGTTGTACTTGAATGAATCACGGCGAAAGATCCCAGGAGTCCCAAGGCATGTATCGAGATGGTAGATCCAGAGTTCCAGACAAAAGGTAATCTACTCTTCGAATCTGGGTTGGCTAGTTCCCAGCTGGGTCCTGATGTCCTTGTGCCGATCTGAGTCGTTTCAGCACTGACTCGGTTTCTTACAATGATCGAAGAATTAAGTATATACGTTCCACTTCAGTGTAACAATCACAGCAGATTCGGTCCAGTGAGTCATCTTCAAAAGTTAGACCACTATTGATGTACTCCTTGAGAAAGCTAACAACACCAATTCTTCTCACTTCATCGACCAAACAATCACGCAGTGGATACATTCTTTCGTCAATACGTATGCAAAGTTGATGCATTTTGGAGGTCCATTGTGTTATCCTAAATGTTGACTCTTACTCGACAGAAGTGTGTTAAATAAATGCCGAAAATGATATATGAAACAAAACACTTACAGGACAAAATTCTCATAAGTGGCTGAAAGTGACGAACTATAAAATAACTCTTTCAAAAAAATGTATGCTAAAAAATTCATGTGCCCCCTTTGCAGGCAAGGACACCAATGGTGAGCTCTGCTTTTACGTTACAGGCACCACTCTTTTGAGGCACCATAAATATCAGAGTTCGGAAGTGCTCTCTCGTTTGCAAGTTTTAACCTGGTACAGTTTGTTAGCCCAGGTCTGATGCTGACCCGCAAGCAGCCCGTGTCTTATCATGGATAATCATGGACTAGCTAAACAGCCAATCACGTGAAATCAAAATCCATGAACTGGAAGAAGAGATGTTGGGTAACAACTTTCGAATACACATAAGGACTCTAATATCATTTGACCTTGCTAGTCGTACGATGGTGGAAAACCACCAATGTATAAATCAAAAGCAAGTCCAAACGATGTTGATGTCCGAGGACAATACACGTCCGGAAGTTGTTGAGTAGCTGGAGCAGTATTAGTGCAATATCCCCTAGTAGTTGCCTAGCCGCCAGAAATCTGCACACCTTGTAGGGTAACCTAGATACGATGGTCTGTTTCATGCTCGCGGCTGATAACACAGCCGGGCTTTTGGGGCCCCACGTTGGGCGCCATTTTGTAGTGCATGGGTATGGATAAAATGTCCGTGAAAGACTGCAGCGATAGTCTGCTGTCTCGGCGAAAGATGATAGTGGGATCTGCCGAGATTGGCTTTGTCTGAGGATGCGTAAATGCGCTGGCAGGCTAGCAATGCGGTGTCGGGGAGCGGGTTCTTTTCCCCAGCACAAGGACCCACTGCAAAACAAAATTTCGGATTGACTGATAGAAAAATTTAAATAACAATAGAAAAGGATAAATATCATAAAGAATATAATTATAAAGAAAAATTCAAATTTAATATAGGGAAAAAAGATGATATAAAATTTACATTTATACTAAAAAAAATATTTTATAATTTATAAAGTATAATTTGGGATGGTTTGCTTAGGTGACGGCTCGATTAGTACAATTGACATTATTTTTTGATTAAATTTTATTGATGAATAATGTATGAATTTAGGGAGCAATTTGAGCAATTAAATTTCTCGTATTTCGCTGTTTGTAATTGGGTTTATATATTTTGAAATTTATAACGATTAATATTGAATAAAGTGCTTTTGACTTGAATTTTCAAGTGATATATCTATTAGCAGACAATTTAGTAAGCTTTGAGTTATGTTGCACCTAAGTTTTTTCTATGATGAATTGTTCTCTGGAAATACGACAAAATGTTAATATGAATAACTTTGACCCTTTCGCTTTTTGAAGAACATTTATCTGAAGTCAATTATTTTGTTTATCAATATCTGCAGGCCAATTTTTTTTTTCTCGTTGAACCTTGCTTTGTTGTGTGAGCAGACGTATTTTGAATCCTTTGAGACGACTCAAAGGAGTCGTAACGCGTCTGCTCATAATTGAGCGATGATGCAAGGTGGTAAGGTGGTAATTTTGGTCACAACCACTTGTCAAGGTATTTAGCTAAAACTGAAATAAAGTCTTTTTAGACCCCATAATATTCCTATTCTCGGAGGCTCATATGCTTGAGGGAGGATATAAAGGGGACTATCAAACAGAAGCTTTAATTTTGGTCTGATAATTTCTTCCCTACAAAGAACAATTTTTTGAGGTATATAGCAAAAACTAAAAAAACTGATTAACTAGGACTTTGACACACCTGTAGATTTCAGAATCATTCAATTTGACTAAATAATCACTTGATTCAAGCGAGTCGAAGGGGGGTAGTGTCATTTCTCTTTAATCTGTAGGGCACATTCTGTCATCTAGTTTCAAGTGGACATTTCCGGTAATAAGACATTCATTAGTCAACTTTTTGCTGACAATAAGATCAGTCTAGAATATATCTTTATCTAATATTAGGTGACTTAGACTCTTTGTCGTTTTTATGTTGTCTCGGGTACGAGTAGAATTGGAAAATTTATTTAGGACACTCTGATGTTTGCAAATTTCTTCTGGAAGGTACAATATCTTGCAGTGGTGAGGTTTAAAAGTTCGATTAGGGTAAGTTAATCAAAACTTGAGAGATACAGTCTATTGATGTTGAGACAAATCGGTATAATTTTCGCATATGTACGAGTATGCATATATGCTGCATAAATTAATCTAGTTAGTCTCAGGTTGCAAATAAAAATTATGGAAATATACTGAATCGTAATGTTTGTCAAGGCAGACATTAGAAAATTTTTTAAATTCAAATTTAATTAAATCAAACAAATTCTTTATCAAATTAGACAAGCAAATCAACTCTGTACAGGTCATTTTTAAGAGAATGAATGTACATTATTTGATTAAATAAGTGTGCTTTGAAATTCTGAAAAGTCTTCTCTTATGAAATATCTCTGATGTTGTCCACCGGATGAAAGAGTAATTAGAAAAGCCGATAGCACTCCCGGCTTCTATATTTCGGGAATGGTGCGCGTTCCATGCATGTAGTAGAAAAGATAGACAAAATAATGTAGGCACTTTTACCCACCCATTTCGTTCATATTGACGCTGTCTATGATGAAACAGCAGTCGAACACCCACGCTTCACACAGCCGGGACTGGAAGAGGCAGCCCTATAATTAAAAACAAGGAAGGCTGCAGGCCTAGATTGTGTTTCAGCTGAGGTGCTGCGACTTGTCGATCACCGCGATCCTGACTTGTGGATTAGCATATTCAACGCTTGCTTATAGGATGGGGTTTACCGGAATGAGGAAAGGTGTTAAGAGTCATGCTGCTCAGCAAGGGGGAGGGAAATTCCAGATGGCCACTTGCACATTGAACCTTATGCATTCTAGAGAAACAAATTAAGCAAAGATTCACTGACCTAATTCGTACTGCTGGAGACCTATCTCTTCGACATATTGACTTAAGAGCAGTTCACTCAACCGTTGATGTAAGTACAGACGTGCTGAGTATGGTTCAAAAGGCAGATGACGGATAATTCTGCTGGCAAAACTCAACGCTAGGAATGCCTTTAACTCTACTTGATGGATAGTTATTCTGAAAAGGTTCAAAACCCTTTTCAATATCCAGAATACCTGATGCGACATCTGAGGGACTATCTGAAAGACTAAACGCTGTTTTATGGTACGACATAGGGTAAGAGAAAGATGAAAGTTTCATCAGATGTTGTCTAGAGATCTATTCTTGGTTTTGACCTGTAAAACATATCTTATGACGAGCTACTGAGAACGAAGATCCCAGATGAGTCACGCTTGATCGACTATGCGGGTGATGTTGTGGCTTTGATCACTGGATGCACCGTTGAACAAGCGAAACTTAGGCTAGGTAAGCTAGTGCGCTAAGTGAGAGACTGAACGACTGCTTGCGGATTCAGTTTAGCATTGGAGAAAACCAAAGTGGTCATTTTGGCAAAGTACAGAGTCTCTAGAATAAGGACGATCAGTTTCAGAGACATAGTATAATCGAATTTTAGCTAGCGGCCAGGTCACTGGGGCTACTGACTGACTCAAAGGTGAGTTCCTCTGACCAAATCAGGACAACGACAGAGAAGGCCACTTTAGGCGTATTGACTGTATGTCTACTTAGTGCCAATCAAAAAAGCGCCTCTTGATGAGTACTGTAGGCTCAGTGCTACTGTATGAAGCAGAAATAGGGGGCAAGGTTCCCAGTAAGTAGGTTGTTCCCCTCCGCGTGAGAGCTCCTCTGGCTAGGGACTTCGGACACGGCTTGCCGTCGAAAACGGCGGTAGAAGGCACCACTCACTTATCTCCCGATCCCAAATAGCCACCAAGTGATAAACACGGCCTAAGACACACCTGACCTAAAACCCAAAAAACACCCGAGCTAAAATCCAAAACACACCGAGCCAGGTGTAAAATTCACTTCAGAATCAATATTTCTTTTCTAATAAGCTCCAAGATTTTCTAAATAGCAAAACACCATTCATAAGTTAAGATATGAATTTTAGTCAACCAAAAGCTCGATATAAATATAAATCTTTAACTTACTTCTACTGTTCCTACTTTGGGGCCCCCGAAGTAACTTGCGTCGCGAAGTTCTCCTTCCACCACACTACTTGTTGAACTTTTACCGCCAATCTTCCCTGTTTCTGATGTTAATTACTTCACTGTGGCTGTGGTAAAGTACGTCCCTCTATCGCTGTGTTAAAGTATGTCCCTCTGTAGCTGTTGTAATTTCTTTATTCGATGAATTCCAGGATGAAATTTATGTTGCTCGTCGCACTCGATCCTTCGTTGTCGATACTTGTCTACCAAAAAAGAGACCCATTCCTTGTTCCCAGATTTTTTATCGGCTTAGTTTCAACCGGCGAGCCGTTAATTTTACTTCTGGGCAATTTAATGTTTAATTGCGGTGCGGGCTTGCGTCAGCGATCCCCCAACTGGTGCTCATCGGGGAATTAAAATCCAAATTTCCCTTCATCTAGTACATTTGCCCATCACGTGTGAATGCCAAAGTGACGAACTATATATCATTGCTGTTTTGGTTCGAGCGATTGTTCGTAAATTTTTTGTCTTCTAACATTTTCAATGCATTTTCTGCTAATTTCATTTTTGTTCTAGATTTTTGTCTGACCATTTGAGTTCGAGAAATACATTAGTTCTAAACCTTTCGGTGGGTTTAAAGTAATCGGCAGGGATTTGATTCACAACAGCACAAAACATTTCGATCAGTTCAATGTAAGTTGCTTACAAAATCTCTCTATCTCTAAATCATCCCAATCAAATTTTCTTGGCATTATTGCAGTAGTCGATTGAGGATGCATACTTTTACTTGACACATTTTCTTTGCAAGGGGTAGTTACGTCAGTTTTTTCTAAAATTGTTCTGTTTGGAGCTTTTGAACTGTAGCCAGTTCGCTTTCCTGGAAGTGGACGCTTTGTTGATTTTTCAAAATCTTGGTGATGAGCTTGTTTCTTTGTGAGCTTCCTTCTTCGTTCTGTTTGGGAACTTAAAATTAATGAAACTCAAAACGTAAAATTAATTAAAATTGCTTCTTTAGTTACAAGTCCACATTGCTCGGAACATGTTGGTAACGTTAAGAGGGAGTATCACCTTGCATTCGACTCGATATTCATTAAAATGTTCCATCTGGTACTTTGCTCCTAAAGGCGCGCCTATCCTCGAATAGAGATCGGATGTCACCTGGAGCTTTCTCGACATTTTGTGCGAAGCATTTGGAGCTCGTCGTCGGACAGCTCAGTTTTGAAGAAATATGGAAGAAAATCAAATTCTCTCCAGCGATAATACACAGGGTGCGTACGGTATTTGAGGACATGCATAAATGTGATTATAACTTCACCAATTTTTTTTTTTATTTTTTCCTTTTCAGATAAGAAATGGCGGACTACAACATCACTCAAGAAATGAAGAGACATGCTGTCATCGTCGCTATATGTGCGAAGCATACAGATTTAGAGATCTCTAATTTTCTTATCTGCGCCCGTTCATTTGTGCATAAGGTTCAGCGTGAATTGGAAGCATCAGGAGACGATACAGAGTCAGTTGCGAAATGCAAAAAGCACGAACAACGTTCTGACACTGTCCGATCTGCAGAATTTTAAGAGCAAGTGCAAGCGATTATAGACGAGGACCCTTCAAAATCAATGAGGGTCCTTGCGAGTGAGCTTCATGTGTCTGAGCGCCTTATTCGTAGAGTTGTCCACGAAGACTTCGGTATAAGTCTAACGTGATGCGAAGAGGACAGTTCATGTCGGAATGAACACGGGAACAGAGAGTTCTCCGATCAAAACGTCTTTTGAACAAAATCTCCCTGAGGCACCCAAAACGTTATGGTTATTTTCCGACGAAAAAATTTTTGACCAAGATCAAAAGACCAATCGCAGAAATGGTAGACGGCTATATTTAAATCCTACGGAGGTTCCTGTTGCGATGCATACAAAATTTCCAGCCACTGCTATGGTTTTAGGTGTTGTCAGCAACGAAGGACATGTTATGCCACCACACTTTTTTACTCACGGACGTCGGGTGAACTCTGCTGCATACATCGAAGTTTTGGAGACGGTAGTGAAACCCTGGATAGACAATGTTTGCGGAGGCAGACCATACATTTTTCAACAAGGGTCTGCTCCTTCACATAAAGCGGATGGCGACACAATGTTGGATGGCCGAAAATTTTCATGACCACATAACACCGAGCCTATAGCCACCTAGCTCCCCAGAATCCTTTGGATTATTACGTATGGGGCGAAGTCGAGCGTGAGACCAATAAGCGTCCTCATAATACCACTTCTTCGCTGAAGACTGCTATTAATGCCGTTATGGTCAATATGAACAAGGAGTATTTGATTCGGGCATGTAAACGTTTTTGGGCCCGGATCGAAGAGGTAATTGCTGCTAATGGCGATTTTATTGAATAACTTTATAGCCATATATTAATTTAACGTTGTATTAAAAAATTCCTGAAATTTCATTAAATTTTGTTGAAAACACAAGCTAAATTTATAATTATTTTACTCTCAAGTTGTCCTCAAATACCGTACACACCCTGTACAAAACTCCATAACCGTCATCAGCAACAAGTCCGAAACCGACGCCTGGACTGATAAAGTTGGGATTTTCTTTCAAATCCATTTTCGGTGTTTGACTATGGGGTGTTTCACTAGTAGATAGTCACCAAGGCTTGTTAAGGACTTCAATTAGGAATGGTGATCCGACTACAAGACATTTTGAAACGACGTACAAGCAGAATAGATGCAGATCGATTCCTTTTCCACACATGGCATCTAAGAATTTTTTATTTTTTTTTTGTGGTAGGGAGGCGAAGGCATTTACGCCCGCCGAGTCTGGCAGTGTGGGACTTCCATGGAGGATACCCTTGGACTACCCACTAAACACCTCCCCTCTCAATCTGAGAACCTAGCCTGGAACCGTTTGACACATTACTTCGGGCCAGGTCTCGTTTTGTTACGCCGTGGGGCGCCTTCAAGCTGGGGAGTCCCTTTCCTAGTGGGAGGGGAGAGGGGAAGAGGAAATGCCAGAAGAGCGATCCCTCAGCCCCAGCACCTCCGGCTGCTGCCCTTTTATCTTTTAGGACTGCCCGAGCATTATGTGCCACCTGGTTCCATTTGTCAACCGATTCGAGCATCACCGCAACTATATTATCCGGGGTGAGCTCTCCCGTCTCCCTGTAAAGTTCCCTTCGCAGCCTGGCCCATTTGGTACACGCAAAAAAAGTGTGGCAGGCATTGTCCTCCTCTCCTCGGCAAAACCGACATTCGGGAGACCGTGACTTACCGATCTTGTGCAGGTAAGACTGAAAACACCCATGCCCGCTCAAAAGCTGGGTCAGATAGAAGTCAGTCTCACCATGCCTTCGATTTAGCCACGGTCTCACATCCGGGATGAGGCGTGCAGTCCACCTTCCCTTCGTGCAATTCACCCAAGACTGCTGCCAATCGTTGAGCGAGCGTTGTCTCTCCTTGCGGACAACCGTCTCCCTCGCATCCTAGTTTCGGCGCAGGTAAATAGCGCGGCGGTCTCTAACAAGGAGGGCGACAGGTATCACGCCTGCAATCACTCTCACCGCCGAGTCGGAGACTGTTGGATACGAAGATGCAATTCTCAGTGCTCCTCTTCTCTGTACCTGTGCCAATCGTTTTCGATATACCTCCTTGCTGAGAGCGTCGCCCCATACCTCTGCTCCGTACAGTAGCACTGACCCTACAGCACTCATCAAGAGGCGTCTTCTTAATGGGCTGGGTCCTCCTACGTTGGCCATAAGTCGACTCAGGGCCGATATTCCCGAAGCAGCCTTCTCAGCCGTTGCCCTGATTTGCTCAGAGAAACTCATCTTCGAGTCGATCAGTAGCCCCAGGTACTTTACCGCTGGCTTCGACTCGACCTGTATATCTCCAATACTGATCATCCTTACTCTAGAGATTCTCTTTTTTGTCAAGATGACCACTTCGGTTTTCTCCAGTGCTAAACTGAGCCCGCGAGCAGTCATTCAGTCCCTCACTCGGCGCATTAGCATACCTAGCCTAAGTTGCGCTTGTTCAACGGTGCGTCCGGCGACCAGAGCCGCAACATCATCCGCATAGCCGACCAAGCGCGACTCATCTGGCATCTCAAGTCTCAGTAGCCCGTCGTAAGACACGTTCCACAGGTCCGGACCAAGGATAGATCCCTGGGCAACACCCGATGTAATTTCCATCCTTCGTTGGCCCTGTGTCGTGTCGTAGAGCAGGCTTCGGTCTTTTAGGTAGTTCCTCAAAAGCCGCATTAGATATTCTGGAACTTGAAAAGAGTTTTCCAGCGTGTCCAGAATATCCACCCATCTAGCGGAGTTGAAGGCATTCCTGACGTCGAGTGTCACCAACAGGACGATCTGCCGCTTGGTGCGACTACATGCCTCTGCCTTTTGGACCGCGTTCACCACCTCTGCAATCGCATCAATGGTAGAACGTCCTGCTCTAAAGCCGTACTGCCGAGGAGATAGGTCCCCAGCAGCACGAATCGCGTCAGTGAGTCTTCCCTTGATGAGTTTCTCTAGCACTTTCCCAGCCGTGTCTAGCATGCATAACGGGCGGTATGCAGACGGCGATTCGGGATTTCCCTTCCCCTTGCTGATCAGCACGAGCCTCGCCACCTTCCATCGTACCGGGAAAACCCCGTCCCGTAGGCAAGCGTTGAATGTGCTGAGCAGCATGTCAGGACAATGGTGATAGACGAGCTGCAAAACCTCAGCTGGAACACCATCTGGACCTGGAGCCTTCCTCGCTTTCAGGGAGAGGACTGCCTCCTCCAGTTCCAGGTGTGTGAAGAGTGGGCACTCGACCGCTGTTTCACCACGGACAGCATCAACACGGACGGGGTGGGTGGGGTAGAGTCCCCGCACTATCGCGTCCATCTTTTCCGCGTCATGTATACAAGGCTTCCGTAGGGCACAAAGTTTCCCCATGACCAGCTTGTAGTCAAGGCCCCACGGATCCCTATTTACATCATCCACGAGGTCTTGCCAGCATCGGGCCTTGCTCTTGTTAATAAGCCTGCGAAGATATTTCCTGCCGGACCTGTATGCTGCTAGCCTAGTGTCTGCCTCCTCCCGTGTTCGCGCCCGCTGGGCCTCTCGCCGAAGTTTGTGACACTCGCTTCTTTGTTCGGCGATCTCTTTTGACCACCAGTATACTGGAGGCTTACCGTGTCGGGGTCTCCGACGGGCATGGAAGACTCGCAAGCAGCTATGATAGTACTCATAGTTGAGTTCACCAAGTCCTTGGCTGTGGGCCCTCCACTCCCTGGCGGAGCTCCCAGCAACGGTGCGCCTGCCGTAAGCGCGTCAGCGAACCTCTCAACGTCCATCCTCCCAGTCCTCCATCCGAGGATTGAAGTTTGGGCATATGCACGCAGAGTGGCACTGTCGTGAATCTCAACCGCTATATACTGGTGATCACTAGCCGAGTAGTCCTCTAGTACTCGCCAGTTCTATACTCTAGGTACCAGGGACTCCGAAGCGAGTGTCACATCGGGTATGGTTCCTACACAACCCCAGCGGCGGAAAGTAGGGGTGTTACCAGTATTTAGGACAAAAAGCGCTGTTCTGGCCGCCATGTCCAAGATTTGCTTTCCCCTTGGGTCGGATTGTGGCATACCCCATTCAATGGCTCTAGCGTTGAAGTCTCCCCCGACCAGCGTGTGGCCCTCTGTGTTCGAGACAGCGTCCTCCAGGGCATCGAGTTTGGTTCGAAAAGATCGCATTGCCTCGTTAGGCGTCAGATAAACACTGAAATATGTTATCCCTGAACACCGCACCCACACAAACCCATCCCCGCGTCCATGGCCCTGCACCTGAAGGCGGGCGCTGTCTCGAACCCAGATGGCCGAGGTACTAGATTTGTCAGGGTACCACGCTTGCGAGTCCTTGTTATGATGTTGCTCGCTCAGCAACAGGAGGTCAGCTTTCTTATCCCTCGCAAACTGCTCAAGTAGGTCCTGGGCGTTTGTGCTTCGGTGCAAATTGACCTGCAGGATACGGATCATTTGAGTATCGATTTGGCTTTAGTGAGGGCCTCCTTGAAAACCCAGCATCTCCCTGTCCCCGGCTCATGTTTGAGGTCGCCGAGTGCTAGCTTAGCATCCTTGCAAAGAATGCATTTTGCCTCGTTCGTGCACTCCTTCCTTTTGTGCCCCGTTTCACCACATTTGTAGCACAGAGATCTCCTGTCGGGTCCCCTACAGCCATACGCGGTGTGTCCGTATTCGAGGCATCTGAAGCAGCGGATAGGGATCGCTCTTCTCCGTATCCTGCAGATAACCCAACCTATCTTAATTTTGCCCTTCGCCAGGATTTGCTGGGTGTCTTTATCAGCTAGTTCGACAATAGCCATGCGTTGCCCCCTTGTGTTTTCACGTGTCAATCTTGCCTTGACTTCACTTAAGCTGGGGAACTCCCTCCTGATGGCGTCCTCTACTTCAGCTTTGTTCGCGACGCAGTCGAGGTCCCTGATTCCCAGGGTGGCCATTGGTTCGAGCAAGGCAACCGTTGCCGCATCTCCAAGAACCTTTTGAACCGCGTCACGGAATGCATCTTTGTTTGTGGCCTCTGGCCCGAGTTCCACCAGCAGGCCACCGGTCCGGGTTGGTCGAACTGCTTTGATGGCAGTTTTGGTGTCGTCTGGCTTGACCGCTCCTTTAATTTCACGGAGGACATCTGCGTAGGTTCGGCCCTTAGTGGGTTTAATAAGCAGTGCCTCTCGCAAGGGTTTGCGCCGCGGTTCGCTTTTTGTTTTCTGCGGTGTATCGGGGGGTTCTTTGTTCTTTTCGTGGTTGAGCTCTTTGTCTGTTTTTTCTAGGAGTAGCTTTTTGGCCGCTTTTTTCGCTGCCTTGTTTCGCACCACATGAAACTCCTCGCCTGGAGTGTCAACTTCGTTTATGGTCTCGTCCTTCCTCCTTTTCTCACGGTCGCCTTCAATTGGGCTACCGGCCATTCTTTTGCTGCTGCTAGGACCCACTGATGCCTCGAGGGAGAGCGTGTCTTTTTGGTGCTTGTGGGTTGCAAGCCACCTCCGCCTGTAGTGCGTTATGCGGTCAAGAAGCTCCTCCAGTTCAAGAATGCCATTCTTGACACTCTTGCCTATGTTTTTCTGCACTTCGCAGGCAGCCCTCAGTTGTTTGACGATAGTCCCCGCTTTCTGAGTAAGCCGCTCCTCTTCGGCGCGGTCAAGGGCGATTGTGTTATTTGGCGCCACCTCTTGGGAGAGGCCCCCGTTTCCTAGCCCTTTTGCTTCTATCGCTTGGGTCGCGTTTGAAGTGGCGTCGGCCAACGGCAAAACTTCTCCCTCCCCCAGTCTTAGACTGGCCTCTGTTGGTGTCGCAGCTTGATCCGGATTGTGTACGTCTTGCACTGGACGCTCCGGGGTGCGCATAGTCTTTCTACTGCGCCCAAAGGCCGCAATGGTGCCAGGTTGCACAACGCACTCTGCCTTCTTTCGTTCGTTAGTCCGTCTGTGGTCTGTCTCCGACGATTTAACCTGTGATGTTGATTTTGACAGTGTTTCTGGGGTTTGCTGCCTCCCCCCGCAATCGGTGACTTACTTTATCGGTGTTCTTGCCAACAGCGGTTTTTGCCTGAAAGGGTTCTCCGTGCTAGCGTCCTGTTTGCTTGTAGTTATATCTGTTACAGAAGCCAAGTTCACCACTTCTATAACATTGCAGTCGCTGGATGACGACGGCCGGGAGCCTGCTCGCTCACTACCCTCTGCCGCCGGTACTGGGGATCCGACCCCCTGCACCGTAATTTGGTTCCCCTTGTGGACCTGCATGATTTGGTTTTCTGTCTGGGTTTCCGTTCCCATAGCATTTTACCTACTGCCAGGATATATGGATAATTGATGACGCCATATATTTCGTCATGTCACAGTGAAGATCATTGACACTCAGGTATTTGTCCTGAGACTCTCCCTTCACTGCCGACCATTGTCCGCGGCTGCTTATTGGTTATTCGCAGCAAACCTTTCGAGAAAGGTCTTCCCCTATCCGCAACCCTGGGGACGCGTTTGGTTCCCCGGTCTGAGGGCACTATCGATAAATCGACAACCAAAATGGCATCTTAGTATAGAAGTTGATGTTGTTGACAGGCCCTACGTAATAAAGCTACTCGTTCATTGGTCGAAAAATAAGGGTCATCCATTGACTTAACCCGTTAGCGGGCTTCCGTAGTACACGAACAAATAGTTTCCATTCGGCCTTCACGATACAATCGAGTGATTAAAGCTTCATGTGTCGATGAAAAACGCTGGCGTCTCGGTAATATACCAATTGTAGATCCATTTGAATATAGGCCTTAGATGATACCCCATAAATCTTCATAAAACCTTTGCCGTACTAATTGTGTATATAGGTACGTACCCCATTTAAGAATTTAGTGGCATCAATGGTAGCTTCCTCAATCTGATAAAGACATGATCTAAGGCCTATTAGACGATGGTGGAGTAAACTCAGGAGTTCTTTGTGTATTTTCATTTTCGTCTGAGTTTCTTTAAGAATCTTTCTATGTATCTGTGTCTTCGAACTGTTGTTCGGTAGTTGTGAGGCGTTAGAATTGACATTAGGAGATGTATTCATTGTATCCTTCAACCAATCTCCAACTTCTCGAAGAACCTATTTTATTCAACTTTCTATTCTATTTTATTCAACTTTCTATTCTATTTTATTCAACTATCTTGTTTTTGTTTAATGTAATCATTTGATTTTTTTTTCTTTTTTGTGTTTTCTTATTTATACTTTAACATTTTTATTTTAACCTTATAACCTTGGCTTGGGCGGTATTTTAACGACCGAATGGAAGAGTGCAAAAGGTATCAGTGACAAGGTATACTGAAAACGCTTGGCATAGGTACAGATAAGAGGAGCACTGAGTATTTCATCTTCATATCTGACAGTCTTTGATTCGGCAATGAGAGTTATTGCAGGTGTGATGCCCGTTGCCCTGCTTGCATGAGAGTGCCACGTTATTTACTTGCGTCGACGTGTGGACGCAAGGAGGTGGTTGCCTGCAAGAAGAAGCAGGACTCACTTAACGATTGGCAGCAATCTTGGGTGAATCGCACCACGATAAGGTGATTGCACGGCTTATCTTGCATGTGAGACCATGGAGAAATCGAAGGCAGGGTAAGACTAACAACTTACTGACCCAGTTTTTGAGATTGTATGGGTGTTTTCAGTCTCACCTACACCAGATTGGTAAGTCACAGTCCTCCAATTTTAGATTCTGCCCAGGAGAGGACGACGATGCCAGTCAGACATTGTTTGCATGCAGGAAAAATGGAAAAAGCCATGACAGGACCTTTATAAGGAAACAGGAGAGCTCCCCTTGGAAAGTGTAGACGTGGTGATCCTCGGATTAGTTAATAAATGAAACAGTCCTAAAGATAACAAGGACTCACAGCACCCGAGGACGTCAGGATTGCGGGATAGTTTTGTCCAGCGATTCCTTTCCTTATGTCACCACTCACTGGAGAAGGGATCCCCCGGCTTGAAGGCACCTCACATTTTTTTGTGGTTGGGAGGTGAATGCCATTTACGCACTGACTGTAGGACTCCCATGCTTGAACAAAGACGACACTAAACACCTCAACCCGAGAACTCAGTTTGAAACCATTTGACACTTTACTTCGGGCCAGGTCTCGTTTTGTTACGCCCCGAGGCGCCTTCAAGCTGGGGGATCCTCCTCTAGCGGAAGGGGAGAGGGGAAGAGGAATTACCAGATTAGTGACTCCAAACCCCAATGCCCCCGGCTGCTGTGAGTCCCTTTTATCTTTTGGGACTATCCGACCATAATGTGCCACTTGGTTCTATTTCTCAACCGACCCAAGCATCACCGCAACTATACTATCTGGAGTGAGCTCTCCTATCTCCTTGTAGAGCTCCCGTTGCAGCCTGTTCTATTGTTTTTTACGCGAAAATATGTAGTAGGCTTCGTCTTCCTCTCCTAAGCAAAACCGACAATCGGGGGACCGTGACTTACCAATCTTGTGCAGGTAAGACTGAAAACACTCATACTCGCTCAAAAGCTGGATCAGCCTTTGATTTAGCCACGGGTACATCCGCGATGAGAAGCGCAGTCCAGCTTCCCTCTTGTAATTCACCCAAGACATCTACCAATCGTTGAGTGAGTGCTGTCTCTCCTCGTGTGCAACCGTCTTCCAAAGTAATTCATCAAATGGTTCCAGGCAAAAATCTCAGGTAGACGGGATTAGTGTTTAGGGTGTAGGCCAGTTTCTCTCGAGGAGGGAAGTCCCATACTCAATGCATACACTGCAATCACCTGCCATCCCCGAAAAAGGAAGAAATTGTACCGAAATGTACAAATACTAATATATAGAGAAATGCATTCTGATACTCATGAAGACAAGTAATTCGATACTGATGATATGAACATATCTACTAGAATTTGTAGGAACTGAAGTCAATGGGCATCGGCTTGGATGCCTGGCTTTTAATAATCTGCCTAACTTACTTGTTTAAAAATTGATAGTTGGAACTCATCCTTTAAATTTCAAGATTAAAATTGTCTTCCTTCATGTAATTGTCTGTACCCTTGGTATTTTACATCGACAAAGAAAAAATAGTCTAATCGAATTCAAAACATGTTTCAGGCAACTTAACATAGGAAACCTTAGCAAAAAATGAAAATGCCAATTGCAATCCTTGATTCGCCGTGACCGAAAATCAATTGAAATGGACAGAAAATTGAAATCTTATATTATTCACAGCCACAAGACCTAGTTACACTAAAAGTCACTCAACAATTTCAATAATAAATTCATGTCACAGCTTTGGAAGGAACATTACAGTCAAACGACGGTGAAGTTGAGGAGTAATCAATACTTACCATCTTAGTTTTCTTCCGTCGTGTTCAGAGATATATCGGTCATTCAATGATACTTTGTCGCTGTATGAGTGAGTTTGTATAGAGTATTGGAAGCAGTCAAGTTTAAGGTTTTTGCGAGAATAGAGGATTATGTTGTTCGATGTCAAAAAGAGTTTTTAACCAGAACAAGACACAGTATATGATGGAATAAGAGAACTTAGCTACAACGTGAATTTAGATCAGGGCGAGAGCATTAGTTGTATTGCAAAATTTATACCTGTATGCATCAGAAAAAAAAAGAAAAAAAACAAGTGATTTACTGTAGTGGAAGACCAAAGTAAAGAAAGAAAAGAGTGTCAAATAATAATAATTCATATAAAAAGGCTCTGTTTCATAGGTGAAAACTCAATTTAACCGGCTTTTTTATGCCCACCTACAGCCACTGTCACATTATATTTCCCTATGAGTACAGAATTCGAATAACATACCATCCGAAAGTTTGTTAGTAACAAGGATGCCAGATGAGGCATCCTTTGTATCTATTACGATGATATAATATTTATCTGTAATTTATTTCTTCCATCAATTTCTCCCTGATTATCAAATTTTCTAAAGAAAAATAATTCAATGAAAGTAGCAGTATAAAATGAAACTGACTGTTTTACTTGAAATGCCGTCGGGCCTTGCTTTCTTGTGATACTTATTAAGCTGAGGGGCCTTGCTTTCTTCTGTGAGCAGATGCATTTTGACTGTTTTGATTCATTTTCAGTGTCTGGTTATAAAAAATATGTGATAAGACAGATATCTTGCATCATAACGCGAGTAATGCGACCGCTTATAAATCATACAAGCCCAGGCCATCGCTTCAAAAAAAATGTTCCATATGCATCATTTTCATCCAGATTAATGCGTCAAAGCTCAAAACAGCAGTTTTGACCTTAGGTAGATATTTGCTGTTTTTGCCAGCCAAAGATTAATACGAGTTCGGTACCAAAAGTGCCCGACCCGACAAAGAAAACAGTAAAAGAATTGCGAAAATGTTTTTTAATTTTCAACATATTCTCCTTTCAGCTCGATACACGTTTCCCAACGATGTTCAATAGCTTCAATACCCGCTTTATAGTAGGAACCGTCAAGCTCCTCAAAATAGTTATTAACCGCAGACTCTACCTCTTCATTGCTGGCAAATCTTTTGCCGCCGAGCTATTTTTTCAAATTCGGAAGAAGAAAATAACCCGAGGGAACCAGATCTGGCAAAAAGGGTGCATGAGGAAGCAATTCGAACTTCAACTCATTGATTTTAGCCATTGCAATGACGCACGTGTGGACTGGTGCGTTGTCGTGTTGAAACAACACTTTCTTTTTCGTCAGTTAGGGCCGTTTTTTCATGATTTCATCACTCAAACGCTGCAATAATATGCGCAGTTGATTGTTTTTCCTTTTTCGTGATAATCAATAAATATTATTCCACGTGCATCCCAGAAAACGGATGCCATGACCTTGCCAGCTGACTGAGCTGTCTTTGCTTTCTTCGAAGCCAGTTCTCCCTTTTCAGTCCACTGTTTTGACCGCTCCTTGGTCTCAAGTGTAAAACGATGGACCCATGTTTCGTCCGTGGTTATGAATCAACGCAAAAACTCGGCGTTATTGCAGCGAAACATTGTCAAACACTCGATAGAAACATCCTCACGTTTCTGTTTGTGCTCCATTGTGAGCAAACGCGGCACCCATCCTGCACACAGCTTTATCATATCCAAATTTTCGGTTAAAATGCGAAGCACAGCAATTTTTGAAATGCCTGCCATGTCTGCTGTCTCGCGCACTTTTAGTCGACGGTCACCCAATACTATTTTGGGGATTTTTTTCACATTTTCTGACGTAGTGACCTCATTTGGTCTACCACTGCGACGTTCATCTTAGCAGCCTGTACGACCTCGCTTAAACTCAGCTACCCAATATTTGACCATTGTAAACGAAGGAACAGACTTTCCCAGAGTAGAATCCGACTGGGCTTTGATATCGGTTGGATTTCGACCTTTCAATTGAAAGTATTGTATCACATAACGATGCCCGGTTTTTCCATATTTACGAATTCACTGAGAGCGTTCACTTTGGATGTCGGTAAAAAATACTAATAATAAACATACCATTATGAATTTTCCACATTAAGTTGTTGATAGGTGGTATTGTCAATCGCAGCAATTGCTTTTTTAAAACTACCTGTATTCATAAGTCAGGTCGGGTACTTTTGGGTGTGACAATTAAGTAATGAGACTGATTTTATTGCCGTGCTTGTGGTAAACATGCGACCTTGAAGTTCCCTTTCCCTTCCCCGGCATCCTTCTCCTCTCCTTTGATATATTTACTATTGTTCTAGCTTATTTAGTTCGCCTGCTTTTTTGTGTTGAGTAGACATGTGTTGGTGGTGCTCGTCACGCAAATGGAGAAATTTTGCGCCAGATTGGGCAAAACAGCTTCGAAGGCGTACGCTAAAATTGTAAAACTGCATGGTGATAATGCTCTTAGTCGTGCCCAGGTGTTTTGATGGCACAAAGAGTTTAAGGATGGGCATGAAAGCGTGGGAGGCGCAGAGCGGGAGACAGTCGAAGTGTGAACTGACGCGCAGCGAGTGCGTGCCCTAATCCGTGAAGATCGGCATTTAACAGTTCGAATGTTGGCCTCGGAACTGGGTATGAACCGTGAAACAGTCAGACACATTCAAACCGAGGATTTTGGGATGAAAAAGTTGTGCGCGAAGATGGTTCCAAAGAACTTTTCTGAGGAGCAAAAGCAGCATCGAATGACCCTCGCAGAAGACTGTTTGAAACGCGCTTCAAAACGTCAGGGCCCCAATATTTCATGGTGAGTGTTTTTGTGCTAAATTGGTATATTTAAAAAAATAATACTAGTGACAAGCAACACTCACATATTATTATAATTCATGCCTTCTTAATTAAACTCGAATTTGTCTCTATTATATCGAATTTTTCACAATCTTAGCGCCCAACCTTTGGTGTTCTCACTAACAATGGACAAAAAGGATCGACAGGTCACGCTCCTGATTGAGCAAGTCAATTAAGAGAATGTTAGCCAGAAACAAATGGTATAAGTTCTTACTGAACTCAGACATACTAATCAACAGCCCAAGGAAACTCAGAACAAGTTAACACATTCAGTGCTAGTGACGCGGATCAGCGTCCCACCCAATTTTTCCTGGTAGCCATCGACTCAGACCCACGTCTTGGTAGTGTTCATTTTGAATGAGAAATTGTGAGGTTGGCAAGAGAGGTCAATAATCAGTAATATAGTTGGATATTTAAGATAGTTTGTTGAAGATGTTGGCACCATTGGTTTTAGGCTAGAACCTTTTGACGGTCACTTTGAGGTTATTTATTGTGCAAGCTGCTGCATTGAAGTGGTGCGGGCGTTGTGTTAAAGTAGTGTATTACTTTAATTTGTATTTTTGTAAACAAAAGTCAAAAATAACAATACAAAAGAGCTGGTATATTTTTATTAATTATTGAATGCAGAAGAACTTTTTTACATATTGGAGTTACTATATTTTGGGAAACAAGCATTGGTGAGGTAGGAAGAAGATACTCGCAAACTTGTGAGGGAGAGAACAGAGGAGGATGGACTCACAGAAGACCCGATTAAGGAACAAATGACTCTAATCCATGAACCATATCAAGAAGTGCAGGAGATTATTCCAGGTTGATTTGGTGATGACAATACCACAAAATTCAGTTTTACCAAAAAATGTGATTTTATCGGTCATGAAGTATTGATAGGCAATGAGCCAATGGATTATTTTAATTTATATTTTAACGAACACTTTCTGAACTTATTGGTGAGATAAACTAACGCTGAAAATATTTTCTTCCAAGCTAGGGTACGTGAGCAGTCACGCATAACCGCGTAGAAAGATGTAAATATCAATGAACTGAAATTATTTTTTGGCTTGCTTTTTCATACTGGCACAATAAAAGTTGCTAGATTGATAGACTATTGGAAAAAGCCCAATTATTCAGTCTAGGCTTGGGAACTACATGGGCCTTAATCATTTTATGCTAATATTGAGATGGCTCCACTTTGCTTAAAAATTCAGGCCCGGAAGACTCTACTAGTAACCACAGGTTGTTCAAAGTAAGACCTATAATAGATAATGAGAGTGTGTTTGTCTGGCGAGGAAGGCTATTTTTTAGAGTTTACATTAAAAATAAACGCCATAACCATGGAATAATATTTTATTCATCGACAGAGCCAAATGGCTTCATTTTAAAGAATGTAATATATCCCGGTAATAGCGATGCACTTGGAGAGGTTGGTCACGGGGAAAAAATTGTCATGAACCTCATTGAGAACTATTTCAACAATGGACAGAGCTTGTTTATAAACAATTACTACAATGGCGTACAACTCACCGAAAAATTACTTGACAAGAAAACAAACCCTACTGGAAATCTGCATGAAGACCGAAAGCATATTCATAAGGATGTTAAAACAGCGGCTCTCAAAAAGGAAGAGACATTGCAGAAATTTAATGAAAAGGGTGTTTGTGTTGAGAAATGGAAAGATAAAAGGTTTGTGGTGATGATTTCGACGGAGAAAAGCATAGATAAGCTTGAGATAATAACAAAGCGGAAAAGACAGTAGAAAAGCCCAACGCGTTGGTATATACAATAAAAATATGCGCGGGAGAGACTAACAGGATCAGCTGCAAGCCCATTACAGTTATGAAAGGAAAGCTTGCCTAGGTATAAAAAGTTGAGATTTCACCTTATTTCAAAAATTTTAATGAACTCATATTTGCTGTACAACATATACGAGGTGTGTTCAAAAAATATCGAGAATTTTGTTTTTTTCAAAAATTTTTTATTTATTCATGAATATCTATTTTGTCCCCTTCAAAGTAATCCCCATGAGATATTATACACTTGTGCCAACGGTTTTTCCAATCTTCGAAGCACTTCAAAAAATCATTTTTTTTAATCTTGTTCAGCTCCTCCTTCGATGCCGTCTTTATCTCGTCAAGCGTAGCGTAACGTCGTCCTTTCATGGGCCTCTTCAGTTTAGGAAACAAGAAAAAGTCACAGGGGGCCAGATCAGGGGAATACGGTGGCTGCGTTATCGTTAGTGTGTTGTTTTTGGCCAAAAAGTCGCGCACAAGCAACGATGTGTGAGCAGGGGCGTTATCGTGGTGCAAAAGCCAATTTTTGTTCTCCCACAAATCCGGGCGTTTCTGGCGGATTGCTTCGCACAAATTGCGGATAACTTGCAGGTAATATTTCTTATTGACCGTTCTTCCATGTGGCAAGAACTCATGTTGCACCACGCCCCTGCAATCGAAGAAAACTGTCAGCAAAACTTTCACATTCGACCGAACTTGGCGCGCTTTTTTCGGTCTTGGTTCATGCGGCAGCTTCCATTGAGATGATTGAGCTTTGGTTTCCACGTCATAATCATAAACCCACGATTCGTCACCAGTTATGACCCTCTGGAGCAAATTTGGTTCGTCGCGGACAGAGTTTAACATCTCATTAGCAATGTTCATGCGTTGTTGTTTTTGGTCGCAATTGAGCAATTTTGGTACGAATTTCGCGGCGACCCGTCTCATGCCCAAATCGTTGATAAAAATCGAATGGCACGAGCCAATCGATATGTTTAGGTCCTCAGCAACTTCTCTAACGGTGATTCGACGATTGGCCAATACCATTTTCTCCACTTCACTAATTTTTTCGTCTGTTGTTGAAGTGCTCGGGCGCCCGGCACGCTCTTCGTCGTTCACATCTTCTCGGCCTTCTAAAAACATTTTGTACCACCGATAAACGTTGCTTCGGTCCAAGGTAGCTTCTCCGTATGCCACAGTCAACATTCGGAATGCATCCGCGCACTTAATTTCGTTTTTCACACAAAATTTGATACACGTTCTTTGATCCATTTTTTTGAATAAGTAAAAATCGAAGACGATTGAAAACACGTGCAAGTAAAGCAGCTATCACCAATCAAGTGAACATTCAAAATGGCCGAGCTTGTCGGCATAAGTGACAGACATGAGTACCAACATAACGCCACAAAAAAATCGAAATTCGAATATACGTAACCCGCGAAAATTCAAAATTCGTGATACTTTTTGAACACACCTCGTACAGCA
Source organism: Odontomyia ornata (assembly GCA_963969285.1). Lineage (NCBI taxonomy): Eukaryota > Metazoa > Arthropoda > Insecta > Diptera > Stratiomyidae > Odontomyia > Odontomyia ornata. Next base: position 89,749,104 of record OZ017738.1, on the reverse strand, counting down.
ACAACAAACTTAATTTGTAAGAGTACAGAATGAAAATTATTTATGCGCTTATTGGAGAATCAAATGAAGAAAACTATGCACCACCTCATAGAGAAAAAAAAGGAGGGGAAGAGAAGCTTAAGCCTATGAACTTAGTAAAATAACAAAACAAACCAAAGAGGGAGAAACATGCAGAAAAAAATGCTGTTTCTTCAAAATTTGAAAAAAAGGGTTGACACAACTGTTGAGTGTAAAATGTGTGAAAGTCAACTTGGCTACTGCCCCGAATGTTTTTGCAAAGTATATTATTGTATACGAGGTGTGCCAATTAAGTAAATTGACAGATTCCATGAAAAGCTTATATTTAAAAATTATTCTACAACTCTGCTATCCCCTTCAAAATAGTCCCCTTGGCCAGCTATACAGGTACAACGATTCCAGCGCATTTTCCATGCTTTGTAACATTTCTGGAACGCATCGATTGAAATGTCGACAAGCACCCTCGTCGCGGCCACCTGGATGTCCGTAATCGACTCAAAATGGGTTCCTTTGACCACCGATTTTGTATTAGGGAACAAAAAAAGCCACAGGGTGACATATCAGGCAAATAAGGCGGCTGTTGCAACACGGCGATCCCTTTAGAGGCCACTGGGACTGGGACACGCTCAAGGCGGTGTGGTGTGGTTCTTTGGAACCATCTTCGTGCACAACTTTTACATCCCGAAATCGTCGGTTAAAATTTTTTCTGACTATTTCATGGCTCATACCCAGTTCCGACGACAACATTCGAACTGTTAAATGCCGATCTACATGGATTAGAGTGCGCACACGCTGCGCTTTCGCGTCAGTGCACACTTTGACTGGTCTCCGCTCCACGCCTCGTATTCAACGCTTTCAAGCCCATCCTTAAACTGTTTATACCATCGAAACAGCTGGACACGACTAAGAGCACTAGCACCATGCAGTTTTATAATTTCAGCATAAGTTTTCAAAGCTGTTTTGCCTAATCTGGCACACAATTTTATCGCAACGCGTTGCTCTTGATTTCATTTCTTTATTTGCATGACGAGCACCACCAGCACACGTCTACTCAACACGACAGAGCAAGCGAACTAAACAAGCTAGAGCGATGATAAATATATCAAGGGAGAGGAGAAGGATGCTGGGGAAGGGGAAGGGAATTTCAAGGTCGCAGGTTTAAGACAAGTGCGGCAATAAATTCAGTCTCATTGATTGATATTTCACATACTATACTATTTTTGGATTTTTAAAATGTTCTATACTGTTATATTTTTTACTTTTTCATTTCTTAAAAATATATTACCAAAAAAGTACGAGAGTTTTATTTTTTTATTATTGCAATAAAAAATACGCATATAAATCTAAAAAATGAAACATTCTTTACCAATCCTAGAGTGTTATAGAGGAAATACTAGTTATAGCAATCAGCAAACAGTATATGAGGAGAAATGGCATGAAGTATCTGCGCATGGCCAGTGACATGGATCTGCGTCCAAGAGTGCAGAATGTGTTTGTTGGACCGCCAACTTGTAATTCAGAAGAACGATAATTCAATTCTCTTAGGTTGAAATTTTCCAGAAAGAGGAAAGCTATCGGTTCACCATCTTTCAGATCTAAATCGTCGTCATCAGAAGCTATAGAGTCTGAATAGGAAATGGTGGACTCAAATTAAAATTTTCACGATTTTCCAACTCTCCCACCTCCGAAATCGACCGTATCTTTTCCAAAAATGGCCACTGAAAAACCCTCACATGCTTTTTTCGCCAACTCATTGACATCGGTCTCAACTCTCAAGCAAAAGCAACCGCGAAAACATTCCGATGTTCCCAATGAGGCACCTTTTAAAACTGTCCTCATAATTTAGCCACATAAAGCAATTAAATATCAAATACGAGTCTGCCAAACATGTATATCTGAGCGTCCAGGCATCCAGATTATAACTCAATATAGCAACTGTGCTCAAGCTCACTGTGTAAAATGCAATGGCCTTCATCACTTAATACAGTGCAAAAACACAAAACACCTTAAAAACTTATATGCACCAATTATAGAGGAGAACACCTCACTCACTACGGTGCCAGTGTAATTGACGAAAGCATTAACAAACTTACCAGGAAACCCCCACTTACCAAGGAAAATGATATAGCACGACCTCCGGTAAAGGGTCACGATCCCTATGAACCCCCTCAAGATATTAGGCTCTTGATACGGAGGAGGAACCAACTACAGAGATGACTAGGAGCACGGATGATCCTAGGTTACCCAACAAAATATGTGGTCATATTCACAAACTTTCGAACACCATATGGGCAGGATTTTTGCAGAGCCTTGAACCAATTCCAATTCAGATCATGACTTGGTCAAATTACTCGATCAGTGCTGTATGTCAAAGGCACAAAGACACATCACTGATGCAAGCAACAAGCTCTGGATGGAAGTGAAAGCGGCAATTGAGTCTGTAGCAGAACAGACAATCGGCCTAAGAAAAATGATTCATTCAATGATAAGTGCCAGAATGCGTTAGACAAAAAGAATCAGGCATACAAAGAAAACTTAAATAGGAAAATCAGGACGAAGAGGGAGCACTATAAAAATCTCAGAAGAGTAGCGAATAAGATAATTAGAATTAAGACAAGAAAATACCATGTCGGCCAATTATGAAGTATCCATGCAAGTCTAGCGAGCAACAAGCAAGTGACAAGCCTGAAATGAAGTCAAAGACCACACTCTGTCGTGATGTCATCGAAAATATCATTGCTGATAAAACAAGGATCAAGGAAACATGAGTATCATGTTTCAAGAACCTCCTGGATTCAGCGCACAGCTCCAAAACATCGTAACTTATAGATATTGCCGGAGAACTTCCATTGGCCCCACCAACTCTGGATGAAGTTTGTTCCACCATCAAAGCCCAAAAGAACAGTAAAGCGTCGGGTATCATTGTGATTCCCGTGAAGCTCAATAAATATGGTAGCAGCAGTGTTCACAAAGCTATTTATAAAGTCATCCAGCACATTTGACAGCAAGAACATATGCTGAACGAATGGACCCAATCAATTATATTCCCTATTCACAAAAAAGGTGATAAGCACCAGTGCGAAAACGGTAAAGGCATATCACTACTTTTTACGGCGTACAAAATATTTTCATATTTCATAGAAAATAGAATTGGATGGTATGCCGACAGTATTGTTGGGGAGTATTAAGATAGTTTTAGAGCAGGTAGATCGACAAAAGACCAATTGTTCAAAGTCAAGCAGCTACATGAGAAATGCGGGAAGCTCAACATGGATGGACACCAAATTTTCGTTGACTTCACACAAGCATAGGACAGTATTGAGTGTAACGTACTGTACCGAATAATGCTTTGCTTTGGTACCCTGCCAAATTAGTTTATCATATCAAAATGGCAATGACGTTGGCGGCCTCCCAAGTTCACTTCAAAAACCAACTTACCAACGCCTTTGACACAAATATCGGACTAAAGCAGGGAGATGGGCTGGCCCCATTGCTATTCAATTTGGCTCCGGAGTGCGTCATAAGGAAGCTACTTATCGATACACGAGTTACATTACTATACAAGTCGAGCCAAGTGATAGCCTGTACGGAAGACATTAACATTTTGTCACGATCATTAACCACCGCCAAAGAAATCTTTCTGGAACTCGACAGCAAAACAAAACTAGTAGGCCTCTAAATCAATGACAATAAAGCAAAGCTCACGACCCAGTCAAGGAAAAATACCTCAAATACACAAAATATCACACTTGGTGAATACAGTATCAAAAATGTGAGCAAATTTGTGCATCAAAATAACGTGAACTCATGATGAAAGAGACGAAATACGCCGAAGAATACAGCTCGCAAATAAAATGTTTTATTCAGTTTCAGGGATGCATTAGACTACGACTATTTAGCCGCACTTCTGTCGCAAGTTACACATGGTTAAATGGAAGCCCGCACACTGTGATTTCCGACAATTTTGTCCAGGTCGGCAGTCGCAGGAATTTGCGATTGGGCTCTTTCACACGGGAATGGTTAAAACCCATATCGAAACAGGTTTCGCGCTTACGCCCTTATGTTTACACGCTGCATTGTTCAGCCAACCTATTTTTGTATACGATACACGTCTTGCGAGTGTATGTGCCAAAAGGATCATTTGATCGTTAAACGTCGTGCGGACAACATGAAAGCGAAGACGGACAGATAAGCGATTGAGAATTGATGTTTTAGCCTTGAATTGTGCACGGGGTAGCAAAAACTTGAATGGAAAATGTATTTTATGATTATTAAAGTATGTCGATTCAAACTTCTATTGGATTTATTAGAACCTCCGTGTTTTTCCGCTTTCTGAAAAATATATTCCAAATTTGAATATCCTTTTTAAGTCGCATATTTTTCTTCTTGTGTTGTCAACTGGCTTATTATAATGGGATTCTATGAAGATTATGCGTACTGTTAATTTTCTATGGATTTACAATAGGCAATTTAACTTTATTGAAATCGTAATATTTGTCATGTTGTTTTCTGAAATTGAACATGGCCTCAGCTTTTATAAATTTATTTAATAACGCGTAGCTTCTCGCATCCAAGCATCCATTTTTGCACGCAAATTAAAGAAAGGCAATCGTTTCGTGACGACTACCTTCTTCACCGAATGTTCAATTCGGAATGATTACCGGCGCGGCGTTTGTATAAAATTTCCCCCACCAAATGATCAACAAAATGCGTTTGTGTATGTGCGTTACGCTCGTTCACCCTACAAAATTTTGGCTTGTTTTTACCATCAAGTCCCCTCAATGCCTCTCACTCTTCTTGCCCATAAAACCTGTTTAACGCTCAATTTTAACGCTGCGTCTGAAAAAGCCCATTATTCCTAAAACCAGTTTAGCAGGTAGTTTCTATGATACTCGCGCAGGCGCACATCATTTGGACATTTGACGCTGACGTGCATGGAAGTATCTTGCATAGCGCAGAAATGAGTTAGCGCATGTGTTCCCGGCAAAGACATACCTTCAAATGAGCATTTTGGTTCTGCGCATTGTCACGGCTGACAAGGGTTTTTAGCACTCCAGCGTAGACATCGAGCACACATGACAAATTTTTATAGACCACTCCACGAGGTGAAGAGCCGGTAAGAGCTTTAATTGTAATTTTATTTCTTTTGACTTCCTGAACATGAATTGTACTCAGAAATAGTAAGTTAAAGTAAAGTAAGAATTATGATTGTAAATTTATCTCTTCATTTTGAATTATACTCAGAAATAGTAAGTTAAAGTAAGTAAAGGAAATTAAACTTTTTGCTCCAAGACTTAGAATTAAGTAGGACTATAATATATGGCCAACAACCAACCGATATCTAGTATGCATAACGCCGCGCAGCATTTATTCAACAACGTTTTCGTATTTCAAATTCTGAAATCTTACTATGTCTCGTCACAGCATTCGCTCTATCTAGAACAAACTACAAAGAAATATTTCCAAGTGAATCAACATTTGTCGCCAAATTATTTGTCGTAAAGTACCCGAAATAATGCATCTAATCCAAATGTTCTACTCAGCGGTGCTAATCTAGCTGTGGACGTGGAGGTGGCGATAGTCTTACAAATATTCCTAACATCTCCGGTTAAAGGTGTAATAGATGTTTGAACCGCAAATTAGGGAGTGCCACTATGCTGAAAGTTGGTTTGTGACATCACTAAACCTGAAGGTTGAGCAACGTTGAAGATGAGCCGTTGCGGGAAAAGTGATAAAAGGGCCAGCGACGGTGGAAGCGCTCTCTTTCTTTGTGGTTAACTCAACGGGTGGATTTTGGTACACGGAAGCTGGAGCTGAGCGGACCATTGGTTGCTGATACAAGTTGAGCGGACAAGAAGTAACTTTCTGCATTATTCAATCGTTAAGCGGACAAATTTATGACGGAGATTGGCTCGCGTGGATATTCTTTTTATATGGATTCGGTTCATCGTTCAACGAAAAGGGGCCCCTAACGTGCTGCGCAGGTCGTGGTTTATAAAGCAAAAGAAAAACGAGGTACCTAGCATAACCCTAAAAATTTTGTTGATGAAGATAATTGAGGAGTTAAGAGCATGTTTCTTTTTTTATTGGAATTATATTGACTTTCATATACTAGAAATTCTTGCGTTTCTTTTTTTAATAAACAGGATATAAATTTTCAGCCAGCGAACTCGCTTGTGGAGTGGTCGCAACGATTTTCCGCGTAAAGGACGCAGGTGGAGTGCGGAATCCCGAGAAGTGTAGTGAAAAAGAAAGAAACGGAAAAGTGGTTGATGTTGAAGCATTGGATTTCCTCTAAATTTTTTTAGTGTAGGGAAAACGAATAAGAACAGTGCTTAATCTTGGATCATTTAGCTTTCCCTTAGTTTCATGTGTTTGCTTTGAAATTTCCCGTTGCGCTTCTCTTCCTTAGTGTTTCGTTCCGGGAGCTCAAACTCGTCAGTGGCTCCGGGGGCATATTACGGGTTGACGAGTGGCGCCAACCTACCCCGTCTCCACGGGTTAGCCGGGACCCCAAGGCCCCCGCCAGAACGCCCAATTAAGCCATCATTACAAGCCTGCTCGGAAACAATTCCAAGGCGATAATTGCTTAATTGGGAATATTGTCTTGAAATCAAGACGCGTAACAGCATGCCTGAAGTTCTTTCGGAGATCTTGTCGCAGTGTGTTCGTATTTGCGTCTAAAAATCGCTGGTTACGACAGTAAAATCGCAATGTGGCCGAACCCTTAACGATTCTGAAGACCAGCTGCATACACAAGAAAAAAATGCTCTAAGCATACAAATCGGTGATAAGACCTGTGTTATGCTATGGGTGTGAAACATGGACCCCAACCGAAGCATCCGCAGACATATTGAACGCCTTAGAAATACAGAACCTAAGGCAAATAATCGGAGCGAAGCTAGACGGGGACCAATGGCGAATTCGATCCAAACATGAGCTGTGTGAAATTTTTGAAAAGCTGGAGGTCTCAACGATTGTAAGACTGTGCAATCTGCAATGAGTGGGCCACATAAATCGTATAGATGAACAACGGATACCCAGAAAAGTATTCGTTGGGAAAACTGAAGGGCGGAGACCAGTGGGGAAACCGAGGAACCGCTGGTCTGACTCAATCGATGAATGCTAACGCTCCTAGGATTATGAAATTGAAATTTATGAAATCGGAACTAATTCAGTTTTGAATAAATGGGGACAAACTGATTTGGCTAAATTTCCGTTAATTTTATTTCACGCTTGTTAATGCGTTTGGAAGTCGGGTTTCTGTTCTTTCAAAAAGTGTTTTTATATTTACTAAGAAATATGAAATCTACCTCCCTAAATTAAATCACTGCTATTATATCCCACGAACTAAATTTCATTGTACATTACTCTGCAAGTGAGCACGCCAAATAATTTTATCGAATACCACCTAACAACAGTTTTCTCTACTTTTCCGTTTCACGCCAATGTAACATGTCCCCAGGCTAAGATATCCTCCTAGTGCTGCTCCACTATCTTGTTCTTCCTCTTAAAGAAATTGTACAATAATAATCAATTTATGGATGAATGGAGCCAGGTCGTAGCGATAGAAAGGATGGCAGTGTCGTTCTTGTTGTCTCCATCTAGTGCAATCGAACATGGGCAAAGGAGGAAAAATCAATTCCTTGTTATAAATTTGATCACGTCGGATAGTTGATCCTGTCCCAAAAACACGTAAAAGTGCTTTAAAAGAAATGATTTCGTTTTATCTATAAGGTTATATTGGACGCATTTATAGAAATCAATTGTGAAACAGAGCAATTGGACTGAAAAGGGCAAAAATATATTGAAGTATAATTTTCATCATTTGATATAATTATGAGTCTAATAATTTGATTAGTAAGGGTTAAAATGTTTTTGTTCCTAACATCTTATAAGTATGTCTATAAGAAATGTCCCAATTGTCGCGAGAAAAATAGGAAATTTATTGGAAACGCTTAATGTCACGTTGTGTCCCAGGAGCTAAAATTTCAAAGCAACATGAAGAATTAAGCTAACTGTTCAAAGAGGAGAAGTAGTTCAAAACCTCAGCATCTTTACTCTATTAAATTTTTAAGAATGCCAGTAGACGATAAACCGGCATTTTAAATGAAAGTTATTGATGAGATACCATTATACCTGTTATTAAAATTGCAATATCGATAACGGAGTGGACAGGGGAAGCGGAAGAACACGAAAAAATTGTGTCCCCCCGCGATTAGCCAATTGTGGATCGAAAAATCTGAAAAAAAATCGTGGAGGTAGTCCCTTACGAGTGCAACAATGACAAATACCTGAGAATTTGAAATTCACTACACCTTGTCAGTAATAGTATAATTTATTAATTTTACATTTTCTTGTATAAAACCGTAAGGAGGCTGCAAAGGGCTGGACACATGAATCGTATGGACGAACAACGGATACCAAAGAAGGTATTCGTTCGGAGAACAGAAGGCCGGAGGCCAGTGGGGAAACCGAGGAAACGCTAGTCTGACTCGGTCGACGAAGACAGTTCATCGCTGCTCGGATGTCGGAATTGGAAGACGCTGTCAACGGACCGAGACAGTTGGAGGCGCTGTTTGTAGGAAGCGAAGGCTTGAAAGGGGCTGTAGTGCAAAGACGAAGAAGAAGATATATATTGTTACATGTACAAATAATTACATGTACAAATAATTCTGCGAGCTACTGTCGCAATTGTTTTCATAATCATTAAGAACGTCAACAAATGAATTTACTCGAACCCACGAGAACCCAACAAGCATGATCAACATCTGCAAGTGACGTCACTCCATTCATTAATTTGCTCGAACCTACCAGGTACCTCTCGGTAGAACATTCGCCAATGTACGAGAAATGGGTGAATAGGTAGAGACCCTATATAAAGGCGAGCTGAATGAATGGGGGGATCATCATTCATTCGACCGCGATAAGAACTGCGATAGTGTGTTTCGTAATAGTGAAGTAATTTAGAAGACCATGGCGATAAGAAATTTATGGACAAGTGTTAGATTTTTTTGTAATAGTGAAAATTAAAATTAGTGAAAGTGTTAACTGATTATTGTGCATTTTATTTAATTAAATAAACTCTTTTAACTTAAATTAAAAGACATTGCGTTTTCACTTTCCCGGAACGTTAAAATTATAGGCCGCAAACCAATAACACGCGACAGTGGTGTCAAGAAGTGCGAAAGAAAAATTTTGAAAGTGAAAATTTGAACATTTTTATAGTGCACAATAGTAAAATTTAAAGAAACATTAAAAATGCCACGAAGCTTAAACTTAAAAATTAATGAATTGACCATGTCGGAGCTTAAGGAAGAGTTTGAACAGCGAAACCTGGCTACGCAAGGTACAAAGGCCACACTGATTGCACGCTTGCGTGACGCGGTCGAGTCGGAAGGCGTGAATCTGGATTCGGGTGAGTTCTCAGATGCGGAAAAAGGCGCAGAAGGTGGAAAAGTAGAAACACCAAAATCGAAGGAGCCAGAAAATGCGCTAATGCAAATGTTAATGCTGATGTCATCGTGTCTGACTGCGAAGCTAGATGAACAATCAGCGAAGCTAAATGAACAATCAGCGCAGCTAAATGAACAGACATCCAGTTTAGCTGCGAAGTTAAATGAACAATCAACGAAGCTAAATGAACAATCAGCAAAGCTGGACCAACAAGCAATCGAAATCAAAGCAGACATCAAGGCAGACATCACATAGAAGCTGGAGAAACAGTCAACCGAAATAAAAGCGGAGCTCGGTAGTCTCAACAAGCAAATTAAAGGTGTCGAGGAAAAGGTTGACCAGGTCGAGGAAAAGGTTTACCAGGTCGAGGAGAAGGTCAGCCAGGTCGAGGAGAGAATCAACAATGAGATGGAAAACATGAGAAAGGAATTGGAAGCAGCAAAGGCAGTAGTAACCGCCCCACCAGCCCAATTATAACCGCAGCGCAAAGCTCATCTAGAAATGTACAAGCACCAATATTCGATGGGCAAACAGTCTGGATTATTTACAAAACCCAGTTTGAAGCAGCCGCTCGCATAAATCACTGGAATGAGCAGGAACGAGCAACTGCATTGATTCTTGCTCTAAGAGGCCCAGCTGCCGAGCTTTTACAGACGATCCCCGTTTAATTGCACTCAAACTCGAATGCTATAATGAATGCGCTCGACATGCGTTATGGAGATGATCATCTAAAGCAGATTTATCGGTCATAGCTAAGGCATCGGGTGCAGAAGTCTGGTGAAACCCTACAGCAGCTAGCCCAAGACATTGAGCGACTAGCACTTTTGGCTTACCCAGCCTACGACCCAGAACATCGAGATGATGCAGCGACAGAGGCATTCATCAGCGCACTAAAGGACCCGGAATTGCAACAAGCCGTGCGTTTAGCTCAAAAGCAAACGGTTAAGGACGCATTGGCTTACAGTCCGAACTTTGAGGCAGCGAAAAATGTGACTCGTACCACTGCCCGGGTCCGGGAGGTAGTGGCAGACGAGTGCAGGTGTGAGCGCGTGGAAATTGAGCGAGACCCGCATGGAAATGGTGCGCCTAGACGCTGGAATTGCGGAGAGAAGGGGCACCTGCAAAGAGACTGCAAGAAGTCTCGAGCTATTGTCCAGGGTGTGCAGCTAGGAGGAAATCCAGACCGAGTCAGGAGCCCAGAATGGAAGGCCTTCAAACAGAGGGGTCGGGAAACATGTAAGAGCCAACTTCGTGGGGCAGAGATTGGCTAGGAGGATCGACGTCCCCAGCACCACCATCACCGTGTCAAGACTACATCGTGGAGAAGCGGACTTATGCCTTCCGGGTCAAATTGACGGAGAACACTGCACCATAACAATCGACACTGGTGCAACCCGATCGATTATCCGACCAGACCTAGTTAGACAGCAACAACTTCACAAGGGCAGAATTTTCTCACTACGGACAGCTACGGGAGAAACTGCACCTGTTCATGGAGAGGTCAATCTCCTGATACAGTTGGGAGACCTTGTGTACCGACACAATTTTCTGGTTATGGATGACTGCATTCTCGGAATGGATTTTCTCCGACCACATGGAATCACGTTGGACTTGGGCAAACGTGTATTGAAATGGGAGAATGTCGAAGTACTGATGGAGGATCCCAGTGTCCAAATTCCTAAGATGAATGTAGTGGTATGTACTGACACTGATGTACTGAATTCTTCCAAAAGCATTGTATGGCCCAAGCTTGATGATGATTCTGGAGACCACCAATCTTATCTGATAGAGCCAACGAAGACATCCGCGTTGCGCAGTTTGATTGTAGGACGAAGCCTTGTAAGATCTTTAAGGAACGGATATGTGCCGGTTAGAGTCCTTAACACCGCAGACTCAACCACGAGCATCAAAGCGGGAGAAGTCATCGGCAGCTGCCAGCCTGTTTCCACCATCGCCTCTTTGACAGCTACTCACGACGATCATTGGAAAAAGAGGCAAGACACAGACAAAGCCCGGGAATCCACGTCTGCAATATTGAAGCAGGTCAAATTGCCAGTGCAGCTATTCAAACGAGCCTCTGATCTGGTCACCAAGTACAGTGACATCTTCTCAACAAGCCCGGATGGCCAAGGCCGAACGAGTCTGGTAACTCACGTCATAGATACACAGGGAGCCAAGCCGATTCGACAAGCACCGAGACGTCTCCCTATAGCCAAACAATGAGAAGTGAGCACGCTGATCTCGGACATGGAAAAACAAGGCGTTATTGAACCTTCTGTCAGTCCATGGGCCGCACCTGTAGTTCTAGTAAAGAAAAAGGATGGTAGCACTCGCTTTTGTGTCGACTATAGGCAGCTCAACGACGTCACTAAGAAAGATAGTTACCCGCTTCCACGCATCGATGACATCATGGACACTTGAGCCGGCGAAAAATGGTTTCTACACTCGATCTCAAGAGTGGCTACTGGCAGGTAGAAATTGACAAGAAGGACCGAGAGAAGACCGCATTTTTAGTTGGGACCGGATTGTAGCAATTTGTGGTGATGCCGTTTGGGCACCTGCTTGGTGTACCTAGATGACATCATCGTCATTGGGAGAACGTTCGAAGAGCATGTGCGGAACTTAGAAGAGGTTTTCTCCCGATTGCGACTGGCAAATTTGAAACTTAGTCCCGACAAGTGTACCCTATTTGCAGCTGAAGTAAAATACCTGGGACACGTCGTATCAGCAGACGGGGTCAAAACAGACCCTGAGAAGATTGAAGCCGTGAAAAGCTGGCCAACACCAAACAAAAAGCGCCAACTACAAAGTTTTCTGGGTCTGGCAACCTACTATCGAAGATTCGTCAAAGACTTTGCCAAAATAGCTAAGTGTCTCCATCAGTTAACCGAGAAAAATCATCCGTATGTCTGGAATGAACAATGCCAGACAGTCTTTGAGACCCTGAAGGAAAAGCTGGGTGAATCACTCGTGCTGGCGTATCCGAAACCCGGAAAAATGTTCGTAGTTGACACCAATGCGAGCAAGGGCGGTATTGGAGCTGTACTCTCCCAGCAGATCAATGGCGAAGAAAGAGTCCTCTCGTATCACAGTCGAGTTCTCTCAAAAAGTGAGAGGAACTACTCCGTGACCAGGAAGGAGCTATTGGCTATAATAGAGGTCACCAAGCAGTTCCAAAAGTACCTATATGGTCAGAAATTTGTTCTTCGAATGGACAATGCATCGCTGAGATGGCTACTTAACTTCAAAAACCCCGAGGGACAAGTTGCGAGATGGATCGAAAGATTGCAGTCATACGACTACGAAATTGTTCATCGAAAGGGCGGAGTTCATGGAAATGCTGACGCCCTATCTTGTCATTCATGTCCAGCTAACTGCAAGCATTGCCGACGGATTGAGGAAAAGGAACCGCCCGTTGATCTGTGATTGATAACGGCCGGATTCGATGAAGGTTGGTCATCGGAGGAGATTCGAAATACCCATTTAGCCGTGGAAGGACGTTTCAACGCATGGCATAACCCTGAAAAGCTATTGGGCACAATGGAACTCTCTTCAGGTGGAGGGTGGCGTACTCAAGCGGAAATGGGAAACGGCGGATGGCAGCTCCTATAGGATGCAAACTATACTACCCAAAAGCCGAATCCACGATGTGGTTAAGGAAATGCATAAAGGATCCTCGGGAGGCCACCTTGGTGTTAACAAGACCTTAGCGAAATTGCGGGAAAGATTCTACTGGCTCCACGTTCGAGAAGACGTAGAGGACTGGTGTCGCAGATGCACAATTTGCGCTTCCGTCAAAGGCCCAAAGCGACGACTAAGAGGACAAATGCAAACCTATAACGTGGGGGTACCGTTTGAAAGGATTGCTGGTGACATCGCAGGACCCTTTCCGGAATCTGAATGGGGAAATCGATACACGCTGTAGCCAATTATTTCAGCAAGTGACCCGAGGTCTACCCCATTCCCAACCAGGAAGCAACTACTGTAGCCGAACAGCTAGTGTTGAATTGGTTCAGTAGGTACGGCGTACCTTGCGAACTACATTCGGATCAAGGCCGAAAGTTTGAGTCACTAGTTTTTGGCGAAATGTGCGAGCTGGTGGGAATACGGAAAACGAGGACAACACCGCTACATCCCCAATCCGATGGAATGGTCGAACGTTTCAACGGCACGCTCAATAAACACCTGGCCAAAATGGTTGACGAGAACCAAAGGGACTGGGACCGACATATCCCACTATTTTTGATGGCGTACAGAGCTGCCGAACATGCATCGACGGGCCAAGCCCCAGCCAAAGTCATTTTTGGAAAGACTATTCGTCTGCCAGCTGATATAAAGTTCGGAACACCCCCTGAGAAACCCCAAACGATCTCAGAGTACGCAAGTGAGCTAAGACAACGGTTGAACCAGATACATCGGACAGTGCGAAAACACTTTGAATCGGCTACTGACCGCATGAAGACTAAAGGCAAATTCTACTGGCTTCCAGCAAGATGACTTGGTCTGGCTATATAACCCGCAACGGCGAAAAGGTAGGTCTCCAAAGTTGCAACATAATTGGGAGGGACCATACCGGGTCACAAAGCGAATCAACGACGTCGTATATCGCATGCAGGAACACCGTAAGCCGAGAGCCAAAATGGAAATCGTGCATCTAGACAATCTTGCCCCATATTACACCCAAGGAGAATTGACTACAAAGGGCGACACATCCTTTCGGGGCGAAAAGAACTGAGGTGGGGGCAGTGTTACATGTACAAATAATTCTGCGAGCTGCTATCGCAATTGTTTTCACAACCATTAAGAACATCAACAAAACGAATTTACTCGAAACCACGAGAACCCAACAAACATGCTCCATTCATCACGCCGCTAAAATGTTCTCGCTAATTCACCAATGTACGAGAACTGAGTCGAATGATTAGAGACCCTATATAAAGGCGAGCTGAATGAATGGGGGAAATCATTCATTCAACCGCGATAATACAGACGGCGATAGTGTGTGGAAAGCGATATTGATTGAGTAATAGTGAAGTAATTTAGAAGACAATTGCGATAAGAAATTTATGGACAAGTATTAGACTTTTAATAGTGAAAATTAAAATTAGCGAAAGTGTTTAATTGATTATTGTGCATTTTTGTAATTAAATAAACTCTTTTAACTTTAATTAAAAGACATTGCGTTTTCACTTTCCCGAAACATTAAAATTATTGACCGCGAACCAAAACACGCGACAATATATATATATATATATATATATATATATATATATATATATATATATATATATATATATATATATATATATATATATATATATATATATATATATATACCGGAACTTTTTAATAAGTAACCGGACTAAGCCTGCCCCGCGCCGTTAAAGCGTCTGCTAACTGGTATCTGGTGCTGTAGTGGTGGTGGGGGTCTAGGTAAAGGGAACCGGGCTGCAGCATTTGCCTCCAGTCGCTTGGAGAGATAGCATCGAGCGAGAGCGGAGTGCGTGTTCAGTTACGTCGTCGAAGTGAAAATTGAGCGTACGACCGAGCAACGTGTTAGCATCAAATTTTGTGTCAAACTCAAGAAAACGGCCACGGAAACTCTTCAAATGATTCAAGAGGCTTACAGTGAAGATGCTCTGTCTAGAACTCAAGTGTTTCAGTGGCACAGAAATTTCCGGGAGGGCCGCGATGACGTCCATGACAAACAGCGCGTCGGTCCTCCATCAACGAGTCACACGGACACAGATGTGCAAAAAGTGCGTGATGTGTGGAACAGTGATCGTCGTCTGAGCATTCGGGCTATCGCAGATGAGGTTGGAATTGATAAGATGACCGTTCACAACATTATTAAGAACGATCTGGGCATGAGGAAGATCTGCGCTAAGCTGGTACCCAAGCAAAAGGAGCGTCGTGTTGCTGTCGCTTCGGAAATCCTTGATCGATTGCAAATCGAACCAGAGTTCTTACAGCACGGATATGGCACCAGCGGACTTCTTTCTGTTCCCCAAGATCAAGAGACACCTTCAGGGGACGCAGTTCGGGACTCTGGAAAACGTTCAACGTGCTACAACGAGGGCTCTAGACAGCATCGAGGTCACTGACTTCCAGGGAGCGTTCGGGGATTGGAAAATCCGGTATCAGCATGTTATTGACTCCAATGGGGACTACTTTGAAGATTTCTAAAGAAAAATTGTACATATTTTGCCAATAAAAAATTTCCTGAGGTCAGGCCGGTTACTTATTATCTATACCCTGTATATATAATATATATGTGTATATATATATACATATATATATATATATATATATATAAATATATATATACATATATATATATATATATATATATATATATATATATATATATATATATATACGAGGTGTGTTCAAAAAGTATCGCGAGTTTGGAGTTTTCGTGGGTTACGTATATTCGAATTTCGATTTTTTTTGTGGCATTATGTTGGTACTCATGTCTGTCACTTATGCCGACAAGCTCAACCATTTTGAATGTTCACTTAATTGGTGATAGTTGCTTTACTTGCACGTGTTTTCCATCGTCTTCGATTTTTACTTATTCAAAAAAATGGATCAAAGAACGTGTATCAAATTTTGTGTGAAAAACGAAATTAAGTGCGCGGATGCATTCCGAATGTTGACTGTGGCGTACGGAGAAGCTACCTTGGACCGAAGCAACGTTTATCGGTGGTACAAAATGTTTTCAGAAGGCCGAGAAGATGTGAACGACGAAGAGCGTGCCGGACGCCCGAGCTGACAGTTTTCTACGATTGCAGGGGCGTGGTGCATCATGAGTTCTTGCCACAGGGAAGAACGCTCAATAAAGAATATTACCTGCAAGTTATGCGCAATTTGCGCGAAGTAATCCGCCAGAAACGCCCGGATTTGTGGGAGAACAAAAATTGGCTTTTGCACCACGATAACGCCCCTGCTCACACATCGTTGCTTGTGCGCGACTTTTTGGCCAAAAACAACACACTAATGATGCCGCAGCCACCGTATTCCCCAGATCTGGCCCCCTGTGACTTTTACTTGTTTCGTAAACTGAAGAGGCCCATGAAAGGACGACGTTACGCTACGCTTGACAAGATAAAGACGGCATCGAAGGAGGAGCTGAACAAGATTAAAATAAATGATTTTTTGAAGTGCTTCGAAGATTGGAAAAACCGTTGGCACAAGTGTATAATATCTCATGGAGATTACTTTGAAGGGGACAAAATAGATATTCATGAATAAATAAATAATTTTTGAAAAAAAAACAAAATTCGCGATATTTTTTGAACACACCTCGTATATATATGTATGTATGTATATATATATGTATGTATATATATATATATGTATGTATATATATATATGTATGTATATATATATATATATGTATGTATATGTATATATATATATATATATATATATATATATAATAAAATAGAAAAATTGAAATGAAAATGTATATATGTATATATATATATATATATATATATATATATATATATATATATATATATATACACATATATATATATATATATATATATATATATATATATATATACTCGTATATATATATTGTTGTATCGAGCTGTATGAAATTGTTGACGAACCGGAGGTCTCAAGGATTGTACGACTGCGGAAACTGCAATGGGCTGGACACATGAACGTATGGACGAACAACGGATACCCAAGAAGGATTTCATTGGCAGAACTGAAGGCCGGAGGCCAGTGGGGAAACCGAGGAAAAGCTGGTCTGGCTCGGTCGACGAAGACAGTTCATCGCTGCTCGGATTTCGGAATTGGAAGACGCGGTCAACGGACTGAGACAGTTGGAGGCGCTGTTTGTAGTAAGCGAAGGCCCGAAAGGGGCTGTAATGCTAAGAAGAAGAAGAAGAAGATATATATATATATATATATATATATATATATATATATATATATATATATATATATATATATATATATATATATATATATATATATATATATATATATATATATATATATATAAGCTTTCTGACATGTGCGTAGTTCTATCTATCTATCAGTTTGGTTTTTTTGCATTAACTATTTTAGTGGAGGAAAACATAAGCCGAGGTCAATTCGACCATTTGTGTATGCAAACCCTGGCTTCGCTTCAACATTTTATGTGTCTGGGTAATGGAAGGTGACAACTGAAAAGTAATTTTGAATGAGCGAATTTGGAAGTATATATTTGCTCTATAGCAGTAAAAATGGTGGACTATCACTTTGAATTCACTGCCCTAAATCGCACATCGACGTGATACAGTGGTCCTGGGCGATAGTCTTATAAGATTGAAGGCTCGTGGTTTGGATGAAAAAACCGAGTCATCTCCTATATTTTATTTGGAAATTTAAAATTGATAATATTCGATATTAATTATGATGTATCGTCGGTCGCGTTGAAAACTTTTCTTGTTGAAACTATTTATGTGTAAAAAAATGCTGATGCCGCTTGCGCTCGCATGCATGCCTAGTTGATCGATGAACGCACGAGGTCAGCATGGAACACCAACATAGTTGCGTGCGATAAGATTTAATTGTCCACAAGGACTCGTATGCACGTTGGTTGATATGTTGTAGTCGATGTTCTTTGTGGCTGCTCCGCTACAGTACTCCCCCTGCAGTTGTGGAGCCACGATGGCATCATCCGAAGCGTATGGATGGCCGGAATTTGCGCCCCCTGTGCGTGGTTGTCGTTGGTTCATTGGCAAGGAGCCTCACCGTCGTAGCTGATTTGGGCGTGAGGAATGCTGGTTTGAGGCTGTTGACTGAAATTAAGGCGGAGTATCCATTGACGCTTATTTTGAAATATTTGTCCTTCGTGCTCAGAACAGAGTACAGACCGTCATATGGTGGGGTAAGCGAAGATTTAACTTCATCGTTCCTTATGATGAAGGGCGTACTGATGCCTAATGCTCGGCGTACGAAAGTTGGGACGGGGACTCGAGCTCCTTTTGAGCTAGAGCGATAGTCGTAAATTCAAGGGATTTAATTATATTTACCCTTGAAAGGCCTGGAATGTATTGGATGCCCGTGGTGAGTTGTGAAATGAAATCCAGCTGGCGTTGTTGCCTTGGCGATTCTTTTTTGGAGCGCTACTGGAAGGCGAACTGCAAGGGCTTGTGGTTGGTCAACACTGTGCCCTCGACTATGTCTCGGAAGTATCAAATCGCCTTGTGTATAGCTAACAGTTCCCAATTGTACGTGCTGTACAATTGGGAACTGTTAACTGTGGGTGTTGGCGTGGGAGAAACTCCCTCCATTTTTTCAGGTAAGGGTTTCAATCCGTGCTTGTTGAAAGCGTGTCCCAAGAACTTCACTCCCGATTTACCGAGCTGGCACTTGGGGGGTGTTGATGATCAGACCAAATTTCATAAGTCGGTCCAACACTTGCTTCACGGGCTCAAAATGCGTCTGCTAGCAGACAAAAAAATCAGTTTGTCGTCGAGGTAAACAAATGCGTTTTCCAGGATTAGTAGCACTTCATGCATGAAGCGTTGAAGCGTCTGACCTTTGCTTCAAAGTCCAAATATATGCCTAGAGCACTGAGTACATCCTCTATTTTCGTCATTCGTTGGCTGAGGTCACGTACTGTGGAAGAAAGGTTGCTCAGCTCACAAAGGATTTGCAGTGTTGGTGTGTACCGTGGCTCATCGTCCTTTGCAATTGCCGCCACTGACCGTCTGGTGACCTCATGAAAGCGATCAGTGATCGTTGCGAGATCTGAAAGTGGGGTATCGTTTACTAATAGGATGCTCCTTAGCGTGACCTCGAGGTGATTGAGATCCACCTGCTGTAACAAGGAGTCGGATACGTTTCCGTTGGCTAGCATGCCCATCTGGTTGTAGAGCTGCGATGGACGCTGGCCTCCTAGCTCAATTTTCGAAAGCAGCTTTTGTATGCGCTGCTGAACCGAGTCAGCGTAGATGACCAACAGGGTGTTTTTTAGTGCACTGTATTTATTCTCCACTGGTGGGTTAATCACAATATTGCACACCTGCTGTATTGCTCTGGTGTCGAGGTTTGCCACCAGCACCACGTCACGAGATGACCACTAGTGTATTGGTGGCGTCCGCTTTGATGGCCGGTGGTTGCGTACTGCCCATTCGTGGATCGTCTGTGATGATGTTGCTGGTGGACCGTAAAGCTCTGTTCTCCTGGAAGGATTGCCACTATAGAGTTGATGGCTCGTGGTTCGGGTGAACAAACTGAGTCCTCTCCCAAACAAAAATATACTTTGTTTTATTTGCAGATTTAAAATTGTAAATATGCGATATTAAATATGATCTATCGTCGTTCACATCGGGAATCGAAGGCATTTTAAATTTGATGCCTTTTGTGCACGATAAGATATCATTGCGCACAAGCATACATGTCTGGTTGATCGATGAACGTGCTTGGTCAGCATGGAATGGCAACATAGTTGCGCGCGATCAGATTTCATCGCGCACAAGCATGCTTGCCGCGCTCCAAAAAACATTATATGTAAGTAGCAGGCATACAGCCCAGCGTTTGTAAACTCTGCATCTGGAATCAGCTATTACCATGAAATGAATGTACACCATCCCCGCCCAATATAGTGAACCAATTATAACGTTTACCGATCTCCTATGTTACTTCCATCGCCATTTTGGTGTGGTGGCAATGCAATACCGGGTATCGTGTTTTTTCACATGAGTTGGGAAACGCAAGCCGTCGCTGATTTGACAACTAGTTATCAGGCAAGTCAAAATCAACCACTTATCGATTTACGATGAATCAATCAATCTTTAATTCTTCATTGTATGGGGGCTGACATTATTGTCGTCTCAGTTCCTAAATCATTAAAATACTCGTACATCAACGTGACCAATTTAAAACTTTTTGCCACAAACAGGAACATAATCAACACTTATGGGAGAAAAAAGCTTAAATTATTGTTGGGCTTACATTCAAAATTTTCATGGATATCTCAAGTAGCAGTGTTATCGCGTCTCATATTGAGTGCCATTTTCTAAGCCATTTTAATCTGGTTAAAAACTTCAGAAACAAGAAAATATCAGGATTCTACGTGGGCCGTTGATCATAACGTTGTGGATATCAAATTAACAGTGTTTTGTTTTCTACTTTCAATCAAAATTCCATTTTCCGTGCCCGACTGAAGGAGAAAAAGTAAAATACAAGATTCAATACTATATGATTGCCCCTGGCTCACCTATAGTAGACCGCTCCTGCTAGTTTACCATTGAGAAGCTTGAGAGAGCCAAGGCAAAGTTTAATTATTTACTCGAGAAGAATTTTTACAGACCGTCAAGTGGTTCATGGGCCGAAAAAGAATGACACATAGAGATTCAGCAGCAACTACCGCTGTCTGAATGCTGTTACCCAACGGGACAGAAATCCGATGTTTAGCAGAGCATTACCTCATCAACTAAGACAATTAAGTTTCGTATCGCAGTCCCCAACACACGTTCGACACATTCTAGATAATAGCGACCACGTCGCAAATGCGCTGCTCCATAATAAATTCATCGCATATCTCTGCTTTTCATGCAGATGGAACAACAATTGAAAGAGATCGTGATATTTTCACAAAAACTTCACAAATTTTTTATATCTGCATCATTTTGAAAGAAGATTTTCAATAATTTCCATAAACGAGCTTCCAGTGAGCGAGCTACGTATAAAATGATTTCGGTAAAATTCGTTTGCTAAGAAGAAGAGCCAACAAATGAATCAGAAAAATTCTCATCAAGAATTTATCATTCCAAACAATACGTTCCCACACATCCACCTAGATATAGTCGGACCATTGTTCCCTTGCCAAGAACTGAGGTATCGATTGAAACTAGCTTTTCTCGAGACACTTCCGAACACCACTAGTCATTAGAGTACCCACTCACTGGCGGAAATTTATAATACAATGCTCCCTTCTTCTTCTTCTTCTTCGTTGCACTACAGCCTCTCTCGGGCCTTCACTACCTACAGATAGTGCCTCCAACCGCCTCGGTTCATTGACCGTTCCTCCAATTTCAAAATCCAAGCAGCGATGAACTGTCTTCGTTGACTGAGTCAGACCAGCGTTTCCTCGGTTTCCCCAATGGCCTCCAGCCTTCAGTTCTCCCAACGAATACCTTCTAGGGTATCCGTTGTTCGCCCATACGATTCATGAGTCCAGGCCATTGTAGCTTCTGCAGTCTAACAATCGTTGAGACCTCCGGCTCGTCAAAAATTTCATACAGCTCATAGTTTTATCGAATTCGCGCTTGGTCCCCGTTTAGCGTTGCTCCGATTATTCGTCTCAGGACTCGTCGCTCAAAGACGTTCAATATTTTTCCGGATGCTTGGGTTAGGGCCCATATTTCACACCCAAGGGTATTTTCTTTTCTTAGTTCTAATTATCTTATTCGCTACTTTCTGACATTTTCATAGTGTTCTTTTTAAGTCCTGATTTTTCTACCTACGTATTCTTTGTACGCCTGATTCTTTTTGTCTAATGCATTCTGGCACTCATCATCAAACCAATCATTTCTTTTACGCTGCGCTTGATTTCCGATCGTCTGTTCGGCCACGGTGTCAATAGCCGCATTCACTTCCATCCAGAACTCGTTGCTTGTTTCAGCAGTGCGGCCACTTAGATGACAGCCAACTGGTTGTTGAGGTCTCCGTGAAATTCTTGGCCACAGACGCTGTTTGGAGCCTTGCTATGTCAAATTTTTGTGGTGAGCTGCTCTTTGCTGAATATGCCTTTGACATACGACTTTGATAGGTTAATTTGATCAAGTAACGATCTGAGTCACAATTGGCTACTAGGTATGTACGGACGTCAAGTATGCTTGAAGACCAACGTTGGATCGGAACATGGTCAATCTGATTTTGTGTGTCGCGACCTGGTGATACCCAGGTGATTTTATGAATGCGTTGATGTGGGAAGCATGTCGAACGTATGACTAGATTTCTGCTACATGCCAATTTAGTTACGTGCTGGCCGTTGTCATTTGTGTCATCGTAGAGGCTATATTCTCCAGTCGTTCACCGATGAGATATCTCGTTTCCAACCCACCACCCGGAATTATTTTTGGTCATTGCCTGTCTTGAAGCCAATAACGTGTGATTTGAACTTTCTATCCACAATGAAGGCCACCGCGAATTTTCGTTTTCCGGTAGGCTTCCCACTTTGGAATATTGTGTGCGATCTCATGTCTTGAATATCATTGCCAGTCCAGCTCGTTTCCAGGATTGCCTGTATTTTTAGTTTATATTGACTGACATATTCTAAAAGATATTTAGATTCGCTAGGGTAATTAAGTGATCTGACATTTCATGATCCAATGCCATAGTCCTCTTTTTGTTTGCGAGGTCGTTGCCGTGAGTCCAATCCATTCTAAGGTCCTTCTGCAGGTTTCGAAACATTGTAAAGTTTTCCAGGTGCAGGGGGTTTGCCCGTCGCCCAACCTCCATTTCGACGGAATTGTCATAACCTGATTTCCGTTATCAGGCGCAAAAGATTCACCTTCACCCTCTTACGTCCTCACAAAGGAGGTGTAGGTAGAATTTAGTAGCAGAGCTGTAGATGTATTTGAAGTTATTAGCATTTCTTGGCATTTAATGACCCATTATTGGGGAGAAAGTAAGCCTAATGTGCAATCCCGAGAACATTTACTATCATTTAATTATGTGGTTTGGGATGAGGAATCATGGAAGCTGTGGGTTGGAAAAACAAGGGTTTCCCTCCTCTTTGCTCAAACGGGCTTGGGATCATCTACGGCGGAGTTATGTGAATGTGGTTGGTGTGTGTAATTTTTTTTTATTTTTTTATTTGCCTGATTGGAAGGTTTTGTAATATTCGTCCTGTTATTTTTTATTGCAGGAGGATGTGTACATGAGGTCCGGTCGCTTTGGAATTTTTAATTTGGCCATGTAATGTTAGTGAACATGTAGGAGCCTTTGTTTTATTTTTAACAATGGCATGTTCTTAGAGTCCTTATTTAACTATATATTTATTTTGTGAATTTTAGGATACAAAAGCGAATATTTGGAAATTTTCGCAGTCATATGTTCACTTTCAAACGCCTTTATATTCTGTTTTATTTTAATAAAATCATTTTTGTATCTCTAAGATGTTTCTACAACTGATCAGTTTCTTATACTGATTTAAAATGCCTAAGCTTCTCTTGCCTCTTTTAAATATTTTCTAAATCTGCTCGATCTTAAGATGTAAGCACGCACACATACTTATCCGATTGTCATTTGCTATCTACACTTGGCAACTTCAATTACCGCTGTAACATCTCCACCTTCTTTTGGGCACTTCTACGCTTTTTTTGTCTATGTAATTTTTTTATGTAATTTAATTACAAATATATATATATATATATATATATATATATATATATATATATACTATATATATAAATATATATATATATATACTATATATATATATATATATATATATATATATATATATACTATATATATATATATATATATATATATATATATATATATATATATATATATACTATATATATATATATATATATATATATATATATATATATATATATACTATATATATATATATATATATATATATATATATAATATATATATATATATATATATATATATATATATATATATATATATATATATATATATATATATATATATATATATATATATATATATATATATATATATATATATATATATATATATATATATATATATATATATATATATATATATATATATATATATATATATATATATATATATATAATAATCTTAACTTTCCCACTAACAACACTCCATTCATCACTTCCTATTAGCAAAATTTCATTCGATATCTTTCCTTCATGCTAAGTAATTTTATTCATTTGTTCCCCCTAACAAATTTTATGTGTCATACTAACCAAAATTCATTCACGCTTCCCTACTAACAAATTTCATCTCAAAGGCCCATTAAGAAATGTTCCCAATTAAAGTAGCTAATTGGGTGAATAGGAGATCAACAGAAGGTGGCTCCGGCGGTAGCGTCGTGGATTTTCGACCGAGGGGTCCTCTGGGAATCTGGGTTCAAGTTCTCCCGAGCGCAAGAAAACCCCCTTTTTAGGATATCGGCAAAAGCAATTATTTCAGTATATGAGGATTTGCATATAACCAAACACTATCATGGTTATGAGGATCGCAGTATTATCAAAATGGAAATTGTTGCGTTTGTCAATATGGAAAGGTGTGCGGGTAGCGGAATTGAAGTGTATTGAACTATGATTACGTTACCCGGATGCGGCAGAAGTAATTGGGAATGAAAGGATTGTGGGATCGGGGAGTGAAATTCTTGATTTGGGAATGCGGTCAGTATTTGATTTCAAAATAAGAGGGATTGCTTTTAGCGGTGCATTTATTTTTTGTTCGGGGAGAAAAGAGTCTGATTTTGGGTTTGAAAGAGAAGGGATTTTGTGCGGTGTCGGGTAAATATTTTTTAATTTTGATTGCGACAACAAAAAGTTTTGATTTGGATTGGAAGAGGAAAGTGGAGTCGTGAATGGACGATCGTTTATGGATTGAGTTCTTAGTAACGGAAGTTTGGGAGTGATATAAGAGAAAAAAAAAATTAAACTAAAATTTGATTGAAAATGGTCGGTTGTTTATCCAGTGAAGTGAGAATTCGAAAAGCACGTGCGGAATTTTGAATTTTCCATTAGTAGACAGAACAGAAGAAACAGATAGATGGTGCTTGTAAAAGTGGCCGTTTTACATTCTTTTTTGTCTCGCAGTTTCGTACGAGATGATCAATATACTCCTCAGGAGCTGCGTCATCAGTCACCTCGGGGCAGCTCGACTGCGGGGGTTCCAGGTGACCACGACCACGAACGAAATATTTAGATATATATATATATATATATATATATATATATATATATATATATATATATATATATGTTGTATCCAAAATGAGTTTATCTTATTATCATTAAAGCTTCGTACATATCAAGAATACATTTTGTTGTATATAGATTTTTGAAATCAATCGAAACTCACACAACTGCCTTTTATTACACTGATCGAAACCGCATTACCAAACCATCTCGCTTAAACACGTTTTAGAAGTTCTTCAACATACTTTTTGTATCCACCAAATCACTGCAATCCTGTCTTGCTTACTTTCCACGCTCGTCCCGGTCATCTCTGTCTTCAGCTCCACACACTCTATCTCGCCCTTGCAAAACCAAAAACCAAATTACATCATCCGTTATAATCCGTCTCCTATTTCTCTTGTCATTCGCACAGCTCATCGATTGCCAGTGCTATTCAACAGAGCATATACACTGAATAGCACATTCAATGCTACCAAACTTTATGTCCGCATATAACACTATCCCCTCCTTAGATTCGTTCGTCCTGGCGCTGATGGATTAGCCCCATAGTAGCGAGATAATGGTTCCAAATGAACCACTCTCATTTTAGATCTGGGTTTCCGATCGTGCTTTATCCAGTACACATTGTTGTTGATTCGATCTATGATCCGGTACGGCCCCTCCCTGTTCCGTTGCAGTTTTGGGCACAAACCTTTCTTCCGGTGGGGATTGTAGAACCATACCAGATCGCCCTGTGTGAATCCTCTTGAGTTTGCTCTCAGGTCGTATCGTGCTTTCATTTGATTCGTGTTCAGCCGGATATGACTTCGGACATCTTCATGCACCTTTTCCAAGCGTTGTCGCAGTTCTGCAATATAGTTGGGTACTGTTATGCCTTCTTCCGGTGGTATCCCGAATTTCACATCTGCTGGCAACCTGATCTGTCGCCCAAATATTACTTTTGCTGGCGACTCTTGGGTGGTAGTATGCGTTGCTGCTCGATAGGCCATTAAAAATAGTGGTATCTTTCGATCCCAATCCCGTTGATTGTCAGCCACTACCTTCGCCAAGTGCTCGATCAATGTCTTATTAAATCTTTCAACCATTCCATCGGATTGCGGCCGAAGAGGTGTCGTTCTCGTTTTCTTGATGCCAAGTATCTGACACATTTCGGCAAAGAGCTGGGATTCGAAATTTCGCCCTTGATCGGAATGAAGCTCTTGTGGTACTCCGAATCTGCTGACCCAATTGGATACTAGCGGCTCCGCACCGGTTGATGCTTACTGGTTAGGAATCGCGTAGACTTCCGACCGTTTACTGAAGTAATCACCAACAACTAGAATGTATCGATTTCCCTGTTCAGACTCTGGAAACGGTCCCGCTATGTCGACAGCAATTCGTTCGAATGGTAGTCCCACATTGTACAACTTCATCTCCCCTCTAGACTTCTTCCTCGGCCCTTTGGTGGCTGCGCATACCGAACATTTTCTACACCAATCTTCCACATCTTCGCGAACATTTGCCCAATAGAATCGTTCACGTATCTTCTGCAGGGTCTTATTCATTCCTAAATGGCCTCCTGATGGTCCCTCATGTATTTCTTGTAGCACTTCCTGGACTTTGTTACGGGGAACAATGATCTGCATACGATGTGATGCTCCATCGGTCGACTCCCACTTTTGCTTGAGCATGCCTCCATCTAGGTGCGATAAGTCCCAAATGGTCCAGTATCGTTTAACAACTTCATTTCTACCAGAAATGCTTTCTCGCTCTGGTCGATGATGAATCTCCTTCCAAGCAATGATGTCTCGGAGATCGGGGTCCAACATCTGCTCAGTGAACAATTACGATGGCGACCATCCTTGGCTTGGTGATACTGCAATCAATTTTACTCGTTCATTCACGTTTTTCCCTTCCAGCCTTTGGCAGTGTCCGCACTCCGATCTACATGGTCGACGAGAGAGAGCATCAGCATTTTTGTGCATGTTCCCTTTACGATGGACAATTTCGAAATCATAGGCTTGTAGCCTCTCTATCCATCGTGCTACTTGACCTTCAGGGTCTTTAAAGCTCAGCAACCATCGTAGCGCAGCGTGATCAGTACGTAAGATAAATTACCGGCCATATAAGTACTTGTGGAAGTGTTTTGTTGCCTCAACCACCGCCAATAGTTCCCTCCTTGTGACACAATCGTTTCTTTCACTTTTCGAGAGGACACGGCTGTAGTACGCGATGACTTTCTCTGTGTCACCGTCTCGTTGCAACAAGACTGCCCCTATTTCCATGTTGCTGGCGTCTGTATCGATGATGAACATCTTCTCTGGATTTGGATATGCCAGTACAGGAGCATCGCATAACTCTCGCTTTAATGTCTCGAAGGCTCGTTGACATTGTGCAGCCCAGGTAAATGGTCGATTTTTCTCGGTCAGCTCATGCATGTATCTTGCAATTCTCGCGAAGTCCTTCACAAATCGTCGATAGTACGTTGCTAAGCCAAGAAAACTTTGAAGTTGGTGTTTGTCTTTCGGAACAGGCCAATTTCTTACAGCATCCGTTTTCTCGGGGTCCGTCCGAACACCGTCAGCCGACACAATACGACCAAGGTATTTCACTTCCTTCGCGAAAAGGGTACATTTCTTGGCACTCAGCTTCAGATTCGCTGCTTGTAATCGTGAGAATACCTCCTCTAACCTCTTGATGGGCTCGTCGAAGGTTTTGCTGAAGACAATGACATCGTCCAGGTACACCAAGCATGTCTTCCAGCTGAGTCCTCGCAGTACACATTCCATCAGACGTTCGAAAGTGGCTGGAGCGTTGCAAAGGCCAAATGGCATGACATTGAACTGCCATAATCCGGAGCCGACGGAAAATGCTGTTTTCTCCCGATCGCCTTTTTCGATCTCAACTTGCCAGTAACCACTCTTGAGATCTAAAGTTGAAAACCATCTTGCGTCTGTCAATGTATCGAGAATGTCATCGATTTGTGGGAGAGGATAACTGTCTTTCTTGGTTACATCGTTCAGCCGTCTGTAGTCTACACAGAACCGGGTACTTCCATCCTTCTTTTTGACAAGAACAACTGGTGAGGTCCATGGGCTATTAGATGGTTCAATGATTCCCTGTTTCTCCATCGCTTTCATCATGTCATTTGCCTCACTTCTTTTGGCCAATGGTAGGGGCCTAGGAGGTTGTCGCGTTGGTTTTGAGTCTTCAGTGTTGATTCGATGGGTTACCATGTTCGTCCTGCCATGGTCTCCCTCTTCGATGAAAAATACGGTATTGTATTTTTTAATCATTATTTCCTGAGGGTAGACTGTACCATTTGCTGAGTTTTGTAGATCGCTGGCTTCTCCTTGCACTGTTGTTTCTCAGTCATTTCTAAACATGTTACAGATGAAATGGGTTCGCAGCTTCAAAGAGTATCACCTTTCTTGATACTTTTCCACAGTGTCTGGTCTCAGGATTGATCGAGTTGCACCAGTGTCGATGGTGATTGTACAACGAACTTTTCCAATTTTTCCATTAAGACACAAGTCGTTTTCGCCACGATGCACTCGAGAAACGCCTATGGTGATGCTGGGGTCGTCGAATCTCCAAGCCAACCTCTGCCCCGTGAAGTTGGCTCGTAAGAGTTTCCCGCTTCCTCAGATGAAGAAAAAGATTGGCCAGCTACCGAGGGATCCAATCGTTGCCTCTTAGCGGTACATCCAGAACAAAATAGAGGTCGTTTCGCCTCGCGGCACTCGCGTTGCAGATGCCCGATTTTTCTGCGATTTCAGCATTTTAGGGCTCAATGATTCTGACTTCCAGCTGATGCGTGCTCCCTCGGACTTCGCAGCCGTTGACACTGGCACCCTTCGACGACTTCACGTACTGGGACTGCGCTTCGTGAAGCGTGTTTTGCTACTTCGAAGGTTAGACTATAAGTCAACGCATCCTTAATAGTTCGTTTATCCGCCAAACGGAGATTCTGCTGCAGCTCTCGGTCCTGCAAAGCGTTGACAAATGTTTCCGTTGCTGTCTCATTGCGGTGCTCCGGATCGGATGTCGGATATGACAGGAGGGTTAGCCTTTCAATCTCCTGGGCGAGTTGTTGCAGTGTCTCATCCATTTTCTGTGTGCGATTACGTAGCTGCGTTCGGTGGACTTGTTTCATGTAGTCATCCCCATATCGTATGCTCATGGCGTTTACCAACGCAGCATAGTCGTGATGTTACTCTACAGATACAGTCTGAAGTACTTCTGCTGCAGGCCCTCGGAGTACGAGAATCAATGCAGTCGCTCGTTCGTTCTCGTTCCAGTGATTTGCTACTGCTGCGGCTTCAAACTGTGTTTTGTAGATGCTCCAAGATGTTTGAGCATCAAAAGTTGGAGTTTTCAGGCTTCTTGTACCACTTTCTGTAACTGATGTTTGTCCCGTAGTTCGAATCCGTTCCACGTCAAGTTGCAGCTTTTCCAATTTCTCTTCAACCATCTCAACGCGTTCATCTGTTTTGGCAACGTGTTGTTTGATTTCGTCTACTTGTTGTAATGCTGCCGTAGTTTGAGCTTGGAGTTTTTCTTCCAACTGTGCCATGTGCTGCTCAAGTTATTGTTTTTGTTGTTCGCTTTGCTCTTCTATCTGCTGTTTAATCTCGGCTGATTGCTGTTTAAGCTCGGCTGATTGCTGTTCACTTTGTTGCTTAATTTGCAACAGCAAATTCAATATGGCCTTCTGTTCCTGTTGTTTCGGCTCCTCGGAACATTTCTCCGCCACTGACTCCTCCGGTTCTGTCGTTCCTTCATGAACATCCAAAGTTTCAGCCAAATGTTCTTCAAGTTCGAGTTCCACCTCATAACGGAATTTTTCCACGTCAACGCCATCTTTTTTCAAGGATTTTTCCACTCGCGTTAACAAAGTTACCACGGTTCCACTTACGGACAAATCGCGTTCCAAACACAGCTTCCTGAGCTCAGTTACATTGAGCTCGAACAACGATTTCATTGTGGGCATTTTTATTTTAAATTCTCAAACAAAGTTAGAATTTACAGTTAGTCACTTTCACTTCACTCAGTCTAATCACTTATCAGTTATTTTAAAAGCTCTACACTTATCCCACTTCTGACACCATTGTTGTATCCAAAATGAGTATATCTTATTATCATTAAAGTTTCGTACATACAAGAATACATTTTGTTGTATATAGATTTTTGAAATCAATCGAAACTCACACAACTGCCTTTTATTACACTGATCGAAACCACATTACCAAACCATCTCGCTTAAACACGTTTTAGAAGTTCTTCAACATACTTTTTGTATCCACCAAATCACTGCAATCCTGTCTTGCTTACTTTCCACGCTCGTCCCGGTCATCTCTGTCTTCAGCTCCACACACTCTATCTCGCCCTTGCAAAACCAAAAACCAAATTACATCATCCGTTATAATCCGTCTCCTTTTTCTCTTGTCATTCGCACAGCTCATCGATTGCCAGTGCTATTCAACAGAGCATATACACTGAATAGCACATTCAATGCTATCAAACTTTATGTCCGCATATAACAATATATATTTAGATATATATATATATATATATATATATATATATATATATATATATATATATATATATATATATATATATATATATATATATATATATATATATATATATATATATATATATATATATATATATATATGTTGCAGCATGGCAGTGCTGCAAGCTCTATCGAGCAATAATTTCAACTATTACGCAGTGGTGGCGAACTTATAAGAAACTGCGAGATTTTTAATGGAACCAGTCCATAATCTGGAACCAGCTGAAGTCCATCGAGCGAAAAATGCTATTAAGTTGATAGCTAAAATGCTCGGGTGAAAGAACAATGTAGTTCTTTCACTTAGGACAACCAGCATTTCTTAAACAAAATTTCTTATTCTTTTTTGATTTTTTACGTTGCAGATATTTCCATTGTAATTTACAGTGGCCCCACGTTTCTTTGTTTTGTCTTTTCCCGAGCGTTCGGAGTTCTGCAAGAAAGGGAGTGAGTATAAATTTGACTTTTTCTCTATTTTATTTTTTCAATATATCAAATAAGGTTATTTTCGTTCATATAGTATACTTATTTAAACTTTGTTTTGTTCATATTTAACTATATTGGATTTTGAAGAGAGCTGATTTGCTTTTGGTTTTATATTAATTTTTTGGTAAATTTTGCGATTTTTTTTATAAATTTTCTTTTTATCAAATAAAACGGCCATGTCTGTCTTAGGAATAAAACATTTTTCAGTCCTTAAAATGACCTCCCCGTTTCCCGTCTTTTTCGCTTCATGTTAGTGTTTATGTGTAGGGTGGCTCAGCACGAGAGGAGGGTGTCCCGGAAAAGCCGCAACACAACTGAGCGCTAGCCGGCCTCAATATGCCACCCCGGGTTACGCACCCCTCTGCTAAAAATTAATGTCCTCAACTGCGGTGACTTCCGTAGTTGTTACAAACTATTTATTCTTTTCTTATGCTATACCGGCAAAAATATATTTTAACTGAAGACATTATAGCGTAGATGCGTGAACTTGCATATCATTTCATTGAGCTCTTTCTTAAAACTGAACTTTCAGTAGTTCAATTGATTCCTAACATATTAATTAATATACGAGTAAGTGGTGATTTTAAACTTACATTTTACCATACGATTTTTTTTATGTAGGTTGTTGCATATGAGATTTGAAGTATATCGTCGAGTACTCCAGTAAGACAAAGTCTTACTGTATTTCTATTTCCAGAGTTTGCTTTACAGCCGCCCGGGACTTGTGCTATTCCTTCCGTGTCAAACTCGTCTGTGTCTTTTTCCATATGATGGACGGTGGCAAGAAAAGCCACTAAGGACAGAGATTTGAAACAAGGTGATACTCTTTATTCGATCGTATTTCATTCTTCCGAAAAGGTGGTATGTGCGCAGTCAAATTGACAAGCAATGCTTCCCTGATTTTTTCTTGTTGTTGAATGATTTGAGATAAATTTATGCGGTTATACTACTTTTGCAGTGAAACAATCGAGCACAAGCAACCGAAAAGCGTAGGCCAAAATCAAATAAAGCACAGTCAGTTCGAGATACATTTGGTAGATTTCGCAATCAACTTTTTCCAACCATCCGTTAACAATTAATAATTTGTCAAAATCCTCTTGTTTTTTCCTTATTGCTTGATCCCGGGCAGAAATCTGTCACTCAGACGCTTGTCACCTCTAATTGAGGTTGCCATAATGCCTAGTGCCAGATCCCTCCTCAAGACCAAGCCAGCAAGTTATTACCAAAGTTAATCCAAGGCCTCCCGAGATTTTACTGGGATAGAGATGGTATGATAATTAGATTATTTGCGATTGAGTTACACCTCAACCAAAGCTTGCAAAGCAACTAGCTTTAAAATATCATGCCTGGAAGCCCAAAACCGCATGTCAAGCTGATAAGTCGAATAGTGGGCCAGATTTGTGTTGAAGACATACCATTTAGCGTTATCCCGTGTGAACTATGAGGGGTTGATCTTTTGAAGTATTAGAAATCTTACCTGGCAGAATTGATTAACGCCATTGTACAGCAAAGGGATAAAATAAAAAATTTAGATTTTGCAGCCGCCTTTATTGGATTTTCAGACCGTCATATTTGGGCTGAAAAAAGAATTG
The DNA here is from genome assembly GCA_963969285.1 of Odontomyia ornata. NCBI lineage: Eukaryota > Metazoa > Arthropoda > Insecta > Diptera > Stratiomyidae > Odontomyia > Odontomyia ornata. Next base: position 89,716,093 of record OZ017738.1, on the reverse strand, counting down.
AATATACAAATGAGCTGTCTTATCATAGAAGCCTCAAAACAAATTTGTATGCCATATTTTTCTAAATATTTTTTGAAATTTTATCCCAAATTTTAGCCCAATCGAAGGAGATCGGGATAAAAGAAGGGAGGAAGAGGCACTTGATGGGCATGGAGCACCAGATCAGGGGTTCTAGACAGTGCTTACAAAAGGAGCGAAGAAAGCCGCAAAGAAACTCCTTCAAAAAAAGCCAGAAAGTAAAGTTTGTACGGACGCCCAATTAGAAAAAGGACTCGATGTAAAACAGGAGAGGCAGAAGCCCCGACGAAGACCCCGGCAGCAGGCACTGCTTGTAAAGCCCCAAGGTGGCCGATCCTACGCGGAGGTACTGCGGGACATCAGGGGAAACCTAAGGCCCGAAGACACCAATACTACCATTAAAGTAGTACGACTAACGCGGTCGGGCCACATACTGGTCAAATTTGGAGCAGAGGCCGGCAATAAGGAAGCATTCTGCGACGCAGTAAAGAAAGTCCTTGGCAAAAGCGCAACTATAGCCCCACTCGAGCCACATTGACTGCGTGACAGATCTGGCCGAGGTAGAAGAGGCCATCAAAAGGGAGTTCCCTAGCGTGGGAAGGATCAAAGTGAGACTGACACCAGAAAACAACAGGGGACAACGCATGGCCATAGTTGACTTGACCGAAAAGGACGCCGAACAATTACTGAACAAGGGCAAAGTACGAATAGGGTGGGTTGTCTGTAGGATACGGCGAAGAGCAATACCTCTTCAATGCTTCAAATGCCTTGGTTATGGTCGCACCACACAAGTATGCAAAGAACCCGATAGGAGTTCCCTATGTTACAAATGCGGTGAAACGGGACATAAAAGGAAAGAGTGTACGAAGGAGGCACACTGTATTCTTTGCAAGGATGCTGATCCAAAACCTGATTTTGGACACGTCTTGGGCTCAGAAAAATGCCGGGTGTTCCAGGAAGCCCTAGCCAAGGCAAAATCAGAGCTCCGATGACCCGCATCCTGCAGCTAAGCCTACACCGCAGTTCAACCGCCCAAAATCTGCTTGAGCAGTTTGCGAGGGACATGAAAGCCGACTTGTTGCTGCTGAGTGAGCAACACCATAATAGAAGTCCTGCATTATGGTATTCTGATGTAACTGGTACAGCCGCCATCTGGGTTCGGAACAGTGACTTTCAAGCGGAGAGTTGTGGACAGGGGGATGGTTTCGTGTGGGTTCGGTGCTCAGGGATCACCTTCTTTAGTGTGTACCTAACGCCTAACGAATCGATATCATCTTTCCAAGCCAAGCTTAATGCTTTGGAGGGCGCTGTCTCGCACGCAGAGGGCAAAGTGCTCATTGGGGTGACTTCAACGCTAAAGCAATCGAATAGGGCGTGCCTCAGACGGATCCACGGGAAAAAGAATCCTGGAAATGGCAGCCAGGACGGCCCTCGTCGTACTAAACACCGGAAATATGCCGACCTCCCGCCATCTTTCTGTGAGGTAACCATACCGGACGTGACATTCGCCTCGGAGTCTTTAGTACGAAGGATACACAATTGGAAAGTATTAGAGGACTACTCAGCCAGTGAACATCAGTAATTTCTGCTTGAGATAAGTGATGCTGTCTCCTGACGTCCGTGCTCTCGGCCTTCTACAACTGGATGGAACATCGGAAGGATGGACGTCAAGAGGTTCGTCAAGGCTCTCACAGCAGGTGAGCCGCTGCAGGGAGCTTCGGAAGGGACGGAGGAACTGGCAGCTGAAGACGTGGTGAACTCTACTATGAGCATCATTACGACTGCTTGCTGCGCTTCTATGCCCCGTCGAAGACCCCGGCACGGCAAACCCCCAGTGTGCTGGTGGTCAACTGAAATCGCTGAAAAGCGAAGGGAGTGTCACAAGCATCGACGTGACGCTCAACGGGCGCGGAACCGTGATGAGGCATGCAAGCAGGTGGCAGCATATAAGTCGGCCAGGAAATGCCTTCGCAAACTGATCAAAAGCAGCAAGGCTCGCTGTTGGCAAGACCTAGTGGACAATGTGAACAAGGATCCGTTGCGCCTTGGCTACAAGCTGGTCATGGGGAAACTTGGCGCCTTTGTATACATGACGCGGGAAAAATAGACGTGATAGTGCGGGGACTCTTCCCCGCCTATCCCATCCGTGTTGATGCTGTCCATGGTGAAACAGCAGTCGAGTGCCCACTCTTCACACAGCTGAAACTGGAGGGGGCAGTCCTCTGATTGAAAGCGAGGAAGGCTCCAAGTCTGGATAGTGTTCCAGCTGAGGTGTTGCGGCTTGTCTATCACCATTGTCCTGACTTGCTGCTCAGCACATTCAACGCTTGCCTACGGAACGGGGTTTTCCCGGTACAATGGAAGGTGGCGAGGCTCGTGCTGATCAGCAAGGGGAAGGGAAATCCCGAATCGCCGTCTGCATACCGCCCGTTATGCATGCGAGACACGGCTGGGAAAGTGCTAGAGAAACTCATCAAAGGAAGACTCACTGACACGATTCGTGCTGCTGGGGACCTATCTCCTCGGAAGTACGGCTTTAGAGCAGGACGTTCTATCATTGATGCGATTGCAGAGGTGGTGAGCGCAGTCCAAAAGGCAGAGGCATATAGTCGCATCAAGTGACGGATCGTCCTGTTGGTGACACTCGACGTCAGGAATACCTTCAACTCCGCTAGATGGGTGGATATTCTGGATACGCTGGAAAACTCTTTCAAGTTCCAGAATATCTAATGCGGCTTTTGAGGAACTACCTAAAGGACCGAAGCCTGCTCTACGACATGACACAGGGCCAACGAAGGATGGAAATTACATCAGGTGTTGCCGAGGGATCTGCCCTTGGTCCGGACCTATGGAACGTGTCTTACGACGGGCTACTAAGACTTGAGATGCCAGATGAGTCGTGCTTGGTCGGCTATGCGGATGATGTTGCGGCTCTGGTCGCTGGGCGCACCGTTGAACAAGCGCAACTTAGGCTAGGTATGCTAATGCGCCTAGTGAGGGACTGGATGGCTGCTCGCGGGCTGAGTTTAGCACTGGAGAAAACTAAAGTGGTCATCTTGACAAAAAAGAGAATCCCTAGAATAAGGATGATCAGTATTGGAGACATACAAATCGAACCGAGCCAGAGTGAAGTACCTGGGGCTACTGATCGACTCGAAGATAAGTTTCTCTGAGCAAATCAGGGCAACGGCTGAGAAGGCTGCTTCGGGAATATCGGCTCTGAGTCGACTTATGGCCAACGTAGGGGGGCCCAGCCCATCAAGAAGACGCCTCTTGATGAGTACTGTAGGGTCAGTGCTACTGTATGGAGCAGAAGTATGGGGCGACGCTCTCAGCAAGGAGGTGTACAGGAAACGTTGGCACAGGTACAGAGAAGAGGAGCACTGAGAATTGCATCTTCGTATCCAACAGTCTCCGACTCGGCCGTGAGAGTAATTGCAGGCGTGATACCTATCGCCCTCCTTGCTAGAGAGCGCCGCGCTATTTACCTGCGCAGAAACGAGGATGCGAGGGAGACAGTTGTCCGCGAAGGGAGACAGCGCTCGCTCAACGATTGGCAGCATTCTTGGGTGAATTGCATGAAGGGAAGGTGGACTGCGCGCCTCATCCCAGATGTGAGACCGTGGCTAAATCGAAGGCATGGTGAGACTGACTTCTATCTGACCCAGCTTTTGAGCGGGCATGGGTGTTTCAGTCTTACCTACACAAGATCGGTAAGTCACGGTCTCCCGACTGTCGGTTTTGCTCAGGAGAGGAGGATAATGCCTGTCACACATTTTTTGCGTGTACAAAATGGGTCAGGCTGCGAAGAGAACTTTACAGGGAGGTGGGGGAGCTCTTCCCGGATAATATAGTTGCGGTGATGCTCGAATCGGTTGACAAATGGATCCAGGTGGCACATTATACTGGGGCAGTCCTAAAATATAAAAGGGACTCACAGCAGCCGGGGGCGCTGGGGCATTGCTCTTCTGGCAATGCCTCTTCCCCTCTCCCCTCCCGCTAGGAAAGGGATTCCCCAGCTCGAAGGCGCCTCACGGCGTAACAAAACAAGACCTGGCCCGAAGTAATGTGTCAAACGGTTCCAGGCTGGGTTCTCAGATTGACAGGGGAGGTGTTTAGTGGGTAGTCTAGTCGCGCATGGGAGTCCCACACTCTGTGCATGAATAGCATTCACGTCCCTACCACAAAAAAAAAACCAACTAGAATATCAAAAACTCCCCTGAACTGGAAAACTTCGAAATGAATGCTTCAAATAGCAAAATGTTATACTCGTACAAATAGTTTGAACGAATAATGTTTCACTTCATCGTTCTCAAACGGAATAGCACATGCACAAGCTACCATTCAACCTCAAAAAACCACTACGAGCAATCACAAAATCCACAAGAATTCACAACATTTCCATTTGCATGACCCCACATTGCTGCAACTCAGCAAAGGACATCCTTTTTATTCACATTTCAACTTTCATCTAGTGTAAAGTTTGTACAGCAGTAAAGAATTCAATGTTGGTCTTTTCTTTGGTCGTCACATGTACCGAGTACTCGTACTCGTATCTAGCGAGTCCTGTTGTACACTGATTAAAGTACGAATGTACATGCAAAATATAGTATAACACTTGCTTGGCCCACAATAATAGTCCTGCAGTCTGTTGGTTTCACTTCTTGCATACTTTCTGGTTTCTCACTCAGCACTTTCATTGCTAGGTTTGTCTGGCACACAAAGAAAATTCTCATATGGCGGCGGAAGTGTAATTCTCACAAGACGAATTTATTGTATGGTTTAAATTGTCGCCTCGTGCCAGTTTCCAGGATTTACTGCCGAAATCACTTTTCTTCAACTTTCTGCCAGATTGATTTTTGTAAATCTTGGAAAAACTTCAGCAGATTGAAGGATATTTTGGTAAGAATGTAATAAAGACGATGTTAAGAATACGATAAAGCTTTTGCAGGATACAGAGGATGATGTTGACTTGGATAGGGCAGTACAATGCATTTGGAGAATTTATTGAAGATTCTGGATTTGTAAAGAAAAGCTTTGATATCTCTGAACGGAATCTTAAATTAAATCGATTGAGAAATATTTCAAATTTGATCTCATATTTAAATTGATATTGTTAAATAAATTAGGGAAAATTAATAATTTTAGCTAGATCTTCTTAACCACCTGAAATTAAATCTAAGGTATGAATTTTATCATCTATGTTTTCTCTGTAATAGCTCTCTTCTAAAAACAATTAATTACAATGGAAATTCTTTTCAATGTTATCTAGAAGTATAGGGTTATTCATTTTACGCTTGGGAAAGTAAAGCTAAAGAAAACACATAAAATATTCAGATGGAAACAACATTTTTCATTCAATATTAAGAATAAGCCTTGCCATTATACGCAAAATACAACATTATTCAAATGTCTTCCACGGGACCTCTTACAGGCCTCAATCCTTTTGAGGTCATTATCAATGACTTTTCGACACATTTCCGGCAATATCTCGGCCATAACTTCACGAATATTGGTTTTCAATTGCTCAAGATTTTGAGGATTGTGCGCGTAAACATGGTCCTGGAAATTTCTCTTGCAAAAGTGCTCGATTAGCCTGTGTTGTGTGGCTTGTGGCTCCGTCCTGTTGGAACCAAATATTCTGCAGATCATAATCTTCAATTTCTCTCCAAAAATAATCGGTTAGTATCCGTCCATAGCGGTCAGAATTGAATGTAATGGCTCTTCCTTGATCGTTTAAAAAAAAAAAAATACGGGCCCATAACACCACGAGACCATAATGCACACCAAACGGTCACTTTTTCCGGATGCAAAGGCCTTTTTGCGATCACCTGAGGATTTTGAGAGCCCCATATGCGGCAATTCTGTTTATTTACGTAGCCACTGAGCGAAAAATGACCCTCATCACTGAAAAAAATTTTGTTCGAAAAATCGTTATCAATGGCTTGTTATTCAGTCACCCAATTCGCATACATTCTGCGTTGTGTATGGTCTTGAGGCGTCAGTTCTTGAGTGAGTTGGATTTTGTACGAATGGAGATGCAAATCCAAATGCAAAATCTGCCACAATGAGCCGTAAGACAAGCAACGACAGCGATATTTTCAGCAGAACGAATGTTGCAATGATGCACACGCCTTGCAATATCAATAACCGATCCAGTCTCTTCAAATTTTCTCACTGTGTTCGGAATTGTTTGCTGTGTAGGTCGGTTATGTCGACCGTAATCGGCTCGTAAAGCCCTAAATGTTGATACAGCAGAATCACCATTTTTATAATAAAATTTAATAATTTTAACGCATTCTTCGACTGTTAAACGAGCCATATTTCTAAATGGCAAACCTTCAACTAAAAAAAATACGCTTTGGATGACATTTAATTCTGACAGATGTCAAATGGCAGGGTTATATTTTCCTACCACAAAATGGATAACCCTGTACCTTCTGATATTTTAGTAACTGACTTCAAAAGAAAGAAGGTTATCAGTTTGACTCGTACATTTTTCTGTTGCGTTTTTATGCATATTCACGCATAACTTTTTAACATCCTTTTTTTTAACTTTTAATTGGGTTATTAAAAGCATATGAAAATCAAGTAGCGCTAAAGGATCTTTACCGATAAAACTAAAAAATTTCCGACTTTCAGCACGATTTTGGAGCGCAACTGTTCCACGCGTATAAGAATTTTGATTGAAGAGGTTTCAAACGAAGGACAACTTCTTGGACTAAAATGTTTCGGTGATTCTTTCAAGGACCCTGTAGACATCAAAAGTTAAAATGGTACATTGGTGTCGAGGAATTGAATTTTAATTCGCTTTAGTATGAACTAACCCAACTATTTGGAGACACTTCAAGAATTTGATGGAGGACATAGAATTTTTCGGTAATGAATGATAAAAACAACCAATATGTATAATTTTCTCAATAAGTCAATCATTTTTAATCGAAAAAAACCCAATAAATTGATTCTAAATGCAGCATAAACGCTTAAATTCAAGATGATTTAAAAAATTATCATTAAGGGAAATTTCGAGATTGCCTTTACCTACTGATGAACTTACGAGCATTAAAAGTTGTAGTCAGTTATCTTGTTTATTTGATATCCGCCGGCAAATTTTTTTTCTTCTTGAAAAGCCGTCGGGCCTTGCTTCTTTGAGTGAGCGGACGCGTTTCGACACCTTTAAGTCATCTTCAGTGACACTGAAGAAACTGAAGATGACTCGAAGGAGTCAAAACGCGTCTGCTCACTCACAGAAACTAGACCCGATTACTTTTCAAGAAAATAATATCAAAAGATCCTTCTAACATCCTGCTGCTGTTGCTATATGCTATTTATGCACAGAGTGTGGGACTCCCATGCGTGACTGGACTACCCACTAAGCATCTCCCCTGTCAACCTGAGAACCCAGCCTGGAATCGTTTGACACATAACTTCGGGCCAGGTCTCGTTTTGTTACGCCGTGGGACGCCTTCAAGCTGGGGAGTCCCTTTCCTAGCGGGAGGGGAGAGGGGAAGAGGAAATGCCAGAAGAGCGATCCCCCAGCCCCAGCTGCTGTGAGTCCCTTTTATATTTTAGGACTGCCCGAGCATAATATGCCACCTGGTTCCATTTGTCAACCGATTCGAGCATCACCGCAACTATATTATCCGGGGTGAGCTCTTCCGTCTCCCTGTAGAGTTCCCTTCGCAGCCTGACCCATTTTGTACCCGTTTTGTACACATCTTACATCCTTGGATGAAGACATTATGCATATGATTTTCAAAAATACCCCAAGAGATAATAAGGATTGAGTGATTGCAAATAATACATATCGCCATTCGAAAATTGATTGGTTACATTTTAGATAATATTTATTTATTGATTTGCCAAAAAAAAGAGGTGATTTCTATAAAAATAATTATCACACTTCATATCTATAAAAATAATTATTGCACTTCATTTATATAAAAATAATTATTGTTTCATCTATGTATATAAATATAATTCAATGGTGTCTGCTAATGGTAAGCATGGGAGAGTGCCTTGTTTTTCTAACAGTCTCGTTTAAGCGGATTCAATCGCAGATAACTTTTATATTAATAGCGCCCCTCAGGTCATCGGCAGCCAGACATGAAGACAACGTGGTTCTTCGCGAAGATAGAGAGATGTTAGACTTATCATCTGGAGTCGGGTCGCCTGGGATTGTAAAAGGAGTAAAAACTGCTTTTGCACTGACTCCAGCTTATTGGCATGAAAATCGAAAATAGGATTCCAGATTAAGCATGCGTATTCAAGAATAGGACGTACCAGTGATGTATAAAACGATTATGTTGCCCAAATATTCTTAAATTCCTTGGCCCTACTTTTGATAAAGCCCAGCATTTTGTACGCTCTAGAAAAGACTTCATCATAATGAAAGTTGAATCACTGTCTCCTATCTAGCAGGACGCCAACGTCAACAACCCTTTCGACTCTACTCAGAGGTGTGTTATTAATGTGGTAGTCGTAGAGGATGATGTTGTTTTTCCTAGAGAAACTTATTATCTGGCATAGTGCTTCCGATTGAGAAGGTATTGCATGATATAACTTGAGGACATCAGCATAAAAAAGATGGTGAATATCAGGTAACAAAAATGAAAGATCTGATATGAAGATGTTGAATAGAAGTTGCTACCTTGAGAAACCCTAAAGAGGGCATGAATTTTCCTGGGTAAAGGTCATTGGAGCTTGACTAATTGTGTACGGCCCTTCAGGTAAGAATAAATTCAACTAATCAGTAAACCGGTAACTCCGAAGCTGCTGTTACAAATTTTATTTATTGTATAATTGATCCTAATTCTGAACATGAGCATGAAAATGCATAGTTGAGTTTTCAGTAGACTCATTATTTTCATGATGTTTCCAAGAAAATCGTGTGCCATAGTTTGCCAAAAATGAGGGTGATGATGGGTATCAAATAATTGCGAACGCATGATACGATTAAGAGTGTCTTCCTATAATATATACATATATATATATATATATATATATATATATATATATATATATATATATATATATATATATATATATATATATATATATACATATATATATATATATATACATATATATATGTATATATATACATATCTATTAATATATCTTTATATATTTTTATATATATATATATATATATATATATATATATATATATATATATAAACATATATATATATATATATATATATATATATATATATATATATATATATATATATATATATATATATATATATATATATATGTATATATATATATATATATATATATATATATATATATATATATATATATAAATGTATTAATAAATTTATATGTAAAGAAAAATATAATTTTCTTGGATTTAAATATTCCCGCGCATCAAGTGGTAAATATTCCCGCGCACCAAGTGCCATCGTGATCGTGACAGAACGCGACATACAAATTGTACAAATTGAATTGTAACCTATAAATTCTGTCGAGCAAGTTATTAAAAGTTAAGAATATTAAGCAATTGTGATTTTGAAGTTGACATTGTAATTAATAACATTGAATGTCGTTTCTTTACTTGCAGGTAAAGTTTGTTTTTGTAATTCTTTATTCATACTATTAATTTATGTAAATCTTACTTGTAGAATAATTGAATAAATCTTTACTTACAGAGAAACTCTGTTGTGTTTTGATTTACTGCGTCATCCAAATCACTACGAGAAGAAAATTCATCTTATAAAACGACATTTATTGTCAGAAAATGGAAAAGTGGAAATTTACGTTTCAAGTAAAATCAACAATAGACGGAAAGTTTAACTATATTGCAATAACCTCAATCGCCACACAAGATGACGAAGTTTTCCTGATTCCAGAGGAATATCAAGCAGTATTACAGTATCACAGCCATGTCCAAACCTCTAAAGCTTTCGCTACAGTGAAAAATACACTAAAGAAGAGACATCAAAGCAGGAGCGTATGGATAAAGATGACAGATGCTCTATTAACAACATGCTGTGATGAGGATGAAAATATGATATTCCATAACCAATTCCTTGAGGGAATTTCTCAAAGCCAATCAGGTATTGATAGTAAACATAATTTGGAAGATCCATTAGTGAAAATTTTGGAAATTTAATTGAAAGTCAACAAAGCAAAGAAAAACAAAGTATGAAGGAACTAGCCGATAGATTTGTGATTGAAAAAGTTAACGGGAATAATATGAGTGCATATAACTGCATGGAAACATTTGAAAAAGAGTGTGCGAGGTTTGACATAGTAAAAGAGGCGGAAAAAATTGAAACTTTCAGATTATTTCTTGAAAAATCCTGCGCAGATTGGTACTTTTCCATGATGATCAAGCACAGTTTACATTCGGAGTGGTCGGAGTGTAAATCAAACTTTTTGCAAACCTACGCTAATAAAGGTTGGACTACAAGCAAGTATGCGTTATCCTTCAAGTATCAATCAGGATCTTTATTAGAATACGCCATTAAAATAGAAAAACTTCTATTAGAAGTCAGAAAAACAATAGATCAAGGGACACTAATTGATATAATTGACTTGTTTAATGAACTTGGCCAGTTAGAACATTTGGTAGGAAAGAAGAAAATTATAACAAGGAAAGATGATACTAAGCAAATGAAAGAAAAGTGCCGTATTTGTGAAAGTTTACAAAAAGGTGTGCGCTATCGTCCAGAAGATTCCTGTTGGTTCAAAACAAAAATGAATAGTGGAAGAGAAAGAAATAATAAACAAATAAAGCACATTAACAATTCAGAATTAGAATGTGAACTGCAGTCCGAAGACCAAAAAAACTAATAGTGCCGCCGTTAATTAAAGTAAAATTAGTATTGAATAAAACTGTTGAAGTATTTGAAATCTATGACTCTGGCTCTAATGTGTCATTGATAAATTCAAGGTTATTGAAGATAAACAATAAAGAATCGAGTTGCTCTAGCAATACTAATTTAAAAACAATTAATGGCGTTAAAAAGGCAAATGGCATAATAACACTAGATGTAACCATTTTTAATGTGGAGAAAAAATGAATGTTTTTGTAATAGACAACCAAAATTTTGATTACGATTTTTTAATCGGATTAGATTGCATCAAAGAGTTTTTCGTAATTCAAAATGAAAACTTAGAAATCACTCAGAAAGTTCCTATACAAAGAATTGAAATAAGTCAGATATTGACATTTTTAAGGAAATAAAATCTGATAATTTAATTAACTTCAACGAGAACTTCAGTGAAGAAAACTTCAAAATTCGGATAAATCATCTAGACTATCAACAACAGGCAGTGATTGATGATTTAATATTAAACAATAAATCTGTATTTGCAAAGGACAAATATGATATTGAAATGGTAACGGATTATGAAGCACACATTGATCTGTCAATAGAAAAATATTGCAGTAAAAGGCCATATCGTTGCACAATTGAAGACAAAAAGGAGATCGAAAATCAAATTGGAAAATTATTGGAAAAAGAAATAATAGAAGAATCATATAGTCCGTTTGCAGCTCCAGTTACATTAGCTTATAAAAGATATGAAAATAAAAAGTCAAGATTGTGCATAGATTTTCGAGACCTAAACAAAATCGTTGTCCCTCAATCACAGCCATTCCCATTTATTGAGGACCTAATAGTGAAAACTAGAGCTTGCAAGTTTTTCTCGACACTGGACCTGAATTCAGCATTTTGGTCAATACTTCTGCGTGTCTCAGACAGACACAAAACTGCATTCGTCACCCAGGACGGCTTACCATTCGGCTTAAAGACCCCACCGGCTATATTACAGAGAATAATGTGCAACATAATACGGAAACACAAGCTTGGAGATTTCACAGTATGTTACATTGATGACATCTTGGTATTCTCAAAATCATTTTCAGATCATGTCAAACATTTGGAACAGCTATTTCAAGCAATTAAAAGTGAAGGTCTAAGACTAAAATTTTCTAAATGTATGTTTGCAGCCGATTCAGTTAAGTACTTGGGGCACATAATACAGAATAATTCAGTTAAACCTCTGAAAGACAACTTAATATCGATGAAAAACTTCCTTACTCCAAAAACGAGGAAGAACGTGAGACAATTTTCAGGGAAAATAAACTTTTATCATAAGTATGTGCCGAGAATAGCAATAAAATTGGAACCATTACATAACCTGTTAAGAAAAGGACAAACCTTTAACTGGACTAAGGCATGCCAAGAGTCATTTGATGAAATGAAACCAATATTAAGTTCTCAACCAATATTGACCATTTTTGATCCAAACCTGCCTATCCACATAAACACAGATGCCAGTATTCTAGGGCTAGGAGCAGTCATAAAACAGCCACAAGAAAACAATGAAGAGAAACCAGTGGCATACTTCTCGAAAAAATTGAATGAAGTTCAAAAAAGGAAGAAAGCTGTATATCTAGAATGCCTAGCAAACAAAGAATGTGTGAAGTATTGGCAGCATCTGTTGATAGGTAGGAGATTTACTGTCTTTTCGGATCACAAGCCTTTGGACAATATGAATATAAAGTCAAGAACAGACGAAGAGTTAGGAGATCTCACATACTACCTATCACAGTACGATTTCCAAATTAAATATTCTCCAGGAAGATACAACACTGAAGCTGATTGCCTAAGCAGGAACCCAGTCCTTGAAGCAAATGAGAACCTGGATGAACAATTAAAAATTGTCAACATATAAACGCTAGAAGATATCTTAAAAGACCAAGTTAAAAATGAAAAGATACAGTACAGAAAAGACAAGTTAATAACAAAAAATAACATTTATTACAAGAAAGTAAAAAAAAAGAAAAAAATAGTCCTATCAGAGAAATTTAGCATACAGTTCATCAAAGATGTACATACAGACCTGGGTCACAACGGAATTAAACAGATGCAAAGAATGATCAGCTCATGATACACAGCAGAAAACATAACAAAAAATATTAAAAGAATCTGTGAAAGTTGTATAGTATGTTTAAAGAACAAAGCAAGAGGACAAAACAAATATGGATTGATGTCCCACTTAGGTCCCGCGACAAAACCTTTTGAGATATGTTCCATTGATACGATTGGAGGATTTGGGGGTTCAAGTTCAACGAAGAGATACTTACACCTGCTGTCAGACCATTTCACAAGGTATGCATACATTTTACCTCAAGTACACAAAATGCAAATGATTTCATGAAACTAGTGAAAAATTGTGCGGAAGCTAACGACATTGGCATGATTCTCTCAGACCAATACCCAGGTATCAATTCCAGAGACTTCAAAAGATTTTTGGATGAAAAAAACATTCCATTCATTTTTACTGCTGTGGACTCACCCTTCTCAAATGGCTTAAACGAAAGACTAAATCAAACTTTAATTAATAAAATCAGATGCAAGAGAAACGAAAATGACGCTAAAATGGCATGGGCAACTAAAGCACAAACGGAGCACACTGTCACTGGATATGCTCCTAAGTATCTTCTAAATGGCACAGATGTTACAATTTTGCCAAATGAGCTGAAAATTAAAAAGACCGAGTACGATTTGATTCAAGACAGGAAAAAAGCGTTGGGAAATACAATCAAATCACATAATTACAATAAGATGATTTATGATAAAAAGCGAAGAGATGCAGACTTCAAAGTTGTTGATACCGTTTTTGTGGATAATGGAAATAAGCTGAATAGGAAAAAGCTCGACGAATTGAGAATTGCACCTTATAAAATCATTTAAAAAAAATTTCAAACACAATTTACAAGATAAACACTAACCAAAGAAAATCAGAGTCAAACTTTTTCCACGTCTCGAAACTAACTCCAGCCCCTGCACTTGAAGACCAGGAAGAGGATGTGTGATCAGTCGTATTGTTATATCTTTGGCGGGAGGGGGAGATGTAAAGAAAAATATAATTTTCTTGGATTTAAATATTCCCGCGCATCAAGTGTTAAATATTCCCGCGCACCAAGTGCCATCGTGATCGTGACAGAACGCGAGATACAAATTATACAAATTGAATTGTAACCTATAAATTCTGTCGAGCAAGTTATTAAAAGTTAAGAATATTAAGCAATTGTGATTTTCAAGTTGACATTATAATTAATAACATTGAACGTCGTTTCTTTACTTACAAGTAAAGCTTGTTTTTGTAATTCTTTATTCATACTATTAATTTATGTAAGTCTTACTTGTAGATTAATTGAATAAATCTTTACTTACAGAGAAACTCAGTTGTGTTTTGATTTACTTTGTCATCCAAATCACTACGAGAAGAAAATTCATCTTATATATATATATATATATATATATATATATATATATATATATATATATATATATATATATATATATATATATATATTTATATATATATATATATATATATATATATATATATACATATATATATATATATATATATATATATATATATATATATATATATATATATATATATATTATATATAAAGGGTGGTCCAACCAAAACGCACGATGTTAATTGTAAATAAGACAATTATGTGTAAAACAAAATATCGCCCAAATGCTCGCCGCGGCTACAGTGGCATACTTCTACCCGATGGTCCATATTTTCAATGACTCTGAGACATAATTGAGGTTCAATCATCCTTTACCTCTTGAATTGTTCTTGGCTTATTGACGTACACTTTTTGCTTTAAATGTCTTCAGAAAAAGAAGTCCAACGGTGTCAAATCACATAATTGTGGCGGCAAATTAACATAACCACAATGTGAGATAACACGGCCATTGAATTTCTCGCGCAAAAGAGCCATTGTTACGTTAGCTGTGTGGTAAGTGGCACCATCCTGTTGGAACCACACATCGTCCAGGTCCTTGACCTCAATTTCTGGCTACAAGAAGTCCGTTATCATCTCGCAATAGTGATCACTATTCAAGGTAACTGCTTGGCCGACCTTATTTTCGAAGAAGTACGGCCCGATAACGCCACCAGTCCAGAAAGCGCACTAAAGAGTCACTCTTTTTGAATACATCGGCTTTTCAACAATCACTCGTGGATTCTCATTTGCCGAAATGTGGCGATTCTGCTAGTTAATAAATCTGTGGCGGCTCCAGCACTGACACAAATAACGCCACCAGCAATACGAACACATCGAAGGAAAAAATCCTAACACCAAGAGAAGATTGGCATTGGAGTTAGTCTACCGCAAACCGCACGTGACAACGCATCGACAACCAACATTGCATCGTCTATACATTCGTTTATATGATGTTCATTTTGTTCGGACGCGAACAAACTTGTCTTTTATGAGAAAGGGAATTTCATTTCAAACGATAAAAAAGTTCTTGGGCTCTGTATCCGAACGAAAACCCACAAATCCACTGAGGTGAAAGTGTGCCTCGTTGCTGAAAATGAGTTTCTTTGTAAAGCCACCATTTCCTTGTGTCTGTTCAACCAACCATTCGGCATATTGCCGACGCTTGAAATGGTCAGTAGGCTTCAGTTCTTGAGTCTATTGAACGTTGTAAACGTGTAAATTCAAAATTCGCACCAGTGATGTTCGTGAGATGTTCAATTGTTGGGCACGACGACGAGCCAAGGTTGACGGATCTTCTGCCACACTATCGTCAACAACAGCAATGTTTTCCGCAGAGCACATGGTGATCTTCATTTTTTTGCGTGATGAGGTGTTACCATTCGATCTTTTACTTGGTGGCGAATTTCCTGAATTCATAGAAATAGCGTTAAATAAACGCAACGCAACCTTGAAGCCTATTTGTGATGATAAACCACAATCAAGGGCAAATTTGGAGGGCACAAAGAGACAAGAAGAGAAAAATAATCAAGAAGATGACGGCGAAACAGATGGAAACGGCAAATTTTCCAGCTATTTGAAGACAGCTTTAAGCATAAATACCATTCCTGAGACCAAAGTCAACCTAAAGCACATTCGAGATTCTCGGATAAAATCAAAAGTGAAGCGTCTTATTAAAACATATGCGCCCAATAGAACGAGAGATATAGGAGTCAAGATGTGAATTGTGCTCAGCAACAAAGCACTTGTACACCAAAATCCCCGTTGGCTGACAGCTGAGCAGAGAAATATTGTCAACAATATCGAAACAAAGTGTTCCTCGCCAGTCGCTCAACTCCATCTAGCCCTCATCATGATCTGAACTAGAAAAGAAAACACACGAAGAATCGTTGTTAAATAAAACCCAATGAAGCTACTTATCTGCTAAAGCAGCAGAAACCAAGAATCCCGGTCACTTTTCCACTTGAAACTTTGTAACGTACTTTAAAAATAATAAACAATGACGACATTTTAAGTGAATGTCAATGTAAACGCCATTAAAAGATTCTAATCCAGAATATTAAACTTGAAAACATAAGAATATCATAACATTCACAATGACAATATGGTAAATAATTAGATAGAGAAACTCAATTTGTTAAAGGAAAAGTACCGAAATTCTTTGTCTGAGTTGCTTTTTTTATTTGAAAATTTCGGTACTGCTTGGCAATTTGAAAATTAGCTCAGATACATCTTGGAAATTGTTCAGTACGGAAATATCTCTTTTGAAAATAAGTCCTTGCGATTGTTAAATCGAATAGTAAATCGAATCGTCATTGTTACATAAACTGTTGCGCGGATTTATTATTTAAACGTTTTTTTTAAATAAAGTTTTGTATTTAAAGTTTAGAGAAAGTATTTTTCTCTTTTTGAGTTTTCTTTATAGAATCGTGTTTTAGTGCAACACAAGGTATTGTTCAATATAGTCTATCGCTATACGCTTCTCCAATAGCTTAAGTGGAAAAGAAAGACGGGACTACCAGATTGTGTGTCAATTATAGGCTCCTAAATAAGAAGACGATTCGCGATCCGTTCCCATAACCATTGATGGAAAACCAGCTTGATCGGCTGCAAGACTCAACAATATTCACTACCCTCGATTTGAAGAATGCATTTTTCTTCGTCCCCGTAGAGAAAGAAAGTGTTAAATACACAGCGTTTGTGACACCAGACGGTCATTTTGAGTTTAACGGCGTACCCTTTGGACTAAGTAATTCACCTGCTGTTTTTCAAAAACATGTTAAGGCCGTTTATAGGGAACTGATAGCTAACGGAGTAATTCTTACGTACTTAGATGACATGAAAGCTGAGAGAAGTTAAAACGAGTTTTTCACGTTTGGAGTGAGTATGGAATGATTTTTAATTGGAGTGAGAGTTAATTTTTGGCTAGACGTGTGGAATATTAAGGGTACACCATAGAGAATGGAACCATTAAACCATCATCGAAAAAAGGCGAAGGCAGGTTCTGTTTTTCCAGAGCCTAAGACAGTCATAGACGTTCGTAGTTTTTTAGGATTGACAGAAGTGTTCCGTAAATTCATTCCAAACTATGCAATTATTGCGCGACCTTTAACTAACTTGTTGATAGCCGGGGTCAATTTTGAATTTGGTGCATACCAGGAGGAATTTTTGAGAAGTTGAAAACAGCATTGATGCAGAGCCCAGTTTTAAAACATTATCGTACTGGTACTGTCACAGCAGCCAAAGACGGACTAGGTGCGATTTTGTTGCAGAAAGATTTAGAAGATGGAATGATGTATCCAAAACAGTATGCCAGCTGGAAGACGACACCTGCTCAATCGCGTTACACAAGTTACGAACAAGAAATATTAGCAATTCATCAGGAGCTTAAAAAGTACCGCGTTTAGTTGTTGGGGACGCCATTAAAAATTGTGTTGGACTGTCAGGCTTTCATTTGAACGATGCCCAAAAATTATGCCAGTCTTCGCGTTTCACGTAGTGCGATGCTAATGGAAGAATTTACATACAGGGTCTGCATAATAAGTAACCGGACTGACCTCAGGAAATTTTTTATTGGCAAAATATGTACAATGTTTCTTTAGAAATCTTCAAAGTAGTCCCCATCGGAGTCGATAACATGCTGATACCGGATTTTCCAATCCCCGAACGCTCCCTGGAAGTCGGCAACCTAGATGCTGTCTAGAGCCCTCGTCGTAGCACGTTGAACGTTTTCCAGAGTCCCGAACTCTCCCCTTAAGGTGTCTCTTGATCTTGGGGAGCAGAAAGAAGTCCGCCGGTGCCATATCCGGGCTGTAAGAACTCTGGTTCGGTTCGCAGTCGATCAAGGACTTCCGAAGCGACAGCAACACGACGCTCCTTTTGCTCATCAGTCAGGTGTTTGGGTACCAGCTTCGCGCTGATCTTCCTCAGATCGTTCTTAATATTGTTGTGAACGGTCATCTTATCAATTGCAACCTCATCTGCGATAGCCCGAATGCTCAGACAACGATCACTGTTTAACACATCACGCATTTTTTGCACATTTGTTTCCGTGTGACTCGTTGATGGAGGACCGACGCGCTGTTTGTCATGGACGTCATCGCGACCCTCCCGGAAATTTTTGTGCCATTGAAACACTTGAGTTCTGGACAGAGCATTCTCACCGTTAGCCTCTTGAATCATTCGAAGAGTTTCCGTGGCCGTTTTCTTGAGTTTGACACAAAATTTGATGCTATCACGTTGCTCGATCGTACGCTCCATTTTCACTGCGACGACGTAACTGTACACGCACTCCGCTCTCGCTCGATGCTATCTCTCCAAGCGCTTGGAGGCAACTGCTGTAGCCCGGTTCCCTTTACCTAGACTCCCACCACCACTACAGCACCAGATACCGGTTAGCAGACACTTTGACGACGCGGGGCAGGCTCAGTCCGGTTACTTATTATACAGGCCCTGTATACTGTTGAGCACCGTCCAGGTTCATCCATGCAACATGCTGACACTTTAAGCAGATACCCAATTATTTGTATGCTTCATCGAGGTGATAGAGTGATCAACTACTGAAAATATTCCAAGGTATTCTTGACAATAAGAATACAGATTTTGCATTACAGGCTGATATTTGATATCGCGAGCTTGGTGGAAAATCATTATTGGTGTTACTAAGGACCATGCAGTATAACATAATCAGACGATGTCACGAACGTGGACATTTCTGATGGCAGAAGACCGAATATTTAGTATTCCAGGAGAATTGGTCTCCTCATATGCGCGCAAAGATCTAAAAATTTATATCTAACTGAATAAGATGCATTTTGGTTGAGCGGAAACATGGTAATTGGAGGGAGTGCTGAGTTCCATTGGCAAGGGTGACAAGCCTTTACAAACATATCACATTGACGATCTACTGACAAAGAAAAGTTATAATCACATATTTGCAGTGGTTAACGCATTTTCTAAATTTATCTGGTTATATCGAACAAAACCTACGACTGTCGAAGAAGTCATAAACAGACTTCAGAAACAATCTGTTGTTTTTGGGAATCCGAAACAAATAATTCCCGACCTAGGCACAACTCTCACACTAAAGGCTTTCTAGCGATATTGTCAAAAAAAAAAGAAATACGAAATTTGCCGACTACAACAGGAGTGCATCACAAAAATGGACAAATTGAACGTATGAATTGAATCATAATATCAATTTTAACGAAGCTATCCATCGAGAATCCAACGATGTGGTACAAGCATGTGGACAACGTACAACAACACATTAACGCATCCTATAGTAGAAGTGTAGGGATGAGTCCTTTTGAGGTACTGTTTGGTCAGAACTGAGAAATGATGACGAGTTGCGAGCAGTGATTGACGAGGACTTTATGAATAGTTTCCAGGAACATCGATCGTATTTGAGGCAAGAAGCGGCTAAGAATATATAGAAGATTCAACAGGAAAACAAACCGAATTATAAAAAAGGGGTAAAGTGGCCAAAAAGGCATCAAATTGAAGATTTAGTGGCAATTCGAAGGATTCAATTCGGAACAAGGCTGAAAGTGCATACGAAGTTTCCCTCTATATTAGTATTAGCCTTTTCCTCTTTAGGTCAAGGCTTATTTTAGCTCTAACAGTTGGTAGTCGCTGTTTGTTTTGAATGTGTGTAGCACATTTACGTCTTTTACTGTCTCGAGCTTACTCACAAGCACGAAATCTAAGGACAGTCTATAAGCCCACTCAGTTAGGACACGTATTGGTGTCAAACCAGAACGTATCACAGCTGTGTCGACGGAAACATGGCCAAAGCATGGCACTGACTATATCACCTTCTTGAGTGCCAACATAACTAATATAAGCAAAGGCGCGGATAGGGCTGTAGTGCTAAAACAAACATAAAAAACCAAGGATTACATTGATGATACCTTGAATTAAAAAGCATCAGATCAGAATTCGAATCCTATAGACCCCGCACATTTTAGCAGTTATGAGTAGTGCATTGCAGTTGAGAAATTAAATTATTCTTCTTCTTGTTCACAGCACAACGCTTCCTTAAACAAGTACCTCCAACTGTGTCGGTTCATTGAACGCGTCCTCCAATTTAAAGATGCAAGCAGTGATGAACTGTCATCGCCGACTGAGGTAAACCAGCATTTTCTCGGGTTTCATACTGGTTTCCGCCCTTCAGTTCTCCCAACAAATATATTTTCGGGTAGCCGTTGTTCGTCCATTCAATTGGCCAGCCCGATCCATCTTCCGCAGTCTTACAATCGTTGCAACCTCCAGCTCGTCCGCTCATGGCTCATCCCTGTCTAGCGTAGCTCGAACTATTTACCTCAGGACCCGTCTTTCATATGCGTCCAATATATTTGCGGATGCTTGGATTAGGGCTCATATTTTACACAGGTCTTATCACAGATTTATATACTTAGAGCTTTGTTTTTCTGTGTGTACAACTGATCTTCAAGATTGTCGAAAGTAAATAAAATATTTTATTTTCGAGCTCTTCGGCGTATTTCGTCGCTTTCGTTGGCGGTTCTCGTTACTTTGACGCCTAAATACACAAATTCGCCAAGGGTGGTATTTTGTGTATTTGAAGTATTTTTCCTCGACTACATTGTGAAGTTTTAAAGGGCCCAAAATGGATGAAATAATTTTTTTGAACGCGGTGCCAGATCAATTTCCCCATTTCAACATAAAAACTTCCAACATATGCACCATCCAAAAAGAAACAGAGAAAAACTGGAATGTAACCGCTGCCAAAAAATTTATTTCATCCCTTTTAGGGCACCTAGAAGTCGGTATTCTTTTTTTTTCTAGATGATTTTCTTTATGGTGTATCTTATTTGTGGCAATTTAAATCATTCCAAAAATTTGAATGCGAATAAATGAAATCGGTTTTTTTTTCAAATATGGTTTATTGTATTCTTATCTGCTTCAACTTCAGCTTCCGCAGAGTTCTTTCTTTTCATACACGGAAAATCAAAGGTCTTTTCGTCTCGTCCAAAGTTTTCCCCTTCTTCTAATGAATTTGGAAGTTGTCTGGAAAGTAAAGGAAATATTAATTACAATAATATTATTTTTTTAAAGATGGTTTAGGATTAAGGAAACTTACTTATTCAAAGTTTCTGGCAACAGTAGACAGCAATATGATCCTCCTAATAAAAGTACACTTAAAACTATCGATGGCAGTGGCTTGAAGAATTTTGCTAAATATATTATGTAAGCACTAGAAAATGTCATGGCATATCCTGCCAAGTGGACTGCGCCAACGCCCTGTCCCCGGACCGCTGTTGGTATCAGCTCGGTGGCGTATTGTGCACTGGATTCATAGGAAATGGAAACACCAAATCTGGCGATGAAAATCATCGAAGCAAGTAGAATTGCATCCTGGTACTCTTTCTGGTATGCAATGATGACTCCTGTTGCCGTCGTGAAAATTGAACCGAACAGCAAGGAACCCGATGCCATTGCTTTCCTCCCAACTCGGTCCTGCAGGAGGATCATAGCGATAGATGCTGGAAACACAGCTAGAGAACTTATGGAGAACATGATGAACGGTGACAGTCCCATGCCTTCAACGTTGCGTGACACGACGTCGTAGCAAAGAGTTATGACCATTCTAATAAAGAATCAATCCAAAATCATCCATTATTTTATACGCATGAAGACAACTTACGATTTGAAGAACAATATGAACGTCAACTTTCGAAGTCGAGGTGTCTTGAACATTCCTATGAAATTATCTCGTTTCACGTCAGCGGCAACATCTTTTCGGTAATAGTCTACAAACTCCTTGAAGACAGTATCACTTACAGTTCGGCCGTTAATATGGGCGACTTTTTTCAAGCATTTAACTGCTTCCTGCGAATTATTTCTAGTAAGCAGCCATTGGGCGCTCTCGGGAAGGACTAAGTAGATCAGCAAAACAGCCGAAAGAGGAAGCGATGCCAGAGTTAAGTACGACTTCCAATCTCCAACCCACGCTGCTAACCAAGGCGCGATGATTAATCCTGTGCTATAAAATATGCCAGCACACAGGTTAAGACCGAATGTTCTCATGGATGGGTGAAGGTATTCCATCACTGAAAAAATATATCCATAGTAAGATTAACTGCGAATTCCGATTTGAAAGGAAAAAAATAACTGACAGATTTTCTGTATGAAACTGACCTAAGATGTACATTAAGCTGTAATTAGTATCAGCGGCAAGACCTGATATAAAACGGCATATGCCAAATGTTGTCGCTGTTCTTGTGAACGTGGTGAAAAAATCTCCAATTACTCCAGATAGATTTGAAAGCACAATTGCAGGAAGTCTTCCAAATTTGTCAGATAAAATACCATATATGAGCGTCCCTATCATGGAACCAACGAAAAACATTGATTGTCCAACAGTTGACTTAAATGCTGAATCACATACCCAGTTGAGCTGAAATTAGAAGAAATTGTTGATATGATAAATTGCTTCCCAACTAGATATTTTTAGAGGTTTGTAAAATATCCTATGGAAATAGCGTAACTCTCCGCAAGTTTGGCAGCTACTCTGATCAAGCATTGTGGAAACTTCAGAAGATATTTTGTAGAGATTTTGAAGGGAGTAGTTTAGTTGAGTGTCATCTGAAAGTTCTTACTGAAAACCTTTCAGAATTGTTCTGAAAGCAGGATGGGGAAAAAGTCTACATTTCATAAGATACAAAACTATTCTCATTGAAGCATTCTCTGGCCCAGCTAATTTGTTTCAACATACACATGTACGCAGGAATTTTGAGCACTTTTACAAAAGTGTTCGATTAGACTTCATCCGAAGGACATGCAAATCAAATAATGATAAACGGCAAACTCCGTTAGGTTAAACAGCTCAATTTTATGACTTTGGAGCTGATTTATTTTCAACAGGAACTGATGTCTATCCAATTATTAGGTCATAAACTATTTTATAATCTTTTTTTCCTTGAAAAGCCGTCAGGCCATGCTTCTTTGAGAAGGCAGATACGTTTTGATTCCTTTGAGTCATCGTCAGTGTCTATAATCCTTAAATTTGTAGTGGTGGTTCAATAAGGAGCTTTGTAGATATTAACACAAATATTATATTGTGAAAACGATTAGGAAATTACATTTTCTAATATTTCGAATGAAACTACCCGTTACATTTTTAACAAAGACAAATTTGAATTTCTTCTAGTGTGTTGGGTTAGTCAGGTCAAACTCCATACAGTGGAAATATTCCTCAATCAATGGTATATGTAACGAGTGCTCTCAATTAGGCTTACTATAATTAGACAGCAGAAGTTGCAACAGGCCACGTTTATGGACGAACAATCCGTGCCTGAAGCTATATTCATTGGGAGAACTAAGGAACGGAGATCAAAGGGAAAACCAGGCAAATTCTTAGTGTGACTCTTTCGGTGAAAACAGTTTATCCCAGCTTGAATTTTGAAACTTCAGAACCTATTTAATAGATGGCGCAAAGAAGAAGAAAAATATTTTTTGTCGCGTTTAATGAAATCTTCATCTAGCTAAACGCTGATGAAATCAAGATTAAAGAAAAATGGGAATCATATTTCAAGAACCTCCTTAATTCTCCGCACAGCTCCACAACATCGGAGCCTATACATGTCTGCGGAGCGCTTCCATTGGCCTCACCAATTCTGGATGAAGTTTGTGCTACATCAGCGCCCAAAAGAAATAATAAAGCGCCAGGAGCCGGTGAGATTCCAGTGGAGCTCATCAAATATGATAGGAACAGTGCTCATAAAACGATTCAAAAAATCATCCAGCATATTTAGACAAAAGAGCATATGCCAAAAGAGTAGAGCCAATCAATTATATTCCCCACATAAAAAAGGTGACAAGCTACAGTGCGAAAATTATAGAGGCATATTACTACTTTGTACGGCGTACAAAATATTTTCTAAGATCGTAGAAAATAAAATTGGATCATATGCCAACAGTATTATTGGGGAGTATCAAGTTGATGTTAGAGCCAGTAAATCAACAATAGACAACAGATCAAGCAGCTACTCGGGACATGCTGGGAGTTCAACATAGATGTACACCGAATTTTTCTTGACTTCAAACAAGCATACGACAGTATTGATCGTAACATACTGTACCAAATAATGCTTTGCTTTGCTTTGGCATCCCAGCCAAATCACTCCGTCTCAGCAAAACGACAATGACGTCGACGACCTCCCTAGTCCGCATCAATAACCAACTTACCGATGCCTTTGACACAAATAACGGACTGAAGCAGGGACATGGGCTGGCTCCATTGCTATTCAATTTGGCTTTGGAATACGTCATAAGGAAGCTACCTGTCGATACACGAGGTACATTTTAATAAAAGTTGAGCCAAGTATTCGCCTATGCAGACGACTTCAAAATTTTGTCACGGTGATTAACAACTGTCAAATAACTCTTGCTTAAACTTGCTTGCGAAGCAAAACTATTAGGGCTATAAATTAATGAAAATAAAATAAAGCTCATAACGCAGTCAAGAAAAAATACCTCAAGCACACAAAATATCACACTTGGCGAATACAGTATCGAAAATGCGTATCGAGGCGCCAAAATAACGAAAACCAGTAATGAAAGAGATGATACACGTCCAAGAATACGGCTCGTAAATAAAATATTTTATTCAGTTTCGACAATCTTGAAAATCAACTGCATACACAGGAAAAAAAAGCTCCAAGTATACAAATCTGTGATAAGACCTATGTTATGCTATGGGCGTGAAATATGGACCGTAACCCAATCATCCGCAAATATATTGAACGCCTTTGAGCAACGGGTCCTGAGGCGAATAATCGGAGCGAAGCTTGACGGGGACCAATGGCGACTTCGATACAACCATGAGCTTCACAAAATTTTTGACAAGCCTGAGGTCTCAACGGTTGTCAGGCTGTGGAAGTTGCAATGGGCTATACACATGAATCGTATGAATGAACAACGGATTCCCAAAAAGGTATTCGTTGGGAAAACTGAAGGCTGAAGACCAGTGGGGAAATCGAGGAAATGCTGGTGTGACTCGATCGATGAAGACAGTTAATTGCTGCTCGAATTTCAAAATCGGAGGACACGGTTAATGGACCGAGACAGTCGGAGGGGATTGTTGTAGGAAGCGATGGCCCGAAAGGGGCTATAGTGCCAAAAGAAGAAGAGGATTTTTCGTAAATATGCCTGTCGTTCAGATTTTTGTTTTTTTAACCTCCATTTGTACAATTTTCTTCAGCGATAAAGAAGCAAGGAATTAAAGGGAAATGATTATATTATGCTTTTTTTGTCATATTGTATTGTATCTCTTAGAAAAATTAATTTGCAGAACAAAAAGCAATCTTAGTTGAAAACACTACTTCGGTCTTTCTCCTTGCATGGAGTCATGGGTATAAGGCCCAAACAATTATTGGCTCCTTTTCACGTCACTGAGCCATCGTGTTGTACAGTAATCTTATCGGAGCTCTTGATCAAATGATAAATGCTCATATACGGACTCGATAAACAGGATCACTGAACTGGTTGGAAATATGCATGGGGGTGCCAATTACATTCAGTGGAGCTCATTGAATATGGTACTAGCGGTGTCCATAGAGCTATCTAAAGCCATACAGCACATTTGGCAACAAAATCATACGCCGAACTGTTGGAGCTAATCAATTATATTCCCTATTAACGAAAAAGGTGACAAGCAACAGTAGAAAACTATGGAGGCATGTCATTACTTCGTACGATGTCATAATACTTTCAAAGATATTAGAAAACAAAATTGGATCATACGCAAACCGTATTATTGGGGAGTAGCAAGGTGACTTTATAATAGGTTGACCGCGGATACACCAATTGATTACTCGAAAATGCTGAAAGCTTAACATAGACGTATACTAAATTTTCGTTGACTTTAAGCAAGCATACGACAGTATTGATCGTAACATACTGTACCAAATAATGCTTTACTTCCGTATCCCAGCCAAATTATCCCCTCTTACTAGAATGACAGTGACGTCAACAACCTTGCAAGTCCAGATCAATAATCAACTCACCAACACCTTTCACACAAATACTGTCTAAAGCAAGGAGATGGGCTGGCCCTATTGCTATTCAATTTGGCTCTGGAATATGTCATATGAAAGGTACTTGTTGATACAAAAGTACGTTACTATTCAAAGTCGAGCCAAGTGGTAGCGTATGGTATCAACATTTTGTCACGGTGGTTAATAGCTGTCAAAGACCTTTTTCTGAAACTCGACAGCGAACCAAAACTTGTAGAGATGCAAATCAATGAGAATAAAACAAAGCTCATGACACAGTCGAGGAAAATCCTTCAACCACAAAGAGTATCACACCTTACGAATACAATATTGATAATGTGGGTGAATTTTTGCATTTAGGCGCTAAAAATACGAGAAACGTTAGTCATAGAAACGAAAACCGCCGAAGAATACAGCTCACAAACAAAGTGATTTTGGTGACCAGCAGCATACACAGGAAAACAAAGCATCAAGTACACAATTCTGTGATAAGACATGTGCTATTTTATGAGTATGAAACATGGACCCTAACTCAAGCGCCCGCGAACATTTTGAACGCCTTCGAAGCATGGGTCTTGAGATGAATAATCGGAGCCAAGCTGGACAGAGCCTAATAGCGAATTCGACACGACAATGAGCTGTATGAAATTTTTATGGAGCAGAGAGTCTCAACGATTGTTAGACTGCAGAAACCGTATCGGGCTGGCCCTGTGAATCATATGGACGAACAACGGGCACCCATAAAGCTATACGTTGAGTTAACTGAAGGGCGGAGACCAGTGGCTGGGTCGGCCGACGTAGAGAGTTCATCGCTGCGAACAGACGTGTTTTTAATCGTTCCTGTCAAAAATTATCAACAAATTAAACCAATGTTTTAAATATCAGTCCAAAGTTAATTTTTACTTTTATCACTTGCTTGTATCATCAAAGCAATCGACGGAAGGAATATATCGAATATTATTTTTTTTAATAACTCACGAGAAGCAAATAATCCAAACGAAAATGCTGGTATGGAGGACGCCGAGGAAACAGTGAATAAAAAATTAGTGGCAATCGTCAACAAAAGAAGACATAACCAGAAAAACCCTGCAGATGGCAAATGTAAAAGGCAAATTGTCGAAAACGAAAAAAAATTGATCTGACTTCGATAAGAAAATCAAGAACTGAGGCTACGGCTACAGTCCATCGAACATGTATTCAAAAAAGGGATGAAAACTCAAGATGCACAACCACAAAAGTAAATCAATAAAGAAACAAAAACGAAGAAAACTGCAACAAAAATTCTAAGTGCAGGAGGCACTAGCCAAAACTATTATGCAGCGCTGGAGGGACAAAGGGGAATAGGTTGAAGAAGGTATTGGAGGTGATTCTAACCAAGATAATGATATTAATTTTATTCAGTATTTAAAGAATAAGAAGAAGAAACCAGCTCACAGTTCTGCAGGTCTCTCTGAAAAAGCCACCAAAAAGACAGCGAAATTTCCGCCAATCAATGTATTCGGACAAAGCAGAAAATATATAGTTCGCCTATTGGCAGCCAAAAATAAACTCAACAAGCTATTAGAACGTAATCAGAACGTAATCACTGGTTGATTTCAAGTCAGTTAAAAATCCGCTAAATTTCGGGGAGGTTCCACACTTCACCTATACCCCAAAAAAAGAAAAAATCAGAGCTTTTTGCTGACAAGTTTGCAAGGAAGCAGCACCAGAAATGGAATTTATTTTTGTCAAAACTTTTGCAACAAGAAGATCGACCGTAGAAAAGAAAAAATTACCAATTTATCTAGTACACATCTCAAACAAAAGAGAGTGCGAATTGGCTCAGAGAGAGCCTAAAGAAAAATTACACTGCGTTACCTGCGGTATTTTTGCTCATATAGCATCATAACGAGGATGCTCCTGATATCAAGATGCAAAAATTAAATTTATTCCAAAGCAAATAACAGTAAACCGTAGTGTAATACCTTCCAACTTCGTCAAGCCCCAGGTATCATTTGCACTTGCTGCTAGGGGACCAGCAGACAACAATCTAAACAATGTGGATAATGTAAGTGCCAATAATGAGCTGCTTCTCAAAATTTACGACCAATTTAATTCTTTATCGGAGGGAATCGATAAACAAGATTTAAAAAATAACTTTGCTTTCTAGTTGTTAGCGCTTTCAAATGCATCAAAATGACTTGTCATCTAGTCACATTCCCATGGATAAGCTTCGTCTTATTGCGATCAATGTCAACTCCATTGTTACTCCACATCAACGCGACTATCTCCTGGAATTCATCATCAAGCAAAAACCTGACATCATGCTTCTCACCCACCCACCGCGTGGTTATCAGCCAACATTGGCAACATCATCGATGATGAAACCAAAATTAAGGAAAGATGGGCATCATATTTCAAAAAGCTCGTTAATCCTCCGCACAGCTCCACAATATCGGAGTCTATGTATATCAGCCGAGAGCTTCCATTGGCTCCACCAACTCTGGATGAAGTTTGTTCCATCATCAAAGCCCAAAAGAATAATAAAGCGCCGGGTATTGATGAGATTCCAGTGGAGCTCATAAAATATGGTAGCAGCAATTTTGATAAAGCTATTTACAAACTCATTCAGAACATTTGGCAACAAGAAAATATGCCGAACGAGTGAAGCTAATCAATTATACTCCCTATCCACATTAAAAGGTGACTAGCTACAGTGCGAAAACTATAGAGGCAACTCACTGCTTTGCACGGCATGCAAAATATTTCAAAGATTTTAAAAAATGAAATAGGATCATATGCCAACAGTATTATTGAGGAGTATCAAGGTGATTTTAGAGCACGTATATCGACGATAGACACATTTTTCACTGTCAAGCAGGTACTTGAAAAATGCTGGGAGTTTAACATTGACGTACACTAAATTTGCCTTTGACACAAATATCGGACTAAAACAGGGAGCTTGGCTGGCGCCAAAGCTATTCAATTCAACTCTGGAGTACGTCATAAGGAAGCTACCTACCGATACAAGAGGTACATTACCATACAAGTCGAGCCAAGTGGTAGCCTATGCGGACGACATCAGCATTTTGTCACGATCATTAAAAACTGCCAAAGAACTCTACCTGAAACTTGATAGCAAAGCTCATGACACAGTCGAAGAAAAATACCTCAAATCTACAATATATCATATTTGGCGAATGCAGTATCAAAATTGTTAGCGGATTCGTGTATTTGGGCGCCAAAATGACTAGACCCCTAATGAAAGAGACGAAATATGCCGAAATACAGCTCTCAAAAAAAAAAAAACAATACCAGCCGCATGTACAGGAAAACAAAGTCTCAAGTATATAAATCTGTGGTAACACCCATGTTATGCTATGAATGTGAAACATGGAACATAATCCAAGCATCCACAAACATATTGAACGCCTTTGACCGACGGGTCCTGAGGCAAATAATAAGAGGAAGCTAGACGGAGACCAATGGTGAATTCGATACAATCATGAGCTGTATACAATTTTTGACGAGCCTGAGGTCTCAACGATTGGAAGACTGTGGAAGCTGCAATTGGCTGGCCACATGAATCGTATGGATGAACAACGGATACCCAAGAATGTATTCGTTGGGAGAACTGAAGGCCAGAGACCAGTGGGGAAACCAGCGAAACGTTGGTCTGACTCGGTTAATGAAGACAGTTCATCACTGCTGAGATTTCAAAATCGGAGGATGCGGTCAATGAACCGAGACAGTTGGAGGCCCTTGTTGCAGAAAGCGAGGGCCCGAGAGGGGCTGTAGTGTACGAAGAAGAAGAAAAAGGTTAATATAAGCCTACTTTACCTACGAAATTTCATGGAAATCAAATCACAATTAAGTGAGCTATCGTCAAATCAATTGTATGGAATTATATAAAAAATGATACGTGTTGATGGTTGATACACAATTCGAATTGACCTAGGCACTCTTATTATCTTCGGATTTCATAAAAATGTAAGTATTAGCCTTTAATTTGCACATGTGTCATTGGCTGAGCATTAAGAAAAATTATTTAACCCTGAACAAAATGGCACCTGTTATGTACTTATGAAAGAAAGTCTGCATGTCTTAGATAAATTTGAATAATTTATTATGAAAGTATTGGATGAATAATTGAAGTCATCGATTCATGCCGTCAGAAAGCTTGTTTTGAACCCTAATATGACCACGAAGCCCTTCTGATAAGGGCATTTTCCTTCTTACTTGAGTTGTTTAAGCGCTATCTTCAGCCATTAATCAATAAATTCAATCAAGCGTTCATAACATGTACCTTAAATGTTGAAGTTAGGGAAAAATAACTCAAATTTATTTAACCTTCTTATTTGAAAAAGTCGCCATTTTGGTTTTTGATTACTGTTGTCTCTGGTTGAACAAATCCTCAAAGATATTCATGATATCTATTATTACCGAAACCTTCATACAAATTTTAGTAAACCTGCAGTGTCTGAGGGTAAAAAGCGAATATTGTTCCATAGCTAGATGGTTCCATAGTAATACAGCGCATATTATTCCATAATAATGCAGGAAAATTTGCACCGCTATAATTTCGTTAAATGGCATTCGATCTTTTTGAAACCGAGCCGGTCAATCTTCTAAATGGCCTTTCACTTATCCAATTTTGTTGAATTTAGGGGTAGGGTTACAGTTTTATTCAAGGAAACGTTAAATGGATAAATCATACGATTACTAATAAAGTTGAGCGAATTTCAACTGTTCACATATTTGTTGTTGCTGTACTCATAAAGGAATACATCCTTGATTTTTTCCAGATTTTTCGGATGAAAAGTATCCAATTGCGGACATTTCCTTTTCCCCTATCGCCCTTGGTATTGATAAGATAATTGTAAGACCCATTCTGAAAAGATCTCAGTTAGACCTTTCCAATAACACTCTACCCGACTGCCAATGGTGAAACAATTTTTTTAAGGGTTACCTCCTTCTATGGGGGGACCACTCTTAAGAATGTTGTGGGGAACCGAGCCAACCTGGAGACATTAGGCTCGGCCAATGTCTCGAGCATTACTAACGCTTCACACATTGGTTCTCGTAGGTAAACAGCATCATGCGCAAAAGCTTGAGAAGTAAGTGTATGCGTGAGTATGCCATAGACTTCGTGCTCGTCCACTTAGCTTGGCATTGACCAACCCACAAATCTGGGGTAAATGGAAAAAATACACATATAAAATCACTTCTCAAAAAGCTTAAGCATTGTTGGTAGTCACCGATAGATGGCCAGGTGAAAATTTTCCAAAACAATCCACTGACTTAATTTACAATTAACATTAATCGTTATTTTAGTTGACTTAGCAAAGAGGTAAATGCACCCAATATGAAATGCAAATGAACGAGAGTGAAGGTAAACTTGAGGTAAGCATTATTTTTGTATAAATATTCATGGCCATCAACAAACCAAACACTCTTGATACTACGCTTGCCCTGCTCAAGGCCTTTGCGCGAGTAGAATCATCCAAAGGCAGTTAGCCCAAGACTGACAATTTTCAAGAGAGTTCCAGCCAGGATCCAGGTAGCCGAACGGAAAGCAGCCCTACGCGCATCAGCCAGGTATTTGGCCCGCCCGCACGTTCATCAGCGAAACACCGTTACTTGCCCTGCTCAAGGCTCTTTCCCTAAGGCATTCCGATCAGGGACGAGCAAGTTAACGTGATTTCGATCCAGCGATCGTGCGGAAAATACAATTCACGCCAAATCGCCATCGGCAACCAATTGACCAGCTCGCACCACCAGCAGCCACCACGACCGACCCGCATCGCCAGCGAACTCACCGGCACCACGCAACATCAGCATCGTGCAGACATAAGAATTTGGGCCGAATCGCCATCAGCAACCAATTGACCAGCTCGCACCGCCAGCAGCCACCACAACCGATATACGTGGGCGGCGACTAGACAACCACCACCAGCAGCCTGTGATGACATCGCACCCCGTCCGTCGCTCAAGGAAGCAATCGCTGTGACGCCCGGAGCGGGTCCAAGGCCAATCACGATCGAGGAGTACTGGACACGCTTGACCAAGCCGCTCGATACGACGGTGGTCGCGCCGGAAGAAAAGCGGCCAAGAGGTGGGTGCATTGTCGAATTCCACCGCAAGAGGAGTGACCTGCACCGATTGGCACGTCCTGCGGTTACCAAAGCGGAGCAAGAGGCATTCAGAATAAAAATCAAAGCGTTGGAGTTGGAATTCAAGGCAGAACAGCGCCGTAAACGGGAGGAACCCGCAACAGACGTTCGGAGTAGAAATTGTAATTGAAAGATAAAATAAATGTATTTGTGATGAATGGACAGAAGAACGGACAGACGGGCACAGGTAGTGATTTCAATAGGGTTCAGTAAAAGCATACAAAGTAGACAAAAGTATGAAACGACGTTATCAGCCCAAAACTATGCTCTGACACTGATGAAAACAGGATGGGCATCATATTCCAAGAACCTTTAAGTCCTCTGCCTTCTGCATACCTCTACAACGTTGGAGCCTGTAGATATTGTCGGAGAGCTTCCATTGCTGCCACCATCTCTGAATGAAGTTTGTTCCACCATCAACGTGCCAGACTTTGATGAGATTCCAGTGAAGCTCATTAAATATGGTGACAGCGGCGTTCAAGGAGCCACCCACAAAGCCATCTAGCACATTTGGGAACAAGAACAAATGCCAAACGAGTGGCGCTAATCAACTATATTCCCCATCCACAAGAAAGGTGACAAGCAACAATACGAAAACTATGGAGGGATATCACTATTTCGCACGACGTATATAATACTTTCAAAGATATTAGGGAACAAAATTGGATTGTACGGCAACAGTATTATTGGGGAGACTCAAGGTGACTTTAGAGTAGGTAGATTGATGATAGACCAATTATTTACAGTCAAGCAGAAACTCGAAAAATGCTGAGAGTTAAACAAAGACGTTCACCAAATTTTCGTTGACTTTAAGCATGCATACGACATCGTATCCCAGCCAAATAAATCCGTCTTACCAAAATGACAGTGGCGTCAATAAGCCTCCAAAACTGCGTAAACAATTAACGCACCGATGCCTTCCACACAAATATCGACCTAAAGTAGGAAAATGGGCCGGTCCCATTGCTATTCCTTTTGGCTCTGAAATATGCCATAAGAAGGGGACCTGTTGATATAAAAGTATGTTACTATACAGAATCCAGCCAGGTGGTAGCCTATGTGAACGACATCTAAATATTGCCAAGGAACTTTTCCTGAAACGCGACAGCGAAACAGAACTAGCAGGGATGCAAATCAATGAGATAAAACAAAGCTCATGACGCAGTCGAGAAAATACCTCAAATACACAAAATATTACACTTGGTGAAATCTGTGGATATAGACGCCAAAAATATGAGAAAAGTGCCGAAAAATACAGCTCACAAATAAAATAGGAAATCATAGCTCAAAGTATACAAATCCGTGACAAAAGCTTTGCTATGCTATGGTTGTGAAAAATGGACCTTAACCCAAGCGCACGCTAACATATTGAATGCCTTCGAAGCATGGATCCTGAGGCGAA
This sequence comes from Odontomyia ornata, assembly GCA_963969285.1. NCBI lineage: Eukaryota > Metazoa > Arthropoda > Insecta > Diptera > Stratiomyidae > Odontomyia > Odontomyia ornata. The sequence goes on along the minus strand of OZ017738.1, from coordinate 89,682,229 downwards.
TAATTTTAGGGAATGATTGTTGCGCTGGTTTGGCTGATCGTCATCGTTGCGGTGGTGTACTGATTTACTAGATTTCGGTGTTTGGTCGTCCTAATCTTGTATTGTAGTCGTAAAAGCGGGTTTCAATCGATCGAAAGACATGTTTTGATGCTTTTCATTAACGATTACCTTGAAAATTTTACAGCCAAGCTTAATGACAATGTATGTCCAGTGGCTGAAGTGGAGTACGAATGGTATCGACTCTGAGAAAAACAAGCGAACAATCTTGTAAAGCAGGGTGGATGAAAACCTTACTACTGGTATGATGCGTGGTCTCAGCAAGTTGAAAAATATTCATTCTTCGTCGAAACTTTTTTATAAATTCTTCATCACTGGGGTGCTCCTTCGATGGCTCGAAAAATTCTCCTAAAATGCGAAGTGCTTGTCCGAAAGTCATTTCTGCTGGTATTGCTTTTATACCGTTTTCCCAGATGCTGCGAATTCCTAGCAAGACGAGGGGTAGTTCGTTGTACCAATCATTAGATAATTTTGCTCTAAGAGATGATTTTGACGACCTGTGCCAGCTTTCGATAATGCCATTTGACTGCGGATGGTAGGTTGTCGTTCGAAGAAACTCCTAAGATTCTGTTTAGCTGGTGAAACAATTCCGATTCAAGCTGTCGTACTTGATTCGTGGTCATTATTGTGGGGACGCCGTAACAAGATATTCAGCCAAATATTAGTGTCAGTGCGCCACTATTCGCGGTTATACTGCTAATTGGAATTGCCTCTGGCCATCTTGAGAAACGGTTAATTACTGTCAACATGTATGAGTAACCTCCTAATGGTGGAAGCGGGCCAACTAAATCAATCTTTATGTACGCAAATTGCTCTGGTATTTCCTTATAAGCGTGTATGGGTGATTCGGTATGGCGGTGCGCTTTGGTCATTTGGCAAGTAATGCAATTTAGTACGAAATTTTTGCTCTCGTGGTATAGATTCGGCCACACAAAACTCTCTTTTACCAGGCTTGTAGTTGCTCTTATTCCAGGATGGGATAAATTGTGAATTTTGGCTAAAACCTTTAAACGAATGTTTTTGGCTATGAAAGGTCTAGCTTTCATGCTTTTTAAATCGAAGTAGAGCTTCGTATCTGAATAAGTTAGTCTGATGCATTTAAGCTGCAAAGAAGTTGTGTTTAAATGCAAGATATTTTGTAGTTCATCATCAGTTTCTTGATCTCTAGTTATTGTTTCGAACTGAATTTCGGCGGAATCGATTGAATTAATCCATGATAGAAGATTGGGGATGACATTTTGATGGCCGGAAATGTAGCGAACATCCGATGAAAACTGATTTATGTTGTCGAATTGCCGAGCTTGTTGAGGTGATGCTCTACCACTATTTTGACGATAGGTAAAAATAAGTGGCTTATTGTCAGTATATATGGCAAACTCTTTTCTCTCCGACATGTGTCGGTAATAGATAATTGCCTTCGATCGTGTGTGCTGTATTTTTTCTGAGCATTATTTAATCTCCTCGAGAAAATGGCCAAATATTTACATCCTGCGTCTTCAATTTGGTGCAGAACGGCACCGATTGCTGCATCTGATGCATCAGTTTCTCATGCAATGGATGCTGATTTGGATGGATGAACTAGCAGTGTTGCATTGGCTAGCATTTTCTTGTATTCTTCGAATGCATTAGATGTGTCTTCATTCCAAGCGATAACAGAATTGTCGTTTTTAACGTTGCCTTTGATAAGACATTGCAGTTTGTCTTGAATAGTTGCGGCATTTGGAACGAAAAGCCTATAGAAATTAATAATTGCTATAAATGTCCAGGGTTGTTTTACAACAAGAGGCTTTTCGAAATGGATTATGGCTTCTACTTTACCAGGTAAGGTTTAATACCTTGGGGTGTGACTAAGTGGCCCAAAAACTCCAGTTCATTTTCGGTGAATTTGCACTTGCCTGGGTTTATTCTTAATACATGCTCCAAAAGTCGGAGAACTGAAGGGAGGAGACCAGTGTCTGACTAGACTGGCAAAGACAGTTCATCGCTGCTCAGATTCCGAAATTGGAGGGTGCGGTCAATGGAACGAGACAGTTGGGGTAGAAAGCCAAGGCCCGAGAGTGGTTGTAGTGCTATGAAGAAGAAAAATAATGCTAAGTTGCACCAGCCCTTCATATAATCCTGTCTGTTCGGGCTACTGTAAATCATGGTTCTAATCATCTAATATAAATTGGCATATGATTTTGAGTCAATTTTTGTAGTTTTAATGAAAAAATTTACACAAGTTAGTTTTGATAATTTTACGATAATTTTTTTCTTTTGTTGTTTAGCACAAATGAATTTCACATACAAATTGCACCACTTTTTATTGACTTGAGTATAGGTTTTCTATTAGGAAAATAAAAATTTCGTCTCTTTATATGAACGCACCCTTAAATTTTTTTTAAGAACTGCCAAAATCACAACGTCAGTTAAAGTCAAAATTTTTATCATAATAGAGTTTACGAACGAGCAACGTTTGGAAATTAAAACTTACTACCGAATTTGTGAGTCGGTGTTCGCAACTATAAGAGCACTTACTCCAATTGTTGGCTATAATAATCGTCCCACTCGACAAGCTGTGTGTGCTATAGTGAATAAGTTTGAGTCCAAATTTTCACGATTGGACGTTCCAGTGCCAAAAAGATGTCGTACCGCTCTTAGTGAAGGAGATATCGCAGCCGTGCGTGCAAAGACACAAAATGAGCCAAATCAGTCGATTCCACGTCGTTTTCAAAAGTTTGACATCACTCACACGAAACTATGGCGTATATTAAGAAAAGATCTTGGCCTATATGGTGACAAGATCAAATTGACTCAAGATTAAAGCCACTTGATCATTCGAAACGCCGAAACTTCTCCAATTGGGCTCTGGCAAAGCTTGAAGAAAATGAAGAATTCCGTCGAAAATCATCTTCAGCGATGAAGCTCATTTCTGGCTCAATGGCTTTGTTGATAAGCAAAACATGCATTATTTGTCAGCAAAAAACCCGCATGTGCTTCTTGAGACACCATTGCATCCACAAAAAATTACTGTTTGGTGTGATTGGGCCGTATTTTTTCGTTAATGAAAACGACCGTCATGTTACCGTCAATGGCGATCGCTATCGTGTTATGTTGGAAGATTATTTGTGGCCAAAATTGGATGAACTTGACATCAACGGTATGTGGTTTCAACAAAACGGTGGCACTAGCCACACAGCACGCCTCACAATCGATTTATTGAAAGACTAATTTGCTGAACGAGTTACCTCAGGAAATGGTCCGGTCGAATGGCCACCTCGTTCATAAAATCTAACGCCACTGGATTTCTTTTGATGGAGCTATATCAAGTCACTGGTCTATGCCAACAAGCCAGCAATTTTAGACGGGCTCAAAGACAATATCCAACGCAAAATTGCCAACATTCCGGTCAAAATGTGTGCCAGAGTGGTGGAAAATTGGGTTCAAAGAACGGGCTCTTGGTGAGCATATGACCAAAATTAAATTTCATTCATAAAATGTAATACTTGCTCTACACACCTACAATAAATTTGAACCCAGTATCTCAAATATTTTTGTGTTTTATTAATAGATAAATTTATTATGTGCTTTAGAAAACCCTTTATTTTTGTCACCATATAACCACTTACCTCGGCTGTCATACTCTCGTATCCATATTCAAGATTATAAATCCATTTATCACAGACTTTTGTACTAATAATTCCCGTTCCGTCAACGACATCATCTAATTTTGTACAGGACGGGTCTTTGATTTGTGAATAGACTCCTCGTATTTGCTCGAAAGTCATATTCTCTAGCTTTTCATGGTAGCACCTGTTAATTCAAATATAAGTAAAAAAGTTGTCTTGCTTAATTTTACTCACCAATGCTCAGGAACAAAGCTGATGATCGTTTGCGAGAAATAGTGCATGGAAACCATTAAATTGATGAACGCGAAAAAGCTCAACAAAATCAGTTGGAACCGGTGGAAGTTTCCGCATTTTTCAAGTACTTTGTCGAAATCCATCGGAATCAACTATCTCCACTATATATTCTGTAATTTCACTTAAAAGCACTTCAATCAAAATAAAATCGTAAGGATATTAGGTGATAGTATTTTTGAATTTGTAAAACCATCTGAGCCGATTTCACTGCACTATCGCCGAATGAAAACAACATTTCGAGTGACAATTTGTTGCGCTTTCGAAATCCAACTCATGAAGATCAATTGATTAATTTATTTTTATACCGATCAATTCAAAGAATAATAAATGGGGATCGCGCGAGAATCAACGATGGACGATGACCACCAGCATCTTGAGTTGATCGAAATGATTGCATGCGTATCTACGAGTATATCTTAATTGCATCCGTTTACAATGTGTGATGTACTATATTAATTTGCCTTGAATTTTCACAGATCAATTGAAGTGGTCGCGTTGCTCCAATATCATAATACAAATCGATTAACAGAAGAGCGCATGGTTTTTATAATGCCAAAGTGGAAAGTCTTTAATTCATGAATATAAATCTAAATTATGTAAAAGGATGATGACCGATTGTCTAGTCTTTGTGGCGGTCGAGGAACTTTTAACACGATCGTATTAATTAAATATTTATCTGAATTTTAAGACAAAGTTGCACACTCAGAATTGTCAATATGTTTAGGGTAGCATAGCGAGCTTGTCCTTTTCGAATAAGCTTAGTTTGGACTTCATCTTAGGCGCTAAGTTCATGTCCTCGTTTACTTAAAAATTCTTCAAGAAGAACGCTCTGTTACGTATATTTTATGCACAAAGAACCACCAACTGAGAAAGGGCAATGAACTTATATTGCTAAAAAAATGGATGTAGTAAAAATACATATTTTGTCTATTATTATTTAGAAAGTAGAGACTAAAACATAAAAACTTGCTTAAGAATCTTTCCTAATAATATGAAATTGACAAAGTATAAAAGCTAAAGGAAACGATACTCAGAAAGTTAAATTACCGACACATATTAAATTTTTTTAAAGCACTTACATTTTTTTCTTTAAATTTAACTCAATTTAAAATTTATTCTTGGTAAAGAATAAAAGTTCCCAGGAGATCACAGAAACAATTTTTTTTAAATTATTCAACAGACTTAAAGATAGTAACTTTTAATTTTCAAGGAATTAAATCTTCAATTATGCACTCGCACTTCCAAGACACTACTTAACGTCCTAACAACTGATTGAAAATCAAGAGCAATGCCAAAAGAAGACTAAGGTCCTTTGCAGGTAATTTTAGCACGGGCTTGCCACTGCAATAATTCAAGTTCGCATGGAAACTAAGCCATGTAAACTATGCATCCTCAGGTATATAAAATGATAATAAGTCAAACCTGGCATGAGGTCTGCAAATTGAAAAATCTTTTATCTGAAGAGACGTAAGGAGGCAAGCCTACCTGAATATTAATGAGGTTGATAACTTCGTTTTTGGGGAAAAGGTATGGAAATCGGTAAGAGAAATTTTGCATAGAATACAAGGAAGCTAATCAAGGTATATAGTAGCTAAGGAGTTCTAATAATTTACCAATTTCTTTAAATCTGACTATTTTTGTCCTAGGTAGTTTGTTTGAAGTTTTACTGAATAGGCATTAAAAATAATAAAATAATAAATAAAACAAATATTAACTACTAAGCCAGAGATAATTAATTTATTGTTTTATAGTGACTATATTTTATTTAGAATTAAAATCAAAATTCTGATCAATTTCTTTAGCTGCTTCAAGAAATTCAAAATCGCATCCCAGTATTCCTACAATTTCTTATCTTCGCCACAGTAGCGTGTTACAGGTGACTACGTTTATTCAGTGTAAATATTTCAAAAATTCTAATGAGCAAGCATCCCATGCTGATCTATGTAAATAAATAGATTGAAATTATTTATCTCCTAAGAAAATAATTTATTACAAGTAAAAGAGCGAAGAGTTAATATTTTCTCGGAAGCATATTTGATCAAGATAAAGTTAGACACTAGATAGACAGTAATTAGGTTAATCCAGACTGGTTAAAATGTAAATAAATACTTGAATTGAAGCATGATTGTTGTAAACATAGCTAGGACAATGTAAAAATGGGTGTGATTACAAGAACACAGGAATATCATGGTAAAAAATGAATGTAATTTTAATTTAATTTTGCTCCACGTGGCGAATTTGTTTGCTGTTGACAATAAACTGTATATTGTAAATTAAAACTTTGATTATTCCTAGCAGATAGTACTTTAGATCTTGATACAGTTCAATCAAACAATCCTCTAAAAATAGTTCACTCAATAGCTTTTTCGCAAATTAGCATCCAGCAAGAGGGACTTGTAGTGAATTGGAGCGGATAAAATGTCCACAAAGGACTGCAACGATGGTTTGCTGCCTCGACGAAAGAGGATGGTAAGATCCGCCGAGATCGGCCTTGTCTGAGGACGCGTGAATGCGCTGGCAGGCTAGCATTGCGGTATCATGGGGTGGGTTCTTTTCCCCAACACAAGGACCCACTACAAAAAATCTTGCATTCACGACTTGAAAAGGGTCTAGTGCCGATTGACTGGTGTCGAGGCCGAGGCAACCTACGAAGGGTGGAAAACAGGTGGACTTAAGAGCAGAATTCGTCGTTACCGACGATACTTGTGGCCCACAAATAAGAGTTAGGCATTCAGGTGGAAGCTGCGCCCCCTAGCCCCCTCCCAACCGGATCAAGAACCAAATGTAGACGTGGCCAGATTTTCTATTTAAGTGAAAAACTCATACAAACATAATTGGCATGAATTTTTCCTTTAAATGAAAAATATAAACGTGGCAAACTTATGTCATAATATTATATGAGGGAATCACATAACACTATGCCATATATAGGCACGCGAGCGGAAGGCCACTCTACCCGGGCATGAGCACCTGAAACGCATAAAATAGGGTGAGCTTACCCGATGGCTAGCTCATTATAGCGGAGGGGCCAGCCAACGTGGCGGGTCCCATACCCGATCAGGTTGTAGCGAAAGGAAAGACCGACGGTTTAATTTAAATAATTCATTGTATTTTTATAATAACCAAAGTAAATGAGAACTAACATGATTTATATCATTACATAAATAACTATTAAATCGAAGAGACCATAATCAAAACAAACAACAAAAACTTTACATGAAAAGTAATATGTATTGGCAAACTTTATAATCAAACACAATAAACGCTATTCGTATGCGCATGAAAACGATGTAAGGAATCTCACAAAGAAAAAAAAACGATTTAAGGGGGAACTATAATTGGGCAATTCAATACTAAAACAACGACATTTTTGTGATACATGTTTGCATCTTCATTCAATAATGTCTCGCTTTATTTTTAAATTGAGTTTTTCCTTTTGAGACCTTTGGAAATGATTTCTGTTTATTTTTTTTTTATATTATGTTTATTTAATAAATGATGAACAAAATGTTGGTGGATAAATTAAAACAAACAAAATGTTGATAGACAAATTAAAACAAACAATTGTACTCACCAAACATCCTCGCCGGGCCCCCGTTGATGATGTGTCAGTTACATATTTTTCAATCTGACCCTCATAATAAGCACAACGTCGAACAAATTTGCCATAACCTCAGAAACAGCACAAAATTAAGATATGTGTAAAGAGATGAGCCTACACATGTTAGATCGTAAAATAGTTTCACTTTTCCAAGGGTTGAATGCAATTAATTGGTTTTTAACTACACTAGATAATATCTTGAATTCAATTCACTTTCTGCATTGACTATATTTACGATTTGAATGCCATTTTACAATCTTTTCAAAGATTTCCAACAAATAGATTTTGGTACGAAAAACTTGCACGCACCAAGCGTTGAAATATTTATAAGAGTTTAGGATAAATCTCTTTATAGTAAAATCTGCTCTCGTAAGTTGTGACGAATTCCAGCGTACCGGCATTCTTTCATTTGCAACTTCAAATTGCCGCCGCAACATCTCCACCTTCATGTCCCTCGCTAACTGCTCAAGCAGATTTTGGGCGGTTGTACTGTGGTGTAGGCTTAGCTGCAGGATGCGGGTCATCGAAGTTCTCATTTTGCCTTGGCTAGGACTTCCTGGAACACCCGGCATCTTCCTGATCCCAAGACGTGTCCAAAATTAGGTTTTGGATTAGCATCCTTGCAAAGAATACAGTGTGCCTCCTTCGTACACTCTTTTCTTTTATGTCCCATTTCACCGCATTTGTAACATAGGGAACTCCTATCGGGTCCTTTGCATACTTGTGTGCTGTGACCATAGCCAAAGCATTTGAAACATTGAAAAAGCGTTGCTCTTCGCCGTATCCTATAGACAACCCACCCTATTCGTACTTTACTCTTGTTCAGGAATTGTTTGGCATCCTATTCGGTCAAGTCAACTATGGCAATGCGTTGTCCCCTGTTGTTTTCTGGTGTCAGTCTCGCTTTGATCCTTCCCACGCTAGGGATCTCCCTTTTGATGGCCTCTTTTACCTCGGTCAGATCGTCACGTAGTCAATGTCTCGTATTTCGATCATTGCCATCGGCTCGAGCGGGGCTATAGTTGCGTTTTTGCCGAGGACTTTCTTTACTGCGTCACAGAATGCTTCTTTATTGCCGACTTCTGCTCAGAATTCGACCAGTATGTGGCCCGACCGCGTTGGTCGTACTACTTTAATGGTAGTATTGGTGTCTTCGGGCCTAACGTTTCCCCTGATGTCCCGCAGTACCTCCGCATAGGATCGGCCATCTTGGGGCTTTACGAGCAGTGCCTGCTGCCGGGGTCTTCGTCGGGGCTTCTGTCTCTCCTGTTTTGCATCAGGTCCTTTTTCTACTTGGGCGTCCGTGCGAACTTTACTTTCTGGCTTTTTTTGAAGGAGTTACTTAGAGGCCTTCTTCGTTCCTTTTGTAAGCACTGTCTAGAACCCGTGATCTGATACTCCACGCCCATCAAGTGCCTCTTCCTTCCTTCGTTTATCCTGATCTCCTTCGATTAGGCTAGACGCCATTCTTTTATTGACTTTTAATGGTGGAGCTATCTGCATGTCGCCTTTAGATTTTACCCCAAGAGCCTCTTTAGCCTTCTGTTCGCCTTCGGCCCTTAACCAGCTCCTCTGAGACTTCTTGCTGCTGAGTGAGCAACACCATAATAAAAGTCCTGCATTATGGTATTCTGATGAAACTGATACTGCCACCATCTGGGTTCGGAACAGTGACTTTTAAGCGGAGAGTTGTGGATGGGGGGATGGTTTCGCGTGGGTTCAGTGCACAGGGGGCAAAGTGCTTGTTAGGGGCAACTTCAACGCTAAAGCAATCGAATGGGGCATGCCTCAGACGGATCCACGGGGAAAACGAATCCTGGAAATGGCAGCCAGGATGGCCCTCGTCGTACTAAACTCCGGAAATACGCCGACTTTTCACCGTATTGGCTGTGAGGGAACCATACCGGACGTGACATTCGCCTCGGAGTCCTTAGTACGGAGGAAACACTACTGGAAAGTATTAGAGGACTACTCAGCCAGTGATCATCAGTGCATTCTGCTTGAGGTCAGTGATGCTGTCTCCCGACGTCCGTGCTCTCGGCCTTCTAACACTGGATGGAACATCGGAAGGATGGATGTCGAGAGGTTCGTCGAGGTGCTCACAGCAGGTGAGGTGCTGCCGGGAGCTTCGGAGGGGACGGAAGAACTGGCAGCTCAAGACGTGGTGAACTCTACTATGAGCATCATCACGACTGCTTGCAAAGCTTCTATGAGCCGTCGAAGACCCCGGCACGGCATGCCCCCAGTGTACTGGTGGTCAACTGAAATCTGTGAAAAGCGAAGGGAGTGCCACAAGCTTCGACGTGAGGCTCAACGGTGATGAGGCATGCAACCAGGTGGCAGCATATAAGTCGGCCAGGAAATGCCTTCGCAAACTGATCAACAGCAGCAACGCTCGCTTGTGGCAAGACCTAGTGGACAATGTGACCAAGGATCCGTGGGGCCTTGGCTACAAGCTGGTCATGCGGAAGCTTGGTGCCCTACGGAAGCCTTGTATACATGACGCGGAAAACATGGACCTGATAGTGCGGGGACTCTTCCCCGCCCATCCCGACCGTGTTGACGCTGTCCATGGTGAAACAGCAGTCGAGTGCCCACTCCTCTCACAGCTGGAACTGGAAGAGGCAGTCCTCTCATTGAAAGCGAGGAAGGCTCCAGGTCCAGATGGTGTTCCAGCTGAGGTGTTGGCTCAGCCGCTCATCTGTTATTTGGGGTACTAGATGAAGACTTTGCTACCCAATATAAGGACGACATAAGAAAAATCAAGCAAAATGAAGGCTATCTACTAAAGTTAATAAAAAACCAAACGATGATACTCGATTGCACATCAAATATTTTGGAAGAGGAAAATAGACACATCAATCAACAGTTAAAATTTATCGAAAACCAGTACAAGCACCTGGCAAACACAACGCTCAAAATCGAAACACTTTCCAGTATCTTCAGCTCTTTAGCAGTACAAACCACAATTTTATTCTTCAACTTCAAAAGTATACAAGATGTGCTCATACAAGTAATTACCAACACTTACCAAGGAAAAATAAATCCATTATTGATAACACCAACACAATTGTGAAAACAACAGCAAATAATACGAGAGAATCTACCAAAAAATCAAATGCTACCTGTTTCTCCAGACGCCTTCCATAAAATATACAATCTAGCTACAGTTCGAACCAGAACGATGGCATCAAATATCATCTTCGATATGCAAATACCGCTCACTTCAATAGAAGAATATCAGCTTCTTAAACTGTATTCTGTTCCTACAATCGTAAAAAATATTTCAGCTTCATTACAGCCTTCCACTGAATACTTAGCGGTTAACTTCAAAAGAGATCGTTTCTTCCCATTTTCAGCAGAAGAACGTGGGAAATGTCTGCACTTATTAGAGACCGAACTAATCTGCGCTCATCATCATCCTGTCTATACTGCTCAATCCAGCATGTATGAATGCGAAGTCGCCCTTCTGGCTCATCTGGCTAACTTTTCGTCATTTTGCGCGGTGCACGTATATCCCACTACGACTACTTGGATCAAGCTGAATGCTGCAAGCCAGTGGATCTACGTTTTGAAGGAAGAAACAACATTCGACGCGCTCTGTGGAAGGGACTTCGAAATCCTTCATCTTCGTGGAAGCGGCATTCTCAAGCTAAGTCCACAGTGCATCTTAAACCACCGAACTTTAACAATTGCCGGCCACACTAAGTTCGAAAGCACCATGAATTTTTCTTTTAATCGTCTGGGATACCTTTCCGAACATCTGAACAACCGAGACATCGAACCAAACTATCGATTAAATGTATCCACTATCGACATCGATCAACAATTATGGAAACAACTCAAAGACGGGATTGCGGAAATCAAACGAGCCGACTTCCGAGAACAAATGTCAATGCACGACACGCACAACTATGTTTTGAATTACCTGTGTTTCGCTATCATACTTGCAGTGGCGCTATGGCAACTTTGGCACAGGTTACGTTCACGACAACTAGGCCAAACAAAAACACCGGAACCGCAATGGAAGCAAACCACAGGAACAAAATTCCATACATTACCACGACCATCAAAACGGACCCAGCCAACATCTTTTACTACTGTTGAACCACGCCCAGGTGTGTTTCAAGTGGGGGAGGGTGTTGGAATTCCATAAAATATTATCTCCTTAAAATTCCTACAAATTCCAATCCCACGATAATTGAAATTGTTAAGAATATCTTTTCCAAAACAAATTCTAAATTCAGCAAAAATAACTTTTCCCACAAAAATATGATGTATCAACTTACGTACTTTCAATGTGCCCCCACGTTGCACACTTTCAGACATTCTTCACTATGCACAAAATTCTCAGACATGCCATTCCGCGACTTTGGAAATTTTGCATCTCACGTGTCACAGCAGACCATGGGAAAGTTAAATTGTAAATTATGTCTGGTAAGCGCAATTAATGTATTTAAATAGATGGACACAATAAAGACATTCTTTTCATCTCTAAAACTAGTTTTGATTCACCATTTTCATTTCAGAGCAGTTTTTCAACAGTCCCCTTCGTGCGTAAGTTTATAGTGACACCAGTGTTGATTAACAGTGAACGTATTGGGCTTTTTCAGACGCAGCGTTAAAAGTGAGCGTTAAACAGGTTATATGGGCAAGAAGAGTGAGAGGCATTGAGGGGACCTGATGGTAAAAACAAGCCAACATTTTGTAGGGTGAACGAGCATAACGCACATACACAAACGCATTTTGTTGATTATTTGGTGGGGGAAGTTTATACAAACGCCGGTAATCATTCCGAATTGAACATTCGGTGAAGAAGGTAGCCGTCATGAAACGATTGCCTTTCTTTAATTTGCGTGCAAAAATGGATGCGTGGTCGCGAGAAGCTACGCGTTATTCAATAAATTTATAAAAGCGGAGGCCATGTTCAATTTCAGGAAACAACACGACGAATATCTCGATTCCAATAGAGTTAAATTGCCTATTGTAAATCCATAGAAAATTAACAGTACGCATAATCTTTATAGAATCGCATTATAATATGCCAGTTGACAACACAACAAGAAAAATATGCGACTTAGAAGGATATTCAAATTTGCAATATATTTTTCAGAAAGCGGAAAAACACGGAGGTTCTAATAAATCCAATAGAACTTTGAATCGACAAACTTTAATAATCATAAAATACATTTTTCATTCCAGTTTTTGTTACCTCGTGCACAATTCAAGGCTAAAACATCAATTCTCAATCGCTTATCTCTCTGTCTTCGCTTTCATGTTGTCCGCACGACGTTTAACGATCAAATGATCCTTTTGACACATACACTCGCAAGACGTGTATCGTATACAAAAATAGGTTGGCTGAACTATGCAACGTGTAAACATAAGGGCGTAAGCGCGAAACCTGTTTGGATATGGGTTTTTACCATTCATGTGTGAAAGAGCCCATTGATTGCATTGCAAGGAGCCGTTAAAATATGGGTACAGGTGTTTATTTAGCCCTTATAGTTTAGTGATTATACGCATTTGAGAATAAGTCGAGGTCCAAGAAATGGATCATGTAGAAGAACCCGTTGTTAGCCCCGAAATAGTTTCCTGTGTATTATATCTTCTACAATCGAAAAGTGATCTTTCGGACATCGATAAATTGCTTGCTATATTCAAAGGTTTGTTACGAAATATAAAATCAAACAAAAAAAAATTGCACCGGAGCCACTCCTGGAAGGGAAGGATTCCTTGCACTCCAACGTTTTAATCGGAATATTGTCAAAGAACCACTCCACGCGATCGGAAATGAAAATGCCCTGGAATTCAATGTTGTTAAAACTCTTACAAAGAAAAGTAAAACATTGTGAAAATGGAGGTTAACGTTTAGATACACTGAGAGCGACCCAATTTTTTGTGGCAAACGTGGCAGTTAAATCGAGTAACTACGAATGCGAATTTAAAACGGCGTGTACGTGAATTCACATCAAGAAACTATAAACCTATAAAAAAAACTACAAAAGAAAGAGGCAAACAAACAAACGTGTTTCGCGATGAAACCTCATGTATCGTCTCCTTTCTCAAAATAACACTAAAAACACTAGAACAGCAAACCAACAACATCAAATTCAACTAGTATCGCCATACCACCATTAAGTATTTGCAGCATTTTCTGCGCGAGGACAGCCAAACGAAGAACTAACTGCTAGATTTGGAATGACGATCGTGCACGTAAGCACAAACCATCAAAATAATATATAACACTACAACCGGAGTTCCGTTGCAAGCGCGCTAATTGGGTAGAAGCGGAAGAAGTGAAGGAGTCAGAAGGCGTTAGGATTTTGTCCATCGACGGGACCCCCAACATAGGAAATTTAAGCAAAAATTGTAATTATATTTAATATTGTTGTCGGAAGATTTCCAATGTAAATTTTAATTTATTAAATGAAAAAATTAAAAAATTTTGTTCCTTTAAACATTGGATTTTATTTATTGAAAAACTGTGTAACGCGTTTTCAGTTGTCATATACAGTCTTCTTCAGTACACTAAATGAAATCTTTTTAGCAATCTATTTATACTAGAGGCTTTTTACATTTTACTTTACAACATCGAGTAAACATGAATTACCATTTCCTAAATCTGTATTTATCTTTAATTCCGCAGGTATTTGCAGAATTTCTAATGACTCCGCCGCATCCATTTTATTTAACTTGTCGACCTCTTAATTACGCAAACGTTACTAGGGCTAATATGGTGACCTTCGGTAATTATATGCTTTGCCACTGCTGATTTTGTCGTTGTTCTCATATTTTTTGCTTTTATCTCGGCTTCCTTTAGATGTTCCTTCATCCTGACTGTCACTAATCTTTTCGTTTGCCCAATGTATACCATCGGGCAATTGTCGCACGTAATTTTATATATTCAGATGTCGTTCTTTGATATTTTTCGCATCTCATTTTTCCCGCCATGTAATGTTTTTGCTTTTTCTACCATTTTTATTCCATTCTTTTAAAAAATTTTTTTGATGTCTTTAGAATCCATTGATTTCGTAACCACTACTTGCCACAGTTGTTCTTCTTTTTTAGCTTATGTTGTAAGCTTTTACGTTTCCAGTTTTCTAGTTTTGTTTTTTTATAATTCTCTCAATGGTTTGTTCATCATAGCCGTGGATTCTCGCTGTTTGCATTATGTATTTCTTTTCTTTTTGGAATCTTTCATGTGTCAATGGTGTCGTCAGGACCCTATACATCATTCCTTGATACGCTGCCATTTTGTGCGCAAAGCTGTGGTAGGACTCGCTTGTTATAGTGCGTTGTGTGCTTGTTGGTTTCCTCTAAATATCAAATTCAATTTTAGAATTATTTCGGATAATCTTTAGGTCGATGAATGAAATTTCATTATTTTCCGCCATTTCCATTGTAAACCTGATTCTAGAGTAGATCTGGTTTATTCTTTGGAATGTGTTACTCGACATTGTAAAGTAATTAACGTAAATAGTCTCTATTATAAATAGATTGTAAAAAAAGATTTCGTTCATGGTGAACTGAGGAAGACTGTATATAACAGTTGAAAACGCTTTATACTGTTACATGTACAAACAATTCTGCGAGCTACTGTCGCAATTGTTTTCACAACAATTAAGAATATCAACAAAACGAATTTACTCGAAACCACGAAAACCTAACAAGCATAAACAACATCTGAAAGTGAGTCACTGCTCCATTCATTCACTGATGGAATGTTCCCGCTAATTCACCAATGTACGAGAACTGAGTTGAATGATGAGAGACCCTATATAAAGGCAAGCTGAATGAATGGGGAAATCATCCATTCAATCGCGAGAGTAAATACGGCGATAGTGTGTGGAGTGTGAATAGCGATCAAGTAATAGTGAAGTAATTTTAAAAGACAATTGCGATAGGAATTTTCGGACAAGTGGAAGTTTTAATTTTGAAAGTGAAAATTACAATTGTGAAATAATTAATAAGTGATTGTGCTTTTCTTTTTGTAATTAAATAAACTCGCTTAACTTAAATTAAAAGACATTGCGTTTTCACTTTCCCGGAACATGAAAATTATTGGCCGCGAACCAAAAACACGCGACAATACGGTTTTTTAAATAAATAAAATCCAATGTTTAAGGGAACAAAATTTTTTAATTTTTTCATTTAAGAAATCAAAAATTGTAAGTTAGTGAACATTTGAATATATTTAAAAAAAACTTGAATTACGATTTTATTATCATAGATTTTAATTTGAATTTTTTTGGATGCGATAGTGTTTTCAGCCACTGTGTTCCCGCGTGGAGCATGTTGTGTTGGTGGAAGGCGTAAATTACGACTGGATTGGCAATAATCCTTCCCGTCGGGGATTCCAATTTGCGTAGGTAGTGCTTGTGAAGTGTTGATAGGCGGCTCAACGAGCCGAGAAAGAACCATTAGCGGTTCAAGTTAGTTTTTGGTGGGAGTATTGATAAGTAGCTCAACGAGCCGAGAAAAAACCATTAGCGGCCAAAGAATATTAGGCAGTCAAGGCAAGGTGTAGGCCCCGTGTGTGGGGCAAAACTCGGTGTCTTTTAGTGTCCGAACCATTCCTGGGAGCCTCGACCTCACCAATTGATTCCTGGGGGCACTCCAAGGGTTGGTGAGTGGCGCCTTCCTACCCCATCTCCACGGGTTAGCCAGGACCCCAAACGGATCGCTTGGTGTAACGTAACAGGTTGTTATTTGT
This sequence comes from Odontomyia ornata, assembly GCA_963969285.1. Taxonomy (NCBI): domain Eukaryota; kingdom Metazoa; phylum Arthropoda; class Insecta; order Diptera; family Stratiomyidae; genus Odontomyia; species Odontomyia ornata. The sequence goes on along the minus strand of OZ017738.1, from coordinate 89,665,953 downwards.
ATTCAAGCAACTTTGCCAGTTTTGTTTTAACTTTTCAACTGTAGAACACAAGATTGATAGACAATGTCTGATAGACATAACAAATTCAGATAATAATGTGCTGATTCCAAAGGATCTACTTCATTTAAGAATAACATTTAAAGTACAATTACAACTGTGGAGGATTTCAGAGGTTAGATTTTTTCTTCAAAGTGTTACTAAACGTAGCCTAAAATACAGGGACATTGTTCTGCTTCTATTGCGAATACCCTAAACTTGAACGCAAGTTTTCAAAGTGAAGTTTCTAAATGGCTTGAAAAAGAATCATTTTCATCATCTTCTCCTGGTTTTCCAAGTAGCTCCCGTTCAAATATTTGGAGAATCGACAATTTTGAAAGTTAAATATTCATAACAAACTATGGAGTTATTGATTTCATTTTGTTGCGTTGGGATGTTCAGCAAGTATTGCTAACGAATAGTAAAAGGAAACTGCTGGCTTTAGAAGCTAATGAAAATTCGCCATTTTCTTTCAACCAGAGGAAAACCCTAGAATCGATAATGCTTGACTTCTGCATAGAAGAAAATATTTCTTTGCAAATATTAATTTTTGTGAATTTTTCAAATAGCTTTGTGATAAATTAATTCAAAGAAAAATCCCCTCAGATCTGAATTTGAAAAACTGGCAACGGTTTAACATAGCAACATGCGAGGTAGTTGAGATGAAGTGAATTGAGTCTCATACAGGAACCGTATAATAAGTAACCGGACTGACCCCCGGAAATTTTTTATTGGCAAAATATTTACAATTTTTCCTTAGAAATCTTCAAAGTAGTCCCCATTGGAGTCGATAACACGCTGATACCCCGAACGCTCCCTGGAAGTCGGCAACCTCGATGCTGTCTAGAGCCCTCGTCGTAGCACGTTGAAGGTTTTCCAAGGTCCCAAACCGCATCTCCTTAAGGTGTCTCTTGATCTTGGGGAACAGAAAGAAGTCTGCTGGTGCCAGATATTTTAAAAGTCTTGGTACAAAGATATTATCTTCTTCTTATTTGCTATTTTAAAAGAATTATCATTTCTATGATCTTTTCCCGATTGGCATGCATGTATGCTTTTGCTTGCCACATCATATTGATTAATCTCTGATCATTCTTCTCGTCCATAGCAATATCCTCCGGTAGTTGTGGATTGAATCGGATTCAGCTTAATGCAACATACTCACTGTAATACGTCTTTGCAGATACGGGGCTCACAAGCAAGCACTTTAATCTAGGCCAACACGGCCATCAATCACGTTTGCGTAGATCATAGTCAGAGAAGTCTATGGTATCGAATTGGTCCAGTGCAGCTCCCAAACTCTCCACTTGCGGCGTTTTGCATCCTCGTAGATCTGGCTTCGCTCTCTGCATGGATTAATTGATGATATCCGTGGCCAGTCTAAACATTACAAAACGTTATTTCAACTCGAAGCGGAAAAACAAACTTTGCCTTCGCCAACTTACCAATTCCAATTTCTGATACATTTACTACTACTTTTGAATAGTCGATGGATATCTGTGATGACCAATTTGTAGGAAAGTTCTTGTTCCTGTTGACCTTAAGCCTTTTTGATGCTTGTTGGCACCCTCCGGGACTTCTTCCTGGGTGACGGCCACTACGTCCACAATTTCCTACCATGTGGCTGTCAAATCTTCTTGACATCCCACGACAAAATTGACGTGGGATGTGCGCTCGTCGCAACCAACTTGAAATGACAAGCCACCTAGCAGCAAAGTGTGTTAGTAGTGGTCGCCAGCGGCGTCGCATGATTCATTACATTCTCATGTTTTCGTTTTTAGAGTTTAGTTTGGAGAAACCTGCTCGCTATCACTCCGGACGAAATTGTTGGCGTTTTGCAAAAAAAAAAAAAATACATAGTATTGCTGCAAACGAGCAGCATTCAAGAGTCAAGGAAATTCTACAAAAAGTTCAAAGTTATGATATTAATAAAGGTAAATACTACAGGTTCTTCATGAACGTTGCAAAAAACTGACAAGGTTTTGTTTAGATCCGAACGACCTTTTGGAGTATTTGGTCATTTTTCATTAGTAAAGATAAATAATAAGAATATGGATGTCAGATCTGGTACAATCAGGTTACTAGTACTATGGATAAAATAAGGGTTTTCAAAAGGATATGTCTTCGTACATGTACTAGTTTGTGCAGAAAACCTGAGAAGGATTGGAAGCACTATATATCGAATAGAATAATTTATCAAACTGCTAAAGTGAAGAGGGTCGATATCTTCAAAGTGAGGCTTCTTCGGAATCATTTGGCAAGATCTGTAACTGTGAGTGAAAACCCATAGATTTCACAGGCGTTCCACCCTACACATGGGTATATTACGACTTGTTGCGCTACTGGCCTCATTCCTCTTGAAGCATTAGTTTATTTGGACACGAATCAATATGTTTTTAATTCTGACGGTGTCCCAATCATGTATCACATATATAGACGGGCCACCGATAAGAAGATAAAATATCCTCCGAATTCTCATTTGCTAGATTCGTTGAGACTGGTTGAACTGAAATGGACCAATCAAGATATTAGTGGCTGAATGATAATGTCTAAATTATTCGTGTTCATTTTCTGACTGTGTTTTTTCGTTATTTCATTTTGTGCTTCAGCTCATTATTGCGATATATAGAGCGTACAACCTAATAACCAAAATTTGAGGCTAGATGTCCGTAGTAACAAATATCGTGAAAGCTCGAACATTATATATATGTCATTTTGAAGGTTCATTTGACAGCTATCAAAATCAGTCAATAAAACAATTTTATCTTGTGTGCATCATTATTATTTTTCACGATGTATAACTTCGAAAATTGGAGAAAAAGACAGCATTTGCGGGAGGTTCTGTTAGGCCTTTTTTTGCAAAGAAAACTGCTGCGGGAAGTCGTCGTTTGCTTGCAAAAGTTTATGGCGACGATGCTTTAGCGAAAACACAGTGTTTTAAATTGTTTCAATGCTTCAAAAGTGGTGATTTGGACATCAAATACAAAGAACGCCCAGGACAGCCGGAAAAGTTTGAAGACGAAGATTTGGAGACGCTACTCGATGAGGATTCACGTCAAATGCAAGACGAACTTGCCAAATCGTTGGAAGTGACTCGGAAAGCCATTTCAAAACGTTTGAAAGCCGCCGGATACATTCAGAAGCAAGGCAATTGGGTTCCCTATGAGCTGAAGCCGAGAGACTTTGAACGGTGCTTCTGTATGTCTGAAATGCTGCTTGAGCGCCATAAAAAGAAATCATTTTTGCATCGGATCGTGACTGGGGATGAAAAATGGATCCATTATGACAATCCCAAGTGCGAAAAGTCATACGTGAAGCCCGGCCAACCAGCCAAATCAACGGCGAAGCCAAATATCCATGGCGCCAAGGTTATGCTGTGTATTTGGTGGGATCAGAAGGGGCCGTTATATTATGAGTTGTTGTAAGCGGGCCAGACAATCACAGGTGACCTGTACCGAACACAACTAATACTTGTATTCGCTAAACTTTAATTGGATAATTTCACCCTTTTTCACATCAATTTAATGTAAATCAATACGACAAATTTGCTCTACATTGAAGCTTTTCATTACGTCGCGCGGATATTGGTCACTCTTCCGGATGGCTCCGATAGCTTTTTTAAATTACTTATGGAATTGTTTGCAGCTACATAAATGAGTTGCATATTTTTAATAATATTTTTCTGAAAAATTATTAGAGAAGAAAAATGTTAGAAGAAGGTGGTTTCGACGTGTGTACTGATTCTCATCAGGCCATCACTCTTAGATACACACCAGTGATGGCGCATGGTGGTCGCCATCGCCAGCGTGTCATCATCGAAAAACGCCCGGAATATGCGACGAGACAGGAGGCTATAATTTTTCATCATGACAACGCTCGGCCGCATGTTGCAAGACCCGTGAAAAACTATTTGGAAAATAGTGGATGGGAAGTTTTGGCCCACCCGTCTTATAGTCCGGACCTTGCTCCGTCAGACTTTCATTTATTTTGCTCGATGCAAAACGCTCTCACCGGAATACGCTTCACTTCAGAGCAAGGCATCCGAAATTGGATGGGTTCGTTTTTTGCCGCCAAGCCGGCGCAATTTTTTCTGATGAACAATCTTCGAATAAAATATATTGTAAGATTTTTCACAATAAAGCATCAGATTTCGGAAAAAAAATCCGGTTATTAAGTTGTACACCGAATATAATGTTGTTTGTTTATGTTAAAAAATTAGGGATAGGTTTCAATATTTAGTTTAGATATATGTTATGTTTTTGTTACTAAAATCGCGTCCTATATGTCCGTCCGTGTGTGACAGCACTTGTTCTCGCAAACTACGTAAACTAGAAACATCAAATTTTGTATGCGAGTGCAAAGTGGTGTTCTCTTCAAAGTTCTACTCCAAAAAATTTTTATAAGGTATTTAAGGGGGGTCTTCTCGTATGGGGGAGTGGCCCCCGAAAAAAAAATTTCGTCAAAGGTAGCCGATATGGGTATGAAATGAAAGGTCTTGATGAGAAATTTTCAAACCAGGTATTAATTTGACACTTTTTGTTTCGAAGGACAAATAGGGCGTGGAAATACACGAAAAATTTAAGTCCCCCCTCGCGATTGGACACCTGTGATCCTAAAAATCTGAAAAAAGTTATAGAGGTAGGTTTATATGAGTACAACGACAACCAATACCTTAGAAGTCAAAATTCGCTAATAATAGTATGATATTCGTATTTCAAATTTCCCTCAATGATATCGTATAGGTACCCTTAAACTAAATTCACTATTTAAGCAGTCCTATAAAAGGTCCTTAAACTTTATAAGTTTGATGAAAATCGAATGATATTCACGGAAGTTATAGCCATTTGAAATTTCTCCTTTTACAACAATAATAACACATGATTTCGGTATTTTATGGACTTTCCATCGAATCAGTCACTGCAGTTTTGATTTGATCTTCTTGAAATTTTCAAGCAAGGTCAATTACATTAATATTTTTGGAAATTCATGATTTAAGTGATTTTTGTTGGTTTGCAACACCATTGAAAATTGAAAAGCAACTGATTTTCTTATAAACGTGTACATCTCTTTGACATATTTCTTGACTTTATTCGTTGCTGGTGACGGCATTTCTGAGAAGTTGAGTACAAAACCTTTCTGACATCGGCGTAGGTCTGTCTACGCAACTTGTTACATTTAAATTCAAAACCACAAGTATCACATTGTAATTCTTCATGTTGCATTCCAACTGAAAAATATATCATATTAAATTCCTTCATTTTTTGCATTTGCACGTCCGATGCATTGTAAGTATCTTTTACCTAGACATACTTTACAATTTTGTGAACAATTTTAGTCGGTCTTGTAACAAGTGCAGAGCAATAAAGAAATCTTAAAAGTATTAAATTGGTTTTTTTTCTAAAGTTCACAGCTCGGTACCATAAATCGCGCGTTAATCGAGCATCGCTGTCGTTTTCCACTGTCAATACCTAAGGTAGATTACCTCGGCCTCGACACCGTCGAACCGTTACCTTTCTAGCTTATAATTCGTGAATGCGAAATTTTTCGTAGTGGGCCATTGTGCTGGGGAAAAGAACCCGCCGCACGATACCGCGGCGCTTCCTGCCCCACGCGTCCTCAGACAAGGCCAATTCTGACGAGCACCAATATCTTTGCGCACTAAGGCAACAGACCATCGCTGCAGTCCTTTACGGACATTTAAACATCATTAAACACTACAAAGCGCGCGATAATTTATAGCAACAAAAAAATAGGTTTTAAGATTCTCAATAGATCGTTTTAATGAACATCATCTCGCAGGAATAACAAAACTAAATTATTTGTAAAATATTGTCTTTTGATAAAAAGTAAATGTAAGTTAAATGAGTTCTTTTTTAATCATACAATCAAACAAACATTCTTACTTAATCCTGAAATTCGCATAGCTAAATTCACGCACACCTTAACTAAGTATAAATTATAATCTACTATCATATACTTCAGGAGTTTGAGGGGTTGGTGGTTGTTGTTGCTGCTGTGGCTGTGATTGTGGCGTCTGGTATTGTTGTTGCTGTTGTTCCATCTTTGCGCATTCCGAGTCCCTTCGCCTATTGGGAAGGCACGGGAAATCAAACATTCTTTCGCCTCGTCCAAAGTTTTCACCCTCTTCAAGAGTCGACGGTAATGTCCTGCAATAAATATTATGAGATGATTATTACTGCAGCAAAGTTCCCAAAACTGTACAAAGAGTAAACGTGATAATGCTACTTACTTGTTTAATGTTTCCGGCAGCAGCAGGCACAAAGCCGAGCCTGAGAAGAACAATGTCCCTAAAATAAGGGATGGCAGTGCCTTAAGGATTGTGCCCAAGTACAAAATGTACGAGCTCAAGAACGATGCAGCGAAACCCGCGACATGAACGGCAGCAACACCTTGTCCTCGAACGCAGGTTGGAATCAATTCAGTCGCGTACTGAGATCCTGACTCGTATGATATGGAAACACCGAATCGCGCGATTATTGTTAAAATTGCCAGAAGGATGGTGTCATGACTTTGTTTCTGATAGGCAATAGTTATGCCAGCAGCTGCTGTGAAAATGCCACCCACGAGGAGGGAGCCAGATGCCATGCCCTTGCGACCGATTCGATCCTGGAGCAAAATTAACAGCACGCTGGAGGGTAGCACCGACAGCGAGCTAAGTGAGAACATTACAAATGGCGAAAGTCCCATTCCTTCAACGTTTCGCGAAACTGCATCGTAACAAAGAGTGATTACCATTCTGAAAATGCATGGAAAATTAAAATTTAGTGCTCCGGCAGAATTATAATGGGAAATAGAAACCGGCGCTTGCAAGTGCTCACTAAATTGAATTGAGTAATGGAAAGTAATAACTTCACTTAATTGAGCAGTTTGTAGTGGGAAAAGTAAGTCAAGAGGGAACAATTCACTTTGTGAAAGAACTCCTTCTCAGCGTTGTTCCCAAGTTGTCCTCGACTTGGCTGCGAGCCTTAAGCATTATTGAATTCTCAATCAACTTCCTCGAGGAGTTCAAATATCATCTTTTCTGAAACGGATAAGGACAACTTCTTCTCCCGACTTCCATTTCCCAATGGTCTCTCTATTACTCAACCGGAAATAATTCGAAATCAATACTCACGACTTAAAGAACAAGATAAAAGTGTGTTTCCTCAATCGGGGTGTCCGGAACATGTCCAGCATGTTGGACCTTTCTTCGTGCTTTCGTTTGTTCTTCTCACAATAGTTTCGGAACTCGTCGAAGTCATCGTCGGATACTGTTTTCCCATTGAATTTCGCCACCCGCTTCAGACGCTTTATGGCTCCTTCAATGTCGTTCCGTGTCACTAGCCATTGAGCACTTTCCTGGACCATGAAGTAGAATAACATCACAGAGAGGAGCGGAATGGATGTGGTGGCTAAGAAATATTTCCAATGTCCTGCGACAACTGCTATCCATGGCGTGAAGACAAGGCCAAGACAGTAGAAAAGTCCAATGCCTAAATTCAAACCAAGTGTACGCATCGATGGTCGAATATATTCGAGAACTAGAAGTAGAATAGATTCGAAGTTTGAATGAGATTTTATGAAGGATATGAAACTGATATCTATGTATGTGTTGCATTAGATATGAAGAAATGAAATTTCAATTCAATATAACGTCTGTTTTATTGAGGAGTTCCTTAAGCGAACTGAAGTACAAATTAATCTTGAGCAATCTTTAGAAAATATTGTATGTAGCATGCAAATAATTACTGTCATCTTTGCTTTTAGCGAACTCCTGTTCTAGTTTACACTACTCATTTTTTGACTATTGCTGTACAAAACTATAAGGCAACAAATTCAATAATCGTTCAAGACCACCACATTATGTCTCGCTAGGAGTTGTAATTCAATCAGGTGGCAGTTACAATTAAACAATTTAAATTTCATTAGTAAATGTCCAACTGTTGCGATTTCCAATACTTGAAAAAATTCTCATTATCAAAAATTAAATGTATTAAATCCCCAATAAAAATTAAATTGCGCTTCTATCGAATTTAAGCATTAAGGGCATCCAAAATGAAACCAGTATTTACACTTACCTAGAATATACATTAAATAAAAATTCGTATCAGCTGCCAGTCCCGAAATGAATCGACAAAGCGAGAACAGCGGCACAGTCGATGTAAATATCGTGGAAAAGTCTCCCAAAAAACCACTGAAATTCGATATGATTAAGGCCGGCAAACGTCCAATTTTATCGGAGAGAAGACCATAAAAAAGGGTTCCAACGACGGATCCTATAAAAAACGCTGATTGCCCGATACGAGCCTTATACGCGGAATCACACACCCAATTCAACTGTAAATAAATTACACAAATAATTAAAACCACAGTACTTTAATTAAATCGTTTATCGGAGGCGAGATGGGAGCACAGACACCATCAAGCGCCTCTTTTATTTGATATAATATGTATAATGTATATATAATTACGGCTAGGCGCCAATAAGGGTGTTAGTTGGAATATATATTTGTTGTATATCAGTAGTTGGTGTCCTGGGTACATACATACCTCTGTGTTCATGCTGCGGTAGCCATAGTCGTACTCATAGATCCACCTGTCGCAGGCTTCATCGCTGACTGTTACATTGTAGCCATCGATATCAGCCAATCTGGTACACGATGGCTCCTCGAATTGCGAATAAATTTGCTTAATTTCCACCATCGATTTGTTTGCCAGTTTTTCATGGTAGCACCTACGTCAGCAAGCGAAAAGGAAAGAGTTTAGTTGTGATTTGGAAATGTTATGCATTCTTTCTACGAATTTTGGGCTATGACGTGTGGAAGACGTGAAAAATCATTTCTCTTAATCTGATGGAAATTACCGAATTTATTATTTCCTGAATGATATCAAAGTTCTTCAGTATTTCAAATCGTACCAACGTGAATCAGCATTTAGTGAACGTTTAGGGAGTAAGCCAAATTAGCTGAGTTTATGCTGATTCAGTTCACATACTCGTACATATGCCGAATGATGAAGCATTTTCCTTTAAGTTATCTATGAGATACTGATCATGTTCATATTCGAATCATATCCGAGCCCAGTCATATTAGCTCAACATCGGAATGAAAAATAATACGCTGCAAATGCGTATAAACTTATGTTTTGCCATTCTAAAAGCCGTCTCAAAAGTGATAAAACCTTGTGTCCGCGTCTTTAAATATTCAAGACCAAATGTTGCAGACGGCAACATACTCGTTGCGGGGGACTTCAACGATAAAATAATCGAATGGAACATGTCTCAAACAGATCCGTGAGGAAAACGAATCCTAGAAATGGCGACCAGAATGGCGCTCGTCGTACTAAACACCGGAAAAACGCCGACTTTCCGCCGTATTGGCTGGGAAGGAACTGTACCGGACGTGAAAGTTGCCTCGGAGTCCTTAGCACGGAGAGTACACAATTGGAGAGTATTAGAGGACTGCTCAGGCAGTGATCATCTGTGCACTCTGCTTGAGACCAGTGATGTTGTCTACCGACGTCGGGGCTTTTGACCTTCTACAATCGGGTGGAACATCGGAAGGATGGACGTCAAGAGGTGCTCCGCTAGAGGGAGATTCGCAGGGAATGGAAGAACTGGCAGCTTAAGACGTGGTGAACTCAACTATGAGCATCATCACGACTGCTTGCAACGCTTCCATGCCTCGTTGAAAACCCCGGCACGGCAAACCCGCAGTGTACCGGTGGTCGATTAAAATCGCTGAAAAGCGAAGGGAGTGTCACAAGCTTCGATGTGAGACTCAACGGGCACGGAACTGTGACGAGGTATGCAAATGGCTAGCCGCATATAAGTTTGCAAAAAATGCCTTCTTAAATTGACTAACAACAGCTAGGCTCGCTGCTGGCAAGACATAGTGGACAATGTGAACAAGGATCCGAGGGGCCTTGGCTACAAGCTAGTTATTCGGCAGCTTGATGTCCTACGGAAACCTTGCATACATGATGCGGGAAAGATTGATTGTCCGCTCATTTTGTCCTTGTTAACGCTGCCTATGGTGAAACAGCAGTTGAGTCTCCACTCTTCACACAGCCGGAACTGGAAGAGGCAGTTCTTTCTCTGAAAGCGAGGAAGGCTCCAGGTCCAGATAGGGTTCCAGCTGAGCAACTTGTCTATAACCATTGTCCTGACTTGCTGCTCAGCACGTTCAACGCTTGCCTACGGGACGAGGTTTTTCAGGTACGATGGAAGGTGGCTGGTCAGCAAAGGGAAGAAAAATTACGGATCACCATCTGCACACCACCCATTATACATGCTAGACATTGCTAGAAAAGTGTTAGAGAACCTCCTCAAACGAAGACTCACTGACGCGATGCGTGCTGCTCGGGGCATATGTCCTCGGCAGTATGGCTTTAGAATAAGACGTACCACCATTGATGCGATTGCAGAGGTGGTGAGCGCGGTCCAAAAGGCAGAGGCATACAGTTGCACCAAGCGACGAATCGTCCTGTTGGTAACACTTGACTTTAGGAAGGCCTTCAACTCCGCTAGATGGATGGATATTCAAGATACGCTTGAAACTCTTTTCAAGTTCCAGAATATCTAATGCGGCTTTTGAGGGACTACCTGAAGCATCGATGCCTACTTTGCGACACGACACAGGGCCAACGAAGGATGGCTGTTACATCGGGTGTTGCCCAGGGACCTATCCGCGGTCCAGATCTATGAAACGTGTCTAACGATAAGCTACTGAGACTGAGGATGTTAGATGTGTCAAGCTTGATTAGCTATGCGGATAATGTTGCTGCTTTGGTCGCTAGACGCATCGATGAACAAGCAAAACTTTTGCTAGGTATGCTGATGCACCAAGTGAGTGACTGAATGACTGCTACGGGCTCAGTTTATCACTGGAGAAAGCCAATGTGGTTATTTTGGCAAAAAAAAAGAATCCCTAGAGTAAGAATGATCAGTATTGGAGACATACTAATCGAATCAAAGCCAGCGGTGAAGTACCTGGGGCTACTAATCGACTCGAAGATGAGTTTTTCTGAGCAAGTCAGTGCGACGACTAAGAAGGTTCCTTCGGGAGTATCGGCTCCGAGTCAACTTATAGCCAACATAGGGAACCCTAGACCATCAAAAAGACGCCTCTTGATGAGTGCTGTAGGGTCAGTGCTACTGAACGGAGCAGAAATATGGGGCGACGCTCTCAGTCAGGAGGTATACCGAAGGTATTTGGCACAGGTACAGAGAAGAGGAGCACTGAGGATTACATCTTCATATCCGACAGTCTTTGAATCGGCGGTGAGTGTCATTGCAGGCTTGATACCTGTTGCACTCCTTCCTAGAGGGCACCGCACTATTTACCTGCATCGAAACGAGGAAGCGAGGGAGATGGTTGTTCGCGAGGAGAGACAGCGCTGACTCAATGATTGGCAGCAGTCTTGCATGAATTTCACGAAGGGAAGGTGGACTGTGCGCCACATCCCTGATGTGAGACCGTGGTTAAATCAAAGGCATGGTGAGACTGACTTCTATCTGACCCAGTTTTTGAGCGGACCTGGGTGTTTTCAGTCTTACCTGCACAAGATTGATAAATCACGGTCTCCCAATTGTCGGTTTTGCCCAGAAGAGGAAGACAATGTCTGCCACACATTTTTCGCCTTCACAAAATGGAGCAGGCTTCGAAAGGACCTCTACAAGGAGACGGGAGAGCTCACCCCGGATAGTATAGTCGCGATGATGCTCGAATTGGTTGACAAATGGAATCAGGTGGCACAGTATGCTTGGGCAGCCCTAAAAGATAAAAGCGACTCATAGCAGCCCGGGGCGCTAGGACTGGGGGATCACTTGTCTATCATTTCCTCTTCCCTCTCCCCTCCCACTAGAAGAGGGATCCCCCAGCTTGGAGGCACCTCATGGCGTAACGAAATAAGCCCTGGCCCAAAGTAATGTGTCAAACGGTTCCAGACTGGGTTCTCGGGTTGACACGGAAGGTGTTTGGGGGGCAGTCCAGTCGCCTTCTTGCGAGCATTGGAGCCCAACACTCGGGGCGTAAATGAGATTCACCTCCCAACCACAAAAAAAAATACTTAGGTTACTTATATATTGAAAACAGAAAAGAAAAGTCAAAATTCATGAAATGTTTTATCATTCACAAAGAAGATCAAATGCTGACTTTAGACGTATTCCCTGCTTCCATAATTTTTTTCTCAGAATTTTCGGATCAAAAATGTCGAATCACGAGAAGAGGGTGACATTTTTGGTGCATTTCTCTTCCCTCCGCATTTTTTTAAATGTCTTCTCCAAGACCTTTATTGGTTTCCGTGGTGTAAACATTTTTCAAGGCTCTTTATGGGGAGACCCTTGTATACCGTGTACAATTTTTCTTAAAACTTAAACTTTAAAGAAGTCAACACGTTTAACTTGTCAGGCAATTTTATGATTCAAGTTATTGCAGTTTCTGAGAAAACTTGCAGTGACGCACGGAAGAACAGGCAGATGGACAGACAAGCCACAAAACTACAAGGTTTGCAAAGAAATGTTACGTTGAATTTGAAATAATTATGTGAAATTAGAGATTTAAATATATTAAATTTGAAATCGAAATATCTTGTTACATGTACAAATAGCCGCTATAGGCGTAGATTAGAGCTGGGTCCGGACAATGTTTGAGGCTTGCTGTAATCAGTGAATGTTTCTATGGCAATCGTTCCTGATGCCAAATGATAATGAAAAATAAAATGCCATGTGAAAAATTGATTGAAATATGTTAATAATTTCAATAAGGAACAAAGATTTAAATGATAAACGAAGAGTCTTATCAACACATAATAGGCATGAGAAGGTCCGACACTACACTTACATAATATCGCCTTGTAGTAATTTCAACATTATAAAGGGTTATCTATTTTACGCTTGGGAAAGTAACGCTTAAGAAAACACATAAAATATTCGGATGGAAACGAAACCTTGCCATTATACGTGAAACTCAACATCATTCAAATGTCCTCCACGGGACCTCTTACAGACCCCAATCCTTTTGAGGTAATTTTCAATGACTTTTTGGCACATTTCCGGCAATATCTCAGCCATAACTTCACGAATATTGGTTTTCAATTGCTCAAGATTTTGAGGATTGTTCACGTCAACACGATCTTTCGCATAGCCCATAAAAAGAAATCCAAAGATGTTAGTCGCAGGATCTTGTGGGCCAATTAACATCAATCAATCTCGAAATTACGCGTCCTGGAAATTTCTCTTGCAAAAGTGCTCGATTAGCCTGTGTTCTGTGGCTCGGTTCTGTTGAGACCACATGTTCTCCAGATCATAATCTTCAATTTCTGTCCAAAAATAGTCGGTTGACATCCGTCCATAGCGGTCAGAATTGACTGTAATGGCTCTTCCTTGATCGTTTTCAAAAAAATACGGGCCAATAACACCACCAGACCATAATGCACACCACACGTTGATACAGCAGAATCACCATTTTTATAATAAAATTTAATAATTTTAACGCGTTCTTCGACTGTTGAACGATCCATATTTCTAAATTGCAAACGTTCAACTAAAAAAACACGCTTTCAAATGGCAGGGTTACACTTTCCTACCACGAAATGAATAACCCTGTATGAATTTATTCTTATGGAATGTGAAAAAAATTTTGTAACACAAAGTAAGCCCAAAGTTGTGGTATCGCCATTATCCAGACACATACATTTTTTAAATAAAAGAAATTATATCTTTGCCTGAATTTTTATAAAATTTTACACGACTGCTTTTTAGTTTTTCTAAAGAATTCTAGTTTTTTAAAAAGGTACTATCAAGAATGCAAGTAACGAAAGTTGAAATTGGTTTTAAAATTTGGATTACACAATGTCACCATATCACGCTATTGTATTAGAGCCTTCAGATCTATAACACAGGATACTTTAAGCAAAGACTGTAAATTTGAGTCATTGATAAACGTCTTGTTTCGAAGCCAAATTAGGATGGCTTACGACAAAAGACTGTAGTCAGTCTTAAAATAGAATTCTCCAACAGCCTTAATTAAGATATTTTTTGGCTTCCCAAGAAACTACAAATTTCATTGGCAGATGGGGTGGTTTCGGAAACTTGCTTGTTGCTTGTATTGCGAGCAATGAATTAACAATAAAATCTGCCACCTGTTCTCTATCTCAAAGTCTCTATCTGCATTGGTTCTTGAGATACGGGGGGTGGTTCATGTAGCTTAAGTCTTAAGTCACATAACCCGCACTTCTGGGAGAAGGAGGTAGAGGAGTCAGATTGGATTCTGCGTAGAAGTTCAACAATACTTTCCTCTAGCTTTATTCACTGTGCAAGAATATTTTTAAAACTTTTGACAGTTTCCCAGAGTGGTGGAGCAATGAAATGTTTTGATGAGTTGATTCCTCATCGCAATCTCCCCAATTAAATGGTGGTAAATGCTCTCAGGGTCACACATTGAGTTTACTGGTTCCCCAATAATGGGACATTAAATGCCGAGATATGTTAATAACTGTAAATACATATGAAGCTCTACTAGTAAATCCTACTTAAACCTCCTTTGTGGGGACGTAAGAGGGTAAAGGCGAATCTTTCGCGCCTAATAATAGAGCCGAAGTAATAAAAATGCCGCCGGAATGGAAGTTGGGTGACGGGCTAACTCCCTATCCCTGGAAAACTCTACAATGTTTCGAAACCTGCAGATGGGCCTCGCAGTGGATTGAACTCACAGTTCGATCTCGAAAACGTAAAAAGGACTATGGCATTGGATCCTGGAATGGCAGACCACTCAATCCTCCTGGCGCGGTTAACGACCTTTTACAACAGGCCAGTCAATATTAGTTAAAAATCCTGGCAATCCAGAAAACGAACTGCACTGGAAATAATATTCAAGACATGGGATCTCACACAATATTCAAAAGTGGGAAGCTACTGAAAAACGAGAATTTTTAGTAGGCTACCCACAAAACATACGCTATTGATTCCAAAGCAGACAATGAACGATTGAGTTCGATACTAATAAAAGCGGAATTCTTTAAAATCTGGCTGATAAATGTTCACATTTCGACCGAAGAAAAGGACGAGGAAACGAAGGAAACATCTTAAAATCACCTAGACGACTAAACTAGACGACTCATTGTCTACAATTGATACAAAAATAGTTCTAAGTGATTTCAACGCTATCATCGGGAAACGACTGGTAGACATAGCATCCACATGAAACAAATGACAACGGCTAGCACCTGATTACATTGATTCATAAAATGACCTGGATATCGACGGACGGCAACACAGAAAACCAGATCGACCATGTTGTGATCAAACAACGTTGGGCCTCGAGCATACTTGACGTTCGGACATACCGAGCAGCCAATTGTAACTCAGATCATTACATAATCAAATTAACCTATCGATGTCGTATGTCAAAGACATATTTGGCGAGGACCAGCTCGCTACAAAAAATGTGGCCAAAAATTTCACGGAGAACCTCGCCAACCAGCTGGCTCCGATCTTATCAGACACATCCATAAAGACAAGCAACAAGCTCTGGATGGAAGTGAAAGCGGCTATTAGGACCATAGCAGAACAGACGATCGGACATCAAGCCGGGTGCAAGAGAAATGATTGGGTTGATGATGCGTTGTAGAATGCGTTAGACAAAAAGAATCAGGCATACAAAGATTGCGTAGGTAAGAAAAGCAGGACGAAGAGAGAACACTATGAAAATCTCAGAGCAGTACCGAATAAGATAATTAGAATTAAGAAAAGAAAATACTATGACGACCAATTGAGAAGTATAGATGTAAGTTAAGCGAGCACCAACAACACAAGACAAGCAGCAGTGAAAAGTAGTGAAAAGCCTGAAACATGGTTGGAAGCCCAAAACTATGCTCTGTCGTGATGACATTGGCAATATCATCGCTGATAAAACCAAGATTAAGGAAAGAGGGGTATCATACTTCAAGAACCTCCTTAATCCCCCACAGAGCTCCAGAGCATCGGAACCTATAAATGTCTGCGGGGAGCTTCCATTGACTTCACCAATTCTGGATGAAGTTTGTTCCATAATCAAAGCCCAAAAAATAATAAAGCGCCTTGCGTCGATGGGATTCCAGTCGAGCTCATAGAATGTGGCGGCAGCAGTGTTCACACAACACATTTTTCAACATGAACATATGCCGAAAGAATGGAGCTAATCAATTATATTCCCTAACCACAAAAAGGTGACAAGCTACAGAGCGAAAACTACAGAGGCATATCACTACTTTGTACGGCGTACAAAATATTTTCTGAAATCTTAGAAAATAAAATGGGATCATACGCCAAAAATTGGGGAGTATCAAGGTGGTTTTAGAGCGGGTAGAGCGACAATAGACCAATTGTTTACAGTCAAATAGATACTTGAAAAATGCTGGGAGTTAAACCTAGACGTGCACAAAATTTTTGTGGACTTTAAACAGCCATTCGATAGTATTGATCGTAACGTACTGTAAAAAATAATGCTTTATTTGGCATCCCAGCCAAATTGGTCCGTCTTACCAAAATGCAAAATGACAATGATGTCGACGACCTCCCAAGTCCTCATCAATAACCAACTCACTGATGCCTTTGATTCAAATATCGGACTAAAGCAGAGAGATGGGCTGGCCCCATTGCTATTCAAATTAGCTCTGGAGTAAGTCATAAGGAAGCTACCTGTCGATACACGACGCACATTACTATACAAGTCGAGCCAAATAGTAGCCTATGCGAACGACATCGATATTTTGTGTCGGTCATTAACAACTGCCAAAGAACTCTTCCTGAAACTCGACAGCGAAGCAAACTAGTAGGGATACAAGTCAATGAAAATAAAACAAAGCTCATACCTCAAATACTACAAAATATCACACTTGGTGTATACGGTACCCGAAATTTGGGCAAATTTGTGTATTTAGGCGCCAAAATAACGAAAACGGCCAATGAAAGAGACGAAATACGCCGAAGAATACAGCTCGCAAATAAAATATCTTATTCAGTTTTGACGATCTTGAAGCCCAGCTGCATACACAGGAAAACAAAGCTTCAACCATACATATCTGTGATAAGACCTGTGTTATGCTATGGGGTGAAACATGGACCCTACCCTAAGCACCCACAAATATACTGAGCGCCTTTCAGCGACGGGTCCTGTGGCGAATGATCAGAGCGAAGCTAGACAGGGACCAATGGTGAATTCAATACAACCATGTTGTATGAAATTTTTGACGAACAAGAGGTCTCAACGATTATAAGACTGCGGAAGCTGCAATGGGCTGACCATATGAATCGTATGGACGAACAACGAATACCCAAAAAGGTATTCGTCGGGAGAACTGAAGACTGGAGATAAGTGGTGAAACCGAGGAAACGGTGATCTGACTCGGTCGATGAAGACAATTCATCGCCGCTCGGATTTCGAAATCGGAGGACGTGGTCAATGGACCGAGACAGTTGGAGGCACTATTCGCAGGGAGCGAAGGCCTAAGAGGGGCTGTAATGGTTGGAAGAAGAAGAAGAATTAGGAATATAACAAAATAGTTCAATTTAAAAAGTTAGGTATAAAAGATTAAATATTGATAATTGAGTCGATTATTTTAATTAATTATATATAATAATAAGTCGTTAACTAAGGAAAGGATTTTCATAACTTTTATTTTTTAGCCAATAATTAACTTTACCCAACGTACTACAAGATTTACCGCGAGCGCTGCCCAATCTCCACGGCATACAAAAAAATCTCCATAAAAAAATTGTGAAGAATTTTATGCTGTACAGCTTTTATAGTAGATCTAAATCTCATTTGCGAATTTTGACCTTGAATATCTTTAGACGAGAACAGACGATTTAATAGGACTTTTCAGACACCTTTTCGAAGACCAAGGCCAACGTTTATACAAATTTTCAGCTTAACGTTATTTATTTTAAGATAGAATCCCTAATACGATTGGGCTTTCATGCATTGTCCGCGTGGTATAGCGGTTAGAGCACTCACTCCGTAAGCCGGAGGCCCCTGGTTCAAGTCTCGTTGGCGACAACGAGATTTGGTTCGAGTGCTTCTTTGGACGAACTATAAGCCCATGCCGTTATGATACATTCTGGTTTAAAAATCAGAAGGTATCACAGCTGCATGGACGGACTCATGGCCATGCGTGGTGCTGACTATATCACTTTACCGAGTTGCCGACATATTCAATCAAGATAATGAGATACTCTAACTATCTCTAAGCAAAGGCTCGAAAGGGCTCTAAAAAAATTATGCATAAAATGTAAACGAGTAATATTTCTTTTAATAAATGAATTTTAATTGGCAATTTATTAGCTAGCCTTTCAGGTATAAATTATTAAATTTTATTGACTGGACAATAACTGAGGCACATCTTTCGCTGTATATAATCGAAGCCTGTTTCCCAAAAACAAAGTGAGGCGTAATGAGAATTGAAGAAATTTTATGGATGTTTCTAAAAATTCATGAACACAGATTAACATACTCACCAATGATTTGGAACGAAACTAATGATTGTTTGTGTAAAATAATGCATCGATACTAAGATATTAATCACTCCAAATAATGCTAGTAGTAAAAATTGGTAGCGATTGAAATCGCCACACTTCTCTAATATTCTATCGAAATCCATCATTTATCTCTGAAAAGAAAATAAATCATATTAGATAAAAAGTAATTAGCATTCATTTAATTATATGCTTAAGATGGTTTTGATTTAGCGGAAAATGTCTCATATGGGAAAAAAATTGGGCAAGCAGAAGTATGCTCCAGTCAAAAGGGTTTTTATACTCAATCAATATACTGAAGAAACACTTCAATGGGAAATGGGATGCATATGTTTGAACGAAAAACCATTGTTACTCACTTCGCCACGTCTGTGATTTAGTTGCAATTTCACAAAAATAATCCACGTAATAGATTTCCAAATATGTGTATGTTATTCACCTTTTCCGAAAAATTTAAGTAGATCAAAATGAAATTTTAAGGCCTGACTGATGAAAAGTCCAAATAATAGCAACACCATGGGTTGTTGCTGTTGTAATCAGAGAAAATTCAAATCGCGATGAATTTCAAAACATAATTTGATTTTTTTTTAAACTACAGGCTCTTCTACAGGACTGCTCAAATTTAAATGTTGGCATACGATTTTATTGGAGAAAATATGAACTTCGGAGATCATACTATTTATAACAAAGTTGAGTGGATTTCGACTTCCAAGCTATTTCTTGTTTTTGCACTCATAATGACCTACCTCTATGATTTTTTCTGATTTTTGGATCAAAGGTATTGTAGTGATTAAAGGTGGTTGTTACAAGTCCGTCTAGGATCGCAGCGGTGGACTACTGCCTCAGCGAGCGAAAGATTCATGCTCAGCTGGAATGGCCATGCCTGACGACGCGTATTGTGCTGGCAGCTAGCGTTACGACGTTACGATGCCGTACGGCTGGTTCTTTCTGCCAGCCCAAGGGCCCACTATAAAAAATTTCACTGAGAAACTGGTAGAGATTTGATCCCACATTTGAATTGACCATCACTGTTCCATTGTTGGGTAATAAAATGCATCGTTTATTGGCTCGTGCCGACAAGTGAAAGGTCAAATTGAAAGTGGCCCGAAAAATTAAAGGGAAAAGTTTGAAAACGCATGTCTTTTGTTCGCCAGCTGAAACACCACGAACTTTCAATCGATTTTCTCTACTTCAACGGTTGCCGATCTACGCTTGAGTGCCAGTGCTCTAGCCATTAAATTTCTTAGTTGAAAACACAACAATATTGCACTCTCAAGTGCACAGAACCAGCTCAATCAGCATTCAAACGAGAAAACTTCACTAAATTGAGAGCTCAGTTTCTACTACTTCAAGCACGACGGTACCACTCAAATCATTTGGACCATTAAGTCATCCACTGACGATAGCAACGACACAATTCACTAGCCCTCTATACGCCGTATTGAAGATACATATGGCAATACTTTTCAGATCTAAAGAACAGTTTCTCGCTACTGCCGTTCCGACATGTTTTCATTTAGCTATCGAGTCTGTCCATGTTGCGATTCTATTACCGGATTCCCCTCTTTCGACACCGATAGTTATAACCAACAGCTTGAACCATCGCATCTACCTGCTCCGATTTTGACACACTTTATCGTTGGCCCCTGACCTGAGCTAAGGGAATTTTCTAAAAATTGGAGTCTTCTTCAGTCCTTATACCATCAAACCGCACTTATTCGTAGTTTTACTTGCTTGCTGTGACCCGTTTTGGTGTCACTGTCCAAAGCAATCTGGTCGGCCTCAATACGTAAAGTCCACCAAAAGTTTTAAAAATGCAGAAAAGTTCAAAGTTTTCAATTAAAATTACCAAAAATTACATCGGCCACCAACAATTTTCCCTTAACTGTCAACTGCCTTTTTCGCTTCGAGTTGTCAGCTGCAGAATTGGTTGTCATTACCTAACCCACGTTGGGTGAAAGCTTGTGGCTATGGTTTCTGCAACCTCTCCTTAGTACAATCCTGTTGCTATAAACATAACGCGTTATTTCCTGGCCACCAATGCAACGATAACAACCGCAAAAATAAACCAAACAAACGAAATAAGCACGAATGTTTCACGAGCGGTAGTACAGACCATATGGCAGCAATATGCCCAAATTGTGGCCGAGATCCAGGTTAAGCTGGCAATTCGAACCCAGAGAATATTTTTGTTGAAATTGTCCGAGTGGAAGAAGTCAAAAATATCTCTTTGCCAGCGAGATGGCGCTTTAATAGCGACTGTGCTACACACATGTGCGCGAATGAGGAATTAATGACAGATGTGAAGGAATGTACATCTACATTGAATATGGCAAGTTCAGCGTCAGCATCGACGAATGCTAAAGGTAGCATACATATAAAGGCAGCAACGAACAACGGCAATATATAGTACACGTGCACTAGCACGGTAAATTATTTGTGAAAGGCCTCAGGATCAACTTGATATCTGAGTGAAAAGTTACCGACAATGGGCGCGAGATACCATTTGCAGGGACAAAAATGGCGGACCTAAAGCTAATCGCTGATCACATAGGAGATTTCTACTATCTGAGAGAGACAACTATTCATGTTAAAACAAAAATGCCTGAAGAAATACAAATAAACGATACAAATGCTATAGTGGATATATTAGAAGGTCAAGCATCTGGCATGAGGCACGTGATTAAGCGGTATGCATTATCAAGGTAAGCTGACAACCAAATCATTTACTCCACGTACCAAAAACGCAAGAGATTGTAATAAATTCTTCTTCTTCTTCTTTGTAGCACTACAGCCCCTTTCGGGCCTTCGCTTAGAGATAGTTAGAGTATTTCATTTTCATTGGTTGGTTTGGTTTGGTCAGTACCATGCTCCCGTGTGCCTGCTTAGCTATGATATGATCTGATTAAATCAGTACATATCATCACTGAGTGAACACTCATAATCTGTCCGTAATATCCCCTGAACTAAATCACGTTGCTCCCAACGAGATTTGAACCTGAGAACCTGGGGATTGTAATAAATAATCCATACGAATTTATGCGAACCATTGAAGGTAAACTACGAAATAAGATCTGAATACTTTCTGACATTCCCAGATGATGGATGGTGTGAGTTTTATTTCTTAAAAAGCAAGGACAAGGTATTCGGTGCATTCAAAGACAAGAACAAGAATTTTGTGGAGAAATAGATAGGCTTCAAAATCAAGGGGCTACAATCCGACAACGGTTGTGAATTTTCCGATCGTGAGATCGACGAATTTTTGAAACGAGAAAGAATCAAACGGCTGTGACTGTGCTTTGCCGAACGCTTAATCTCAATGTTAGCTTAAATGGCTAGGTATTTGTTAATTCAGTCGGTACTTGATACGTTGCTTTGGATGGAAGCCATTGATAATTCGAACTAGCTAAGAAATCATAGTCCAAATAGAACTCATAGAAGTAGGACACCGTTCGAGTTATGGTACAATAAAATACCAGATCAAAGGCAGCTGAGGGTATTTGGCTCAAAAACGTTTGTGCTACATAAGGGTCCTGGAAGATGCAACCTTGATGACAAGTCGATCTAAAGACGATTGGTTGGATATTCTAACAACACGAAAGCATATGGAATCAGACTAAAAGACGGGCAACAAATCGTCGAAACAAAAGATGTCACAATCAATTATAAGTATACCATGAAGACTCAGTGTGATCTATCTCTAGATATAGAATACATGGCTACGAATGAGAATTATAAAGAGTTAATTATCCCTATTACTGACAAGATAATCTATGAGAAATACAATTAGGACCTACAGTTGAAACGTAAGCGAGGGTGGTCAAAACCAGCTAGAATTGAGAAATGTGGACGATCCAGAAAGCAGTATCGATACATGAGTGCATCCAGCCATGCAACGAGTTGTAATAATTCTACGACAGAAGACGAAAAGGTTTTCGAAGAACGCATAGACAGGACACAAGATTATGTATTCGCTCAAGCAGTTAGCGAAGTGAAATGAGAGAAATTACTCAAAATTTCACAAACACCAAAAGGCAAACAAGCACACACTGACGGCGATGCGAACGAACACCTGATACGCGCATATGAAAATGGGGTATCGTCAGAAGACTTCAAAACTCGCGACAAGGAGGAGTAGGGGTGGCATGAAAGAGCCACTATGATTTACGCGGGGGTTTTCAAACGAATGTCGCGTATGTTAGAATTTTTACATAGCAACAATTATCAGATATCACCCACAAACATTTGACAGTTCACAAAAAGTAAACAACGTGTGTGCAACGTTTTCCTGAAAAGTACATTTTTTTACTCGATTTTATGGATACATTAGTTGTTCTAACAGCATATTTAATTTGAAATTAAAGCTTTGACTTTGTATTAATTTTCGAGGTTATATATCTTGAGGGAATATGCTTTGAAAGAGCTGGGTAACGGTGTGATAATAAAGCTGGTTCTTTCAAGGCCTATAGAAATTTATTTATTGCAAGGACCAATAGATTACTTTATGTTGGTAGTTGGTTAAATTAGACCGTTTTTTACGATTGATAACAATGGCGTCTAGAACAGCAATAACAAAAAAGCGTGAAAAATCTGCAGCGTCTATAATAGAGGAAGCTGTTATTGAAGTGATTGAACAGGACAGTCCATCGATAGAACTGCAGTTTTCTTCAATGTTTCAAGAGCTTACTTAGCTAAGATAGTGAGAAATGCAAAATCTTCTTGTGAATCATCATATAAACATAAGTCTAATATACGTAATAAACGCATTTTCACTGTGGAACAAGAGGGGTTGCTAGCAAATTATTGGAAACTGCATCGAAAATGTACTATGGGCTTACAAGATAGCAAATCAAAAATTTGGCATTTGATTATGCAGAAGCGAATTCTGTTTGCCCAAAAAATAAAAGGACTCTCATAGTGCAAGCAAAGAATGATTAAAAGGATTTATGCGCAGACACAAAGACCTAGCAGTTAGATAGCCTGAAAGTGATTAACTTTCCAGAGCTGCTAGTTCCAATGACATGAACGTAAGCACATTTTTTGAAAAACTAGCCGATGTTTTTGCAAGGTTTAATTTTCCACCGCACATGATATTCAACGCAGATGAAACTGGGTGCACCACCATAACCAATCCTCCCAAAGTGATTGGTCAAAGAGGATCGAAGCAAATCGGACATGTAACATCAGGCAAACGAGGAACCATGTTTTTCATTAATGCTGCTGGTGGTTTTCTGCCATCAATTATTGTTTTTCCACGGGTTACTTACAAAGATATCATGTTAGCCGATTGTTCACCAGGAGCTCTTGTGTTGGCAATCATTTTTGGATGGATTAATGAAGAATGCTTTAATAAAGCTTTACAACGTTTTGTAATGCATATGATGCCTTCCAAACAAAATCCGGTATTGATCCTAATGGATAACCACAGTTCACATATTAATCTCAGAGTCATTCAATTCGCTCGCAAACACTCTATTGTAATAGTGACTTTCCTACCGCACTGTAGCCATATGCTACAGCCCCTTGATGACACAGTTTATGGTCTCTTCAAAAGTAGATATAGAATTACAATGAATGAGTGGATGCCGTCAAATCCCAGTAAAACGGTGACCATTTGCCAAGTCGGACATTTCGTGAGAGGTGCATATCTATCAACTTTCAGTCCTCACAATATTACACAAGGTTTACTCAAAACGGGCGTTTACTCTTTGAATTCAAACATATTTGTAGAAGAAGATTTTTTATCATCGTTTGTGACTGACAGATCTTATCCATCTGCTGGAGTCGATTCTGATAAAGAAAATGATAATAGCAATGTGATTGAAACTGAATAAAATATGCCAATTCCCCCTAACTCTGCTCGTGCACATTCACTGCCAATTGCTAGAACTTTACAGGTACAAACTGCATTAATAGATGATTTGAGATCTCCTTTATCTTTGCCTGCTTCTTCAGTTCCAATCGCGTCTGCATCAGGGAAACTGGTCATATCGCCACCAAATGATTAGGCCATTTTTAAAGGCAGGGCCGCAAAAAACACGTCCCGTAGGAACTGGAAAATGTCTTCTACCACCGTTACTGATTCTCCTGAGAAGAACAAGATAGCAGAAAAGGATGCAAATGCCCACCAAAGGAGAAGGAATATACAGAAAATGACTACAAAAACATCTCTAAAAGCGCTCACTAAAAGATCTAGAATCAACAATAGTAAAGATTCGAGCTCATCTGATTCTGAGGATAATGTAGTATTATCACAAGTTAAAAGAAAGGTTTCAGTGAATCATAAACAGGACAATTATTGTATAGTGTGCAGTAAGAATTATTGTAATAGCGATCAAGAATAATACCAGTGCTAAATTTGTAGCGGTTGGGCACATGAATCCTGTGGCGTAAAAGGGAGATTCCATTATTATTGTTAAAAAATGTTTTTGATGCGTTATGACTAATTTATTTTTGTTTTTAATTTTGGATTTTAGATAACCATTTTTTAGCACTTTATTACTTATTAAAATACCGAAGTACTTAACTCAGTTTGTAATGACCGATCTCAAACGGCTTATTTTGTGAGTTACTTAGGTTTACGTATAATCTTTATCCAGAGTTTCCATGGCAAAAAAATCTTTATATAGTAATAAATTTTTTCAATAAAATCTCCGTTAATTTACTCTTCAATCCCTCTTCAAAAGACCTTGGCTGTTTCATAACTTTTGACAGGTCTTTCAATGCTTATGTATCATGAAAGAGCCGAAATATATTCTTTATATAAATGGATAGTAAACCTACAATAATTTTAATTTAGAAGGAATCCAAGACATCAAGAGCTAATTGGATCAATAATGTATTTATCTGTGGCAACCAGAGCCGACATAGCTCATAGTGAAAGTTTGTTAAATCGATTCAGCAAGAATTCAAATGACGAGCACTGGCGTGCGGTGAGACGCGTACTTAGATATCTGAAAGGCATCGATAAATTATCATTGATTCATAATAACCCTGCTGAGAAAATCATCATATACGTTGACGCAGAATAAGGAAACTATCCAGCAGACACTTGATCAGATACGTGATATGCGTTTATTTTGCCTGGAGCCACTATAAGCTGGAAAACACAAAAGCAAAAGATCATTGCATTGTTAAAAACCGAAGCTAAATACAAGGCACTCTCTTAAGTGAGAAAAGAGCCGATGTACCTACGAGGTCTCTAACACGACTTTGGTATCCCTCAACTGCCAGATAGATTGCTATACTTTGAAATCAAGGTTCATTGTAGCTAGTAACGGTGACCAAGTTCCATACCGGAAGAAGCACGTAAGGATACAATTCAAAATAGTTCACGAGGCCATGAAGAATGGTGCGATAAGCATATTACACATTCCATCAGACGAAATGTTAGCTGACCTCTTGTCGAAATCATTGGCGCGTAGATAGCATGTCAAGGTTGTCAAATCTCATGGCCTATTCGAAATTGGCTAGACCATTTATGTATTTTTGTGTACCTGTTCATATCAACGGAGAGCGTTGGATGGTAAAACTCTCACGCATATATATATATATATATATATATATATATATATATATATATATATATATATATATATATATATATATATATATATATATATATATATATATATATATATATATATATATATATTTACATTATTGTAGACACAGCTAATTAACAATTCATCATCCATTCATTCATTTGTCTTTCGTTTGTCAACTGTCTTGTTGACCAACCCAATGCATAAAAGACGACACTTGGCAAAGCAGTTTATTTATCCTTATTTAAAGGCTTTCCAAGCAACTTCTTACGCGGTCGTTGGAGTCGCGAATGAGCTGTATTTTGTTACAATTGTTGGGATGATTTTCAATTAACGTAGTGTAGCTTCTTTAATGACGTAACGTGCTTAAAAACAGGGGCATTATTATAACGAATGCCGAACGAAAATCTATTTTTGGTTCTGACTCATGTCCGAAGTCCTTGCTGAACAGAGTCACCATTCCAACAGCCACCAAAGTAAGAAACTTTCGAGCTGCGAATCTGTTGATTATGATGTTGCGTCTCCAGACATTATATCATCAAGGAATCGATTCAATAAGTCACAGAAGTAACGCGATTTCTGGGGTTAACTGGACTCTTCCGAAAATTTATCGAGGGATACTCTGGGATTTCGAAACCGTTGACGATGCTATTAAAAATGAAAGATCAACCGGCATTTTCATGGAACAAAACTGCAGCATTAAAAGAGTTGAAAGCTCTACTATGTAATTAGCCCGCACTGGCGCTTTATGTTCCAAGGGCGGTTATGAGGTGCATACTGATGCCAGCTCCGCGGGCTTAGCCGGAATTTTAATGCAATCGAGTGAACATGGATAACAAAGGCCAGAGTTCTACTACAATCGATACTCCACCGTCAGCAAGCGAAAATACAGTAGTCATGAGTTAGAGGTCACCGCAGTTGTTGAGAGGTTGGAACGTTTCCGATTTTACCTATTGGGTAGACACTTTCGAGTAATTACCTACTGTGGTGCAATAGCTATGACGAAATTAACGAAACCGCGTAGTCCCAGAGTGACTCGCTGGTGGCTTAAGCTACAGGAATATGATTTCAAAACGTTGCATCGAGCCGGAATCCGGATGCAACACGTTGACGAGTTAAGCCATCAGCTAAATGAGCAAGCACACGAGGCGAACACAGTTGCAGAGAATATTTTGATTGCTGAAATTGACTAGGACGATTGGTTGGTTACATTGCAACGACAGGATCCAAAATTGAAGGAAATAGTCGAGGTGCTTTCGGGAAAACATATTTCGGAACAATCTTCACAGCGTAAACAAGATTATATGTTATCTTGAAAAATTGTCGACAAATGCGTGGCGTCGATAGAAATTTCAAGTTTGTTATACCGTCAGCTGTTCGTTAGAGGATGATGTAGGACACTTTGGATCCGAGAAAAGGATTCTTCGAATTAAAGAATTGTACTGGTTTTCTCGTGTCCGTTGATATGTGAAGTCATATATTGCGTCATGTCCAGAACGTTGCTACAAGTTAGCTGCGGGAAAAATTGAAGAGCGTTTGATTTGTGAGCAAATCGAACCAATTCCATTCAGAGTTCTTTATATCGATAATCTCGGACTATTTCCCAAGAATTGTCGATGCAATCTGCACGTTTTCAGAATATCAGATCCATTTAGCAAATTTACTATGGTCGGGGCGGTATGAATAACGAATACTAAACCTGCCATGACAATACTGAGTGGTATCACGTCCTACTTCGGCTTGTCTACTCGAATAATAACAGATAGAGATACCGCCTATAGGTCAAAAGATTTAGCAAACTTCTCTGAGCGATACGATATTCAACGCATTAAAGTACCAGTTCGGAAACCTCGAGCCAATGGACATTGAAAGAATAAATCAGTTCATACTTTCCTTTTGGTTCAACAACTGTTTGAAGTGAATGGGATGACCTTCTACCGATTTTGCAGTGGTCTCTCAATGCCCAAATAAATTTTAACGCCGAATCAGATTGTGTTCGATTTCCGTTTGCGTGACGTTACCGCCAATCGTAGCATTCTAGCAGCAAACCGTGATATGAATGACGTGCCACAAGTAACAATCACACAGAGCTGCTGACCAGACTGCAGCTCAGAGAGAGGGATGAAAACGACGATTCGACGTAAAACACAAGCAGCTGTACACATACAATGGAGGAGATCGCCTTGGAAAATATTTCGTCAGTTATCGATCAGCCTGAAATGCTGGAAACTGCCGATAAAATGAAACCCTGGTATAGTATGACAACAAAGAGGATGACAATGATGAAATCGAAACAATTCCAAATCAGGAAGTGCCGAGCTGGCAAGTTATTGAGGTGTCTGGCAATGCCGGATAAGAGTTAATGATGTCACGATTGCCGAGATAAAGGCAGTCGATCCTTGAGCGTGAATAGAGTCGGTATGAATAAAGAATATAATTAAGAAGTTGGTCAGCGTCTTAGTTGTCTTCACTTATCCCATTCTAACAGTACTAAGTGCAGAGTTTTTAAGCGTTAAGTCTTATTTATCTTCACTTATGCCATTTTAACAGTACTAACTGTAGGGTTTTTAAGCGAAGATATAGTATTGCGTCTATAACTTAATTCATGCGGGTTTTTTCAAATTTTGAACGTTTATTTAAGAAAAAAATTTGTACAATAGTATTATTTAAAGTATTGCTCATCTGAAGCTATGACCTTCTCCCATCTTTCTGGCATTTTGTGGATTCCATCCCAAAAGAATTGCGCCGACTTGGCAGCCAAGAATGAATCAAGCCAATTTTTGATATCCTGCTCTGATGTGAACCGTATTCCAGTGAGGGCGTTCTGCATCGATAGGAACAAATGGTTGTCAGAAGGGGCAAGGTCTGGGCTATAAGGCGAGTGGGGTAATACTTCCCATCCACTGTTTTCCAAATAGTTCTTAACCAGAAAAGCAACGTGGGGCCGAGCGTTGTCATGATGGAAAATTATTGCCTCGTGTCTGGTCACATATTCTGGGCGTTTTTCGGCTACTGCTCTCTTCAAATGGATTAATTGGGTTCGGTAGCGTGCTCCATTAATGGTTTCACCCGGTTTTAGTAGTCATAATACAGCACGTCTTTCTGATCCCACCAAATACAGAGCATTACCTCCGCGCCATGGATATTCGGCGTTGCCGTTGATTTGGCTGGTTGGCCGGATTTCACAAATGATTTTTTGCACTTGAGGTAGTCGTAATGAATCCATTTTTCATCACCAGTAACAATCCGATGGAAAAATGACTTCCTTTCGTTGCGTTCCAGCAGCATTTTGGACATGCAAAACCGTCTTTCGACGTCTCTCGGCTTGAGTTCATGTGGAGCCCAATTTCCTTGTTTTTGAATATATCTAGCTGCTTTTAAACGTTTTGAAATGGCTGCTTGAGTGACACCCAAAGATTCTGCGAGCTCTTCTTGTGTTTGGCAACAATCTTCATCGAGTAATGCTTCCAGTTCTTTATTTTCGAACTTTTTTGGCTGCACAGGACATTCATCGTCTTCCAAGCTAAAATCACCACTTTTAAATCGTGCAAACCACTTTTGGCGGGTCCGCTGAGCTAAAGCATGTTCACCATAATCTTCCACCAAAATACCATGACTTCCGGCAGCAGTTTCTTCATATTAAAGTAATGAAGAAGAATTCCCCGCAAAATCACTTTTTCAGGAACAAAGTTCGACATATTTGAGTGAAAAAAATTATTGTTGTTAACGCTTCAAATGAATGGCATGCACTGCAAAGACGCACAATGACAGTAGCTTTCCAACGCAGGTTCGGAATATTGGAACGATGTAATATTTTACAAGTTATGCCACCTCTTAATAAACCGCACGAATTAAGTTATAGACCCAATAAATGAAGTTTAATTAGCAACCTAAAGTGTACATTCTTCTTTGATGAATTCAGACTTAAGGTCGATTTTAAATTGGTACAATATTTTCAACCGAGAAAATAAGAGAATGTCGAAACAAACAGTTGCAATTGGTTCAATAAAAAAACTGGGGTTAACTGTAGTAAACGAGCACTCGTCTAAGCAAACTGCTCGAAAAACTTCATAGCACTTATCCGAAATTTTAATTGCAGATTTGAAAAATATTTAATTATTTCCATTCATAGCTATAAATCATAAAATATTTTTTTTTTTCTTATTTTTATTAAATCTAAATTTTGTATCATTTTTCTTCTTTATTAAATTTAAACTTTTCATTCTAATTATATTCTTTACGATATTTGTCTGTTTATTATTTATTAAAATTTATTAATTTTATTTACTTCTGCTAATTAGGGTTTTGTAAAATAATTTTACAAAACCCTACTAAAATCGCGTCCTGTCTGTCCGTCTGTCTGTCTGTCCGTCCGTCCGTCCGTCCGTCCGTGTGTCACAGCAGTTTTTCTCTGAAACTACTTAAGCTAGAAACATCAAATTTTGTATGTAGGTGTAAAGTGGTATTCTCTTCAAAGTTCAACTACAAAAATTTTTATAATGTATTTAAGGGGGGTCTCCCCATATAGAGGAGTGACCCCCCGAAAAAAAAAATTTCATTAAACGTAGCCGATATGGTTATCAAATGAAAGGTCTTGATGAGAACTTTTCAAAACAGGTCTTAGTTTGGCAAAGTTTGCTTCGAGGGGCGCACAGGGAGGGGAAATACACGAAAAATTTGTGTCCCCCCCCCCTCGCGCTTGGACACCTGTGATCCGAAAAATCTGAAAAAAAATCAGGAATGTAGGCCTTGGTGAGTACAATAACAACGAATACGTGAGAAGTCGCAATTCACTCAACTTTGTTAGTAATAGTATGATTTATCGATTTTATGTTTTCTTGAATAAAATCTTAACGGTACCTTTAAATTCTATGAAAGATTGAATCATATTTAGCGAAGTTATAGCGGTTTGAATTTTCCTGTATTACTATGGAACAATATGCGTTGCATTATTACTATGGCAACATATGGCTATGGAACACCGAGCGCTTTTTATCGACTCAGACACTACAGTTTTGCTGGGATTTGCATGAAAATTTCAGGAATGATAGGTGTCATGTAGATCTTTGAAAATCGGTTCAGCTAGTGGTATCAGTAATCGTCAAACAAGAAAATGGCTGTTTTAAATGCGAAGATTGAATAATTTTGAGTTATTTTTTCCAAACTTCAACGTTTAAGGTGCATGCTTTGAACACTTGATTCAATTTAATGAATGATTGAAAATGAGTACCTACAATTAATGCTCATAAGTGAAACAAGTCAAGGAGGCGGGAGAGAGCTCCTAGCAAAAGGGCTCTGTAACCATTCTAGGATTCGAACAAATTGTGTTTCCTCCCTCACGAATGGACATCTGAAATAATTATCAAGGGAGATATTCATGAGTATAACAATAACAAAAACCTCAGAAGTCGAAATTCGATCAACTTTATTAATAATAGTATGATCTTCGTATTTCATATTTTCTCCAATAAAATCGTCTTTGACATGTTTCTTGATTTGATTCGATCTGGTGACTGCATTTTGTAAATCGAATACAAAATCCTTCTGACATGAGCGTAGGTCTGTTTACCCAACTTGTTTTTAAATTCAAATCTGCAAATTAAAATTTCGGACATGAGAATACTGAAAAAATACAGCATCCACGGATTGTATTGCGAATGCAATTCAACGTGGCTGAGCTAGAAGTTTGGAATTTTACTGTTGCGACACCGAGAAGTGGACGACGGACAGAAAAGAGGAGGAGTCTGCTTTGAATCGCAACAGCGATCACGGGGGATTCGGTTTCTTATCAGGACAAGTAGCGGATATCTGCTTTCAAACTGCTCTCGGAGCCGATTTTTATGCGAGAAGTGTTTGAGCAGTTTCACGATAAACGACTCTTTTCGGCCGTCGAACGATTATCTGGGATGATATTAGTTTTCATACGAAATTTCGGAGTTATCATTTCTTCTTCGTCCGTAAATTTGGTGGAGCAATCGGATAAGAGTCATGTTTTTATCTGTGCCGTTCACTGTTCGAGGAGAAAAAGGTCGGTAAATGTGTGTCGCACCTTCGATGGCAACAAAATAAAAGTCGTGGATTCGTGTTTAACAAGTCCATTCAATTGTTAACAAATTAAGAAGTGCATGACAAATTGGCTTACGAATGAACCTGAGCATGCAGAATTGTTAGTAAAACAATACATCTTAATACGAGTGTGTTGAAATATTAACCATTCGTGTATTTTGAAGAAGAAATGTTTGAGTTTTACTTTTTAGCATGAACTCGATGTTAATAAATGTGAATCGAAATCAAAATATTATCTAGTGTTCGCAGTATCAAAACAGACCTGAAAACTGTTATCAACGGGAAATGTCAGTTTCCGTCTGTTCAAGGTCACTAGCAATATTCGGTGTCGCATAGGAAAACATTACATAACAATGCCTCTGGAAGTAGGCTCGGCAGTAGAATTGCTTTCAAGTGTTCGGTCAATAGGATTGGGTATTCAATACTACAAAAAACTGGCAATACAAGCACATGAGAGTTTTAGTCTGAGTCACGTCACCCATTTTCTAATTATTGTTACTATTCCTTTTAAGATAAAGTTATTCGCCCAATTGCGTGAGTTGTTTCTAAACTGTTCAGGTGAATTATAATAATAATTTAAAATTTAATCAAATAAGATAGTGCAAGTGAATTTTTTATATATAGTAAAACTACTACTACTAATAGTTAACAACTTTAGCATCACCACATCACCAGCGGGCGCTCGGCGAAGATGTAGGTCATTACTCGTTTGTTTTTTCTAAATTTTTTAAAATTGTATTAAATTTTATTATTTAAATTATTTTAAATTTTCTTTCCAATATTTAATTTTCATTAAAACATATTTAATTTATAAAAAAAATCAAAGAAAAACCACGCATAAAAACAAAAAATGAAGAAACATATAAAAGTCAGTTTGTAATAATCACGATTGTACAATAAGGTTCTATTATAAAGGATTGTTTTTGAAAAAAGGGGAAAAATGAATTAGTAGGGGAAAACTCGGTCTTTTCATTCATTTGAAACCTGACCGGGTATGGCACCCGCAACGATGGCCAGCCCCTCCGCTATAATGAGCTACCCATCGTGCTCACCCCCTTTTTATGCTTTGTAGGGGCTCTTGCCAGGGTAGAGTGATCCCATCACATAATATTATAACATAAATTGGCCACGTTTATATTTCTCATTTAAGGGAGAAACTCGTACTAATTATGTTTGTATGAGTTTTCCACGTAAATGGGAAATATATGGCTACGTCTACACGATCTTGATCCGGGTGGGCGAGGGCCCACTGCTTCCAGCTGGATGCCCCACTCTCATTTGGGGGACCATAACTATCGTCGGTATCAACAAATTCCGTTCAAGTCCGTCTGTTTTCTCCCGGCCCAGTTTGTTACTGGCTATAAGCAATTTCAACCCTTAGTAGGTTACCTCGATCGGCATTAGATACTTTCAATTCGTGGATGCGAAAGTTTTTTTTAGTAGGTCCTCGTGCTGGGGAAAAGAAACCGCCCCACGACACCGCAATGCTAGTCTGTCAGCGCATTCACGCGTCCTCAAACAAGGCCGATCTCGGTGGGTTCCGCCATCCTCTTTGGACGAGGCAGCAGACCATAGCTGCAGTCCCTCACGGACATATATCTACCCTCATTTCACTACATAGACTTATTGCACAGACGCGTCATTTGAAGAAAAACTATGTAAATGCTCCTGTTGGGAAAAGTGAACTTTTGTAGTAGGTAAAATAAAGGAAGAGAGGGAGACTTCTAATTAAGATTAAATGGTATTACCAGTGATTAAAGAATAATTTAGGACAAATAAATAAAAAGATTGGAGGATTGCTGAACTGATTCGTGATAAAATTTTTTATAAATTCATCGTGCTCACAAATGCAGCTGTAGGAGGTCAAATCATCTTCCAAATCACATCAATTTTAGGATAGATTTTCATTGCACCTTTCTTTCGTTGTCGAGCGCTCATCAGCAGAACTTTTCTTTAACTTTTTATATTTTGCGTTATATTCTGTTAAAATTTGAACAATTAGAACAAGCAAATTAACTTTTAGACTTGTGTCTTGCTTTTGTTATTGTGGTTGTGTTTCTTATGTTCAGTAAGAACATGTCGTTAATTATGTAAACTTTAATATTTCATTTCTCGGAATGATCCAAATCAATTCTTTCCCTCCTGATTGTGTCCGTTTATTCATGTGAGGCGGCCCAACACGAGCCGAGGGTATACCGGATACAGCGACGAACCCGGTTCAGATATCACTCTGCCAAATAATTATAAATCTGCGACTTCGGTGAATATCGCGGCTCGCAACAGTGGAAGGAGCGATTTGGATATATGATCAACAGGTCAAAATCAATAAATCTGCTGACAAGCATGCCTTTTTGAAACTGGTAGCCCGGTAAGGGCAGTTGACTTCTTTCAAAGGACACTTGGAACATCACACAGAAAGGAAACATATCTTAAAAGGTTAACTAATTTGTGCTATATTGAACACGCATCTGGTTAATAACTAAGCTTAGCAATAGTAATATTCTTTGATGCTAGTAATGATCTTGACTAAACAGAAATTACTGCATAGAATATTATCTGCAAATGTTGTCACGCTTTTAATTTATGTCTTATGTTAATATTTCCATCCATCACCGGCCACTACTAAGGTGTTCCAATTGTTCTATACAAAAATGAATGTACTTTAGTTTCTACATAATTTACTCACTTTATCTTTTAAATTCCAGGATCTCCAAAACTAACTCACGATAATCATTAACACTTCACTGCGCGCTAATTAACTAAATAGCAACAAAATATTGTGGAAGTTACTGCAAAACTATTATCATCATCTACTATGTATAATCAATTTCCTTGTCCGGATTTCACAGCATCCTGATAGCAACAGACCCATAGTCGTACTACACCATATAAACACAATACTTGAACTATGCCACAGGCATTACTAAAACATTCTATTTTTCTATTCCTACAAATGTCATAGCAACAGATATTCACTTTTAAATAACGTCTAGGCAAAAAGGAGCCTAAATAACTCGTCTGACGCTCGCTACGAAACTTATACACGCTAACCTACTAGTAAACTTAGTCAATTCTGCATAGCTAGTACGTAAGCAAGGAAGGATCTCGGCATAGTTGTTAAGTTGATTTATTCAGTCACCCCCTGAAGGCGTTCAAAGTTTTCTAGCCAAGTCTCATCCTTATATTCGACTCGTACTAGAAACCCACAACAACTACACGTTTTGCCACACAAATCGAGGATGTTGGGTAAGGAGTTATATAAACAGGCGAGCGAGAAAAAATTAGAAAAGTTCTCGAGGTTAATAAAAGGATGAGGTCGGCAAAGTCGAAAGTTAATCGAGTTCAAAACGTTCGCGTACGTGGAAATTAAATGGAATTTCTATTCCAGTTAAAGCTCATCTGATCTGAATGTGAATGCAGACTACCAGTGAAGCCAAAAGAATGATGCGATGATGATAGGCTTGTGATGAGAAAGGAAGTGGAAGTAGGTCAACGCCAAGCAAACTCATTTTCGTGAAGATTGAAATGATAAAAGTAGGTCAGAATGGAATGATTTTTTTTAAGGGAATAAGGTTTCACTAGAGAAAAGAAATGCGTGGAAAGCTGCGATAAAATTAATTGCATGCCAGGATCAATAAACTTGTTGATAATCATTTTAACTTAATTATAAGGTTAATTTTTCAAGAGAAATTTACCTATTGCAGAGAGTCCTTTATACATATATATAGAGGGTTTTCCAATAAGAGGTGTTATTTTGAATAGTCCGCTATTTCGGTAGATGTCACTTTTGAAGCTGTCATTTTTTTGACATTTGACAAGTAGAGAATACGATATTAATAAAAATGGAACGATATATGCTTCAACAACGCATTGAAATTATTAAAATTCACTTTAAAAATGGTGGAAATTACGCTGAGACGGTTCGTAAAACTCGAACATTTTTGGGTCGTCGTGAAGCACCTTCTCGGACCGCAATACAGAAATTGGTGGAAAAATTCGAGCTGTTGGGACAACTTAGTGATGTGAAGAATAAAACCCGTGCACGTCACTCCAGAACAGCCGAGAATATTGCTGCTGTAGCCGTAAGTATTGAAGGAAACCCCCCCCCCCCCCAATGGACAAACCATTTCTTTGGAATTAGGATTCTACAAACGTCATTACACCGTATTTTGCATAAAGATTTCGATCTAAAGGCTTATAAAGTTCACTAAACACAAGAACTCAAGCCGGTCGATCATCAACGACGTTGTGTCTTTGCTGATTGGGTCCTTGAAACGCATGAAAATGATCCGGAATTCCATCGAAAAATCATCTTGAATGATGAGTCCAATTTCCACCTCGGTGGCTTCGTCAACAAGCAAAATTGTCGCATTTGGGGCTCGGAAAACCCAAGAATTATTGTTAAAAAGCCTCTCTATCTACAACGTGTGACTGTTTGGTGCGATTTATGGTTCGGCGGAGTCATTGGACCTTACTTTTTCGAAAATGAGGCTGGAAAAACACTTACGTTGAATGGATTGCGCTATCGAGCAACTATTAATGATTTTTTTATGGTCGGAATAGGATGGTATTGATCTGAACAACGTTTACTTTCAACAAGACGGCGCTACGTGCCACACAAGCAACGAAACCATTGATCTTTTACGGGAAAAGTTTCATCACAATTGGCCACCGAGATCTTGTGATTTAACGCCTTGCGACTTCTTTCATTTTGGCCACGTGAAGATAAGGTCTACACCAACAACCCAGCGTCAATTCAAGACCTCAAAGATGGAATTCGCGAGGCATTCGAGGGGAGAAAAGGCAGCCACTTTGCGATTTGATTATGGAAAATTTCATGAAAAGGATATGATCCTGCAAGCGTGGTCGTGTTTGTCATTTGCCTGATGTTATTTTTTACATTTAACGACATACCTTCTTCTTTATAATAAAATAAACATCCGATCATTCATATTAAAAAATGGCATTTTTCTTTTATATGTATATATATATATATATATATATATATATATATATATATATATATATATATTTATGTATATATATATATATATATATGTATATATGTATATATATATATATATATATATATATATATATATATATATATATATATATATATATATATATATATATATATATATATATATAGTAGACTCTTACCCGAGAGGTACCGAGTTCAAATCTCAGGCTTTTTCATCAATAAAAATGTCTGTCTACCTAGCTAGAGTAGACTGTCCATAGGAAGATGGTAGTACAGATAGAGTTCCTCCCCACTCTCCAAAAACCCCTGTCACTCACATCACACACCTATTTCAGCCCTACCCCCGACCAACCCGCAAAAGAGACAGCGTGGTAAGGTATCTTCTCACTCCCCAACATGATAGTACACAAAAATAAACAGCCCACATTCTCTGTAGGCCGGAGTGGGCCTGGGATAGGGAGCTCCCAGGAACCATCCATGAAGGAAGAGGGTGTCAAGAATCCGTGGAGGTTAAACCGCTACGAGAAACACCTAACTTCCATAAACATAGCAACTTAC
Source organism: Odontomyia ornata (assembly GCA_963969285.1). Classification (NCBI taxonomy): domain Eukaryota; kingdom Metazoa; phylum Arthropoda; class Insecta; order Diptera; family Stratiomyidae; genus Odontomyia; species Odontomyia ornata. The sequence continues at coordinate 89,628,254 of OZ017738.1, read as the reverse complement.
AATTGCCAGACGCTATCAAATCAAGCAAGATTGATCAAGCTAAAGGAAGAAGCAGCAGAAATCAACTGGGATATCATCGGATTGAGCGAAACCAGAAGAAAGGTTGAAAGTCTAGTAATACTGAATTCGGGCAACTTCCTACCACCAGGGCACACGATCAGGTAGAACGAGCGGAGTTGGATCCCTAATAAACAATAAGTGGCGGAACAAAATAGTCACTGTAACAAGCGTGTCACATCGAGTAGCCAGCCTGAAACTTAGACTCTCACAGAGATACACCATTCAAATTATTCAAATTTACGCACCTTCAACTAGCTACACCGACGAAGAAATTGAGGAATTCTACGCCGACGTCAACTAAGCTTGAAACAATAACACCAGCCACTTCAACTATCTAATGGGTGACTTCAACGCCATAATAGGGGAAAGGAAAGGCCAAGAAGTGTTGGTGGGGAATTTGGACTAGGACAAAGAAATGAAAGAGGAGAACAACTGGCACAGTTCGCCAACCCCTACTGTTATTCATAACAAATACCTTCTTCAAGAAGAACAAAAACAGGAAATGGACATGACAAGCACCTAATGGGGTGACAAAGAGGGAAATTGATTTGATACTTACCAAACAACAAAGAACGGTCAAAGACGTTTCTGTAATTAACAAACTTAAGACGGGAAGCGATCATCGCCTGATCAGAGCAAGAATCACCCTTGACTTGAAAGCAGAAAGACGCAAACTGGTCAGAAAGCCAATAAAACCCGGCTTTAACACTGAAAACATCAAGTTTAATACAGAGAGTTACCAACTCTTAATAAACAAAAAATAAATGCACGAAATTGGGAGGTAAGCCACCTAACCGAAGCCATTCTGAAAATTGCCGAAATAGTAGGCGGAGCACAAGTAGACGATAGGCACCACAAACTATCAAATGAGACTAAGGTGCTGCTCAGGAAGCGCAGGAAAATGAAAGCATCCTCAAACATAGAAAGAATTGAATATTGGTGGAAGATGCCATTACAAATAAGAAGGCGTAAAGAGCACTTCTCATTGGCAAAAACAGGTGATAGCCCTAAATCGTGACAGCACCCAACTAACAGATCGACTGGAAATAATTAAGGCAACCGCTAACTTCTACCGAGCTCTGTATAAGGCTCCAGATAACTCGACTCCTAACTTAATAGCAACAACCGCTTTCTCTGCAACCAAAGATAATGCCCCAAATATCCAAGTGGCAGAGGTCGAGATGGCTATCAACTTCATGAAAAATGACAAAACGGTGGGTAATAACGGTATAACGGCTGAACTGCTCAAGTACGCAGGTAGAGAAACCTGGAAACCACTGGCAGAAATCTACACTGATTGCATTAACACCAGATGCATACTTGATCAATGGAATAATGCTAATATAATACTGATCCACAAGAAAGGCAGCAAAGAAGACATCAGGAACTACATATCAATAAGTCTACTATCGGGCTTCTACAAAGTATTCACGAAGCTCATTAGCAACCGAATACAAACAGCCCTAGAAGCCGAACAGCCACGGGAACAGGCTGGTTTCAGAAGTGGATACAGCATTATAGATTATATCCATGCCCTACGGGAAGACTTGAGTAGATATAAACAGTATGAGCAACACTGGCCTTCATAGACTTTGAGAAAGCCTTTGATTCAATCGTTCCTGATGCTATAATAAATGCATTAATAACACAAGGCATAGACAAACCATACGTAGAAGTTCTAGCTAACATCTACCGCAATACCAGAGCAAAGGTCAAAGTATTAGAAGACACTCCAGAGTTTCCCACACAACAAGGGGTAAGACAGAGAGACATAATATCGCCAAGGCTCTTCAACGCCACGTTACAGGGTATCTTCCGAACCCTACACTGGCAAAATAAAGGATTGAACATCGGGAGTGAACACAACAATCACTTGTGATTCGCAGATGACATAGTCCTTATAGCCAACAGCCAAGATGAATTACAAGAACAGCTGAATGAACTCAACTCGACTAGCGGAAAAGTAGGCTTGAAAATGAACTTAAGCAAAACCAAGATCATATTTAACGACTCCATAAGCATTCAAGGGTATACAAAAGGAAACAATACTACACTGGAAATAGTCGAAGAATATGTACACCCTGGTCGGCTAATATACAAATCCGGCTCACTACTACCAGAAATCAGTCGACGAAAAAAGATGGCATGGAGTGCTTTCAGGAAGAACTCGATTATATTCAAGTCTAAAATTAAGTTGAACTTGAAAAAAACCTTCAACTAATATATTCTACCAGTCCTGCTATACGGTAGTGAAACATGGGCGCTATCAACAGGGATAACGAAGAAACTCCAGGCCGCCCAAGGGGCCATGGAATGGTGCATGCTGGGCGTTACAAGAAGGGATCGCAAGAGACTATTGTGGATACGAGGAAGGACCAAAGTAACAGGCGTGATACATAGAGCGCAGTCCTTGAAATGGCGATGGGCCGGTCACTTGGCTAGAATGACGGACGGACGGTGGACCAAAGAATAACGCAGTGGTACTCAAGAGGAATCAAAGGACCAAGAAGGCGCCCAAGCATTCGATGGGATTATGATATAAAGAAAATAGCTGGTACATCCTGGATGAGAATAGCTGAAAACAGGAAGACATGGAAAACAATGAGGAGTCAATACGTATGAGAAGCTGCACCATAACTTAGAATTATGGTTGAACAAGCTGAATATGATATATATATATCATATATATATATATATATATATATATATATATATATATATATATATATATATATATATATATATATATATATATATATATATATATATATATACATATATATATATATATATATATATATATATATATATATGTATATATATATATATATATATATATATATATATATATGTATATATATTTATATATATATATATATATATATATATATATATATATATATATATATATATATATACATTTATATATATATATATATATATATATATATATATATATATATATATAAAACATATATGCATATATAATGCTTATATAATGCTGGATTGTGTTTTTGCACGGGAGTTCGTACTGCGCACTAAAAGACAATCGAAAAAAAGCCGTGTGTGTGTTATGCTTTTGTAAAAAAAAATTTCTACAGTATCCTATTAAGGCGTTTAAGGGAGATCTCCCCATAAATGGATGTGAACCCTTAAAAAAATTTTCGAGAAGGGTATCAAATGAAAGTTCTTGATGAGATCTTTTAATATCCGTTATTAAAATTAAATATCTATGACGGGGTAGGCAGGGGAAGCGAAAGAACATGAAAAAATGCTGTTCCCCTTCCCTCTTGATTGGATACTGTGGACCAAAAACTCTGAAAAAAAATATGGAGGTAGTTCTCTATAAGTATAACAAGGGCAAATACCTGAGAAGTTGAAATTCGCTAAACTTTGTTGGTAATAGTATGATTTGTCAATTTTACAATTCTTGTATAAATTCATAGAAGTATCCTTAAATTCATATATATTACCACTGATAAGACTAATACACTATGAAAATTTCAGAAGAACCGGATAATATTTAACGATGTTATGGTGGTTTATATTTTCGGTGTTACAACAATAAAAATACGTGGCTATTGAGCAATATGTGCTTCTAATCGATTCAGACACTACGGGCTTGTTAGGATTTGCATGAAAATTTCAGAAAGGATGTTTATCATGCACACCAGTTTCATCTGTCAACTGCAAGTCGTGCGCTTTTAGCTGTCTTCCTTATTAAATTCATAGTAATTTCCTCCCCAAAGTGGCTTGATTGTGATACCTTTCCCACATCTTAGATATAACCCTCTTTTGCTGTTAGTACAATTTTACTGATGGTAGTATACTGCAGAAGTGCCCGTGCTGAATTTATTCTAATTTAAAATAATCTGCTGTGATTTTGTTAATTTCCGAATCGGAAAAATGCCCACCTGTACTGCTTTTGCTTGCATGGATAAAACCGGTAGAACACCTTTCATCGTTTGTTCGGGTTTTGGCGGGCTTTCTTACCGTGATTACAGTTCAAATTTTTCTGAATTTATTGGTAATACAGTAAACAAGGCCGATTTTGAGCTCTATTGGTTGTACGAAAAATATCGAGGCATTCAAAAGCATAATATATTACGAATTTGACGAAGGCAATTGACATCATTCATCATTGAACGAAGCTTTGTTTCGATTACTGAGTAAGTTTATAATGGCCAAGAAGGAAATTTTCATTCTTCTGGATCCCTTAAATATTGCTAGTAGTTTTGTGTTGGCTACTATGAAGAAACCTAGACCCCCAGTCAAAACTAGGAGCATGAAATACTCGAAAACTGTGCATCTTCCTCCTGCTGAACTAAATCAGGAGCTTAGCCCTTAAGGTGAAAGCACTAGTCCCGCTGCTCCAATTACTTCATCTGAGCAGACAGCGACTTTGTATACTTTTAATGCGATTACAGGACTGCAGTGTCGGAAGGCCGAACAGGATACACGCTCCTAATGCTAGCTCTTCCTCGTATGCTTTTAATGTGAGTACAGGATTGCAGTTTCAGAAGGCTGTAAAGTTCGTATGCTAGTTCTTCATCGATTGCTGACCCATCTCCTTCAAAAGGTCATTTGAACTTTGGTTGTATATCTCTATCTCTTTCTCATAGTCATCTTTATCGTGTTGTTGCTCCACCTAGTCAAATTTTCATCTCTAAACTGGCATATGAGACTTTAGTGGATGATATATTAGATTATATAGAAACAAAACTTATCGCAACTCTGCCGTAGACGGTCTTAAGCCCGTTTGAGAATTGAAAAGGGAATCCCCTTGTTTCCCCAATCCATAGCTTCCATGGTTTTTTCATCTCAAACTCCCAATTAAATGGTAGCAAATGTTCTCGGGGTTGTACGTTGGGTTTACTGGTTCGCCAATAATGGGACATCAAATACCGAGATATGCTAATAACTGTGAAGACATCTACAGCTCTGCACCTAAATTTTGCTTAAACCTCCTTTGTGGCGACGTAAAAGCATGAAAGCGACTCTTCCACGCCTGATAATGGAATCGAAGTAATAACCATGCCCATGGAATTGAGGTTGAGAGACGGGCTAACTCCCCGTCCCTGGAAAACTGTTTCAAAACCTGCAGACGGGCCTTGGAATGGATTGGACTCACGGCAACGACCTTGCAATCTGGAATGTCATACCACTCAATTACCTGCTGTTAAGGACTTTTTACAACAGGCCAGTCAATATACAACAGGCCAGAAAACGAACTGGACTGGTAATGTTATTTAAGAAATGAGATCTCACACAATATTCAAAATTGGAAAGCCCACTGAAGGCCTACAGAGTTGCCTTCATTGTGGATAGGGAGTTCAAATCGCATGTTATTGACTCCAAGGCAATAAACGGAAGCAAATTCTTCAAAATGAGGCTGATCAATGTACACGCCCCGACCGAAGAAATGGACGAAGAAACAAGGGAAACGTTCTACAATCACCTGGTAGGACGAGTCGATTAATTGCCGACAAACGACACAAAAATAATTCTGCCTGATCTTAATGCTTAGGTTGGCAATGAGCTATCTCATCGAGGATATAGTCTCCAGGATGAAACAAATGACAACGGCCAGCGCCTGATTGACTTTGCATGAAGCAGAAATCTAGTCATACGTTCGACTTGCTTCCCACATCGAAGCATTCATAAAATGACCCGGGTATCACCGGATGGCAACACACAAAACCAGATCGATCATGTTCTGATCCAACAACGTTGTGCCTCGAGCATACTTGACGTCCGAACATACTGAGGAGCCAATTGTAACTCGGATCATTACTTGATCAAATTAACCTATCGATGTCGTATGTCAAAGGCATATTCAGCGAAGACCAGCCCGCTACAAAAATTTTACATTGAGAGGCTCCAAACGGCGTCTGTGGCCGAAAATTTCACGGAGACCCTCGACAACCAGCTCGCCCCCATCTTATCAAACGCATCGTTAAAGACGAGCAAAGAGCTCTGGATGGAAGTGAAAGCAGCTATCAGGACCGTGGCAGAACAGACAATCGGACATCAAGCCCGGCGCAAGAGGAATGAGTGCCAGAATGCGTTAGATGAAAAGAATCAGGCGTACAAAAAATACGTGGGTAGGAAAACCAGGACGAAGAGAGAACACTATGAAAATCTCAGAAGAGTAGCGAATAAGATAATTAGGATTAAGAAAAGAAAATACTATGACGACCAATTGAGAAGTACAGATGTCAGTTTAGCGAGCAATAACACAAGACAAGCATACAAAGTAGTGAAAAGCCTGAAACGTGGTTATCAGCCCGAAACCACGTTCTGTCGTGATGACAGTGGCAATATCATCGCTGATGATATCAAGATTAAGGGAAAATGGGCATCATATTTTGAGAACCTCCTCAATCCTATGCACAGCTCCAAAACATCGGAGCCTATATATGTCTGCGGAGAGCTTCTATTGGCCCCACCAACTCTGGATGAAGTTTGTTCAATCATCAAAGCCCAAAAGAATAATAAAACGCCGGGCATCAACGAGATTTCAGTGGAGCTCTTCAAATATAGTGGCAGCAGTGTTCATAAAGCTACAAAGTCATCCAGCACATTTGGCAACAAGAACATATGCCAAAAGAGTGGAGCCAATCAATTATAGTCCCTATCCACAAAAAAGGTGACCAGCTACAGTGCGAAAATTATAGAGGCATATCACTACTTTGTGCGGCGTACAAAATATTTTCAAAAATCTTAGAAAATAAAATCGGATCATACACCAGCAATATTATTGAGGAGTATCAAGGTGGTTTTAGAGCAAGTTGATTGATGATTGACCGATTGCTCACAGTCAAGCAGGTACTTGCAAAGTGCTGGGAGTTCAACATAGACGTACACCAAATTTTCGTTGACTTGAAGCCAGCATACAACAGTATTGATTGTAACGTACTGTTCCAAATAATGCTTTGGCATCCCAGCCAAATGAGTCTGTCTTACCAAAATGAAAATGACGTTGATGGCCTCCCAAGCCCGCATCAATAACCAACGAATATCAGACTAAAGCAGGAAGATGGGCTGGCCTCATTGCTGTTCAATTAGGCTCTGGAGTGCGTCATAAAGAAGCTACCTGTCGATACGCGAGGAACATTACTATACAAGTTGAGCCAAGTTATAGCCTATGCAGACGACATCAACATTTTGTCACGGTCATTAACAACTGCCAAAGAACTTTTTCTGAAACTCGACAGCGAAGCAGAACTAGTAGGGCTACAAATCAATGAAAATAAAACAAAGCTCATGACGCAGTCGAGGAGAAATACCCCAAATACACAAAATATCACACTTGGCTAATGCAGTATCGAAAATGTTAGCGAATTTGTGTATATAGGCGCCAAAATAACGAATACGACCAATGAATGAACTCTTCGATCTGTTGATGGTCAACTGGAACCGGACCAGCAACTGCAACTGGAACTGGATCAGGAACAACAGACTCAAGGTTCGCATCATTCTGCTTTCCTTTCTAGCACGGAGCATTTCTACCGTACACAAGAGCCTGTGTGTCGTCCTACGCTTCTGCCAACTCGCAAGCCTATTCGCGTTTTTTCTCCATCACTCCAAATATTTGTGTCGCGACTGGCGTATGATACTTCAGAGCAGGAATGAAAGGACTTCGTTTTGAGTGGGCTGGATAGCCGACCAAATACATTTTCCTGCAAAAAACTAACGCAACCAAACTTGACCAATCGTGTGGTTGCATCGTTCAAATTAACTTTGCCAGCAAACTGTGATGCAGTACAAAACAGCAATTTCTGGCCCACAGGCGTCTTAGTTAAGCCTTTTGCTTCGAACTCCAAAAGAAATTTTCGAACGTTCAAACCAAAACTTCAACAACATTAGCTCCTAGTCATTCTTCTTTTGATCAGCCTAACTTGATCACTAAGCAGAATTCATTTTTCATTTATTACCAAAATGTACGTGGTCTAAGATCTAAGCTGAAGGATCTCTCTTTATCATGCTTTCTCTCCTGTGATAAAATAATCTGCCTCACAGAAACGTGGCTAACTGACAGTTTTCATGACGCCGAGATTTTTTCCAACCATTTTTTAATAAGGCAAGATCGCGATCGACAATTATCAAATAAGAGGGATGGTGGCGGTGTTTTTATTGCCTACCATAATTCCCTATCTGGCATTCCTCTCTCTGATCTTCACTTTTCTCCTCCTGTTGAATGCGTTGTCGCTAAGATATCTTTTTCACCTGCTCGTCCTCTCCTCGTGGCTTGTGTATATATTCCTTGTAGTTCTCCATCTTCCGTCTACGACACTTTCTTTTCTGAATTTTCCTCATATTATTTGACTCGTTTTTGTAGCTACCCTATTATACTGTGTGATGACTTTAATCTTTCCTCTCTGTCCTGGGTTGGAAATCATGTTTCAAGTCCCTCACAGGTCTCGCTCTTAATTTCTTCTTTTATGTCTTTATGTTCTTTCTCTCAATTTAATAATTTATCCAATATTAATGATCGCTTCCTGGATTTAGTCCTTAGCAACCTAGATTCTTCCTCTCTGAAGCATTCTCCTGTTCTTTTTCCGTATGTCCCCCTCGATCCTCATCACCCTCCGCTTCGGTATGAAGTGTCACTTGATCGAATCAATCCAAAGCGTATATCGAAAAAATGCACTTTAACTTCTACAAGGCAAATTACTCCCTAATTTCTAATTCTTTATCCGCTGTTAATTGGAATACCTTCTTTCATGGTCTTGATTCAAATGACGCTTGTGAGAAATTTTATGACTTCCTCAACTCTGTCATATCAGCAGCAACTCCCTTTACCTGTACTCGTAACTCCCATGGTGCACCCTGGTTGAATCACAATGTAATTTGCGCCCTGAAAGAAAAGGATCGGGCTCGTCGTATCTTTCTACGTACCAGGTCTTCTGAGGATCGTGTAAACTATACTCAGTTTAGATCTGCTGCAAAAAGGGAAGTAAACTTGGCAAAAGCTTCTTACTTCAGGAGTATCGAGTCTTCGTTTAACTCTAACCAATCCAAGTCATTTTGGAAGTACATCCGTTCTCTTAAATCGACGACGAAAAATCCCTCCTCATTAACCTTAAATGGGCAGCTCGCGTCATCTCCTCAGGAAATGTGCGAACTTTTCTGTAATTATTTTTCTTCACTTTTCAATCTCTCTACCACGCCTACGCAAAGTTCACCCTTCCCTGCTAATCATCAACCCACTATTTCCTCTATCACTTGTTCTTCTGTAGAAATTGAAAATCTTATCAATACTCTTGATGTTTCTGTTGGTGCTGGTTCTGATGGCATTCCTAATTCCTTCGTTAAATCTTTATCATCCACTATATCGGTTCCTTTAGCTTTTCTTTTCAATTTAAGCTTATCTACTGGCCTATTCCCTTCTAACTGGAAAAGAGCTTTCCTCCTCCCTATTTTTAAGAAAGGTGACGCCTCTCTGGTTTCAAATTATCGCCCCATCTCTTTATTGTGTTGTTTTTCCAAATAACTGGAACGTATTGTGTCCAAACTGCTTGCGGCTGTGGAGGATAAGCTGATTCCTGAACAGCATGGTTTCATCAAAGGTCGTTCTACTATGACCAACTTTATGGGATTTACTACGGTTGTTGCTGGAGCCTTTGAGAATCGATTTCAGGTAGAAACCCTGTATCTTGATTTTTCTAAGGACTTTGATTCGGTCAATCACCATATTTTGCTCCAAAAAATTCATGCACTTAGTGTCGTTGGCAATTTGTTCAAGTCGCTCTCCTCCAACCTTTCGAATCGAATATGTCATGTTACTTTCAATGGTTTTATCTCTTCTCCTTTTGTCCCGTCTAGCGGCGTTCCCCAAGGGTCCATTCTCGGTCCGCTTTTATTTGTCATCTTTATCAATGATCTGCCTTCAGTCATTAACACTTCCTGCCTTCTTTATGCAGACGATGTGAAATTATTCAAGGTTGTATCCTCTCAAAATGACCTTGACATACTGCAAGCTGATTTAAATTCCTTGGACCTTTGGTGTGAATCTAATCAGCTTCCTCTTAACGTTTCTAAATGTATACATGTATCCTTTTTCTCCAAACCTTATCCGTGGTCATTTCTTCATAAAAAATAAACGTCTTAGCACCGTGACTCATATCAAAGATCTTGGAGTCACCTTTGACTCCAAATTAAAATTCGATCTTCACGTCTATGATATTGTTTTCAGAGCATCACGTGTATCTGGATTTATTTTACGTCACTCCATCATATTTTCTGATCCCTTTTGTTGTATTAAGTTTTTTGTAAGTTTAGTTTGTTCTATCCTTGAATACTGCTCCCCAGTCTGGTCCCCTCATTTCGTTTACCTTAAATCCTCGATCGAAACTGTTCAGCGTAAGTTTACGAGAATTTTACTGTTAAAATTTCGTATTCCTTACTGTTATTATCATGTTCGTTTGTCTATCCTTGGTATTCCTTCTTTAGAACACCACCATATTTATCGGGATGAGTGTTTCTTTTATCGTCTCTCTCTTGGTTACCTTAACACAAAGTTGGTAGCTGAACTCCCGGTAAGAAACGCTGTCCGTCTTACCAGAAGTTCCAAAATCTTTGATGTTCCGTTTGCCAGGAGCGTGACTTATTTTCACTCTCCTCTACTAAGGATTACGCGTAAACACGATTATCTTCAGCTTGGATCTTTCTCCACTTCTTATCTCCATTTTAAAAATAGAGTAACTTCTGCGCTCGCTAAGCTTTGAATTTTTTCTTATATTTTTTCTAAGTCTCTCTATCTTTTACTATTATTACTATTTTTGTAATTGGATTATATCTGTAAAAATAGCAATGAATAAATAAAGAGACGAAATGCGCCGAAGAATACAGCTCGCAAATAAAATATTTTATTCAGTATTGACGATCTTGAAGCCCAGCTACATACACAGCGGAACAAAGCTCCAAGTCTACAAATCTGTGATAAGACCTGTGTTTTGCTATGGGTGTGAAACATGGACCCTAACCCAAGCATCCGCAAATATATTGAACCCCTTTGAGCGACGGGCTCTGAGGCGAATAATCGGAGCAAAGCTTGACGGGGACCAATGGCGAATTTGATACAACCATGAGCTGTATGAAACTTTTGACGAACCGGAGTTCTCAAGTATTGTAAGGCTGCGGAAGCTGCAATGGGCTGGACACGTAAATCGTTTGGACGAACAACAGATACCCAAGAAGGTATTCGTTGGAAGAACTGAAGGCTGGCGGCCAGTGGGGAAACCGAGGAAACGCTGGTCTGACTCGGTCGACGAAGGAAGGCAGGAAGCGAAGACCTGAAGGGGGCTGTAGTGCAACGAAGAAGAGAAGTTAAGTCGCTTCTTGAAATTCTCGATCGGCTCTTTGCTTGCTTGGAAGATAAATCCAGAGCGAGAATTTTCATTAATGCTGTCGTACAGTTTTTCGAACTTTCCTCTGATCAAAGCTGAACTTAAGGGCATTTTCTTTTGAGACATGTCTTCCATCCATATTCCTAGAGCTTGTTCAGTCTGTTAAAGCACTTTATTTCTGATTTGTGAAACCTTTTTCGATGACACTACTGAAGCACCCACACTGTCCTTGATTGAATTCTCTTTTGCCTTGATCGAATGAAATGTGGATTCAGTTATTTTGAACAAGCGGCCAACTGAGGCAAAACTTTCTCCCGCACGTAACTTGTTTAAAATATGCAATTTCCACGAGAGATTAAAACAAACTGAAAAGATGGAAAAATGAATTTTAAAATTTGGGTCCAATCCATGCGATCCCGAAATTAAATTTTTTACACAAGTTTTTTGTTTCTTTCTCAGTTGTTATATCGTGAGGGTGTAAATACTAAAACACTTTATTTAAATTCAAATTATTAACTTATTATTTATTGAACTAGAAGTCAGATGGTTATGTGCGAGCTATGACACGCGGATGTTCACAAGAGGATGTACACTGAATCACATATGCATGAATGACAGCTAAGCTTTTCAAGTACTGCCAACTATCAGATGTAATAAAAATTTGTAATAGAATATAAAAGTGAGCAATTTAAAAGTAACGATATTCAAATAATTAATATGTTCATTATGAATACAACATTTTCTCCCTCCTTTAGAGAAATTTTGATCTTCAAGTTGGTTTGTAGAAGCTTGGTGGATGACGTTGTCGCATCGATCTTCGTAGAACTGTATTTGGCTGGTTATTTTCGATACCTGGCGGTTCACCGGCTGGCGGCAATTGTACTGGAGCTTCTTGACCTTGTTTTACCTTTGGTGCTGGTTGATCAACAAAATCTGCCGCTACTGGTTGCTCGTGATTTTCATAGAGATGAAACTGTCTGTTTGATTCTGCCAGTTTTTTGTTAACTTCTTTGGACTCCAGTTTGTTTTTTTGTTGTTGATCAAGTGGTCGAAAGCTTCGCATTTGATCAATATGTCGTTTGAAGGTTTTTCCATCGCGACTGATGTGATAGTGTAGGTCACCAATTTTCGCAGAAACAACTCCGTAGATCCATTTGTCCATTCTGAAGTTATTAGACATGAAGTAGACCATCTGCCCGGGCTGGAATTCTCGAAAATTTGAGTTAAATTTAGATTGTTGCTTCTCAGTCATTTGTGTGTGAATGTTTTCAGGGCGTAGCAGATCTAAGCGGGTCCGAATGTTTCTACCAAGAAGCAGCTGTGCAGGAGATTGTCCAGTTGTAGAATGAGTGGCTCTTCTATACTGCTTCAAGAATTTATTTAGATCTTGTTGTAGAGTAGCTTTCGTGGTTTGCATTTTGTAAAGAGAATCCTTAACTGTACCAACATATCTTTCAGCCTGGCCGTTTGTAGAAGGATGGTATGGAGCAGTTAGCTTGTGATATTTAACTCCGTTCATCTTGAGGAATGTAATAAATTCATCAGAAACGAATTGACGGCCATTGTCGGTTACTCCAGTAACAGGAGAGCCATACGCAGCAAAAAGCTCATCCATAATTGAAATAGTTGCAGTGCTGGTAGTTGAATTTGTCGCTTTTACTTCTACCCATTTACTGTAGGCGTCAACCACGATAAGTAGCATTGTACCAGCAACAGGTCCTGCGTAATCGATATGGATACGTTGCCATGGACCCTTTGGATACTCCCAATGGTGCTCACGAAATTTTGCTGGAGCATGTGCAAATTTAGCACACGCAGTACACGCTTTTGCGATCCGTTCTATATCAGCGTCCAGACCTGGCCAATAAACATATGATCGAGCTAAACCTTTCATTTTGGTTATTCCAATGTGTGCTGCATGCAGATCTTGTAGTATAGGTTGACGTAATTAAGTAGGAATTACAACTCGATGCTCAAACAGGAGGCATCCGGATGAAAATGAATAATTACTTTCTGGAGCTTTGAGTTCACTTCGAGTCAAGTCTTGTCCATCTAGTAGCATTCGTACTATTTTTCCAAGATGTAGGTCTTTCTTCGTTTCTTTGGCGATAAGTTCCGCTCCTACAGGAAGTTGATTGATTTGACGTAGGATGAATATGTCCATTCCATCCAGATCCATAACTTCTTCCTCCCTTTGTGAAGTGATTTTACGAACAAGTTGTGGCTTATGAAGAGCTCTAGAACAGTAATCTGCGTTAGCATTAGCTTTTGTATTTTTGAATTCCACTGAGTAGTTAAAATTAGCTAAGTAATCTGCGTAGTTGGCCATTCTACTTATGCATAAAATTGGAAGTGATTTCTCTGGATGAAGAATCTGCGTTAATGGTTTGTGGTCTGTTATAAGAAAAAAATGCCGTGCATATAAATAGTAAAAGAACTTCTGACAACCCCAGACTATAGAAAATGCCTCTTTGTCGATCTATGGATATTTTTGTTCTGTTACGGTCATTGTTCGGCTAGCGTATGCTATTGGACGTTTTGTCCCGTCACTAAGTCGATGAGATAATACTGCACCTAAGCCTACCTGGCTAGCATCTGTAGTGAGGACCACTGGTAGTGCTAGATCATAAGGCATCAGGACTTGAGGCGAAATTAGAATATTTTTCAAGTCAGCATATGCTTTTTCTGCTTCGTCCGTCCATTGAAAAGTTTCCTTTAGAAGCATATCCCGTAGCGGTCGTGCTCTAGTAGCCAAGTCGGGTATGAATGCGTTGTAGTACGTTGCTTTTCCAATGAACAGTTGTAAATCTTTTGGTGTGCTTGGTTTAGGCGCATCTCTTACTGCTTTAATGTGCTTGTCAGATTTGTGAACTCCTTGTGCATCAATTTTATGACCAAGAAACTCGACTGCGGAAGCAGCGAAAGTACATTTTGAGCAGTTTAGGTGAATACCATTTTCCTTGAGTTTGGAGGGTATAACGTCAAGATCTATCAGTAAAGTATCAAATGAATCTGAAAAGACAAGCAGATCATCAAAAAAATTCAAGACAGAAGGCATATCTTTTATAATGGACTCCATTCTGCGTTGCCAAATTGCAGGTACGTTTGCTGCTCCATAAACTGCTCGAGTTGGTCGTATTAAACCATGTGTAGGAGTGTTGAGTGTTAGTGCTTTACTAAACTCTTCATCGACAACCAAATGTGTGTATGCATCTGTGATATCCAAATGACAAAATATTTTCGCTCCTTTCATTTTGTTGAATATATGCTCTTGCTTGGGAATTGGATGTTCGTCGATGATCATTCGTGGATTCAAAGTGGGTTTGTAGTTGCCAGTAATGCGAAGTTTGCCAGTAGTTTTCTTGGTGACAACATGCGTAGTAGAAGCCCACTCCAAGTGATCAACTCTTACGTAGTGACCAGCTTCTAGTTTTGCATCAATTGCTTTTGCATATGCATCTCGAAGAGCGTATGGAATATCTCGGGCGCATGCAAAAACCGGTGTGGCTCCTGGTTTTAAATGCATTTTTACTGGCGGGCCCGAAAGTTTGCCAGCTGAAAGATTGAAAATATCTTCGTGCCTTTTTAGCAGCATATCTAAACGATCGATTTGCTCTTTCGTAAGTTCCGGAGATGCGACAGTAAGGTTATGTACATCCATTGGAGCGAACATTTCATTCATGTTAAGTTCGGATATGAATTCTGCGAGCCACTCTCGACCGAATAACGAGTCATAAGCCTCTTCGACTACATAGAGATTAAGTCGGCGTGTAAGATTCCCTACCGTTACATTTACAGGGAGCCGTCCAATGCAGTTGAGAGGATGATTCGTGTAACTTGCAAATTGTCTGTCTGTTGGCTTTAAGTGGAAATTCTGCTTTATCTTTCGTAATGAATTACTGCTAATGATGCCACAAGGTGCTCCCGTGTCAAGCTCCATTTCGAACTCCACTCCATCGATTTTAACACTGATCATTTTTCGATCTACTAATTTTGCAGCATGAAAATCTTCGATTTTATCAATTCCATTTAATCGAACTGTCGTGTTGATTTGTTGTGATACTGTACGAGTATCTTGAATTTGGTTAACGTTGCGTTGTTTAATTTTGGCTCTACACACTTTAGCAATATGCCCCTTCTTCTTACAAAAACGACACTCACTATTTAAGAATGGACATTGAGCACGTAAATGTGCATCTCCACATCCGTAGCAGTAGAGGGGTTTTCGGTTGTTTTGTTGAAGACTTTGGTGTGAGTTATGATTAGCAGTATTTGGTGCAATTTTTCTCTGTCCGCGCATTTTCGGTTTAACTTTTGCAGTGCATTTATTTTGCTTGTATTGCTGTGTTGTTGATAGCAGTGTGTGTATAGTTTCCGATGGCAGTGATTGTAGCTTAACCTCCTCCGATGTTTTGTGCGTCGACTTAAGAGCGTGAGCGGCCGCGTAAGGTTCTGCGAATGTGGTTGGTTTCTTTGCAATAATCACATCGCACATGGAGCGATCACAAAGACCATGAAGCATTTGCTCGATGAACATTCTATCAAGAAAAGAATCGTATTCGCAATGCGCTGCTCCTTGCTTCAACCGTAGAGCAAAGTTGGAAATCGATTCATCTTTCTTCTGCATGGTATGTCTGAATTTAACGCTTTCAGCGTATTTATTTTTCTCGCTGTCGAAATGTTTTGTAAGCGTTTGTACTATCTCGTTGAATGAACAAGATTCCGGAGTTTTTGGTGCTATTAAGAATTTCAAGGCATCATTTAGTTCGGTGCCCATGTGCACTCGAACGTAATCTGCATGGATTTCTTCCGGGATTTTGCTTAGATTTAAGGCCCACAGAAACCGTTTGAAGTAGTCTGTAACTGCGGCACCTTCACTTGAACGGAATTCTTGAAATGAAAATGGTGGCGGCTTGGACTGCCCGGCATCGCCTGTAGATGCAAGTGCTGTAGAATTAGCATTTTTCAAAGCAGTGGCAAGAGCTTCGACTAACTCTCTCAATTCCTCCGAAAGAACCATGATTCATTGCAGGGTTTTATTTTCTTCAGTATTTGCACTTTGAAAACACATTCATTATGGGCTCAATTTACGTGTGCTCGAATCACTTTTTTCTGACACCAAATGTTATATCGTGAGGGCGTAAATACTAAAACACTTTATTTAAATTCAAATTATTAACTTATTATTTATTGAACTAGAAGTCACATGGTTATGTGCAAGCTATGACACGCGGATGTTCACAAGAGGATGTACACTGAATCACATATGCATGAATGACAGCTAAGCTTTTCAAGTACTGCCAACTATCAGATGTAATAAAAATTTGTAATAGAATATAAAAGTGAGCAATTTAAAAGTAACGATATTCAAATAATTAATATGTTCATTATGAATACAACATCAGTTTTTTTACGTTTTGGTGGAGGAGGAACAATTTCCACGAGAGAACAAAACGAACTGAAAAGAAGGAAAAAAGCATTTGGAATTCGGGTCCGATCCATGTCATGCCGAAATCGAATTTTTCACAAAAATTTTTTGTTTCTTTCCCGCGAATAATGAAACCCGGTCGCGCCAATGTTAAATTTTTCCTCATTTTTTCAGTTGTGAATAACTAAAACCGCATATGTTAAGACATCGAATGTTAATGAATAGCTGAACATCCTAGACGTTTGAATTCGTCACATTAATTCCTGTATCTTTCCTGCGTTTATCTATATACAACTTCTTAACCTTTACATAATCATTTGCAATACGAAGCTAAACTTCCACCGGACACTCCTAGAATGCCTCACTGCTGTTTTTTTTTCAGGTGGCAAGTTCAATCGTTCATTGGGTTAGCCTGGTAGCTATAAGCTTACTCCTAGCCATAGATGTGAGAGGGAGGATACGAAATGCTTCAAGAGAATTGAAGCACTTTATCATGTGGCGTGAAGTTAGCGCGTTATTAGCTGTTGATTCGAATTTCAAATAAATTTGACGTGACGTCTCCTACTAATTTTCGCATCTTGAACTAAATCAATTTTCCGTGCGGGTATTCTAACTTGAACGATATAAAAGATTGAACATGACTTACTCTACGAAGGATACGTCCCTGACATGCTGCCTGGAGTTGTTTTTACAGTTCCACACACGTCACTTCGTTTTTAGGGTTTTGTAAAATAATTTTACAAAACCCTTCTAAAATCGCGTCCTGTCTGTCCGTCTGTCCGTCTGTCTGTCCGTCCGTCCGTCCGTCCGTCCGTCCGTGTGTCACAGCAGTTTTTCTCGGAAACTACTTAAGCTAGAAACATCAAATTTTGTATGTAGGTGTAAAGTGGTGATCTCTTCAAAGTTCAAATACAAAAAAAAATTTATAAGGTATTTAAGGGGGGTCTCCCCATATAGCAGAGTGACCCCCCGAGAAAAAAATTTCATTGAAGGTGGCCGATATGGGTATCAAATGAAAGGTCTTGATGAGAACTTTTCAAAACAAGCCTTTGTTTGGCAAAGTTTGCTTCGAGGGGCGCACAGGGAGGGGAAATACACGAAAAATTTGTGTCCCCCCCCCTCGCGATTGGACACCTGTGATCCGAAAAATCTGAAAAAAATCAAAAATGTAGGCCTTGGTGAGTACAACAACAACAAATACGTGAGAAGTCGCAATTCACTCAACTTTGTTAGTAATAGTATGATTTATCGGTTTTATGTTTTCTTGAATAAAATCTTAACGGTACCCTTAAATTCTATGAAACATAGAACGTAGATGACTATTCATAAGGTTGATCTATCCTGAAAGTTTCATAAAGATTGAATCATATTTAGCGAAGTTATAGCGGTTTGAATTTTCCTGTATTACTATGGAACAATATGCGCTGCATTTATTACTATGGCAACATATGGCTATGGAACAACATGCGCTTTTTACCGACTCAGACACTACAGTTTTGCTAGGATTTGCATGAAAATTTCAGGAATGATAGGTGTCATGAATATCTTTGCGAATCGGTTCAGCTAGTGGTATCAGTAATCGTAAAACAAAATGGTGGCTGTTTTAAATGCGACGATTGAATAATTTTGAGTTATTTTTTCCCAACTTCAACGTTTAAGGTGCATGCTTTGAACACTTGATTCAATTTAATGAATAACTGAAGATGAGTACCTACAATTAATACTCATAAGCGAAGCAAGTCAAGGAGGCGGGAGAGAGCTCCTAGCAAAAGGGCTTTGTAACCATTCTAGGATTCGAAAAAATTGGCCATGAATCGATGATAACAGTACAGGAGAGTGGCTCATGAAAATAAAAATTCATCAAACGTAGCCGATATGAGTATGAAATGAAAGTTTTCATGGGAGCTTTTCAAAACAGTTGTTAAACTGTCAGTTTTTGCTTCAGTGGGGGCACAGGGGGGAAATACATGAAAAATGTGTTTCCTCCCTAGCGAATGGATATCTGAAATAATTATCAAGGGAGATATTTATGAGTATAACAACAACAAAAATCTCAGAACACGAAATTCGTTCAACTTTGTTAATAATAGTATGATCTTCGAATTTCATATATTCTCCAATAAAATCGTTTCTCGATTTTATTCGATCTGGTGACTGCATTTTATAAATTGAATACAAAACCCTTCTGACATGACCGTAGGTCTGTTTACCCAACTTGTTCATTTTTCAACACAAAAACACTCGCGATCCGTAACAAACTTTTCGGTTTGCTAAATTCTCACATTTGCAACGCTTTTGCACTAGATTCAACACGGTTTATCTTCAAAAAATTGTTTTGTGTACAATTTCAAATTCAATTGGATTAGACGTTTCCCATCAATGTTGAACTTTCACAAATCATATGTTTTCAATCATATGGTTGATATTTTGTTAACAATCGGGGGTTAAGGTATAAGAGGAGTGGGATTTTCGTGAGAGCAATTAGAGAGCTACTTGAATGTGTGGATTCTCTAGCGGCGTGAAAGGCAGGGGGATTTCAATTCGCATGCGAGAGAAAGGCATGTATGTAGTAAAAGTACTTCACTCACGTATGGATGAAAATAAGCTCATTTCGCGTCCATTAATTTATATGTCTTTGCTCCTAGCCCATACACGCACACAAGTCCCCACAATTTGCGGGGCAACAAGTCTTCTCCTACCAAAAGAGTTTTATACCTAGCCTTTGCAATGAAACTGCTGAACTGGTAATGAGCGCTGATAATTTTGACACAATTAGCTGTAACGTGATGATTTCCCTCTACGAGATTTTAATTAAATGCGATTACGTGTCACGAAACTGCGAACAATATTTCGCTTAGCCAGGCTGGTAATAAAGTGCATTTGCTAAAAAAAACTATGAAAAATTCCCAACAACTTACAGGTTACAAAAAATTATCCAGATGTTTATTCTATTAAAAAGCCTTTGAAAGAAGTTTCTTCAAGATTGGCTTATTTTTAATAACGCTAACCATCCTAAATTAACATTATTAGATAAATTTCCGGATCACTTTGAAGTTAATAACTCTAATTGCAGTTAATTGATGGAAATTTCTTATTTGATTTAATTCTTTGTACGCTTGGTTTCAAAACGTAACCAAAAATTTCTAGAAATGGGAACAGGTGTTTCGCGAAAGTACAACGATTCATTGGCTCTATTGTGAAGCAGATAAATTGGTGTCCTTTTTTCAAGATATTTAAATTGGAGAATGGCAACCGAATTTGAAATTTTTCCTTAAAATGTTTCAATAAATGTTACTGCGATGAAATCTGACTCTTGAAATATTCATTTTTCTGATATCTCATTATATTAAAGCAGAATCGTTTCTGGTTCTAGTTTTCATTTTGCATCGTTGAATATTGGATTAATATTATCGCTTTGATATGATCAATTCAGTATGAGATGAGATTTACTAGATTTCGTTTCATAGATACTTATGTGTGTATGTATATCTAAATCAAACAGTAAAGTTTTAAATCTCCCGCGTCGTAAACCCTTTTTTATGCACAAGCATAAGCTCATACCTAATTGTACTTATCATAAATTATCATTACTTTAATAATCTAGAAAACTAAATAAGACTTTCTAATCAAATCAAATGAACGAAATTCGAATAGCACGTTTCCAAAACGTTACAATAAGCTTTTGAGTTACTCAAATTCTACTACCTGTCAACCCGTATCTACACTAAACTATTGTCAGACAACCAAAATGTGTTAAAAAATCTCACCTTATTCAATTCTAATCGAGAGAAAAACATGTCACATGCGATAATTTGGCGAAACAATATTTGTCGAACAAGTTTCGTTCATTTATTTATTTCTTTCATCCGAAATTTGAATATCACGTGCACAACTTGATATGCATATTCAGGGGATTTTCTAATGTGATTAATTTCTTTTTAGCTAGAATGAAGACGAACCAAGAAACCAGTTTAATATTTAACAGATTGGAATTTAAAGTGGACATTTTAGATGTTAACGAATATCAAATTGCTTGGGGCTGATTCTTATTAATTCTTATTTGTTTTCTGAAGAGAATAGTAAATATTTGATTGGCGACCTTAGTGCTCGTATGAATTTAAATTTGATTTGAATATGTTGATAACAGTTCATCGGAAAATTATTAAGCTCTCATTTCACGTGATATCATTCGTTGTTTTTGTATGTGTATAAATTAAAGGCGACAGGTGAAACAGTGGTTTTATTTGACTTATTAATTACATAAAAGAATGTTGTTTGAATTAATAATTTAGATCAATTTAGCTTATCAAGTCGAGATTTTTCTGTAATTTATTTTTCAAATAATTTTGGTAGGTGATAATAGCATTTTGATATTTAGCTAAGAGAATAAATACAATATTCGAACACTTATATAAGGGCGATCTCTTAGTAAAAGTCACATTGGCCTCAATTGTCCTCATTAAAAAATCTCAGAATTCCACGAAAATGCGATGTAACAAATATTAGTCTTAACGCTTTTTCCACAAAGGTGCGTAAAACTAAATTTAAATTTCGAAACTGATTGGAAAATTAGTTGAAAATTCCATCATGATTGGAAAAAAGTGTCTATCATTTAGATTATTCGGAAATATTGAAGTTATGAGTATATTCTGTCATCCAGGGTCATCCATTTTGTGGTAGGAAAGTATAACCCTGCCATTTGACATCTGTCAGAATTAGATGTCATCCAAAGCGTGTTTTTTTTTAGTTGAAGGTTTTCCATTTAGAAATATGGATCGTTCAACAGTCGAAGACGCGTTAAATTTATTAAATTTCATTATAAAAATGGTGATTCTGCTGTATCAACATTTAGGGCTTTACGAGCCGATAACGGTCGACATAATCGACCTACACAGCAAACGATTTCGAACGCAGTGAGAAAATTTGAAGAGACTGGATCGGTTATTGATATTGCAAGGCCTGTGCATCATCGCGATATTCCTTCTGCTGAAAATATCGCTGTCGTTGCTCAAAGTTTGGTGGAAGACCCGAATTTGTCGATTCCTCGACGTGCTCAACATTTGGGCTTGTCTTACGACTCATTGTGGCGGATTTTGCATTTGGATTTGCATCTCCATCCGTACAAAATCCAACTCACTCAAGAACTTAAGCCTCAAGACCATACACAACGCAGAATGTATGCGAATTGGGTGATTGAACAACAAGACATTGATAACGATTTTTCGAACAAAATTTTCTTTAGTCATGAGGCTCATTTTTCGCTCAGTGGTTACGTAAATAAACAGAATTGCGGCATATGGGGTTCTCAAAATTCTCAGGTGATCGCAGAAAGACCTTTGCATATGTGCATATGTAAAGTGACCGTTTGGTGTGCATTATGGTCTGGTGGTGTTATTGGCCCGTATTTTTTGAAAACGATCAAGGAAGAGCCATTAAAGTCAATTCTGGCCGCTATGGACGGATGTTAACCGATTATTTTGGAGAGAAATTGAAGATTATGATCTGAAGAACATGTGGTTTCAATAGAACGGAGCCACGAGCCACACAACACAGGCTAATCGAGCACTTTTGCAAGAGAAATTTCCAGGACGCGTAATTTTGAGATTGAGTGTTGTCAATTGGCCCGCAAGATCCTGCGACCTAACACCTTTGGATTTCTTTTTATGGGGCTTTGCGGAAGATCGTTTTTACGCGAACAATCCTCAAAATCTTGAGCAATTGAAAACCAATATTCGTGAAGTTATGGCCGAGATATTGCCGGTAATGTGCCGAAAAGTCTTTTTTTTTGTGGTACGGAGGTGAAGGCATTTACGCCCGCCGAGTCTGGCAGTGTGCGACTCCCATGGAGGATACCCTTGGACTACCCACTAAACACCTCCCCTGTCAATCTGAGAACCTAGCCTGGAACCGTTTGATACATTATATCAGGCTAAGCCTCGTTTCTCTACGCGTTTAGGCGCCACCAGGCTACAGGGATCCCTTTTCCAGCGAAAGGAGGGGAAGGGAGAGGGATTTCTAGAAAAGACACCCCTCCGCCCTGGACGCCTCCAGGCGCTCATATATTTTCCTCTTTATCTTAAGGACTGCCCGAGCGTAATGTGCCACACAGTTCCATTTGTCAACGGATGTGAGCATCTCTCCAGTGAGTTCATCCGGAGAGAGATCTCCCATTTCTTCAATGAGGTCACCGCGCTGCCTTTCCCACCTCTTGCATACAAAAAATGTGTGGTAGGCATCATCGACCTCTCCAGCACAGAATATGCAGTCAGGAGACCGTGACTTACCAATCTTTTGCAAGTAAGACCGAAAGTATCCATGTCCACTCAGTAGCTGAGTTAGATAGAAGTCAGTCTCACCATGCCTTCGATTGAGCCACGGCCTCAGGTCATCAATAAGGCGTGCGGTCCACCTACCTTTTGTATCGCTCACCCAGGACTGTTGCCAATCACTGAGTGAGCGTTCTCGTTCTTCGTGGGCGACAGCATCTCTGTCGCATTCGTTCCTCCGCAGGTAGATTCTGCGGCGCTCCTTGGCAAGGAGGGCAATGGTTATCACTCCTGCGATGACCAGTACTGCCGACTCCGAGACAGTCCGATATGCAGATGCAATCCGCAGCGCTCCTCATCGCTGCACCTGTGCCAAGCGCTTTCGATACAGCTCCTTGTTGAGAGCCTCACACCATATTTCCGATTCGTACAGCAGCACAGATTGTACTGCACTCATCAGAAGTCTCCTTCTTGATGAGGTGGGACCCCCTAGCCAAAACACTCGCTGCAGCCTTGTCAGCTATTGCCCTGATTTGCATCTTCGAGTCGATCAAAATGCCCAGGTACTTCACTGCTAGTTTAGTCTCAACGAGTGCTTCCCCAATGTTGATCATCCTTACTCTAGGGATTCTCTTCTTTGTCAAGATGACTACTTCGGTTATCTCCAAAGCTAGGCTGAACCCGCGAGCAGTCATCCAGTCCCTCACTCGGCGCATTAGCATACCCAGTCTGAGTTGCGCTTGTTCAACAGTGCGTCCCGCAACTAGCGCCGCGACATCATCTGCATAGCCGATCAAGCGCGACTCATCCGGCAGCTCGATTCTCAGTAGCCCGTCGTACGTGATGTTCCACAGGTCTGGGCCAAGGATGGAGCCTTGTGCAACACCCGATGTAACTTCCATCCTCCGCCGACCCTCCTTCGTCTCATAGAGCAGGCTCCGGTCTGTCAGCTAGTTCTTCAAAATCCGCATCAGATATTCTGGAACTTGAAAAGAGTTTTCCAGTGCTTCCAGAATATCCGCCCATCTAGCGGAATTGAAGGCGTTTCTGACGTCAAGCGTCACGAGCAACACAACCCTTTTGTTTGACTGGCAGTGAGCCTCCGCTCTTTGGACCGCGCTCACTACTTCCGCTATCGCGTCAATAGTGGAGCGAACTGCTCTAAAACCATACTGCCGTGGAGATAGGTCCCCGGCAGAACGGACCGCGTCAGTGAGTCTTCTCTTGATGAGTTTCTCTAGCACTTTCCCAGCCGTGTCCAGCATACATAACGGGCGGTATGCAGATGCCAACTCGGAATTTCCCTTCCCCTTGCTGATCAGTACGAGCCTCGCCACTTTCCAGCGTTCCGGAAATACACCTTCGTAAAGGCAAGCGTTGAACATACTGAGCAACAAGTCAGGACAAAGCTTGTAGACAAGCTGCAAAACCTCAGCAGGAACGCCATCTGGTCCCGGTGCCTTCCTTGCTTTCATGGATAGAATTGCCTGCTCCAGTTCCATCATTGTGAAAGGTGAGCATTCTAATGGTGTTTGTGCATGAGCTGGATCGACACGGACAAGGTGCGTGGGGAATAGTGCCCGTACGATCTCGTCCATCTTCTCTGCTTCATGTAAGCAGGGCTTCCGTTGGGCACCAAGTTTTCGCATGACCAGCTTGTAACCTAGGCCCCAAGGATCCCTATTTACATCGTCCACGAGGTCTTGCCAGCATCGGGCCTTGCTCTTGTTAATAAGCCTGCGAAGATATTTCCTGCCGGACCTGTATGCTGCTAGCCTAGTGTCTGCCTCCTCCCGTGATCGCGCCCGCTGGGCCTCTCGCCGAAGTTTGTGACACTCGCTTCTTTGTTCGGCGATCTCGTTTGACCACCAGTATACTGGAGGCTTACCGTGTCGGGGTCTCCGACGGGGCATGGAAGACTCGCAAGCAGTTATGATGGTACTCATAGTTGAGTCCACCAAGTTTTTGGCTGTAGGCCCTCCACTCCCTGGCGGAGCTCCCAGCAACGGTGCGCCTGCCGTAAGCGCGTCAGCGAACCTCTCAACGTCCATCCTCCCAGTCCTCCATCCGAGGATAGAAGTTTGGGCATATGCGCGCAGAGTGGCACCGTCGTGAATCTCAACCGCTATAGACTGGTGATCACTAGCCGAGTAGTCCTCTAGTACTCGCCAGTTGTGTACTCTAGATACCAGGGACTCCGAAGTCATTGAAAACTTCCTCAAAAGGATTGAGGCCTGTAAGAGGTCCCGTGGAGGACATTTGAATGATATTGTGTTTCACGTATAATGGAAAGATTCAATCTTTATATTGAATAAAAAATTTTGTTTCCATCTGAATATTTTATGTGTTTTCTTTAGCTTTACTTTCCCAAGCGAAAAATGGATAACCCAATATTAATCATTTTATTTTTAAACTTGAACAGCATAAAGAATTTTTTTGGCCTCTATTATAAATCATTAAAATAAACAACAAAGCGGATAAAAAATTATATGTGATTTATTAGTTGAAATATTTTCATACTCCATCCCTAACGAGGAAAATGATTTTTTCAATTCTCCGTTCACATATGTTTGCCGATTCGCCTTCTCTCAAATGCAGTTGAACTGATTCGATATTTTACATAAAGAAAAGACACATATTCTCGAAATCATTATAAAGTTCCAAACAACTCTGATCTCTAGAGTTTTGTAAAAGAAAAGCAAAACCATACGAAAAAGCACAATTCTCTGTATATCTATTTGTGCATAACTCACAGCCATCAAAGTGAGGAATGTATATGTAAAACATAATACTATGTTTAGATGATGAGTTGGACGTCTTCCCCGTAATAAAATTACAATGTTGGAAGGGTTTGTACTCAACATATGATTTGGAAACACCAATGGTGAATTAACTCAAGAAAAACTTTATTGACATATACGTACATGTATTGAAGTCTGTTTTGTAAAATTCATTATTACCCCATTACAGGTGGCGCCATTTTGTGGCAGAAACACTAATATTATTGATTGAGTAGAATTTGCAATTTATATACTGTGTGTGGTCTAGTGGTTAGAGCATAAACGCATAAGCCGAAGGTCCCAGGTTCAAATCTCGTTGGGAGCAACGTGATTTAGTTCAGGGGATTCTTCGGACAGACTATGAGTGTTCACTCAGTGGTGATATAAAATGATTTAATCATATCATAGCTGAGCAGGCACACGGAAGCATGGTACTGACCAAACCAACTCCCGAAAAAATCAATACGGTCATGAAAATGAGATACTCTAACTTTCTCTAAGCGAAGGCCCGAGAGGGGCTGTAGCGCTACAAAGAGGAAGAAGAAGAAGAATTTGAAACATATACATGTTGTTCACCGTATCTGAAAAATTGGAGAAGATCCAATGAAAAATGTTGCGACAGAAAGCCCATATATTTGAAGATCTTTGTATTTTTTATAGAGAGGTTTCCATTAGGGACATAAAAATTTCGTATCTTTACATGAACGCACCCTTAAACTATTTCAGTTAACTATCAATGTCAAAACGTTAGACAAAATCAACATTTTCATCATGGTAAAGTTCATCAACCAGCATCGTTTGGAAATTACTAAAAATTACTAACTTAATTCTGAGTTAAGAGCACTTACTCCAATTTTCGGTCGTAATAATCATCACACCCGACAAGTTGTGCGTGCTATAGGGGATACGTTCGAGTCAAAATTTTCACTATTGGACCTTCCAGTGCCAAGAAGACGTCGTCCCGCTCGAAGCGAAGGAAATATTGCAGCCGCACTTAGGACACTTAGCTATTAACCGCAGACTCTACCTCTTTATTGTTAGCGAATTTTTTCGCCGCCGAGCCATTTTTTCAAATTCAGAAGAAGAAAATGATCCGAAGGAGCCAGATCTGGCGAAAAGGGTGCGTGAAGAAGCAATTCGAACTTCAACTCATTGATTTTAGCCATTGCAATGACGCACGTGTGGACTGGGGCGTTGTCGTGATGAAACAACTCTTTCTTTTTCGTCAGATGGGGGCGTTTTTTCTTGGTTTCATCACTCAAACGCTACAATAAGGCTGCATAATATATACCAATGTAACGAAGTACACAACTCAGGACTCAAGTGATCCTTGCCAGTTTACATTAATTTCTAATCCATTTCCGCACGGTTTCCCGCATAAATCATATCGGTTTTCGCGCTTCCAATGTATAAATTGCCCGGATACTTTTCTTTATAGCCACTCTTTGAATTGACATACAACAATTATAGGACTAAGCTTCACCCGAGAGCGCTTATCATTCACTTGGACCGCTAACCACGCCAGCGATGAGTTGATTACTTCACGCGTTTCAATGCATAAGATAATTCGCGATTCAATTTTTTCATTTAATACTTGACTATGTTCTAAGCAAATGCAACGTATAACCAACCGAACGGCATGAGCGGGAAAATTTCTTGACTTGAATCATTCAAGTTTCCTTAATACGCGTCATGGACTAAGTGGTTCAATTCAAGAACTGTGATCGGAAACCACGGATAGTTTTTCTAACAAATAATGGCGTCGTTGACATCAGTCTTAACCATCCGACATACTTGCCCAACCTCCCAAATATAACTCCCTGTTGTTGCGTCTTGTCCCTTGCGGAACCCTTCCAACGGCAGTTGACGGGCCTTCCACTCACTCCGCTGCCAACTTGCCTTCGCCAATGTGATACATGTATATGCAACAGAAAAAGAGTTGCCACATCCGCATTTTACTTTTTTTTGTAATATGAAAATTAATATTATGGAAAAATTTAGGTAATAATTGGAAAAGGTAAAACTCGAATATAACTATTGGGTATACAACATAACAACCGGAATTAAACGCTAGATGCCCGTACTAACAAATATCATTTGACAGCTATCAAAATCAGTCAACAAAACAATTTTATCTTGTGTGCATCATTATTATTTTTCACGAAGAATAATTTCGAAAATTGCAGAAAAGGACAGCAGTGCGCGAGGTTCTGTTAGGTAATTTTTTGCAAAGAAAGCTGCTGCGGAAAGTTATCGTTTGCTTGTAGAAGTTTATGGCGATAATGCTTTAGCGAAAACACAGTGTTTTGAATGGTTTTAACGCTTCAAAAGTGCTGGTTTTGACACCAAAGACAAAGAACGCCCAGGACAGCCAAAAAAGTTTGAACACGAAGAATTGGAGACGCTACTCGATGAGGATTCGTGTCAAACGCAAGATGAAGTTGCCAAATCGTTGGAAGTGACTCAACAAGCCATTTCAAAACGTTTGATGGCCGCCGGATACATTCAGAAGCAAGGTAATTGGGTCCCCTATGAGCTGAAGCCGAGAGACGTTGAACGGCGCTTCTGTATGTCTGAAATGCTGCTGGAGGGCCATAAAAAGAAATCATTTTTGCATCGGATCGTGACTGGGGATGAAAAACGGATCCATTATGACAATCCCAAGTGCAAAAAGCCATACGTGAAACCCGTTCAACCAGCCAAATAAACTGCGAAGCCAAGTATCCATGGCGCGAAGGTTATGCTGTGTATTTGATGGGATCAGAAGGGGCCGTTATATTATGAGTTGTTGTAATCGGGCCAAACAATCACAAGTGACCTGTACCGAACACAAATAATACGTTTGAAGCGTGGCATCATCGAAAAACGCCCGGAATATGCGACCAGACACAAGGCTATAATTTTTCATTATGACAACACTCGGCCGCATGTTGCAAGACCCGTGTAAAACTATTTGGAAAATAGTGGATGGGAAGTTTTGGCCCACCCGCCTTATAGTCTGGACCTTGCTCCGTCTGACTTTCATTTATTTCGCTCGATACAAAACGCCCTCACCGGAATACACTTCACTTCAGAGCAAGGCATCCAAAATTGGATAGATTCGTTTTTGGCAGCCAAGCCGGCGCAATTTTTTGGGGATGGAAATGTTGTAGCTTGCGATGGGGAAATGTTGTAGCTTTCGATGGACAAGACTTTAAATAAAATATATTGTAAGATTTTTCCACAATAAAGCATCAAAATTCGCTAAAAAAATTCCGGTTTTTAAGTTGTACACCCAATATAATACGTTTTTCTTTAAGAAAACGACAACAAAACTTGGAATATTATTTACTTAATTACTTTTATGCTAAGAAATAAAGAAATAAATACTTTGATTTTCTTCTAAACTGATTTTTACTTAAACTGTTAATGTTTTCAATTTTATAGGCTTTTACATAAATCTTTTCTTATAATTTTTATTGAGTTTCTAATTAAATTTTTTTTATTGTAAAATTCGGATAGCGCAGCTGTATTCTATATCTTCTTTCTCATATGAAAAACGCAACAGAAAGGAATACTGAATGTATTTCATGAGTTTTTGGAAGTGTGACAAGGTGAAACAAAAGATTGATTATAGTTCAATGAATATGAAAATTAATACTGGAATATATAATCAGTTAGTATATGTAGCACCAGTTCATTTTAGCTATTACAAGTTTTGGAAAACGTACGAAGAAAAATTTCATCCAATATTCCGCATATACTGCAACTTATTGATAAATCGCATACGAGGTGTGACAATTAAGTAATGAGAGTAAAAATTATTCTACAATTCTGCCATCCCCTTCAAAGTTGTCCCTCTGGGTAGCTATACAACGATTCCAGCGTATTTTCCATGCTTCGTAACATTTCTCGAACGCTTCGATTGGAATGTCCGCGAATACCATCGTCAGGGCCGCCTGGATGTCCGTAATCGACTCAAAATGGGTTCCTTTGACCACCGATTTTGTTCTAGGGAACAATAAAAAGTCATAGGTTGCAATCGGACAAATAAGACGGCTGTTACAACACGGCAATCCCTTTAGAGGCTAAAGACTGCGACACGATAAGGGCGGTGTGGCACGGCGCATTGCTGTAATGAAGGATCCAGTTACGAGCGATATCTGAACGCACCCTGTTGACTCGTTTTCATTGCGATGCCAACATTCGAACTGTTAAACGCCGATCCTCACGGATTAGGGCACGCAGACGCTGCGCATTCACGTCAGTCTGCACCACGACTGGGCTCCCGCTCCTCGCCTCGTCTTCCACCCTTGCACGTCCCTCCTTAAACTTTTTATGCCATTGAAATACCTGGGCACGACTAAGAGCACTATCATCATGCAATTTTACAATTTTACCGTACGTTTCCGAAGCTGTTTCGCCCAATCTAGCGCAACATTTTATCGCGACGCGTTGCGCTTGATTTCGTTTCTCCATTTTCGTGACGAGCACCACCAACACACATCTACTCAACACGACTCAGCAGGCGAACTAAAAAAGCTAGAGCATTGGTAAATACATCAATGGAGAGGAGAAGGGGAAGGAAATTTCAAGGTTGCAGGTTTACCACAAGCGCGGCAATAAAATCAGTCTCATTACTTAATTGCCACACCTCGTATTTTTTTGGAGGGAAAAATAGTACAACCTGGGCTGAAAGTTCAGTTTATTTGGAAAAAAAATCTTTGAATTGCTAAATTGGAGGGAAGGCTGAGATTCATCACGATATCATTTTCAGAATAATTGTTTTACTTTTGAAGTATTTAATCTTAGTTTTCAATTAGTTTTTATAGTAGATAATTCACCGTCATCAACACAATTAATGACGGAATCAATTGGTCGCGATATGAATGATTGGATTTAATTATTAACGTAATTTGCGGTCTTGATCAGTACTTATAACCTTTGCGTTGAGATGTTTAAATGGCTTCATGGCAGCAACAATACTCTTGAAGGTATATCGTCGGTCTCGCACTTATCCATGTGATTATTACACGATTTTGAATCAGCTGCCACCACATAGCGGGAATATAAGGATTACTCGATAAACTGTTACCGCCAACGGGACTCGAACCAACGACAATCGGCTTAACCAGCTAGCAACCAAATCTCAACACTACTCACACTACAATAATAAACTCTTAACCCAAGTGGATATACGCTCAAGAAAATTTTCAAACGATTACCCACTTTTTGAAATTCAAATTGGAAAGGCAATACATAGTCCCTTGCGAGAATATTAATTGTTTTATGCGCATATAAACTAATGAAAATGTAGCTTTCTGGTATCGATCGGTATTTCGAAAGTTTGGTTTAATTTTGAGCTTGCTTCCAACACTAACTTTAAGTCCATCAGCACACTCGGATTTTTAAACCATTTTGGTGATAGTGTTAATTATAAAAAGGTCTTATTGACCGGGAATTCCGCAAAATTATCAGAGCCAAATCAAAATGCGGCAGTGTTTTGTCAATGGGAAGATTCTCCACTTGGACGATTCTATAGAATATGTATAATGGACTAGAATTAAGGTTATCAATTTATGTCATCAGAAACATTGTATTGAACTCTAGGATGTTTACACAGCCCTTATGATAGGAGTACTCTCCTGTTTGCCCGTCTTGTTTAGTTCTATTCTTTATGAATTACTTAGCAGCAATATATACATCCAATACATTGGTTACAAACTAGTCTTGCTGGGAGCGTACTCCTACCTTCTTAACTTGTTTATTTCACCGTAATGACACTTGCGTTCCGAAATTTGGTCCTTGCGGTATTTTTTTATCGGTCGCGTATATTTTATTCAATATCCAAAGCCCGATGACATCCCCGTCACTTGTCCGATTCATCATGACCGACGTAAGTTGATCCGCACTGATAAAACCTTGGAGAAGGTACGCCATTTAATTTAACCATGCATTATAGATATGTAAAAATTACTAGAAAACACTTACAATTTGTTGTTCAAATTATGCACGAACTGGTCAAACCTTGACGATGACATTCGCTCTGACAATATTTTAGGCTTTCTTTATTTTCGTTAGTACATCTACTCAATTGCTGGGTTTTCGGATCGGTTTGCTTAATACTCGGATGTGGACACGCAGGCCCGTACTGGTCCGCCGGGCTAGCGGGCGATCGCCCGGTGCGCCCCTGCTCATTTGTTTTAAAGCGCCCATTGACATCATAAGGTGACGAAAAAGCCCCCATTGATATCATAAGGCGACGGAAAAGCGCCCTTTTGGTTCGAAAATGCTTTTTTCCAACGCCCCGAGAGATACGTTTTTCAAATCAGAAACCGAATTTATGTTTGAATTTGGTGCGCCTGTTCACGCGACCGAGAAAGAAATTGAGTCATCGTTGAACTAGTCCGTAGTCACTTTCCTTCGTCAGCATTATCGAATCAGTAGTTCTGTGATGTGTACGATCTGCGCTCGGTTTTACGCAACACGTGAGAATTTACGCGTTTCTTGTACAGAATTTCTTGTACAAATCGAGTGATCGAGCCTAGTTTCTGTGGGACTCGATTTCAGAAACAAGTTTGAGGTTATTTGATATCAAAAATTTGCTACATATTCGCGTTACTCGATATTTTGCATCAAAAATGGTGAACCCAAAGAAATCTGGAAACGAAAACAGGAAAGCAAAGAGGAAGTGGGAATTAGAAGAAGCAGCAGCGTTATGCAAAAAATTGACAACAATGTTTTCTCGAGGTAGGAAAAATTTTGTTCACTCGCGTATAAATATAAAATATTCTCACTTCTATTGTAATTTTGAACTGCATAACCTCTTACTTTGTTTAGTTTACGTTTGATAACAAAAAATCTGTTGAAATAGAAAATGAAATACACCAAGCATGCTTCTTGTAAAATTCTATTCGTTTACTCTTCATTATAAATGAAGTAAATATGATGAGTCGAACAGACTTATAAAAAATATGAAAATAATCCAGGCCCTGCTGTTGTGACATCGAATTCTGAAAACAGCGCGAACAGTAATGATGAGGAGAAAGAGACAGATTATGAGAAAGCAGAAAATTCGACGAGTAATCGGAGTAATAATGAAAAGAGTAAGTTAAAAATGTATTATCAGACCGTTTTCTACATGGAATACAAAAGCGCATTATTTCACACTTCAATGTTTCTCAACTTATCTTTTTATTAATCTATGCATGTTATTTCGAGAATTATTATTTCGAGAGCGTATTTTTCATAGTAGAAATGAAAAATACGCTTATCACGACTTTTTATGGCAAAAATAAATAAAATATGAGGAATTTAGGCTTTAGGGTAGTTTTTAATTTATCTAGCTACGGATTATTATTTTCCATAAGTTCAATGTAATACTGTTTTGAACTCTTCCGCGTCATATT
The DNA here is from genome assembly GCA_963969285.1 of Odontomyia ornata. Lineage (NCBI taxonomy): Eukaryota > Metazoa > Arthropoda > Insecta > Diptera > Stratiomyidae > Odontomyia > Odontomyia ornata. The sequence continues at coordinate 89,594,981 of OZ017738.1, read as the reverse complement.
GTAATGAATCATGCGACGCCGCTGGTGACCACTACCAACACACTTTGCTGCTATGTGGCTTGTCATTTTGCGTTGGCTGCGACCAATGCACATCCCACGTCTATTTTGTCGTGGGATGCCAACAGAATTTGACAGCCACATGGAATTGAAGTGTGGAGGTAGTGGCCGCCACCCACGAGGTAGTCCCGGAGTGTGAAAATTGAAACGGAAAGTGCAAGACCTGATTCCACGGCGATTATAGTGCATGGTGGCGATGTCGTAACGTCGATAAGAAATTGCGATACGGGGGAGAAACGACGCGAACGAAGTTTCCAGTGGAAACAATGTGGGAAAACGTTCAAACGCTCAAGTACATTATCGACTCACTTACTTATACAGAGTGATACACGGCCATATCCTTGTCAATATTGCGGAAAGCGTTTCCATCAAAAGTCGGATTGCAGGAATTGGGAAAAAGAAGAAGAATACGAGTACGAGCCAACCGGAAAGGTATGTAAGGTAACCTAAAAAGTAGCATTTTAAATACGACTCCATTAGTGAGTTTTCGTTTCACCGCTCTAATAGTCTGTTTTTCCGGATTCCTCCTGCTATTTATATGCGCAACGAATGATGCTGTTTATTATGCCGCTACTCCACCGGCTCCGATAAGCAACATAGCTAGGGATCAGTTAGCAGCAGTTTACCCACCACCAGATGTGCCAACAATATACACACCTTCAATGCCGTACCAGCCGTTTTAGCAGTACTACAGTGTGCAAATGAATGTTCCCACCATTTGGCCTCAGAACTACCAAGGTAATTAGATTTGCTTGTATAGATGATACGACAGTTAAATTGGAAACGTGGGATACGGCCGGACAAGACAGATATCACAGTTTAGCGCTAATGTATTATAGAAAAGCGCAGGCCGCAACATGGATTTGTAAGGATTACCAGATTAACATTTGAAAGACCCCCTGAACGATTACACAATGGCAATGTCGAAGCATTATTTTCTTTAATGGATTATGAATTTACTAGATAAATGTGGAATTATCCATTTCAAATAACGTACCGATTAATACTACGTGAAAAAGAACTGCACTTTCGTATCGGTGTTTACAACCCTAGTAAGGACTTAACCTTTTTATTCAATTTACTCCTACATAACTACCTGAAGGTTCCCGATGTGCGCCGATGCCAAATAACAGGTTTACACGGTCGTACATTTATTGATAAGACTAGAGATGGTGCTACCTACCAAGAAGGTCGTGAAGTTGTTACAATAGGCGAATGGACAGATATAATATATCAACATACACCACCAGAACAACTTAGTGCGAATGTTGTCTCCGGACGAAAGAGGAGGCTGCAAAAATACAATTTCCTCGACACAGTCATTTGTAATCCTTTGATAGACCAAGCCAGAGAGATAGCAGATTTTGGAGACGATGAATAATCAAATATGTTAGGCGTTGAATCTGGACATGTGTCAACTCCAGTTATTCTGCTGCCTGGAACAGCCTTGGAACTAGTTAAACCCTACAGATTATTATCGAAGGTAACATCAGTAGGAAATCAAAACGGAGTCACTAACCATCGAGGAAAAGGGGCGTTCAACCGAGCTAAAACGGATTAATTATAGATTTTGCAGTTTGTTGATTTCTACGGTTCAACTTGGTTGTGCAAACTGTCCGTATTCTTAAATCGTAAAACTCAACTATCTTTAAACTAAACTTGACTAGCTCACTAACTCGCTCCAATTTCGGCTGATTCCTGATGGAAATCAACTATGACATTGTCAGCATACCTAAATCGGAATACGTTTTTTTTATAACTTTTGAATATACCTAAGGGGAACGCTGATTAATCAAATGCATGTTATAATTTAATCCCTCTACATGTTCTGTTGCTGGAACTTAATTATCAAGAGTTGAAATAATAGTCTATTCATTATTTAGAAAGCAAATGGAAGCAATATTCCTTGAGGATACAATATGTGGTTAATAGATAGATAAATAATCAGTTAAAACAAAAAAAAAATGAATGAAAACTAGAAAAAATTGAGGATAATAGGGTTTTAGTTGTACTAAAGAGCAAATAGTTAATTTCTATTGAACTGTACAGTCAATATAAATATAACGAGATCTTAGGACAAAGAAAATGGTGGTGAATCAGAACTTTCACGTAAATTTTGAAAGGAAAAAGTAGCCTCCTTAATACTACTCACCGCTAAAACGAGAAAAAAAGGAAAACTAAAGCAACTCCGAATGTAGATCGCATATTTTATTGATATAATTGCAATTGGCGAGAAAATTTAGGTTTGATTGTGTTATAATTAGTCACAGTTTTTTTGTGCCCGTTGAAGTTTTTAAAAGGGAAATTCTAGAGAATTCATTGTAGTGTAAATACGTAATGGAAAACTATTTAATATAAGAAATGCCCTGTTTTGAATAGTCGTAAATGTCTTAGAATACAACCTGCGTTGTATTCTTCCAATCGGCAATAAAGATACTAAACATATCAACAACTTGATATAACATGAGATTCACTGAAAATTTATTATTGTATTTATTCTTTCAGGTTGCGAAAATGTGAATGACGGTTGTGAGGAGACATCTGCAAACAATAATACCTCCTTGACAGGTAAAATTATATAGAAAATTGCTAATAACATATGTAAATGCACACGCATTCACATATTCATACCAGAATAGTGAACGATTCATTTAGAAAATTCACCGTTGAATGATCATCCGATGAATAACATGTCCGGAAGAGCAATCTTCTATTATTTGAATAAATTTAATATTCAATAATCTGCTTACGTAAATTTTTAATTTTTTATTTTAATTTTAATTTTCAGAAACAAGGGAAACTCATCAGGATATGTATGATAGCAGTCATTTGACGGATGAAGATAAAATGCCTCTGAATTTCAGAAGTGACCCCCTGGAAGAAACTTCTGAATGTCAGTATTTTTCGAAATCATAAACAAACAGACGGTATGTCGGAGAAAAAGTTACCATTCGACGAGAAAGTTTTTTTTCAAAAATAACGATAAAAAAAATGTCAAACGTGAATGGGTATCTTTTGATGCTGCTCTACAAAAACTCTTTTGTTATATTTGTCTGGCATTCTTCAAAGGTATCTCAAGTTTTTGTTCAGGCTTAGTCAATTTTTCTCCAAAGCACTTGTACAATCGTATATATGAACATGAAAGTTCCAAAGAACATGAAAATGCTGTTCAGGCCTTCATTCAGTACAATAAAAAAAAAGATGTAGAAAGTCTTATTAGCAATGAACAATCGATCAAACGGAAAATTGAAGTGGCCGAAAGACGAGAAATTTTAAATAAGATTTTAGATGTGATTAAATTTTTGGGAAAACAAGGACTACCATACAGGGGGATCATGAAGCAGCACATTCTCTGAATAATCAGGAATTAAATCCTGGAAATTTTCTGGAAATGATATTATTATTTGCAAAACACGACAAACTCTTGAAAACTCACGTAGAAAAAGCTATCCAATCTAGCACAGAAAAGCGGGATTCACGTATAAAAAATGACGAATTGGCAAAAAACTCTGGTCGAGGTTCATTACTCACTTTTTTGAGTCCAACGATTGTGACAAAATTGATTCAATTCATAGGGCATGATATGCTCAGACTTATAAGTCAAGAAATTAAACAGGCAGGCATTTTTCCCGTTATGATGGACACTACCATGGACATTTCTTCATTTGATAAATGCGTCATTGTTGCTCGGTACGTGTTAGAAACTACTGTTAATGAACGAGTCATAGGTCTCAAACACGTCAAGTCAACTGTGGCTCAAAATTTATTCAATACACTCGATGAAACTGTTGAAGAACTTGAATTATCTATGGAAAATTGCGAAGCTGATGCATTTGATGGTGCTGCTAATGTTAGTGGAGAATACAATAGCGTTTCAGCTAAACTGAAAGAAGTTTCTCCGAATAACATCCACACATGGTGCTACGCTCATGTTTTGAATTTAGTTTTGACAGACGCGCCCCAATGTTTGACCGAATCTGCTTCTTTTTAGGGTTTTGTAAAATAATTTTACAAGGCCCTACTAAAATCGCGTCCTGTCTGTCCGTCTGTCCGTCTGCCTGTCCGTCCGTCCGTCCGTCCGTCCGTCCGTGTGTCACAGCAGTTTTTCTCGGAAACTACTTGAGCTAGAAACATCAAATTTTGTATGTAGGTGTAAACTGGTGTTCTCTTCAAAATTTAGCAACAAAAAAAATTTTATAAGGTATTTAAGGGGGTCTCCCCATATAGGGGAGTGACCCCCCGAAAAAAAAATTTCATTGAAAGTAGCCGATATGCATATCAAATGAAAGGTCTTGATGAGAACTTTTCAAAACAGTTCTTGGTTTGGCAAAGTTTGCTTCGAGGGGCTTACAGGGAGGGGAAAAACACGAAAAAATTGTGTCCCCCCCCCTCGCGATTGGACACCTTTCATCCGAAAAATCTGAAAAAAATCATGAATGTAGGCCTTTATGAGTACAACAACAACAAATACGTGAGAAGTCGCAATTCACTCAACTTTGTTAGTAATAGTATGATTTATCGATTTTATGTTTTCTTGAATAAAATCTTAACGGTACCCTTAAATTCAGTACACAGATGACTATTTATAAGATTGATCTAACCTGAAAGTTTCATAAAGATTGAATCATATTTAGCGAAGTTATAGCGGTTTGAATTTTCCAGTATTACTATGGAACAATATGCGCTGCATTTATTACTATGGCAACATATGGCTATGGAACAACATGCGCTTTTAACCGACTCAGACACTACAGCTTTGCTGGGATTTGTATGAAAATTTCAGGAATGATAGGTGTCATGTATATCTTTGAGAATCGGTTCAGCTAGTGGTATCAGTAATCGTAAAACAAAATAGTGGTTGTTTTAAATGCGAGGAATGAATAATTTTGAGTTATTTTTTTCCCAACTTCAACGTTTAAGGTGCATGCTTTGAACACTTGATTCAATTTAATGAATGACTGACGCTGAGTACTTACAATTAATACTCATAAGTGAAACAAGTCAAGGAGGCGGGAGAGAGCTCCTAGCAAACATGCTTTGTAACCATTCTAGGATTCGAAAAAATTGCCCATTAATCGATGACAACAGTACAGGAGAGTGGCCACTGAAAAAAAAGAATTCATCAAACGTAGCCGATATGAGTATGAAATAAAAGTTTTCATGGGAGCTTTTCAAAACAGTTCTTAAACTGTCAGTTTTTGCTTCAGTGGGAGCACAGGGGGGAAATACATGAAAAATGTGTTTACTCTCTCGCGAATGGACATCTGAAATAATTATCAAGGGAGATATTTATGAGTATAGCATTAATAAAAGCCTCAGAAGTCGAAATTCCTTCAACTTTGTTAATAATAGTATGATCTTCGTATTTCACATTTTCTCCAATAAAATCATCTTTGACATGTTTCTTGATTTTATTCGATCTGGTGACTGCATTTTGTAAATTGAATACAAAACCCTTCTGACATGAGCGTAGGTCTGTTTACCCAACTTGTTTTGGTTTGATTCAGAGTGTCTACGTGTTTTTCAAAGAATCATATAAAAGATTACAAGTTTTTCTTGATGGAAATCCTGTCTTTCGTTTATCATCTATTGGAGCAATGAGATGGCAGAGTACAAGTGACGCTACGGTTAAAATATTTGGCCGGATAGACTTTTGGACAGATGAAAATTTCAATGATAAGGAACGGAAATATGTTTTTTTCGAAATACTATCTGCGCTTTCTGTGACAGCCGAATCCTCAGCTCTTATAAATAATTTGAGAAAATTTGAAACCATATTGATGGCTATGACTTTTCTACGTATATTCCAAACAACTACGCCATTATCTGATTACTGACAAACGAAAAATCTTGATTTCGCACAAGCATGGCGCCAAATGTTTGCAACATCAGAATCTTTGAAAAAAATGAGAGACTCTTTTCCCGATATTTTCAAAGCTGTAAAACGTTTCGTATACTAAACAAATGAAAAAATTGATAATTCTGAATCAGATATCGACTTTCGACTCGAACCACAGTTGCCTCTCAAAAGACAGTGAAAAGTAAAAAAATTTCACGACGAAAAATCTTCCGACGAATTCGTTAATAACAACTCTGAAGAACAATTCCGAATCAAAGTATTCAATGTCATAGTAGATACTGTTATCAATAGTTTTGAAAATAGATTTATTGTTCACAAAAAATTGTGCTTGAATATTTCATGCTTCGATCCTCGGCGCTTTGAAGAAATGGAAAAAAATGGTTTACCTTTCAATGCTTTCGAAAACATTTGTGAATCGATCGTTGGAAAAGATAAATCAAAATTGAGAGAACAATATCTTTCTTTCATCCAAAGTTGGAGTAAAATAACTGAACGTTTGAAGAAGTCTTATGAAAATATTGAAAATGAAATGATTATAGACGCACTATCAAACGATGAATGGGTTGAAATTCATAATTCTACAGATGAAATTGACCTCAACGTTAATGAAAATAATATCAATCACGATGTCAGAAAAAATTGCAAATCTTGTTTTACGTGCGTTCTGAAGGTATTAGTCAAGTATAATATGTACTGCGTATCTTATGACGAACTATACAAGGTTTACTAATATTTATTGACATTACCACTCACACAAGTGACTTGTGAACGCAGCTTCTCGAAACTGAAAATTTTGAAAACGCGATTGAGATCGAACTTGACTCAAAGTAATTTAGAAAGCCTGTTTTTGATGCAGTGCGAAAGAGAGATTCTGAACAAAGTCGACAATGAGCGTATCATAGATCGTTTGTGTGAGAGTAGTAAAGAAATGCGGAGGCTGTTATTCGCGTGATACACAAGTTATGACAATTGTAATATTTACTTCGTTCTATGTAAAATTTTTATGCTGTCAACCGCGTTATAAGGTCGTATGAAAAAAAATTCTACTTCTTGACTGATTTCGTTGTAACTTAAAGTGCATTGAACCCGACATTTTATAATACACCAATTTCTAAAAAAAAAATTTTGGCGCCCTTTTTTCCAAATCGCCCGCGCCCCTTGACACACGCCAGTACGGCTGGATGGCATTGCACGAAAATTTTGAACAGTAAACTAACAACAAGAGATGTGAGATTAAAAAGACCACACTCAAAGTGAACAATAAAACCGAGAATTCATTTTTAATAAATGATCAACTAGACTTTCGTTAACACTAATCGACAGAAGGAAACACTTACCACACTTCTTTTTCCTGTCAACTGTCAAAACGAGGTTCAGTGTCAGCGAGTGGTTAAAGGATCGGTCCCGAACCGTCGACGTCCATAACGACCTACGGATTGTTGCCAGTGGCGTAGACTGATTTATCACACTTTGAAATCATTTAAATGCTTTGAATGGCTGGTATTGAGGAAAAATCAGGAGTTACAATTCGATAGTATTACAGACTGTATTACATTTTTGAGAGATAAAGGCATCAGTATTGACAAAATAAACTCTTTGAAGAATTCTGCCTATTGAAAAATCTTCACACTGGCCAAAAAGATTTTTATGATGAATTAGCTGAAAAACAGTGGGTAATTTTCGTTAATGCGTGCAATGACAGAAGCTGTTTTACAGAATTGCTGAAAATTGCTCAATACAATTTTTTTGTATTATGCCACACAACGCAAATGTGGAGCGAATTTTTTCACTTATGACTTCGCAGTGGACGAAGGAGAGGAACAGATTGGCAGTGGAGTCAATCAAAGCAATATTATTGACACAATCTAACTCCAAAGACATAACTTCTGCCGAATTTCACAGTGAAATTTCCTTAAAACCAAACTTTCTGAAAGCTGTTGGTAGTGGGCGAAAATACAATGTTCAAAGAGTTAAATAAATGGTAATAAAATTTACTTATAATGCACTTAGTTTTAGTATCAGCTGAAGGCCGGAATTTTGACAGGAATCAGGACTTTTTACTGCAAGCAACTGGCTTTTCAATTTTGACCCCTGGTAATTCTAGCCATGTGGGGCATTAAGTTTTTTAGAATTATAGTGTTACAAAACTTGCTTTATGTTTTTATAAAATTTATAACAATTGAACCAATAAAGCAAATATGAATTTGAAAATACATAGACTGAACATATTATGAGCTTTGAAGGGGCTCTCTTGATTCTACGTCTAGCACTCGTTGCGTGTAGACGTATTTTTAATTCGCTCCTGTCAAGAACTTTTAAATTAAAATAATTTTTAAAAAAAACGTCAATTACAAAGTAATTTTATAAAGAAACTTATTACATCGTCGAACTATTCGAACAATTTATCGAGTATCTGGACTTTACTTACGAGAAAGTTTCAAGAAAGGAAAAACGTTTTTTTCACCGGGGGGATGGAGGAGCCCGACGGCTTCCCACCGCTGGGGGGCCCAGAGCCAGGCATTTTGAAAATTACAAATGATAAAATAAACAAGCGGAAAAATGAACAAGACAATTGTGAGCATGGAAAGCGAATTACGATTTCAAGCGAAGATTATGAAAAAGTAACCATGGAGAATACAAGGGTTACGAAACAAAATGACGAATTAAAACTCCGGATACAGAGTTTAGAAGATATGGTCCGGACGTTGTCAAATGGGAACAAACAAAAAACGAAGCCACGGAATGCGTCCGGCCAAGAAGAGCCGATACTAACTAAGAAGAATGAAAAACAGGAAACAACAAGCAAGACCAACGGGAAAGGAGTAACAACATATAAAACGAAATCGCAAGATATGAGCAAGACAATCCATGATGCGGAAAATATCCTGAGCGCAGGAGGAACGAACGACAGCGCCAATTATTATGCGGTGCTGTCTGCAATGCACGAAGAAATGGACGTTGAGATAGAGAGCAACGATAAGATAGATAATATTGATAGCGATAATAATTTCATTAAATATTTAAAATTAAAAAATAAGCAAAAGGAGAAGAAGCCAACCGGTGTGTCTGCTGGTCCTCCTAATAAAATTAATGTGGTAAATGAAAAAGTTCCTCCAATAAACGTTTTTGGGCAGCGTGGAGGAGATATGGTTCGGTTATTGGCAGCCGAACACAAAATCAAAAACTTCGAAATTAAGAGAGTGACCGGTGATAAGCTCTCGATCAAGACAAAGACACTGGCTGACTTCAAACAGGCGAAAGATGCTCTTAATAGTGTCCAAGCTCCCCACTTTACATATACGCCAAAGGCGGAAAAAAATCAGACCTTCCTGTTGAAGGGCCTGGACTGTGGGGAGAATACAGTTGATCTCCTTGAAATGTTGCAGGAAGCAGCACCAGCTGTTAAGTTCATGTGTGTGAAAAATTTTGCTACAAGGAGATCAACTGTAGAAGGTAAAATATTACCATTTTATTTGGTCCAAATTTCCAACGACAGCAGTCCGAGTGCCCTCCAACAGGTAAGGTACTTAAACTTTAGAGTTGTGAGGTGGGAACGCCTCCAAAAAACTGAGGTCAACCAGTGTTACAGGTGTCAACGATTCGGTCATTCGGCTGCCAATTGTGCAATGCACTATCGCTGCGTTAAGTGCAAAGATATCCACGCCCCCGGTGAATGCAAATTGGCTCAGGTGGAGCCAAAAGAAAAATTGTATTGTGTTAATTGCAGTACATTTGGTCATCCAGCATCATACCGAGGATGCCCTTGGTATCAAGATGCAAGAGCTAAATTTTCCCCAAAGCAAACCAAAGTAAATCACAATCTGTTGCCTCCCAACTTCATCAAGCCCGGGGTATCATTTGCACTTGCTGCCAGAGGACCAGCAGACAACAATATAAATAAAATAAATAATGTAAGTGGCAATAATGAGCTGCTTCTTAAAATCTACCAGCAACTTGAATCGCTTTCAGATAGAATTAATAAGCAAGACCAAAAAATCAATTTCGTTTTTCAAAGTTTAGGTCAACATGCTTCAAAATAGTTTGTCATCCAGTCACATTCCCATGGATAGGATTCGTCTCATCTCGATCAACGTCAACTCCATTGTTACTATACATCGGCGTGATTATCTTCTGGAATTCATTATTAAGCAAAAGCCTGACATCATGCTTCTCACTGAAACCCACCTCAATTCATGGCACGCCATGATATTCAAGGATTTTGAATTCGTAAGAAACGATAGGGTAATAGGTGATGGGGGAGGTGGCACCGGAATATTGGTTCGAAGACCCTTTTGTTCTCAAAATATTGAAACAGTCGAATTCAAAAGCTTTGAATCTCTTGAAGTGTCCGTTATCAAAATTTCACTGCCAGGTGGGGATAAACTCTTCGTTATCTCTGCCTATGCAACTGGTGGAACTGTTCTCAGGCTCAAGGAGGAACTCAATTCCTTGTTTGAAATACTCGAATTGAACAGGCTTTATAATTATTATATTCTTGCTGGTGACCTGAACGCCAAGCATACATCATGGCTGAACGCCACCAATAATCCAAGAGGTGTATTCCTGAAATCGTGGATAACAGAGAACCAGATTGAATACAGGTGCAATCTATATGGGTCGGAGTTCCCAACATACCCTAGGACAAATTCATATTTGGACCTCTGCATTGCTGACGCAAGACTCAAATTCAACTTTAATAGTCCTCAACGGAAACTGCAGGTGCTTCCTTATGATAGCGACCATAACGCAATCGTAATGGAAATCAATCATCAAAGGGATGATTTCTTCCTCACTCCAGTTCAACACGAAAATCATCGGTTGAACTTCAAAAAAACAGACTGGGGAAAGTTTCAAAAGAAGTTTAATCGCGAGTACCAGAAGCAATGTCCCCCTTCTGATGGTGACAACTCTTGCTCAATGGTTCCTGATGACAGGAATCTAACTAACGATGAAATAGATGTCTATTTGTCGAAGTTAGAGAAGCTGACTTTGGAAACGATTGAGAAAGTAGTTCCCAAGATTAAACATCAAAACAATACGGAAGGATATGAAACACCAACCATCGCAAGGTTGAAAAGATTGAAAAGCCTTCTTCTCACACGCGTCAACAATATTTATCGACGATTTTTGGATTACAACCATCCCTCGTTGTCTTTGTTGAAATTACATCTGAAGAATGTCCGGAACTTAATCCGGTAATACTTCAGGGGTGAGGTCAGCAATCAATGGCCGGAAAAATTCAGGGGTATTAGCCCACAGGACCCAGATGGCGTGTTTGCGAAAGTGAATAGCATATTCCGCAAGAAGTCTCGAGTGAAGGTATCGAATCTTGAAGTCACTAGTGATGAGATAAATCTTCTCGATAGGGCTGGTATCGAAATTGATAGTACGACTCCGGATAGAAATGGAAACAGGATCATTTGTGAAGGATTAGATAAACTTGCCCTGATTGGAACACATTTTGAATTGGTTCATCGACCAGACCCTGAGAGAGGGAATGAAATAGTTTCAGAGATCGTTGAAACAAAAGTCTCCGACTTCAAATCAAGCCTGAATGGCCAATCAATACTTCATTTCAATGAAACATTAACATCTGACCTCATACCGAGCTTGAATCTTATTGATTATTTTGTTAGCTATGAAGACTTGTGTTTCATATTTCGCAGGATAAACAACAAGAAATCATGTGGTACTGATGGCATTCCAAATGTAGTTCTCCGACATTTGCCTGAGGTTGCTATTAGGAACTATTGCATATTGTTCAACAACATGTTGAGCAATTCATATTTCCCAAATGAGCATTAAACGCCCACATTAAGGAAAATGAGTTGATGCCGAATTGCCAATTTGGTTTTCGTGCCAGGCATTCGACCACACATGCAATAACGAAAGTAACCTCAGACATCTGTTGGAAACTAAATGATAGACAATGTGTTGGAGCATGTCTCATTGATATGGAGAAAGCCTTCGATACGGTGTGGTTAGATGGACTAATTTTTAAACTCCTTCAGGACAAGTTCCCCAGACACCTTATCGCCATGATGTGTAATATGTTATACGGGAAATCGTTTGTCGTAACTGATGGAAATCTGAAAACAATGCGCGAGTTCAAGGTCTTGAATGGTCTACAGCAGGGAACAGTTACTGCGCCTCTGCTCTTTTCAATCTTTATTCGCAAGCTATTGAACGGCTTTGATTTTAACGTCTCGCCAACGCGATCATTGGTAGCGTTTGCTGATGATCTGATCATCTATACGGCAGACCGAAAAGCTACAATAGTTCAGAGCAATCTCCAAAAAATGTTCAATGATGTACAGCTGTACACTGACAATTGGCGAATGAAAATCAATGTGCAGAAGTGTGAAACAATCTTATTTCGGACAACGCTGCGGGGGGTCAGTCAAGACCTGAAACGTAATTGGAAAGATTTCCACATCATGGCTGGTGAGGGTAGTCTTGAACGGGTTCCACATAAATCCTGTGTTCGATACCTCGGTGTTTATCTCGATCAGTATCTGTACTATACTGAACATGTGAAAATCATGCTCAGTAAGGCACTTAAAGTAGTCATGGCCCTTCGAAAACTCTTTCATTCCAGATACATTGATCAAAAGGTCAAAATTATCTGTTACAAGACACTGGTTAGACCAGTTTTGACATATGGATGTCAGATCTGGTACAACCAGAGCGCTAGTACTATGGAAAAATTAAGGGTTTTCGAAAGGAAATATCTTCGTGCATGTACTGGTTTGTACAGAAAGCCTGAGACGGATTGGAAACATTATATATCGAATAGAAGAATTTATCAAACTGCTGAAGTGACTAGAATCGGTATTTTCATATTGAAACTTCTTCGGAATCATATGGCAAGATCTGTGACTGTGAGTGAAAACCCTTGGATTTCACAGCCGTTCCACCCTACAGACGGGTATATAGCGACTTGCCTCGCTACTGGCTTCATTCCTCCAGAAGCATTCGTGTATTTGAACATGAATCGATATGTTTTTGATTCTGACGGCGTCCCAGTCATATATCACATATATCGACGGGCCACCGATAAGAAGATTAAATATCCTCCGAACTTGAGTTCACGAGACCAACAATTCCAATGGAGATACTCATTTGCTAGATTCGTTGAGGCTGATCGAGTTGAGACGGGGCAATCTAGGTATTGGCGGCTGAATGACAATGTCTAAATTATTCGTGTGTATTTTCAGTTTTGGTGTTTTTCGTTATTTAGTTTTTGAGTTTCAGCTCATTATTGCTACATTTAGTGTTATTGTTTATTTTTGTTAAAAATTAGGTATAGGTTAGGTTTATATTATGTTTATTATATTAGGTTAGAGATAAGGTAAAACGCTTAGGTTAGGAACATAGTTATAGGTTTTTTTAGTATAAGATAATGTTTTTGATTGCATTTATTAGAATTAAGTTAAAACATATAAGGTGTAGGATCAAAGTTCACTGTAGTGTTAAGACGATAGATAATTTTAGAATAGTGTTGGTTGGTTTTTTCTCCTTTTTCCAATTGAATTTTAAAAATATGTAACAATCTTCATTGATTTGAATTTGCTATAGTTTTTTTTTTTAAATGTGTTTAATGATAACGTATAAATTTAGAGAGCCATTTGGGCCATTAAGTTTTTTGATTGTTATTGTTTGGAATTTGCTTTATATTCTTTTAAAATTTATATCGATTAGTATGAAATAAAGCGCTTTTGACTTTGACTTTGATAAGGCTCTCTTTATTCGCCAACAAATTTCGTAACGCTTGATAATTTCTAAGACTCACAAAATTACACGTTAATTGGAAGGATGCCTAGAGAAAAGTCTATCCTGAAATGTTTAGCAGAGCTTTTCAACTGTTTCGTCTAAGCTAGGTAGAGTCAATTATTCGTTCATTTATTTATTTTTAATAGTTAATTCGCAACAGACTCACTTCTGAATTGTTACTATTCTTTTATTTCAAGTGTAAATCTGGATCAAATATATGTTACGATAAACAAATTCCATTAGGTATCACGTGATATAAATAATTTCAATGTTGCTGTTAAAAACAAATACAAAAGCACATTCTTTAGCGAAATTTTATATGTGAGGCAATTTATAAATTTGTCGACTTGGCTTTCAGAGGCCCATTGTTGAGCTTTTTTCCTTCACTATCGATACATCTACAACACATGAAGAACAATATGCAGGTTAAAGCTAAACACGCTTTAGATGTTCCGCGACATCAACGCACTTTTCGAACAAGGTCACTTTCTTGACCAAGAATTAAACGATGGAAAGAAAAGTATTTCTTTTTGCCAGCTTGCAAATTCATTGTTTACGCGTTTTCTTTTCAAAATCAAGAATCATCTTGTTCTTTTAGCGTTCACGAATGTTTCTGGTTATTCCGCGGGCTAAAATATTCTAGCAGAAATTATGCATACTCGTTTCCAATGACGGTGCCAAAAATGATCTCTAATCAGAAAAATGTTTATTTTTGCGGGTAAATAAACATTTGATGTGAGTGTAGAGTCAATGCGCCTCATCAATGCCAACAAAAAACTTGTTTCAGAGTCAATGCTTCAATTAAGCGGGAACTGATGTATCAGCACTTCAGTTCTATTTAGAATTGCATGGAAGAGTACTAGGGATAATTAGTTTGTTCTCGTAACGCGTACTTCAATTGATTCTGGATTGTGTACTTTCCTTGAAATTAACAATCAAATTCAATCCTAAAGACGTCTAGGATTACGAGGTAATATTCATAGAAAAAATCATGTAAAAGTTTTCCCGGCAAAATGTGAAATACCGAAAGATTCAAAATGACGTGTTAAAAGGAACTGGTTTAAAAAGGTTTTTGTTTTATAAACTGAATATTAACTATTGATCATCATTAAGCGCTTAGACGATTTCAACAACAGACCCCAAAATACCATAGTAAGAGGTTTTAGGTCTACTGATAGTAAAGGGAGCAAATTATGGTGCAATTGTATTTGGAAGAATTTTGTTGCCACATATGAATACGAGTAGGGGAAATCCGGGAGAGTTGAACCCCCCGTACTTAAACATGAACAAAATTGTACAGACGGTTTGAAATTTAACAGTGGAATCACGTGTGCAAAGCTTTAGTAAACAGTCATCACTTGTTTATACCAAAGTAACCGTTAAACTATTAACTTGAGTTGCAACTAACTTTTTCTTTAATTGATTGATGGCTCAAATCTCCCTAACGCATGGGAGAGTTGACCACATGAATAGGGAGATTTGCCCGTATGTATTTGCATAGGAGGAGTAATGACAAATGATTTTACAAACTCGAATATTTTAATTAAAACCACCACAAACATTAAAAACAATAACTCTAAAGTTTTATTAACAAACTTTAATTCGAAAATAAATGCAATAATATGAACATAAAAATTTATTCAAAATATAAATGCAAAAACAAAAGATTCTATTCATTTTAAGAA
Source organism: Odontomyia ornata (assembly GCA_963969285.1). Taxonomy (NCBI): domain Eukaryota; kingdom Metazoa; phylum Arthropoda; class Insecta; order Diptera; family Stratiomyidae; genus Odontomyia; species Odontomyia ornata. The sequence goes on along the minus strand of OZ017738.1, from coordinate 89,579,606 downwards.
AATATAGTAAGATGAAAAACTAATTGTTTTTCGAAGTAAGCATTTAAGCTAAAGAGATCAGTATTTAATTTGTTTCTGTATTTCAGATCTTAAGGTTCACATTCATAGCATGTGAAATTCCGATCACCTTTTTCCGTCAATCCAACAAATTTTTCATGGATATATCTCTCGCAGGAAATACAAAGCCTCATATCTAAAACTGCTTCTCTTTGGCATACAAAACAGTACCACCGGTTCTCTAGATCCGAATCCTCATTCCAATCACTATAACAAGAGCTATTAGCATATGGAATGATAAATTCATTATCAGATTCGGTTTCACTGGTTTGAATGCGCTTCTTGGTCTTAGTTTTACATATATTTTTTGTTGTTTCATTTCCTCTTTCTATATTATTTTGTAACTTTCTCTTTTTAGGGTTTTGTAAAATAATTTTATGAAACCCTACTAGTTTTGCGACCAGTCTGTCCGTCTGTCCGTCCGTCCGTGTGTCACAGCAGTTTTTCTCGGAAACTACTTAAGCTAGAAACATCAAATTTTGTGTGTAGGTGTAAAGTGGTGATCTCTTCAAAGTTCAACTACAAAAAAATTTTATAAGGTATTTAAGGGGGGTCTCCCCATATAGGAGAGTGACCCCCCAAAAAAAAAATTTCATTGAAGGTAGCCGATATGTGTATCAAATGAAAGGTCTTGATGAGAACTTTCCAAAACAGGTCTTAGTTTGGCAAAATTTGCTTCGAGGGGTGCACAGGGAGGGGAAATACACGAAAAATTTGTGTCCCCCCCCCCTCGCGATTGGACACCTGTGATCCGAAAAATCTGAAAAAAATCAGGATCGAAGGCCTTGGTGAGTACAACAACAACAAATACGTTAGAAGTCGCAATTCACTCAACTTTGTTAGTAATAGTATGATTTATCAATTTTATGTTTTCTTGAATAAAATCTTAACGGTAGCCTTAAATTCAATGAAATTCACTACGTAGATGTCTATTTATATGATTGATCTATCCTGAAAGTTTCATAAAGATTGAATTATATTTAGCGAAGTTATAGCGGTTTGAATTTTCCTGTATTACCATGGAACAATATGCGCTGCATTTATTACTATGGCAACACATGGCTATGGAACAACATGCGCTTTTTACCGACTCAGACACTACAGTTTTGCTAGGATTTGCATGAAAATTTCAGGAATGATAGGTGTCATGTATATCTTTGAGAATCGGTTCAGCTAGTGGTATCAGTAATCGTAAAACAAAATAATGGCTGTTTCAAATGCGAAGAATGAATAATTTTGAGTTATTTTTTCCCAACTTCAACGTTTAAAGTGCATGCTTTGAACACTTGATTCAATTGAATGAATGACTCAAGGTGAGTACCTACAATTAATGCTCATAAGTGAAACAAGTCAAGGAGGTGGGAGAGAGCTCCTAGCAAAAGGGCTTTGTAACCATTCTAGGACTCGAAAAAATTGGCCATGAATCGATGATTTCAGTACAGGAGAGTGGCCCCTGAAAATAAAAATTTGTCAAACGTAGCCGATATGAGTATGAAATGAAAGTTTTCATGGGAGCTTTTCAAAACAGTTGTTAAACTGTCAGTTTTTGCTTCAGTGGGGGCACAGGGGGGAAATACATGAAAAATGTGTCCCCTCCGTCGCGGATGAACATCTAAAATAATTATCAAGGGAGATGATTATAAGTATAACAATACCAAAAACCTCAGGAGTCGAAATTCGTTCAACTTTGTTAAAAATAGTATGGTCTTCGTATTTCATATTTTCTCCAATAAAATCGTCTTTGATATGTTTCTTGATTTGATTCGATCTGGTGACTGCATTTTGTGAATTGAATACAAAACCCTTCTGACATGAGCGTAGGTCTGTTTACCCAACTTGTTTGTTTTAACTTTCATTGCTTTCTTTTCAGCTTCACTTTTGTAACTATTTTTTTTTATACTCAATTTCACTCTCACTATCCTGAAGAATTCTTTGTTTAGCTTTGCCTGTCTTTGATTTTTTTTGGCTTATTTTATTCATTTCTTTTTTATTAAAAACCCCACTCGTACTGGATTTTGGATTGTCTGTATCATCTTTTTCAGTAGTTTGTGTTAAAATTTTCGTTTTCCCTGGCATACGGCCACGCCTTGTAGTTTTCCTGGGTGAAGCTTTTGGGTACGGTCTTATCGTTTCCAGAGTAACAAGTGAGGGCTTTTGACAAGCTGTTGCTTCTCGAGTACCATCAGCGATATTTTGGTCGCTTGGATTTGTAATCTGAGCTAAGGCTGAGAACTGTTGGTGAGTATACGGGACTGAAGCATCATCAATTTTATCGTGGCCAGTTAAAGCTGATTCATTCATGACAGAAACCTCCGCAGGATGTGGTGAAGTAAAGTTCTTTACTATATTTCTCTCATGGATCGTTAATAAGCTAGCAATCGCTGAGTTTTGCAAACTATCAGCTTCAGTTTGAAGTATGCCAATAGAAGTTTCAGTGTCATCACAAGATGCTTGCTCAAGAGAAACTTGAGGAAGGCTACCAGTGGAGGGAGTGAGCTGAATCTGATCATTTTGATGTGAAGCAGGGTATTCAGGGAGCATCTCTTTGTCATTCGAGAAGCCTCTATCTGTGACTGCTGAGCACATGAAGTCTTCTTCGCTGAATATATCGGGGTTAAATGGATGGATGCCGGAACTTCTGAATCCACTTAGGATGTTTGATCGCTTTTATAAATCCAGGAATGTTGTAAATTGTTACAGTTTTTCTGGGATTCGACAGCATCCAGTTGTTCAACACACTATTGTATCTAGATTTGAACGAAGAGTAAATAGCTACGTCTAGTGGTTGTAGTTTTTGACTGCAGTGCGGAGGAAGTGTTAATAATGTTATACCATTGTCTTTTGCAAATTTGACTACATTCACGCTAACATGACTCTCGTGATTATCAAAAATTAGCAGAACTGGCTTTTCTTTTGATACACGGGAGTACTTTTTAAAATTTTCCATAAATTTTAAGAAACTTTTTGTAGTCATCCATCCGGTGGAGCATGCATCACCATCTGAACCTTCTGGCCCCTCTGAAACAAAATCTTGTCGATATTTCACTCGAGGAAAAATGAAAAACGGAGGAATAACATTACCGATTGCATTAACTGCAAAACAGAGTGTCACAAGAGTTCCCCTTTCAGCAGAAGTAACCTGTCCTACTTGTTTCGACAGTCTTGCACAGTTGTGCATCCAGTTTTGTCGCAATTATAAATATTTTGTGGTTCAAATTTGTACTTTTCTCTTACAGATCTTAAATTTTCAAAAAAATCAGCAACGTTTTTCTTATCAAAACTGGTTGCTCTTGACAAGCTGGTGGTTTCAGGTTTCCGTAGACTGATTTCTAAATTTTTTTTGCAGAAATCCACGAAACCAGTCTTTTCAAACTCAAAAGCCAATTTCATCGCCTCTACCCGAGACAGGCCATAGTTCATTTTACTGCATTTTAGTAAATATTCCACTAAAAATTTTTCCTCTGCAATTATGAAAACCAGGGAAGCTTTGTATCGACCCTTTTCATCGAACAGTTGTATCTTTTCATCATTTTTGCAATAGCGATGTAAAGTGGTACTGTCAACTCCAAACTTCGCCGCTGTTTTCCTCAGATGTAAAGTGGTCCTGTCAACTCCAAACTTCGCCGCTGTTTTCCTCAGAGAACTCCCAGATTTCATTTCACGAATAGCGTTTTTTAATTCTTGGATGTTTACTTTTTTGCGAGTAGAACCAACTTTTGGTTTGTAATTGAATGGCATGACGCTGGCACCTGAAAGCAATTAGAAAATATTTGTATGTATTCTACATATGCATGAGGGACACTTAAATCATTGATCATGTCTCCCTAATGCATTATGGATCAAATCTCCCAGAACATACCTCTTCACGTTGTCGCGTGTTTGAGGAAACTGTTTGACTTTGTAGATTAAAATACACTTATTTCTTACATCTACACTTTTTCACGTATTTACTTTATTAGACAGTAATTGCGGCCCTGTAGATAAGGCTATTTAATGTTAAAAACACACAAAAATATTATTTTTCACTCGTGAATACCAAAAACGTGTTTGTCTCTATCACTGTCAACTCAGAATGGTAGCAGCTGATGTCGTGCCACCCATATGATGAAGAATGAACCGGCATGTTGTGACATGTAGAAGAATACGATGGCGCGAATTTCGAAATGATGAAAGCGTTATGGAGCATCTCTCCCACCTGAGCAAACCTCCCGGATTTCCCCTACATCATGCAAGACATTTACTCACAGCTCATTTCACATCAAACAAATCAAACATTCTATTGTCCTAATGTAAATAAATATAATTTGACAAATCGTTTGATGTACGAGTGGTTTTGAAAATGAGTATTTCTGGGATTCGCAGGATACAAGAAACCAAGAAAAAATTTTATCACCTGGTATCAGTGCCAAGTGGTTGTCGTCCGGATTATCGTGTATTGCGATGAGTGGCCTCAATACGTACAAGCAGGGTATTGAGGGTGTGAAATTGCATAATCTGTTTACCCATTATGCGTAAGAGATGCTTCTTCATAGACCGGACCGCTGCTTCCCACAGTCCACGATAGTGGGGCGCAGGCGGTGGATTAAAATACCAAAGGACGCCAGATCGGAGATGTGCTGCCTCGCACAATCGCTGTTCCATTGACGTAGATCTTCTCGCATAATTTGGTCCGCACCAATGACCTGGGCGCTGTTGTCGCTATATAAATTCGCGCAGTAGCCTCGCCAGGAGGGCCTATGTGGAGAGGTCTTGCGCTAACTCGATGTGTACTGCCCGGGTACACAGGCACACAAAAATAGCAGCATACGTGTTGAAAGTTGATGGGAATGATGGGATTTCGTTGCTCGTCTGGGATGGGTGCATGAGCTAGGTGCCCTCCAAGTCGTAACACACCGTCGTTCCCCAAAGACGAGTTCAGCGAAACTAAAGTGCTTGTTGCTCCCACTATAGAATGAGAACGAAAAGAACTAATATCTGTAGGGAAAGCATTAACTTGGGCTTCCCGTATGTGGAAGAGAAGCGCTGCTTCAATCTCGTTTGTATCGATTAAGATCTTCTTCCAATGTCGCCAACCGCTTGGTTGAAACCTCATGACGAGAGCTGTGGTGTGCAAAAGTCGTTGAAGCGTACTGAAACTCTCCACAAGAGGGATGATACCAACACTAGGGACCGTCGTCAGTTTGCATGCTGATCTCAATTCCACAAACACCTTCAATGGTCGAATCTCGGTGCAAAGGGCCTCTTCCTCCGCTGTTGTCAGTGCCGGTGACATCCAAACAGAGTCGTTCAAGTTGCAAATGTTTGGGGGTCCGTTCCACGAAAGCGGATGAGACTGCGGCTAGGTTGACCTTCGAAGGGATATAGCGCCGGCGAATAATATCCATATGCTGTTGGATTTGCGCGACCCGGTTAGAAACAAACTGTTTCATGGTTTCAGGCGGCTTACTGAGCCAGCACAGGACAATGCTTGAATCGCTGTGTAACGTGTAGTCAACGTCGGGCAGTTGTAGCACTTCATGGACGTTGATCAAAGTAGTAACTAGGAGATGATGACAACAACAATCATCGTCCTCCCGGATGGAATGTACGTGCCGTGACAAGGGCTGTCCGAGTGTGGCCCTCGTTGTCTACACTGCGTACGTAAATGACAGCAGCGTATGCCTTCTTACTAGCATCGCCTAAGCTGTGCAGACTAGTCGTTGTGGATTTCTGCATACCGAACCATCGTGGTATACGAATGTCACCAAGTTGGCATCGCTAAAATCGATATCATCTGAAGACGTCGTTGTCCCAGTAATTGCCTCAAGAGTCTCCAGGTCGTTACAATTCCATTTGTGCCATTGTTAGGTGTGATGTTCCGTAGAAAATACAAAAAATATAAATATATTTTATAAAAAGAAGGATGGATTGTTATATGGTAATAGCAACTGAGGAGTTGCTCCCGCAGCAAAAAAAGGTATTCAGCAAAGGATGCTGACTAAGCATAAATAGTTTTCCTATGGAACCATTTAAAGTCACATGAGGGTGACTGAAGAGGATATCTTTTTGGTTCCACGGCTAGCTCACCGCGTATGGGAGTGGGTTGAGAGACAGAAGGAATTCTTGCCAAATAGGCATTGCAGATGAGCCCCCTTCCCTCCATAATATCGACCACGCACACACACACACATACCATAATGTTTAATAATGCATCATGGATTCTGTTGAATTTCCTGAATTTAGATTGAGAAAACTGGACTTAATCCAGCACATCAATAAGATTTCTTTTCTTTTTTGTTTTCTTACAAATTCATTTTTTTATTTGGACGTTTCCAAAAAGAAAGGTGACAATTATATATAAAACAAGACGATAAATAATGTCTCTTTTCAACGTAGATGTAATTTACTATATTAATTCTTAACATTAAGTAAGGATGATAACTTCAATTCTAAGCGGCAAATTTAAATGTATTCGTTATACGTTCCTATTAATTTAAATATTTCTTTCTTTCTACTCTAATGGAACTACTTCCACTGTCGTAATCTAGGTGGATACAAAAAAAAGGAGAAAGCTCGTTACGCTTGTACAACATATAGAAAAAAAATTAGTAACTTCCTGCTCGACAGTTTCAATGAAATGAAAGTTTCAAAACAAATTTTCCTCCCTTTCTTTTACTTTTTCCAAATACATTTGAATTCAATGACATTCTGCCATGTGGGCTTAGTCGAGACAAAACACACAAATTTATCGCTTACTTAAAAACTAAATTTTAATGAAGCCATCTTAACTACGCTTATGTGAGATAGCCCCTCAAAACAGACACAAAAAGAGCTTTAGAATTTTAAATATGTTCTAATTATTCTACCTAATTTTTAATCAAATTAAACTTTTCAGTTTTAATTCAGGATTCATTTTTCAGCGTGTAGTTAAAAGGAATTTGGTGTTCACCTACACGCATTCGACCTTACTTGAAATGTTTTTTTTTTACACTTCGGCTATTTGGCGCTAGCTGCATCCCAATCCGAACTATGCTCCCTTCCACTTGACCGCTTGTGAAATTCTTTTAATGCCAAATTGCGACGTTCTGGATGTTTTTCGTGTGTTGGATACGGGGGGGGTAGTATCGTAGTAATTAATTCATTTTTCACACCAGGTTCAGGCATATCGATTCGTTCCACTGCAAATTCCATTAGTGGCAACCATCCATACCAAGAACAACCGACTCAATCCAATCATCTTCTTTGCAAAGATCAGCACTCCTACGAAAACATAAACATTACAGAATATATTAATTCAGGTTACGTTTGCTTGGATTCCTCCTGCCTTGAAACTTATCGGAATCTTGTGTTTATATATCTTGCACAGTGATGACGTCTTTTTCGCAATTCGCGAGTACACGGCTCGCAGCTGATCCCGTTCACGGAAGTATCCGTACATTAGCGTTAAATACGAAGAAAATTAGGGGAAACTATTGAAAAGTTTGGATTAATGTGACGTTTCACGTTTTCCCAATAGATAAACTTTATTTAGTCACCATTTATCTGGTTTCAACACTGCTAATTAGATGCTACATTAACCCAACTACTTAAGGCAATTAGGGATGGTCGAGCAGTATTAATGCCGAACTACATGAATCAGTTAGGAGCACCCGGCAAAGAATTCCAACCAATTTAGAAATGTGCCGAAAGCGACTGCTTTTGTCATGAAAATAATCGAATGGGACGCGTGAAACGAAAGCACAACACAAGGTATCTTTTATCTACCGGCACAATGAACGTACGTACGGTCACTGTGGTTTGTTTCCACAGAAATCCTAAAGTCTGGTTTGTGCTTCACTTACAACAAATTTATTTTGAAAATTTGACGCTATGCTTGGAGTAATTTCTCATTACTTTGTTTCACTGCGTTCGACCTAAACGCGTTCCGTCAAATTTTTTTACGACCTGTCCTAACAAGTTATTCTTTTGTCTTTTCCTCGCTTACACATACCCTCGAAAGAGACACGACACGAAATCACTACACAGATTCATTCGTATCCATACATGGTTGCCAAGTTCGGAATCAAATTAAAATTCTGATCCCGCTGATGTGTTCATGATGGCGTTTTCGTAATTGTTCGTTTTCTTCTAATTTCGATACTAAATGGTTCATAAACAAAATTTCACCTAGAATATTTGTAATAACCTTAGAAGAACTGCTTTTCCGTTCCTAGAATACGAAATTATCGTACAATGCCAAAAATCTTAGCTTCCCATCGCGACATTCCGACCTCGCCGTCTCACTCGATCTTCTCAACTCCCCGCTTGCTTTTCCCTCGAGCAAGGCTTCGCGTTTCTTCCGCGCGCTGGATTGCATCAGTCGCGTCGTTTCTTCAGCGCGCGCTGAGAAAATTTTGGTTTTTCCCCGTATAAGTGACGTTCAGCGTCGGGGTATTTAATATGTACAAACGTATATGGGGGGGGGGGGGCATTAATTTGCACAAACGTAACACAATCTGAAATTGCCATTGCTGAGTATCCTTTCAATATCATGTGCTAACATTCTTGCATCATCTGGCGCATCAGTGCTGTCCAAAAAATCGTCTACATAGAAGTTACTCAATATACTATCCTGAGCAGTGATTGCCCGGCATGCGTCAGCGACAGCCTCCGAATGGTCCATAGCACATTGTCATAGTGCCCGTATAGCATTGTATGGACTGCAACCCATACCATAAGTTACTGTTGTTAACTGATATGTCAACAACGTATCCGTCGTGGATTCTCGCCGGAGTATCCATTGCTAACGTCGGTGGCGTGGATCGATCTCGACCTATCAAAACATCTTCTGGACATCTGCGGTAAAAGCAATGCTGTATCGTTGGAAACAAAGTAGTATGTGTAGGAGCGTATCTTGCAACATCGGTCCAACCAGCTGCGTATCATTTAGTGATACTCCATTGTCCGTTTTGGCGTAGACATTAGAAACCACACGGAATTCAATCTTAATGGCGAAATGCGGAATGTAGTAACATGGAGTGTCCTCACTCTCATCAGGAGCAAGCTTCATATCTCCCAACGAGATATACTCCCGCATAAATGCACAGTATTTGTCCCGCAATACAGAGTTGTTTTACAGTTTGCGCTTAAGCTGATGAAACTGTCGTAAGGCTATTCGATGAGAGTCTCTCAGTTCAGGCGCTTCGGGACGGAATGGGATCTGCACCCTGTATCGACTTTTGCTGTCCCTAGTGAAGGTGTCCAAAAATGTCTGTTCGTAAATGGCATGATTAATGTCAGTTTTCGAGAGTAGTTCCTCGACTTCCCGAAATTTGCGAAGTAAACTGTCTAGCTCCTCATGTTGACACATTTGCAAGCATGAAATGTGTGCTGCTTCATTAGGCTTGTTGTTTTGGCTGACGTTGGACCGAACAAAACCAAACCAAGGTGAGTGCGTATTGCGCAAGATTCGTTCTTACTAACTCTGATGATCCCTTCCTCAAGAATCATACCCCAAATGTCTGCGCCAACGAGTAAATCAATACCACGAGGGATGTCAAAGCCGGATGAACCAGCTCTAAATTGTGTAAATGGCTCCAGTTGGTGGCATCTACCGTGGCCACCGGGGCGGGCGACGCGATAGTACGCAAAATAAATATTTCAAATTGCGATTCAAATGTTTTTTTAAATGTCGATCGCATGATGACGTCTGTTTGACCACAATTACTAACGGCTGTGGTGGAGCCAATACCGTTGATGGTGATTTTAAGGATCAATTTGCAGGGGTTCAAATACGTAACAAACTGTTGTCTCAAAGGGCTTATTTGAGACCCAGGGTCACATAATGCGCGGCAAAGTCGAGACGTTCCGTAAATGTCAAACAATGACACGTATGCGGCCGCGAGCACGACAATGGCACCGTTTCGCACCATGACCGACTGCAGTAGGTCGGTGAGCCATTGCCGACTGAAATTTTAAGGGGCGCCTAATTTCGAAGCTGCGATTATTGATCCGGCCACTTTTTCCGCAAAACCGGATGACACCGCATTGTCATTAGGTACCACTAGATTTTTGTTGCCACTGCTACACAGCAACGAATTATGTTTTTGTCCACAGACCATACACCCGCGTGAATAACAATTCTGTACGCTATGTCCGGCATCAGGACAATTATACCAAAGCACGAATGGTTTCACGACATTCCATCAATCTGCCACCACAAGATTTGTAAATCGCAGGCACCGTGTCATACGATGTCACTTCTGGCTTCAATTTGTCACCGACAATGGACGATCACGGTAAGAAAGCGGCATAGGTCCTGGCTGTTGTCGTCAAGTGTACGGCAGCAGGCCTCTACACACTCCGACTTGTTATATATGGCGTCGTCTGGCTGTCAGTCATGGCACTCGGTATGTTCGCGGCACGGTATTCCAAGAAAAGCAGCAAATCTTCCAGCGTTGGTATGTTATTGGATTGGAGACTCATTCCCCAGTCGCCACGCATGATACTGGGGAGTTTTGGCAGAAGAACTTGCACTGTCAGAGCATCCCACTAGTTGACGGGAAGCTCCATCATGGAGGGTGCCCGCAGAGAGTTACGGACACAGTTAACGATGTCCCGCTAGTGTCCTCTGTGTGTCCGGCGGATTCTCCGACAAATTGGGAATTTGTCGAATGTGGGCCTCCACGAGTAGGCGACGGTTGTCAAAGCGGTATTTTAGTTCAGCCTAGACCTCTTCGTAGCCCCCCATATACAGTCCGCCAATTAAAGAGGTACTTTCCGCCTTGACGTGTTGACGGAGTTGGCCCGGTTTGTATGTCGGAGATAAGTCTGACCTCGAATGGACCACAGTTTCAAATATATCACGAAACATGAGCCAGTGTTAGTCAAAGTTCGGCATCGCAACGGGATCCAACAGCATATCCGCGACGTACACTTTTACGGATGTCGTATCGCATTCCGATTTCGCACTGGTGGACATCCAACGTAATGTTGTCCATATCTTCGAACATAGAGCCTCCAATTCTACCTGCAGCTGTTCATGTGCCGGTAGTTCCTCTGCTTTGGCAGCAGCGACCAGCTAAAAATGATTCTCGCAGAAGCACAAATACCAGCTCCAGTAGCTGCTGTTGATGCTTGATCTCCACAGAATCGGCATCGTACTGTTGGACAGCGCGTTCATCCGTACCAGGAATGATTTTGCAGCCGTTCTCAGATTAAAAGCGGCCATTTTTGTCCAAGGTGCACTTTTGCACGCAACGAGTCACTACACTTTCCTCACAGGAGGCACCAACATGTACGAATTTTGTGCACGCAATATGTAAGTATGTTTCCGAGAGAAAACACACAGTCAACAGCTCACAACTTTATTTTCAAAATGAGACGGCTACAACAATAACAAATTAAACGAGAAAGTGGAGGTTCGCTCACGCACGTTGTCTCGGTAAAAACTTCAAATCTACCAGTCCCTTGTTGTGAGACGCGAACTTTCCAGTTCGGCATCGTCTGTCATCACACACACTGAGTCAAGTTGGCTTCGTGTCACCGAGTGAAGTTGGCTCCGTATTACAGATGGATGTCGTCAGGGGGCGTTGATACGATGTGTCGCCATGGGATGTGGTTACACAACATCCTTGGATCGTTCATCGTTCGAATCTCAAACAATCAAAAAACAAGTTGAAGTAGCAGGAGAATGCTCCTGCCAGAAGGGTATTGTAAAACAATTAGTGAATCAAACAATATATTCTGCATATCAAAACTTGACTAATATATTAGATTCCATAAATTGAGTTCGAAAAATTATTATGGTAGTTATGATTTTAAACTCGCCACCATTTTGGTTCAAGTGGTTTGACCTCGTCGCTTGATTAGTCATGACAGATATTACAAACCATTTCTAAAAATTCCTTTATATTTGTAGTGTCTCGGTCCGTTGCAAGCACGTATCTTCCTAGTATCACGTGTAAATGTTGTTGTAATTGTTAAATATTCAATCGGCTGTAACTTAGCTGTTTATAGTTCAATTATTGTGAAATTTTCGAACCATATACAATCATTTTCAGAAAATTTAAATTATAGATTTTGGGAAATCTAAGGGTCACTCCTTGATTTTATAGACAAAAAAGCAAAATTTATAGAATGTACTATTATTAACAAAGTTGATCGAATTTCGACTTCTAAGGTATTTGTTACCCTTGTGAAGGAAAAATTGTCAGTTCAAGTACTGTTTTGAAAAGCTCTTATAAAGAATTTTCATTTGGTATTCATATTGGCTACCTTTGATGACTTTTTTTTTCAGCGGCCACTCCCCTGTACTGTAATCATCGATTCATGGCCAATTTTGCGAATCCTAGAATGGTTACAAAGCCCTTTTGCTAGGAGCTCTCTCCTGCCTCCTCGGCTTGTTTCACATATGAGTTTTAATTGTAGGTACTCATCTTCAGTCATTCATTAAATTGAATCAAGTGTTAAAAGCATGCGCGTTAAACGTTGAAGTTGGGGCAAAATAACTCAAAATTATTCAATCTTCGCATTTAAAACAGCCATTATTTTGCTTAACGATTACTACTACCACTAGCTGAGCCAATTCTCAAAGGAATTCATGATACCTATCATTCCTGAAACTTTCATGCAAATTCTAACAAAGCTGTAGTATCTGAGTCAGTAAAAAGCGCATATGGTTCCATAGCCATATGTTTTACAGCGCATATTGTTCCATAGTAATACAGGAAAATTCAAATCGCTATAACTTCATTAAATACCACTCGATCTTTATGAAACTTTCAGGACAGATTAATCTTATTGATAGTCATCTGTGTACTGAATTTTATTAAATTTAAGGGTACCGTTAACATTTTATTCAAGAAAATATAAAATCGATAAATCATACTATTACTAACAAAGTTGAGTGAATTTCGACTTCTCACGTATTTGTTGTTGTTGTACTCATAAGGGCCTATATCCATGATTTTTTTCAGATTTTTCGGGTCAAAGGTGTCCAATCGCGAGGGGGGGGGACACAAAATTTTCGTACATTTCCCCTTCCCCTGCACCCCTCGAAGCAAAATTTGTCATTTTAAGACTTGTTTTGAAAAGTGCTCATTAAGACCTTTCATTTGATACCCATATTGCCTACATGCGATGAAAACTTTTTTTTCAGGGTCAACTCCCCTATATGGGGAGACCCCCCTTAAAGACCTTATAAATTTTTTTTCGTATTGAAACTTTGAAGAGGGCGTCACTTTGCACCTACCTACAAAATCTTATGTTTCTAGCTTATGTAGTTTGCGAGAAAAAGTGGTGTGACACACGGACGGACGGACGGACGGACGGACGGACGGACGGACGGACGGACGGACAGACAGGACGCGAAACTAATAGGGTATTGTAAACTAATTTTACAATACAATTTTTTCGTATTGAAACTTTGAAGAGGGCGTCACTTTGCACCTACCTACAAAATCTTATGTTTCTAGCTTATGTAGTTTGCGAGAAAAAGTGGTGTGACACACGGACGGACGGACGGACGGACGGACGGACGGACGGACAGACAGGACGCGAAACTAATAGGGTATTGTAAACTAATTTTACAATACCCTAAAAACGACATGAATTATCGAACAACCCAATATTCGCCCAAGACATATATATATATATATATATATATATATATATATATATATATATATATATATATATATATATATATATATATATATATATATATATATATATATATATATATATATATATATATATATATATATATATATATATATATATAGTGTTACATGCACGAATAATTCTGCGAGCTACTCTTGCAATTGTTTTCACAACCATTAAGAACCTCATGATCAACAAAGTGAATTTACTCGAAACCACGAGAACCTACCAAGCATGATCAACATCTGAAAGTGACGTCACCCCATTCATTAAGCTGCTCGAATATACCAGTTACCTCTCGGCAGAACATTCGCCGATGTACGAAAAATGGGTTGAATCGGTAGAGACCCTATATAAAAGCGAGCTGAATGAATGGGGGGATCATTCATTAGAACCGTGACATAGTAAAAACTGCGATAGACAATTGAAAAGCGATATTGATCGAGTAATAGTGGAGTGATTTTCGTTGTTTGTTAAGTGAAGACAATTGTAAGAGAAATTTAATTGACAAGTGAAAGTTACATTCTAATTAAAATTGTGAAATAGTTAAATGACTGATTGTGCATTTTTAGTAAATAAATAAACTCTTTTAATTTAATTTAAAATACATTGCATTTTCACTTCCCCGGAACATTAAAATTATTGGCCGCGAACCATAGCACGCGATAATATATATATATATATATATATATATATATATATATATATATATATATATATATATATATATATATGTATAGCTATATATTGCCTCACCGTCGGATGGCGCCACTATCGCAAGAGAGATTAGCCAAATCGGACCCGTAGATTTTTTTGGCAGCGTGTGGAAGCGGGCGGAATTTTGGAAGAATTGAGAAAGAGCAATATCGGTCGCCGATTTTGTAGGGGAAATCGCACAGTGAAATCAAAGAAAGCTCGGATGCTCAGTACGGTGACCGTAAAAAATTGGTTTGACAAGTTTCAACGTGATCGTAAGTCGATTTTTAATGAGCCACGCTCGGATGCCCCGGAAACGACTACCACGGAGGCTAACGTGACAAAAATCCACGAGATCGTATTGGAAGACCACCGATTGGGTGTGCGAGATAGTTGAGACAGTAGACGTTCCAAAAGACTGCGTGGATCGTATCCTGTATGAAATTTTGGGCATGAGAAAGCTGTCGGCGCGATGGGTGCCGCGTTTGCTCACTCCAGACAACTAATGCAACTGTGAGACCACTTTCGAGCAGTGTTTTATGATGTTTAAGCGCAATCCGAAGGAAGTTTTTGCATCGTTTCGTGGTTGCCAACGAAGCATAGCTCATACTGGAGACCAAGGATCAGTCAAAACAGTGTACTTCAACTGGTGGACTGTCCCATCGGCCGGAAAGGTAATGGCCACCATTTTCTGGGATTCAAAAGGTGTGATTTGCATCAAAACAGCCACAAGAAGCTACTTTGCCGAATTATTGGGCCGAATTGCAAAAAAAGGCCCCATTTGGTGGAAAAAAGGACTCTTTCACAATGACAATGCACTGGCTCACACATTCGCTATCGCCACGGCTAAATTGGTCGAACTGCTACCCCATCCACCTTTTTCTCCAGATTTGGCCTCGTGTGACTTTTTTTGTTTCCAAACATGAAAAAGTCACTCGCCTGGCAGAATTTTTAGTCAAATGAGTAGGTCATCGCAGTCCGGGAAGCTTATTTTTCAGACGGGTTAAAGAAGTTGGAGTATTTCTGGGTCAAGTATAGCGAGTTAAAAGGAGATTATTTTGTGAAATAAATCACTACTTTTCCGAAATTTAAATTGATCCAATAAATTATGTGCACATTCAAGAGGCTAGCACTGCGACAGAAGTATGGGATAAGTGATTGTCCACATTCGACGATTCCGGGCTAAAAGTCCAAGTTAGTCCATTAGGTGATCTTTCTAATATCTCGCGTTGTGGATGTCAAAATGTAGAACCATGTGTAAGCAAAATAATGAGTACAGCCCATAAACTCAGAAAAATTGATTTTAAAGTAGATTACGAGTGGCTGAACACGCTGCTGCTCTCCGGCCTACCAAATTCTTATCAACAATCATCTGTGCAAGGCTCGTGACAAGTGAGCTTAGATACCTACGATGATAAAGTTCGTGAAAAGAAGTTTCCCGAACTAGCGACAAATCTAACATCTGTGAGCCAGATTCTCAAAAGTGGTAGCCAAGCAAAATTTAACAAAACGGGATGTGTTATTATCAACAGTAATCATCCAATAGTACCAGCCGAACTTGCCCAGAGGGAGCTATGCATGCATGTCTGATGTTGTAGAACATGATAACACATGTTCCTGTGGCACCAAAAAGAATGGGAAATATTAATTTCAACAATCTAAAGAAAATGACCGGAAGCACTGACAATGTAATTTTCTCAAAAAAAAAACTAAAATTCGGATATGTGTTACCTGTAAGGATGGTAAGCAGACACATTACCTTTAAAAATGTGTTCTTCAAGTAGTCCCCTCAGATAAAGTTGACCTGAAAATCCAATCACTAGGAGGTGCCAACTACTATGACTACTCAAAAAAAAATGTTTGTGTATTTTCTCCGTAGCAAGTCGGATGCATTAGAAAAATTTAAAGAATTTAAATATGAAGTGGGAAATCAACTTTTTAAACTTCTTTGATTACCTCAAAAGAGGATCATACAATCTTAAAAAAGAATGTTTGAGAAACTTCTAACCAAGGCGACGCTTGTAAAAGCATTGAAAGTGGACACAAAAGATGGCATCCAAAAAGTGAATATAAATAAAGTGGCAAGACGCAGCGTCCAACATTTATGGAGACCATCGATCCGATACATCCCTCAGACAAAAGAGACTAGTCCGCCAAGTGCATTCCATTAGTTCCACTCCGCTGGGACTCAAAGGCCTCTGTCTGCGCTGCAGAAAGGACAAACATTTTAGAAACAAACACTCAGGTATAGACTGCAGGACGCTTCGTTGAAAAACGGAAAACAGCAAACATTGTAGAAGCAGACTACGAAGATATCAATTCAGTAGAAATTTATGTACAAAAAACTAAACATCAAGAAACCTCTAAAGCCAATGGATCTAAAATTTCGATCAAACACGTTTAGTGCTGAAGATGGTCAGGAATACCGACCGAAATGCATTCGTGTAGTTTAAAATTAAAATTAAATAAATTTATTTTTTAAACTTGATTATTTGCGGTCCAAAAGGGTGAAAACTTATTAAATTTTAATCAGTACCGACCACAATTGTTATTCATCTAACAGCTTAACTTGTTAGAGAAAAGTTTCTGAACTAAGAACACGTTTAAGCCAGATAAGACCGCGGATGTTATCGTAATTTATTAACAGTCAACTGTCAATGACAAGATTTTTGTGTTATCAGACAATTTTCCATCACTGCTTGGAAGTGTTTATATATATATGTGTTGTGTGGATAAGCCGTTAGGTTATCAATTTACAAGAAATCGACAAAATATTGAATGAAGATCATATGTCAAAAGTGTCAAAGAAGAAGAAGAGTTTTTTTGCTGAGTTCATGGAAATCTTGAAGCAGAAAATTGGATGCATACCAGTTTTTGATGTGAACTAAAGTATCGTGTACAAGCCATCTGGAATACCGAATCGTAAATCCCATACGCGTTAGCCAAAAAAATTGATAAGGAGGTCGACTCTCTCGAAGTCGCTTTAATCATTAAAAAAATCCCCGTTGGCAGCACCAGCCGGAAAGGTAAATTTCTCGTATGTAGCGGAAAGTTTCGAAAAAGAATTTGGCTTGCCTACTACTAAACTTCTTTCTGCAATTTTCGTAGTACCACATGGGTATTTATTAACATAAAAAAAAATATGGCCACGTTCGTTTTTAGAGACCTTTTATCGGGGCGCAAATATTTTGCCAATTAAATTGAGTTGCATGCGTATGGATTACATATTGTTGTAAACATATAAATACCGGTTTCGCCCTTCTCGCATTTGCTGTTTACACAGTTCACAGTGGTAACCACACAAAGGCTTAAATAGCTCGAATAGTTAATTTCAAAAGATTTCCATAAAAGTTTAATCAGCACTTGCATTGCCATTAATATATACATTTTCAGTTTGAACTATGAGGGCCGTCATTTCGATTTTTATTGAAATCGGCTGCTAAAAATATTAAGCTGTAAGTTTCCGACTTTTTGTTTGTCAATCGATTTGCATAATTAAATTAAATTAACTTGCCTTAATAACTTATAATTTCAAGTTTCAACGGAATCTGTTGAGAATCTTGGCTGCTAGAGGGGAGACCCCCTTAAATACCTTAAAATATTTTCTTGCACTGCAAATTTCAAGAGGCAGCACTTTTGACCCACGTAGAAAATTTCCTCATTCTAGCTCATGTGGTTTGCGAGCAAACTTGTTATGACGCACGAACAAACGGGCGGACGGACGGACAGACAGACAAGTCGCGATTTTATAATTTTTTAGGGTATTGTTAAAAATATTTTACAATATCTTAAAAATGATCTGGTTTATAAGTTCTTTCAAGTAGTCATTTAAAACGTTTCCATGAAAAATATTCATTATTTCAGTTGGCACTAAAATAGCGAATTGCGCTTGCCTTCAGACCTTTGGGGGCCGCCATTTTGAATGCATGCATTTGATTTTGGATTATTTTAAATCTTTGTATGCTCATCAACCAATGTACTATCTCGTTCAAATAGGAGTTTCACTCTAGACAGGGCAAAATAATTCAATTTTTAAAGAAAATGGCAGCTAAAAATATTAGGCTTTAAATTTTCGACTTTTTTATTTTTCATTCAATTTTAATAATCATAGTCCATGGCAATTTCAAGAAGAAGCGCAAAGACAATCTTTTCAAGTGCCTGACATAACTTAAAAAATTCAAAAAGCTCATTTTTTCATGAGAAAATCTAGTTTTGGGACACACTATAGAATATAACATGATTTTCAAGTCTCTTTCGAAGATGAAAGCAGCAACAGAGATGCCATAGCCACAGAGCGTCGATGAAAGCCAGACGTTTATAACATACTATTCTCACTTTATACCCAACTTATTGTCATTAAGTCACCCACATCGTCAAGTTATACGGAAGGGTAGGAAGTTCTTATAGTCATCGAGATGCAAATCATTGTTTAGTAAGCTCAAGGGAGAAATAGTAAGTGACCACGTTGTAGTTCCTTGTGATCCAACCTTGCCTGCGATCCCCATGGTACCACAGGTGTACTGTCTCACATATTGAACAACGGAGTGCGACCAATTGCGTTCGCGTTACGGGCTTTAATGAAGGCAGAATAAAACTACTCCCAGCTCAACCGAAAAGGTTTGGCAATTGCATTTGCTGAGGGACATTTTTATCAATATCTCTAGGAACGTCCATTCAAACTTATAACCGATAATCAAACACTAGCCTATGTATTTCATCATATATTAACTCGAAAATTCCACGATTGACTTCAGCTCGTCTACTCAGATATGCTGCGTCTCTATCTGGGCTCGACTATAAGGTCTCTATCAAGGAAGAAATTAACAAGGCCAGTGTGAACTGTCTATCTCTGCATAAACGATGAGATCTGTGAAGAATTAGTTCCTAGTACTTCCACCACAGATGATACATTTGAATCGATTCGAGCAGATACCAAAAGCGATCAAACCCGAACCGCTTGTGTCACGAATTGCAACATAATAATGTGCCAGACTTTACATTTATCATCGATGATGGGATTGTACTGACAGCGGTTATATTAGCGACTCTACGAGCCTCCGAACTCCAGGAATCATACCAAACGTGCGTAGAAGTTACGTTAATGAAACAACTTGCATGAAACTATTTATAAACATTAGAAGCAAATCAATAAATATAGAAACATTAGTACGGAAATGTATGTAGTGTGGATCTATCCAGAAAAACCCACCAAGAGTTTCACTCTATTCTTGGCAAGAACTAGATAGCAATTAGCAGCGCATACACTTCAACCACGCTCGACCGATAAGAGCTATCACTTCTTAATTAGAGGGTGCAGCAGCATTACCTCATTTTTTCAAAACTTTATAAAACCCATTGTATGAATCAAAAATTTTCATTTGTTCCTTATTACGTCGCGAGCGAAAGTCTAAAGTGTGGTTTTACATAGTTTTGAAGATCAAATAAGATAGGTGGCGCCCCCGATTCTCCATATACTGAGTAAACTGATTTCTGGCATTTTTCATCACTCTTGCCAGCATAGCAGGCGTTACGTTGGGAATTTCTTTCTCAATATTGGTCTTCAAATTCCATAGGGTCCTAGAGCGGTTCACGTCAAAAAATCATTGAAAAAAATCACAAGGGACCGAATTGGGAAATCCAAGAGCAGGCACATATTTGCACGCAGAACGCCGTGGTCATCGCTACGTTGAAGCTCTCACTGCCTCAATGTTCTCAGATGATCTAATAGGCCAAGGAACTCCAGTTCTTCGTTTTGTTACAGCTGCAGCTTTTCTGAACCCGTGCAACAATTGGTTTCTGGTATGGGGCAGGGGCGAACGGGCTGAATTCTGAAAGGCATGCTAGATTGCGATCACAGAACATCCAACCAGGCCTGAATCATAAAAGCATGCCTCTTACTGTTCCAACGCGTGATGGCAACTGAAGTGTGTCGTAATAAAACTGTATAGCACCTCCTCTTGAACGAGACCGCTAGAACTTCACTATGACAGCAACCGACTGAATGGGGCACATTTAAAAAAAGAAGTTATGCTGCTGCACCCTGTATAATAGACGCGAAATCGAAATGTGCACCGACATCAGGTTCGACTATTCAACTATTATCTGAAGTTTTCTCAAATTATGGCTATCCAGAAGTGATGGTATCGCATAAATCAACGATATTTAACATTGATTCGTTTACCAAATTTAGTAAATCACGAAGTATTTTGCAGAAATTTATTATCTCGGCCACTAATTGATTGACTGACCGTAATACACAGGCATTCAAAAACGCTTCTGTGCAACGGCAAACGAACCAATACAAGTTAAAGACGAGGTTTGAGAAATCCTATTCCACTATAGCAACTCCACTGAAAAATGGAAAAACACCGGCGGAACAGTATTTAAACTGCAATATTCGCATAAATTTGAACGCCTTTAGACCGAAGAAACTGCAACAAGAATCTTTAAAACGGCACACCCCTGAAACAAGGCCGATAGGAAGAAGGACAATTTGTGGAAAAGTGGCACTGTAATCAAAAGCTACGGTCAGTTACATTATTTTGTGGAACAAGATAATGGATATAAATTAAAACGACACATTCACCAATTGCAGCCAAAGGCAGCGTAATACCAGCAAAAGCAAAGTTCAGATGGCATCAAGGAAGCAACATAAACACACTGGCTACTGGTGATAAAACGTGAAATAGAGAAACAAGAAACAGACACATCTATGGAGTGACCTTCTTTGACGAATCAAGAAGTCCATTACTTGTACCAGAATCAATTGGAATCAGAGGACGGACATGCCAAGGAAAGTGGACCTGTCCAAGACCTAATTATTGAATGTGCAGCTCAACTACTTATCCAGATTATATTGCAGATTCACTGCTCCCAGTTCCAGGCATCGTGATCTCAACAGAAAGACTTATAGCGGGTCAGAAGCTTCTTATCTGCCGATTCACGAGAAACCGAAGATGACTCCTGTTTTCAAGTGCATATGTTTAATTTTTTTAAGAGGGGGGAATATTTTTATAGCCCCATTATATTAGTGTAGAGATGTTAGCAGCACTGCGTCTACTATCAGCCATTAAAGATTTTTATACCTTAAGACACGTGTTGTGAGTTAAATGTAATTACACCCATGCAACAACTTAGAATACAACAATAGGACACAACAGTACTAATAGCAAAATAAATGAAAATTATAACTCCCAAACCATTCCCATTATTATATATTATGATTATTTATTGCTCCTTAGAAATTTACCCAAAAAGTTGCATTTATTTTTTTTTCGTAGCACTACAGCCTCTTTCGGACCTTTGCTTAGAGATAGTTAGAGTATCTCATTGTCATGATCGAGAAATGAGCAGGCTTATAGTCCGTCCGAAGAGTCACTCAAACTAAATCTTATTGATGCCAACGAAACTCGAACCAGAGACGTTCGAATTACGGGCTTAGTGCTCTAACCACTACAACACGCGGAAAAGTTGTATTAGTAATAGCAAAAGACGTTGAGAAACTACAAGTGGTGTTCCTGGAACTCCACGCAGGCATAGTGGTGGCACACATGATTTTTCTACTCAAACAATATTCAAACTTCAATTTGGTTATAATTTGAAGCTGTTACTCTAAAAAACAAAAGAAAAATTGATGTGCCTAAGCATTTACACAAAATTTAACCCGATATATAAATATATTTTTATTTTACTTTCGTAAATGGAACAGTTTAAAAGTAATATTATACTCTATTGCTACACTGACGGGCCAAAAAATGTGCCATAAACTAAACGTATGCACAACTCTTGCCCAGGCACTGAAAGATTTTTCTCATAGTTTCTGTGATTACCGAGGTTTAAAATATATTTCATCCTGTTTCTCGATTGGCCAGGTTTCTTGCGGCCAACTCTTGGAGACAAAAATTTAAAGACATCCTTTCACAAATAAAACTAAGGACCAAGACCTGACATTCTCGAAATATGTAAGCATAGAAAGACAGGCGGTAACATTATCAACAAACTACGGTAACATTATCAACAAACTACTTACTACTACTACTATCTGTATTCTCCGGCGAATTTCGTCTCTTTCATTGCTGGTTCTCGTTATTTTGGCGCCTAAATATACAAATTTACTCACATTTTCGACACTGTATTGGCCAAGTGTGGTATTTTTTGAAATTGATGTATTTTCCTCAACTGCGTCATGAACTTTGTTTTATTTTCTTTGATTTGTAGCCCTACTAGTTTTGCTGCACTTCTGTGTGCCGAGAGGAGTTCTTTGGCAGTTGTTAATTACCGTGACAAAATGTTGATGTAGTCCGCATAGGCTACTACTTGGCTCGATTTGTATAGTAATGTACCTCGCGTACCGACAGGTAGCTTCCGTATGACGTACTCGAGAGCCAAATTGAATAGCAATGGGGCCAGCCCATCTCCCTGCTTTAGTCCGATATTTGTGTCAAAGGCATCGGTGAGTTGGTTATTTATGCAGACTTGGGAGGTCATCGACGTCATTGTCATTTTGGCAAGACGGACTAATTTGGCTGGGATGCGAAAGCAAAGCAGTATTTTGTACAGTTCGTTACGATCTTGCTCAAAGTCAACGAAAATTTGGTGTACGTCTATGTTGAACTCCCAGCATTTCTCAAGTACCTACTTGACTGTGAACAATAAGTCTACGAGGTGTGACAATTAAGTTATGAGTGATGAGTTATTACCACGCTTCTGATAAACCTGTCACCTTGAAATTCCTTTCCCCTTCCCCGGCATCCGTCTCCTCTTCATTGATATACTTAATATCGCTCTAGCATGTTTAGTTCGCCTGCTGTGTCGTGTTGAGTAAACGTGTGTTGCTGGTGCTCGTCACGAAAATGGTGAAACGAAATCAAGAGCAACATGTAGCGATTAAATTTGCACCAGATTGGGCGAAAAAACTTTGGAAACGTACGCTAAAATTGTAAAAGTGCATGGTGATAGTGCTCTTAGTCGTGCCCAGGTGTTTCGATGTCCTAATGAGTTTAGGGAGGGGCGTGAAAGCGTGGAAGACGAGGCGCGGAGCGTGAGAGCAGTCGAGGTGCAGACCAAAACGAATGCGCAGCATGTGCATGCCCTAATCCGTGATGATCGGCGATTAACAGTTCGAATGTTGGCCTGGAAACTCGGTATGAACCGTGAAACAGTTAGACAAATTTTAACCGACCATAGAACCTTTCTCAGCGTGTCCTAGTATTTAGCCTCTAAAGTGATCGTCGTGTCCCAACAGCCGCCTTATTCACCCGGTAAGTCACCCTGTGACTTTTTTTTAGTTCCCTAGAACAAAATCGGTGGTCAAAGGAACCCATTCGATTACGGACATTCAGGTGGCCGTGACGAGGGCACTCGCGGACATCCCAGTCGAAGCATTCCAAAAATCTTACGAAGCATGGAAAACGCCCAGAAATCGTTGTATAGCTGCCAAGGTGACTACTTTGAAGGGGATAGTAGAGTTGTAGAATAATTTTTAAATATACGGTTTTCATGGAATCAGTCTCATTACTTAATTGTCACACCTCGTATTTTCAATCTACCTGCTCTAAAACCACCTCAATAATACTGTTGGCGTATGATTCGAGATCTTTGGAAATACTTTGTACGCCGTACAAAACAGTGACATGCCTCTATAATTTTCATAATGTAGCTTGTCACCATTTTTGTGGATAGGGCATATAATTCATTGGCTTGACTCTTTTGGCATACTGTGAGCGTCAAAAGAAAGTAAGCACCAACTTTTCATCTTTAAATTGTTACATTACGAAGCTATTATTGACTTGCGATAAAAAGTAAGATTAATGAGTTTACTGCCAAACCATTTAGAGATTGATAACTATTAAACATGAAATCAAAACAAGTGGCAACATTGCACAAATCTCGCCAAAGTGGAAATGCATCAGTGGTAACACTTACTTCTTTTATATTTCGGCGAAGAACCTTAACTTTTGGTGACAAATTTGTGCTGTTCGCGTCCTTTACTTCACCAAAATTCGTTTCAAGTGCATTTGTTCTAATTAATATTAAAAATAAAGACGTAAAAGATACTAGTTTCACTATGGGAAAGCAAACATTGCCTAATGCTCGGAAAACTATAAAAGACTTAAAATAAAAAGGTAAATCCTTGGGTGAAATTGGCGAAATCATGGGCAGAAACCATTGCACAGTAAAAAAATTATTGATAAGTATGCCAAAAATCATCTCGTTGAAGATTTACTGAGATCTGGACGTGGCTTAGTTAGAGCTGTAGTAAGATAAGGGCATATCCAGTCTCAAGTGCAGTTAAATTATCAGAAGACATAACGCAGGCATCAGGCAAACCAGTAAGTGCGGGTACGGTTAGGAGAGCGCTTCATAAAGATGGTCTACGTGGAAGAATATGTCAGGAAAACCAGGAGGTCGTGCAAGAAAACTGTTCAGGTTTATTGTCCAGTAATAAGGATTTATTAGAACACAAAAGTAGAACTAGTCTCGACAGAATACAAGGAAGAACTGAATTTGACAACTATCGTTGTGTTTGATTAAGAACAAAAATATAGGTGGCTCCACAAGCGATTAAAATGGAATTACAAAAGGGCGGTTCGATTTGAATATAAAACAGAGGATGAAAGTACTGATTTAACACCCCTCCTCAAAGCGATAATCGTCTAAACAATCTGTTTTTCGATGCCCATGTAATTTAGACAGTTCCAATGTTTGGGACTGGTTAGCCCTTTGGTGAGCACGTCTGCTGGCATCTTCTCAGTAGGTAGGTACTCCAGATTGATCTCGCCTGCGGAAATAGCCTCTCTCACAAAATGATGTCGTGTATCTATGTGTTTGGTTCTCGTGTGGTGCACAGGATTCTCTGCCAACTTCTTCGCACCTTGGTTATCGATGTGAATGTCGATTTTCTTCGGTGGACGAGCGCCCATCTCTTCGCTCAGTCTCTTCAGGTGCACCGCCTCCTTGGAAGCCTCTATGAGTGCCATGTACTCGGATTCCGTCGAGGACAGCGCAACTGTGCGCTGCTTCCTCGACTCCCAGGAAACAGGACCGCCGCTCATCGTGAACGCGTAGCTGGTGTATGACCTCCGGTCATCAATGCAAGCAGCCCAGTCGGCGTCCACGTAGCCGGTCAGGTATCCTCCCTTCGCACTGTAGCTCAGGCCCACGTCGAGCGTACCTTTGAGGTATCGCAAAACTCGCTTTGCAGCTTGCCAGTGGCTGGTTCCGAAGGAATCGTTGAACTGGCTCAGAGCACTCGCAGCATGTGCAATGTCCGGGCGTGTGCACACGGACAGGTAGAGAAGGGCGCCGATGAGTTTTCGATACGGTGGTTTCTCCCCGTCTTCCTCACTCCAGATGTCACCCTTTGACAGCTTAACTCCAGGAACAAGTGGCGTTGCAACTGGCCGACAGTCCGACATCCCGAAGCGATCGAGTACGAGTATGTCCAGCACATACCCGCGTTGACTCATGGTGATTGTCGACTCGTCCCGAGCAAACTCAATTCCCAAGCAGTATGACACATCGCCCAAATCGTTGATCTGGAAGGACTTGCTCAGAAAATTGTAGACTTCGTCGATCATCTTGGTATCACATGACAGGGCAAGAATGTCGTCGACGTATACAACGATCAGCAGTGGATCGTTGTCTGCGTCCTTTACGTAGACGCTCGCGTCTCTTGACGTCGGTCTCGCCCCAAACTTCACCAGCTCCGAGTCCAGACACTGATACCAGCATCTTCCCGCCTGTTTCAGGCCGTATAGAGCCTTGTGCATTTTGCACACCTTGTTCCCGGACGATAGTTGGGACAGCATCTTTGCAGCCTTGTTGACCACTTCACGGGAGCCGTAGTTGTTCTCGACGATGAACTTCAGGACATTACTTGCGTAATGTGGCAACTCCATCCAGATCTCCTCGTCGATGACACCGTTCAGGAAAGCGGTAGAGACGTCAAACTGTCGTACATGCATGCCATGTTGTGCCGCAAATGCCATGGCGAGGCGAATTGAGCTGAATCGAGCCAGAGGAGCGTAGGTCTCGCCATAGTCCATCCCGGAGCATTGGGTGAATCCCCTGGCCACGACCCTAGTCTTCCGTTTGGTGACTGCTCCATCAGCTCCGTGCTTGTTTCTAAGTACGATGCGGCTGCCGACAGTTGTGCGATTTTTCGGGCGATCCTCCAAGGTCCAAGTGTTGTTTTTTAAGATCGATGAAAATTCGTCTGCCATCGCCAGCATCCACTCGTATTCCTCTGGCCCGGAGACTGCTGACTTCAGTGGAACTTCCGCGATGAGGGCAGTATCTTCTTCTCCGGTTGCATAGTCCTCATCTCCGCTCGCGTCGTCCTGTACAGCATCGTTCTGTACAACATCGTTCTGTACAGCGTCGTTTGCCTCTGCCACGTCGACACTTTCTGCAACATCGTTCCTCCCCGCGACCTCATTTCTCTCCGCGACAGAATGTTCCCTTGGTCTACCAGGACGACCCGTGTAAATCTTCCTCGGTCTGCCTGGTCAGCGCTTCGTCGTTGGAGTTTGTCCGACTGGACCTGGGGCTGGAACTTCAACTGGCTCAAAACCTCGGAGAGGTTCGTCGTTTTCGCCAAACATGGCCGGTTGCTGCTGTTGCTGATCTGGTTGCTGGACTGTTCTTCTCGTTGAGCGATTCTCTCCTAGTACAACGTCGATGTACTCGTCCGACGATGTGGCAGGACCCTCTACATCCTGCTCGGTGTTTGGCTGAACATCCGCCTGTTCTGGGAAGAACTCCTCGTACTGGTCGACCTTGTTTTCTGCTGTTGTTTTCAGGAACTGGACATCTCGTGAGATCTCGACACGTCGCTCCTCAGGTATCCAGACCCTGAGTGCCTTCGAATCTGCAGCGGGGCCGAGATAAACACCTTTCCGGGCACGAGGTCCAAACTTTCTGGTATCCTTGGTCCGGTTCAGGCAGTAAACCGGTGCTCCAAACTCCTGAAAACTGCTCACATCCGGGACCTCTCCCATCCACAACTCGAACGGAGTTCGGCCGTCCAATGCTGAAGTTGGACAGCGGTTTCTGGTGAAGTTCGTGGTACACACTGCTTCTGCCCAGAAGGTAGGAGGAAGACCGGACTGGATCAAGAAACAACGAGCCATCTCGACCAGAGTGCGGTTCCTCCGTTCAGCTATACCGTTTTTTCCGGATTGTTCGGAACGGTTAGCCGACGTTTGATCCCAGAGCGCTTCAGGAAATCATCGAACTGGTTGTTCGAATATTCGGTGCCATTATCGGATTGCAGGCGCTTAATTTTCCAGTCGTGCTGCGTCTCGACCATCTTCTTGAAAGCCTGGAACTCGGAGAACACCTCGTTTTTCCGTCGCAAGAATCGCACCTCGCCCCATCGAGTAGCGTCATCTATAAAGGTGACGAAATACCTGGCGTGACCGTTGGATTGCATGCACATCGGTCCGCACACATCCGAGTGTATCAGCTCGCCTGGGGCTGACTTCCTCTCGGAGACCTTGGGGAAGGGCTGGCGTGTCACCTTCGCCTTGATGCACACCTCACAGTCCACCGTTGTATCGTCGTCGCTCAAATCAAGTCCTCGGAGAACGTTGTTTTTGGATGCCTCGCGAATGTCCTTCACGTTTAAGTGACCCAAAGCCTTGTGCCAATCCATCAGGGACTTCTCGTGATCCCGGCTGGCAAGCGCGGCGCTCGGCTGCTCGGCAGCGCGCGAGTCGTTCACAAAATAGAGTCCGTTGACTCGCTCCGCGCACAACACCACGCGATTGTCCTTCTCGCTGACGACTTCCGCCGAACGTTTGCAAAAGGTCACTCAGTAACCTTTGTCCACGATCTTCGCGACCGATAACAAGTTCATGCGTAAGTCCGGCACGTACAGCACGTCACTCAAGTTAACTGTCTCATCGTCTTCGTTCACTCGGGTAACCAATCGCGCGACACCCTTAGCACTGATTTGAATTGGCCAGGTTCAATGAGTCTGAAAAGTTCTCATCTAGACTCTCGAAACTGTCGATGTCACTGGCCATGTGCGCGGTACAACCACTATCTAGACACCACCGTTTTTGCGTCGAATAAACCAGCATGGAACTCTCGTCACCAGGCGCACTCGATTCCACAGCAGCGTACAGGGTAAAGCTACCAGTCTTCGTCTTGTCCTGATCGCTCTTCTTTTTGGATCGACAACCTGCTGCTTTGTGACCCGGCTTGTTGCACTTGTAGCACTTGAACGGGAATTTGCTTCCGTCGCATTTCTCCGATTTACCCGTTTTCTGTTGACTCGACCTGTCCGCTACCATCGCGTTCTGCACTGGTCCATTGTTCTTTCGTGCGTCACTTTCTTCCACGATTTTGATTCGCAGTGTTTCCGGGGTGGGGAGCTCGTCAGTTGGCTCGATAGCAATCCGGAAACTGTCGAAGTTGGCCGGTAAACTGTAAAGCAACAGTATCGACAGTAGGTCATCGTTTATCGGCACTTCCATGTCGCTCAGTCGGTCAACAGCGTCAAAGAATTTTCGCAGATGGTCGCGAACGTCGTCGCCCTCGCTCATCCTCTGTAAGACGATTTGTTTCAGCAGGTTCGCTTTCCTCGCGGGGCCCTTAGACTGGTAAACAGTCTCCAACTTTAGCCAAAGTTCTCTCGACGTCGCACAATCTTTGACCTATTTCAGTCCCGAGGATGAAATCCCCAGCAAAATGTCCGACATAGCCTTGCTATCGCCCGTTTCCCATCCTTCTATTTCGGCGTTGTTCTCTTCGCCTGGCTCAGGCTTTACCTTTGAGCCATTCACGTAGCCCCACGCGTCATTTTTTATGAGTAGGGCCCTCATGTGGATCTTCCACGTGTCAAAGTTGTCCTTTGTTAGAAGTTCGATGAATTTTTTTTTTTTGGTTGCTTCGTCGAACGTTCGAGAATCAAACACAACCTCACTCTCGCGTACCGATTTCCGATCAATCTAACTTATTACAGTTTCTTTTATTTCGCGCCGCATGACCTGGGCCCATAACCTGTCAGGAAAACCAGGAGGTCGTGCAAGAAAACTGTTCAGGTTTATTGTCCAGCAATAAAGATTTATTAGAACACAAAAGTACAACTTGTCTCGACAGAATACAAAGAAGAACTGAATTTGACAACTATCGTTGTGTTTGATTAAGAACAAAAATATAGGTGGCTCCACAAGCGATTAAAAGGGATTTACAAAAGGGCGGTTCGATTTGAATATAAAACAAAGGATAAAAGTACTGATTTAACAGAATACCACGGTAAAAGCCATACATATCCAAGGCGAATCAGATCAAGCGTATGGACTTCGCTAAAAAATATAAAACCGAGGCTCTATCTTTTTGGGAAAACGTATCATATACAGATGAGAGCAAATTCGAAATTTTCGGCACGAAAAGGCCCCCAAAAATATGGCGTGCTAAGAACGAAGCCTTCAAAGAGAAGTGTGTTACCAACACTGTTAAGCACGGTGGCGGTTCAATTATGATATGGGGGTGTATGGTGGCAACTGGTGTTGGTAATCTTGTTTTTATTGACTCTACAATGGACAAAATGGATTATTTAGCCATTTTGAGGGACAATGTTGCCCCTAGCGTCGAAAAATTAGGCTTGTCTGGAAATTGGATCTTTCAACAGGACAACGATCCAAAGCATGCATCCAAAATTGTGAAAGAGTGACTCCAACACTGTTTGAACAATGCTTGGCATAAAATTGAATTTTGGTTTTTATGATAGAATTTTTATTCAATTTCCACCAATTTGTCATAATTAACTTGATAAGTTAGTTAGCTAAACTTTTTAATTGGATGATTTCACTCTTTTCACATCAACTTAATGCAAATCTATACGACAAATTTGCTCTACGTTTGAAGCTTATCTAACGTCGCGCGGATATCGATCACTCTTTCGGTTGGCTCCGATAGCTTTTTAAATTACTTTTTATGGAATTGTTTTCAGCTACATATAAATGAGTTGCATATTTTTGAATAAAAATTTTTTTTTGTAGAGCAAATTAGTCGTATGGATTTACATTAAGTTGATGTGAAAAGAGTGAAATGATCCAATTAAAAAGTTTAGCTAATACAAATACTTACAAGAGAAATTTACCTTGAATATAACTTGCAGATACAAAAACATATTGAGTTTGCATAAGTAGAAAAATTAAAAATTAACTCCCTCACCTCTGAGCATGGTGGTGGCCATCACCGGTGTGTATCTAAAAGTGATTGCCTGAGGAGAGTTAGTGCACACGTCGAAACCACCTTCTTCTAACATTTTTCTTCTCTAATAATTGTTCAGAAAAATTATTAATCAAAAATATGCAACTCATTTATATGTAGCTGCAAAAAATTCCATAAAAAGTAATTGATAAGTTAAATTTCACTGGTTTTTATTTCTCACTAATTCTTATACATATTTGGTACTTGAGGTATTCAAATAAACTATACTTATTTTATTTTGCTGGAATTTTTAGTATAGCTCCCTTTCACAGGACTCCTGTCCTTTTATGGAAGCCGGCAAGCACATAGTACTGTATAACAATGAATAGTATGAATTTTATTTAGTGCCTATTTGTTATTTATAAAAAAAATTATTCATCCGGTTAACTTGTTTCTTCATAGATCACGAACTGTCTTAGTATGGACTTGCTTGACAAAAAATTCATTCCAAAAGAATAAATTTCTTAGATACAAAATATTTCTACAGCGATAGAATTTTAAGGACTTCATCCAGATTTATTGGTATTTAGTATTTAAAAAAAAAAATTATGGTGCAAAAACTTTACTTAAAAGATGTTGGTTGTCTTTTCGAATATTTCTATTCACTTATTGGATGTTTTAAGAGTGCAAAACAGAGGACAGATTTCCTTACCACTTGTTGAAGCCACTGATATTGCATTAATTATCTCGAAATTCTAAGGAATTAAGGGTTAACTCTGCCAAATTACATCACACTCCGAAAGTTCCGAAATATTTAACTAGCCAACGAGCCATTTAATTCTTATACGGAGAATCGCAGTACACTTGAAAAATACTTTAGAAATAAGTTTGCGTGATTTTCAGCGCAAGTTAATAAGCTGAGCGAGAGACGCAAATAAATATTTCAGCCACGTCCATTGAAGTGAACTCATCATTTTGAAATTTTACTCAACACTCCAAAATGCAAGTTTAGACTGTCTTGATACCCAAAAGGCCATTAGCACCAAGTATTTATAAATTCTCAGTGAATTTATCAATAATTTTCTTCCAACCGTAGTCCACTACGATGTCCAACTGTCTCATGTTTCCTAAAACGTTGCACTCATTTCATGGGAACAATTAATAAATTTTCCACTCTTTAGATCAATTGACTACATTTTATTTTATAATAAACAGATTTATTAAAATCTCTTATGCATGACGGAAATGATTTTTGTACCACATTCGCAACTATGTTTCAATGCTGTCAAACATTGAGTTCACCATCAATTATTTATCAATCCTCTAATTGAGTGCAATATCAACAACAAAGGATGGTCAATCAATTTGTTCTACCGTTTTATAGATGAGTGCGTAACAGTGCAGGCAAAATAATATTCAATAGACACTTTAAATTTCTTCCACTATAATTATGTTCGATAAAGTCTAGAATCACCAGTTCTCTAGAAGCAACCACAACTATAAGGTGCGATATTAATTAATTTTATTACCTTCTAGAAATCAGCGTCAGCGATCCTCAAATTGTTTATGCTAGTCTTTTTCTGAAACGTTTGTTTATGCAATGCACGGAAATCACTTTAGAACGATGTTTCTGAATAGTTCTCGGCCAACCTAGTTCACATGCATAGGCCGAACGCGCACTTAAAATTAGCACTGTTTCTATTTGCACCGCATCGCGATTATTCAGGTCCTTCAAGGATAACAGGCACTTGAACTTCTTCCGCGGTCACGATCAACGTGGGGACCACCATTCGCGATTTCCTTCTTCCGCTCTGAAGATATTCTGTTCTAGGTTCAAGTGTTGACACTCTTTTCAATTTTTCTACATTGAAAAAACACGAATTTGGTCTACCCAAAACAAAAAGGAACTACACAAAGATCGAAATAAAAACTTGGCACACTACACGCTCCTTTTGCCACACGAATTGCGAATCACTCGTCAGCTAGCCGTACAAATTTCGTTTGGTTTGTGTA
Source organism: Odontomyia ornata (assembly GCA_963969285.1). Classification (NCBI taxonomy): domain Eukaryota; kingdom Metazoa; phylum Arthropoda; class Insecta; order Diptera; family Stratiomyidae; genus Odontomyia; species Odontomyia ornata. The sequence continues at coordinate 89,547,056 of OZ017738.1, read as the reverse complement.
CGCGGTCCAAATTTTAAAATATCCAAAAATAAAGATACACACAACAGCTGATGACCGTTACGATTGCGCGACCAGACAAATGGCTGACACGGCCTTCATTTAGCTTTTTATAGCTAGCTTTAGTAGCTTGTGGCCACGATCAATCTGTTTCTAAGATCGCAGAGCTTTTCTGCAAAACAGTCTTTTATTTTTCCCGTGTCTTCTGCTTGTGCTGGGCGATGGTCAGAGGTGAAGCAAAGAAGTTGCAGACTTGGTCAACATGTGAATGATGTGAATGAATCACATGTTTGGGGTTAATGCGTAACAAGTGAGGACTCCTGGCGCAACTTCCTTGGTTCTAATTTGTGCTGATGGTTCTAATTGGTAGTGTGAATTGTTTGTATCAATATCTTTGACATCTTCATCATTTATTTCTGTTGAAAATCAGACATTTACTGATAATAATAAATTATTCTGATTATTTTAGATGAACTTTAAGAGAGAATGAAAAGACTGTTTTGATGTTATGGAGATAAAATGAACTAAAACGTTTTAATTATTCATGCACATTAAATATGCTCCCTTACCAAAATATTTCTAATCTTTTTAACCAGAATAAGTTATTATAATCATTACCTATTAATTTTGAAATGCCAAAAGAACCAATGAAGTACATATGTGAGCAATAATTAGCATTTATAATATTAAATTTTTCCATAATGTATTTACCCTAATATAAAGGAAGCGAAAAGTGGTGACGACTATTAGGGAACAAAACAGTTTCCTCGTAAATGATGATCACAAATTTGTTGGCGCAAGGTCAGAGACCAAAGCAAAATGGTGAATTCAGAACATTCTGAAATCGATGAAGAAAGTGACTGAAGGATCATACATGATGCCTCCTATATATGCAGATATTATTGTTTCACTACGAAGCAGATGGCAGAGTGTGGCAATTTGAATAATTTTTTGAAAGTATAATTAAATGGTCATAGCTCAAATCACTGGCAGTTTCAAAAAGCATTGAATCAATATTTCAGCTTTGTTATGAGCAATTTAGGACTGTTTTAGACCAGCTGACCCAAATACTACCAGTAACGCTTCGACCGGGGAACGTGGTGCAAATAGAGCGTTCTTGCCAGACTGTAAATTAATTAAGTCTTCACGATTTAAAAAAAAAAATATAAATTTTATTTTACGACCGTTCATAACAGAGGTTCAGTTAAAACTAAAAACAAGATCCTCAATTCTAACTTATGCTAGAAACTGCCACTGGTACGTTGACATAGAATCAGCACATTCCTGATGATCGAATATGAGACAGGCGTCTAGACATGGTGTCATCATGATTTCTTGTTTCATGGCCAGGTGAGGTGTTTGTTGACTGGCATGTGGCTGGATCGCGTTACATTTTAAAACTCGTAGATTGTTACCTTAACTCTTCCCCCCTTGAGAACGTTCGTCCTCGAACGTTAGAAAAAGGGCAAGTTGTACATGCCGTTGTTGCTTCAGTACCGATCCGGAATCACTCGTCGGGATGGCAGGGAAGTTAGCTGGTATGGAATCGGCTACCCCGGTTATCGTACTCGTAGTCCTTTTACAAAGCCTTGAAATCTTAAAAGCGGCAATTATGCGTATCAATAACACCAATATCCCGATCTGGTAAGTTGCTTTTTCGATCCTTAACGTCTCGATTTGCTTGGTGTTATTTATGGTCAACTCCCTCATCAACTCCAAGGAGAGGATGCCCCCGAGTGTATTGTCGCCGGTGTATGTGTTGAGTAGCGATGGTAAGATTTCCATGGCCTGTAATTCATTGGCAGCGTATCTTTGATTGTTTATTGTAATTGAAGAATTTTGGAACATAATCAGGTAAGATTCTTGCAATTCACGGGTGTTTTGACCGACCTCGATGATACCTTTGAATTCGTTTATGAACAGCACGCCTGATTTGATTTCTTCCACCAATGGTAGGTCATGACCGCTCTCCCTTTTGCACTGCGCGGTTCTACTCCTAAACAAATGAGGTACACATTGCGATTCCCTAATATCCCCAACCTTACTTTGTTTACAAAGAAATAAATCGTTAAAAGTTTTGCATGAGCCTGATATTTCAAAAAATTCATCATTATTGAGTAATACATTGGTGTATTCTAATTTAGGTACCTTTCCATTTTGCTTTACTGGTTTTAATACATATTTTTCAAAAATGTTATTAGTTACGATGGGTACTGCTATAATATAAAAGATGTGCGAAGAGTTTTTCATGACCTGTGGTTCTGATTTCTAGGATTTCTTCAATGCTTATTTCCGGTATACTATCTTGACGAGAATTATGAATTGTGGTTGCTATTTTATATTTTGAAACAATATTGGAGTAAACGGTATTAGATTGGGCTAAACGAATTGCTTGAATGACATTTAAAATTTCTTCCTTAAGTAATCTGACCTTATATTGTGTTATCAAGGCCAGCGTGTTTTCGAAAACCTTCTCTTTCCTGATCATATTTAACAGTTCGTTAGCGGTATTTGTTAATTTATTAACCCTGTCATTATGTTCCCGATTTATTATAAGCTGTTGATTGTTATTAGAAATAATGCCGTTGATTCCAGGCTGTCCCAAGAAAATTTAATGCCCTTTTTGGCAGAATACGTTTAAAGTTTTGTAGGTATTTCTCCACCTCAGATATTTCCTGTACCAACAACTGATGAAAAGGATTATTACTTGGAATATGATCGTTCACAAGGGATGGGATGTTGTGTGCCGATTGCCGAAATCGCTCCATTGGAAATATGTGGATCAACTTCAGGGTACCACTCTGGATCCATGCCTTTCCAGATTTTATAGCTATCATTTGCGAGTTCGAATAATCTATTATCTGCACTTCCGCTCCCACAAGAGCCACGAATCTGAAAGGAAATAAATTCCGAATATCACTTTTGTATTGTATTGCACGTCCTGTTTCTGTAACTATTACTGTGTCCCTATTTTCTTTAACAGTTTCTTTCTAATACCCAGCGGAAGGTTTTGATCCAACTCGCTTATTGTTTTTAACAAATACTTATTGTCCTAACTCATAGTTCTTAAGTCCTAATCTATTCTTATTATGGAAATCCTTGGCTGTCTAGCCTTCAACATTTCTATGTTCTCCTTCCTAGCTCTTTCAAGAATTTCCGGGTCTGCAGATACGATCCTTCGAAGAATAGCTCAACTGGCTTCTTACCCGTCGCTGAGTGTACACTGTAGTTTTACTCATGGATCGCTCTTTCCACCAGCTCCTCAAAGCATCTAGGGACGCCATCTACCTTAAGAAATCTCATAATCTCTGGTAGCGTTGATTGGAATCGCTCCAGTTAACGGGCAAACTTCACTTCTAAGGGAAGGAGTTCGGTAAACTTGTATTCTCAACTGATCTTGCATCATGTATGTGATTGATCCGGGGTTCAGAGACTTTTCCCCATCTATGACCACCTGTCTTGGTACTACAAACGAGATCAGTAACTCCCTTAAGGGTCCTCTTATGTCCTGTATTCCTCTAGACTTTAAAATACGCACTTGCACATACTTGCTGAATTTATCCAAGGATGTAAGCTGTAACTTCCCTTCGGTCTGATAGATGTTTACATTAATTATATCGCCAGGGGATCCCAGGATAGGTGTCTCCTTTAACACAGGGTTATTGGGTCGTCGCTCGTACTTATTCTCCTTGCACGTTGCGCAATCTTGACCAATGCCTGAATTTTCGTGGCCATCTTTGGGAAATAATAGTGCTCTGAAATTCGAATTTTGTTTTCTTTCGCATCCCTATGGGCCCTATTGTGATAATTTAAAATTATCTCCTCCTGCTCAACATCTTCAACTTCCGTCACCACATTTTGGGTAAATAAAATTTTGTAGTCCTTTAAGTATAGCGAGTACACCCGTTGGATAATCCCCATTACGACCCCATCTGCTTTTATACGATTGATGGCAGCAGGGTTTAGATATCTTTCAAATATGCCTATAATTTTTTCCTGGTCGCAATTTGGCTCGACAAAAGTGTGCCTAAAATAATTTATGAATGGCTTGTTCAACTTATAACTAGTTTCCTCTCCAAACTTTAGAATGATTTGCTTCCTAAACGAATTAAGAGGGCTGAGTACTGACGTTATAAGGCCATGCGAGGAGCTCTCGTCACTATAAACTGTCATAGTTAGCGAGTTTACGTTAGTAACAGGTGAAATTCTAGAAAGGGCATCAGCCACAACATTCTCCTTTCCCAGTTTATACCTTAATTCATGATTGCTCTAAAATTGCCTTCCTCCAATTCATCTTAGCATTGTTGTTTTTGCTACTTAAGACGTACGTTAGTGGCAGATGATCCGTAAATATATTAATCTTTTTTGACCCATACAAGTAATCCCGCAACGAATTCAGGGCCCATATTTCGTTAGCCGCATAAGACTTTTCGGTCTTGTTGAGCGTTCAAGAAAGGAAAGTTATAGGTCTACCTCCCTGCGACAATACTGCCCCAATCGCGTAATCAGAGGCATCGATGGCTAGCTCATACACTTTTTCGAAATCAGGATGAGAAAGTAACACGCCTTGAGATATTAGACTGCTCTTAATTTAATTTGCCATTGCTTCATCCCCTAGGCTTATTTGTTTGTTCTTCGATTGATATCTGGACGCTCGTCCATCCTCCCCTCAAAGGAGGGGTGTCAGGGGCTTCACTGTCTTTGCGTAATCGAGCATGAAACGCCGATAGTACCCTGATATACCAAGGAATGATCTCAGTTCCCATACCGTCTTTTGAATTAGGAAGTCCACGATAGCCCGAACCTTCTTCGGATTAGTTTGAATGCCCTTTTCCAAAATGACAAACCCCAAACTTCCTCCTTCAAAAACTCACATTTATCAAATTGGATTTTCGTATTCACTTTTTCAAGCGTATTCAGTACGATTTCCAAATTTTGGAAATGTTCTTCCTCATCTTTTCCCATAACTATGATGCCGTCTGTGTAAATCCAACAACGTCTCCCATCATCATCTAACGCACGATGGAAGTTCGAAGGGGAGTTCTTGTAACCCATGGAGCATCTCGTGAACTCATGTTTTGCATTATTTATCTGAAAAGCAGTCTTGTGTGCATCGTCCTCTCTTAATGGGATTTGGTAAAATCCACTCTTCAAATCGATGACGCTAAAGAATTTACTTTTGCCCAGGATGGCCAGTATATAATTAATTGCAGGAATTTGGTATGTATCCGGTATTACCACCTCATTTTGTTTCCGGAAATCTACAAGAAGGCGGTATTTTTTCTCCCCAGACGCGTCGACCTTCTTTGGGACGACCCATACGGGTGAGTTATATGGTAATCAAGATGGACGTATAATTCCATCGCCCAATAGCTGCTTCATTTCCTTTTCCACCACATCCTTTAAGCACATGGGGTAAGGATACGATTTTGAATAAAATGGGGTATCGGTTGTAGTTCGAATTTCTCCCTGGATTCCAGTTGTCTTTGATTGCTCCTTTTTGCGCGTTGGCTACTTGGGGGCCTCATTTCCTCCCTGTTGCCCAGAACCCTAAACAGACGACAGCACTTTCGTATCTCGCTCGCGAATTTCTTTCCGCTACAAATCACTTTCGTATCGCACGTTTACTTTGATTTTCGTGCGTCAATTAATTAAGTTTTCACGATTTTTTCATAAAAAATATAAATTTTATTTTTCGACCGTTCATAACAGAGGTTCAGTTAAAATTAAAAACTAGATTCCAAATTCTAACTTATGCTAGAAACTGCCACTGGTACGTTGACATAAAATCAGCACATTCGTGATGATCGAATATGAGACAGGTGTCTAGACATGGTGGCATGCGACTGGATCGCGTTACATTTTTATACTTATAGATTGTTACCTTAACTTGTACTAAGGAACTTTATAATGCACAATTTATAACTTTCACGTTCCTGCTTCTCTTTTCGGGCTATTGTAAAGAATTTTTTACGATACCTAATTAAAATCGGTACCTGCCCGTTTGAGATAACCTCGGTCCCGCGGATCAATATTCCAACGAGACCTGTCACCCCTATATTTAAATGTCCCAATCAGCGGATAAGGTTGTGTGACAGATCTCTACACCCTACGCCACTGATGTCGACGGGTGCTGAGCGAATAAAAAAAAAGAGATATGCGGAGCTATTGAGTAAGTGACCATTTAGCGTGCTACTTCGTTTAGTGAAATGGGTAGATAAAAGTCCATACAGGACTGCAGCGATGGTCTGCTGGCTCAGTGAAAGAGGATGGTAAGATCCGCCGAGATTGGCCTTGTCTGAGGACGCGTGAGTGCGCTGCCAGGTTAGCATTGCGTTGTCGTGGAGCGGGTTCTTTCCCCAGCACACGACCCACTTCAGAAAAAAATTGTCGCACCCACGAATTTTAAAAGAGGCAGATAAGTAGCGACCGGAAGGAGGTAACCTACTAAGGGTCATTAAATTGCTGACTCGGAGGGCGAACTGCGCCTGGAGAAAACAGACGGATTTATGAAAACTTCGTCATTACTGACGATACTTATGGCCCACAAGTAAGAGTGGGGCATCCAGGTGGAAGCGGTGCCCCCTCGCATCCTCCCAACCGGATCAAGAGCCAATGTAGATGTGGCCATATATTTCTCATTTAAGTGAAAACTCATACACACTTAAATTGTATGAATTTTTGCATTAAATGAAAAAAAAACGTGGCCAATTTATGCTATAGTATTATGTGATGGAATCACATAACACTTTACCATCAAAGGGCGCGCGAGCCGAAGGCGAATCTACCGACGCATAAAAGGGGGGAGCTCGCCCGATGGCTAGCTCATTATAGCGGAGGAGCCGGCCAACATGGCGGGTCTCATATCCGGTCAGGTTCGAAATCCAAATGGAAAGACCGAAGTTTTTGTTTAATAATTCATTGAAAGTTTATTTTTACTATCGTGTACGGAAAGTCGTAAATAGAATTTTTTTGATTATAATTTTAAAATATTTATTTTTCCCATAGAGAAAAAGGAAATGACAAATTTTAGGCACATATCAATCATTGATATCCATAATATTCGTGAAATGATCAATTATTAGAATAAATATATGGAAGCTAGATATACATATGTGAATGTATCAGTTCAAAACAAAGTATTTATCGTATAATCTAAGTTTTTACATAAAGTCTAGTTATAATAGAATGTGTAGGATGAAACGTTAAATTAAAAGGTGTGTTGGAAACGTTCGATTCAACAGCTTAGGATTAAGTAAATCTGCTCATTACATCATTGTCTCACAATGATAACTCCAAAACGATACCAAATTAATTGAAAAAAGGGTACGTTTGAGGCGTTCAAACAAAAATGAATCGAAAGAATTAATAAATTCAATTTGATTTATCGAAACTGAATGATTCATTCACAGTTCAATCACATTTTTCACAAACATCCATTTCACATTCTTAAAACATCTCAAGACATCAACAATTTATTTACTTTTACTTCTTTTCATTAATAAACAAAAGGGTACTTACCCAAAATCCTCGCCGGGCGCCCGCTGGTGATCTGGGTGTATTACAATATCACTGTAATTGATAAAAATAGTTTAACTGGGATTAGTATCTACTTTGCCGAGAGAAAGTAAATTAATGTTCAAGCATAACATTTTTCTTCATTCAGGGGCCTTGCAATCCTGCAGAAAAATATAATTATGTATTTATACGGTCGTTTTTAGCGTTTTGTAAAATTATTGTACGAAACTTGTTGCACCCACGGAAGTCACCGCAGTTGCATACATTAAGAATTAGCAGAGGGGTTTGTAGTCCGGGGTGGCATTCTGAGGCCGGCTAGCGCTCAGTCGTGTCGTGGGTCTTCCGGGACACCCTTTGCTCGTGCTGAGCCACCTTACATAAAATAACTAGCACAAAGGGAAAAGGATGGGAAAGGGAAGGTCACCTTGAGAAATGAAAGATGATGAGTTTAATCTGACATGGCGGTTTTTTAATTTACAAATTATAATCTAATTCCAAAGAATACAAAAGAAAATCAGTTAAAACAAAACTACGAATAACACCTTTCGGAATTTGAAACAAAATAAAAAAACTAGAATAATTCAAGATTATAGAGAATATGATAATCAAACTACTGGACAATGTATTTAAAAAAAGGAAAAAAACCAAAATTGTACTCACTTCTTTCCCCGTAGAACTCCGAGCGCCCGGTGGAATACAGCAAAAGAAGCGTGGGGTCGCTGAAAATGTAATTTAAAATCACTAAACCAGAAGAAAAAAAAAGTAACGGCCACTTTTATCCGCACTAATTGATTCCTCCAATCCGTCTACTATCGGCAAATTTTCCTTTCACTTTTAATTTCTAGTTAGTAATGTTTTCTTAAATTCATTCGTTTCACTTCTGATTTTTTTGTTTATCTTTTTTTTTCACTAAATTTCAACCCGAAACTTCTGTTTTTCCGCAATTCAAATTAACAAAATCTTTTTTTTCTCGCACAATTTTCGGTTTCCCGGCCTTCAAATTAATAAAAATTTTTTCTTTACTTCACACCGCACAAAGTCAAATCTCTTCTCTTCCCAAAATCCAATATTCACCTCACTTGTGCAATCCTTTCACTCTCCTCCTTCGTCACACAAACTTCAAAAAAATCTATTCAACTCCCAATCACATTCTCAACCCTCCCTTTTTTCCCAATTTTAAAACCCCCAAAAATCACTTTTACCGCTAACAGAAAACTCCTTTTTCACCAGCCAAATAATCACTGCCCCAATCCTAACCACTTAACTCCACATTTCACCTTCATCCAATCCGATCCCGCAATCCTTTTCATTTTCAAATTACCGCTGCCGCATCCGGGTAACGTAATCGAAGTTCATTGCATTCCGCTACCCACACATCTTTTGTTCCATATCGACAAACTCAATAGTATCCATTGTTTTACATACTCGTATATATGCCAATTTGCACAATCCAAGAAGCACTTGACTGAATGCAAAGTGTCACATATACATTACAGAAGCTATTGGTTTCGCCGATACCCCAAAAAGAGTGCTTCCCTGCGCCCGGGGAACTTCAACTCAGGGTTCCAGCAGACCCCTGAACGAGAACTCGCGACGCAGCTAATGGTGCCATAGATTGTCGGACTCCCATTCATCTTATAAGCAATTTCAACGATGCCTTTGGTTATAAGATTGAACTTTGTTAGTAGAGGATCGTGAATTAATTTTTGTTAGTATAAAAAAAATAAAATTTGTTAGTGGGAATTAGTGAATAGGATTAGTTAGTATGAAGGAAAGGAATTAGGTTTTGTTAGAATAAATGGTATTGAATGAAGTTTTGTTAATGGGAATTAATCAATGGAATGTTTTTAGTGGGAAAATTGAAATTATTAGTATATATTATACTATTTTAGTTGGAAATAAGGGAAAAAGTAGGATTGTGATGATGGGGAAATAAAAATTAAAGGGAAAATTGGAAAAATTTTAATAAAATTAAATAAATAACAGGGAAAAAGTATAAATGCCCAAAGTAAGGTGGAGAAGTTGTGGCGGCAATTTGAAGTTGCGAATGGGAGAAAGTCGGTACGCTGGAATTCGCAACAAACTCTACTAAAATCGCGTCGTGTCTGTCCGTCCGTGCGTTAGTCCCTGTGTAACAGCATTTTTTCTCGCAAACTACTTAAGCTGGAAACGTCAAAATTGTATGCAGGTGTAAAATGATGCTCTCTTCAAAGTTCAACAACAAAAAAAAAATTTTATAAGGTATTTAAGGGGGGATCACCCCATATAGGGAAGTGGCCTCCGAAAAAAAAAAAAAATTCATTAATGGGTATGAAATGAAAGGTCTTGATGCGAACTTTTCAAAACGGGTCTTAATTTGACACTTTTTGCTTCGAGGGGCGCACAGGGAGGGGAAATACACGTGATTGGGCACCTGAAATTTGAAAAAAAGTATGGAGGTAGGTGTTTATAAGTACAAAAACAACAAATACCTTAGAAGTCAAAATAATAGTATGATCTTCGAATTTCACATTTTCCCCAAAATCCCGAAATCCGATATTCAAGTAGGAAGTTATAGCCATTTGAAATTTCCATCGAATCAGTCACTGCAGTTTTGATTTGATTTTCTTGAAATTTTCAAATAAGATCGATAATCTAAATATTATTGGGAATTCAATATTTGAGTGATGGGATCGCAACAAAATGGTGACCGTTGAAAAAAGAAAAACAATGGATTTTCTTTTAAACGTGCACATCTCTTTGACATACAGATTTCTTGACTTTATTCATTGCTGGTGACTGCATTTCTAAGAAATTGAGTATAAAATCCTTCTCATATGAGCGTAGGTCCGTTTGCCTAACTTGTTTTAATTATTTTAACTCGTTCAAAGCGATTAAACCGCACAGGAACTAAAATATTGCATCATTAACAAGCTTCAGTCCGAGATGTAGCAATATACTAGTCATCTCTGTCTAAAATTATGAATATTGATTTTTTTAAATTCATAGATAACTTGCATTGCTTTCGATTCATTTGCATAGATGAGCATTCGGGTTCTGAAGCATTAACAATTCTTCGAATACTATCCGATTATAGCCCTCAAACATCCTAATAGTATACGTGTGATCCCTCCTCTGGATGCCACCATGCAATTCTTCCTTCCTAACTGATACTCGGCAGATTTGCTTACCGTTAACCAATGATTATCAGAACCGGTCAACCCGTTATTCGAACGTTTCACGAGCATTTAACGAGCTAATTGACCGAAACTGATTCCCGCATGATTGGTATTATTTACCCTGTATCATATTTGCGGCTATAGAAGCCCGAATTCCATCATATACTTTTTAGCTTATAGGCCTCACATCTTAACGATATATTTGTCTATTCAATTACAATCAAATGCCGAGATCAATAAATACACTTGCACACAAGTCCACAAACATAAAATGATTTTTATAAAAAAAAAACCCTAACTATTATCTTAAGAAATTCTCTGCACCATTCACTTCATCGCATGGTTAGCACTCATTAACGCCCTACGCGGCAAAGCATGTTATCTGAGATCCATGCATTAAACACAAGAGAATATATCATGGGCCTACTTGTTCACAACAAAATATTTCATGGGGCAATTTATTTGTGTAAATTTCACTGCACTTTGCAAGCACTAAATCCAGTTCATTTTTATAAATTTTTTCTTCTCTACTCTGTTCCAAGCAGGAATTTGCACACACGGAATCACTCACTTGTACCCGCCATTTTCCACCACTGCCGCCGCGCCCCAGAATCGTAAGTTTCACGCAACCTTCGCAGCCAATGCGAGTTTCGGGACAGCTGCTGAACTTCCCTTCGCAATCAACATTCATCCAATCGAGTTGATTCCCAAACCTGGGATCGATGATTATAGGTAAGAAGAAGGGGCTTGGTTTCACGTCGTGCAAACAAAACCCGGATGCAGGGCTTTTCAGAGGATTTTCGGGGTCGCAAAACATGCAGCGTGACAAGACCTGGACGTTAACATTATTCGCGTTACACTCCCGGGTGCGAAAATTGAATCTTAAAAAAACGCTTCAAACTCGAAAAACTCAAGGTTGCGACACACTCAACTAAAAGAGAACTTCGGCTACTATTCCACCTCGTTCCAATCTCAGACACTGAGTCCCCTTCACCAAATGCGACCTCAACGAGGTGGGGATCAAGAACAGAACCCCCTTCTGCCCAAGCAGATCTCAGCTTCATCTCCATGACGGGCCGGTAAATTCCGAGCTTCTAGCTCAGCCAACCCATGGATCAGTGTTCTCATGCCCGAAATATGAATTGCCGGTTTGAAATTTTAAATTAATAGATGCTAAAAATGAGAAAATTTTAAATAATAATAAAAAGATAAATATCATAAAGAACATAATTAGAAAGAAAAGTTTAAATTAAATTTAGACAAAAAATGATATTATACATTAATTGATAAAAATAAAAAAAAATATTTTATGATTTATAACTTTAAATTGAAATAATTAAATTTTTCAAATTTCCAATTAAAATTTCGGATAAGTGTTATGAAGGATTTCGAGCAGTTGGCTTAGGCGACTGCTCAATTACTACACTCGATATTAAACTATCTATAGAATACCGTTATCTCAAGTTAGAAACCGGCAGGCGCTTTGAAGTACCTTGAATCATTAATTTCCACGATCAGTATGATGAATCAACAAGCTGTCAACTGGTTTCGAATCCGCAACTTTCTAATCACTTCCTAGTTGGAATTATGTGCAGAAATGAGGTTCATCAGCCTGAAATTGTGCAGTATCCGTTTTTAATCTTTCTCGGAAAACTTTAGTCGAGTTTATTTCATGCAATAGACTTCTGGGAAATATAGCTGTACATGTTACCTAGTGGCGCAAACAAAGTGACTCGTGAATCCGTGATAATAAATGGTACTTTACAAAATACATTGGAGCGCGATGAGATAGAGGCGCGCAAGTAAGTATTGAATATTTTGCCAACATCTTCCCCGCAGGAGGAATCCCGGGCGACACAAATACTCTTGGAGGCTAGCATCCTTTGGGGAGTTCCGCCCCCCACGTACCCAAGGAAATCGCCGCAGGGGGAGTGCATTCTTTGGGGAACACCGCCCCCACGGACCAAAAGATATGTAGGGCGCCGTGGAGTGCCCTCCTGGGATTCCATGTAACGACCCAGCCTGAATCTGGACGATGCTTTGGAATTTATGTTTTGGGCTGGCAGATATGATAGTTTGGATCTAGTTGTTTGTGTGGTGGCGCTGAGGTGACACTCGTGCGTGAACGGCTCCAATTCAACTCTCATACCGTCTCCGTACCGCCAAATTCTTGGGGGGCCTCGGTGTATGTTCAAAGTTCGCACCATTAGGTTGGTGGTGTAGGTTCAGTTGAGACGCACTCCCGATAAGCGCTGGTCTGGCTCTGAGCACTTGTCCCCATAAGCGCTTGTGCCAACCCTTGCATGGCTTCCCTGCTCTGCAAAGATAACCATGGAAACAAGAAAAGCGACTACACAAATGAACGTAGACCCAACAAAACTGGTGCAACCAAAAACCATAAAAAAGATTTTAAAAACCCAAAAAAAGGTAGCAAAAATAACAATGACGACCACGCAACCAGCGGCTGCAGCCACGAGGTTAACAGCACATCGGGAGCGGTATTAAAGATAACAAAAATGACGATTAACGGAAGGACAGTGAAGACGGACGAAAAACGGTGATTAACCGACAGTGTTGTCCAGACTGAGATTCCTGCGGGATTCGGGTGCAGCAAAAAATGATGCGAACGCCAGAACATACTATGAAGAAAAAGCAGGAAATTCTGCAGGACGCGTCAGATGTTTGAGCGGTCAAGAAAAATATAAAGAGCATCGAGAACTCGGTCGTCACTGCTGCGATTGCTACTGAAGCAAGGGTCGTAAATTCCGATGTAACAACAAACCATCCTGGAGTAAACGAAGAGATTACGGCAGGAAAGGACAAGATTGACCCGACAAATAAAATGACGTTGTGTGATTTCATCGCCAACGTCAAAAATGTGGTGGATGTACTGAATTTGGAAACGGAAGCCGGTAACCTCTCGCAAGAACGATGGTCGCAAAGTATAATTGCCACCCAGCGACATGAAGAAGATAGGCTATTCCGAAAAGCGGGAGATGTTCTGAAAAGAATCAAATCTGCATGCAACTGGCCAAAATCAACAAAACAGTAAAGTTTGAGCTCTTTGAACTAAAGGAGCCGCATAGGGCATTATCGGAGGAGCTGGTTACAAGGCCGAAGACGGCCAGAAGACCGAAGAAGAAAAGAAGGCTAAAGATGTGTGGGGTGCTTAATCTAAAAAGCACGAGCAGACAGCTCCGCCATCAAAAATCAATTCAAAAGTGGCAACTAGCCCAATTAAAGAAGATTGGGATGGAAAAAGGAAGAAAGAGGCACTTGATGAGCGTGGAATACCAGATCAGGGGCTCCAGATAGTGCTGACAAAAGGACCGAAGAAAGCCGCAAATAAATTCCTTCAAAAAGTGCCTCAAAACAAAGTTCGCACGGACGCCCAACAAGAAAAAAGACCTGATGCGAAACAGAAGGCAAAAAAGCCGTGGCGAAGACTCCGGCAGCAGGCATTGCTCGTAAAACCCCAAGATGGTCGAAGAGACCAACATTGCCATTAAAGTAGTAACACCAACGCAGTTGGGCCACATACTTGTCAGCAGAGGCCGACAATAGGGAAGCACTTTGCGACGCAGTAAAGAAAGTCCTCGGCAAAAGCGCAACTTTACCCTCGCTCGAGCCGATGGTAACGATCGAAATAAGAGACAATCATGACTACGGGAAGGATCTGGCCGAGGCAGAGGAGGCCATTAAATGGGAGTTCCCCAGCGTGGGCAGGATCACAGCGAGGCTAACACCAGAAAACGATAGCGGACAACGCATGGCCATAATTTATTTGACCGAAAAGGACACCGAACAACTTCTGAATAAGGGCAAAGTACGAATAAGGTGGGTTTTCTGTAAGATACGGTGAAGAGCAGCGCCTCTTCAATGTTTCAAATACATTGGCTATGGTCGCACTGCAAAATTATGCAAAAGACCCGATAGGAGTTCCCTATGTTACAAATGCGGCGAAATGGGACATAAAAGAAAAGAGTGTACGAAGGAGGCACACTGTATTTTTTGCAAGGATGCTGATCCAAGATCTGATTTTGAGCACGTCTTGGGATCAGGAATATGCCAGTTTTCCAGGAAGCCCTAGCCAAGGTAAAATTAGAGCTTCGATGACCCGTATCCTGCAACTAAACTTACACCGCAGTTCAACCACCCAAAATCTGCTTGAGCAGTTCGGGGGGGACATGAAAGCCGACTTTTTGCTGCTGAGTGGGCAACACCATGATAAAAGTTCTGCATCATGGTAACCTGATGAAACTGGTACTGCCGAAATCTGGGTTCAATGTAGTGATTCCCAGGTGGAGAGCTTTGGACGAAGGGATGGTTTTGTGTGGGTTTAGCGCACAGGGACCACCTTCTTTAGTGTGTACCTAGCACCGAACGAATCGATATCATCTTTCCAAGCCAAGCTCCACGCTTTTGACGGCGTTGTCTTGAACGCAGACGGGAATGTGCTCGTTGGGGAGACTTCAACGCTAAAGCAATCGAATATGGCATGCCTCAAACAGATCCGCGGGGAAAATGAAACCTAGAAATGGCGGCTAAGATGCTGCTCGTTGTACTAAACACCGGCAATACGCCAACTTTTCGCCATACCGAACGTGACATTCGCCTCGGAGTCCTTAAGAAGGAGGATACACAACTGGAGAGTATTAGAGAACTACTCAGCCAGTGATCATCAGTACATTCTGCTTGAGCTCAGTGATGCTGTCTGCCGACATCTTTGCTCTCAGCTTTCCACAACTGGATTAAACATCGGCAGGATGGACGTCGAGAGGTTCATCAAAGTTCTCACGGTAGGTGCACCATTGCAGGGAGATCCGGAGGGGACAGAAGAACTGGCAACTCGAGACGTGGAGAACTCTACTATGAGCATCATCACGACTGCTTGCAAAGCTTCTATGCCCCGTCAAAAACCCCGGCACGGCAAGCCCTCAGTGTATTGATGGTTAACTGAATTCGCTGGAAAACGAAGGGAGTATCACAAGCTTTGGCGTGAGGCTCAACGGGCACCGAACCATGACGAGGCAAGCAACCACACAGCAGCATATAAGTCAGCCAGGAAATGCCTTCGAAAATTGATCAACAACAGCAAGGCTCACTGCTGGCATGACCTAGTGGACAATGTGAGCAAGGATCCGTGGGGCCTTGGCTACAAGCTAGTGAGCGGAAGCGTGGTGCCCTACGGAAGCCTTGCATACATGACACGGAAAAGTTGGACGCGATAGTGCGGGGACTCTTTTCCACCCATCCCGTCCGTGTTGACACTGTCCAGGGTGATACAGCCTGAACTGGGGAAGGCAGTCCTTTCGCTGAAAGCGATGAAGGCTCCAGGTCCAGATGGTCTTCCAGCTGAGGTGTTGCGGCTTGCCCACCACCATTGTCCTGACTTGCTGCTCAGCACATTCAACGCTTGCCTAAGGGACGGGGTTTTCCCGATACGATGGAAGGTGGTGAGGCTCATCCTGATCAGCAAAGGGAGGGAAATTCCGAATCGCCGTCTGCATACCGCCCGTTATGAATTCTAGACGCGGCTGGGAAAGTGCTAGAGAAACTCATCAAGGAAAGACTTACCAACGTGATTCGTGCTGCTGGGGACCTATCTCCTAGGCAGTACGGCTTTAGAGCAGGACATTCTACCATTGATGCGATTGCGGAGGTGATCAATGCGGTCCAAAGGGCAAAGACATATAGTCGCACCAAGCAACGGATGGTCCTGTTGGGGGCACTTGACGTCAGGAACGCCTTCAACTCCGCTAGATGGGTGGATATTCTGGATACGCTGGAAGACTCTTTTCAAGTTCCAGAACATCTAATGCGGCTCTTGAAGAACTACCTAAAGGACCGAAGATTGCTCTACGACACGACACAGGGCCATCGAAGGATGGAAGTTACACTGGGTCTTGCCCAGGGACCTATCCTTGGTCCGAACCCGTGGAACGTGTCTTATGATGGACTACTGAGACTTGAGATGCCAGCTGAGTCACGCTTGGCTCTAGTCGCTGGATGCACCGTCGAACAGGCGCAACTTAGGCTGGGTATGCTAATACGCCGACAAAAAAGAGAATCCCTAGAAAAGAGAGTCCCTAGAGTAAGGATGATCAGAATTGGAGGTATACAAATCGAATCGAAGCCATCGGTGAAGTACCTGGGGCTACTGATCGACTCGAAGATGAGTTTCTCTGAGGAAATCAGGGCAACGGCCGAGAAGGCTGCTTCGGGAATATCGGCTCTGAGTCAACTTATGGCCAACGTAAGGGGACCCAGCCCATCAAGAAGGCGCCTCTTGATGAGTGCTGTAGTGTCAATGCTACTGTATGGAGCAGAAGTATGGGGCGACGCTCTCAGCAAGGAGATATACCGAAAATGATTGGCACAGGTACAGAGAAGAGGAGCACTGAGAATTGCATCTTCGTATCCGACAGTCTCTGACTCAGCGGTGAGAGTAATTGCAGGCGTGAAACCTGTCGCCCGCTTTGCTAGAGAGTGCCACGCTATTTACCTGCGGCGAATCGAGGATGCGAGGGAGATGGTTGTCCGAGGCAGCGCTCGTTCAACGATTGGCAGTCTTGGGTTAACTGCACGAAGGGAAGGTGGACTGCGCGCCGCATCCCGGATGTGAGACCGTAGCTTAATCAAAGGCATGGTGAGACTGACTTCTATCTGACCTAGCTTTTGAGCTGGCATGGGTGTTTTCAGTCTTACCTGCACAAGATTGGTAAGTCGCGGTCCCCCGGTTGTCGGTTTTGCCCAGGAGAGGAAGACAATGCCTGCCCTACACATTTTTTGCGTGCAAAAAATGGGTCAGGCTGCGAAGTAACCTCTACGGGGAGACGGGAGAGCTCACCCCGGATAATATAATTGCGGTGATGCTCGAATCAGTTGACAAATGGAACCAGGTGGCACATTATGTTCGGGAAGTCCTAAGATATAAAAGGGACTCACAGCAGCCAGTGGCGTTGGGGCTGGGGGATCACTTGTCTGGCAATTCCTCTTCCCCTCTCCCCTCCCGCTAGGAAAGGGATCCACCTGCTTGTAGGCACCTCACGGCGTAACAAAACGAGACCTGGCCCGAAGTCATGTGTCAAACGGTTCCAGGCTGGGTTCTCACGTTGACAGGGGAGGTGTTTAGTGGGTAGTCCATTCGCATTCTTACGAGCATGGGGGTCCCACACTCTGCGCATAAATGGCATTCACCTCCCTACCACAAAAAAATCTCATCTTTTCAGTACAAGGAGTATAGTGCTGTAAGCTGTTAAACTGAATTATATAGATCTTTCCTAGTTAACATGATTCGAAGAATGTTTTGCTTATTTTTATCCATTTATTAGGAAAGAATGACTTCGAACCTACTTCGGTTGCGTTTAACCTATTTCTTTGGGGTATTGTGAAATGATTGTCTACCGGCCTCATCTGTTCTTTCATATTCAGTAAAATAATCTAAGAATATATTTCAACAACACTAGCTAAACTCCAATTGGCGCTTTTTATCCATAAAAATTCAACAGTTTATCTATTGGAATTTACAACTGAATGACCTCTTTGAATTTCCCTCACATTACTTTGTCAATAACCCACTTTTGCATCGATATTGATAGAATATTTGTATCGAGCACATTCGCATGAAACCGTTTAAAGAAATTATCACATATTACGAATTATTTTTCGACGTATCATACACAAAAAAAAATTCAACGTCAATGCGGCTTCCATTAACGGCGTACATTACATTTACATGTAAAATTCACACATTCGCTTGTCGCACGAAATTCGTAACGTAATCCAGTAAACAGAAATTAAATTAAATCTGTTTCTTTAAAAACCCAATTAAAATAATGTTTAGAATTCCTAAAAATAAATATTTTCGGCGCTTAAAATATCTTCTGAGTGCATTTTTAAGAGAAAATGATGATTAATGGTGAAATGTATTTACTCGTACCATGTGTTTTTTTAAATCCCCACTTGATTGATGAAACGGACATAATGTCACCATCAACTTATTAAATTAGTGTGATAAGTTCATGAAAATCCGAAAACATCGCTAATCAATTTTAATCAACCTGAAGTGAGAATCATTTAGGAAAATTTGTCTTGGCCATTTACCAAAAGAAAACAAATCAACACGAACCGTAATGTAATTCGTACGTGCACCAACCAAAAGTTGTGGTTTGCGTGCTCACATAACATTTGTTTTTAATATGAATTGAATAAATAGTTTTGTTGCTAATACATAATGTCATATTGATATTTCCTGCCCTCGGATGGTTTGGAGTGCTTGAAAAAAAAATTGATGACTAGAATTTTGAACCACATCATTCCTTCAGTTTCCTTTTGGAAATTTCCCTTGTGGTCACTCTCTCTCTTTTCCCTACTTCTTCTAGTTTTAAATAAAACTAGCTCAAAATTATTGTCTATTCTAATCATGCCCACAATAACTGGCAACAATGAAAAAAGTTTCGGGAAAATGAAAATTAAAACTTCCTTTCCATCCTGCAAAACGAATGCTCGTCACCAGCCTTGCCGAAAATGAGCAATCGTGGAATGGGACCTATACGAGTACTATACGATGCGACGACAGCGTAAAGTGGAAAATGTAGTGGATTGCAGACAATGAGTAAAAGGACTTTTGCATTAATAATATTCGCCATGCCATTTTGTTTCAGCGCCTTTATTGTAGTTAACAGGACAACGAGAACTCATTTCTCATGAACATTAAATATGCATCGGCTTCGTAGTGAGTTGTCAAAACCGAGGTATCCTGCAGATAAAATAATACAGGAAATAATTGCAATACTAGGTTGTTGCTCTTTGCCTAGTCCTTAAAAAACTTAAACTGTAAAAACCTGTAGCCATCAGGATTAAAGTTATCCGAGGAAAACTAAAGCAACATTATTTAGAGCCAAGTAATTGGTAACCCTTGTTCCGTTTCGTGTGTTATTCAACGTTATATTATCCTTCTGTTCATTTGGCGCTCTCTTATACCCTTAATGCATATTTGAATTCAACTACCCCAACATCTGTTGCAAGATTTTTAATTTCAGCTCAAAGTGTACATGGGGAGCGAATGTTTCACTATTCTCGTTACTGATTACCATTGGCTGTAAGCTTAAATGTTTGCCGGAAAGTTTGCACAGTCATTTGGGAACCTTTTGCATGCAAAGACATTACCGAACGAAGTTTTCACCTTTTTTTCGCTGCTAATGATTTCACGGAACCCCATTGGACATAAACAGGTGTAAAACGCAAGAAATTAAATAAGTATGAATAAAAAATGAAGTAGATTTCTGAATAAATGACAAAACAGGACCATATTTCAGTTGATCTAGATAAACACCTGATTCCCTCCCACGGAGTGATTAAAACCTTGTAAGGCTCATAAGGAGCGCAAAAGGAAGAGAGTGGGAGAGAGAAGTCGACAAAGACTGGCATCCAGATAAGACCATTATACAAATTGAAATCCTTGTTCCGTGGCTAAGCCGACATTCAGCAAATATTACCCTGTTAATAATGATGACAGCCATTAATCCCATTTATGGCTGACATGAGTTATTATTCAGGATAACTGCTCAGGGACGTTGGATGGAGCTATCGTGCTGAGATGACGAACTTGCTACGCAACATCACCTGGATTCCGGGTAAATATGGATGGAATTAATTCAGTCTCGCTCGTTCTACTTAAATTGCTCCGGCACTGCTCTGAATGAAATTGAAATCCATCTAACAGATTGAGCAATCGTGCTTTGCACAAGATGATGTGAAAAAGTAGGTGGCGTAAATAAGTGGTTATGTTTGCTAATTTTTGGTAAATCGAACAATTAACGATAGAAAAAGTATTTTAGCGAAACTGAATTGATATGCTTTTTAAAAAAATCAGCCCGATACATATCGGGCTGATTTTTTTATATTGTTCGCGAAATTCCTCATAATATCATAATTAGTTGCAGCAGCGGAAATAAACCAAAAGCAGCTAATTTAATAAAACATTCGACTGCGGAAATAATATGGATTTAAGCTTTTTGTCCATAAATGTCAGCAGACCATCACATTAAAGAGTCTGTTGACATTATCAAGTCATAATCGTCATGAACATCGATGGCGCGATAGCAAGACAAATGCAATAATTTCCTGGCTTGAATAATTACGGCTGGCTCAAACATAGTTCAACTTTAAAAGGGCTTTGTAAAATAAATTTTAACAGCAGGCTTTCTATTCAAGACTATCCATTTGTTTGTCCATCCGTGGGTCACAGCTAGCTTTTTCAGCAAATACAGAAGGTATAACCATCAAATCTTGTGAAAAAGTGAGAAGTGATGGTCTAAATAATATGTTGGTCGTTTCGAATTTCCCCAAGGGTTTTTGAGGGGTATCTTCGTACACCGAAAGAAATTTTGGGATAAAACCACATACACACACTTGAGCACATTCTCAGGTACATCGGTACATGTCCGTCCGTCAGTGTGTTAAAGCAAGTTTTTTCAGGAACCACGGAAAATACAGTCATCAGGTCTTGGGAACAGCTCTGAAGTTACAGGTTAATGAAAGTTTTCTAGCCAAATAAAAATTTCAAATGATTTTGATTAAGGTTACCCCATAAAAGACTGTGACCCCTTAACAATTTACTTGTCATCGAATAAAGTCGAGTAGGGCATCAAACTCTAGACACTCTTTGTTAAAACTGCAATATCAATAACAAGGTAGGCAGCGGGACTGGAAGTACACAAAAAAAGTATAATTTTTATAATTTCCCCAAATTTCCGCATAAAAAGCACAGACTATTTGTCCTTGATGAAAGCGAAGGTCTTATGGGTGGCAAAATCATAGTAGTGGGTTCTTAGGAGTAAAAAAAAAACCTTACATTAGGTATCGGAATTCACTCAACTTTGTTAATAACAATACAGTAGAACCTCGATAACTTAAATTTCGAGAAAGTAAAAACCTTTATTAGTTAAAAAAAATTAGCGTACCCTTCCCCACAGAGGCCAAAACCCTTTTTACTTAAAATACAATACCTCTGCTACAAACCAGTATACCCTATGTATACTGGTAAGAACTGGGAGCTCAACTTGATGCGTATCCTATATACAACATCAAGGCTCCCAGGGAAAGAACTCACTGTAACACCACTTACTTGCTACTCTGTCCATTTAATACCAGAACACCAAAGACGAGAGCTACATGTTTAAAGAATTTAGTTTTATTTTAATGTTGATATTTTAAATTAATTACATTTGCACTTCTTTAGTTATTTTTAACATCTATCCATACTGGGTGAAGCCCTTTTCTTGCGAAGATGTCTGGGAAAAAAATAGGAAAGGATTAGCTGATGGTGGCTACGCAGCGTAATACGCAATCAAGCCGAAGGAGGTTCGCGGCTTGAGCCAAAACCTCACCATCTAACTAATCTCAGGACTGGAACCACTGCAACAGCTTTACGACAACTGCAACACGCACTACTGCCCTGATGACTCGATCTGAACTTGTTGAAAACTGAATTCACTGAATTCGGACACGGTGGTAGTATCGTACCACTACTGACTGCTACTGGCTCGTTCGGCTGGTTTAAAATGGTTCTCCAGCAAGCTTTCGACCTCGATTCACTCTTAAAATGCTGAGTAACCGAAACGTGTTGCTCTCAATTTAGAAAAGCTCTTTCCTCCCCGCTCCGTCTCACTTGTTCGGATAGTGAATCTTTTGCGGCGAATTGGTGAGTGAGTGAGAGCTTTTCTTTAAAGCTTTTCTTTCGGCTCTCTCTCCAGCTTTACCCCGCTGGTAGCATTCTCCAAAGCTTAACCTGTGCGTCTTCGTCGATCCAATCACTTATGTAAAGCGATTTGCGAAGTCTTTTCGCTTCTTCAATGGTCATCCGGTATACAGGTATGATTCGACGACCATGGTGTTATCTACTTGGTTGGCGGAGCGCGAACGTATATGTACATCGTCGTAGATTGCTTGTAACGTTTGTGATTGCTTATGTAAAGCGATCTGCGAAGTCTTTTCGCTTGCTCATTGGTCGTCAGGTATATGATTCGACGACAATGGAGGTGTGTGCTTGGTTGGCTTGTTGTATATCGCTCGTAACGCCTCCATAGCTTAAACGAAAAATTTAGGCATTTGACCTCTGCAACTCAAAGCGATTTTTAAGATGACCTCTATAAGTTAAAGCATCTATCAGCGACGCATTCGTGTGAATGTGCTCATGAAAAATGCTGTGCGAAAATTGGTTGTTAGTGAATGCACGTGTTAATCAGGTCGTGATAAGTTTAGACTATTTTCTAGGAAGCGTCGTTTCCATATCGTGATTAAAAAAGTAAAGTGAAATTAATTCGAAACTAAAATTGCGAACACTAACTTATGCTGATAAGTTAAAAGCAATCGGAGCAATATAAAGTGGTTTGAAAAGGAAAGACGATACAGACCAGCGCAGAATACACACAAGTAGACTTTCGATTATTTTGCAAAAAGAAGCGGAGCTATTGAAAAAACAAGAACCTGAAGCCAGTCTTTGATGTAAAAGAAAAAGAATTCCTGAATTCCCAAAATTAGAAGGGTGTTTGCTTACGTGGTTTAAACTGTGCCCGCAGGGGGAATGCCGGTCGACAAGAGCACTCTTGGAGGCTAGCATTTTTCGGGGGGTTCCGCCCCCATGTACCCAAGGAAATTCCCGCAGAGGGAATGCCGGGCGACAAGAGCACTCTTGGAGGCTGGCATGTTTTGGGGAGGGCCCCCCACGGACCCGAGGATATGGGGGCGCCGTGAGGCTAACTCCTGGGTTGACAGGTAACGACACTGATTGGATCTGGACTATGCTTTGGACAACGAACTGGAATTGACGCTTTGAGCTGCCGGATGTGATGGTTTGGACCTAGTTGCTTTGCACAGTAGCGCCGAAGTGAAACTCGTGTGTGAACGGCTCCAATTCAGCCATCATACCGTCTCCGTCCCGGTAAAATCTTGACAGGCCTCGGAGTATGTTCGAAGTTCGCACCATTGGGTTGGTGGTGTAGGTTTGGTTGAGACGGACTCCCGGTTAGCACTTGTCCCCATAAGGGCTTGTGCCAACCCTCGCATGTCCTCCCTGCTCTGCAAAGATAACCATGGGACCAAAAAGGTGACTACACACACCAACGGAGATAGCGGCTCCGAGGGGGGACCCAACAAAACTGGAGCAAACAAAATCAAAAGATCAAAAACATCCAAAAAACGAAACAAAAAATAATAACAACGACGCAACCAGCGGTTACAACCACGATGTTAACAGTACATCGAGAGCGGTACTAACCACGACAAAAGCGAAGAATAACTCAATGGCAGTTAAGGTAGACGAAAACGGAGAATAGCAGACAGTCTGGTTCAGACTGAGATTCCTGCGGCGTTCGGGTGCAGCAAAAAAATGATGCAAACGCCAGAGCGTCCTATTAAGGAAAAGCGGGAAACTCTGCAGGACGCTTCAGGTGTTCAAGCCTTGGAAGAAGATAATATAAAGAGCACCAAAAATTCGATTGTCACTGCTGCGATCGTTACCGAAGCGACCGATGCAAGGGCCGCAAATCCCGACATTGCAACCAAAAATCCAGAAGCCAACGAGGAGATTACGGCACGAAAAGCAACGAGTGACCAGACACCGCGTGATTGCACCGCCAACGTCGAAAATGAGTTGGAAGTACTGCACTTGGAAACGGAACGCGAAAACCTCTCCCAAGGATGGTTGCAAGGTACTATTGCGGTCCTGCGATACAAAGAAGAAAGGCTACTCCGAAAAGTGGGAGATGTTCTGAAAAGATTACAATCTGCATGCGACTCCCCAAAAATCAGCGAAGCAGCGAAAGTGGGGCTCCTTGAACTAGAGGAGCTCCTAGATCGTATAGGGCACTATTGGAGGAGCTGGTTAAGGGCCGAAGACGAACAGAAGGCTAAAGAGGCTCTTGAAGCGAAATCTAAAGGTGACATGCAGATAGCTCCACCATTAAAAGTCAATAAAAGAATGGCGTCTAGCCCAATCGAAGGAGATCGGGATAAAAGGAGGAAGGAAGAGGCACTTGATGGGCGTGGAGCACCAGATCACAGGTTCCAGACAGTGCTTGCAAAAGGAGCGAAGAAAGCCGCAAAGAAACTCCTTCAAAAAAAGCCAGAAAGTAAAGTTCACACGGACGCTCAATTAGAAAAAGAACCTGATGCAAAACAGGAGAGGCAGAAGCCCCGACGAAGACCCCGGCAGCAGGCACTGCTCGTAAAGCCCCAAGATGGCCAATCCTACGCGGAGGTACTGCCGCACATCAGGGGAAACGTACGGCCCGAAGACACCAATACTACCATTAAAGTAGTATGACCAACGCGGTCGGCCCACATACTGGTCGAATTCGGAGCAGAGGCCGGCAATAAAGTAGCATTCTGTGGCGCAGTAAAGAAAGTCCCCGGCAAAAGCGCAACTAAAGCCACACTCGAGCCGATGGCAATGATCGAAATACGAGACATTGACTGCGTGACGGATCTGGTGGAGGCAGAAGAGGCCATAAAAAGGGAGTTCCCTAGCGCGGGAAGGATCAAAGCGAGACTGGCACCAAAAAACAACAGGGGATAACGCAAGGCAATTGTTGACTTGACCACAAACGACGCCGAACAGTCTGTAGGATACGGCGAAGAGCAACGCCTCTTCAATGATTCAAATGCCTTGGTTATGGTCACACCACACAAGTATGAGAAGGACCCGATAGCAGTTCCCTATGTTACAAATGCAGTGAAATGGGACATAAAAGAAAAGAGTGTACGAAGGAGGCAAACTGTATTCTTTGCAAATGTGCTGATCCAAAACCTGATTTTGGACACGTCTTGGGATCAGGAAAATGCCGGGTGTTCCAGGAAGCCCTAACCAAGGCAAAATCAGAACTCCAATGACCCGCATCCTGCAGCTAAACGTATACCGCAGTTCAACTACCCAAAATGTGCTTGAGCAGTTTGCGAGGGGCATGAAAGCTGACATCTTGCTGCTGAGTGAGCAGCACCATAATAGAAGTCCTGCATTATGGTATTCTGATGAAACTGGTACTGCAGCCGTGTGGTTTTGGAACAGTGACTTTCAAGCGGAGAGTTGTGGACGGGGGGATGGTTCCGTGTGGGTTCGGTGCGCAGCGACCACCTTCTTTAGTGTGTACCTAACGTCTAACGAATCGATATCATATTTCCAAGCCAAGCTCAATGCTTTGGAGGGTGCTGTCTCGAACGCAGAGGGCAAAGTGCTCGTTGGGGGCAACTTCAACGCTAAAGCAATCGAATGGGGCATGCCTCATCCACGGGGAAAACGAATCCTGGAAATGGCGGCCAGGACGGCCCTAGTCGTACTAAACTCCGGAAATACGCCGACTTTCCGCCGTATTGGCTGTGAGGGAACCATACCGGACGTTACATTCGCCTCGGAGTCCTTAGTACGGAGGATACACAACTGGGAAGTATAAGAGGACTACTCAGCCAGTGATCATCAGTGCATTCTGCTTGAGATAAGTGATGCTGTCTCCCGACGTCCGTGATCTCGGCCTTCTACAACTGGATGGAACATCGGAAGGATGGACGTCGAGAAGTTCTTCGAGGGGCTCACAGCAGGTGAACCGCTGCAGGGAGCTTCGGAGGGGATGGAAGAACTGGCAGCTCAAGATGTGGTGAACTCTACTATGAGCATCAACATGACTGCTTGCAAAGCTTCTATGCCCCGTCGGAGACCCCGGCATGGTAAGCCTTCAGTGTACTGGTTTGACGTGAGGCTCAACGGGCGCGGAACGGTGACAAAGCATGCAACTGGGTGGCAGCATATAAGTCGGCCAGGAAATGTCTTCGCAAACTGATCAACAGTAGCAAGGCTCACTGCTGGCAAGACCTAGTGGACAATGTGAACAAGGATCCGTGGGGCCTTGGCTACAAGCTGGTCATGCGGAAGCTTGGTGCCCTACGGAAGCCTGTATACATGACGCGAAAAAGATGGACGCGATAGTGCGGGGACTCTTTCCCGCCCATCCCGTCCGTGTTGACGCTGTCCATGGTGAAACAGCAGTCGAGTGCCCACTCATCACACAGCTAGAACTGGAGGAGGCATTCTTCTCATTGAAAGCGAGGAAGGCTCCAGGTCTAGATGGTGTTCCGGCTGAGGTGTTGCGGCTCGTCTACCACCATTGTCCTGACTTGCTGCTCAGCACATTCAACGCTTGCCTACAGGACTGGGTTTTTCCGGTACGATGGAAGGATGATCAGTATTAGTGACATACGAATCGCATCGAAGCCAGGGGTGAAGTACCTGGGGCTAATGATCGACTCGAAGATGAGTTTCTCTGAGCAAATCAGGACAACGGCTAAGAAGGCTTCTTCGGGAATATCGGCTCTGAGTCGACTTATGGCCAACGTGGGGGGACCCGGTCCATCAAGAAGCAGCCTCTTGATGAAGGCTGTAGGGTCAGTGCTACTGTATGGGGCAGAGGTATCGGGCGACGCTCTCAGCAAGGAGGTACCCCGAAAACGTTTGGCACAGGTACAGAGAAGAGGAGCACTGAGAATTGCATGTTCGTATCCAACAGTCTCTGACTCGGCGGTGAGAGTTATTGCAGGCGTGATACCTGTCACCCTCCTTGCAAGAGAGCGCTGCGCTATTTACCTGCGCCGAAACGAGGATGCGAGGGAGATGGTTATCCGCAAGGAGAGACAGCGCTCGCTCAACGATTGGCAGCAGACTTGGGTGAATTGCACGAAGGGAAGGTGGACTGCGCGCCTCATCCCGGATGTGAGACCGTGGCTCAATCGAAGGCGTGGTGAGACTGACTTCTATCTGACCCAGCTTTTGAGTGGGCATGGGTGTTATCAGTCTTACCTGCATAAGGTCGGTAAGTCACGGTCCCCCGGTTGTCCGTTTCCCCAGGAGAGGAGGACAATGCCTGTCACACATTTTTTTTTATTTTATTTTGCCAAACAAGACATATCCTTATAATATAAAATTACTACACAAAAAAAAAACCTTGTAAACAATACATTTTCATGATACATTAATTTTTACGCACAATTATACAAATTATATTGAGGAATGAAAGGATTTTAGGATATTATTTTTATATGAGGTTTTGGAAATGGACGGGGAGTAATATTTACTGAACTTGTTGAATGCCTTACAACATCTGTTTATTGGCTCATTGTCCGCATAAGTAGTGTGATGGCGACCTACGGTAAGCATTGGTGAAAGTCTTGTGATTCTTAGGGGTTCATTCAGAGTAATTTTTTTTGTTATATACTGAACCTTAATATTGTCTCTGAGGACATCGAATGCTAGACATGCAGATATCATCATTCTCCTAGAATCTGATGATGTCATATTTAGCACATCGAGCCGACAGTTATATGATGGTAGGCTGTTGAAGTTCCTAGGGTCGTAAAGGGATCTGAGGGCAAAAAGAAGAAATTGTTTCAGGACCGATTCTAGCCTGTCAGCGTGAATATCAAAAACAGGGCTCCAAATCAGGCTGGCATATTCAAGAATAGGGTGTACTAATGAGACGTATAGTGATTTAGTAACCCAAATATTCTTGAATTCTTTAGCTCTTCGTTTGATGAATCCTAGCATTTTATTAGCCCCGGATACTACTCCATCATACTGAAGTTTAAAACGAAGTTTTTGGTCCAGAACAACACCAAAGTCCGCAATGTTATCGACTCTATTAAGTGTTGTGTTGTTGATGTGATAATCAAACAGAAGAAGGCTCCGTTTTCTTGAAAAACTTATCACCTGGCATTTTTCCAACTTTAAAGAGAGGTGGTTGTTGTGACACCATTCAGAGAGAATGTTAAGCTTGGACTGGAGAAACATCATATCGGATAGAGATGATATGACTTGGTAAACTTTAAGGTCATCTGCATAAAAAAGATGAGGTACATCACGTAAAACTGCTGAGAGATCAGATATGAAAACATTAAATAGAAGAGGCCCAAGATGACTTCCTTGAGGAATCCCAGAGAAAACATGAATTTGTTTCGATAATCGTCCTTGAAATTTGACAACTTGAGTGCGGTCTTTAAGGTGAGAATGGATCCAACTGAGTAAACGACCAGTAATACCAAAATTACGGAGCTTGCTAATCAAAACTTCATGATTTACACGATCAAATGCTTTGCTTTTTGCGTGTACCAAATGGGTCAGGCTGCAAAGAGAGCTCTACAGGGAGACGGGAGAGCTCACCCCGGATAATATAGTCGCGTTGATGCTCGAATCGGATGACAAATGGAGCCAGGTGGGACATTATGCTCGGGCAGTTCTAAAATATAAAAGGGACTCACAGCAGCCGAGGGCACTGGGGCTGGGGGATCGCTCTTCTGGCATTTCCTCTTCTCCTCTCACCCACCCCCCCCCCTGCTAGCAAAGGGACTCCCAAGCTTGAAGGCGCCCCACGGCGTAACAAAACGAGACCTGGCCCGAAGTAATGTGTCAAACGGTTCCAGGCTGGGCTCTCAGGTTGACAGGGGAGGAGTTTAGTGGATAGTCCAGTCGCGCATGGGAGTCCCACACTCTGTGCATAAATAGCATTCGCCTCCCTACCACAAAAAAAAACTGTGCCAAAATAAAAACATTAGTGTTAGTGGACCGATACTGAAAGAAAAGCCTGAAGAGTTCGCTAGGTCACCGCAAATCAATAATTTTAATGCAAGCAACGGCTGGTTTAAAAACTTTAAGAAGAAGCATGACTTGGCCTTCAAGAATATTTGTGGTTAAAGTGCGAGTGTGAATAAAGAACTTTGCAAAGAATGGAATTGTGAATTGCAAGGATTAGTAATAGATACGACCTCAATGATGTCTTTTACGCCAACGAAACCGGACACTTTTTTAAATGTCTTCCCGACAAAACATTAACATTTAAGAATGAAAAATGCCATGGGAAAAAATACAGTAAGAAAAGGGGTCTTCTCGTGCAAATTCTACCGCCACAAAAATCTGAAGCCATTAATGATTGGAAAATCAAAGAAACCTCGTTGCTTCGCGGTCTGCAAATCACTACCTTTGGATTATAAAGCCAACCACCGAGCATGGATGACTGCAAAGCTTAAAAAAAAATAGCTTAATTAAACAGACAGAAAAATGGCTACTGCAAAAAGGAAAATTCTTCTCTTCGTTGACAACTGCACAGCACATGATGACATACCTCGATTGAAGGCAATTAAAATTCAATAAAAAATCTCAAAACATTTTACCGAATAAGTTGTTAAAAAATGGTAATTGATGTGGAGGAAAATACAATTTCTTCAATCAATGTTTTACAAGCAATGAGAATTATAAATAAAGCTTGGCGATGTGTTGCATCCCATAGAGTGAAAAACTGTTTTAAAGCTTGTGGTTTCCCGTCACAGTTTCGAGAAAATATTGAAGGGGACCTCGATACAACGCCTGGAGAATGGAACAAGTTGGATTAACAGACCTAGGCTCATGTCAGAAGGGTTTTGTACCCAACTTCTCAGAAACGGAGTCACCAGCAATGAATAACGTCAAGAAATATGTCAAAGAGATGTGCACGTTTAGAAGAAATACCATTGTTTTTCTATTTACAACGGTCACCATATTGTTGCAAACCGACAAAAGTCACTCAAATCGTTAATTCTCAAAAATATTAGCGTTATTGACCTTATCGGAAAATTTCAAGAAGATCTAGTCAAAACTGCAGTGACTGATTCGATGGAAAGTCCATAAAATACCAAAATCATGTGTTATTTTTGTTGTAATTGGAGATATTTCAAACGTCTATAACTTCCGTGTGTATCATTCGATTTTCATCAAACTTACAAACTTTAAAAACCCTTAGTAGGACTACGTAAATGTTGAATATCGTTCAGTTTAAGGGTGCCAATGCGATTTTATTGGGAAAAATGTGAAATTCGAATATCATACCATTATTAACAAAGTTGAGTGAATTTCGACTTCTAAGGTATTTTTTGCTGTTGGAGGGGAAATACACGAAAAATTTGTGTCCCCCCCCCCCCTGTGATCCCGTAAAACCTGAAAAAATCAGAAATGTCGGCCTTGGTGAGTACAACAACAACAAATACGTGAGAAGTCGCAATTCACTCAATTTTGTTAGTAATAGTATGATTTACCGATTTTATGTTTTCTTGAATAAACTCTTAACGGTACCCTTAAATTCGATGAAATTCAGTATGTAGATGTCCGTTTGTAAGATTGATCTATCCTGAAAGTTTCACAAAGATTAAATTATATTTAGCGAAGTTATAGCGGTTTGAACTTTCCTGTATTACTATGGAACAATATGCGCTGCATTTATTAGTATGGCAACATATGGCTATGGAACAACATGCGCTTTTTACCGACTCAGACACTACAGTTTTGCTAGGATTTGCATGAATGAAAGGTGTCATGTATATCTTTGAGAATCGGTTCAGCTAGTGGTATCAGTAATCGTAAAACAAAATAGTGGCTGTTTTAAATGCGATTTTGAGTTATTTTTTCCCAACTTCAACGTTTAAGGTGCATGCTTTGAACACTTGATTCAATTTAATGAATGACTGGAGATGAGTACCTACAATTAATGCTCATAAGTGAAACAAGTCAAGGAGGTGGGAGAGAGCTCCTAGCAAAAGGGCATTGTAACCATTCTAGGATTCGAAAAAATTGGCCATTAATCGATGATAACAGCACAGGAGAGTGGCCCCTGAAAAAAAATTCATCAAACATAGCCGATATGAGTATGAAATAAAAGTTTTCATGGGAGCTTTTCAAAACAGTTCTTAAACTGTCAGTTTTTGCTACAGTGGGGGCACAGGGGGAAAATACATGAAAAATGTTTTTCCTCCGTCGCAGATGGACATCTGAAATAATTATCAGGGGAGATATTTATGAGTATAACAATACCAAAAACCTCAGAAGTCGAAATTCGTTCAACTTTGTTAATAATAGTATGATCTTGGAAATTCATATTTTCTTCAATAAAATCGTCTTTGACATGTTTTTTGATTTGACTCGATCTGGTGACTGCATTTTGTAAATTGAATACAAAACCCTTCTGACATGAGCGTAGGTCTGTTTACCTAACTTGTTTGTAGTTAAACTTTGAAAAGAGCACCACTTTAGATCTGCATACAAAATTTGATGTTTCTAGCTTAAGTGGTTTGCGAGAAAAAGCTCTGTGACACACGTACGGACGGACGGACAGACAGGTCGTGAATTTAGTAAAATGATTTTACAAAACCCCAAAAAAAATCCATGTCCAAACTACAAATTACTTTCGGAGAGTTTGTCTCATGCGATGCTGAAGTGTCTGGGTTGTGGTTTGTGTTCTATAAGTTTTCAGTCCCTTTTCGGTGTCGTAAAAGTCGTATCTGATAGATTTGAAGTACGTGAATATAAGGCTCTGTTCGTTGATGTGGTCATTGTATTTCGTTTTTTCTTCAATTTATCAAGTTTCTATGCCATAGTCTCATATTTAGTTGTAAGTCGAACATCAATATTTTGCCTCATGTTATTGTAGGACTGTAGAAAGTTTTCGGTTTGTTAATTGTGAGTGAATATAGTAGTTGTCGGTTGGTTTTGTTCTTTTTTATCGCACATCAATTTATGAGAACATCGGCGTATATAAACTGACATGCAAGGACTGCGACATGGTATACATAGGAAAGACAACAAGAAAACGAACGATAAGATACAAAGAGGACTTACACTTTTTCTTACATGGCAAGCCAAACTCCAACTGCACAACGAACTGACTAAATCACGCATACAACCCTGGCGCTATGATAAACTCTTTGGCATTGTTACACAGACAAATCAAAGAACCAACATTTGACACCAGATAGACGGTAAAATCATTAAAGAACAAGTTATTACAAATTCCCAATTATCTCCGTGCTAGACCACACTCTTCGTCCAAAACAAAAGCGAGACGAACCAGAACAAACAGACACCCAACAACCCAGAAACATAATATCCCTCTACTTGGCTTAACATAGCCCATCCTACAGCTATACATTTCCTTCCACACATCCATTAGACACTAAAAATGATTCAAAGGAGTCGAAACACGTCTGCTCGCTGAAAAAAGCAAAGCCCGACGGCTTTTCAAAAAAGGAAAATTGGCCTACGGATATCAGATAAACAAAATAATTTACTGTAAAGATAATTGTCGACATTTTGAAATAATTCACGGTTAAATATTTATTATTTTACTAAGTTTAACATTTAAGTAATCTTTGCGAAGGTCATAAACCATTAAGTTATCGGCACATCTTCATCCAAACTTCTCGTAATACTTTGTCTACTGCAAATCAAAACGTTAAAGATTTATTGTATTTAAACAGTTTACTCAGCATCGTTATCCAGTTTAAGATATAAAACTGAACTTCACACCATTCTGCTAATATACAAAAGGTCAGTTGAAAATGTACACAGTAAGGAGTAAATAACATGTGTGAGCATTTTATAGTCGAATGTTTGTAGAACTTGTCAACAAATTCCGATTTTCTTTGAATTTTTTTAAAAATCACTTTGACTTGCATTGAACCCACTTGCATAAAATATTAATGACAAGATGCATGAGATGATTAATGATATGAGGAAACCATTTTAAGATTATTATCTGTAATGACTCGTTATTTGGTTTAAAATTTATATAAACTTCCAAACACTATTTTTATTGCTCAAATATTATCCTAATAAAACCAGCGATTTCAAAGCAAGAAGGCCAACGAGGATGTCAAGATGTAATGTAGTTGAAAACCTTATTTTTTAAGTGTTTTGTACTAACTTACGAGACCCTATTGAAATCATGATCTGTCTGTCCGTTCACCCATCTGTGAGTCATAGTAGTTTATTTCAAAAACATTAAAAGGTACATTCAGTAAATTTGATAGATGTACCGTCAGCTGGGGTAAGATTGGCCCAAATCTAAAGCTTTGTTATGGGTTTATCAGCTCCATATCTTTTGACATTGATTATATTAATTTTCAATGCATCTTAATGTGTAAGCAAACATTATATCATTAAATTAAAACAATATTGAGACCCCTCAATCATTTTGCAATATTATACTGAATTTTTTTAATGTTTGGGCCAAAGTTGCCTTGAATTGGGGAAACTTTGTCCCATACTTTTAAACCATATAAAACCTATGTTTATAATTGGTTGGGCTAATGTTTGACAAGATAAAATTACCACTAGACATATTAGTTTGTTGTTTTACCTGCTTTTACTTCAAAAACATCCATGAAATGATGAGAAATGGGAATAAATGAAACGAATTCCTTTTTTTTGAAAAAAATTGTATTGTATAAAAAAAAATATCAGTTTACATAATACATACTAGTTGTCCAGTTCTGGCAAATGGAACTGGTTCCTCTTTGAAGCTGTTTTTGGAGGACTGATCTTCTGACAAACATCCACCCAGTCGTAAGTTAGGCAATCTTGTTTTTCTGGCCAGCGCCAAAACTTGAGTCTTTTTTCCATGCATTCAACTATAGGTCCTTCTTCAGATAAACTAACAATTTTGCCAGGGTATTTCTGTCCATTATACTTAACCACTACAAAGTTACCAATGGCAAAGTTTTCAGGTTTCAACGCAACCGGTGTTTCTTCATCATTAGACCTGTGAACAGGTATGCCTGCTACCTCCTGTAATATTTCTTCCAGATCGGAAAATGTTTCGCTTTGTCTATCAGACTCTAAGACCATCTCAACATCTTCTTCATCTGAAGAAGAGTTTTGCTTTTTTTTGTTTTTCTTCTTGGAAACTTGTGTTTTCTTTGACGCACTGGTAGAAGGTTTGTTTGCTGCTTCTGAGATGGCTGCTTTAAGCTCTTCAAATGCAATACTCTTGCCAGCAGGCACTTGCATTTTTTTCTTCCTTCTTCTCGGGCCGTCTTTAGTTAAAAACTCAGCTCTTTTCTTCTCCAACTGTTCCATAAAAGCTTTTCCTATAGAGTCTTTATCCACGGGCTGGTTTTCTGAAAGACGGTCTAGTAGTCTTTGCTTGTTTAAGGGATGAGTCAGATTCTCATGTCTTTTTAAGAAGGCTTTTGTCCATTCATAGCCAGGGAGATTGTTTTTGAACTGACAAATGTGGACACCTTTTTTGTCCAAATAGCTTTTGACTGCATAACAAAAATCCATTTCAACTACATGGAACCCATAGTCTGACATTTTTATTAAATGTTGTTCGAAAGCATGCGCCTCTTCATCACTGAAGATTCTTGCATGGCCTACATTTTTTGTATGAGTCCCTTTAAGTTTGTTCATTATTGTAGATCTAGGTATATTATACCTTTTTTCTGCAGCTCTTTGGGTTAAGTCGCCTGATCTAATAGCCTCTAAACACTCCTCTAACACTTCTGGTTTGAAATTTGCGTAATTTCTTGTTCCAAGAGGTTTTATCTGATTTCTCGGTATTTTGACTGCAAAACAATACAAAAAAAAAGTGCTTACAATAGTAGTAAAATTATTTTAAGTGGTTTTGTTTAAGAAACAGCTTATAAAATACCTACTACTCAAGTATTATATCGAAAATATGAGTCTTGGGGTAACTTTGGCCCAGTCACCATCTTGGGTCAAAGCTACCCCAACTACTGGGCCAAAGTTACCCCAACTCTGGGCCAAAGATGTCATGAAATAGTAAACTCGAATTATTTTGTATATAATAAAGGTAACAGCATTATTACACCAAAAATACTTGAAACAATTGAATATATAATATTATTATACACTTACCTGCTAGTGAATTAGCGTTCACAAGTGAAAGTTGGGAGACAACAAATTTCACTACTTTCTCACAGTAAAGATGGAGCAACACTGGAGTGGTGGTGAGATATGGAACTAATCTCCCACTTCATCAACAGGTGGGCCAGTGGTGCTACCTATCCAGCAATGGGTAAACTAGGTCGATAACACATCACATGATTACAATACAGCACAGCAAAACTTTTTCTAACTTTGGGCCAATGTTACCCTTAAAGGGCCAATCTTACCTCAATAGACGGTATCACAAGTAATTGCTTCTTGAAAGTATGGATACCAAATACGCTTTCGGAAGTTCTTAGGGAGGTTGTTTATCATCATTATACCCTCGCCGTCAAGAAAAATTTTCTAATGTCTTTAATTTTAAAAATTATTGCCCGAAGATATATTTTAATAATAAATTTTATTGACTTTGTTGTTATTTTTTCTGATGAAGTGGGCATATATTCGTGAGTGGACGGACAAGGGCTTTGGTAGCAGTTTCAAGTGTCACGACTCTTGATAGGTTATCCTTTCCAGGATGAATTGCAACAACTCTGCCCATGGGCCAGTTGGGTGATTGCTGGTTCTCGTATTTTATTAACATTAAATCTCCTTAGCTTACTCGTAGTCTGCGATTTTCTTGGAACCATTTAATTCTCTGTTGCAATTGAGTCAGATTTTCAAGACTTTATCTTTGCCAAAATATCGCTTCATGCTTTGAATCATCTGCCACTTCTTTAAAAGGGTTTCCTAAGTAGGTATATCTGGAAGTTCGAGCAGATTTTGACCAGCAAAGAACTGCCCTGTAGTTGAAACCGTGAGATCATTTGGATCACTGCTTATTGGAGTTAGAGGTTGTGAATTCATACATGCTTCGATTTGTGTAAGGCGTGTATATCTCTTCGATGTTGAGTAATTTGTCGCCAATGACTTTGATTAAATGTCGCTTGATAGATTTCACGGCAGCCTCTCAAACTCCTCCAAAATATGGGCTGCCAGGCGGGATGAATTTCCAGTTAATGTTGTTGATGGCTAACATTGCTTGTGCTTCTGAGATCATTATTGCTATTTCTTGCTTAAATATTTTATTTGCACTGATAAAATTAGTTCCATTATCACTTATCAAGGTATGTCACATACCTCTTTTTGCAATAAGCCTTCTGATAGCAGCAATGCATGTCACTGGCTAGTTCTAGATGTACTGCCCTTGTTGACAAGCAGATGAATACAGCTATGTACGCTTTGGCAGCTTTCGCTTCTCTTCCACTTCTTCATTTTACGGTAATAGGACCAGCATAATCAATGTACAAAGGGCTTTCAGGGGATAAAACGCCCAATAGGGAGGTGGCCCATCAATTGTTGCTCAGGCTTGGCAGTCCTTTTGAAGCACCTCAAACATTTTCTCACTTCTGCTTTTACTGATGTTAGACCATATAAAAGCCAATATTTTTCTTGGGTTGTTACCAGTACTAACTGAGGCCCTCCGTGCAGCGTTAGATGATGGTAATGCCTTATGATTGTTGGTGAGGTGACTTCTGGGCATTATAATTGGATACATTTTGTTTGTATAGTTAATGCTTTTTTGGAACCTTCCAGTCATCCTTAGAATTTGATACAAATCTATGAATGGCGTAAAACGTGTCAGGGAACTTGATCTCGGTAACTTTTCCCCTTTCGTTAATAATTTTATTTCAGTCAAAAATGCCTCTTTCTGAGCTAAATACACACATGCAAATTCGGCCTAATTTAATTCATTCGTGCTCGGAAAGGTAGTAGTTGGGTAGTTTTTCCATCTTCTCCAGTATGCTACTACTTGTACCATTTTTGATAAGGATGAAAACCATTCTATTATGTTACTTATTCCGGTTTCCATTTAGTTTATAAAACGCGCCACAGGATTAAATCGAAGATAATTGTCGACTGTGGCTTTGTTTTCACAGACTTTAGTCCTTGGCCAACATGAAGCGTCTTTGGGCAGCCATTTTGGACCTTCCTACCAAAGTTTATTTTCCAGTAAATTTTGGGGTAGATTTCCGCGGGAGACGATATCTGCGGGATTTATGTTGCTTCGTACATATTTACGATTTGCTACAAAAGTTTTCCATTTATCAGGCCGATTCTGAAGGCACTGTAGCATGATTGTAGAGTTTGTCCAGCAATAGTGTTCGGCAGTCAACTAGTGGTGTGTTTCAATGGTTGACCTCATAATTTGGGTAAGGCCGAATACTATTTTCAAAGGTGCCACCTTTGACTTTGATGCTAAAAGCCGTGTAGTTACGGTATTATCCGTGTGTTTTATAAGGGCATAAATGACTGCAGAATGTGCTAGATCTGATGCATCGCAAAATCCATGTAATTCAAGTAGATCAACTCTGCCGCAACGTAACTAGCGTGGGATCGATAGCTGTTATAATAAGCTGAGTTGATTTTTTAATTTCATCCATTCATGTCATAATTCATCTTCTATGGGATCGTCCCACCTAGAGATGGTATAATATATCGCAACCTGTGATTTTTTCACAGTGATTAAAAAAGAGCAATCGCAGGTTGCGTTCGTATCTTAAAAAACACTGCACCAAAAAGGAGCAGGCTTGGCTCATCAATTCTGCTAAGCATCGTCAAGCCACTATATGCAACGATGGCTGAGCATTGAGCAGCCATCAATTCCAAACTTGCACATTAAAGAGTAGTGGACGATACCAGTTCATCAAATATACTCTGAAATCAAACAAATCACAGTCTTGGAGTTGCTCTTGTTTCATCATATTCTAAAGTTGTACGCTACTCACAAAAAATCTTCAGCCGGCATAAGCAGAGATCATTCATAAGGAATATTCAACTGTGAGCTGTGATATGTGCGATATGTTTCAAATGGATCTTAGCACCGCGCTGCTAGTCATGAATGATCTCTGCTTGTACCGGCTGAAATATTTTTGTAAGTAGCGTACAACTTTATAATGTGATGGAACAAGAGCAACTCCAAGACTGTGATTTGTTTGATTTCAGAGTATATTTGATGAGCTGGTATCGTCCACTGCTCTTTAATGTACATGTTTTGAATTGATTGCTGCTTAATGCTCAGCCATCGTTGTGTATGATGCCTTGACGATGC
This sequence comes from Odontomyia ornata, assembly GCA_963969285.1. Lineage (NCBI taxonomy): Eukaryota > Metazoa > Arthropoda > Insecta > Diptera > Stratiomyidae > Odontomyia > Odontomyia ornata. The sequence goes on along the minus strand of OZ017738.1, from coordinate 89,508,538 downwards.
TTAGCAGTGCGGCACATGCAGATTTTACTTTAGCATAGGGCATATGCAGAAAAATTAAAACAGGGATGGAAAAGCTTTCATTTAATTTGTGTTTAGGCCCTAGGTTGGTTCAAGTGTTTTCAGTGCTAATTACTTCTGCATAGATTAAATTAAATTACAATGTAAGTAAAAATTTTATCCTGACATATTGAAAATTGCTTTAGTAAGAGTTACATGAAATTTTTTTCCTTATGTTTGCTCCTTATTAATTTTTGAACTAAACTAAACGAAAACATAATTTTTTATGTAAGTGATGAGGAGGTATATAAATTTAAGAAGATAATAGGGATTTGGCTGATTTATGATCAAACCTATTGGCGAATAAACTGTCAGAACTTCAAAACTTGCAAAAAAACTTTGAATTACTCACAGAGAATATTCTGCTATAATGCCGTAATAGATTTGATTTGCAAATAGCATTTGCCAATTCATGATGAGATTTGAATATATGCTTTGATTATAATTATTAACATATATCTGTTCAATTTTTTTTTGCTTACTAAATACATAAAATTATCATTATCAGCATTTAAATTTTCAATAATTTACAAGTGGCAATAGCTTAAATTTGTCTATAATTGAATACAAATTTATCAAATTTATCATGTGTTGCATTTATAAAACGCGTTTTGTCCTATGAAGGCATTATCAAGCTTCTAATTAATCAATTATTGAACCCATAGCTTGATAATGCCTTTAGAGGGCAAACTGCTTCACAAAAAAAAGCATGTAGCAAATATCATTTTAAATTAACAAGTGTTTCATTTAACCTTCTTAGCAAGTTCTGATTACTAAAATTATATCGAAAATGCAAACACAGAATAAATGAACAACTATCAATTTTATTGTGCCGGATTCTTTTATAACACATTTTCTTGTTACGCTATGTACAAATTTCTTTTCAGTTGAATGGACTTGAAATCGAAAAAAAACAGTCCAATCTGGGACTTTTTTACCGTGATTGACAATATCAACTGTTTTGCGAAATGCAATATTTGTAAGGCAAAGTTGTCCTATAAAACTTCAGTGACTAATCTGAAACGACATGTCACATTTAAACATCCGACAGTCAAAATTCCCAGCAGTAAATTTGTAACGAAAATTAGCTCAAAAAATGTGCCTGCGAGTAATTTTAATGATATTTCGTAAATGTGTTTCCTTCGTGCAGTTCAAAAGTTGCGTTTCCCTAAGTGTCAATAGCATTCAACATACATTCACTACTTTGTTCTGTTTATTACAATTTAACGAACGTTCTGTATATTCCAACGTAACTCTAATGCCTCAAATCTATTCAACGTAATCAAAGAATCTTAATACGTGCTAGCTCATACCCATTCCTTTTGTAAAATTAATTTTTAGAATGAATCTGCTCAAAGCACCAATTTATCGGCTACAATAATTGTGGATCCGCAACCAAGTACAAGTGCAAGTAGAAATTCTCAAGAAAATCGAGAACTAGCATCAATTAAGCGATCTTCATTGGTATTGGGGACACTCAACGATTTTTTGCTACGAAAATTGACGACGACAGCAAAGCACAAAATTGGCGAGAATCTGATGCTTCTTTTTATGGGTGATTTTCAACCATTCAGTATTGTAGAAGACTATAGATTCCGTCAACTAATAAAATCGCTAAATAGTTTTTACACTTTACCAAACCGGCGCTACATTTCCGATACTATGGTTCCTGCTACCTATGAAAAAGTCTTCAATGAAGTGAAGCTTCTAATCAACTCAGTCGTGAAGTGCAGTCTAACAACCGACTGTTGGACTTCTGTCAATAATGAAAGCTTCATTGCAGTGAGTATTCATTATATAGATGCTAATTTTGTTTTGAAGTCGGTCTTGTTAACTTGTGTGAGCTACAACGAGGGACACACAGCTCTAAATTTTGCAAATAAAATTAAGTCAGTGACAGATGAATGGGGTCTCTCAGAAAAAATTTCTTTAGCAGTATTTGACAATGCTGCAAATATTAAATCAGCGCTAAAAAATTACATAGGTTGGAAGCACTTCGGATGCTTGGCACACAGTATCAATTTGATTACCCACGACGGACTCAACCCTTTAATTATTTTGCTTGACAAAGTCCGTAAAGTTGTTGTTCATTTCAAAAGAAGCAGTGTATTGAATCAGAAATTCTTGCAATACCAACAAAATTCAGGAAACGAGCCCAAAAAATTAATTTTAGGTGTTTCAACTCGATGGAATTCCACATTTTATATGCTGAAAAGGATGTTTGGGCTTCAAGAAGCAGTAAAAGCTACTACAGCTCTGATCGACAAAAATCTTCCAATTTTATCTGTCAATGAATGCACAATTATAGCTGAAGCCATTAAAGTCCTTAAACCTTTTGAGGCAATCACGAAAATTGCTAGCGGGGAAAATTTTTTAACAGCTTCACTCATGATTCTACTTGTCTCTGGTTTGAAAAACGTGATAGATCAGCTTTCGAAAATGCGCCTTCATCCCACTGTTATGTCAATGGTTTCTTCTTTGAAATCTGGCATTGATTCTAAATTCGACGATCTTGAATCAAATGAAACATTTTGTTTGGCAACATTTTTGGATCCTCGATTTAAGAGCATTGCCTTAAAAAAAGATTGTACTGCTGATCGGACGAAAAAAAGCCTTATTGAAGGAATAGCAACAAGGATTGCAAGCAGTAGTGGAAATTTAAATTCTACTGAAAACCCCCAAAATATCGTTGAAAACGATGTTTCGAATGATGAAATGTCAGTTTGGAGTACCTATAACAAAGCAGTTTTGAAAATCAAACCAGTCGGGACAGCCACTTCCAGAGCGCGTGTTGAATTAGAAAGATATTTAGAGGAAAGTATAATTCCGAAAATTGAAGAGATATCTCAGTCAGCTAGCAAGGGAAAACCTATGTGCAATAGCCACTTCGGTGCCCTGCGAACGCCTCTTTTCTAAGGCTGGATATGTGCTGAACGATCGCAGAACGAGACTTCAGTCACATAAAGTGGAGAAAATTTTGTTTTTGAACCGAAATTGGCGCCTCAAAATGGAGAATACTTTATAATTTTGTATAAATTATAATGCTTTATATATATTAGCTTTAGCTTTAAGTAATTAATGAATTAGATTTTGTTGACTGATTTTTTTTAATTTAAGTACACAATTTTAAATAAAATCTTAGTTATTTTCTTCTTCTCGTATATTCATAAACATATTTCTATAAAATCAAACTGATTTTTTTTTCATATAACTAAAACAGAGTGTTTTTTTTTAATTTTTGCATCAAAAGTGTGTTTTACCTTAATAACCGCGAAATATCACTGTGATTAAAGAGCTGCTCATTTTCACAGGTATATGAAATGAGCAATCGCAGTAAATCACTGTGATAGAAAAATAGCAGTTTTTGCCATCTCTAGTCCCAGCCTATTTTCTTTGTACATAGCTCCTACATAAGGATTTTTCCTATGATGACACAAAGTTGCACCTAGCCAATTGGATCAAATAGTTGAGAATTTTTTGACAACAACTATCCTTTGGTTACGGATGTATATTTAGTGATCGGTAGACACACTTTAAAAGTCAATACATCTCTCACTGGATACCTCAAGGTTTAATGCTGTAGGTATTCGTGAAGTTTATTTGTTGTTGGGTTTCCCTGTTTGCGGGTGGGATTGTGTCTAGCAAGGATTCGTGGTTTGCAGTTCATTTTCTAAGGTGAAATCCACCTTTATCGGGCTCAATTATGAGATCTTCCTGAAGGGTCTTGACTTCCTGAAGAGTATTACCCCCTGTGAATACTTCCTGAACATAGAACTCGTGTCTTATTGTTTCACAAGGTTTTGGGCACTTGACGACTTATTCTTATGCTAATCTATGTAATATTCGGATGGCCAGAAAAGGAGCACTAGCTGCTCCGTATCTTACAGTATTTAATCTTCAATGTTTCATTACTTCAAAAGGATGGTTTCTCCAGAATATTCTCTGGTGATCTCGATCAACCTTGGGAACTAAAATCTGCCTGTACATTTTCTCCGTGTCAGCTGCTATTATAAATTGCAATGTTCTCCACTTAATTATAATGTTTGCAGGATTATTTTGAATGCTTAGGCTTACAAGCAATACATCATTGAGAGAATTCCCAGTTGGGCAAGCGTGCGATGCATTGAACATGACTCGGAGTTTTGTAGTTGAGCTATCTTTCTTCCAGACTGCATGATGGTGCATATAATAATTGCATGGTGTGTAAGTATCCTTTGAGTCCACTTCCAACACGCGCCCTAGGTCAAAGTTTTCTTGAATGAATGATTCGTATTGATTTTGCAGTTCTTTGTTAGCCATGAGCCGTGTTTCTGGCCATGAAAATTTAATATGTGTGGCTTTTTGTTAGTTCCGCAGTACTTTGGCCGGTTCTGCATCCCTTTTGAATGGTAACCTCACAATGTATTTGCCAGACTCAAGTCTTTGGGTGGTTGCTTGATACGGGTTGACAGCTGAGTTTTCTTCCTCTGTTATATGCTCCACCGCTGGAAATTCTTCGAGGTCCCAAAACTTTCTCAACATCACCGGCACCTCCGTAGCTTCGGCAGGCACCATTTGTTTTAAAATCTCGGCATTATTTAAAGACCTTTTTCCCAGCATCATGCCTGCAGGCTGAAGTAGATTGATCAATGTGTATCTCGTCCGCTCTACCAAATACGTCATCGACGCAAACTTGGTGATCCAATAAAGAAGCAGCGGGGGGATGGTTGTTTCTTCCGTCCTCCGCTAGTTGCTTGAATACTCGTACTGCCAAAAATTGAGCCAAAGCCATACCTTGCACGATGGTTGTGATGTGGGGATCTTGAATCTACTGAATGGAGTTCTCTTTCCATACAATCCTTTGCCAGTCTCAATTCTCTTCACGTTCGAAGATTTTCCGAAACATCTGTTTTATGTCCGTTGTATAGACCTATTTGTAGAAGCGCCAGCGAAGTATGACGTTCATAATGTCCACCTGTTGTTTCAGGCCTGTCACGAGCACATCATTTAGTGCCCTTTTATTCCAGTCCCTCTGCGAAGCATTGAAGACAAGTCTTATTTCGTTGCAACTATCGTGTCAAGGCACGGTATGGTGAGGGACATAGTAACTCTGTTGAGTTTGTCGTACCAAAGGCACCGCCTCCGAGTGGTGCTGATTAAGGTAGTCCTGAATGTATTCTTTATACTCGGTGCTGAACGTAGCGTTCTTGCTGAGACGCTCTACGGCGCCAAGAAAGCAAGCGACAGCAACCTCTCTGGATCCGACAAACGAGGGTTGCTGTTTGAACGGAAGTCATAATACATAATGACCTTCTTTATTGCGATGTGTAATGCGCTTAAAGTTGTCTTGACATTCCTTCTCCTCCGAGATGAATAATTTCTCCTGAGGAACTTCTTGGATTCCTTGGTATTCCCTGCTTTCACAATGAACATGGCCTCCTTGTGTGTGATGGAGTTAACCCGGCCTCCAACTCCTGTTACTGAGACTTTCACCTATCTTTGGAGATAAGCTCAACAACAGTCACTTACAGACGAAGGATGTCTCAGAGCCTGGGTCGATTAACGCACGCACTTTGAGTTTATTGTGGAGAGAGTCCGTCAGGGTAGTCCAAGCCGTGCCAAGAATAGTTGATCCTGTGAGTGGGCCCTTCTGGGCGATGCGGGGTATGTAGTATAATTCACGAGGACTTCTATTTCAGTTGTTGGCTCTTTTTTGTCGATCGTTGAATTGGGTTCTTTTTCTCCATGATCTCCTTAGGCAATTGTGTATGGGGATGTCCCCTGCATATTAAACATGTCCTAGTTGACTTGCAATTCTTCAGAAAGTGCCCCCTTTTCAAATAGTTTAGATAAAACTTTTGATTTATGCAAAACTTAATTCGTCGACCCACTGGCATCTCCTTGAACTTAGCGCATGTGAGGAGGTAATGGTCTTCCTGACATAAGACACAACTTAATGAAATTTGCGTTTGATGAGATTACACGCCTTGTATTTTGCTGAAATTGCTTTAGCCTTAGACGTCTCCACGGCTTCCTCAAACGAGTTCTGGGCTGCGTCGAGGACTCGTACGTACTTTTCTAAGAACTTCAGGAACATTGTATAAGTCGGATATCCCTTCAATCCCTCAGTTTCAGTCTCCGAATCAAGTAGCATCCTAAAGTCTAGCTTTTGTTAGATGTAATGGATAAGCCTAATCTCTCCCGGTTGTTCCAATCGTATCTGTAATGCATAAATAGATTGTTTTGACACTCATAGTGTCAACTAGCCAATGAAGTTCCGTCAACGATCGCTTTTTAATTCGATTGCACGATATCACATTTGATATGTAGGACGAGACCAGATATTTGTCATTTTCGTATCTGCCAAGTAAAGCTTTCCATACTTCACTGTTCTTTTTGGCTGTGAGTAGCTGATATGGCAAGTGAGTTTTGGCCTCTCCCTCCAAAGAGCCGGCAAGATATTATGAGTTCAATATCGGAGGGATCGTACGCGTGTTGTGTGGTAGGGTGACATACACACCCTTGAACATCTCCCAGTCTTCTTTCTTACCTGCAAACTTTAGCAAGACGAGCGAAGGTAGCGGGTTTTTGTACGGCAGAGGCTCGACCATGTGCTCTTTGGACATCCTGTCCGTAGTCATTGATGAGTGATTCCTGCCAGGCATGATGGCGTCTAGGAATGTCGATTTTGTCACCATATACAACGTGAAAATTTGGTCGTACATGTCGTTGGCGAAATACTTGTGTTCCGGGTGCTCTTCTTTGTGACCGTTCAAGTTTGAATGGGCTTCAAGGAAGTCCTCTAGCACGCAAATTTGCGTTTGCAACCAACCAACTATCTGCTTCTCAGTCGCTGTTTTGAGGGAGGTAGCACAAAACCATATAATTGTGGAAGCCAAAGCCACTTGCACATTAATTTCATTTTTGCCCGCCATTTTTTCAAACTCACGAGTTTCAGTTATCAAACGAATTTTACCAATTCCAATATGTCTGCTGTGCTCAATTCGGATCGTTCTTATACTATTTGTACAGCAATCACGTCATCACTTTCTCACACGATAATTACAACGTTAGAAATGAAATGCACCAATCACCAACCAAAACATTTGCAAATGTCAGCAATGCACGATACCTCGGCCGCGATCCATCCGGAACGTATTTTCACCACTTTTGCAAACAATTTCAATACTATGGTCGATTATCTTTCACGACATAATATGTTCTGACCGTACAATGCATACAGTGCCATATGTGGTACAACCGATTTCATAACGTTCATTTATTGAAAAAGTATATCTAGCGACACCTATTGGGTGATGAAAGAATATTTACAAGTTGATTAATTACTGAACACCAGCAAATGTCATTAGATGGCATTAGTTATCGATTGTCAAATTAGCTCATTCAAATAGTCGGCATTTTATTCGAATACATTGTTCGCGTCGATTCGAGGTTGTGGAAGAAAAGCTTTTTAAGTGTTTTGGGAGTGAAAATAATTCATTCATTTTGAAAATAGTGCATATTAAAGAGAAGTGAGTTATTTTTTCAAAGAAATTTACTTTTTTGTATCAAAATATCGATTTGCTTAAATCTGCCAGCTATGGAAAACCATACATTAGTTCACATTTGCATATTCCAGTGGTTCTCATTTTATTTTGGATTATGGCTATGAAGAAGTTGTCTGACTCGGAGATTGATTGGAGAGAAGATACTCTAGACTTTTTGGACGCCGAAAGTGACGATGACATTGCAAAAATAATGGCTAGAGTGGATAAGTCTCTTAGTGACTCCGAAATCGATTCACCATCGAATAGGTATGCAGCATCAAACCCTCGTCCAGTACTACTGAATCAGTCAAGTTATCACGTGAAAGCAGAAATATTACAAGAAAAAGAGTTTCGGGAAATACAAACACCACGAGAGAGGAACGAGATTTAATTTGAAAAAGGAAATCTCTGAAGATGAAGCATCCTCAATTCACTGGCAATGTAAATTTAGAGTCAATTTTTTTAGAACTATGAGTATATACTCCGTTGCAATATTTTTATATAAATTTTTTTTTAAACAATCTACTCAGCCATATTGGGGATAGAATGCACAAATTTAGTTCTCAGAAAGACCCATCGAAACCCTTTATCATCAGCACGGTTGAATCAAAAAAGTTTCTTGGTATATGTTTGGTCATAAGCGTTGCTCCATTGCCAAATATTCGGATGTACTGGGAACGTGAGTTAGGTTCTTTTTTATTTTTTTTTCAAGTAGAGAAACCTTCATAGACAGTACATACGAGTGTCCTATGGCACCAGTCTAAGTTTATATACGTACAAGTGTGAGATTCTTACTCACCAAAGCTCCACTTGTCTTGTCCGTCTAAGATGTCAGGGGACGGAGAGGCCAAAAAAGGTTAAGGTATCTGTTGCAAAGTGCATCCTACACCCACTCTATCTGTCCCACGTAAAGTGGTATTCAACCCGTTCCATCTCGTACAATTCATGTAGCTCCCCATGTCGGACGACAACAAATTCCTGGTCAGATCCATATCCAACAAGTGAGTGACAGATTGTAAAGATCACAGACCTCTCCATGAGATGGTGCACGAGGAGAAATATTTTTGACTTCTGTCAACATTGAAACGGTCGGCTAGCTTGGATACTAAGTCGAGATTTTCGGCATAGTACCTTAGCTTCCTTTCGTGTGCGTCATCTAATGAACCTGTTCCACTTACCACTTGTGTATCTATAACATGCAATGATCCCTCCTTACTCAATACGAGGTCTAGCTGACTCAAACCATGGTAGGTTTGGACCCTTGGCTCTACTATCACATTCCAACTATAGTCGCGCAGACCGTTCGCTAATATTTTGCACACAGCATTTTGACGTAAAATAGCCTCACGGACTTGCCAGTCGAAGGCTCTAAGTTTCCCCAGAGTTACTCCTACCAAAACAAGACCATGATAAAAACGTGGAATTAAGAAACTGCGTAGGATCGTTAAGCAATGTTGGGGTTTTGAAGGTGCCTTTGTTATGCTACTCAACTCCTTGTAGAAAGAGCTTCCTACTTTTTAAGGACCCACCGGCCTAGAGTCGACACGAAGATACCTCCACTCCGTCGAGGGAGTAATTTGTTTGATAGGTAGCCCACTTGTTAGTTGACATTTTTGACGAGCATATATCTTGTAAGTTTTCTGTTTGCCCACAGGAATCACAATAAAAATTATTCTTCGATAACTACTATACTTCACCGCAACTAATTTCTTACCTGGCAAAACGAGGAATTCAGTCATTGAGAATGGTCTATAAAAAGCGCCTTGGAAAAGAGCTGAAAATCCTATCGCTGCAAGAATTGTAAGTGGTAAGATAGAGAGGGGCTATTCAGAGGAATAGGTTGCTGATGTAGATGGGCCAAAGTCAATACAGTAATGTAGTATGACGATAAACCTGTCGTTCTATCATCATCATTTGTTCGACAACTTCCAACTGAAAAGGTAATAAGGCATTGTAAAAAACAAAAAATATATATAGAAATAGATTGTCCCAAAACAGTACAAAACTACAATCAGCAAATGGGGGAAGATGATCTGTTAGATTCATTTTTTGTAAAGTACAAAATACAAATGAGTAGAAGAAAATGGTATCTACTTTATTATACCATCGCTGGTTATTATACAGAAGAGTCGGAGAACAGAATAAAATGTGAACTCCAATAAAACGAAAAGATTTTAAATTAGAAATTGCTAAAACTCGCTGCATGTATGGTCCATTGCCACAAAATAAAAAAGGACGACCGTCATCTGCAGTAGATAGTATGATTGAGATGAAGAAGAAAAAGTCTAATGTAGCAATTCTTCCCCCTCGAGATGGAAGGCGGGATGGATTTAATCACTTTCCTAAATGAAATTCGAAAAGACAGCACTGCAAGTATCCGCAATGTAAAGGAAAAACATATATACAGGTATGTATACTGCAAAAAGTGTCGTGTTAAGTTATGTGTGAACAAAACTAATGCTGTTATAAATTTCACAATTAGAAGGCAAATTTAATTTCTATTTTCTACATAAAACTTGAAATACTTGATTTTAATACTAGTATAAGTATATAACGTACCACATATGGAACAGAGAAAAAAATAAAATATCCCATCTTGCACTGGATTATGATTTTTTTTTACAATTTTTTCAGATGTCCAGGACAGATTTAGAACCATATATGCATATATTTCTTTTTTGACAAAAACAAAAAATCATATACTATAGGGTTAAAACCTTTATGCAATCGATGCAGAAGTTTTCTAATTGGCTCCTCGCACAGAAACGTAATTCACTTTTTTGGGGCCGCGTGGACGCTGCCAACATTTGATAAATATAAATTCCATTTACCACAAAGCAAATGTTTTGAATAGCGATGTGTACATTACGTACGCCTCAGATAAATAAGAACTGTTTGGGCTAAGCTCATATAAAATGCATGAGAGAGCATGCGACCGGTTCCTGCTCTCATCCAAGCGAACTGTCTGTCATTTCCTCCCCGTCTGCCTCTTGCTGGTCACTTTCTTGTTCCAGAAGCTGACTAGATGTGAACTGTCTGTCAAGTTGACTGATGCAAATTGGACGCCAAATTGGCCAATTTGCAAGTTTCGTCGCGATTTTTGTCCGATATTAAAACTGTGGAAAGTGTTCGCGATCTAAATTCGTTCCAAGTGTTTAAAGATTCGATGGTGGTTTATAATTCAAGTAACTTTAACGTGTGACACTGTGAAATTAATTTACAATTTCAAAATGAAATGTGTAGTGCCTTCGTGTAAAAATCATAGCAGAAAAGGATCTGTAGGCAGGGCTGCCAGATATACGTTTTTTAACGTATTATACGTTTTTTCAGGGGTTTCCGAGAGCGCTACGTTTTTTTATACATTTTCAGTCAAATACGTTTTTTATGCGTTTTTGGTACAAACCTGTTCTTTTTAGGGTTTTGTACTAAAATCCAAAACCCTATTGCAATCACGACCTGTGTCCGTCCGTCCGTCTGTATGTCATAGCACTTTTTCTCCAAAACTATAGAGGCTACAGCCATGAAACTTTGTGGAAAGGTCAGAAGTGGTGACTTCTTGAAAGTTCAAGGATGAAAAAATTTTTCAAAGGGGTTTAAGGGGGGTCTCCCCATATAGGGAGTTGACCCCTCAAAAAAAATGTTCACCATTGGTAGTCGAGTAGGGTGTCATTGGAAAGGTCTCAATGAGATCTTTTCAAAACAGGTCTTAAAATTGCCTTCTGAGTACCGAGAGGGGCAGGGGAAGGGGAAATGTATGAACTTTTCGCGTACCCACCCCCCGCGATTGGACACCTTCCATCCGAAAAATCTGAAGAAAATCATGAATGTAGGCCTTAATGAGTACAACAACAACAAATACATGAGAAGTCGAAATTCACTCAACTTTGTTAGTAATAGTATGATTTATCGATTTTATGTTTTCTTGAATAAAATATTAACGGTACCCTTAAATTCAATAAAATTTAGCTGACAGATGACTGTTTATAAGATTTCTGAAAGTTTCATAAACATCGAATAGTATTTAACGAAGTTAAAGCGATTTGAATTTTCCTGTATTGCTATGGAACAATATACCCTGTATTACTATGGAAACATATGGCTATGGAGCCATATGCGCTTTTTACCGACTTAGACACTACAGCTTTGCTAGGATTTGCATGAAAATTTTAGGAATGATAGGTATCATGAGGATGAGTACATACAATTGAAACTATTCGAAGAGGCAGGAGAGAGCTCCTAGCAAAAGGGCTTTGTAGCCATTCTAGGATTCGAAAAAATAGGCCATGAATCGATGCTTACAGTACATTTCATGAAAGGTAGCCGATATGAGTATCAAATGAAAGTTCTCTATGAGAGCTTTTTAAAACAGTTCTTAAACTGACAGTTTTTGCTTCAATGGGGGCACAGGGGGGGGGGGGGGGAATACATGAAAAAATGTGTTTTCCCCCTCGCGAATGGACACCCGTGATCTAAAAAAATCTGAAAAAATTATCAAGGGAGATATTTATGGGTTTAACTTTAACAAATACCTCAGAAGTCAAAATTCTTTCAACTTAGTTAATAATAGTATGATCCTCGAACATGACGTGTTTCTTAATTTTATTCGTTGCTGGTTACGGCATTTTGTAAGTTGAGTGCAAAACCCTTCTGACATGAGCATAGGTCTGTCTACCCAACTTGTTTACATCTTCCTAGGGATTTTCGGACTTTTCTCACCACCGACGACTATTGCCAAGGTGCGATACGAAACCAAGGTACTCCCTCTCTCTCTCCCTCTCGCATTTCGCATACATATAATATATATGCCTGATTTGAGCCTGACATACCAGACACCGGCGGTTTCATAAGTTATGATTTTGTGGTTTTAGTGATAATACAGCTTTATATCGAGTGTTTGCAGTGTTTAATTCACAATAGTTCACACATTGCTTCACATCGTTTCATATGTTTTTGTTTACTTAACATTGTCAAGTGTCGAAAATAAATATTTTCACTCGAAATTCCAGAAACTCAAGTGCAAGATGGAAAATGATCACGACGAAGAAATTTCTGAAGAATCAAATAGAGAAGAAATTTCTACGGGAATGTAAGTCAAAATTCTGTATTTCGTATTATCTGTTTTCGTTTTCTTGTCAGTTTAAAAAGTTGATAATTTTTGTGTTGACAGGTCCAAATGAAAAGCATTAGGGAAAAGGTATTGAGAAAATTTTTTTTTCCAAATTATCAATTTTTTCTGAAATATGACATTCTCATACTCATAAATGTTTCAGAAATCTTCAGCATTATACGTCAAAGTGGGAGGCAGATTTTCTTTGGTGTACGAAATCTACAGTTGGTTCGTTCTTCAAAACATTTTTGATAAATAAATATTTGATTTTTTACGTCTAATTTTGAAATATAAATTTGTGTTGCAGGCTCTCTTTTTTTGCTGCAAATGATGCAAGCCAGCCGAGAAACCTCGAACTTGCACACATGCAGGACGCACAGCTCTAGCTAATCACGCTAAAACTGAGAGCCACAATGCTGCTGCAAAAACCAAAGCAACTGCGGGTAATGTGCAAAATTTTTTCAAGACGCGGCCGACTCTAACCTTGAGGCTAACGAAGTGTCGCTCAAAATCGCTGCCTTCATTGTAAAAAAAAACCTGCCAATAGCAATCTCGGATGAGTTGACAGAGCTCATCAAAAGCATCAAGTGCAAACCTGAAACTTTGAGGCAGGTTACTTGCGATCGCACTAAATGCACTCATCTCATCCGTAATGTCATGGGCCAGCAGAACCTGGAGCGTTTACTCGTCAAAATGAAAGAGAGTTACTTTTCTCTCATTATTGACGAGTCTACAGACATCTCCACTTCCAAACACCTTGTCCTCTGCGTGCGTTTGGACAGCAGTGAAGAAGGAGTAACTGATGAATTTCTGGCCCTTTAAGAGATGAGTTTCATTCAAGGTTTGATTTTTTTGTTGTGTAATAAAAATGCTAATTATTAGAAAGGCAATCGTGTGAATTCTTATAATAAGAGATTGCTGTGCATTAATGAAAAAATTAACTAAGCGTATTGAAAAAAATTGAGGAAAAAAATGCTAGAAAAATGAAAGATAATAATGTAAAATGAAAAAATATCTTAAATATTTTATTGTTTTTTTTTTTGTGTTTTAATCAAGTCTATGTTTATGAATGTATGAAAACAAAATTGGTATTGAGGATAAAAACTCCTAGAAAAATAAAAGGTAATAATGGACAATGAAATAACATTTTCAATATTTTATTGTTTCTTATTTATTTGAATTTTACTCTGTTTTTATTAATTTATGAAAACAAAATAAATATCTAAAAAATAAAAAAATTTACAATGATCACATGATAGACGTAAATATACGAACAATTTTTTGAAAAACAAAAAAGCTTCTGATTACATTATTAGAGAAATTGGTTTTTAATAAATGGAAAAAAAAGTCAATTTGTTAACGATCTATTCTATCAAGTTATTTTATTTTTGGCAGGTCACACAAGCTGATCATCAAGGGCTTTATGATCTGATTGTCAAATTTTTCGAAGACAACGGTGTCAACTATCATCAAAATATGGTGGGCTTCGCCAGCGATGGGGCAAGTGTCATGTTTGGCATCAACAGGTCAGTCGCCGCCTTGTTACGCAGAGAGATCCCCTGTCTCTTCACAATGAAATGCTTCTGTCATTCCCTGGCCCGAGCTGTCTCCGTGGCTTCTGAGTTATTTCCTCCGGAAGTTCAAGAGCTTTTGTCTCAATTATACAACTATTTTAAACACAGCAGCAAACGCCAATATGAACTGAGGGAAATTGAAAAACTGCTGGATATTCCCGAACGGAAGTTACTCCGAATTTTCGCAATTAGATGGTTATCCCTACTGCCTGCTGTTGAAGTTACCGTCTTAAAATACGATGGTCTTTTTGAGTACTTCCAGATTGAAGCACGGAACCCAAAAACACGGAAGCTCAGCGCATTTTCAATGTTTTGAGCAAAACCTTCACAAAGTGATTTTTGCAATTTTTGAAATTTGCACTGACACTTGTATGTGCGAAAAACAAAGAATTCCAGGCAGAGAAGCCCAAAATTCACGAACTGTACAAAAAAATGGAGATTCTTTTCAAAGCAATCATTAGTTGCTACTTGGACAAAGAGTACGTCAGAGGAATGTATTTGGAGGAAATCCAAGACCCAGAATCGCACTTTTTCACGCAAACTGAAAAAAATCGAAAACATTGGGTCCCACTCAGAGAATTGGATCTTGGTCCAGTGTTGCCTTGCGAAATCAAAAAATGGTTAAAAGAGAATCCGAATTATCCAGTTCAAAAAATTGACGAATTCAGAATGACATGCAGAGCATTTTTGATTGGCCTGGGAAGAGAAATCTACAAAAGATTTCCATTCAAAGAATCAAGTGTCCTGATGCTGAAACACCTGGGTTTCATGGAGCCATCCGTTTTGAAGAATCTCATTAATCTCTCAGATGTGGCAAGTATTTTCAAATGGACGTCGAAGCAGTTCACGAGGAGTTTCTCCTACTTTTGGTGACATTCGACGCAGAGCTCAACCACGGCATCAGCCTTGAAGAATTCTGGAAAAAAGTTGCAAATTCCAAATTGCACGATGGAACACTTGAATTCCCCAAGATAACAGACATTGTCCGAAGAGTTCGTGTTTTGCCTCATTCCTCAGCGAATTGCGAGAGAATCTTCAGCCATATCAACCTCAACAAGACCAAAACACGCAACGCCCTTGCAATGCAAACTTTTACAGGTATAGCGCATGAATTCAATTTCAAAGAACTCTCCAAGAAAGTTGGCAAAACGATGTATCACAAATGATTGTATTACTGTCGATATTTTTGTTGAAAATAAAACTTTTTGAAGACAAAAACACTTTTTTGTTGAAAATTTGAATAAATTTATTTCAATTTTAATTGAATAATGATGAATGTAACATGGAATGATTCACTCGTTTCAGGTTTTTCGAATAGTGCCTAGAATGAGGCTCTCAATCAATCATCATACAATACCCTCAATAGACATACATCCATTCTTGATTATATATCCACATAATCCTTGAATTTTTGTGAAAAAGCACTTTTGACAAATCTGATTGCAACAATTGCTTATGGTTTGTACCACAACCCTCCGATTTATTAAAATTACTCGATTATATTTTTAAATATGATATTTCTGAGAAAATTAACATAAAATGCAATCCTCAAGTTTTGCTGGAAGAGCTTTTTTGACCAACATGTAAATGTATATATATTTTTTTTATTTACATATTTTACAACCATATATTTTTATAGTAAACGTGATTTAATAACATTACCCGGTAATTCAAAGCTTTTTTTTTACTAGGTGTAATTGTAATCAATAGTCTTATTTATTTGTTGAGTATTTTGTGATAAATTTTTTTCACGTCAAGTTTTAGTAATTGATTGTCGTTATTAATACATTTTGTCGTCTATTTAAGATAAATAATGTATGTAATGCGTGAGTACAATAAAACCCTGGTTTCAAATGTAATTTATTTCGCAGAGATAATCGGCTGAGAGAGATGATAAACCATTCTATAGAGTACATCCTACATATATATACTACTACTACCGGGTGTTATATGAGTGCGAGAGAGAGAAAGGACTATACGTTTTTATACGTTTTTTCTCACTACCTCCCCCCACCCTTTTCCCTCACTGTACGTTTTTCAGTCAATTTCGATCTGGCAGCCCTGTCTGGAGGTGTTTCATTTCACAAGTGAGCAGTTAATATGTTAATGTTTTGCATGTTTTTCATACAATGCTGAATGTTTTTCAAATAGAAAGAAAATTTTTGGTATTGCATGAAAATTTGTTTACATTGAGCAGCAGCCATGTTTGCTTGTGCAATTTGGCTCTCTCTAAGGTTGTAAACAAGAGCGTAGCAGTAGGAAAAGTGGTCGCAGGGGTGGTTGCAACCATATTGTCACGTGGTTGTCCACTCCAGTATTATGTAATTACTCAATGACGTACGCAATGAGAAGCAACTACGCTCTGCGAGAGCGCGATGGATAGTGGTATGGGTGTATGTTGAAGCGTGATGAACTGGAGTGTTATGAGCGGTTGTCCCCGTTGTACTTTAACTGTTTTTGGGTATACACTTGCCAGAAAAAGTATCCGTACATGCAAGATAACAAAGTTGTCATTCTATTAAAAAGGATATGTCCACAGAAGTCATGATTCCCAGTATGCTACATAATATTTACTATTTAAAGAGCCTTGAAACTCAAACAAAATCAATTTATGGCACCAAAATAGACCAGAAAAAGTATCTGTACAGAACTAACCGGGGGATTCCCCGGGTTATGCGATGACACATGCAGATGCACATTAATTTTTTTAGGTCCGATAATAGTTCTACTTTAAGTTGTGATAGGTTTAAAAGAGAATGCAGTTTTTTAAATTTTTTTGTGAAATCAGTGCTGAGGAGAGGAAAATTATGCTTAAACTTAAAAGCGAAGGGAAAATTTTGCGCGAAATCGGTCAAATAGTTGGCAGAACACACTCTTCTGTCCAGTATGTGGGGAAAACATTTAATACAATTGGTTCGATTATGTCAAAGCCTCGTTGTGTTTGACCCTCCATACTGACTTAACGCGAAAAAAGAAACGTTTTGCAGGCAGTTAAAAAGAATTCTCGAGTAACTACTTCCCAAAAATTGTTGCAAATATAAAAGGCTATTTTGGCAAGGTTCTCCTCGAAGATACCATACGAAAAATACTAAAGAGAGATGGATATCGCTCACACATACCACGTAAGAAGCCATACATTTTGGAAGTGAGCAGGAAGAAACGTGTGGATTCCGCAAAAAAAATATATAAAAAAGCCACCAGAGTTTTGGGAATAGGTCTTAGTCTCTGACGAAAATAAATTTTGCATGTTTGGCATTAAAGGAAGAAAGTTAGTGTGGCGGAAGAGCGTGATTACCCTCGAAAAAGAAAGTCTCGTACCAACTGTGAAACATGGTGGAGGTGGTGTGATGGTCTGGGGGTGTGTGGTGGCAGAAGGAGTTGGCCAATTTATGTTTATAGAATCAACTATGGATCAAAACGGTTACCTTAATATTTTGAAGGTGAATTTGAAGCAAAGGCTTGGTGATGATTTCTGGTTCCTGCAAGATAATGATCGCAAGCACACAGCAAACAATGTGAAGCTTTGGTTGCTCTACAACACAAAACATCAACTATGTAAGCTGCCCCAATCCTCAGACCTTAATTCCATTGAGCATTTGTGGGACTTGTTGGAGCGCAGGACCCGTCAGTACAGCATATCCTCGAAGGAAATGCTGAAAAATGTCATCGTTATTGAATGGGGCAAAATTACCAGGTAGGACATAGCCAAATTGGTTCACTCCATGCCAAATCGTACTAAGTAGGCCGTTAAAAGGAAAGGTCACCTCGACAGGCTATTAAACCCTGAGATGAAATAAAATATTTGAATATTTCCAATTAATATTGTCATGTACGGATACTTTTTCTGGTTTGTTTAAGTGCGGCTTTTTAGTTTTTATTTAGTAAAATCTAGTTTTTAAAGGATTCCGCAGGAAAGATTTATCGAAAAGATAGTTTTATCAATGAGTAAATTTTCTTGTTTGGATATTTAATCGTAGCAGCCTTCTTTAGAATGAATTTCCCAATATGTTGCTTTCTTTTGATGTTATACGCATACTTTTTCTGGCAAGTGTACAGTCTTCCACAAAAGTCAAGGTACAGTGATAAATATCATGAAAATTGTTTGATATTTTTATTCAAAAAACCTATAGTGATAAAAATTTTTTGGTATTACTTCAACTACAATCATTACACTTTAAATTCATGTAAAACGAAACGAAAATTCTGTCGTATTAATATATTATTACATATGATGTGTTGGAAAGTCAATGAATGAAGTCCACAAAAGTCATGGTACACCTAAAGAAAAATGATACAAATTGTAATTAAAGTCTTGCATAGTTATTTGAATTATACTTTTCTTAATATTTTGTCCGATATCCTTTCATCTGAATTACTGACTTCAGTCTTTTAGGCATAGAATATACCAATTTTTTAGTAAATTCGCTGCTGATTCTGGCCCACTCCTCCAATATAACATCCTTAAGCTGCGCCTTGCTTGATATCACTCTTTTTTGGATTTTTGTCTTAAGCTCATTCCAAAGATGCTCTATAGGGTTCAAATCAGGGCTTTGAGGCGGTGTAGCAGGCATGCGAGTATTGTACAATAGCCACATTCGAACTTTATGCGCAGTGTGCTTAGGGTCCTTGTCCTGTTGAAACAAGAAATCTTCTCGTATACCTAATTTGGCTGCACTTTGTTTCATGTTGTTTCGTAGAATCTCTAAATAAGAGTTCTGATCCATAGTATTTTCGATGAATGTCAGATTTCCAACTCCAACAGCAGCCATGCAACCCCAAACCATAACACCACCGCCTCCATGTTTTACTGTTTTAATAGTGTTCTTGGGATTAAATGCTTCTCCTACTTTTCGCCAGACCCTCTTATGCCCAATTACACCAAATATACAAAATTTAGACTCATCCGAAAATAAAACATTATCCCAAAACGTTATTGGTTATGCTTTTGCAAATGTTATTCTTTTTTGTTTGTTTATGGAACTTACAAGAGGTTTTCTTCTAGGCGTACGAGATGAAAATCCAGCTTCTACGACAGCTCTACGCACAGTTTCTGCGCTAACCTCCTTCTTATCATTAATTCCAAGAACATCGCAGATTTTTCTACAGCTTAGAAATGGATCTTGTTTTACCATTCGCGAAATCTTTCTCTTGTCCTTTGCACTTAGTTTAGATGGACGACCTGTTCGGGGCACATTTTCCACTCTATTTTCCTTCTTAAATCGATTTATCACTTTTTGAATGGTTGACCGACTTCGCAACACTAGTTCAGCTATTTCAGAATATGATTTGCTCTGATTTGAATGCAGATTAATAATTATTTCACACTTCTTAATACTCAACTCCTTTCGACTCATTTTTTAAAAATTTTATTAAATAAAAGATACACCACGAATACGGACGCGATATTAAAGACAGCGGCCTACGGTTGTTAACTCACTCTGATAATATGAACTTGGGGGATTCCCCTTTTTACAAATAACAGGGCATTTTCTGCAACTGTACCAAGACTTTTGTGGAGTAGAAAAGAGACATTGCCAACAAAAAATTATTGTCTTCAATGATCATTATTGCCGAATCCCTTTAAATTTATGAAAACTTAAATTCAACAGAACTCGTATTATTACCATTTCATAACTTTTGATTTTCAAATAAAAATATTGATTCAGTAATACAATTTTCAGTTACCGATTCTCTGTACCTTGACTTTTGTGGAAGACTGTATGTGCTTGCGCGATTAAACACACTAGGAACTAGTTTTGTTGTAAAATAATGCTCTTTATTCACCATATGAGCCACAAATATACGAATAGTTCTTATTTATAAGAATTCTTAAAGTTTGAAGTGCATATTTTTTCGTTAGCTTGGTTGGAGGATTAATACTGAAACTTTTAAGACATCGCTTATAACCGAATTGTTACAAGGCCAAAAAATTATAAGAACTCTGATTCCATATGCTATGAGGATGAAAGTCGAAACGCGTGCAAAAGAGCTACCAACAGCGTTGCCAGACTCTCAAGAAAGAATTGTGGGGAGTTTAGCCAAAAATTACCGTACGTTTACCGTACAAGTGCAGACTTATAAGGTATAAGTGCTTAGATTTAATTTTATTCATCATAAAATGTACTATGAATAATTATGCGAAATGAATAAAATTATTTAAATAAAATTATATATATAAAATTAAATATATATATATATATATATATATATATATATATATATATATATATATATATATATATATATATATATATATATATATATATATATATATATATATATATATATATATATATATATATATATATATTGAAAGACTTACTTAAATTATTTTGAACATTTCAAAAAAACCCGTTAATGCATTAAAAAACCTAAAAATCGAAAGCATTGACCGATCACATCGTATTCCTATTATATCCAAAAACATATGCCTTTTGTCTATGGAAATTCAAACTTATATTTCTATTCATCATTTCATGATTTTACTAATGT
This sequence comes from Odontomyia ornata, assembly GCA_963969285.1. Taxonomy (NCBI): domain Eukaryota; kingdom Metazoa; phylum Arthropoda; class Insecta; order Diptera; family Stratiomyidae; genus Odontomyia; species Odontomyia ornata. The sequence goes on along the minus strand of OZ017738.1, from coordinate 89,487,782 downwards.
AAGGTTATTAGTCATCGGTTGCTTAACAAGATTATTGTTATTTATTCTAGTTAACTCTGTGTCCTTTTCCAATTATAGAATAGAGTTCCGATATAATTTTTTGAAGTCCGGAATGGATAAATTGAGTTTGAAAAATATTTCAGACTTATCACGTCAAAGTCCTTACCATGTTTTTATCGAACGAAGAATTAACGATTTGACGTTGTTATTATCTGAACGAAAGTTTCATGAATAGATGATCAATATTTATCAGCATTCATTTCATTTTGAGACATGAATGAAGTGAAAGTAATTGAGAGAGCAATGTTTAAATGTTTATGTCATTGATTTATCACTATCCAAACTTGGCTCCATAAATACATCATCTTTGGGAACCCGTGCTCGACCCGTTCTCTTGCCTTCACCATAAAGATTTGAACTTGTCATCGATTTCAACATATTAGATGTCGGTTCAAAACTAAAGCATCCTTCAGTCTTCCCTCGTTGGTCAGTATGGATTAAACCATTTAATACAGGAGTCTGTAGCTTGTTTCTGGATTTAGTTTTCATCAGGTTCACTTTTGAAAATACTCTTACACAACTCGCTGATGAATGTGGAAGGATCAAAATATCCAAGGCAAATTGAGCTAGCTCTTTAAACTCGTAGTCCCCATTGTGGTTTTTTATCTCCGAACTGTTTGCCCAAAAAAGATCCGGACTTGAGTCTTCCATTTCTTCTGGGATTTAAACTGGTAATTTCCGCCATTGGTCATCTATTTTCTGATGGTTCTTACTGTCACAACATCTTGGCAAAAGTCTCATTAGGGGCAACAAGGATGTTTATCTTGTCGCTTCGTTGGATTGGGCATACTTTTGATTTAGAATATGAAGCTTGGAAAAAACAGGGTCGTTGAAGTTGTACCTTTATTTATATTTCTTGGCACGCTATATCTAAGAACGATCTACATCTTGCGAAGAAGTCATTAATTTTTTCCTTTTCGTTCATAATAGTTTGATCTTGCAGTGCATTGAGTACATTTACACCCAAGTACATTGCTGAAGGAGATAAAAATTGAGATTCATTTCCAGGATTTAGCTGATTCAAATCACTTCCATGACATAATCTCGTTTCAGATAGCAGCAAAATAGATCTTTATAATCTCGTTCCATACGCGAGTGCATGTAGGTTATCAAAACCTTTTCACCTTGGAAAACTTTGTTCAAGTCATTAAACTTTAAAAACACCCAGCTTAAAAAGAAATAAAACATTTTCATAAATGGATCCTGAAGTGATACAAAAATAAGCTCAGCTGCGTTTAACCTTTCTTCAACCCAAATCTTGCTAAAAAACAGCTTTAGGGCATCCCATTGTTCGAGAATTCGTTCAACTACAGACTGTAGGCTCAGCCATCTTGTTTGAGAAAGGCGAAGTATTTTGTGTGGATCGACTTCGCAGAGTTGTTGAAACTCTTTAAGAACTGCGATCCTTTTATTTGAATTTTTGAAGACCGCGTAAATGTTCCTAGCCAGGTCTTCACAGCTTCTTGGTAAGGCACGCCATGCAGCACTGACGCAACAGGGATCTTTTCAGCTAATTTCTGCTGAACGGAGTTGAACTCTCCCATCATTGTGTTGCAGCCATCACTAGCAAAACCAACAATATTACACAAAGATATGTTTGCATGATTTAAGTTCTCAATTAATAAATCGTAAATACGTTGAGCGCAAGCACCTTTGCGGGCAACCTCTGGATCTGGACCATCGTACACATCGACCAGCTTTGACACAACTTTTTTTTCTGCATTATCAAAATTTATTACACAAATGCACAAAGATTTCGGTCTTGAAATGTCGGTGGACTCATCAATCACCAAACGAAATTTTTGAGTTTGCTTGTGTTTAATGATATCTTGGAAACTACATTGCCCTATTACATTTTTCACCACGCTCGTAGCTTTTGTGCGTCCTAATGATATAGCTTTGACTATTTTCGAATCAGGAAAAGAGGATTTTAAAACTTTAACCAGATGATCAGCAGACGTAGAAATATTGTGCTCTGTCAAAAATGCTGATAGTTTCAATTCAGCTGTCTTTATGTTATTCTCATGAGCTTTCTCAATACTGTTAGGGTTAACAAATTTTTCCAGACTGCAAACAACAGAAGCCTTTGTACTAGAACTTAAACCTTTAACTAATCTGACATCTTTTTGACCTAATGCATGTCTTTTTAACACTGTTACTTCTGCCAACATTGTTGTCTTACAAAACCTACACTCTGCTTTAGATCTATTGTCCTTTGTGGGAGCAATCCAATCTGAAAGTATTGCATCCTTTTCCCATTCTATTCGGTAGCTCTGAGCCCTATGTGTCATTTTTTTAGAGCTTTCACCACGGATTCTTTTCTTTTTTTCAGGAGTCACGTCACGACTACATATTTTTTTGCTAGAACCACCTGCACTCTGAGAATCATCTGAATCCACATCTAAATCACTGTTCTGGTCTAAACTTAGGTGTCGTTCACTTCAGGAAGGGGTTTTCGAAAAGATTGGTTTGATGTTTTTACTCATTTTGCAGAAAGATTTTTATAAAAAAACTTAACTCGTTAAATTGTTTCCTAGTTAATTAATGAAACAACTTTAATTTTGCCTAAGTTTGTTTCTGTTGTATTCATTAACACTCACTTTGCCTGAGCAAAAATGTACGTGAGGGGAAGCTAATGCAAATAATTGTAATCACTTTACTTAAAATAATAAAATTGTCACTAAACGTAAAGTACCTGAATCAAAAGGGTGAACTGATAAGGCTAAGCTCAGCTGTATTCAAACTATTTGCACACAACACTACTCAAAAGTTCCAAATTCAACAAAGTATTTCACAGCCGACTAGACAATTTCGCTGCAGCGATATTGACGTTTTGGTGTGATTTCAACGGATTTGTTTACATTTTAGTAAGATCAGTTTACAGTCGCTGAAAAAACCAACGTTGGTACTGATGCCGATATTGCTAACATGAAAGTTGAGTAACTAAACAAATTGAATGCATGTAAAATTTAAGTATTTTGATGTATATTTTCCCATTACGGCAGACTCATTACCGTATACCGTACAATGGTCTAAATTACCGTACGCCCCCACAATTACCGTACCGTCTGGCAACGCTGGCTACCAATGAACTGTGAGTAGGTGCGTTACTCATGTGGACAGATTATGATGTTACTCATGTGGACAGATTATGATGAAAACTCATCATTGGTCATAACGAGTTCATCTCATTACATAGTCCAATATAAGTTCCTTATATTCTATAAGTTTCATGAAAATACAATCATATTTATAGTAGTTATAGCCGTTTAAATTTTCTTGATTTGCAACAACAATAACGCCCAGGTTTTAAACTTTTATTGAACCAGACATTAAAATGTTCGTCGCATCCTCATTAAATTTTCTGATAAGACAAACGACATAGATTTCCTGCGAATTCTGTGCAGTCTATTATAATGGTTTTACAAGAACAAAACGGCGGACTTTTAAAGTGGAATGATTATGGATCCTTTAAACAGAGTTTAATGTACTTCTCTATGAAATTTTCCTTAATGTTATTCAATATACTTTTCTGCATATCATAGGATGAGTACAAAGCCCTTCTAACAGGAACGTAGTTTTATCTACCGAACTTGGTAAGATTCCGAAATTGCTGAGCTTCAAACCCAAGTCAAATATCGTGTACTAAGTAAAACAAGTTGGGTAAACAGACCTACGCTCATGTCAGAAGGGTTTTGTATTCAATTTTCAAAATGGAGTCACCAGATTGAATAAAGTCAAGAAGCATGTCAATGACGATTTCATTGGAGAAACTATGAAATTCGAAGATCATACCATTATTAACAAAGTTGAAAGAATTTAGACTTCTTAGGTTTTTGTTATTGTTATACTCATAATTATCTCCCTTGATAATTATTTCAGATGTCCATTCGCGAGGAAGGAAACACATTTTTCATGTATTTCCCCCCTGTGCCCCCCACTGAAGCAAAAACTGACAGTTTAAGAACTGTTTTGAAAAGCTCCCATGAAAAATTTCATTTCATACTCATATTTTTTTTTCAGGGGCCACTCTCCTGTACTCTTTTCATCGATTAATAGCCAATTTTTTCGAATCCTAGAGTTGTTACAAAACGCTTTTGTTAGAAGCTCCCTCCTGCCTCCTTGACTTGTATTAATTGTAAGTACTCAGCTTCAGTCATTCATTAAATTGAATCAAGTGTTCAAAGCATGCACCTTAAACGTTGAAGTTGGGAAAAAATGACTCAAAATAATTCAATCTTCGCATTTAAAACAGCCACTATTTTGTTTTACAATTACTGATACCACTAGCTGAACCGATTCTCAAAGATATACATGACACTTATCATTCCTGAAATTTTCATGCAAATCCTAGCAAAACTGTAGTGTCTGAGTCGGTAAAAAGCGCATGTTGTTCCATAGCCATATGTTGCCATAGTAATACATGCAGCGCATATTGTTCCATAGTAATACAGGAAAATTCAAACCGCTATAACTTCGCTAAATATGATGCAATCTTTATGAAACTTTCAGGATAGATCAATCTTATAAATAGACATCTACGTACTAAATTTCATAGAATTTAAGGGTACCGTTAAGACTTTATTCAAGAAAACATAAAATCGATAAATCATACTATTACTAACAAAGTTGAGTGAATTGCGACTTCTCACGTATTTGTTGTGGTTGTACTCATTAAGGCCTACATTCCTGAATTTTTTCAGATTTTTTGGATGGAAGGTGTCCAATCGCGAGGGGGGGAGACACAAATTTTTCGTGTATTTCCCCTCCCTGTGCGCCCCTCGAAGCAAACTTTGCCAAACTAAGACCTGTTTTGAAAAGTTCTCATCAAGACCTTTCATTTGATACCCATATCGGCTACCTTAAATGAAATTTTTTTTTCGGGGGGTCACTCCCCTACATGGGGAGACCCCCCTTAAATACCTTATAAAATTAGTAGTTTCCGAGAAAAACTGCTGTGACACACGGACGGACGGACGGACAGACAGACGGACAGACAGGACGCGATTTTAGAAGGGTTTTGTAAAATTATTTTACAAAACCCCAAAAATATCTGTTTCATCATTTTTTATCACATAGTGTAAATATCCTTGCCTATAACCATATCTTTGCCTGGGCAGTATCTGTTACTCTAAATAATGTTCCTTGTATGTGATGAAAGCATGGGCCTAGTGTCCGTAATTCGACCAGGAACCAGGAAGCACCCAACAGTTTTCCATTATCACATTCACATTGCCAAATTGCCAATAAATTACACCATGATTAAGTGATATTTTCACTTCTCCGGTGAGATGATTATTTATTGCCAACCGCTTCGAGCAGTTTTATAGTGATTTCAGACTTTCGATGGCGATAATTTTAGGTATTGAAAATATTAACAGGAAACACGATTCGGATAAAATTTGGGAAAAATCGATTTTCATTTGTTGTTGAGGTTGAGGTAATCTCATTCAGAAGCTCTATTTAAGCATCATCTGATTTAAATTAGTTGAAGAACGAAATAAAATTCAAGACAAATTTGCTTTCACTCTGATATCATCCTTGAATCAACACAATCAAAATTGAAGTGAAAATATTTTCACCAAACGCCAAAATCATTCGTGTGAGGTGACACTTTTCCCAAACCATGCTAGTCGTAAAAACTTTTATCATGCAACAGATTCGATAAAACCAATCGGTACAATGGTGTTTGAGGGAAGTTATGCTCATAGAATCGTGAAAAACATTGCCAACTAGACAAACTGTGAAAATCACTCTGATAAGCTGGAAAAATGTGGCAGGATGCGTTGGCTTTAAGCCAACATTCGAAACGTTCTGTTGAAAATGTTATACCAGCATGTATTCAGATACACATACTCGTATGCTGAAGCTTTAACTAACGCGTGGAAATTTTGTAAAATTTGAGAAAAAGTTTTAAGCCCTGGACGATAGTGGTTATCGCCAATTGAAATTCTAAATGTTTGAACGGGCTAATGGTATTTAGACGATAGAATAAATTTTGCTGGAACTCGACGATGCTATTGATATGGAAAAATTATTCTCAATGGATATTTTTTCGCAGGAGAATCACAATATTCATGCTAATGTGGAAGGCGAAAATCAATATTGCCGTGTTTCATGTTATTTAAATTCATTAAATGCGAGTATCGGGCCGGATAATTAAGTAATCGCGCCAATTAACAGGATCGTAGACAGAGTATAATAATATGAAAAGAAAACACAAAATACAAGACATTTTTATTCAAATGATTATTTATTACATTGATGATTTACTTTGAGATTCTAAGTCTAGCATTCGTTGTGTACAGGCGCGTTTTTAAATCACTCCTGTTAAAAGTCTTAAAAAATTAAATTAATTTCTTAAAACGTCATTCTGATGTTATTTTTTATTGAAAAAAGTTTATATCGTCGAAACATTATCAAGCGAACTCCTCAAATGGTGGTTGCAAGCTACAAATAATACCACACAATGAACAAACAATCAAACTACAAAAAGAAAATTGTGAACTCAAGCTAGAGATATAGTCCCTCAAAGATCTAGTCAAGAAAAGGATGACGACTTAAAAGCCACAGCAGAAAAGCCAAGTCCAAAAGAAAATAAAGGTGAAGAAAAGTACAAAACAAACGACTCCAGAAGAAATTCTAAGTGCTAGTGGCAATGACGATAGTCAAATTTTTTTTTACAGCGCTGGACGGATTAACCGAAGAAATCGCAGTTGAAGAAATTTTCGAAGGTAATTCTGATAGAGATACTAATATAAATTTAATTCAACATTAAACATTAAAAAAATAAAAAATAAGGAGAAGAAACTAACCCACAGCTCTGCTAGTTCCCCAAAAAAGTCAACAACAAGGCAGAAAAAGTTCCGCCAATAAATGTATTCAGACAAAGCGAAAGAGATATGGTTCAGCTATTGGCAGTTGATAAGAAATTAAGTTATTACGAAATCAAAAGAGTAAATACACAAAAATTAATTATTAAAATGAAATCACTGGTTGACTTCAACTCAGCTAAAAATGCGCTGAATTTTGATTTGAGTCCATACTTCACTTATACTCCAACGAAAACAAATCCGAACTTTCTATTGAACGGTCTGAGCTACGGAGAGGATACGGTCGATCTTCTTCAGGTGCGCAAGAAATTGAATTGATTTCTGTTAAAACAGTTGCACCGAGAAGATTGAATACCAAAATGAAGAGTTTACCACTTTATCTGGTATAAATTTCAAACGAAAGCTGTCCAAGCCCTCTTTAACAAAAAAGTACTTGAATTTCAGAGCGGCGAGGTGGGAACGGCTCCAGAAAAGAGAAGCCAACTAGTGTTGCCGGTATCAACGATTTGGTCATTTGGCAACTTACTGCACCATGCACTAACAGTGCGTCAAATGCAAAGAAGTCCATGCCCTCGGTGAATGCAAGTCGCCTCAGATGGAGTCCAAACGAAAGCTGTACTGCGTTGGCTATCTAGCATAATATTGAGGATGTCCTCCATATCAAGATATAAGAGTAAAATTTATTCCAAAGCAAACGTAAATACACCGTAGTGCTATATCTTCCAACTTCGTTAAATCTCGGGTATCATTTGCACTCGCCACTAGAAGACCAGCAGAAAACACTGCCAATAGTGCATTATTTACACTAAGTAGCAATAATGAGATGCTTTTTAAAATTTACCAGCAACATAATTCTTTATTGGGTAGAATCGGTAAACAAGATTCAAAAATTAACTTTGTTTTTCAGTGTTTAGATCTTTCAAATGTCTCACAATGACTTGTCATTCATTCACATTCCCATGAATAGGCTTCAATGTTACTCTAAATCAACGTGACTTTCCACTGGAATTCAACATCAAGCAGGAGCCTCACATCATGCTTTTCACTGACACCCGCCTCAATTCATGGGACTCACTGACATTCGAGAATTTTGAATCCGTAAGAAGCGATAGGGTAAATGGTGATGGGGGAAGTGGCACCGGGCTATTGGTTAAAAGCATTTATTGTTTTCAAAATATTGAAAAAGTCGAATTCAAAAGCTTTGAATCTCTTGAAGTGTCCGTAATCAAAATTTCACTGCCAGGTGGGGATAAACTCTTCGTCATCTCTGCCTATGCAACTGGTCCAGTAGCGTAGAACGGGATGTTTGGAGACAGAAATTACAGTTGTTCGAGGAAATACTACTTAAACGTTATAACCTCGTAATTTTTTACTGAGGAACCGTTGTTAGGGATTTATTATACTTTCAGCGAAATCGTATCTGCAAAAATACAATATATACTCCCTTTTTTTGCAGCTAGACATAAGTACAACTAGATTTTCGTAATTCACGAGAATCCAAACTCTTGCGCAATATTTTGAGAATAAATTGAGCTAAAAATTGGATTAAGCCATTAAGCCAACTTTGCATTTGCAGTAATCAACTGACATGTGGCCAAGTTCCAAACAATGTGGAATATCTGAAGGATGGACGTCGAGAGGTTCGTCAAGGTTCTCACAGCAGGTGAGCCGCTGCAGGGAGCTTCGGAGGGGATGGAAGAACTGGCAGCCCAAGACGTGGTGAGCTCTACTATGAGCATCATTACGACTGCTTGCTGCGCTTCTATGCCCCGTCGAAGACCCCGGCACGGCAAGCCCCCAGTGTATTGGTGGTCAACTGAAATCGCTGAAAAGCGAAGGGAGTGTCACAAGCTTCGACGTGAGGCTCAACGGGCGCGGAACCGTGACGAGGCATGCAACTGGGTGGCAGCATATAAGTCGGCCAGGAAATGCCTTCGCAAACTGATCAACAGTAGCAAGGCTCGCTGCTGGCGAGACCTAGTGGGCAATGCGAACAAGGATCAGTGGGGCCTTGGCTACAAGCTGGTCGTGCAGAAACTTGGTGCCCTACGGAAGCCTTGTATACATGACGCGGAAAAGATGGAGAAGATAGTGCGGGGACTCTTCGCCGCCCATCCCGTCCGTGTTGACGCTGTCCATGGTGAAACAGCAGTAGATTGCCCACTCTTCACACAGCTGGAACTGGAGGAGGCAGTCCTCTCATTGAAAGCGAGGAAGGCTCCAAGTCCAGAAGGTGTTTCAGCTGAGGTGTTGCGGCTCAACAAAAATGCGTCTTCGCGTCTCTTCACCTACGCCCTTACGGTCAACATGGCTCAGATTTGAGGAATTTGTTAATTAAAGCAATGTTGTTGCTGTGCAATTATCATTGGAAAATGCAGTGGCTCAATTCCGGGTTTCAGCCATGTCGACCGCCCGTCTCGAGGTCGTGCATTCAACGGCGAACAAATCACATGATGTCACCCCAACCCCTTAGGAATTAACTCCTATTCCCGGAAACGAAGATCAAGGATATGTTGGATTGCTTTATTTATCCCAATCCTTATTCTAGCCACCATTATCGCAAAAGCTGTTTGTTTGCGCACAACAGTGGCATCATAGAGAGGGTCATTTCCAAAATACGATAAAAATCGCCTTCACAACATACAAATATATGTGAGTTAAACAGGACCGGTTCGATTTTAGCAGATAATAGAGGAAACTAGGAAACTAACGGTGGAATATGTCACTAAATTTGTAGAAAAGAACCAGTTTTCTTTTCTTTTCTTTAGGCCTGAATCAAAACTTAATAAGCAACACTGTTCACAAACTTATTATTATTATAAAATAACTGCCATACTTTAAGTTAGTTTCCGTTGCTTTAACACCTTTTAGCAATCCCTTCTTGTTTTTGACAGACATAGGAAATACTGCTGCACATATATTACAACCCCGACCGACAGAATCCACCAGAATCACTCATTTTTTGGTTTCCCAGAAGCAGCACGCCAAGTGCACAAAAGAGATGATGTATCGAAAAATACGTCGTTTCCTCTTTTCGGTATTATGACTCTTTCACCGTGAATGCTAATAATTTCACTTTCCAAGGGTCTCGACACATCATATAAATTTTTTGACTCCGAACATATATGCTTGGCTATTAGGGTTCGGCCACATTGCGATTTTTCTGTCGTAACCAGCGATTTTTAGACGCAAATACGAACACACTGCGACAAGATTTGCAAAGGAACTTCAGACATGCGCAGAACTAATATGCTCATTTGAAGGTATGTCTTTGCCAGGAACACATGCGCTAACTAATATGTGCGCTATGCAAGAAACTTCCGTGCACATCAGCGTCAAATGTCCAAATGATGTGCGCCTGCGCGAGTATCACAAAAACTACCTACTAAACTGGTTTTAGGAAAAATCGCAAATTCCTGCGACTGTCGACCTGAATAAAATTGTGGAAAATCGCAGTGTGCGGGCTTCCATTTAACAATGTGTAACTTGCGACAGAACTGCGACTATAAAGTCGTAGTCTGATGCACCCCTTAGACGTCCAGCACTGATGCTAATGCGACGCCTATCCCGCTCGACCTTTCCAATTCACAACCACCCACCTGCTTCGCGGTTCCAAAAAATGCACGTGCGCCCCATACCCAGATCTCCTACTGTATATTTACTCTAACGTAATTAACAACTGAAAATAGAAAAAGACAGCTTCCTTTTAATTTTGTGTATTTTATTTATTTTTATTCTCGAAATCGATTTTTGACCATAATCGTTCGGTCTTCTTCAGCGATCGCTGAAGAAGAATCGATTTCGAGAATACATAAAAATAAATAAAATACACAAAATTAAAAGGAAGCTGTCTTTTTCTATTTTCAGTTGGAGTATTTTGTGAAGGCGAAAATGAACTCGATTACAAATATTGTAATTAACAAAACAATCGTAGCATAATATGCAGCGAATTCGTGCATTTAGAAACTTCGCAAAAAAAATAGTTCATTTAATCGAAACGAAGCAATTACTGAGCTACGCGGATTTACTTTCAATTGACAATTTTTTCACTGTTTTCCACTAAACACAAATCAAGTTGCCTGAAATATCGGGACGGGATTTCGAAGAAGAAAATTTCCGACGCTATCAATTTTCTTCCTTCTTTCGTGACCGCGATTTTTCCACTTGCTTAACACTATGAAGTATCAGAGAAGTCAAAACATGGACAATAAGTTGCGCCAAAACTTCGTCCGACGTCTTAACGACCGATATGGATCAGCCCTGAATTTCACGACAGAATTTGATTTCTTTCGCTTATTTCGTACAACTTCTCTTTGGTTCCCGGCACGGTGACAATCAAACTGGGATTGTGTTAACTTGATTCTTTTGATTGGCAGCAATTTGTAAATGATGACCATGTTTGGGACTGTTGTCGCACATATTTGCGGCGGATTATGGTTACTATCAATTGAAACACAAGGAAATTTTAGTTTTTCACAAAATTCAACCGAAATTATCAGTTTTGATTACCAACGATGGCATGTAATCGCACACAACAGATAAAGAGAGAAGATAGCACAGCCGCACAGTGGTTGAAAATTCCACAAAGCTAGCCATAATTCGATCGATGGCGGAGGAGAGGTGTTCTTCTTGACTTGTGCTTTCCAGTTGCCTTCACAAACGTCAAACGCATCGATATGTGTGCACATCACGACTGAAGAAAAACTATTTTTTTTAAAGTGTATTGTTTTGGAATGCAGTGCCCGATTTCAATGAAACAATATGGATTGTTCTCGTGAATGTAAGTACTTCAAAAAATATTAAAACATAAATACATGTGACAAAGATAAAAGTTATAAACAATTGAACGATTGACATGCAGTTTCTTGATCGTCATGTTATTTTCAGAAAGTCAAAATAGACTTCAGAAAAAAATCTTGCTATATCGGGGCCTGTTTTTGATTTGGTATGGAAACTGACTGCTGGTTTGGCCTTGTAATGTACAGATGCACTCTAAAACGCTCATTGTACAGAGCACGTTATTATCACTCTAAAAACATCAACGTTTTCTTCAACCGTTTAACCAACTCAAACTAATAAACAAATATCTGTCTGTTGAAAAAAAAATTTGTTCAAATAATAAAATAATAATGTCTTTATGATGTAACAAAACCTGTCATATTTATTATTATTAATCGGAAATTAAGTGTTGTATAAAATTTTAAGGGTGGTAAATAAGACGATATTTGTAACATTCATTTTTTTAAGTAGTTGGTTATATTTTTAAATAGTCAAAATTTTTCTTATCTGATAACTGCACCTCAAAAATTTAAGAAATTTATTTTTCCAGATACTGACCATGGAAATGGAATTGTTTGAACTAATTACAGGCAAAATTTTTGAGGGTTCTGATAGCTGCTTTTTCCTTATTGAACAGTTATTTTCTGATAAACACAACATTCTCTTCATTTTCGACGCAGACTCTAAAAATTGACGCAGATAATAATTTTCCGACTTAAAGAAAAGGTGGAATAATACCCACAGGACGGAACGAGATTTTTTGAACCAAAATGCTGAGTGGCTTAAAACTCAGGTTGTTTTCACTTGATGATAATAAGGGCGAGATGCGCAACAACCGCGACAACTCCAAAGCAAGATCTTCGATATGAAGCACTGGCCGCCCCTTGTCAAAATCTTCCTTCTGAGAATTGAGTGACCGGAAAAAACGAAGGAGGACAGAAAATATTCGTCAGCAGTTGGATCTCGAAGAGTAAGGCTATGCTGCGCAGATGAGCCTCCGAGCCAAACGAAGATTAGACGCAGCAAAATTGGTGAAGGAGGTTATAGTAGGGAGCCTGTCTAAAGCATCAAAATACAAGAAAAAAACCCAAGGAAACCCTCTCTGGTGACGAAACTGTCGCACTCATGACGTTGTCAAACGTACTCCATCGAAAAAAAAGTGATTTTCAGCTAATCTGCAAATGGGGTGTGATTGTACATCAGGGCAAAGTATGTTCAAACAAAAGTTTCCCGATGATGAGAGAACTTATACTGGCGCTAATATTTTCGTTACTTCTTTGCAGCTCTTTTTTGCAGATAAAATTGGGAGTCATGATGCAGTTTTATGGAAAAATCCACGCTCTTTATCTCCACAATTTTGCAGGCCGATAAAATTATAGTTTTTACATGAGAGTGCTGAATCAACGAGAGCAGAATATCGCGAACATGTATAATTTGGGATCTCATACTTACATGTATGGATTCAGTTGTTTGAGTGCCTATTGCATATTTCATACAAATTGGATATTCAAAGTTGGCAGTGTCCCAAAGTTGACAAAGTGAAAGTAGAGGTTTGGAAAAAACATTCAAACTGCTTTCTAACAGCAATAAGGATTGTTAGTAGATGTCCCAAAATAGGGATATGAAAATCATACGGACGGAAATACAGCCTGCCACGCCGTTTCTGTGAAAATTCTCGTATATCAGCATCCACTACGGAAAAAGACCAAAATTTAATTGAGAGATTCCATGTCAAATTTCAGGTCATTTCTTGTGGCTTCAAAATAAATGTAGTGAAATTTGAGGAGTACGCTTTGTTAACTACGCGGAAATTTGTTGAACTGTATTCATGGTACTACATGCCGACTAGTATGCACAAAATTTTGATACACAAATCATAGAGTCATCCTTGTTGCCTATAGGACAAATGTCTGAAGAGGCTCAGGAGTCATGCAACAAATTCATCAAAAGCTGATGTTTCAACTTTATCTACTGATAAAGTAGATCGCAGCGACATTGAATATAAGAGTGAGTAAATAAAAAAATTTTGCCTAGAAAGTACGAGTGTGTTCAAAACGCATTAAAGTTTTTTATAAATAAATATCAATGATAATTGACTGCCATTTTTCTGTGAAGCTAATATTGTATTTGCAGTCCAATAAAAAATATTCAATAATTGATTATGCTGCGAAGGAATTGAAGTCGAAGAAGGTTTCTCTCCATTAGCTATCCGCTATTTTCTGACCTCGAATACCGATATCAGATTCATGATCAGCGACCCCAAAAACACACAAGTCGAGGTATTTTAGATGAAAAAATACAAACATCTGCCATTTTGTATCCACCCTTTTTGTTTTTGGAAGACCATCATCAGATTCGATATCAGTGACCTTGAAAACCCGTAAGTCATGATTTTTCCAATGGTAAAATTAAAATTTGTAACTGTCCTCTGCCATCTTGTTTTTTGAAAAACGAAAACCGGATTCATGACAAGCGGCCACGAAAACCCCCGAGTAAAAAGATTCATCACAAAATTATGAAATTGTTAAATGATGGCCAGCTTTTGGGGATTTTCGACCATTGTGAGCCGGAATCAATTTCACTCCAACCGATTTTTGTCGCGATTCGTTGATATGGTTGAGCTAGGGCAAATTGCAAAGCAATTTTCCTGCGTGATCAGTGCGAAGCTGCAATTATACACGACGAGTAGGAATGACTCAAAAATTGTTTTATAACAAGAGTTTTAACTTCGATATCGGTTTTGGTGTGTAAATGTAACGCCAGTACAGACAACTCGCGACCTCCGAAACGTCTGGCAATAACACGATGACTCCTCGCATCCGTCAACGGTTTTTTCATTCGCAAGCCCTTTGCTTGCCGTCAACGGTTATTTTCCATTCGCGGGATAACTCAATCTTCTTTTCTAAGTTGCATTGCAAAGGAAGTTGCCATCCTCGTGTTTTAATTATAAATTTAATATTTGATTTAATATTTTTATAGCAATCATTTTTTTTTTTTTTAATTTGTTTTTTGTTTTTAAGTTTACAATTAAAGTTTGATGATTTGTTAGGATGTTATTTGAGCAGTTTTCTTAGGCGACCGCTAGATTGCTAAATTTGCTTAGAGATAGTTAGAGTTTCTCATGATCGATTTTATTGACACTCGGGAAGGTAATATGGTCGGTATCATGCTTTGGCCATGTGCCCGTCCATCCAGCTGTGATACGTTATGATTTTAAACCAGCACGTATCATAACTGAATGGCATTTAAGTTCGTTCGAAGAATCACTCTAAACAAATCTCATTGTTGCCAATGATACTCAAATCAGGGACCACTACACCGCACAAACTACGGGTAAAATTACATTAATGGGATCGGAACCAAATCAGTTTCCCCATTTTGAAATGCAAGTAGCACTAACATATTAATAAATCGTAACTAAAACGTAGAGTACTGAGTTGGATTTGATTTCATAAATACCATTTCACCATTTTCAATGTTTGTAGTAAAATGGGTAGATAAATGTCCGCGAAGGACTGCAGCGATGGTCTGCTGCCTCAGCGGAAGAGGATGATAGTATCCGCCGAGATTTGACCTTGGCTGGGGACACGTGAATGCGCTGGCAGGCTAGCGTTTTGGTGTCGAGGGGCGGGCTCTTTTCCCCAGCACAAGGACCCACTACAAATTTCGCATTCACGAATTAAAAAATGTCGAATGGCGATCGAGTGGTGTTGGGGCCGAGGTAGGCTACTAATGGTTGAAATTGCTTGCTCAAAGAACAAATTTGGCCTTAATCAAACGGACTGACGTAAGAGACTTCGTCGTCACCGATGATACTTATGGCCCACAGATAAGAGTTAGCCATCCAGATGGAAGCTGTGCCCCCTCGCACGCTCCCAACCGGATTAAGGTCCAAACGTAGACGTGGCCTTATATATCCCATTTGAGTGAAAAACTCATACAAACATAATTTGCATGAATTTTTCCATCAAATGAAGAATATAAACGTAGCCAATTTATGTTATAGTATTATGCGATGGAATTGCATTCAATTATATTAAGAGTCACATAAAACATGACTACATTTATTTATAGTAGCAATAATAATAACAGTAGTTTTTCTCTAGACCTTTCTGTTTTCTTTTTTAAGAACCAGTTTTTGAAATACGAGAAAATTACAGTTTTCTACTAACTACATGAAAACTTTCTTTCTACATATAATGGGGATTTTAGTTTTATTTTTATTTCTTTTATTTGTAGTAATCGAGGAGTTATGGCTCAAAAAGCCAGCGCAGCAACCACAAGAACAGGCACAGCCAACACAACTGTTACAAGATACACAACAGAAACAATTGCAAACAGTAGAGCCACAACAAACAACCCAACCTCAATCATTTTCAGAGCAAGTAGCTTATGAAAAGACTGTTACAGATAGGGAAAATGCCTTAATCAATTCATTCTAAAATATGATTATTGACGATGTCAAGGTCTTTCCAAATTTCCAAAATCCATTTGTCCCGCCACCACCAATGACAAATGGCAAAACACTGCAAGAACAAAATCAATCCAACGAATCAGTTGTGCAATCCTTTACGGACTTACGGATATCCTGAAAATAATTTTCAATACTTATAAAAAAATACATAAAAATATATAACCTTTATCTGAAGGAAAATGCAAAGTCAAATACGATCACAACTCTGTACATTCTCTGTATTTATTTTTCTTGAACCCTTTAGACGAATCATAAAGTGTATTCTTTTACAATAGAATTCCGTCTGCTAATATTTTGCATTTCATGTTTAACATCAGCTTTCACATTTGAAAAATTTCCACATACTATAAATATTTATCTCAATTTCATTTTAAATACGACACACGAATATAGATTCTTACATCTTATTGTAATCGTTAACTGTTTATTATTGTATTATTCAATATAATTTTATTTTGGAACATATTATACTAGTCATTTTTTTTATCCGTAAACATAGATACAAGCATTGCGAAAAAAGAAATGTGTAGAAAGAGTTGAGTAAATTACCTATGCGAAATTTCAATAAACTACAATTTATCTCATTATCTTCCAAAAAAGTAGAAAACATGCAATCGAAACTAACATGGCGCTACTTCTAATCGACATGGTCCAGTTTTCCAGTACAAGGGACGAAAATATTTGCACGCGAGAGAATTTAAAAGCTTTCTGTTTTTTTTGTGTGATTTTGCTAAATATCTATGTATCTATTCAACTTTGTTTCCACGTATAATTGGATTACATAAAATTGTTTCCACTATTTGTGTATAGACTTTAAATTACTTTAATATTGTGCTTGTGTTTATCGGTTTCAAACTGCTTTTTCTTACAAGTTTATCATTAGTTCATCCATTTCACTTCATGAGTTCCCCTTTTAGTTTCAAGGTTAATGCGTTCTATTTCAACTTCAAATTCCAGGGTTCCATTGCCATCAGTTTTGTACAAATGACTAGTTATTTATTCATTGAATATAAATTCATAGTTACAGTAAATTAGTTCATATTGATAATATGAGTATTTACCCAAAATGTATAACTTACAAAAGGGGGTCGGTGTTTGGCTTTGGAGTGAGGTGGTACGTGGGATAGCAGATTTTGCATAGAGAACCGGCCGGGATTGTGGAAAAATAGCATTTGTCGGTGCCGATAGAGAGAAAAAGAGAGATTGCATTGCGGAGTGCATGAGGACGGGGGCTAGCGTTACTGGAAGCGAAACTGTACATTCGTTTTCGATCCAGCTAACTGCAAGATAATTTTTAGATTGGGGGAGTCGAGTTGCAACCGCGAACGCGCGTGGACGCGAGAGAAAATCCCTGAAACAGTATTACCGGAGGGTTTAGAAGATGCTAACTGGTTTGGTGTTTTTATTGCAGAGGTTCATAATCCTTTTAAATTCTGGTTTCATGTGTACGAAGATAATCACGAGTTGGATACATTGATGCAACACATTGAAAATATATATACAAAATTACCTCCGAATGACTTGCAATTGCATAAATCATGTTATAAACCTGGACAAGTATGTCGCGCGCTGTATATGGGATTATGGCATCGAGCTCAGAGATTAGAGATTCATGAGAATAAGAGTGTCAAAGTATTTTTCGTCGATTACGGTACTGTATCAAACGTAGCGCTCCAAGAAGTTAAAAACTTACGATCAGATTTCTCTTCATTACCGTGTCAGGCGCTGAGAGATTCCCGAGCTCACATTAAACCGGTTGGGGTTGCTGGTGCTGTCGCGAAGAGATGGCGAGTCGAGTTGCAACCACGAACGCGCGTGGACGCGAGGAGTGAAAAAAATAGTGCGTGTCTTATGGTTAGACTTGTATTGAATTTTGACATCCTTTGAAGTAGCCAAGTCTAACACAAGAAAGCGCGAATTAAATTTTTATGACGACTTAACTTGCAAGAAAAATTGAGACGTGAATTACTAAGCAACGAGGGTGCGTCGCACGCACTTTTCCTGTGTCGCGCTGTCCTAAAAAGTGGAAAAAACTCGTGCTCCGGGAAAATATATGGTGGAAGTGTTTTCGCTTGGGTGTGCAAAGTGGGTGAATTAAGTAAACAGCAGATGTGATCTGCCATATTATTTGAACCGATAATTACCGAAGGCGTATTTGATTTCATCCCCCCCCCCGAATCTAGTTTTTGGCTTGGATCCATCTAAGTGTTATTAGACATTTAAGCGGCGGGGGCTTAACAACTGAAATTCTCTGAATCTATTCCAAAATATGATAACATTGTATGAGAGTAACGGTTTTACAATTCGGGACATTGTTAAATGTCGAATCAGAGAAAATATCGGCAGTCTCTTGCAAGCATCCTCCATTGAAGGATCGAATCGCATGTTTGAATAAAAAAATACAAAACTACGAAACACTGGTTTAATCGTTGGGTAATTTTATTCGAAATGTTAAGTTTCCGTTATATTAAACCGGGGCATATTGTTACAAATGAATTCATATAGTGTCACTAGTTTAAAAATGGCCGGACGTTGCGGGAAAATTGGTTAAAACTGTATCTTTAGTTTTCTATCTGATCCTTTACCAGTACTCTGTGGAGCATCCTTCAGTAGTTTGTGAAATGCGCGATATTTGCTGATCAAAAACACTTTTTCTCGCGTCATTTGTTTCGCAAGGGATTTTTCAATATCTAATACGGCAGTTCCCATTCTACATTTTTTCACGAGCTGCGGTTCTTTTGACGAGACACATCGAGGGCATGATTGAGGAAAAACGATAGCATCCTTCGACTTGTTCTTCTTCCACGCCAAAAAGGCTGAATAGTCAGTGTTCAACGTTTACTGAGACGATTGGAGATAGATTTTACATGCATCATGTACCGCTATACATAAGAAAATTACGTTCCGACTAGTTGGGGGCCTTATACCAACGAACACCTGTCCAACCAGATCGTGACACACATTGTAATTAAGCGCTATTAGATGAATCTTAGGCGAGGAAAATATTTTATTTATAAACCGTACTGAAAACGACCTATATAAATTTTATTATCGTTGTTCGCTTAGTTTTCCCATTAAGTAATTCCTTTCCGTTAAACGTTAAAAGTGTATAGTTAGAACTTGTGGAAGAAAGTTTGTGAATCGCGAAAATCAAAATCCTAAAACACCCAAATTTTCGTCAACCAAATGATTTCAGAGTACACCCGCATTCTTCATCGAGCGCTCGAAGGACCATGTGGGGTAAGTACCCTTTTATTGCGTGAATTTATTTTGGATTTATATTTCAAATTTGGCTTTTGGGTTTGTTTTTCGCTGATATATTTTATATTTTTTTGCAGACATATTTTAAATTTGTTTTTTGCCTATCGTTCTTTGTACTGAATTATTTGATATTTTTAAATTAAAGATAAATGCAATGATCTCTCGCGTATACTTTCTCTTGTTTTGAGCAGAGCCTAATGTCTAATTTTTTTGGTTAAATTAAATGCGTTAATATATCATAACTTTCGGTCTTTCTGTTCCGCTTCTTTTGGACCGAGTATAGGACCCGGTGCGGTAGTAGGCTCCTCTCATAAAACTATAAGCCAGTCGCCGGGTACAACTTAATCCTTCTTGTTTCAGGTGATGTCGCGGGTTGAGTGGCCCAAGCAGAGTGCCTCTTTATGGCATAGAGTTATGCATTCAAATTGTATAATTCTATGGCATAAATTGGTCACCAGGGCACTCCCCTTCTGATGGGAAAGTTCATGCAATTCAAGTTGTATGAGTTTTCCACTCAGAAGAGGAATACCTGGCCACTGCAACAGAATACATATGGATTTATTCCGGTTGGGTGGGTGCGAAGGGGCTCCACCATCACCCGTTTGCCCCTCTTTCATTTGTGGGCCATGAACTTCGTCGGGTAATGACGAGGTCACCCCAAGTCCGCCTTTCTTTTCAGGTTCCACTTGTTCTCGTAACAAGCTCTGATTCCCTCGGTGTAGTTATCTACACTTTTTGCGACTTCGGTCGCCTCTTGATCTCCAGCAGTCCAATTCGTGAATGCGAAATTTTTTTGTAGTGGGTCCTCGTGCTGGGGAAATGAACCCGCCCCACGACACCGCAATGCTAGCCTGCCAGCGCATTCACGCATCTCCAGACGAGAGCATTCTCGGCAGATACCGACACCTTCTTCTGCCGAGGCAGCAGACCATCGCTGCGGGCCTTCACGGACTTATTGAAACTCTTTATTCACTACATATTTTTGAAAGACACACAATAAAGTGTCGAAATGGGTTTTTGGCTGGAACTTGCCAAATTGAAATTAATCGATGAAAATGACTCATTAGAGTTTTGTAAAATAATTTTACAAAACCCTACTAAAATTGCATTCTGTCTGTTTGTCCGTGAATCCGTCCGTCTATCCGTCTGTCCGTCCTTCCATCCGTGTGTCACAGCACTTTTTCTCGCTAACGACTTAAGCTAGGAACATCAAATTTTGTATGCAGGTGTAACATGGTGCTCTCTTCCAAGTTCAACTACAAAACTAATTTATAAGGTATTTAAGGGGGGTCTCCCCATAAAGGGGAGTGACCCACGAGAAAAAAAAATTTTCAAGCTAGCCGACATGGGTATCAAATGAAAAGTCTTGATGAGAACTTTTCAATACAGGTCTTAATTTTCACTTTTTGCTTCAAGGGGGCACAAGGGGGGGATACACGAAATTGGACACCTGTGATCCGAAAAATCTGAAAAAAATTATGGAGATAGGTGTTTATGTGTACAACAACAAAGTTAAAATCCGCTCAGCTTTGTTAATGATAGAACGATCTTCGAATTTCACATTTTCCCCAATAAAACCGTATAGATACCCTTAAACTTCGATATTTAGATAGCTCTACAAAAGGGTCTTAAATTTTTTAAGTTTGATGGAAATCAAATGATATACACGGAAGTTATTGCCTTTTAAAATTTCCCCGATTACAACAACAATAACACATGATTTTGGTATTTTATGGACTTTGCATTGAATCAGTCACTGCCGTTTTGATTTGATCTTCTTGAAATTTTCAAATAAGGTCATTAGCATTACTATTATTGGGAATTCATGATTTGAATGATTTTGTTGCTTTGCAACAAAATGGCGACCGTTGAAAATAGAAAATCAATGGATTTTCTTTTGAACGTTGCTGGTGACTGTTTTTCTGAGAAGTTGAGTACAAAACCCTTCTGACATGAGCGTAGGTCTGTCTACTTAGCTTGTTTTCAATTTGGTTTTGAAAGTATGACAAACAAAATGGCTGATTATTCCAGTTATGAGATCAGATTTAGTTAGACTGCTTAATTTTTAGTTAGACTGCTTAATTTAGGCCAAATTCAAACTTCATTCTAAACTTTAAAACAATTAAGTTTAATTTACTGGAACGGGTTTTGGATTTTTTTATGGTCGGATGGTAGTATATTGCTTTAGCATTAGTCTTTTATTCACTTAAAATTAAATTTAAATATGTATAATTGAATCGACTATTTTGAAAAGAAAATATGTTAGCTGATCATTTCTGGCAAAACTATGTTAAATATAAAGAAGGGCTGCTTACATTTTCACTGAAAACAGTATTAATACGCGTTGGAACAAAAAATGAATTGATTATGAGCCCATAAAAAAATGCAGTGTCTGTATTTTCCGAAAATTTAATATCGTGGACGTAAGCCCTTATTAAAATAACTGATTCAATTACTTTGTACTTTCTGATTAGATACGCCAATTCTAAATCTAGGCACACGTTCATTTGGTGGTTATTTATGAGCTTTAAACTGTAAAAAAATTATTTTAACCTAGACGTAGTGAATGTGACTAAGACAACATGTTGCAACGACGTTGTTCGTATCATTTAATATACAAAGCAGAATAAAAGCTTTACGTTTTGCTATAAATCAAATCGTTATTTTTACTCGTTTTGATTAGTGGATCCATAATAGGTAATACTCTCCTATTTAAATCGAAGAAATTACACTGGCTTGGAAACCTCTGAAAAATCGACTAGCGAGAAATTGAATGCAGAGAATTACTGTGGAGCGGCCAAGCTAATATTATTCAATAATGATTAATTATTAATTTGTTCCATTACTTGATGAACTGTAATTTTAGTTAGAAATTGGCTTTTCATTTTCATGATGGAATCTTCTCATTTCATTAATTTGTATCTGCTAACCAGAGTTATACATTATGATGAAATGCGTCAGAGTTAATATTCCCTTCACCAAGCTTGATTGAATGCCATTGAAATCGCACACTGCTTCCCTTATAACTAAGGCTCTGCTTAAAATAATTGTGTCCATTACTATGCACAAAGTCTGATATTGTAAGTCCTAGGCCACGTGGAACTTTGGTGATTTTCACGGGGAATGTACAGCCAGATGACTGTGTGCGTCATCCAGTTAATCCTTTTCCGGAATTTCGGGAGATATTTGATCTCCTATTACTATCATCAAATTTGGTGATTGTTTAATCGATGCCAAACGTTTAACTAGATGCAATAAGGCCATTCCAATAAGAAGCTCTTGTCCGCTAATGCAAATCAAATAACTTATTTTTTTCAAGCCACTCAGCACTAAATTCGTTGAACCGTTTTAACGTGAAATGCAATTTTCATTTTTTTATTACATATATCGCAAAACAATTTTCGTAATAGCACCAACAATTATTCATTAATTTTTCACAGTTTAGCTTTCAAACCGTTTTACTTGAAAATGATTCGATCGACTCGCAAACTTAGTAATACGCTTTATTTTGCACTCCCAATTGCGAATTGCCATTGAGTCACGGTTGGTAAAAGAGGTGAAGGCAACCGAGTGCTCCATAAGCGTAATTCGTATTCAGTACGTAAATATCATTATTTTTGCATTCAAACAGCATGTCGTCCATGTCACTGAACTTCATAAATGGCATCTCACTAAATTTTTGTCCTCCAAGCAATTTTTGTTGTAGTTGGTGCTGTTGCTGCATTTGATGCAGACCCGATGTCACCTGGGACGCACGGTGACGCAAATTTGAGCTACACCACGTTGTTATCCATAAGGACTGGACGTCTTCATCCAATTTCCGACTTCTCATAGAACGTAGCACCACCCCTGCTCTTTACGTCTATTGACGCTGTAATCTGCTTTGTAACTTCTTCTATTGCACGATGATAATCATCGCCATCTTTGACCGGCTTATCATCATCACACCTTCTAGCGACATTCCTGATATTTCACCCATTGAAGTTTCGACTGGAGTTTCGAATATGCATTTGAGTTTTGAATCCATTAACTCTTCTGGTTGGACTTCCTTCCACAATTTATCGAAGTTTGTGACACTCTCAGCAACAACATGACTTTGTACTATAAATTTGTGTTTATTGTTTTGGGAATCATGTTCACCACCGGTTCTTTCACCACCAACACGTTGGTTTGGTCTGCCTCCGCTGCCACCTTGAAAGGTACAATTCATGTTGCCACCGGGATTTTTAGGTTTATTTGCATGATCAAAGTGTTCTCCTGTTGCCTGTGATGAATTTCCTCATCTTGTCGGTTCCTACGATGATTTCTTGCTCACGCATCCTTTTGACTCGTTCTTTCCGTAGTTGTTGATCACAGATGCTGTCGTTGTGGAGCAACCGTGCATATACAGGCACATACGGGAGTGGTTCGTGAACTTCGTCGAGCCTAACTAATCTAAGTTGAGCTCTATAATCTAACTTGAAAAAATTAAAATCTACTCTACTGTAGCCATTAACATTAGAATTTATTCTTATTTCTGACTTTACTAGAACTATGTACAATACATGGTAAAGTTTCCTATCCCAGTTTGGCTCGAGGATGCATCCTTCATACCACGTTTCCCGGAGGTGGTGTTTAAGTAGTGGTTAAGTTGGCTTCCTTCTCAAATTCCCCGTAACACAATAACAAATACCTCAGAAGTCAAAATTTGTTAAACGTTGTCAATAATAGTATGATCTTCAAATTTCATATTTTCTGCAATAAAATCGTCTTTTATAGGATATATTTCTTGATTTTATTCGTTATTGGTGACTGTACTCGTATTTTGTAAGCTGAGTACAAAAGCCTTCTGACATGAGAGTAGGACTGTCTACCCAACTTATTTATGTTTGCAGGATGGATTCCGATGCTGAAGAAGATGCTGGAATGGATGATGGTGGCTCTGAGATCTATTTGAGCTCAATTTTTTGTAACACTAGGTTTTGTATTGAATTTTGTTATGAGTTTCGAAATGATAAGTATTATATGATGAAATCCAATTAATGTAAGAATGCCGTAGATTGCTAATTGAAGGGTGATAGTTTCAGTTCGCATCAGCTAAATTTCATTAGTATTATTTAAATGTAAATTTTTCATTAGCTCCAATGAAAGTGCCTCCTGGTATTCTTTCAATTCTTGAGAGGGTTGGAATATAGGTGGTTAAACCATTCACAATGGTTGTTTCACGATTGACAAAGGTCCATCCGTTGATTGTTATGCCGCTGTTCAGTATCCTCAGCAGGTATGTCCCAATCAATTCATGAACTTATTTTTCCGCTTCGATGCTTCCCGTATATTGGTTCAACAATACGGTACCTGGGCCGATTTTTTCTATCGTCGGTAGGTGCTCGCTGCAAGTACGGTTGCAGATAGGTGTAACGATTCTTAATAAGTTTGAAATGCAGGAAGTGTTGCTTACATTTAGGATTTCGTTTGTTTTACTTCTTCTTCTTCTTAGCACTACAGCCCCTTTGAGCCTTCGCTTCCTACAAACAGCGCCTCCAACTGTGTCGGTCCGTTGACCGCGTCATCCAATTCCAAAATCCGAGCAGCGATGAACTGTCTTCGTCGACCGAGTCAGACCAGCGTTTCCTCGGTTTCCCCACTGGCCGCCGGCCTTCAGTTCTCCCAACGAATACCTTCTTAGGTATCCGTTGTTCATCCATACGATTCATGTATCCAGCCCATTGCAGCTTCCGCAGTCTAACAATCCTTGAGACCTCCGGTTCGTCAAAAATTTCATACAGCTCATGGTTGTACCGAATTCACCATTGGTCCCCGTCTATCTTCGCTCCAATTATTCGCCTCAAGACCCGTCGCTTTTACAAATTGACAATATGTTAATCTTTTTACGTCAAATATTTCGTTATCATTATTCAGGATATTATAACATTATTCTTTTTTACAGCTTTTATCAAAAATGTTTCGTATGTGAGGTTGGTTGTTAATGGTATATTAATTAAGTACAAAATTGAAGAAGTTTTTACAATAATTGTCACTTCGGCAAAGTCTAAGACCTCATCAATGGTTGCATATGGAAGCAATTCTTTATCCAATATATCTTTAGCAATTTTGATTTCAGATATACGAGGCGTGTTCAAAAAGTATCACGAATTTTGAATTTTCGCGGGTTACGTATATTCGAATTTCGATTTTTTGTGGCGTTATGTTGGTACTCATGTCTGTCACTTATGCCGACAAGCTCGGCCATTTTGAATGTTCACTTAATTGGTGATAGCTGCTTTACTTGCACGTGTTTTCAATCGTCTTCGATTTTTACTTATTCAAAAAAATGGATCAAAGAACGTGTATCAAATTTTGTGTGAAAAACGAAATTAAGTGCGCGGATGCATTCCAAATGTTGACTGTGGCATACAGAGAAGCTACCTTGGACCGAAGCAAGGTTTATCGGTGGTACAAAATGTTTTTAGAAGGCCGAGAAGATGTGAACGACGAAGAGCGTGCCGGACGCCCGAGCACTTCAACAACAGACGAAAAAATTAATGAAGTGGAGAAAATGGTATTGGCCAATCGTCGAATCACCGTTAGAGAAGTTGCTGAGGACCTAAACATATCGATTGGCTCGTGCCATTCGATTTTTATCAACGATTTGGGCATGAGACGGGTCGCCGCGAAATTCGTACCAAAATTGCTCAATTGCGACCAAAAACAGCAACGCATGAACATTGCTAATGAAATGTTAAACTCTGTCCGCGACGAACCAAATTTGCTCCAGAGGGTCATAACTGGTGACGAATCGTGGGTTTATGGTTATGACGTGGAAACCAAAGCTCAATCATCTCAATGGAAGCTGCCGCATGAACCAAGACCGAAAAAAGCGCGACAAGTTCGGTCGAATGTGAAAGTTTTGCTGACAGTTTTCTTCGATTGCAGGGGCGTGGTGCATCATGAGTTCTTGCCACAGGGAAGAATGGTCAATAAGGAATATTACCTGCAAGTTATGCGCAATTTGCGCGAAGCAATCCGCCAGAAACGCCCGGATTTGTGGGAGAACAAAAATTGGCTTTTGCACCACGATAACGCCCCTGCTCACACATCGTTGCTTGTGCGCGACTTTTTGGCCAAAAACAACACACTGATGATGCCGCAGCCACCGTATTCCCCAGATCTGGCCCCCTGTGACTTTTTCTTGTTTCCTAAACTGAAGAGGCCCATGAAAGGACGACGTTACGCTACGCTTGACGAGATAAAGACGGCATCGAAGGAGGAGCTGAACAAGATTAAAAAAAATGATTTTTTGAAGTGCTTCGAAGATTGGAAAATCCGTTGGCACAAGTGTATAATATCTCATGGGGATTACTTTGAAGGGGACAAAATAGATATTCATGAATAAATAAATAATTTTTGAAAAAAAAACAAAATTCGCGATATTTTTTGAACACACCTGGTAGATAAAATAACTGAGTTTATGACTCCTAGTTTTGCTCAATTAAATACTAAATTTATGTTTTTTAATTCATCTTTTAATAGTGGAAGTCTCTATTGGACGTCCAAAATAATTTCATTATTTGTTTGACTATTTACATAAACTAAATTTTGGATCTTGTTGGCAATCATTGCTATATTATTAACATTGTATATTCTGTTGATTATAACTTGTCTATGTTATTGTTACTCTGAAGGAGATTATTAATTTTGTGTTGTATTGTTACTAAATCTTGGTGACCTGGGTTAATTGCAACCCACTTCCAAGTTGTACTGATGAAATCGAGTGCTCTTTTCATTGTTTTATGTTTTATATTTTAAATCAATTCCCGAAGTTCTTGAAGTTCATAGGATGAGATGTGATGAAGAAGGGTGGTGCTTAATTTCTGAAAGATGAAGTATGGGTTCGATTTCAGATATGAAGCGTTCGTACTGGTTTATATCAATAGCATGGATCAATTTGAAATTCCTATCATGAATTTTGGTACTTCCTGTATAGAACGAAATAATTCAAGAGCTCGAGAAGTCCAGGATTTCAATTTTGGCATTTGCAGTGTAGAGCAGAGTCAAACTGAAAGAGACTTTCAATTACGAATGTGACTTTTATGTACGGCTCTTCCAGATTCCGTCAAAACAGTTAAATTATGATTTTTCTTAACTATTTCCTGTTTATACCTCGCTTTCAATTCATGTCCCTTTCGCTTATTAATTCTAACATAAATTATCTTGCCTATTTCGTAGTTTTTCGTCAGCTATCTAGTTTTGTTGTGGTTCATCATGTCCTTTTGCTGTTTCAATTTTAATTTTTCGACATCCGATAAGCAAATCCTTTCTTATTCTTCTGGGTCTATACTCGGAATTCGTCCGAAATGTAATTCAACGTGTTTTCTCCTGGTAGTGGAATGAATTGTACAGTTGTACTCGAGAACGGGTCGTTGTAAGAGATTTTCAAATGATCTAGGGGGTCTACGAGGTGTGTTCAAAAAATATCTCGAATTTTGTTTTTTTCAAAAATTATTTATTTATTCATGAATATCTATTTTGTCCCCTTCAAAGTAATCCCCATGAGATATTATACACTTGTGCCAACGGTTTTTCCAATCTTCGAAGCACTTCAAAAAATCATTTTTTTTAATCTTGTTCAGCTCCTCCTTCGATGCCGTCTTTATCTCGTCAAGCGTAGCGTAACGTCGTCCTTTCATGGGCCTCTTCAGTTTAGGAAACAAGAAAAAGTCACAGGGGGCCAGATCTGGGGAATACGGTGGCTGCGGCATTATCAGTGTGTTGTTTTTGGCCAAAAAATCGCGCACAAGCAACGATGTGTGAGCAGTTATCGTGAGCGTTATCGTGGTGCAAAAGCCAATTTTTGTTCTCCCACAAATCCGGGCGTTTCTGGCGGATTGCTTCGCGCAAATTGCGCATAACTTGCAGGTAATATTCCTCATTGACCGTTCTTCCCTGTGGCAAGAACTCATGATGCACCACGTCCCTGCAATCGAAGAAAACTGTCAGCAAAACTTTCACATTCGACCGAACTTGGCGCGCTTTTTTCGGTCTTGGTTCATGCGGCAGCTTCCATTGAGATGATTGAGCTTTGGTTTCCACGTCATAACCATAAACCCACGATTCGTCACCAGTTATGACCCTCTGGAGCAAATTTGGTTCGTCGTGGACAGAGTTTAACATTTCATTAGCAATGTTCATGCGTTGCTGTTTTTGGTCGCAATTGAGCAATTTTGGTACGAATTTCGCGGCGACCCGTCTCATGCCCAAATCGTTGATAAAAATCGAATGGCACGAGCCAATCGATATGTTTAGGTCCTCAGCAACTTCTCTAACGGTGATTCGACGATTGGCCAATACCATTTTCTCCACTTCATTAATTTTTTCGTCTGTTGTTGAAGTGCTCGGGCGTCCGGCACGCTCTTCGTCGTTCACATCTTCTCGGCCTTCTAAAAACATTTTGTACCACCGATAAACGTTGCTTTGGTCCAAAGTAGCTTCTCCGTATGCCACAGTCAACATTCGGAATGCATCCGCGTACTTAATTTCGTTTTTCACACAAAATTTGATACACGTTCTTTGATCCATTTTTTTGAATAAGTAAAAATCGAAGACGATTGAAAACACGTGCAAGTAAAGCAGCTATCATCAATTAAGTGAACATTCAAAATGGCCGAGCTTGTCGGCATAAGTGACAGACATGAGTACCAACATAATGCCACAAAAAAATCGAAATTCGAATATACGTAACCCGCGAAAATTCAAAATTCGTGATACTTTTTGAACACACCTCGTATCTTTCTTTAAGATCCCATAATTTTGGTAAGAGTCCTATGCCATCATTCAACCTGTCCGTTGGCCTCGCTCTTATATGGAGGTGTCTTGTAGACCTTAATTTAAAGGTCATCCTCCATTGGTGATGTTATTAAAGCTTATCTGAGTGAGCTTTCATTGTCGATAACGACAATTTCTGGCACACAAAAGAAGAAAAGCAAGTCTGTGCGGGAATGTTTGATGTCTTTGATGGACTTAGAGACAATCATTTTAGCTTGACCAAGTTTGAAAAATTTATCTACGGCAGTCAGGACTCTATATTTTTCGGTGCTAAACAAATCAATGTGGATCGTATGGCCTGGATATGTTGGGATTGGTGCTGCTTTCAATTCAGGTTTATTGGGATGCCGATCATATTTGTTTTCCTTGCAGGCACCACATAGCTTCACCAAAGTTTTGATCCTTACCAGTATATTTGGGAAGTAAAAATTTTCAAGGAGCTGCAGGTGGTTCTCCTCGGTGTTTCGATGTGCTGTTTTTTGGGCCTGGAGGATTCTATATTCCTGCTTAACTTCGCTTACGATATCTTCAACACACTTTTGAGAGTATTGAATCCAATAGCTATTAAAATGTGCAAAATAAAGTTCTTGAATACGACCCATGATTTCTTCAGATGTAAGAAGGCCGTTTATAATGTTTGGGCTGAGATAACGTTTGGAGATGCTTATTAGGTCAGCATTCGAATATTGTCGCTTAGTGAGAGTAGGTCTGAGATAATTTGAGCACTAATGTTGTAGTTGGTAGCTGTCTTCTTCACCAATTCTTGGGATGATTTGGTTTCGGGAAACATTCAAAGGCGATTCAGCAGTAGGAATTAGATTTTTGTATGAACTTTTATCACTGTGTACTGTGGGTATTTGGAAGGCCGTGCGATAGAATATGCAGCAACATGTGCTCTACCTGGTTTATACTCCAATTGGTGATTGAACTCCTCCAAAATGGATTTCCATCTTTTGATCTTGCTATTCGTGTTTTCATTGCTCAGCGCGTAGGTTAACGGCTGATGGTCAGTGTATATTCTGACCTTACGAGAGCCATAGAAGTTGCCTCGCAATGAGTGGAGAGCCAAGATGATAGCCAGCATCTTTTTTTCGCTTCCGTTTGCGTTGGAGGTCTTGACAGGAAAACGATTCGTTAGCTATTCTGCGACAGAACCACACTTTTAACGTAGTCGGAGGCATCGGTTGTCAATTGGAACTCTTTTTCAAAGTTCAGTCAAAATCATTTCTTGGGAAATCAGACAGTTTTTGAGATTATTAAACACATTTAGAGCCATTGAATCAAGATGGATTATTTCATTTTTCGGCAGGTTCTTGAACACTCATCCATCTTTCCCTCTTAAAAGAGAAGTAAGAGGCTTCGCAATTTCTGCAGTTTTGAATAAAACGACATTCCTAAAAATGATCGTAAGTCCTTTAAAGTTTTAGGAACAGGAAAATTTGCAATTGCTTGAACTTTTTGGGAAGTTGGTCTGAATACAGTCATTACTGACAACGAATTCTAAAAATTCGATTTCTCTCTAAAGGAACTCACATTTGTCCAACTGAATCTTCATGTTAGAGTCTTCTAGAGCTTTGAGCGCTTTCTTTCGATTTTCAAAGTGCCCTTGCTCAGTACTTAATGAATATTTTCCGCCACTAAATTAAACTACACTATCAACTGGTCAATATTCATTACTTCCTTTCTTTTAATATTTGCGCGCCTTCCCGCACACTTTTTTTCCCTTGCCGGCACAGTTTCCGCAACGTCTGTACTGCTTGGCGTTCTCCATAAAACTCCCCGTTGTTGCTGCTCGTCGCCTTGCGGGACTCCTCACAATGGCAGTTGACACGCATTCCATCCACTTTCCATTGCATTGCGAAAGGGCAATTCGTGGATAAACTCCATTGTAAAGGGGGTAATCAAGATTTCAATTACAAATTTAAATGATTTATATTATTTTAAATTTACAATTGAAATTTGAATCAGCATTGTGGTAGTTTCCGAGCAGTTTGCTAAGGCGACTGCTCAATTACTACATATTTTGAAGTCCATTTTATTTATTTCTTAAAAGCTTTTTGTTATGTGCTACAAGCAGTTCAACCAGAACGTTAAATAATATTTTTGCATCTGAATCGAATACGAGAGAAACTTTTCTATACCGAAAATAATCATTATATTTATTAAATTCTTTTAAGTTTAACATGCTTCGATAAATATCTACTCAAGTTTCAACTGCAAATTTTCAAACGAAGTATTAACACCTAGTACCATAAAATCTTTTGTCTATAAATTACACCCTCAAATTTCAAAATTTTCCATAATCTCTTCACCTTCTGCCATTTCATCCTGCAAATTGCTGCAATCTTGTAAAGCGTGTTGCTCGATAAGACTTCCATTCATGCAGAAATCGTCGCTGCAATTAAACTTATTAATTTTCCGTGAATTCTCGAATGCTTCATCAACTCTTCAGATTTGCTCACTCATCCTTGAAAGTCACTAACACCCATCAAGCGTGGCAGGCACCAAGGTCGAGAGTAGAAGAGCATGGGGGAAGGGACGAGCCAACCTCTCTTTTAGAAGTTTGGGGAGTTTGCTGAAGCAAAAGGATTACGAAAACGTCGAAAACGATGAAGGGGTTATAGCATTAAAATTTAAACGTATTGATGATGCTCTACAATAGTGTGAAAAACTCGATTGAGGAGAATTTAAAGTTTAATTGATTTTGCTGGTAGTGAGATATGAAATATTGGAAAATATTTTTGATGATAAGGAAAAGTAGGAAAATGAAACAGTGAAATTTGATAAGAATTATGTTTTAACTTCTCAACTCTATTAATAAATTTTGATGGGGGAAATATGAACAGAAAACTTTTTTTTCAATTCGTGAATCATCCAATTTGCATGTAAAATCATAAAATACTCGGAATTTAGTTCATGGTGTATCATAGAGAGTTACATACTAATCATTGCAGTGATCCTGCATCTAAAAAGCATCATCACATGATTTTAAGTGACTCCTTGAGAATTTGTACAGAAAATCAAATTTCAAACTCAGCCTTCAACGCTGTATCAAATTAAACTGACTCGAAAATGTGCAATTTAAGGGAAACTCACTGAAAACTTCTTCTGTGTCGCCAAACTAAATGCACAGCATCCTCGAGACCCGGCAACAAACACTAAAGTGAAAACTGTTAGTCAAGGAAAATTTATGAAAATTACTTTAAGTGTTTCCGTTTACCTCCAGACAATAACCATAACAAGTGATATAAATTTCAGAGTCTTAGGATAGAATCTTGCGCCAAGGAAGTATTGCACTTTCAAAGACTGAAAGTTTCCGCAAAAAGCGCTCGGGAGAAATAATAACATCCTGTCGCGTTGCTTCGTTGTACTCTGAACGATCGAGTGGAATGTGCTTAAGTTTGGGAGTCAGTTGTTCTGGTGGTAAATTTCAGTAAGGAGTCGTTAGATTTTCTGTACAAGGAGAACTGTGATAGGAAAGTTGAGTTTGAGGTAAATGCTCTGACTAAAAGTTAGGATGTAATGCAATTAAAGATGAGATTTTCGATATGAAAGAAATATTAGTTTATAGATGCAATCAAGAGTTTTGGTCAGCCAAGCAATGAAGTTATTAGATTTTCATAACGATTGGGTTTTAAACAAGTTGTCGCGGGAATCGTTACAACTGCCTGTAATGAAACTCCGGGAAATGGGAAAATTAGAAACATCCATATTTCTATGCGTGCTTAAATTGCACCATCATAATTATTATTACATACGGATGTAATAAAACGTATCCTTTTGCACACCAACTCAAGTAATAACGTGTGGTCCAACCACGATGCACGATGTTAATTGTGAGTCACACCTTAACGCCCTATTTAATTTAACATTTCTTTACTTCAGTGACAAATTCAACCATGGAGAGGTATACAATTGAGCAGCATGTTAAAGTTATTGAAGCCTTTTACAAAAATGGGCGTTCAAACCCAAATACATTTCATGTACTTCGTGATTATGTTGGTCAGCATAATCGACCAAGCGTGTCGACCATCGGGAGAATTGTGCACTAACTTCAACAGACCGGGTCTCTAGGAGATATAAAATCACCTGTGCATGCTCGCTCAGTTCGTTCTGAGGAAAACATTGGTCTTGTTCGCGAAAGTGTGGCAGAAGAGCCGTCAACCTGGACTCGTCGTCGGGCCCAACAATTAAACATCTCACGAACATCACTGATGTGAATTTTGAATAAAGATTTGAATTTACACGCTCACAAGATTTAATTGACTCAAGAGCTGATGCCTACTAACCATTTCAAGCGGCGGCAATACGCCGAATGGATAGTTGAACAGACAGAAGGGAATGGTGACTTTACAAAGAAAATTGTCTTTAGCGACGAGGCACACTTTCACCTCGGTGGATTCGTTAAGAAGCAGAATTGCCGCATTTGAGTAAATGAGAATCCACGAGTGATTTTTGAAAAGCCGATACATCTACAAAGAGTGACTGTTTAGTGCGGTTTATGGGCTGGCGGCATTATTGGGCCGTACTTCTGTGAAAATGAGGATGGCCAAGCAGTTACCGTGAATGGTGTTCGCTATTGGGAGATGATAACGGACTCCTTGTGGCCAGAAGTTGAGGTTATGGACCTGGACGATATGTTGTTCCAACAGGATGGTGCCACTTGCCACACCACCAATGTAACAATGGCTCTTTTGCGCGAGGAATTCAATAGCCATGTTATCTCACGTTGTGAAGATATTAATTGGCTGCAACGATCTGTGATTTGATACCGTTGGACTTTTTCTCTGGGGATATTTAAAAGAAAGAGTGTACGTTAATAAGCCAAAAACAATTCAAGAGCTAAAGGATGAAATAATTCAGCAAATTAACGACATTGAACCTCAATTATGTCTCTGAGTCATTGAAAATACGGACCGTTGGTTAGAAGTATGCCACCGTAGCCGGAACGAGCATTTTGGGGACATTTTATTATACACATAATAGTAATAGAACCGTGGTGGTGCGTGGAAGTGGTTTATATTTGCTCCGCAACAAATTCTGAACATTTTCATTAACTAAATCTAAATAGTGCTAAGTATAAAATAAAAAAGTTTTAAATTTGTGTCTTTATTTATAAATAAATCCAAGTATTTATATTTTAAAGTTATAGCAACCGTGACCCAATTGTGCCATGAACTCAATATCGACGTTTTGTACCAGTGACCCCATTTCTGTGATCGACTGACCATAGAGCTTTTAATGAAAGTTATATTTATATTTGAACCGTAAGCACATTTTACCGCTTTATAATTTCTTGACGAATCTGCTTTTAATTAATTTATTGATTCTACTGATTTGTGCTGAATCTGCAATTTGTGATAATTGAGTGATGGTTTTAGTATTGAGCAATTAAATAAACGATCATACAACTTTGACTTTGAATTGCCAGAACTCAACTATTATTTAAAAAAGAAAATGAATTTTAAATGTAATCTCGCCAATTGTGTCGCATTCGATCACACATTTATATATGTGATATGTAAAAGTTTTTGTAAGAGATAATTGCATGGTGCGTGTATGGATGCTCCAAGGGATTGGTTTCATCCCTATTTGGAGTCGCGTTTCATCTGCTTGGACTGCCAAAACGTTGAGGAGAAATTTAAAGCTGTTTATGATCAAAGAACTGATTGATGAAAAAGATCAATTGATTGCCCGCCAGAGCTCAAAGTCCCGAGCAAAAAAAACCGCAATATTTCCCGAAATCAACGTGCCGCATGTTCCCTGTTTAACTATAAACAGCCCAGTAGTCCACTATCACCAAGTCCAAAAAGCCCTAAGTTCATCTACAAACTTGGAACCTTCTGGTCAACAGAAGAGTGGGACAATCGCATCAAAAGACTTGCGGATTCAAACCAAGAGGCAAACTTCTGCACTTTCTATGTAAAAGGAAGTAGAAGGATTTGTGATGAGGCCATAATTCGAAAAACAATTAAAAATGACCTTCTAATCAGTGGATGCAGAGTTTAACAGCTACCTTCTCGCAATCAGCAAAGACGTGGCTTCAAAGTTTTGATTCCAACGCGATATGCCTGGCTTTTCACGAGTTTCAAGAAGAAGAATGGTATTTGTTCCTGGTGCGGCATGGTTTTCAAGAAATGGATTGATCAAATCGCGAGCCCTGGATCCAAGAACAGTAAAAAAATAAGTAGCGCTAAGTATGTCTGTAAGCCCATTACCCTTACTCATGGTCTAATAGCAACTTCTAACATGAATCCTAAACCTAAATCCCTATTTTCTCCTTCGAAACGCTTGAATCCCTTCAACGCTTTGGATAACTGTAGCCCTTCGGTTGTCGACCCAAAACTTCACTCTATTAGCGTTAGTGCTGGTCAACTGGAAACAGTCATAGGGGCGTCTACTGCACAAAAGCAGCTTTCTCTTTAAACTTTAAATCTTCTACTATACAGGGCACTTATAATAACTTCGTGCGTGGAGAAGATTTAATTCCAAATTCGTCCGGATCACTTGCTCCTAATAATAACAACCAATACTTTTTAGACCCGTTGCTGCCACCTACAGTCAAGGCCACTATAGTTTCGGGTGCTGACCTCGAAAAAATATATTTAATATCTTGACTTAGAGATAATAAAATTTATGAATCGGCTCGGCTCTACCTGTCATATATGCACAAGGCATCCGAAACCACTTGCATAGATGGGAAAACGAAAACAAGTCTGAAAATCGTGATGATTCTTCCAATTGATCTGAACGCTCTCCGGCTTCTGTATTTTTCCTGCCACGAAGAACTAGGTATCACCGTTAACCAGGCAAAAAAAGATGTGGAAACCTACGCATCACATGTTAGTTCAAATCATATATTGTCATTGCAAAGGGCAAGAGAATGGCACCATAAATTTTTTCGTCCCCAATAAGCTGAAGATTTTAAAGTTATTTTACCATAACTGTGGTGGTATACAAGTAAGTTAAACAAACTTTTTCTTGACGCAAAGTCGTGCCATTTTAATATTCTAACCCTTTCCGAAACATGGTTGAATGATTCTCACATTAACGAAGAGATCCTTGACAATGACTGGAATATATACAGAGACGAGAGAGATCGTCACAGCATAGGACAATCACAAGGAGGTGGTGTTTTAATTGCAGTACATAACTCTTTTATGAGTGAGCTAGTAAATTTCATGCAATACAAATTATTCCAGCATAAAGAGGTAAAAATAAAATTGGGAAGATCTTATTTATATATTGGCGTTTTTTATGTCCCCCCAAATTCTAACGATACTGTCTACGACGACGTTTGTCAAATTGTTGCTGAAATTGGTGCAATTACAAATGAAGAAGATAAGATTATAATAACTGGTGACTTTAATCGTCCAAACTTAAAGTTTGTGGTCGATGAACAAGACGGCCTCCTTCTTCCTATCAATCTCCTAAATAGTAATGATTTCAATCTCATGAGCACCTTTTATAGCAACGATTTGCAGCAAGTAGCTCCTATACGCAACCAAAAAGGCAGATGGCAAGATCTTATTTTCTCTAACTCTTACGACAAAGTAGTAGTCAGTGCAACTGATGACAACGAGCATCTGTTTTCTAATTCAGTTTATCACTCCACTTTTACCATTGAATTGTCCACTTCGGATACTTCTAATTCAATATCGTACCATTCCACTATTGTATATGACTTTCGTGATGGCAATTACGATCAAATCAATTGTCTTTTATCCCGAGTAAATTGGAATGACACTTTGCCAACGTTAGACTTGGATACAGCATTATCCACCTTTTATAACATCATCTTTGACGCCGTATTCATACCTAAAATAAAAAAAAGACAAGACTTCAGAGCCATTGCTACGAAGAGATCTCCGGCATTTACGCAACGAGAGAAATAAACTTTACAAGCTCCTTAAACGCAATAACGATGCCAGCGATGAGATCAAGAGCAAGTATAACGAGATTGCTCTCGAATTCAAACTAAAATCCCAAGAGGCATATCAATCGTACGTTAACGTTGTAGCGGTAGAAACTATTTCCAATCCAAAAAAGTTTTTTGACTTCGTAAACGTTAAGCGTAAAACTCATGGCCATCCTTCGATTATGACACACAAAGACTCGACGTCATCTTGTGTAGAACAGATCTGCAAGTATTTTGCAGACCACTTTCAGCATGTTTACTCGAACTCTGCTACCCCACTTAACCTAGAGCCTCCGGGGCAATCGTCTGGAACCCTTCTAGAGAACATGTCGATTTCAGAAGATGAAATTCTCCAAGCTATCGAGGATCTCGATTTAAATAAAGGGCCTGGCCTAGATCTGATTCCACCCTGTTTTTTGGCCCTTTGCAAAAGTGAACTGACAAGACCCCTCTTCATTATTTTCAATAAATCTCTATCTAGTGGTACCTTTGCTACAATTTGGAACCCATCCTTTATAACACCAATACATAAAAAAGGTGGAAAACGGCTTGTGGTGAACTACAGGGGCTTGTTATCTTATCTGCTATGCCAAAACTGTTTGAAGAAATTATTTGTAGTAAAATTTCTCCCATTATTGAACCATTTCTTAATGAAGAGCAACATGGTTTCCGTAAAAATAGATCTACTACCACTAATCTAATCACTTTGGCGTCAGATATTTTTTGTAGAATGGAGCAAGGAAATCAGATTGATGCCATATACACAGATTTTAGCAAGACATATATAGAGTGAACCATGGAATTTTGTTGGAAAATCTACGTAGCTTCGGCATATCAGGTTCAATACTAAGCTGGATGCAGTCTTATTTGAAAGGCCGCACACAATTTGTCAAATTTCAAGGGCAGCTGTCGCGTCAGATCAATGTCGCCTCTGGGGTTCCTCAGGGCAGTCATCTCGGTCCACTTCTCTTCAATATTTTCATCTCAGATCTTTCGGAAGCACTGTCTGCTATTTCGCACCTTTTTATGCTGACGACCTCAAACTATATCACAGTATACAATCTTTATCTGATGTATCTTTTCTTCAATCCAAACAAACCGCCCTCCACCAATGGTGCGATATGAACCATCTTGAACTAAATCTGGAAAAATGTTACGTGATAAGCTTTTCAAGAAAAAGGAATGTCGACAAATATAACTATGAAATTAACAACACACAACTGCGAAGAGTTGATAAAGTTGTAGACCTTGGCGTAGTATTAGACGCCAAACTCAGATTCAATCTTCACTACGATGAAATTTTGTGCAAAGCTTATAAGATGCTGGGTTTTATCAAACGGAGGGCGAAAGAATTCATGAATATTTGGGCCACAAAATCCTTGTTCGCCTCGCTAGTCCGTCCTATTCTTGAATACGGCTGCATAGTCTAGGACCCTATATACGACATCTATAGCCGTAGGGTTGAGTCTGTACAAAAACAATTTTTAACTCTTTGCCTTAAAGTCCCTGTACGACCCGACTTCTTTTCACAACCTACCATCTTATGGGTGGATATTCTGGAAGCACTGGAAAACTCTTTTCAAGTTCCAGAATATCTGATGCGGATTTTGAAGAACTACCTGACAGACCGGAGCCTGCTCTATGAGACGAAGGAAGGTCGGCGGAGGATGGAAGTTACATTGGGTGTTGCACAAGGCTCCATCCTTGGCCCAGACCTGTGAAACATCACGTACTACGGGCTACTGAGAATCGAGCTGCCGGATGAGTCGCGCTTGATCGGCTATGCAGATGATGAGCGCAACTCAGACTGGGTATGCTAATGCGCCGAGTGAGGGACTGGATGACTGCTCGTGGGTTCAGCCTAGCTTTGGAGAAAACCGAAGTAGTCATCTTGACAAAAAAGAGAATCCCTAGAGTAAGGATGATCAACATTGAGGAAGCACTCGTTGAGACTAAACTAGCAGTGAAGTACCTGGGCATTTTGATCGACTTGAAGATGCGTTTCTTCGAGCAAATCAGGGCAATAGCTGACAAGGCTGCAGCGAGTGTTTTGGGTCTCAGCCGAATAATGGCCAACAAAGGGGGTCCCACCTCATCAAAAAGGAGACTTCTGATGAGTGCAGTACAATCTGTGCTGTTGTACGGATTGGAAATATGGTGTGAGGCTCTCAACAAGGAGCTATATCGAAAGCGCTTGGCACAGGTGCAGTGACGAGGAGCGCTGCAGATTGCATCTGCATATCGGACTGTCTTGGAGTCGGCAGTGCTGGTCATCGCAGGAGTGATACCCATTGCCCTCCTTGCCAAGGAGCGCCGCAGAATCTACCTGCGGAGGAACGAATGCGACAGAGATGCTGTCGCCCACGAAGAACGAGAACGCTCACTCAGTTATTGGCAACAGTGCTGGGTGAGCGATACAAAAGGTAAGTGGACCGCACGCCTTATTGGTGACCTGAGGCCGTGGCTCAATCGAAGGCATGGTGAGACTGACTTCTATCTAACTCAGCTACAGAGTGCACATGGATACTTTCGGTCTTACCTGCACAAGATTGGTAGGTCACGGTCTCCTGACTGCATATTCTGTGCTGGAGAGGTCGATGATGCCTACCACAAATTTTTTGTATGCAAGAGGTGGGAAAGGCAGCACGGTGACCTCATTGAAGAAATGGGAGATCTCTCTCCGGATGAACTCACTGGAGAGATGCTCACTCCGTTCACAAATGGAACTGTGTGGCACATTACGCTCGGGCAGTCCTTAAGATAAAAAGGAAAATATATGAGTGCCCGGAGGCGTCCAGGGCGGAGGGGTGTCTTTTCTAGAAATCCCTCTCCCTTCCCCTCCTTCCGCTGGAAAAGGGATCCCTGTAGCCCGGTGGCGCCTAAACGCGTAGAGAAACGAGGCTTAGCCCGAAGTAATGTGTCAAACGGTTCCAGGCTAGGTTCTCAGATTGACAGGGGAGGTGTTTAGTGGGTAGTCCAAGGGTATCCTCCATGGGAGTCCCACACTGCCAGACTCGGCGGGCGTAAATGCCTTCACCTCCCTACCACAAAAAAAAAAAAACTTACCATCTTATGAGGATCGACCTCGAACATTCAACCTGACATCACTCGCTTCCAGAAGAGTCGCGTTGTCTGCATGTCTACCTTTCGACGTAATAAGGTACAATATTCAAGTTACTGTTTTGTCAGACAAGATACACTTTCACGATCCTATTAGAGTCACGAGACACATTCCCATTTTGACCACGAGTACACACTACACCAATTATGCAGACAATGAGCCGGTTAACAGATGCTGTAAGGCATTCAATAAGTTTAGCGATCTGTATTCCCCCACCACTTCCAAGTCCTGTTTTAAATCCAAAATATTAAATGTCCTCAATTCATCGACTACATAATTAAGATTGTATTATTGTATTGGTATTTTACTTCAGTTAAATTTGATTTGTATTTTAATTTAAAATGGGCCTTGTTTGGCGACTGAATAAATAAATAAATAAATAATTGTCATGGATTATTCTATTATAATTAAAAATATGAACATAATTCTCTGAAAACTATTTGTTTTATTTACAATTAACATCGTGCGTTTTGGTTGGACCACCCTTTAATTGCCATAAGGGGGTGCAATAAACAAATAAAACGACTACCGATCCATTTGCAAAGAATAAACCTTCTTATGACGGATTTATTGCCCACCTGGTGTTCAGATGCTTTTCGTGTTGCAAAAATAAATATAAATTAGACAAAACAAAACGATCTAATTTAGTAACTGACCTTATCTAGTACTTGACCTAATTTAGCACTATCTGCTTAACCCGTCCTAGAACTATATAAAGTCATTTCCTTCAACACATCCTTGAGACACTGAAGATGACTCAAAGGAGTCCAAACGCGTCTGCTCACGCGATAAAGCAAGGCCCGACGGAATTTAAAGAAAACCCAAAAAAAATTAATAAATTAGACTGTTGTAGACTGAAACTAGACGGCAGCAAAATAAATATTTCGTAAAATTCACTCCTTGTATCATTTAAGCAAGTTGAGCAGACAGAATTACGCTCCGGTCAGAAGAGTTTTGTACTCAACATATGATACGCAGTCACCAAAAATGAATTAACTCAAGAATCACTACATGTAATTACTTATTTATTTAAATTCCATTTAACAAATTTAACAGAATCCAATTTCAAAATGTAACAAAATAAACATAGAAGAAAATTAATGAAAATTAGAATTAAGTGAAAAAGTCATTATATAGTCCGTGGCTTAGTGGTTAGAGCACTAAGCCC
Source organism: Odontomyia ornata (assembly GCA_963969285.1). NCBI lineage: Eukaryota > Metazoa > Arthropoda > Insecta > Diptera > Stratiomyidae > Odontomyia > Odontomyia ornata. Next base: position 89,446,367 of record OZ017738.1, on the reverse strand, counting down.
GTAAACTGAAGGTCTCTGGTTCAAGTTTCGTTGGCGTCAACGAAATTTAGTTCGAGTGGTTCTTTGGACGGACTATAAGCCTGTTCAGTTATGATACGTGCTGGTTTAAAATCAGAACTTATCGCAGCTGGGTGGACGGACACACGGCCAAAGTGTGATTATGATCATATCGCCTTGTGGAGTGCCGATGCATTAGATCATGACAATGAGATACTCCAACTATCTCTACGCGAAGGCCCGAAAGAGGCTGTAGTGCTACGAAGAAGAAGAAGAAGAAGAAGGAAAAGTCATTATGAAAAGCAATTCAATAATATTAACAATAGTAAGTACTAAGTTGAGGGATATACATGTAAAATGAAATCAAAGCATAAACAAGTCAAATATTTAATCCAATTGAGTTGTAAGAATCAGGCTTCTTAATCTCAATTTAAAAACAAGTTGTGTAGACAGAACCACGCTCATGTTGAAAGGGTTTTGTACTTATCCTACAAAATGTGGATAAAAAGAATGATTTAATTTAAGAAAAACTTTTATGACATGCACAGGAAGAAACTCGATTTTAACCAGCCAACATTTTGTTCCAATATTACTAAAATCCTTAACTAACCTGAACCTTAAATGTATTTTTGTTATTCATCTTATCTGAAAATTTGGAGAGGGTTCAATCAAAAGTGTAATGTCTGGTTCGATGGAAAGCCCATGTACTAGAATAATCGTATATGATTGATGTAATCGGAGGAAATTCAACTGGCTATAACATCGGGAAATTTTATTGAAACTTATAGAATAAAATGATATGTTAAAGAACTACCTAACTGGCTGTTAAACCCTACGAATATTAGCCACGTTCAATGAATCTCAGCCTCTAAGTTATTTGTTATTGGATCTAGCTCCATGATTTTCAGGGCTGTCTAAACGAAATTCTACAAAAACCATTTGTTTCCCGTCCTATTTGTCCGTCTGTCTTCCTGTCCATCCTTTCGTTCGTCCATCCGTCTGTCCATCTGTTCGTCTATCCGTGCCTCACAAGAAATATCTTCCGAAACTATAGTAGCTACAAAGCTCAAACTTTGTGAAAAGGTCAGAAGTGGTGGTCTCTCAAAAGTTTAGGTCTTATCAAATATATCAAATTTTTTTGAGGGGGTCCCCTCTAATATCAAGTGGTCCTTAACAATTTTTTTCATTGAATGTACTCGAGTAGGGTATCAAATGAAAGGTCTTATCACTTTCAGAATCGGAAAAATAGGTCATTGTTTGCATTAGGTGTTCAGGGATCGGGGGCAAAATGCACGAGCAATATTTGTCTCATCCCCCTTGCGATTGGACGCCTTTGGGCCGAAAGCCTGAAAAAATCACGAAGGTAGGTCTTTATGAGTCCAAAGGCAACAAATACCTCAGAAATCAAAATTCACTCATATCTATCTTCCTTAAACTTTCACATCGTTTGATGTAAGACCCTTAAGCGTACAAAATTTCATGGAAATCAAATCATAATCAAGTGATCTATCGTCATTTCAATTGTATGGAATTACAAAAACAATAACAAATGTTGATACTTAATATATAAAACCCTAATCGAGTGTGGCCTAGTATTGCTTTGTTTAACGAGTCACATGACTGATATGGTAGTGTTTGGAGTGAGCTAATATTAATGCCTCTCTGCTCCATAACAAATTCCATTCAATTGAAATGCCTACAACTCACTCAATTAGTATTCGATTTTCATGAAATTTTGTTAGCATTAATATCTTATATCAATTTATATAATTGCAAAATTTCAAGAAGCTAAAGTGTACGATTTCGGTTTTATGGGCGAAAACGTAAAACCTACAAATCATACTATTATTAACAAATTTGAACAAATTTTAATTTCCGAGGTATTCGTTGCCCTTGTACTTATTAAGAACTACTTCTGTGGCAATTTTCACTTTTTTCTGCTTAAAAGTGTCCAATCGCAAGGGAGGGGGGACTACAAATTTTGGTATATTTTGCCATTCCTTAGACCTCCTGATGCATTAAATGACCTTTTTATTTCAGATTCTCATAGTTCTAATCAAGGCCTTTCATTTGATAACCAACTCCACAACCTTTGTTCAAAAAAAATTTTAGGGGCTACTTCGTTAGCAGGGGGGCTCCCCTTAAAAAAGCTTAAATTTTTGGTAAGACCTAAACTTTTGAGAGACCATCATTTTTTATCTTTCCACAAAGTTTGAGCATTCTAGCTTTTATAGTTTCCGAGGAAACATGCTGTGACGCACGGATAGACTGACGGACAGGTCGCGAACCTAGTAGGTCTTTGTAAAAAAATATTTTTACAAAGACCTGAAAAGCAAGTGATCTCACTTGTAAGTGAAACTAAAGATAGGGACTTTAATTCAAACATAGAAAACGCGGGAGATGACTCAAAAAAGTTGTGGAGACATTTGAAATCATCTATTACCCAAAAAATAAATGACAAGGCGGAATCAACAATTAACTTGAAACTAGAAAGAGTAGATTACGACAGTATTGATCGTAACGTACTGATTTTTGACAAGCCGGAGGTCTCAACGATTATAAAACTGCCGAAGCAGCGATGGGCTGGCCACATGAATCGTATGGACGAACAACGGATACCAAAAAAGGTATTCGTTGGGAGAACTGAAGGCCAGAGACCAGTGGGGGAACCGAGGAAACGCTCGTCTGACTCGGTCGACGAAAACAGTTCATCGTTGCTCGGATTTCGGAATTGGAGGACGCAGTTAATGGACTGAGGCAGTTGGAGGTGCTATTTGCAGGAAGCGAAGGCCCGAGAGGCGAGAAGATGGAATAGATATTATGAATACTGAAAAATTTTTCAATTATCATTTTGCCGATACAGGAATAAGCCTAAAAAAAACACGTAACTAGACCGAGTGCAGGATCAATAATCAATTAAAACAATAGGACATTATTTCTTAACCCGACAGATCCGATGGAGGTATTGACTGCGGTCCATTCACTCAATAAGGATGCAACTGCTGGATATGGTGCAATAGATGTAAAAGACCTGCGGTCAATTGCGAATGAAATCAAAGATATTTTGTATCAATAAAATGTTGTCTACCGGAATTTTTCCAGACTGTTTGAAAAATGCTTCTTACACCAATTTTTAAGCATAGGGATCGTGATAACGTGAATAATTCTAGACCAATATCAATTCTCAACGCAATGAGCAAAGTGTACGAAAAAATTATTGACAAAAGAATCACAGCATTTATAAGAACTACCATTGGATTTGACCAACATCAGCATGGTTTTCTTGACAAATGATGTACTAGTTCAGCAATTTCCAATATGATGGAGGAAATAAATACAACATGGACCAAGGACTGACCGCCGCTGCAATGATCATCAACCTAAAGAAAGCGTTTAACTCGTTAAACCACGCTATATTGCTGGACCCTCTTGACAAATTATGAATAAGAGGAAAGGCCGGAATTTTGATTGAAACGTACCTTAAAAATAAAATAATACAAACAAGATGCAGTGGACATATAAGTGAAAAAAAAGATATTAATATTGGAATGCCGCAAGGTTCTATACTAGAAACTTACAAGGAAAATATATAAATTTATATATATATATGTATATATAAATATATAATATTCGAATATCGTGCAAAGACCAACTATGAACTAGAAGAAATTATGAACAGAGATATAAATAAGTATTACAAATGTACAAAAGAGAGAGGACTAATAAGGAATTTAGAGAAAACAATGTATCTGATATTCAGCACATCACAAAGAAATAACTACGAGAAAAATATTAGAATTGACAATAGTTGCATACACCGGAGGCAGTTGACTAAGTACCTTGGATTGTTAATTGACGAAAATTTGAAATGGGACTAGCACTTTCAGGCAATAAAGTAAAAAATATATGGTCTGCTACTGGCAATTAAACAACATGGTCGTATCAACGCTAACATTTCGAATCTGATTTATAACACATATATACGAGGTGGGACAATTAAGTCATGAGACTGATTTTATTGCCGTGCTTGTGGTAAACCTGCAACCTGGAAATTCCCCGGCATCCTTCCCCTTTTCATTGATATATTTACCATTGCTCTAGCTTGTTTAATTCGCCTGCTGTGTCGTGTTGAGTAGAAGTGTGTTGGTGGTGCTCGTCATGAAAATGGAGAAACGAAATCCAGAGCAACGCATCGCGATAAAATTTTGCGCCAGATTAGGCGAAACAGTTTCGGAAACGTACATAAAATTGCAAAAGTGCATGGTGATAGCGCTGTCCAGGTGTTTCGATGCCACAAAGACTTTAAGGAGGGGCGTGGAAGACGAGGCGCGGAGCGGGAGATCAGTCGAGATGCGGACTGACGCGAATGCACAGGACCCCAATCCGTGAAGATCGGCGTTTAACAGAACTGAGTATAAACCGTGAAACAGTCAGACAAATTTTAACCGACGATTTTGGGATGAAAAAGTTGTGCGCGAAGAAGGTTCGAAAGAACTTTTCTGAGGAGCAAAAGCAGCATCGAATGACCATCGCAGAAGACTGTTTAGAACTAGTGTAAAACGATCCCACACTGCTTGATTGAGTTATAACAGGCGATGAGAGCTGGTTTTTCCAATACGACCCGGAAACCAAACACCAAAGCTCACAATGAGTTGATTACGGACATCCTGGTGGCCGTGACGAGGGAACTCGCGGACATCCCAATCGTAGCGTTCCAGAAATGTTACGAAGCATGAAAAACGCGCTGGAATCTTTGTATAGCTGCCCAAGGGGAACTACTTTGAAGGGGATGGCAGAGTTGTAGAATAATTTTTAAATATACTGTTTACATGAAATCAGTCTTATTACTTAATTGTCACACCTCTAGTATCAAAAATTAAATATAATACAACAACTTGGGGACAGTGCACAAAGGGATTGCTTGACGATGTTGGAAAATTACTGACGCGTAGTCTTTTAAGGGGGTTTTGTAAAATAATTTTACAAAACCCTACTAGTTTCTGTCCGTCTGTCCTTCCGTCCGTGTGTCACAGCAGTTTTCTCTCGGAAACTACTTAAGCTAGAAACATCAAATTTTGTGTGTAGGTGTAAAGTGATGATTTCTTCAAAGTTCAACTACAAAAAAAATTTTATAAGGTATTTCAGGGGGGTCTCCCCATATAAGAGAGTGACCCCTCGAAAAAAAAATTCATTGAAGATAGCCGATGGGGTCTTGATAAGAACTTTTCAAAACACGTCTTCGTTTGGCAAAATTTGCTTCGAGGGGCGCACAGGGAGGGGAAATACATGAAAAATTTGTGTCCCCCCCCCTCGCGATTGGACACCTGTGATCCGAAAAATCTGAAAAATCAAGCATGTAGGCCTTGGTGAGTACAACAACAACAAATACGCTACAAGTCGCAATTCACTCAACTTTATTAGTAATAGTATGATTTATCGATTTTATGTTTCCTTGAATAAAATCTAAACGGTACCCTTTTTGGTTATCGATTTATCGATAGTATCCTCAGACCGGGGAACCAAACGCGTCCCCAGGGTTGCGGATAGGGGCAGACCTTTCTCGAAAGGTTCGCTGCGAATAACCAATAAGCAGCCGCGGACAATGGTCGGCAGTGAAGGTAGAGTCTCAGGACAAATACCTGAGTGTCAATGATCTTCACTGTGACATGACGAAATATATGGCGTCATCAATTATCCATATATCCTGGCAGTAGGTAAAATGCTATAGAAACGGAAACCCAGACAGAAAACCAAATCATGCAGGTCCACAAGGGGAACCAAACCACGGTGCAGGGGGTCGGATCCCCAGCACCGGCGGCAGAGGGTAGTGAGCGAGCAGGCTCCCGGCCGTCGTCATCCAGCAACTCCAATGTTATAGAAGTGGTGAACTTGGCTTCTGTAATAGATATAACTACAAGCAAACAGGACGCTAGCACGGAGAACCCTTTCAGGCAAAAACCGCTGTTGGCAAGAACACCGATAAAACAAGTCACCGATTGCGGGGGGAGGCAGCAAACCACAGAAACACTGTCAAAGTCAACATGACAGGTTAAACCATCGCAGACACACCACAGACGGACTAACGAACGAAAGAAGGCAGAGTGCGTTGTGCAACCTGGCGTCATTGCGGCCTTTGGGCGCAGTAGAAGGACTATGCGCACCCCGGAGCGTCCAGTGCAAGACGTACACAATCTGGATCAAGCTGCGACACCAACAGAGGCCAGTGTAAGACTGGGGAAGGGAGAAGTTTTGCCGTTGGCCGACGCCACTTCAAACGCGACCCAAGCGATAGAAGCAAAAGGGCTAGGAAACGGGGGCCTCTCCCAAGAGGTGGCGCCAAATAACACAATCGCCCTTGACCGCACCAAAGAGGAGCGGCTTACTCGGAAAGCGGGGACTATTGTCAAACAACTGAGGGCTGCCTGCGAAGTGCAGAAAAACATAGGCAAGAGTGTCAGGAATGGCATTCTTGAACTGGAGGAGCTTTTTGGACGCATAACGCACTACAGGCGGAGGGGGCTTGCAACCGTAAAGCACCAAAAAGACACGCTCTCCCTTGAGGCATCAGTGGGTCCTAGCAGCAGCAAAAGAATGGCCGGTAGCCCAATTGAAGGCGACCGTGAGAAAAGGAGGAAGGACGAGATCATAAACGAAGTTGTCACTCCAGGCGATGAGTTTCATGTGGTGCGAAACAAGGCAGCGAAAAAAGCGGCCAAAAAGCTACTCCTAGAAAAAACAGACAAAGAGCTCAACCACGAAAAGAACAAAGAACCCCCCGATATACCGCAGAAAACAAAAAGCAAACCGCGGCGCAAACCTTTGCGAGAGGCACTGCTTATTAAACCCACTAAGGGCCGAACCTACGCAGATGTCCTCCGTGAAATTAAAGGAGCGGTCAAGCCAGACGACACTGAAATTGCCATCAAAGCAGTTCGACCAACCCGGACCGGTGACCTGCTGGTGGAATTCGGGCCAGAGGCCACAAACAAAGATGCATTCCGTGACACGGTTCAAAAGGTTCTTGGAGATGCGGCAACCATTGCCTCGCTCGAACCAATGGCCACCCTGGAAATTAGGGACCTCGACTGCGTCACAGACAAAGCTGAAGTAGAGGATACCATTAGGAGGGAGTTCCCCAGCTTAAGTGAAGTCAAGGCAAGATTGACACGTGAAAATACAAGGGGGGCAATGCATGCCTATTGTCGAACTAGCCGGTAAAGACGCCCAGCAAATCCTGGCCAAGGGCAAAATTAAGATAGGTTGGGTGATCTGCAGGATACGGAGAAGAGCGATCCCTATTAGCTGCTTCAGATGCTTCGAATACGGACACACCGAGTATGGCTGTAGGGGACCCGACAGGAGATCTCTGTGCTACAAATGTGGTGAAACGGGGCACAAAAGGAAGGAGTGCACGAACGAGGCAAAATGCATTCTTTGCAAGGATGCTAAGCTAGCACCCGGCGACCTCAAACATGAGCCGGGGACAAGCTGATGCTGGGTTTTCAAGGAGGCCCTAACTAAAGCCAAATCGATACTCAAATGATCCGTATCCTGCAAGTCAATCTGCACTGAAGCACAAACGCCCAGGACCTACTTGAGCAGTTTGCGAGGGATAAGAAAGCTGACCTCCTGTTGCTGAGCGAGCAACATCATAACAAGGACTCGCAAGCGTGGTAGCCTGACAAATCTGGTACCTCGGCCATCTGGGTTCGAGACAGCGCCCGCCTTCAGGTGCAGTGCCATGGACGCGGGGATGGTTTTGTGTGGGTGCGGTGTTCAGGGATAGCATATTTCAGTGTTTACCTGACGCCTAACGAGGCAATGCGATCTTTTCGAGCCAAACTCGATGCCCTGGAGGACGCTGTCTCGAACACAGAGGGCCACATGCTGGTCGGCGGAGACTTCAACGCTAGAGCCATTGAATGGGGTATGCCACAATCCGACTCAAGGGGAAAGCAAATCTTGGACATGGCGGCCAGAACAGCGCTTTTTGTCCTAAATACTGGTAACAACCCTACTTTCCGCCGCTGGGGTTACGTAGGAACCATACCCGATGTGACACTCGCTTCGGAGTCCCTGGTACCTAGAGTACACAACTGGCGAGTACTAGAGGACTACTCGGCTAGTGATCACCAGTATATAGTGGTTGAGATTCACGACAGTGCCACTCTGCGTGCATATGCCCAAACTTCAATCCTCGGATGGAGGGCGCGCTTACGGCAGGCGCACCGTTGCTGGGAGCTCCGCCAGGGAGTGGAGGGCCTACAGCCAAGGCCTTGGTGAACTCAACTATGAGTACCATCATAGCTGCTTGCGAGTCTTCCATGCCCCGTCGGAGACCCCGACACGGTAAGCCTCCAGTATACTGGTGGTCAAACGAGATCACCGAACAAAGAAGCGAGTGTCACAAACTTCGGCGAGAGGCCCAGCGGGCGTGAACACGGGAGGAGGCAGACACTAGGCTAGCAGCATACAGGTCCGCCAGGAAATATCTCTCGCAGGCTTATTAACAAGAGCAAAGCCCGATACTGGCAAGACCTCGTGGACGATGTAAATAGGGATCCGTGGGGCCTTGGCTACAAGCTGGTCATGGGGAAACTTGGTGCCCTACGGAAGCCTTGTATACATGACGCGGAAAAGATGGACGCGATAGTGCGGGGACTCTTCCCCGCCCATCCCATCCGTGTTGACGCTGTCCATGGTGAAACAGCAGTCGAGTGCCCAATCTTCACACAGCTGGAACTGGAGGAGGCAGTCCTCTCCCTGAAAGCGAGGAAGGCTCCAGGTCCAGATGGTGTTCCAGCTGAGGACTTGCAGCTCGTCTATCACCATTGTCCTGACTTGCTACTCAGCACATTCAACGCTCGCCTACGGGACGGGGTTTTCCCGGTACGATGGAAGGTGGCGAGGCTCGTGCTGGTCAGCAAGGGGAAGGGAAATCCCGAATCGCCATCTGCATACCGCCCGTTATGCATGCTAGACACGGCTGGGAAAGTGCTAGAGAAACTCATCAAGGGAAGACTCACTGACGCGATTCGTGCTGCTGGGGACCTATCTCCTTGGCAGTACGGCTTTAGAGCAGGACGTTCTACCATTGATGCGATTGCAGAGGTGGTGAACGCGGTCCAAAAGGCAGAGGCATATAGTCGCACCAAGCGACGGATCGTCCTGTTGGTGACACTCAACGTCAGGAATGCCTTCAACTCCGCTAGATGGGTGGATATTCTGGACACGCTGGAAAACTCTTTTCAAGTTCCAGAATATCTAATGCGGCTTTTGAGGAACTACCTAAAAGACCGTAGCCTGCTCTACGACACGACACAGGGCCAACGAAGGATGGAAATTACATAGGGAAATTACATGTGGAACGTGTCTTACGATGGGCTACTGAGACTTGAGATGCCAGATGAGTTGCGCTTGGTCGGCTATGCGGATGATGTTGTGGCTCTGGTCGCCGAACGTGCCGTTGAACAAGCGCAACTTAGGCTAGGTACGCTAATGCGCCGAGTGAGGGACTGGATGACTGCTCGCGGGCTCAGTTTAGCACTGGAGAAAACCGAAGTGGTCATCTTGACAAAAAAGAGAATCCCTAGAGTAAGGATGATAAGTATTGGAGATATACAAATCGAATCGAAGCCAGCGGTGAAGTACCTGGGGCTACTGATCGACTCGAAGATGAGTTCCTCTGAGCAAATCAGGGCAACGGCTGAGAAGGCTGCTTCGGGAATATCGGCCCTGAGTCGACTCATGGCCAGCGTAGGGGGACCCAGCCCATCAAGAAGACGCCTCTTGATGAGTGCTGTAGGGTCAGTGCTACTGTACGGAGCAGAGGTATGGGGTGACGCTCTCAGCAAGGAGGTATACCGAAAACGATTGGCACAGGTACAGAGGAGAGGAGCACTGAGAATTGCATCTTCGTATCCAACAGTCTCCGACTCGGCGCTGAGAGTGATTGCAGGCGTGATACCTGTCGCCCTCCTTGCTAGAGAGCGCCGCGCTATTTACCTGCGCCGAAACGAGGATGCGAGGGAGATGGTTGTCCACGAGGAGAGACAACGCTCGCTCAACGATTGGCAGCAGTCTCGAAGGAATTGCACGAAGGGAAGGTGGACAGCGCGCCTCATCCCGGATGTGAGACCGTGGCTAAATCGAAGGCATGGTGAGACTGACTTCTATCTGACCCAGCTTTTGAGCGGGCACGGGTGTTTTCAATCTTACCTGCACAAGATCGGTAAGTCACGGTCTCCCGATTGTCGGTTTTGCCCAGGAGAGGAGGACAATGCCTGTCACACATTTGGAACCAGGTGGCAAATTATGCTCGGGCAGTCCTAAAAGATAAAAGGGACTCGCAGCAGCCGGAAGTGCTGGGGCTGGGGGATCGCTCTTCTGGCATTTCCTCTTCCCCTCTCCCCTCCCGTTAGGAAAGGGACTCCCCAGCTTGAAGGCGCCCCACGGCGTAACAAAATGAGACCTGGCCCGAAGTAATGTGTCAAACGGTTCCAGGCTAGGTTCTCAGATTGACAGGGGAGGTGTTCAAAGGGTAGTCCAAGGGTACCCTCCATGGGAGTCCCACACTGCCAGACTCGGCGGGCGTAAATGCCTTCACCTCCCTACCACAAAAAAAACGGTACCCTTAAATTCAATGAAATTCAGTACAAAGATGTATATTTATAAGATTGATCTATCCTGAAAGTTTCATAAAGATTGAATCATATTTAGCGAAGTTATAGCTGTTTGAATTTTCAGGAATGATAGGTGTCATGTATATCTTTGAGAATCGGTTCAGCTAGTGGTATCAGTAATCGTAAAACAAAATGGTGGCTGTTTTAAATGCGAAGATTGAATAATTTTGAGTTATTTTTTCCCAACTTCAAGTTTAAGATGCATGCTTTGAACACTTGATTCAATTTAATGAATGACTGAAGATGAGTACCTACAATTAATGCTCTTAAGTGAAACAAGTCAAGGAGGTGGGAGAGAGCTCGTAGCAAAAGGGTTTTGTAACCATTCTAGGATTCGAAAAAATTGGCCATTAATCGATGATAACAGTACAGGAGAGTGGCCCCTGAAAAAAAAATTCATCAAACGTAGCCGGTATGAGTATGAAATGAAAGTTTTCATGGGAGCTTTTCAAAACAGTTGTTAAACTGTCAGTTTTTGCTTCAGTAGGGGCACAGGGGGAAAATACATGAAAAATGTATTTCCTCCCTCGCGGATGGACATCTGAAATAATTATCAAGGGAGATATTTATGAGTGTAACGATACCAAAAACCTCAGAAGTCGAAATTCGTTCAAGTTTGTTAATAATAGTATCATCTTCGAATCTCATATTTTTTCCAATAAAATCGTCTTTGACATGTTTCTTGATTTGATTCGATCTGGTGACTGAATTTTGTAAATTGAAAACAAAACCCTTCTGACATTCTTTTTTTTTCAAGGTCTCAAAATTCAGAAAAATATTAAGTGGGCTATATCGAAAAATTACTGAAACGTAACTATTATTTACCTTAATTATCACATGCTCATCGATGATTTCCTTTTTGTCAAATAAATGATGTTAAATATGTTGAAATCACAAATGCAAATATTAAAGTCATGAATATTTCTGTAACATAAATAACCGACAATGTGATGCATCTATGTTATGCTTCAAGCAAATAGCGAAATTTAAACGAATTTATCACAAAATATGTGCCAACCATTGACTACTATGCTCTAGTAATAGGAGAGTGAAAGTGATTATCACGAAATACTCTACAAAATACATATCTTGCGGAATGAGTGCGCAATATGTACATTAGATCGATAAAAAATTACTTTCAAATAAATTTCTTCTGCAAAATAAGCGTCCGTAAGTCAAAATTCAATTTAGTACCATTTGCTGTGTCGTAAATCATTTGTCTCATTTCCTTCAATCTGAACCGACAAAAAATCAAAATTCAAGCATAAATAACAATCACACCCTGGTCACTCTACCTATACCAATTGTTATCCTTTCTATCCACATATATATAAAATGTTGAATTCATCCAATTGAAAATCAGTCAAATGTAAATTTTCACATACCCGTCCTACATAAACATTTGAATTCAGTTAACGGTCGAAAAGAAGTGGAAAAATGTTCAATTCTGCATGAATAAAAATTCCTCACCATGCACGAACCTTTGAAAGCACTCAGAGTCACTGGATATAGGAGTGGATGGAAATATGAATGAGAGCGGTATATGAGCGTATTTTAGACTTCAGTAAAAATAAACGGTTGAAAGGATTAGATCCTCTTTCAAACTGCAATCACAGCCAATAGGTATGTGGGGAAGTGAAATTGAGTTTGAACATCAGAACTTTTAAAGGATATTGACAATTTGAGGCTAAGTTACATGGAGTGTGATATGTGGATTAAGCTTCAAGGACTTACATTCGGATATCTTTCAATCTAGCATACATCTGTCACAATCCATAGAAGATTATAAATAATTGATTAGAGCAAGAAATAGAGAAATTGTATGGCAAAGTTCAAATTTCCTGCAGGCTTTTCAATACATCAAACGCCTGCTTCTTGATTCTCTATATGCATACATAGACATATCAATCAATATCTCTTAGTAGATTCACCCTTCGTCCTACTGAATACTAATTGCATTTTCATAATCGCAAACATGCTTTCCATGAATACGTCCCCAAGCCACTAAATCTTCCGAAAGACTTAAGAAGATTAGCACGGAACGAATTTAGAGTTATTCGATAAGTCGGATTACTGTCCGATTCTCCTGTGAATTGAGAATGTTTATTACTTAGATGGGGTATGGAAGCTCAAGTGACCAGAACTCTGTAAGTTTATGAAGGAGAGCTCCAGTGCATATGAAGCTTTAACGGTTGAATGGAAGAGATGCTAGGTGAATTGTGGCTACTGAAAGGATATTATGTCTACCGCGGCTATTCCACAACTTTCTTATTCAATGTCGACAAAATTATTTTAGAGAAAAGTTTCGACGTTTGTAATCCTCTTCGTGCGGAAGTTCTTTATAAGTGTGATATCTAGAATCTTGGTTATTTACTGGAGCAGTAGTTGCTAATTTAAGCACATCACGAATCCTTTAGGGACTTGTTACAGCGAGTAGTTAGGAATGCAATCAAAATAGTTAACTGCACTTTTTTCAAAGATAACACCCAGGGTCAGTTTAGGGGGTAAGCAAAGTACGTGGCCGCGCAGGGTTCCAAGGTAAAACGGGCACCTAATCGCTTTCCAATGTTCAGTATTAAAGAAGGAGAATAGACTAGAGGTTGAAAGTTGATACACATCACCAGATTGTCGGAGTAAGGAGTTAGGGAAAATCGTATATCGTAAGGTGGGACGCTTGCGCATACTCCCACTACTTGAATAATTGTCATTCCCAAATAACAACAGCCACAAATAATAACAAATGGACTCGTCCGTCGTGCACCCATCCGTCATTGACTTGGACTCATCTGGCAGACGGTCCTCCCCCTCTGTCGCATCTTGCCTTGCTCTGTCGTCTACTGCCTCAGTTCAGTTGCCTCATGCCATGCGGTACTGAGACCATTATATCGTTCGATCCTAACCATAGAAAACGAAACGCCGCTTAACCCATTCGCAATCCAGTGCTTTTTTTTTTAAACGCAAGTTATGTCTAGTACTAGTAACGGCAGTAGTAGTAAAAAGCCCTCTCGGTCATTCAACCGCAAGTGAAGATAAAATACAATCAAAAGCACTACAGAAGTTTATTACGGTTTCAACTTCTACGAAGTTGGACAATGACGATCCTGTTATAACAGCCAATGTAAAGGAAGATAAATTGCCAATATTGGAGGCTGTAATTACTCCATCGACAAGCCATCAAAGAAATAAAACTGTCAGTTAATACTTAGTTTAGGCCTAGTTTTAAAATTTAATTTACATAAAATAAGTGCATGGTTAAGCTTTAATAAGCAGTAAAATATTTATTCAAAATACATTATATACCTTTTAACTTTGTTTAGTCAGGTTTATTTACAAAACAAATAATATTGGAGAGTCTATATTGGCCTAATAGTATTGGCGCGACACGGTATTGGGTTATGCATGACTCATCGGTGGTCGGTGCAGCAAAAAATGACAACTCTATGATGATGATGGGGCTTCGCACGCTAAACATATTGGTTGTCGCTTTAACGTACATCTAACTTGCGTAATTTATTTATTTATTTTTCTTTTTGCGATCGTGGTTAATCTACTCATGGATAATCGGGAGTCTACTGTATTCTTATACAGTCAATTGTATGACAACGTTTATCGTTTATCTTTCATTGGTGATAAAATATAAGTTTCCAATAAATCAAAAATTCATATGGCCGAATTTAAAAGTTTTAATTAATTGCTTTGGGTCCTAGCACCCTTCCATTGTTTTCGTCCTTCATCCTTGTTATTGCCTCTCTGTTGTGTCTTTGTCCATGTAAAAAATAAAATTTAAACGCTGGGTGTTGCAATGTTTGATAAAATGATGCAAAACAGAATAGCTGTTGGCAGTTTAGGTTAGGTACTAGAAATTAATTATTTTACAAGGAGCAAGCTCATATAACAATTAATTATTGAATGGAGTTATATCAACTAACTATTCAAAAAACGAAATAACTCATTAAACATTAGTTTTTCACATATGTGACGATAAAAAAATTTAGAATTGGATTTTTATTGTAGGATCAGACGCTGTCCGGAGGCACGTCACCGCTACTATCGACGGACTGTGGAGAGTGGCCGCTAAAAATCACGGATGAGATACGAAAACTTCTTACTGAGCGTGGTCCTGTGCAAGTTACTGACATTGACTTTTCCATTGATGCTAAGGGTAGAAAATTCTCTTCACTTCATTTCACAAGAAAACTTAGCAATAAGGAACAAGTCCATAGGAATTGGTTGATGTATTCAATTAAAAAAAACGCAGTATTTTGCTTCGCCTGCAAAGTCTTTGGAAATGTGCATTCATCTCTTGCCGCGGGAGACCAAGGATATTCTGACTGGCAAAACTTAACCAAGATTTTGACCAGTCATGAGAAATCTTCTACCCATATACACAATTGTAAATCTTGGCGTGAACTGTCCATGCGATTACATTTGGATAGAACTATCGACAAAGATCATGAGAAAACCATTCGAACTGAAACAGAATAGTGGAACCAAGTGTTGAAACGTGTCCTTTGCATTGTCCAATTTTTAGGATCCCAGGGGCTGGCTTTTCGAGGAACAAAAGAGACTCCTTTTGAGCGTAACAATGGTAACTTTTTGAAACTTGTAGAGTATATTTCCAAATTTTATGTTGTCATGGCTGAACATGTAAGAAGAGTTACTTCCGAAGAGACACATGTTCACTATTTGAGCAAACAAATACAAAATGAGTTTATTTATCTCTTGTCCACAAAGATCCAAGACCGAATCATAAGTGACCTAAAACAAGCAACTTATTATGCTATAATACTGGACTGTACACCCTATATTAGCCATACAGAACAAATGACATTGGTGGTGAGATTCGTCATACGTGTTAAAAATGAGGAAGTGTCAATAACAGAACACTTTTTACGCTTTCTGCTTATCAAAGATACGACAGGTGAAGGTCTCACAGAAGTCTTACTCAGTGAGTTAGATACACGGAACATTCCGTTAAAAAACATGAGGGGCCAGGGATATGATAATGGCTGCAACGTGAGAGGAAGGCATGCTGAAGTCCAGAAAAGAGTACTTGATTTGAATTCCAGGGCATTTTTCGTGCCATGGGGTAACCATTCCATAAATTTAGTGGTTGACGATGCTGCTCTCTCTTGCCCTATTGCAGTCGATTTTTTACGATCCAAGAAATATTCAACTTTTTCTCCAATTCAACTCACAGGTAGAGTATTTCGATGAAATACATATCCACTCTAACAGTGAAGCCCCTTAGCAATACTCGGTGGGAGAATAGGATTCAAGCCTTAGTACCTCTTAGATATCACATCGCGGAAATTTACGATGCTTTGTATGAAGCCTCTCAAGACCACAAGCTGGATGCTTTTAGGAGGAACACTGCAGTAGGAGTAATAAGAAAACTTCAAACTTTCAAATTTTTGTGTTGTCTGGTAACGTAGTATAACATCCTTTTTAAAATTAACATGATGAGTAAGACCTTGCAAAAAGCCTCATCTAATTTGCAAACTTCAATGGACCTCGTGAAAAATGTTCAGACATTTTTGGAAAAAAAAGAGACCTGGTGAAGGTTTTAATAGCATTATCATAGACGCTTCAAAACTGGCCGAAAAAATTGGTGTTTCTGCTGAATTTGAAAAAGAAACTGAAGTTCGTCCAAGGAAAACCAAGCGGCAATTCTCGTATGAGAGTGAGGATGAACCGATTCAGGCTGGACTGGCATTATTCAAAGTGAAATTTTTCTTTGTGGTGCTTGATACAGCAATAAACTCACTTGATGAGAGGTTTGAACTCATGGAGAACCACAGCAAGAGTTTCAGTTTTCTGTATGACATTAAGATTCTTCAGACATGGGACGAAAATACCTTGAAAGACACCTGTATACAACTTCACAATGTTCTGAGTGATGGAGAAGAATGTGACATAAATGCAATTGAACTGTTCGAAGAGCTAGACATTTTTGCGCCAATGTTGCCACCCGGAAGTTCTCCAAGTGAGGCCTTGTCGTATATAACAAAAAATGATTATATGGACACATTCACTAATGTTTTTGTTTCTCTAAAAATCCTTCTGACGCTCCCAGTTTCAGTAGCAAGTGGTGAAAGAAGTTTTTCTAAGTTGAAACTAATAAAAACTTATCTCACATCCACCATTTGTCAGGAACGTTTGAGTGGACTGGCAACAACGGCCATTAAGAATGATTTGTTAAACCAAATCGACACTGCCTACATTCTCAATGAATTTTCCAAAATGAAAGCAAGGAAAATCTCTTTTCAGTGTCAAGTGTAAACGTTTTAAGTTTGTCTTTATTTTCCGAGTAATAAATTGTTTAATTACTTTAAAACTGACTTGTGTTGTATTTATTGATTTGTTCACACTTAATAAACTTTGAATTTTTATATATGTAATTGGTTTTTAAATTTTTTTAATGTCACATTCATTAAATAAGGGCAAGCATGTTTAACACTCGTGATAATTACAGTAACGTTCGCACGTTTCAGACGTTCTTAAGCATATATATTTACTCATATTTTTAAATGTATCCCGACCCAGAGATAATCCTTACTACCATAAAAGTTTTTGGGGAGTGCCGGAATGCTGTCCGTTTACACTAGAAAAATGTCTAGAACCGGCCCTGATAGCACCAATTTTACCAAAACCATACATAACTGTACGTTGTTTTTTGGTATTCGAATTTCTCGTGACAAGTCAGCTGAAACTATTGCCATTGGCTAATCAAAATACATCATTGGCATCTTGAATCAGTTTATAGCAGCCCGGTTAGTAATCTTCTTGACTCAAGCCAAAAAATTATTATCATTAATTTGACCATCCTCGTCTGGAGAGAAAAACCAAGTTGAGTAAGTAGGAGAGTGCTCCTACCAAAACGTCTTTGTAACCGCCCTAGGGCTCGAAACAAGTTTTCTAATAGCGTAAATAAGTCACTTGAATTATTCATCCAATACTTTGGTAAGGAATTGTTCAAATTTATGTAAAAGATGCAGAGTTTCCTTCATAAGCACGTTACAACCACACCTTTTTTTCAGCTTAAATAATTTTTCTGAATGCTCGGCTGATTGAAGATATTCAAATTAAACACTTTTCTTAAATTTTCATGAAAATTGGAAGAAAATAAAAGTGCCTAGGTCAATTTGAATCGAATGGACGAACAACGGATACCCAAAAAGGTATTCGTTGGGAGAACTGAAGACCGGAGACCAATGGGGAAACCGAGGAAACGCTGGTCTGACTCCGTCGATGAAGATAGTTCATCGCTGCTCGGATTTCAAAATTGGAGGACGCGGTCAATGACCCAGACAGTTGCAGGCGCTATTTGCAGGAAGCGAAGGCCCGAGAGGGGCTGTAGTGCTAGGAAGAAGAAGAGGAAGGTCAATTTTAAATATGTATCTCCTATCAACGCGTGTTATTGTTGTTGCAACACCATACAATTGAAATGGCTACAACTCACCTGATTATGATTGGATTGGCATACAATTTTGTGAGCATAAATATTTTGTATGATCCTATTCAAATGCTGAAATCCAAGAAGCTTACAGGTACCGTTTTGATTTTATGAGCAAAAACATAAAATCTACATATCCTACTATTTTTAACAAAGTTGAGCGAGTTTCAATTTCTAAGGTATTTGTTACACTTGTACTCACAAGGACCTATCTTGTGATTTTTTTTTCTGATTTTTCGGCTCAAAGGTGTCCAATCGCGAAGAGGGAGCGCTACCAAATTTTGGTACATATTGCCTACCCCAGGACCCCTTGAGCCACAAAATAACTTTTTGAATTCAGATTCTAGAAGTACATATTAAGACCTTTCATTTGATACACTACTCGACTACCTTTGATTTAAAAAAATTTTTAAGGGCCACTTCGTTATAAAGGCGACCCTGTTACGATTGAGCATTGAGATTCCTAATAATGTAACTATTTAAGTAATTTAAATTTTCATTCATAAAATGACTACTTGTTAGATTACGGAAAGAAAGCAACATAATAATTTTTGCCTTTTAACTTTATGTAATTAAACTTAAGCAGCTTGGTCGCTTCCAATTTACATGCCACATTATAGACAACGCAAGCAGTAACAACCACCGAAAGCATCAAGAACCAACGCGAGCTCGAAACGAAACGCAAATTCCCGGCACTACGACTAGGTCATACGGTAGTGGAAACTTTCGTCATCCATTCAACATATGCGAGAGCATAAAACATATAACCCCTCGAAGCAATCGGAATTGCGTCACAAACAAAATATTATGCAACGCTGGGAGAAAATCCGAATTTGAATCTGCGGGCATTTACATCATTTCCTCAAATCAAGGTTTCAGACTTCCTGTGTTTTCATTGATTCTACTTTCCGACATAGATTCCCAATGAATTTTATTGCGGTATAGAATTCGACTATTACAAATTTGAACCAGAGTGCTGTCAAAATTTACAGAGAAACGATTTTGAGTGTTGATCTAAACGTGAGGCTGTCTTCAAACTCGACATTCCTATCAGGTGTGATGCCACTGAGCTTCCGACCAAGGACACAAACTTAACGATCTCACCACAAACACGCAGACCCATGCCACCACAGAGGAACGAGCAAAGTAACGAAGCCAGAGATGCTGCTGAGGGAGCAATGGCACGCATATCAAAGGAAGACACTCGCGAATTTAACACTTCATTAGTGGCAAGCACAGGACGAGTAAAGCGCTAACTCGAGGCGTAACGTAAATTAAAAGTAGCAGCAACTAGAAAACGAAAATGCTGAGGAGGAGGTTAAAAGAGCACTTTGAGCTCTAGAAGAATTGACTGTTAACTACGATAAAGAATCACCAGGAATTGAGACCAAAAACAAAGATATTGATGCTGTGAACGAGGAATTGCAACAGAAACAGGCCACATTGAATGTCATTAAATCGGAGTTGCAACAATTGAAATATATGTCATCATAACAAACGAATTTATGATCCAGGTGGAAAGTTTGAAGAGGAATTCATTGCGGGTTGACTACATATTAATAAAATTAAATCGGAAGCTAAAAATATCGCACAAGATGTCAAATCTGGAGGCATTACAACTAGATTCAAATAAAAAGATTTCTGAATATTGAAAGAACTTAGGCGAACGCCGTTTATTGAGCTCACAACACGAAGCCAGAGTGAAGTCATTGTAGGAATCAATCCGAGAGACCAAGAACAAGAAGCGAACTTTTGACGAACAAATCGATGGTCTTCCGGAAGAATGTGCGAAAGTGGAAACAGCTGAGCATGTTTCAACAATTAATGCTGAAGTGTTGTGCGCAATGTTCGATATCAAATAGCTGATCCACGTGACGCCCACTTAAAATAATTGGCAGAGCTACGTAACGAGTTTTCAGCCAAACAAGATTCTATGAATGAGCTTTAAAAATATCCACCAAAAACTCACTTTGGCACACCAGCAAATGACCGCCATTTACGATAAGCTCAAACAAGAGGAAGCTGATAAATTCGCCAAACTACACGAAAGAAACATGGATACAACTGTTGAATTTCTTACCTCCTCTCCTAACTGGCTATCGACATCGTGGCGAAGCGTACTATTCTCTTATTCGCACCAAATTCACTACCATATATTCCACCACGGAAATCTGAATGAAGAAAATAGCAACATTCCCAAGTAGAGATTCGAAGATCGAAATTAGTTAAAACTGATGGATAAATATACACACACGACACTCCACGCATTGGCACGGTGAACAAACTACTGGCGGGGACAAGAAAAACACACACTTGATTCCCACTAGGATCGCCACTGAGTGGAACTTGTTATGAGTGAAATCAAGCGAGGGGATTACTCGAGCAAACGGAAAGAAAGCACCCCAAAACATGATTTTCCCAGTGGATGGGAGGGAAAAACGTTAACCCGGAGGTTATTTAAGCCCGTTAAGATTTGCGCATTTTCTTTTTTTTTGGGAGTTTTTTGAGCAACCATAGGAAGTATAAAAGAACGTTTATCTGCGACAACGTTTTTGACGAGGAATTGGAGACAAATCCTGGATTCCGGAATATCAAATTGGAGATGAATCTTGGATACTAGAACATTAAATTTGGACGAGACAACTGTGCAGGGGCGATAATCACGAAAACGGAAGAAAGGGGCCTCTTACTAGAGTAGGGAATAAATGTAAATGGTTTTAATTTTATCTTATATTGGTCAAATTTTTAATAAAGTATAGAGTATTACTCAAGTCAAATAAAGATAATTGTAGATTTTCTTTTCCTCACTACAATTCAACATATAAACTTTCCTTTTCAGCTGTGAAAGGTGTGGCTCGGGAATTCTTTTCCCGAGACGTTGACCAGGCAGGAAGTCCTGGAGAGCTTAAGTGAAATGGTAGTGTTCGGTGGATGCAGTGAAAGTTAGTAAAGTTCTAGGTAATTTCGGTTGCCCTGTTCTGGGGGAACTACGAGTTTTGTATGGCGGTGAAACATTTTAACTCATTCTGCGTGGCAGATTGTCTTTAGAAGGTGATCTTTGCGGTTAGGTGGCGGCGAGCTCCAAAACTCGTAAAAGTGTTAGTTTCACTCCGGACGGTCGTTTTCTCGTTCGGACAAACCCTTGAGAGACTCGGAGAATCAAACGAGTAGCGCCAACGCCCGTCTCCGGGTGAGTTAGTTTGGGTAGGTGAAGCCTTCGCCGGAGTAGCCCTAATATAACGGTGGGGCAGCTAGGGAGTCAGTAATACCCTCCTTAACAATTTTTGAAATGTTTGGTAAGACCTAAACTTTTGGAAGACCACCATATCTAAGATTGAGCTTCCTAACGTCTATAGTTTCTGCAGAAACTTACACGGACAGACAGGTCGCGAAACTAGTATGCCTTTGTAAAAAAATTTTTTTAACAAAGACCTGACAAGAGGCACAGTGTGCTGTATATAGATGCTGTGGGTTGTGTGAATCTGGTGGTGAAACGTATGTCGGCAGTGGTATCCAACCGATTCCTGTGCTTGTTTTTCACTACGAGTAACATCGAGAATCCCTGCTTGCATAGATACGTTGATGAATACAAAGATTTAATATCGTATGGCAATATTTCGAACCTTTGGGAAAGAAATTGTCTTTTGGCTCCAGAAGCCTTCCAGAATAACTCCTGCCTCGAATGTGTCCTTCAAGTTACCGTCGTGTTGGATTTCAATCACTTCTTCTTGGATTTCATCAGGTATCTCATAAATGTTGACAATAAAAGGGTAAGGGTTAAGTTTCCGAATACCTTTGTCCACGCAGTCAGGAAAACATTGGTTAAATTCATTTTTTAAGTTTTTCAAATGCAGAATAATGTTCTTCTGTTTTTGAGCTTTGACCTCAGCGCACTGTTCGTCATTTATTTGATTTAGTGTATCAAATACAGAATAATTTCAGCTTTCGACTTTATTGATCCATATATCAATTTTTGCGACGAATGCACTGATTTTATCTTGATATAAAAATATATTGTTTGCGCCTTCTAACTTCAAACTCCCTAACCCTTGCAGTGTCAGACTTAATTTATTTAGCTGTGAAAAAAAATCGACTAAGTAAACGAGACTTATTTGAAATTTGGATTCATGGAAATGTTTCGACAACTCTTCGTTCTTATCAGTTAAGAATATTTGTATTTCCTCTCTCAGCTCAGACATCCTCGACAATATGTCTCCTTTGGTAAGCCAACGCACATCATGTGGAAAAGCAGTGTTCTATGTTCAGAGTTCATTTCAGAGCACACTTGTTTGAAGATGCGAGTATCAAGTGCACCATTTTTAATGAAGTTAACTCCTCTTATAGGTACTTTCATCTGGATAGCAAAGCATGCTGGAAACGTTTTGGCAGCCAATCCTTGATGGTAAATAACGCAGTGCGTCGTAATAGCAGATTAACTTTTTATTTTTATCAACGTTGCAATTCCAGGGTGAGAGCCAATTATAGCAGGGGCACCATCTGTACAAATCCTCATAAGGGTTTTCCGCATAAATCCATGTTTCTCAAAATATTGACTTATTGTATTCATAACATCTGCACCTTTGGAAGTCGTTTCCAGGTCTTGAGAAAATGGGAATTCCTCTTTGTAGTTTTGATTGTCACTGAAAAATCTAATGAATACAAGCAATCGGCAACATTGTGGAACATCGGTCGAGTCATCACATTGTAGCACAAAATAGGGACTACATTTTATCATGTCAATAACTTGTTCTTGAACATCATTTGTCATTTTTGAATTTGCGGCTTTACAGTATTGTTTGAAAGTGGAATTTCATGAATTTTGTTTTAAGCTTCCAGCCCTAAAAGCTCTTCCGCGACTTTAAGCATACAAGGCTTTATTAGAGACTCAGCAATGGTGTGGGCTTTTTTTGGATCTCGCAATCAATTTTGAAATTTCAAACGATGCAGCTAATGTTTTTTTCGATGCTACATAACTTATTCTACCGTGTCCAAGTTTCATTTTTAGATTTAATAGTTCGCCTTTGACAAATTCTCGCGGACGATCACAATAATATGAATGAAGGGTTTTCAAATGACGCTCTAACTATGCCAGCTTTAAAGCGTCATTGAAAAGAACAGTTGTGCAAATTACACATCGTCTCTTCATTTATTTCTATTGAAGTAAAGCCCAGTTTAAAATAATCGCCGTCATATTTTCGTTTCAGTGGCATTTTTCTGCAAATAAAATTTTCGTTAATTTATTGAAAGTTATCATAGCAAAAATAAAGATAAGAAGAAATATTTTGTTTATTTAATTTTGACAGCGTGGACTACTATAGTAGACAAAGGAAACAAAAGAAAAGCAATAGCTTTTTAGGTAAGAGCGCTAGAGTGCTGCAATTCCTTCAATCTTTCGCTGATCAACAGCATGATTTTGTCAGAGGCAGATCTACCATTACAAACATACTTTCTTCCACCCATATTGCAGCAGCCTTCGATCAGCAACAACAATTTGACGTCATTTTTAAGGATTTCTCTAAAGCCTTTGATTTAGTGGATCGCTCTCTCCTATTTGAGAAACTTTTAGGGTGGAACATTCCTATTTGTCTCTATTCCTGGCTTTTCCCCTATGTCCTGAATCGTCAATGTGTAGTCACTTTTAACTCTTGTTTCTCTTCACCCCAGTTCGGGAGTTCCGCAAGATTGAATACTTGGCCCCATACTATTTTCTATTATCACATTCCATTCTGCTCGCTACTCTCTGCGATGGAAAGTTGGCGTAGGACGTTATTCAACACAGAAAAACGTGCATAGCGTGATACCAGGCTAATGTTATAAGGCAATTGTCCCCAGTTTCTTTGTGCTGAAAGTTGTAACTTGGATCAATTCCAGGGCAGATTGAAGTGACCTCGAAGCATTCAAGCAGGAGCTGCGCCATTAATAAATATCAATTGTTCGTATCAACATCTCATGCGGTGGATACAATTGGATGTGGAACGCGGTCTTTTTTATTGATACCCTAGTGAGTTAATACAAGTATGTAGTTAAAAATTTGGTCTGGGTTTTGATTATGCTTTGATAGTGTGTCAAGCTGAAAGCGCATCGTCTCGATATCAAAGGTGTCATTACCGATTTGAATGGGTGTCTTGACAACAATTTTATCACCATCCTTTCGGTTCGTTTTTTTGTGATTTCACTGTCAGATTTCTGAAGGCCAATAGCAGACTTCCGGCCACAGGCCATCCAACACGATATTGACAGGTGCTTTTCTTCTTGCAATCCAATTGAGAAATTATTTGCATTCTTTCTTGAGGTACTGCTGTTTTTCTTTTAGCCAAATCCTAATGACGTTGTCAATGAGCTTGTTTTCTTTCGGTAATTTCACGTGATATTTCGATTCGCATGTTCCATCAATAGAGATTTCGGTGTGAGTGTACGTATCCAGACTCATGTATTTACTGTCGTTCGTTGAGATAGATGCATCACGTTTCATAGGTGGAGATTTTGCACTGTTTACTGTATCTTTGAGTAGGCATCATTTCTGACAATTCGTTTAGTAGATTGCTATTGATGATTGTGGTTGTTGATTGCAGATAATATTGCTGTGGAGCTACTGTGCACATACGGGACTGGTATCGGAAACTTCGTCGAGCCTAACTATCCTACTTTGAACTACATTCACTTAACTTAAGATATCAAAAGGCTACTCTACTGTAGTCGTTAACATCAGGATTTAAAATTATGAGTATCTTTTAATTTATTAAGAATGCGTGCAATACAATGTAAAGTTTCCTATCCCAGTTAAGCTTGAGGATGCATTATTTTTAACCACATTACCCGGATGAATCGTCTCTGATGGTGTTTAAGTTGCTGACCTAAGCTGTTCCCGGATTCCCCGTAACAACTTGTTTTGAGTGTTTTTGACCAACTTAAAAAACTGCCGTTTTAAAATAACATTAAATTCTGCGTTGAATCCGAAGGTTTCTAAATCAATATTAAAAGACACATTGGCCAAAAATAACTAGGAAACTTAGCATCACAAGCTGCGTTACCTCTGACTAAATCGCATAAAACATGAGTGGAAAACAATTTTCACCACAGAATAAGAGAAATGGGAGTAAGGTGCAATAAAAACCCGACTATGCTTTCATAGAGTGTCGACGAAAAACTAAACGGAAATAATTCTTTAGTGGCTTGAACTCTGTCCTGGCTAATGGTTTTCCCTAGGAATGCGGTTGGTTGTAGTTTGGGTGGCAATAAAACGCAGACAAGGATGAAACGACCAAATGACCGCAATGCAACATTCTTACGATTGAAACTTTTTTGCTTCCTGCTACGTATCCTGTTTCTACACTATTTAAGAAGTGTTCTTGCACTTCTTGCTATGTTCTTGTGGATTTTTGTTTTTGTGGATGTTCCTTCTTCAGGAGATTCTTTATTTCGAAAAGATGTAACTAATGGCAAATTTAAATAAGCTGACTCATTTCTAGGGCTTTTGTACAAAGGCTTATCCATGTTGTGTCCTATCTGTCCGTCTGTCTATTTGTCCGTCCGTCTGTTCGGGCATTACAGTAAGTTTTCTTTGAAACTATAGAAGCTACAATTCATAAACTTTATGGAAAGGACAGACGTGGTTGATTGTGATTAAAATAAAAAAATACAGGCAACGAGTAAACTATTTATCAAAACTAAAGCTCTGTGGCAGGCTCACCGACAGCTTTAATCCTGAAATAAGATGTCCTATGAAGTTTAGTTGAAAAATTAGACTTAATTAAATTTACTTTGCTAGTTATACTTGAGAGTAGCTGAGTTCGATTCTACCATCAATTAATTACAAACCAAGTGAAACATGGTATATGAAAAAACCCTTATTAGATTATGTAACAATCAATTATATGGCAAAAGTTACAATTGAATTGAAAATATACTAATTGGACTTAAACCATGGTAGGCATTTGTTTGCAAAAATTAATTTTAAATCGATGCGCATGTATTCCTAACATTGGTAGTCTCTCCATAGTTTTAGTCTCATCAAAAATGTTCAAAGGCAGTCTGTGATAAAATCTAAGTGTCTCAATTTCCGCGAAGGATTTGCAGTTGTGCTGTGGTGCCTCAGAGAACATGGTGTCTATGTAATATGGTCTAGGATCGTATGCACTATTACATATATTTTGATTCAATTGGAGAAAGGAGAAAGCACCAGCAAACAAAATTCAAAAGTTAATTATAATACCATCACACCAGTGAACTTTTATCCTACATCTGATATGTTATAACCTAATGCTACTCACATTCAATCATAAACTCTTTCTTATAAAGGGTGGTCCAACCATAATGCACGATGTTAATTGTGAGTCACATTTTAACGTCAAGTTTTTCGCCCAATTTAATTTGACGTTTCTTTGTTTCGACAAATTCAACTATGGAGGGGTACGCAATCGAGCAGCGTGTTAAGGTTGTTGAAGCCTTTTACGAAAATGGGCGTTCAAATCAAAATGCATTTCGTGCACTTCGTATTTTTTTTTTTTTTGATCGTTTTGCGGAAAACATTGCTGTTGTCCGCGATCGTGTGGCAGAAGAGGCGTCAACCTCGACTCGTCATCGTGCCCAACAATTGAACATCTCACGAACTTCACTGATGTGAATTTTGAATAAAGATTTGAATTTACACGCATATAGTACAAGGTCCAATCGGCTCAAGAACTGAAGCCTACTGATCATTTCAAGCGTCGGCAATACGCCGAATAATTGGTTGAACAGACAGAAAATCATCTTCAGTGACGAGGCACACCTTCACCTCAGTGGGTCGTTAACAAGCAGAATTGCCGCATTTGGGTATATCAAAATCTATAAGTGATTGTTGAAAAGTCGAAGTATCCACAAAGAGTGACTGTTGGGTGCGGTTTATAGGCTGGCGGCGTCATCGGGCCGCACTTCTTCAAAAATGAAGACGGCCAAGCAGTTGCCGTGAATGGTTTGCGTTATTGCGAAATGGTAACGGACTTCTTGTGACCAGAAATTGAGGTTGTGGACCTGGTCAATATGTGGTTCCAACAGGATGGTGCCATAACGCCAATGAAACAATGGTTCTTTTGCGTGAGAAATTTCATGGCCGTCACAATCAAGTGATTTGACACCGTTGGACTTCTTTCTCAGGGGATATTTAAAAAAAAAGTGTACGTCAATAAGCCAATTCAAGAGCTAAAGGATGAGATAATTCAGTACATTAACAACATTGAACCTCAATCATGTCTCAGAGTCATTGAAAATATGGACCATCGGATAGAAGTATGCCACAGTAGCTGTGGCAAGCCTTTGGGCGATATTTTATTTTACACATAATTGACATCGATTTTTCTATTATAATAAAAAATATTAACATAATTCTCTTAAAGCTTTTTGTTTCATTTACAATTAACATCGTTTGTTTTGGTTGGACAACCCTTTACTAATAAAATGCTATCATGATCTTTCTAACTTGAACGTTAAACATTATCTCTAAGCCTAATACTGTAAAAATGACGTACTACTATTCTAAATATTAAAACCTATCCTTAATTTTTTACACAAACAAACATCAACAGCACTTAATGTAACAATAATGAGTTGAAACTCAACACTGTGTAACGAAAAACAAGTTGGGTAGACAGACCTATGCTCATGTCAGAAGAGTTTTGTACTCAACTTACAAAATGCAGTAACCAGCAACGAATAAAATCAAGAAACATGTCAAAGACGATTTTATTGGAGAAAATGTGAAATTCGAGGATCATACTATTATTAACAAAGTTGAAAGAATTGTGAATTCTGAGGTATTTGTTTTAGTTATACCCATAAATATCTCCCTTGATAATTTTTCCAGATTTTTTAGAAACACATTTTTCATGTATTCCCCCCCCCCCCCCTGTGCCCCCACTGAAGCAAAAACTATCAGTTTAAGAACTGTTTTGAAAAGCTCTCATAGAGAACTTTCAGTTGATATTCATATCGGCTACCTTTCATGAAATTTTTTGCAGGGCCCACTCCTCTGTACTGTAATCATCGATTCATGGCCTATTTTTTCGAATCCTAGAATGGTTACAAAGCCCTTTTGCTAGGAGCTCTCTCCTGCCTCTTCAACTTGTTTCAATTGTATGAACTCATTTTCATGATACCTATCATTCCTGAAATTTTCATGCAAATCCTAGCAAAGCTGTAGTGTCTAAATCGATAAAAAGCGCATATGGCTCCATAGCCATATGTTTCCATAGTAATACAGGGCATATTGTTCCATAGTAATACGGGAAAATTCAAACCGCTATAACTTCGTTAAATACTATTCGATCTTTATGAAACTTTCAGAAAAAATCAATCTTTTAAATAATCATCTGTTTGCTAAATTTTATTGAATTTAAGGGTACCGTTTAGATTTTATTCAAGAAAACTTAAAATCGATAAATCATACTATTACTAACAAAGTTGAGTGAATTTTGACTTCTCATGTATTTGTTGTTGTTGTACTCATTAAGGCCTACATTCATGATTTTTTTCAGATTTTTCGGATGGAAGGTTTCCAATCGCGAGGGGGGGTACGCGAAAAGTTCGTACATTTCCCCTTCCCCTCCCCCTCTCGGTACCGATAAGGCAATTTTAAGACCTGTTTTGAAAAGATCTCATTGAGGCCTTCTCAATGACACCCTACTCGACTACCAATGGTGAAAATTTTTTTTTGAGGGGTCACCTCCCTATACGGGGA
The DNA here is from genome assembly GCA_963969285.1 of Odontomyia ornata. Taxonomy (NCBI): domain Eukaryota; kingdom Metazoa; phylum Arthropoda; class Insecta; order Diptera; family Stratiomyidae; genus Odontomyia; species Odontomyia ornata. The sequence continues at coordinate 89,417,518 of OZ017738.1, read as the reverse complement.
GACCCCCTTAAACCCCTTTGAAAAGTTTTCCCACCCTTGAACTTTCAAGAGGTCACCACTTCTGACCTTTCCACAAAGTTTCATGGCTGTAGCCTCTATAGTTTCGGAGAAAAAGTGCTGTGACATACAGACGGACGGACGGACGGACGGACGGACGGACAGACGGACAGACGGACACAGGTCGTGATTGCAATAGGGTTTTGTATTTTAGTACAAACAAATAACGAATAATTTAGACATTGTCTCTCAGCCACAAATACCTAGATTGCTCCGTTTTAGCTCAACCAACCTCAACAAATCTAGCAAATGAGTATCTCCATTGAAATTGTTGATGTTGTGAACTGAAATTCGCAGGATACTTTATCTTCTTATCAGTGGCCCGTCTAGGCAGAGGGTTTTCCATTAGGGACATAACAATTTCGTGTCTTTATATGAACCCACCCTTAAACGTTTTCAATGAGCTGTTAATGTCAAAACGTTAGTCAAAGTCAACGTTTTCATCATGGTAAAGTTCACGAGCCAGCAACGTAATTATTAAAAAAATTAGTTAAAATCACTACCGAAATTTCGATTTGGTGGTCGCAACCTTAAGAGCGCTAACTCCAATTTTCGACCGTGATAGTCGTCCAACCATACAGGCTGTGCGTGCTATAGTGGATAAGTTTGAGTTCAAATTTTCATTATTAGACGTTCCCGTGCCAAAAAGACGTTGTACCGCTCGAAGCGAAGAAAATAAAGCAGCCATAAGTGCATCGATTCAAAATGAGCCAAATCATTCCCATGAATAGAGCATGGCTCAAACGACACTGTGGCGTATTTTGTGAAAGGATCTTAGCTTATATGGTTACAAGATCAAATTTGCTCAAGAACCAAAGGCACTTCATCATTCGAAACTTCTCCAACTCCAACTTAAAGAAAATGTAGAATCTCATCGAAAAATCATCTTCTGTGATGAAGCCCATTTTTGGCTCAATGGCTTTGTTGATAAGCAAAATGTGCATTATTGATCAGCAACGAACCCACATCTGCTTCTTGAGATACCGTTGTATCCGCAAAACATTACTGTTTGGTGCGTATTCATGCCAGAGATGTGATTGGGCCGTATTTTTCCGTGGGTGAAAACAACCGTCATGTTACCGTCAATGGAGAGCGCTATCATGTTATGTTGGAAAATTATTTGTGGCCAGAATTGGATGAACTTGACATCAGCAATATGTGGTTGCAACCAGACGTTACCACTAGCCACACAGCGCTTCTTACAATCGATTTGTTGAAAGGCAAATTTGGTGAACGTGTTGTCTCGAGAAATAGTCCGGTCGAATGGCTGGCTCGTTGATGCAATCTTACGCCATTGGACTTCTTTTTTCCGGCTTTATCAAGTCACTGATCTATGCCAACAAGCTAACAACTTTAGACACAGCTGGAACTGGAGGAGGCAGTCCTCTCCCTGAAGGCAAGGAAGGCTCCAGGTCCAGATGGTGTACCAGCTGAGGTTTTGCAGCTCGTCTATCACCATTGTCCTGACTTGCTGCTCAGCACATTCAACGCTTGCCTACGGGACGGGGTTTTCCCGGTACGATGGAAGGTGGCGAGGCTCGTGCTGGTCAGCAAGGGGAAGGGAAATCCCGAATCGCCGTCTGCATACCGCCCGTTATGCATGCTAGACACGGCTGGGAAAGTGCTAGAGAAACTCATCAAGGGAAGACTCACTGACGCGATTCGTGCTGCTGGGGACCTATCTCCTCGGCAGTACGGCTTTAGAGCAGGACGTTCTACCATTGATGCGATTGCAGAGGTGGTGAACGCGGTCCAAAAGGCAGAGGCATATAGTCGCACCAAGCGACGGATCGTCCTGTTGGTGACACTCGACGTCAGGAATGCCTTCAACTCCGCTAGATGGGTGGATATTCTGGATACGCTGGAAAACTCTTTTCAAGTTCCAGAATATCTAATGCGGCTTTTGAGGAACTACCTAAAGGACCGAAGCCTGCTCTACGACACGACACAGGGCCAACGAAGGATGGCGGTTACATCGGGTGTTGCCCAGGGATCTATCCTTGGTCCGGACCTGTGGAACGTGTCTTACAACGGGCTACTGAGACTTGAGATGCCAGATGAGTCGCGCTTGGTCGGCTATGTGGATGATGTTGCGGCTCTGGTCACCGGACGCACCGTTGAACAAGCGCAACTTAGGCTAGGTATGCTAATGCGCCGAGTGAGGGACTGGATGACTACTCGCGGGCTCAGTCTAGCACTGGAGAAAACCGAAGTGGTCATCTTGACAAAAAAAAGAATCCCTAGAGTAAGGATGATCAGTATTGGAGATATACAGATCGAATCGAAGCCAGCGGTGAAGTACCTGGGGCTACTGATCGACTCGAAGATGAGTTTCTCTGAGCAAATCAGGGCAACGGCTGAGAAGGCTGCTTCGGGAATATCGGCCCTGAGTCGACTTATGGCCAACGTAGGGGGACCCAGCCCATCAAGAAGACGCCTCTTGATGAGTGCTGTAGGGTCAGTGCTACTGTACGGAGCAGAGGTATGGGGCGACGCTCTCAGCAAGGAGGTATACCGAAAACGATTGGCACAGGTACAGAGAAGAGGAGCACTGAGAATTGCATCTTCGTATCCAACAGTCTCCGACTCGGCGGTGAGAGTGATTGCAGGCGTGATACCTGTCGCCCTCCTTGCTAGAGAGCGCCGCGCTATTTACCTGCGCCGAAACGAGGATGCGAGGGAGATGGTTGTCCGCGAGGAGAGACAACGCTCGCTCAACGATTGGCAGCAGTCTTGGAGGAATTGCACGAAGGGAAGGTGGACTGCGCGCCTCATCCCGGATGTGAGACCGTGGCTAAATCGAAAGCATGGTGAGACTGACTTCTATCTGACCCAGCTTTTGAGCGGGCACGGGTGTTTTCAGTCTTACCTGCACAAGATCGGCAAGTCACGGTCTCCCGATTGTCGGTTTTGCCCAGGAGAGGAGGACAATGCCTGTCACACATTTTTTGCGTGTACGAAATGGGCCAGGCTGCGAAGGGAACTCTACAGGGAGACGGGAGAGCTCACCCCGGATAATATAGTTGCGGTGATGCTCGAATCGGTTGACAAATGGAACCAGGTGGCACATTATGCTCGGGCAGTCCTAAAATATAAAAGGGACTCACAGCAGCCGGAGGCGCTGGGGCTGGGGGATCGCTCTTCTGGCAATTCCTCTTCCCCCCTCCCCTCCCGCTAGGAAAGGGACTCCCCAGCTTGAAGGCGCCCCACGGCGTAACAAAACGAGACCTGGCCCGAAGTAATGTGTCAAACGGTTCCAGGCTAGGTTCTCAGATTGACAGGGGAGGTGTTTAGTGGGTAGTCCAAAGGTATCTTCCATGGGAGTCCCACACTGCCAGACTCGGCGGGCATAAATGCCTTCACCTCCCTACCACAAAAAAAAAAAAAAAAAAAAAAAAACAACTTTAGACGAGCTTGAAGACAACATTCAACGCGAAATTGCCAACGTTCCAGTTGATATGTGTCCCAGGGTAATGGAAAGAATCGACCGCTGTAAACAGGTTCGTGCTGGTCATATGACCAAAATCAAGTCATATTAATAAATTGTAATGCTTTCACTACACCCACAATAAATTTGAATTCAATATCTCAAATATTTCTGTGTTTTATTAATAGATAAAATTGCCATGGTCTTAATGGAAAACCCTTTACGTGATACATAATTTGGACACCCTCAGAATCAAAAAAAAAAAATAGATTCATATCCAAATACATGAATGCTTCTGGAGGAATGAAGCCAGTAGCGAGGTAAGTCGCGATATATCCGTCTGTAGGGTGGAACCGCAGTGAAACCTAAGGCTTTCAGCTTACAGTTATAGATCTTGCGATATGATTCCGGAGAAGCCTCAATATGCAGATATCGACTCTCGTCACTTTAAGAGTTTGATGAACTCTTCCATTCGATACATAACGCTACCAAGCCATCTCAAGTTTTTCGTACAAACCAGTATAGGCACGAAGACATTTCCTTTCGAAAACTTTTAACCTTTTCATAATATTAGCACTCTGGTTGTATCAGATCTGACATCCATAAGTCAAAATTAGTCTAACCAGGGTCTTGTAACATATAATATGGACCTTTTGGTCAATGTATCTGAAATGAAAGAGTCATAGAAGGGTCACGACTACGTTTTGATTGAAGGTAGCCGATATGGGTATCAAATGAAAGGTCTTGATGAGAACTTTTCAAAACAGGTCTTAGTTTGCAAAGTCTGCTTCGAGGGGCGCACAGTGAGGGGAAATACACGAAAAATTTGTGTCCCCCCTCGCGATTGGACGCCTGTGATCCGAAAAATCTGAAAAAAAATCAGGAATGTAGGCCTTGGTGAGTACAACAACAACAAATACGTTAGAAGTCACAATTCACTCAACTTTGTTAGTAATAGTATGATTTATCGATTTTATGTTTTCTTGAATAAAATCTTAACTGTACCCTTAAACTCAATGAAATTCAATACGTAGATGTCTATTTATATGATTTATCTATCCTGAAAGTTTCATAAAAACTAAATCATATTTAGCGAAGTTATAGTGGGTTGAATTTTCCAGTATTACTATGGAACAATATGCGCTGCATTTATTACTATGACAACATACCTGTATGGCTATGGAACAACATGCGCTGTTTACCGACTCAGACACTACAGTTTTGCTAAGATTTGCGTGAAAATTTCAGGAATGATAGGTGTCATGTATATCTTTGAGAATCGGTTCAGCTAGTGGTATTAGTAATCGTAAAACAAAATAGTGGCTGTTTTAAATGCGAAGATTGAATAATTTTGAGTTATTTTTTCCCAACTTCAAAGTTTAAGGTTCATGCTTTGAACACTTCATTCAATTTAATGAATGACTGAAGATGAGTACCTACAATTAATGCTCATAAGTGAAACAAGTCAAGAAGGTGGGAGAGAGCTCCTAGCAAAAGGGTTTTGTAACCATTCTAGGATTCGGAAAAATTGGCCATTAATTGATGATAACAGTACAGGAGAGTGGCCCCTGAAATAAAATTCATCAAACGTAGCCGATATGGGTATGAAATGAAAGTTTCCATGGGAGCTTTTCAAAACAGTTGTTAAACTGTCAGTTTTTGCTTCATTGAGGGTACAGGGGGTAAATACATGAAAAATGTGTTTCCTCCGTCGTGGATGGACATCTGAAATAATTATCAAGGGAGATATTTATGAGTATAACAATACCAAAAACCTCAGAAGTCGAGTTTTCATATTTTCTCCAATAAAATCTTCTTTGACATGTTTCTTGATTTGATTCAATCTGGTGACTGCATTTTGTAAATTTAATACAAAACACTTCTGACATGAGCGTAGGTATGTTTACCCAACTTGTTTATATACTTGCATCAATTACTTTTTTCGTTATCCAAGACCGTTGTTGACACCTGATTTTTTTCTCAATTGTAGAGCTTTGCTTAGCAGCTATGATGATATTTTTGAGTTCAATAATACTATTTGGTATCCGCTTCGTCGGTAATTCTCGTATGTTTGATTTAAAGAGCTCCTTGTCTAGACTTGTTTAACGCCTTCCGGTCCTATGAATTCAACCACTTTTGGCGTTGTGGATCCAGCACCTCTCCCACAACCTGACGAGCAAGTTTCAAATCCCATGCGTGATTGCATTGAATGTGAAACATCATTGCACCATCAAAGGCCCCATGATCTGCAGGCACCTGACATATATATAGTGAAACCGCCGATCCAGATTTTTGTTTCTCGCATTGCATATGATACCTCGGAAGAGCAACTTAAAGCATACGTTTCATTTAAGCTCAATAAACTGAATAAGCATGGTGTTATTAGCTGCATTAAACTTACGAAGGAGAATATACAGAATCGGATTGTTGCTTCTTTCAAATTAACTATACCTGAGGAGTGCGCGTTAGTTGCTCAGAGCGGTTTTTGGCCACCTGGGACTTTGGTGAAAAATTACACGCCCCTCAGAAAGAACTTTCGTGCAGCAGAGCAACGTCTCACCAACAACTAAACCTGTTAGGAACTCTACATATCAATCTTTTACCATGTACTATCAAAACGTCAGGGGCTTAAGAACCAAGCTCGAGGACTTATCACTTTCCTGCCAACTAGCAAATGACTCTGTCATTTGTTTAACTGAAACATGGCTGAATGGAAATATTTCCAATTCAGAATTTCTGCCTGACCATATAGTCTACCGGTGTGATCGTGACCCTGGTGCAACAAATAAATTGGATGGTGGTGGGGTTTTAATTGCTGTTTGTAACTCCTTTGTAAACTCACTATGTGCTGACTTCTGTTTCGCTCGTGCCGTTGAATGTGTAATTGTGAAAATTTCCCTTCCGTACATCCTTATTAATTTGTACAGTGTACATTCCCTGCAATTCTCCTTTAGTTGTGTATGAATCCTTCTTTGATGAACTTTCCTCCTATCTTCTTGTTCGTCACCCTCATTCAAAAATCGTAGTTTGTGGGGATTTCAATCTACCCTCCGTTGAATGGGATACTCACACAATTCCTTCTATTTCTTCTACAAATAATATATCTTTGCTGATTTCTTCTTTTCTTTCCCTCTGTTCTTGTTCACAATTTAACCATATCCGTAACCCTAATGGCCGTCTACTTGACCCACTCCTTTCAAATGTCCAAGCTCATTGTATCTCTGTCTCTCATGCCTTGTTTCCTTATATAAAGCCAGACCTTCATCATCCACCTTTGTCTCTAGATCTAGCGATTGAAACCTTCCAACCTCCGAGATATGCCACTGCCTTTCGGTTCAACTTTTTCAGAGCTAATTATGAGGCGATTAAAACTAATATGGACTCTGTCGACTGGTGTGCCTTTTTCTCTGGTCTTGACTGCGATAGTGCCTTAGGTAAATTCTACAAATACCTCAATAATTTGATTACCGAATATACTCCTCCGCAATCTTCTCGTAAGGCTAAAACGAAGCCTTGGTTCACTAACAGAGTTATATGTGCCTTAAAAGCAAAAGATAGGGAGCATCAACGCTTCAAACTAACTGGATCTGAAGAAGCCAGATCTGAGTTTTGTAGACTAAGATCCATTGCTAAAGGCGAAATAAGGACTGCCATGAAGAACTACTTCAGCAGTTTAGAGACCTCCCTTATGACAAATAATGTCAAACCCTTTTGGGCCTATATCCGATCCTTAAAATCTTCCTCTACTATCCCCTGTAATGTTACATGGAACAATATTCAAGCATCTTCTCCACAGGATATTTCAAACCTATTTGCTTAATTCTTTTCCTCAACATTTTTACCTCATGACACAATATATACTTCCACCAACTCAAATGAAGCCTGTCTAATCCTTATCGCATCCTATTCTACTAATTCTCTTGAAGTCGAATCCCTTATTAATTTACTCGATCCTAATGTCAGTCCCGGTCCTAATGGATTGCCATATATATTTGTGAAATCACTCAGTTTCTCTATATGTTTTCCCTTATCCTTTATTTTCAACCTCAGCCTTAGCTCTGGTATCTTTCCCAATTATTGGAAAGATGCAAACGTTGTTCCAATCTTTAAAAATGGTGATCCGTCTATTGTTTCTAACCATCGTCCCATATCTCTGCTCTCCTGTTTCCCTAAACGGCTTGAACGCCTTGTACACAACAGACTTTCAGAATCATTGAGCTCAGTTATAAATTCGCAGAACATGGCTTCCTGAAAGGCCGTTCCACTTCATCAAACTTAGCTGAATTCACAGACTATATCGCAAAAGCTCTGGACAAACAGTACCAAGTGGATGCCATCTTTACTGACTTCTTCAAAGCTTTTGATTGTGTGAACCATTGTATTCTTTGCCAAAAGCTAGCCATGCTTGGTATCTCCGGTTCCCTACTCGCCTGGATCTCGTCATATCTTTCCAATCGTTCGTGCCGTGTTGTTCTTAATGGAACAGCTTCCTCTCCTTTTTTCCCATCTTTCGGTGTCCCTCAAGGGTCATCCTCGGGCCTCTCCTTTTCCTAATGTTTATTAATGATCTCCCCTCTGTAATATCCTCTCCCTGCCTCCTATATGCTGATGATTTTAAAGTGTTTCGTATAATTAAGACTCTCGACGATTGTCCAGTTTCTCCAAAAGGATCTACTTAATCTGTGTAGCTGATGTTTGTCAAATTCCCTTTGTTTAAATGTTTCAAAATGTTTCAAGATGAGTTTTACTCTCAAAACAGTTACTTTAACGTACAACTACTCCCGTTGTGACGTTATTCTCTCTTCAGTAGACTCATGCAAAGACCTTGGTGTAACTTTTGATACCAAGCTCAAATTCGATATCCATATCCTTAGTATAACTGCCAGAGCATCGAAGACTTCCGGATTTATTCTGCGACATCTCTATAAATTTGGAAGCATTACTACCGCTGTTCGTTTATTCGTCTGCCTTGTTTGCCCACTCCTTGAGTACTTTTCAGTTGTGTGGTCTCCTCGACAACATTATTTAGTGACCTCACTAGAAACTGTCCAGCGAAAATTCACCAGGGTTTTGTTCTATAAATTTAATTTGCCGTATGAATACTATGATCGTCGGTTGTCTATACTTCGTCTTCCTTTTTTGTCGTCACGTGGAAAGTTTTAAGATTAATGTTTCCTATACAAACTGTACCACCATCATATTGTATCCGCTCTTAGCGACGATTTGCACTTCAGACAGATTGCACGTACTACCCGTTCCAGTAGTCTTCTTGAGGTTCCGTATGCTCGGACAGAACTATATTTTCACTCATTAATGCCGCGAATAATCAGGAAACATAATGAGCTCGAGCTTGGATCTTTTTCCTCATCTTACTTTGATTTCCAAAATAGATTACGAACTTTGGTAATTACGAATTCCATTTAATTAATAATAATACTGTATGTAACTTTTAAATTTTAAATTATTATATTCTATTTTAATATTGTTTCTTTGCAAGAAATAACATTTCCACTCGATTTTGCACTTACTTTCTTTAAATTTATTAAGCTATTAAGTCTATTTTGTAATTGGACTTCTTAGTCTGTGAAATGGATCAATAAATAAATAAAATAAAATACCTGAACGTTTTGTAGGTCGGCTTCTGTTTGAATAGCTATTTTTAACACACGGTGATCTAGCTCCGGCTAGTCCTCAAATATGTATGTCATGTTTTCAGCCACTTTTAGATCATTGGTAATTATATGATCCAGACAGGTATTTGAAAATGGGGGAGTAATATGTTGTTTCCATTAGTACATCAATGTTTGTGTCCACTACTGTGATTAAATTTTTTTCAGTTTAGAATAATGTATCTAGTACTGTACAAAAATCTTCCGCAACATACGATTGGGGTTGTACATCCCCAATTTTATTTTTTTACCTGCATGGCGTACTTCAATTATAACAACGTTATATTTATTAAGTGTCACTCTCTTGGTAGCGATTGTATTTTTAAGGTTTTGTAAAATAATTTTAAACTTACGTATATTGCTGTGCCTCCACCTCTTCCAGGTGCAGGAGAATACCACATTATATCCTTCAATATTCCAAAATAGTGCTTCTTCTGGGTCAATCCAGATTTCGTTGAGAATAATCAAATTCATGTCTTCATTTTGCTGCAGGTAAATCTGAATATCATTTAGCTTGTGTCTTAAGCTTCTTATATCAGCATACATAATTGTTAAATTTGTTCCACTTGATTGATTTGAAAGATTAGCAATCATCGAAGTTGTAGTCGTTGCTCCTTCTCGCGATCAATATTCTGCGTTGAAACTCCGGAAACTCTACCGAGTCAGCTCTGTGAAAATGATCAGCATTATTATTGTTGCCAATGCAGTTGGAGCACTTCTCAATCGTGCTTTTGCAGTCCTTTAGGTCATGCTTTCCTCCTTGTGTGTGAAATACACATATTTGCTCCCCTTCACATTTTGATGTTTTGTGATTGAATTTTTGATATTTAAAACACCTCGTTACGTTAAAGGCTTCCTTCATAAAATATGGTCCATAATCTATATTAGCGTATCTATTTGCAAGTCTCTTATACATGCTCCCATTTACCTGACTGATGTGCCACCAGCTTCCTTTTCTTGTCCGCCTAGCTTGTACAAGTTCCATAGTATTTCGCTCCTCTATACAATTCATCATTTATCAACTAGACGCATAAGTCAAGTCATCGATTCATGTCATTAGAAAAGTTGTTTCAAACTCTAGGATGTACACAAAGCCCTTCTGGTAGGAGCACACTCCTGCTTGCTTTTCTTGTTTGTGAACTTTAATTGAAAAGTCGCGCTGGCGTGTATTTTATACAGACTTCTTACAGAAGCGCGGACGACGCAAACTAAGATTTGTACTATTATTTTATCTTCTAAGATGAATCATACATTCCAACAAAAGCAACTACAAGAAAATTGTAATCTCACTAAATAACATAATGGAAAAATTATAGCATTGAGCTAATTACTTTGAATAGCTTTAAGTCAAATTGTCCCTTCACAAACAATTCTCGTATAATCCATAAATTCTTTGCATGTGTCCACACATTCAGCTCAACAACCGCGAAAATCATTAAATCCCTTCTACTAATTTATCGGGCATATTATACACAGCAAGGACGACAATACCAAGCGACATCGACCTTCCGCGAATATAACATATTCCGTGGCTATTGTGCCTATACTGGAGCAAGTGGATATACTCATAACCCATATCCATAACCGATAACTGTCTATAGAATCTCGCATAGTGTACACACTCGGATAAAGTTTCGGTTGGACGTATTTCCCAGTAGATTTCACGAAATGTAGCTCGGTCGACTTTTAATTGAGTTTCGGTAACTGAAAACCCCTGCGGATAGAATAAGAGCCATTCTAGATATGAGCGCGCCAGTACGGCAAAAAGTGCAATTCCAAACATTTATTCGTCCTCGTCAATGTTCCGACTCCTGGGGATTGCCATAGTGTAGTGTTGGTATCGGAGCTGTTGCTGATATTTAAGTTTTGAATTTATCAGACAAATGCTATTGAAGGAGCTTATCATATTAAATTGATGTTAAGAAATATTTGAAAGCACTTTAAGGAGAGAAGGACATTTCATTAATTTTTTAAAAACTCATAATTACATAAGCTCTAATCAAGATATCCTTTTCAAAAACATCCGTTTGAACGCTGATACTACTGTAATAGTCATTTCGGAATTAAAACCATCAAATGCCGATTCATTACTGTCCCGAATAAGCATCCCTACAATCCTTTATCGTCTAAAATTCTCCCACATTTTCGCGCATAAAACAGTTGAAAATTGCTTAAAACATTGAATTATCTGTGAAAGGAATGTCTGCAAACCACAACTACATGCTCAATTACCAATGAAAATATTTAATTTTGAAATCAGTTGAGTGGCGTTGGACTGCACTGAAAACACACATTGTCGATCGTTCATAAAATCGCACAAATTGAAATCAATATTTCATCCAAATTTGTTTGCTTTGTAGCTGTTGAAAGCAGGGAATATTTATTACAGATGTCGGTATGTTGTGGATCCCAAATTGGTGAACAATATTTTGGAAGCATACAATTGAAATAAGCTCGCCATGGAAAATTTTCTAGGAAAGAATGTTTTCATCAAATGAATATAGTCTATTTCATTAACTATTTACTCAAATAACGGGTTTTCCAATAAGATATGTTATTTCGGTAGATGTCACTGTTTAAGCTGTCATTTTTTGACATTTGACAAGTAGAAACTACGCCATTAATAAAAGTGGAACGATACAATGCACTGAAATTTTTAAAATTCACTATAAAAATGGTGAAAATTTGGCAGAGACGGTTCGTAAAACTCGAACATTTTTGAGTCGTCGTGAAGCACCTTGTCCGACCACAATACAGAAATTGGTGGAAAAATTCGAGCTGTTGGGACAACTTAGTCATGTGAAGAATAAAACCAGTGCACGTCACTCAAGAACAGCCGAGATTATCGCTGCTGTAGCCGAAAGTGTTGAAGAAAACCCAGGGTTTGTCCTTTCCTCGTCGTTCTTTGGAATTCCACATTCCACCGTATTTTGCATAAAGATTTGGGTCTTAAGGCTTATAACATTCAGTTAACAAAAGAACGCAAGCCGGTCGATCATCAACAATGTCATGTCTTTGCTGATTGGGTCCTTGCAATGCATGAAAATGATCCGGAATCCCGTCGAAAAATCATCTTGAGTGATGAGGCCCCTTTCCACCTTGGTGGCTTCGTCAACAAGCAAAATTGTCACATTTGGGGCTCGGAAAACCCAAGATTTATTGTTAAAAAGCCTGTCTATCCTCAACGTGTGAGTGTTTGGTGCGGTTTATGGTCCAGGGGAGTCATTGGACCTTACTTTTTCGAAAATGAGGCTAGAACAACAGTTACGGTGAATGGATTGCGCTATCGAGATATGATTAATGATTTTTTATGGCCGAACTTGAATGGTATTGACCTGGATCACGTTTACTTTCAACAAGATGGCGCTACGTGGCACACAAGCAACGAAACCATTGATCTTTTGCGGAAAAAGTTTCCGGACCGTGTTATCTCTTGAAGAGGTGATCACAATTGGCCACCTACACCACAGTTCAACCGCTCAAAATCTGCTTGAGCATTTTGCGAGGGACATGAAAGTCGACTTTCCACTGCTGAGTGAGCAACACCACGATAAAAGCTCTACATCATGGTATCCTGATGAAACTGGTTCTGCCGCCACCCAGGTTCGGAACAGTGAACAGTGATTTCTAAATGGAGAGCTGTGGATGGGGGGATGGTTTCGTGTGGGTTCCGTGCTCAGAGACCATTTGTTTAGTGTGTACATAACCCGGAATGAAGCGATATAATCTTTTCAAGTCAAGCTTAACGCTATGGAGGGTGTTGTCTTGAACGCAGATGGAAACGTGCTTGTTGTAGCAGACTTCAATGCTAAAGCAATCGAATGGGGCATGCTTCAAACAGATCCTCAGCGGAAACGAGTTCTAAAAATGGTGGCCAGAACGGCACTCGTCATACTAAACACTGCAAATTTTACGACATTTCATCGTATTAGCTGCCAAGAAATGATACCGGACGTGACATTCGGCTCGAAGTCCTTAGTACGGATGATACACAATTGAAGAGTATTAGAGAGCTACTCAGCCAGTGATCATCAGTACATTCTGTTTGAGATCAGTGATGCTCTCGACCTTCTACAATTGGGTGGAGCATCGCGAGGGCGAACGTCGAGAGGTTCGTCGAGGTGCTCACGGTGGGTGCTCCGCTGCGGGAAGATTCGCAGGGTATGGAAGAAGCTCAAGCCGTGAACTCAACTATGAGCATGATCACGCCTGCATGCAATGCATCTATGCCCCATTGAAAACCCAGAACGGCAAGCCCACAGTATACTGGTGGCCAACTGAAATCACTGAACAGTGGTTAGGGATAAAACATCGTTCATAAAAACATCGATGTTGCAACATCGATGTTTTGCAAAATTTAAACATCGATGTCGAAAACATCGTTGTTTTAGGTCGATATATCGATGTTTTTAGTGTTGATAGAAATTGCAAAATAAAGTAAAACAAGTTGAACAAGCAGGAGAGTGCTCCTACCAGAAGGTCTTTGTAAACATCCTGGGTTAGAAGCAAGTTTTCTAATGGCGTGAATCGATAACTTGAATTATTCATCCAATACTTAGATACGAAATCGTTCAAATTTATACAAAAGATGCACAGTTTCTTTCATAAGCACAGTGCAGCCGCCATTTTAATCTAGCTTAAATGATATTTCTGAATGCTCGGCCGATTGAACATGTTCAAGTTAAACACTATTCCTTATATTTTCATGAAAATTGAAAGAAAATAAAAGTACCTAAGTCACTTTTAAATATATATAGGGTTTTCCAATAAGAGGTGTTATTTTGAATAGATCTTCTGATTTAACACCTTGCGACTTCTTCCTTTGGAGCCACGTGATAGAGAAGGCCTACGCTAATAGCCCAGCGTCAATTCAAGATCTCAAAGATGAAATTCGTGAGGCTATCGAGGACATAGGGCAGCCACTTTGCGATTTGGTTATGGAAAATTTCATGAAGAGGATATGGTCCTGTAAGCGTGTCGTAGTAGTTATTTGCCCAATGTTAATTATTGCTATTAACGGCATATCTTCTTCTTTAGAATGAACTAAACATCCGATCATTTATTTTAAAAAATGGCATTTTTCTTTTAATATCAAAATAACACCTCTTATTGGAAAACCCTATATGAACCATAAACACGTGTTATCGTTGTTGTAATTCCATATAATTGAAAGGGCTATAACTCACTTGATTATGATTCGATCTCAATTAAATTTTGTGAACATATATATCTTATGTCAGTCTATATAATTGCAAAATTTCAAGAAGTTTAAAGGTACCGTTTTGATTTTATGGGCAAAAATGTAAAATCTACAAATCATACTATTATTAACAAAGTTGAGCGAATTTCGATTTCTAAGGTATTTGTTGCCCTTGAACTCATAAAGGTCCATATTCGTGATAATTTTCAGATTTTTCGGCCGAAAGGCGTCCAATCGCGAGGGGGGGGGGACACAAATTTTGGGTACACTTTGCCTTCCCGTGGACCCCCTAATTCATCAAATGGTTTTTTTATTTCAGATTCTAAAAGTTCTAGTCAAGACCTTTCATTTGATACCCCACTAGACTACCTTTGATTAAAAAAAATTTTTAAGGGCCAATTCGTTATTAGGGGGGACCCTCCTTAAACATTTTTTAAATTTTTGTCAAGGCCTTAACTTTTGAGAGACCATCATTTCTGACCTTTTCACAAAGTTTGAGTATTCTAGCGTCTATAGTTTCTGAGGAAATCAGCTGTGACGCACGGACAGACGGACAGACGGACGGACAGACGGACAGACAGGTCGCGAAACTAGTAGGTCTTTGTAAAAATTTTTTTTACAAAGACCTAAAAAAACACAAAGAAGAGATTGTTGTTTTTGTCAATTCTATCTTTGAACATGTATTCAAATATGGTTTAAGAAAGGAGATCAGAAATAGTTATTTGAACAACCTGGCACCAAGTTATCGGTTTCTTTGTTGATAAATATAATTGCTATATTATACAATGATGGCGTATCTTCCCAAATTTCTATCGCGTTTCTTTTGATAGAAGATACTAGTTTTATCGGTGTGCATGGTTTTTAAATTTTCATATACTAATTGTTGGTATTAGCTCCAAATACTTCCCACATTTTCAGCGTTTTCAGATTCGAAAGAAGACTGATCCTGTAGCAGTTGGTTGCAAACTGTTTAAGGTGTGGTTTATATTATTGAAAACTTCAGTTTTGGCCATTAAATCCTTAAAAATGCTGATGTATCACTGATCTTCAATCGATTCAAAAAACCAAACATCGTTCTTAAAACATCGTTCATAGCAACCGATGTATCGATGTTTAACGGGCTGTAATATCGATGTCACAACATAGATGTTTATGAGCAAAACATCGATGTTTTCATGAATTCGATGTATCGTTTGCATCCCTAACAGTGGTGGAGGTTCACAAGCTTCGGCGTGAGGCTCAATGGGCACGCAACCGCGACGAGACATGCAACCAGGTAGCAGCATATAAGTTGGCCGTAAAAATTTCTTCACAAATTGATTAATATAAGCAAGGCTTGCTGCTGGCAAGATCTAGTGGACAATGTGAACAAGGATCCACGGGGCCTTGGCTGCAAGTAAGTTGTGTGGAAGCTTGGTGCCCTACGAATGCCTTGCATACATGATGCGGAAAAGATGGACTGCACGAGCAAGCAATCTTCCCTGTCCATCCCGTCCGTGTTGACGCTGTCCACGGTGAAATAACAATTTAGTGTCCATTCTTCGCACAATCAGACCTGAAAGAGGCAGTCCTTTCACTGAAAGCGGGAAAAGCTTCAGGTCCAGATGGTGTTCCAGGTCTATCGCCAACGTTCTGACTTGCTGCTTAGCGTATTCGACGCTGGCCTACAAGATGGGGTTTTCCTGGTACTATGAAACGAGGGAAGGCTCGGGCTGATCAGCAAAGAAAAGATAATCCCAGATTACCGCTTACATACCGCCCGTTATTCATGCTAGACACTGTTGGGAAAGCGTTAGAGAAACTCATTAAGGGATGACTCACAGACGCGATTCATGCTGCTGGGGACCTTTTTCCTTGGCAGTACAGCTTTAGAGCAGGACGTTTCACCGTTGATGCGATTGCAGAGGTGGTGAACGAGGTCCAAAGACAAAAACAAGCAACTGATCGTCCTGTTGGTGGAACTCAACATTAGGAACGGCTTCAACTCCGCTAGATGGGTGAATATTCTGGATGCCCTGGTGTTGGTTCTTTACATGCTCTAGAATATCTTAGGTAGCTTCTAAAGAACTACCTGCTTTACAACACATGGTCAACAGCGGATAGAAGTTACGTCGGGTGATTCCCAGGGATTTATCCTTGGTCCAGACCTGCGAAACGTATCTTAGATACTCGAGACTGAAGATGCCAGATGAGTCACAGTTGACCGGCTATGCGAATAATATTGTGGCTCTAGTCGCTAGACGTACCATTAAACAAGCGCTTTTTATGCTAGGTATGGTAATGTGTCGAGTGAGAGACTGGATGACTGTTCGTGGGATCAGTGTAGCACTGAAGAAAACCAAGGTAGTCATCTTGACAAACAAATAGAATTACTAGAGTAAAGATGATCAGTATTGCAGACTTATTAAACAAATTGGAGCCAACGGTGAAGGACCTAGGCCTACTGATCGACTCAATGATGAGTTTATCTGAGCAAATCAGTGTAACGGCTGAGAAGGATGCATCGGGAGTATCGACTCTCGGTTGACTTATACCAATGTAGGGGAACCAACCCACCAGAAAGACTCCTCTTGATGAGTGCTGTAGCTCAGTGCTAATGTACGGAGCAGAAATATTGGTCGACACTCTCAGTAAGGAGGCATACCAAAAACGCTTGGCACAGGTGCAGACAAGAGTAGCACTGAGAATTGCATCTTCATATTCGATAGTCTCTTATTCGGTGGTGAGAGTTATTGCAGGCGTGATACCTGTTTCCCTCCTTGCAAAAGAGTGCCGCGCTATTTACTGGAGTTGAGGGAAGGACGCGAGGGTGACGGTTGCCCGCGAGGAAAGATAGCGCTCATTCACCAATTGGCAACAGTCTTGGGTGAATTGCGCGAAGGAAAGGTGCACTGCGTGCCTCATCCTGGATGTAAAACGGTGGTTAAAGCGAAGACATGATGGGAGTTACTTTTATCTGACAAGATTGGTAATTCACGGTTCCCGATAGTCGGTTTTGCCCTGGAAAAGAAGGCGACGCTAGCCAGATTTCTTTGCATGCAAAAAATGCAACAGGCTACAACGGAACCTCTACAGGGAGCCGAGAGAGGTCACCCCGGATAGTATAGTTGTGGTGATGGAACATTATGTTTGGGCAGTCCTAAAAGATAAAAGGGACCCACAACAGTTGGGGCTGAGTAATGGCTTGTCTGGCAATTCCTCTTTCGCTCTCCTCTCCCATTAGAGGAGGGATTTCCCAGCTTCAAGGCACCTTACGGCGTAAAAAATACGAGACTTAACCCGAAGTAATGTATCAAACGGTTGCAGACTGGGTTTTTGGGTTGACAGGGGAGGTGTTTAGTGAGTAGTCTAGTCACTTGCAACCGACTACGGGAAGTTTTATTAGAATATGGTGTGTAAATAAATTATAATTTTACCGAAATTTAATCACATTATATAGCAGGAAAGCACATTTTACTTGAAGTGTAAAAGTGGCTCTACAAGTATTTTCAATTAATTCATTAACTGTTAAATAACTATTAATTTTCAGCTTCTGTAAGCGTCTTGGTCTGAGTGACATATATCCTGAGCATATTAAAGTAGCGGTAGTGATTGAGGCGGCAAATTAGGGGAATAGATGTTGAATTGCCGCTAGTAGTTGTGTGTAGAAAAGGGAATTGTGAATTTAGCCAAAAGTAGTAGTAATAGGGGTGGCAATCTGTTCTTCATTTTTAGGGGGACTGAAAAAGCTGCTAGGATAATTGTGCGTGGATAAGTGACTTGAAAATTGAGTCAATACTAGTAGTGATTGGGGTGACAAATTACCATTGCCTTCCAAGGGAAAATACGGTTGGAATAGTCACTAGTTTAGTAATGCTCCGGAATAGTGATTAAAACTGGACGTCAGTCTACCCGAGTTTTAAATTAATATTTAAAGTGTTAGAGGATAATGGGACCTTCCTAGTGGGAGAAAGCTAGGACTGAAAGTTCTTCTGGCAGACCACAGAGGAACTTGCAGCTCGAGGGAATACTGGGCACACACGCCCATCCTTACTAACCGAAGATGGAAGCTGGAAGATCTTTGCTGGGGTACACCGAGTAATAGTGGTAGCAACAGCCCTATCTTGAAGGTCTGTCTCACTATTAGTGGTTTAAAATTTGACACATTCACTCGAGACTTCTTACAACATAAACTATTGACTTTTTTGAACACACCGCTTGGATCCTGTGGGCTGATAACCCTCAGTTTCTCCACCCATTGGCTGCTGGTTTTACTTCTGTAGCATGAACGAATTAAGCTCTAGACATTCTTTAGGTGTAGTTACAACAAGGCCAATGAGTGATGGCTATAGTATAGATACATATTGTTGACACGTATGAAGTAGAAAGCTTCATCCTTTTAATGATTTGTGTTTCATACCATTACATATTATTTCGATGTTTAATCTTGGAAACTGTTTTCTCAATGATCATAAGAGACCAGTAGGCAAAAGTTGCCGCCACAGAAAGGGAGTCGATTAAACTTCCTGTGAAACTTTTCCCAATATGTATATTTTTTTTTTAAATGAAGCCAATTGGAATGAAAAAGACATCATCTCTTTGATAAATTACTTCCATAACAATGGTAAAATAGTCGCTATCATAAAGAAGCACCTGAAATTCCTGTTGAGGGTTTTTTCAAGGATACGTTTGGGACTGCTACCACAATACCACAATTTTAGGAATTGACCTCTTAGATTATTGTTGACGTTCAGCCTTCATTATGCCAAGTTATTAAGATCACTGGTAGGAACATAACAATTGTACAGCCTATTCAATTTGAATACATCAAACAAGAAATCGAGCTGCTCCTTGAAATTGAGAAAGATTCTTCCCATAGTATCAGCTGAGATAAAAAAGAGATTATTCACACCTGGCAATGAAATTTTGACGAAGGCAAGAAATTCTAAATTTTTTGAATTCGAATTTACCAATATGAGGAAAATGAGAAGGTCTTCTTACTAATATGCCAGTACTTCCTCCTCCATCACCGTTTGTCCCATCGTTTTTTATGAATTCAAAATTCTTGGACGTCATTGACTACCATGAATGGAGATGGTTTTCAGTGAAAGCATGATGTCAGGTTTTTGCTCAATGTAGAGTAACAATGGAGTTGACATTGATTGAGACAAGTCAAAGCACATCCGTGGAAATGTGACTGACTGCCAAGCTATTTTGAGACATTTGAAAGATCTAAACGTTGAAAATCAAAGTTAATTTCTGAATTTTGATTATTGATTCTTTCCGATAGGGAATTAAGTTGTTTGCAGATTGTTAGAA
The DNA here is from genome assembly GCA_963969285.1 of Odontomyia ornata. Taxonomy (NCBI): domain Eukaryota; kingdom Metazoa; phylum Arthropoda; class Insecta; order Diptera; family Stratiomyidae; genus Odontomyia; species Odontomyia ornata. Next base: position 89,397,867 of record OZ017738.1, on the reverse strand, counting down.
ACAACTCATTGTTGCTACTTACCTTATCAACATTACTAACAGTACTTTCTGCTGGTCTTCTAACGGGGAGTGAAAATGATACCTCGGGCTTGATGGAGCTGAACAATCTGAGGTAACGATCCGTGAATGCAATGGAGGACAGTGCAAACGAGGTTAAATGACAAGTTTTGCGTCAACCAAGGAAATGCATAAGTTACGTCCGAAAGATCGATGTTCAATGACTCCTCTAAAGGGAATCGGCTTATTTGGAAAGTGGATTGTATTTTCAAATTATTGAAAGCATAAAGCATGTATAAAAAAATATCAATGAGAACGTTAGAAATGGAGCTCTTGAGCTAGCTAGAGGAACTTATGAGTCGCATCACGCACAAAAAGTGGAGGTAACTTACGGCAAAACACGACCAAAATGCCTAGCCCATAGCTCCAGCTCCTGGCAGTAATAGTCGCAAAAGGACGGCAGGCAGTTCAATCGAAATTAACCGCGACAAAGCGGAGAGAAACGAGGTGCCAAACAAATTTGCTAATCTTGACAAGGAGTTTCAGGTAGTGCTAAATAAGGCAACACAAAAAGCAGTGAAAAAGCTTCTCCTTCAAAAGGCTAACAGAGAGGCTTCTGAAGAAGGGTAAAACGCAAATTCTTCTAATATCATGCAGAAATCAAAACGCAAGCCGCGGTGTAAACCCTTACGAGAGGCTCTGCTTGTTAAGTTCCCCTAAGTCAGATCCTATCTAGATGCGTTGCATGAAATGAAAACGATCAAGCTAGATGACAGAAAAACTGCCATAAAAGCATTAGAGTTAACAAATTACGGAGGCTTACGTTTGAAATTTGGACCAGAGGCCACTAACAAGGACGTATTTTGCGATGTATTCAGAAGGGTTTTGAAGCCAAAGGAATCATTACCTTGCACGTTTCGGTGGCGTTCCTCAACAACAGTGACCTAATATATCAAAGACCAGCCCAACGTAGAGGCCATTAAAAGGGAATTCACTAGTTCAAGCGAGGTCAAGGTAAGACTGATTTGGAAAAACAGCAAGAAATAACGCGTAGCGAATTGCAAAATCAAAATAGGTTACAGAATACGTAAACATGCTTGTCGATAAGCTATTTACGGGAGCATATGAGGTAGATTCTTGTCGTTTCAGGAAGCTAGACTACAAAATATCTATCACGCGTTCTCTACTCTACAAGACATTATAAATAAATATGTATATATAAATTTTTATTATCTTTGAAAATGTTCTATTATGTGTCAATAAAGCTACTCTACAGCAATTTTAAATCTTTTTGCCTCGTTGTAGGTAGAAGACACGTAGGCTTGAGATGAACGCAAAAATTGTACAGAAAGGCACCGTTACTTTTTCTGAAGAAAGCTGTTGCAATACAAGGGGAAGTCAAACCTAGCGATGGTAAAGTAGCTGAAGTGAAACACTCACCTCTGCCTATAAAATGGAAACTTAACGGGTGAAGTTAACTTTGACCTAGTGAAAAAGTAGTTTCAATGAGGTGGCCAGCTTCTCTCTACAGGAGCAGCTACCCCTGATCACCACGGGACTGCTCAACAGCTTATTACAGTGTCTTGAATATAAACACACAGCAAATGGCTTTAGGGGACCTGACAGGAGCTCTCTCTCCTATATTTGTGGTCAAACAGGGCACAAAAGAAGGAATATATGCACACGGCACAGTACATTCCCAGTAAAAATGCTCAGCTAGAACCTGGTAACCTTAAACACGTGCTAGGGTCAGGGAGATGCCGCGTTTTCAAGGAGGCCCTAATCAAAGCCAAATCAGTACCCCGATAAAGCAAATCTTACAAGTAAATTTGCACCGAAGCACAAACACCCAGGTTCTGCTTAAGCTGTTGGCTGGGGATGCAAAAGACTGCCTACTGTTACAACTCACAAGCCTGGGGCCCTGATAAATCTTGGTTCGAGACAGTGCCCAACAAAAAGTGAAGGGACACGGGCGAGGAATAGGTTTTATGAGCGTGAAGTGTTCAAGTATGGATGGCGGTTTTCGGCAAAGGATCCGGTTGGTCGGTTTGCCGGGTTCTTTCATTTACAGTTCAACTGGATTTTGGAGGAAGTAGTTTTTGAATATTCACTTAGCAAATCGAAAACTTGATTCAAAATTGTATGTATATTTTATGTCGATTGATTAACCTTAGCTATAAATGGTTCTTTGGTTTTTCACTCACAAAATCATTTAAATCAATGTGAACTGAAGAATTTTTCATCTGTGTGTTAAAATAAGAGATGAACGTATTGAAATCCAAGCCAGAAACTTACTGCTAAGCTGAGTTATTCACGTGCAGTATAAAGATGAAAGATCCTCCGCCTCAGTCCCCGAACATTTTGCATTTATTATGTATTGTATGCCAACTTCACATCACACTCTACCTGAGGTCCTCCACATTGAAACGAAAAATATACCACTTATAACGAGAACCAATCAAACATAGAGATTTTCCTTGCTCTGATCATTAACGCTACCTAAGCGATGGGTGATGATAGCATATAGTGATTGATGATTACAGATAGTGGTACTTGATGATGATGAAGAACGATGTCGTATGAGGTCAGATGGTGGCTGATGATGGCAGGTGATGTCAGATGATAGTTTATGATGGCGGATGAAAGATGAATATGGCCAATTATGGCTGTAACATAGAAGTTATGACTGATTATCGTGACTATGTTAAAAAAAACGAACACTTCCCACCTTTACATCAAATTTATTGGTTCACAATTTCTTAATAGTGGTACGTATAAGTACATTATAATAATCAATGTTACTTATTTAAGAGTGACTTATGACGTACAAGAGAATAGACTCCTTTGTAACTACCATTGGTTGGGCAAATTCAATAACCTGAGCTTCATTATCATCCGGAAAGGTCTCAATTTGGGGAAGGTAACTCATTAATCTCAGAAGCGTCTAGCAGATTGGAATTAACTATTCCACTCTTAGCAAGCTGGCAAGCCAAAACTATTTCGTGAATTTCAGTTCTAAAGATTACCATCTTATTGAAAAGAAATGGCTCGAACTTATCTTTGCTTAAGGTATTGACTTCGGCTACTATTCGGTTATAATTATCTGTTGGCTGGGTAGACACTTAAGTCATATAACGGTTTATCTTATACTGCTTATTACTATTGGGGATCATACTGCTCTGTGACTTGTAACATTACCCCAGTATGTGGCATCTGGGTTTCCTGCCACCCATTTCCAGGCTGATCCAATCCAATCAATCCAACGTGAAACCCTTTCCTTATTACTGCCTCGCAATTGAACTAGCAATGATTCTATCTTGTCAAGCTGCTGGTGAAACTGGGGTACGCTGATGTTGGACTTATCGATACGGTGCTGCACTAAAGATCTCATATTAACCATAATCTTGTCGAAGTTTTCAAGTATGGATGGCGGTTTTCGGCAAAAGATCCGGTTGGTCGGTTTGCCGGGTTCTTTCATTTACGGTTCAACTGGATTTTGGAGGAAGTAGTTTTTGAATATTCACTTAGCAAATCGAAAACTTGATTCAAAATTGTATGTATATTTTATGTCGATTGATTAACCTTAGCTATAAATGGTTCTTTGGTTTTTCACTCACAAAATCATTTAAATCAATGTGAACTAAAGGATTTTTCATCTGTGTGTTAAAATAAGAGATGAACGTATTGAAATCCAAGCCGGAAACTTACTGCTAAGCTGAGTTATTCACGTGCAGTATAAAGATGAAAGATCCTTCGCCTCAGTCCCCGAACATTTTGCATTTATTATGTATTGTATGCCAACTTCACATCACACTCTACCTGAGGTCCTCCACATTGAAACGAAAAATATACCACTTATAACGAGAACCAATCAAACATAGAGATTTTCCTTGCTCTGATCATTAACGCTACCTAAGCGATGGGTGATGATAGCATATAGTGATTGATGATTACAGATAGTGGTACTTGATGATGATGAAGAACGATGTCGTATGAGGTCAGATGGTGGCTGATGATGGCAGGTGATGTCAGATGATAGTTTATGATGGCGGATGAAAGATGAATATGGCCAATTATGGCTGTAACATAGAAGTTATGACTGATTATCGTGACTATGTTAAAAAAAACGAACACTTCCGACCTTTACATCAAATTTATTGGTTCACAATTTCTTTATAGTGGTACGTATAAGTACATTATAATAATCAATGTTACTTATTTAAGAGTGACTTATGACGTACAAGAGAATAGACTCCTTTGTAACTACCATTGGTTGGGCAAATTCAATAACCTGAGCTTCATTATCATCCGGAAAGGTCTCAATTTGGGGAAAGTAACTTATTAATCTCAGAAGCGTCTAGCAGATTGGAATTAACTATTCCACTCTTAGCAAGCTGGCAAGCCAAAACTATTTCATGAATTTCGGTTCTAAAGATTACCATCTTATTGAAAAGAAATGGCTCGAACTTATCTTTGCTTAAGGTATTGACTTCGGCTACTATTCGGTTATAATTATCTGTTGGCTGGGTAGACACTTAAGTCATATAACGGTTTATCTTATACTGCTTATTACTATTGGGGATCATACTGCTCTGTGACTTGTAACATTACCCCAGTATGTGGCATCTGGGTTTCCTGCCACCCATTTCCAGGCTGATCCAATCCAATCAATCCAACGTGAAACCCTTTCCTTATTACTGCCTCGCAATTGAACTAGCAATGATTCTATCTTGTCAAGCTGCTGGTGAAACTGGGGTACGCTGATGTTGGACTTATCGATACGGTGCTGCACTAAAGATCTCATATTAACCATAATCTCGTCGAATCTACCCAAGTCGATCGAAGAGTTATTTTGAAATACCCATGCACAATTCTGCCAATTCCATGCCTTAAGGTAACCATCGGTCCCGTATATTCATAAGTATGTACCAAAGCCCGCGGCGACGCTACGATCAATCTGAAATAAGAGAGGTGTTTTTCAGCTGCGATTTGTGAACCCGGTTGCCTGAAACAGTGGTAACAGTTACTTGGTTATCATTCACTACAACCATTTTCTTAAGAAGGAGTTTGTTTTTAGTTTTAATCTGCTCACCCCCTGCCTTGTAGGCATTGGGTTTCGATCTCCACTTATTTTGCGACTTATTTGGTTCTTTTGGTTCCGGAGGATCTCATTTTTGAGATTGCTGCTTAGTTTTGCTTTAAAGTCCACTATGTTTTGATAATTTATTCGCTGCGATCTACTAAGGAACACATCTACTGGTTTTACCTTTGTCACCGATGAAATGTTTTGTTATATCTATCGACTACTATGGTGATAGATTCCTTCAGAGAAAGCTCTGTATATACACTCTAAAGGCACCCCACTTTTTCTATTATTGTCGAGTGAAGCCTCTCAATTGGGCCATTAATTTCACTTTTTTGAGGAGGGGTCAGATAAACTTCTATCCCCAATGCTTCCAGCAAATTCATAACCACTGGGCTCATGAACCCACTTTCGTTGTCTGTAACCAAGACCTTAGGCACCGTGAAATAATACAAAACTTCCATAATTTTTTCTCGAAGGTGTTGTGCTGATTCATTTTTTATTTGAAAAAAATTAGCAAATTTACTAAATTTATCAACACAGGTTATGTATTTCTCACCAGCAATTTGTATAGTATCCATATGCAATATCTCCGATGGATAATCTGGTACTGGTTTTTCTTACAGCTCAGGTTCAGGTGGATGGTGATCGCAATTATTAAGGTTACAAATGTCACAAGCCAGCGTATACCTTTTTATTAGCTTACTTATTTTAGGGAAATAATATCTTTCCAATATTTGGTACTTGTTTTCCCTACAAATCCTATGCGCACGACGGTGTTCTTCTTCTATAATACGAACATTGTTGTCTTCGTTCACGATATCCTCAACTACTCGCTGAGTAAGATGAATCTTGTACTTCGAGAAATGCTCCGTATAGACATCTTAAAGTAATTGTATAAATTTCTCGGGAATCTTAATGCCATTGATCACATTCGGGCTTAATTTTTCTTTAAAACTCTGATCAACCTTTCTATATCGAAAGTTGCAAGCTGTATGTAATGCCTATCGAAGCTGGGATGAGGCTGCTCATGAGCAATTACCTCGTTGCCTTCGGAAAATATAAGTTATTTCCTGAAAACATTAATAGGTACCTCACAATATGGTATGAGTCCCGAACTATCTTCCATAGCACTATGCACGGTTCCTGAAGATGTAATAAGAGTATCCACTTTCAGCGGTAGCCTCGAAAGAGCATCTGCAACTAGGTTAGTCTTACTGTGCCTGTAGATCAGTTCGTAGTTAAACTCCACTATTCTCGCCTTTCATCGCTTGAGTTTTGCGTTGTGATTGGTATTGCTCGGTGCAAAAGTTAGTGGCTGATGGTCCGTTAAAATTCTCACTTTCTTCGCACCATACAAGTAAGCTCTCAACTTGTCCAAAGCCCACACGATGACCAACAAATCCTGCTCATTTGTGGCATAGTTCTCCTCTTGAAATATAAATAATCGGTCGATCTCTGCTGATGTCACCTTGCGATAGTACCGCTCCAATTGCATGCTTTGAAACATCCGTGGTTAAGTTTAACGGTTTTTTGAAATCAGGGTACGCTAGCACCTCTGATGAAGTTAAAAGTTCCTTTAAATCGCTAGAAGCCTTTAATTCGAGCTCTCCAGTGAAACTTCCTTTTTCTTTGACTGGTTAGCTTTAACCTGCGCATTGTCGCCCCAAGTCAAGTTCGTCAAGGGTTTTGCTATGCTCGCAAAGTCCTTGATAAATTTTCTGTAGTAAGATGCTTAACCAAGGAAGGTAGGGAGTTTAACTCTAGTTATGGTGTCTATTTTCTTGGAATCTGGAAGAATGCCGTTCCTTGATATAATGTTTCTCAAATACTCTATCTGAGTCCTCAAAAATGAGGATTTCTCCGGGTTTTTTCTTTAAGTTTGCGCGCTCAAGCTGAAAAAGTATAGTTTCTATGTTTCGTAAATGTTCGCCCTCCGTTTTCCCCTGGACGATAATGTCATCAATGTACACAAAACACAGCCGTCCAATCAAAGGTTTCAATACATCGTCGATCATCCTTCGGAAAATGGCTGGTGCATTTTTAAGGCTGAAAGGCAGCCTCGTAAACTCAAATTTCCCGTTTTTGGTAGAAAAAGCTGTTTTTGGAACGTCCGTTTCCAGCATTCTGATCTGATGAAAACCGGATGTCAGATCAAGCGTAATAAAATATTGTGAACTTCCAAAGCTGGCAAGTGTGTTCGTGGTATCCGGAATAGAGTACGTATCCGATACTGTGACTGCGCTTAACCTTTTAAAATCTATAACTACCCTGTATTGCTTCTCACCCGCTGCATTCGTCTTCTTAGGGACGACTCAGATTAGAGAATTATAAGGACTCTTCAAAAGTCAAATGATTCCACCCTCTAGCATTTTTTTTATCTGTCTATCAACTTCTGACCTCAAATTAACTGGGTAGATAAGACTTCATGTGAATTGGGTCCGATGTAGATGTTCTAATTTCGGCCCTCACGCTTGTTTCGCCGACCTCTCTGTCACTTATTGGTCCAAAATCATGGTCTGTAAGTTTATTCTTGTTGAACCAGGAAGATGATCACATGCAACTTTCACATGGTTAACTTGCCTGGATTACTTTGCTTTTAGAGGAATCTTAACATTTGGCTTATTTTTCAGAATGTTGTTCTTCCTGTCAATTATTGCGTCCAATTCTCAGAGAGTGTCATCTCCAATAATACCATGAAATCATCTTAAACCTAACAGCACATAGATATTAACTAAAGTCTTATTGCCAACACTTTTGAAGAACTTCCCCGACACTTTTTTCCCTATTGATATCTCGCCCGCGGCGGACTGAATTTTGAAGGGATTAGAAATTGAATTAGCTTCGAAGCATACTTAGCTGCGATAAAAATTTTATTGGCACCGGGATCAATTAAAAATTTCATAATCTAACCATCGCCCATAGTATATTCGATGTATGGAACGGTAGAGAGGCGTACATCGTAAAATTTAGATGACCCTCTTCTGACTTATCAATACATTCATCATGTAAAACTCCGTCTGCCCTCTCAAGATATTCCTGACAGTTGGAGTCGTGAGGAAACTCCGAACCGGACTCGACCTAAGTTTCCAAGTTATAGAGATGCTGCGATTTCCTAGGTAGATTTGCTGACTCAGGTGAGCGCTTCTGGCCTGGATAATTGGTTGGCTGATTCATGTAATCGACCTGCCTAGTTTGGAAAGACTTATCAATATCCATTGGGGTTGGTGGTTTGGGCTGAGTCGGCCTAAGCGGCGGCCTGTTGAAGTTTAATAGTGCCTTTTTTTGAAATTGCTACATTTGGTTCCTTTCCGCCAAACTCAACTGTTGATGGGGTACAAATGTCTTTGGCCAGCTGTGCTTGAAGCGAGAGCTGAAAAATTGGTTGGCAGGAGCGGAAATAGTATTATTACTCTACCGTGAATGAGCCGATAAATTCCTAAAGTTTAAATTCTGAAACTCTAAACAAGATGCGTAAGCATCCGGGAGTGTTTGGGGTTTTTGGATAGTAATCGTTCGCGTAAAATCACCATTCAAACCCCTTACAAAAACATCCAGTGCTCTATTCCTACCATTTTCTGTAAGCACGGCGATAGTTTCCTGCGATCGACCCTCAGTCTTAATTTTATTTATAAGTAGCGATAACTGATGATTTACTGCCGCGTAAAATCCATCAACGCTTCTATTGCATTGAGACATTGAATGTAGCTGATGCTCTAGTGTGCGAATATCTCGTTTATCAGCATAGTAGAGTGAGAGACATTTTTTAATACAGGACCAGTCATCATCAAATATATTGTATGATATTAGGGCAGCATCAGCCGGCCCTCGGATTTTCTGCCGAATGTGGTGAAGTATCTATGGTTCTAAATATTGGTTTGTCTCGCACTATTTCATAATCACCGAGGATTGTCTGCACACTATGCACCCATGACAAATATTGGATCGGGTTGCCATCAAATGTTTGAAGATCCCTTGCAGAGTTGGGAAGGATCTTGATATCATCAAGTCCTTCTCGGTTTTGGGGAATCCCGAATTTGGCGAAATTGAGGAGCTAGGAGGGAGGTTAGTTAGTAATCTATGCTTTATTGTCGACAGCCTTCCCTCGCTCTGCTCATACCTGCTAATACAAGAATTTATGGCAGAAACGGTGGGCTCTCTTTGTGACTTCGATTTGAGCATTGACTGCCCTCTATTTTGTTAATTTATGAAGTTGAAAAAAGAGAGAATTGCAGTCAGAAGACCACTTCAAAAAAACAGGCAGACCTAACCTCCAGAAATCAAAGCCAAAAATTGAGAAAATATATCACTACACTAACAATAATTACACCGAATTCAGAGTATTTCACTTTATAAAAAAAGATGCACCGAAATAACTTTACAACAACATGTAAAAACTTCTGACAACACAATTTAAAAAAAGAAAAAAAATACACCACTTGCTGTGATTGCGAAAATAATTCAATAACAGTAATTGAGCCACTAGTTAAAAAATTGTGTCATTTGATATGATTGCGATAATTAAATATTTCAATAATACATCACAATAATTAGCCACTTAATATAATATAAATGAACTTACATCAAAATAATAGATGCTGCTTGCTATTCGAACGGTCCGTATAACTCCTTTCTAACGCAGTTCGTTGAAACTTGGAGAGCGCCTACTGCGGTACGGTATCGTCACTAGATTGATTCAGAAAATTCTTCGCTGAAGTATATCCGAAGTTTCACTATCACTTATCATCAGCACCAAAAAATTCCGTGGTTTACAATTACTCCTTTGTACGAGCTGTTACTTGAATTCCCCAATTAAATGGCGTATGCGCTGGTTCCCAGTACGCCGACCGTGTTCTTATGGAACGGATCAGGTTATTTGTCCGAGTTTTTACAGAACGGATTGTATAATATCAGGATAGCTGTCCGTGTTCTTTTGGAACCGAAAAACTGCTCGAGCGCTAGTTATGACATCAAATTTATTGGTTCACAATATATTTGTTCACAATTCACTTTTAACTTTTATAATAAACTTATTCAAGTAAAATTTCATTCCAACTTTTACATTTACTTCTTCAACTTACGGGTTCGATAGTCGCGGACAAAAAGATCTGCAAATATTGCCATCAGCGATATGTACATAATTAATTAGGTCAAGATATGTGAAGAAATGCGTGTGAAGCATTCGCATGAATGGTGATAACTTATATGGTGGATGAGAGCTGATAATAGCGGACGATGGCGAGTTCTAGCTGACGAGGAAAGATGATGCGGATTGACGGCTGCTAAGAGCGGTTGTAGGTTGACCGTAGCGTATAATGATTGATTATGACAGATGATGTTGATTGATGGCGGATGGCAGACGGCGATTGGTAGAAAGTGGATAGTGGATGACAGTTGATAGCTGACCATGCGTGAAAAATGTAATCATTTTCTAGTTTTAAGTTTTCACTTCTGTCAGCAGTCTTCAATGGCTAACTTTTTAGTTTTTTCAATAATCACTGCTCTAATTAATGATTGAAAGGTATTTCGGTCCTAGAACTACCTCAACCAGAAGTTTTATAAGAAAGTAGCAAAAATGCCCATCAAGGAATACGACGCAAGATGCTTACAAGCAACTCAGCGCGACTTACGTCAACCGACTATTCGACGTTTAAAAAAAACCAAATTTTAATATTTGAGAACAACTTTATTGACTGAAATCCAAATAAAGACTGCCCATCCGTTCGTAATTACATGTATTTCGATATTTTTGCAAAGTGCTTACAATGTTAAAACTCATGAGAAAATTGCAAAACTGAATTTTTGGTTGAAACCAAGCATAAATATTTTCTATGGAAATTCATAATTAAGTGAGCAAAAATTTACAGTGAGGGTTTAATGTTACTTATTTAGGTCGGCAGCGGATACGCGTGTCGAGTAGTCATTTTCGGAAATGTGGTTATTCGTGGGAAACGTTTGCAGACTTAACTCGCGCAAAAGAACGATACAAGTCGTCATGAGGAATCAATGTGTTTAAGGATGGAGATAATACTTCGCTTTGAAAAAAATTAAAACATTCATTTCTCTTTAAAATAAATTTTAATGCTTCATCCAATTTTATTCAAAAGTACAAAAAATGTTGTTGCCGTCAACGTTGCGGGTATCGACGTATTAAATGGTAAATTCTCGTAGCTATAAAATTGAATAGTTGGGTACTCACCGTTCTGCATATTCTTGTCCAACTTGTCCTCATCATATTGGTTGCTGTCCCCACTCCACGCGATGCGAGGTAAATGGCCTGGAAATAATAAAACCCCACAAAGCATCGGACTTATTATATAATAAGATATACTTATCTGATGTTGAAGTTGTTTTGATCTCCTGCACGACGCGAACTTCTGCCAACATCATGAACTGTCAACTTGACATGCTACAAAATGTCACAGGGTGCCCGTAAACTATTAATATCGCAGAATCACGTAATTGTTTAGAATATTATAAATTTAGTATAAGATTAATTTTACGCGGGAAAAATGTACCGATATTTTCATAAAACGGAAAACTCTTTGAAAGAGATTTTTCTATTGTGCAGTTTTGCATTGTCCGTTCCCAAGATAACTCGATCGTGATAAAGTGTGTAATTAGTTTGCAAGTTTTCCAAGTCGGGAATTAAAATGGTGTTATATGGAAATAAAAAATTGGAAATATATAAGTTTAAAATCAAACTACAGTTTTATCGTGAAACATTTTTTGGTCCGTCGAGCCGGATATAGTTCCGGATAGTTTTAAATGGTGTGTCAGTTACGATTTAATTTTGTTGATTTAAGTGCAGTGAAAAAGCGATAAAAGATCGGTTCGCGCGGGTTAATGAAAGTGAGCAATTGAGCAAGGCAAGGTCTGGTAAGTTCCATATTTTAGTCCTTTTCCATATTTTAGTCCTTTCCTTCCTAATTTCATAATCGACATCATCTTGAATTCTTTATTTGCTAAAATTTGGTGCACAATTGAAAGTTTAATTTATTTTGGAAAGAGCGAACCGTATCTCAAATCCGCACTACATTGGATGAGTATTGCGGTTGAATTTATTGGTCACACATCAACTTTATTTGCTAAAATTTGGTGCACAATTGCAAGTTTAATTTATTTTGGAAAGAGAGAACCGTATCTCAAATCCGCACTACGTTGGATGAGTATTGCGGTTGAATTTATTGGTCAGACACTGTATCGGTTTCAAATTGGTATCAAATTTAGAATTTTATGCACAATTGCTATTGTTCGTGCATTTAAGAGTGCGAACCACACATCAAGTCTGCACTGCATCGGATCATTGTTGCAGATAAATTTAGTTGTTTGCTGTTGATTTGGGAAAAGGTTAAATAACTCGAAACTTGGATTAGATTCGGATCCTTGTTGCGGTGCTTAGGTAACGGTACTTACTGGACATTGGGCGGAATTTGTGAACCGTCATTCAAACTTGAGTAAGTTCGAATCCTGTGCCGTGCCGCTTACTTAATAGTAACAAATAGACTTTGGTGCGACTGTTTATTACATTATTTGATAAACTTCGATTTGATTAAATTTAATAGTTTTGAATTTCGTATCGGAATCACGTCCTGCGACCTCACGAACGATGGATGGTTTAGTGGCACAACAAAGTGTACTAAGTGAGCAGCTAAGCAAAATGGTCACGAATTTCCGAAAGGACCCTAAGGCACGGAAAACAACCGCGTATGCTACAAAACTACTGGAACGGGTGCAACAAATTCGTCGGTCCTTCACGGAGAATCATCATCAGATTCTTGAATTGGTAGATGGAAAGAAGATCCTTGAAGCAGATTATTTTAAACAGAACGTATATCTGGCGTTTGAGGAGGCAGAATTGAATTTCGAGGTAGAATTGGAAGAGTTGCGAGTGGAGCAAGTGGCACATGGAGCGCAAAGTTGTAAAGAAGGAGCGAGTCCGTCATCGAAAGCAATGGATGATACAGACGTTCGGCTCCCACGGATCAACCTGCCAAAGTTCAATGGAAAATATGACGAATGGGCATCGTTTAAAGATCTGTTCACGTCTCTGATCCATAAAAAAGCCAATTTACCGAAAGTGGGGAAGCTTCATTATCTGAAATGCAGTCTGTCAGGAGAAGCAGAACAATTATTGAAGCACTATTCGATTACCGAAGCAAACTATGAATCAGCATGGAAAATGCTCGTGGAACGGTACGACGATAAAAATGTGTTGTTGAAAACGCAGTTCAACCATTTACTCCATATAAGCAACGCAAACGAAACCGCATCGCCGATCAAAATGCTGTTAGACAAAACAGTCGATTGCGTGCAGGCCATAGACAATCTAAAGGTAGGAAACATATGGGATGCAATATTAGTGCATTTGACGGCACAGCGATTACCAGCCGAAACACGACAGATGTGGGAGCAACAGCAAGCTAAGGTTTCGGAGATATCATCGTTTCAACAATTGAAAGAGTTTCTACAATGCAGGTTCAGAGAGTTAGAAGCTGCTGGGGTAGAAAGGCATAAACCCATTCGCACATCACACAACGTATTTGTGACAAAGGAGGCGCAACAAATCGTGTGTATTCTTTGCAAAGGACCACATTATTTGAGACAATGCTCGAGCTTCCTGAAGTTAGAATATCCTAAGAGATTCGAAATGGCAAAGAAAAATGGTTTGTGCCTCAATTGTCTAAACAAAGGACATTTTGTCGGGAAATGCCCTAGTAAATCGAGGTGTTTTCACTGTAAGAAGGCCCACCATACGCTCCTACATAGACCAAATTCCTCAATTATCGGAAAGGAGTCCCATCAATTGCCGCCCCCGTTTATCCCTAATAGTCAGTCACCGCAACTAACAGCGCAGAATAATCAACCTTGGACACCTGCGCTAAGACAACAATCGCCGACATTTGGGTCACACAACGGACAACCGTCTACTTCGTCTTCAGCTGATCATCGATTTCCAACGGCAGGCTCAACAGTCGCCAAAGTTAACTCATCGACCATCAGTGCTCCAAAAGCGGTATTGTTAGCGACAGCACTGGTGACAGTGGAATCTCCAGTCGGGTTCGTGACGCTTCGTGCCTTGATGGATCAAGGATCACAGGCTCAAGGACTCGGGATCAAAAGAGGTTGCACAAACATATCTGTAGCTGGAATTGGGAAGACGAGAGGAATTCAAACCAATGGGACTTTGAAACTTAGACTGCGTACCAAGACAAATGAATGCTTAGTAGTGGACGTACTCATTTTGAACAAGCTAACTAGCTTTGTACCATCGCAGTTGGTTTCCACGTCGATTAGGGATCAGATAGGAAACATTGATTTGGCTGACCCGTACTTCGATCATCCGAGCAAAATTGACGTCATTCTGGGAGCGGATGTATTCGCTCAAGTAATTCTCAGCGAGATTAAAAAATTGACTTTAGGTCCAGTGTTACAGCACACCAAGCTAGGCTGGATAGTATCTGGGAGTGTGAACATTGGTCAGCAGCAAGTCCTTCATTCATTCAAAGTTGAACTGAACGAAAATGTGGAAATAAGCGAACAGTTAAAACGATTTTGGGAAATGGAGGAAGTCGATGGGGATATAACTAGAACGCAAGATGAGGATGCCTGTGAACATCATTATGTTACCCATGTAAAGCGAGAATCAGATGGTCGGTATCAAGTAAGACTACCATTTAAAAACTCGGAAAGTCGAAATTCCTTAGGGCTTTCGAGATCAAGTGCAATTGCAAGCTTATTGCACCTAGAGAAACGTTTTGCCAGTACTGAAGATCTCCGAGAGGAATATGCAGCTGTACTACGAGAATATTTAGACTTAGGACATATGTATGAAGTGCCTCATTGCAACGAATGGGCAATGGAAAACGGTCGACAGGTGATTACATCTAACTTCCTTCCGCACCACGCAGTATACAAGGAAAGCACATCGACGAAAGTACGAGTAGTGTTCGACGCTACCCGGAAAACAAGTTCTGGTGTATCTCTGAATGATACCTTGTTGACCGGACCAAATCTTCGGTGCAGCATGACAGCAATTGTAATGAAGTGGAGGCTAAAGCAGTACGCTATGATGGCTGACATAGACAAGATGTATCGACAAGTAAACATGCATCGAGAAGATTCCAATTACCAAAAGATCGTTTGGCGGCCCGAACCAAATGGCCCAATTAAAGATTACGCCCTCAATACTGTGACGTTTGGAACTAGCTCAGCACCATTTCTGGCTATTAGAACTTTACACCAGCTTGCATATGACGAAAGGGAAACGTACCCTGAAGCAAGTAAATTGCTCTTGGAGGAATTTTATGAGGATGACCTATTGTCTGGAGGTGGTAGCGTGCAAGAAAGCGTCATTAAAAGAGATCAGCTGATTAAGCTCTTGAAGTCTGGCGGATTCCAATTGAGGAAATGGTTAGCCAATGACAATCAAATTTTGGTAGGACTTCCAACGGAAGATGTGGAAATGAATAACTGCGTTAAGTTTGAAATGGACCATGGATATAAATCATTAGGAATACTGCGGTACCCAATCGGTGATTATTTTACATTTCGACTCAAAAGCCATGAAAGATTAGAAACTTATACAAAACGATCAGTATTATCGACAATAGCACGTTTGTACGACCCATTAGGATGGTTAGCACCCTTCACGATAAGGGCTAAAATATTGCTGCAAGGTTTGTGGCTGTCAGGTCAAGATTGGGACGAACCGATACCCAATGTTTTGAATGGAGAATGGAGTGCTTGGTTAAAACAGTTACCTGAAATCGAAAATATACAAATACCACGATGGGTAGCATACCAGAAGGATTCGGAGGTATCACTCCACAGGTTTGCGATGCATCCCAACGAGCATATGCGGCAGTTATTTATTTGACGGTGCGATCAGGTTCCACAGTTGCAAGTCATTTGTTAGTGGCCAAAACTAGGGTGGCGCCGGTGAAGCCAATTACGATTCCGCGTTTGGAACTTTGCGGAGCTGTTTTGTTGGCCCGATTGCTAAAAGAAGTAAAGGCAGCATTAAAGTTTGATCAAATACCTACGTGGTTGTGGACCGATTCCGAGGTCGTTTTGGCTTGGTTGAAAGGATTGCCGACACGATGGTCGGTAACATACCGTGGAGATATGTACCTTCGAAGGATAATCCAGCAGATGCAGCGTCTAGAGGAATAAAGCCCTGCGATTTAATCGATAGTCAGCTGTGGTGGCATGGGCCAAACTGGTTAACTAAAGGTGTCAATGATTGGCCTAAAAATAAAACCATTCAGTTAACTGACATAGAAAAACGAAAATCCATGATGGTCAATGTGGGATTAAAGACAGAGTATCTCTTGGATGAATTGTTGAAAAAATATTCTAGCTTAATGAAATTAATTAGAGTCACGGCATATTGTTTCCGTTTTCTTAGAAAGAAGTCCACACAACCCAATTTGCCAAAGTATCTAACTAGCGACGAATTACGGTACGCTTCGGAGTTTTGGATCAGGCATGTTCAACAAGATGCATTTCCGGCAGAAATATGTGAGCTTCAAAAGGGTACGTCCGTCGGAAAGAAAAGCCGGTTGGTCAATTTGAACCCGTTTATTGATAACAAGGGAATAATGCGGGTTGGTGGACGGCTCGAGCACGCGCCTTTAACATTTGATGCAAGACACCCGATGATTTTACCGCGAAATGGTGTATTCACCGATTTATTATTACAAGAAGTCCATCAAGCTACTTTACACGGACAGACGCAACTTATGTTGAATACCTTAAGAAGGAAATTTTGGGTAATTGATGGGCGCAACCGGGCTAAACAATCTATCCATAAATGCGTTCGTTGTTTTCGCGCAAAGGCAAAGGAAGCCAGCCAGTTGATGGGCAATTTGCCAGAAGCTCGGGTAACTATGTCGCGTCCATTCACACACACCGGCGTCGATTTTTGTGGCCCGTTTGAAATTAAAGATAGACGAGGAAGAGGCAGCAGGACGACAAAAGGTTATGTGGCTATTTTCATTTGTTTAGCTGTAAAAGCCATACACATTGAAATCGTTAGTGACTTGTCCACGCCTGCATTCCTAGCAGCATTACGGCGGTTCATGGGAAGACGAGGATCCAGCAGTCATATATATTCGGACTGTGGTACCAATTTTGTTGGCGCAGCTGCTGAGTTGCAGCGGATCACAAAAATTAGTAATGAAGCGGCGGAGATTGTTGCAAATGAAGGCGTAACTTGGCATTTCAATCCACCAGCATCACCTCATTTTGGCGGACTTTGGGAGGCTGGTGTGAAATCTATTTAGGCACATTTGCGTCGGGTTGCCAGACACGTGTCTCTAACATATGAGGAACTATCCACAGTGTTGATTAGAATCGAAGCCTGTCTCAACTCCCGTCCTCTCTGCCCTCTCAACGATGACCCGATGGATACCGCTGCACTCACGCCAGCTCATTTCCTGATTGGCGACGTAATGATAGCACTACCTGAAGCTGAATTGGAAAATGTCAACGTTAACTACCTTGATAGATGGCAGATGACTCAGAAGATTGCACAAGATTTTTGGAGACGTTGGAAGACAGAATACTTGAGTCGTTTGCAACGTAGACCAAAATGGCTTAAGTACGAAACCAATATAAAGGTGGGAGATTTGTGTATCCTCAAGGATGAAAAACTTCCTTCCTACCGGTGGCCATTAGCGAGGATCATTCAAGTACACCCCGGAAGGGATAATTTAGTTCGTGTCGTGACTGTGTGGACAAATGGCAAAAGCTATACAAGACCAATTACGAAAATTGCGCTGCTGCCAACGCAGGAATCTACACATTAATGTATGTATATATATATATATATATATATATATATATATATATATATATATATATATATATATATATATATATATATATATATATATATATATATATATATATTTATCGCACCATCCTTACTTTCCCCTATCCTATCCTTCACTCAGACCTTGCGCCGAACAAACATTAATATTATACTGCGATTGAAGGCAATTTTGCTTTAACCCAACAATTTGGAGGTGGTTTGCAGTGCAGGTGGAGGTGGACGCCCAGCATAGGTGGGACAACTTCATCACGCCTAACTCAATAGATAAGATTAATTCAACCGAAGTCAACTGAAGATAAAGCGTAGCACAGCAAAGAATCGATTGGAAATGAAACGACACCAAAGGTATTCCAAATTGCAAAACTAAATAATTACTAGTTTACTTACAGGGCATTGTTGCTGCTGAGGCGTTGCACCCTTCAGCCGGGGGAGTATGTTGGGTACTCACCGTTCTGCATATTCTTGTCCAACTTGTCCTCATCATATTGGTTGCTGTCTCCGCTCCACGCGATGCGAGGTAAATGGCCTAGAAATAATAAAACCCCACAAAGCATCGGACTTATTATATAATAAGATATACTTATCTGATGTTGAAGTTGTTTTGATCTCCTGCACGACGCGAACTTCTGCCAACATCATGAACTGTCAACTTGACATGCTACAAAATGTCACAGGGTGCCCGTAAACTATTAATATCGCAGAATCACGTAATTGTTTAGAATATTATAAATTTAGTATAAGATTAATTTTACGCGGGAAAAATGTACCGATATTTTCATAAAACGGAAAACTCTTTGAAAGAGATTTTTCTATTGTGCAGTTTTGCATTGTCCGTTCCCAAGATAACTCGATCGTGATAAAGTGTGTAATTAGTTTGCAAGTTTTCCAAGTCGGGAATTAAAATAGTGTTATATGGAAATAAAAAATTGGAAATATATAAGTTTAAAATTAAGCTACAGTTTTATCGTGAAACAAGAACAATAATTGAATTTCAGGTGCAGCCATTTTTTTTTTTGTGGTAGGAAGGTGAAGGCATTTACGCCCGCCGAGTCTGGCAGTGTGGGACTCCCATTGAGGATACCCTTGGACTACCCACTAAACATCTCTCCTGTCAATCTGAGAACCTAGCCTGGAACCGTTTGACACATTACTTCGGGCCAGGTCTCGTTTTGTTACGCGGTGGGGCGCCTTCAAGCTGGGGAGTCCCTTTTCTAGCGGGAGGGGTGAGGGGAAAAGGAAATGCCAGAAGAGCGATCCCCCAGCTCCAGCACCTCCGGCTGCTGCGAGTCCCTTTTATATTTTAGGACTGCCTGAGCATAATGTGCCACCTGGTTCCATTTGTCAACCGATTCGAGCATCACCGCAACTATATTATCCGGGGTGAGCTCTCCCGTCTCCCTGTAGAGTTTCCTTCGCAGCCTGGCCCATTTGGTACACGCAAAAAATGTGTGACAGGCATTGTCCTCCTCTCCTGGGCAAAACTGACAATCGGGAGACCGTGACTTACCGATCTTGTGCAGGTAAGACTGAAAACACCCGTGCCCGCTCAAAAGCTGGGTCAGATAGAAGTCAGTCTCACCATGCCTTCGATTTAGCCTCGGTCTCATATCCAGGATGAGGCGCGTAGTCCACCTTCCCTTCGTGCAATTCCTCCAAGACTGCTGCCAATCGTTGAGCGAGCGTTGTCTCTCCTCGCGGACAACCATCTCCCTCGCATCCTCGTTTCGGCGCAGGTAAATAGCGCAGCGCTCTCTAGCAAGGGGGGCAACAGGTATCACGCCTGCAATCACTCTCACCGCCGAGTCGGAGACTGTTGGATACGAAGATGCAATTCTCAGTGCTCCTCTTCTCTGTACCTGTGTCAATCGTTTTCGGTATACCTCCTTGCTGAGAGCGTCGCCCCATACCTCTGCTCCGTACAGTAGCACTGACCCTACAGCACTCATCAAGAGGCGTCTTCTTGATGGGCTGGGTCCCCCTA
This sequence comes from Odontomyia ornata, assembly GCA_963969285.1. NCBI lineage: Eukaryota > Metazoa > Arthropoda > Insecta > Diptera > Stratiomyidae > Odontomyia > Odontomyia ornata. Next base: position 89,377,968 of record OZ017738.1, on the reverse strand, counting down.
CGTTGGCCATAAGTCGACTCAGGGCCGATATTCCCGAAGCAGCCTTCTCAGCCGTTGCCCTGATTTGCTCAGAGAAACTCATCTTCGAGTCGATGCAGCCATTAGATACGACTCATAAGGTTTGAATTTTAGACTAATTTAATTGAAAATATGGTAATTACTATAAAAATGATAAAAAAAATGCAAAAGACGCAACTCCTAGCTTCATACAATACATTGGTGCGAAAATATGTAAAAACGAAATATTACCTCTTTTTAAAAATAATGCCATCATCTTTCAAAAATCTTATCAGTACGTTCTTTAATAGTTGTTTTTTTTTTTTTGAAACCCTGTTTCAAGCTTGTATAATTTATCATGACTAACTTTATTACCATATTATAAAGTAATGGGTTCCTCATATCACAGTAAGTTAATTCCTCGCAATCATATAATTTTCAAATAAATTTTCATTCTTAAACTAAAAAGCATTTTTCATCAAAAGCTATCAATTATTGGATTTTCTACTATCGAGGGTGACGTAAAACCTAATAACACAAAAATCTCATTCTTCCACGTCTTTAACAAGAATCAACGATCTTGTGTGCATATTTGATTTTAAGTTCATCACATACATAAACTGCCAACAAGTAAAACGTTGGTTATCCACAAATCCAATTAAGTCAGGCATCTAAAATGAAAATTTCCATTTTCCATTCATTGCTTGCAGTTTGTCGTATGCGTCGCGTCGTCCCAAGCGAGCTTACACTACCAATCGTCCTCGTCTTAATCCTCCACATCGCCGTCGCCTTTGATATTGTCTTAGAGAAGGCAGAACGAAAACTTGGCAAAAGATACGCCAAGCATCTTAAGAAATATCTTGCGAATGCTTCGAAAGCCAATTTTCTGAAACATGAATTTACCAACAGAATGCCTACATGCAGGCATGCAGTTGAGCATTTATCAGGATTTATATTGCAATGTCGTACCGTTTGTTGGATGCACAGCGAGGAGCAAGAATATTTCACAGCCACTAAGGAAAGTATTTCTCGATACTTTGTATTGTGAAGAATTTATGATCTTTGCAATCAAGAAGTAAATTTTCTTTCATAATTTTTTGGCACATATTTCAATTGCTGTCGAAATAAATTTTGAATGGCTTTACCGTACAGCATTATGATTTGGTTAAAGAATTAACTGAGATTTATCCTCGTTCTTTTCTGCTCAACTGTCTCCGCGTTGATATTAAATCCTTAAGCTCAAGATGTTTAAGCCACCACAATAGAAATTAATGCTTCCTTAACAATATTACCACCGTATTAGAACATGTGCAATATGCAACTCGTTAATATTCATATGAAAAGAGTTAGTGGATTTGCTTTTGCCTCTCGCAATATACGAGCACATACAATATTAAGATTGGATGGAGATAGTCAGGATGCAAAGTAATCATGTGTCGCTGTGTGTGTGTTGTTCATTTGAATTCGCTCGGATCTGCAAAATTTCATGTTGCTTAGAATATGCAAATTTTAAAAGTCCGTAATCTCAAACTAATAACTCTAAGTATGGGTTTTGCATTTTGGATGAATGAATGTATTGGAAACAAGTAAACACATGCTTATATTCACATGAATAGCGGTTTTATTTGAATAAAATAATGTTAGAAGTAACACGGGCTCATAGAATGTTCCGCGGAAACTCAGGTGACAATGGAATAGAACATTTCATCTAAGAGTTATTTATAGGGTACCTGGATTCAAATTTTTTTAAGTGAAAATTTCTATAGACACGATCGACCCATATAAAATTTCTGGACGAGATAAATGTTCTGAGTTCGCCTCACATTTCAAAAATCTGCGACCGTTTACGTACTGTGCATACAGCAAAACTACATTCGCGCAACAATCTACTTGAAGTAGAAATCTACTCAAACTGCCTGTTATAATATTTCAAACAAAGAAACAGAAGAATACCAGTTCAGTCAAACAAAACCAGAAGAATAAAACAAAACAAAACCATATTACGAATAGTGATAATGCAACTGTTAGAATTTGATGACTTACCAAATGCATAAATGATTTTCGCCACATCATCATTTCCAACAGTTCGGATAGGAAAAATAATATGCATAATATGCATTTGCATGTATTCAGACTATTTGTAATTCCTATGGTCCAACGCGGTAAGACTACACCGCCAGACAAGATGAAAATAAAGAAGAAAGTGAAAGTGTCAGTAAAAACAATAAATACTTTCAACCAAGACTCTGGTGACCTTATAAAATTAATAAAAGAGTGCTGTAAAGTTGAACAATTTAATATTAAAAGAATTAATGCGACCAAAACACAAGTAAAAGTTAACTGTCCCGATAACTTCAACAAAGTGAAGGAAGTTTTAAAAAAAGCTGAAGCACCCTACTTTACGTACACCCCCGCAGAGGAAAGACGGCAATCGTGACTTAGTGCCGGGCAAAACGCCAGTATTAAAAGGCCCGAATTCGAAAGCTTTGAGTGTGTTGAGGTCTCCTGCATTCTAATGCCAATGATGGGTGGAGATAACCTCTATGTTATCTCTGCCTATGCAGCTGGTAATAATAGGTTAAAGTTCCAGGGGGAATTTCAAGCGATTTCCGAGCTACTTGAACTCCATAAACCAAATAATTATTACATCCTTGCTGGTGACCTTAATGCACGGCACACATCATGGCTTAACGCCTCCAACAATCCAAGGGGTGTATTCCTGCGATCGTGGATAACACAGCACCAGGTGGACTTCAAATGTCATCTTCATGGGCCAGAAACCCCTACACTCCCGAGAGCCAATTCCTACTTGGACCTATGTATAGCTGATGCAAGGCTCCTATTTAAACTCAACAATCCTTCACGGAAACTGCAGACCCTCCCTTATGATAGTGATCACCAAGCTATTGTAATGGAGGTTCAGCACGAAAGGGATGATGTATTCCTTCTTCCAATCCAGTCTAATAATCACAGACTGAACCTGAAGAAACCCGATTGGGAGCGATACAAGAAACGGTATGAACGGGAGTACTTGAAGCAATGCCCAGCTTTGTATTCTGCAGAAAGCAGAGCCATGGTGCCTAGTGACAGAAATCTAGCTAATGATGAGATAGATTACTATTTATCAAGGTTGGAATCTCTGGCGCTGGCCACCATGGAACGAGTTGTCCCCAAGACCAAACCCAAAAATAACATGGAAGGATATGATACGCCTATCATCAAGCGACTTAAACGGCTGAAAAGCTCCCTTCTGACACGCATCAACAATACTTATCGACGATTGCAGGACTACAACCATCCTACACTGAATCTGATGAAATCGATCCTGAAAAATGTCCGAAATCTTATTCGACAGAACTACAGGAACGAGGTCAATAGACAGTGGACGGATAAAATAAAGAGTATATCCTCGCAGAATGCGGACGGAATGTTCTCACAAGTGAACAATCTATTCAGGAAGAAGTCTCGAGTAGAGGTGCCTGCCCTTGAGATCGAAGGCAGTGAAGTGCCCCTCCTAGTTGAGGCCGGTATCGATGTAAATCAAACAGTTCGTGTAATAACTGATGAACTCCAGAAGCTTCATATAATTGGGACTCAATTTGAATCAATACATAGACCAAAACAAAGTGTTGGAAGAGAACGAATATCAAAAATTGTGGAAAGCGCAGCCCAACGTTTCCAAGAAAGCCTGCATGGCCAGCCCCTTCTCCAATTCAACGATAAGCTCAGGGCTCACCTTATACCTGATGAACATCTGGGGGATTATTTCGTCTCATATGAAGACCTGGTCGACATATTCAGACGACTTAATACCAAGAGAACATCTGGTATCGATGGGGTTCCTAATATTGTGCTACGGCATGTACCCGAGGTCGCAGTTCGTGATTATTGTGTATTGTTTAACAACATGCTGAACATCTCTTACTTCCCAGAGTTCTGGAAGAAAGCCAAAGTCTTTCCGATTGCAAAGAGAGGCAAGGATTCTTCTAGCTCGAGAAACTACCGTCCAATCAGTTTGCTGCCAAATATCAGCAAAGTGTTTGAGACGGTGATTAATTGAGCTCTCAAGGGGCATTTGAGGAGGTATGACCTGATGCTAAATGCTCAGTTTGGATTTCGAGCTGGGCATTTGACCATCCACGCAATAACGAAGGTGACTTCGGATATATGTTGGCGTCTCAATGGTGGGAATTGCATCGGAGCTTGTCTTATTGACATGGAGAAGGCGTTTGACACAGTTTGGCTCGATGGACTTGTGTATAGAATGTTAAAATTGAAGTTTCCTCAACATCTCGTCGCTACTATGTGCGGAATGCTGTTCGGTAAGTCATTTATCATTACGGATGGAAATCTTACCTCAAAACACGATTACAAACAGGGTACAGTCACTGCGCCTACACTTTTTGCTATCTACATCAACACACTGCTCAATAGTTTTGGCTTCAACGAATCTCCGAAACAATCACTGGTCGCATTTGCTGATGACCTCATAGTCTACACGACTGATAAGAAAGCCTCTAATGTGCGAAACGAGCTTCAAAGTATATTCAACGACCTCCAGTTCTATACGAACTCCTGGAGGATGCAGATTAACGTGCAGAAGTGTGAAAGAATCTTATTTTGACCAACTCTGAAAAAAGCCAATCGGGACCTGAAACGCCACAGGAAAGATTTCCACATTGTTGCAGGAGAAGGTAGCACTGAAAGGGTTCCTCACAAGACTTGCGTCAGATACTTAGGTGTACATCTTGATCAGCACCTGTGCTACATGCAACATATACAAATTGCACTAGAACGAGCGCGGAAAGCATTTATGTCCCTTCGAAGGCTCTTCTTTTCGAAACATCTTGATCCTAACATCAAGTTGATTTGCTACAAAACTTTGGTTAAACCAGTTTTGTTATATGGATGTCCTATCTGGTTTAACCAAAGCGCGAGCACGATGGAGAAATTAAGGGTCTTCGAGCGGAGATGCTTACGAGCGTGTACGGGAGTAAATAGGAAAGCTGAGACGAGATACCTTCACCACGTCTCAAACCAAGAGATATATGATATTGCACAGATACCAAGGATTGACACCTCTCTCGTCAGAATTACTAGAAGGCACATTCTCCGATCCGCTTAATGTGAGGAAAACTCTTGGATATCACAACCTTTCTATCCTACAATCTCTTATTGTGAAAAAGCTCTTACCACAGGATTCATTCCACCAGAAGTCTTTGTGCATCTTGACGAGAAAGGGTACATTCTGGACTCAGAAGGTTTGCCCATTATATACCACATATATAGAAGGAATACCGACAAAACAATAACGTATGCTGCCGACTTAGACGTAGGGGCTGTAGGTGTTGAATGGAGATATTCGACTTCAAAATTTGTTGGCTTTGATGGCGATGAGGAGAAAAAATCTTTGTATTGGTGGATGGTCGGTGATTTAACATCAGCGTCAATGAGACAGTATCAAATCGAAACAAAAACCCAGAGAGTGTATCGTGTATAAATTAATAGATTCTTATTAACTTTAAGTGATTGTATTCGCTGTAAAAATAAACTTACGAAAAAAAAAAACAAATAGATATAAGTACCTGTACATATTAGTCTGTAATTAGCTTAGGATAAATTGTAGGATAAAATTAGGTTAAGATTTAGCATAAGTAACGATAAAATGTTGGTTTTTTTACGGGTTTTCCAGCGACAGCAAATGTAAATACGAAAATTAGTTAATGAATCAATAAAAGCATAAAGAATTAGAGATAGAGACATTATTAACATCTTGAGTGCCATATGGGCCATTGGATTAAGTAGCATTATGATAAAATAACTTAAGCTTTAGGGTTTCCTTTAAGAATGAAATGTATATAAGTACCGTTCAATAAAGCAATTTTTTAACTTTTAACTTTAACTTTTAACACCGCCAGACATAACAAAATTCTATGCGGTGCGATCCCACGATCTAGCATATAACATGAAACCGCGAAAATTTAAACATGCTTAGAAGCAAATTCCATCGACGCGTTGAACCATGGGAAGATTTAATTTGTGTATAACTAAAAATGTATTTAAGGTAAAGTGCAATAATAAAAGATGTCTATTGTCTCTCAATCACTCGGAGTAATCATTTCGAGCTCAAACATTGGCGACCGTGACAGGACTTTCGACAAACCAGGATGTCGGACCTTACTGCGAAGCAGCACTCATTGGGAGACGAGATAGAGCGGCTGGTGTGGAACTTTGCCAAGGATTCTTCATCCAGGAAGAGTCAGGAATACCTGCAGCAGCGACAACACCAGCTCAGCCAACTATGACGGGAATTATCATTCAACACCAAGTGCACGCATTTTACATTGCGAAGAGAAATTTTCGGCAAAAACCCATCCTACAGAATAGGCCTAATGGAACTTCGTATGATGAAACAAAATGCTCAGCATCCTAGAACAAGGAAGCGTTCTCAAAACCCCAGAAAAGTAATGGATGATTGTGAATATGGTGATGCCAACGAAAAACCAGATATGGAGCAAGATATATTCATGACTGCGAGATCTGAGTTCTTGAGGACTTTAGACATAATTGTTCAAAACCGAGCGAGCATCGAAAATAACATGATTTTGCAAATAAATTCGAGTAAGTGGTTCAAGTTGAGAAGATATCTCTTGACAGCCTCTAATTTTTGGACGAATATGCAAAAGGAAAAACAATATTAGCTGAGTGAATTTGGTAAAATCTTTGCTGTATCCAAAATTTTTCAGTACTGTTACTGTAAAATATGGAATCGAAAATGAAGTCACAGCTTTGCAAACTGTTTCGAAAATTATTTCTAAAGACATCACCAAAACTGGACTTTGTATTGATACATGTCACAACTTTCTAGGTGCATCTCCTGATGGTACAACTAGCGACAGTATCGTTGAAATCAAATGCCCGTATTCTGCCCGTATGTTAAAGCAAAAAAATTAAATTTTGGAAATTCGTTAATAATGAGCTTATAGTAAATACAACTTCCGACTGGTATTATCAAATTCAAGGGCAGCTACATGCAACGAAAATTGATTAATGTTTTTTGGGAGTTTGGACTGGAGATGAGATTCCTATGAAAATTGAGTTTGTCAAAAGGGACGATTCATTTTTCAAATTGCGAATGGAGCAACAGCTGTCAAAATTTTACTTTGATTGTGTCTAACCGGAATTGATTGATCCAAGACATACAAGAGGAATGCAAATCAGAGATCCTGATTATATATCAGCAGCAATAGAAGATAGGCACGCAACGCGAAAAAAATAAAATCTTATTCTCAGCAGCAAATATATCAGTTATTGAATAAATGGATGATATGATGTATGTCATATCCCCCTAACATTTTATAAACTAACTTAAAGCGTATTAAAACATGTGAGTTATTTAAATTTAATGACCTTAAGGTCACGCTAAAATTTCTAAGATATTTGTTGCCCATATTCTTATGAAAGCCTACCTCAATAATTTTCTTTATCAGATTTGTTGCTCAAAGATGTACAAACGCAAGGGAGAGACACAAATTTTTCACATATTTTGGCCTCCACTGCACTTCCCCATGGTGTTACCGCATGTTTTGAACCTGATTTGAAAAGTTCTCATCAAGACCTTTTTAGCTATTTATTATAAAAAAAAATTAAAGGTTACATCTATATAAGAGGAGACCTTTTTTAACGACCTACCTAAAAAAAATTGATGTTCCTAGCTTCTATAGTTTCCGAGAAAACTTGCAGTGACAGACGAACAGATGAACACCGTTTTAAGCTGGTTTTTGTCAAATTATTTTTCAAACCCTGAACAAGAGAAATAAAATAACTGACCCCTCTAAACAAAATAATATCTGACAAAAGAAGTTTGATTTTACGGTTAGTCTTGAATTGTCTACCTTGCTTCTTTAAAATTCAAATAAAATGATAGAAATATTTTTACTTCTAAGCTAATAGAAACTTAAAATAATATTTTTAATCAAGTTTCTAATATTTTACAGCTTAAATTTGCTCACATAACTATATAAATTCAAAAAATTTATTCATCACCAACTATTATGCAAACCTAACAATAAACCTTTTTTATAGTCTGAACTTTTTGACCAATCTCCAACACTACACAAATCAACAAAACTGAACTCATACATTCCATTAATAGATTCAGTCAAATTCATGCTACCAGTGATATTTTCCTTGTCGATTCCTTCTTTCCATTTTTTGTTGGCATCAGTTTGGGCAATCTATCACTCAAACGATTTTTCCCGACCTTGTGCGAATGTGCATATCGGTTTGAGGGGAAAATCCATGCATACGAAATCAGTTCAAAGCAAACTTGGAAGGATTTTGAATTTTCCAAGCGAGCATACGGCGCCTTAATGATAATTCTAATAAATTACGTTGCAAAAGAAAAAGAAAAGAAATGAAAGTAACTAAAAACAATAATTTTCGTGCGGGTCATCATATGAAAATATTGAAATAATTTAAAGCTGACACCATACAACATTAGGATGACCAACAACAACAATACTTTCGTAAAAGAAAGGGATTAGTATTGAGAAAAAAAGGCCTTAAAAATAGAACAACTATCTCTCCAATACGGAAGCAGTTGATTCTTTAGCAGTGAAGAGTAAAACCCGTCAGTCTCTTCTTGCCTGGATCGGCATGAAAGTAACTTCCCTGTAGTAAACCTAAGCAGTCGAGCAGCCCGATGGTACTCCTGCTCCCGACAAGAGAAGCTGGTCACCCTGCCAAAACTGCTAAGTTTATTGTTTTACTAGGTTAAAGTCAACTACACTCGTCAAGTTTTCATCATTTAAGCGGAAATGAGTGGTTCATTTCAGCCACTTTGACGTCATTCGGCTTGACATTTCCCTTATAATGCAACTATCTTCTTCAGAGATGGAATGGATGTTTTATTTTATTTGATGTTCGCATTCATCTCAAACCTCCGTGTCCGCTTAACTTGATGAGACAAAAATTTTGAATTACTGTAGAGTAACTTAACTAACACATAAAAGAAAATTTTTAAAGATAATAAAAATTGATCGGAAAGACTTGTAGAGTACGCATGATCAATGTTTTGTTGTGTAGTTTCAGGGTGAGACAAAAATTTACCGCAAATAGCTAGCCGACAAGCACCCATTTGAGTTAAACTATATTTAATTTAGGTTGTTTAAAAAAAACTTTATTGAATTGACAGACAAAAGTTGCGTTCCAAAATTTTACAAATGACTGAACTGAATAATGCAAACATGAATTAATTTATATAATTTGAATGGTTATGATGCATTTTCCTGGATTATGGGAAAATCTGGTGAGTGCAAGTTCCCATGGCGAGAATTTTGCTGACGGTGGTGTTGTATGTCCGCGTGGCCAGGTAAATTGCTTAGCTTGTGGGAATGTGTTGTTAACTCCTCCCGACTTAGGTGCGATTGTCCGCAATCGTCAAAAATATGGTAAGTCATTGAACCGGTGGGAACCCGTACTGTTATTGCTGTTGTGGTTATCGCCGTTTGGGGTCCTCTTGGATGCCGTTGGTAGCCTGGTAGTTGTTTCTAGAAAGGATGGATTCGTTAGAAAAACTATATTTGGTTTGTTGCAGAATTTCCAGATCATATAGATGGCTGTTAAAATGCAGAATATGCTAAGCGCTCCGTAGGATGTCATTGGAAATAGTTTTCGATTTCAAGTTGTTGAATCACCTCCGTGGAGTTGATCTTAAGTTCGGTCATGTTTTCGTTGGTGAGAATGGCTTGCTTTCTCTTGATGGCTAGTGTCGGCTGTTGAATTGCAGGTAGGACCTCTAGGCTTGAGACTTCCTTTGAGACAAAGGTCTTCCCACTGATGTTGATGGTGGTGTTGTGGAACAACTCCATATAGTCTTACCAGCCTCCATGGTTCCTGAGAATTGGTTAGGAACAGTATCCCTGGGGAAACTTCTTCGATCGATGCTGTTTGCAGATTGTTGATTGTTTGACAGGTGGCGTTTAAGCTTCTGAGTAGATTAGGAATACAGCTGGTCGCACTGATGTTTGTAAGCTTGTTTTGATCGCAGATCCGTAGGTCGTTGATTGTTCTGCAATCTTCTGGGATAGCGTAGATTTCGTCTTGGTATTTGATTATTTTTTTGAAAGGAATATCGTACATTAAATTATTATGCTTGATAGGTTTGATTAACAAGGTGTCGTACAATTTTTTTGTTGTGATTGGTATATTTACGATATAAAGAATGCAAAGATTATTTGTGATGCCTTTAATTTCTGAAAAATCTAAGGCTGTCTCCACTGTTGCATATTGTATTGTTCTGAATGTAGGAAATTTATCGCTAGCTTCCCGCTATCCACTTCCATGCTGTGCCAATGAAATCGATTGATCTTTTGATCTTCCGCGTTTTAGGTTGACGAGCATACTTGTAATTTGCTGAGCCTCGTGCATGCGGAAATGAGAAAGAAGATGGTGCCGGGTGGTCGAAAGGTTAAGTAAACTATTAACGCCATCTATCAGTTTGGTGTATTGCTCTTAACCTATAATGTGTATTAGTTTAAAATTTCCGTCTCGTAGTTTGGTCTGTCAAAGATTGAAGGTAGCGATGTGGGCGTTCGAGAAATCCAATATCTGGACATTTGGTTTAGTAGCACAAAGAAGGTACCTGGAAAGGATTACCGATGTTAGTTTTTGATTTTGTCCTTATGAATGACTTTGCCTGATTCTGTCAATATCGTAGTATTCCTATTTTCTTTCACCACTTCCTGACGGTAGCGTGGGGTTAATTTAGATCCTAATCGTTTATTTTTTTTAATGTATACTACTTCTCCTATTTCGTACTGTGGTGGTGGGCTTCTTTTCTTATTATGGTACTCTAAATCCTTATCCTGCTTATGTTTTAATTTTTCTATATTCGATAAGCGTACCTTCTCGAGTTCTTCGGGGCTTACGTTAGGAATTCTGCCGAGGTACAGCTCGACAGGCTTTTTTTCCTGTAGTAGAATGAATAGAGTTATTATATTCGTTCACGGATCTGTCTAGCAACTCCTGAAATGAGCATGGGGGCCGTACGCTCTGAGACAAGTCATGATCTCAGCCAGGGTTGAATGCCATCTTTCAATCTGGCCATTTACTTCGCTTTTGTAGGCCGGAGCTCTATATACTTTGATTTGGAGGTCGTCCTCCATTAAAGATGTTAGAGAGATTGACGTGAGGGCTGCCTCGTTGTCGATGACAATATTTTCAGGAATGCAGAAAAAGTACAGGATATCGAGGAGTGGTTGTTTTCGGTCCTCAACAGATATTGAAGCGACAATTTTAGCTTGCGCAAACTTGGTAAATTTATCAATTGCGGTAGGGACGATTTTCTTTTCGGTAATGAAGAGATCTAGGTGGACAGTGTGTCCGGGATATTTTGGTATCGGGGTAGAATGTAGAAGTGGCTTATTAGGATGCCTGTCATATTTGCTGAATTTGCAAATCGTGCAACGCTTTAATAAATTTTTAATTTTGCATGACATTTGGGGAAAGTAGAAATTCTCGAGCAACTGGAGACGATTTTCTTCCGCGTTGCGGTGCACTCTATGGTGAGTTGCTATAATTTTTTCTTCCTGCTCGGCCTCACTAGTTAGGTCTTCGACTAGTTTCTAGGTAAATCTTACTTTATAACTGATAAAATGTAGAGGGTATAGTTTCTTCGTTTGTTAATAGTCCGTTAACTGTATTTGGGTTGAGGTATCTTTTGAAGAGGTCAATGAGGGTCACAGAGGAGTAGTTGGGTTTTATAATAGTATGCCTTTTATATTTGTCGAATGGATGGGTGAGTTAGTAGCTGTCCTCCTCTCCAATTTTCAGGATAAGTTGATTTTTAAATACATTGACAGGTGTTTCTGCGGTGGGAATTAGGTTGTGTGAGGAACTGTCGTCGGTATGTTGGGTTGCCGTGAGGGTGGTGGACTCGCTGCTTTGGGGTGGTCTCGATAGAGCGTCGCCAACTATGTTCTCTTTGCCTGGCTTATATTGAAGTTGATAATTATATTCCTCAAGTATAGCTTTCCACCGTTTCATCTTCCCGTTGGTGTTCTTGCTACTTAGGGCGTATGGGAGCGGCTGGTGGTCGGTGTATATTGTTAGTTTGCGTGATCCGCAAAGGTTACTTCGCAAGGACTTTAGTACCCAGATAATGGTCAGAATTTCTTTTTCATTTGTGGCGAAATGCTCTTCTGTTTTCGAAAGGGTTCTTGATAGGAAGGCTATTGGTTTATTTTCTTGAGAGAGCACAGCACCTATGGCGTATTCGGACGCATCCGTGGTAAGTTCAAAAGGCTTATTAAAATCGGGATGGGCCAGAACTACTTCTTTAGAAATGAGTGAATTTTTAAGTTTTTGCAGAGCATTCAATGCGGTTTCGTCGAGGTGTATTAATTTTTTCTTGGATAGGTGTTTGGACGTACGTCCATCCTCCTCTCGTAAGAGGGATGTCAAGGGTTTCGCTATTTTTGCGGAATCGCGAATGAAGCGGCGATAATAGCCTGACATCCCGAGGAAAGAGCGCAGATCTTTCAACGTTTTTGGGACTGGGAAGTTAACGATTGCCTGGACCTTCTTAGGGTTTGTTTTGATGCCATTTTTTCCAACAATGAACCCTAAGAACTCTATTTCTTCATGTAAGAATTCACATTTATCAAGCTAGATCTTTAGGTTAGCTGCTTCTATAATCTCGAATACATTTTCCAAGTTTTGAAGGTGCTCTTCTTCGTTCTTTCCAAAGATGATGATGTCGTCAATATATATGTAGCAGCATTTCCCTATTTCACCGCGTAAAATATCATCCAATGCCCTTTGAAAGATCGAAGGGACATTTTTTAGGCCAAATGGCAAGCGGGTGTACTCGTATTTGCCATTATTTATAGAGAAGGCGGTTTTTTCAATGTCAGATTCCTTGAGTAGAATCTGATGGAAACCGCTCTTCAGATCTAAGATGATGGAGAACAATTCGTTTTTCCCGAGATCGGATAGAACTTCATTTATTTCAGGTATCGGGTACCTGTCGGGGATGGTGATGGAATTCAATTTACGATAATCCACCACCATGCGGTATTTCTTCTCACCCGATGCGTCCTCTTTTTTGTTAGCGATCCATACTGGGGAGTTGTATGGAGATCTCGATGGCCTAATGATTCCGTCTGCCAGTAGTTTTCGTACCTTCTTTTCAATTTCATCCTTCAGGACCATTGGGTAAGGGTATGTTTTTGAATACACGGGGTCGTCCGATGTTGTGCGTATCTCGCCTTTTACTCTAGTGGTGAAAGTAAGACACTCATCAGGGTCGGTAAGTAGATTGGGGAAACGATTAAGGAGGGTTTTCAGTTATTTGCGCTATTTGAATTTGGATGTTCTGTTCTTATTGCAATATTATTAACAGACTCGGAAATATGTTGTTTGAAGGGAATAACAACCTGATTCTTAAGAACCATATAACTGCCCTTAGTATGAATGACGGCATTGAGCTCCTTTAGTGTATCGTTACCAATAATTCCATCAAATGAGATGAGGCTAGGTAGTATGAAAAATTTGATTTTTTGTATAGATAGTCCAAAGGGTTGAATATATGAATGATGTGTAATCTTAACACTGCCTGCTACGGATTTTGCGAAGAAAGATTGGTTGTTGGGGATAGGTTTTCTAATATGGCATGGTTGGACATAATTCTTGTTTGAACCAGTGTCCACGAGAAATTTCAGCAGCTCTCCGTTCCTCAATTTAAGTTAGAAGTAAGGAAGCGATGAGCATTTCAATCTAAAAAATATACATCGTTCAGGTGTTCGGTCGCGTCCGTAGTTAGATTGTGGGTCTCATTGTTTATGTCAGGCGGGTCTTGGTCTGTTTGATGTCGACTGTTTAAGTCTCTCGGGAATGGTTCCGTATCGTTTTGCTGTAGATACTCTATGAATTCTTCCTCTCCGGCTAGTCCTGACTTGTCGAAGAACTCTTCATGGATTTCCGGTTCTACATTATAGTTGTTAGTTGTAAAGTGTGTTCGTTGGTATTTAATTGGGAAGTTCGGAGCAGCTTGTGGCCTCTTTTGTCCAAAGCCCTGTTCTATGCGGGGTCTGTTCATATAGTTTGCATTACGGGATGGAATGCTTGGATCTACGTCCATAGGTTCTGGTCTATTGGGTTGCGATGGTAACTGCCTATAGTTTGGGGCAAATGGGAATGGTTGCTGATTAGAGTTTCAAAGTGGTTGCTGATTAAAGAATCGTGGTGGCTGTTGGTTATAAATACGAGGTGACTGAGGAACTCGAGGGTTGTTCAGTAAGTCTGGGTAGAATTGTCGTCGTGGCTCTGGAACTGGAACTGGAGTATGCATATTTCCCAGTTGCCTCCTTGGTGGGACTGGTGGAGCTTGTTCAGAATGTTTCATCATTCTGTATTGGGAGTTGTTTGCATGTTGCGTACGGAAATCAATATTTTGGAGTTTGAGACACAAGTGCAGGGCTTGTGGTAAGTCTACAGGTTCTCTTATGCTGAGAAGTCTTGGAAGATCGCCTCTAAATCCTCTCACAAATATGTCCAGTGCCTTATCTCTGAATGATTGAGTCATCACATTAAGTTGGTCTTGGTTCAAATAAAAGAAACCAAGCTTATTTTAAATAAGGGACAGGTGATAATACACCGTTTGGTAGAACTCCGGAATGGAGTTGGTGCCTTGAACCAATGTGGTCATCTGGTACTCGGGTGTACCAAGGTTGCGTTTGTCCGCGTGATGTAGGGTTAGGCATTTTGAAATTTCCTCCCAATTTAGGGGAGTGTTATACGATTCGAGAGCAATGTCAGCATGCCCTACGACTTTGTTCCGAATAACTGAAAGGATGCCGTAATATTTTGGCGATCCCTTCAAGTGCTCGTAGATTTTGAGAATGCGATCAACTGATTTTTTCCAGGAGCTGAATTCTCCTGGATTTCGCGAAAAGTCTCGTAGGCTCTTCACCAAATCAGGTATTTTACCCATATCCGTAAGGTTATGGTCTCTTCCGACGCTAATTGTGACGTCAACATCATTGTTTATGTCCGAAGCGGGGTTAAGTAGGGAATTAAAAATTTGTCTGCCTTGGGTTTGAAGGGTGGTTGTAACCATTTGGGTGATAAGCTGGCGAATTTCGTCACTTATGGTTTGATGTGGGGGTGCGTTTGGTGCAGCAGGTGATGCCTGCGGCAGATTGGCTGAACCGGTACCCATTTCGAGACGAGGGGGTCTCACAAGATTATTTTGATTTGCCATTGATAGGTTTCTAAGATTTATCAGGTGGGTCACGTAGCAAAATTATTCGATTTTTCTGTGAAGAACGACACTATGAATCAATTTAAATGCAAACGGGACAGAGATCCACCAAAAAAACAGGAAAATTATTCGATTTTTTCATGAAGAACGACACTAAGAATCAATTTTAATGCAAACGGAGCAGAGATTCAACAAAAAACAGCAAAAGGTGATTTGTTAAGTTTGACCAGAGGTTACTCGATTTTGCACGAAAAAGAGGAAAGAGATTCACAAAATTCACACAATTTCCGAGAAATACGTAAAGAAGGACAAGAATTTCGATGAAGATGTTGTCACAAATTAACACAGTTTTCACTTCACTTATCACTAATTAATTAAAAAAATATGTATTTTCAAATTTTCATTCGATTGTAAAATATGTATTTTCAAGTTTTCATTTGATTGCAAAATAAATTTTATAATATTTGTTAGTATGAATTCTCAAATTTTCAGTCGATTGTAAAATTTATATATAATTTATATATTTATAAATTGTATACTTGTACATTATGAATTGGATCATTAAATCAAAAAAATATTCAAATTTCCAACAGTGGAAGACTTACAGTATTAGAATGTACGTATTCGCTTCCATTAGAGTGTTGTTTTTAGGGTATTGTAAAATTAGTTTACAATACCCTATTAGTTTCGCGTCCTGTCTGTCCGTCTGTCCGTCCGTCCGTCCGTCCGTCCGTCCGTGTGTCACACCACTTTTTCTCGCAAACTACATAAGCTAGAAACATAAGATTTTGTAGGTAGGTGCAAAGTGACGGCCTCTTCAAAGTTTCAATACGAAAAAAAATTTATAAGGTCTTTAAGGGGGGTCTCCCCATATAGGGGAGTTGACCCTGAAAAAAAAGTTTTCATCGCATGTAGGCAATATGGGTATCAAATGAAAGGTCTTAATGAGCACTTTTCAAAACAGGTCTTAAAATGACAAATTTTGCTTCGAGGGGTGCAGGGGAAGGGGAAATGTACGAAAATTTTGTGTCCCCCCCCCCCCTCGCGATTGGACACCTTTGACCCGAAAAATCTGAAAAAAATCATGGATATAGGCCCTTATGAGTACAACAACAACAAATACGTGAGAAGTCGAAATTCACTCAACTTTGTTAGTAATAGTATGATTTATCGATTTTATATTTTCTTGAATAAAATGTTAACGGTACCCTTAAATTTAATAAAATTCAGTACACAGATGACTATCAATAAGATTAATCCGTCCTGAAAGTTTCATAAAGATCGAGTGGTATTTAATGAAGTTATAGCGATTTGAATTTTCCTGTATTACTATGGAACAATATGCGCTGTAAAACATATGGCTATGGAACCATATGCGCTTTTTACTGACGCAGATACTACAGCTTTGTTAGAATTTGCATGAAAGTTTCAGGAATGATAGGTATCATGAATTCCTTTGAGAATTGGCTCAGCTAGTGGTAGTAGTAATCGTTAAGCAAAATAATGGCTGTTTTAAATGCGAAGATTGAATAATTTTGAGTTATTTTGCCCCAACTTCAACGTTTAACGCGCATGCTTTTAACACTTGATTCAATTTAATGAATGACTGAAGATGAGTACCTACAATTAAAACTCATATGTGAAACAAGTCGAGGAGGCAGGAGAGAGCTCCTAGCAAAAGGGCTTTGTAACCATTCTAGGATTCGCAAAATTGGCCATGAATCGATGATTACAGTACAGGGGAGTGGCCGCTGAAAAAAAAAGTCATCAAAGGTAGCCAATATGAATACCAAATGAAAATTCTTTATAAGAGCTTTTCAAAACAGTACTTGAACTGACAATTTTTCCTTCACAAGGGTAACAAATACCTTAGAAGTCGAAATTCGATCAACTTTGTTAATAATAGTACATTCTATAAATTTTGCTTTTTTGTCTATAAAATCAAGGAGTGACCCTTAGATTTCCCAAAATCTATAATTTAAATTTTCTGAAAATGATTGTATATGGTTCGAAAATTTCACAATAATTGAACTATAAACAGCTAAGTTACAGCCGATTGAATATTTAACAATTACAACAACATTTACACGTGATACTAGGAAGATACGTGCTTGCAACGGACCGAGACACTACAAATATAAAGGAATTTTTAGAAATGGTTTGTAATATCTGTCATGACTAATCAAGCGACGAGGTCAAACTACTTGAACCAAAATGGTGGCGAGTTTAAAATCATAACTACCATAATAATTTTTCGAACTCAATTTATGGAATCTAATATATTAGTCAAGTTTTGATATGCAGAATATATTGTTTGATTCACTAATTGTTTTACAATACCCTTCTGGCAGGAGCATTCTCCTGCTACTTCAACTTGTTTATATTCCTGCTGCTTCCGGAATTTTTCCTGAGCTTAAAGCCTTTTCGACTTTCGTTGAGCTTACTGCTGCCTGTGGGATTCCTTCCGTTATGCTGCTTCGAAAATCCAAGATTCTCCTTCAACTGACCGCTAAGCTTATCCAATTTGCCGGATTTCTGTTTAGACAGGCTTGGTGTCCTGCCCTACTGAGGGGGCTGCCTTGGAAACGTCGTACTGGAACTTCGCGAAAAACGACCGGTTTTTGTTTCGGGGCGTTCTAAATTTGCGGCGGTACTTTTTATTAGTTATTATTTTACGGCACTATTTGTTCACTATTTTTTTTATATTGCTGGATCACCTTCCCAGTCTCAGGAAGATGTTTTGAGAAAACTTTATTAAGGCTTCGTTCTCCAGCAAGTTAAAGTTTACGACGAGCTACGCGGTCCATGCTCGGTTTAGGTTGTTTGAAAAAACTTTATTAAATTGACAGACAAAAGTTACGTTCCAAATTTTTACAAATGACTGAACTGAATAATGCAAACATGAATTAACTTATATAATTTGAATGCTTATGGTGCACTTTCCTGGATTATGGGAAAATCTGGTGAGTGCAAGTTCCCATGGCGAGAATTTTGCTGACGGTGGTGTTGTATGTCCGCTTGGCCGGGTAAATTGCTTAGCTTGTGGGAATGTGTTGTTAACTTATGCGGTTGTAAAGGGAGCTGAGCTCACTTTTATTTATAGGTCGCTGACCTTTGTGCCAGATCTTCGACACCCATGTACTTCACGGACTTAAACACTCCGAATCACTAGAAAGCACATCTAACTCCTACGACTGCTACGCACAGAATATTACAATTCCTCCCCAAAAAAGTGTATGTACGAGTATAAACGGCGTTAATGGGGAGTCTGATCATTGGCTTAAACGGGATATACTATAGGTATTACATTGATAAAATTGACCACCTAAGGAAAGTCGTGCTCATGAAATGCAAACGAAAGAGCAGGGTAGAGGAAAATAAACCATATTTTCAATACAATCAGAAGTTTCCAAAATCCGAAAAATGTAAATTCAAATTTAATTCAAACTCAAAAATTTATTTTCATTTAACAAACCATTCAAATGCCATTTCATTTGATAAAAAATCATATGTTGTAAGCACCTATGAATATTCATCAGCAATCCTTTCTGCAAGTCGCCGTTACACATCAAATTTTTCACGATGTCTGCAATAAAAGTGAAGAGTTCTTTGCGCTGCCACACATTCGCTCACAAATGTGCAAATGTGCTGAGTAAAGCCAAAGAAAATAAAAAACCTTTTCAAGGGAAAACTAGTTGGAAAAACTTTATAACAAAAGCGTTGAACGTTCTCACTCATCTGTGGACCATACTCGTACATGTAGACGAGCTGCTTAGTATATCCTGTCATTCTCGCAGTTGGATAGATAAAAAGTACTATCGTTCATCCTAGAAATAGGGCGTGCATATGGGCCCGCGTTAAAAAGGATTCAAAAGAGTAAAATGTAGTGTGTGTATGCAAACGCAATTAAAATTAAACTGGATAAACCTCCCACCGAGTCAGAACTAATAGAAGTTTTAATTAAACCAGACTTGGTTGTGATGCTTAAAGGAGCCTTTTAGTTGGAATTTTGTATGGAGTATGTATTCAGGGAAGAGGTACTTTTCCTGTTCATGAAAGTCTATTTGAAATTTGAAATTTTTAATTCTGTATTTTCATGTAGGTATCATTCATTTCAAATGGAAATGATTGATAATGCACCTATATGAGCATTTCAGTTTATCTGTAGAGGTTCTTCGATATCAATCGAAAATAAAAGTAATTTTTAAAGTAGTCTCTCCTTGCAAAGTAAAGAAACAAGAATTCACAATTGGTAACATCTTGCAATTTGAGGATCAAAATATATTTCGAAATTTTTTAAAACAGCATTCATTGCCAAAGATGATCAAATTATTTGTAATTCGAACTGCAGTTTCAGCATAAAAACCTTTTTTCTCAAAGCTGGTCAAGTGAGGTATCAAATGAAAGATTTTTTTTTTTGTGGTTGGAAGGTACATGCCATTTATGCACTCAGTGTGGGGCTCCCGTGCTTGCCAGTGACTGGACTACCTACTAAACACCTCCCCTGTAACCAGAGGTATCAAATGAAAGGCCTTGATGAAAACTTTCAGAATTGGAAATTGAACCCTTGGTTTGTGCTTCGGAGCTTAGTTTTTATATTCCTGTGCCCTTATTAATTCCAAAATAACAAAAAGAGAAATTTTTAACTAATTTCTCTACTTGTGCAGTTATATTTCACCACAAACTTCGTATTTACATAGAAGTTATATGCAAGTGAAACATGGACTTCACGAGCAAATCTAAAAAAAGCAGTGGAGATATGTACATATTTGAACGCAAAAGCTCCAGAAAATCTACGGCCTAGAGAAACAAGGAATAAAGTGGAGACTACATAACAACGAAGAGTTGTATGAACTATTTATAAGTATTATATTAAGTAAATTGCAAAAGGCGAGCCACGTAGAAAGAATTGAAGAAGACTAGCTACGTAAAAGAACATCATAGGGCAGAGCAGTAGATTAAACGTCCAGGGAGAAGACGATGAGAAGAAGATGTGATAGAAGCTGACAGCAGATCCTTGCTAGGAAAGATAAACTGACGAACGAGATCGTAGTACCGTGATAATTGGAGGAGTTTAATCCTGGAGGCCAAGGCTTGGCTTAGGATGTCACGCCATAGATGACCAAGGTCTAAATTTGGTTGTGTATTGGAGAGAGGCCTCAGCCAAACTTCTAGTAGGCCATGGGCAAGCCGACTCCACTTTTTTGCTTTAGCACTACAGCCTCTTTCGGGCTTTTACTTATAGATACTTAGAGTACCTCATTATCTTGATCGCATGTGTAAGCACTCAGGTAGGTGATATGGTCAGTCCCACGCTTCGGCCAAGTGTCCGTCCTCCCAGCTGTTCTGGTTTTAAACCAGTACTTATCATAACTAGACGAGCTTGTAGCCCGTCTGAAAAATCCCTCGGAATAACGCATTGTTACCAACGGGACTCAAACCAGGGACCTTCAGCTTACGCAACTAGCGCTCTAGTCACTACACCATGTAGACTACTCAACTTAGGGCGTATGGAAGATGGCACATGTGGCAACAATCCTCGTCAAACTGCTGTCAGTCAGCCCAATAGGAATCTCATATGCTTCATCTATTGCTACCCTCCGAAAGGCTTAGCAAATACGGCACCGTCGTAAATTCAGCAATGTGCGGTTGGGGTTGTCTAATGCATTGAGTACATGGAGCATGTAATCAGCGACAACAGAAGCATACCATTCACTTCACGCGTAGCTGCAGTCTGCAGCTAAATGAAAACTACCACAAATTTTGAGCCCCGAAGGCTTAGGAACCTTGAATTTTTACTATCGATTTGTTTACAATACAGTATAATTACAAGCTTTGCCACACAAACTCTTTTCACACACAACTAAGACTGTGGGCTTCGGAATTTGAAAAACTGTTCGACCACTGCATCAACTGCCTCAGCAGACACAACTTTACAGGTTCACTATCAGCACGGAAAACGTATCAGATTGGTCTCAGATGCACCAGACACTGCAGTCGATGCCACACTTGAGCAATATCAAAACGGTCGATGTTTTCCACTCGGGGAGTTCCACTCCCACGTACCCGAGCAAATTCCCACAAGGGGAATGCCGGTTGACAGAAGCACACTTGGAGGCTAGCATTTTTTGGGAAGCGCCACCCCTTCGGCCCGAGGATATGGAGGGTACTGCGAGGCTCCCTCCTGGGATGCGACGACCCTGACAGAATCTGGACTACAATTAAGACAACGAACTGGAATTGATGCCTTGGGCTGGCGGATATTATGGTTTGAACCTAGTTGCTTTGCACGCTAGCGCTGAGGTGACACTTGTGCGTGAATGGCACCAATTTAACTATCATACCGTCTCCGTCCCGGTAAAACCTTGGCAGGCCTCGGAGTACGTTCGAAGCTTGCACCATTGGGTTGGTGGTGTAGGTTCGGTTAGGGCCGACTCCCGATTAGTGCTGGTCTGGCTTTGAGCACTTGTCCCCATAAGGGCTTGTGCCAACCCTCGCGTGGCCTCCCTGCTCTGCAAAGATAACCATAGGGCCAAAAAGGCGACTACACACACAAACGGAGATAGTTGCGCCGAAGGGGGACCCAATAAAACTGGAGTAACTTAAAACCCTAAGCAAAGATAAAAAAAAAACAAGAAAAAAACCAAAAATAGCGATGAAGATGCAACCAGCGGCTGCAGCCACGATGCTTACAGCACGTCGACAGCGGTACTAACAATGACAAAAACGACGATGAATACAATGGCAGTGAAGTCGGACGAAAAACGGAAATTAACCGATAGCCTTGTCCAGACTGAGATTTTTGCGGCATTCTGGCGCAGCAAAAAAATGATTCAAACGCGAGAGCATCCTAAAACGGAAAAGCGGGAAACTCTGCCGGGCGCCGCCATTGTGTGATTTAACCCCCACTGTCGAAAATGTGGTGGAGGGACTTTACTTGAAAATGGAAGCGGGTAACCTCCAAGAAAGGTGGTTGCAAAGTATAATTGCCACACAGCGACATGAAGAAGAAAGGCTTATACGAAAAGCGGGAGTTATTCTGAAAAAACATACAATCTGCACCCGACTCGCTAAAAATCAACAAGATTGGGCTCCTTGAACTAGAGGAGCTCCTTGACCACATAGGGCATTATTGGACTAGCTGGTTATAGGTCACAGCGGATGGAAATCTGAAGAAGAGCAGAAAGATAAAGAAGCACTGAGGGCTTAGTCTAAAGGGTACGCGCAGATAGCTCCACCACCAAACATCAATAAAAGAATGGTGTCTAGCCCAATCAAAGGAAATCGGCATAAAAGAAGGAAGGATGGGTGCTGAACGTCAAAGCAGGGGTTCTAGACAGCGTTTACAAAAGGAGTGAAGAAAACCCCAAACAACTCCTTCAAAAAATGCAAGAAAATAAAGTTTGCACGGACGCTCAACAAGAAAAAGGACCGGATGCAAAACAGGAGACAAATAAGTATCGACAGATATTCTGGCAGCAGGCACTGCTCTTGAAACCCCAGGATGGTCGATCCTACGCAGAAGTGCTGCAGAATATCAGGTGAAATGTAAGGCCCAAGGACATCAACACTGCCCCTAAAGCAGTACTATCAACACGGTTGGGCCACATACTGGCTGAACTCAGGACAGAGGCCGACAATAAAGAAGTATTCTGCGACGCAGTCAGAAAGCCCTCGGCAAAAGCGCAACTATATCTTCGTTCGGACCGATGGCAACGATTGAAATAAGAGACATTAACTACGTCACGGACATGCCCGAGGTGGAAGAGGCCATCACTAGGGAGTTCCGTCGCGTGGGCAGTATCAAAGCGTGGCTGACACCAGAAAATCAAAGGGGACAACGCATGGCCATCATTGACTTGACCAAAAAGGACGCCAGACAATTTCTGAATAAGGGCAAAGTAAGAATGGGGTGGGTTCACTGCAGGATATTGTGAAGAGCAGCGCCTCTTTAGTGTTTCAAATGCCTTGGCTATGGTCACACCGCAAAAGAGTGCAAATATTGCGAGCGAACACATATAACATGCTCGGATATATTTCCGCTTTATAACTGCAGTAGTAGCGAGCAAACAACACCTATGTACTCGCACTTCGCCAATGAAAATTAGCCAAAGAAACACATACGCAAGTAAATAAGCAAGCAGTAAAGTAAACGAGAAAGCTTAACCCGCAATGAATGCATGAACGGGGTGCTTCGAAGAGAGGTAAGCGGAAAGAAAAACCGAAAGTTCCGGCATAAACACTCTTTCGCTCAATGTCCCTAGTTTCGCTATTTTACCTCAAGAGATCGTGGGAAAGCCGAAAGCTTAAACTGAAAGCATTCTTTCGAAGTCGAAAACTTAAGCGGAAAACACTCTTCCGCTCAATTTCCCCAGTTTCGCATATTCAGCAGCCGAGCAAGCGAGACGAAGCGGGGAGGAAAAACGTTCGTGGAACGAGAGCACACGTGTTCGGCTACTCAGCACCTTTAAAGAGAGTTTAGGTTGAAAGCACACGAAACAACAGTATTTAAAGATCTTGGGCAAAGCATTCGAGTGAGTCGGTTTTCAAGTCCAAAAGGGAGCGTGCTGCTACCCAATTACCATTTAGACTGTTAAAGTATTTGCGATTAAAAGTTCAGCCGAAGATATTGTCCAGTGTTCAACGAAGTGGTGAGGGGTGAGCTGTTGGCTTGCGCCGCGATCCTCAATCGCCGCGATCCTCAATGGCCACCCCGAACCATTAACACATCCATTTGATTCTCTTCAGGCTCAATATTGATATGAGATTCCAATAATTTAACATGTAAAATGTAATTAATTTAAAATATGAACATTAAAATGAAGTTAAACCCCTTAAAATAAACTCTCGTCTTTTGTTGTTTTGGTTTAAATAGACAGAGTAGCAGTGGTTTTACAGCGAGTTCTCTTCCTGGGAGCCTAGATGATGTATATAGGATACACATCAAATCGAGCTCCCAGTTCTTACCAGTATACATAGGGTATACGGTTTGTTACAAATGCGTGAAATTGGACATATAAGAAAAGAGTGCACGAAGGAAGCACACTGTATTATTTGCAAGGATGCTGATCCAAGAACGGATTTTGGGTACGTCTTAGGATCAGAGAAATGTCGAGTTTTCCAGGAAACGGTAGCCATGGCAAAATCAGAGCTTCGATGACCCGTATCCTGCAGCTAAATTTACATGGCAGCTCAACCGCACAAAATCTACTTGAGCAGTTCACGAGGGAGATGAAAGCCAACTTTATGCTGCTGAGGGATCAACACCATGATAAAAGTTCTGCATCATGGTATCCTGATGAAACTGGTACTGGGTTTGGAATCATGATTTCCAGGCAGAGAGTTCAAGTTCATGCGGGTTCGGTGGCTAGGGGCCACCTCCTTTAGTGTGTACCGAACGCCAAGTAAATTGTTATCATCTTTCCAAGCCAATCTTAATGCTTTCGAGGTCAAAGTCTCGAATGCAGACGGCAACGTGCTCCTTCAAGGAGAGACTTCAACGCTAAAGTAACTCAAACAGATCCGCGGGGAAAACGACTCCTAAAAATGGTGGCCAGGAGGGTACTTGTCATAATAAATACCTAAAATACACCGACTCTCCGCCATATTGGCTGTGGAGGAACCACACTGGACGTGACATTCGCCTCGGACCCCTTAGTATGGAGAAAACACAATTAGAAAATATTAGAGGACTACCCAACCAGTGAGCATTAGTGCATTCTGCTTGAGATAAGTGACATTGTCTCCCGACGTTCTACAATTGGGTGGAACACCGGAAGGATGGACGTCGAGAGGTTTGTCGAGGTGCTCACATCAGGTGCTCCGCTGCAGGGAGATTCGCAGGGGATGGAAGAACTGGCAGCTTAAGGCGTGTTGAATTCAATTATGAGCATCATCACGATTGCTTGCAACGCTTTTATGCCCCGTCAAAAACCCCAGCATGGCAAGGTTGACTGAAATCACTGGAAAACGCAGGGAGTGTCACAAGCTTCGATGTGAGGCTCAACGGGCGCGGAACTGTGATGAAGCATGCATGAAGCATAGTTTGGCCGAGAAACGCTTTCGTAAAATTGATTAACACCAGCAAATCTCACTGCTGGCAAGATCCAGTGGACAATGTGAACAAGGATCCGTGGGGTTTTGGCTACAGGGTAGCTATGCGGAAGCTTGGTGCCCTACAAAAATCTTACATACATAATATGGAAAATATGGACGAGATAGTGCGGGTAATCCTCCCCGCCCATTCCATGCGTGTCGACGCTGTCCATTGTGAAACAGCAGTCGAGTATCCACTCTTCAAACAGCTAGAACTGGAAGAGGCGGTCCTTTCAAAGAAAGTGAGGAAGGCTCCAGGTCCAGATGGTATTACAGTTGAGTTGTAGCAACTTGTATATCAACGTTTGCCTAAGAGACAGGGTTTTCCCGGTAGAATAAAAGGCAGCAAGGCTCGTACTGTCTAGCAAGGGGAAGAGAAATCCCGGATCACCGTCTACATATCGCCCGTTATGCATGCTTGGTACTGCTGGGAAAGTGCTAAAATAACTCATCAAGGGGAGATTCACTGACGCGATTTATGCCGCTGAGGACCTATCTTTTCGGCAGAATGGCTTTAGAGCAGGACATTCCACCATTGATGCAACTGCAGACGTTGTGAGTGCGATCTATAAGGCAGAGGCATATAGCGGCACCAAGCAACAGATCGTCCTGTTGGTGACACTCGATGTCAGGAATGCCTTCAACTTCTCTAGATTGGTGAGTATTCTGGGTACACTAAAAAACCCTTTTTGAATTCCAGAATATCTAATGCGGCTTTTGAGGAACTACCTGAAGAATTAAGCCCGCTTTATGATACGACACAGGGCCAACGAAGGATGGAAGTTATATCGGGCGTTGCTCAGAGATCTATCATTGGTCCAGACCTGTAGAACGTATCTTACGGTGGGCTACTGAGACTGGAGAAGCCAGATGAGTCGCGCTTCATCGGCCTTGCAGATGATGATGCGGCTCTGGTTGCTGGACATACCATTGAACAAGCGCAACTTAGGCTAGGTACAAGTGACTGATTTTTTAAGGCTTTGTAAAACAAATTTTACGAAGACCTAACAGTTTCACTTCCTATCTATTCATGCGTCCCGATAATTGATTAATTTTTGAATTTTGATCAATTATTTTGACAGACGATGGCTTGAACAAACCATAATACTAAATATAATCACCTGCAACTTTCATATATGAAGGTTCATTAAGAAAGAATCAGCCAAAGTATAGCCCCAACTATTAGTACAACAGTTCTGTAAGAAATAATACTTACCTTTGTCCCAGTCTTAAAAATTTTCTCGTCTTTCTCAAACAAACAACATATTAAAGACATTGAATCGAAATCCTCCACCTTCTATACAGTGCGTCCCTCTTCGAGCATTCGTTTATCATCAAAACTCAGGACTCGAATTAACTCCCCAACAAAACAAAAACCGCAGTAACTACCAAACTGTGAAAGCCAAATTCGAAAGCAAAGCGACTTTTATTTTTGTAAAGGATTAAATCGCGTTCTAGCGTAATAGAAAGCAGAACGGATTGTGCCAACAACCAAAACAGCTGAATATTGTTATGATAATGTGGCTGGAAGGATGGGCTAGCAAGGAAATCTTATTCCTATGATCCTGTAGACCATCTATGGCCTTCCTGTTGTCTGTATCCTTTGGGGGCTACTTGTGGCACTGCCGTATCTAGTCTCAGCATCCGCACTATGTGTCCTGCTTGGCAAATATCGTTGCTGTTTACTCGTATACCATTTGTTTTTCTCCATCTCTTCTTCGCTTTCACTCTATGACGGAAATCATTTGAATTTATAATCGAATAAAATCACAGACGTGAATTTACAATTGAAATTATTCTGCATTCACTGGGCATGTTGGGTAGTTTTGGATGCGCTAGATAAATTTCATTTTTCGTCACTTTTATGAAGTTTTATTAGCATAGGGACACCGTGTTGAATCTACGAAACAATATTTGTACTTTTCATGAACTTTTTATCGGACCTGAGTGAAAACAGAATTTTCATCATGCATGGTTGTTTGAGAGAAATATTTGTATATACATATGTATGTATATGAGTGATAGTTGCGAAAAATTTAAATCTCTTATTTAGAAAAATGGCAGTCAGTTAAGTGAAAGAAAAGCGTGTTCTTTACCCGGTCCATTTTGGCTGTCAACATAATGGTATATGTTTTTGGCTCGATTCAGACCGGCGACTACAGTTACGTCGAAACTGATGATATCTCCTAATCAGGAGTTGTCACCGGCGATCACCCTCGAGTAGGGTTGGCGCTTTTTGATGAAAAAGTGACCCGACTGTCCATCGGTCCGTCCGTGTGTCACAGCAATTTTTCTCACAAACTACTTGGGCTAGAAACATCAATTTTTGTATGGTGGTGTAAAGTGGTGCTTTCTTCAAAGTTCAACTACAAAAAAATTATATAAGGTATTTAAGGTAACATCTGCACGAATTGGGTCAAAAAATCGATTTTTTAGTTATGGGCTTATTTGAATTCCGCGCTTTCCCCGATTCCGAATATATAACACATGTTATACATAAGAGGGTATTTAAATGCCCGAATTCGGCGTTTTAAATATGGCGGCGTGTCGTCTGCTTGCCTGACAACGTGTCAACGCAGGTACCGCTTTTGGTTTCAAGTTGAAATATTTTTCGCAAATTTTTAGGCGCTACAGTTTATGTTAGCTGTTCTGTCGTGTTCTCTGACGTTTATAGAAAGCAGTGGACTATGTTTCTGTTCTCTACGTCTGTGGATTTATAGGCTCTGTGAGCTCGTCTGCTGTTTTGTTTGTTTTCGTCGGTCGTGCCTTATTTTTGTTTACCTTACGTAGGAAAGGTACAAAAATGCCCCAAATTCATGCTTTTAATAAAAAGAAATTTCATGGCAATAGATTTACTGGTGGTGGTAATAATAATGGTTGTTGAAAATCGTCTGTTAGTAGTGACATTTCTTCTTTCTCTTAAGATATAACCTCTCCTGTGCTAGGACCATCGAACCTAGAGAAAACCCCAGTTAGTGCGTCTAAAAAGAAGCTGTCCCTTTACTGTGAGGCTCCTAAGTGTGTAGAATCAAGTTTATTTACTGGGAACGTTATTGTTGAGTTAAATATTTTATCTGCGCTCGTACAAAAAAATATCAAATGTGCTCAGTGCGATGGTACTGACTGCATGCAAATTTTTGAAGATCCTGGCTCTCGAATTGGATTGGCGTCTGAATTAGTGATAAAGTGTACTGTGTGCGAGAAACAAAAAAGTGTTATGACCTCCAGTGTCACAGTGAATCGTTTGCACACCGTAAATGTTCGGTTTGTTTATGGCCTACGGTGCATCGCCAAAGGGGCAAGAGCAGGAAAAGTTTTATGTGCTCTGATGGACCTTTCTCCCCCCCACAAATTTTGAAAGGTACAATTACACTCTTTTGGACTTTATTTCACGAAAAGCAGATGAATCAATGGGGAAAGCAGCGTTTGAAGTGCGAGTCGAAAATGAAACAAGTGACATTGCGGCAGCGTTTGACGGTATATGGCAAAAACGCGGGCATACTTCTCTCAACGGTGTTGTTACGTGTACGGCAGTAGACTCAGGGAAAGCGCTAGACTATGAGTGTTTGAGCAAGTAACATATTGCCAGGAATGCACCACTTCCAAACAAAATACCAATGAATGTCTAAATAATTTAATCTGGGAAAGAGCACCCAAAAATGTATTTGTTGGACTTAAAGTTTTAAAAATGGCCACTTCTGATGCAATTATGTGCTTTAATGAAGGACTTGTAAGTAGGAAAGCTGTACTTGAGGATATGGGTGTGCAGGTAGGTTCCAACCTGTTTACAGCTTTGAGTCGATTAGACAGTACCCGGATAAAAGAAGCAGAAAAAGTGACTCTAGCTGCAACAAAAGAGGCTAGAATAGCTGCAAGGAATAAAAAGAGACAAAGAGATTAGGAAGAAGAAGATGATGATGCACCTCATGTTCCAGGCCGATTTTGAAGTGGTAAACATGCCTTCTCTAACTTTAAATCAGTTTCACCGTAAATTACATTTTTCAGATTTTAGGTACCAATAAAAAAAAAGTAGTGATCAGACCTCAGTAAAGAATTTAAAGAATTATGCCATCTGTTTATTATATTAACTATTTTAGTAATAATCTACAAGAAAAAAAATACCTGCTTTTTTAAACATTTGCCAAAAATTAGCCATTTTTCTTTCCCCCCAAAAAAGTGACCAAAATTTTTAGCATACAGTGCTTTTTTTATCCTTGCTGCAGGTGCAGTAAAAAATTCTGGCAAATATGTAAATTAGAAACGAAGATAATGGTACCTAAAAATGATACCTAACGATCAAAAAACCAGTTTTTTGTTTCAATTTAGGTTTAAATATTTTTGTTTATAATAAACATAGAGAGTTCGTTATTTGTGCATTTTGTTCGTCATATCTTCGTTATTGTACCATCCAAATTGCGTGCTTGTGTTTCTATTAGGGGCTGCGAAAGGCTGAAAGAAAAACAGGTACCCATTTAGGCGTAGTCAAGACCTGCTCATGCAGATGTTACCCTAACGGGGTTCTCCCCATAAAGGGGTGTGGCCCCCGAAAAAAAAAATCATTAAAGGTAGTCGATATGGGTATAAAATGAAAGATCTCACCTATGATCTGAAAAATTTGAAAACATTTACGGAGGTAGATGTTTCCGAACACAACAATAACAAATACCTTAAAACTCGAAATTCACTCAACTTTCTTAAAAATAGTATGATCTGCGAATTCCACATATTCTCCAATAAAGTCGTATAGGTACCCTTATGATCAAAGGTTGCAAAGTTGAAATTATGCCTCAGAAGAACAAACGTAAGCCCCGATTCAAAGTTTTCATTCCATCGAGATATGCCTGGTTATTCTCCAACATGATGAAAAGAAGCGGAAGCTACTCCTGGAATGGTATGGTATTTAAGCAGTGGAGAACCATCAGCAGCTCAACATCGCCTAATTTTAGCTTTAAATACCAAAAAGTATGTACATCCACCAATCTTTCTAATTGTACTAACCAAACTTTACCCGTGATTATTTCTGAACTATTCTTAACACCTAACTCATTGCAAGGTAATGCTGTTATTACAAATAAGGTAGCATTGGCAACACAAAACGACTCTAACAATAGTAGCGTGTGACATAAAATAGTTAACTTAGAGTCGGACGATGACCAAAATGTCTCCGAATCCATTGAAACCCTCGCCATGGCGGAGAAATCCTCTCAACCACAATCGAAATAAAAAAATTTCATCCGTGGCGAGGTTCAAGTACCATCTTCTTTGGGCTCAATACGCCTTCCACAGTCTGTTCCCCAAGATAGCAATAAATCCTTTTTAGACCCGCTTTGCCCACCATCAGTAAAGGCCACGATCAACTCTAGAGTTGATTTAGAAAGAAGGTATCTATTGTCGAGATTCAGAGATCACAAAATCTATGAATAAGTACGACTCTTTTTGGCATACATGCATAAAGCGCCCGATACAACATGTATTGATGGAAAAACAAAGACTAGTCTCAAGGTCATAAAACAAAGAGAAGGTCTCCCTGTGGATTTTGATTCTCTTCGAGGAATGTATTTTCGCTTCCATGAAGAGCTGGGAGTCACGGCAGATCAAGCGAAAAAAGATCTTAAAACATTTGCGTCGCATGTAAGTTCGAACTACATCTCCTCATTTCAAAGGACTAGGGAACAACACAACAAATTTTTTCGTCCCCAATAAGAAGCCTGTTCAGCAAAGCCTTAAATTATTTTACCACAATTGCAGTGGTATCTGATCGAAATCAAACCAATTATTCCTTGACGCAAAATCTTGCCATTTTAAAATTCTATCTCTGACAGAAACTTGGCTAAATGATGCACATAAAAATGAAGAGATTCTTGACAGTGATTGGACCATCTTTAGAGACGATCGAGACTTTCGCAGCACTGGAAAATCTAGAGGAGGTGGTGTGTTAGTTGCTGTTTACAACTCCCTATCAAGTGAGCTCATAAGCACCACCTCATATACATTATTCCAGCATAGAGTGGTTCATATATCTACAAACAAGCTTAGCCTCTATCTTGGCGTGTACTATGTCCCTCCAAATTCTTCCGAAATCGTCTACAACGAAGTCATCGAAAACATTTCTTCTCTAACTGCATCTACTAAAGAAGATGATATAATAATTATCACTGGCGACTTTAATCGACCGAATCTGAAATTCGTAAATGACGAAGTCGATAATCGTCTTCTCCCAATCAATCTTCTTGACAGTCAGGATTTTAATTTGATGACTTTTTATGGCAACGATTTGCAGCTAATCGCTCCGAAACCCAACCAAAATGGAAATTGGTTAGACTTAATTTTTACTAACGCATATGACGATGTAGTGGTCAATCAAACTGATGACAAAGAGAACCTTTTTCGTAACAGCCTTCATCACTCTGCACTTAATATTGATATTTCCACTCCTGACATTTCTAACCCTATTTCATACAATGAATCAATTGTATACGACTTTCGCAATGCTGATTATGAAAGTATCAATAAACATCTTGTCGTTGTTGATTGGACTGGTACACTTTCGACGTTAGATCTTGAAGAAGCGTTATCCTGTTTTTATCAAATAACTCTTGACGCTGTCGAAAAGTATGTACCTAAAATTAAGAAAAAAGATAAACTGTCTGAACCTTGGTTAAATAGTGAACTTAGATATTTACGAAATCAAAGGAACAAATATTATAGAATGATCAAAAGCAAGAAAGATGTCAGCAATGATATTAAATCAAAATATAATGAGCTTGCCAATGAATTTCAAACAAAATCTCGAGAAGCATATGAAGTATATGTTAATTTGATCGGTGAAAATATTATTAAAGACCCAAAAAAGTTCTTTGATTTTGTAAATATCAAGCGTAAGACTCAAGGCTACCCTTCATCTATGTTTTTCAAGGATTCAGTTTCTTGTTCCCCAGAGCAAATTTGTGAGTTTTTTGCAAATTACTTTCAAGAAGTTTATTGTAACCCTGAGAACCCATTAAATCCCGTTTCGGAAATGGCTCCAACGACATTGATTAACGAAGTTTCAATTTCTGAGGAAGAAATTGCTCATGCGATTGCCAATTTGTATGCCAATAAGGGACCTGGCCCCGATCTTATTCCTCCAAGTTTTCTTATCCAATACAAAGACCAATTAACCAGGCCATTCCCCATCATTTTCAACAAATCACTCTCTAGTGGCATCTTTTCTTCTTACTGGAAATCTTCTTACTTAATACCAATACATAAGAAGAATGATAAACGGTGTATTCAAAATTATAGAGGTATTGCTATATTATCATCCATTCCAAAGCTTTTTGAACAAATACTTTGCAACAAGATCTCCCCTATTATAGAGCCGCGGCTTAATGAAGAGCAGCATGGGTCCAGAAAAAATTGATCTACTAGCACCAATCTCCTCATCATGACATCAAGTATTCTGTGTGAGATGGAAAAGGGTCTCCAGATTGATGCAATATATACAGATTTTAGCAAAGCATTTGATCGTGTAAATCATGAAGTTTTGATTAGCAAGCTCCGTAATTCTGGAATTACTGGTCGTTTACTCAGTTGGATCCATTCTTACCTTAAAGACTGCACTCAAGTTGTCAAATTTCAAGGACGATTATCGAAACAAATTCATGTCCTCTCTGAGGTTCCTCAAGGAAGTCATCTTGGGCCTCTTCTATTTAATGTTTTCATATCTGATCTTTCAGCAGTTTTACATGATGTACCTCATCTTTTTTATGCCGATGACCTTAAAGTTTACCAAGTCATATCATCTCTATCCGATATGATGTTTCTCCAGTCCAAGCTTAACATTCTCTCTGAATGGTGTCACAACAACCACCTCTCTTTAAACTTGGAAAAATGCCAGGTGATAAGTTTTTCAAGAAAACGGAGCCTTCTTCTGTTTGATTATCACATCAACAACACAACACTTAATAGAGTCGATAACATTGCGGACCTTGGTGTTGTTCTGGACCAAAAGCTTCGTTTTAAACTTCAGTATGATGGAGTAGTATCCAGGGCTAATAAAATGCTAGGATTCATCAAACGTAGAGCTAAAGAATTCAAGAATATTTGGGTTACTAAATCACTATACGTCTCATTAGTGCGCCCTATTCTTGAATATGCCAGCCTGATTTGGAGCCCTGTTTTTGATATTCACGCTGACAGGTTAGAATCGGTCCAGAAACAATTTCTTCTTTTTGCCCTCAGATCCCTTTACGACCCTAGGAACTTCAACAGCCTACCATTATATAACTATCGGCTCGATGTGCTAAATATGGCATCACTAGATTCTAGGAGA
Organism: Odontomyia ornata; assembly: GCA_963969285.1. NCBI lineage: Eukaryota > Metazoa > Arthropoda > Insecta > Diptera > Stratiomyidae > Odontomyia > Odontomyia ornata. The sequence continues at coordinate 89,344,297 of OZ017738.1, read as the reverse complement.
ATGATTATGTCTGCATGTCTAGCATTCGATGTCCTCAGAGACAATATTAAGGTCCAGTATATAACAAAAAAAATTACTCTGAATGAACCCCTAAGAATCACAAGACTTTCACCAATGCTTACCGTAGGTCGCCATCACACTACTTATGCGGACAATGAGCCAATAAACAGATGTTGTAAGGCATTCAACAAGTTTAGTAAATATTACTCCCCGTCCATTTCCAAAACCTCATATAAAAAAAATATCCTAAAATCCTTTCATTCCTCAATATAATTTGTATAATTGTGCGTAAAAATTAAAGTATCATGAAAATGTATTGTTTACAAGGTTTTTTTTTTGTGTATTAATTTTATATTATAAGGATATGTCTTGTTTGGCAAAACAAATAAATAAATAAACTCAACGAAATTCCATATTTGTTATCTTACAAAATATTCTAGTGCACTGTAATTTTAATGAAAATCGAATCATATTCATGGAAGTTAAAGCCATTTGAAATTTCTCTAATTACAACAACAAATTAGAAACAATGCCAGTACAACTAAATGGATCTAAGTCTAGACCTAGAGGTAATTCCCGAGTGATAAGCCCTTGTGCTGGCATCATTTCAAGTTCATTGAATTTTAGTTTGCCAAAATAGTTGGGTGGGCAGGTAAGTTGAGTAGTGCTCTTACCAGAAGGGTATTGTCACCCCCCGTAGATTTCAAAAGAACTTTCCTGAATCGAATACGAAAGATTGAAGGTTTCTTTCAAAAACACAAAACAACTTTTAGAATGCTCGGCCAATTGAACAAATTCAAATAAAACACTTTTCTTGAAATTTTCATGAAAACCCGAAGAAAATTTTAGTGTCTAGATCCATTCTAAATATGTACCAACCAGTACCATATGTTGTTGGTGTACTTTCATACATTTGAAATGGTAGTAAGTGCTGCTACTTTCGGCATCTACTTAGTTAAGTCAGTTTGATTTTCTCTGGATCACCGTTGATCTCCAGTGGCGTTATCGACTGGATCGACGCTTATTCAGTAAATGGCCTGGAACTCATGTACGCTTCAATCTGTGTCAGAAGTTTGTGTTATTGATGGTAATGAGTGCTTTCCTAATGTTTTGTTAAGATGCCAATTCAAAAATTCCACATCATCTTCCCAGAGTCCACCGGAATTCGGTCTTGCAAGAGGTATGAAATTCCATTTTAGGACCATCTTTACCTAATACTTCGTTATCCATGTATTCTATAGGGTGATTCATAGCAAGTGTATACATTTTTGTCGAAAAAAAAGCATAGTTTTTGTGAAGACTGAGCTGTTATGTTTATATATTATGAAAATTTGGTCCCTTACAATTGAACATGAAACATTACTTTGGCCATATGTGCACCGCGTGCTGCTATTGACTTATTGAAGCACAAGTTTGGAAATCGATCGGCTAGATCGTGTAATGATGACTCCTTGTGGCTTCTTCCTTTGGAGATTTCTGAAGAATCGTGTTTACGCTGATGCTCCTTAGACTACTGAAGCATTAAAAACAATATTTGAGCCAACATACGCCTAATGACGCCGGAAATGTGCGAAAATGTCATCGAAAATTACAATCATCGTTTTAGTCGGTAAAGCCGCACGAGGTGCACATATGCCTGATGTAATGTTTCATATTTAATTGTAAAGGACCAAGTTTTCATAATATATAAACTGTAATGATTTTTTTTTAATGCCCGTGTAGGACACGGGTGCCGATGGTCTGGCATAAGTGTCAGCGAGCTATAAACAACACCGAGCTCAGCTAACTAGCTTCGCTTAACGACCGCGTACGCGTGCTTGACGACTAGCATTTGCGGGATCATATGAGGCGGGTTCTTGTCGAGCCACGAAGCTACACTACAAAATACTTATCACGCGTACTCTACTCTACAAGACGCACCAATTAATTTTTATTGTCTTTAGAAAAGTTCTATTAGGTGTCAATTAAGCTACTCTACAGTAATTCAATATTTTTTTGCCTCGTTAATGTTAGCGGACACGGAGGCTTGAGACAAACGCAAACATTACACAAAAAGCAACCGTTACTTTCACAGAAGAAGGTCGTTGCATTACAAGGGGAATGTCAAACCTAAAGATGTTAAAGTGGCTGAAGTGAACCACTCATCTCTGCCTAAAGGATGGAAACTTGACGGATGCAGTTTACTTTACACTAGTAAAACAACAAACTAAGCAGTTTCGACGGGGTGACCACCTTATCTCTTCAGAAGCAGCCACTCCTGATCACCACGGGGCTGCTCGACTGCTTATGTTTATTACAAAACATTACAGCTCAATCTTCACAAAAACTATGTTTTTTTTCGATAAAAATGTGTACACTTGTTCTGAATTACCCTTTATATCCTTGTACTCGTCTTGAGTTTTTTGGTTCCGCAATGTCTGTAGGTGGCTCGAACATTTCTCCGTCATAATATGAATTGTCAAATTGCAGCAATACACGTGTCCGTAGACACATCTGACACTGATTCTGGATGGAAAGCTTTCAGTGCCATGAACATAAAGACGACTACATACATACTCGTACATATGTTTTTGTCATTTTTGACCACGTCCTCCATTCCACTCAACTGTTATAGGCCCAGCACAATCTTTATATTGAATTGCAATCTACAAGGTGTCAAAGAAGACTGAGGGAGGATAGACACAAGCAACGCTTGGACGATGCTCAAAAGAAAAGAAACAAGTTGGGTAAACAGATCTACGCTCATGTCAGAAGGGTTTTGTACGCAACTTCTCAGAAATGCAGTGACCAACAATGAATAACGTCAAAAAATATGTCAAAGAGATGTGCACGTTCAAAGGAAAATCCATTGTTTTTCTACTTTCAACGGTCGCCATTTTGTTGCAATCCGACAAAAACCACTCAAATCATGAATTCTCAAAAATATGAATGTTATTGACCTTATTAATGTTATTGACCTTATTTGTTATTGCTGTTGTAATTGGAGAAACTTCAAATGGCTATAACTTCCGTGTATATCATTCGATTTTCATCAAACTTACGAAGTTTATGAACCCTTAGTAGAACTACGTAAATATTGAATTTCGTTCAGTTTAAGGGTACCGGTGCGATTTTATTGGGGAAAATGTGAAATTCGAATATCATACTATTATTAACAAAGTTGAGCGAATTTCAACTTCTAAGACAATTTTTGTTGTTGTTGTACTCGTAAACACTTACCTCCATAATTTTTTTTCAGATTTTTCGGATCACAGGTGTCCAATCACTAGGGGGGACACAAATATTTCGTGTATTTCCCCTTCCTGCGCATCCCTCGAAGCAAAAAGTATCAAATTCAGATCTGTTTTGGAAAGTTCTCATCAAGACCTTTCATCTGATACCCATATCGGCTACTTTTGGTGAAATTTTTTTTTCGGGAGCCACTCCCCTATATGAAGAGACTCCCCCTGAAACACTTTATAAAATTTTTTGTAGTCGAACTTAGAAGAGAGCACCACTTTACACCTGCATACAAAATTTGATATTCCTATCTTAAGTAGTTTGCGAGAAATAGTGCTGTGACACACGGACGGACGGACGGATGGACAGACGGACAGACAGGTCACGAAACTAGTAGGGTTTTGTTAAATTATTTTACAAAACCCCTAAAAAAGGATGGGGTGAAACTCAGTCAAAGTCAAAGTCAAAAGCGCTTTATTTAATACCAATCGTTATAAATTTTTAAAAGAACATAAAGCAAATTCCTAACAATAAACTATAAAAAACTTAATGGCCCGAATGGCTCTCTAAATTTATACGTTATCAGTTAAACACATTTAATGAAAAAAAATACACTAGCAAATTTAAATTAATTAAGATTATTACATATTTTTTGATTCAATTGGAAAAAGGAGAAAAACCCAACCAGCATTATTCAAAAATTACTTATACTACTAACACAACAATGAACTTATATCCTATACCTAATATGTTACACCCTAATTCTAAATAAGTTCAATCAAAAAAAAAACCTTACCTTATATTGAAACTTATACCTAATTTATAACACAAATAAACAACAACCATACAATGAGATGAATCTAAAAAACTAAGTAACGAGAAAAAGCACAAAAACAGAAAATAAACACGAATAATTTAGACATTGTCATTCAGCCACCAATACCTAGATTGCTCCATCTCAGCTCGACCAGCCTCAACAAATCTAGCAAATGAGTATCTCCATTGGAATTGTTGGTCTAGTGAACTCATATTCGGAGGATATTTTATCTTCTTATCGGTGGCCCGTCGATATATGTGATATATGATTGGGACGCCGTCAGAATCAAAAACATATCGATTCATGTCCAAATACACGAATGCTTCTGGAGGAATGAAGCCAGTAGTGAGGCAAGTCACAATATACCCGTCTGTAGGGTGGAACGGCTGTGAAATCCAAGGGTTTTCACTCACAGTTACAGATCTTGCGATATAATTCCGAAGAAGTTTCAATGTGAAGATATCGACTCTTGTCACTTGAGCGGTTTGATAAATTTTTCTATTCGATATATAGTGCTTCCAATCCGTCTCAGGCTTTCTGTACAAACCAGTACATGCACGAAGACATTTCCTTTCGAAAACTCTTAGTCTTTCCATTGTACTAGCACTCTGGTTGTACCAGATCTGGCTGCCGTATGTCAAAACTGGCCTAACCAGGATCTTGTAACAAATAACTTTGACTTTTTGATCAATGTATCTGGAATGAAAGAGTCGCCGAAGAGCCATGACTACTTTTAGTGCTTTACTGAGCATGATTTTGACATGTTCAGTATAGTACAGATACTGATCGAGATGAACACCGAGGTATCGAACACAGGATTTATGTGGAACCCGTACTGAACTACCCTCACCAGCCATAATGTGGAAATCCTTCCAATTACGTTTCAGGTCTTGACTAGCCCCCTGCAGCGTTGTCCGAAACAAAATTGTTTCGCACTTCTGCGCATTGATTCTTATTCCCCAATTGTCGGTGTAGAGCTGCACATCATTTAACATTTTTTGAAGGTTGTTCTGAACTATTGTAGCTTTTCGGTCTGCCGTATAGATGATCAGATCATCAGCAAACGCCTCCAATGGTCGCGTTGGCGAGACATTAAGGTTAAAGCTGTTCAATAGCTTGCGAATGAAAATTGAGAAAAGCAGGGGCGCAGTAACTGTTCCCTGCTGTAGACCATTCAAGACCTTGAATTCGCACATTGTTGTCAGATTTCCATCAGTTACAACAAATGATATCCCGTATAACATATTACACATCATGGCGACAAGATGTCTGGGGAACCTGTCCTGAAGAAGTTTGAAAACTAGTCCATCTAACCACACCGTATCGAATGCTTTCTCCCTATCAATGAGACATGCTCCAACACATTCTTTGTTGTTTAGTTTCCAACAGATGTCTGAGGTTACTTTCGTTATTGCATGTATGGTCGAATGCCTGGCACGAAAACCAAATTGGCAATTCGGCATCAACTCATATTTCTCAATGTGGGCGTTTAATGCTCTGTTGAGTATCACTTCAAACACCTTGCTGATGTTAGGCAGGAAGCCGGTTGGGCGATAGCTTTTAGGGCAGGAAGATTCTTTTCCTTTCTTCAAGATCGGAAATACCTTAGCCTTTTTCCATTCATTTGGGAAATATGAATTGCTCAACATGTTGTTGAACAATATGCAATAATTCCTAATAGCAACCTCAGGCAAATGTCGGAGAACTATATTTGGAATACCGTCAGTACCACATGATTTTTTGTTGTTTATTCTGCGAAATATGAAACACAAGTTTTCATAGCTGTCAAAATAATCAATAAGATTCAAGATCGGTATGAGGTCAGATGTTAATGTTTCATCGAAATAAAGAATTGATTGGCCGTTCAGGCTTGATTTGAAGTCGGAAACTTTTGCTTCAACGACCTCCGAAAATATTTCATTCCTTCTCTCTGGGTTTGGCAGATGAACCAATTCTAAATGTGTTCCAATCAGGGCAAGTTTCTGCAATCCATCACATATAATTCTGTTTCCATTTCTATCCGGAATCGTACTATCAAATTCGATACCAGCCCTATCGAGAAGATTTATCTCATCACTAGCGACTTCAAGATTCGATACCTTCACTCAAGACTTCTTGCGGAATAAGCTATTCACTTTCGCGAAAACGCCATCTGGGTCCTCTGGGCTAATACCCCTCAGTTTTTCCGCCCATTGATTGCTGACCTCACTCCTGAAGTATGAACGGATTAAGTTCAACAAAGCCAACGAGGGATGGTTGTAGTCCAAAAATCGTCGATAAATTTTGTTGACGCGCGTGAGAAGAAGGCTCTTCAATTTTTTCAACCTTGCGATGGTTGGTGTTTCATATCCTTCCATATTGTTTCGATGTTTAATCTTGGGAACAACTTTCTCAATCGTTTCCTACGTCAGCTTCTCTAACTTCGACAAATAGAAATCGATTTCATCGTCAGTTAGATTTCTGTTATTAGGAACCATTGAGCAAGCGTTGCCATCATCAGAAGGAGGACGTTGCTTCTGGTACTCCCGATTAAACTTCTTTTGAAACTTTTCCCAGTCTGTTTTTTTGAAATTCAACCGATGGTTTTCATGTTGAACTGGAATGAGGAAGAGATCATCCCTTTAATGATTGATTTCCATTACGATTGCGTTATGGTCGCTATCGTAAGGAAGCACCTGCAGTTACCGTTGAGGACTATTAAAGCTGAATTCAAATCTTGCGTCAGCAATGCAGAGCACCAAATATGAATTTGTCCTAGGGTATGTTGGAAAGTCCGACCCATATGGGTTGCACCTGTATTCAATTTGGTTCACTGTTATCCATGATTTCAGGAATGATGTATGCTTGGCATTCAGGTCAACAGCAAAAATATAATAACTATGCAGCCTGTTCAATTCAAGTATTTCAAACAAGGAATTGAGTTCCTCCTTGAACTTGAGGACATTTTGACCAGTTGCATAGGCAGCGGTAACGAAGAGGTTATCCCCACCTGGCAGTGAAATTTTGATGACGGACACTTCAAGAAATTCAAAGTTTTTGAATTCGACTTTTTCAATATTTTGGAAACAATAGGGTCTTCAAACCAATATCCCGGTGCCACCTCCCCCATCACCTATTACCCAATCGTTTCCTACGAGTGCAAAATCTTTGAATTCCATGGAATGCCAAGAATTGAGGTGGGTTTCAGTGAGAAGTATGATGTCAGGCTTTTGCTTAACAATAAATTCAAGGAGATAATCACGTCGATGTATGGCAACGATAGAGTTGACGTTGATCGATATGAGGCGAAGCCTATCCATGGGAATATGACTGGATGACAAGTTATTATTAGGCATTTGAAAGACCTAAACGCTGAAAAGCAAAGTTAATTTTTGAATCCTGTTTATCGATTCACTCCGATAAAGAATTAAGTTACTGGTAAATTTTGAGAAGCAGCTCATTATTGCCACCTACATTATTTACATTATTTCCCGCATTTTCTGCTGGTCCTCTTGCGGCGAGTGCAAATGATACTCCGGACTTTACGAAGTTGGAAGGTATGATATTACGGTGTACTTATGTTTGCTTTGGAGCAAATTTAACTTTTGCATCTTGATATCGGGAGCATCCTCGATAAGATGCTGGGTGACCAAAAACACCGCAGTTAACGCAGTATAATTTTTCTTTAGGCTCCGTCTGAGCCAATTTGCACTCACCGGGAGCATGAACGTCTTTGCATTTAACGCAACGATAGTGCATGGCACAATTGGCAGCCGAATGCCCAAATCTTTGACACCGGTAACACTGGTTGACTTCTCTTTTCTGGAGGCGTTCCCACCTCAACACTCTGAAATTTAAGTACCTTATTTGTTGAAGGGCACTTGGACTGCTCTTATTTGCAATTTGTACCAGGTAAAGTGGTAAATTCTTCCTTTCTATGGTCGACCTTCTTGTCGCAAAAGCTTTGACTGAAACAACATCAATATCTTTTGCAGCCTCCTTCAGCACCTGAAGAAGATCGACCGTATCCTCTCCGCTGTCTAAACCCTTCAACAAGAAGGTCTGATTCTTTTCGCTTTTTGGGGTATAGGTGAAGTGTGGAACCTCCCCAGAAATCAGCGCATCTTTGGCTGACTTGAAATCAACCAGTGATTTCGTCGGCATTAACTCTTTTGATTTTAAAATTGACCAGTTTATTTCCGGTTGCCAATAGCCGAACCATATCTTTCCCGGTCTGTCCGAACACGTTCATTGGCGGAACTTTTTCTATCTTGTTGGAAGCTTTTTCAGAGGAACCAGCAGAACTGCGCGCTGGTTTTTGCTCCTTATTTTCGTTCTTTAAATATTGAATAAAATTAAAGTCATTATCTTGATTAAAATTACCTCCGATGTTTTCTTCAGTTTCCATATCTTCGGTTAATCCCTCCAGCGCTGCAAAACAGTTTTGGCTCTCGTTGGTGCCACCAGCACTTAGAACTTCTTCTGGAATTGCTTGATTTGTACTTTTCTTCGGCTTTGTTACCTGTTGCCATTGATTTTATGGCTGCGTCTTTTGAGGCTTCATCCCTTTCTTGAAGAAATCCTTGAGAGACTGTATCTCTTGCCTAAGTTCATCATTTTCTTTCTGCAATTTGGCCATTTGTTGATTGTCCGCTATTATTTTCAGCTTGCACCCTTCATCTGCGGAATTTTCTTCGTTATGTTTTCTTTTGGTGATTATCGCCAGTTTCGTATTCGTCGTTTCCCCAGGTTGCCCCAACGGTGAGAAGCCGTCAGGCTCCTCCATACCAGCGGCGAAGTTTTCTTTGGTAATTTGTTTTTCGTTACCAGTCGCAGTAAAAATATTCGATAGAAATTTCCTGAGTCGATTATTTCGACAATATAAGATTTTTCCCGATAAAAATTAACTTCGGACTAACGTTTTTAAAAAACTAATTTAATTTTTGAAAACTTTTGACAGGAGCGATTTAAAAGACGTCTATACGCAAAGACTACTACGATCCATCTCCGGGGTGAAACTCAGAGTGTCGATCATATGCGCGCTTCATGTTCAAGGGATTTCTAACATTTGGTAGTGCGCCGTGATATCTCTGGGCGAAGATTAGAAAACTCAAGCAATAAAGTTATAGATGTTTGCTCAGGCTATGGGTTTTCCGAAATGCGATAAAGAAAGAGTGAAATAGAAACACAAACTTACCTCTAGGAACTATTTTTAATGACAATACTAAATTTACAACTTTTACGCACGATGAAAGCAGTCGGAATGATTATTTTTATAAAGCTGACAGCTAAATCAAATTCAAAATGATTTTCTGTCTACTAGTTTTTTTATTTCAGTAAATAGGAGGTCTTTTTATTTCTAACATTTCCGCCCGCCTTCGTTGATCACAGCGATAAAGTTTTTATTTCTGATAAAATGTCCAGTGAAATTGGCTTGACAATTGCTCGCGTGTACGTTGCTGGTTTTTATTGTTATGACCCAAACTACGCCGTCAGGTGCCAGGAAGGACGTCTGTTATTTTACCTAATGTCCATTCAGCTGGCGCGTCGATGACCAGCACCATGCCTCCTCTTTTCAGTGATTGGAAGTTCTTATTCTATTTTAACATTGCTTGATGGCGCTGGAGATATTCTTTTGACCACTGTTTCCAGAAGCTCTGAATGAGTTGGGTGATGTGCAGCCATTGAGAAAGTCTTGTTATTATTACTGATTTTAAATTTGGTTCTGGAATCAGGGATCATGGCTGGCTGGTTCTTCGTGGGTGGGTTTTGTCTCCCCCACTATCCGGCGAAGATGGAATTTCATTGATTGAACGGCTGCTTCAAATTTTCCTCCAAACTGAGGTGCAGATTGAACTTCCATGTTGTTCCAGCAAATACTATCAGAGATGCGAATTTTCCTAGCATCACCGACTGCTGTGAGAAGAAATTCTTCAATTCTGTATCGCTTCTCTTAAAATTAGTCATGTAATCGCTTGCCAAGGAAGCACAGATGCCTCGTCTTGAGTTGAAATGTTTGTAGACAACAAGAAGTGCTTCCGTGAAATAATCAGTAGTGACTTCAAGATGGATAGCTGATGTCCAGAAGCAGACAAAGACTGCTATCGATGCTTAATACAGTTGCACTTTTCCTTTCCAGGTTTTTTAGGTAAACTGGCCTGCGTAGTCGACGCTTGAATGAATGAACGATCTTGGTGAAGTGATTTGTGAAGGTAATAACTGGCCCATTAAGTATTGGGCACGCTGTTTCTTATATCGAACACAAATCAAATATTTCAAGATCAAGGATTTGACTGGAGTTCAAGCACTGACGACACAAAACTGTTGCCTAAGGACTGCTAATGTTTCCTGAGTTAATCCATGTGATGCTTTGAAGTAAGCTGCTCTGATTACTAGCGTTGAGACATGTGAGCCTCGTGGTAAAAGTACGGGTGTTTATTCGAGAAGCTAAGGCTGCAGTTTTCTAGACGCCCACCAACGCGTAGTAATCTAAGATGGCAGAGAAAGCCTGCTCAAAGGACAGTGTCTGAATATTTCCTTGGTCACTTCCAGATCTTGAATTTCCTTGAAGAAGTATCTCTGCTGTATATATTTCACTATTAAGGCAGAGGCCAAGGAGAGTTACGATGGTGTAAGACGGGATCTTAAAGGTTGTGATGACCATTTTCTGAGGAGAGTTACCATTTGTTGACACATCGCTGTCACTCTAAGTTGTTTATCCCATGAAGAGTATGGAGTGATAAGATCCTATGGATGATTCATTGCTACGTGACGAACTGATCGTTCTTCTAAGTCCTCTTCAACAGTTGTTGGAATGTTGTAGTAATTTCGCCGATCACCTGGTGGTCCTTCCAACCATAAACGTGTGGAAACCAATTAGCTTGGAAGCATTCCTCGTAAGATAATATCTGCCGGATTACCCCAAGGCTTGATTTGCTGCCATTTATCACCCTTTGTAGCGTTTCCAACCTAAGCAACACGATAAGCCCAAGGGGTCGTACAGTGTTGACATTTCCGATAAGACAACTCATTTTGTTATTTCAATAGTTGCTTCAGTGTCCAATATCCGTAAACTGAATTCGTCTGTCAGTGGATTCTAACTGAGCCTCAAAGTTTTCACCAGATTTTCGTTTTCTAATTTGGTGAATTCTAATTCTGTAGCTCGGTCGTCATTAGAAACACCTTGTAAGATTTGATGGTTATTGGAGCACTATTTGTGTAGTCGAAATCCTCTCCTTTCCAGCATTTTTACCAGCTGTTCTTGAAGCTGGTTTGCCTTGTTCATGTTGCCTGTGCCAGTCATTAGGTCATCTACGTAGGAATTATTTCTAACAGCCTTTGCTGCTAATGAGAATTCTCGTCCTTCATCCGCTGCCGGTACATTTTTTTGATGTCGGCAGTAAGAGCATATTTATAGCAGCAAAATCTGATGAGATTAGGGAATAAGTTGTCTTGAGTAGGACGTTATGTAAGATTTCATTCATCGAAATGTTTGTGGAAGTCTTTGCGGATCCATCAAAAACCATACATAATATCGTAGTTAAACTATCTGGGCGGATGATACAGTGATGGGGCAAATAGTAATGGGGTTTCGTTAGATCTACATTAACCGCTTTCTCCATATGATTCAAATTAAGATACTCTGTATTGCCATATTGTATTCTATTTGCAAATTCCGTTCACATCGCCTTTGTAATGCTCTAAAACATTGTTGAGCAATTTGCTGGGGTTGCCCGAGGCACTTGAGACTTTGAATAAATGGAAGGTGTACAACGTATCTGCCTATGACATCTCTTGAAGTTGTCCTTTGGAAAAAATTTTCGCACTCCTTTTCTTTGGTGGACATCGTTTGATGTGATTTCCTCAATCTCCCAGAACCGTTCAAGCTGCTCATCTAGCACTGTGATTGTTCCATAGAATGTCGATCGTTGTGTTTGATAGCAAACCTTTCCAACAATGATCCATCCTAATGTGGTGTTCTGAAGACTTGTTAATTTTGGGCCAAGTGATACTGTGCCTGTAAGTATCAGCGACCCAAACAAATCAGCTCTGAGCAATCGATCAACCCTTTGCGGTGTGTAAAAGTTGGGATCAGCATGCGAGACATCCTGTGGAATAGGCCATTTTCTAATGTCAATATACTGCTCTGGGTGCACGCTTGTTATTTGTTTCATCATAAATGCTTCAAATAATGTGCTATAGGTGTTGCTTCTTGAGAAAAGTTTCAAATTGATGAGCTTGTTTGTCGTTTGCGCACTGTTGCCTATTCCGTGAACTTCTTGAGTGTATGATATACCTTGAATTCCAATTTTTAACCGACTTCCAAAGGAAAGGAGGTTATCAATTCATTACGTATATTTTTTGTCGTTGCTTTTTAGGGTTTTGTACTAAAATACAAAACCCTATTGCAATCACGAACTGTGCCCGTCTGTCCGTCCGTCCGTCTGTATGTCACAGCACTTTTTCTCCGAAACTATAGAGGCTACAGCCATGAAACTTTGTGGAAAGGTCAGAAGTGGTGACTTCTTGAAAATTCAAGGGTGGAATAATTTTTCAATGGAGTTTAAGGGGGGTCTCCCCATATATGGAGGTGACCAGTCAAAAAAAAAAGCTCACCATTGGTGTCGAATAGGGTGTCATTGGAAAGGTCTTAATGAGATCTTTTCAAAACAAGTCTAAAAATTGCTTTAGGAGTACCGAGGGGGGCAGGGGAAGGGGAAATGTACGAACTTTTCGCGTACTCTCCCCTCGCGATTGGACACCTTCTATCCGAAGAATCTGAAAAAAATGAGTACAACAACAACAAATACATGAGACGTCGAAATTCACTCAACTTTGTTAGTAATAGTATGATTTATCGATTTTATGTTTTCTTGAATAAAATATAAACGGTACCCTTAAATTCAATAAAATTTAGCAAACAGATGACTATTTATAAAATTGATCTTTTCTGAAAGTTTCATAAAGATCGAATAGTATTTAACGAAGTTATATCGATTTGAATTTTCCTGTATTACTATGGAACAATATGCCCTGTATTACTATGGAGACATATGGCTATGGAGCCATATGCGCTTTTTACCGACTTAGACACTAGAGCTTTGCTAGGATTTGCATGAAAATTTCAGGAGTGATAGGTATCATGAAGATAAGTACATACAATTGACACAAGTCGAAGAGGCAGGAGAGAGCTCCTAGCAAAAGGGCTTTGTAACCATTCTAGGATTCGAAAAAATAGGCCATTAATCGATGATTACAGTACAGAGGAGTGGCCCCTGAAAAAAAATTTCATCAAAGGTGGCCGATATGAGTATATATACTGAAATTTCTCTATGAGAGCTTTTCAAAACAGTTCTTAAACTGACAGTTTTTGCTTCAGTGGGAGTACAGGAGGAAAATAGATGAAAAATGTGTTTCCTCCCTCGCGAATGGACACCTGTGATCTAAAAAATCTGAAAAAATTATCAAGGAAGATATTTATAGGTATAACTACAACAATTGCCTCAGAAGTCAAAATTCTTTCAACTTTGTTAATAATAGTATGATCCTCGAACATGACGTGTTTCTTGATTTTATTCGTTGCTGGTTCCTGCATTTTGTAAGTTGGGTACAAAACCCACCTGACATGAGCGTAGGTCTGTCTACCCAACTTGTTTTATCTTGTATTGCACTTCTGTTATAAAACGCAGCTGGAATCCAGAATCAATTATTGCCCTTGCCTTTATTTTTTCTCCGTTGTGGCCCTTAACATCAACTAGAGCTGTTGCTAGAAAGACATATGACCTTTGTTCGTATGAAGTTTGATGAGCGACTAACGGTTGTTTTGCAAGTGTATTCTTTTCCATGGCTTCTTTGGCTTGATACAACCGTTTATGGTGTTTTGCCCATATTAAAAACAACTTCTGGATGTGCATGCTTTCACGTTATGTCCTAATTTGATGCAGTTATAACATAATTGTTCTCTGGTTCTATATGCCTTTCGGTCAGATAGTGGGAGTACCTTGAAAGATTCGCACTTGTTTAATGGATGAGAGCCCTTAATTATTACGAGTAGCTTGTCCGCTAAACAATGCATTGCTGACTGGATGCTTGTTGACTTGCTTGACTGTTTTATTTCCAAGTGCTTCGAGTGATTGAAAACGATGCTCCATAAATTTTAGGAACTGTTCTGATTTAGGTATTCCTCGTGGCGAGGTGAGAGATTGCTCATATAAGGCATGAGTATTCTTATCCACTATTTTCAACAGTAGAAATACAACAATTGAATCCCACTGCTATACTGGAATATCAAATGCCTGCAACCCTCGAATGCACTCTTGTGTGACATCATGTAACTCTCTCAAGGCTTGTGCTGTGTCTGAAGTAATGGTCAATTGAGAAATTAATTTATTGATGACTGCGTTTACTACTAATCTCTTATTTTCACATCGATTCTTCACTAATTGCCAAGCTAGTTTGTAATTTTTGTCGCATACAGTCAATTGTTTGATTAAAGTTTCGGATTCTCCAATGAGGGTTGTTTTGAGGAACCATAGTTATTGTGCGCTTCCAATGTCATTTTGGTCGATAAGTTGCAGCAATTAATCTCGAAATTGTTGCATCGGACTAAAATCGGGAGATGGACTGGCCCCATTACTGTTCAATTCGGCTCTGGAGTACGTCATACGGAAGCTACCTGTCGATACGCGCGGTACATTACTATAGTAGTCGAGTCAAGTAGTAGCCTATGGAGACAACTTCAACATTTTGTCCCGGTCATTAACAACTGCCAAAGAACTCTTCCTGAAACCCGATAGTGAAGCAAAACTAGTAGGGCTAAAAATCAATGAAAATAAAACAAAGCTCATGACGCAGTCGAGGAAAATTACCTCAAGCATACAAAATATCACACATAATACAGTATCGAAAATGTTGGCGAATTTGTGTATCTGGGCGCCAAAATAACGAAGACGGGTAATGAAGGGACGAAATATGTTGTAGTGCTACGAAGAAGAAGAAAGTTGTTGCCAAACCATATAGTTGGCATCAAATTTAGGCAAGCTTATTCTCGACAACTTGATGCTAGTCTTAGCTCCTTGATTAGAGCGAATTCCTTTCTGTTTAAGTTGCAGCTGTATACTTTCTACCCAAGACTCCGTAGAATTATACATTTTACAGTCATAATCAGCCGTTATATTACCAGCCTGAAGCAGCTTCATATAAAGCTCTTGAATGGCCTGCCACTGCCTTATTATCGCGCTAAGTTATGCTTGCATGAATTTTTGAGGGTGTGGCGTAGTTAGGGTTCGGCTACATTGCGATTTTACAGTCGTAACCAGCGATTTTTAGACGCAAATACGAACACACTGCGACAAGATCTCCGAAGGAACTTCAGGCATGCACAGAACTAATATGCTCATTTGAAGGTATGTCTTCGCCAGGAACACATGCGCTAACTCATTCGTGCGCTATGCAAGAAACTTCCATGCACATCAGCGTCAAATGTCCAAATGATGTGCGCCTGCGCGAGTATCATTAAAACTACCTAATAAACTGGTTTTAGGATAAATCGCGAATTCCTGCGACTGCCGACCTGGAAAAAATTGTCGAAAATCACAGTGTGCGGGCTTCCATTTAACCATGTGTAACTTGTGACAGAAGTGCGGCTAAATAGTCGCAGTCTGATGCATCCCTTAGTCTTGTTTCAGCCATTTCTAACAATTGCTGAAGAGTTGCTAACATGATATTTTCACAATTGGGAATGCAATTTTTTGTTGCAGTTGTAGCTTCTGTTTCATTTCTTCTTTCTACTCTGGGTAGTGAATCTCTGTTTTTTGATGAAGTTTGACCTTCACATTCTTGGATTTCCTGCAATTTTTTTCGTTAAGTTCATTCCAAAGGCTTCTTAGTTGCTCTTTTTTCTCTTCTAGATACAGTGCAGTTTCTTTCTCTCCCAGTCTTGCTGACATTGCGTGCTAGTCGTTCAATTTCCGCCCATATATCGAGTTGGTGCTCCCATGTACTTTCCATTTTTCAAATCCTTCTGATTCTAAAGGTCCAGCTAAGCCTTCGAGAAATCAAATGCTTCTCCAGATTCAGCCCTTATAGTTGATACATGAGTTGATTCCCAGATTACATCCGGCCAAGCCTGTTTTTCACCCAAGCCTCCAGATATCAAGTCCTTCTGATTCAAAAGGCCCAGCTAGGCCTTCAAGAGATCAAGTGCTTCACCAGCTCTAGTCCTAATGGTCGTCACCAAGGTTGATTCCCAGGCTGCGTTCAGCCAAGCCTGCAAGAGATCAAGTCCTTCCGATTCCAAAGACCCAGCTAACCCTTCAAGAAATCAAGCACTTCACCAGATCTAGATCTATTGGTTGATATTGTAAAAAATATGGCAACGTCGCAGTGAGTCGGAGATTCTGCTGATGATCGCTGAGAAGTCAGTCTTCGATTCGCTTTCTTCCTAACGAGATCAAATCAACCGAACCACGTTTTGATAATTAAATCAATGTAATACTGTATTTAGATGTACGAGTAAATATATAGACTAATCGGTTACTTGAATTGTGCTTCAATTACATCCCTAAGAACGAAATTATTACATGGTGCCGAAACCCGGGAAGAAGTGATTAACGAAAAAATGGAAATCGCGTAGAGAGCCACGTGCCGCGGACAAGTTACGCGTTTAGTGAAACAAATTGAAGAATTTGTTAAAGCAATTAGCGTGCAAACGAACGATATAAACGAATTTGAAAACGCAATTGAGGAACTTTCCATATTATACGATCGTGTAAATGCTAGGCTAGAAAATCTACATGAAGCGAACAAAGCTGTAAAAAATACCGTTAAGGCAGAAGACTGCGAGAAAGAGTGCAGAACGGTTGCCGAGTATGAGGACTCCGCAACAACGGCTTTAATTCGAGCTAAATATCGAATCGATAGATTACGAAGAATGCTACCACAGCAGGATGAACGAACGCATAATCCTAATTCAACGGATATACAAAGAAAAGAAAACAAAGGTATAAAATCGCCCGAATTGCAACTTAAGAAGTTTAGCGGTGACATACGGGAATGGATACAGTTCTGGGAACAGTTCAAGAGTACTATGCCCGAGAATGCATATCTCAGTTCGAGTGAAAAGTTCAACTATCTACAAGCTGCTCTAAGCGGTAAAGCCGCAGAAACAAAATCTGGTTTTACTCCATCAGAAGCTTGTTACAGTGCGGCTGTCTCTCTTCTGCAAGAAGAATACGGTGCAACAGAGCGAATAGTTGATCATACCATGACACAATTGATGACGCTTTCTCCAATTTCATCTAAAAATGATGCAAAGGGACTAAGACATTTATATAATACTGTTACGGCTGCCATACGATCACTAACAGCATTAGGTGTAAACCCTAACCAGTATAACATTATGTTAAAAACTGCGATTTTACGTTCATTGCCACAAGAACTAAGAGTGCAGTATCATCGCAATATAACGGAGAGTGATTATTCAGCCGAACGCGGTTTAGAGGGAGAAGCCGAGTCAGCATCATCTGTAAGTCTTGATGTGGAAACTGGTGGCGACAAACGTGTAACAAAGCTACTCTATTTTATCAAATGAGAGGCAGAGTCACTAAAAAAGGCTGGTGAAATGATGATGCTGCGTCATGGCGATGCCAGTAAACGGTCAAAGGTAAATACACAGCTGCTGCTCTCTTCACAAGTGGAGATGTAATCAATTGCATATTCTACAATTCAAGACATCATAGCACGGCTGAATGTAATTCAACATTAGGAATTGCAGAAAAGAAGAAGATTTTAAGAAGTCAAGGCCGATGCTATCGTTGCACGAAACGAAACCACACTTCAACAAAATGTTCACGAAAGGGAGTAAAGTGCAATAAATCCAAAGGTTGTCAGGCTTCTTCCATGTGCGGTCCCTGCTACAAAGAAAAGAACGCAGGTGATGAATCAACGAAGAGAGAAAGAGGTGATGAAATGAAACGAACCAACGTCGTTAATTTATATGCATTAAATCAAGGTTCAGCAGTTTTCTTACAAACGGCTTGTGTGTTTTTGTCTTCTCCTGTAAATAACAAGAAAACCTTTGTGCACATTGTATTAGATGGGGGTAGCCAAACAACAACAAATATAAGTGTGACTCCATTTGGTGCGACGAAAAGTTTGCCGAAAAGGAACTATAGACGTATTAGTTTTTTGTTGGAGAACCAATACAATCGTAAACGATATGAGTTAGAGGCTCTTGAAATACCACAAGTGTGCATGGATATGATGCCAGCTCCCTCATCTGAAATATGTGACAAATTACAGGGAATGCAATTAGCCGATGCTACCAGAGAAGACATAGAGTTGGAGAATGGAATAGCTGTGTTGATTGGAGCAGATAATTATTGGAATTTCGTTACTGATCAAACAATGCGTCTATCAAAGAATCTAGTAGCAATTAATACTAAATTAGGGTGAACATTACAGGGGCCCTACAAAGATGTTAGTCAAATGAACTCCGTCGTAACTAATTTGCTTGTTGAAGATCACAGCGATTGCGAAATACGTAAAATTTTGGAGTTTGGAACTGCAAAGAATTGGAGCAGACCTCGATAAGAATGTTAATTTTGCAGCAGATTTCTCGCAACATTCAGTCATTAAGAAGGAAAAAAGGTACGAGGTAAAATTACCCTGCAAACACATCAACGAGATTCTTGATGACAATCGATCAAATGCAATCTCGCGGTTGCAATATTTATTGCAAAAACTACAACGAGACCCAACGAGATTGCGCGAATATTATGAAGCAATGAGACAAAGCTGGTATAGCAGAACATGTAACAAACGCAACATCAAACATTAAATATCACATGCCACATCAACCGGTTTATCGCCTTGATAAGCAGACAACGAAGCTTCATATTGTCTTCGATGCTTCATCTCATTCACCCGGTACACTTTCGCTAAACGATTGTTTGCTATCAGGAGATAATCTTTCACCAAATCTGTTAGAGGTTCTATTGAGATTTCGAATTGGCATTATTGCGCTTGAGGCTGACATAGAGAAAGCTTTCCTGCAGATATCTTTAGCAGAAGAAGATCGTGATGCTCGCCGTTTTATATGGCTTGAAGAGCCCATTTCAACTGCAAGTAATATACCACATTGGAAAGAATACCGTATGACCAGAGTAACCTTTGGTACTACAAGCAGTCCATTTTTACTGGCCGTTACGCTTCAAAAGCATTTTAAAGAAAACGCAAAAGAGTATCCGGAAAGTACAAGTATTCTTTCTAAATGTTTCTATGTTGATGATTTAGTCGTTAGTTTGAACGACATCGATACCGCTAGGCATCTTTATAAAGAAGCAATGATTATAATGAATAAGGCAAACATGAATCTACGAAAATGGGTATCAAATAATATGCGCAGGAATCGATTATTCAATCAAACAGAAGACGTCACACCATTCGTACAGATGGTGCTTGGAGTTAATTGGTTTCCAAACTCTGATGACATTGCTGTGGATTTAAAGCCTGTGCTTGATTGTATTGGGTCGGAACGAGAGCCTACTAAGAGAAGTATTCTTCAAACATTATCGAGAATTTATGATCCTATAGGTTTTCTAGGTCCGCTTGTGGTGAAACTGAAAATCTTATTGCAGAATTTATGGCGAAAGAAATATGATTGGGATGATATTATTCCGGAGGAATTGCAGAAGGAATGGAATAAATGCTACAAAGGCTTACGGAAGTTAGACATCTTTAGCGTATCAAGATGTATTTTTCTGAAACCTAGCCCAACTACAATTCAACTTCACGTATATGCGGATGCTAGCCTACAAGCATATGGATGTGTAGCTTACCTACGTACTACTTACAACGAAGCATGTACGCACACCGAATTGATCTGTGCGAAAAATTGGAAAACAGCAATCAAGGAAACTGGTGAAAGGGAGTTAACGCTACCTAAGTTGGAGTTGACAGCTGCTTTAATGGCTGCGAGGCTAAGTAAATTCTTAATCAATCTATTGCACTTGGAAGTAGATTCGGTTTACATTTGGTCTGACTCAAAGATCGCCTTGTACTGGATAGCTGGTGATTCTGACCGATGGAAACCATATGTTTCACAACGTGTTAAGGAAATCAATGCGATTACAAAGGGTGTTTCGTTTAAGCATTGTAGCAGTAAAGATAGCCCAGCAGATCTCCTAACAAGAGGTTTAGATGCTTGAAAAATGGAGATGGGGCTCCGCTCAGCTACAAGAGGCTGCTTTCAATTGGCCTATTGAAAATGATAATGACGAAGAACTAACAGCGATTGTATCTTTATCAGCACAGGCTGCCGAAAACAAAATCCACGTAATTAATGCAAACGGACGAATATTTCCAATTTTTAAATTCAACGAGTATGGTAAATTAATACGAGTCACAGCGCTATCACTAAAATTCATTCGTAAACTACAACGACAGAAGGCTGACAACGAGTACATATCCGCAGCGGATCATAAATACGCCGAAGAATATTGGACTAAAGTCACGCAAATAGAATTTTATAATGCAGATATAATAAATTTACAGCGAGGTAATCCTATTCCTTCCTCGTCTGAGCTTCAAACTCTTTCACCGACACTAAAGAAAGCCATTCTTCGAATTGGTGGAAGATTGCAACTCATGGACGATGATGAATGTGCCAGCCACCCTATAATCCTGCCAAAATCAGCACATTTAAGCAAATTAATAATTCAGCGGCTTCACAAGGATTCATTTCACGGTGATACTGAGACAGTTCTGACATTGCTGCGAAAACGCTATTGGATCCCCAGAGGTCGGCAGCTAGTAAAGTCGGTTATACGAAGCTGTATTGTTTGCAAACGGTTTTTCAGCAAAGCTCTAACTCAACCAACGGCTCCGCTACCATATGAAAGAATTAACGCTACAAGACCCTTTAATACAACGGGGGTAGCCTTTGCAGGTCCACTGTACATTATACCTAGAGGAGAGGAACGGCAAAAGGTATACTTTATGATTTCCACATGTGCTGAAATAAGAGCAATACATCTGGAGATGACATTGGATCTTTCGACTGAAAGCTGTTTATCTGCTCTTCGGCGTTTTATAGCACGTAGAGGACCTCCGAGTATTACAATGTCGGATAATGCAAAATCCTACAAACGAGCGGCTCTTGAACTTGCAACCTTGGGAAAATTTATATGTTCCACGAATCTTCAAGATTTTATGAATCAGAGATGGATTAAGTGGAGATTCATTGCCGAAAGAGCACCATGGTGGGGCGGCTTCTGGGAGCGTCTAATCAGGAGCGTAAAAAACGCTCTAAAGTTTTCTATTGGACGAGCTACATTAAATGGAGAACAGTTAAGAACGCTTTTAACTGAAATCGAAGCGGTGGTAAACTCAAGGCCCCTAACATATCTTAGTGACGATCATCGGGATATTCAACCTCTGACGCCTAACCATTTTTTACTTGGGAGTTCAGACAGAGACAGCACTGACTTCTAATGAAACAGGAAGCAATGCTAGCAGATCTACATTACTGAAGCTTTGGAATATCAGACAGCAAGTTTTAAATCGGTTCTGAAACAGATGGAAAAATGAGTATATCCAACTCCTCCGTAGTGCACATCATACGAAACAAGTAAAACCCAGCTGTCTTAAGGTTGGTGATGTAGTTATCGTTCGGGACGACTCTCTATCAAGGCTACTTTGGAAATTGGCACGAATAAAGGAAGTTTATCTGGGAAGGGACAATCAAATAAGGTCATGCGAGCTACAGTTATCAAATGGCGTTATATGGAGACCTATCCAACACCTTTATCCATTGGAAATACCTGGAACGGATCAAACCCGGCCGGAGGATGTAAAAAATATGGCAACGTCGCAGTGAGTCGGAGATTCTGCTGATGACCGCTGAGAAGTTAGTCTTCGATTCGCTTTCTTCCCAACGAGATCAAATCAACCGAACCACGTTTTGATAATTAAATTAATGTAATACTGTATATACTTAGTCGTGCCATAAGTTCTGTCACACGTATATGGGCAATTTTTGTATAAATGAAAAAGAGTTTTTGACAAAGGAAAATATATTTTATTTTGGCATACTAATGGAAGTAAAATAAGCAACAAATTATTCAAAGTGGCCGCCTTTAGCCTTTACACAGCTCTTTAAACAGTTGGACCAGTCATCGATAGCAGTACGTACTGTTTCTAGCAGAAAATTAGCTACTGCTTCTGTCAAAGATCGATTAAGGCTCTCGATATTTGGTTGTCGTCTCGTGCACACCATGGACTCTAACTCCGCCCACAATTTGTAGTCCAGGGGATTCAAATCTGGGCTCCCAGAAGGCCATTCCGTAGCCCTTATAAACTCTGGAATATTGGTTTCCAACCACGCTTGTCTGGTTCGAGCTTTGTGGGCTGGTGCAGAATCTTGCTGGAAAACCCAATGTCGGTTGTTGAATAGCGTAGAGTTCAGTGACTTCACACATCCCTCCAGGATGTCCGTTTGATAATTTTTCGCTAAAGTTTTTACGCCTTTTTCGCAAAAATGAAGCTCGGTGACCCCTTCGTAGCTGACACCCCACCATACCATAACTGATGCTGGATGATGTCCTCGCTGTACCCTAGTGGCAACTTCTCGGGCTTCTCTGGAGCTGTGGGCATACACCTTATCATTTTGGCGGTTGAAATGTTCCTCCACCGTAAAAATTTTTTCATCGATAAATAAAATTTCTCGATGTTTGTTGTTGCCGTACCGCCGAAGGAGCTCTTTCGATCTGGTGCTCCTAATTTGCTTCAACTGCTCAGTCAGCAAATGTCCCGTTGATCGTCGAAAGGCACTCATCTCGAGGTCCGATTTTATGATGCGAGACATACTTCGGGTGGAGATGTTCATCTCTCGAGCCATGATTCATTGTTTACGAAGCGGATTTTGACGAATTCGACTCTCGACCGCTTTGATGGCAGCAGAAGAACGTACATCACGCGGACCTCCAGAACGAGGTCGATCTTCAATAGTCTGGATCTCGTTATATCTCTGGATTGCACGATACACGAATCTTTGCGTTATTTTTAACGGGCACAACAACTTGAAAATTTCACTCGCGGATTTTCCACACTTATATAGTGCAATCACTGCAATTCGGTTTTCATTGACACCCCATTCCATCTTCACACGTTAACGAACAAACTTTAAATAACCATCAACTGTCAACAACATTATGACGTTTATACAACTGGCCGATATTGAAATGTCACTCATCAAATAAAGTTGTTGCCAATGTGAGAAATTATGTGACAGAACTGGCAGGGCTATTTAGATGTAAATATATAGACTAATCGGTTACTTGAATTGTGCTTCAATTACATCCCTAAGAACGAAATTATTACAGATATCAATGTTGATTCCCAGCATCCATACTATTTAGTGTATGTGTCAGTGTTTGTCCTTGCTGTTGAAAAGTCTACATTTGTTGTTGAGTTCGTTGTGGGGTAAGCAAAATAGAGGCAGTTAAGCCAATTAGTGTCAATTGCACAATTTGTTGACCGTCGGCGGTGGTTATTTACCGCTTCATTTGTTAATGTGCTGAGCAGTAAATTGTCGGTAGGAGCTGCAATCTTTAATGGTAATTAGTAAATAGCATTTATGCGAACGTAATCATTTCACACCTTGCAAGAACATCCTTTCGATTAATTCTGCTGTGTCGTTGTTTGCATTGGAATTATTTGTGTTTTTCGCTAAGCTGGCGATAAAGGTAATACCATATTATATTTGGATTTTTTAGTTTATTTTGAAATGTTTTGAGTTGTTGCGAGCTTCAATGTATTTTCTAACATGGTTATTTTTAATCTAAAGACAATTACCACAGTTGTTTGACTTAATTGTGGTGTACATACGTCCCAGTCTCTTCTTCTTCTTCGTAGCACTAAAACCTCTCTCGGGCCTTCGATTTCTGTATAGCATATCACAGTTTATTCCTGGATAATTGTGATTGGATTCTTTGAATTGAAGTCTATTGAATGGAACAAGATCTAGATTGAGTTAATTTCATATGGTAAACTAGTTCAAGTTTAACTGTGTAGGCTTCGCATTCTTCAGTTGCATTCCCAGAATTCAGACTGTTTGCAATGTTATCTGCTATCTAATTAGCTTCGCAAATAGCTTTGATGCTGGAAATTCTGCAGATCAAAACAGTTAATCACTGCTATCCCATATTCCCATTTGCAGCTTTCCAACATAGAACAATAGTGGTAATTTAATTGAAATTAAATTGAGTCTATCCTTCCATTACCCTACAACTCCCAAATCAGTATTCACATTCCCATTACTCTACTGGCGAGAATCTACCTTAGCTCATAGAGTAAATTTGAAAAGTGTAAACAAAGCTAATAAAGCAAAAACTTTCTCCCTTAGTCATGTGATAATATTATCAAAACTTCTAAACGATTTATTTGTATTTTAATTAGCATATGCTCTTACACTTATTGATTTTCTCAAAATTAATGTTCATTACTATCAACACACAAACTCATTGCTGAAAAGTTGTTCGTACCTAGGAACGTGCGTGCCGAGGTTGAAAGGCCAGCAGGGTGAGATTATGATGAAAGGTAGTCGGATCTTCTGCTTCTATATATTATACTCGTAATAGCATCAACATATGTACTCGTACGGTTGCGTACGATAAATCCGTGCCTGCTTACATAATCATGATTGTGATTTCGATTGTGGGAGATTGTGTGGAGCTGCTTCCCTAAAACCGAATGCTATCCTTGAGCACATAAAAGCTTCAACAACAACGCTCGGCAAACGTTAGCACACCGTAAGTATGTCAACAGGAATAAACAAACCGCAAATTTGATCCTTTGGAGAGTGCAGATTGAATATGGGATGCCGGTGTGTGAGATTAAGTGCGAGGTTCTTATCCTTTTAATTACTTTTGTTTAGACCTTTAACTCGGCAAAAGTCATATGGGGTTGCTTTGATTAAGTCTTATTGTCTGAATGATTTGAGAAGTACCAGCAAATCCAAGAATTTGCAACATGTTGTTCTAGGGCTAAATAAGGAAGCACTAGGAATTTCCCAGGCACAGCGCCTGAACTTTGATGATGGAACTGGTAACCCAGGACTCGTTACATCCTTCACTGTTCCGTTCACTGGCAGTCATAGGTGACTCCATCTAATAAACTAAAATACAATAGTATTGCCCGATGTTATCCGAGGACAATGTGCCCTGGTATCAAAGTGATGATTAGCCACTGAAATGCTGCGTACGTCATTGTGATGACACCTTGAAACCTCAAATCTTGGAAAGCTAACGAACACACAGCAAACACGAAACGAAACGTGCTCCGGCATAATGTAGCAACTAGTTCAGGCACCCTTGCCTGCTCCGGTAGTTTTGGCCCAACGATAATAAGGCAGGAAACTTTTAATTCACCAGATATCAGGCCTTTGCAGCCGCTGGAAAATCTCTCCGGATGGCTTCACTCGGTCCTTTGTGTTTTGATATGAAGCGGACGGGACTCCGACCAATGGAACGGACATCCACCTATCATTCCATTTTCACTAACTAGCATCTTTTATGCGTGTGTGGCTAGGTATAAATTTGTACGTGTCCTTTATTCACTCGATAATCGACAGATTTCTCCCTTATTCATTATGTTCGTGCAATTTGTAGAATGGAAGCTAAATAACTGCCGCTTCGGTGTCGTGATCTCGTCTAATCACTTACAGTCAATGAGCATTGAATTGTGTACATATGTGTATTCTTTGAATAGAACGGTGATAAGGCTGAGATTGTTGACATTGATGAGAATGACATTTATTTATATAAACAAGAAAACGGTTTCATAGTCTGCATTAAGGCTATAAAGTCTAATTGAGATCGACAAAATTGATTCATGATTGATTGTGAAGACCGAATTACGAGTATATAACATTCAAAACGTTTAGACGTATTTTTAATTTACTCCTGCCAATAATTTGTTTTGAAATTAAATCATCTAATCTTTAAAAACAGCAATTCAAGTGCCTTTCAGCAGATTAGGTATTTTAACTTTCAGGATGTGAGATAGGAACGCCTTTGCAGAGGTGCGGTCAGCCAATGCTTCAGGTGTCCAAGATTTGACCACTCAGCTACCAACTGTGCCATATTGTGCTTTGGCACCTCGAAACGTTCCGACGCACATTCCACGTCGAAAGCAGCGGTTAGTGCCTCGACAAATCTTCGCTTGCCAACCTAAACAACGGCAATCTTTGCAAATAGGTACGAGAGCCGTTCTTCTACATTCTCATGAGTGAATGTACGAAGGTGATTTTATGTGGATGACATCTTCTTCCGATATCATTATCAAACAGTTAGTCTTAGAATAAAAGTATATGTTAACCAGATCCTGCGTTTGATTCCAAAGTGGTGACAACATGGTGCACGGGCAAAACGAAGAAACCATGGACTCTGCTCTCCCGCAGCAAGCATCTCCAGTGCCACCTATCGAGGGCCTGCCAGCGACTCAGGAAGTCAACGCCATCAGCCAATTCAGGCTACCCTTGTTTTGGCGCGCCAGCCCTGAGCTCTGGTTTTTTCAGGTGGAGTCTCAATTCAAGGTCCACAAGGTGATGAGCGACGCAACGAAGTATCACCTCACGGTATCATCATTGGACCACGACACCATCGCAGAGGTAGCAGACATCATTCGTGCACCATCAGAGCGGAACCGATACGAGGTGTTGAAAGGTGCCATCAGTTACGAGTGTGGTTCCGAACGAGGGAAATTTTCGCGAAGAACAAACTCAGTTTTCTCAAAAACGTCTTACTTTCGACTTTTTTTTTTACACATGTGAGCGATCTACTTTCGAATATATTTCCTTTTATACTTAATTTCTGTTATGCTCGTATTAAGAAACCTATACCACCCGGGATGCTTAAATGTTGTCTTGAGAAAGAGGCATCGCAACCCCTTGATAAAGGATCTTTTATTAAGGAACTAGTCCTTGCGTAGCGATCTAAAAGAAAATCATAATGATTTAGTGAAGCGCATAGATTCCTTGGAAGTTAAATATGAAGAGCGCCTCAATAAAATTGAATCAACAGTACGGAATCATAACACAAAAATACTCGATCTGACTGTAAATATTTCATCTTTTCAAAAGAATTTGGATGATTGGAAATCTGAGTCTGAAGAGTTCATACTCGCCGAGTTTATGGATCGGAATAGCCGAGAGTGTAATGTTGTTGTGTACAATCTTTAAGAGCAAAGCTCCGCTGCTGATGATATTTCGCATTTGCTCACTAACTATCCTAATGCGCCATTCAAAGCTACTGATGTTCGTGCTTTTAGACTTGGTATTCCAAAGAAAGAGGTTAATCGACCACTGACAGTGATTTTTGTAAATAAAGAATTTGCTCACTGTGTAGTGAATTGCGAGTTTTCAAAAGGTCCGTAAAGGACTGCAGCGATGTTCTGCTGCCTCGGCAGAGGAAGGTGTCGGTTTCTGCCGAGAATGCCCTCGTCCGGAGATGCTTGAATGCGCTGGCAGGCTAGCATTGCGGTGTCGTGGGGCGGGTTCGTTTCTCCGGCACGAGGACTCACTACAAAAAATTTCGCATTCACGAATTTCATACATAGATCAAAAGAAAACGACCGAAGTCGCAAAATTGTAGATAACCTCACCGAAGGAGACGTACTTGTTACTAGAACAAGTGAAACCTGAGAAGAAAGGCGAACTTGGGGTTGACCTCGTCATTACCCAACGAAGTTCATGGCCCACAAATGAAAGAGGGGCAACCGGGTGGTGGTGGAGCCCCTTCATACCCACCCAACCGGAATAAATCCATAGATAGCTTTGTTGAAGTGGCCAGGTATTCCTCTTCTGAGTGGAAAACTCATACAACTTGAATTATATGAACTTTCCCATCAGAAGGGGAGTACCCCGGTGAACAATTTATGTCATAGAATTATACAATTTGATTGCATAATTCTATGCCATAAAAAGGCACTCTGCTTGGGCCACTCAACCCATTACTTCACCTGAAACAAATAAAAGGAATTAGATTGTACCCGGCGGCTGGCTCATGTTTTGGGATGGAAGCCTGCCACCGTACCGGGTCCTATACCCGATTAGAAATGGACGAAAGGAAAGACCCTCGGGTACGTTATTACTTCATTTTTTTATTTAATATATCATCCCATAAATTTTTCAATTTTTAAAAGTAATTTATATATTTCCAAAAAAAACTAAAATTTACTAATTAATTGATTAAATTTGAAACGTAAACGCCAAAAAAATCCAACGCAAAAAAAAAATTTAAACGTATATCTAAATTAATTAATTTAGCAAAAGAATTTAAACTCAAATATAAAAACGTATACAAAAAAAAAATGTAAAAAAAAGTAGATATAAAACAAATGTAACCAAAAGTATATATATAACAAAATTAGGCAACCAAAGGGTACCTACCTGCATGTTCCGTCGAGCGCTCGATGCGTGCAGGTACCTTCTGTTAAATTCGGGAAAATCAAAAAATAAAATTTTCCTCGACTCACAAGCCAAGGAATAACAAAGATTATTAATCATTAAGACCGTCCATGCAAAAATAAATACTAATAAACCCGGCGACTTATTGAAGTGCTTCATTTATTCATTCACTTCCGGATGTTTCAACGATAGTAGTCACACAGTTGGCTCAGAACAATTTTCCATTCGTCGCTGCTCTTAGTCCACTCCAAATCGGATTTTTGTTTTTCTGTTGTCCGCAAAGCGGCAGATAATCAAAAATGACTCATAGGATAAAAAAGAAGATCAAAAATGAACGCAAAGACTTCTCGCTCTTGCAGCACGGCCACCACGGTCTCGCTAGCCACTGTCAATGCCTAATTTCACTTTACTATCTTCAAGAGCTATTGTAAAAGCGTGGAGTTGTATTCAATGCAATTTCAAGAAACCAAATTACTCTCCTATTCACATTCGCATTTGTATTTTGTTAATTCGATAGTCACGGCGAAACCCCGCCACCATTCCACTCGTTCTCAATCACTTTCCACTTGGTTTCATTTTCCCGCTTTCGTCACTGCACTCGCGGCTCAATGATTTTGAATTATCGAAACACCAGCTAAGCAAGATTCCCGATCAAAGAAAAACGCATTCATCCATCCATCGGATGGTCGCATATAATACTTTTCGCACAAATATCTCTTCTACCTTCTCAATCACAATCGCGAGCTCAAAGACCTTAGTAATAACTGTTCACTACCTTGTTACAATCATCCTGTTAATCAAATTCCGTTGTACGAAATGCAGAATCCCTATAAGCACTTTAAAGTAAGCGTATTTGCAAATACACACATAATTGAAGTTTTTTGCACCATTATTTAAGGGAATAATAAATAATCAATCTGAAGATTATTGATACTGGGTTTTTTACTGCGTTTCTTTTGTTATATGGAATACGATTTAGATCATTGCTTATCGTTTCGAATAGACACTTTCTTTTCTTCTATAGAAAAATAATGTTCACACTTTTCACACATTATAGGCGGGAACTGTTCGCTTCAGGGATAATATTGAAGATATTTATCACTTGGATGATTTTTGTTGACAGAATTCATTGGAATTTTAAGAGCACAAATGCATTTGAACTTTATGAAATTGGAATTGCCTTTTCTTTTAGATTCACTTGTTCCACGATTTTCACTCTCAAGATCACATTCACACGCGAGTCCAGCTATCCATCCGGCGCGATCCTCTCGACCTCCCAAACTCGACTCCCCCGAGATCTTCCGCGCGCGCGAATTCCCTCCCCATCTGCTCTGTTATCTTCACCGTTTGTTCCCTTTTCCTTTCATAAATTTCCAACTCATGCAGCCATGAATCTAATTTTAGAAATGTACTCCGTTTCTTCACCTCATAGCCAAGTATTGCTCCTCGCGCATCACGGTAATCGCTTGGTGTTGGAGTGCGAAATCGTTCCTCGCCTCCGTATCCCAAATTGCTAGCTTTACGTTGGTCTCATCGACGTTGATCAGCTTGGATTTCAAATCAATACCAATCGTGACTCCCGGATCTGAATCGAGTTCATCGTTTGTGAAGCGAAGCATGAGACTCGACTTGCCAACGCCACTCTCACCGATCATTAAAATTTTCAATGTTGTTATGTAGTTATCACCCATTTTTCACGATTTACGACGCAATAGCATGCAAATTTCGAAAGCACAATTTAATATTCTCCACACTCAAGCAACTACGACACTTTATGGGCACGTAGAACACAACGATCACATTCAGAAAGGGGGAAATCACACGATTGGAGGTTTTTGTTGCTATGAAATGTACTTTTTCCTTATCATTTGTAGTATATGACGGCGGTATTTGCAATTTCCACTTAGGAAAATGCTGCAGGAATGTGAATTTTTTGCACAATAGCAAACACGCACAAAAAATTTACTTTTGTTCCTTTTGACAAGTCGTTGACTATGATTACGTGAATCGTCTCTTCCATTTTCTTTATGTCTCCTTTCTTTTCTATCGACATCGCTTGTTTCTCGTTACGCTAGATGATTGCTTGTATTTATGATTAGAATGATGATTTCCATTTTCACTGTCCTTGGTAGATTCGATTAAGTTATCAATTGAAAGCAATTTTTCGTTTATGATGATTAGGCGTAATTAGGTGGGAAAAAAAGTCGGAAGAATTAGACAGGCACACGTTAATTACCGACAAACAAAACAATTTTTAATTAATATTATGGTTGGAATGGGTAAAATTTGACAAATTTTAAGGGGTTTAAATGATACAATGATTTTATCGTTCATATAATTTAAGGGGTTAACCGTTTCGTTCTAAGCATTTGTATACCGCGTTACACCGCAATTCGTTAAATTATATTCAAAAGATATTGTAATAAAATCACTACACATTAAAAATATTAAACAGTTTTAGAATTTTGTTTCCCGGGAGTTAAGTACAAAAGAAATTTCCTTGAATTATTTTTCACGCGAAAAGAAAAAGAGTGAGGGTTGCGATGGGGCAGGTGACTGAATCGTTCCTCCTTGTTAAATTGAGTTTGCGCTGTGTGCCTGTGGCAGCGCTGGCTTTTAGAGCTATAGCTCCTCGGTTATTACAACTGGCTAATCGTTAATTCCAAAAAAGGTGTTGATACAAAGTTGAAGTGTGTTCCGGATAGAACAGTTTTACATCGTCAGCAATTTGCCAAAATACTAAAAGAATTCAATGAGCGGAAAGCCAAAGGTGATAGTAATTTGACAATCAAATATATTAATGGCAGCCCACAAATAAACGAGAAGAAAAATTCTCACATAGAAAACGGCAGTGTTATTTTCCAACAGATCAGCCCTCATCAACATTAAATATTTATTATCAAAACGTACGAAGCATTAAAAATGTGCAAAAGTTAAAAGAACTTAAACTAAATGTCCACACCAATGCAATCAAATTTGATATAATCGCCTTAACAGAGACTTGGTTAGATGAGCTAGTTTCTGATTGTGAATTGGAAATAACTGGTTATCAAATTTTTAGAGCAGATAGAGATCTCTTACACACTAATAAATGTCGTGGTGGAGGAGTATTGCTCTATATTAAAAGTTGTTTTAAATGTACCTTAAAATTCAACGATATGGTGTAGAGTTTCTGACAGTGTCACTTGACATTTCTGGTTGTATAATATTTGAAAATAATATGAAATTAAACTACTTGGGTAATTTGGAAAAATATACCTTCGAATTGGAAAAAATCATGCATGAGAGGACAAATTATAGCAGCATTATTTGTGGTGATTTCAATTTGCCGGGATGAAGTAACATTGGCTCACGGATTTCATCCCAATTGGTATATTCGATCAGCTGTTGAAATTATTGTTAATTTAGCAAATAGATCGCAGTGTAAACAAATAGTTCATGCAGAGGCGGATTAACCTTTTTGGCACCCTAGGCTGGATAAAATTTGCCGCCCCAATATATTTGGAATTTGAATGTGAAAAAAGAATAATCTTAAGAGAATATAATAATTATTTATAACTACTGTTGGTTTTAAAAATATTTTATTAATTCACATATTTACGCCTACATTTTAACGAAGCAAAATTATTTATCAAAACATCGAAATTTTCATTTTTTACCAATTCATTTTCAATGTGCAATAGTGTCAGAGAATTTAATCGTTCTTGGCTGATCGTTGTCCTCAAGTAATTTTTTATTCTTTTAAGCGTCGAAAAAGATCTTTCTCCTGAGCAATTCGATATCGCCATACAAACGTACATACGTAAAGCGATTTCCACATTGGGATATATTGAATCTAATTTATTTTTTTTTGATCCACTTTAACAGCTTGGTCGGTGTAAATTTTTGTTTAGATATTTCATTCGCACTACATTGTGCTTTGAAATGGATGCATTCCTTCACAAAATTTAATCTAAATCGTCAGGATAATTTTCTATTAAATGATTAGCTTTTACTTGAATCTCATCATTGTTTATTTGCTGTAATTTTACCAAAAATTCAAATTTTGAGGCAAATTCTGCATATGACGTACGGCGACCTGTCAATTCGACAATCAAACTGTCCAAAATGCGATAGTAAATGTTAATCCTAAAGTAATCTCGAGATGTAAACGAATGTGCTTTAGTACCTGAATCATCGAAATAAACTTTTTGTTTTTTTATTCTTTTTAAGTCTTTATCGTATTCTTTGTTTTCACTTATTAATAGAGCTTGATTTTCAAAATTATTAAATGACTCTTCACTCCTTATATCATTTAACAATTGAATCAAACCATCGTAAAACATGACTACAGATGAAATGTCTATATTTGGATCTTGTAATTTTTTACTCACACCATTAATTCGTTGCAACAAAAATTCCCATACGCACAAAAATAAAGCAGTTTCAAGTGTTCCTAATTGCTTTAAAATACCTTCAGCTTGCAATTTCACAATAGGTTTTTGGGTAGAATCATTTGAAATTTTGATTAAAGCTTGATTTATTGGCTTCCACAAAAAAAGTAAACTTTCACACGAATCATGTCGAGCAGACCATCTTGTTCCAGATAATGTTTTAATTGTTTTAATTCTTCTTGTATCCAAATTATTTATTTCTAGATTTTACTTGTATAGATCACATTCATTTTTTAATATTTCAGATCGGTGAGTTGATAAATTAAAAATATTGTTGAGTTCTTGGAATAAATTAAAAAATAGACAGCTTTCTTTGCAAATTTCTGCCGCACAAATGCCAACTAAATTTAAAGAATGCGCTGAACAAGGTATATATACAGCGTAAGGACACTTTTTTTTATTTCCGCTTGAACGCCTTTGTTTATCCCAGACATATTCGCAGCGTTATCATAAGATTGACCACGAAAATTCTTGATATCAATTTGTAGTTCCTCTAATGTTCTCATAATAGCATTTGCTACATCTATGCCTTTATGACCAACATTAGGTAAAAATGTCAAAAATCTTTCTACTGGAGAGCCACTTGAATCCACATATCGCAAAATAAATGTGAGTTGATCTATGTGTGACAAATCTGGTGTAGAATCAACAATTATTGAATAATATTTTGAAGCCTTAACTTCTCTAACTATAGTTTTTGAAACTTCGTCAGCAATAATTTGTACGAATTCGTCACATATGGTCACGGATAGATAGCTGGTCCCTCCTTTACCCGGATTTCCATATTCAGAAATGTGCGTAGCTAAAAAATCATCGTATATCGCAATTAATTCGAGGGACATCATGTAGCTCCCATTGTGAGGATTTCCAAATTGCTCTACGTGACCTCTGAGTGATAGGCCTCGAGATGAAAGAGCTTTAATCACATTCACGACTCTCTGAAGTACACTACGCCAATAAGTTCTTTCTTCTTCGATTTTCTCCAATAATTTTGCGTCAACTCGATTTGTTTTATTTCCTCGTAGTTTCATAGATATTAAAGCATTTTTATGAGACTGACTATTTTCGTGCTGACCAATTCTTACTTTATTTTTCCAGTCGTCGAAACCTTGTTTCTGTGATCCAAATTGAGTTTTTCTATCAAACAATCCACACGGCCCACAAAATACTTTCCCAGTACTTTCTGAGTAGATTAGCCACTTACGATGCACGTTTTCGCCGTTGGGTAGAGTTGTTTCGAAATCAGCTTTCGAAAAATAACGTGGCCCTGTTGCATACTCGCGCTTACTTTTTTTAAAATCACTATTCATATTTTGAGTAAAACCATTTGTCACGATATGATCTATGGTTGCGTCATTTATTACCCACAGAACCGGATCACTACTCACACTGACTGAGTCACATGGTTCACGAATTATATGCTGATCGTGCACCTTGTCTGTGTCGTTAATAGATCGAATTGCTTCTATCTCCATTGCTTCGTCACAAATATTTTTACACTGCAACATACTGCTGGCACCATTGTCAGAATCTTCTTCATTATCATCGTTCTTATGAGTGTTGGTTTTAAACAGTTTGTCTATTTTCGGTGTTTTAGCGATTATTTCTTTTCTTGCAGCTATTTTTTCCATATTCACATCCACTCGATTTTTTTCTGATACTCATTTTATAAATGTTATAATTAATCGCCCACTATAATAATAAAAATTATTTTGACGCCAATTCTGCACAAGAATAACTTATCTATCAGCGACCCGTGCTGCTTCAAAAGTCGCTGCACACTGACTAGTGTTCAAACGTGTCACTGTATCGAAACGAGTGAGCAAAATGTAAACATTAAGCATATAATATTTTGGCCAATGATGTTGCACGCGAGTGTATAATATTCTAAGTATTCCACGCCTCCGCGAAAAAAGATCGCATACTCGCAGAGACCGCGGTCTTTAAGCCGAATTTTCACGGGCGCGGTCTTTAAGCCGAAGCAGCCCCGCGCAGTCTGCGACGACTCTAAAGTCGTCGACTCCAAATTCGTCGCAGACTGCGCGCGGCTACATTTCCGAAAAGTTTTTTGTTTACTTTGCCCAGACGATCATTTCGGGTCGATGCAGCTCTTGCGCTGACGTGTGTTTGAACTTTTGTTGTGTTATATCTATATTTATAGGTATCGAAAATCTGAATGTGTATAGATATATATGTATGTGAACCTTTCTGTAAGACAGTGTCTTCTGCATTATAATTAACACAATAAATTAATTATTTCTCGTTCAATAAATCTAAACTTTTTAGTCGCTTCTAAATTTGCCGCCCTGAAAATTTGCCGACCTAAAAATTTGCCGCTCTAGGCCGTGGCCTACTCGGCCTATACCCAAATCCGCCCCTGAGTTCATGAAATCAACAAGATGATTTCTGTATTAGATGAAGCTCATCCAAATCCTTTTATAGCCACGGTATGCTTAAGTTCATTCAAAAGTATTAGTTTTAAAGAAGTCATATACAACTTTAGCAATATGAATGTTGTAAATATTGAGCAAAGATTTGAACTTATTGATTGGAATTCAGTTTTACGTGAAAACTTTTCTATTGATACTATGACTAATGTCTTCTATCGAGTAATTTATTCATTAATCGAAAGTCAAGTTCCTAAAAAAATTATCCAGTATTCACCTAAATGCCCTCCTTGGTTTGGTTTTGAACTAAAAAGAGCAGTTTCCTTAAAGAAAAAATTTGCATTGTAAATATAAGGAATCTCCTTCAAATATTACTTACACTGAATTTAGGTTTCAAAGGGCAACATGTAAAAAATTGAAACAATCCAAGCATCGATTATATATGGAAAACATTGGAAAAAACATTAACATTAATCCCAAAAGCTTTTGGAACTACGTTGATATTAAAAATACTAAAAATAGATGCATTCCTGATTCCGTATATTTGAACCAGATTGAAGCTAAAAATGGAGAAGACATTATGAATCTCTTTGCTGATCACTTCAAACAAACATATGTATCTACTCCTATAACTTTTACAAATTCAAAGAATTCAGATGTTCTTGTAGAAAATTGTTTCAATCTTCTGCCTTTGAATACCTTCTACATTACTGAGCAAGAAGTTAAAGATTCATTGCTAGTTTTAGAAAATAAATTAAGTATGGGCCCAGATAAAATCCGTTCTATATTTATTAAAACGTTTGCAGATTACTTATCAACGCCTTTATTTTTAATCTATCAAATATCTTACAAAACAGGAGAATTCCCAAAAGTATGGACAACGTCTTTCATAACTCCTGTACCGAACAAGGGTGACAAGCAGAATGTTGCGAATTATAGGTCAATAGTCAAGAGTTCAATTTTTGGTAAAATTTTTGACTCTCTAACTGAAAAGCAACTTTCAATATACTTACGGAAAGTCATCCTTAGAAACCAACATGGTTTTATGCTGAAACGTTCTACAATTTCTAATTTAGCTCTGTATACCAATTACATTAATGACACTTTACAATGCAAAACACAGGTTGATTCCGTGTATACTGACATGAGAGCAGCTTTTGACAAAGTCAACCACAACATCCTATTGCAAAAATTGGAAAAGCTAGGAAAAGTAGGGAATGCTTTTAAATGGATTGAATCATTTTTAAAAAACCGTAAATTAATAGTAAAAATTAAAAATTATGAGAGCTTTATATTCGAAGCCACCTCTAGCGTTCCACAAGGCTCTCATTGCGGGCCATTGTTATTCATTTACATGATCAATGATCTTATAAATGTTGTTAAATATTCAGAGTTGCTGCTATTTGCGGATGACTTTAAGCTTTTTAAGTCCATTTCATGTCACGAAGATTATCTAAAACTACAAAGTGATTTAAATGAGATTAATATCTGGGCTTGCAAGAATGGATTTGAGTTTAATGTTAAAAAATGTGCCATCATTACATTCTACAAGATTACATTTCATAATAATAATTATACCATAAATACCCACAATTTGGTTCGAGTTGATAAAATTAAAGATTTAGGTATTTTCTTTGATAGTTCCTTATCCTTCGAAAATCACATTTATCATGTAGTTAATAAGGCATTTAAAAAATTAGGGTTTATAACAAGATACAGTAAAGATTTCAATGATTCATCAGTATTTTTGCATTTATAGAAAACTCTAGTTAAACCCTTGTTGACATATGGTTCAGAAATATGGCCACCAAACGCACAATGGCTCTCAGCTGAAATAGAAAAAAAATCCCCGTTGGCAGCACCAGCCGGAAAGGTAAATTCCTCGTATGTAGCATAAAGTTTCGAGAAAGAATTTGGGATGCCTACTACTAAACTTCTTTCTGCAATTTTCGTAGTACCACATGGGTATTTATTAACATAAAAAAAATCTGGCCACGTTCGTTTTCAGAGACCTTTTATCGGGTCACAAATATTTTGCTAATTAAATTGAGTTGCACGCGTATGGATTACATATTGAAAATCGGCGGATAATAAATTGTTGTAAACATATTAATACCAGTTTCGCCCTTCTCGCATTTGCTGTTTACACAGTTCACAGTGGTAACCACGCAAAGGCTTAAATAGCTCAAATAGTTAATTTGAAAATATTTCCATAAAAGTTTAATCAGCACTTGCGTTGCCATTAATATATACATTTTCAATTTTTTTCTGAACTATGAGGGCCGTCATTTCGATTTTTATTAAAATCGGCTGCTAAAAATATTAAGCTGTTAATTTTCGACTTTTTTATTTGTCATTCGATTTGCATAATTGAATTAAATTAACTTGCCTTAATAACTTATAATTTCAAGTTTCCACGGAATCTGTTGAGAATCTTGGCTGCTAGAGGGTTACAGAAATAAAAAAAATGTATGCCACCCCCCTGTATGGGGCGACCCCCCTTAAATACCTTAAAATATTTTCTTGCACTGCAAATTTCAAGGGGCACCACTTTTGACCTACGTAGAAAATTTCCTCATTCTAGCTCATGTGGTTTGCGAGAAAACTTGTTATGACGCACGAACAAACGGGCGGACGGACGGACGGACGGACAGACAGACAAGTCGCGATTTTATAATTTTTTAGGGTATTGTTAAAAAGATTTTACAATATCTTAAAAATGGTCTGGTTTATAAATTCTTTCAAGTAAAGTCATTTAAAATGTTTCCATGAAGATATTCATTATTTCGGTTGGCACTAAAATAGCGAATTGCGCTTGTCTTCAGACCTTTGGGGGCCGCCATTTTGAATGCATGCATTTTATTTTGGATTATTTTGAATCTTTGTATGCTAGGAACTCATCAATCAATGTACTATCTCGTTCAAATAGGAGTTTCACTCTAGACAGGGCAAAATAATTCAATTTTTAAAGAAAATGGCAGTTAAAAATATTAGGCTTAAAATTTTCGATTTTTAGGGTTTTGTACTTAAATACAAAACCCTATTGCAATCACGACCTGTGTCCGTCTGTCCGTCTGTCCGTCCGTCCGTCCGTCCGTCTGTATGTCACAGCACTTTTTCTCCGAAACTATAGAAGCTACAGTCATGCAACTTTGTGAAAAGGTCAGAAGTGGTGACCTCTTGAAAGTTCAATGGTGAAAAAAATTTTCAAAGGGATTTAAGGGGGGTCTCCCCATATAGGGAAGTGACCCCCCAAAAAAAAATTTTCACCATTGGTAGTCGAGTAGGGTGTCATTGGAAAGGTCTTAATGAGATCTTTTCAAAACAAGTCTTAAAATTGCTTTATAAGTACCGAGGGGGGCAGGGGAAGGGGAAATGTACGAACTTTTCGCGTACCCCCCCCTCGCGATTGGACACCTTCCATCCGAAAAATCTGAAAAAAAATCATGGATGTAGGCCTTAATGAGTACAACAACAACAAATACATGAGAAGTCGAAATTCACTCAACTTTGTTAGTAATAGTATGATTTATTGATTTTATGTTTTCTTGAATAAAATCTAGACGGTACCCTTAAATTCAATAAAACTTAGCACCCAGATGATTATTTATAAGATTGATCTTTTCTGAAAGTTTCATAAAGATCGAATAATTTTTAACGAAGTTATAGCGATTTGAATTTCCCTGCATTACTATGGAACAATATGCCC
This sequence comes from Odontomyia ornata, assembly GCA_963969285.1. Lineage (NCBI taxonomy): Eukaryota > Metazoa > Arthropoda > Insecta > Diptera > Stratiomyidae > Odontomyia > Odontomyia ornata. The sequence goes on along the minus strand of OZ017738.1, from coordinate 89,305,287 downwards.
TGTATTACTATGGAAACATATGGCTATGGAGCCATATGCGCTTTTTACCGACTTAGAAACTACAGCTTTGCTAGGATTTGAATGAAAATTTCAGGAATGATAGGTATCATGAAGATGAGTACATACAATTGAAACAAATCGGAAAGGCAGGAGAGAGCTCCTAGCAAAAGAGCTTTGTAACCATTCTAAGATTCTAAAAAACAGGCCATGAATCGATGATTACAGTACAGAGGAGTGGCCCCTGAAAAAAAATTTCATGAAAGGTAGCCGATACGAGTATCAACTGAAAGTTCTCTATGGGAGCTTTTCAAAACAGTTCTTAAACTGACATATTTTGCTACTGTGGGGACATGGGGCGGGGGGGGGGGGGGAAATACATGAAAAATGCGTTTCCTCCCTCGCGAATGGACACTCGTGATCCTTAAAAAATCTGAAATAATTATCAAGGCAGATATTTGTGGGTATAACTATAACAAATACCTCAGAAGTCAAAATTCTTTCAACTTCGCTAATAATAGTATGATCCTCGAACATGACATGTTTCTTGATTTTATTCGTTACTGGTTACTGCATTGTGTAAGTTGAGTACAAAACCCTTCTGACATGAGCATAGGTCTGTCTACCCAACTTGTTTTATTTTTCATTCAATTCTAATAATTTCCTCTAAAATACAAGAACATAGTACAGAAATCCATAATCTCAAGTTTCATCAAAATCCGTTGAAAAATGTGACCGCTAGAGGGCCCCAAAAAACCCGAAAAAACGCATATTTAAACGGCCGCTATTTTAAAACTCGCACATGCATGATCATCAAAATATCAAAGACTGTAGGTCCAAGTAATGTCTATCTTGAAACCGAATTTCATATATGTCGGAATAAAATTGCGACTTTTAAAAGCCTTTGAAATTTTGACATTCAACTGGCCGCCATTTTGTTTTTTGCAACCTGACCTCCAGTTCTTTCTCGTGATTCTTTAGATACTTATAATTGTTATTAAACTGCCGAATTTCATGAAAATCTGTTGAAAGTCTTGACCACTATTACAACAACAAAATTTTGCACTTTTTCGACCTTTGAGCGGCCGCCATTTTGTTTCTGCCGTACCAACTTTGAATTTTTTATTGTGAGATTCATCACATACATCAATGAACCTTTGTACCAAATTTCATCCAAATCGGAGCTATACTTTGGTCAGAACAGAAATCACGATTTTTCGTCTAAAATGGCCGCCATTTTGTTTTTGCCCAGCCGATATAGCTGGTTCACGAACTTAACCGAGATAATTACCCAATACACTTTTCCTGAAAATTTGGTGAAAATCGAAGCAAAATTGCAGCCTCTAGCGTGGTCACAAATTTCGTTATGTCCCATATATATATATATATATATATATATATATATATATATATATATATATATATATATATATATATATATATATATATATATATATATATATATATATATATGATGCTCTCCGCAATAGGTAAATTACCTAAAAACCAACACAAGTTCTTAAGAACATATTTTTTTCGTATCGGTTCTCCCATGTTGTTTGGTGATCATAACTATACTTATATGTTACAAAAAACTCATCTACCTACTCTTGAATCTAGTCGTACATATCAAGATGTACTATTATTGTATAAAATAATAAACTCTCTAGTTGACGCACCAGATTTACTAGGTAAAATTAACTGGCATGTTTCACCAAGATATTTAAGACCTACCAATATTACGTTTGCCAAAAATTTAGACTTGAGTACTTACTTACATAGAAATATTATTAATAGAGCTTGTAATGTAGTTAATGAAAGACTTGGAAGTATTGATTTGAATCTTGCAACTATTAATGATATGAAAAGAATTTTGAGATCAAATATATTATTTCGAAATGAAGAATTGTAAAACAACATTGCAATTTAAGCCACAAATTGTAAGACTTGTATATTGGGCCCTGCCCGTGAACTGAAATAAACAAAAATTCTAATCGTTAACTAAACAAGTGTTTATTGAAACATATTTTCGCCCTTTTTGGGTCATTGTAAAATCTTATCTTATTTCAAATACGAATACATTTCTTTAGATCCTAATTGCCAAATACACATGACAGATTCAACATATTCTATGCTTGTTCAAATCTTATTTCGAACATACATTTCTTGATTGTTAAATACACATCATACAAATTATTGAATTTGACCTTTTTGGGTCAAATGTGGATTTTAAAATGTTATGGCTTATTTGGAATATCTGGTAACAATTTGGTTGTTATCATTTCGTTATTGGTTATGCGTTGTTGGTTTGTTGACGTAACTCATCGTCTCCCGCCTCACTGATTCACATGATGCACAGCTGCATAGGCTGCTTACAGGTGTTGAGCTTGGAGACAAGCAACCTTCACAACTACTTTGCCACATGTGTTCTCTGGCTGGTACGCGCGTCAGCGACGACGCTCTTCGGGTCAGGTGGGTTGATCTCCTGCGACACCAAACGCGGTGCATGCTCTTGCCAAACAAAAATCAGACATAAGAAGAGCTTGCCGCGGTCGCAGACGAAACACACGAGTTGGGCTAAACAGAGATGGCCACTTCTGCTCAACCATCAACGCGAACAACCACTCCATTATCTGGCATTTCCTCACCACGTAATTCCGTGGACAATTTTGCGGTCGAATTAGCCGCCCTGCCCCTAACGATCGCACAACCGACTACTCTGGCTCGTGAGGCGCTCCAGCAACTGCAGACCAATGCCAATACGATGCGGGCGCGCCCATCATCAAGAAATCTGAGCCAACGAAGAGCACGCTCCACCACTCCGGGACCGGATCGTCGCACGGGACATTGCTGGTATCACACCAAGCATGGAGCCCTTACAATGCGGTGCAAACAGCCCTGTTCGTTCCTAGCTCCAGATGCCAACACTAGACGGTTGGAAAACTAGGATCGTCGGCGCTGTACTCGGCGAGCAACTTCAGCAACACATCCGTAAAACGCCTCTACATCTCCTACTGAACCGGCAAAACTCGGTTCCTAGTGGGCTCTCTCCGTTATCCCTCTCTCCATTATCCCTAGGTACTTCATCAATAGACCTCTTCATAAACAAACCCTCGAGCTACAAGCGGCCAATGGCACGGCAATAACCACTTTGGCACCCAGGAACTCACGCTGGACTTTGGATTACGCCGTCCATCCCGCTGGACGTTTGTGATCGCAGATGTCCAGACTGCTATCCTTGGAGCTGGGGCTCTTAAATATCACGGTCTACTTATTGACCTCCAAAAACAACGCCTTCTAGACGACCTTACGAATATCTCCACAGATTGCGACCTCGGCCCAGCGTCATCAGTGCACAGTATCAGCGCCGTCATCAACACATGCAGTGTTGCAAACTCTGTTGGAGACTTATACAAAAGGATCATCGCCAAATATTCAAGCAAGCCTCTACAGCCCGGTGAACTGGCTCCCATCGTTGGCCTTCCCGTCCACCACCAGATTATCACTCTCGACCCACCAGTGGTTGCAAGACCACGTCGTCTTACGGGAGAATGCCTTGCCGCCGCGAAAGCAGAATTTGATATTCTCTTGGACCGAGATGTTATTCGACCATCATCCAGCCAATGGGCTAGCCCTCTCCACATGGTACCCAAAGACGAGGGCCGGTAGCGAGCGACTGGAGATTATCACCAGCTCAACGCCCGAACTCGCCCCGACCCCTACCCATTACCAATCATTGAGGATCTAATACTATCTATATTTTCGGTCATCGATCTTCAGCGTGCCTTTTAGCAAATCCCTGTCGCTCCCCAAGACATCGAAACAACAGCAATAACCACGCCATTCGGCCTTTTTGAATTTCTAGGTATGCCTTTGGGCCTTCGAAATGCAGCTCAGACGATGCAGTGCACCCTTAACCATTTGTTAAGAAAGCTGGATTTTGTACGAGTCTACCTGGACGATATTTTGGTGTTCTCTGCCAACCACAACTAACAACAACACCACCTCGACCAGCTTCTCTCCATGTTGCAAGCCACTAAGCTCCAAGCCAATTGGGGCAAATGTCAAATAGGTGAATATGAGGCTGTTTTTGCCGGCTATCAAGTGAACAAGTCAGGTTTCCGACCACCAGCTCCAAAGACACAGGCCATAGCAAAATTTCCCAAGCCAGCTGACTCCTCGCAGCTGAGACGCTTCCTTGGGATGATGCGTTTCTACTGCCACTGCATACCACACGCTGCCGAGTTACAAGCACCGCTTTCAGATATGCTGACAGGTTGCAACACCAAAAAGACATCAATTGTTTGGACACCCACATCCGAAGCGGCTTTCGAACGCTGCAAACACGGCATCACCGCAGCAGCTACGTCAGCTTTTCTCTCGAGTTCGCATCCTTTGGCTCTTCGCACTGATGCATCCAATTCCACCATCGGCGCAGCCTTGGACCAGCAGCAGAGTCTTCTCGAGGAAGCTTTCCAAAACTGAGCAGCGCTAGTCAACGTACGATCGCGAGCTCATGGCAATTTTCGCTTCCATCGAATTCTTCCAACGCATCTTGGAGGAAAAGCACTTTGTCATCTACTTTGACCATTGGCCGATCACTTTTGCATTGTCGCAACGTTCGGACAATGCCTCACCCCGCCAAAGCAGACAGCTAGACTACATAAGCCAATTCGATGTTCAGTTGAAATTTACACCAGGGGACAATAACATCGTGGCCGACCCACTTTCACATGTAGAGGCAGTTTAACTTCCCGGGAAAATCACCAACCGAGCCATTAGTGAAGCCCAGGCTATTGACAACCAACTTCCGCACCACTTATCAAGCCCCAAACTAAAGCTGCATCGATTGGAATCAGACGACAGTCCCATATACTATATCGAGTTCAACGGGGCTTTCAAGCCCTATTTACCAGTCACGCTTCGCCAACAAGCTTTCGACATAGTCCACCAGCTTTCGCATCTCAGTGGCCGCGCCATCCTTTCGGTGGGCCAAGCAATGCGTGCCGTGCCAACTTTCAAAGGTGCATCGCCACAACCACGCCGAGTTTGGCAGTTTCAAGACGCCGGACGGGCGGTTCCATCACATTCACGTCGATCTCATCAAGCTTCCTCAATGTGAGGAATTCCAAAACTGCCTCACCATCATTGATCACTACACCCGCTGGCCTCAAGCTATACCATTGCGCAACATTAGAGCAAGTACCGTTGCCAGAGCCTTGTTTGACCACTGGATCAGCATATTCGGCACACCCAAAGAAATAACTTCAGACCAAAGTCGTCAATTTGAAGCTATCCTTTTGAAGTAGATCAGCCGCCTCATGGGGACCAATTACGTACCCTCCACGCCGTACCACCCACAGGCCAATGGCATGGTGGAACGGATGCACCGCACACTCAAGGCAGCTTTAAAATGCGTTCCTGAAACACCGTGGCCGCAAGCACTTTCGGCCATCTTATTAGGATTGCGCACCACGTTTAAGAAGGACCTACAAGCCTCCCCTGATGAGATGGCTTTCGGTACTTCACTGAGGCTACCAGGCGAATTTTTCGATGCGCAAAGTTCAGCGGTTAGCCACCCTCAAGATTTTGTGACAGACCTCCACCGCCTGTTTAGAGCTATCCACCCCGTCCCAGCTGCCAGACACACCATACACCGTCCTTTCGTCTTCAAGGACATGGCTACCTGCGAGTATGTTTTCCGCAGCATCGGCCTCGTTTAGAAGCCACTCCACCAGCCGTACTCCGGACCACACCGAGTCATCGAAAGGATTAACGACCACACCTATGTCGTAGGCATAAACGGTGTCGCCAAAACTCTCTCCACCAACCATCTTAACCCGGCTCATCTAGAGCAATCCGATATATTGTCATGCTCACAACATCCACAATCGCTGCAATTTGGCCAGCCACCCACACGTTCGGTTTCACCATTACCTTCACCGACCCCTCAAGTTTTACAACCATAGCACAGCAGTCCGGAGCAACAGCACCAAATACCTACTACCGCCAACAAAAGAGTCACATTTTCACTCCCTTCGCCACATGCGAAGGTTATTGGGGAGGGAGTGACTGTGGCACCTCGAAACGTTCCGACGCACATTTCACGTCGTAAGCAGCGGTTAGTGCCTCGACAAATCTAAATAACGGCAAACTTTGCAGATAGGTACGAGAGCCGTTCTTTTACATTCTCATGAGTGAATGCACGAAGGAGATTTTATGTGGATGACATCTTCTTCCGATATCATTATCAAACAGTAAGTCTTAAAATAAAAGTACATGTTAACCAGATCCTGCTTTTGATTCCAAAGTACCATTACAATAATCTACATCCATCTATAGGTTTTACTCTAATAACAAAAACGCTTCGTTCTACAATATTACATATTGGTTTTTGATTTCAAATGTTTCACAATCTTAATTGTTACAGCAGCTACAATACCTCCCATTCAAATATAGTATCACATTATTTGATTGACAATTTAAATTTTCATTTGTAATTTTGTTTTTGGGCCAGGATATGTTTTTTAATATTGGTCGTGCACTGTCGCTTGTTGTCGATTAGTTCCAAAGAATAAGTTCTGAGTTATTGATTGTTGCTGGTAGGTCTGGACACTGTTCGTCATATCCTCCGAGTTCAAGATAAATGCCTACACAAACTGCTCGAAAACCTTTGTTCTATCTATCGTCGATCTACTTGTTACGAAGGTTTTAATGGAAATAAATTCAATTTCAGGTGCAGCTTCCTTGAGCACCTGAAGAAGATCGACGGTATCCTGTCCGCTGTTGACAGGAACCAGCAGCACTGCGAGCAGGTTTTTCCTCCTAATTTTTGTTTTTCAAGTACTGAATAAAATGTACATCCTTATCTTGATTAGAATTACCTTCAATACATTCTTCAACTTCCATTGCTTTTTATAGTCCGTCCAGCGCTGCATAATAGTTTTGGCTATCGTTAGCGCCTCCAGCACTCAGGATGGACAGCTTGTTATACAGCTTTCTTTGCCTTAGTTTCCTTATTGATTTGCTTAGCAGCTGTACATGTCGAGTCTTCATACCTCTTTTAAACAGATCTTCAAGGCATTGTAGTCGTAGTCTTAGTTCTTGATTTTCATGTCGAAGTCGAATCTCTTCTTTTTGGTTTTCAACTATTTTGGCTCTACATCCGCCATCTGTGAGGTTTCCTGGTTAGGTCTCCTTTTGTTGACAATTGCTGCCAATTTTATATTGCTTGTCTCCCCAGCTTCCCCCAACGGTGGGAAGCCATCAGGCTCCTCCATACCAGCAGTCCCGTATTAGTCTTTGGATTATTTGCTTTTTTCTGAATTATCCAAGTAAAATAATGTTCGATATATGTAATTTTCCGTAAAGGACTGCAGCAATGGTCTGCTGCCTCAGCGGAAGAAGATGTTGAGATCCGCCAAGATTGGGCTTGTCTGGGGAGGCGTGAATGTGCTGGCAGGCTAGCGTTGTGGTGTCGTAGAGCGAGTTCCTTCCCTCAGCACAAGGACCCACTACAAAAAATTTTGCATCCACGAATTCCGGGGTCAAAGAAATATCGACCGAAGCCGAGAACGAGGTAACCAACTACGGATCAAAGAATATTGCTGACTCAGAAGGCAAACTGGGCCTGGGGAAAACAGACGGACTTAAGATGATTTCGTCGTTACCGACGATCCTTATGGCCCACGAATAAGAGTGGGGCATCCAGATGGTAGCGGTGCCCCCTTGCACCCTCCCAATCGGATCAAGATCCAAATGTAATCGTTGCCATATTTTTCATTTAAGTGAAAAACTCAACTCATACAAACTTAATTTGAATGAATTTTTCCTTTAAATGAAAAATATTAACGTGGCAAATCGATGTCATAGTATTATGTGAGGGAATCACATAACACGATGCCATAAATAGGCACGCGAGCGGAGGGCCACCTTCCCTGGCAAGAGCCCCTGTTAACAAAAGAAAGGAAGGAGCGCGCCCGATGGCTAGCCCATTTTAGCGGAGGAGCCTGCCATCGATGCGGGTCCTATACCCGGTCAGGTAGAACGGAATGGAAAGATCGAGTTTCTGTTAACATTAATTCCAGATTATTTTATTATCCTTCAATACAAAATAGACTATGTTATACATATACAATCCAAATTTAACCTTAATCAAAAAAACTAGAATGTTTAGACAAAGAAAACAGTACGGAGCAATTTAACAGCTTTCTTCGTAAAGGTCAATATGACAAAACTTCACATGTGCACAAGTAAAGTTTGGTCACGCAACAAGACCCAAGACATATAGTTACAATCAAAACTGACGATAGATACAAGCCATATGGCAGCAGCGCTTACTACCACACACATGACCATTAGTAGGCCGACTTTGCTGGCCAACTTACATGGCGTTATATGAAGAATTGTGGAGGTGCCAACAAAAATTCGAGGTTTTGTACGGGTTAGAAGCGGATTTCTACAGTGAAATCCAGATGATCCGCGGAGAACACAATAGCGCTCCTAGTGAAATGAAAATTTTTTCAGTTCTTATACCCGTTTAGTTTTTAACGCCTTCCAAAGTGAATTTATGGGAGTTTGTTTACATCTCAACGCTGAGCTATCAGTCGAAGGTGCAAAACATGTGCTCGTCTTGGAAAGTTAATAAGCACAACGGGCTATACAAGGTGAATTTATAGCATGCACGGAATGCGTTCGGCACGTTTTTTATTCGGAAAATAGTATATATGACGAAATATAAGCATTTGCTAATGCCACAGTTGGGTGACAGCTACCGGAAGCTTGTCCATAGTAGGCCGACTAATACATATGCAAATTGCTACCATATGGCTTGTATCTATCGTCAGTTTTGGTTACAATACATATCACGAAGGCAATTGTCTTAAACCAAATTTGAATAAAGTTACTGCCCGATTAATTCACTTCAAGTTAAAACGTTAGTCCTATTAAGATGGCTTGCAGCTTTATCAAACCAATATTATTGAAGGTATTGAGGCCTGTGAATTTGCCTGAGACTCTGATATCACCATCAAAATAACGGATACGCGACATTTTATCCTGCCCATTAAAATGAGGTTCTTCACTTTATTTTATCTGACTACTCCTACTACATGCAAATTGCGCATTTTAAGAAATTTAACTGCGTATTTTTTTTCATTTTTAGGGTTTTGTACTAAAATACAAAACCCGATTGCAATCACGACCTGTGTCCGTCTGTCCGTCCGTCCGTCCGTCCGTCTGTATGTCACAGCACTTTTTCTCCGAAACTATAGAGGCTACAGCCATGAAACTTTGTGGAAAGGTCAGAAGTGATGAAAAATGTGTTTCTAACACTTCTGGAAAAATTATCAAGGGAGATATCTATGGGTATAAGTAAAACAAATACCTCAGAAGTCACAATTCTTTCAACTTTGTTAATAATAGTATGATCCTCGAATTTCACATTTTCTCCAATAATTTTGTAAGTTGAGTACAAAACCCTTCTGACATGAGCATAGGTCTGTCTACCCAACTTGTTTTTTTTTTGTATACAGATCCACATATGATTTACAAAATAAAGCAGAAATCACGAAAATAACGGATGTACTCAAAATGAGAAGAGTTTAAACCGAATCAAAATCATGTCGGGCGCAGCACTGATTAAAATTGGGGATTTCTGCGACGGTTGATTTGAAAATGTCATATTATAATTTAAAAATGTTAACCAAAACACTTGGATTTTATGTTTCCCATCTACTTGTAATATAATACCGCCCGGTTGCAGCTCTCCCATTGAACATGCAGTCAACATGCTTTCACCGGAGTTATAGGAATTAAGCGCTTATTTCCAATAAGCGCTTAATTCCTATAACTCCGGTGAAAGCCCGGAGCAGACGTGGAGCAAAGTACGGGGATAACGTTTTTCTTCTCCACTCAAAGCACCACCGATTGGACGAGCCTTAATAAGAACGGGGGTATGGTGGTTCTTGTTGTTGGCTCACACTTCACGGTGAAAATACCGAAATCAGTACGGACTGATTAACAAGAAACGACTGCGACTGCTGAAGAAACGAAAAACATTCGTACGAAATGGGAAACCGGAGCCCGCACATAGGGTTTGGTGAAATTCCGGAAACTTTCACACACTTTTTGCACGCTCGAAAGTAAATACTTGCTTTGTCAATTATTTACTATTACGACCACGACAATGAAGATGGATAATGACGAGGAAGGCGACTCTGTTCACACATTTTAATACGTTCACGGGTTCAGCTCTCAATCCCACTTTCCATTTTTATACTTTTTCCGTACTCCCAGTTGCTCCCCAAAACTGGCGTTGAGAATTTGATATTCCACAATTTTTCTTCGTGATTCCTTATTGGTTTCGCCCTTTGGCAGAACACGATTCGCTTACAAAGTTTAATTGCCCAAATTCGAACCGGAACAAGCTGAGTTTTACAATATCTTCCGACCAAGTGCGAGCACTCTTGACGGCAGCGACGACTCCGAGCACTCACATCATAGCATACCCCACACAAACTATTTCCACCGCGGCCAATTCCATAAATTGTTTTCGTACAATTAATCGTCACTAAAACGATATTGAAGACCAACTGCATACAGAGGAAAACAAAGTTCAAAGTATACAAATCTGTGATGGGACCTGTGTTTGGTATGGGTTCGAAACATGGACCCTAGCCCAAGCATCCGCAAATATATTGAACGTCTTTGAGCGACGGGTCCTGAGGCGAATAATCGGAGCGAAGCTAGACGGGAACCAATGGCGAATTCGATACAAGCATGAGCTGTATGAAATTTTTGATGAACCGGAGGTCTCAAGGGTTGTAAGACTGTGGAAGCTGCAATGGGCTGGGCACATGAATCGTATGGACAAACAACGGATACCCAAGAAGGTATTCGTTGGGAGAACTGAAGGCCGGTGGCCAGTGGAGAAACCGAGGAAACACTGGTCTGACTCGGTCGACGAAGACAGTTCATCGCTGCTCAGATTTCGGAATTGGATGACGCGGTCAACGGACCGGAACAGTTGGAGGCGCTGTTTGCAGGAAGTGAAGGCCTGAAAGGGGCTGTAGTGCTAAGAAGAAGAAGATTTTTTTAAGCAAACACAGCACGCACAAACGATAATACGCTTTGCTCAAATGTAATCCGTTACCGAAAACCGCGAACGACGTACACGTCATGCTTTCATTATTCTCACCGCCAGAATCTTTATGTTCAGAACTCTATCTTGTACCCAAATATTGGATCATACACAATACGCAAAATCAAAACATCGGTCGGAACCAATGATTCCCATCTTTCTCGAATTCACTAATGGGAAACTAAGCACGGGCAGGCGAGCACAAAACCCCCAACGTGTTTTTCTTTTTGCCTTTTGGGAAATTTCTGTTCGACTCCTAGAGCGTTATTCATACCGGATATTTTTTCTCGTTGCACGCACAATTCGTTCCAAATGCAAATCGATGGAGGGAGAAGTCAATCTGTGGCCGTGAACTAGATACGAGCTGTTGCCGAAAAATCTAGTTCAGATACATGTTGTGAATATAGTGTACTCAATTGCTAACATAACCGCCCGTTTCATTTCCATCATGCCAAAATATACCCATGTGCAATACTGTTCAAGCTCCCTCTTAGCTCTCGATTGACAGCCATCCATACATAAGTTTGTGTGCGTCAGAACGAGACGTCGAATACAATTATTTATTGTAGGCCAAGTGGGGACAGCATCAAGTTGTTTGGTGGGGATATTCAGCGCTCTCCTTCTCGCAGCAGTTTAACGATAAATTTATTTTCCACGATCACACTGGACAACTTCGAGAAAGCAAATATTTTAAAACAACAAAAATACGCGCCAGATAGGCCCATCCGCTACTAAAACTGAATCACGCTCTCATGACTGGGAAATGGACGCCGGCTCTTGGGACTTGAATTCCTTGTTGCCTTCTAGGTCCCGGTTGCGATTTGCGACAACTTGAGGTGGTTAGGTTTTATAGCAACCGCAGAGTTTTGCGCGACTCTTCACTCCTTGATCCGGCGTCGATTTTTCGATCGGGTCACGTTCCACGGACTGTATGGTGGGTAGTTGCGGATTTGCACACAACACAATCGTGGGATGCCCTGTGCTGGCTCTTCACGTTTTCCGAGCAAGAAAAATGCGAAAGGGCGGTCCGGTGTCGAGCTGGGATGATTCTCGTTTGGTTGGAGACAACCTCAAGCTCGAATAACGCTAAACCGGGGTTTTCGATCGTGCACTTCGCGATCCTTCCGACAAAACTTCTGTCACGAATTCGTCACTCTCGGGAAGAAATTTATTTTTTTTCAAGCACTCGCACTCCGCTGCGAAATCGTACCCCAAATGATCGAAGTGGGACACCAAAACTAATTTAAGACCCGACAAGACAAGCGCTATAAAATCCATGAAAAATGATTGCTCACAACCCATTCGCCGTTTCGCAATCTTCCGTGGACTCCCCGATCCGTCCAAGTCTTTTCTTTATTTTCCCCTATCGCAACGGTTCCGCCAATATAGCTGCTCTCTCAGCCGAGTTAGATTGCATTCAACAATGCAATACACGGACGGGATGCACTAAATCGGTGTTCCCAGATCCGAAATTTTCATTTGCAGATTTAAAATTTTTCAAAGAATTAACTAAAGTAAAGAAAAATGGAAAAGATTGTAAATAGTAATAAAAGTTAAATCTCACGAAGAGTATAATTAAAAGAAAACGTTTAAATTTAATATAAAGGAAAATTGATATAAAATTACGTTTAGTAATAATAATAAGAAAAAAAATATTTTATAAATTACAACTATGAATGGAAGAAATGAAATCTTTTTCTAAATCTGCAAATAAAATTTCGGGTAAGAGTTAGGAAGGTTTTCAAGCAGTTTACTTGTGTGACTGCTCGATTACTACAATTGCTTCAACAATATGAGCTTTTTCCAATAAAAACCAAAATTAATTTTGCACTGACGTTAAAAAAAATTAATTTAAGTTTTTTGAAAAGTTGACAGGAATGAATTAAAAACACGTCTATTCGCAACGAATGATAGACGTGGAATGCTCGTAGTGTTGCTGTCCTCCGAGAGTGTAAACGGTTATGCTTTTTCGTTACGTCTGAAAAATTTTACCCCCCAGTAATGAAGTTTCTCTTCAAATGTTTCACTTCAAAATATTTGATTGTATATTGTCACAAGAATTACAACTGATTATTAAATAATCATATATTGTGAAATTAAACGCAAATTCTAACAATCAATTGCATTTTGATTTGCATATTTTGTGCATATTTCTCCCGTTTCGAGTGAGTGAGTGCATGTATATTCAGGCATTTGGATAGCGCATATAATTTGATGTTTATTTATAAAGCCTATCCATCAAATTCAAATTATTACAAAATCACATATTCTTTAGTTATATCAAGAAAATTCATAACAGCTTACTGCACCTGATTCAGAGAATTCGCTATTGTTAACATATAATTTATTTAAACTTGTATTTTGCCCCATTATGATATATAGTTTCCGTGGTGTAGTGGTTATCACATCCGCCTAACACGCGGAAGGTCCCCGGTTCGATCCCGGGCGGAAACACATTTTTGTCTACTCATCTTTCAACCTTTTAAAATTTTGATTTCAATTTCAAAGAAACGCAATAAAAATCTGCATATCACGTTTTTAACCATATCAACACTTTTAAGGCGTGTGAGACAGTTGAACAAGTCACACTAGTTGAGTGACAATCAACTTTGAAAATGATAAGAAGATTCGCGGGCTTGTCGCAAGGATTACTCTTAACAATCAGTACACTGCGGAATCATACGATTGATAGTCCGCAAAATTTTTGTGCCAGACGGATTCGCATATTAAGCGGCAAGCCGCCAACAGAGTGTTTATTTTTAATATTTCAAGGGCGCCATCATCTTCCTGAGTGAAAAAAATTTCTAATATTGGGGAAAGGTAAATTCTTTTGATTCGCATGAGGGTGCCTTGTTTGTTTCTTACACAATCGAGTTTTTCTGCGGCTGATACGATTTAGTGCACGTGGTGTGATAAATACGTAAAAACTGTGAAATATTTTAAAATACAAAATCGAAATGGTGCGAGTGCTTAGTGAATTGTATTTGAAAATTTGCGCCTCGATGGACCGCTCTCTTCTTCCGGTTCTCCCGAAGGTTACACACAGCCTTTATCATTCAGCTATCGGTAAGAGCCAGACGATACCTTTCATCTATTATTTAATCTTAAAAATTATGAAAAAAGTAACTGATAAAGAAAAACTGGAGCTAAACAGAGGAAGCTTTTCGACCTACACACTAAGCTTTACCTATCAAATATTCGAACCGCTTTCTCTTCATAAATGTACTAGAATAACACCTAATTCTAACGATGACGACTCATTGCAAAGTTTTATTTTCGTTGATTCTGAACGGAATTTTAAATAATTTACAAAGTAATAACACAAAATGCAAATGCCAACCCGATAAATATGTTCCTGGAGTCGTTACGCGCAAAATCTATTCGAATCTCTCACACTAAACTCACCTACGGACGGCAAGAAAATAGCTCGCGAATATTTTTCTAAGCAAATTTTAGTTTCCGCAAAATAATTGGACTAGTGCCAAATTGACAGCTGATGTAAAATTATAAACACTTTGACGTCACTTTCCATATGACGTTTGCACAACAAATTATTGAAATTAAGCCAAATCGTGTATAGCGGGCAACTCGCCAGCTCTTCGTTGTTCGCGAATGTAAGTAGATCGAGCAAGGGCAAGGTTTCGTCGCGAAGCGTAAATAAATTTATCCAAACCGAATGCGGACATAAAGCAAGCGCCTTAGACGAAGCGAAACTTTTAACTTTAGTCAGTATTTGATTCAGTCGCGGGACGAAAACCAACGTAGGAAATTGTAGTGATTTGACGCGTTTCGAATCGGTCCACTGTGCAATTTACTGAGTGAAATTTAGGGATCCCTAGAAAGGATGGCGAGCATTCCAACCAAAATTTACAACGGAATTGTGAACGCGGCTGATAAACATGTGCCTCAACGTCTTCGTCCCTTGTGGCAGCATCCAGCAGGTGGTTGTTTACTTAATTTATCCATTTTTGTCGTTTTGTCTTATTGGAATGAGAATACCTCGTAAGCGTGCTTACGCGTAAACTTGTACGGCTGCCGGGCATAAATTAGCGATTGGCAAGTTGGATGTGGCGTGGCCGGAATTGAAAAAAATGCATCTTGAAACTTGTTTTCTTGCTCTGTTAATTTTTAGTTTTCTCCATAAAATTGTTCTTCTTTACGCGTTTTTAATAGGTTTATTTTCTCTCTTCCAGGTCCCAAAACAGTATTCTTCTGGGCGCCAGCTTTCAAATGGGTGAGTATGCTAAAGACCTTCAGATCCACTTACATACAGGTCAGACATTCGATCTTACATAATCTACATCTGTACTACATTGAATAACAACTCGCCCATTAAAATAATTTCATTGTGAAGGCCACCGTGTCTCTTTCCATTTCGCCTCAACTCTATCAGTCGCACTACTTTCTCAAGTGCGGTCAGCCGCATTGCTCTATGCTCTACCAGCTACTCGCTAGCAAAGCAATTTATGACTCGGGGTCGACGTCGCCGCCAGCTAAGTACGGAATACTGAGCTCAAGCGGCACTACTGCCAAGCAGCTAAGTAATAGCTCCACCAGCACGTGTTGCTCGGTCAAGGGAAATGACCAGCGAGCCTCCTTGGTAATGAATGCGCTATACCTTTCTTCGATAAAAGAATAAGAGATCCTGCTCGTTAAAATTCACAACGCCGAAGCATTCGTGCCAAAAATGATCTATTTTTCAACTGTAAACGATTCAGATATTAATAGCCGGCGAAGAATTACAATTTGGCACCAAATTCCCCTTGTCATGTTTTTGTCCCAGAATAATATTACGTGGGCTCATTCGAGCTCCTGTTGAATGTAGGAATTAACAATTCTCAGTTCTAACGACCTCTGCAAACAGAGAAATATAACTTTGAATCAATTCATTCACATCTCAAGTGGACTAGCATCAATGTCCGTCGAACTATGCTAATATTGGCCGTGATTATGATGTTATTCGCTATCGCACGATCTCGGCATTTTAATGAATAGTGTGAGATTTCCACTTGTAAGCGAATCGCTCAATTTGTTATCTGTACAGCGTTGTATAACGTAATCAGTTCAATTTATTTTTACTATCTGATTTTGCTTTCATATGCTCATTAGTGATTTTTTGCTCTGCAAGCGTGCGAAGATAAGACGACTTGATTGTAGGTGTAACTTTCAAGGGGCAGAGAAGTGTATCGCTTGAAAATTATAATGAATAGTAAAATTAAACACTTATTTGATTTGATTCGTAGCTTATTGGGTAGCTTGAACTTCTTGGGTAGTATTGCTTTTATTTCTTAGTATCGTCTAATTTTATTCATTTTTAATTCTGTTTATTTCTTGCTTTGAACACGATACTCCAGTTGAAGGGTTTAAGGCTTTGATCCAATAAAAAGTAAACAAGAAGCAAAGTGTTATAAGCTGTACAAAGTTAAAAGATAATCTGCCAACTTCGAGGGCCATTTGAAAAGTTCAGGCCTTTTAAAGAAAAACACAAAATTCAAGCCAAACAAAAATTTATTTCTCGACATAGTCTCCACACAAATCAATACATTTCTTCTTTTGAGTACTACAGCCCCTCTCGGGCCTTCGTTTCCTGCAAACAGCGCCTCCAACTGTCTCGGTTCATTGACCGCGTCTTCCAATTCCAAAATCCGAGCAGCGATGAACTCACTTCGTCGACCGAGTCAGACCAGCGTTTCCTCGGTTTCCCCACTGGCCTCCGGCCTTCAGTTCTCCCAACGAATACCTTCTTGGGTATCCGTTGTTCGTCCATACAATTCATGTGACCAGCCCATTGTAGCTTCCACAGTCTTATAATCGTTGAGACCTCCGGTTCCTTAAAAATTTTATACAGCTCATTGTTGTATCGAATACGCCATTAGTCCCCGTCAAGCTTCGCTCTGATAATACGCCTCAGGACCCGTCGCTCAAAGGCGTTCAATATATTGTGTTTGCGGATGCTTGGGCTAGGGCCCATGTTTCACACCCATGCATAACACCGGTCTTATCACAGATTTGCATACTTGGAGCTTTGTTCTCCTGTGTATACAGCTGGTCTTCAAAATCGTCAATACTGAATAAAATATTTTATTTGCGAACTGTATTCTTCGGCGTATTTCGTCTCTTTCATTACCCGTTTTCGTTATTTTGCCGCCTAAATCCACAAATTCGCTAACATTCTTGATACTGTATTCGCCAAGTGTAATATTGAGGTATTTTTCCTCGACTGCGTCATGAGCTTTGTTTTATTTTCATTGATTTGTAGCCCTACTAGTTTTACTCCCCTGTCAAGTTTCAGGAAAATTTCTTTGGCAGTTTTTAAATGATTGTGTCAGAATGTTGATGTCCGTATAGGTTACTACTTGGCTCGACTTGTATAGTAATGTACCTCACGTATCGACAGGTAGCTTCCGTATGACGTACTCCAGAGCTAAATTGAATAGCAATGGGGCCAGCCCATCTCCCTGCTTTAGTCCGATATTTGTGTTAAAGGCATCGGTGAGTTGGTTATTGATGCGGACTTGGGAGGTCGTCGACGTCATTGTCATTTTGGTGAGACGGACTAATTTGGCTGGGATGCCAAAGCAAAGCATTATTTGGTACAGTACATCACGATCAATACTGTCGTATGTTTGCTTGAAGTCAACGAATATGTGGTGTACGTCTATGTTGAACTCCCCGCACTTTTCAAGTACCTGCTTGACTGTGAACAATTGGTCTGTTGTTGACCTACCTGCCCTGAAACCAGCTTGATACTCCCCACGGGTCCAAACGATATTGATGTCCGCGCACAACACACGTTCGGAAGTTATTAAGTTGCTGGGGCCCGAAAAGCCCGGCTGTATCATCAGTAGTGTGCATGAGACAGACCATCGTCTCTAGGTGACCCGACATGGTGTCCAAATTGTTGGCGGGCAGTTAATTACTTAGGGATATTGCACAAATCGTGCCCCAGCAACTTAATAACTTCCGGACGTGTATTGTCCGCGGAAATTAATAAAGTTTGGTCCTGCTTTGACACATACTTTGGTGGTTTACCACCATTGTATGACTAGTAAGGCCAAATGATATGAGAGTCCATATGTGTATTTGGAAGTTGCTATCCCAACATCATATTTGCGGCGGATTCTGATCTGCACCCCAAACCAAGCGGTGCTCAAGTGTCTTCCATTACATGGATTTCACCACTTTCGGCCACTTGTGATAATTTTGTCTCATAAGTAATTAAGTTTTGTTTATAGCATTATTTTTAGATTTCTTTACAATGGACCATCAAAATGCATGTAGACTTTACTTACAGAGCAGCGAGGGGATGTATCCACTCGATGATGGTTTCATTGATGACAGGAAACGAATTGATGTTGTTTGCTTTCTGACGGAGCACATCAGGAGTGGTATAACTTTTGAAGATGGTTTACCAGACCTAATCTGCTGTGATTGGTACACTGAAGTGGAACGTATCTACTTTTTCATACGTCGCTGTAAAGAAACAGAGACGGCGCTACAATGATCCAGATCGGCACGATGACCTCGAGACCCAGTTTACGAACCGGCCGACCCAGATTCGGAGAACAGATTACCATCCGTCGAAGGATCCGGATCCACCATCTCGATACATGCCTTGGGACTCGTGGGATCTTCAGCCACGACTCAGCCAAAGATAACCACCGATTCGAGGTCCAGTGGCTCCGCAGGAGCAACCCTATATGTAGAAGCCGAGGCATATCCCCAGCATCGTTCAGGGCTGGAATCTGCATTTTAGCGGGGAGCCAAACGCCATGAACGCAGAGGTCTTCGTTGGTCGGGTGGATTCCCTGATCGAACAGATTTTGGCAGGCGACCACACGGCGCTGGCAGGCTACTTGCCGATACTGCTTGGGGGACCTACTGGCGGATACATTCGACTCCACCATCTCGACGCTGGTCACGGCTGAAGGAGATACTTGCATGGAGTACCCCACGGTCATTATGGACGAGAAGGTTCTGGACAAAATCCGTGCCAGATGGCAACGTCCCGACGAGCCTACGGCTAAACGACCAGCTGTCCGAGCCGATGATATCAACACAACTGCTGCGGGTGTTGAAACGTAACTTGAGGCCGGAACTTCGCCGCCATGTCGCTAACTCAGACCCGCAGGATATGGAATCGCAGTTGAGAGCCGTTAGTCGACAGGAGGGAGTCGAGGAAGACCTCCGGGAACGGCCATACCTGCTAGCGAGGACGGGTCCGCGGCGTGGAATCGCTGAAGTGGCACTAGAACACAACACTCCAGATCTGGAGGGAACCGACATGGAGTCCGAGGAGCTTACTGTAGCCGCGGTGGGGAACCTCACGACCTGCTAGAACTGCAAGTGAACTGGACATCGGTTTATTGCATGTCAGGCAGAGCGTACGGTTTTCTGCTACGGATGCGGTAAGCCGGGCACCTATTTCCCGGACTGCCCAGATTGTGCCACTAAAAAAAACGGACGAGCGAATACCCGACCACCTCAACAGTACCCCAAAGCCCCACAGTAGGTTCCCAGCCAGCTGCAAATTCCAATATTGTCGATAACACACCAGCCGTGACAACCATAACTGCGGATGTTCCTTCTCTTCCGGAAGCCTCACCAACGAAGCTGTTGAAGCGACCACCGCAGTTACTGCCTGAAGAACCTCGGCAGCCCCGAATTCGCGTACTAAAGCCATATCATGTTCGACTGCAGTAATATCGCGCGGCTCGAGAGCGAATATTTGCTTCCGAATTAGTCACCTCTTGCTCGCGCAAAACGAAATGGTTAACTCGTCGTTGGAGGAGCTTCCGCAGTACAGTGCGCATCTGTCGCCAAACCTTAAATTTTTGTAAGATCTCGTAGGTTTTTGAGAATGACATTCGACCTTACGCACCAATCAAAGTGTTGGGCGAAGTCGCTGTTGCACTGATTGACACGAGTGCAAGTATTAGCTGCCTTGCCTCAAGCCTCGGCTCAAAGGTACTCCATCAAAACCCTACAGCGGTAAAACCTTGGCGCTCTGAAATCAGCACAGCGGATGGCACCAAACATCCTATCCAGGGTTGATTGACAACACCAGTGACATTCAGAGGTCAAAATAAAGATATTACTTTCTATATTATCCCTTCTCTGACTCAGAAAGTGTACCTTGGCGTCGATTTTGTCCTCCAATGTGGTTTTGCCCCAGACATTCACCGATGCACCCTTAAATACTAGATATGTCAACGAACTCGCTTCTGTACCCGACAGGCATGAATTAACGCCTAACCAATGACAACGTCTGGAAGCATCCATCGCTGTTTTTCCATCTTACGCTACGCAAGGCCTTGCCCGTACCACTCTGGTCTCGCATGTCATCGATGTTGGCGACAGTAAGCCAATTAAGCAGAGACACTATGCCATCTCACCGGCCATAGAAAAGCTAGTGTACGCGAAGTTGGACAGGATGCTCGAGTCGGGGATTATAGACAAGTCCCAAAGTGCCTGGTAATCACCGGTAACCTTGGTGGTGAAACCAGGTAAAGTCCGTTTTTGTCTAGATGCCCGGAAAGTCAATGCAGTGACCGTAAAAGACGCTTACCCTCTTCCGCTCATCGATGGAATATTGGGGAGACTGCCGAAAGCAAACTACATTACCAGTCTCGACCTAAAAGATGCATTCTGGCCAATTCCACTCGATGAAAGTTCAAGGGATAAGACCGCTTTCACAGTGCCCGGACGATCATTATACCAGTTCGTCACAATGTCTTTTGGCCTTTGCAACGCTCCGCAAACGATGACCCGGCTGATGGACAAAGTAATTCCACATCACCTTAAACACCAAATGTTCGTGTACCTGGATGATCTTCTACTCATCACGGAAAACTTTGACCAACACCTCCTACTCCTGCAAGAAGTAGCCCTGCATATCAGTAAGGCGGGACTCACCATCAACGTCCAGAAAAGTAAGTTTGTTATGACCGAAGTCCGATATCTAGGACATGTTATCGGACATGGCATCATCAAAACGGATCCGGACAAAATTCGGGCGATTGATAAGTTCCCCTTACCGAAAACTGTTAAGCAGCTACGACGATTCCTGGGAGTATGTGGTTGCTAGCGAAAGTTCGTCCGGAACTACGCAACAGTTTCAGCGCCCCTGTCGGACATGCTCTGGAAAAGGAAGCTCATTTGGACCGAGCTCAGTCGAAAGGCATTTGATAAGCTAAAACAAGCCTTAACATCTGCTGCAGTCTTGCAGCGATGGTCTGCTGCCTCGGCGAAAGAAGATGATAGTGTCCGCCGAGATTGGCCTTGTCTGAGGATGCGTAAATGCGCTGGCAGGCTAGCGTTGCGGTGTCGTGGGGCGGTTTCTGTCTCCCAGCACAAGGACCCACTACAAAAAAATTTCGCATCCACGAATTTCAGGGTTCAAATAAAATTTCAAACGAAGTCGAAACGGGGGTAACCAACTAAGGGTTGGAAATTGCTGACGTAAAGGACAAATTGGACCTGGAGAAAACAGACGGACTGTGTCATGCACACGACTGATGATACAGCCAAGCTTTTCGGGCCCCACCTTGGGCGCCATTTTGTAGTGGATCCTTGTGCTGGGGCAAAGAACCCGCCCCACGACACCGCAACGCTAGGCTGCCAGCGCATTCACGCGTCCTCAGACAAGGCCAATCTTAGCGGATCCCAACATCATTTTCCACTGAGGCAGCAGACCATCGCTGCAGTCCTACACGGACATTTACTTATACCTAATTTTACTACAACTCTTCCTATCGAAATTTCTTAACCGTTTATATTTTCATATACTCGATATTGGTGACAACGACGTGAGTATATCGTTAAATACTTCCGAACAAATTCTTCGACGCCGATTAAGGAGATGTCGACCGAGCCTCCGTCGCTATCAACGCCGCCGTCATGGTCAAATTGCCACCTTTCTGGTACACCAAACCAACATTATGGTCTCGCCCGTTGGAGCACAGTTCCGCAACGTAAAAATCAGCTCGGACACGGCGTGTTTCGACAAAGTTGTGGCTGAATTGGACATGCCAACGCTATCGCAGGTTGCAGAGATCGTAGAAGAACCACCCGAGGACGGTAAATACAAAACCCTGAAACGATGGCTGCTGGCTGTTTTTGGCGTCATCGAGGAGCAAAGGACGCATCAAGTGCTATTTGATCTTTCGATGGAGGATATGCGACGGTCCCAGTTTTTGCGTCATCTACAGTGCTCCGCTGGAAAATCCATTCCGGATAACGTCATAAAATTATTATGGCTGCAACGCCTCTCCTCCAGCACTCGCGCCATCCTCGCCATGAACGAGCGTGGTAGCCTGGACGAATAAGCGGCCATTGCAGATCCTATAGCGAGTATCGGAACACCAGACATGGCGTCGTGCGTGCAGAATGACTCAGCCTTACGCGCGGCGGATGACAGTGAGTCCATTCTAAAAAGCATCGACGAGCTGAGAACAGAAGTGAATAGCATACAAGCGTCGTCGCAGCAAAACAACTCCTTCGGTCGCAGCTCCTGTCACTCCCCGTTGCAATAGTCGACCCCACGCGAAAATTATACGCAATCGTTTCAGCAATCGAACCCGATTAAAGAGTATACACCGCCGTGCTATTTCCATCACCATTTTGGTGCCGCTGCAAGACGGTGTCGTCCACCTTGCTCTTTCATTGACAGGCGTTCGGGAAACGCATCGAACCGCGCTAGCTCAGGAGACGACAGCGTGTGGTTCCCTGGGAAGTCACCTCGAAGTTTTCGACCCAATGTCGAAAGTAAAACTCCTCGTCGATGCGGATGTCTCCATCATTTCAGTTTCTCACCTGCACTCATCAAAAGAAATTTCCCCGTACAAATTATTTGCGGCGAATGGAACGACAATACCTACCTTCGATGACCTGGTTCTCGCGATTTCACTTGGCCTGCCGCGCGTGTTTTTGTATCGCAAAGGTGTCGGGCCCCATCCTGGGCGCTGATTTTCTCGGACGTTTCAGTCTACTCGTGGACCTTAAAAACCGCAAGCTCCTGAACCCTACAACTAAGGCGTTTATAGCGAATTCCACATTACTCGTGCATTATCAGGCCGGTGAACCTCTCAGGCTGACTACTGATACATCCGACATAGCCGTAGGCGCCGTGCTAGAGTAAGAACAAAATGGTCGATAGCTCCCGTTGGCGTTTTTCCAAAGAAAACTCTCTGCACCTGAGTCGAGGTATAGCGTTTACGACCGAGAAGCGCTCCTTATTTATACCAGCGTTCATCATTTCTGACACTATCTAGAAGGCTCTTCGCCACAAACCGCTGACGTACGCATTCGCTCAATCCGCTAGCAAAGCCTCTCCGCGCCAGCTCAGGCATCTCAATGACATTTCGCAATTCACGACGGATTCCCGTTTCATTGCCGGAGCCAGCAATGAGATCGCAGACGCACTTTCCCCTGTGAGTACTTTTGAGATGCCGTCTGTCAGCGAGGATGAGCTTGCTCTAGAGCAAAGCCGCAACATGCCTGCTCCGAAACAACAACACCTCGCTGAAAATCACAGAGCGTTCGTGCGGTACGCATCAGAAGTTGATTTGCGGGAGTCCCTCGGCCGGCTCAGACCCTTCGTCCCGGTTTCATTGCACAAGAAAATCTTCGAAATCTTTCACAGACTGGCGCATCCTAGTGCTCGATCTATCTGTGAGGCTATCGCAAGAAGATTTGTGTGGACGATTATAAGGAGGAACATCCGCATTTGGGCCCGTTCGTGCGTGTCGTGCCAGAGCTCGAAGGTTACTTGTCATCAAATGAATCCAGTGCATCCATTTCCAGTGCCCGACGGCCGTTTCTAGCACATCCATTTGGACATCATTTGGCCGCTCACCGCATCGCAAGGTTTAAAGAATTGCCTAACGATGATCGATTGCTTTTCGAGGTAGCCTGAGGCCATCGCCGATCAGACAACGGAAACCTTAGCGAAAGCGCTGTTCAATAACAGGATTGCCCGTTATAGTACCCTTCGCCTGATCACGACAGATCAGGGCACCCAGTTCGAATCATTACTGTTCAAGTCTCTCGCCGCTTTCTCCAGAAGTAATAGAATTGGAACGTCACCGTTTCACCCTTCATCAAACGGAATTATCGAGCGCTGGTACCGTATGTTGAAGGCCGCAATTATGTGCCACGGTAGCGGCGTTTCCTGGCCGGATATTCTTCCGACTGTATTGTTGGGGCTACGCACAAGTTACAAAGCGGACGTCAATGCATCATGTGCAGAGCTGTTGTATGGGACCACGTTATCGATTCCAGGTAATTTCATCAGTCCCGACACTTCTTCGGTTAGCCCGCATAATTTTCTCCTCGATTTGCGTGAGCATATGTCTCAAGGCCGGCCCATGCTGACGACCAACCGAAACAATCGAACAATCTTCGTCAGCAAAAAGCTCAGTAGCTGCACACATGTTTTCCTGCGCATGGATGCAGTCCGTAAACCCCTGTCGCCGCCTTACTCAGCACCTCATCATGTGCTGCAGCGACTGTCAGATCAGAATTGCTATACAAAATCGATGTTAATGGCCGCCATCTCAACGTTTCGACGGAACTTCTGAAGCCGGCTTTCGAAGAGCTTGAGCAGAACACCGAGTAGCGCCGTTTCACCGAGAGCCTTTCGTCCGCCAAAAGCTTCCAGGCATCCAGAGTGCCTGACGTAACTCCTACCGAAGAGAACCATTCGAGCCCATCGGCGCTACAGTAGTCTTTACCCAGCACACGCCTTCCGTCATGTAAGCAGCAGCTGACGCTGGTGAACCCTCCGCCTGCTGGGACAAGGACTTAGCCGCCGAGTAGAAAGCGAAAACGTTACGATATGCAATGATCAGTGTCATATGACTGACACTCCCTATTGTGCCGACGCAGTTCAAAGTTGCGACCCACTTATCATCATTTGCTAATCTCACCACCAGGGCAGCATCGTGGCAGTTAAGTCGGCCACAACTTCAAATCTCTCTCTCTCTCTCTCTCATGATTCATACTTCAAAGTGTACACACGCATGACGAAATCGCTCAGTACACAAACGCACGTTCACAAACGAGAGTTCATACTTTTTGATATTTCGTAAACTCGATACTGTCACTTTAGTTTCAGTCCTTCGAGTTTTTGTCCCGTGGCGGCACGACGGATGCCTCTTACATTCATCCCGATATTCTCATCTTATTGGAAATTCCTTTCCAATAAACTACCATACGAAATGATTCCAACCGAAAGCTCCCACTGAACATTTCCAATTAGATGCTGCCGAGATAGCGAACAAAAATAAGAATTTCCGTAATCCGATTTGCTTTTCATCCTCATCTTCGGCCTTTCCATTTTGATTTATCGCATTCGATCAGTCGGTGTTGAATCAGAGCTTATACACTAACGAGCTGGTGCACTTCGTCAGCTGATCAATAAAAAGAGAAGAATAACTTTTCAAATTTTCCCAAGGCACGCCAGGGTGCGAAAGAGACAAAAAAATTTAAACGATTGGTACGATGCGGGAAAAGTCGATAGCGATATATCGGTTCCCTCGACTTGCGTGTGTGTGCGTGAGAAATTCCCCGGCATTCGTATGTGTGCGTGAGAAACTTCTCCACATTTAGATGTGTGCGTTGTGTACGAACACAAAATGAGAGCAGGTGTTAATGTTGTCACATGGAAATTTTTTCGGTTTGAACGAAATCATAAATCGGGTAACGTTTACACTATGGCGCGTAAATAATTTGAATTTATGAAGTTGTATATGAATTTAACCACAAAATGAAAAGAAATAGGCAATTTCTGTATAAATATCGGTTTTTACATATTGAAGAATGGTCACTTGTTATTTTGAAGTGTTACGCGAAGAAAAATTAGTCATTTTTGTTTGTTGTGTAATTTCCGTTGAAGAAACTCAACGAAGTATTGTGTCGGAAGTTCAACAGATGGCAGCAGTAAGCCTATCATCAGGTGATAGAGAACTGTCAAAAGTTTTCTGTCTTAAACAAAATTTTGTTCCCGGCTGCAATTGACACAAGTGCCCAGTGACAAGAGCCGCGATTAGCATTCTTGTTAATTGAATCCATTAAAAGTTAAGTGAAGATTCACTGTACACGCGCCGACATTTTGTACACAAGTGCCTCTAGTTTTGTACGTCCTTTCGCCTCAGTCATTTCTACAATTATGCAGCGGATTGCTATTATCGGAGGCACCGGGATGACCGGCCAATGTGCCGTGGAACACGCAATAAATCGAGGTAATTGGTTAAATATCAACAATGCAATAAAATAGTTATTGTTATGACTTGCAAGAAAATCTGCGTTGACACTTACATAACTACTTGTTTATATCTAAACATTGCTTGCAGGTCTTCAAATATGACTTTTATACCGGAACGAGTCAACCGTCCCAGATAAGTTCAAACAAAAAGTCGAATTAGTACAAGGAAATGCAACAAATTTGGATGATGTCCGAAACCTCTTGAAAGGAGTTGATGCAGTATGCATTGTCCTTGGAACTCGTAACAAAGTTGAACCCACAACAGAAATGTCGACAGGGACGCAAAATGTGATCACTGCAATGAAGTAGTTGGGATTGACAAAGGTTTCAGGATGTTTGTCGAGTTTTCTGTTCTATGACGACAGCAAAGTGCCTCCAGTTTTCCACAATATCAACTCTGAGCATAAGAAAATGCTGGAAACGTGAAAGAACTCAGGGTTAGATTATATTGCGATACGTCCACCTCACATCGCTGACGAGCCTTCTGGTGAATTTGAGGTAAAACGTGATACGCCGCTAGCCATGCGAGTTGTGTCCAAGTATGATTTAGGAAAGTTCTTAGTGGACTCATTGGACCAACCGGAACATTACAAATCGATGTGCTCCATTTGCAAGAAACCAGCAAACTAGATGTAGAATAATAAAATAAAAATTTTAATTTAACAATTTTATATAATTCGAATAAATGTTAATTCAACCTTAATTAACTGTATAAACGTTGAATTTAACCAATAATCAATTTAATTTCTTCTTAATTTCGGGCTATTTTATCGTTGTCATATCTTGGTTTTTTGTTTTCTTTTTGCTTTGGTTAATCTTGATAATTCACTTTCTCGTCATTTAAATTATCGATTCGAAATCTTTTCAATTTTATTCAAATCGCATGAGTAAAATTGTTCTTGAAAGGAGCAACAGATCCATCAATTTAAACATTGCCATAAATGCTGTTTCGTTCTGGCAATTTTTCTTTTTTCAAATTACTAGAAATACATCGAGTTTAGACGATAAAAACATACTAAATCCTTTAGTCTTCAGGCAGAAATTCTTAGAATCATTCAGTTACCATCCTCGAAAATCGCCCTCTTGAACAAGATTTAGTCCACAAATTTATAACCTTTCTCATTGCGTCCAGAACGCAAAATTCAATTTGCATTCAATTCGAATCTCTTTATATATATACTCGTACATACAATTACATTTTTTTTCTTTTAATCGGTAGTCAGTTTTTCGTTCTTGAACAAATTTCTTAAAACTTCTCGTTTCAAAAACGGTTTACTGACTGACTCTTCTCTGAAACTTCAACATTTTTTATTCTTCTCTCATGCCTACTATTTTGTATAAATATCATATGTAGTATAGTAAAATAAATGTGTAAAGTATGTGTGAAGTGAATTTATGGGAGACAAGTGTTTGTTGTATGTATATTTGAATATCACGATGAATCATTAATTAAAAAAACAAATAAATTTGCATGTTAAGCTACATAAAATCTGTGGGTACCATCATCAAATTCAGGTCCGCGCCCAAAGCAATAATCGAAAAAAAAAAAAACGAATTGACTTTGAACGAAAGTACTAACTTAAGTGTGACTTGTAACCCTCTCTGAAGTACTCCTCAGTTTAACTCGATTATCCCTAAGCCAACAGAAAACATTCCCACTGGTTGCTGGCGTTATTTGCGATTATCAGTCATCTGCCTATTGATCTCTGCGGTCTAAACTGCCACGCGTTTATTGGTCCATTTTGCAGATGATTCGAGATCTTGAAATCATACGCCACCTGCAGACCCTCATTTGTTGAAAATCGCTCCTGTCAAAAGTTTTCAAAAATTAAATTAATTTTTTAAAAAACGTTAGTCCGAAGTAATCGACGCAGGAAATTTCTATCGAATATTTTTACTTCGATTGGTAACGAAAAACAAATTACCAAAGAAAATTTCGCCGCTGGTATGGAGGAGCCCGACGGCTTCTCACCGTTGGGGCAACCTGGGGAAACGATGAATACGAAACTGGCGACAATCACCAAAAGAAAACATAACGAAGAAAACTCCGTAGATGGAGGGTGCAAGCTGCAAATAATAGCGGACAATCAACAAATGGCCAAATTGCAGAAAGAAAATGATGAACTAAGGCAAGAGATACAGTCTCTCAAGGATCCCTTCAAGAAAGGGATGAAGTCTCAAAAGACGCAGCCACAAAATCAATGGCAACAGGTAACAAAGCCGAAGAAAAGTACGAAGCAAGTAAATCCAGAGGAAGTTCTAAGTGCTGGTGGCACCAACGAGAGCCAAAATTATTTTGCAGCGCTGGAGGGATTAACCGAAGATATGGAAATCGAAGAAAACATCGGAGGTAATTTTAATCAAGATAATGACGTTAATTTTATTCAATATTTAAAGAACAAAAATAAGGAAAAAAACCAGCCCGCAGTTCTGCTGGTTCCTCTGAAAAAGTTTCCAACAAGACAAAAAGTTCCGCCAATCAACGTGTTCGGACAAACCGGGAAAGATATGGTTCGGCTATTGGCAGCCGAAAATAAACTGGCCAATTTCGAAATCAAAAGAGTTATTGCCGAAAAATTAACTATAAGGACGAAATCACTGGTTGATTTCAAGTCAGCCAAAGATGCGCTGATTTCTGGGGAGTTTTTTAGATTCATCTCATTATTGCTACATCTAGTATTGTTGTTTATTTGTATTATAAATTAGGTATAAGTTTCAATATAAGGTAACGTTTTTTTTTTTGATTGAACTTATTTAGAATTAGGGTGTAACATATTAGGTATAGGATATAAGTTCATTGTTTCGTTAGTAGTATAAGTAATTTTTGAATAATGCTGGTTGGTTTTTTCTCCTTTTTCCAATTGAATCAAAAAATATGTAATAATCTTAATTAATTTAAATTTGCAAGTGTATTTTTTTCATTAAATGTGTTTAACTGATAAGGTTTAAATTTAGAGAGCCATTCGGGCCATTAAGTTTTTTATAGTTTTATTGTTTGGAATTTGCTTTATGTTCTTTTAAAAATTTATAACGATTGGTATTAAATAAAGCGCTTTTCACTTTGACCCTCATTTGTTAATTGTCTATAGGGCGGCAAAGCATCTCGAACTCTTGAACATCGTATCCAAGGTTTTCTTCATATCCAACAGACACGCTCTGGCACTTTCCCTGTTGAAGTTCCAAACGAATGTCGAGCTTACTTTCCGCTATCCTATATACGAGTATAGAGGAGTACTAGTGCGAAACCCAAACTGAGCACGTACAGCGATAAATTAAGCATCCTTTGATACTAGCCAGCAAGCTGATTAGGTGATAACAGCTAGAGTAAGAATTCTTTCCAGTCGACGGCAGTTTTGATCTTATGCAAGTTGAATATCTCTAGTCCTTCATTGAAGTTGTAATAATCCCTCATTACCCTACCCTTTCAAATCCGATCGTACATTTGCTTCACTGCTAACGATAACCAACCAATTTCATAAATGTACAAATTAACGAAATCTATCAACAAGACTCCATTTACTGGCAATATTTTAAATGACATCCCGCGATTAACCGGTTTTCTTTCTAAATATAGCGCTTTCCTAGAGTTAAACTGGATCGTTGCACAAATTTTTCAAAACCCGAACGATACCGCCAACGTAGATCATAGTTCCTGAAGAACTTCATGCTAGATAAGCAATATGCAAACCAAATCAGGAGAGTCGTTTCTGGAAACGTTCCCATCAAGCTGAAAATTCAATAAAGCAATCATGAAATGATACATCAAAGTCCGTTAATAAATAAATATTTATTACACCCGAGCCATTTTGAATAAGCAGCTAATGCAGATGCAACCCAAGTTGCTCGCATAAACGTTTAATTCCATGGAATGCTTCGGAACTTACTCAACGTAGCCCGGGCCCAGTCCTTACATCTTCCTGAAGCTTAATCCAGCTGAAAAGACGAACTAGGATTAGCATGAGCCCAAAAATTGAAATAAATAGATCCTACCTTCTTGAATCCAATATCATTGGCGATCGGAAGCATTGACGGCAGATGTTCAACCCATATTTGCGAATAAGACCGTGTCGGTTGGAGCAGCCTCGACTAGAATAGAAAATAATTAAAATCTGTCACTCTAGATTAAACATTGACTTAAAGGAAAGAAGAAAGTGTCGCTTCCAGGAAGTGGAATCAGAGCGTACGAATTTAAACGCAACAACCCCGTGGAGTGATAAGGAATCATTTTAATAATACATGCTTCCCTTACTCAACAAAGGGGCACAAAACAACAAACAATTCGAATGCTGCTCTAGATAATTTCAGGGAATTCAGTAAGGCGCCATTTGAGAACACAAGAACATTCTCCACGTGGTTGTCAAATGTAACCAACAAATAATAGAACTAAATTTTCCTGAATTATTATGGAATTACCGCGAATTTTATTGAATTTACACTAACAGCGAATGTGATTAATAGTTGGGATAAGAAATTTACCAACAGCGAGAACCCTGTCCGTATTTACGTGGATGCGAGTATAAGCTCTGACTCTCACCTACTTTGCCTTTGCCTTTTACTTTGCTCCCATTTGCTTTTATGAACGTGACTTCCACTCTGGAAGTGAAACATAACGAAACGTTAATTAAAATACTCACAGAGATGTTTTCTAATCAACTCACTCTTCTGCATCCTTTGGTACGTTGGGCACAGTTGTTGAGAATACTCGCGAAGGATTCATTACACTATTTTCTTGAATATTCAAGGGTAGCATTCGTTTTACAATTTTCAGCACCAATTGATATGTTTCTTACGAAATACGAAGACATCCTTAGGGATTGCTGAAATATGCTTCTAGAAATCGACATTTTGCACAATTCCAACACACTAGAATCGTATTACTAAATTGATTCAACTTAATATTAATTAATCAAGGTATGCGAATCTAAACATAAGCTCTGGCGATACGAGTTCAACAATAAAACTTTACTGCAATGACGTTTGTCAAATTGACAGTTGAAAATGAGAGACATTTTGCTTCGTTAAATGTATTCCGCTCATTTTAACGAAATCGTTAAATTAACTTCAGTTTTATATCTCTTTCACTCTTATGGGATGAAATGCATACGGTGTTCTTGTCTTTGTCTGACCTTGTTTCTCGCGAATTTTCTTGCAAATACGCGCGTTCACCAATACAAACTCAAGTCGGTGGAACCAAAACAAACTACCGTTAGACGAGCACTTTGTTCGTAGTGCGTCAGCTTCTTAGTATATAAGCTCTGGTTGAATAATCATCGTGTTAAGTTGTGCGGGGACTTTCAAGTGTTGGTCTCATTCTCGGTTAGGCTTGCTATTAAACTTTGACAGTTTATTTACGAATGCGCCGTTCATTTGTTTGCCCAATTAATTGAAAATTCTATGTTGTAGAACTTGCGCCAATTATTATTTGCAAATAAGTTTGTGCATTCTGTGAGTCGATAACTAAAAATCATTGATATACATAGATTGTCCTTGGCTTGATAATGGTCACGTATCAGTGACCAAAACGTTTATGAGAAACAGAATAAAGTTGACTGAGGATACGAAGAAAGACTATTTATTGAACATTATTTTTTTTTTTTTGATTCACCAATCCAGAGACTACAAGGCAACGATAACCTTTTCCCTCCGGGATTCAAATTTATTATGTGATCCGCCATTATATAAATTAAACATGTCGGGTGTTTATGAATTAAGGTGTGACTCTTGTAATAGGATGTATAAAGGCCAAACGGCAAGATCGTTCCGAGAGCGCCTATGTGAACATTATTATTGTTTTAGCAATAAGGATGCCAAATCGAGATATGGGAAGCATTTAAATGAGGAGGATCATATTTTTAACCATGAGTTTAATATTTTACATTCAAGGTCAAAGGGTTTAGACTAAATTCACTTGAATCCTTGGAGATTAATAGACGGAAATCTAGTAACATGTTGTTGAACGACCAATTAGATTTAAATAGTTCTTCACTTTTGGATTTGTTTTAATTAACGGCAGATAATACAGGGTGGGCCAGAAAGAATTGCGAATTTGAAAAAATCATTATAAAAAACTGAGTACAATTCACATACAAATTTTTATTTCTATAAAAATTGACATCTGGGAAATTCATTTCTTAAAAATAACGTCATCCAGGTGTGCACCCTCCCGCTGCAAACATTCTTCGAATCTGACCCTCAAATTGGTAAAAACTCGCTGGCACGCTGGCGGATATTGGTCTTCAACTGGTTAATCGTGGCTGGGTTATTGGTGTAGACTCTACTTTTTAAGTATCCCCACAAAAAAAAGTCCGGTGGCGTCAGATCCGGACTTCGAGGTCATGCAATGTCACCTCGGCGCGATATCAGTTTCCCAGCAAACATCTCGTTTACGACCGCCAAAGAGGCATTAGCTGTATGGCATGTCGCACCATCTTGTTGAAACCATGTCACACGATTATAGGCTTCAAATTGTTGCAGTTGTGGAAAGAAAAAATCCCTTAACATGGCTTTGTATCGGTCACAATTTACAGTGACAGATTGGCCTTGTTTTTTCGAAGAAGTAGGGTCCGATAATTCCGTTCTTGTTGACCTTAGGCGTCCTGCAGGCTTCTGTTTGAGAGTCGAACCAGTCTCTTCGAACTTTCTGACCCACGATCGAATCACACTTTCTTTCGGACACTGATTTAGGTCATGTAATCCAAACTCACGCCGAAATAAACGCCGAACAATAGCGCACGAATTGTGATTTTTAATAATGTTTAACGCAGAATGCACGTTGCGCTCCGGTGAAGTGATCCATCGCGACTAAATTTCCGAGAACCGAGCTACTTAACCCCACCACCCGCGCAGTCCCCTCTCTAAAGCTTCAAACGCAAGAGTGTTTTTAAAATCGTACGCCTTTCTGGCCCACCTTGTATAATGTATGCATTTTCATAGATGGTCATCACTTTAATAGTTTACATGCAATACGTATGTTGCAATACAACTTAATTTCATTGTATAGTTTGTTTCATGTAACTAGTTTGTTCAACATAATTTGTGTATTTTATTAAAAAGGACTGTTAATTTTTAAGTTTATTATCCCACTTGAAAAAGGTACGACGTACCGAAACAGCTGTTTTAAAGCGTAAATCATATTCCATTGTGGTTTTATTTTAATTGATATTTATTTTTTCTAAATGTTTTCTTTTCTATTTCATCCATTTCAGCGACAATTTTTTAAATTTAAAATCTATCAACATTCAACTTCTTGAATATATTGTACCATATACTAAATCAGTTTCAGTTCAAGATCTCAGCGACGTCCATCCGGATTTAAGCTTTCGTAAAAATCCAACAAAAATAGTAATTTGAAAAAGCTTTCGACATTTTGAGCTTTGCCTAACCGCCATTTTGATATTCGATCTAACCTTAAATTTTTTTAACTGATCACTCGATATTATACTTCAAGATGACCGCCACTAGGATCCTTATCAAATTATTTTAATCTCCTACCTACCTTAAAATTCCAATGGAATGTTATTTATAATTTTAATAAACACAAAAAAATCATTCTCATTATGCAATTTATTTTATTCAAAACAATATATTCAAAACAAATAAAAACTACTTAAAATATTGTTTACAAAGCTAATATATCAAAATTCAATTATGTAATTTATTGAGGATTATAATTTTTCCGCTCCCGAATCAATCGATGGCCATACGTTGACGATACTACATTCCATGAGTCCATATAACGATCCATACACATGGCAATGCATTTCCGTTCGCCCGTATCCAAAAGCGATCCTGGCTTGTGAATGCATTTTTTGAAACACTTTTCAGTCATCTTCGACAATAACTCTTGAACATTTTCCGTTACAACCTGCTGTTTTACTTTATCCATCAAATCACCTTTCTTTGTATTTGTCAAAATTGACGACATTGTCCCAAACAGACGATCTTAAAAATCCGGAGAGCAATTTAGATGAACCAATAAAGTTTTGACAATAGAAATGCTAGAATTGTTTACACATATTTTGGCATTATTGATGTGAAGAAGTGAATGTTTACTTCGATTACATCAATTGCTTTGCTTAGTATTGACATTAATCGATTAGATTAGGATATAGTAAACTAAGAAATTTTCTTGCTATCTCCGCAAAAAAATAGATTTCTAGATTAATAATAGCAGCACAATCTCTCCTTTATTTGCTTTAAAAATACCTAACTTATCTGCAAGCTTAAAAGTATTCGGAATGTGTGGATAATATTAAACCTGGGCCAAATAAATTTCCTCTTAAAAACAATAATTAAAATTGTAGTAAAATATATATTTTAAATTGGATACCTCCGAAATATGTATAGAAACGACTTAAAGCATAAAGAATAGCTATTGCCTCAAATTCAAAACTATAATAGCGCGATTATCCGGGCGTAGTATGGCGGGAAAAATAAAAAACAGAATAGAATTTGCCATCCAGCTGCTTCTGCAAAAGAACGGTCCCGAAACCTTGCGAACTTGGATCAGTATGCAGTTCGGTCTCACGGGAGAGATTGTAGGTGGCAAGTACGGGACGGACATAGACCATCTCGTAGTTTGTTAAGCGTTTCAAAGCACTCCTGGTTAAATGAGAATTTCTTATCTTTCTTTACTTTGTTCAATAAAAGGATAGCAATACGGGAAAAGTTGAGAACAAATGTGCGGAAATACGAAAACAACCCAAGGCAAGATTTTGTTTCGCGGAGGCTAATCATCATCATCGATAGCGCGACAGCCCAAGTCGGGCCTTGGCCCCCAGGATAAATCTCCTCCAATCATCACGGTTCTGCGACCTTGTCCGCCAGTTGTTTACTCCCAACAAGGATCTGCTGTTAGCTTCTAGCATGTCTTCTCATCGAGTCCTCGGGCTTCCCGCTAGATGTCTACCTTGTGCTCTAAACATTGATGTTCTTTGGGGTAGCCGGCTATCTGCGATCCCTTCTACATGACCCGCCCACTGGAATTCGCGTAATTTTACGCAAGAGGTAAAAGGAGGATCATCAAATAATTCATACAACTCATCGTTGTCACGTAGCCTCCACTCTGTTCCTTGTGTCACTGCGCCGTAGATTTTTCGGAGCACTTTGCGTTTAAATACATCCACTGCCTTTTCGAATTCCCTCGTCAGAGTCCATGTTTCACTTCCATATGACAGCACAGGTTTAGATAGTATTTTGTAAATGCAGAGCTTAGAATGGGAAGTACGGAGTAATAGGCTTTATTTGCGGCGTCCAATCTCGTCCTCTTCAGCGCCTCTTCTATTCAGGGTGGCTCTGAGTTAGATAAAATTATGTACACTTTCAAGGTTGTATTCGCCTGCGATCAGGTTTTGTCGAACTGGAGTTTTCTCCCTCGTTTGAGTCATGAGTTTAGTTTCATTAACTCGTAGGCCATTTCGGTTTGCTTCGGACTCTAGGCTCACGAATGCTCCTTTGGCATCTAAAATTGATCGTGCCATAATATTGATGTCATCAGCATATGCTACCAATTGTGTGGACTTGAACATTAGCGTACCCGAGGTTTCAGCTGATGTTTTCCCGATGACGTGTTCGAACGCAATCTTAAAGAGCATTGGGGCAAGTCCATCCCCTTGTTTTAAGCTTGATTCCATTCTAAAGCTGTCCGTTAGTTCACCGTTTGCCTTGAGCCGGCACAACAGTACCTAGAATAACGAAGATATTTATTGTAAATCGTGTTCGACGTTGTATAGATTTGACTTTCGCCTACTACCAAAAATTCTGACGATTTCAACTCGGACTTGGACTATCGTTATCAAAAAGCGCGGGAATATTTGTCATTACTTGTCTGATTACACAAAGTTTAATGAAGAAACTCACCATCTGCAAAGCAGCTAAAACTCCGGCCAACGCGGTGGCTTCTTCAACATCCGAATAAACTTCATCCTTCATCGATTGGTTAGCTATGATCGTTTCAACACGGCGTTTACACGGGTATTCGTTATGTAAGTCCCCCATTTCGTGGCAGGTGAAACAAGATCGTTTGGGTCTCTTCGGTCTGCTACATTATGCGGCATAGTGTCCGTTGGCGTGGCAATTATAGCATCGGGGCGTTTCCTACAGCTGCGGGAGATAGTAAACCTTATAAAATCGGCACCTGGCTTGTTTGTTGCTGTGTCAAGTGTCGTGAGGTCTATAAATAGGCCCGTCCGAACTTTGTTGTGAAGGCCTGTAAGCAACTAATTGCCTCGAGGTTTGTTGTACAATGGAACCGATCGGTTAGCGACATAAAGTTCCGGCCAAACGTTTTTCGGAAAACGAAGTGAGGACAACTGGACGGTATGTGTGCGATAAGGCTGAAAAAAGCAACTTATGTAATAAAAGGCAAAAGAAACGCTTTGAGGGTTGCGTGGAGAAAGTTCGTTGAAGAGGTGTTCGATCGCTACCGATATTTTTTCTGAATCAACCTTCAGGGACGGATTAGCGTGAACTTGCCGTAGATTGAATTGAACTCAACATTCGGATAAAGTGTTAAAAGTGAAACGAATGCCCGTAAATCAAGTATTATTGAAGAATATTACAAATACAAGTAAAATTCGATGAAAATTGTGTCGCTGGCACCTCAAACACAGTAATTCATTCTCCTGGCTTCAGAGATGTTAATCGCGATGCGACCAATTTTCTGTTAAATTGAAGAAAAAACGTTATTTTTGACGTGTGCATTATTGAGAACTGCTTCACTGTGAAACTCATTTTCCCATAGTATTTTCTCTCGCTAGCATCTGAACATTGTCTTCATGCACACTGCTGAAAAGCAGCCAGGCTTTTCGGGCCCCAAGTTAGGCGACATTTGTAGTGTTGGAGTGTTTCAAATATCTTAAAGTCTGTTGAGAACAGCGGCGATGTTAACTGCCTCAGCGAGCTCAGATTTGGGCTTCGCTGGAATGACTTTATCGGATGATGCATACGCACGCTGGTAGCTAGCTTCTGCGGTATCATGGGGAGGGTTCTTTTCGCCAGTGCAAAGTCCACTAAAAATCATTTGTTCGTGCGTACGAATTAAAAATTGGATTCGGCCTGCCGTAAACCGAAGGGGATGTATTAATTTCTTGCCTACCCTACTGATGACATAAGTCATCTTTCCGTTTTCAATGGATGAATATATGAATGAATACTCGGAAATTGGGCAACCGGGTGGATTTAATGCCCCCATGCACCCTCCCATCTGGATCAAAATCCTGATGACTAAGTCCATCTTCAGGGACCTATCCCATGGCGTAAAAGCCCCTTATTCCAAAGAAAAATGTCGGCAACCCTATGGGGGTTCACATCCGAAGATGTAGCCCGTGACATTGTTATCTTGTCTCTTTTAATTACTAGCAACAGTCTTTGGTAATTATTTCAGTAGATCGCATGCAAATATTATTTGCACTTTTGCATGAATATTAGTAAAATATGATTAAAATTAATGCATGAGATAATAAAAAAATAAAATAAAATGAGCGCTCGAGAGGTAGGCGGAAGGTGAAACCAATTTTCAGTTAAAATTTTGGAATAATTTCACTCCGTTTTAGATTCACGACAATATGCATATAAATTCGCTTTATCATCGTAATCTATGGCGCGAACGCCTAAGCCAGACCTTGGCCTCTAGAACTAATTTCCTCCAACCATCACGGTTCCCCGACCTTGTCCGCTAGTTGTTTCTGCTGGTTTCTGCTGTCTGCTTCTATTGTGTCTTCCCATCGAGTCTTCCTGCTGGATGTCTACCTTGTGCTCTACCCGTCAATATTCCTTTGGGTAGCCGGTTTTCTTCTACTATTTCTAAATGGCCCGCCCATTGCAATTTACGTAACTTTACGCAGGAGGAAACAAGTGAATCGTCAAATATTTCATTCAACTTATCGTTGTAACGTAGTCTGCACTATACTCCTTGTTTCACTGGGCCGAAGATTTTCCGGAGCGCTTTGCGTTCAAATACGTCCACTGCCTTTTCGGATTCGTCCGTCAGGGTCCATGTTTCACTCCCATATAACAGCACAGGGTTGACATGTGTTTTGTAAAGGTGGAGCACGACTTAAATTGTACATAGCCGTCTTTTCTGGTGAACTTTATGTTGTTGGCTCTATTGCCCAAAGTAACGAAGTAATTATTTATTCCTATCAAATATAATATAAGCTAAACTTTTATTTTTATCACATGAAGTCTATTCTGACACTTCCTGGATTGATTAACAATTCGTAGACAGATTTCGGGTTTCAACCGTTCCCTTTCTACTTTAAGGAAAAAATTTCATTCCTACCATAATCGATCTGTCATGGTATAATCACGTCCCGCGACAATACTTGATGTTTCACTCTAACGTGTGGTTCTTGAGCACAACTAATAATGATAATAATAATCCATCGCACAACAGTCCAAACCCTTACCTTGGCGTTGAGATTTATTGTTCAGATATCTCATTCCATCCCGCTGTCCTTTCCCCGCTTCAGCAAAAACTGCTTTCTTCCACTTGTATCAAAAGTTGAAAAACAGACTAAGTTCACAATTTAATCGAAGGACTGCTGATCGTTCATGAGTAATCAGATATCACACTTTTTTATATTGATAAATATAGTTTGGCCAGAAAAATATACGTATGAACTAATAATTCCCTGTTTCATAGGTGGTTAAAACGAAAGTTTACATTACGTTCCATCCGGCGCAAAACATTCTGATACATCACATTAAATTATTTTTAATTAATTTACTCTTTGGAGTTAATATGATATTCTTGATTTCGAGCACATTACCGATCATAACTCCCAAAAAATATCAACCCTTATGCGCACTTAAATGGAATCTCCTCGAGACGAGAAAATCGACACCAGCAAAATTCAACCGGCCAACTCGCATGAGGTCGACCACGAGCGATATCACAACAAGAAGAGCGTCCAATTCTGCTCCTACTGCAAGAGAAATCGGCAGACGAGCTGGTGTTCAGATGAAGATACGGAACATTCAGTACGCGATTCGCCTCTAATTCAACGCCGGAAGATAAAGTGAAAACCTCTGTTAACCCCTCTTCAGAAGGAGAAGCGTTTAGGGATTTGAACGCGCCAAACTCAATGGAAGAAAAAGTGGAGGCAAGTGATCTTTTCGAATGGAAAAAAAAATTGAATTTAGATAGCCCAGATGGCTGGAGATATTATTTACACGACATCAGCAAGGAGGAAATAATTTTAAGCAAGGGCGAGCATGATGGAGGATCGGTTATGATTTGGGGTGCGATCGGGTTTAACAGTCGGTCGAAATTAGCGTTCATGAGTGGCAAAATGAACACTAATCGATATATGCAGTTGTTGGAACAACAGATATCTGACAGTCTAATGGCTGTCGCTGATCGCCGATTTGTCAACAAGATAATGCGTCTGTTCACACGCCAGAGTGGTGACCGCTTTTTTGAAGGGAAAGATATCGAACTTCCCGCGATTGGCCGGCACGATTACCCGATCTTCTCAATTTTATCGAAAATTGTAGGGGACAGCAGGCTTGACTAGTTTACGCCGAAGGGAAGCAGTATGCAACTGTCAAGGAGCCGAAAACAGCGATAAATTTCACGAAAATATATTAAAAATTACATAGAAGCCTTCCAAAAAGGATGTACGAAGTAGTTAAAAGTAATGGAGGTTCAATTAAATATTAGATTTAAATAAAGGCTGCTCGTATATTATCTTACCTTTGTTTGTTTTTAGGGGTTTGTACTTTAGTACGGATGGACGGACGGACACAGGTTGTACTAAAGAACAAAACCCTATTGAAATCACGACCTGTATCCGTCCGTCCGTCCGTCTGTATGTCACAGCAGTTTTCTTCGAAACTATAGAAGCTACGGCCATGAAAATTTGTGGAAAAGTCAGAAGTGGTGACTTCCTGAATGCTATGGGGTGAAAGAATTTTTTTAAGGGGGGTCTCCCCATATAAGGAGGTGACCCGTCAAAAAAATTTTCTCAATTAGTAGTTGAATAGGGTGTCATTAGAAAGGTCTTAGTGAAATTCTTTTCAAAACAGGTCTTAAACATACATTAACAGCATCGAAAGGGAAAGGGGAAATGTATGAAAATTTCAACCATCGTGTTATTGTTGTTATTGTTGAGGTTTCGAAAAGAAAACACTTGACTTTTCTTTGAAGTAAAATAAATGTATTGTCCAGAACAATTTACAAGCGATGTTGACGGAGTGCGTGGCGAAATGCGACTAACTGGCTAAGCTTGTTTTCCAAACAGTATTGCCAAGACTTTACATTCACTTTAAATTACAACACGCCTCCTTGAATTTACAGTCTTGGCTGTTTACAATTTTATTATCGTTTCATTGCTTTATTCGAATTCATGACTTACATTTCAATTTCTTACTCCTTTCAGTTTCTCAATCCTAACATGCTTCTATTTTTTAGAAATTTTTCTTTACATAGACTTTTAGTAAGTATATCAGCCAAATTATTTTTTGAGTCAATTTTAACTATATCAATATTTCCTTTTTCATAATTTTCATTTACATAGTGGTATTGTACTTCAATATGTTTTGAATTTTTTGTAAAATTTCCAAACTTTGCTATAGCTACTGCCCCTGAGTTGTCTTCATACACACCTATGGGCTTATCAAAGTTTATTTTAAATGTTTCATTCAATAGATTCTTTATAAATAATATTTCTGTTGTAGCTTCTGATAATGCTGTGTACTCTGCAAATGTAGAACATTTAGTTACATTATTTTGCTTGCGTGTCTTCCAAAAAATTAAATTGTTATACATTCTTATAACAAATCCTGTTGTGGACTTTCTATCAATATTGTCACCAGCATAATCAGAGTCTACCATACAATCTAATATCTCATTTGTTTTATCTCTATTATATATAAGTTTCAAATCTTTTGTTTTATACAAGTATTTTAATATTCGCATTGCATATTTATAATGTGATTCATCGTAACAGTTTTGAAATCTACTTAGATAATTTACACAATATGTTACATCTGGCCTTGTGCCTGTACTGATATATAAGAGTTCTCCTATTAAATTTCGATATTTAATATTTTCATTACAGTTTTCCGCTCTTTCTAATTTTAAATTAGACTCCATAGGAGTTTCGTATAGTTTTGCTTGTTCTAGATTATATTTTTGAGCCAGTGATTCAATATAATTTTGCTGACTTAATGTTATAATATTTTCACTTTTATTGTATTCTATATCAATGCCAATATAATTTTTAACATTACCTAAATCTTTCATTACAAATTGTTTCATTAATTTAGTTTTGACTTTGCTTATTTTTTCTACGCTTTTGCTGCATATTAATAAATCATCTACAAATATCAAAATAAATACAGGATCTCTGCTTTCATTATTTGCGTATAAACAATAATCATAATTACTTCTTACAAAACCTTGTTTTTTGATATAATTATCAAATGTTTCATACCAAGCTCTTGGGCTTTCCCTTAAACCATATAAAGCCTTTTGCAATTTGTAAACTATGTTATCGCCAGTTTCATAACCTTGTGGCTCATTAATATAGACTTCAGATTTTATTCTACCATTGAGGAATGCTGCTTCAACATCCATTTGTTCAATAAATAAATTATTCACGCAGCTGTAATTTAATAAGATTTTTAATGTTTGCATTTTACCGACTGGCGAGTAGACATTTTCCAAATACTCCTTTTGTTGAAAACCTCGTACAACTAATCTAGCTTTATATGAATTATTGCTTTTTCTTCTATAAATCCATTTCACATCAATTATTTTCTTACTTTTTGGTTTATCAACAGCTATCCAAGTTTTATTTTTCCTTAAACATTCCAATTCTCTATCCATAGCTTTCTGCCATTCTTTTGATTCGGTTGAGTTTAATGCCTCTTCATATGTATCCGGTACATTTGCATTTACATAATTAACATAAATAAAATGCGTTACAGGATTACCATATCTATTTACAGGGCTTCTCTTTCTTTCGGACTTTCTTTCTTCTTTTAAATATTCAGTTCTATTGTTGTCATTTAGACTAAATTCATTTTCTTCTTGAACATTTTCACTACATTCACTTTCAATGTCAATTTTTTCATCATCTTCATATTCGCTCTTAACATCTTTTATACTTTCAGTTTCCTCAGAATTATCATTATCTTTTAAGCAAATTAATTTAATATTATCTTCGACCACTTGTACATGTCTAGCATTTATAATTTTATTATTCACCAAAACTCTGTAGCTATTCTCATTATAGCCTACTAATACCCCTAAATTTGCTTTATCGGCCCATTTATTATTTCTCTTAACTTCTGGTGTTCTTACAAAAACTCGACTTCCATAAATTTTTAAATATTTTACATTTGGCTTGATTCCCATCAATATTTCATACGGA
Organism: Odontomyia ornata; assembly: GCA_963969285.1. Classification (NCBI taxonomy): domain Eukaryota; kingdom Metazoa; phylum Arthropoda; class Insecta; order Diptera; family Stratiomyidae; genus Odontomyia; species Odontomyia ornata. The sequence goes on along the minus strand of OZ017738.1, from coordinate 89,262,506 downwards.
GTTTTATTTTCACTAGTATTAGCAATAGTTCTGTTTTTAGGTCTTTGTAAAAAATTTTTTTACAAAGACCTACTAGTTTCGCGACCTGTCTGTCCGTCTGTCCGTCCGTCTGTCCGTCCGTCCGTCTGTCCGTCTGTCCGTCTGTCCGTCTGTCCGTCTGTCCGTCTGTCCGTCTGTCCGTGCGTCACAGCTGATTTCCTCAGAAACTATAGAAGCTAGAATGCTGAAACTTTGTGAAAAGGTCAAAAGTGATGGTCTCTCAAAAGTTAATGCCTCAACAAGAATTTAAAAAATGTTTAAGGGGGGTCCCCCCTAGTAACGAATTGGCCCTTAAAAATTTGTTTTCCTCAAAGGTAGTCAAGTGGGGTATCAAATCAAAGGTCTTGACAGGAACTTTTAGAATCTGAAATAAAAAAATCATTTTATGAATTAGGGGGTCCAGGGGAAGGCAAAATGTACCCAAAATTTGTGTCCCCCCCCCCTCGCGATTGGACACCTTTCAGCCGAAAAATCTGAAAATTATCACGAACGTGGACCTTTATGAGTACAAGGGCAACAAATACCTTAGAAATCGAAATTCACTCAACTTTGTTAATAATAGTATGATTTGTAGATTTTACATTTTTGCCCATAAAATCAAAACGGTACCTTTAAACTTCTTGAAATTTCGCAATTATATAGACTAACATAAGATATATATGTTCACAAAATTTAATTGAGATCGAATTATAATCAAGTGAGTTATAGCCATTTCAATTATATGGAATTACACCAACAATAACACGTGTTTATGGTTGATATAGGGTTTTACAATAAGAGGTGTTATTTTGATATTAAAAGAAAAATGCCATTTTTAATACAAATGATCGAATGTTTATTTCATTAGAAAGAAGAAGATATGCCGTTAATAGTAATAACTAACATTGGGCAAATAACTACTACGACACGCTTACAGGACCATATCCTCTTCATGAAATTTTCCATAACCAAATCGCAAAGTGGCTGCCCTATGTGCTCAATAGCCTCACGAATTTCATCTTTGAGGTCTTGAATCGACGCTGGGCTATTAGCATAGGCCTTCTCTATCACGTGGTTCCAAAGGAAGAAGTCGCGAGGTGTTAAATCAGAAGATCTATTCAAAATAACACCTCTTATTGGAAAACCCTATATATATTTAAAATTGACTTAGGCACTTTTATTTTCTTTCAGTTTTCGTGAAAATTCAAGGAATAGTGTTTAACTTGAACATGTTCAATCGGCCGTGCATTCAGAAAAATCATTGAAGCTAGATTAAAATGGCGGCTGCACTGTCCTTATGAAAGAAACTGTGCATCTTTTGTATAAATTTGAACGATTTCATATCTAAGTATTGGATGAATAATTCAAGTTATCGATTCACGCCATTAGAAAACTTGTTTCTAACCCTACGATGTTTACAAAGACCTTCTGGTAGGAGCACTCTCCTGCTCACTCAACTTGTTTAAATATGCTACGGTTTTCATTATTTCGGGCCAATACCTTTTATTTATGTTCGCTTCTCTTAATAAGCATCTACCCATATCCATTGCCGATCGATTATATCTTTCCGCTACGCCGTTAAGTTCATGTACATAGGGTGGACACGGTACTAATTCTATACCTTTGTATTTTATAAATAAATTTTTGCACATTTGCTATACTCATCTATAAAAGTTAAAAAATATTTTTCGCCGCCATAACCCGTTGTACTATGTGGTCCATTTAAGTCCGTGTGAATAACATCTAATATTTCTTTTGCCTTGCTTCTATTATTTTCAAATGGAACATTTGACATTTTGCTCTGAATACAATTGGCGCATTTCATTTCGATATTTTCAAGTTTGTCTGGGATACCATCTAGCATTTTATTTGTAACTAATTTATTTAGATATTGGAAGTTTACATGACCTAACGCTCTATGCCATTTTTCTTTTTCTGTTATTTTTTCACTTTTATTCTTAGCATTCATTTTATTTACGTTATTCGACATATCTCGCGAGAAATGCTGAATATCTTGATTGTTAACACTATTTGCAAACTTTCCGTTCTTATCGTTTCCCTTGAGGTAACTTTTCACGTGATATAAACTTCCTACTACTTTAGCTGTTGCTACCAATTCGTAAGTAGCTTTATTGTATATTTTCGCAGAATCATTAACTGCTACTATTTTACATGTTTTGGCTATTCTTGAAAGACTCAGTAAATTTCTCTCAATATTTTCGACATAATAAACGTTATTGAGTTCTACTTTAGATTTATTTTGATTTGTGAGGAAATATAAATTCATTTTTCCTAATTTAGATGCTTTGACCTTTTCACCATTTGGTAGACTTACTCTTACTGGGTTCTTCAAAATAATAAATTCTTCAAAATATCTATCTGTATTTATAATATGATCAGTACTACCGCTATCTAACAACCAATTCAACGTATTTTCGGTGTCGCAATTATTTATTTCGTTTACCTTATCTTCTGCATGCAATACTTGCGTAGTCCAAGTTGCCGTTAAATGTTTATCTTCGCTTGATTTGTTTTGAACTCTGCCTCGTCCACTGCCTTTGCTGTTGCCGCTAGCTTGTCCTCTTCCTCTGCCTCGTTGCATATTCCTAGCCTGAGTGTGCTGCCCTTCTTGCTCGTGTTTGCTCGACTGACCATGCCAACAATCTTTTGCCATATGCCCAGTTTTTCCACAGGTATAACATTGGCCTTTGATTCTTGCAGAGAAAGTCCTAGAACTATTTTTCTTCTCACTTTCTGATTTCGATAGATTCTTTTCCTTTATTTTTGATTTAACATAATCTACAGTCCTATGTTCTTCAGGAATCACATCGATAAAATCCCCAATATAACTGTAACTTGATGGTAGTGCTTTGAGTATGTATCTCATTTTTTCAGCTTCTTCTAGCGTTCCGCCTGCTGATTCATAATCATTTACCGCTTTTTCGAAATGTATGAAAAATTCTTCCACTGTGTCGTAATTTTTTAGCTTTATTTCTTCTATTTTACTTCTCTTAAGTATTTGTAATGCAGTGGATTTTGTATCGTATATTTTTCCAAATTTCTGTATCATCTGATACGCCGTTTCGCACTCACTTATATACTCTAACTGTTTGTTTGACACTGTACTTACAAGAATTGTTCTTGCTTTTAAATCGCTTTTCTTCCAAGCTCCTATGTCATCTTTTTCTGATGCTTCTCTAATTGCTGGTTCTTTACAATCTTTGTACTCCAGCAGCATCAACAATCTGAATTTCCAGCTTTTAAAATCTTCTCCATCGAATACTGGAATTGTCACTTCGTCAATTTTTGCTTGTTGCGTCGCCATCTTTGTCTTCGCGATAACTTTTTATTTGATTTCTCGATATGAACACTTTTCACGTGTTTCGCACAAAACTTTTCCTCAATTATTTCGCGTTTTATTCACCAAAGGATTGAATAACTACGCTCTGCTACCATGTTGAGGTTTCGAAAAGAAAACACTTGACTTTTCTTTGAAGTAAAATAAATGTATTGTCCAGAACAATTTACAAGCGATGTTGACGGAGTGCGTGGCGAAATGCGACTAACTGGCTAAGCTTGTTTTCCAAACAGTATTTCCAAGACTTTACATTCACTTTAAATTACAACAGTTATAATTCCATACAATTGAAATGGCGGTACCTCACTTGATTATGATCTACTTTCCATGAAATTTCGTAAGTTTAAGAGTCTTATACGAGTATCAACCTACATTACTGTAACTTTCAGAAGTTTAAGGACACCGTTTCTATTTTTGGGGGAGAATGTAAAATTTATAAATCATACTATTATTAACAGAGTTAAGACTCAAAGGTGTCCAACCGCGAAGGGAAGGGACACAAATATTTTTCGTACATTTCGCCTCCCCCTGGATCCCTTTATGCATAAAATAACTTTTTTTTTTAAGATTGCTAAAACCTTTCATTTGATACCCTACTCGGCTACATTTGATGAGAAGAATTTCTTCAGCGCAACTGGGGGGACCCCCTTAAAAAAAATTGTAAATATTTTATAAGACCTAAACTTTTGAGAGACCGCCACCTCTGACCTTTTCAACAAGTTTGAGCTTTGTAGCTTCACTTTTTGTGTCGCACGGACAGACAGACAGGACGCGAAAATAGTATATTTTTGTAAAATTCTGGAATTCTTGGAGTTGTTGTTTAGTGTAAAACAGACACATTTAAGATTTGTTGGCCTTGTGATTTTTAACCGACTTTCAAGTTTGTCCCGTATATTTACTCATTTATTTATTTTTTTCTGCTTTTTTTATGTATGGTCACGCATAACTTTTGAACGGGGATAGTTAAAAGAGTCCTGTTTCGGCAAATTATACGACTTACTTTCTGTTTTAATTTAAAGGACAAGAAGATCAAATAAGGATAAAAGACTTACAATTAAAACAAAACAATTTCCGACTTTCACCCCGTTTGTTCAGCATAACTGATCGACACATATAAGGATTTTGATTCTAGAGGTTTCAAATGATGGACGATATATTGGACTAAAATATATCGGCACAAAATTGTAATCTGTTCAAGGATTATGTAGTATTAACAGTTCAATATGATACGTTGATGTCGAAAAATTGGATGTTAATGATCTTTCATACGAAATATGCCAATTATTTTGTGACTCTTCAAGAATTTGATGGAAACACCGAATCTTTTGGTCATAGATGCTAAAATGTGATCAGTATCCATAATTTTCTCAATAAACGGTACATTCCAGTCAATCATTTTGCCTAAAATAACCAATAAATTAATTCTTAACGCAGCATAAATACAATTCAACATGATTTAAAGCAATTTCATTGGGGAAAATTTCATGATTGCATTTCTCTTCCGCATGCACTCTTCGCCTACTGATGAACTTATTAAAAGGTCTTAATTACATCTTTGGACGTAGATGTTACCCGTCAAATTTGTGAAATTTCCTGAAGAAATAATAAGTATTGATTGTAAATTATAAAGTTAATCGCAATTTGAAAATTGATTCGTTACTTTCTAGATAATATTTGAAGTAAAATGAGTAGATATAATGTCCGTTAAGGACTGCAGCGATGGTGCGGCGAAAGAGGATAATAGTTTCCGCCAAGATTGGCCTTGTCTGAGGACGCGTGAATGCGTTGGCTGGCTAGCGTTGCGGTGTCGTGGGTGGGTTCTTTACCCTAGCACAAGGACTCACTCCAAAAAAATTTCGCATTCACGAATTAAAAAAAAAGTCGAATGCCGATCGACTGGTGTTGAGGCCGAGGTAACGTACTTATGGTTGAAATTGCTTGTTCTAAGAACAAGTTAGGCCTGGAAAAAATGGACGGACTTGAGCCTTCGTCGTTACCGTCGATACTTATGGCCCACAATTAAGAGTGGGGTATCCAGGTGGAAGCGGTGCCCCCTCGCACCCTTCCAACTGGATCAAGAACCAAACGTAGACCTGGCTACATATTTCCCTATTGAGTGAAAAACTCACACAAACATAATTTGCATAAATTTTTCCATCAAATGACGAATATAAACGTGGCCAATTTATGTTACAGTATTATGCGATGGAATCGCATAACACTACACTATAAAAGTGCATGCGAGTGGAAAGCCACTCTACCCGGGCAAGAGCCCCTATAACACAAAAGAAGAGTGTAATGTGACGCCTACGCCCGGGAATCGGAGTGATTCCGATCCCGAACCCTGGCACCCGGCCAGATATGTATGACTTCGAAGTGCAAGCAGACTTCATCTTTCGTGCAGATATCATTGCGCCGAAAATATTTTTCTTCAAATATTTATATTTGTGGAGAAATATTTTCTGTCAATGTGATCCACTGTAGTAAAACACTGATACATTTCGAAGCATATCTATCTGGCAATGCCTCCCACAGTTGCCATGCAAACGTCAAAAAGGTAGGAAAGTTGAAACTGGTTTAAAGTGTCAAAAAGCACATGAGTTTTTCTATGATTAATTATTAGCATCAGTTATAAATTTTAAGTGATAATTTGACTTCACAACCTGAAAGCCACATTTATTTGTATTTTTCATTGAAATTTTTGTAAGAAGTTTTAGAACATACAAAATTGTATAAGAATTAGAAGTGGTCAGTGTCGTGCATTGAGTGTGAAAAGGAATGCAACATATGGTAGAAAACCATTGATCAATACAACTAACGCAGGTTTGTTCTAGATATATTGCAACGTGGCATGAGATTATTACCTCACATTCGTTCCATACTTTAGCCATTCTTCGCAGCGAGGTTAACTGTCAGCAGTTCTTAGAATACGGCTTCTACATTGCAATTCATAATCATTTGCTTTTAACTTAATAAAGCCACCAGAGGACATATCGCTAATAATACATTGCTGTTAACAGTGATTTTTCACCTTGAAACGTTATCCTCTATAACTGGGCGTTTTCCACGCACCCAAGTGCGTCGGAATCACATTTTGTTAGTTATCCTGTGGTGTAATATAAATGAGCTTGCAAAAACGAAACCAATTCATTGGAATATCCCAACTTGACCTCTGCAAAAAGACTGTACACAAGTGTATGGTTTAGTGGATTTAATAAACCTTCATGATATCCTGAAAATATGGAGTTAAGCGTCAGCTGATGTTGATGAACTTTGCATAAATTATCTGATGGAATGACATGCGAAAATCCATAGAGAAGTTCGATTATGTGATTTGAGTGTTGCTGTTCAAACAATAAAAGGACACACGCATGCCAAGCAAAACGTCGTTTGTCGGATATTAAGTGAATGTAAACGAGTTTTCGATAAGCTGAGTTCGCAATCCTATCGCATTCCTATGCTCGACGGTGAAGTTATAAGGCGAGTTCAAAAAAACGACGTCGAAAACTTCATTTTCCATTCGGAAAGAAATCTAACAAAAGTAAGCTTGCATAGTTCGCACAGCGCTGGCTGCATCGAGTTTAGCAAGGACTCGAATCTGAACGTGGATGAAGAATTGATCGCGGGCATTCTTGATGAAGTGGAATGCGATCGTGACGGTAGGGATGATGAAACAATTCGTATCCATGATAGGTAAAATTTGTAATATTTCATGTTTGTAGCATAATTCGAAACGTAGAAACTCCATCGGCTACCAACAGTCAAGTACCGAGACTACCGTTGACATTTGATCTTCCTGTCGTCGAAAATTGTTAGTGGATGGCGATAATAGATACTAATCGACTTTTGTATGAAGAAATTTACTTAATTGTGAGATAGATTTGACATTTTATATTGTCTCTGTCTGAAGAATACGTTGCCAACAAATTACAGATGTATTGAAGTGAACAAAGTGCCTGTTTGATTTAAAAGAAACATTCAATTAATTATTTATATCAATATGAACAAGATAATTAATAGAAGAATGAAATCAGATGAATATATAGATTAACTTTGGCGACTATATCAAATTTGAAATAATGAACGGAGTCGAAAGTAATATTTTTGTATTTAAGTTGAGATTTTAACGTTAAAGCCTGCGATGCACTGTTTTACACGGACTTCGAAGTTTAGTTGTAAAAATATTGGAATATGTTGTTAATATAATTCAACATTAGTATAAGACTATTTTTTTAGGGATTTTGGAATTAGTAGGGTATTATTCAGGTCTCACTAGCAACTTTTCGACTGGCTCGGAATAGTGCATCATTGATAGTATATAAAGTTTAGTATACATTTTTCTTATTCAATTGAGACGCGACTTACTTGATGCTGTGTGACCTTATGTGTAAACTATCAAATCAAAAGGTGTATCACTTGTTACGATATATTGCGCTATACAATCTTTTTCATATGTTTTGATCAAAAATTAATCCTTATGTAAACATCTTGTGAAAAGTGATTTATTTATAATGTTTTGATTAAGTTTACAAGTTTTAATCTCCAGCAATATTGGCTATGTGCTTTTGAGTTTAAAAAGAATTTGAACCTGTTGAATCTGACTCCTTCAGTGGAGTGCTGTATCCCATTCCAGATCAATGCTTCAGGGTAATCCTGAAATTTGTCATAAGCTGTACACATAGGACTGTTTTATGTACCAACCGTAAACTTGTGATCAATTAAAATATGTTTCCATTCCCTTGAAAATTACTTCAGAATTGTTGCTCCATTTCGAGCCATTGCATCAAGAAAGGTGCCAAAATTGACCACCAATAAAACTATATAGTATATATGCACGGTAATATAATATAAAAAAAAAACATAACATTAATATAGCAAATGTAGTTTAATAAACATAATTTTAATCGCCATACTAGAAAAAAAAGTATATAAAATTAAAAAATAGTTAAATGATTTCCGCCTCACTAGTTTGATGAAACGTGAGAATGTGTATAGTTAAAAACAATTTGTTTTGCTATCGGTGACCAAGGGCATGCATTCTTCTAGCAATCAAATCCTGACTACATAAATATCTCGATGTACAAAGTGTACAAAGGATACCAAGATGGATTTAATACAACTCAATAAAACCCGAAACTGAATCCTATGATTCGTTTTTTTTTTTGTTTTTGTTTTAATTCTTGATTCACTTTGAAATTTTATAAATATTCCAAATCAAATTAATTTTACTTTATGTTGTTAAACAATTTTTTTTAACTCCAAAACCGTCCATCTTGGTTCTTTATAGAAATAATTTAAGTAATAATTTGTTCATTTTGTTTGTTTACAATTATTTATAATTGAAGTGTTTTAGTTGTTTGTATGCAAAGTCGATTTGAAAAGCAAAATATACAAATCATTTTTTTTGTGCAGACCCCACTAGTCTCCACCAAAGACGCTCCAGTTCTACATAAAGAAGGCAAACGTAATAGTTAATTACATTTACAACTAACAAAATCAAGTATTTTTTTTAATTCAGTTTATCACAGCTTTGACAGATGCTTTATATTCTCACTACCGTAGTTAGTTTAAAAACCTTAATCTCGTCATGTGATAAAGTAAATTTACGATACAGTGGTAAAAAAAAATTAGATTTATTCAAACCACGCACTATCACAAGAGTAATTTTCGTAGAAATGTAACACCAAATACCCACTAACCTGCATTGAAAAAAAGAAGCAAAGCACAATTCTTAAAAGATCTGTTTTGAAAACAGAGAAAAAGTGTAACAATAGAAGTTAATTCAATGAAGAAGTGACTGATGTACTGTAAATTTAATCCAATATACTATTCTAATATTTAAAAGTAATAATAGTTGTAATTACCATTAAGAAAGACATATAGTAACATCACTTTGAAAGAGAAATTCATATGAAAATTTCATTAAAATGACGCTTAACGTCTCATTGCAAAATGAAACCGTTTAATAATGAATAAAATGAATTACTAAAGAAGCAGTAAGCCTTTCCGTTCCGCATGCTCTTTCTTTTGCAGCGGAAATGATGACCGAGGGTAAGTATGTCTTGACGAGGGTTAGGTTTTCATAATCTGCGGATGATTGATTTCTAGTCGGTTACGGTCCGCGGTACCTTTGTTTGCGCTCGTTTTTTTCTTAGAGTAGGTTATTTTAGACTTGAGGTAGTTTAGCTTATTTTCTGGCACCGCGTCGGTGATTCGGTAACGCGCCTATGGTGATTTTGTAGCGTTTTGATTTGAGATCTGTGGAGAGATCACATCCAGAACTAACGTAACGTAGGTTTCCCGTTCTGGATAAGTAGTTGTTGACGCGTTTGGAAATCGGGCATGTGAACCGGTGGCTGAGTTACGTAGCTCGGACTTAGTCTGCTCGCGTAAGATCCGCGACCGAAACTCCTCTCCGAACTAGCTAGCCTACAAGCAGCCACCACGGAGTAGACTAAGTGTGACCGGACTTGTTGACCTGAAGGGTACAGTCCGTTGTCATTTCCAAGACTGCACGTCTCAAACCGATGAGAGGTCGGTTCTGATTGCGATCGAACGAGACGGAGTAGGAAACCGTTACAAGAGAAGGACGCGCCCGATGGCTGGCTCATTTCAGTGGAAGGGCCTGCCATCGTTGCGGGCCTTATACCCGGTCAGGTTAGGGGAAAGGAAAGACCGAAGGTATAAGTTTAATAATTCATTGTATTCATTATTGATCTTAATACAATCAAGTTAATATAATATAATTTTTATTTTTATTTAGTGATCAGCATTTCTATATATTTAAAGTGACATGAAATATCACTACATTTTTAATTTGGTTTTGAAATTATGACAAATAAAATGGCTGATTTCTCCAGATTAGATTTAGTTAAAACTGCTGAGATTAGATTTAGTTAAAATTGCTTAATTTGGCAAAATTCAAGCTTCATTCTAGACTTTAAAACAATTAAATTTAATTTCTTCTTCTTAGCATTACAGCCCCTCTCGGGCCTTCGCTTTCTGCAAACAGCCTCTTCAATTGTCTCGGTCCATTGACCGCGTCTTCCAATTCCGAAATCCGAGCAGCGATGAACGGTCTTCGTCGACCGAGTCAGACCAGCGTTTCCTCGGTTTCCCCACCGGCCTTCGGCCTTCAGTTCTCCCAACGAATACCTTCTTGGGTATCCGTTGTTCGTCCATACGATTCATGTGTCCAGCCCATTGCAGCTTCTGCAGTCTTACAATCGTTGAGACTTCCGGATCGGTTATTGATGCGGACTTGGGAGGTCGTCGACGTCACTGTCATTTTGGTAAGACGGACTAATTTGGCTGGGATGCTGAAGCAAAGCATTATTTGGTACAGTACGTTACGATCAATACTGTCGTATGCTTGCTCGAAGTCAACAAAAATTTGGTTTACGTCTATGTTGAACTCCCAGCATTTTTCAAGTACCTGCTTGACTGTGAACAATTGGTCTGTTGTTGATCTACCTGCCCTAAAACCACCTTGATACTCCCAATAATACTGTTGGCGTACGATCCGATTTTATTTTCTAAGATTTTAGAAAATGTTTTGTACGCCGTACAAAGTAGTGATATTTATCTATAATTTTCGTGCTATAGCTTGTCACCTTTTTTTGTGGATATACAATTGATTGGCTCCACTCGTTTGGCATATGTTCTTGTTGCCAAATGTACTGGATGACTTTGTGAATAGCTTGATGAACACTACTGCCACCATATTTGATGAGCTCCACTGGAATATTATCGATGCCTGGCGCTTTATTATTATTTTGGGCTTTGACGATGGAACAAACTTCATCCAGAGTTGGTGGGGCCAATGGAAGCTCTCCGCAGACATCTATAGGCTCCGATGTTCTGGAGCTGTGTGGAGGATTAAGGAGGTTTTTGAAATATGATGCCCATCCTTTCTTAATCTTGGTTTCATCAGCGATGATATTGCCGATGTCATCACGACAAAGCGTAGTTTTGGGCTGATAACCTCGTTTCAGGCTTTTCACTACTTTGTATGCTTGACTTGGGTTATTGCTCGCTAAACTTACATCTTTACTTCTCAATTAGTCATCATAGTATTTTCTTTTCTTAATCCTAGTTATCTTATTCGCTACTCTTCTGAGATTTTCATAGTGTTCTCGCTTCGTCCTGGTTTTCCTACCAAATATTCTTTGTACTCCTGATTCTTTTTATCCAACGCATTCTGGCACTCATCCTCGAACCAATCATTCCTGTTGCGCCGGGCTTGATGTCCGATCGTCTGTTCTGCCACTTTCCTGATAGCTGCTTTCACTTCCATCCAGAGCTCGTTGCTCGTCTTTAACGATGCGTCTGATAAGATGGGAGCCAGCTGGTTGTCGAGGGTGTCCGTGAAATTTTCGGCCACAGACGCCGTTTGGAGCCTTTCGATGTCAAATTTTTGCAGCGGGCTGGTCTTCGCTGAATTTGCCTTTGACATACGACATCGATAGATTAATTTGATCAAGTAATGATCTGAGTTACAATTGGCTCCTCGGTATGTACGGACGTCAAGTATGCTCGAAGCCCAACGTTGTTGGATCAGAACATGATCGATCTGGTTTTGTGTGTTGCCATCCGGGGGTACTCAGGTCATTTTATGAATGCGTCGATGTGGGAAGCAAGTGGAACGTATGACTAGATTTCTGCTACATGCAAAGTCAATCAGGCGCTGACCGTTGTCATATGTTTCATCGTAGAGGCTATATCCTCCAGTCGTTCCCCGATGGGATAGCTCATTGCCAACCTTAGCGTTGAAATCGCCCAGAATTATTTTTGTGTCGTTTGTGGGCAATAAGTCGACCAGTCTTTCCAGGTGATTGTAAAACGTTTCCTTCGTTTCTTCGTCCTTTTCTTGGGTCGGGGCGTGAATATTTATCAGCCAGATTTTGAACAATTTCGCTTTTATACGGATCGCACCCAACTGTTCATTGACTGCGTTAAAATCAATAACGTGCGATTTGAACTCCCTATCCACAATGAAGGCCACTCCGAATTCTTTTTTTCCAGTAGGCTTCCCACTTTTGAATATTGTGTGCGATCTTATGCCTTGAATGTCGTTTCCAGTCCAATTCGTTTCCTGGACTGCCAGTATTTTTAATTGATATTGGCTGGCCTGTTGTGAAAGGTCCTTAACAGCGCCAGGGTAATTGAGTGATCTGAAATTCCAGGATCCAATGCCATAGTCCTTTTTTCGTTTGCGAGGTCATTGCCGTGAGTCCAATCCATTCCGAGGCCTATCTCCAGGTTTCGAAACATTTAAAGTTTTTCCAGGGACGGGGAGTTAGCCCGTCGCCCAACCTCCATTCCGGCAGCATGGTTATTACGTCGATTCCGTTATCAGGCGCGGAAGATTCGCATTCACCCTCTTACGTCCTCACAAAGGAGGTGTAAGCAGGATTTAGTAGCAGAGCTGTAGATTTTTTTAGTTATTAGCATTTCTCGTCATTTAATATTACATTGTAATGTGACGCCTACGCCCGGGAATCGAAGTGATTCCGATCCCGAACCCTTGCACCCGGCCAGATGGGTGTGACCTCGAAGTGCAAGCGGACTTCATCTTTCATGCGGATATCGTTGCGCAGAAAATATTTTTTTATTTCCAAATATTTAGATCTGTGGTTATAAATATTTGAAACATAAATTCAATCCAACACCGATACATTTCGAGACATATCCATCTGGTAATGCCCCCCCCCACCGTTGCCATCAAAACACTATGCCACTGGCGACCAATAAAAATGCACATTGCCGCCATGTGGCGTTCCATTCCGCACATCTGTTTTGTCGGATGTTGTCAGATTGACAGTCCGACGCAACGTGGGAGAGAAAACGCGGGAAAGCAGGTGCGTATTTTCACAAGATCTGAAACTGTTGCCAGTGATTTTTTTCAACGTCTATTGTGCTAAAAAGTGATTCCCAACAAACGTTCTGCAGTGATTTTCTATGCGCCCTTCGGAAAAATCAGATTTAAAGCGGATTTGTAGATGCGGAACGGATTTCCTGCTGCTGCTGATTTGCAAATGGATTTTTCAAGGCAGGAATCCAAAGAAAGCATGGTGGGAACAAGATAGCAAGACGAATCCTCTGGCCAACGACCTGACAGAAGACCCACAACAACGTTTTGATCAGTTACGGCACTTACCTAAGGACGATATTGAAGAGATTTTCGGTGACGGTTCTTACAACCCGGAAAACGAACAGATTTTGCGCACAATTGGAAATTCGATAGTACCAGGTGAATGTGTTGCGAAGACATCGAGTGTCATCAAATCAAAAACTACACAAGATACTCCTGCTGGTACAGGTAAGAAAAGAAAACGATACAAATTAACTCCAGTGAGCTGTGATCTGAGACAAAGTTTATGGCCTTGCGAGCTCCCCATGCAGAAACAAAGACTACGCGATATTTTGGGATCATTGGCTGAATTGGATATCCGTCAGCATGAAATTGTTCGTTTTCGGTTCGAGCAGCTGTTCGGGGAGGATCGTGAAGATGAATTCGCCCCGTTCAGTCCTAGTCTAGAATTAAATGAAATTTTAATGTCGAGTTGTATGAAACGCATCGCGCCGGTAATCGTTAAGTGTTTGATGCATCCCCTAAAGGAGGGTCTCATAGCGAACCGATACATCTTCAAAAAGTTAGCAAAGAAACTGGCCCATAACATAGTCCTAATAGATCAGTATGCAGATGAGGAGTTCATAAAAGAACGCATTGATGAGTTTTTCTGTGCTGGCCACCGAATAGAGAATCTTATGGACATTGAAAGAATCTGAAACACAAAATTCTAGTATTTTAGTTTAAGACCGAAGTGTATAACTAATTTAGCATTAACGCATCTGGCATGGGATTTATAATTATTTCAATTAATATTCATTTATAGTTAACGTCACGCCTAGTTGCGTGACAATTTCGTAGATCTCAGACTAGAAAATACGAAATCTCGTAGTAGTCGATTTTAAATTTAAAGGTTGGAAACGGAAACTCGTAAGAAAAGCAATTAAAACGCAACGTTACTAAAATAATAGAAAAAGAAAAAAGTTCCAACCACAATGAAAATATCAGAAGTAGACTTGTTGGGCCCAACAAAAGAAAATTTATTCTCTTTATAACGATTTTGCCGTTCTATGCAATCTAATCTTTTCTTATAGACATATATAAAACAAAAAGAAACACATTTAAATATTGTAGACAATGTGTTGACATAATTGCATGCCGAATATTTAATCGCCAAATTATGCAACTCGTAACTATTTTCTTATGTTGCTATTGAAAATTTTGTTAATTGTTAATTTCTTACGAAACTCACATAAGGTAGTCACTAAGTGCCTTACTAGGGTTAAAGTATTACCAAAATATTGACTAGAAGTCTTTCCGATGAAATTGTACAATTATTGTGTACAATGTATGAATTGGTCTTAAGAAAATGAACTTAATTAATTTTACATAAAACGATCGTTAACGTTTTCGAACCTAATGAGTTCATTTAACGGGTTCTCAATAAGTCGTTTGAAATCACGACGCATTGGAGAGCGCGCCGTGTAACGAAAAAAGTTAATCAGTCTTTGGCTGCGATATATCCCGCTAGTTTTATGTTGTATATTGTCGACCATATTTGCATCTGAACTCTATTGCTACAGTTAAAGACAACACAGAATAATAAAAAAGGAATGAAGAGGTTTATCCCATGCAGATATAAATGTGATCAAACAATGAGTTGCCTTTAATATGTTTAGAATTGTTGATTGTTTTTATGCTCAGTATTTATATTATTATTAGTCGATGCACCGTTTGCACAATTAGAAAAAAAAACAGGAAAAGAAAATCCGAGAAAAAAAAAATCTAGGTGAAGAAAAGATAGAAATAGAGTGCACTTTGGATATCATTTTTGTTAAACTTTGATATATTCGTAAATTTTTTAAATAACGCACTCACTACAGTCAAACTAAATAAAATCAGATTTCCGATTAAGATAGATTTCAATTTAAGTAAATCCTGTTTTGATGAAACCGATAAAGTTCTTGCATTTTCATTTTTCAATTCCATTCAATGCATTATCAATTCCAAAAGCATCTTAATAAACCTCCTTTTTTGGAAATCCTATCATTTTAATTGTCTTCTATTTTGAAATTCAATAATTTACGCGATCCAACTTATCTTTCTTAATAATAGACGTAATAAGCAAATTCAATTGAAAATAATATAGCCTACCCTCGTTATATTTTGCTAGAGCTTTATCGTCTTCTTACTTTAGACATTTATTAATTACATATGTATATTTATTTGTTCGGAATTATTTTGTTATATATTTTTTTTAAATACGATATGGTCTAAATAGAATTATGATATTCTCGGTATCCAGACCCATGTTTGCTAAAATTATGAATAAAAGTATGAAATGCTAATTAACTAAAGACTTTCCTTTTCAGTGGTTCTTCTTGTTTCAGCGGGAAGGTGAGTGCAGGGTAGGTATGCCGTCGCGAGGGTAGGGTTTCGACAAATCAGCTGAGGTCGGTTTCGCGTCGCGCGCGGTACGCGGTACCTTTGTTGTTTTGTCGTTTATTTAGAGTAGTTTTCGTCGGGTTGAGTTAGAGTAGCATACTTTTCGGTACCGCGTCGGAAATTCGGGAACGCGAAATAAAAATTAGATTTTGGTATTCTTTACTGGTTAATGAAGAAATACGGAGTAACGTAGAATAGGTTTCTTCTCCGTATGGTTTTGTTTGATAACGCGTTTTGAAAACGGGCATGTTCAGGTGGCTGAAAATATTGTAATTGAGCGTAACCCATTCGGAGACCCGCGACCGAAATCCTCTCCGAACTAGCTGGCCGACAAGCAGCCACCGCGTGAATGGGTTACGGTGCACGGATTGGTTGACCTGTTGGTACCATCCGTTGGCACTACTCAGACTTAACGTCTAGAACCGATGAGAGGTCGGTTCCGCGTTCGAACTTGAAAAGTTGAAAATCATTACAACATTATTGGGGAACCAGTAAACCCAATGTGCACCCCGAGAGCATTTACTACCATTAAATGGGGGGGTTTGGGATGAGGAATCATGGAAGCTATGGGTTGGGGAAACAAGGGGTTCCCTCCTCCTTTCTCAAACGGGCTTGGGACCGTCTATAGCGGAGTTTTAAGTTTAATTTACTGGAACGTATTTTGTCTCTTTTTTTTCATGGTCAGATGGTAATATATTGTTTTAGCATGAGTCTTTTATTCTCTTAAAATTAAATTTAAATAAAATTGAATCGACTTTTTTGAAAAAAAAAATAGCTTACCCTTTTCGGCAAAACTAGTTTAAATATAAAGAAGTACTAATTACATTTTCACTGAAAACAGTATTGGTACGCGTTGTAACACAACAAATAGGCCCATATTGACAAAAAAAATCAATTGATTATGTGCCCATAAAAAAATACAGTGTCTGTATTTTCCGAAAATTTAAGATCGCAGACGTAAGCCATTATTAAATCCACTGATTCAATTACTTTGTGCTTTCCAATTAGATACTTAACACCTTTCTTATTCACCACACAGATCACCAATTCCAAACCTAGGCACACGTTCATTTGGTGGTTATTTATGAGCTTTAAACCGAAAAAAACTCATCTTTCCCTAGACGTAGTGAATGTAACTAAGACAATATCTTGCAACGACTTTGTTCATATCATTTAATATACAAAGCATAATAAAAGCTTCGCGTTTTTTTATAAATCAAATCGTGATTTTTACTCGTTTTAATTACTGGATCCATAACAGGCAATACTCTACTCGAAATTAGAGTAGCTTGGAAACCTCTGAAAAATCTATTAGCAAGAAATTGAATGCAGAGACTTACTGTGGAGCGGCCGAACTAGTATTATTCAATAATGACTAATTATTAATTTCTTCCATCGCTTGATAACTGTAATTTTGGTTAGAAATTGGCTTTTCATTTTCATAATGGCGTCTTCTCATTTCATTAATTTGCATCTGCTAACCTGAGTTATACATTATGATGAAGTGCGTCAGAGTTAATATTTCCTTTACCAAGCTTGATTGAAAGTCATTGAAATCGCACACTGCTTCCCTTATAATTAAAGCTCTACTCTGTCCATTACTATGTATAAAAGCCTGATATTGAAAGTCCTGGGCTACGCGGAGCTTTGGTGATTTTCACGGGAAATGTACAGTCAGTTGACCGTGTGCGGTATCCAGTTAATCCTTTTCCGAAATTTCGGGAGACATGTGATCCTATATTACTATCATCAACTAATAAATTATCTTCGTTTCTCGTTTCTTGCTCATTTGTCTCTACAAATTCCTTTTCGTTACACTCGACAAAGTTCTCCTCTTCCTTTATATTGTTTGTGATGAACGTATACGGTGAATGTTCTTTTGATTGTTGTCTGTCTTTCCATTTGAATCATTGACAGATTCAATAGTGTATGAAATGCATTCATTGCTCGCATCACTCGGCTCTTCTTCCGAGTCCTCCCTATGCACGACATGAGGCGAATCTACTTCAATCAAAAGTTCATGCGATAGAAGGGTTGCTTGCCGGTGCACTACCGATGGATTATTGTTACTTTGAAAGTCTTCGCAGTCTGCAATATTTATACTTTGACCTCTATAGTTTCTATTTTCATCTGCTTTTATTGTACTGGCATCGGAGATGTCATTCGATGTTCCGAGATTTTCTGTTATATTCAAGGACGTGTCTTTTTGTGATTGTTTAATCGATGTCAAACGTTTAACTAGACGCAATAAGACCGTTCCAACAAAAAGCTCTTATCACGTATAACACATTCAGTACCACGGCAATGCGCTAATGCAAATCAAATAACCCCTTTTTTTCAAGCCTCTCAGCACTAAATTCGTTAAACCATTTCAACGTGAAATGCAATTTTCATTTTTTTTTTACACATATTGCAAAACAATTCTCGTAATAACACCAGCAATTATTTATTAAAACGTCTTTAAGTATAATGGTGCCAATCCAATGATGGCGTGTGGCAGCTCCTGAGGAGTGCCCGTCATCCACGGCAAAACTGCAATTATTTATTAATTTTTCACAGTTTAGCTTTCAAACCGTTTTATTTCAACATGATTCGCGCCACTCGCACACTTAATATTACGCTAAATTTTGCACTCCCAATTGCGAATTGCCATTGACTCACGGTTGGTTAAAATTTTTTAATGAATATTTTCCGCCACTAAATTAAACTACAATATCAACCAATAAATATTCATCACTTCCCTTCTTTCAACATTTGCGCGCATCCCTGCATTCTCCTTTTTCCCTTGCCGGTGCGGCTTTCGCGACGTCTGCACTGCGTGGCGTTCTCCATAAGACACCCCCCGTTGTTGCTGCTCGTCGCCTTGCGGGACTCTTCACAACGGCAATTGACAAGCCTTCCATCCACTTTCCCTTGCATTGCGAAAGTGCAATTCGTGGATAAGCTCCATTGTAAAGGGGGTTGCCGTGTCCAGATTTCAATTGAAAATTTAAATGATTAATATTATTTTAAATTTACAATTGAAATTTGGATCAACATTATGGCGGTTTTCAGTTTACTTAGGCGACTGCTCGATGACTACATATTATACATTATATACCCAGAAACTAGTCCGCGTGGTGTAGTGGTTAGAGCACTCACCCCGTCACCCGAAGGTCCCTGGATCGAATCCCGTTGGCGACAACGAGATTTGTTTCGAGTGATTCTTTGGACAGACTGATGCCCATTAAGTTAGGATACGTGCTGGTTTAACATCAGAACGTATCGCAGCTGGAGTCGGACACACGGCCAAAGCATGATACTGACCATATCACCTGCCTGAGTGTCGAAACATTCGATCCAGATAATGAGATACTCTAACTATCTCTAAGCGAAGGCCCGAAAGGGGCTGTAGTGCTACAGTAAAAAAAACATGCCCAGAAATCTAAAATTAGTGATTTCCATACTATAGACCGACGAAAATAGCGAACTAAAAAGACGATACTTTTCCTTCTACCGCTGATCATGACTCTAAAGGAGAACATGAAAATGCATAGTCGAGTTTTCAATCAACTAGAGGACATCATTTTCATGAAGCTTTCGATAAAATTATTTGCCATAGTTTACTGAAAACGAAGGCGATGGGTATCGAGGTGGCTGAGCAAAAACAATATGGCGGGTGTTTTAGATGAAAACTCGTGATTCCTGTTCTGATCAAAGTATAGCTCCAATTGGTACAAAGATTCATTCAAGCGTGTGATAAACCTCACAATAAAAAATCCAAAGTCGAACCAACTGAAACAAAATGGCGGCCGCTCAAAGGTCGAAAAGAGTTGAACAATAAAAAAATCAGGGTCAGGTCAGAATATACTTTCATGTTCTGACCTGACCCTGATTTTTTTTATTGTTCAACTCTTTTTGACCTTTGAGCAGCCGCTAGGCAAAGTTAGAAATTCGAAAATTTTAAAACTGAAATTTATATAAGAATTTTATGAAACCTACAATCAAGGTAAACGTTGATGAGATCCTGTACTAAAATATGTCGGAACTAAATTCGATTCCTATGAACACTGCAGATTTGAGCAGTAGTGAGTTTTGCATTGTAGTCAATTGTAATATACATGGTACAATGAATTCAACAAACTGAATTTTAATAGATTTGAAATAAAAAAAAATTGCCATTAAAAAGGGTGAAATAAAAAGGTTTGGTAAAAAAAGAAAACCGACTTCAAAATGCCCTAAAAAGGATGAAATAAATTTTCTGGAAGCGGTGCCAAGTCAACTTTTTTGTTTCAACATAAAAACTTGCAACATGTGCACCATCACAAAAGAAACAGGAAAAAACGAATATGACACTGCTTCCATAAAATTTATTTCACCCTTTTTAGGACATTTTGAAGTCGGTTTTCCTTTTATTTTCTAGGTGTTTTTCATAGAAATATTACTCCATCCGTCCTCGTTGCTGGGTTGAGATCTTATTGACTGAAAAATATTACTTTGAATCTTATTTCTAAGAACCAAATCATATAGACATGACAAAAATAACAATTTTTGCATTTCTTTCATTTAGGGTCTCGTCCTTGCCGGCATTGGTGACTTAGCACGACCAGCAGATCAACTCTCTGTCGCACAGTCCGCATCATTGGCCGCCACTGGTATAATATGGTCACGTTATTCACTGGTGATCATTCCTAAAAACTATTCATTATTCGCGGTTAATCTTTTCGTTGGTATAACACAAATCGTGCAATTGGGTCGAGCCTACAACCACGCACAATCCGTCAAACAAAAAGAAGCCGCAACTGCACCAACGTCGCCAGCTGCCGATTCGAAAACGAAATAATTTAGTGGAATGTAGTTCTAGAAATTGAAAAAATATATTTTTTTAAAAATATTACTATACTATACGTACCGATAGAACGCTTATTGTATAGCTCAAAATGATACGATTGTAACAATTGTTCGAGGAAAAATTAATTTAAGTAGAAAAGTAATTTCGAATAATTATGATATTCTGCCAAAAATAACTAAAACCGATTAAGAAATATCGCAACGTCGATTAAAAACGTTTTGTTAAATATAGTATGTTCCGTTCATATAATTACAGGGATAAATTGCAAAGAAATCCTAGTTAATTCATATCTTAGACTGCACATCTAAAAGATCAAAATTGCGTTTGTGATTTGAAAAAATCAAACATATTAATAATTTTAGGGATGTTGCTAGAAGTTCTTAGCGTTAGTTGATACAATTAATCAATTATTCGAAGTTGAATCATTGGTGCATTGATGTGACTGCTGCTTAAGTGTTGTGGTTATGGTGAGCATACATTTGTTGATATAATACGAGTATCGGTAATTGAAATACTTCGCCTAGTCTTCTTCCAAAAGATGTCAATGATTTAGTCCTGCAATCATTTGAAACTCGCCAAGCTACCTCAATTTTAAATGATTTGACAGCTACTAGTCACCCGTACAAATCCACATGATCAAATGTACGCGAACCTTAACCACATCATTTTAGAATAGGTGCTAATGAAGGAACAACGAGGTCCTTTACATATCACAGTAAAGACCAATAGAATATAAGAGAATTATAATACACGTATGTTAAGTGATGGACTTTTTTTCTCAAGTTACCAAAACGAATGAATATTATTCAGATATATTTTTCGAATTATTTATCATGTATATACGCAAACGACAATGTGTAAAAGTCACAGAAAAGAATGTTTGGAAAATTTTTTATTTATTATCTCTTAGTGAAATTTTGGCTGTCTCACGGGGTTTAACTATGCTTTGGGTGATCAGGAATAAATGGAAAATTGCTAGTAATAAATATAAATTTTCAATTGAAATATGTGTTCTTGTTTCTTTTATTTCTTGTATATGGCTATCCATACTCTAGCTCTATGTACCTCGATATTATCGGGACTTCAGGTATGGAAGTAATTTGGGTCCTGGTCAAAATTGTTTTTCCATTAATACGAAGCTTTCCTTTTTTTGTATTAATTTTTTCCACCAACCCTTGCTTGTCCCTTTCTCTTCTTATAGCATGTCCAATTGAAGTAGACTTATTGCTTAATTAGTTGGATATGCGTACTGGTTAGTATCCATTATAGCCCGATGTTGGCAGCACTGCGCCTGTCAGTCATTAGTCTTATACCCTGAAACACGTGCCGTGGATTAAACGTAATTTCACCCTATAACAATATAGAATACAACAAAAGGATCCGACAGTTTTGGAGATGAGGTTCAGATTGGACATTTAAAGTGATTATTAGAAATTGGCGAAGTCAAACGCAATTTTGTTTTACTACCGCCAATCACCAGTAATCCGTGTGGTGTAGTGGTTAGGGTGCTCAGCGCTTATGCAGCAGTACCCAAGTTCAAACTTCGTTGGTGACAACGAGTTTGTGCTTGTCGGACTATAAACCTAGCCAGCTGTGATGGGTACTGATTGAAAAATCAGGTAATAATCACTTGGTTGAGCGTGACACTGACCGTATCACGTTGAATACCGTTACTGTCATGAAATAAAATGCCCTAATAAGTCTCAACGCAAGACTCGCATTGAACTAGTGCGCGATGTTTATTATTATCGTCAATCCCCAACGCACACGCAGACCATAGATATCCAAGGAGAAAATGACTGACTGTCGACATCTTTAGTACGTTAAGCTCAATGCTATCAACAATTTCATTCAAGTTCTAATTTCAACTACTTCAACATATAATACTCGTATGGATCCAGAACAATTCAAGCAACTTTTAGACCTGTAGAGGGAGATGACGACGCCACTTCTATCAAAACAAATTACGATATCTACCTCTTCATCGCTCAGTGTCGAAACATGCGAATCATTTAGGAATTACAAAGAACGATTCAAAAACTACATGGACATAAACAACGTATCAACCTACACCGTATATAGCGCTAAATCATGCTTAACCCATTACATCCTACTGTTCCATTATTGAAACGGTTTGTTTTTGAATTTTAAAATTTTTCGATCAACGAATCGGGTCATTATTTTTGCATTCTGGCTACACTAAAGTCCCAAGCTATCAATTACATTGAAATTGTTATCATAATCAGGGGAATCCCCATTAGTGAGTGGTGATTTATTTTCCTAAGTAGTGAGGACAACATGTCTCGCAGTAAAACGTAAGTATTATTACTTTTTTCTTCAAAAGTATATAATATTTATGCATGATTTTATCAACAATGCTATAGGTAATTAGCAAGTTATAAAAATTAATTGAAAAACTACGGTTTTGATGTAAGTATTGCGTTTTTCTTGTACCGTTCCATTATTGGAACAGTAGGAATATATACCTTTGTAATATTTTGTTTGAGACGGTACCGTATTTAGGTTTTATAATGGTCGCGTTTTATTTATTTTATTTTAGATTGACTGTTGATGAAATCCTTGCATATTTGGAAGAAGATGATAATGTTTTAGGGGCAAATATTTATATTACGCCTCCCGAAAACAACGAGTTAAGTGACGGAAATAGTGGTGATGAAGAATCACATGACATAAATCACTTGTCTCGAACTCAGTTGTTAGCGGAGGCGGCAATAAGGGCTACAATCAACGCTGAAACAAATATTGAGGTAGCAGAGCATAACATGGATACTCCTAAACCTGGATCCACTAGCAACGAAGTTAAAGTTAATCTTCCACCCTCTAAAAGAAAAAAATCTGAGGTACCAAGGAGATGGAAATCTGTTGACATTGTCGAAAAACCGGAGAAAGAATCTGCACCACCTTCATTCTTAGACGATATAGAGCATCCAATTGATTTCTTTGAGCTTTTTTTTTGATGATGAAGTTTTCGAACTTCTTCGTTCAGAAACGGAAAAAAATGCAATTCAGAAGGGGCATCACAGTTTCAGGGTAACCACTGCAGAAATCAAGCAATTTATTGGTATTCTACTGCTACTGGTTATAATAATGTAGCTAGGTATCGCATGTATTGGGAGCAAAGCGTTGACTGCAATTTTCAGGGAGTAGCATCAGTTATGTCAAGAAACCGGTTTGAAGAGTTGTTGCGATTCCTCCATGCAGCCGATAACTATCATTTGCCTCCAAATGACAAATTCGCTAAGGTTCGTCCCCTTTGGGATCTTTTGAATAAAAGGTGGCTAAAATATTTTCCCGGTGACAGAAATTTGAGAATTGATGAACACCGCACAAAGCAGCATATTCATGGGAAACCGATTCGATTTGGATATATAAACTGGTCGATTTATACACGACTTGGATATTTGGTATATGGAGAGCTTTACCAAGGAGCAAATACGGGAAATACTCGTCCTGAGCTTGGCTTCGTTGGCTCTGTGGTATTAGATCTCATATCCAAACTACCCTCGGGTAGTTATAACTTTTATATGGATAATTTCTTCACTTCGTTGTCTCTTCTCGAAGAGATACGGAAATTACGGCACGATGCCACTGGAACAATAAGACCAAACAGAGTCAAAAAGGCTCCTTTGAAGAATCCAAAAGAAATGAAAAAAACCAAAAGAGGATCATACTTTCAGTGTACTGATGCTTCTTCTGGAATTACTTTGGTTCGATATAATGACAAAAACATCGTCACAGTTGCGTCAACTCAATCTGGTACACATCCCGTTGGAAAAGTGATGCGTTTCTGTGATAAACAAAAAAAGAAATAGATCAGCCCAGATGTATTATCAACTATAATCGATACATGGGTGGCGTAGACCGATTAGACCAGAATGTAGGATGCTATCGAATTTCGATTCGCTTTAAGAGGTGGTATTGGCAGCTGCTGATGTTTCCTATAAATGTTTGTGTCAATAATGCCTTCCAGCTAAACAAATCATCATCATTGTCAAAACAAGGTAGTACTTATGATTTGTTATCATTCACTAGGGACATTGTGACTACATATATGCAAACAAGAGATACAGCCTCAACTTCATCGATCTCAAAAATGCCGCTGCCTAGGTCATCGCTTGCTGTAATAAAACGGGTGCCAGACGGTATAAGATTAGACAAGAAGAGACAGCACAGTATCATCAACCAAAATAAACGAACTAGTTGCGGCTTATGCCACAAAAACTCAACTATGAAGTGTAGCAGTTGCAATGTAGCTCTTCATAATAAATGTTCAATCGATTTTCACAATAAATGATATTCATTTTACCTATGATACTCATAAAATGTAAGTTTATAAGAAGCTTTGTAACAATAAACAAAATAAATTTAGATTTTATGTAACTCGCTCTTTTATTTCAGTTACTTCTTCAATTTTATAAAGAAGAAAATACAGTGGCATATTGTCCTAATGTTCCATTTTTGGAACGGTACTGTCATAACAAAAGCAAAACAGAATTTTTTTTCTGTCAATAGTTTTTCGTTTCTTAGGCCATTAATGTGCATTTCTGAGAGTTTGGCACAAATCAGATAAAGTTAAAAGTGCTTGGGATGATATGGGTTAAACTCCATCAGCGCTATAAACAATGCAACTGTGACTGATATCTGCACCCGAGACCCCTAGCGATTTATCCTACGACAAGTTACTGACATTGCTAAACAAGCAGCTTTCACCGCGGAAAAACATTCTCGTCGATCAACATCAGTTTCTGGGAAAATACCAAGCTAATGACAATCAAAATCAGACGGACCTTAAGAGGGGTATCGCTAATTGTGAGTCCGTATGCGAAAGCAAAAAATCGGTTGATATCATTTTTCTTTGTGTCAACTTATCAGAGGAATCATCGAAATTCAAATGCGCTTTATTGATTCAATCGTTATAAATTTTATAAAAACTTAAAGCCAGTTTTAAAATATTTAAAATATCAAGGGCTCACATGACAGTCTAAATTTAAGCAATATTCAATCAAAAACTTAGTGATATAAAAATATTTTATGCTATCAAATGAGAATTTGTAAATATTACCAATTAATTGGAAAATGGAAGAAAAAACAAACTAACACCTAAAAATTACATATAACTTAAAGAAAAATAACAAAAAGTGTACTTTAAGCTCACAACCAACATGTAACAACTTAATGCTATTCATTGTTATCAAAAACAAACTAGACTGATCCTAACTGATCAATTTATAACATTCCTAACCTGCATGCCAAACATCAAATTACAATTTAAATTAACGTAGCAATAATGAGCTTAGTAATTGCCATTTAGCCAGTAAAGCTTACACTATTCCGACTCCGCTCGACCAGTCTCAACATGCCTCGCAAATGATTATCTGCATTGAAACCGCTGATCCCGCGAGCTTATTTAAATGTATTATTTTCCTTTCATGTCAATGCATCGTATTTTGCTACGAGTTTTACTTTCATAATAAAATCAAGTGCCATTAAAATAGAACACAAAACATTCATTTCGCCTACATTAAAAACAAACATTAATCAATGATATATCGACCATTTTTTGGATGACCTTTTGCCATTTTTTGGTAAGTTTGAAAATTCCACGTTCGAAGAAGCCTTGGTTGTTAGAAGCGAAGAGCTAGTCCAACTCATTTTCAAAAGCCTGATCGGAATCGAAAGTTTTACCATTCAAATGGTTTTGAAGAGAGCAAAACAAATAATAGTTCGATCATGCTAAGTTAGGGCTATAGAGTGGATGTGGATGTGAGCTCCATTAATTTTTGACGGGCTATCAAATAGGTAAAGGGTCTGTCGTTATCATGATGGAGCATCATGCCTTTGCGATTGGCCTGTTCAGGACATTTTTTTCTTGATTTCCTCGTTTAATTTCGACAGTTGACGACAGTAGACATTCGAATCAAAAGTTTAATTTCTTGGAAGCAGCTCAAAGTGAACTTCACCCTTGTAATCCCACCACACAGAAAGCATAATCTTCTTTTGGTGAATATTGGCTTTAGATGATGATGGTGGGGCTCATCGGACTTGGACCATGATCATTTTTGGACTGCGTTATCGTAAACCATCAATTTATCATCACCCGTTATGATTTTTTTTAGAAATGGGTCGTTTTGGTTAGGATTCAGCAAAGAGTTGCACATGTTAATGCGTTTTGTGAATAGATTTCCTTTAATTCGTCAGGAACTCGAACATCCAGTTTGTTTACGTAACCAACTTGTTGTAGCGCAAGTAAACGGTTGAATTTGATATGTCGAACTTTTCTGCTATCCCTTGACTTGTCATATAACAGTTAGTTTCGATGAACGTCTTTATTTTGTCGTCATCAGTAGTGGTTGGACGACAAGTATGTGGTGCATCTTGCTCATTAAAATTTCCAGAACGAAAGCCAACAAACCAACGCTGACACTGGCGTTACGTAAAGTGGTCCTCACCATAAACTTCACACAATTTCAGTCAACTTTGCACCAAATTTTCGCCCTTTCGGATGTAAAACAATAAAATATACCCATAATGCTCTTTGATTGTCCATTTTCAAAATGATTTTTAACCAACTTGTTGCTTATAAATGACGCTCAGTTTTTGATTGAAGATAGTTTAAAGTCTAATCTTTAAAATAATATATAATAATATAACCCACGCATCACTTCTGCATGAAATATGCAGTTCACGTCATCTATGTATGAGAAAAAACGATATAAATTATCGAACAACCCAATATAATATATAATCGGGGCACCATCAGAATTAAAAATAGGTATCCTGATTCATGTCCAAACACACGATTGCCTCTGGAGGTATGAAACCAGTGGTGACACCAGTCTCGACGTAGCCGTCGGTAGGCTGAAACAGCTGCGAAATCCAGGGATTTTCTTTAGCAGATACAGACTTCGCGATACTTCATAATGAATGTACCGACTCATCATTTTGGCAATTCGATAAATTCTTCCATTCGATATATAGTGCTTCCAACCCGTCTCAGGCTTTCTGTACAGGCCAGAACATCTGCGAAGACATTTTCTTTCGAAACTACATTTCCAATATACTATCAGTTTGATTATACCAAATTGGACATGCATATGTCAAAACTAGTTAAAACAGATATCTTTGACCTTTTGATTAATGATTCTGGAATGAAAGAGTTGTTCCCTGCTGTAAACCATTCAAGACCTTAAAATAATGCATCAGATTTCCATCTATTAAATTAAGCAATTTTCCTTACAAAATAGTATCCATCATGACGACAAGATGCCTAGGGATTCTCCTGAAGGTATTTAAAAATTGGTTTGTCTAGCCAAATCGTATTGAAGGCTTTCTCTATATTAATGAGACACGCTCCAACACGTTTTCTATGATTTAGTTTCGATATCGCATGCACGGTCGAAGGCCTGTTGTTGTATAATCTGTCTCGGATGTATATATTCGTATATATTCGGTATCAACACAGTTTTCTCCATATGGGCGTATGATGCTTGTTTCAGTATAACACATTGTTGATATTAGGCAGCAAGCTGATTGGGCGAAAGCTTTTAGGGCTCGAAGATTCTTTTCCTTTCTTCAAGATCGAAAATACCTTGGTGTTTTTCCACTGATTTTGGAAACATGAATTGTTCAATAAATTGTTGAACAATATCGTTGCCATTTTACTCAGGCCCATAAGGAAATCAATTAACGTACCTGACATCACTTCCCGTACCGGAAACAGCTGATCAGTAGCTCTAAATTTCGATAAATAGCTACTTTTGGGATTGTCAAATATGACATTTCTCGGAGGAAATTTAGCCGAAATGATACAAACGGCGACATAGTACTGATAAATTTTCAAACTACAGTCATATGTACTGTCAAAAATCTTAAAAAAAAATTGTTTCATGTAAACAGCACTAGATGGTGCTGATTAGGCTACTCGAAGAGGTTAGTTCGCGACGTGACGCGGTGTTTCCGTTTTCGGGCCTGAGTAAGAAGGCAACGACAATATGCAATAATTTCGAATAGCAGCCTCAGGCAAATGTCGTAGTACTATATTGGGATTGCCGTAAATACCACATGATTTCTTGTTGTTCATCCCGCCAAATATGTAAAACAAGTCTTCAAAACTGACAAAATGATTAACAAGGCTTCCGCGTGGTTGGAAGTACGAGTTTTATTGAAATGAAGAATGTCTTCGTCGTACAGGTTTGGTTTGGAATCGGAAATTTTTGCCTCTCCGACTTCTGAAAGAAATTAGATCTCTCTCTCAAAATATAATTGATGGATCAATTCAAAATGAGTTCCAATCAGAGTAAGTTTCTATAAACCTTCACATACAATCCAGTTCCCATCTGCATTTGGAGTAGTATTATTAATTTCGAGACAAGCCCTATCCAAAAGATCTATCTCAATACTTCTTCTTCTTCGAGCCTCTGTCGAGCCTTTCTTTCCTGCAAAAGACGCCTCCCACTATTGACCGCATCCTCCAATTTCGAAATCCGAGCAGCGATGAACTGTCTTCGTCGATCAAGTCATACCAGTGTTGTGAACACGCAAACGCGCTGCCTTATGCCTTCGCCAGCTAATGGCATCAATACGAAAAAGTATGAGCAGCTTTCCGTTTTATGTTTATTCGCATGATAAGGATTATCAAATTGCGATCAAGTTGTGCTACTTCATGCGACATGCGGTCGAGGTAAAGAGACGGCAACGGCATGTATCGAACAATCAAGTACGAGTCAGCCAGCAGAATGAAGAAGACGAAGGAATAGACAGTAGCAAAAGTATCTCACGAGCGAGTGTAGATGAGCCAGGTTAAAGCTCCAGAGAAGAGAATGGTGCAGAAAGAAGATGAAGGAAAAGACAGCAGCTCGCAAGCGGGACAGGCGAAAGCTTCAGAGAGGAGAATGCTGCAACCAGCTCAAAAGCTCTCCTCGCTCTTCCGCAAGTGTGTTTCCCCTAGGAGAATGTCGTTTCTTGGCTCTCTCAGTTTACGAACAAACGAGACGGGGAGGAAGAGCTTGCGTGGAATGGGAGCTCACGTGTTAGCATATTCAGCAGCTTTTGGGGAATATTGGAGCAAAAGCTCACTCTACGACCGAATATAAATAGTGGTTGAGTACTGGCTGATCAGTTTGTGATTCGAGTCTGTTAGGGAGCGTGCTACTACCCAATCATTAACCGTCCTTCAACGTACGAATAATTACGTGACATCCACGATTCAAGTTCCAGCTCCTCTCAGACTGGAGTGCTGTGAAAAAGAAAATTCGAATGGCAAGAGGTGAGGTGTTGGCTTGAGCCGTAATCCTCAACCAGCCTTTTGGCGTTCAAGCCGTATGCTTACCCCACACTTAAGAATTTCAATTTTGCAGGCCGATTAACAATTAAAGTGTGAATCTAGGTCCATCCAGTGTGTGCCAGCCGGCTTACCCATTGGAAACCGATGGAGACGAGGGAATTAAGCCCGCAAGTCACCTACGCCTGGCCCCACAACATAGTTTGGATCAGGCACCCCAGGTGGAGCCCAGAGCAAAACCCCTTCCATCACGAAGAAGGAGTACCCTCGCCAGGAGCAAGGTGCTCCTGGACAGCAGCGAGTGCGCAGCCAGTAACAAGCTCCAGCGTGGAGGTTGAAGAGAGCTCAAACGCAAGGAGCTTCTTGACTTACGCAGACTTGCCCACCTCTCCTCTTCAGCTGCTGCCTGGGCCTGTTTCCGGGAGCAAGCGAAAGAGCTACACCACGGGATAAGGAAGGAGATTCGAGCCCATCATCAAGCAAAGAAGTGTCTACAGGAAATTCCAAAGTGGCGAAGTTGATAGCATCGAAATTGAATTGATTGCATCAACATAAAGAAAATAAATTGATTTCTGTTAAACTCTAAACTGGGTGTTTTGCTGACGAGGTCTTAGGGGATAGGTAAGAGTTAGTTACAGGAGTTCAGGGGAGTGTACAGAGTAAGTATATGCGTGGGGCTCTTCGGAAGAGGGTAGTAGGTCCTTACGCATGATATAACACCAGCGTTTCCTAGGTTTCCCCACTGGTCTTCGGCCTTTAGTTCTCCCAACGAATACCCTTTTAGATATCTGTTGTTCGTCCATACGATTCAAGTGGCCAGCCCATCACTGCTTCCATAGTCTTACAATCGTTGAGACCTCCGGCTCGTCAAAAATTTCATACAGCTCATGATTGTATTGAATTCGCCATTGATCTCCGTCTAGCTTCGCCCCAATTATCGCCTCAGGACCCGTCTTTCGAGGGCGTTCAATATGTGTGCGTATGCTTGGGTTGGGGTCCATGTTTCACTAGCGAAGCGCAGATCTTATCACAAATTTGTATAATTAGAGCTTTGTATTGCTGTTTGTAGCTGGTGTTTAAGATCGTCAAAAATGAATAAAATATTTTATTTGCGAGCTGTATTCTTTGACGTATTTCGTTTCTTCCATTACCGGTTCTCATTATTTACGCGACTAAATACAAAAATTTGCCCACTTTTCGATATTGTGTTCGCCAAGTATGATATTTTGGGTATTTGAGGTATTTGTCCTTCTCAATGTTGATTTCGTCCGCATAGGCTACCACTTGGCTTGATTTGTACAATGAGGTACCTCTTGTATCGACAGGTAGCTTTCTGATGACATATTCCAGAACCAAATTGCACAGAAATGGGGACAGCCTATCTTCCTGCTTTAGTCCGATAATCGTGTCAAGTGAGTCTATAAGTTGGCTATTGATACAGACTTGGGAGGTCTTCCATGTCACTGTCATTTTGATAAGACGGACTAATTTGGCTGGGATACCAGAGCAAAACATTATTTGGTACAGTACGTTACGATCAATACTGTAGGATGCTTGCTTAAAGTCAACAAAGATTTTGTGTACGTCTATGCTGATCCCTCAGCATTTCTCAAGTACATGCTTGAATGTAAACAATTGGCCTATCGTTGATCTACCTGCTCTAAAACTACCTTGATACTCCCCGATAATACTGTTGTCGTATGATCGGATTTTGTTTTCCAAGATTTTCGAAAATATTTTGTACGCCGTACAAAGTGTTGAATTGTTCTATAGTTTTCGCACTGCAGTTTGTCACCTTTTTTGTGGATAGGAAATATAATTGATTGGCTACACTCGTTTGGCATATGTTCATGTTTCCAAGTGTAGGATGACTTTATATTTTATGAGCTCCACTGGAATCTCATCAATTCCCGGCGGTTTATTATTCTTTTGGGCGTCATAGTATGTTCTTATCTTAATTCTAATTAAGATAATCACTACTCCTCTGAGATTTTCATAGCGTACCTAAATATTGTTTGTACGCCTGATTCTTTTTGTCAAACACATTCTGGCATTCATCGTCAAACCAAGCAATTTTTTGCGCTGGGTTTGATGTCCGATTATCTGTTCTGCCACGATCTTAATTGCCGCTTTCACTTCCACCCATAGCTGGTTGCTTGTTTTCAGCGATGTGTATGATAGGATGGGAGCTAGCTGGTTGTCGAGGGTCCTGAAATCGCCGATAAATATTGACGCGAGTGAGGCTTCTCAATCTTTTCAACTCTCTTAAACCAAGAATATATTTGCTGTGCATGTCATTAACATTTTTCTTAAATTAAACCATTCCGTATGTCTGCGTATCGTAGATTAAGTACAAAAATCTTCTTACATGAGCCTAGTTCTGTCTGCCCAACATGTTTGCAATTGAGTTGATGACTTCATTTTGAACTGAAATGAGAAAGAAATCATCCTTGTGCTGATTTACTTCCATGACAATTGCAAAATGGTCACTATCATAAGCAAGCATCTGTAGTTTCCGTTGAGGATTGCTGAATCAAGTCAAGGCCCGCGTCAGAATTACAAAGGTCCAAATATGAATTTGTCCTAGGGTATATTGGCCATCACCGTTAACCCTATCGTTGCTTACGAATTCAAAATCCTTGAATATCATGGAGTGCCATGAATTGAGGTGGGTTTCAGTGAGAAGCATATCAGGCTTTCGCTTAACAATGAATTCAAGGGGATAGTCACGTCGATGTATAATAACAGTGACGAAGCTTATCCAGGCAAATCTGGCTGGTGACAAACTATTTTGAAGCATGTTGGCCTAAACGTTGAAAAACGAAATTGATTTTTTGGTTTTGCTTATTCATTCTTTCCGAAAGAGGTTCAAGCTATGTCACTTACATTATTTTATTTACACTGTTGTCTGCTGGTCCTCTAGCAGCAAGTGCAAATTATACTCCGGGCTTGACGAAAATTGGAAGGTGTGACACTGTTGGGTTTGTTTTGGGGAAAATTTAACTTTTGCATCTTGATATCGAGGGCATCCTCGATATGATGCTAGATGACCAAATATACCGCAGTTAACACAGTATAATTTTTCTTTTGGCTCCATCAGAGCCAATTTGCATTCACCGGGGGGCATGAATATCTTTACATTTAAAGCACCGATAGTGCGTGGCACAATTGGCAGCGGAATAACCGAATCTTTAGCACCTGTAACGCCGGTTGACCTAAGTTTTTTTAAGACGCTCCCACCTCACAACCCTAGAATTCAAGTTGGAGGGCACTTGGACTGCTACCGTTTGAAATTTGCACCAACTAAAATGGTATTATTTTTCCTTCAATAGTTGTTCTCCTTGTAGCAAAATTTTTCACACTAATGAATTTGACAGCTTTCTGTAACATTTCAAGGAGATCAACTCTATTCTCCCACAGTCCTGGCACTTCAACAGATAGGTCTGATTTTTCTCCGCCTTTGGCGTGTATGTGAAGTGGGGAGCTTTCACACTATTTAGAGCATATTTGGCTAGTTTAAAATCAGCCAGTGTTTTTGTTTTAATTGTGATTTTATCGGCGGTCACTCTCTTTATTTTGAAATTATCTATCTTATGTTCGGTTGCCAATAGCCGAAGGATATCCCCTTCGCACTGCCCGAAGACATTTATCGGAGTAACTTTTTATTTCCAATATGAGAACCAGCAGACACACCGGTTGGCTCCTTCTCCTTATTTTTAAATATTCGATAAAGTTATCACTAGAATCATTGATATTACCTAAATTTTTTTGGCATTCATATCATTCATCGCAGCAAGTCCGGCATAGTAATTTGCGATGTCGTTTGCACCTCCCGCGCTTAGTTTATCGGGTTCATGGATTGTCTTTTCCTTACCCTGTATTGTTGATTTCTTTATTTGTTGAGTCTTTCGCGTGGCTCATTTATTTTCGTTCGTCTTAGTTGTTATGGCTTCTTATTTTCTGGACGTACTTTATAGTTTAATCACTTTAGGTTTGTTGGCGTTTGATAATCTACGAATCATTTCCTCCAAATTTTGAATTTGCAGTTTCATCTCTTCATTTGCTCTGGTAACTCTTTCCAGTTCTTCGCTTGATAGCGTAATATGCTCCCCATGTTCAAAACTTTTTTGTTCGTTTTTTCATTAGTTGTATTTGAAATGCTTGGCCCCGGGCCTCCCAGCGGTGGGAAGCCGTCGGGCTCCTCCATGCCCCCGGTGAATTCTTCTTTTTTTTGGGACCTCTTCGCAAGTAGAAGTGTTAAGTTTCTATCTGTACGTTGGCACAGCATCGGCAGTGGGTGTCCCGGAAGACCCGCGACACGACTGAGCGCTAGCCGGCCTCAGTATGCCACCCCGGCTTAAGCACCCCTCCGCCAGAAATTAATGTCTACAACTGCGGTGGATCCCGTGGTTGCAATAATAATATCGTTGTTTACGCTGCAAACGAATAGCTGATTTGAATTTGTGCAGCTTTTGCAGGATCGGTGAAAACCATTTAGAAGATGAGCAGTCGCCCTAGAACACAGTTAACACACCACTGCATTTTACGTGACGTCTAGTTTATGGACAATTAAAAATAAAATTATACTGAAAATATTTACGAAATTATTGCTGCCTCAAGAGATCTACAACTCTAACAATCCTGGAAGTTCGAGCGTATGTCCTTACACATAAATGCTGACATTAGTAGACATTAGACAAGTTACCCTGAAACTATACGCGGGCTATTGGCATTTATTCGGGTTACTATTTGCATGAATACAAAATAAATTTGCCCTTTTCCGTTACACATTTCAAACAAGGAAAAAAACGTACATTTTTTCTCATTAATCATTTATATTTTATCAAGGCATATATCGAAAAGAATAAAATAGTTCAAATTTTTAATGATTAATCTTTTAGTAGAGATAGATTATACCAAAGTTGTCATTTGAATATGTTGGTCATTTTATATGTATTGGACTTTTTAGAGTAGTTAAAAATAATATTAGATGGAAAATGATTTTTGACATAACTTGGAACAATTAAGTACATAAAAATTCAAATACAAAAATGCATAAATGTAGTGTAATAAATATTAAAACTGGAAAACTATAAACTGTTTTATCTTAATTCGAAGCATATTCTCTACGGAAACCTCTTCGTCCAATCTTTGTCATTTCTCTCTCTTTCGCGTTTTCCTTTTTTGTTTCTTCGTTTCCGGTTATTTTCATGCAAGAAAAATAAATCACATTTTGCACCAAATTAAAAACAAAAACATATTGGACTTGGAAATGTTCTGTATTAAAAATAACCGCATCTCTACCAGAAGCCACCGGATGAAAATCCTCCAGGCGGAACACGGCCGCGTGGTTGAGGTGTCACAAGTGGTTCACTTGTGCCATTCGATGGAGAGACTTTTTCAGTAGTCGGTTGGGCGGCTGGTGCTGGTTTTTTCTCAGCTTCTTCTCGCAATTGCTTGACAGTGATGTTTGGATCCGTTGTATTCATGCATTCATTCAAATTCGATGAGTTTTGTTGATTGTATTTCGGTCTTGGTGGATTTGGTCTGACCTCGGGTCCACCAAAGAGATCAGTATGACCACCGCCTGGTGGTTTAAGGACACGACTGGATGGACGTGAGTTGCTGAGACCCATTGATAATTCAGTGGAAGTCATGATGATATCTAAAATGAGAAGAAGAGAATTATTTTAATTATTTTTTATTTTCATTTTATAATTTAAAATAATTTTGTTTATTTTTTAACCATGATAAAAAAAACGCTTCTAACTGATGCAAAAAACAATCAACACTAAGCAATCGGTTTCCAACGAATTAATAGGCATGCATATTCAACTTTCCCGGTAACTATTTTACAGCTTAAGCGGAAATTCGAAATTTTTGATTAAATTTTGTTCCTAGTAAATCATCAGAGGGCGAATAGTACATAGTGATATCATTTTGAAATTTCTTGGACTAACAATAATTTTAAATGCTACCTTCTCCTCAAAGGCATCAACAACGAATTTACAATAAAAAGCCTATTGGAAACGAAATTCATTGTGTTCATGATATGCATCATGTAAACGACTTGTTTTTTTAATGGCGCTCCAGAATAGTTTCCTGTAGTCCAAAATGTAATTGACATGTTATTCGTTTGTCATTTTTCATCGGCGCTGTATGCACCAAACGAACCATCTCTGGTTTTGATGTGACCTATTTCGAAAGGATGGCATTCACTACACGTACTCTAACCCCCACTTTCATGTAGTATAGACCAGGGCGGATCTGTAAAATAACCGACTACATTTAGCTGTTGACAGGGGGGGCACACTGATTTTTGCAGAAACAGTTGTGAAATAACTGGTATAACAATAATTGACTTATCCTCCCCCTCAAAAAGGTCGGGAACATTAATAAATGAATCGAAATGTTTAAAAATTAAATAATAAAAATGCCTCAGGACCCTTCTGTCGAAGGCGTTCACTATGTTAGCGGATGTTTGGGTTAGGGTCACGTTGCACACCCATAGCATAGCACTGGTCTAATCACAGATTTGTATACGTTGATCTATGTTTTCCTGTGCATGAAGCTGGTCTTTTCGATCATCGAAACTGAATAAAATATTTCATTTGCGAGCTGTATTTCCGGCGTATTTCGTCTCTTTTTTATTACCGGTTCTTATTATTTTGGCGCGTCAATATACGAATTCCTCTACATTTTCGATATTGTATTCGCCAAATGTGATATTTTGGGCATTTGAGGTATTTTGCTTCGATTGCGTTATGAGCTTTATTAGATATAGCTGGTGGGGGAGACTGGGGCTAGTTGGCATAAGGGGTAAGTTGGCATTCGCCTCCTAAATTTTCACGCTGAAGTATCAGAGCGCTGGCGTCTGTATGTTTTGTTTCACTTTCACCCAAGTTTTCAGTTTGATGGAAGTCGTCACCCATCAGTGAGGATCTTCGATTTTTCCAATTTCATGTAAAGTCAATTTTTTTTTGCTGAATCGGTGTAACATTATATGATAATATCAGCAACGATTTGTGATTCAGTGGCTCATTGTGTTTATATCTACATTGCATCTAATCTTTAGTTTCAACGTTATGAAAGAGTGAGGAGGCCAGTTTGTTTCGAAAACACTATTAGGGCTTGTTGGCATGAGTTAGTCTGGGGTTAGTTGGCACAGGCTAATTGAATTATGTCAACTAGCCCCAAACTTCCGATGAGAATCTTTTTATTGAAGAAATAAATTGACAATCAATTTATCATTTATATGTTTGATAAATTTGTTATGAATAGTATAACTCGCTTACTATTTATTTAAAGATATAAAAAAACACCACAAATTTTTTTAAGAAATATATAAACTGCACGTCTTTTTTTTTAATTTTCCCCCACATTATATTGCTTTAGTAGATCGGTATGCCAAGGTGTTACTAATGAAAGTCCAACCGGGCTAATTACTCAGTTGAAACTGAAGAAGGCTGTAGAAGTTCAATCATTGAGGGAAAAAGTCTGGCTCGAGCCTCAGGTGAATTTGGGATCCATCTTTGTAGCTTAGCTAGACATTGCCAAAAAGGAAGAGAACGTGATGCTGCAAGGACCGCCAATGCGGCTACAGCTTCCAATGCTGCAGCAAATGCTTTGGCTCCAGCTCCATCTTGTGGATACGTATTGCCGAGAATGGTAATTAGGTACCCACTTATCTTTATATATTTTCATATTTTTTAACTGTAATATTTGTTGTGATCTTCTACGTTTTGTATTATCTGCTTATGAATAACTTTATTTCCTCGTACAGGTTTTTACAACTAAGCAAGAATTGTTGTTGTCCGATATTTGAAAACCGCTGCAGATGTGTTACTTTGGGTTGTCGTCTAAAGAAGTTAGGAAATTCTACGAAAATATCTGCTTCATGGAACGATGAGATGGCAGGACCGGACTGGTTTTATCGTTTTATGAAGCGACACCCAAGTTTATCTTACTCCTGAAGCTACCAGCTTATCGAGCTACAAGTTACAACAAAGCCAATGTTGCGAGATTTTTTGCATTGCTAAATCTATACTTGACAAATATAAATTAGAGCCTCAAAATATTTACAACGTAGACGAGACAGGGATCACAACAGTGCAAAAACCAGACAAAGTGGTTGCACGGAAAGGATTTAAACAAATTGGACGTGTAACCTCTGCTGAAAGAGGAACATTGGTGACTCTCGCAGCATGCGTTTCAGCAGGAGGAGTTGCAATCCCTCCTTTTTTCGTTTTCCCGCGAGTTAAATATAAGGACCACTTTGCCCAAGCTGTACCACCTGGCTCAAATGGTGATGCGAACAGATCAGGATGGATGATGGAAACTAATTTTATGAAGTTTGTAAGACATTTCATTCACTTTACGAGATGTTCGAAGGAGCGACAAGTACTACTTCTTCTGGATAACCATAGCCTGCACTTATCTATTGAGGCTATCTATTTGCTTAAAGAGAATGAAGTAATTGCACTACCGTTTCCCCCACACTGTAGCCACAAGTTGCAACCACTAGAGAGAAGTGTCTTTGGGTCACTCAAAGAATATGTTAACTCAGCATGCGACGCTTGGATGACCAACAATCCAGGACAGACTATGTCCACATATAATATTCCCTCAATTGCCAACATGGCATTCCCGCTTGCTATGACTACATCTAACATAACAGTAGTGGATTTCTAGTAGTGGAATATGCCCCTTCAACCCAGATATATTTGATGATACAGAATTTTTACCTTCATCCGTAACTGATTGCCCACCTCCTCAGGAACTGATAGCGCACATTTTAACACCTGCTGATTTGGCGGACTCAGCTCATGATCCTTCACCACACTGCATTGCACTAGCCTGAACATCCAACTAACTTGTTCAACCTCAGGAAGTCTGTTCATTACCGAAAGTAGGACTACGGAAGCAATCTAATCGAGGAAGAAAACGGAGGAAAGCTGAACTTCTCACAGACACTCCAGTGAGAAATTCTTTAGCAGCTGAAGTACGTAACAGGGCAAAGAAGCCATCTGATAAAATGACCAAGAGGTTGAAAATTTGCAAGGCAAAGAATAGCCGGTTTGTCAAAAAGAAATTAGCATTTTCCTAACGGCATCTGAATCCGTGGGATTTACTTATGCTGAAAGTGAGGATAGCGTCGGTCAATTATCGGATGCATCGAGTGAAGGTGAATCATTCACTAATAATGAAAATTTCCATCCGACTGAACAACCCCAAAACAATTATGGTTCCTTGCAGAACACAAGTGTCACAGGACCTGAAGTACACAAAAATGATAATTCAGCATTAGAAGTAATAGATTCTAAAGAGAACAGCAATATAAATGAAGCTGAGAGGCGTGATAGACCCCAATACGAAATCGGAGACTTGATTTTGGTGAAGTACCAGTCACGCAAATATCCGGGTAAGACTCTTGACATCTGCACAGATACAGACGACATTTGTAGAACGACTGTGATAAAACATCATAAATACTGGAAATGGCCAGACATCGAGGATAGCCTTCGGTACAAAAAGAGCAAAATACTCCGGAAACTTGATCCTTTTAAACAAATTAATACTAAGCCAATATTATTCACTGTTGAGATATAATGCTGACAAACCAAACTTTTAGAATATTTCCTATCCGTGTACTTGCTTTGCTGCTTTCTTAATTAAAAAAAGAAGTAAAATACTTTTGTCCGGAACTGTACGTTGCTTTTCCTTCAAAACCCAATTTTTTTAGGTATGCCAACTAGCCCCTATAGATATGCCAACTTACCCCCTTAACTGGGGTTAGTCGGCTTTCTTGGAAACCTTCGAGAAATATTTTCTAAGAGTAGACGAAACCATTCCTAAGTAATAATAACTACGCAAATCGATACCAGAGATGTTAATCAATGATTCACAAAAGTCGAACATGCTATATGTTTATCTGAAAAAAAAAAATAGAAAAACCGAAAATCAAAATCTATACCAACTGCCCAGGTCTCCCCTAGATACAAAAAAATGCAATAAATGAATCTAGTCATGAGAAGTACAACACTAAATGGGATCGTGAGATCATGCCTGCCAATTCAGTCTGAGCTAGAGTTGGCATCTGATGAGTGTGCTCATGGATGACGAAATCCTAAACAGTTTTGTTCATACATCTCTCTAGTGAGTCTACCTACGTATCGGAACACAGGTATTTCAGGTCTTGACTGGCCAACCGCAGCTCATGTCATGTGCACTAGGACCAGTGCGAATCTGTTTTCAGTTAGCTGTTGAGGGCACACTTGTTGTGGAATAACTGGTATAACTTACAATAATTGATTGACTTATCCTCCCTATAAAAAAAAGTCGAAGTCGTGATGCTTAAAAATTATAAAAAGACTAGATTGTTTCCTACTTTTCTCACCTCTAACTTCAAAACTATTCACTTTGTAATTAAATGTTCTGTAAAATAATTAATTTAATTTTTAAAAATTTTAGCCATTGTCGCAAAATAGTATATGAAAATAAGGAAATAAACAGACTTTTTCATTTAAATTTTACCACTTAAAATGCACTTAGAGCCTTCCTAATTCGCTGAAAAAATCTTTATAATGTAGTAAAATAGCACAGCAATTTCTTTTAAAATTGATCCAGTAGATTTCGCATAATAATTTTTCAATCTAAATTTACTTTGAAAAAAAAAAAAAAAAAATTTTTAAATCTTGCAAGTCAAAAACTACAGCATATTGTTAAAAATAATTAATTTTTTGTAATCCACTATTGTTACTGCTATATTTTCTATGTAAATGTAACGTAATATAAGAGCCGAAATAGCGAGTCTTGATTCTAACGTCAACTCGGTCAGTTGTGAAATTTTTGCCTTCCGCACGTTTTAAAAGGTTTATTCATTTTTGTGCACAACATAACGAAATATATAAACTAATATTATTCTTCAAACAAAAACAAAAGTTTATTTACTTAAAAGCGTAACATTGGTGCCGAAACCCGTTGCGAAGAAAATAATGATAGCGATAACGGTGTACAAAATGGATGCCTCATATCGCGCGGTCCATCGTGGGCAAATAACGAAAATAGCAAGGCGGCTGCCGAAAACTTGCAGCAACAACCGTCTTCAAAGGTTAAAGAAGAAAATGTTGACGAGGTAGAGGAAAACTTATTTTCTTATTTGGAACGCATCAAAGTCGCAAACGCGAATGTAGTAAAGGCTAATGAGCTGTTCTATCGGGAATTAAAGATGAGGAGCTTGAACGTGAATGTGAAATCGCCGCTGAATACGAAGATAAAGTAGTCGCAATCATGGCACGTTTGAATCAACGTATTATACAAACTCAACGTCTTAGAGTTCAAGTAAATTCTTGGGTTCCTATTACAAATTTTGACACGTGTAATAATTCCGTGAAAATTCCGAAATTAAATTTGCTAAAATTTTCTGGAAATTTGAAAGAATGGCTTCCGTTTTGGGAGCAATATAAGAGCGCGATACATGAAAATACCTCCCTTTCGAGCATAGATAAGTTCCATTATCTGCAGTCACTCTTAACTGGAAAAGCAGCAATAACCCTTGCCGGATTTACTCCTACATCTGCATGCTACGACGGAGCCGTGGCGCATCTCTTATTGGAGCAGTTTAGTGCTCGCGATAAAGGTATCGATCAATGCATGCTGCAATTCATGTCGCTTCCCGAAATAAGGTCCAAAGGCGATATTGTGGAACTGAGGAACTTATATTATATTGTCACTTCATCTATGCGTTCTCTTACCGCTCGTTGATGTTCCAGCGAACAACTACAGTCTACTGTTGAAGCGCGCTTTATTGAAGTCCTTGCCCGATGATATTCTAGTGGATTTTCATCGATACCAAGAAAAGGAAAAGGAATACGTCGGGTCTGAGCAGATTACTGAAAGAGAAAATGATGCAAGCTTAACAGGAGAGTTCATCTTCATTAAAATTTCACGGCGGCAGCCATATATCCGCCATTATTAAATTTCTAAAACGAGAAGTAACTTCGCTGGAGAAATTGTTCGAGATGAGAGAGTCGCCGCGTAGTGTGAGTGCGTTAAATGCTAAAGTAGTGGCAACTGCAACTGGATTACTGACACTTGATACTAGTAGTCTGTATTTCTTCTGCAAGTCATCGGATCATAAGGCAAACTCATGCACGACAAAGCTATCTCTCATTCAGAAAAAAGAAATGCTAAAACGAGATATGCGATGTTTTCGGTGTACTAGTAGTCACCATTGGCCGAAATTTTGTAAAGTTAAAATTATAGGCGAAACTTGTAAGAGAAAGCATGCCACATCTATGTGTGATCTAGCATTCCTTGTTGTGTGCGGCTAATAGTGGACAGCAGTTGCAATATGCAAAAATAATACCGAAAAAAATTGTGTCGTTCGCCTAATATTTGATGGAGGAAGCCAAATGTCGTTTATTCAGCGGGCCGTATCGTCTAAGTTGCAGCTTTCCGTCAATGCAACCCAGCATAATACCATTTGGCAGCACAGAACCTTTAATCGAGTCGGTATGTATCTTAAAAGTCAATATGTTGGTAATTTTGTCTATTTTGAATCTATTGAGGTGCCACAAATATGTTTGGACGTCGTGAAATCACCTGAAACATGCATAACATTTAACGAGTTTGCATTAGCTGACGCATGTGTCCCAGGGCATGTAGTAGAAGATGGAATTAGTATTTTAATCGGAGCATACGTATATTGGAAGTTTATGACTGGAACCCATAAAGGAATCGATGAAAATTTAACGGCCAAGGACACCTTATTTGGGTGGACGATTATGGGGCCCTCTGCTACTTGTGTTGCTCCAGTTGAATGCATATAAGCTCTTTCGCTAATGAACGAAGAAACCATTGAGGCTTTTTTGGAAATTGGAGACAATTGGCAGAGACAAGCCGCGCGATTCCATCATCGACACCGAAGAGCATATTAAGAAACGAAATCATACATACGAGGGTAGTCCCAAAAGTACCCGACCTGAGTTATGAATACAGGTAGTTTAAAAAAAAAACTACTGCAACGTGAGGATGTTTCCATCGAGTGTTTGACAATGTTTCGCAGCAATAAAGCCAAGTTTTTGCGTCAATTCATAACCATGGACGAAACACGGGTCCATCATTTTACACCTGAGACCAAGGAGCAGTCAAAGCAGTGGACTGAAAAGGAAGAACTGGCTCCAAAGAAAGCAAAGACAGTTCAGTCAGCTGGCAAGGTCATGGCATCCGTTTTCTGGGATGCGCGTGGAATATTTATTATCTCGAAAAAGGAAAAACAATCAACAGCGTATATTATGCAGCCTTATTGCAGTGTTTGAGTGATGAAATCAAGAAAAAATGGCCCCATCTGACGAAAAAGAAAGTGTTGTTTCATCACGACAACGCCCCAGTCCACACGTGCGTCATTGCGATGGCTAAAATCAATGAGTTGAAGTTCGAATTGCTTCCTCTCGCACCCTCTTCGCCAGATCTGGCTTCCTCAGATTAATTTCTTTTTGCGAATTTGGAAAAACGGCTCCGCGACAAAAGATTTGCCAACAATGAAGTGGTCGAGTCTGCGGTTAATACCTAGCTTGACGGTTTCTACTATAAAGCGGCTATCGAAGCTATTGAACATCGTTGGGAAAAGTGTATCGAGCTGAAAGGAGAATATGTTGAAAAATAAAAATCATTTTCGCAATTTTTTTACAGTTATCTTTGTCGGGTCGGGTACTTTTTGGGATCACCCTCGTATGTGGCTTCCTTGTTATGGCGAGATCCCAATTTAGTACTGGCTGAAGAACAATCGCTCCATAGCACTGCAGCGACTTTCAAGTTTGACAAGAATATTATCCAGAGAATCTA
The DNA here is from genome assembly GCA_963969285.1 of Odontomyia ornata. Classification (NCBI taxonomy): domain Eukaryota; kingdom Metazoa; phylum Arthropoda; class Insecta; order Diptera; family Stratiomyidae; genus Odontomyia; species Odontomyia ornata. The sequence continues at coordinate 89,218,636 of OZ017738.1, read as the reverse complement.
GTAAGCTACTGGAATATGACGTCACTATTAGGGAGTACAGGATGACGAGTTACATTTGGCCTTACATATAGTCCGTTCTTGTTAACGGGTACTATTCTGAAGCATCTGAATGAGTACGAATCGAAATATCGAGGAACATGTGATATTTTGAAAAACTCCTTCTACATGGACGACCTCGCATTTAGCCACGACAGTCTTTCATGCGTAAAACGAATAAGTCCAGAGGATATTGATAGAATAAAAGACGCTTCTATGAACTTAAGTAAATGGAACTGTAATGATAAGCGCATCAGGAAATCATTTGCGAATTTATCAAGCCAGATTATAATTCAAAAGGTGTTGAGCATAACTGGTTTATTTGTACCGATGAGATTGCAGTTGACCTCGAGTCCTTACAAAGATTCCTGTTGCATCCCCCAACTGGAACAAAACGGGATTTATTGCAGCTGTTTTCTACGATATTCGATCCATTGGGGCTACTGGGATCGTTTGTCATCGGCTTAAAGATTCTTTTTCAAGACATTTGGAGACTTAAACTGGCATAGTTTTCATCGGGATTGCATGTTTTACGCGCGTGCTACAACCATGAGTGAACGTCAAGTGCAGAGCGTTTTTTGTGTGAGAAGGGTTTAAAAACACGGAAATTTTTCTGCGTTTGCGAAATCAGTTGGGAAGTGAGTGCCTGAGTAGGGCTGCTGTGCTTAAATAGGCCAAAGCATTCGAGGATGGTCGCGAATCCGTCGAGAATTAGCCGCATGATCGTCGACCGCGAACGAGCATCACACCAGACAATATTTGCCGCGTGGAACAATTCATTTTGGAGGACCGTAGGATAAATGTTCGAGACATTTCGGCTGAACTCGGCATCAGTATTGGTAGTGTAGAGTCTATCATCCACGAACACCTTCAATATCGCAAAATAACGCTCGAAACAGAGGAAAATTCCAGCACGAAGAGCGATTCTTCTCCAGGATAACGCGCGCCGTAATACCGCGCGTCTCACGCTCGATACAATCTCGCAATTGGGGTGGGAGATGCTGAAACCCAATCCCCCTTACAGTCCGGATTTATCACCCTGCGACTACCACATGTTTGGACCACTGAAAGAAGCCCTCGGAGGACAAAGATTCAACACCGACGACGAGGTAGAGTTCGTGCGCACATGGCTGTCCGAGTTGCCCAAGGAATTTTTCAATACCGGCCTCACAAAGCTTCCGGAAAGGTGGATAGAATGCGTAGCTTGTAAGGGGGAGTACCCAGAAAAACTGTAAATTTTTGGAAATTTCTTTCGACAGTAAATAAACGTGTCAGAGCATTTTTCTCGATCATATTTGAACCGCTATCGTAAAATATTTTATTCGGTTTTGACGATCTTAAAGACTTGCTGCATACACAGGAAAACAAAGATCTAAGTATGCAAATCTGTGATAAGACCAGTGCTATGCGATGGGAATGAACCATGACCCTAACTCAAGCATCCGCAAATATTGAACACCTTCGGCAGACGGGTCCTGAGGCGGGTAATTGGAGCGAAGCTAGACGGCGAATTCGATAGTCATGAGTTGTATGAAATTGTTAACGAGCCAGAGCTTCTCAACGATTGTAAGCTGCAATGGTCTGGCCATGTGAATCGTATGGACGAACAACGGATACACAAATAGGTATTCGTTATGGACACACAAATAGGTTTTCTTTGGGAGAGCAAAGGGCGGAGCCCAGTAGGGAAACCGAGGAAACGCTAGTCTGACTTAGTCAACGAAGAGAATTCATCGCTGCTCGGATTTCGAAATTGGAGGACGCGGTTAATGGACCGAGACAGTTGGAGGCGCTTATTACAGGAAGCGAAGCCCAAAGAGGAACTGTACTGCCACAAAGAAGAAGAAATTATATCGAATATAAATTTTGATCACTTGTGATTGAATGTCATCTACCGCTTATTAGGCGAAAGTTCTTAGCCAAGCTTATTAAATCACCACAGCGTATACATGAATTTATGAGAGTTCTGTATGAAAATTGAAAATAAAACTTTTAATTTTTTAATTTTTAATATCACTAGAGAGATATACCTATCAATTTTTTTTGGAGGATTGCGTCATCCAATTAATAAATAATGTCATGAGCAATATAACATTAAACGGGATCGATTGTATCTGCCAAAAATCCCAAAAAAAATTTCAGATGTCTAGTGATTGTAAAAATTGAAAAATAATTTTTTTTCTAATTTTCATACCTATACCTAGATATTCATTTGGTACATTATGTTCTAACGAGCACGTGGAAGCCATGCTCAGTAAAGTACCTAAAATTTTCATGTCCCTTCATTCCAACTAACATTGAACAAACTGTGAAAGTTACCTGTTTCAAGCCGTTGGCTAAATCAATCTTGATATATTGTTGTTGATACAGTAAAAGGTCGTAAGTCAAACAGCTTCCGGGTTGGGATTTTAATTTCTTTGTATTCAAAATGAGCAGATCTCTGATTTTGCAAAACAACATACTATGTCTCCAGCCAATAGAAAAGGAGAATCGCGCTCATTTGTAATAAGTAGTATGTCAGCGTTGGCTAGTTCAATTTATAATATGTCATGATTCAGTCAGCAATCGTATGAGCAAAGTTTCAATTATTGAGAGCGCTGTGAGTTTTTACCTTATTATCAATTAAGAAGGGGCACCGAAAAGGACGAGTTTGAACGCCGCATAACCACCACAAATAAAGCCTATTATTCCGTCTTTCCCATTCTAAGGTGCAGAGTTGGCCACAGGCAAAATATGCTTCGTATTTATAAATTACTAGTCAAACCTGTGCTGTTATATGGAACGAAACATGGACACTGACGAGCGAATCCGAAAAGGCAGTGGACGTATTTAAACGCCAAGTGCTTCGGAATATCTACGGCTCAGTAAAACAAGGAACAACGTGGAGACAACGTTACAACGATGAGTTGTATGAACTATTTGACGATCCACCTGCTTTTTCTTGCGTAAGTTACGTAAATTAAATGTAGAAAGAATGGATAGAATCCGGCTATCCAAAAGAGCATTCAAGGCTAGAGTGCAAGGCCTACCTTGCACCTACCTTGCCGCGGCAAGACCGAGGACTCGATGGGAAGACACAATAGAAGCTGACAGCAGATCCTTGTTGGGAGTGAACAACTGGCGGACAAGGTCGCGGAACCGTGATGATTGAAGGAGATTAATCCTGGAGGCCAAGGCCCGGCTTCAGCTGTCGCGCCATAGATGATGGTGATCATCATCAAGTAAGGATACATTATTCTAGTCAATTATTTTGTTTATTTGATATCCGCATGCCAATTTTCTTTTTTCAACACATCCTTTAGACACTGAAGATGACTCAAATTAGTCGAAACGTGTCTGCTCACACAACAAAGCAAGGCCCGACGGCTTTTCAAAAAAAAAACATTATTCCTTCAACAAAAGCATTACATTTATATTATAGCATGTTGTTTAGAGGATATTCATTAGAGGACCTTTTTCTAATTGCAGCAGTATTTAGCCTCTTTATTAATCTGTCAACGTTAGTAACTTTCAATTTTGCCTTTACGATTTCTTTTGGCATTGTTTTAGAGGATTTTTTTTTGGAAATGATTTACAACAAAAGTTTGAAATAAACTAGCATGCTACGGGCACATACTTGTAACGCTTTTTTTCCTCCAAATTATAAAGTCATAAAATATTAAATAGCTCACCGCGCAAAAGCATGGAAAGACGATTCTGGGTATAAATGGAATATAATGCCTCTCATTGATTTTTCGAAGGTTAGGCAATACTGGAATAAGAGAAATATCGCCAAAAACCGGCAAAAACATCTGATTAGCAAAACTGGTTGCTTTTTCCGAAGTTTACGTCAACCTCTATCCTTCTCAAACACCAAAAAATTCTCATTCTTGTTATTAATGCTGACTCATTTTAATCGGGGTCTATAGCCAGTCAAATGCTGCAACCCACTCTCGAGATCGTTTATAATTTCCTTAGAACCAATAGAATCTGACGTTAGCCAACTGCACTTTATTAGAAATGAATGAAAGTCACATTGACAACTGAAATCCATCTTTTTTTAGTGAAAAGCCAAAGGAAGGCGATCATTCAGTTATTACAATCGTGACTCAAACCCCTGAAGAAAATTATATTATTTCAGCTATTGTAAATGAAATGCAGGATTTAGACAACACTTCACTTGCTAATTTCGTGTTTGTAAACCCAAATGAAATTCCATCTGTTATTTAATAATCCACCAAATACCACTTCCGAGGAGATACCTCAAAGCTCTGGTTTGGAATACCAACCATTACAAAATGATGACAGCTCTGCAAAAAATGACGTTGAACAAGAGGGCCTACTCATTAAGGACATTTTTTCTGAGAAACAAATTGACCAACTAGTCGACGGTAGGACTAAAAAACGGGAAAACAAGGGACATGGTGACCCCAGCGAGAGGAAAAGAGCAAGGAATGAACGAGATTATCGGGAGAAGACTACGTTGCTTTTGCGAAATCTCATTTGGAATCTACCATCAAACTGTAAAAAGAGCTAAACGAAAAGTTAAACCTAGATCACCTTAGATATGCTAGTTGAGGTTCAAGCAAAGTGTAGAGTGTGCTGAAATAACAAGAACAACGGCAAGTCATTTTCACTTCATTCTGGACATTGAAGCAATGGAAATCAAATTTTCGTTACTTCTTTAGTACTTCCAAATGCACCAAAGTATAGGCGAATTACCCCTAGCGCTGATATATCTCGGCAAACAATTGCCTTCCTATATTTCCTGAACACAAGTTTGGATCGAGCTGAAATAGTGAGGCAACCAGTTTACAAAGCTATGTTTTTGGTCACCCTTGATATCTATGAGAAAATGGTACGTTCATGGGTATTGAATACCTGTTCACCAGTTCATTCGATTCCTGAAATGGATGATTGTCATCCAGGTGTTTCTTTCTACTGGTGAGATTACAGCAGTTTTAAAGTCTAAGAATGCGTGCTCCAGACACTTAAGAGAATTTTTAGAAAAATTACCAAAACTTGAATCGCATTACAGCAGGTCCTCTGGAAAAGTTACAGACACCATAGAGAATTCTTGGAGTGCTGTAAAATAAAAACAAAAAATTTGCTTCGTGCCGAACATTTATGAAAGTTTTTAGAAAATAACTCGGACATTTTCATAATACCTGTATAGTAGTTTCTTTTTAAATCACATGTTATTTTGACACTGACAGCTGATTCCCGCTCAAAATTATGTTAGTGAGTCAATATTAAGCTTCCGCGGTACGACATGAATCGAGTTATGCTTGAAGAATGTTGGGAAATATTGAAGTTGAACTGGATGCCGATTCTTCTCAAAAAATCATCTTTTCTGATAAGGCACATTTTCATCTCGGCGGCTATGTGAACAAACAAACTGCCGCATCTGGGGCTCGGAAAACCTACACGTGATTGTCAAGAAGCCAATACATTCTCAACAAGTTACAGTCTGGTTTGAATTCTGGCATCATTGGACCGTTTTCCTTTGAAAATGAGACTGGAAATGCTGTTTCGTTCAACGGGGAGCGCTACAGAGGCATGATAACCGACTTTTTGTGGCCGGAGAATGAGGATTTGGACTTGACTAACCTTTGGTTTCAACAGGACACATGCTATACAGCTCATAAAACAATCGATCTTTTGCTCAAAAAATTTGGAAATCGTGTAATCTGCTGCGATTTGATACCGTTGGATTTCTTTTTATGGGGCGCCGTGAAAGATCCATGTTATGCGAAAAATCCACAAAGGATTCAAGCACCGAAATTGAATTACTGAAAGAGGGTCCGAAACCATCAATAATGTCTTGGAAAATTGGGCTGAGAGGATGGCCTACTATCACGCCAGCCGTGGAAGCCAAATGAATTAAATTATATTTCACAACTAACGGGAAGGTTTGTTCTTGCGAATAAAGCCAAATTATAAGAAAAAAATTTGATTTTCGTCCATTTTATTGGCCACCCTGTACTATAGAACAAATCCCAAAGTGCATAATTGGACTATCACGATTCTACGACGGATGAGAGTCTTGTAAGTGATACTTTCAGAACTTTCTGTGCAAAATTTTGAAAATATGAAATAGAAACATTGTTTCCGTCCATAATTATTATTTGGAGTGGTAACTGTTGCTACCAAAATCTAGTTTCATTGAGCGAAAACATAGCCGTAGGCGGGAAGTTTCCGTATCAGCTGACTATCTTCATATCATGTCGACAAGGGAGACTCCATCACTATACAAGCCTGTTTCATTGCCTTTCACGAACTTTCAACAAGTTGATACTGGTTTTTATTCAAGCATTAGGCCTGGTTAAAAAGGGGCCATCCTTGTTACGTTGACATCTATGCTCTTTAAGACACACCTGACCGGTGGATGGAACTGCCAACCCGAAAAAAAGGTTACTGGCGCTACAACACACCCACCGTAGTGCGAATTAGGACTAAAGTATCAACATTTTCAGGAACTTAAGAATTTTATATATTCCTTCAGACCACAATTTTTCGTATATTTCTCCTACCTCTGCACTCCACGATGCTGGTAACACAGTTTTAAGACTTGTTTTAGTAAGGCTTCATCAAGATATTTGACATCCTGCATGACTAGCTTCCGTAAAAAATTGATGCAGCTCCCCTTCTGATATGGGAGGACACCCCTTTAAAACTGCTAAAAAGTTTAATTATACCCAAACTTTCAAGGGGTCCTCACTACTGATCCACCTACAAAGTTTGGTGTTTGTAGCGAGGAGAAAAACAGCTGTAACAAACAGACGGACGGACAGACAAAACCAATTTCAATAGAGTTTTGTAAGTAGTACAAACCCCTAAAAGCTACTGAAAGCAAAACAGTTTTTTTGTTCGCCTGAAAATCAGCATTGAACTGAGATACGAGCTTTTGTAGTTTCAACGGCGATATGGGGATTTTCGAAATGAATTGTCTGCATCTATAATTGTTTACAGAGACAGTCTTGAAATTGATTGGAAACTATACATTTAACAAAAGAGTTAGTCAAGTCACAAATGCACTGCAAATCGATACAGTCATTTTGAACGTGCAAAGCATCCTTAATTACCAGGAACGACGTCTATGTACTATTCTCAATTTTTATTTAGATGTAACAATAAAATGAAGTAATTAAAAATACATATAAATCAGGCATAGAGATCTGAAGCATGAAATAATATTGCGAAATAAAATATTACAAGTTTGAGTGAATTGCTTCCGAATTAGCTTTCCGCATGGAGGAAACAGTAAATTATGTGTCTCATTAAATTGTTTTCAAGCTTAATTCTTGTTTTCAAAGCACTTACATTTATATATTCTGCCGCGGTCTAAACTTTATAATATGTTGATACCAGAATTTGGTTTTAAACTTGTAACTCTTTACGAATTCAATAATTCCACAAACAACGGAGATGAATAACTTATATCCGAAAAAATACATATAGATGCTCTCGATCATCAGCTAATAAATATTTTGCAATTTATTATCATGATTCATTTTTAATTTTCGATTTATTTTATTTCAGCAAATTTCAAAAAGAAAACGACACTACAAATCTATAAAATGCAAATTCTACTTTTTGAACTGTTGCCAGTTTCTAGATTCTACTGCACTCGTATCAACTCACCGCTTTTTTCCATTGTATAAAAAGGTTTGTTGCTTTTTATTTGAAAGTTTTGTCTTCTTGATTCTTGGTAAAGTTGTTGCAGTTACTGTAATTTATTTAATAAGATTATAGAAAGATATTTATAGAAATTCCAGTAACTACAACTTATATGCTAAGATAAATATTGTTTTATATACTGATTTAAGAAAGCAGGCACACTTTGCTATATTGATTAGCTCACTGTTCCGGGAGTTTTAATCAAGGCTTTTCATTTAATATCCCACTCGATAAACCTTTAATAAAAAGCATAAAGGGCACTATAAATTTAAAATTTTCGCTAGGGCCGTAACTTTTGGGAGACCAATTTGATTACTGTAGCTTCTATAGTTTCTGAGAAAACTTGCTACGACGCATGGATAGACGGAGAACAGACAAGACACGAAACTAGTAAATCTTTGTAAAATTCGTTTTAATAACTCGTTAATAACTTGTTAAAGCATTATAGCACACTTCGATGTATTAATGGACTCTTCACCTCATACATAATCCTACAACTATAGCATAAGGAAGATCATAATAACATTAAAACTGCAAGCCCGTTTTGATAAACACTATTGACAGTTGTTTTAATAGTACTAATATTCGCTATTATGGGACCATACTATCTTCTTCTTCTTCGTAACACTCCGGCCTTTTCGTGCCTTCGCTTCCTGCAAGAAGCGCCTGCAACTGTCTCGGTCCATTAACCGCGTCCTCCAATCCGAGCAGCGATGAACTGTCTTCGCCGACCGAGTCAGAACAAAGTTTCCTCGGTTTCCCCACTGATCTTCGGCCTTCAGTTATCCCAACGAATATTTTTTTGGGTATCCGTTGTTCGTCCATACGATTCACGTGGCCAGCCTATGGCAGTCTTTCAATCGTTAAGACCTCCGGCGAGTCAAAAATGTCATAAAGCTGGTTGTATCGAATTCGCCATTGGTCCCCGTCCAGCTTCGTTCCTATTCGCCACAGGACCCGTCTTTCGAAGGAGTTCAATATATTTGCGAATGCTTGGGTAAGGGTCCGCGTTTCACACCCATAGCATAGCACAGGTCTTATCACAGTTTTGTATACTTGGAGCTTTGTTTTCCTGTGTATGCAACTGGTTTTCAAGATTGTCAAAACTGAATAAAATACAAGTATTTCATTTGCGAGCTGTATTCTTCGGCGTATTTCGTCTCTTTCATCTTGCTCTTGTTATTTCGACGCCTAAATACACAAATTCGTCCACATTTTCAATATTGTATATTGTGAAACTTTGGGTATTTGAGATATTTTTCCATGACCGCGTTATTCCTTTTGTTTTATTCTCATTTATTTGTAGCCCTTCTAGTTTCGCTTCGCTGTCGAGTTTCAGGAAAAATTCTTTGAAGGTTGTTAACGACTGTGACAAAATTGTGGTGTGATCCGCATAGGCTACCACTTTCCTCGACTTTCATATTAACGTACCTCTTGTATCGACAGGTAAGTTTCTTATGACATATTCCAAAGCCAAATTGAATGGCAATAGGGCCAGCCTATCTCCCTGCTTTATTTTGATATTTGCGTCAAAGACATCGGTGAGCTGGTTATTGAGGCGGCCTCGGGAGGTTTTTGATGTAATTGTCATTTTGGTAAGATGGACAAGTTGACTGGGATACCAAAGCAATATTTGGTACAGTTCGTTACGATCAATACCGTCGTATGCTTGCTTAAAACCAACGAAAATTTAGTATAAGTCTATGTTGAACTTCCAGCATTTCTCAAACACCTACTTGAATGTAATTGATTGACCTATCGTCGATCTAATTGCACTAAAGCCACCTTAATACTCCCAAATAATACTGTTGGCGTATGATCTGATTTTATTTTTTTTTATGATTTTTCAAAATATTTTAAATAACGTGCCATTGATGAAATAAGACCCGATGTATTAAAACAAATGGTCAAAAATTGAGTTGATCGACCGCCCTTTGTCACTGCTAGTCTTGATGGCCATTTACCAGAAACGATTTTTAAATGACAAATGGTTACTTTCATTAGAAAAAGAATCCAAATAATTTTGAATGCTTTATTTCAATTTAAAGTTCTCAATCTCTTAAAAAAAATACATCAATTGTCAATATTTGCAATAATTGATTTACTATACAAGATATCAACTCTTTCATTGGTATCCAGACTATATATCTCATTATTGAATTCCCATCGGCTTTAAAATCAACGGAAAACGTTGTTTTTGGTATCGTTGTGGAATTATTGAAGACGAATAAGTCATTGTTTATTATAAAGCAATAGCAAACAGCAGACTAAATTGACGCCGGTTAAACATCAGTTGCAACAGCAAGATTATCATCGTCACTAAAATTTTGGAAGGCCAGACTTGAACATTTTTTTAAATTAGGATGCAGTCTCTTGATATACCTAATGAATCAGCTGTTTATAAGTCTATATCCATCAATGTCAATCAATGGTCTGTTTTTTGACGACCCAGGGTTTTTGATATGCACCAACCCTTTTTAGCGTTCTTCCCCAGTACACTTTATGATGTTGTGGTATTTGAGTCGTCATTTCCAAGAACCACTCTGCTTCTACGGTACGTTCATCTTCTTTTCTTCCTTCATTAATAATAATAGAAAGGACCAACGTCCACCTTAATTCTTACTGAAGAACGCTTTCTGATTCCTTCAAGAGGAATTTTCTCTAATCTCTTTAAAATCCTTAATCTTTCGAACTAGATACGCTTGAGTAGAGATAACAGTGCTTCAACTTTAAGTGGCACTTAGAGTATCCAAATTAAGTGCCGATTTGACTTACGAGTATTTGACAAACGTTAATGCTAAAGACCTATTAAAACCAGGTTTTTATGGGACATCTTGCAAATATTAGATAGACCACTTTTATGGTTTGTCGAGTAAGTCGCATTCCAGTCATCCCTTGTATTTGGCACTTTTGCCTTTAGAATCATCGTCTGCGGTCTATGAACCGAGCTTGGCAACTCTTGCTTTAAGTTCTTTTATCAGAAAGGAATCTCTTCGCGTATGATGGTTTAGAAATGTTCAATTGGTGTACCACTCACCTAAATCTTTTCACCCGAAACATTTTCTCGGAGGCATCTCCGTAAGAAATTCAAAATCAAAACTTAATAAATGAATAGCTATGACAGTGGAGCTACATTTTGGCTATACTCGTACATACATATAGTTGCGCGTTAAATTGAGTTAAATTTTCCACGAAAGCAGATCCTGCCTTTTGATTGAAATAAAATTGTTCATGCTTTAATCACTGATTGTAATGAAAATAATTTTTAATTTCACTTTTTCAGAATTTTGTATGAAAAATTTACAATACCCTATTAAAACCGATACCTGTCCGTTCTTTCGTCCGTCCCCCAGTGCATCCCAGCAAGTTTTCTCCGAAACTAGAGAAGCTAAAGTCATCAAATCTTGTGAACACCCTAGAAGTTGCCGGAAAATAATGCAAAGGATTTTAAGGGAGTCTCTCCCCATATAAGGATGCGGCCTCTTAAAAAGAATTTTTTTCGCCGAAGACAGTGGAGTCTTGATCAGATCGTTTAGTATCCGTTGTTAGGATTACAATATCGATAACGGAGTATGCAGGGAAAGCGGAAGAATGCGAAAAAACGGTATGTGGGTCCCTTCTCCCCTCGCGATTAGACCGGAAAATCTGAAAAAAAATCACGGTTTCTCTATAAATACAACAACGAAAAGGAGCTCAGCAGTCGAATTCCATTCAAATTTGTTAATACTAGTAGAATTTACGAATTTCACATTTTCGCTTGTTAAAAATAAAACTTAAATTCAAAAACAAAACTTCTTTATGTGCGTCTTGGCGCCTTCAGCCAAAACAAATATCATTTTATTCTTCCTAAAATCTAAAAAACCAAGAAACGCATACATGCTTTTGTGCATCGTCAACGATATGATAACATTTTCTCACGAATGATTTTAGATTGTACGAGCCTGTTCATGTCGCTGGCGATTTAGCTAAGCGTATACATACGCTTAAGAATAATCAGCGATACTCTCGCTCAATTTGGATGCATTCAGTTTTTTTTTTTTTCATTTCTGAAATTGAATACATAAATAAATTTTAAAGCGGCGAAAGAAACGCCTTAGTCGCTATAAAAAAATGTTGGTGACCCCGGCGTGATCCTTGCAACCACTTTGAAGACTGCGATTTTTCACGCGTTCAGAATGTTAATAGAATTCGTTTGGTAGTCTTTCATTTGTTTTGGGCTTTTGGTTTTCGCAGGCTAGTTCTGAATACCGTTCTTTGGGTCAATCGAGTACAGAGAAAATGGATGCCAAAGAACAAGACAAAACTGGTTATGAAATTGAGCGGTTAATAACGAATTACCGAAAGGATGGTAATACCAGAAGAACAGTGACCTATTTGAACAGAAGACTCTCCGAGTTAGAAGAACTTTGGGAGTTATCCTATTCAAGACATCAGCAGCTTCAAGCATACGCTGTAACGTCCACAAACCATCCTTATTTCTCCAGAAACTATTTTCGGTCATACAACATGAATATATGACCGCAAGGGATGCGATAGCTGGTCTCTTGAATGAAGACAATAGGGATGAACCGGCAGCCAAACCTTAAAGCCCAAAGCCAATTCCTGCTCAAACGAGCAATAATTTAGAGGTTGATTAGGCGACTTTAACAACAGTGAAGAAGTTCGAGGAAAATTTAGAAGGGAAAAGAAATCAGTTAGAGGCAATGATTAGTTCCGTTGAGTACACTATCGATGGAATTTATAGGGCGCCTCTATCACAGTCCAAAGTATACTATGAAGTTGAAGCATTTAGATACTGACCATGTGCAGATCCGAAGTTGGAAGGGTTATGTATAGCTAAGCTGACCTCAACAAAATAAAAGAGCGCATACAAGATGCCCTTATATTCGGCCACATGCAAAGAAAAGGCAGCGCCAATAACACATGCTGTCGCCCTTACTCAGCAACATATTAAACTGACAGAAATTTCCATACCGAGGTTTAATGGAGACTAATCGCAATGGACATCTTTCATGATCTTTTTCATCAGATCATAGAGTCCCAACCTCTTGGAAATGCCCAAAAGATATTGTGCCTCAAAACCAATTTATTAGGTGAGGCAGAGCGACTTATAAAACATATGTCAGTTTCTGATGAAAATTATACGGATGCTTGGACAATTCTTCGAATCCGCTATGACAATCGAAGGCTAATAGTCTCCACCTTTCTTGATAAGCTTCTCTGACAACCGGCAATCAACGCTGAATCAGCGAAAGAGTGTACGAGTATATTGGGCTTAAAAAATATGAAGATTGACACGGCCAACTGGGATCCAATCTTGGTCCATATAATGATATAAAAACAAGTTGAGTAAGCAGGAGAGTGCTCCTACCAGAAGGTCTTTGTAACCATCCTAGGGTTAGAAACAAGTTTTCTTATAGCGTGAATCGATAACTTGAACTATTCATCCAATACTTGGATATGAAATCGTTCAAATTTTCTTTCATAAGCACAGTGCAGCCGCCATTTTGATCTAGCTTAAATTATAACACTATTCCTTACATTTTCATGAAAATTGAAAGAAAATAAAAGTGCCCAGGTCAATTTGAAATATGTATCAACCATAAACACGTGTTATTGTTGTTGTAATTCCATATAATTGAAATGGCTATAGCTCATTTGATTATAACTCGATCTCAATGTGAACGTACATATCTTATATCAGTCTATATAACTGCAAAATTTCAAGACATTTAAAGGTACCGTTTTGATTTTATGGGCGAAAATGTAAAATGTACAAATCATACTATTATTAACAAAGTTGAGTGAATTACGATTTCTGAGGTATTTGTTGCCCTTGTACTCATGAAGGCGCACATTCGTGATAATATTTTTCAGATTTTTCGGCTCAAAGGTGTCCAATCGCGAGGGGGGACACACATTTTTGGCACATTTTGCCTTCCCCCGGACCCCCTAATTCACAAAATGAATTTTTTATTTAAGATTCTAAAAGTTCTAATTAAGACCTTTCATTTGATATCCCACTCGACTACTTTTGATTAAAAAAATTTTTTAAGGGCTAATTCGTTATAAGGAGGGACCCCCTTAAAATTTTTTAGTAAGACCATAACTTTTGAGAAACCATCACTTCTGACCTTTTCACAAAGTTTGAGCATTGTAGCTTCTATAGTTTCTGAGAAAACTAGCTGTGACGCACGGACAGACGGACAGATGGACAGATGGACAGACGGACGGACGGACAGACGGACAGACAGGTCACGAAACTAGTACGTCTTTGTAAAAAAAATTTTACAAAGACCTAAAAACTCGACAAGACTTCTCATAACTTGTACGAGCAATCCATAAAATCACCACGGTAATTGCAATCACTGGATTCCTTCCTAAGGTTTTTAGAACTTAGTAACAAGGTTCAACCAAAGAAGGTTTCTGCACTCTTGTCAACATCGTGGTAGAATTGTGAAGGTACTCATTAGATTTTTGCATGTGAGAACTTCAAAAAACTTAGCATATCGGATGGCATAAAAAGGGCCAAACAATCAAAGATATGTCTAAACTGCATGCGCGTAGGACACAAAAGTACAGAGTGTGGATCTCGAGCTTGTTTGAAGGTCAACAAGAAGCACAACACCCTGTTGCATAAGGACAAACGTACTGTATTAGCAACTAAACAAGTTATCAGATATCAGCAACCAAACAAGTTATCAGATATCAGCAACCAAATAAGTTCGAAGCTGAGCCTAGAGAAAAAGGATCCTTAGCAACCGAAGCAATGAGATCCGAGGTACTTCTTAGCTCTGTAATAGTCCAAATTCCAGACAACCATGGGAAGATGGTAAACGTGCGCGCAATATTGTATAGGCTCAAAAGTGAATTTAATCACGGAAGCTGCCTTAAGGTAACTCAATCGCAAGGCGCAAATATCCAACATTTCCAAAAGTAGCATTGGAGAAATCAGCAAATATGTTAGGCTACTACTAGACAGTTGACTTTGCCGATACAATCTAAGAAGACAAACTTTGAGATTAAACTGAATGCATATGGGATACGAGTAAGTCAGATTACATCTCAGCAACCCTCGGAATCGTTCAGGACAGATGGTTGGCCAATACCAGGAAATATTTCGCTTGCAGATTCAAGTTTAAATCAAGGAGGGCCATTGGATATGCTCATTGGTGTGGAATACTAGTATCAGATGTTGGCAATCGGCCACATTAAGCTTGGTGAAGATCTACCTTACAAAACACAGTGTTAAGATGGGTAATTAATTGGTGGTCGATTTACTAGTTCTCGAAGCAACGCAAGTCACATAAAGACAGCAACCTGTGGAATGTACCGGGTTGGACGTCCTAACCTTGACACAGACCTGGAAAGTTTCTGGAGAATAGAGGAAAACGAAAAACCAACCGTCACGATGACGTCAAAAGAGCGGCAGTGTGGGACCCATTTTAAATAACACGTGAATTAGATAGGTACCCTTAAATCTAATTTTAATTTTGTACAGAGGTACTTCATTGCAAGATTATCTTATTTTGTGATTTTTATCGGATCTAACCGTATTTAGTGAGGTTGCAGACATATAAATTTTTATATCACAACAACAATACGCGGTTTTGCTTCTCTATGGGCTTTTGATCAAACCAGATGCCAGATCTTCTTAAAATCTCTAGGGAACTAAAATATCTTTGAAAACCTGGACAATGAATGGCACTCGCTATACTGCAACAAAATGGCGGCCAGCTTAATTAGAGCAAAAGGTGATTTCCTTTAAACCCACGATTTAACATACATGTCGCGTTGCTTGAGTTTGTAAAGGGTTTTCTATTAAGGACATAACAATTTTATCTATTAATAAAACACAGAAATATTTGAGATGTGGAGTTCAAATTTATTGTGGATGTAGCGCAAGTATTACATTTTATGAATGAAATTCGATTTTAGTCATTGGCCACCACAAGCCCGTTTACAGCGGTCGATTCTTTGGACCCAATTTTCCACCACTCTGGCATACATTACTGGAACTTATCCACTATAGCACGCACAGCCTGTCGGGTGAGACGATTATAACGGTCGAAAATTGGAGTAAGTACTCTTAAAGTTGCGACTATCGACTCAGAATTTCGGTATTAATTTTTAATAAGTTCCAAACGTTGCTGGCGCGGGTACTTTATAATGATGAAATTGTTGACTTCAACTAACATTGAAAGTTCATTAAAAAAGTTTAAGGGTGCATTTATGTAACCATACGAAATTTTTATGTCTCAAATGGAAAACCCTATACATGAGTTATGTAACGTAAGTGTCTGCATTTTATGTTTTCAGTGCAGAACCCTTCTGACAAGAACATCTGTCACGTAAATACGCAAAACAACTTTATCACTTGCACTGTCGCTCTTTCCAGATGCACTCGATTCCCTTGCTAAATGGAAACCCCTCACGACTTTATTCATCATCTGCTTATGGAAGAAATTTAATAAATCTTGGATTTCCGACCCTATATGTACTAGCATCGTCTCAACCGAAAGATGACTCATCAATCTTAGATGATTTCGTAGTGATACATTTTTTCCTTCAGCCTTGACAGACAAAATGGTGTCTAAATAAAGCATAAATTTTTGTGCCCAAGTTATAGCCTTACGTACGATTTGACTTAATCTACTCTACTCTAAGGCTTATTATTAAATATAAATTATATATAATTGACAAATTCTCACTACATTATATTCTTATAATTTGTCCGATACACGGGCATCATGTCAAAGTAGCCAAAGTTTTAAATTAGCTTTGTTACTTTGACATGATGCTTGTGCATCGAACAAATTTTTTGTAATTTAATGATGTAGTGAGAGTTCGCCCCAGAGGAGGATTCTAGATGGAGTCAAAATAAACGTAAGGCTGCAGTTTGGGCATCAAAATTTGTGTTTTATTCAGACCTCATTTTTTCCAGGACGGAGGAAAAAATCCATCTTAATCCGTCCATCTTAAAAATTTTTGTATGTAGCTACTTTTTAATTGTCACATTAACTTTTTTTAGGAAAAATTTTTAAAGAAAAATGTAAGAAGGTGATTTCGACGTGTGTACAACATAAAGTCTCATCAGGCCATAGCACTTTAGACACACACGGGTGATGGCGACCACCATTCTTGAGACGAGAGAATTATTCCAATTTATTCTAGTGATGCAAAGTCAACATATTTTTATACAAATTATATTCAGGCTAGTTTTCTCCTGTAAGTACTTGTCTGTGCTAAACTTTTTATTGATCACTCGACACATTTTACATCAATTTAATGTTATTCTATGTTTATGGAGTCTACACTGAGCTTTCAGTCATAGATCAAGTTTTTAGGATAGCTTTGATAAATTGAAATTACTCAAGAAAATGTTTTTTGTGTAGCTACGTTTTAATTGAGTTGCATTAATTAATGATTTTTCTGTAAAATGATTAAAGAAGAAAAATGTTAGGTGATTTAGCACAGACAAATACTTCCAGGAGAAAACTAAACTGAATATAATTCGTAGTTATAAAAATATGATGAGTTTTCATAAAAAGAATAGATTGGAATAATTCTCTCACCAATGTGTGTCTAAAGTGTGATGGCCTGATGCGATTTTATTTATGACACAAATCGACACCCCCCTCTAACATCTTTCTTCTTTAATAATTTTTCAGAAAAATTATTAATTAATGCAACTCAATTAAAAAAAAGCTGCATACAATAAATTTTCATAAGTAATTTCAAGTTATTAGAGCTATCCGAAAAACTAGATCTATGACACGGACATTGCATTGGAAAGCTCAGTGTAAAGCCCGTAAACGTATAGCTTGCACTGAAATGATGTAAAAAAAGGCCAAGTAACTAATAAAAAGTTTAGCACATACAAAATACAATTGTAAAATCTGCATCAAAAAAATATTTCGTAGTGGTTGTTTTTTTATGTTGATGATGACGTGTTGATGTGATAATTCTATCAAGCCCAAGATACTTCGTAATAATTGATCATAAAGATTGTATTAGATGGTTTATTTTCCGTGGTTTGTTACAAAGTATTTGTTGTCATTAGTTTTAGCAAAGGCGTAGTGTTGTAGTCAGAGTGCTTTTTGCGTAAGCCGAAGGAGATCCTGTTAGGAGATAAAACTATTTCGAATGGATTATCCACCCATGCATGCCGACTCCGCCCGGGGGGCGTTTCGGGTCCCGGGTCGCTCCAGCGGAGACGGGCGTGGGTACCAACCAACCAACCAACCAACTTCCGCGACAATCCCGTAACCTATCTATCCTAAGCCTTAATTGTCGATAAATTAAATTCACCGGGAGCTAGAATTCAAAACCAAAAGGGGGCCTAATCTACCCCAGCATCTGCGAAATATTTGCGCCGAAGATGTGCGCATTAAAATTTTCACACGCACTCCCGAGCCAAGTCTCACAATTCACTTTTGCGCATTCTTGATTGCAATAAAAGAAATAAAAGAAACTACGATTCACTGAACGTATAATTCATGGTAATAAATGATGATACTTATATAAAACAATATTTAATGAAATTATTTCTTATCTCTATCATTATATTTACCAAACATCAATTAGGGCTCTCGACGACGGGGGCCCCCAGTAAACTTTCTGCTACGATTGTGTCCCGTTGATCGACTTCCGCTAGCAGCGTGCATCCCTATAAAAATCACTTCCAATTCCTCCAGGCGTGTCCTTGTCGACCCGATGTTTTTTTTTCTTCCTGGGAGAATTTCTGGAGTCAAGTCAAGAATGATTCCCAGCGATTTTTTCCTTGTTTGTTGATGCGACCTTCCCAATTGGGTTCCAAAAACAGAAGAGAGCTCCTCGTTCAGTATTAGTTCCGTCCTCGCCTTGGGTGGGATTTCAGCCCCGTTAAAAAAACCCTCCAGTGAAGATTGCCGCAACTTCTTGGAATCGTGGATTCTAGTACCACCATTTACCCTTCCGATCTTTAGCTATCCGTGGCTCTAACCTTCTTGCTGTGAGATTTTCCTTGTGTTTTTATTTAGTTGCTTCATTTTCAATTTTGGTAACCGTGCCTGATGGAAATATCAAGTGTCTTCCGTTTGTTTATGTTTATTTCATCCAGGAGTTAATATTAAATTCCGCTTGCGTTTCGTGAGAGGTTATCCTTTTTGTGTAGGTCTCTCATTGTAGGCAGGCCCGAGTTGATGATATCGAATGTGGGAAGATGTAAACTTGCTACGTATTCATCCATTTCTTTCGGCAACAAATAAACGTCGGTTTTATATCGTCCTTGTGGGGCATTGAATAATTCTATCAACGACAGAGCCTGTGTCGCAGATGTTACCGAAACAACGAACGACGGTATACTTGAACACGATAAATTCACCAATCGTCCTTCAGCCAACAATATGATTCATTTACCATCAGGCCAAACAATGTGATCAACTTGCGATCGAGCTTTTTCCCACGTCAAATCTGGAGTCCGTAAACTATTCACATCGATTTCGGTATGTGAGTTCTCCATGTTGCAGTCTATACACCTATTCTTCATTTTGTCCATATGATCAAGAATTACAACATTTTTACTACCGGCGGCGGTAACAACAATGTCTACATTTTGAATAACTTCATTAAGTTTCACCACACGAAAACCGTCCATGCTGGCCTGAAGAGCGCAGATAGGATCAATTCCAGTAATATACACGATGCATCCCAATGCTTGTGCACATCCTTTTCCAACTTCACCATACCCGCAAATGACTACTTGCTTCCCATCAAACGTAACGTCTGTTGAACGCTTTAAACTGTCAATAATAGACTCCTTGCAGCTATATAAATTATCAAATTTTGTTTTAGTGACGGAATCATTTACATTCATTGCTGGAACTGTTAACTTCCCAGATTTTGATAGCTGGTACAGTCTATGTACCCCAGTGACACTTTCCTCTACAATGCCTTTAACGATTTTAAGCATGGCTGGATATTTCTTCCACATTAACTGTGTTGCATCGCCTTCATCATCCAAAATCATATTTGGTTGCCAATTTTCAGCCTTTACACATTTATTATTCATCACCAAAAATCTTTTTCGGTCTCACCACGCCATGCGAATATCGGATTACCTACTTCAGCCAAAGCAGCAGCAACTTCATTCTGCATTGATATATATATTACTGGCCGCCCATCGAATCGTTGCACATAATTCAACCAAAGTCTCGATTAAAACTGCCGTTTTTGCATTGATATGTGTACAGCCAACGGTCTGTGCATTTTTCAACGGTTTGTCTTCGGAGGCGCGCTTTCGCAGAGCCATCATTCCGGGCATTTCTTGTTCGGCTATCGTCCCTTTTCCATTTGTGTTATTATAATTACATATTATTTATATTTGCAAAATTTTCAACAGTAACTAGGCTCGGGCGATTCTATCGTTTTTTTTTCATACAACTAGGCTCGGGCGATTCTATCGTTTTTTTTCATACAACTTGTGAACTTATTGCAGAGGCAAGTGCTGAGGTTTGGAAGGAATTTGTCCGTGACAGTCCCTGGTTCAAGTGCCGTTGTTGATAACGAGATTTGTTTTGAGTTATTCTTCGGGTGGACTATAGGCCCGTTCAGTTATATGTACTGGTTTAAAATCAGAACGTATTGCAGCTGGGTGTACGGACCAATGTCCAAAGCGTGGTACTGACCATATCACCTTCTTGAGTGCCAATATATTTGATCAAGATCTCTACTCTAACTATCTCTACGCGACGGCCCAAAAGGGATTGTAATGCTAAAGCACTCACGACCAAAGAGGTAGGGGAATAGCCAGTGGAAAAGCGACGAGTTGACATTTATGGCCCTAAGCTTTTTCATAAGCAGGCCTTGGTTGACTGAGTCGAAAGCTTTTCAGAAATCAGTGTAAATGATATCTTCTTGGTAATTGTTATCTAAGGCAGAGGACACAGTATGGGAGAAGGAAAGAGGATTAGTAAGAGTGGATCTACCTTGGATAAAACCATGTTCTTCAAAGGCTAGATGAGGAAGTAGAAGGGAATATAGCTTGTTATGAACTATTCTTTCGAGAATCTTGTTAAAAGCAGAAAGAAGGGTTATTGTGCAATAGTTCGAGATGGAAGCTTTATTATCAGATTTATGAATAGGAAAAACAATTGATTTCTTCCAGAGAGAAGGAAAAGTACCAGAAGCTGGACTGCTGTTAAACAAAATAGATAACGGGACACATAAAGACGAAAGAGCTATTGCAGATATTTTTGGGATACCATCTGGACCGTCGCTGCAATTTACATCTATCTGATGAAGAAACAGCTCCACTTCAATTGGACTAATATAAGAAAAGGAAGTGGCTTGCGAAAGTTGTTGGTCGTACTCGACATAGGAAGAAGAAGTCGGCTTAGCATAAAAGGTAGAAAAATATTGAGCAAACAGTTCGCAAATCTCTTCATTATTTGATGTTTCGATACTACCAAGGTACATAGACCCAGGGGCAAGGTATTGACATTTCTTAGCGACATAATGTACACCCAAAATGGTTTCGTCTGGTTCCGATGAATTGAACCTTCAATATAATTAAGATACTCTAATTGGACTACGGTAACTTCCGCTCTTGGACTTCTGAAGTTCTGGATATCTGAACTGAGCCCACTGGTTCGGAATGTTTTGCGAGCCCTATCTTTGGCTTTTAAAGCTACATCAATTCGCGTATTGAACAACGGCGCATATTTGCCTCTTTTCAGACGGACAGTAGGAGTATAAACTACTATTAAAGAGTTAAGAAAGCGATAAAATTTGCGTACGGCGTCCTCAATATTCAGATTTCACAAGAGAGAGGAACTAATTGACTTGGCATATCTCGTTGGTCATAACAAAAAAGTTAGCTTTGTTGAAGTTGTATCGAAGAGGAATTGGGCTCCCTCTATCGGGTACTAGCTCGACAGATACCACAAAATGAAGGGATGGGTGATGGGGGTCGGGATCAACATAAGACGAGAGGGCAGTGTCAAAGTAGATGGAGGATTCAGGAAGATTTGTGAAAATAAGATCCAGGATTTTATTGTTAACATTTGGTGAGTAGTTAAGTTGTGTAAGGGAGCAAAGTGACAATAAAGATGAAAGAGAAATTGAGAAATTCTCATTGAAGAGGATAATAGTGTATAAGTGATTCCAGGAGATGTTAGGAAGGTTGAAATCATCACAAATCAAAATGAAAGTTTTGGAATTGAGATTGTTAACATATGAAGACAACTCAGTGAAAATTGTTCATAGATATAAACGGCACTATTCCACGGAACATACGCAGACACTATAAATAATTTTATGGCCGATGATAAAAGGAAGCAAAAGCAGCGATACTTTCAACTAGAAGGGAAAGAATGAAATCGGTGCAGCAAATGGAAATTATAGACCTTCTCACTCCAACAAGTACGCCACCCCCGTCCAATTTTCCAGAGAGTATGCGATCACGGCCCCGTCTGAAAACATTGTAAGAGGGAAGAATCTCGTTATCAAGAATATCTTCAGTAAGCCAAGTTTCAGTGAGACACACAATATCATCAGAGGCGATAAAAGAAGCTAGACGGAGTTCATTGGTCTTGGTCCTAAGACCCCGAACATTCTGATAGTACACAGTTATAGAATTTTTTATTCTGGAGGATTTAGGATGACTTACGATCGAAAATTTCTTGGTCTGCTGATGAAATCTTTAAAGAACACACCGTTTTGATGACAAACCTACTAGAGACAAACGTAGATCACAGGATAAGTTAGCAGCTATCAGGGACTTATGAGAATCTTTTATTCAGACTTGTCGAGTAAGTTACAATAGCGGTTCCTATGCGACAATAGACGAGCAACTTCTAGGTTTTAGAGGCCGTTGCCCGTTTAGGATGTATATTACTTTGAAACCCGCAAAATACGGAATAATAATTTTGATGTTATGCGATTCTAAAACAAATTACATGATCAATGCTAAGCCATACTTGTATGTAGGAAAAACAAACACGAATGGTGAATCTCTTGGTGCTTATCATGTCAAAACTTTGACTGAACCACAATGGGGCAGCAACCGAAATGTAACAATGGACAATTGATTCCCCTCTGTTCCTTTAGCTAATGATTTATTGAAAGAACCTCACAAACTGATTGTTGCTGGAACAATTAGAAAAAATAAAAGAGAGATTCCGGTAGAGTTGCTCGACATCAAAAAAAGATCAATAGGTTCCTCCATTTTTTGCTATGACCAACACTGCACATTAGTTTCCTACAAACCTAAAAAAACAAAAATGTTTTATTGATTTCTACCACGCACGGCCAAGGTACAATTGCTTCTTCTGGTAACCCCGGTATAATTGAGTTCTGTAACTCGACAAAAGGTGACGACACAATTTGATCAAATGTGTGGAAGTTTGTCCTGCAGCAGAAAAACGCAAGATGGTATGGTGAATATGGCTAGAATTAATTCATATGTTATTTACACGCATAATGCAATCACCAACAACAAAAAACCAATCTCTCGTTGATTGTTTGTGAAAGAAATACAGTCGAACTTCCGTTACTCGAACGTCTATAACTCGAATTTTCTATAACTCGAACTAAATTGAGTGTCAATAACGTTTAGCGAGAAAATTGAATACAATTTGCCAAAGTCAAAGTCAAAAGCGCTTTATTTAATACTAATCGTTATAAATTTTTAAAAGAACATAAAGCAAATTCCAAACAATAAAACTATAAAAAACTTCATAGCCCGAATGGCTCTCTAAATTTATACGTTATCAGTTAAACACATTTAATGAAAAAAAATACACTTGCAAATTTAAATTAATTAAGATTATTTCATATTTTTTGATTCAATTGGAAAAAGGAGAAAAAACCAACCAGCATTATTCAAAAATTACTTATATTACTAACACAACAATGAACTTATATCCTATACCTAATATGTTACACCCTAATTCTAAATAAGTTCAATCAAAAAAAAGACAAAAAAAAACGTTACCTTATATTGAAACCTATACCTAATTTATAATACAAATAAACAACAACACTACATGTAGCAATAATGAGATGAATCTAAAAAACTAAGTAACGAGAAAAAGCACAAAAACAGAAAATAAACACGAATAATTTAGACATTGTCATTCAGCCACCAATACCTGGATTGCTCCATCTCAGCTCGACCAGCCTCAACGAATCTAGCAAATGAGTATCTCCATTGGAATTGTTGGTCTCGTGAACTCAGATTCGGAGGATATTTTATCTTCTTATCGGTGGCCCGTAGGTATATGTGATATATGATTGGGACGCCGTCAGAATCAAAAATATATCGAATCATGTCCAAATATACGAATGCTTCTGGAGGAACGAAGCCAGTAGTGAGGCAAGTCACAATATACCCGTCTGTAGGGTGGAACGGCTGTGAAATCCAAGGGTTTTCACTCACAGTTACAGATCTTGCGATATGATTCCGAAGAAGTTTCAATATGAAGATATCGACTCTTGTCACTTGAGCGGTTTGATAAATTTTTCTATTCGATATATAGTCCTTCCAATCCGTCTCAGGCTTTCTGTACAAACCAGTACAGGCACGAAGACATTTCCTTTCGAAAACTCTTAATCTTTCCATTGTACTAGCACTCTGGTTGTACCAGATCTGGCATCCGTATGTCAAAACTGGCCTAACCAGGGTCTTGTAACAAATAACTTTGACTTTTTGATCAATGTATCTGGAATGAAAGAGTCGCCGAAGGGCCATGACTACATTTAGTGCCTTACTGAGCATGATTTTGACATGTTCAGTGTAGTACAGATACTGATCGAGATGAACACCGAGGTATCGAACACAGGATTTATGTGGAACCCGTTCTGAACTACCCTCACCAGCCATAATGTGGAAATCCTTCCAATTACGTTTCAGGTCTTGACTGGCCCCCTGCAGCGTTGTCCGAAACAAGATTGTTTCGCACTTCTGCGCATTGATTTTCATTCGCCAATTGTCGGTGTAGAGCTGCTCTGAACTATTGTAGCTTTTCGGTCTGCCGTATAGATGATCAGATCATCAGCAAACGCTACCAATGATCGCGTTGGCGAGACATTAAAATCAAAGCTGTTCAATAGCTTGCGAATGAATATTGAGAAAAGCAGGGGCGCAGTAACTGTTCCCTGCTGTAGACCATTCAAGACCTTGAATTCGCGCATTGTTGTCAGATTTCCATCAGTTACAACAAACGATTTCCCGTACAACATATTACACATCATGGCGGCAAGGTGTCTGGGGAACCTATCCTGAAGAAGTTTGAAAACTAGTCCATCTAACCACACCGTATCGAAGGCTTTCTCCATATCCATTAGACATGCTCCAACACATTCTTTGTTGTTTGGTTTCCAACAGATGTCTGAGGTTACTTTCGTTATTGCTTGTATGGTCGAATGTCTGGCACGAAAACCAAATTGGCAATTCGGCATCAACTCATATTTCTCAATGTGGGCGTTTAATGCTCTGTTGAGTATCACTTCAAACACCTTGCTGATGTTAGGCAGCAAGCTGATTGGGCGATAGCTTTTAGGGCATGAAGATTCTTTTCCTTTCTTCAAGATCGGAAATACCTTAGCCTTTTTCCACTCATTTGGGAAATATGAATTGTTCAACATGTTGTTGAACAATATGCAATAATTCCTAATAGCAACCTCAGGCAAATGTCGGAGAACTATATTTGGAATACCGTCAGTACCACATGATTTTTTTTTTGTTTATTCTGCGAAATATGAAACACAAGTCTTCATAGCTGACAAAATAGTCCATAAGATTCAAGGCCGGTATGAGGTCAGATGTGAATGTTTCATCGAAATGAAGAATTGATTGGCCGTTCAGGCTTGATTTGAAGTCGGAAACTTTTGCTTCAACGACCTCCGAAAATATTTCATTCCTTCTCTCTGGGTTTGGCAGATGAACCAATTCTAAATGTGTTCCAATCAGGGCAAGTTTCTGCAATCCATCACATATAATCCTGTTTCCATTTCTATCCGGAGTCGTACTATCAATTTCGATACCAGCTCTATCGAGAAGATTTATCTCATCACTAGTGACTTCAAGATTCGATACCTTCACTCGAGACTTCCTGCGGAATAAGCTATTCACTTTCGCGAAAACGCCATCTGGATCCTGTGGGCTAATACCCCTCAGTTTTTCCGCCAATTGATTGCTGACCTCACTCCTGAAGTATGAACGGATTAAGTTCCGGACATTCTTCAGGTGTAATTTCAACAAAGCCAACGAGGGATGGTTGTAGTCCAAAAATCGTCGATAAATATTGTTGACGCGTGTGAGAAGAAGGCTTTTCAATCTTTTCAACCTTGCGATGGTTGGTGTTTCATATCCTTCCATATTGTTTCGATGCTTAATCTTGGGAACTACTTTCTCAATCGTTTCCAACGTCAGCTTCTCTAACTTCGACAAATAGAGATCTATTTCATCGTTAGTTAGATTCCTGCAAAGACATATAAACAAATGGACGAGCAACGAGAATCTATGTACTCGTCCATGTGAGAAGCAAATTTGCCACATAAATAAGTTATAAATAACTTACGCTCTCGAAACTATGTGATTCCCTCTGCTTCTCCTTCCCCTTTGCTACCACACAGGTTTTTCTTTTCTCTCTTCAGAAGAATCGCTTCCCCCACTGACACCCGCACACACCAACGAAATTTCATTTCAGTTTGAGTATAAACAACAAACAACTCTCACGGAAAACTCGAACGTCAAAGCAAAAGAAAATTGAAAAGAGCGCGAACCACGCGGGAAAGCTCATGTGTCAAAGCGGATGGTAATTTCATAAATTTTTAATTAAAACAGTGAATTAAAGTTCCGATTACGTACGCGCGATCTTTAAAATTAAAAACTTTTTAAATGTGAACGTGTTTCGCCGTGAATAGTGTGCTAAATTAAAAGCATATCGCCGCAAACCTCAACTTCACACAACTTTAGCGCAGGTTGCCAATTGCTTCGGCTCTCACGACCGGTTGCGGATCCAGTACTCTCTATATCTATGGATTCCTGTCATTAGGGACCATTGAGCAAGAGTTGCCATCATCAGAAAGTGGACATTCCTTCTGGTACTCCTGATCAAACTTTCTTTGAAGCCTTTCCCAATTGGTTTTTTTTTAATTAAACCGATGGTTTTCATGTTGAACTGGAATGAGAAAGGCATCATCTCTTTGATGATTGATTTCCATCACGATTGCGTAATGATCGCTATCGTAAGGAAGCACCTGCAGTTTCCGTTGAGGATTATTAAAGTTGAATTTAAGTCTTGCGTCAGCAATGCAAAGATCCAAATATGAATTTGTCCTAGGGTATGTTGGGAACTCCGACCCATATAGTTTGCACTTGTATTCAATCTGGTTCTCTGTTATCCACGATTTTAGGAGTACTCCTCTTGGATTATTGGTGGCGTTCAGCCATGAAGTATGCCGGTCATTAAGATCTCCAGCAAGAACATAATAATTATGTAGCCTGTTCAATTCGAGTATTTGAAACAAGGAATCGAGTTCCTCCTTGAACTTGAGCACGTTTCCACTAGCTGTATAGGCAGAGATAACAAAGAGGTTATCCCCGCCTTGCAGTGAGATTTTGATAACGGACACTTCAAGACATTCAAAGCTTTTGAATTCGACTTTATCAATAGTTTGGAAACAATAGGGTCTCCTAACCAATATCCCTGTGCCACCTCCCCCATCACAATTTACCCTATCGTTTCTTACGAATTCAAAATCCTCGAATGTCATGGAGTACCATGAATTGAGGTGGGTTTCAGTGAGAAGCAGGGTGTCAGGCTTTTGCTTGACAAGGAAATCTAGCAGATAGTCACGTCGATGTATAGCAACAATCGAGTTGACGTTGATTGAGATGGGATGAAGTCCATCCCCGGGAATGTGGCTGATTGACAAATTATTTCGAGACATTTAAATTAAGACGCTGAAAAATTAGATTAATCCTCGCGTCCTGCTTGTCCATTCTGCCAGACAATGAATCAAGCTGTTGAGTAATTTTTATAAGCAGCTCATTATTGCTACTTACACTATTAATACTAGGCTCTACTGGTCCTCTCGAGGTGAGTGCAAATGATACCCCGGGCTTGACGGGATTTGGAGCTATACTGTGGCGTTTTACTTGATTTTGCTGCGGTATAATTTTATTTTTTGCATCTTGATATCGGGGGCATCCTCGATATGATGCTGGATGACCAAATGTGCGGCAGTTGACGCAATATAATTTTTCTTTGGGCTCCGTCTGAGCCAATTTGCACTCACCAGGACACATGCAGTTCATTGCACTTCACACATCTTGCATGGCGCAATTGGCGGCCGAATGGCCAAATCGTTGACACCGGTAACACTGGTTGACCTCTTGTTTCTGTAATCGCTCCCACCTCACAACTCTAACCTAGTACAAGCTGATTACGATGAATGGATATCATTGAATAATGCATTTTCCAGTGCTACTCTTGAAGATTATATTCAGATGGACAATGAGGTATGTACAGCAGGTATTCTTACTGATGACGATATTGTTGAGAATTGTAACTCGGAATCAGTGATGGAGACTTCAGTCGCAGTGGAAAGCGATGACGAGGATTCGGAGGAAGAATTCATCCAACAGCCTTGTCAAATGGAAGTAGCGGATTCCTTGAGAAGGTTGAATTTATATTTACGAACGAATGAGAATACAACCGATGATCACTTTAAGGCTTTAAACAAATTAGAATCTTTTTTTATTGAAAATAATAAAAAAAACACAAATATTCAGAAACGAATTACTGATTGTTTTAGCACAGTATAACTAGTGTATAGTAATTGATTTGAAATACATAAAAATGTGAATTAATTAATTGATTGCATCGTTTTTCAATAAATCGGTCGGTGTTGATAAAATATTCTCTAAGACGAAGTCTCTATAATTCGAAGTATTTTTTTGGATAGTGATGATTCGAGTTATGGAAGTTTGACTGTATCAGGAAAGCTGTCTGACACATGGTTACGCCAGCGCCGCGAAATGTCAACTTTGACCCGATCCCTAAAAAGGAAAATTGAAAAGTTCTTGTTGAAACTTCTTCCACTGTTCAAACACAACCCTCTGGATCTCAAACAAGAATATGTGCTTTCTGCAATTATAAAAAACGTCGAATGACAAGGGTTTGTTGTGCCCAGTGTAATAAATTCATGTGTATGGATCACCGTGGATTATTATGTGTTGATTGCTCGGAGTAACTATTGTGTTTTATTTTGATTCCAGAAAATTAGAGCTAAGTAAACAGCTTTTCAGATATAAGATGTGTCATTACATCTTATATTCTATAATACAAAAATTATCAACATAAAATGTTCGCCTGAGAGACGAATGTTTAGGAATTGTGTGTACCCTATGCATGTTTGTGAATCTAGGGTTAAGAGAGGCCACAGATCAAGAAATTTGAGAATATCACAAATTGCCTCAAAAGATACTCGTACTTAAATGCCCTAAAAAGCACTGATATGTACCAAATCCGTTAATATGTTGATAGCAGCTGCTTTCCTCTATATAATAAAAAATATGATTCCAATTAGATAAAAAAAAAACACGTCATAAAATACATGGATTATTAATATTTATTTGAAATTAAATTCAAAACAATCAAACTCAAATCAAAACCAGCTCAATCTCATTAATCGACTTCAAATGATCCTAATCACCTAACACCTCGTTTTCAAAAAAAAATTATCTATAAAACACCCAACGAGTGTTTATATTTCTCTCACAACATTAGTGATTCACTCGCTGAGCTCCACTTTCAACGAGATTAACGTTAGACGTACCGTCGTCGACATGAAATGAAGCGGGCGGAGAAGGTCAATTAAGTTGAACCTGCATTGCCAATGCTAACATTGCTAGAAAGCAGTGCCCACTCTTGTAGGGAAACGAAAAGAAAAGAACCTATGAAAAGAACCAGATGCTATCGGCCTCAGCATATGGCTCATGTACGAGTACATAATTTTACTTCTATGTGAACTAGTGAAGCCCACTTTCTTCGTCTTCTTCTTGTTTAATTTGTTACACTCCACTGTCTTGCGCGAAATTGTGGAAAGTCTATGTACAGCCAAGTCAATGAATAATTTCCACGGTTAAAATCGTGAAAGCAATAAAAGTGCGTCAGATCGTGTCTATCTTGATTGGGAAAGCAATTACCGAAACTAGCTCGAAAAAATACAAAGAAAACGATTTAATGATTTTATTGAACTTATGAGATGAGGGCATAGAGTCGACTGTACAGTGATTTCTAAGAAAAAAGGGCTATTTGGGTACTCAGCCAGCTTTAAAGGCTTGAATATTTTCTTTGAAACAAATCTGAATTATCCCAGACATTTTATGCACCATTAAGTTCCAAGCGCAATGTTAAACGTATTGCCTTTTTGAAGCGGATAAACATTTCAATGTAAATTACTGAAGCTGCACGAGAACACTTTTCCCGGTGTAGGAAAGCCATTAAAATGCTAAAAGCTCATCACCTCACGTCGAGTTGTTATTTATTTACATTCCGCTAAAAGTAAGCAACACTTCAAATACAGGTAACTATTTCCTAAAATGAATGTCAATAGCCATCGTGTGGCGAATTGATGATGAGTATTGTGAGTATTTACAGAATGTAGGTGGAGATGGGTCTAAAGATTCTACTTATTGCTAGCGGAATGGTGAATCCATTACGCTACATGTATAATCGTACAAAAGCAGCCTACTTTGAGACGGTCATGCTTTCATTCCCCCGTTATAATTGCCTACAACTCGTCGTTTTGTTGTTAAGCGAACCTAACCCAATATGTCTATGATGGTTAACGTGTGCTTTATTTATCGTTATTTCTAGCCATAGAATTATGATAAGCACAGTGTCACCGTGAAAAATTGAACCGGCTAATACCGGTATGTTGTGAGGTAATCATTCAATTTCTCTAACCGATGAACTGCGATGAAGCAAGCAGTTCTGATGTCTGTGATCTGATGTCATCGGTAGCTGCGTTCACGATTTGTTCTATGTAATCTTGGATTCTGAGATAATACTTGGATAAAAATAATGAGATCATCGAATGTTATTGATTTTGTATTGTTCGAAGTGACGAGTGTTTGCAATATATATCTATGAGCATACTCGGGCGGAAAACCTAAACCTTTCGCGTACTTGAGTTTGTCAATACAACACGTAAGCGAACGATACCACTACCTTAGAACGAGGAAAATAGGAAATCATGCAGGGAATACAATATCAGTAACTACGACAAAACTACCCTCGGGCCATCAACAAAGGGAAGAAAACTATGGCAACTAGGCACCAAAATTTCAAATGGAAGTGGAGTTCGATTTCAAATTCAGTCGTATACTAAACTCATGTGGAATCAACATGTCTAGATGCTGTCAATATAGACAACAAGAGCCCTGATGATATGCAATAACCTGGCAGGCAAATCACAATACTACAATAGATGTATACTATGATTATTTGCGAACGTTTTCCGTCGTTCCCTGTCAATTTTTCTTGTCTAGCAACAAACCAGACGCGTTTCAAAGATTCTCCATCTTCGGTATCTAAATTCGTTCTGATTGACAATGCCTTTTTAGTCATGTCTGTTTTGCAAGTAGGAACCCGGGTTCGATTTAAGTATTTTTCAATTACTATTATTATCCTTTTCGGCAGGTGATAAGTCGTTGATCCTACTATTTTTATGGTTTGCTCCTGTGTTCCTTCGTCTATGTAGTGGTTTTTTCTTTGTTTGTGGAGTAGACTGAAGGGCTCGAGTATGACATCCGAATGAATATTTATCTATTTGTTTATAATTCGTCCGTTTAACGTTTTATGCTTGTGTGTTTCCATATTTTCTGATATGTTTAGACGTCGTCCGTTATGCTGCATATGTAGAAGCTTGACTATGATGGTGAGATCAATACTTACTTAAGGCGGCGACCAAGGTTTCGAAACGCACAAGGAGGCAAGCCCTCAATCGGTTTCAACATAGCCCGTGTTTGCATCAAGAGAGAAATGAGGCCGTGCGAAAGTGGCACTGAATTTTTCACCCCTCCTTGTAGTAGTAGAGCCGAAATCAATATCCATAATGATAAGGATCTCCTATCAAGAAAAGGAGAAGCTCTAGGATTGGGCATAAGAACCAAGTTAAATTAGCCAATTGCAGTAAATACGAAACCCTGGTATAAGGGTCGTTGAAATCACGCCTGCATTTCATGCGGGGCACGAAGCGTGGTTATGGCATTAGAGATTTCAATTGGAAATTTGAATTACTTTCAAAATGAAATTTCTTTGTATTTATTTTCTGTCTTCCGTATATAATGCAAGCTGGCAGCCCTTTTTCAGCTCACTTCAGAGACCCCGAGTAAATTCTGATAGACCCGTTTTGGAAGGGATGAGCGATCGTGTTTTAAGAACCGGTTCGAAGTGAAGCGAGCTGATCATAAAACGCGATATTACTCTGGTGTACTATGCCTTTCAAAAACGATCGAGAAAGACTGCTTTTCCCGCATTTATGGGTTGATCTAATACCTAATACTATTATTGGGGAACGCTGGCCGACAAGAGTACTCTTGGAGCTTAGCATTCTTTGGGGAGTTACGCCCCACGTGCCCGAGGGAATTCCCGCAGGGTGAATGCCGGTCAACAAGAGTACTCTCGGAGGCTAGCATTCTCTGGGGAGGGCCGCCCCCACAGACCCGAGGATATGTGGTGCATCATGAGATGCCCTCCTGGGATGACAGGTGTATTTCCCCTTCGTGTGCGCCCCCTGCAGCAAAATATGTCATTTTAAGACCTGTTTTGAAAAGCTTTCATTAAGACCTTTCATATGATACTCATATCAACTACCTTTGATGATTTTTCAGGGGGTCACTCCCCTATATGGGAAGACCCCCCTTCAATACCTCATAATTTTTTTTTGTAATTGTACTTTGAAGAGAGCACCACTTTACACCTACATGTAAAATTTGGTGTTTCTAGCTTAAGTACTTTGCGAGAAAAACTGCTGTGACACACGGACGGACGAACGAACAGACAGACAGGTGGCGATATAAGTAAAAAAAAAAACCACAAAAAAGATTTAAAAAAACAAAAAAAAGAAAGCAAAAATAACAACGACGACGCAACCAGCGGCTGCAGCCACGACGTTAACAGCACATCAGGAGCGGTACTAACGATGACAAAAACGACGATTAATACAATGACAGCGAAGACGGAGATTAACAGACAGTCTTGTCCGGACTGAGTTTCCTGCCCCGTTCGGGTACAGTAAAAAAAACAAGTTGGGTAGACAGACCTATGCTCATGTCAGAAGGGTTTTGTACTCTACTTACAAAATGCAGTCACCAGTAACGAATAAAATCAAGAAACATGTCATGTTCGAGGATCATACCATTATTAGCAAAGTTGAAAGAATTTTGAATTCGGTTCCTCGGTTCCCATAGGGAAATTTTAAGACTTGTTTTGAAAAGATCTCATTGAGACCTTTCCAATGACCCTACTCGACTACCAATGGTGAACATTTTTTTTTGAGGGGTCACCTCCCTATATGGGGAGACCCCCCTTAAACCCCTTTGAAAAATTTTTCCACCCTTGAACTTTTAAGAAGTCACCACTTCTGACCTTTCCACAAAGTTTCATGACGGTAGCCTCTATAGTTTCGGAGAAAAAGTGCTGTGACATACAGACGGACGGACGGACGGACACAGGTCGTGATTGCAATAGGGTTTTGTATTTTAGTACAAAACCCTAAAAAAATGATGCGAGTGCCAGAGCGTCCTAAAGAAAATGAGGAAATTCTGCAGGACGCGTCAGATGTTCGAGCGGTCAAGGATAATATAAAGAACATTGAGAATTCGATAACCACTGCTGCGATCCCTACCGAAGCGACGGAAGCAAGGGTCGTAGATTCCGATATAACAACGAACCATCCTGAAGTCCACGAGGAGATTACGGCAGGTAAGGACGACCAGACAAATAAACCGACGTTGTGTGATTTCATCGCCAACGTCGAAAACGTGGCGGAAGTACTGTATTCGGAAATGGAAGCCGATAATCTCTCCCAAGAACGATGATCGCAAAGTACAATTGCCGCCCAGCGACATGAAGAAGAAAGGCTATTCCGAAAAGTGGCAGATGTTTTAAAAAGAATACAATCTGCATGCAACTCGCCAAAAATCACCAAAACAGTAAAGATTGGGCTCCTTGGACTAGACGAGCTCCTAATCCGCATAGGGCATTATCGGAGGGACTGGTTAAAGGCCGAAGAGAACCAGAAAGCCGAAGAGAACCAGAAGGCCGAAGAGAACCAGAAGGCCGATGAGAACTAGAAGGCCGAAGAGAACTAGAAGGCTGAAGAAGAGCAGAAGGCTAAAGAAGCGCTGAGGGCCAAGTCTAAAGGGCACGTACAGATAGCTCCACCATCAAACATCACTACAAGAATGGCGTCTAGCCTAATCGAATGAGATCGAGATAAAAGAAGGAACGCAGACGGGAACGTGGTCGTTGGGGGAGACTTCAACCCTAAAGCAATCGAATGGGGCATGCATCAAACAGATCCCCGGGGAAAACGAATCCTAGAAATGGCTGCCAGGACGGCGCTGGTCGTACTAAACACTGGAAAGAAGCAGACTTTCCGCCATAAACCATACCTGACGTGACATTTACCTCGGCGTCCTTATTAGTTGAAGTACTTGAGGACTGGAGGATGTTCTCTCCCGGCGTCCGTGCTTTCGACTTTTTACGATTGGAGGAAACATCGGAAGGAAGGACTTCGAGAGGTTCGTCGAGGAAGGTGCCCCTCTGCAGGGAGATACGCAGGGGACGGAAGAACTGGCAGCTCAAGACGTGGTGAACTCAACTATAAGCATCATTACAACTACTTGCAACGTGTCCATGCCCCATCGAAACTGAAATCAATGAAAAACGAAGGGAGTGTCACAAGCTTCGGCGTGAGGCTGAACGGCAGCATAGAAGTCGGCAAGGAAATGCCTTCGCAAATTGATTAATAACAGCAAGGCTCGCTGTTGGCAGGATCTAGTGGACAATGTGAACAAGGATCCGTGGGGCCTTGGCTATAAGCTAGTTCTACGGAAGCTTGGTGCCCTACGGAAACCCTGAATGCATGATGCGGAAAAGATAGACAAGATCGTGCGGGCACTCTTTCCCGCCCATCCCGTTCGTGTTGACGCTGTCCATGATGAAACAGCAGTCGAGTGTCCACTCTTCACACAGCCGGAACCGGAAGGGGCAGTCCTTTCACTGAAAGCGAGGAAGAGTCCGGGTCCAGAAAACGTTCCAGCTGAGGTGTTGCAACTGGTCTATCACCATTGTCCTGACTTGTCGCTAGATGGGTGGATATTCTGGATACGCTAGAAAACCCTTTTTAAGTTCCAGAATATTTAATGTGGCTTTTGAGAGACTACCTGAAGGACCGAAGCCTACTTTACGACACGACACAGGGCCAACGAAGGATGAAAGTTACATCGGATGTTGCCCAGGGACCTATTCTTGGTCCGGACCCGTGGAATGTGTCTTACGACGGGCTACTGAGAATGGAGATGCCAGATGAGTCGCGCTTGATCGGCTATGCGGATGATATTGCGGCTCTAGTCGCTGGTCGCACCGTTGAATAAGCGCAACTTAGGCTAGGTATGCTAGTGCGCCGAGTAAGAGACTGGATGACTGCTCGAGGGTTCAGTTTAGCACTGGAGAAAACCGAAATGGTCATCTTGAAAAAAAGAGAATCCCTAGAGTAAGGATAATCAGTATTAGCGACATACTAATCGAATCAAAGGCAGCGTTGAAGTTCCTGAGGCTACTGATCTACTCGAAGATGAGTTTCTTTGAACAAATCATGGCAACGGCTGAGAAGGCTGCTTTGGGAGTATCGGCTCTCAGTCGACTTATGGCCAACGTAGGGGACCCAGCCCATTAAGAAGACGTAGTCTCAGTGCTACTGTACGGAGCAGAAATATGGGGCGATGCTCTCAGTAAGGAGGTATACCGAAAACACTTGGCACAAGTACAGAGCAGAGGAGCACTGAGGATTGTATATTCATCTTCGTATTCGACAGTTTCTGATTCGACGGTGAAAGTTATTGCAGGCGTGATACCTGTTGCCCTCCTTGCTAGAGCGTCGCGCTATTTATCTGCGTCGAAATGAGGATGCGAGGGAGATGGTTGTCCGCGAGGAAAGGCAGCGCTCACTTAACGATTGGCAGCAGTATGAATTGCACGAAGGGAAGGTGGACTGCGCGCCTCATCCCGGATGTGGGACCGTGGCTAAATCGAAGGCATGGTGAGACCGACTTCTATCTGACCCAGGCTTTTGAGCGGGCACGGGTGTTTTCAGGCTTACCTGCACAAGATTGGTAAGTCATGCTCCCCCAATTGTCGGTTTTGCCCAGGAGAGGAAGACAATGCCCGCCACACATTTTTTGCATGCACAAAATGGGACAGGCTGCGAAGGGACCTCTACCGGAAGACGGGAGAGCTCTCCCCAGATTCGGGCAGTCCTAAAAGATAAAAGACACTCACAGCAGCCGGGGGCGTTGGGGCTGGGGGATCGCTTGTTTCGCACTTCCTCTTCTTCTCTCCCCTCCTGCTAGAAGGGAAGTCCCCAAGCTTGAAGGCGCTTCACGGCGTAAACAAACGAGACCTGGCCCGAAGTAATGTGTCAAACGGTCCCAGGCTGGGTTCTCGGGTTGACAGGGGAGGTGTTTAGCGGGTAGTCCAGTCGCCTTTTTGCGAGCATGCGAGTCCCACACTTGCGTAAAAGGCATTCACCTCCCGAACACTAAAAAAAAATGCATTCTCCCAGATTTCCTTCACGATCACCATCACTTGATTTTCCAGTGTGTATTTGACCTTTTAAGAGGATAAGAGTTATTTGCGCATCACAAGCCCAGAATATTTTTAATCCACACTTTTGTGGTTTCGATGGCACGTATTGAGTGAGCCGAGTTCACCTACGATATCCAAATAGCTGTTGTTTAACGGTCAGACATTGACGTGACTTTTAATTTTTAATCGAATTTGAAAAAGCATCGTCTAAATATCTTGAAAATTGGCTGCTGTATCGGCGAACAATCGCTGAGGTTATAAAATTCTGCCGCACATTTCATTAGATAAAGTAGTTTTGTATACTTTCATTGGATTGAAAAATTTACTCAAAGGTTCAGGCACGCCCTGTTGACAAACAATGTTGCTATACTAGCTTGTGCTTTTGAAAATGGATTAAGCCACTACTAAGTTCCATCTTTTGCAATTAGAAGATTTTCAATTCATGATCCTTCACAACTCTCATCGTAGAAGTCAACGTCGCTTTCGATTTCAGCTTCTACAATAGATTAGCATCAGAAACATCCTCTTCAACCGAAGGAACATCATCATGTTCATTATCGGAAACGTCGCCGTCGAAATAGTATATCGGCTGTGCTATCAATAAGTGACCTTTCTTCGAAAAAAATAGGGCCGGGCGATATCATTATTAGGGGTTAAATGACCAGAAAAAGGAAGGACCGTAACCCTCTTTTAAGTGTATAAAAATAAAGAGAAATGATTAGCTAGGCAAAAGCGTGAGTGAAATACATATATGCTGAATCAAAAGCCATGGTATCATACTGGTATATCACAAACTAAAAGTTTTATATGCAATCCAAGATATTTTGTAATAAAAAATACAAGCCAAAAAAAAACTCCCTGCCACTACAGAATGTGATACTTGTATGTCCAAGAGTTAAAAGTATGTAATGCAGGTAGCCCCTTAGCAGAAATTATCAAATAAAAACCTCCATAAGCTCTTCATCTTGCGTATTGGTGGGGAGGAGATAAGTGCGTTGGGTATGGATGAACCTTGACCCATTCACACCCAACACCATGGAATTTTAATTCTTAACTTGTGCAATATCAATATAGGCTCCAAACTCAATGATTAAATTTA
Source organism: Odontomyia ornata (assembly GCA_963969285.1). NCBI lineage: Eukaryota > Metazoa > Arthropoda > Insecta > Diptera > Stratiomyidae > Odontomyia > Odontomyia ornata. Next base: position 89,180,974 of record OZ017738.1, on the reverse strand, counting down.
TATCATTCTTGGCCAGGATGTCCCTTGCCGTGGCAAATCCGTTAAAAAAACCAGACTGATTTTCATATATTTTTTTTTTTTGTATGTTTCACATCTAAGGAATTTATGATCAAGATCGCCCACTTCGTTGCAATGCCTGCTCGGATTTCTGAATATACGCATTTCATTTTTAATAATTTCAAGTTATTGTAACCCCTGTTGACAAGGATTCTGTTGGTAGACTTGATTGAATAACTGCTAATCGCCAGTGTATCGAATTCATTTCCAGATGCAAGCCGTAAGCCATTGACCTTTGTCTTAGCAACGATTGCTCCAGTCACATTTTATGCTTGCGGGATCATATCCTCATGCTCCAAGTGGATATGTTCGAAAGGCCTCTCTTAACCCTTTCTTTTGCATATTGATCGATTTCTGCAGCCGCCTCTATCCCTTTATACCTAGGGATACAGTGAAAGTTGAACTTGGCGTTCGGTTTGGTGTTGATAACCCGCCAGATGTAGATAACCCTTACCTTGAACTCTGTGAGAAAATTAATCACAGTAAACTAGGTTACAACGGGATCCTTAAGGGCTGCAAGAATAGCATATAATTTAGCGTTGAGAGAGAGACAGGTTGATGAAGACACCACCTACCCGGGCTATATTCTTGGCTCCGTCCGTAACAAAAATGAGCTATGAATTTCTCCTTAATTTCTCAAAATAAGCTGAATTTGTTATAGAGTTCAGTGCAACTAAAGTCGTTGTGTATGTTGAACATCGAATTGCCAACCTCCAGAACTACTTAACATAAGATTAGGCGGTCTAGTAACCGCACAGTAGGAATTATTCTGCCAAAGAAGGCTCTAAATTTATGATATACGTGGGCATAGCTGCGAGCTGTATCTTTTAAGTCAGCCAACTGAGTCGAGGAAGTTGGTAAATACGGATTTGCTTACCTCTGAATTCAACTCTGTCTTTCGTCATAAGCTGTCCAGCAATTTCGAATCCATAAACACTGGCGCTGCTACGTTGGAGTCTGACAGAGCTTTAGAATTTTCGCTATGATGGAGTGTCGATTCTATCGAAAACAAGTTGGGTAGACAGACCTACACTCATGTCACAACGGTTTTGTACTCAACTTCTCCAAAATGCAGTCACCAGCACCGAATAAAGTCAAGAACCAAGTCAAAGAGATGTGCACGTTAAAAAGAAAATTCATTGTTTCTCTATTTTCAACGGTCGCCATTTTGTTGCGAAATAATAAAAATCACTCAAATCATGAATTCCCAATAATATTTATGTTATTGCAATTTTGGAAAGAGATCAAATCAAAACTGCAGTGTCTAATTCGATGGAAAGTCCATAAAGTACCAAAATCATGTGTTATTGTTATTGTAATTGTAGAAATTTTAAATGGCTATAACTTCCGTGTATATCATTCAAACTTACAGAATATAAGCACCTTTTATAAGACTACTTACCACTGGATTACCTTCATTAAAAAATTTGTTTAAGGGGTACTTTAGCATATGGAGACCCCCTCTTAAACCATTCCAAATTTTCTAGAAGTCCTGAACTTTTGAAAGGCGAAACTTCTGACCTCTCCACAAAGTTGAAGCTTTGTAGTTTCCAATATTTACAATGCTTTCTTGTTGTGACAACAGAAGGACAGGAGGATAGACAGAACGCGAAATTAGTAGGTCCTTTTAAAATTCTTTTTACAAAGCCATAATAACGTAATTGCTGTCAAGCGGCAATGGCACTCCGATTTGGCATAAAACATTATGTTTCCTCTTCCAAAATACTCCGTTAAATATTTGCGGTCCAGCAATCTGAGCTGGGTAGCGTAGTAAAACTTAGCTAAGAGCTCTGGGGTCTTTGTCAGGTACATCGAGATCCATTTGGAACCAGAGTTCGAAAAACCAAACCAGTTGATCTGCTGTTTATTTTTTTGTGGTTGGGAGGTGAATGTCAATTAGGCACAGAGTGTGGGACTCCCATGCCCGCAAACGACTGGACTACCCGATAACCCAGCCTGGAACCGATTGACACATTACTTCCGGCAAGGTCTCGTTTTGTTATGCCCGCGGCCAATGTGTCCCTTTTATCTTTTAGGACTGCGCGCATATAATGTGCCACCTAGTTTCATTTGTAGTGATGGGTAAAAGCACCATATTTTACTGTGCTGGCAGACAGCACATCGCACAATTAAGTGTGCGGTATAGTGCGAGCAGCACACTGTGCTGTTTACCTTTCTTACTTGCTACAAGCCACAATAAAATGCGTGCGGCGCAGTGAGCTGGACTATGCTGTGCGATGCGATGAATCATTCTTTCTATAGAAAAATGTAAATCAATCTGATGCAGCCACCAGTGTTTTACTGGTGTGCACGTTCTTGCAGTTGTTCGCTAATCCCTACAAATTGGTTTTTTCGTTGTGAAAAGATTTTGAAAAGTAATTTATTTATTTAGCAGTGCTCCATATTTGTGGATTCACACTTAAAAAGTTAGTTTATTTATTGAAAATTTCGTTCGGCAAAGAGCTAGTATTTTTTATTAATTTCAAAAGATATTGGTTTCATGTTTAACGCACTTACAAATTAGATAAAAAACTTTTCATATCTAGTTTGAATAAAATGGGAAATGCAGTCGTTAGAATGCCTCGAAAATTCGCATATTTTATCAGTAATACTCTATTGCACGCGGACGTACAAACGAGCACATAAATATAAGCTGCGCACACATGCACATGCGGACTACTGGCAAAAAAAGGAGACATATTGCACATGTACCGCACAGGAAAGTACATTTCTGTGTGCTATGCAGCACACCGTACGACACGCTCGTGTGCGGTTCATCGCCTGGTCAGAGCATATATACTAACTAGCACCTGCAATCGAGGTGCTGTCAAAATGAAAAGAGAGGCAAATAAACGTGTAAAAGATGGATTAAAGTTTACCATGTGTTGGTTCAATTGCTTGCGAATTCAAGTTTTTGTTTACCATTCATACGCAGTTTTAGTCCAATTCTCTCTGCTCTATAAGTACCGTAAGAAATAAAATTTGTTTTAAATGCAGCTGCTATTTAGTAGATATGCTCTGGCCTGGTGTTGCGTACTTTTTCAAGTGTGTGGTGTGGTTGTAGGCTCTGAAGTACACCGCTCGAACGCACCGCTCGTATGTGCGGTGTGCTCGCAGCACGAATTTTGGGTGCCGCACAAGTGCAGCACAGTCAAGTGTGCCACACGTTTTGTACAGCACACACATGTGCGACCCAACAGTGTTCATTTGTCAACCGATTCTGGCATCACCGCCACTATCCGGGGTGAGCTCTTCCGTCTCCCTGTAGAGGTCCCGCAGCAGCGTCTCCCAGTACGGGTCGTTTCGCAGCCTGTCCCATTTTGTATACGGAAAAAATGTGTGGCAGGCATTGTCTCCCTCTCCTGGGCAAAACCGACAACCGGGGGACCGTGACAATCTTGTGCAGGTAAGACTGAAAACACCCATGCCTGCTCAAAAGCTGGGTCAGATAGAAGTCAGTCTCACCATGCCTCCAATTACCCATGGTCTCACGTCCGGGATGAGGCGCGCAGTCCACCTTCCCTTCGTGCAATTCGCCCACTGCTGCCAATCGTTGACTGAGCGCTGTCTCTCCTCGCGGGCAACCATCTTCCTCGTCCTCGTTTAGACGTAGGTAGATAGCGCGGCGCTCTCTAGCAAGGAGGGTAACAGGTATCGCGCCTGCAATAACTCTCACCGTCGAATCAGACTGTCGGATACGAAGATGCAGGCCTCAGTGTCCCTCTTCTCTGTACCTGTGCCAAGCGTTTTCAGTATACTTCCTTACTGAGAGCGTTGCCCCATATTTCTGCTGAGTACAGTAGCACTAACCCTACAGCACTCATCAAGAGGCGTCTTCTTGATGGGCTGAGCCCCCCTACGTTAGCCATAAGTCGACTCAGAGCCGATACTTTCGAAGCAGACTTCTGAGATGTTGCCCTGATTTGCCCAGAGAAACTTATATTCCAGTCGATCAAAAGCCCGAGATACTTAACCAGTGACTTTGACGCGATTAGTAGTTCTCCAATGCTGATCATCCTTACTCTAGGGATTCTCATTTGTTGTCAAGATGACCACTTCGGTTTTCTCCAGTGCTAAACTCCAGTCCAGTCTCTCACTCGGCGCATTAGTATGCCTAGCCTAAGATGCGCTTTTTCAACGGTGCGTCCAGCGACCAGAGCCGCAACATCATCCGCTTAGCCGATCATGCGCGATTCATCTGGCATCTCCAGTCTCAGTAGCCTGTCGTAAGACACATTCAACAGGACTGGACCAAGGATAGATCCCTGGGCAACACTCGATCTGACTTCCATTCTTTATTGGCCCTGTGTCCCTCAACAGCCGCATTAGATATTCGGGAACTTGAAAGGGGGTTTCCAGCATATCCTAACGTTGAGTGTCACCAACAGAACGATCAGTCGCCTGGTGCGGCTATATGCCTCTGCCTTTTCGACCGCGCTCACCACTTCTGCAATCGCACCAATGGTGGAGCGTCCTGTTCTAAAGCCGTACTGCCGAGGAAGGTCACCAGCAGTACGAATCGCATCAGTGAGTCTTCCCTTGATGAGTTTCCCTAGCACTTTTCCAGCAGTGTATAGCATTAATAACGGGCGGTATGCAGGCGGCGATCTGGGATTTGCCTTCTCCTTGCTGATCAGCACGAGCCTCGGCAACTTCCGTCGAACCGGGAAAACTCCATCCCGTAGGCAAGCGTTGAATGTGCTGAGCAGCAAGTCAGGACAATGGTGATATACAAGCCGGAACACTATCTGGACCTGGAGCCTGCCTCGCTTTCAATGAAAAAACTGCCTCTTCCAGTTCCGGCTGTGTGAAAAGTGGAAAATTGACTGCTGTTTCACCATGGACACCGTCAACACGGACGGGATGGGCAGGAAGGAATGCCCGCACTGTCTCGTCCATCTTTCCCGCATCATGCATGCAAGGTTTCCCTAGGGCACCAAGCTTCCGACTAGCTGGTAGCCAAGGCTCCACGGACCCTTGCTCACATTGTCCACTAGATCTTGCCAGCAGCGAGCCTTGCTGTTATTAATCAATTTGTGAAGGCATTTCCTGGCCGACTCATATGCTGCTACCCGATTGCATGCCTCGTCATGGTTCCGTGCCCGTTCAGCCTCACGCCGAAGCTTGTGACACCCCCTTCGCTTTTCAGCGGTTTCAGTCGACCACCAGTACACTGGGAGCTTACGGTGCCGGGATTTTCGAAGGGGCATAGACGCGTTGCGAGCAGTCATGATGATGCTCATAGTTGAGTTCGCCCCATCTTGAGCGGCCAGTTCTTCCTGCGAATCTCCCTACAGCGGAGCAACTGCTGTGAGCACTTCGACGAACCTATCGACGTACATGCTTCCGATGTTCCACCCAATTGTAGCAAGTCGAGAGCACGGACTTCAAGAGACAACATTACTGATCTCAAGCAAAATGGCACTGGTGATCACTGGCTGAGTAGTCCTCTAATACGCTCCTCCGTACTAAGGACTCCAAGGCGAATTTCACATCTGGTATGGTTCCTTCACAGCCAATACGGCGGACAGTCGGCGCATTTCTGGCGTTCAGCCGTCCCGAACTTTCTGCCTGGAAATCACTGTTGCGAACCCAGATAGCGGCAGTATCAGTTTCATCAGGATACCATGATGCAGAAGTTTTATCATGGTGTTGCTCACTCAGCAGTATAAAGTCGGCTTTCATGTCCCTCGCAAACTGCCCAAGCAAATTTTGGGCGGTTGAACTCCGGTATAGGTTTGGCTCCAGAGCGTGGGTCATCGAAGTTCTGATTTTGCCTTGGCTAGGGCTTCCTGGAAAACCCGACATTTCTCTGATCCCAAGTCGTACCCAAGGTTCGGTCTTGGATCAGCATCCTTGCAAACAATACAGAGTGCCTCCTTTGTACACTCTTTTCTGTTATGTCCTATTTCACCGCATTTGTAACTTAGGGAACTCCTATCGGGTCCTTTGCATACTTGGGCGGTGCGACCATAGCCAAGGCATTTGAAACATTGAAGAGGCGCTGCTTTTCGCCGTATCCTATAGACAACCCACCCTATTCTTACTTTGCCCTTATTCAGAAATTGTTCGGCGTCCTTTTCGGTCGTCGATTATGGCCATGCGGTGTCCCCTATGGGTTTCTGGTGTCAGCCTGGCTTGGATCCTGCCCACGCTAGGGATCTCCCTTTTGATGGCCTCTTCTACTTCGGCCAGATCCGTGACGCAGTCAATGTCTCTTATTTCGATCGGTGCCAACGGCTCGAGCGTGGGGTGGGTGCGCTTTTATGCCTACCCTGAGGTACGCGCTTCGACTAAGCATTCGCCGTCAGTGTTTTATCCGGTTCCTTGGAAAACCCCACAATCGAGGACATCGGACGAGTGAAAAAAATTCTCCGATATCTCACAGGCACCAGGGAAGCAGGTGTATCGCTACAGTGACACCGCTAGTTGCCATTCCACCTTCCAATCTACAAGGATGTGGTACTAATGTTCGCGGATGCAGCTATAAGTTGGTTCAGCTAGCATCAATGGCTAGTGCCGATTATAATTGCGAAACAGAATTCAAAGCTGCGAATGCTGCATCAAAAGAAGCCATCTGGATTTCGAGACTTCTGTATCAACTCATCAGTTTAACATCGGCGGCAGTTCTTCTTGTGGATAATGAGGCTGCAAGATGTCTCACGGAAAATCTTGAATTTTTATTCAAGCTCACAGCATATTTCTACGAAAATATTTTTTTCATTCCGGTTAATATTAAAGCAAACATTTTAGAAGTGTCACATGTCGAGTCAGAATCTCAATTAGCAGATTTGTTTACTTAATCTTAGGCAACAAAAATTAAGCCTGTCTGTTTAGTTTTGATTATTTTCATCCGATTTTAATTTAATTTTTCGTCCCTAAGTTATTCAAATAAGAAAATTTGTTAAAATGGTATTATCTAAATTTAAATTTCTCGCGGATTGTAATTCGATTAACGTGCGTTTATCTGTCCGCAAACGATTTGTCATCGACACCACTTCTTATGGTATTGCGCGGTCAGCCTCTATAAAACAGATGACTTAACTCTCGCTCGTACAATTAAAGGTTCTTTTATAAAATCATTTATTTCTGTTTTTAAGTATAAACGATAAATTTAAAACATGTAAACAATCCCTTCCGCTCTGCTTTAACTTATGTACTATTGATATCGGATGCGTTTTCAAACTACACTAATTTTTTTCACAAATGCATTCAAATCTGGGCAATTTTTGTTATTTTACATAATGGACTCTATTAAATGCTGTAGTAATAATTCTTAGGATCCTTCTGTCCTTGCGACCTTTTGGCCAGGGCTCCCTCCGGCTGGGAGGCCCGCGACATTTCGCCCGTCGTGCCACCCTATAGTTGCGCCACTGCCGACAGCAATTTCGAATATTTTATTTCAAAAGGGTAATTTTTTTGTCTGGTAAAGATGAAAATATTCAACAGCACAACGCATAAAAAACATTGAAACAAACGATCCTCAAACTTCCAAAACCACTTATATTTACCCGAACTCGGTTTCATATGAGCTCGGATGTTGGTAAATACTTGAGGTAAAACTTTTACAATTCCCGACAATTTAATTAAAAAGTATTTTCAAAAATAAAATTAACTTTAACAAACTTCTATATTGCTCAACTTCTTTCATTTCAATAACTTAGTTATGCAATTACTGGGTTATGAAAGAACGAAAGATTTAATTTTCAAAGAGAAGTTTCAAGTCCTTTATGCTCGGCATTCGCATGAATTATGCAGGGTTGGGGTCAAGTGGTTAATGAGCTCTACCATGACTAATGCTTGAAATGGAAGGTAGGGAGAGAGATTGCAAATATTCGAGAGGATGATTTCATTCTGCCTAGATTTGCGCCTGCCTAAAATATGACTCAAGCCTCTAAGGATGTGGAAGTAATCAGTGGGCAAGTATGTTCCATTTTTTCTCTGGATTCAGCTTTTGCATATTGCTAGGCAATAAACAAAGTTTCCACCGCTCCCCTGCATTGCAGGTGCTCCGCAACTTGCAGCTCCGATTACAGACATCCAACCAATATCCAATGCACATATCGCCCAAGATAGCGTCGACTACGCGTTCCGTAGAGCGCGACGTTAAACGATTTACGACCGTAATGATATCATTCTCATGCCAAAGACAGCACAGACTTTCTGTTATTTGTGTGAAACCAGCACCCCAAATGGGCATAGCAAGGAGCAAAAATAGCATAAGCCTAGAAACGCCCTTCCTTGAACATGTGCTAGAAATAAAATGGTTTGCAAGACGACCAGCAGACGACAGATGGAAAGCCGGACAAGCCGCACATGACATGTTACGTAGGAAACCGCTCTACATGTTTACCTTACAACAAGCTCGAGCCGCAATAGTGGATCACCTGGCCCCGCGCAAGTATGCAGACAAAAACGATAAAGTGCTAGTTTATCGCAAGTAGGACAATGGAAGAAGAAAATAAGTTTTTGCTACATTCTCAACCACTTCTCATGGCATGACGCCAAATTCGGGAACGGGGAATAGCTTCCCGGAGGTGCGATTTATGTGTCTCGACAAAATGACTCAAAAATTTGATTTCAGGGTGGGAGAAAGAAGAAACGGAAGGTTCAATGCATACCACACACTTGCCCTGAGCGAGCCTTACCACCATATGTGGGAAAACGAAAGCAAAAACTGCAACCATGCGATGTGAATCTTCTAAATTGCGATTGTTTGCAAACAGAAAGTCATTGAGTTACGTAGCTTAGACCAGATGAGCAGCATAACCAGATTTATCTGGCTACGAGCTAGATTGAACTCACTTGCGGATAGAATCGAAGCGGTGCATTGCGCGCACATCTGAGAAAGCATTTGCAGGCTAAAATTATTTTTTGGGGCCGACGACCCACCAAACGATTTCCATGGAGACATCGGACACTCAACAGAATGCCGGAAAACTGTCGTTATACACAAGGTGGAAATAACGACCTAGATCGAATGCTCCGTTTTTTTGTCGTTTCATAGAAATTTCTACCGAACAAAACGCGTCCAGACACGGACGTAAAGACCTCTATTATTAAATATTTCACACTCAGAAAAAATTGGCCATTTCACGCTCTTTGAATTACTAACATTAATAATCGCCGCTTATTCGCAAGTTCGTCATAAAAACGAGCAATATGACGGATCCCGCCCTGTGAAAATCTGGTAAATAGACCAAAATCGATTTTTCCCCAAACGAAAGCCCCAAGCCCCAATTTTCAACAAGTGACTAATCGACGACTCTTACCTTAATTTACTGGTGACAAGACTTAGATCCGCACGAAGACGTGATAAATTTCACAATTCGAAAAACTTCTTTCGCGTTTTCAAACTTCACTTTCAAAATTTACCGTTTGAGATTCAAATCAAATCTTCTCACACGATCTACTCGGCCAACGCGAACCAACAAACGCAAACAAAACACGAAAGAAGCCCGAATACGACTGAACGAGTAACAAGCAACGGCAACCGACAAACCGAGAATTTTGAAATTTTAATTGTTCCTCTTGTAATCGTTAATGCCATCTATTGAGAATTTTTCCTCAATGAGCGGTGAATAAATTTAAATTGTTTCATTGCCTTTTACGGAAATTGAAACAAAATAAATAAAAATTTTAGGAAAAAAAATTGTAACAACTTATAAATGCTCTAGAAAAAATGGAATAACATTTTTAGAATTAGCGCCAAATCTGTTTTCCCCGTTTTAGTTTAATTTATTATAGTTAAGGAGTTGTCCTCGTGTAACTTTCCTAGATCCTTCTTGATAATGTTTTCAATAGCAGTTTTGTTTTGTCTCTAGTAAAGTAGAACTGATATCCCGTCAGTCATCATGTATTTTGATTATTTGTGCAATGTCAGATCTGGTACAACCAGAGTGCTAGTACTATGGAAAAATTAAGAGTTTTCGAAAGGAAATGTCTTCGTGCATGTACTGGTTTGTACAGAAAGCCTGAGACGGATTGGAAACATTATATATCGAATAGAAGAATTTATCAAACTGCTGAAGTGACGAGGGTCGATATCTTCATATTGAAACTTCTTCGGAACCATATCGCAAGATCTGTGACTGTGAGTGAAAACCCTTGGTTTTCACAGCCGTTCCACCCTACAGACGGGTATATAGCGACTTGCCTCGCTACTGGCTTCATTCCTCCAGAAGCATTCGTGTATTTGGACATGAATCGATATGTTTTTGATTCTGACGGCGTCCCAGTCATATATCACATACGAGTATATCGACGGGCCACCGATAAGAAGATAAAATATCCTCCGAACTTGAGTTCACGAGACCAACAATTCCAATGGAGATACTCATTTGCTAGATTCGTTGAGGCTGATCGAGTTGAGATGGGGCAATCTAGGTATTGGTGGCTGAATGACAATATCTAAATTATTCGTGTTTATTTTCAGTTTTAGTGTTTTTCGTTATTTAATTTTTGAGTTATAGCTCATTATTGCTACATTTAGTGTTATTGTTTATTTTTGTTAAAAATTAGGGATAGGTTAGGTTTATATTATGTTTATTATATTAGGTTAGAGATAAGGTAAAACGCTTAGGTTAGGAACATAGTTATAGATTTTTTTAGTATAAGATAAAGTTTTTGATTGCATTTATTAGAATTAAGTTAAAACATATTAGGTGTAGGATCAAAGTTCACTGTAGTGTTAAGATGATAAATAATTTTAGAATAGTGTTGGTTGGTTTTTTCTCCTTTTTCCAATTGAATTTTAAAAATATGTAACAATCTTCATTGATTTGAATTTGCTAGAGTTTTTTTTTTTTTAATGTGTTTAATGATAACGTACAAATTTAGAGAGCCATTTGGGCCATTAAGTTTTTTTATTGTTATTGTTTGGATTTTGCTTTATATTCTTTTAAAATTTATAACGATTAGTATTAAATAAAGCGCTTTTGACTTTGACTTTGATTATTTGTGCATACCAGGAACAAATTTGGGCCAAGTATTTTGGAGGTGCGCGGTCTCTCAAGACATTGTTTATTAAAGATCTGTGAGATCTTCTCTCCAAATAACCTTCAAATAATTGGTTAGGACTATCTTGAATACCATGCGATTCAAGTCTACGAAGTAATAGATCATGATCAACTGTATCAAGTGCTTTTTTCAATTCCACGAAAATCGTGGTAACATAATCACTACTGTCAAGCCCTACTTTAATGAAACGTGAGACAGAAAGTAGCGCATCCAACGTACGATCTATATCTATAATGCTGCTGATTTAAGATAGAGTTTTCAAGCATAGTAATGGGGATTTATACCGAGAAAAACGGCCGATGGTTCTAGGCTTGAAAGTACATTTTATTTCTTTCTAACGTTCCGCTCGTGACAAGATACATGTTGTTTTAATCGAGCTGTCACACAAGCAAACTACTCGAAAACCTTCCTATCCTTTACTCAAAACTTTATGGCAGATTAAAAAAAAAATGTAATTATTTCCATTCGTAATCGTAATATGTAAAATAAATTTCCTTATTATTATCATTAAATGTATTTCATATAAATTTTCCTTTATATTAAATTTAAATGTTTCCCTCTCATTATATTCGTTATGGGATTTAAGTTTTGTTTCTATTTTAAATCCTCTTCATTGTCTTTACCTCGGTCAAATTTATTTTTTAAACCATTTCAAATCTGCCACATAAAATTTAAACTATGAGAATGCTGATCTAGTACTCCTCAACGGTGTATTAGATCAGAAAATGGAATGGAATTGAATTCAGTGGATGGATCGACGTCTACGTCAATTTGACGTATTCGGTGGTCGTCACAAATCAAATTATAGTGAGATCCGCTACACGTCAGGTGCCACGGATAAAAGTATCGCATAGTTTTCGCGCGTATTATGTTTCGTCCTCGTGGGTGTCCTTCTTGCTTAGTAAGAAACTAGCGTAGAATTTACCCTTCTAATAAAATATTACTTTTAATTGAAAATACCTATCCAAGCGGCAGAGCCGCTGAGATTTCTGGCGTGGAATCTTGGACTCCATTAGCGCCATGGTTACTAATGTGAAACAGTACTATAACTCGCTACGAGTTGCAGCGGTTCCGCAGAAATAGAAAATAACTTTCTCTAGAAGCGATTTCAATATACTGATTGTATTTCCTTATTAATTATGAGTATTTATACAATTTCTTTACTTACAAACCAAATGTAACAAAGAAATCTATGATTCATAAATTTCTTTCTTACAATTTCAAAATGTCCTAATTTCTAATTTATTACTCATAAATTTAACATGCAGAAAAATACCACACACATGAACTCATATGATTCATCGTCATGCACTTGATCGACATGCAGCCAATATTGACCCATATCTATAAACTCGAGTGTCGCGTGTCATCATCGATGAAAAAGGAAAAATAGCTCTTAGTTCACACATTTGTTGTGAATAGATTTTACTAATGAGTCTTCATATGAGATTCATATTACATGTGTGAATGAAATGGGTTTCATATTCATTTCACATTCAATTTATTTACGATCGTAAATAAAAGCAGAAAATTAGGAATGTGAATATGAATATGATACATGTAAATATTAAGAATGAAATGCATTGAGAATATATGCATCATAGCATAAATCGATTGAATGATATGTACTATTTAATTATTAAATGATATGTATTGTTACATCATTAATATGATATTATGATATGTATTGTATTGATGATGTAATGATATGTATTGTTATTAATTGAATAGCCTGTATCGTTACATCATTACACCCTAAACCTCAAGATGAGTGTTAATATATTGAGCTTAATTCAATATCTTAATACGAATCTAAAAAAAAATTATTATTTACATATTGTTCAATGTTTATATATATTCTTATATTAAAAACTATGATGATTCTTTATAATGAAGTAGTAGAAAAAATTTGCTTTATTTTTAGCAATTTACATATATCGCCCATTAGTTTATTTGTAAACTCGGTCCCTAAATCAGATTTCAGTATTTTAAAATGTCCATATTTTAATATGAATTCTTCTACGAGTCCTTTAGCTATTGTTTGTGACTCCTTATTTTCTACAGGGAAAGCAACTACAAATTTCGTCAATTCGCATTGTAACGTTAATATATATCGGTAGTTATTCGAAATTCTTAATGGACCTACGGTGTCTATTTGTACCGTTTCAAAGCTTGTTGATGGAGTGTCAGTCTTGACCATCCTTTCTTTTGTATGTCTTACTTGTTTATTAGTCTGACATGCTGCACAATTTCTTATGTGAACCTTAACCATATTGTTCATATTTTTCCAACAATATCGTTGTTTTAATTTTAACAATGTCTTGCGAACCCCAAGATGTCCTCCGTGCGGTGAGTTGTGATACTCTTCTATTAGCTTCTTTTGGTTTGTTTTATCTATTACCTTAGTTGGTGGTTTGTATATCATGATTCTGAGTTTCTTTTGCGTACTTGTTTTATGTTGCAACATATTAAATATTCTTTTAAATATTACTTTGTCTATAGACTCAAAAATAATATCTTCACAAGACAATGAGAGTTCATTTATGCCTTCTCGATTCGCGAATCTCAATAGCTTCTCCAAAATCGAAACGAGTTTCGGATATGGATTATCGCCAATTGTCTCATTATTTTTGTTTCTTGTGGTAGCATCTTTTATTGTTAGCTTCTTCCTGATGGAAACGGATTTCGCATCGGATATATCGCTATAGTGCACTTCTATAATATCTTTTGTACGTATAACGGAAACTTTATTTTCTCTGCGCAGATTAAATTTTAATTTCATGACACCGGTGATGTCTGACAAACTCGTGCAATCCCAACAATAGAGTTGATCAAGTTCTATCGATGTCTGGGTGCTCTCGTCGTCAACTATCTTTTTTTGATTTTCATTTTTAGAGGCCATTTGCCTGGTAATAGCTAATATTTTCTTCTTCGCTGTTCCATCATTTTCTGGAGGTATCATTGCTTTTAAGGTCTCAGAGTCTAGCTCGATCCTTGATAATGCATCAGCATTGGTATTTATACTACCTTGTTTATATACAATCGAAAAATCATAATCGGACAGGTCAACACGAATTCTAGTAAGTTTCGACGAAGGATTTTTATGTGTAAACAAAGATACCAGTGGTCTGTGATCAGTAACAACCATAAACTTTCTTCCGTAGAGGTAGGGTCTAAAGAAGTTTATGCCCCAACGTATGGCTAAGAGTTCTTTCTCGATAGTAGGTTTGTTAATATCGTGTTTAGCCAAAGATTTACTTGCATAAGAAATTGGTAAATCTTGTCTAATTTCTCCTTGAGATAGGACTGCGCCTAAAGCGTAGTTAGAAGCGTCAGTCGTTAATATGAAAGGTTTGTTGAAATTTGGATATTGAAGGATTGGAGGTTCTATCAATTTTCTCTTCAAAGTATCGTATGCATTCTGACATTCTTCAGTCCAGCTAAATGTTACATTCTTCTTTAGTAAAGCATTCAAACACTTCGCCGTTTCAGCAAATTTAGGAATAAAACGCCTGTAATAATTGCAGAAAGCCACAAATCTGCGTACTTCGTCTGCATTTTTCGGGACAGGGTAGTTTTTGATAGTACCATTTTTAGCTGGATCAGTCTTGATTCCTTCATTGGTTATCAAAGGACCCAGGTATACTACCTCTGATCTCAAAAACTGGTATTTCTCAGGATTTAATTTTAAATTGTGCTGACGCAGTCTTTGTAATACTTTACGAAGGTTGTCATTATGATGTTTGATGCTGCAACCAAATACTATGATGTCATCAACATACAGGAATGCTTCGTGACTTAGGCCACTAAGAGCTATAGTCAACATCCTTTGAAAGCTGTTTGATGAAATTTTCAATCCGAAAGGTAATCTTTTAAATTGGTAGTGTCCATCACTGGTGGAGAATGCCGTCAATGGTCTAGACTCTTTCTCAAGTTCAATTTGATGAAAAGAGTTAGTCATATCCAGCGTAGAGAAATATTTCACTCTACCCAACTTGTCTAAGACGTCTTCAAGTCTTGTCAAAGGAAACTTGTCGCTGACAATCTTGTCATTAAGTCGTCTAAAATCCACAACCAGTCGCCATTTAGCCTTTCCATCTGCACTCTTTTTTGGTACAACCAAAAGAGGTGAGTTGTATGGGCTTATTGATGGTTCTATGATGCCATTTGTTTCAAGGTCCTTAACTTGTTGTAGGATCTCTTCATTTTGGGATTGTGGCAATCTATAATTTTTAATATAAATCGGATTTTTATCTACGGTTTGTAACCTCTGCTTGTAAAAATTATTTGTTTCTAATTTTTCTCCATCCAAATGAAACACATCTTGAAAATCTTCTATTATCTCAAGTAAATTATGCATTGCGGGTCTGTCTAGAATATCTTTGTTCCTAACCTCTATAAGCTTCTTGAATCTGTCTTTGGTATACGAGTATCTTTGTTTTTCCCACTTAAAAATGTTATAGTGTTTTAATGGTTTTACTTCAACATTAAAGTTCCTTATGACAATGTCTTCGTCATTAGTGTTTAATATTTTTATGTGTCGAACCCCTTTTGCAGGTATGATAGTATTTCCTACAAAAACACCCTTTTCTATTTCTGTGTTAAGGACAATACTATCCTCAGAAACTTCTATGTTAACAGGGACAATCATCTCAGTTCTGGCTGAAATATTTATCTGTGACTGTTCCTGTCTTCGTGTGTCCATTGGTAGTATAATGTCTTCATCGTTTACGTTGAAGGTTATTGTAAACGTCTCGTAATCGATTTTACACAAGTAATGGACCATTAAGTCTCTACCGATGATTCCATCCATGCTTATCGGGAAATTGCTTTGCACAACATGGAATGATTCTTTTAATTTATAATTCCCAATTATTAAGTCCAGATTAGTTGTACCCAGAGATGTAGTTATCTCTTTGGTAATGCCCGTTAACTTAATTTTATTATTAGTATCTATCGAGTTCTCGAAATTAAAGTGAATATTTTCTTTGCAAATCGACACATCTGCTCCGGTATCGATTAAAAACAGTAAATATCTTCCTGAATTACAATTATAGATTCTTACAAAATTTGTACAATTTTCGGTAATTCTAAATATTTTTCTCTCTACTTTTGAACTCTTTGATCCGGGAGGTTCTGAAGATCCTCTCCGGAGCCTTGCACGTTTCCCTGATCGGTAACAACGTGTACAGTCCTTCGTTCACTATTGTAATTCCTATTACCGTTATTATTATAGTTGTCATTCCTATGATTGTTTCTTCTATTACGTCTACGACCTCTATAATTATCATTGTTTTGGTTACTTTGGTAACGAGTGTTCGTTTCATTACCATTACCACTATTGTTGTTGCTGCTATTATAATTGCGATTGCTATTATAATTGTTTGCATCATTATTATTCGAATTATATCTTTGACCTCTGTTTTTCTTATAGCGGTTACCTTGCTTTCTACCTTTTCTATCTGAGTCATTAGTGAAATGCATCACGCTATTGGTGGCTTGCGTCTCTGCATTTTCTAATTCTCGCGCAAGAGACACGGCTTCAGCAAAGCTTTTCGGTCTTGCCGAAAAAATAGTGCTTCTTAGCTGATCACCTAGACCGTTCTTGAAAACAGTTAGTGCATAGGTGTCATTCATTTGCGTTATTATCTTCTTTTCGTTAGCGGAAACTTGATTACCTAATTCCTGAATTTGCAGTTGATTAAGTTCATCAACTAAATTCAGAATCTTGTCCTTGTAGTTGCTTACGGAAGATTTTTTCTGGTAAGTACCGCTCAAAAGTGTATGAATTTGCGGGACAGTTTTATTACTTTTGTAACGATTTCGTAACTCTGATTTCAAAGAGTCAAAAGTAGAAACAGAAGTATTGGCCAAAGAAAGTCTGACGGTGGCACTCAATTTTACATTTACAACAAAGTCTATTAAGCTAGCCTTAGCATTAGCTGACAGAGTTGCGTGTAAAATTTCTAAAATCTTAAGGAAAGGATCTAATTCCTTATATTTGCCATCAAAGACAGGGATTAATTTCATAGCTGTTTCTAGATTAAAATCAGCCATTGTAAAGTTTTCCTCGAGAAACGGTAAACTCAATTCTAAATCCTCGCTAATGGATTCTTCATTAGTATCTGCCTCTATGGAGTATCCTTGTTTACCCAGCTGTAGCCAGATTTCTCCTTCTAAGATTGACGATTGAGCCCTGAACTTTAATTTTAGATCTAATATTCTAGAGTCTTCCTCACTACAAATTTTAAGCGTATTCTTGAACTTTTCTCTCCTAATTTTCAATTCTTCTAATTTTGCGTGAAGAGTCTCAAATGTATACAAACTCTTTGCACATTTTTTCAAGTTACTAAGGATCCTTTCATTTTCAAGTACAATTAGTTCTAACTGCTCCATAAATGCCAAAAATTTAATCAGTATAACATGAAGTTCTTTCAATAATAACAAAAAAAAAAATAAGGATAACTATCAATTTAATTATATGTGCATTTCTATGTGCTTTTAATCATACATTAATGTTTCGTACTTTCGTTTCATACGTACTTTGAACAGAACAGCTATTACCCATTTTGGTCCCAATATCTTCGTTCTGGTTTGAGGTCTAATAGCTTTTGCTGTAACCGTTGTTTCTGCTCTCCAACCGATATCCGGATGATTCTGTGTAACTCCGCTCGTTCGCGCTTCAGCTTTGTTCTTCTACCTCCTCTTGGTCGACGTTTCTTCGGTATAGTTACTTCGATATCCTGTTCCTTGCTAACCTTCTTCCGCTTATATTGCTCAATGTTGCGTGGCTTAGGTCCTCTGAAGTCTGGTGTACCTATCTTCGTAGGTACATAAGGTGATGCAGGATGCTCGATTTTCCTTATGGGCACAAGCTGGTATTCCTCAGCTTGCCTTACCAATTTTTCGAACGCCTCATTAACAATTCGTTTATCTTCTTCGGTTAATCCTGCGTTAACCGTATCCTCGTATTCAATTAATTCCTTGTCCGGTAGGCCAGGATCGCCATATAATGTTTCGTCCTCGTGGGTGTCCTTCTTGCTTAATAAGAAACTAGCGTAGAATTTACCCTCCTAATAAAATATTACTTTTAATTGAAAATACCTATCCAAGCGGCAGAGCCGCAGAGATTTCTGGCGTGGAATCTTGGACTCCATTAGCGCCATGGTTACTAATGTGAAACAGTACTATAACTCGCTACGAGTCGCAGCGGTTCCGCAGAAATAGAAAATAACTTTCTCGACAAGCGATTTCAATATACTGATTGTATTTCCTTATTAATTATGAGTATTTATACAATTTCTTTACTTACAAACCAAATGTAACAAAGAAATCTATGAATCATAAATTTCTTTCTTACAATTTCAAAATGTCCTAATTTCTAATTTATTACTCATAAATTTAACATGCAGAAAAATACCACACACATGAACTCATATGATTCATCGTCATGCACTTGATCGACTTGCAGCCAATATTGACCCATATCTATAAACTCGAGTGTCGCGTGTCATCATCGATGAATAAGGAAAAAAAGCTCTTAGTTCACACATTTGTTGTGAATAGATTTTAACTAATGAGTCTTCATATGAGATTCATATTACATGTGTGAATGAAATGGGTTTCATATTCATTTCACATTCAATTTATTTACGATCGTAAATAAAGGCAGAAAATTAGGAATGTGAATATGAATATGATACATGTAAATATTAAGAATGAAATGCATTGAGAATATATGCATCATAGCATAAATCGATTGAATGATATGTACTATTTAATTATTAAATGATATGTATTGTTACATCATTAATATGATATTATGATATGTATTGTATTGATGATGTAATGATATGTATTGTTATTAATTGAATAGTCTGTATCGTTACATCATTACATTAGGTAACTAGCTGTGTCGATAGCGTTTCCCAAAAAATGACATTGCCTACACCTGTAGAATCTCTGGAATTGCCAACGTGCCGCGTGGGCGAACTTGGAACGGTGAATTTTGGCCGCTGTCAAACCCCGCAATCGAACCATTGGATCAATATGTTAAAATCAAATTGACGCTAGAAAAGCGGAAACTCCTCAACGAATTTATTGAGTCAATAAAGCTAGATCCATCGGCAATTCAAGTAAGCTACATTTGCTATCAGTTAAACAAAGCAAGGACTTTCCGATTAGTTGCAATAGAAGAGATTAGGGCCTTGAAGAAATATTCAACAGTGGGTATCTGAAGGGAAAACAGAAACGCGACACATTTGGGATGCGGTGATATGTTCTATGAGCGAAAGTAACCATCCCTGAAAGGTTTTAGTAGATTTTCTGCTCGTTTTAGATGGAGGCTATAATGAAATGAAAAAGGTTCTTACTGAACAAAGTGCCCTCCCTCAACAAATGGATACTGCTCTTTTTCTCGTGAATTAAAAAAAGATTTCAAAAGCGTTAGCTGTACACTGAAATCCAACTCTGAAGAACAAAAAACTAAGAGCGACAATACAGAAATACATGCAAACAAAAGGTTGCGCATTGACGAAAGAACGAAAAAATAAAGAAAAAGGCTTATAAGTCCTTAGGCAATGAAGAGTCGCTGGAATATAACCTATGCTTGGTTGGTAATATGATCCACATTGCAAAGGATGATGTCAGACCCCACTCTTACCTCCGAAATATATATTTGCTTAAACTAAATTTATTTCCGTTTTTCTGGAAAATTGGAGGAACATTGATTGGAGAATTTTTAAATGGTGCAAAAACATCGAGATAACGAAGAATATTATAATAATAGTCACAAAATGTGATCCAACTCTCAATCCCATAGTTAGAATCAGGGAAAATTATTGGAGGACCTTATGATATATTTAAAGATTAAGCAATGAAACCAGTTTTTAGAATATTCAGCTTGAATTCAGTATAAATGTATTCGAGCGTTCGACGAGGGAATGCAGTGAGTTTTTTAACGCTTCTTCTTATAATATTTTCTAGAATATTTTATTTAGATTTATATTTAATATAAAAACACAACATTAATCAAGTATATTAATTCTATACAACTTGAAGATATCATGCAAGAAAAATAATTTTCCTATTTGATCGTGATTGAAAAGATATTTCACATTTAACCAGTTAGTTATAAATATTTCGTTGTCTAATTATTGTACTATTGTCTTGATATAATCGAAAATCTTAGAGAAATATTCGCAAATTCAAATTGAAGGACAAACGAAACTATAAAATCTAAAATTTTTACGAGGTAGTCATCGCCATATTTAAATTGTAACTGTAAAGAAGCTATGTTCAGTCTGTTCAGTATATGAATAATCAATCACTCATAAATAAGTTCAACGTAGGTATTAATGAAGAGTAATTCAAAAATTCGTGTATCGTGTATGAGATGTTTACGCATTCCAAATTACTCCAACTTTCTGCATGATTCGCATAAATAGTTTTCATATACTCAGTAGGATATTGGATAAACCTTTTTTTAAACACTATTTCGCTCATTAAACAGAAAGTATCAAGATTTCACAAGATATTAAACCCTAATGAACATCAGGCATTCTTCAACATTTTGATATCAAAACAAGCCTAAAGATAAAAGACATTTTGAATCAGTGATCGATATTGAAATTGTTAAATATAAATTTACAGGGATAAGGAAATATGTTGGACTTAATTATTTATACAAATGAATGGAGTTAGGGTAATGAAAGCCTCAAGTAATCAAGAAGGTTGCTAATATCCGCATTCTTATAACCTTTTATATTTACATATTTAAATAAAAAAAACTGTTACACATAGAAAAAAAAAAAAAATACAATGAGTTGTTCAACTTTAAAACTCGGTCTTTCCATTTCGGTTCACCTTACCGGGTGTAGGCAGGCTCCTCCTATATCATGGGCTAGCCATTGGGCGCGCTCCTCTGTTTTTCGTTGTTTAACAGGGGCTCTTGCCGGGTAGAGTGGCCTTCCGCTCGCGTCCCCATTTATGGCATAGAGTTATGTGATTCGATCACATTATTCTATAATATAAATTGCCTACGTCTATATTTCTCATTTGATGGGAAAATTCATGCGAACTATGTTTGTATCAGTTTTCCACTCAAATGGGAAATATGTGGCTAAGTCTACGTTTGGATCTTGATCCGGTTGGGAGGATGCGAGGGGACAAAACCTCCATCTGGATGCCCCACTCTTATTTGTGGGCCATAAGAATCGTCGGTAACGATGAAGTCCTCCTAAGTCCGTTTGTCTTCCCTAGGTCCAATTTGTCCTATGTTTCAGCAATTTCCGACCCTTAGTTGGTTATTTCCTTTTCGACTTCGGTCGACATTTATTTTACCCTAGAAATTCGTGGATGCGAAATTCTTTTGTAGAGTGGGTCCTTGTGCTGGAGGAAAGAACCCACCCCACGACACCACAACGCAAGCCTGCCTGTACATTCACGCGTCCCCAGGCAAGGCCTATCTCAGCGGATCCCAATATCCTCTTCCGCTGAGGCAGCAGACCATCGCTGCAGTTCTACCTTCACTACAATGTGTACAGTGAGTTCAAAGAAGTTAACAATAGGATAGGTTAAAGTTTGACGTGTGCCCG
Organism: Odontomyia ornata; assembly: GCA_963969285.1. Classification (NCBI taxonomy): domain Eukaryota; kingdom Metazoa; phylum Arthropoda; class Insecta; order Diptera; family Stratiomyidae; genus Odontomyia; species Odontomyia ornata. The sequence continues at coordinate 89,159,303 of OZ017738.1, read as the reverse complement.
AGACTCCGAAAGTGCGAAGCCTGTAAACTGACATCTGTCCGAGATTCCGAAAATTAGAAGCCGGGGATACTGGCAGAAGAATCAATTTGTCTCCGTGGTGGTTCCGAAGGGTGACTACTCTGGTTTGATGATCCTTGCCTGGGTGCAACTTAGCCGGTGGTGTTGTAATGAATCATGCGACGCGCTGGTGACCACTACCAACACACTTTGCTGCTAGGTGGCTTGTCATTTTACGTTGGTTGCGACCAGTGCACATCCCACGTCTATTTTATCGTGGGATGCCAACAGAATTTTGACAGCCACATGGTAGCAGAGTGTGTGGGTAGTGAGTGCCATCGAGAGGAATTGCTTTTATCGCCGCGGGATTTTAGTGTGTGAATTCTATTGTGAGTTTTGTGGATAAAGTGAAGATTCTGTGTTACAACCTAAACCCAAACGTAAACATTTCAGGTAAATATGCCTTTGGACGAGGGTAACTGGTGATGTAACTTAGTTCTTAATTCTCGCTTGACGGATAAAATCAGTGCGCCGCTAATGCTTAGCCATCTTGCAAGTGGTCGTGTATAAAAAGGCGATAAATATGTGATGCTTTCGCCAATCCGTCATTTGAAATTCATACGCTCGACACATGTCTGCCACGATTGCAATGAGGATTCACCCCTAGAATGTCTCAAGTCAGCATTGACGATTCGTTATGCAAGCACTGTCTTATCTATCCCAAGAATCGTGTTAAGGTTATGTGATTGAGAACAATCACGATGGAGCTTGAATGCTTACTAGCTTCTGCATGATTGACCTTTGCCATGATACCGGGGTAAGAGGACGCAATTTCGTAAAATGCTGGATTGCGCCTTGGGTTAGCATTGTAATGGTCGTAAAAGCATTCTGAGGGGTAAAACGAATATTTTTAAGACTGATGCTAAGTTGATTTGATCAGAGTTTAAAAAATTGATGTGTACAATTATGAACGTACATTTCTTTTTTCTTCTTGAGAATAAAACAGAACAATTGAAGATACAAACATTGAAAAACAAATAAAAGAAAAAGATAGATTTTACTTAATTGCTATTGAAGTAAAAAAAAGACTGGAACGTAAAGCAGTAACGAACATAATTTTCAATGACATAAAAGCTAATAATGAAACGAATTTCAAATTTTGAAACTAATGAAATGTATGGTTTTAAAAGCAAAGCATGTTTCTCGACATACATTGAGTCAAACAATGGTTCTGAAATCAAATCAATCATGGACATGAGGAAATTGTTAATCGAATAAGAAAACAATTAAGAAAAATACCTTTTCTTCGTTTTCCACATTAAAAATTTAATCCATTTACTAGTATTTGTAAAATGTTATTGAAGTAATATATATGCTTTGTGGCGTAACAAGGAAACAAAAGCTATTAAAATGCTAAATCTTTCGCAATCAGTGGATTTTCAACTAAGAAAAGGATATTGAATTGACTTTTATTAGCCTTTGTAACAAATGTCTCGATGCATGTAATGAATGATTCGAGAACATAGTTTCTTTGTTATTTAATGATGTATTACATGCGGTGTTCATTCAATTCAATGAAAATAAAATCTTCGACTAATTCAAAAGCTCGATTCGAAGTGCACACAGATAATCCCAATTTTTGCAAAGTTAATTGCTTTCATGGTTAATAATTAAAATTAGGAAGCTATTTAGAAACCAAGAAAAAATACAGAGCATTCATTAAAATAGTTTAGCACGAAATTTGCATTCGCTAGAAAACTTACGCTACTGAAGCAAAAGAGTACATTTACAAGCAAGAAAAAAATTATATTAAAAGAAAATAAATAAAATAAATAGCTCCGAGGTTTAATGTTAATCGAGATATTGAATATTATTTATCCGTTTATATATATGAACTAATAAATAAAAATTAGAATTTAATTTTGACGATAAAGAAAAAGAAAAGATGCTTAACCTATAGTCGAAAATTTATTGTTAGATGAAAATATTAAACGAAACAATTTTACAATAAATACAACCTGAAGCAAGAATGATTGATGAACAATCAATGAATTTAACGTGAAAAGCTCTTCAAAGAATGTTTTTTTTTAGAAGTTCCAATGTCTTGCTTATCCTCTCCCGGCTAGAATTTTCATACAAAATTTGGAGTGGAAAGAATTAGTGAAGAATAAGAAGCTTGATTTTAAAAAAATATTAAAAATATCAAAAATAATATTAAGTACCCACATATTTTAATTCCGTTCAAAACATACAATATTGTATTGACAATTTAAACGTTTGTATATTAATTTGCCATTTTACTATTATTGGTTTGAAGAAAAAAAAAAAAACGTATTTGTATAATTTCAAATTTTTCTCACAATCGAGTTTTAAAAACGAAAATTTTAATCGTGTAATCTTTTTATTTATACGTATGTGTTCGATTGAACGTTACATGTAATCATAGTAAAAAAATATATATTGTACACTTACCCTGAAAGCAAAAATATAAAAGCCACACTTAAATAACAAAATGAATTGCTAATTAAAAACACGACTTTCCTTTCCAGTGGTTCTTCTTTTCAGCGGAAAACGAGGTGCACGGTAAGTATGCCGTCGCGAGGGTAGGGTTTGAGAAAATCCGCTGAGGTCGGTTTCACATCGCGCGCGGTACGCGGTACCTTAGTTGATTTTGATTTTTCTTTAACGTAGCTTTCGTCGGGTTGAGTTAACGTAGTATACTTTTCGGTACCGCGTCGGAAATTCGGGAACGCGAAGTAACGATTAGATCTTTGTCTTTTGACTGATTATAGGAAGAAATACGGAGTAACGTAAAGTAGGTTTCCTCTCCGTATGGTTTTGTTTTGTAACGCGTTTGAAAACGGGCATGTATAGGTGGCTGAATAATGTAAATGAGCGTAACCCATTCGGAGACCCGCGACCGAAATCCTCTCCGATCTAGCTGGCCGACAAACAGCCACCGCGTGAATGGGTTACGGTGCACGGATTGGTTGACCGGTTGGTACTATCCGTTGGCACTACTCAGACTTAACGTCTAGAACCGATGAGAGGTTGGTTCCGCGTTCGCACGTAGACCTAAAATCATTACAGTGTGTTGTCCGCTTTAACGATGACCATGCTTCCAAGTATAACGTTTGGGGTAAGGGAAGCCCATTTGTTCCATGATTGTAGTTGCCGCAAGTATTCGTCTGTCCAACGTGTCCACAAATCGTTGTGTAGCTACTGAATATATTTCCACCTTACCAGTTGGTTGATGTGGGATGGATGCTCTTCCAAGTCGAGTTAAAGTCTGCCGCTGATACCAATGAGGAAATGATTTGGTGTCAAAGGATCGACATTGCTGGGGGATCACTTGTAAGAGGACATAGTGGCCGGCTTTTTAGACAATGTCCCACTTGACAGAGCAGAGTGTAGAGTTCTTTGAACGTGAATGTCGCATTGCCGATGACTCTGGTCTAGTGAAATACAACCGATTTGTCTCCTGCCTCCCAAAGTCCTCCAAACTGAGGGGCTGCCGGAAGAATGAAGTGCCAGGCGATGCTCTTCGAAGATGTGGAATTCATAATATCGTCCACCACCTTCCGAGATTTGAGCATCCGATGCATTGATGCTGTTTCCTTCTTTGCACCTAAGAAGTTGGTTCCGTTGTCGCTATAAGTGTTGTCAGGATAGGCACGCCGAGACATAAACCACCTTAGAGGTGCTATAAAGCATTCCGTAGTCGATTCCATGTCTGCTTCAATCCGAATGGCCTTCGTAGCCAAACAGACAAAGAGCGCTATGTAGGCCTTGTACAGCTTGGCTGACCGTCCACGCCAAGATTTGACAATGAGTGGTCCTGCATAGTCCACACTGCAGTTTGCGAAAGCTCTTGCAGTCGTAACTCGTACCGTTGGTAATGAGGTCATCTTCTGATACAATGTCTTCGCCTGATATCGTGTACACGTAATGCAGTTGCGAATGGCCTGCTTGATGGCGATCCGTGATCCAATTATACAAGATTTATGGAGTAAAATGGTTTGTAGTAATCGATAAGCCATATGCAAATGTTGCTGATACTCATAGGTGAGGAGAAGTGATATGATGATTCCGATGTAGGAGGATTGGATGCCGCTGGCTGAAGGTTAATTCCGCATTTCCCTATCTGCCGTTGATCCCCAAATGCGATTCATGTCGAAGAATGGGTCCTGACCGCAAATTTTGCTTTCCTGAAGAGACGGACAGTTCCGCGTAAGAAGATGAATTTTCTGACCGAAAGACTCCGATTGGGCCTGTCGTACCAAAATGATGAAGGCTTGATTAAGTTCGGTCTTCATAAGTGAACCGATGACACGATTAAATTTAACCGATGTTCGTAAATTGTTGATAAACCTGAAGCAGATGGCGGTGATCCGAAGTAGTTTTTTCCAATCCATGAAATTGTGAATCGGAAGGTTGCTATCAACCGTTAGCAGGTTAACTTGTGCATGCCGAACTTCCGACATGACCAATTCGTCCATGATGGGATACGACCGGTCACCGTGATGGGAGATGAATGAAAATATTTTTCTGAAGTTAGGTTGGCCCGTTCCACTAGAGGTGAAATTGGCATAGGTGTGCTGGTCCCAGGTCCGATTTGCCAAAAATGTTTTCCATCACCTAGGGTTATTTGATATCCAAGCCAATGTCACTTGTGAATCCGCAAAGCAGTGACAGTTGTCCAGATTGACATTCATGTAGGATGTAATCTTCCACGTAAGTTTGGCGAGTAGATCCGCTGCACATAGTTCAAGCTGAGGAATGGTGACTCGCTTGAAGGGTGCTACCTTAGTTCGAGTTGCTAGCAACGTGACTAGAAAAGGCTCGTACGCGTCTCCAGTTTGTGTTGTAGCGTAAACCATTGCAGCGTATGCTGCTTCCGATGCGTCCGCAAAGCCAATGATTTCCATTGAATATGGAATATATACACCAAAGAACGCTATTAGGCCAAATATGTAGTTCGCAAGTTTGTATCTTAGATTGTCAGGAAGTAAGTCGTCCCAGCCAATCTTGGCGACGATTAGAACTAGAGCAAGAAAACCGAGAGGGTCAAAAATCCATGCTGAAGTAACCAAGAACGTCCGCTTTGTGTATGTAATCTGAAGGATTCTGAGGTTCAATTCTAATTTAATCCAAGTACTGAGCTTGTGCCTTAGTGTTAATTCGATTCAAAAGTTCAGTTGCATTAGATATTCAACCACGTAGCTCCAAACCGCAGCTGTTTAGGACGTTGATGATGCCTCGCTTTAGCTGTAAAGCTTCATAAACGTTTTCTGCTCCACCCAAGTAGTCGTCAACTTAGAAATTGTTCGTAATTACCCGCGCCGCTTGGTTTAAAGTGTTGCCGTTATCAGTGACCATTTAGCCTAGTGTGCATACAGCTTAAAATGGTGCACATGCGGTGCCGTTCTTCCGTGGCAAATCTCCAGACTATTCGTTGATGGTTGGCACTGGCGATAAGAAGCGTCCGGAATCAGCAGAGCAATGTAAAAATGTCGTTTTGTATGGTTGGACCAACCATGAGGTTGTGGTTGAGGGATACTCCTGATGTAGATTTGGCTAAAGCGTCGAAAACCAGCCACAGTTTTTTTTTTGTTGCTCGTGGGCTTAAGGAATGCTGCTAATCCATCTGCAAGTCCTGCGTTGTCAAGGGTGACATATATCTGAGCTCCCCCATAAATTTGTTCTAATCGAGCCGCAGTTGATGGTTATGTTTAAGACGCTTCACCATGCCGTGTAATCGTTAAATTGCTCATTCCCGCGAAAGTAGGTGAGGCGTGGGCCGAAATGGAAATTATAACGGGTATCTGCCGCTTTGAGTACGATGAACCGAATTTGCATAGTGAGTCTCGCGTGCCTTGAATTTATTGTTTGTGATGGCGCGTTGATCCCATATGATATACAAGGCTGGTTCCGTACCGAGTAACATGTGGATATGTGCTGGCTTATCAAAGTCCAAATCCGAAAGTTGTAACGTGGGAGTGATACCAAGATGTTGCCTGTTGATCCAGTTTGTTGGAATGTCTTTAAGTATCTGATGCACCACTAACGCTGATATTGTTTCACCATAGTTATAACGAGTGTTCTCAATCTTGAGTGTTCAGCGATTCCGGAAATTGGTATTTGTAGTGGTGTCCAGGGAAGCCGCAATATTTTCATGAAGTTGTATGTGATGAGTGATACCTCCGATGCCAAGTCCAGCAATATTCTGCAAGGAAGAACCGGTCCACATTTTTGATGGATGAACGCTGTCGCCGTGGGTAATATGCAAGCATGTACCGCACTGCGTTATAAGTGAGTTAATAAGCAGGTTTCTGAGGGAGTTAAATTTTACCATCTGCTCTTTTGTTTGGAAGTGGATCGTTGATTGCCGCATTGTAGTGGGCCACGTGATGCATATAGCAAGGTGTGATGCATGCCATTGCGAATGTTGCACTATATGCTTCAGCATTTGGTTGCCGTGTGACCAGGTGCCAAGCAGTTGAAGCGCACATTTGCCTACAGTACTGTCGCCTTCCGCTGTTCTTCATTAAATTTGATGAATTCTGCGCATTTGTACAGCTGATGTGCTCCACCGTAATGCCAACACGATGTTTGATTGAGTGATGGTGATGTTGCTGCCGCTACGATCCGCAATTTGGGGATCAAGATGACCGCTGCTACTCGAGTGTATTTGAGTAGGATTGTAGTTCATGCTGCCGCTCCTCAAGGCATGATATGAGCGATTTAAATGTCGGCTGCTCATTCGCTGCTGGACACCGCATTCAAAGTTGTCTTGACATAAGCTCAAGTTTGTGGCTTGCTATGTGCACCAACCAACAATCCCAATGTGACGTGTCGTAGCCGAGCACTTGGAGAGATCTTGTCACCCTTCAAATGTATTAACCAGCTGCTGTATGTGATGGGCTGTGGGCTTTGAGATAGGTGGATAACCTATCATCCGCTTCAGATGCGGTTCAGTGATGTATTGGGATTTGTGGTACCGCGCCTTTAATTGCTCCCATGCCGCTTTTCAATTTGACTCCATGATTGCCATATGTTGGATTGTTGATGCCGCTTCGCCAACTAGTGCATCTTTTAGTTGATACATCTGCTGCACCGGAAAAGGTTCGTGTTCCTATCGATTAGATTCTGGAACATATCATGGAATGATATCCAGTCTTCGTACTTGCCGCCAAACTTTGGGATGTTAATGGTTGAGAACTTCACCGCCGCTGGTGATATTGTCCACACTTCCGTCGTTGTCATCGGTTCCAACATTCCGCTGATCCACATTTGCTCCTTTGTGAGTGGCTCAATAATTTCAGTCACGTTTTCTGCCTGTGATGGAGTTGTCTGGTTTGTTGTGGCTGTTGATAGTACCATGATTTTGCGTTCAGAAAGGTTTCGTCCATTCCATTTTGCTTCTCCAATTCGATCGCAACCGCTTCTTCTCCTTCCTCTTCCTCCACTGTGTTCTCTACCTCAGACTACAGCTCGAGAAAATTTGTATATCATATGTCTTCTCCAGCTGGTCCAACCGAACTTGTACTTCGACTGGTGTCATGTCTCCGATGTCCTGATCCACGAGTTTTGAGATTACCCGCTTCATGTTCATGCGTGCCCGCCGAAGTTTATTTGAACTTGAAATTTTGTATTTGTACTGTCCCAAAATGGCTGTATAACGACACTACACATTTTCGTTTGTAACCGCACACCAATTTTGATGCGACTATGCTTGCGAAATTGTTTTTTTTTCCACACTGTCACTTTTCCGCGTAGCCGATGTGAAAATTTCCGCGAATTGAACGAATTTAGTTTTTTCCGCAAAATAAATGTTTTCCCTATTACTTAAAAGGAATCCGGCTCGACGGGCCAAAATAATAAGGATTTATACCGAGAAAAACTGCCGATGGCTCTAGATTTGATAGTACGTTTTATTTCTATCTAACATTCCGCTCGTAACAAGATACATGTGTACAGTGAGTTCAAAGATGTTAACAATGGGATAGGTTCAAGTGTGACGTCTGTCAGTGAAGCTTGTAAACGGGCATCTGTTCGAGACTCCAAAAATTAGGCTCCTGTCACCTTAATGTAATTTTGAGTATTGTCTTTTGACGTATGGAAATGCCCCAACTGATAGAAAAACGATGTATAGTAAGATGAATGTTTAATATTTTTTTTGCAACAGGGTGATCATTATAAGGGTCAAGATGATCAACACCCTTAAATATTGGAACTATTTTGACAAGTTTCGCTTCTTTCGGAAATTACCCATGCCTAATATGTATAGTACGTTTATAAAATTTGCCATAAGCTCGGCTATGCACTCCTTGATCATACTGATCTCATTCATCGTAATGCCATCGATGCCTGGACCTGTATTTTTTTTCGAGTCTTGGATTACATTTAAGACTTCAATTTTATTTGTTTGATGATTGTGAAAGATGAATTTGATTGAAATGTTTATGCTTTTATAAATTTCTTCTTGAATTGGCGATGATTTCTTTGGTGGCTTTGCCCAGAAATAGTTGCAATTCTTCTGGTGTTGTATGTTTTGCTATGCCTCGGATGCTTGTAATGTGCCCGTCTGATTTATGGATACCTTCAGCGTCGTTTTAAGGTCCCAAGAATTTTTCTCACTCGTTCAAGAATTTGCTGTAATGTTATCAACATTTGATCAAAATTGTTCACGTCAAGGATGAAGTTGTCGAAGAAATTCCTGACGCATTCGACGCAATGCAAATCAGCTTCCAAGTGACGTTGCCAAATGGCGGAAATATTGGCTGTGCCATATACTGCTCGGGTCGGTCGAATAAGGCCATGTGTTGGGGTATTGAGTGTTAAAGCCTGTCTGAATTCTTCGTCAACAGCCAAGTGAGAGTACGCATCTTTCATCTAGTTGAAAATATATCCTGCTTTGGGGAACGGGAGTTTGATGATAATCATCCTGGTGTTAAGCATTGATTTATTTCCTGTAATACGAATTTCGCCATTCATTTTTGCTATGACGTGAGTTGAGAACGCCCATTGGGAGTAGTCTACGCTTTCATACAAACCTGAAGTAATCTTGATATCGATCTCTTTCTTGTATGCGTCCCACGTGCTAGGGGTATTTCACGGACTTGGGTGAAAATTGAGGATACTCCAGGCTTCAAATAAAGTGTGGCTGGCGGTACTGAAAGTTGTTCTAACGTCTCACTGAAAACATCATCGCAACCTGCCAACAGCTCATCAAGTCACTTTTGCTGCTCTAGGTTGAGTATTAAGGGGCTCGCTGACATGACTGCGTTGTTTTGTTCTGTTAGGGGAAAAAGTTTGGTAGAGTTTATTTCATGGGAAAATTAGCTGATCCATTCTCTCCCCAAGAGAGTGTGGAAGTTATCTTTCACCACGTTGAGGTTGAATCACCGCGTCGTTGCACCAATCGTTGAGTTGAATGAAATTCGCCCCATGGATTTGGTGATAAGTGTAGCTTGCATATTGCCTGTCAGTTTATTGTAAATAAATAGATTTCGCAAAAGTTTTTTTTTTGACTAATGATACCACATTGCTTTTAATGAAATATGTATTACTGATTTTATTGAAATATTCAATCGAATCGATACATTGTGCTGGAAACTGTGTTTGACTTTTGTATTCTGTTATCTGGCCTGTTTGGAAATTTTGAAATATGACCTTTTTTACCGCACACAAAGCATTCTTTATTGAGAAATTTACACTGACTGCGCAGGTGTCGACCCTGTTACCTCCAGTTGCCCTCCGCGTGGGAGTTCCTTCGGCTAAGGATCTCGGACCCGGCTTGCCGTCGAAGACGGTCGTAGTTGGCACCACTCGCTTATCCCCTGGTCCTTAAAAAGCCGCCAAGCGAGAACACGGCCGCCGAACACCCCTCACACAACTCGGACTAACGCTCTTTAAGCGCTTCCCTAATAGGGGCAGATTATTATCACCGGGTGATCAGTTGCACGCTTGCCGGGCACAGATTTTCAGACGTAACTCACACCGAGCAAAAGAAACTAAAAAAAAGGAACACTTCCGCTATAGAGATTCCTGAAAAACCCAGCAAGGAAATTTACCTTTGGACACACCCGAGCCAGGTGTACAATTAAAATGCGCGGCAAACTCGCACTTCCTGCAACACGCACACAAAAACTTCCACTATTTCACTACTTGAATGCGAAATGCGAATGAAGCTCAAAAAAAATATATTCCACTATTTCACTAACATATATTTAACTGCGAAATGCAAATAAAGTGCTAAAAATATAATGTATTTAAAAGTACAAATTCCACTTACTCTACCTAAGCGGGGGCCCCCGAAGTACTCTGCCTGCAATATTCTGCCGGCGCGCTTATTATCGCCTGAAGTCACCAATCTTTCTTAGTTGTCTCGCTGCTAATATTTCTCTCCACTGTTGAATTTTCCCTCGTCGCAATTCCTTTTTTTCGATTGATTTTTCTCAGTTCCACAATGCTATCCTCGCTTAGCCCACGTTGTCGCCTCGAACCCGCCAGAAAAAAAGAGACCCGTTCTTCCTTATTGGGTTTTTCATCGGCTCGGTTTCAACCGGCGAGCCGTTAACTTCATCCCTGGGCGATTCGATGTTCAATTCAGATCCCCCAACTGGGGTGCATCGGGCAATTGAAATCTAAATTTCCCTTTTTTAGTACACTCATCCAACAGGTGTAGAATGTCAAAGTGACTGACACTCTGTCAATTTCGTGTTTATTTACATTGTGCCAAATGTTTGAGTTTGGGAAAAACACTAGCAATCGTGGTCGCGTCCTCTTCCCTATGTGATTGAATTCGTCGGTGATGTGTCGTCGGAACCAAAGTGAACCAAAGTGAAAGTGAATTTCGTGGCGCGGCAACATAGAACAGAACGCCACAACGATTGGAGGTCTCTGGCGGTTGTACTTCCGATACATTTCTAAGGTGAGTGTTTTGTAATAGTCGTTAGAAGATGCCGTGACACGAACTCTCACATCAACAAATCCATTTGGGCTGATGGCAATGAGATTAATATTTTGAACATCCTCCTTTGCAATAGCGACTTGACGATGCGTTAGAATAGAGCGTTTAACGTTGGCATTGACATCTCCTTGTTTTGTACGTACCGTATATGTACACCCTGGTTTCAATGCTCGTATTCGATATTGACCGTTTGCTGCACTTGTCGATTCTTCCTGGTGATGAAGGCATTCTTCATTGGAAATTGCTTCAACAACGACGTTAGGGAAAGGGTCGCCATTCAATGATATTATTGTTCCAAAAACAGAAAAAGCAACTCGTTCTCCACTCAGTTCCATATTGACAGTTTCACCATCTTTGACATCAATTATTTTCGAGTTGGGATTGAATTTATATTCTTTCATCATTGGCCGCAGATAATACTAACTAGGAGAAAGTGAATGGAACGTAATAACACCATCATCTCCTGTAACTAAATTCTTCCTGTAACTTTCTGCTCCGGACAAGGATAGCAAAACACCAGATAATTTATCTCCACTCACGCCATCCTTTACAGTTACAATTATCTCACATAATTTGTGAGCATTGAAAACATTTTTAATTTTATCATATTCAGCAAACACATTTTTAATTTTATCATATTCAGCAAACACATACGACTTTTTTTTCAGCACTAAGTTCGACTTGGAGTGATGAGTCGATTGGACCAAATTTAAATGTTCCAGCAGTCGTTGAAGTGGTTTCAAGCGATTTCAAGTCGGGGTTGTTGGGGAAATTTAATGTTATTTTTGCTCCTTCTATTGGAGGTTTAATGCTACCTTCGATTATAAGACCTTGCGTTGCAACGAAGCTTACAGCGATAACAATGCCATCTTTGCCTCCTGCAATTTTTTTCGATTCTGGATTAAAAAGCATGATATTGCTTTGTGGCTTTACTGTAATTATCTCATCAGTTTGAAGGTAAGTATCGAATCTGTAAGAATAAAAGCCATCTACTTTGTTAGGTTCCAGCGTTAGAGTGACTTGTTCCTTGCCATTCTTTCCTTCAATTTGCATTTTAAATAGTTCGGCACTACGTTCTGCCGACAAAACACGAATCCCAGTTTTATGGGCGACGGCTTGAATCATTACAGGATTCGAATCTGATGTAGAGAAGCTTTTTGGCAGCCGTTCATCATATGTATGACGACTTTGTATTATTATGTTATAATCACCCGCTTTGCTTACACAAAATGCATTCACGCCAGACATTAGGTCTTTTTTTCCATTTTCTTTACATTTACATTCTAAACTTTTAATATTTTTATTCTATAATTTGAACATTTCGTTTCTCCCTATTTTTACGTTACATTTTTTTTTTTTTTTACTTTAATCTTTTCACATTTCGTTTTCTTGCCTATTTTTCTTTTACTTTACATTTATATTCTAAACTTTTAATCTTTCTATTCTATCATTTTAACATTTCGTTTTTCCCTATTTTTACGTTACATTTTTTTCTTTAATCTTTTCACATTTCATATTTTTTGCCCATTTTTCCTTCACTTTACATTTACATTCTAAACTTTAAATATTTTTATTCTATTATTTTCGCATTTCGTTTTTCCCTATTTTTACGTTACATTTTTATTTTACTTTTCTTTTCACATTTCGTTTTTTTTTCTTTTTTGCCAATTTTTCTTTTACTTTACATTTTTATTTTAATCTTTTTGACATTTTTATTTTATTATTTTAACATTTCTATTTTTTAATATTAACCTTGGCTCGGGTGGCATTTTAACAACCGCTGAGAAAAGAAATAAACAACAAGGTGCAAATCGTTCCCGTGACAATTCCCCCCCTCCTTTAAGTGAATTTCCCTGAAATTCACTCAAAGTCCTGCCTTAGTCCCTACTTCATTCCGCATCGTCCTATTTACTCACTACCTTCTTCTGGGTTCGTAGTCTACACCCCTTATTTCAGTGTTCCCAATAATTCCCTGACTCTGATGTGTTTTTTTTTTATTTCCCTTTTAGCTATCCTAACCTCACGCCAATCTCGGAAGGAAAAAACAGTGAGGAGAAAAACGAGAAAGAATAAAACGGGGAGGAGAAATTTGCAAATGCAAATGAAGTAGGTTTCGCCGAAATCCACTTTTCTAATACATTATCTTCCCTGCTTGGGGTTTAGTTAGCCGTTTGAGAGGAGACTAGTTCAACCTTACTTGCCCCGATTCTTCTTAATCTACTCAAAGTTAAAATACCTAGCTGCTGGAGAAATAAGGGTTCACTATGAGCTACGTTATTCTTCCAACCATTCTAACCGTATACCTTAGCAAGCAACCAATGAATTCCCGAGTTTTGGGGTGTTTTCGCGCATCACTACGAGTATTATCTAACAACCCTAATGTTCGATTACTACACGCGTCGACCGCACAGCGTGGTGTTGCGAGTCGGATCAGTCACCCTACCGACAATATGCGTAGGGTAGATGTATGCCTCGCAATTCTACGCAAAGAAAATGATTGAGGCTACTGAAAATAGCGACCGACTATTGGAAATACCACTAAAAAACCTAACTGCTACTAAACTCACTACACTATTCTAGGAGGGGAAAAAGGAAATTGTTCCACTTGACCTAATTGTGTTATAAATCCTATTCAACTAGCTTTTGCTTATTTTCTAACTCTCTGAAACCCGCGTTTGCTTACCTGCTAATATCCACCACCATGCTACGCGACTCAGCTATTCTAAGCTATTATTCCTACCCCTAACAACTTCCCTAGACCCTTATTCTACTATTTCATATTTCAATGCATGTAACTGACTTAAATCCAAAGCTAATCTATTCTCACCCTCTTGATTTTAGCCCCATCATCTACGACACGCGAGTTCAGAAGTCGTGATGGAAGTGGCTCGTCAGAAGTATAATAAAGAAAGAGGAAAAATATGAAAAGAGAAACATCCTCGAAACTCTGGTAAGTACCTTTTATTTTCCTTTGTTAGGGTATTAACTCCTACTATGAAAATTTACTCTAATAACCTCTGACATTTTATTCTACTAATCCAGCCTATCTCTAAACACTAAGTCAATTGAAGGAAAATTCCCATCCAAGTCGCCCCGATTACCTTGTTCGACCTCCCGATCACGAGAAAACACAGGTGCAATAATCCGATTCTACTCTCTTTTAGCAACCGACCAAACAACTGGAGGCGTACACCCAAAACAACTGCGAACCGCACCGCCACGATACAAAAAATTTTTATCATATTCAGCAAACACATACGACTTTTTTTTCAGCACTTTTCAGCAGTCGTTGAAGTGGTTTCAAGCGATTTCAAGTCGGGGTTGTTGGGGAAATTTAATGTTATTTTTGCTCCTTCTATTGGAGGTTTAATGCTACCTTCGCTTATAAGACCTTGCGTTGCAACGAAACTTACAGCGATAACAATGCCATCTTTGCCTCCTGCAATTTCTTTCGATTCTGGATTAAAAAGCATGATATTGCTTTGTGGCTTTACTGTAATTATCTCATCAGTTTGAAGGTAAGTATCGAATCTGTAAGAATAAAAGCCATCTACTTTGTTAGGTTCCAGCGTTAGAGTGACTTGTTCCTTGCCATTCTTTCCTTCAATTTGCATTTTAAATAGTTCGGCACTACGTTCTGCCGACAAAACACGAATCCCAGTTTTATGGGCGACGGCTTGAATCATTACAGGATTCGAATCTGATGTAGAGAATTTTTTTGGCAGCCGTTCATCATATGTATGACGACTCCCTACTTTTACGTTACATTTTTTTCTTTAATCTTTTCACATTTCATATTTTTTGCCCATTTTTCCTTCACTTTACATTTACATTCTAAACTTTAAATATTTTTATTCTATTATTTTCGCATTTCGTTTTTCCCTATTTTTACGTTACATTTTTATTTTACTTTTCTTTTCACATTTCGTTTTTTTTTCTTTTTTGCCTATTTTTCTTTTACTTTACATTTTTATTTTAATCTTTTTGACATTTTTATTTTATTATTTTAACATTTCTATTTTTTAATATTAACCTTGGCTCGGGTGGTATTTTAACAACCGCTGAGAAAAGAAATAAACAACAAGGTGCAAATCGTTCCCGTGACAACCCCTACAGCCATTGCAATTCGAGTACTCTCTCCTCGTTGTTCCCTGTTGTTGTTTGGTTCCCGTAGTTGTCCTCGTTTGATCTGTAGTGGTAGGAATCCCAATTTGTGCGTACGTTCTCCTGTGCTTATAGCTCCTGATAATTTAACCTCTTCCGCTGTGTTTCTTGTTGCCTCCAAGTGTTGCGCAATTTCATGTGATTCGGAAAAAGTTTTTGATTTTTTCAAGATGTTTCATCGAAAACGTCAGAAAATTTCAAGGCAAATAACAATTTTTCAATCAACATTCTATTGAAAAATTCCCCATAACCACAAAAAGTTGCCCCTTGGCGCAGTCGCAAAGAGTAACTGACAGTTATTTCACCTTTTTCCTGGTTGATCTGTCGGAACTTGATACACTTGGATACAATTCCATTGTAGATTTATTTGCGTTCTACCTCAAAGACAGGATACAATACAACTCATTAGAATTTTGTTGTTATACGGGAGGGAATAAAAATAACTGGTTTAATTGGAACATCTGACTTGCACAGACGTGAAATCTTGGTACGTGCCAACGGACTGTATCCTAAAGGTCAACTAGCTAGGGCTCCCTTAGTCTACTCCAAGGTGGCTACTTGCCGGCTAGCTAGTTTGGAGAGAAATTTCAGTCACAGGTCTTCCACGAGCAGACTGAATCCAAATACAGTTTCTCAGCCAGGAATTTGAATCCCTTTTAAAACGCGTTCCAAAAATTTCTCGAAGAAAACCGACTGAACCGATCAGTCGCAAATTGTTAAAACTTACATACTTACCTCCTACTCCTGCTTCCCGCTGAAAAACTATCTACTGAAAGGAAGAGAATTGTTAAATTGGTAATTTGTTTTTAATTCCATACTTTTCTTTTTTCATGTACTAAATGCTAATCAACGGTAGCATGAAGTGTATTTCAGCCCCAGCTAAGCCTTACGAAACTTAAAAAAGTGATGAATATTTTGTATCTATCAAACTAGATTTCAAGAGAAATGAAAAGAAAAGAAATGATTATCTTAAATCGGAGCAGCATAAACCATATTGGAAATAAATGCAAATGACGATTGGCAATGAGAAAATTTTATCTTAGACGCGAGACAAATCCTCTATGTTTTCAATGTGAGCGATACCATATTCGCTGTTAAGGTGACGTACTCCTTCTTCTTAAGGATGATGAGTTGACAGCGTGTTGTTCTTCGATTTTCGGAGCCGGGTAGTGATGCAGATTTTGATGACATGACCAATTTTTCTACAAGAGGAGCCTTTCATGAATTTGCCATCTGTTCTACAGTCAATGGATTTATGGTTTGCACGACAACAGTTGAAACAAAGACCATGGAGACAAAATTAAATTGGTTATGGGTGGCAACGATCTTAGCTAGGGAATACGGGCTACAGCTTTTTGAATAGAGGAAGCAACAGGGGAAGGAGGAATAATAGGGAATCGGGTTTTTCTTGGGTCGTGTAACAAATCAACAAGTGGAAGCAATTGCTAATGCAGAGAATGACCTCTGTAATGATATCATTTGAAATAACTTCGTGGATAGCTACAACTTAACTTTGAAGACAATTTCAATTCTGGAACGGATTGATTGGTTTAGCTCGAAAGCATCTTTTTGGCTCAAAAAGGATGATGATTTATTTATCAATATTTTGAAGTTGTTGATATTTCTAAATAAACGCAAAAATGATAAGTAAACAATTTATAGCCATTTAACAAAAAAAAAATGGAAACCTATTCGAAATCAGAAATCAAAGTATTAATGTTACCGCAGCAGTTTCCATTGGCGATTTATCCATTATTCACTACAGGTCCTGCTTATCTCATAACTTTGGATATCAAACGAGTGAAGGAGGAACTTGTAATGTTATTAGATGGAGTACTAAACGACATCGGTTTTTCTGCCAACTGTGCTTTTAATTTAAATCTTTCTGGGCTGCCAGAGAAGTTAGCTGGATGACCGGTTCAGGAGCATAACACACAACATACAGGGGGTGTGTCCGGACTATTATGTCTCATTATTGTTACTCTTACGGGGGCACTAATCATCTATGCATTCCTTCCCGCAAGAAACACATTTTTTTCGTATCCACGATTTGAGGATATGTCCCCAAAATGTTACTATCTGTAGCATTGTGTCAAATCTACCCTCTTAAGTTTTTATGTAAAAAATGAATTTCGAAAAGCTTTTTTAGATCATCGTCATTACTTAATTTGAATTTAAATATATAATTTGTTATTTCAAAATTGTTGACTTCCGAAATTCGTCACAAAACATCATTTTTTATTTCGGCGATGTGGACAAAGCGCTTGATGATTACAATGGGTTTACGTCTAATCGAAGGCATAAACGAATCTGTTCCTAGTTTATTTGCTTCATTAAATTGACAATGAAGTTAAATGTCACGGTTTTTTTTGACAATAATTTTGTCGAACGCGTCTGAAAATGACCTAACCCGGCAGTTGCAGGTAAGAATCAAATA
Organism: Odontomyia ornata; assembly: GCA_963969285.1. Lineage (NCBI taxonomy): Eukaryota > Metazoa > Arthropoda > Insecta > Diptera > Stratiomyidae > Odontomyia > Odontomyia ornata. The sequence continues at coordinate 89,141,730 of OZ017738.1, read as the reverse complement.
CCGATATAAAATGTTTAATGAATCAACCCTCAATTTATACCAGCGAAAATGTACTGTCAGTGTCAACTGATATTGATTTTCTCTCTCTCTCTCACTTTTTCTGTGAGACCACAATTAATGTCACTTGTCAAAATTTGTTGTCAGCATTTGCACCCCGTTTCGACATTTTTCCGAGCAATTCGGAATTGTTCGATTTTTGCGTAAGTTTTTCCTGTTAGACTGATGAATCCGTCATCATCATCAACGGCGGAAGTTTTGCTTGAGAAGATTTCCGCGATGGAGTTGTGCGAAAATGGTTTGGACGACGAGAAATATGTTCTCTTCAAACAGGATGACCTATTCGTGGAAAGTTTTCCACTCATGAAGGAAATTCGTCGTCAAGGGAAACTTTGCGATGTGACTTTAAAGGTACTTCAATTTTGCGGCTTTCTAACGAAAATTAAAACTTATTCTGTTCAATTGTGTATGACAGGTAGAAGATCAATCTTTCTCAGCTCATCGAATTGTTCTGGCCGCCACCATTCCATATTTCTATGCAATGTTTACACACAATATGGCCGAGAGTAGAATTAAGGAGATAACGATGAAGGAAATTGAACCACAGTAAGTCAATATTGGCGAATTATCAGTTAAGATCTACTGAGGAATGCGTATTTTCGTTACAGTGCTTTAGAAAGTCTCATCAATTTCGCGTATAGCGGAACAGTAAAAATCGACAACCAAAATGTACAAGGTCTGATGGTGGGCGCTTCGTTCCTCCAGCTCAATAAAGTGCGAGATGCTTGTGCTGAATTTTTAATTTCAAGGTAAATGGATGTCTGTTAGCATGCTGCTATGGCTTCTTATATATTTTTGTTGACTTACTTGCTGAACATGACTTTTTGTAATAAACTGTTTGATAAAATGGAACTATTTGATAGAATCGGGATTTTGGATCTGGATAATATGTTTCAAAGGCTTAAAAGCTGGAAAATTCATTGTTGAATTTGGTGGATGCATTGGAAAGTTTGGTTAACTGCAAGTGAATGTGATCTCGGAAGTTTTTTTTTCTATTGGAGAAATTCATATATGTAATCAGCCATAAACTCACTTCATTTGTGTTTGGTAAACACAACAATGGATATCAGTATTCTAGGGAGGGCTCAAAATGTTATTGCCAACAATAACGTTGAATGAAGTAGTTAAATTTATTGGCGAAGGAAAATTTTTCTTAATATTTCCATCTATTATATTAAATTCTTTTTCATGATCAACCACAGTTTATAATTATGTGTCATACAAATATGTGCCTACATCAAATCCCAAACATTTCATAAATCAGATCCATTTTTGCTAAGTGGACCACTAAATATTTTTTCCTTTTATTTGTTCATTTAGTCTACCGAAACACTATTTGCATGAAGTCCTTCGCTACCAGTTTTAGTCTCTTAGCGCTCAGTGTTTCAGCTTCATTTTTGCGAAACACTGAATGTATCCACAAGTTTAATGGACCATTTAGTTTTGTGATTATTGTGGTATAGGGTAATTTCTAACTGCCTTATGTATCAGTGCGCGTTACAACTGGATAGGCACTTAGTCCGTCCGGCTTTGTGGGTAGCGCTCTTACCACCACACACCATCATAAGTGCAACAGATGCCATATCGATTGTGCCATTCACATCGATTTTAAATGGAAGTAGTGTCCTTTAATGCAATTTAATGTTCTTGTCCCATAGCCCAATAGCCGATCGAATTGATTTTCCATCAGCGGAAATGAGTCCCTGAAGATAATAGAAAACGGTCATCTCTACAAATAAGTGGGTCATACAAATACGAGGTTAGTCCTTTGTTCATAGTTTTATAATTCCGCGCTGGTGTAATTTCTCAGTCATTCGCTTCGTGGAGTCCTACAAAGTAGTTCCCGTTTGATTGAACAATATGCCCCTATCAGTGTTTCCTCATGCTGTTTAATCCTGCAACTCAGATTATGGAATGGCCTAAGGAGCATACATACATCCGGCGTCCTTTAAGGGTCATTACCCATCTTGGGAACAGGCAAAAGTCGATTTTTGAACAGCTAAAAAAGAACATTTCCAAGTTGTTATGAGTGATTTCCTAGCGAAGATTTTTCTGCACTTTCGTGAGCAAATGCGACGAGCATAAAAAATATTTAGTGATATACGCTGCAAGCTAAACAAGGCATCCCATCAGTGAGACGACATTCAGGGTGTGGAAAAATAACGTTTGAAGATTATGTCGTCTTTAGTTATCTGTGGATTTCGCTCACCATCATTTTCCACCAAAAGGAATTTTCTTGTTGCATCATCAAAGTATCACATGCCGAATTACTCCCGCGATAATTTCGTTTTTACCCGGTCTTAGCATAAAAAGCAATGACATCATCGTAAACAATAACAAAAACAAGGCAACAAATTACATAGAAAAAAAAATAGAAACTAATCATTGGCAAATAATTCGACAAAATGCTAGAACGTGTGTGGCAACTATCATAATTAGATTCTACTGAATAGGTGTATCATTGCATACTGGGTCTTTTGCAGAAGTGAAGTCTCAGATAAGTGAGCAATACAAGCGACAATGCACTTTTTTATCATAGCCCGACCATCTGAAATTTCAAATTAATAGACTCTTTTGTTGTTTTGTTGTGAATACTTTGATCATTGAGTCCATATAACGGGGAATACATTTACAAAAACGTGAAAAATATATACAAAATTCATTAAAATTTACGAAAAAAATGTTCTCTTCAGGGAACGCGCCGGGACATAAGCCTGCAGTTGCCCAGGTGCTCAAGCATCTCCCATGGTATGAGTGCTCCTGATTTATAATACTTTCATGATCAAAGGAAGTTTAGGGAGATATCACATTTAAGGACAAAGGAATTATATCGGTACGAAATTACTATGCTTCTTATGGGACGGTCTAGCTGCTGGAGTGGACGCAGAAAAATGATATAAAAAACGACTGACATAAAAAACATCGACATAAAAAAAAGACCGACATAAAAAATAGACCGACATAAAAAATAGACCGACACGAAAAACGACCGACATGAAAAACGACCGACATAGAAACTACCGACATAAAAAACGAACGACGACAAAAATTACCGACATAAAAAGCATCCCACCATTTTCTCAGGAATTATAAAAGCTAGAGTCAACAAGGGGGGCACCCGTCATAATATTGTCGCGTGTTATTGGTTCGCGGCCTATAATTTTAACGTTCCGGGAAAGTGAAAACGCAATGTCTTTTAATTTGAGTTAAAAGAGTTTATTTGATAAAATGCACAATAATCGGTTAACACTTTCACTAATTTTAATTTTCACTATTAAGATTCTAACACTTGTCCATAAATTTATTATCGCAATTGTCTTCTAAATCACTTCACTATTACGAAACACACTTTTCTTTCGCACTTCTTGTCGCGGTTGAATGAATGATGATCCCCCCATTCATTCAGCTCGCTTTTATATAGGGTCTCTACCTATTCACCCATTTCTCGTTTATTGGCGAATGTTCTACCGAGAGGTACCTGGTAGATTCGAGCAAATTCATGAATGGAGTGACGTCACTTGCAGATGTTGATCATGCTTGTTGGGTTCTCGTGGTTTCGAGTGAATTCGTGTTCTTCATTGTTGTGAAAACAATTGCGACAGTAGCTCGCAGAATTATTTGTACATGTAACAATATATTTTCTTTAAAGATAGTAGAGTAGGTCATCAAATGAAAAGTTTTGGTGAGAACTTTTAATACCAAGTCTTCAGGCTTTGGTTTTGTTCAAACAAAGGAGACAGGTGAAGGGACAGAAAAACAAAAATTGTGTCCTTTCATGTGACTCCAGCCCTGTGGATCAAAAAATCTGAAAAAGCGCATATATAGGCTTTTATGTGTACTAAGGCAACCATACGTGGTGTGGCTATTAAATAACGGGACTGACGCTGCAGTGGAACGAGCGCGCATGCGCCAACCGGCATTGAACAACAGCTGTTTAGTTTGAGTCTTCCTCTACGGAATGCAGTTAGTCTCGTTTCTGTAAACAACATCGTTGAGACGTAACCTTCATTTACGTTAGTGTTGTTATTTGGTTTTGCCGGAAAAATGGTTAGCGTAATAATAGAGCAACGAATTGTTGTTAAATTCCCCTTCAAACTTGGAAAAACCGCTACCGAAACTTATAATTTACTAAAAGAAGTGTATGGCAGTGAATGTTTATCGCGGACTCGTGTTTTTGAATGGTTTAAGCGTTTTAAAGATGGTCGACAAGACGTTGAAGATGATTCGCGGCCAGGTCGTCCTTCAACATCAAAAACGGATGACAATGTTGAAAAAGTTGCTAATTTGATTCCGTTTGACCGTCGATTAAGTATTCGTGCAGAATGTGTACGGCAAATTTGACGTGACAATTTGAACATGCGAAAAGTGTGTGCAAAAATGGTACCAAAAATTCTCACGATTGAATAACAAGCAACTCGCAAACATGTTTGTACTGACACTTTGAATGCCATTGAAAATGACCCAAATTTATTAGAAACGATAATAACATGTGATGAATCGTGGTTCTTTACTTATGATCTGGAAACGAAGCGCCAATCTTTGCATTGGAAGACCCCAACTTCACCGAGAGCCAAAAAAGCAAGAATGAGCAAGTCAAAATTTAAAGCAATGATGATTGTTTTTTTCGATATTCATGGGATTGTGTACCTTCACTGGGTTCCTGAAGGTCAAACAATTAATCAATGTTACTACCTTGAGGTACTTGGTAAACGACGTGAAAGAGTAAGAAAAAAACGACCCGAAATGTGGAAGGACAAATCTTGGGTTTTGCACCAAGATAATGCGCCAGCTCATTCCGCGTTATCTGTTAAGCGGCTCCTGGCCAAGTACAGCATCCCAGTGTTAGAACATCCACCTTACTCACCAGACTTAGCACCATGTGACTTCTATCTTTTCCCTAAGGTGAAATCTGCATTGAAAGGCACGAGATTTGAATCCGTAGAAGCTGTAAAAGAGAAAGCGGCAAGAGTCCTGAAGGAGTTGACAGAAGATGACTTCCAGCACTGTTTCAAATAGTGGAAAATTCGCATGGAGCGTTGCAGGGATAGAGAAGGGGTGTATATTGAAGGTGATAATAAGTGATTATGTATACAATGAAAATAAAATTTTTTACAACGTCAGTCCCGTTATTTTATAGCCACACCTCGTACGTCAAAATTCGATCAACTTTGTTAATAATGGTATGATTTGTGAATTTTACTTTTTTTTTATAAAATCACAACGGGACAGCTCTAGCTCCCATAGGAATGCAAATTTGGACAATTGTTGATAATTTTAACAAACCTTACCCGAAAAATATTTTTGGGAGTCAGAAAATCTTTTAAACGTCTCAGTTTTTGTCTAGGGTGGACTAGAGCCGAGATAATCAAAACAGCCTATTTGTAATTCGGAGATCTCCAAATTTCACATTCTTTTCCAACCTTGAGCCGCTCTAGCTCCCTTAGGAAAGCGAATTGAAAAAAAGGTGGTAATTTTATGAAATTGTTGATACCAGTTTTTGTTTAGGGTGCGTTAGAGCCGAGATAGCTAAAACGGCCGGTTTGAAATCGGGAGATCTCTTATTTTTACATTTCTTGATTGAGTTTGATTTACTAAAGTCGTATTCCTAATTCGTATTTCTAAGATATGATGATTTTAAGCAATATGAACTGGAGAAATGTTTTGGTAATCGAAAGATCGCTTAAAAGTATCCTTGAATTACGGTTACTCGCCGCTTCACGACTTCTGGGGATTAGTGCAATTGATTGAATCATGTCATGATTTTTGGCAGTTGACGTATATTATTGCGCTTGGTGCTTACTGTGGCTTTGATAATGAATTCGTAACGTTAGGCTCAGTTTTGTTGCTTCAGCTTGCTGAAATATCTTATTGCGTGGCTTTTACTGTTGGGTTGAATTTCGTATGCGTTTTTTTTGTTTCAATAAATCTATAAATGGCGTGGTGCATTTTGAAATTGATTTCATTCCATACATATTTGATCATTGTTTCATCGTGTTACGGCTATGGTATACTACAGGGTTATCCATTTCGTGGTTGGGAAAGTATAACCCTGCCATTTGACATCTGTCAGAATTAAATATCATCCAAAGCGTGGTTTTTTAGTTGAAGATTTGCCATTCAGGAATATGGATCGTTTAACAGTCAAAAAACGCGTTAAAATTATTAAATTTTATTATAAAAATGATGTTTCTGCTGTATCAACATTCAGGGCTTTACGAGCCCATTACGGTCGTCATTATCGACCTACACAGCAAACAATTTCGAACACAGTGAGAAAATTTGAAGAGGCTGGATCGGTTATTGATATTGCAAGGCCTGTGCATCATCGCAACATTCGTTCTGCTGAAAATATCGCTGTCGTTGCTCAAAGTGTGGAGGAAGACCCGTTTGACGATTCCTCGACGTGCTCACCATTTGGGCTTGTCTTACGGCTCATTTGGCGGATTTTGCATTTGGATTTGCATCTCCATCCGTACAAAATCCAACTCACTCAAGAACTTAAGCCTCAAGACCATACGCAACGCAGAATGTATGCGAATTGGGCGATTGAACAACAAGCCATTGATAACGATTTTTCGAACAAAATGTTCTTTAGTGATGAGGCTCATTTTTCGCTCAGTGGTTACTTAAATAAACAGAATTGCCGCATATAGGGCTCTCAAAATCCTCAGGTGATCGCAAAAAGGCCTTTGCATCCGGAAAAAGTGACCGTTTGGTGTGCATTATGGTCTCGTGGTGTTATTGGCCCGTATTTTTTGAAAACGATCAAGGAAGAGCCATTACAGTCAATTCTGACCGCTATGGACGGATGTTAACCGATTATTTTTGGAGAGCCACACAACACAGGCTAATCGAGCACTTTTGCAAGATAAATTTCCAGAACGCGTTATTTCGAGATTGAGAGATGTCAATTGGCCCGCGACATCCTGCAACCTAACACCTTTCGATTTCTTTTTATGGGGCTATGCGAAAGATCGTGTTTACGCGAACAATCCTCAAAATCTTGAGCAATTGAAAACCAATATTCGTGAAGTTATGGCCGAGATATTGTCGGAAATGTGGCGAAAAGTCGTTGAAAATTACCTCAAAAGGATTGAGGCTTGTAAGAGGTCCCGTGGAAGACATTTACATGATGTTGTGTTTCACGTATAATGGCAAGGTTCAATCTTTATATTGAATAAAAAATTTTGTTTCCATCTGGATATTTTATGTGTTTTCTTTAGCTTTACTTTCCCAAGCGTAAAATGGATAACCCTATATATACCGAATTGCAGTAATATCCCCAAGTGGTATCTTGGGTTTGGAATCCTTTGGAGAGAATCACTCTACTTGTCCCGGGCCAGCTACATACACACATACACCCACAAACGGGAAGGAAAGGAAAGGAAAGAGGAATGTCATTTAAGAAATGAAGTAATTGGGTTTACAGGACATATTTCGTTCATTACGTATTTATGATAAAACAACTGACAACTCAAAGATGTCAAGCACAGTTTAAACAAGTTGAGTAGACAGACCTACGCTTATGTCAGAAGGGTTTTGTACCCAACTTTTCAGAAATGCAGTCACCAGCAACGAATAAAGTCAAGAAATATGTCAAAGAGATGTGCACGTTTAAAAGAAAATTTTCAACGGTCACCATTTTGTTGCAACCCAACAAAAATCACTCAAATCATGAATTCCTAAAAATATTAATGTTATTGACCTTATTTGAAAATTTCAAGAATATCTAATCAAAACTGCAGTGACTGATTCGATGAAAAGTATATAAAATACTGAAATCATGTGTCATTGTTGTTGCAATTCGAGAAATTTCAAATGGCTATAACTTCTGTGTATATGATCATCAAACTTACAAAGTTTAAGAACCATTTGCAGGACTACTTAAATATCAAATTTCGTTCAGTTGAAGGGTACCTATATGATTTTATTGGGGAAAATGTGAAACGCGAATATCATACTATTATTAACAAAGTTGACCGAATTTTGACTTCTAACGTATTTGTTGTTATTGTACTCATAAACACCTATCTGCATAATTTTTTTTAGATTTTTCGGATCACAGGTGTCCGATCGCGTTGTGGGGGGACACAAACTTTTCGTGTATTTCCCCTCCCTGTGCGCCCCAAGAAGCAAAAAGTGTCAAATTAAGGCCTGTTGTGAAAAGTTCTCATCTAGACCTTTCATTTGATACCCATATTGTAGTATTCGAGCAATCACACAAGCAAACTGCTCGAAAACCTTCCTACCTCCTGCCCGAAATCTTAATCGCAGATTAAAAAAAATATTTGTTTACTTCCATTCATAATCGTTATTTATAAAATAGTTTTCTTTCCTATTATTATTATTAAATGTAATTTTATATCAAATTTCTTTTATATTAAATTTAAATGTTTCCCTTTAATTATATTCTTCATGAGATTTAACTTTTATTATTTAGAATCTTTTTGATTTTTCCGTACTTCAGTTAATTTTTCTTGAAAAATTTTAAATCTGCTCATTAAGATTTCGGATATGGGAACACTGATTTAGTGCACTCCAACGGTGTATTACATTACCGAAGGCAATCGAACTCAGCTGATGCGATTTACCGTGTTCATGAGAATTGAAGGCAAGAGATTTTTGGGACGGATCGGGAGTCTACTTACGACCTTCACCCGGCAAGCACGCGAAGAACGGCGACGTTAGAAGAGTGCTCGCGCTTGATCGAAAGAACATGGAAAAACTCCGCTGTGTTATGTGTGAAGCGTGCTGTTAGCTTGTAAATATTTTTCCCTGAAGGAGTGCCGGTGTAGTAACAAATTACAGAAAGTACTGAGGAACGCCGTATCAAAATTGTTTTAGTGAATTAGCCTCTCGTTTTGTATTTTCTTTTGCCATGATTGTACGCGTTATTTCGAACTTAGAATAAACTTTCTTTGCACGATGATTGTCCGAAATGTGAGTAGTCTTTGGACTAGAAGAGTGGAAGGCACATTATAAGCAAACAAAACTTTGTGGAATCATTTATTGGATTGATTTATTAATTACTAATTTTAGAGGAATTCGAAATTATCTCCCAGTGAAAATTATGGGCGAAAATAAAGTGCGTACGAAGTTAACAGTTTAATAGCATCGTGTTGCTTATAAATATTAAGTCATGAGCTATTCCGAGGTCAGTTTTGATAGACAACTTTATTGATGTCAACTTCCGATTCACGTGATAAGTATTTCGAAGTAATTAGAACATTTGCTTTCATAAACATTTGGGGTGATTGGTGATATAACCGATTAATTGGATATTAAAATCTGTTATAACTGCAACACCATCTAACTTCCAAGCATGTCTGCATAAAGAAGTTATTTGAAGATTCATACTAAGGAGTATTTATAAAATCAAGATTGAGAATGAAATTAGAATAAGGAAATTTTCTGTGATCATCGCAATTTTAAGTTTGGAAGTAGTGTTTGGATGTCCACGTGCCCGAGTGATGTGCCTCATGGTCGAAGAAGGCGTGGGGAGAACGGATATATGCTATCGATAGGCGATAATCCGTCCGGTTACTTGCAGGGAAAAATTTATAACTGCCAGTAGATTACTATAAAGTAGAGTATTAATCTCGAAAATTTTGCGAATTTTGTTCACACAAAAAGTAGTTTTAGCTTACTTAGTGGGAGTAAGCAAAAATTAAAGTATCGAGTAATTGATTAAAATATTTCAAAGAAACACTACTTAAAAATTTCACTTCAAAACCATTGCATGCATTAGGAAGATAAAACAAGCAAAAATATGATATACGTTTGCTTATGTTCGCAAGCTTACGAAAATTAACGTGCTTTGTTTTGAAAGAACCCGCCCCACGACACCGCAACGCTAGCCTGCCAGCGCATTCACGCGTCCCAGACAAGGCCAATCTCGGCGAATCTTAACATCCTCTTCCGCTGAGACAGCAGATCATCGCTGCAGTCACTACAATATCGGCTACCTTTGATGAAACTTTTTTCGGGGGGCCACTCCCCTATATGGGAAGACCCCCCTTCAATACCTCATAAAATTTTTCTGTGATTGAACTTCGAAGAGAGCGCCACTTCACACCTGTATACAAAATTTGATGTTTCTAGCTTTGGTAGTTTGCGAGAAAAAGTGATGTGACACACGGAAAGACGGACGGACAGACAGGACGCGATTTTAGTAGGGTTTTGTAAAATTATTTTACAAACCCCTATAAATTGGAATTTTTATTCAAAAAAAAAAAAAAAATTGGAATAGAAAATACACTTGAAAAAATTTAAAAATTGATTAAAAATTTGAACCACTGATGTGTCAGGCTATCGAGATTCGACGTTTTTTTTGTGGTTGGGAGGTGAATGTCATTTACGTACAGAGTGTGAAATTTCCCAGCTCGGAAGAAGGCGACTGGATTCTCCACTAAACACCTTCCCTGTGAACTCGAGAACCCAGCCTGGAACCGTTTGACACCTTACTTCGGGCCAGGTCTCGTTATGTTACGCCGTGAGGCGTGAAGGATCCCTCTTCTAGCGGGATGGGAGAGGGGAGGAGGAATTGCTAGACAAGCAATACCCCAGCCCAACGCCCCCGGCTGCTGTGAGTCCTTTTTATCTTTTAGGACTGCTCGAGTATAATGTGCCACCTGGTTCTATTTGTCAACCGATTCGAGCATCACCGTGGCTGTAGAGGTCCCTTCGCAGCCTGCTCCATTTTGTGCACGCAAAAAAAGTGTGGCAGGCATTGTCTTCCTCTCCTGGGCAAAACCGACAATCGGAGGACCGTGACTTACCAATCTTGTGCGGATAAGACTGAAAACACCCATGCCCGCTGAGAAGCTGGGTCAGATAGAAGTTAGTCTTACCATGCTTTCGATTTAGCCACGGTCTGACATCCGCGATGACGCGCGCAGTCCACCTTCCCTTCGTGCAATTCACCCAAGACTGCTGCCAATCAGTGAGTAAACATCTCCCTCGGGTCCTCGTTTCGACGTAGGTAAATAGCGCGGCGGTCTCTAGAAGGAGGGCAACAGGTATCACGCCTGCAATAACTCTCACCGCCGAATCAGAGACTGCCGGAAACGAAGACACAATCCTCAGTGCTTCTCGTCTCTGTACCTGTGCCAAGCGTTGTCGGTATACCTGCTTACTGAGAGTGTCGCCCCATATTTCTGCGCCGTACAGTAGCACTAAACCTGCAGTACTCTTCAAGAGGCATTTTCTTGATGGGCTCGGTCCCCCTACGTTGGCCTGGTCGACTCAGAGTCGATATTCCCGAAGCAGCCTTCTCCGCCGTTGCCCCGATTTGTTGAGAGATTAGTAGCCCCAGGTACCTCACTGCTGGCTTCGATTCGATTAGTATGTCTCCAATACTGACCATCCTTACTCTAGGGATTCTCTTTTTTTTATCAAGATCACCACTTCGATTGCTCCAGGGCTAAACTGAACCCGCGAGCAGTCATCCAGTCTCTCACTCGGCGCATTAGCATACCTAGCCTAAGTTGCGCTTATTTAACGGTGCGTCCAGCGACCAGAGCCACAATATTATCCGCATAACCGATCAAGCGCGACGGGATGGGTGGGGAAGAGTGCCCGCACTATCTCGTCTATCTTTTTCGTATCATGTATGCAAGGTTTCCGTAGGGCACCAAGCTTCCGCATAACTAGCTTGTAGCCAAGGCCCTACGGATCCTTGTTGACACTGTGTTGTTAATCAATTTGCAAAGGCATTTCCTGGCCGACTTTTATGCTGCCAGCCGGTTGCATGCCTCGTCACGGTTCCGTGCCCGTTGAGCTTCACGTCGAAGCTTGTGACACTTCCTTCGTTTTTCAGTGATTTCAGTTGACCACCAGTACACTGGTGGCTTGCCGTGCGGGGTTTTCTATGGGGCATGGAAGCGTTGCAAGCAGTCATTATGATGCTCATAGTTGAGTTCACCACATCTTGAGCTGCCAGTTCTTCCATTTCCTCCGAATCTCCCTGCAGCGGAGCACCTGCTGTAAGCACCTTGACGAACCTCTCGACGTCCATCCTTCCTTTGCTCCATCCAATTGTAGAAAGCCGAGAGCACGGTCGTTGGCAGACAACATCACTGATCTTAAGCAGAATGCACTGATGATCACTGGCTGACTAGTGCTCTAATTCTCTCCAATTGTGTATCCTCCGTACTAAGGACTCTGAGGCAAATGTCACGTCCGGTATGGTTCCTTCACAGCCAATATGGCGGAAAGTCGGCGTATTTCCGATATTTAGTACGACGAGCGCCGTCCTGGCCGCCATTTTTAGGATTCGTTTTCCCCGCGGATCTGTTTGAGGCATACCCCATTCTATTGCTTTAGCAATGAAGTCTCCCCCAACGAGCAAGTTCCCGTCTGCGTTCAAGACAGCGCCCTCCAAAGCATTAAGCTCGGCTTGGAAAGATGATATCGATTCGTCCGGTGTTAGGTACACACTAAAGAAGGTGGTCCTTGAGCACCGAACCCACACAAACTTATCCCCCCTCCGCCTGGAAATCATTATTTCGAACCCAGATGGCGGCAGTACCAGTTTCATTAGGATAGCATGATGCTGAACTTTTGACATGGTGTTGCTCACTCAGCAGCAAAAAGTCGGCTTTTATGTCCCCCGCAAACTGCTCAAGCAGATTTCGGGTGGTAGAAATGCGGTGTAGGTTTAGCTGCAAGATGCGAGTCATTTAAGTTCTGATTTTGCCCTGGCTAGGGCTTCCTGGAAAACCCCCCATTTAACTGATCCCAGACGTGTCCAAAATCAGAAAACAGTGTGCTTCCTTCGTACACAGAATACAGTGTACTTCCTTCGTACACTCTTTTCTTTTATTTCCCATTTTACCGCATTTGTAACATAGAGAACTTCTATCTGGTCCTTTGCATACTTGTGCGGTGTGACCATAGCTAAGGCATTTGAAACATTGAAGAGACATTGCTCTTCACCGTATCCTACAGACGTTTCGACTCCTTGGAGTCGTTGTCAGTGTCACTGTCAAAGGAATCAAATTGCGTCTGGTCATACAACAAAGCAAGGCCCGACGGCTTTGCAAGAAATAAAACTCTATATTACTTTTCCAAGCTCAATTCATGGAATACTCGTAAAGGGTTGAGCCAAATTTTGATATTCAGAAGACGTTGTTTGAAATTCGAACTATTTTACAATACCTTGGATTGATCAGAAATTAGGCCTTGGAAGCTATGATAACAAATTCAACTTATAAAATAATAATTTCAAATATGCGATACATTTTGTTTGAAGCACACTTCAGCTTCAAAGGCATTATTGGGTAATTTTTTTTTAAGGTTGGAGAGACAATTAACTTCAATTGTGTCGGTGTAAATGTTACTTATTTGTTTGTTTTAGTACTGTAGCCCCTTTGTAGTGATATATGTCCGTGAAGGACTGCAGCGATGGTCTGCTGCCTCGGCGAAAGAGGCCTTGTCTAAGGACGCGTGAATACGCTGGCGGGCTAGCGTTGCGGTGTCGTGGGGCGGGTTCTTGTCCCCAGCACAAGGACCCACTACAAAAAAATTTCGCACTCACGAATTAAAAAAATGTCAAATGCCGATCGACTGATGTCGAGGCCGAGGTAACCTACTAAGGGTTGAAATCGCTTGTTCCAAGAACAAATTGGGCCTGGAAAAAACGGAGAGACTTCGTTGTTACCGATGATACTTATGGCCCACTAATAAGAGTGGAAGCGATGCCCCTTCGTACCCTGCTAACTGGATCAAGATCCAAATGAAGACGTGGCCATATATTTCCCATTTGAGTGACAAACTCATACAAACATAATTTGCATGAATTTTTCAATCAAATGAGAAATATAAACGTGGCCAATTTATGTTATAGTATTATGCGATGCAATCACATAACTCTATACCATATAAGGGCACGTGACCGGAAGGCCACTCTACCCGGTAAGAGCCCCTATAAAACAATAGAAGGGAAGAGTGCGCCCGATGGCTAGCTCATTTCAGTGCCGTCGTTGCGGGTCTTATACCCGGTCAAGTTAGGGGAATGGAAAGACCGAAGGTATACGTTTAATAATTCATTGTATTCATAATAATGACAAATTAAAGTTTTCTAATAAATAGACAAAAATTCTCTTCTACATGTATTGGGTTTTTTCCCCCTTTTTTTATTTTTGAAAGACAAACAATGAAGTGTTGAACTGGGTTTTGATTGGAACAGCTAAATTTAAATTAGTCGATGAATATGACTCATTTTTAATTCGGTTTGAAAGTATGACAAACAAAATGGCTGATTTTTCCAGAGATTAGATTTAGTTAAGACTGCTTAATTTCGCCAAATTCATGCTTCGTTCTAAACTTTAAAACAATTAAATTTAAATTTACTGGAACTTTCCTTCCTTTTTTTATGGTCAGGTGGTAATATATTGCTTTAGCATTAGCCTTTTATTCACTTCAAATTAAATTTAAATATATAATTGAATCGACTATTTTGAAAAGAATGTAAATCACCCTCTTCGCAAAACTATGTTGAATATAAAGAAGGGCTAATTACATTTTCACTGAAAACAGTATTGACACGCGTTGTAAAACAACAAATTGGAACATATTGACAAAAAAACTCAATTGATTATGAACCCATAAAAAATTTACAGTGTCTGTATTTTCCGAAAACTTAAGATCGTGGACGTAAGCCCTTCTTAAAACAACTGGTTCAATTACTGTGTGCTTTCCCATTAGCTACTTAACACCTTTCGTATTCACCACACTGATTGCCAACTCTAAACCTAGGCACACGTTCATTTTGTGGTTATTTATGAGCTTTAAACCGTAAAAGTGTTCTCTTTCCCTAGACGTAGTGAATGTAACTAAGACGATATCTTGCAAGACTTTGTTCGTATCAATATACAAAGCAGAACAAAAGCTTCGCGTTTTGCTATAAATCGAATCGTTATTTTTACACGTTTTAATTAATGGATCCATAACAGGCAATACTCTACTATTTACATCGACGAAATTTCAGTAGCTTGGAAAACTCTGAAAAAATCGATTAGCAAGAAATTAAACGCAGAGGCTTACTGTGGAGCGGCCAAACTAGTATTATTCAATAATGATTAATTATTAATTTTTTCCATTGCTTGATGAAATGTAATTTTGGTTAAAAATTGACTTTTCATTTTCATAATGGCATATTCTCATTTCATTCATTTGCTTCTGCTAACTTGAGTTATACATTATGATGAAATGCGCCAGAGTTAATATTCCCTTCACCAAACTTGATTGAATGTCATTGGAATCGCACACTATTTCCCTTGTAATTAAGGCTCTGCTTAAAATAATCGTGTCCATTACTATGTATAAGCCTAAGGTCATCAGTACTGTGCTAATATTATTGTTCATAGAATTATTTTGGGCAGTCCGGAACTACAGTCGACAACACTTATTTTTTCGGTGGAAGTTATGATAAGTCATATTGGATAATACCCCCATATACTCCAGCAATGCAAAAACGCCAGGTTCGCAATATTTGTTATGACGAATGAAGCAATAGCCGACACCTGTTGCTTTCGCGACTACTGAACGAGCTATTTTTTATTAGAAAAACTATCCAACAACACATAAACGTGTACTCCTCACTTGAAGCGATAAACACGATGAACCATAATTTGTGTATCTCATAATGATCCACTGATTTATACAATGACAATTCTAATAGCGATGAATTTTCCAGGACGCACAAAACAAATGTCACTTGGCCAAGCCGTTTCCTTCGCCTTCCCAGTGCACTAACACAATATGCAAAACATACTTTTGCGATTATCAAACTTGGCAAAAAAAATTTAATACTAATGCATAATTGCCAGATAGTACGCGGTGGATAATACTTTCCAACAGCAGCAGATATTTGGTTTGTATAGGGCTTCAGAATTTTCGGTATCGTTCAAATCCGGTGAACTTAGGTCATGCTGAGTGTACGATGAAAGTGGTAGCACTGCACCGAGCACTGTATAATTCCCAATCACACACTTAACTACGAATTCAGGGCTTAGGAAAACGTGAATTCTCGTAAATTCTTTCATTCGTCGTGACTCAAATGAAAGTGATGAAAAATCACTTTTTACTTCACTTTTGTTGTTACTCCAAAACGAAACTTTTCTGCGACGCGAAATTTCAAGGATCGAGTAGAAATGAAAAACGGACAATACCAGAATTGTCTTGTGAGCGACGGCACAAAAGGCTGATGATGACAATGCGAGTGAAAAGATGAACTTGTGGATTTTCGAACAAATTATTACACAACAGATTGATGTTAATCCGGAACGGGTTGAATCAGATATCAGATATGACCCGCACTATGACACGCTATGACTACCACACGAAGAACTAACAAACGTTCGCAATTGACGACGAAACTTTATTTTGTTGTACAGAATTCGGTAATTGACGCGCGGATGGACTCATGGTCTTAAGCGTAATTCATTTAAATGCACTTTAAATTAATTTAAATGCACTTTCAACTCACGAACTTGATTTTGGGATTCTTCGGCATGCGGTTTTCACGAATCGCGAAATGTACATCAAGTTGCTATAACGCTTGCCGGGCCCGGTTCTCGCGACTGGTCCCGCTCACGATCAATCACAGACTCGCCTGTTCTCCATTGTCACCTTGCGGGACTCCATGCACCGGAAGTTGACGAGCATTCTACTCATTCCGCTGCACACTTGCCTTCGCCCACGCAATACGTGCATGTGCAGCGGAATGATGTTGCCATATCCGCATTTTAAATACAAATTTGAATTTTTTTTAAATATGAAAAATATAAAAAAATTTTAGTAAAAATAGGAAAAGGTAAAATTCATAAAGAATATACCTATAACGTTAAGTCTAAATTTAATAAATGATCTAAAATTTATATTTAATAAAAATAAAGACAAATCAAAAATAATTTATAATTATAAATTGAAATAATAAAAAAAAAAAATGTATTTTTCGAATCTTCAATTACAATTTCGGATAGGAGTTACGAAGGTTTTTCGAGCAGTTTTCTTAGGCGACTGCTCGATTACTATACCTTTCGGGCATTCGCTTAGAGATCGTTAGAGTATCTCATTATCTTGATAATATGTATCGGTGGAATGGTCAATATCAGGCTTTGGCCATATGTGCGTTCACCCAGCTGCGATACGGTCTGATTTTTAACCAGTACGTGTCATAACAGAACGAGCTTATAGTCCTTTCGAAGAATCACTCGAATCCAATCTAGTTATTACAAGCGGGATTTGAACCAGGGACCTTCGACTTACGGGGTGAGCACTCTAATCACTACACCACGCAGGCTACGTAAATGTTACTTACTGTGTGCGTAATTGGGTGAAGAGACCTACAAAACTTCTGATTTTAATGGTAAATTTGTGTTATTGACATTATACATAAAAAAACAATTTACGTAAAATATAAAGCGGATGTAAAATAACATACATTCATAACAAAACTGTGCTGAAACCAAACTGTAATTACTCCCGTGTTATGCGGCACTGCATGATTTTTTTACATATAAACTTCTGGGACATGAATGATGGACTGTCCACTAACTATCTCGGACTTGTCTCTGTAAGACTATTACTATTAGTATCTGGTTGCTATCGGAAACCATTATAAAAAACATTTCTTATTCGCTACTAAAAATCATTAATTTAAGATATATTTTCAAAATAGATTTCATCCTCATAATGTCCTTGGCATTCGTCATTTCGCTGATTCACTTGGATGTGGACAACTAGTCACTGCAGCGGATAAATATATAAATCATAAATTTACTAAAGTATCGCAATCTGAGGAATTTTTTTCACTTGGCTTCGAAGAACTAATTGACATCATTCGACGCGATGAATTGAACGTTTTAACGGAGGAAAATATTTTCGAAGCTTGTATGCGATGGGTTAAGTATGATATAGATAAGCGATCGAAGTTGCTTCCACAAGTCCTTGCCAAAGTGCGATTGCCGCTATTGTCACCGCAGTTTCTTGCCGATCGTGTGGCAACTGAAGAATTAATACGATCGTCACATCAGTGTCGAGATTTATTAGACGAAGCAAAAGATTTTCATTTAATGCCGGAAAGGAGGTCACTTGTGCAAAGTTTTAGGTAAGGTTTAAGTTTGAGCTGGTGTAAATTTTATTGTTTGTATTTTGCATTATGCATAGAACTCGCCCAAGATGCTGTGATTATGTGATTGGTCAGATCTATGCTGTTGGTGGATTGACAAAGAATGGGGATTCAGTTAGTACCGTTGAAATTTACGATCCTATAACGAAGGAATGGAGAATGGGAGAAGCTATGTCGATGTTGAGGTAATTTGTAGAAATTCGGTACTTTTGGTTCAGGAAAAATTCTCATCATGCTTCATTACAGATCTCGAGTGGGCGTAGCAGTTACTCAGGGAAGATTATATGCCTTTGGAGGATTCAATGGAACTGAGCGATTATCAACTGTTGAGGTTTATGATCCTAAATTAAAGAAGTGGTCTCAGGGGCAACCTATGCTCTGCAAGCGCAGGTAATTTATGATTCATCTTAATTTATTGGAATACACGAGTAATTTTTGCTTTCTAAATCAGCGCTGTTGGAGTGGCCGCACTTGATGACTATGTTTATGTATGTGGAGGCTACGACGGGGTTACATCTCTGAGCACTGTTGAATGTTATTGCCCTAAAACTGATACCTGGAAAACCGTAAATATCTTTTCCTATCAACTTACAGCATGAATTTACGGATTGCTTAATAGGTGGCACCAATGATGAAATATCGATCAGCCGGGGGAGTAGCACCATTAGGAGGATATGTTTACGCATTAGGAGGACATGATGGGTTGTCGATTTTCGATTCGGTTGAACGATATGACCCTCAGGAGAATGTTTGGGTTAAAGTAAAGTCAATGCTAAATCGTAGGTGTCGTCTGGGAGTTGCAACTCTCAACGGAAAATTGTACGCTTGTGGTGGTTATGACGGAAACTCCTTTTTACGATCTGTTGAAGCTTACGATCCGAATACAGATACCTGGAAGTTAGTAGCCCCGATGAATGTGAAAAGGAGCCGGGTAGCACTTGCTGCAAATATGGGCAAACTGTGGGCTATTGGTGGTGTGTATAGTTTAAGAATTATAAAATTGCAAAGGGTTTTACTATTCTGAACACTTTGATTCACAGTACAATATTCCATTTTAATAATAAGTAATGTATGTTGTCTTCGTTAATTATAGGTTACGATGGTGAGTCAAATCTATCAACTGTTGAAGTTTACGATCCAGAAACGAATGTTTGGACATTTGTTGCGTCAATGTGTGCACATGGTGGAGGTGTAGGTGCTGGTGTGATCCCTATTTAATGAGTGATTCCCGTAGGCTAATTGTATTGTTGTTTGTATCCTTCCGATTTCTCACAAAGATTATGAACAAAACAAAAAAATGATATTAACAATAGAGAATTTATAATTTTTTTATTACTCTAAAAACTAATTAGCGTCGAATTTCCAGTTTAGCATTTAGTAATTGTTTTTTCCACTTTAAATACTTTTTCTCACGAATCATTGTGATTTTTAACGTTAAAATTAAATTACATATTATGAAAATGAAGTTTATATAGATGATATGTATATGTTTATGAAATATTTAATGAAATCTTCTAATAGTTATTAAAAAAAAATGATGTATTAAATAGAAAATTTTGTTTTAAATGTTTTAACTGAGTTTCTTTGAGGATTATGTACAAACTCATCTTTGATGAGTGATTATGTGATTTAACTTCGTCCTTTTATATTTGTCTTTATTATTTCAAGTGTAAATTGTTGGAAGGTATCATGATTCGATTGCGATAACTGGAAAAAATCCTTCTATAAGGAGGTCCCCATTGAAACGAAGCAAATTCTTAAATCCAAATTTTTACTTGGGCCGAAAAATATGGAAACATTGAAAAATTAAAATGGGTGGACATAAAATGTATTTACAAAGAATAAAGTGACAATTTGCGCAATGGGGTGTGATCGCTTTCCGGTCGTCTATGGGAACAGCAGTTTTAAGTATTTTCTGTACATGCCAAGTACAGTGAAGTAAATTATATTTTATTTGAATTAACGAGTCTGCGACAAATCAATGAGCTCTTTTGGCTGTAGACAGCTTTAAATATTCTTTGAATAAATGAGAAGAGCCATTTAAGGCGTTCTCTCTTGAGGGAAAGTAAATCTCGTCTCTTCTGAATAGTTAATTATTGTACATATATGCTGCGCCGAGATGAACCGAAGTTATGTAGTTTTTTATAAAAATTAAAAGTATTTTTTCCAACGTTTATTAACATGAAAAAACGATATCTGAGAAAGAAAGTTTACTTACACATAGAGTATGCAATTTTATCAATGAAATGAACTGGTCGAATTGATACAGTCTGTCAGTTCTTTTTCCAAATGAACTAGTGGAACAAATACTACAAACTGATTCATCCCATATGCACAATTTCAAATAACTTGAAATCTATGATAATTACGGCAATTATAAAAAGAATTTTCAACATTTTCGTACGAATAATTTTACCCGCAAGATAAATATCAATTATTTCATTGCTCACAATTTCAGCTGAACTGAGCTAATATGTAGCTGATAGCAAATATTCAATCAATTGTCGAATGAGAATTTAAATTGTGTCCACCTGTTACACATTTGCATGCGAATTCAATTCAATTTGAAATAAATGGCATTTCATCGTAAGGTTTGGTCAATTTTCAATTAATTTGCTTATTAAGGTCGAGTCTAGTTGAAATTGACTTTCATTTGAAAAGGGAAATTAATGTTCGGGGCTCTCGATTGATATCAATAACTTTGTTAAACTGTAAGAAAGAACAAATCCTCTTAAAATTGGAATTTGTGTCCGCAAGTCCGTCTGATTAGGTGTCACAGCCGCCAGCATAAAACTTTCTAAGAAGGCAGAGCAGATGGCCACTTTGGGGTAAAAGTTTCTCTGCACATATTGGTATAATCTGTAATAAGTGGTAAATTCATCATCTACGACTACGAACAAACATCCTATTTCATCTAATACAAATGTAAATACTATAACATTTTCAGTAAATGATTCAAATGCTCCGTCAGGGACGAAAGAAACACTGGTAAACAAGAGAGCCCTGAAAAGACGAAAAATAAGTAGATGGTTGAATTATCCAAACAAGATGTGAATTTAAGACATCGTTGGTCAACGGGAGTGTCGAGTGTCGTTCTTCTTCTTCTTCTTAGCACTACAGCCCCTTTCGGGCCTTTGCTTCCTGCAAACAGCGCCTTCAACTGTCTCGGTCCGTTGATCGCGTCTTCGAATTCCGAAATCCGAGCAGCGATCGACTGTCTTCGTCGAACGAGTCAGACCAGCGTTTCCTCGATTTCTCCACTGGCCTCCGGCCTTCAATTCTCCCAACGAATACCTTCTTGGGTATCGGTTGTTCGTCCATACGGTTCATGTGTCCAGCCCATTGCAGCTTCCGCAGTCTTATAATCCTTGAGACCTCCGGTTCCTCAAAAATTTCATACAGCTCATGGTTGTATCGAATTCGCCATTGGTCCCCGTCTAGCTTCGCTTCGATTATTCGCCTCAAGACCCGTCGCTCAAAGGCGTTCAATATATTTGCGGATGCTTGGGTTAGGGTCCATGTTTCACACCCATAGCATTACACAGGTCTTATCACAGATTTGTATACTTGGAGCTTAGTTTTCCTGTGTATGCAGCTGGTCTTCAAGATTGTCAATAATGAATAAAATATTTTATTTGCGAGCTATATTCTTCGGCGTATTTCGTCTCTTTCATTGCCCGTTTTCTTTATGTTGGCGCCTAAATACACAAATTCGCCAACATTCTCGATAATGTATTCGCCAAGTGTGATATTTCGTGTATTTGAGGTATTTTTCCTCGACTGCGTCATGAACTTTGTTTTATTTGCATTGTTTTGTAGCCCTACCAGTTTTGCCTCGCTGTCGAGTTGTTAATGACCGTGATAGAATGTTGATGTCGTCCGCATAAGCCACTACCTGGCTCGACTTGTATAGTAATGTACCTCGCGTATCGACAGGTAGCTTCCTTATGACGTACTACAGAGCCAAATTGAATAGCAAAGCGGCCAGCCCATCTCCTTGCTTTAGTCCGATATTTGTGTCAAAGGCATCGGTGAGTTGGTTATTGATGCGGACTTGGGAGGTTGTCGACGTCATTGTCATTTTGGTAAGACGATCTAATTTGGCTGGGATGCCAAAACCAAGCATTCTTTGGTACAGTACGTTACGATCAATACTGTCGAAAATTTGGTGTACATCTATGTTGAACTCCCAGCATTTGTCAAGTACCTGCTGACTGTGAACCCCCATGCTTAGTAAGGATAAATTGTCTGGAATCCTTATAGTGAGTTGATAAGGATATCATCGTCCGTAAGGGACTGCAGCGATGCTCTGCTGCCTCGGCGAGCGAAGATGTTGGTGCTCGCCGGAATTGGTCTTGTCTGAGGACGCGTGAATTCGCTGGCTGGCTAGCGTTGCGGTGTTGTGGGGTGTGTTCCTTTCCCCAGTACAAGGGCCTACTACAAAAAAATTTCGCATTCACGAATTACAATTCGTAGGATTCGGATCGACAGGTGTCGAGACCGAGGTAACCTACTGAAACTGAACTGTTGCCAAAGCAAAACGAATGGCGGCTAGTCCAATCGAGGAAGATCAGGATAAAAGAAGGAAGGAAGAGGCACTTGATGGGCATGGAACGCCAGATAAGGGGTTCCAGATTGTGCTGACAAAAGTAGCGAAGAAAGCCGCAAAGAAACTCCTTCAAAAAGCGCCAGAAAACAAAGTTCGTACGGATGCCCAACAAGAAAAAAGACCTGATGCGAAACAGGAGAGAAAGAAGACGAAGACCCTGGCAGCAGGCACTGCTCGTAAAACCCCAAGATGGTCGAACCTACGCGGAGGTGCTGCGGGGTATCAGGGGAAACATAAGGCCCGAAGAACCAACACTGCCATTAAAGCAGTACGACCAACGTGGTCAGGCCACATACTGGTTGAATTCGGAGCAGAGGCCGACAATAGCGAAGCATTCTGCGAAGCAGTAAACAAAGCCGTTGGCAAAAGCGCAACTAGGGCCTCGCTCGAACCGATGGCTACGATCGAAATAAGAGACACGGATTGCGTCACCGATCTGGCCGAGGTAGAAGAGGCCATCAAAAGGGAGTTCCCTAGCGTGGGCAGGATTAAAGCGAGGCTGACACCAGAGAACCAAAGGAGACAACGCATGGCCATAATTGACATGAACGTAAAGGACGCCGAACAATTTCTGAATAAGGGCAAAATAAGAATAGGGTGGGTTGTCTGTAGGATACGGCGAAGAGTAATGTCTCTTCAATGTTTCAAATGCCTTGGCTATGGTAACACCGCACAAGTATGCAAAGGACCCGATATGAGTTCCCTATGTTACAAATGCGGGGAAATGGGACATCAAAAGGAAAAAGCGCACGAAGGAGGCACACTGTATTCTTTGCAAGGATGCTGATCCAAGACCTGATTGCGGGCACGTCTTGAGATAAGGAAAATGACGGGTTTTCCAGGAAGCCCTGGCCATTTAAATGACCCGCATCCTGCAACTAAATCTATACCGCAGTTCAACCGCCCAAAGTCTGCTTGAGCAGTTTGCGAGGGACATGAAAGCCAATTTTATGCTGCTGAGTGAGCAACACCATGGTAAAAGTTCGGGATCATGGTATCCTGATGAAACTGGTACTTCCGCCATCGGGGTTCGGAACAGTGATCTCCAAGCGGAGAGTTGTGGACGGGGGGATGGTTTCGTGTGGGTTCGGTGCTCAGGGACCACTTTCTTTAGTGTGTATCAAACGCCTAACGAATCGATATCATCTTTCCAAGCCAATCTTAATGCTCTGGAGGGCGCTGTCTTGAACGCACTTCAACGCTAAAGCAATCCAATGGGGCATGCCGCAAACAGATCCGCGGGGAAAACGAATCCTGGAAATGGCGGCCAGGACGGCCCTCGTCGTACTAAGCACCGGAAATACGCCGACTTTCCGCCGTATTGGCTGTGAGGGTACCATACCGGACGTGACATTCACCTTGGAGTGCTTAGTACGGAGGATACACAATTGGAAAGTATTAGAGGAACTATTCAGCCAGTGATCATCAGTGCATTTTGCTTGAGATAAGTGATGTTGTCTGCCAACGTCCGTGCTCTCGGCTTTCTACAACTGGATGGAACATCGGAAGGAGGTTCGTCGAGGTTCTCACAGCAGGTGACCCACTGCAGGGATCTTCGGAGGGGACGGTAGAACTGGCAGCTCAAGACGTGGTGAACTCTGCTATGAGCGTCATTACGACTGCTTGCTGCGCTTCTATGCCCCGTCGAAAACCCCGGCACAGCAAGCCCCCAGTGTACTGGTGGTCAACTGAAATCGCTGAAAAGCAAAGGGAGTGTCACAAGCTGAGGCTCAACGGGTGCGGAACCGTGATGAGGCATGCAACTGGGTGGCAGCATATAAGTCGGCCAGGTAAGGCCTTCGCAAATTGATCAACAATGGCAAGGCTCGCTGCTGGCAAGACCTAGTGGATAATGTGAACAAGGATCCGCGGGGCCTTGGCTACAAGCTAGTCATGCGGAAGCTTGGTGCCCTACGGAAGCCTTGCATACATGATGCGGAAAAGATGGATAAGATAGTGCGGGGACTCTTCCCCGCCTATCCCGTCCGTACTGATGCTGTTCATGGTGAAACAGCGGTCGAGTGTCCACTCTTCACACAGCCGGAACTGGAAGAGGCAGTTTTTTCATTGAAAGCGAAGAAGGCGCCAGGTCCAGATGGTGTTCCGGCTGAGGTGTTGCGGCTTATCTTTCACCATCGTCCTGACTTGCTGCTCAGCACATTCAACGCTTGCCTACTCGAAGATGAATTTCTCTGAGCAAATCAGGGCAACGGCTGAGAAGGCTTCTTCGGGAATATCGGCTCTGAGTCGACTTAAGGCCAACGTAGGGGGCCCAGGTCATCAAGAAGACGCCTCTTGATGAGTGCTGTAGGGTCAGTGCTACTGTACGGAGCAGAGGTATGGGGCGACGCTCTCAGTAAGGAGGATCACCGAAAACGCCTGGCACAGGCACAGAGATGAGGAGTGCTGAGGATTGCATCGTCGTATCCGACAGTCTTTGATTCAGCGGTGAGAGTTATTGCAGGCGTGGTACCTGTCGTCCTATTTGCTAGAGAGCGCCACGCTATTTATCTGCGTCAAAACGAGGATGCAAGGTAGATAGTTGTCCGTGAAGAGAGACAGCGGTCACTCAACGCTTGGCAGCAGTCTTGGGTGAATTGAACGAAGGTTAGGTGGACTGCGTGCCTCATCCCGGATGTAAGATAGTGGCTAAATCGAACGCATGGTGAGACTGACTTCTATCTGACCCCGCTTTTGAGTGGGCATGGGTGGTTTCAGTCTTACCTGCATAAGATTGGTAAGTCACGGTCCCCCGATTATCGGTATTGCCCAGGAGAAGAAGACAATGCCTGCAACACATTTTTTGCATGCATAAAATGGGGTTGGCTTCGAAGAGCCCTCAATAGGGAGACGGGAGAGCTCACCCCGGATAATATAGTCCTAGTGATGCTTGAATCGGTTGCCAATGGAACCTGGTGGCCCATTATGTTTGGGCAGTCCTAAAAGATAAAAGGGACTCACAGGTCCGGGCCAAGGATAGATCCCTGGGCATCTTTCGTTGGTCCTGTGTCGTGTCGTAGAGCAGGTTTCGGTCCTTTAGGTAGTTCCTCAAAAGCCGCATTAGATGTTCTGGAACTTGAAAAGAGTTTTCCAGCGTATCCAGAATATCCACCCATCTAGCGGAGTTGAAGGCGTTCGTGACGGCGAGTGTCACCAACAGGACGATCCGTCGCTTGGTGCGACTATATGCCTCTGCCTTTTGGACCACGTTCACCACCTCTGCAGTCACATCAATGGTAGAACGTCCTGCTGTAAAGCCGTACTGCCGATGAGATAGGTCTTGCCAGCAGCGGGCCGTGCCATTGTTGATCAATTTGCGAAGGCATTTCGTGGCCGACTTACATGCTGCCACCCAGTTGCATGCTTCGTCATGGTTCCGCGCCCGTTGAGCCTCACGTTGTAGCCTCCTTTCGTTTTTCAACAATTTCACTTGACTAACAGTACACTGGGGGCTTGCGTGCCGGGGTTTTCGACGGGGCATAGAAGCGCAGCAAGGAGTTGCAATGATGCTCATAGTAGAGTTCACCATGTCGTGAGCTGCCAGTTCTTCTGTCCCCTCCGAAGCTCCCTGCAGCGGCTCACCTGCTGTGAGAACCTCGACGAATCTCTCAACGTCCATCCTTCCGATGTTTCATCCAGTTGTAGAAAGCCGAGAGCATGGACGTTGGGAGACAATATCACTTATCTCAAGCAGAATGCACTTATGATCACTGGTTGAGTAGTCCTCTAATACTTTCCAATTGTGTTTCCTCCGTACTAAGGACTCCGAGGCAAATGTCACGTCCGGTATGGTTCCCTCACAGCCAATACGGCGGAAAGTCAGCGTATTTCCGGAGTTTAGTACAACGAGAGCTGCCCTGGCCGCCATTTTTGGATTCGTTCACCCCGCGGATCCATTTGAGGCATACCCCATTCGATTGCTTTGGCGTCGAAGTCGCCCCCAACGAGCACTTTGCCCTCTGCGTTCGAGACAGCGCCCTCCAAAGCATTAAGCTTGGCTTGGAAAAGTCCTTAAACTTTGTAAGTTTGATGAAATTCGAATGATAGACACGGAAGTTATAGCCATTTGAAATTTTTCCAATTACAACAACAATGACACATGATTTTGGTGTTTTATGGACTTTCCATCGAATCAGTCACTGCAGTTTTGATTTGATCTTCTTGAGATTTTCAGTTCTCGAATTGAGTGATTATTCTTGGTTTGCAACAAAATGTCGACCGTTGAAAATAGAAAAACAATGGATTTTTTTTTAAACGTGCACATCTCTTTGACATATTTCTTGATTTTATTTGTTGTTGTCTACCCAACTTGTTTCAAAATATTATCAATGTGAGCACTAAAAGTAGCTTTCCTGTCGAAAACTACCCCCAAGTACTTCATTTGCCTAGAGCAGTACACCATCTGCGCATTTAACTTAATCCTGGAGTCACAGATGCCTCTTGCACGACGACCGAAGTTTTTGTGGGGGTTCTTGAATACAATGAATTCACTTTTCTTTGCATTTACCTTGATTTCCCATTTCCGGTAATATGCAGTAAGAGATTCCAAATATTTTTGGAACCGCATCCTAGCAAAGCGCAAGTTGTGCTCCGATGACCACACTACAAGTCGTCAGCGAAGATGTTCACCTGGGTTCCGGGCTTATACTCATCTCTTACGCTCGGGAGGTCAGAGATGAATATGTTGAATGACCCCTGTGGGATCCCCGAGTCAATACTAAATGGGTTTGACCTAGCTCCACCAGCCACCGCAAAGGCAGTTCGTCCCCTCATGAAGCTGCCTATAATTTTCACAATATGGGCCGGAAAGCCAAGATTTTTCATTTTGTAGAGAAGCCCATTGATCTATACAGGCTTTCTCCACATCGATTAGGCAAGCTACAACAAGCTTATTGTTACGCCAGTTTCTCGTTATATCAGCTTGGAACACTGCCACAGCATCCACCGTGGATTGAGCTTTTTTGAAGCCAAATTGTCTTTCCTGCACAATTCTTGCCCCGGCAGAGATTCGTATGATGCCTTCAAGTATCACCCTTCCAAGAAGCTCACCAATATTTGAAAGCAACGAAATCGGACGAGTATCGACTACGTCAATACTGCCCGACTTCTTGCGTATTGCGAGTATTTTTGCACATTCAATTATTGAGGGAGGTAGCAAATGTTAATGCAGTTATTCAGAATGATCGCGAGGAGGATAAAGAAAATATGGGGAAGTCTTTTAAGCATATAATTGGAGACTCCATCAGCCCCTGCTGATTTTTTGGAATTTTGCTTCAGTGCCAACAAAGTGAGTGTCTCAGAACTGACAAACAGACCATGGCCAGTAGGTGTGTCAGAGGGATTTGAATCAGAGAGCCGAGTCAATCACAATTGATCATTATCGCTGTCAAAATTCATAGCGGTGCTGCTTACTAACTAAGTAATGTAAGAGTCCTCACTTGCTTTCTCTCCTTGAAGAACATTCGCAAAATGTTTTGCGATAGAGTCAGCGATGGCTTTGTCATCCATGAGCATGGATCCATCATATGTGAGGACCCCGGGCAGCCTTTTTCTGCCAGTTATCCTATTGATATGAGGTAACATATAGGGACTGGTCCGATACTTTTCAGGGCCCGTTCAAATCGCTTGTTAGCAAAAGCCGTGGTTCTTCTCGAGATCATTCGGTTTAGAGACGTAATCACTAGATGAAGACATTCATACTCCCAGTTGACTATATTTAAATTGCGGTGGTAGATTCTTGCGAGTAGGTTTCTAAGCCAACTATGTCTAGGATGAAGATCCAATATATCTTCTGATAAATCTTGATAATTTCTTGATAATTTCTTAATGGAGATCTCGTCAATTTCAGGAATAGAAAGATTTTTCGATCTATTGATCGAAATTCCCTTCAATTTTCCGTCAAGGCCAGCACTTACCGCTGTCCAATCGATTCGCTTGTATGGAATAAAAGTTGAGGTTCTGCAACCTCAAGTTTCACACCCTTTTTCAGTCTTAAGGTCAGCTCAACCAAAAGATGGTAAGACTTGGTGTCAAGAACTCCACACTCGAAATTCCTCCAACTGTGGGAGAGATTTACCAGATTAGCAGACACAATGAAGAAGTCAATAATAGACGAGCTTTGGTGGAAGGTAGGCTCTTTCGGGGAAATCCCCCATGAGGAATGTTTCGCATTAAAATCACCTCCCATGGCATAGAAGTCGAATTTTTTGCACAGAGTAAGCACTGTTTCCATTGCTATTCAATTTGGCTCTGGAGTACGTCATAAGGAAGCTACCTGTCGTGAGGTACATTACTATACAAGTCAGGCCAAGTATTAGCTTATGCGTACGTCATCAACATTTTGTCACGGTCATTAATAACTGCCAAAGAACTTTTCCTGAAACTCGACAGCGAAGCAAAACTAGTAGGGCTATCAATCAATGAAAATATAACAAAGCTCATGAGACAGTCGAGGAAAAATACCTCAAATACCAAAAATATCACACTTGACGAATATAGTATCGAAAATGTGAGTAAATTTGTGTATTTAGGCGCCAAAATAATGAAAACGGGCAATGAAAGAGACGAAATACGCCGAAGAATACAACTCGCAAATAAAATATTTTATTCAGTTTTGACGATTTTGAAACTAGCTAGAAAACAAAGCTCCAAGTATACAAATCTGTGATAAGACCGGTTTATGCTATGGGTGTGAAACATGGACCCTAACTCAAGCATCCGCAAATATATTGAACGTCTTTGAGTGACGGGTCCTGAGGCAAATAATCGGAGCGAAGCTAGACGGGGACCAATGGCAAATTAGATACAACCATGAGCTGTATACAATTTTTGACGAACCGGAGGTCTCAAAGATTGTGAGACTGCCGAAGCTGCAATGAGCTGGAAAGATGAATCGTATGGACGAACAACGGATACCCAAAAAGGTATTCGTTGGAATTACTGAAAGTCGGAGGCCAGTGGGGAAACCGAGGAAACGCTAGTCTGACTCGGTCGACGAAGACAGTTCATGGCTGCTCGGATTTTGAAATTGGAGGACGCTGTCAATGGACCGAGATAGTTGTGGGCACTATTTGTAGGAAGCGAAGGCCCGAGAGGGGCAGTAGTGCTAACAAGAAGAAGAAAAAGTACTGTTTCCAAGTCGCCAATGAGATCCCCACGAACGCAAAGGTGTACCCTCCCAGCATGGAGCTTTTTATTTTTGCTTCAATACATTTCAGACTTGGAAGGCAGTGATTTTGGACTTTCAGGTGATCTTTGTGAGCCATAACAACTCTAGGACTTCCCTCTAGATCATCACGCCTGATAATCTTGTATTTTTACAGATGCACTCTGTGTCTTTCTTAGAGTCTTGTTCAAGTATTCTTGACCGAAATTCCTTTTATAGCGTGGTGGTCATTCTACGACTGCTGGGGTTGCTGCATTGGTGGTTGTTTGGGTTGCCGTATAGGCTGCAGTGCAGGCTGTTTCTTTGCACCTTTTAAAAGGCTAGAGTATGAGACACCTTCACGTACAGTATTTTTTTATAGAGGTGGTGATGGAATCCCTCCTATCCTTATTTTTTCTTTTGGAGATTCTTCCTCCTCTCTTCAACTTCTTTTGCCTTAGGACACCCTCTGAAACTCTCAGGGTGCCCCTTAGTATTGCAATTCAAACAGAAGATTTCGACTTTTATCTCGTCCTTCGAGATTGGACATTCAATGGACTTATGCTGCTTGTTGCCTTTTACGCATCTAATTTCAAGTCCGCAGTTAGAAGCAACGTGGCCAAATCTTTGGCAATTGAAGTATTGGGAAGTGCAATTTTTCTGCAAGCGCTCCCATTGTATCTTCTGATACAATTCTTCCTCTCACTTTCTTCACTTCAAAGTCCGGTTTGAACTGAACTGAAAGATGAAAGCGCATTTTTTCCCTCGTAGAGGTTATAGTGGAGAACCTTTTTGCTGAAAGGATATCTTCTCCGAGATGTTCCTTCAGCTCAGCCACGAAATCGTTCCCGTCGTATGAGCTGTACACGCCTTTGAGGAGGAGAGTCAATTTTTCCTTTCTTGGAAGAGTGTACGTGTAGCAAGCCACCTTTGCACGCTTCAGAAAATTAAAAAGGCTGGTATGATCCTCAGCCGTTTTAGGGTGGAGCGAAGTTCGTGAGGAGCTTTTCACTGTCACGTTGAACTCTAGCTCCTTTCCAGAGTTTCGTGCTCATGCTCTTTTGACGCTATCTTTGAAAGTCTTCAGGTCAAGCCCATATAACACTATAGGAGGCACCTTCTCTTTTTTGGCAAAAGCTACGCTTGGCAGCTGGGGCTTCGATTTCCCTTTATTTCCCTGAAGACCCAGCCTTCCACCCGGCTTGGGTATGGACTCCGAGAAACTAGCGGAAGCTATTTTCGCCACCTTTTTGATCTGGGGAAAATCCCACTCGCTCACTTCAAGGGTCTTCGATACCTTTGAAGCAGGCTCCTGCGTTGGAGACCCTATTGGCTTCTTTCTGACTTCTGGCTTTACGATAGCCTCCTCCTTATCACCACTGTCCGTGGAACTTCCACCCTCGTCCATTTCCATGTCATTGGAGACTTCCGGCACTTGCAGTTGCATCTTGCAAATAGCAAGTAAGTCAAGAATAAACTCCTCCTTTATGCCCCCCCGAATTTCTCGCAGAAATGCTGCAAGTTTTTCCTCGCTTTCCACGTGAAGCTAGATTTAGCGGTGAAGACCTCCAAATATTCATTACTTTCTCCTATACCCACAGATTTCAAGAAATAACTTGGAATACTGTCGCGGGAAGATAAAAGAAAAATACTGAAACCCTTATTGTCTTAAAAGCATAATAATTATATTATAAGCAAAAATATAACACTTAAAAAAGCCTTAATAATAAACTTTTCTTTGTTTTCGTTTTTTTTCAATTTCTCCAATTCGAATTAAACTCTTTTTCTCCACTCCTGTCATTCCACTTATTTTCCTACTCGCGCTCGCATTGCGTGGCTCGCGCAGGCGCTTTTACTCCTTTTCTCCTTCCATAATTTCCAACAAATTTTTCCTTCAAAATTCCGCAATTCTTGAACATTCCAATTTCTTCCAAATTTTAATATTCATAAAAAAACCTCCGAAAAATCCTCTGCAAATCTTTTGCTTCTCAATTTGTGCTGCCTCGACGACTGTTCGACTCGAACCAACACGATCATCACCCACCACTCGTTAGAGTACAATTATTACCGCGTTAACTTGGGGTGCTCTGGTCAGGCTCTTCTCGGCCCCGGATAGCTCCGTCGGAGACGGCGCAGGCGCCACTCGTTCGCCCTTTGAGCCCGATTGGAGCCGCCGAACGAGATTGCGGCTCCCCGGAGAACAATGAATACAAATTCCACCTATTCCAAAACCTTTTCTACCAATATCAATCCCTACAACACCTGAGAAACAGAAAACGCTGGATACGCCCGGAAATAACTTATATCGCGAGCTGACCACGACGGGTGCTTGGCGATCCCGCGACTCCAAGACGATGCTAGTCAATTCCCTTCTTGGGAAACAAAAATATCTTCCCGCTGACGAGCAGAAAGTTTACAAGTTGGAAAAAAAAATTCACTATTCAAATTAAATGAAACAACCGAACTGAGTTTACTATTATAATTTGTTAATATGATGAAATGACACAGAAGAATCTATTAACGCTGCGTACGCAAATATAATTTTAAAAATCCAACAGAAAATATATCTATTATAAAAGAAAACGAGGAAAAAAAGAATGTTTTGCCAACACTTACGATGATTACTCCGCTGATGTGGGGATCCCCAGATGATTGATTTCTTATCTTCACTGCCAAGCTCTTTGACCTATATTTTTGATTTCAGATCCAATTTCTACTATAGAACCGCCAGATACTGCCAATCTACCTGATGAATGTTTCTCCGCTCGCTCGTAGCACCGTGTATCCACTAGCCACCCTTTACCGTGAAAACGTTTCGCCAACAAGAAGCGCGGGACACCCTTCCAGCCCCCTTTTATTAGCTTGTCAGCCAACGGCGTATTCGGGGAGGTTGAAAACCTTAAAAATCCCCCGGCGTGTGGTCGGCTAGGTAGTTTCCCACCACTTGAATCGACGCTTTTGCGTGTTCATGGAATCTCACTCCTGATCAGATGTACGGAGTTGTTTAGTATTGTTTCAATTCCACCATTTACCATTCGCGCTTGATTTTCAATGATATTCGGCACTTTATTAATGTTGATTATTCTTTTTAATTCATTGTATTCAAATTCACTCTAATCATGTTCGCTTGAAACAATTCGCCGATCTATTAATTTCATTAGCAATAGAATCCGGGAATTGTTAATCTTTTGTTTCATTTTCTCCTTTTTTTGTGTTATAAAGCCTTTATTGTAACGTTCGTGTACTATTTTCTTAGCTAATTATATTCCAGTTGTAATTCATTCGCTTTTTGGATGTTTTATGCGATTTTTTTAAACAATTCGAACATAAAATTGTGCGATCGTTTTAGTACATAATTGCGAGTATTCGTTTTAGTGCATAATTGCGAGTATTCGTTTATATGCATTACCAAACGAAGCCATTTTTTTAAAAGATGAATGAATGATTGTTTGGGTTTGTAAGACTATCTACATGCGAGTCAAGTTGAAACTTTCAGAGTCGGCTTATTATTCCATTGTCGAGTCTAATTGCTGTGGTCAAATATGATATTCCGTTTGCACTCAGGAAATTAAATGTCGGTTGACTACCTCCGGGAGATCGTTTCGCTAGGACAGCTACATTGCCAATGACTAACTTCGGATTTCCATGTGCGTGGCCTCCATTCGATAATGAATCGATGAATATATTCCCGCGATTACCGTCGCTCACCAGTTTCAGAATTTGATGTTGATTCGTTAAATCATTGGCTGTTAAATTTATCACATTTGCGCTGCCCGCAGCATCTGAATTGGAGCTAAAGGTTGTATGCTCCAAAATAAAAATCCTCACTAACGATTACTTGTCCAGGTTGTGCCGCTTGCAAAATTGTTGTGGCTATAGATTGATGATAAAGAGATGATTGGGTTTGGTGCCGTGCATGTTGTTGAACTTGATGAATTTGTTGAGTTAACCTAGTACCAATTTATAATACCAAAGACATTTTTGGAGTACGTTACTTTACACTTTCTGCTTGTGGGGTTTGCGTTTATTCGCGGCTGATTACGTAAACTCATGCCAAGATCCCTTCGTGGTCGTCGCGAATGTAACCTACATGGCGTTACCCCGTAACACAATCCGAGCTGATTTATCTTAACTCACTACACATTTCAACGACACTTTTAAATTCATCATCTACGAGTACGAATAATCATCCTATTTCACCTAATACTACTGTAAATACAATAAAGTTTTCAATAAATGATTCAAATGCTTCGTTGACGATGAAAGAAATAGAGATAAACAAAAGAGTGCAACGTTCGGTCGTGAAAAGAAGAAAAAAAGGAGAAAAATGAATTATCCAAGCAAGATGTGAATTTAAGACATCGTTGGTCAACGGGAGTGTCGAGACAGCAACTCTACGCTTAGTAAGGATTAATTGCCAACTATTTATGGAATTTGAACGAACACCGAAAAGAAGATAAAGACCATGCTACGATTGTGCACTACTCGATGAAGATAAATCGAAAAATTTAGACCCACATTTTCTACCATATTATGATAATCGCGTACGTCAGCATCAACTATGGAAGATCGGGCGTTACGTTATCAGCAAATTTATTTTTATATACATTGGATCATATTGAGAACTTGGACATACCACATGTAACTGGAAAACTGAAACATCATCGTGATAATATTATTCAATCGTTAGCACTGTACAACTTCATTTACGCAACATATTTGAAACGAACTCATCTCATCTCACACCGCAAACCAAATATTCGTGAAAGAAACTAGAAAAATGAAAATAAAAAAATTCTCATTATTCTTTACTACTATAATAGTCTTGCGTTTTACTTTAAATGTTCAATTGACTGTAACTTAGCTTTTTATGGCTCGATTTTTATGAAACTTCCAGAAAACATGTCAACCATCAAATAATCCAAGCACAAGTTTAGTAGTAGGGTATTATAGAATTGTAGGGGATTGTAAAATTATTTTATAACACCTTAAAATTTGGCAATATAAACAAATAATTAAAATATTAAAATATAATCAGGTGAAAGAACAAATTCACCTTATTTTTGCAAGCTAAAAAAATGAAAAAATATTGTGAACGTTAATTCTCTCTCTGTAAAATCAAAAGGACGAGGTCGCAGAACCGTGATGATTGAAGGAGATTGATCCTGGAGGCCAAGGCCCGGCTTAGACTGTTGGGTCATAGGCTATGATGATTACGATTTAATTAAAAAAAAAACAATGATACGAGTATATGGATTTTTTGTCGATTTCTTTAATATGTATATCTAATTTTTGTGCCTCAGAATATAAAATAGTTTATCATGTCCCTCTGATTAAAAGAATTATTTGAAATTGTCAGTGAAAGTTCAAGTATAGGTATTCGATATGCTGAATTAAGAAATTCATTTGGTTGTGATTTTGTTTGCCTAATAAGTTTGTTGATTGGCGAGATGTTTATTATTCCTTAATTTGAGATAGTGGTGTTACGAGTGACACTTGTTTCCCACACTACCTCCTGGAAGGAAACCTCGGGTATACCATTTACGCAAAACCGTAAGAAAATGATGAATTTATTTTGAGCACCAGGATAGATTAGCCACCGCGAGCCAAAGCTTAAAGTTAGGGATAAGTGTGAAAAAGAGAAATTTCAGATAGTTGTTCGAATTGAAAAGTACTGTGTAAAGTAGAGTAATTAACTAGTACTTAAGTCTGCAGGTAAATCCACTTCCACACCCGACACGGAAAAGCAAAAGTATCCTCTGATGAGACGCCAGTATAACAGGAACAAATGGCCATCGACTACGATTCCTCCAACCTTTTAGCTTCAATATTCAGCACCCTTTAATATCAGGACACAGAAAGTGTCATAGGGTCACTTTGTGGTGCCATGAAATTTTGGATCTGATGGAATATTGTGGTTGTGGCAGTTTGTAGGATATCTACCAAGCATCGGGTTCGCCAGCGGAACGACAAATCATCTATATGTGCTGTGAAGCGCACAAGGGGTTGGAGTAGTTACATACACAGGGACATAAAACGAGCGAACGTCCTCTTCAAGGAGTTGGTTCATTGACCGATTTTAGCGTATCAGTTTAGATTACGGCGACCATAACTACAACAACTGCAACAAGCAATGATCCTAGGATCAATACAAATTCAAGGAATGAATATTCTCGTTCTAATTACCGATACTTCAAATCAATCGAAAACATCCTGTTCACGTATGAAAAATTTACGTATGCATATAATCGCGTATGATGGAGTATGCCACCAGCTTTTCGTCTTTTTTTAAAGAAATTTTCTATGCATAAATAAGTAAACATTTACGAATGTGCTAGATGAAGGGGAATTAATATTTCAATTGCCCAATATGACAACGTTTTGAGTTGTCGCGCACGGCTAGAAGAAAGTTTATTTCCCTCGAAAACAATTTAACGGGTTCCCGTTTGAAACGAATTGACGAGGGACCTGGGAACAATGAAATCTCTCTCTTTAGCAGCGACAGAAGAAAGCAAAACGCAGAAGAGATTGATCGTGGATTAAATTCCCACTGACGACAACAGAAAGATTTAAGTTAGCGGTGGTAAGCCAGTTTGTTGAATTGGTGACAAAAAAAAGTTCGAATCGGTGGTGGTCAGCAAGTACCAGGAATTTGTGGCAAAATCACCGGAGCAAGTTTTCTGTTGTCGGTGGCTAGCAAGTGTTTTGGATCGGTGGCGGAATTATCGGGAGACCCCTATTTAGGTTCAAAATTAGTAAGTGAATTACGTGATTGCAATTATTGCTAATATTGTAAATACATTTTCATCTTAAATAAATACATTTTCATCTTTAAAATTGAACGTTACGCGTTGTGAATTTTGGAAAGGTTTTTAGATTTGTTTGTTGTTACCTTGGCTCGCGGGTAACGTTAAAGAGTAAGCAATATTGAATTTCTTTTGGTAAGCCCAGTTGAAGGTTCTAGGTGGTCTCCTCATAATTTTTCCTGTCTCCCAGCTTAGTGGGATTTGCTTTTGGTTTCGTGGATAGGTTGTGTCGGTGGGATTCTTTTGGCGTTTCGTTTCAGGTGTGGTAGCAGTTTGTGTGTTGGAAATTCTTTTCGTACCCCAATTTAGGGTTTAAGCAAGTGGTGCCCCCCGGCCGTCTTTGGCGAGGGAAACCGCGGTACGCAGAACCCTCAATTGGAACGCCCTCGAGGAAAGGATAACAGTGGCTTATCGCCATCTCATATTGCAGCTTAAAATGTTCGATGAATGTAAGAAATGCTATTTAAAAGATACTGACTACCTCAAAAAATTGAATTTTCAACAGCTAATTACAATCTTTAGTCATTTCAAATTTTTAAAGCAACTTGTGTTCTATATTGTTGCGCTCCCTATTACTTACTATTCACTCAACGAGTCCTTCTTGATATAATCATTTAAATCAACATAACATGTAATGTATACAATATTGGAAAATATTGAAGAAAATGGAATGTCAGTTCATTTGAAAGAATTTTCAATTAAAAAAAGATAATTGAAATTGGAATAGGCCATACAAAAACAAATACCAGGCGACATTCTTTCTATTTATTGTTTGAACGATTGATTGATTGCTGGTGACGAAAAATTGCAGTGTGACACACATTGTTGCTATGAATGCCTACGATTTCTAGGAACGCGAAAGGTAAAATATGATTTAATGTTATCATCAATGAAACAAGACTTGTGACACATTCACACTGAAATACGTGTATGGTCACGATTTTGTTGAGACGTTCTATATGCTATTGTTCGAGGTCATGATTTGCAACTGCATGTTGAAAATATTTGATTTGAAATTGAATTAACAAAAATAGATGAATTTCTTTCATATGTATGTGTCCTTTAAAAATTCCTAAATAATATTTTGCTCTCAGTTATTCTAACATGATTTTTTGCTGAGGATCCAAGAAGCCCTTTATATTAATTTGTGCTTATCGCACGCGTTATTATAACCTAATGATTAAACTCTTTTTCTATGCATGATATATAATATCCTAATGATTTAGTAGCGGGTAATAAAGGGTTTCCATTAAGGACATTTGAATTCGATCTATCAATAAAACACAGAAATATTTTAGATATTGAGCTCAAATTTATTATGGGTGTCGTGCAAGCATTACATCTTATGAATAAAATTCGATTTCGGTCATATGACCATCACGAGCCCGTTTACAGCGGTCGGTTCTTTAGACCCAATTTTCCACCACTTTGGCACACATTTCGAGCGGAACGTTGGCAATTTCGCGTTGGATGTTGTCTTTGAGCTCCTCTAAAGTTGCTGGCTTGTTGGCATCTAAGAGGAAGAGAGAAGAGGAGTCAGTCTATCCGTGTAAAACACTGTATGTGAATTCCGATATTTTGCTTTTAGAGGTGGTTTTACCGAGAAAAGGGGAAATTCCAATAGTCAAAATTTTGTTTACGTCTTTGCGTATTCATCGTGGTCAATGTGCGGAAAGTTTCGTTTTCTCCCGATTTTCTTGAAAACGCCTGTGTATATTTAAGTGGTGAGCGTAATGCATACTCTTTCGGTTAGTCTCACACGACATATAGTGATATTTTATTAAATCAGATGACTTTAAACATTAGAAAACGACAATGCGCTGTTCGGTACCGTGTTGCCCAAATTTCATAGTGGCTCGAGCGGAAAGTCCTGCTGTAGGTAAAAATTGACAGTTTCATGGATTTGAAATCGTGAGAAAGTTTAGTTTAATAAGTTTTAAGTTGTAAATCACAAGAAAACTGCTAAAAAATATTTGTAGTTTTTTGCTTTAGTTGATTCAGATTTTGCCGCAAATCCAGTGGCTTAAGCAGAAGCGGCACAAAATCGTGGCGTTTTTTAAGGGGGTTATAATTCATTGTAACTTTTAATCATTTTAGAGTTCCGAATAATATTAATACAAAAATGGAATGGTGCCGAATTCTCGGAATAACTCTGGAAATAAAACGCTCTCAAATTTGCGAAGATCATTTCAAGGGTGACGGCATCATTTAAAAAGTGTAAGATAACTATCCTTAAATTAACATTTGCACAAAATTCAAGTATCTCATATTTTTAAACTCGACGTGGAATTGAAGATATTAACACCTTTACATCTACT
Organism: Odontomyia ornata; assembly: GCA_963969285.1. NCBI lineage: Eukaryota > Metazoa > Arthropoda > Insecta > Diptera > Stratiomyidae > Odontomyia > Odontomyia ornata. Next base: position 89,102,663 of record OZ017738.1, on the reverse strand, counting down.
TTTGGACCTGTAAGTGTATTTTATAATACACTATGCTAAGCATCTAATTTTAGTGCGATTATCAAATGATTTCTTCAGTTTTGGTGCGTAAGCCAATTGTCCTGGATAGTGTAAATGTCATTTAGCTACCCGAACATCACATTTAGCATGCTCAATTTCAGGAATTTTGAGCCAGAAAAGACAAAATTGCGAACATTAGTCATACGAATAATTAAGTGGGCTCTTATTCGGATTTGGAGGACGTATGAGTTTATTACATTAAATTTTAATGCAAATTTTAGCCCTCCCTACTTTAGAACATGCTTTTTCCGAAGTCCATTGTAGATAAAATTATTTTCAAGGAGGTACTTTTTAATTTTTTGCATAATGTCGTCATTATTAATTCTACAATTATAGATTAATGTTGATTCAAGCCCTTCAGCTACAGCGATGAGTATGAGAGGCCTGCAGAGAGTAATTTTTACTATATGGTAGGTAGCATCAATTATAACATTTTTGTTCAGGTTTCAAATCGAAAAAACCAACGAGAGATAATTCATATAGCTTGCAGTATTGATCTGATGCCAGATTCAGGAGATGTATATAATGGCTACATGAAAATTTTGCGCATATTTTGTTTCAATATTTGAGATCAGAATTTGAATACAGTAAATACTGTTCACACAGCCATTGATGACTCGTCAAATTGTTTGGTTTTAAGGCCAGGTTCCGGAAATGTAGGTGTATTATGTATATTATTTTGACAACTACAAACATCGCGGATTTTAGGACTTAGCGACTGAAAAAATAGAAGCAATGTTTGAATCTTATATGGAAAATGTAAGATTTGAATTTGAATTTCAGATTTAATTATACATATTTGAGATTTTTCACATTACATTGTCAATGAAAATTTAACAACAGCTCCATTGCTTGCGGACAGTTTTGAGAGCGTAAATTTCCATTATATTTCATGCTTCGTTGATTTTGGCAATTTATTGTTTCAGGATTTAGATTTATTGAATGCTTCCCCCAATATGATGATCGCCATAGAGCCGAATTCAGTGAGTGTCTTTCCTGCATTTGTAGTGAATAATTGAGTTTCATAAGTCCGTGAAGGACTGCAGCGATGGTCTGCTGCCCCGGCAGAAGAAGATGGAGGTATCTGCCGAGAATGCCCTCGTCTGGAGACGCGTGAATGCGCTGGCAGGCTAGCATTGCGGTGTCGTGGGGCGGGTTCGTTTCCCCAGCACGAGGACCCACTACAAAAAAATTTCGCATTCACGAATTGGTCGATAGCTCAAAAGGCGACCGAAGTCGCAAGAATTGTAGATAACCTCACCGAGGGAGATGTAACTTGTTACGAGAACAAGTGGAACCTGAAAAGAAAGGCGAACTTGGGGTGACCTCGTCGTTACCCAAATAAATTCATGGCCCACAAATGAAAGAGGGGTAACCGGGTGGTGGTGGAGCCCCTTCGTACCCACCCAACCGGAATAAATCCATAGGTAGCTTGTTGAAGTGGCCAGGTATTCCTCTTCTGAGTGGAAAACTCATACAACTTGAATTGTATGAACCTTCCCATCAGAAGGGGAGTACCTGGCCACTTAACCAAGCTATCTATGGATTTATTCCGGTTGGGTGGGTATGAAGGGGCTCCACCACCACCCGGTTGCCCCTCTTTCATTTGTGGGCCATGAACTTCGTTGGGTAACGACGAGGTCACCCCAAGCTCGCCTTTCTTTTCAGGTTTCACTTGTTCTCGTAACAAGTTACATCTCCCTCGGTGAGGTTATCTACAATTCTTGCGACTTCGGTCGCCTTTTGAGCTATCGTCCAATTCGTGAATTCGAAATTTTTTTGTAGTGGGTCCTCGCGCTGGGGAAATGAACCCGCCCCACGACACCGCAATGCTAGCCTGCCAGCGCATTCACGCGTCTCCAGACGAGGGCATTCTCGGCAGATACCGACACCTTCCTCTGCCGAGGCAGCAGAACATCGCTGCAGTCCTTCACGGACCTATTGAACAATCTTTATTCACTAAAAATGGCACCCAACGTGGGGCCCGAAAAGCCCGGCTGTATCATCAGTCGTGAGCACGAGACAGTCCATCGTCTCTAGGTGTCCCCACTAGGTGTTAGAATTATTGGCGGGTAGATAACTCCCGAGGGTAATTGCACTGATCGTGCCCCAGCAATTAGTAACTTTCGAACGTGTGTTGTCTTCGGACATCAATATCGTTTGGTCCTGCTTTTGAATTATACTTTGGTGGTTTACCACCATTGTATAACTAGTAAGGCCAAATGATATTAGAGTCCCTTTTTGTGTTCGGAGGTTATTATCCCAACAACTTTTTGCGGAGGATTCTGATTCACTCCCCAAACCACCGGTGCCTAGGTGTCTTAAATTACATGGATTTTGATTTCATGTGATTGGCTGATTAGCTAATCCATGACTATCCATGACAAGACACGCGCTGCTTGTGGATTAGAATCCAACCCTGGGCTGACAAGTTGTAGCTTGAGAAAATTTGCGGATGAGGGATCACTTCTGAACCCTGATTTTTATGGTGCCACAAGAGAGTGTCTCTGAAACGCTTTAAAAGGATTGTGCCATTGGTGTCCATATTTGGGAGGAAGGACGGAAAGGAAAGACCGATTATTTTTTTGATAACGTAAATTATTTTTTTATGCCTTGCGGTTTTTTTTGCGAGGTTCTTTTATAGCTCGGAGAAGGAGAGGAGAAAGTTGAGGTCAGATGCCGGACCAGCGCTCTTGTGCTCCATATGCCATGAGGACATGGATGAACTCACCAGTCAGTGTTTGCAGTGTGGACACAGGCTACACCAGCTGTGTTTGGTCCAACTGCGGCAAACCTCATCCACGTGCCCGCTCTGTCGTCAGCCTCTAGAAACCGCCCAGCCAGCGCTGCCACAGGCACACAGCACAAACTCAATTTAACGAATTGCGGTGTAACGCGGTATAAAAATGCTTAGAACGAAACGGTTAACCCCTTAAATTATATGAACGATAAAATCATTGTATCATTTAAACCCCTCAAAATTTGTCGAATTCTACCCATTCCAACCATAATATTAATTAAAAATTGTTTTGTTTGTCGGTAGTTAACGTGTGCCTGTCTAATTCTCCCGATTTCTTTTTTTTCCACTTAATTACGCCTAATCATTATAAACGAAAATTGCTTTTAATTGATAACTTAATCGAATCTACAAAAGACAGTGAAAATGTTGTTCGTACAAAACTTTAAATTATTCGTATTATCGTTCATTTTTACAAACTACACTGCCTCAATTCAAATACATTCTTTTAAGATCATAAACATATCGCTCTCTGAATAAATCAATATTAGTAAAAATTATCATTTAGATGAAACAACTAATCATCTGCGATCCATGAAATACTTAAAACGATTACACCAACAATACGAAATACTCGCATTCTTTGTACCTAGAGTAAAATCGAAGATTTTATGGTTTTAGAAATCCTTTAGTTTGAATAATAATGCTCAACCAGTTTTAAATTTTGTTATTGGCACAATAAAGAATGCATACAAAGTAGCCTTTGTAAGTTATATTTTCGCATATGATGTGAATAAACGGAGTACATTTCTAAAATTAGATTCATGGCTGCATGAGTTGGAAATTGATGAAAACAAAACGGGACAAACGGTGAAGATAACAGAGCAGATTGGGAGTGAATTTGGGGACGCGGAAGATCTCAGGCGAGGAGTCGAGTTGGAACTGCGAACGCGTGCGGTCGCGAAGAGATGAAATTTGAAGAATTATCATTATATTTGCAAAAGGTTTAAACTAATTGAAATTTTGTTCCGATTGTTCGGCTCTTACAAATTTAAATTGTGCCACGAGATCAAATCGAACTAAGTTAAAGAAAAGATTGAAATTTGTGTTGCAGTTCTGATCGCTGTTGGGGTTATTTGATAAGAAAATCGAAGTGCAAATTTTAACGCGAGAGTTGTGTGGACAAGTGTATATGATTGTTATTGATGCTCTTAGTTATCTGCCGTAAGTTTGATTTCGAGTCCGCTAGAGACGAAATCGGCGGTCCGTGTGCGGGGAATTGAATAGCAAGAATTGCGTGGCGAGGGATGACGGACTAGTTCAAGTGCACGATTGGCGGATTTTGATGATTGCAAGGAAGATATTGTCGTCAGTGGCGCGGAAGAAAGCGCTGCAGAGCGAGTGAACAGAAAAGTGACAATCGAATTGTTCAGTGCTGGACTGTTGCCCCATGTCCTTCGCGTTGATCGCGACTTATTCCAGTGGTAGCAATTGTGTAACGGGATTAAGAATTCATTGACGACGCAGCAGTGCATGGAAATGAAAAAGCTTTTTCTTAAAACCTCGGAAACTGGTACATCCTGCTGTTGACATTTGAATGGTCACCAAGGTGCGGACGAAAAAGACGAAATTTCTCAGTCCCAATGTAGAATACTTTACATCATCGAAAGCGCTTGACGCTATTATGAAGTCTCGTTTTGCTTAAGGAGATAATTGTTTGTTCCCATCCCGAGAGAGTGCAATAGATTATTTGGATTTAATGTTAGAACATAAATTTCTTCATCGAGCAAAGAAAGTTCCTGTTTATTTAGATGAGCTTAAAGGCAAGTCGAAGAAAGAAGAAAAGGGGAATGCAAATGACAAGGAAGCTGACAAAGAAAAGCTAACAGATCAGGATAGTCATGTTGAAGGAACCTCTGATGAATTGACATCCAAAGAAAAACGAAAGCGAAAAGTCCGACTCGAAAGGCACCCAGAGCAAATATTTGTTGACGGTTCCGAAGCATATGTTTGGATTTATGACCCAGTGCCCATTTACTATTGGATCTATGGAACATTTGTCGTATTAGGAACCATTGTTAGTTGTATGTTTCCGCTCTGGCCTCCTATTTTAAGGAAAGGTGTATATTATTTAAGCATAGCGGCCGCTGGGTTCTTAGTATTTATTTGTGCATTGACGATTTTACGATTAATAATCTTTGTTATTCTTTGGCTTGTGAGTCGAGGAAAATTATATTTTTGGATTTTCCCGAATTTAACAGAGGATACCTGCACCCATCGAGCGCTCGACGGAACATGCAGGTGAGTACCATTTAAGTTAATTAAATTATTGAAACACTTTATTTTTCTATAAAATTTACTTATATAATTTAATCGTCACCACAATTTTTTCTTTGATACATTTACCGTCATACGTATTGCATGCCAATTAGAGTAAATTCAGCTAGAGATCGGGTGACTAATCATTGTATATTACGAGTATATTGAATTAAAAATGAATTATTAAACTTTAACCGTCGGTCTTTCCCTTCCGTTTTATCTAACCGGGTATAGGACCCGGTACGGTGGCAGGCTTCCACCTCAAAACATGAGCCAGCCACCGGGTACAAACTAATTCCTGTTTCAGGTGACGTTTTGGGTTGAGTGGCCCAAGCAGAGTGCCTTTTTATGGCATAGATTTATGCAATCCAATTGTATAATTCTATGACATAAATTGGTCACCGGGGTACTCCCCTTCTGATGGGAAGGTTCATACAATTCAAGTTGTATGAGTTTTCCACTCAGAAGCGTAATACCTGGTCACTTCAACAAGCTATCTATGGATTTATTCCGGTTGGGTGGGTACGAAGGGGCTCCACCACCACCCGGTTGCCCCTCTTTCATTTGTGGGCCATGAACTTCGTTGGGTAACGACGAGGTCACCCCAAGTTCGCCTTTCTTTTCAGGTTTCACTTGTTCTCGTAACAAGTTACATCTCCCCCGGTGAGGTTATCTTCAATTCTTGCGACTTCGGTCGCCTTTTGAGCTATCGTCCAATTTTTTGTAGTGGGTCCTCGTGCTGGGGAAATGAACCCGCCCCACGACACGGCAATGCTAGCCTGCCAGCGCATTCACGCGTCTCCAGACGAGGGCATTCTCGGCAGATACCGACACCTTCCTCTGCCGAGGCAGCAGAACATCGCTGCAGTCCTTCACGGACCTATTGAACACTCTTTATTCACTACACATTATATTTGAATTCCAGTTTAATCATTTACGTTCTAGGTTTTTATTGAAACTGACCCCGTAATCGTAATTTTCGGCATGTTTTAGTCTTAATTTCAAAATGCTGTGGTAGTTTTATGTTAGCATACATTTATGTGTAGTCTTAGGTAAATGTTTGGATATCAATAGATTTGCTTTCAAATCATATTGAGAACAAATCTATTTTCTTCCAAATTTCTTCCTTCAAATATCAACTTAAACTAGAACATTATAAACAAAAATAAAGAAATACCATTACTTTAATGCTGCCATATGCAATACAATATGAGTAATTGAATCAAAACGGTCAAAGATGAATTTTATCTGATATACTATATTAGGATTCATTTTCCAGTTTAGACAAACGCGAGCTACGCTAATTATCCAACAAAATTAGCTGAATATATTTCCTATGACGTAGATTACTCGTACATCGCTGGTTTTGTTGTCTTCGAAATAGAAAAAAACCTGAAAAGGCACGAAGGTGAATTTTTGGAAACATTACTTATGGCCTATAAAACAAAAGACTATATGAAATCACCTTGGGAAAGTGTAAAACAAATTTGCAAAAGACGGAAAGCATCCTTCAACGAAATATCCAACTAATGAAAAACGATGAAAATATATTGGACAGAAAATAACATTTTAAAATTATAATAGAGGTCCAAAAGTATTTTTTAGAAAAGAATTATTCGGTGACTACAAACAACATATGATAAGAAGTGGTCACTATTGCTCTCTTTAAAGTTTGAGAATCAAAGAGATCCTCAACACCAGGTATTATTTTACGAGTATATCTAAAAACAGTCAGAAAGATGTAATATTCGCCAAAAACTGATTAAACAATTCACTTTTAAAGTATGTAAGGAAAAAATATTTAATAGAAAAAATATTGCCATGAATATAACTACATTGAAAAAATATCGTTACAAATCAAACTGTCGTCCAGACCAGGAAACTAAATGAGATACACACAACGATATTTTTTCATCTGATTAATTTGTTTCAATATTTGATTTACGTTGTTTGGGTCTAAATCTCCTAACTCCAATATTCCTCAGAAAATTAAACAGTTGCTCTTTATTAATAATCTCTAAAAATACATGTTCATTGATTGCATTTAATCCAAAGTTAAGTTAATTATCAAATCAAATGAGAAACTAACAAAATGTAAAATAATTTTGAGTTAAATATTTTTATCATGGTGCTATCAATTTGAATTTTCCCGCTTTGCTGAGACTATCCTTGGTTTAAGCCACTACCAATACAGTCTAAGAAGCCTTACAAATCCATACCCAATATCCGGAAAATTTTTGTGCTATCATTTACTCCTTTTCTTCCCTCCCTGAGGTTGGCATAGACCATTGACTTGATAAGGCCCCATAAAAAGAAATCCAATGGCGTTAGGACCCATAAACAAGGCTGCCATTTGACCGGACCATTTATCAAGATATCACATTCACCAAATTTGCCTTTCAATAAATCGATTGTGATGCGTGCTGTGTGGCTAGTAGCACCGTCTTGTTGAAACCACATATCGTTGATGTCACGTTAATCCGATTCTGGCTACAAATAATCTTCCAACATAACACGATAGCGCTTTCCACTGACGGCAAGTGACGGTCCTTTTCATCCACGAAAAAATACGGCCCAATCACGCCTCTGGCATGAAAACCGCACCAAACAGTATCTTTTTGCAGAAACAACGGTGTCTTAAGAAGCACATGGGTTTGCTGCTGACCAATAGTGCATAATTTGCTTAGTAACAATGCCATTGAGCTAGAAATGAGCTTCATCGCTGAAGATGATCTTTCGATGAAATTCTTCATTTTCTTGAAGCTTTTCCAGAGCCCAGTTGGAGAAGTTTCGAATGATAAGTGGCTTTAGTTTTTGAGTCAATTTGATATTGTCACCATGTAGACCAAGATCTTTTTGCAAAATATACCACAGTGTCGGTTGAGTGATGCCGAATTCTTGAGAATGACGTGGAATTGTTTGATCTGGCTCATTTTGAATCGATGCACTTACGGCTGCGATATTTTCTTCGCTTCGAGTGGTACGACATCCAATAATGAAAATTTGGACTCGAACTTATCCACTATAGCACGCATAGCCTGTTGGGTGGACGATTATATGGCCGAAAATTGGAGTAAGTGCTCTTAGAGTTGTGATTCACGATTCAGAATTTCGGTAGTAATTTATAATAATTTTCAAACGTTGCTGGTTCATGAACTTTACCATGATAGTTTATTGAAAAAATTTAAGGTTGCGTTCATATAAAGATACAAAATTGTTATGTCCCTAATGAAAAACCCTATATAATACATTGTACTTGCCATAAAAATTTATCCGTTCACAATATTGGGTAAAGGCCTTCCGTTTCAAAAAAATAATGTAAAGCAAAATCGCGAACCATTTTTCAAAATTGTTGGCCGGTAAGATCAGAGTAATAATTTTTATTATTTGAAGAAATAATAATGAAAATGAATAGTTAAACTTTGAAATTCGGTCTTTCTATTTTGAACTCCGCCTGGGTATGGGATCTGCCACGTTGCTTGGCCTCTCCACTCATGGGCTAGCAATCGGGTGTGCTATCCCCCTTTTTCCACTGTTACAGGTGCTTTTGCAGGGCTGCTTGGTCTTCCACAACCGATATGTGATAAGGCTGCAGTTTGGATTTTGATCTGGTTGCGAGCAATATGTTTGGTGACTAGCTATTGGTGGGATCTTTGTCGCACCACGAAGCTGCACTACAAAAGATTTATCGCGCGTGTTTGACTCTACAAGACATTCCGAAAAATTTTTATTATCCTTAGAAATTTTCTATCATGTGTCAATTAAGCTACTATACCACAGTGATTCAACATTTTTGCCTTGTTAGAGCCAGCGGACAGGGAGGCTTGATACAAACGCAAACATTGTACAAAAAGCAGCTGCCACTTTTTTTTTAAAGGAGGTCGTTAAATTACAAGGGGAATGTAAAATCTAAAGGCGTTAAAGTGGTTGAAGTCAACCATTCATCCCTACCTACATGATGGAAACTTGACGGGTGTAGTTAACTATAACCTAGTAAAACAACAAACTAAGCAGTTTTGATAGATTGACCAGCTTGGTTCGCCCGGAGTAGCCACTCCTGATTACCACGGGGCTGCTCGACTACTTAGGCTTTGTTGTTCTTCTTCGTAGCATTACAGCCCCTCTCGAGCCTTGGCTTCCTGCAAATACCGCCTCCAACTGTCTCGGTCCATTGACCACTCCCTCCAATTTTGAAATCCGAGCAGCGATGAACTGCCTTCGTCGACTGAGTCAGACCAGCGTTTCCGATTAATTGATAATATGTTATAATTCTAATTTGATGAAGATACGAATTTTTTTGGTTAATTTTTTGATTGCCATATTGTTTAAATTCAGAGTGCCAAGTAGACCATTAAGTTTTTGATTATTTTAATGTTTTAAAACTTGCTTTTTATATGATTGATGATTGCCAAATAATGATTGATGAAATAAAACGCATTTAAATTTAAAGTCAACCTTTCAACCTTTCGTTTAAGCTTCGTACAACTGCTTTTCTGAAGCACACAAATAAACATAATTATTATGAAAAACCGTGTATTTATTTAGCCACCCATTAGCATATCCTATGCCTATGTGTGCTTCCCAATTCCACTCAACCCTCGTAAAAACGGTTAACATTCTAATGTTTTTCTTTCATTAAAAATGCCTTTTTCGTTCAAATGTATTCGTGGATGTTCCAACTCATCATGATTACGATCCAATCGGCTTCTCACAATATGAGATAAATACAATATATTCTATATTAGCATACAATTTGAGTAACTGTTTATTTGGGTGAATATATAAAAGAAATTCTTTGAAATTTGAATTTTAGATAGATTGGATTTAGAAGTTCAAAAGTCACAATAGGATGTGGGAGTGTATTTTGTATTACACTTACTTTGGGGATAAAATAAATTGAGGGAGTAAGGATCATAAAAGTTTTCATTAGAAAATTGTTCTAAGAAATATTATTGTAGAGAAAGATTATCCATTTTATGTTTGTGTCGTATACAATATTTTGTTGATACCATCTCGATTAATTATGATAGATTGACAAATAACTATATAATCCATTTTATTAGTCGCATTTCAGCAGAGTCCTCGTGAATCGGAAGTAGATTTTGTTGTTGTGAAAGGAATAGAGACACTCTGGTGGCAAAATTAAGTTTATAAAGTCAAATAAAGTAGAAATGTCAAAATCGATCAAATTGGTTGCACAAAACATCCGTGCGGATTTTATTCTTTAAAAATTATTTTGGCTAACTGTTGCCTGTCTCATCGTCCACACCATAGATATAGAGATTACTGGATCTGCAACCGGTCGCGAGAGCCGAAGCAATTAGCAACCTTCGCTATAGTTGTGTGATTGAGGTTTGAAGTGATATGCTTTTGTTTTTGCACTTAATTCACTCCGAAACACGTTCACGTTTAAAAAGTTTTTAATTTTGAAGATCGCGTGTAGGAAATCGGCACTTTAGTTTACTGTTTTTACTTACGAATTTTCCGTCGGCTTTGACACATGAGTTTTCTCGCCGTTTTCGTGCCCTTTTCGAATTTCTTTTGCTTTGACGTTCGAGTTTTCTGTGAGAGTCGTTTGTTGTGTTGTGCTCAAACTGTTTTAACGAATTATAACGAAGGCGCGATCGTGTGCACGTGAAATGAAATTTTGTGGGTGTGCGCGGGTGTTAGTGTGGGAAGTGATTCTCCTGAAGAGAGGAAAGAAAAACCTATCTGGAAACAAAGGGGAAGGAGAAGCAGAGGGAATCTTATAGTTTCGAGAGCGTAAGTTATTTATAACTTATTTATGTGGTAAATTTGCTTCCCATATGGACGAGTACACAGATTCTCGTTGCTCGTCCATTTATTTATATGTCTTTGGTCTACACTATTAGTTTCTCGTACTATTTACAAATCAAATGTGGCCTCTCGCTCACTTCCGATGATTTTCATCTCGTAGTAGGTCCACACTACGTAAATATGTAAACAATGAGCCAGTAAATATGTAAATGCAAGGCATTTAACAAGTTTAGTAAACATTATTCCCCGCGGGGGAGTGCTAACTGATAAGAGTACTCAAGGGAGCGGAGGTTTCCGTGAGGTTCTTCTGCGGACTGTGACTTAGCAATGATCTTTGGACTAAGAATGGGTAATTGAATTTGAACCGACGTTTTGGGCTGGTAGATATGATATTATCTAGCCGTTGCCTTCTTACTCAGGCCCGAAAACAGAAACACCTTGTCACGTCGCGAACTAACCTCTTCGAGTAGCCTAATCAGCGCCATTTAGTGTTGTTTAAATCAAACAAATTTTTTAAAGATTGTTGACAGTACATATGACTGTGGTTTGAAATTTTATCAGAACTATATTAACCATTTATTTTGAATATGAGACGTCGAAGACATTAGCGCGCAAATATATGTATTTCGTTCCCGTTTGTATCATTTCGGCTAAATTTTATCTGAAAAATGTCATATTTGACAATCTCAAAAGCCTACTGAGATGCTGCTTTCAAGTTTTGTGGACAGCTGTTTCTCGAAATTCACGACTACTGATTAGCTGTTTCCGGTACGGAAAGTAACGCCAGGTACGTTAATTGATTTCCTTATGGGCCTGAGTAAGAAGGCAACGATCTAGTGGCTGCACTCATGCATGAATGACTCCATTCTAAGTAACATACTGACATGAATATTGAACGGTTGTATAATTTCAGGTTCAAAATGTACTGCCCGTTCTTCATCAACGATTTCATTTAGGCTTGGAGTTTCGAATGATTCTGTAGTCGTTATCGTTTTAACTAAAAAGCATTTATGAATATCTTCTCCAAAGACATAGAAAAAAATGGACAAGCAACGAGAATCTGTGTACTCGTCCATGTGAGAACCAAATTTGCCACATAAATAAGTTAGAAATAACTTACGCTCTTGAAACTATATGATTCCCTCTGCTTCTCCTTCCCTTTTTTCCAGACAGGTTTTTCTTTTCTCTCTTCAGAAGATTCAGCATACATTGAATGGGTGTAGATAGTTTCCGCTTCCATAAAAACTATCGAAGTGCCGGGAATTTCAACTTTCGTTTCAAGCCACTTGAGGGCCTAACTGACAGGTTATTGTATCCTTTTGTTGTTGTTGGCATCAATACTTGCCTGAGTATGTTTGCTTGGAGTAATGGGTTAATTCAGTATTAGATCTACTGTGTCAACGAATACTTCCGATGGGAAACTATGTGGTGGTCATCGGTGGTAGCGTTCGTACATAAATGCGATAGTGAATGTTTATAAATGCGCCAAAGGATGATTTTAATGCATACCGAGCTCGCGTTGATCCGTGGTGCTTTCGGTGATTGTTACTGCTAACGTTGTCTATAATGTGGAATGTGAATCGGAAGCAACCTAGCTACTTAAGTACAAATGTGCGACGTCAAAAGGCAAACAAAAATTACGTGGCTCGCTTTTAGTAATATTATAATTAATAGTTTGACGAATAAAAGTTGAAATTTCTTGCCTTTGGCTATAATATAATATTACCACAAAATTTAATCAAGTGCGGCTCGGTATTGCGTAGGTTTTAAATTCTACTAAATCGCGTACGGTAGTGTTTGTAGTGAGCAAACCTCAACGTTCACCCGTAACATTGGATATCTCACTAACGAACATGGCGGCGATATATTGTGTATTAATCGAGTCGTCACACATTGCTCGAAAACCTTCCTATCTCTGCCTCGGAATTTCGTGGCAGATTTGGAAAAAATATGTAATTGATTTTATTTGCAAACATATTTTGTAGATTTTATTAATCTTATCAGATGTTATTTTATATCAATTTCCCTTTATATTAAAATGTAAATGTCTCCTAACTTTTGTAACAATTTAAAATTTCCGTTTCTTTACTAAAGTTAAAATTTCTTCACTTTCTTTAAATTTCGTCACCCCATTTAAATATTCTGTACCTCATGTAACTTTCTTTACTACATTTCAAATTTCCTTACTACCGTTCAATTTTTCTACTTTAATTAAATTCTGTTTTAAAAATTTTCAATCTGCATGAAAAATTCCGGGTTTGATTAACACTGATGTAATACTCCTCCACGGTGTATTACACAAATTTTATAATTGATAATTTTTATAATTGATTAATTTTTTTTATATTTGAGTAATTTTCTTTTTGGTGTATTTGATTAAAATTTCTTTCTTTGATATATTTGATTAAAATTTCTATATTGTTATTGAATTTTTTTTTATCTTGGATGTTTTTTTATATATTTCATTATATTTTTTTTAAAATTGCGCCAAAGCAGGCGCGGCAAAAGTAATTGCTGTAGATTGCTCGAACATTGTGGATCATACACGACAGGTTGTCATTGACAACAAATTAACAGACGTGATAACTGTTATCAAAGTAAAACAAGAATTGTAAGAATACAATGATTTGTTAAATAATCCGGTCTTTCCATTCTGTCAAATCTGACCGGGTATAGGACCCGCAACGATGGAAGGCTTTCCGGATAATATGGGCTAGCCATCGGGCGCACTCCACCATTTTGTTGTATCCAGGGGCTCTTGCCGGGTAGAGTGGCCTTCCGCTCGCGTGCCCTTTTATGGTGTAGGGTTATGTGGTTCGTTCACATAATTCTATAACCTAAATCAGTCACGTCTATATTGCTCTTTTGATGTTCATGCAAATTATGTTTGTATGAGTTTTCCACACAAAAGTGAAATATATGGCCACGTCTACGTTTGGATCTTGATCCGATTGGGAGGGTGCGAGGGGGCACCACCTCCATCTGGACGCTCCACTCTTATTTGTGAGCCATAAGGATCGACGTAATGACGAGGTCTCCGCCAGTCCGTCCGTTTTTGCTCGTTTCAACTTGTTCTCTGAACAAGCAATTCCAACCCTTAGTAGGTTACCTCGGCCTCGACACCAGTTGAAATGACGGAAATCTGTCGAAAACGATGCAAATGGTTGGAATGCCGATATCCATTGAACGCAGATCACATAAACAGCATGAAGAACGCAACAAATGGATTCTCTGCGCATGAATTGATATCCAATTTCACTTTGCGAAAGGTAGTAAGGAATCGAATCATTCACGCTGTTTCTGATGAGCAGCAAGGAACAGAGCTGAGTTCTCAAGAGTAACGATAACTAGCAACCGAGAACATTACTTAAATTAGACGGAAATGGAAACTTCGATTCGACGTCTGTAATGATTTTCGTTTGGACAACACCCGAACGTCGAGATTTCCCAAAGGAAATCTGAACTGACCAATCATCGGTTCTGGACGTGAAGTTTTGCAACGTGACAACGGACTGTAACCTTCAGGTCAACAAGTCCGGATACCCTTAGTCTACTCCGAGGTGGCTGCTGGCTAGCTAGCTAGTTCGGAGAGGAGTTCAGTCGTGGGCCTCACGCGAGCAGACTAAGAAATACAAAAATTCAGCCACTGGTTCACATGCCCGATTTACTAACGCGTCGAAAATACAACCATATGGAAACGAAACCTATCTTTACTTTATTCCGTATTTCCTGAACACATCCAGCCAACAACAAAAACTGTATCTAGTTCCGCGTTCCCGAATATCACCGACGCGGTACCGAAAAATATCCTACTCTAACCCGAACTTCGAATCAACCTACTCTAATGAAAAAATCGCAAAGCAAATTATGATACCGCGATGTGAAGCCGGCCATCCGTTCGCTGACATTCCTGCTGGAAAATTAGGCTTTGCTGGAAAGGAAAGACGTTATTAATTTTAGTAATTCATATTATTTATTTCATTAACGAGATATAATTGAAAAAATTATTATTCATATCCATCAATCATACTGAATTTATCGACTTATAAAAATAAATTAAGTCCTTTCTCATCGAATACAGTTTCCGGGACAATAATAACTAGAATACGAAATCCTTCTTAAACGCAATGAAGAAACTTAGAAAATACTAAACCAAAATAAAAAGGAGATTAATCAAATGCTTAATTTCTACTTATCCGGGATTCCAATCATCAATAATTGAATACTTTATAGTCTTGCATTTCCATTGCTTGGTTTTACTCAAGAGACATTCAAAACATTTTGACTTGCATCTGAGAGGGCTATGTATAGAATATTCCTTTTTTGTTTCTAGGTCACTATTCAATGACTTTTCTTTCTTTCTTCATTTGGTCCTTTTTTGAACCGATTGCTTGGATTTAGAATTTATGAATTTTGTGATAGTAAATTTGTTTTTAAGCGATATGACCACAACAAAAATGAAACTAAATTTCAAAATGCAAATACTAAAATTTAAAAGCAAAATTAAAATAATTTGGTTGTGTTGTTTTTTTGACTCAGTGGAACAAACTTATTGGAACAAATAATATTTCAAATCATAAGTTGTGTAATGTGGTGACAATATTAACAATAAAAAAAAATTACTGAAGCGTAACCAAAACAGAATGCGAAATTCATCTCACAGGGGGACTTTGTTTAGAACACGGGCCCATTACATTTTAGATCACCAAAAAACCAAGGACACAAGGAATGTTAGAGTGACACACAGTTACTGCAGATTCATTGACTATCCTTCTTCTTCGCGCTTTTCGCATCAGTAGTTCTCTCATTCAATGCCGTCGCTTTTTCGAGTGCCAACACCACGCTCTTTTTGATTTTCTCCTACTTAGGAATAGCACACAATTGGTTCCCAAATCCTTTTGTAATTGAATGAAATACTTGTCTACGTATTGTATAATACTTTTTTGTCTTAAAAACGAAGAATTCTAATCACAAACTTTAATAATTAAAAGAAGTTCACCACAATTTCTGTTCATACTCATTCACACCTTCCCGTCAAAATTATTTAAACTTTTATTTTACATACATTTCAACTATGTGTATTAATCCAGCAGTCGCACAATCAAACTGCTCGAAAACCTTCCTATCTCCTACTTGGAGTTTTGTGGCAGATTTGAAAAAAAATATGTAATTGATTTTATTTGCAATCATATTTTTGTAGAATACTTTTTCGTTTTATCAATTTTATCAAATGTTATTTTCTATCAATTTTCCTTTATATTAAAATTTAAATGTCTTGCTTTAATTTTATTTGTCATGAGATTTAACTTTTTAAACTATTTAAAATTTTCATTTCTTTACTCTAGTTAAAATTTCTTTACTTCATTTAAATTTCTTCACTCCATTTACATCTTCTGTACCTCATTTAAATTTCTTTAATACATTTTAAATTTCCTTACTTAATTTATATTTTCTCCGAATTGCAAGTGCAAAATTCCTTCTCCATAAATGATTCTCTGGCTTGCATGGTTAATTTTCAAGTCGAGCAAGTGGATGAGAAAGTTATTAGAATCAATTCAGTACTAAATGGCAATAAACAGTGCAGTTTGTAACAATTTGCGTGCTACTGTTGCATAAGATTGCGTTTAATTTGTTAGATAACAAACGATTATTGATCAATATCTCAACCAATCAAACGTGTTTATCTCAATCAATCAATCGTGTTTATTTTCGAACCTCAGATTATCAGTGCCTAAAATAAATTATCTATTTTACAATCCCGTTGCTGCGGTTCCATAAAGGCAATGGAGTTTCACCATGAAGTGCCGTAATTCATGAATGTTGCGCTAATCTTCCTGACAGATATATCAACAATTTTGCTGAAGGGGTAGCATTCATTTAAAGCCAAATTGCGAGCATGAGATCACGGGTCAGATTCTGCTTCCGTCTGAGTAGTATAACAGTAGCTTCATATTTTATCGAAGTCATGTTTTCTCCTGCTTAGTGCTGCGTAAATTATGCTCTGCGATTTGTGAGCTTACAAGTAAGACGGTATTTTAATGAAATATCCATTGTAAGAAAATCATACCTCTGCGAAATTTAGTGAAATACTAAGATCGGCCGTACTATCTGTGTGAAACGCCTTTCGGAAATTGAGTACGACGTAAGCGTGTAGCGAGTGTTTCTTGGGCTTCAACGACAATCTTCTATTGATGGTCGCGCAGCTCTATGAATATTTATTGGTAATTGAAGAGCTGTTTGCTCCCTGAAACGCGATTAAAGATCAAACAAATTAGAAATTGGTAAGTGTCAAACCGGAAAATGTCATCACGGAGTATACCTGCGGACCAGATAAATTTCCTGCTGATTCTTATAAGTGGGAAGACGAAGTAGTTTCTAGTTGGTCCCTCGGACTCAGCTGGCGATATTGCCCAGACGGTCTTTGATAACTGGCTCGAAGATTGAGAAGCGGAGCTAGCTTCCAAAGCGGAAATCTTACGGCTTATTTATCAAGGTAGATTTTTACATTGCAACGTAGCTTTAGGTGCGTTAGGACTTCCACTGGGAAAAATCACTGTCATGCATTTACATAGTTCCACGAGATAATTTGCCAGAACCGAATTCACAACATCAACGGCAAAAAAGTAAAGTCGGCTCCAGTAGATGCTGTTCAAAAGCCTGCTGTATTTGAATAAACAATACAACAAACTTTTCCACCATAGTGATCAAATGAAAGTGGTTCTCCTCGCACTTTAGATTCGTAATTATGACTAACTTTGCCTCATGTACATATTTAACTTTAATTATCGAAAAGGACATTGTATTTGACACATATTTTTTGTATGGATAAAAGAAAATTTGATTGCCACATAATATTTTATACAGATGAATTCCCTGTTGAAAAACAATTGTTCAAACAATGACGTAGATAATAAGAAAAATTATAGATAAATTTAGCAATAGCAATGATGATAGCTATTAAAATCTCGGAATCTGATTTTTCTTATTTTTGCTCAGATGTTAAAAACATATCAACTTTTTATACTTACAATGTAAAATAGAAAATGAAACACATACATATACAATAGAGAAAGTTTTAAAGGTCTTTGCGTATAGACGTCTTTTAAATCGCTCCTGTCAAAAGTTTTCAAAAATTAAATTAATTTTTTAAAAACGTTAATCCGAAGTTAATTTTTATCGGAAAAAATCTTATATTGTCGAAGTAATCGACTCAGGAAATTTCTATCGAATATTTTTACTTCGATTGGTAACAAAAAACAAATTCACAAAGAAAATTTCGCCGCTGGTATGGAGGAGCCCGACGGCTTCCCACCGTTGGGGCAACCTGGGGAAACGACGAATACGAAACTAGCGACAATCACCAAAAGAAAACATACCGAAGAAAACTCCGTAGATGGAGGGTGCAAGCTGCAAATAATAGCGGACAATCAACAAATGGCCAAATTGCAGAAAGAAAATGATGAACTAAGGCAAGAGATACAGTCTCTCAAGGATCTTTTCAAGAAAGGGATGAAGTCTCAAAAGACGCAGCCACAAAATCAATGGCAACAGGTAACAAAGCCGAAGAAAAGTGCAAAGCAAGTAAATCCAGAGGAAGTTCTAAGTGCCGGTGGCACCAACGAGAGCCAAAATTATTTTGCAGCGCTGGAGGGATTAACCGAAGATATGGAAATCGAAGAAAACATCGGAGGTAATTTTAATCAAGATAATGACGTTAATTTTATTCATTATTTAAAGAACAAAAATAAGGAGAAAAAACCAGCCCACAGTTCTGCTGGTCCCTCTGAAAAAGCTTCCAACAAGGCAGAAAAAGTTCCGCCAATCAACTTGTTCGGACAAACCGGGAAAGATATGGTTCGGCTATTGGCAGCCGAAAATAAACTGGCCAATTTCGAAATCAAAAGAGTTAATGCCGAAAAATTAACTATAAGGACAAAATCACTGGTTGATTTCAAGTCAGCCAAAGATGCGCTGATTTCTGGGGAGGTTCCACACTTCACCTATACCCCAAAAAGTGAAAAGAATCAGACCTTCTTGTTGAAGGGTTTGGACAGCGGAGAGGATACGGTCGATCTTCTTCAGGTGCTCAAGGAGGCTGCACCAGATATTGATTTTGTTTCAGTCAAAGCCTTTGCGACAAGAAGGTCGACCATAGAAAGGAAGAATTTACCACTTTACCTGGTACAAATTGCAAATGAGAGCAGTCCAAGTGCCCTTCAACAAATGAGGTACTTGAATTTCAGAGTGGTGAGGTGGGAACGCCTCCAGAAAAGAGAAGTCAACCAGTGTTATCGGTGTCAAAGATTTGGACATTCAGCTGCCAATTGTGCCATGCTCTATCGTTGCGTTAAATGCAAAGATGTTCATGCTCCCGGTGAGTACAAATTGGATCAGACGGAGCCTAAAGAAAAATTAAACTGCGTTAACTGCGGTGTTTTTGGTCACCCAGCATCATATCGAGGATGCTCCCGATATCAAGATGCAAAAGTTAAATTTGCTCCAAAGCAAACACAAGTACACTTTAATATCATACCTTCCAACTTCGTCAAGCCCGGAGTATCATTTGCACTCGCCGCTAGAGGACCAGCAGAAAATGCTGGAAATAATGTAAATAATGTAAGTGGCAATAATGAGCTGCTTCTCAAGATTTACCAGCAACTTAATTCTTTATCGGAGAGAATCGACAAACAAGATTCAAAAATAAACTTTGCTTTTCAGCGTTTAGGTCTTTCAAATGCCTAATAATAACTTGTCATCCAGTCATATTCCCATGGATAGGCTTCGCCTCATATCGACCAACGTCAACTCTATCGTTGCTATACATCGATGTGATTATCTCCTTGAATTTGTTGTTAAGCAAAAGCCTGACATCATACTTCTCACTGAAACCCACCTCAATTCATGGCATTCCATGGAATTCAAAGATTTAGCATTCGTAAGAAACGATAGGGTAATAGGTGATGGGGGAGGCGGCACCGGGATATTGGTGAGAAGACCCTATTGTTTCCAAAATATTGAAAAAGTCGAATTCAAAAACTTGAATTTCTTGAAGTGTCCGTCATCAAAATTTTACTGCCAGGTGGGGATAACCTCTTCGTTATCTCTGCCTATGGAATTGGTCAAAATGTTCTCAAGTTCAAGGAGGAACTCAATTCCTTGTTTGAAATACTCGAATTGAACAGGCTGCATAATTATTATATTTTTGCTGGTGACTTGAATGCCAAGCATACATCATGGCTAAACGCCACCAATAATCCAAGAGGTGTATTCCTGAAATCATGGATAACAGAGAACCAAATTGAATACAGGTACAACCTATATGGGTTGGAGTTCCCAACATACCCTAGGACATATTCATATTTGGACCTTTGCATTGCTGACGCAAGATTTGAATTCAGCTTTAATAGTCCTCAACGGAAACTGCAGGTGCTTCCTTACGATAGCGACCATAACGCAATCGTAATGGAAATCAATCATCAAAGGGATGATTTCTTCCTCATTCCAGTTCAACATGAAAACCATCGGTTGAATTTCAAAAAAACAGACTGGAGAAAGTTTATAAAGAAGTTTAATCGGGAGTACCAGAAGCAATGTCCTCCTTCTGATGATGGCAACGCTTGCTCAATGGTTCCTAATAACAGAAATCTAACTGACGATGAAATAGATCTCTATTTGTCGAAGTTAGAGAAGCTGACCTTGGAAACGATTGAGAAAGTTGTTCCCAAGATTAAACATCGAAACAATATGGAAGGATATGAAACACCAACCATCGCAAGGTTGAAAAGATTGAAAAGCCTCCTTCTCACACGCCTCAACAATATTTATCGACGATTTTTGGACTACAACCATCCCTCGTTGGCTTTGTTGAAATCACACCTGAAGAATGTCCGGAACTTAATCCGTTCATACTTCAGGAGTGAGGTCAGCAATCAATGGGCGGAAAAACTGAGGGGTATTAGCCCACAGGACCCAGATGGCGTTTTCGCGAAAGTGAATAGCTTATTCCGCAGGAAGTCTCGAGTGAAGGTATCGAATCTTGAAGTCACTAGTGATGAGATAAATCTTCTCGATAGGGCTGGTATCGAAATTGATAGTACGACTCCGGATAGAAATGGAAACAGGATTATATGTGATGGATTGCAGAAACTTGCCTTGATTGGAACACATTTAGAATTGGTTCATCTACCAAACCCAGAGAGAAGGAATGAAATATTATCGGAGGTCGTTGAAGCAAAAGTTTCCGACTTCAAATCAAGCCTGAACGGCCAATCAATTCTTCATTTCGATGAAACATTAACATCTGACCTCATACCGAGCTTGAATCTTATTGATTATTTTGTCAGCTATGAAGACTTGTGTTTCATATTTCGCAGAATAAGCAACAAAAAATCATTTGGTACTGACGGTATTCCAAATATAGTTCTCCGACATTTGCCTGAGGTTGCTATTAGGAATTATTGCATATTGTTCAACAACATGTTGAACAATTCATATTTCCCAAATGAGTGGAAAAGGGCTAAGGTATTTCCGATCTTGAAGAAAGGAAAAGAATCTTTATGCCCTAAAAGCTATCGCCCAATCAGCTTGCTGCCTAACATCAGCAAGGTGTTTGAAGTGATACTCAACAGAGCATTAAACGCCCACATTGAGAAATATGAGTTGATGCCGAATTGCCAATTTGGTTTTCGTGCCAGGCATTCGACCATACATGCAATAACGAAAGTAACCTCAGACATCTGTTGGAAACTAAACAACAAAGAATGTGTTGGAGCATGTCTCATTGAAAGCCTTCGATACGGTGTGGTTAGATGGACTAGTTTTCAAACTTCTTCAGGACAGGTTCCCCAGACACCTTGTCGCCATGATGTGTAATATGTTATACGGGAAATCGTTTGTTGTAATTGATGGAAATCTGACAACAATGCGCGAATTCAAGGTCTTGAATGGTCTACAGCAGGGAACAGTTACTGCGCCCCTGCTTTTCTCAATATTCATTCGCAAGCTATTGAACAGCTTTGATTTTAATGTCTCGCCAACGCGATCATTGGTAGCGTTTGCTGATGATCTGATCATCTATACGGCAGACCAAAAAGCTACAATAGTTCAGAGCAATCTTCAAAAAATGTTTAATGATGTGCAGCTCTACACGGACAATTGGCGAATGAAAATCAATGCGCAGAAGTGCGAAACAATTTTGTTTCGGACAACGCTGCAGAAGGCCAGTCAAGACCTGAAACGTAATTGGAAGGATTTCCACATTATGGCTGGCGAGGGTAGTTCAGAATGGGTTCCACATAAATTCTGTGTTCGATACCTCGGTGTTCATCTCGATCAGTATCTGTACTATACTGAACATGTCAAAATCATGCTCAGTAAAGCACTAAAACTAGTCATGGCCCTTCGGCGACTCTTTCATTCCAGATACATTGATCAAAAAGTCAAAGTTATTTGTTACAAGACCCTGGTCAGGCCAGTTTTGACATACTGATGCCAGATCTGGTACAACCAGAGTGCTAGTACAATGGAAAGATTAAGAGTTTTCGAAAGGAAATGTCTTCGTGCATGTACTGGTTTGTACAGAAAGCCTGAGACGGATTGGAACCACTATATATCGAATAGAAAAATTTATCAAAACGCTCAAGTGACAAGAGTCGATATCTTCATATTGAAACTTCTTCGGAATCATATCGCAAGATCTGTAACTGTGAGTAAAAACCCTTGGATTTCACAGCCGTTCCACCCTACAGACGGGTATATTGTGACTTGCCTCACTACTCTGGCTTCGTTCCTCCAGAAGCATTCGTGTATTTGGACATGAATCGATATGTTTTTGATTCTGACAGCGTCCCAATCATATATCACATATACCGACGGGCCACCGATAAGAAGATAAAATATCCTCCGAATCTGAGTTCACGAGACCAACAATTCCAATGGAGATACCCATTTGCTAGATTCGTTGAGGCTGGCCGAGCTGAGATGGAACAATCTAGGTATTGGTGGCTGAATGACAATGTCTAAATTGTTCTTGTTTATTTTCTGTTTTTGTGCTTTTTCTCGTTACTTAGTTTTTTAGATTCATATAGGTTTCAATATAAGGTAACGTTTTTTTTTTTTGATTGAACTTATTTAGAATTAGGGTGTAACATATTGGGTATAGGATATAAGTTCATTGTTGTGTTAGTAGTATAAGTAATTTTTGAATAATGCTGGTTGGTTTTTTCTCCTTTTTCCAATTGAATCAAGGAAAATGATAGTTTCATTGCATAAAACAATTCGAATGATACAATATATCCGCTCGAATTTGCGGGATATTAAAAATAAAAAAGATCTTTTAACTTTAATACCTCGGTCTTTCCATTCCGTCAAATCTGACCGGGTATAGGACCCGCATCGATGGCAGGCTTCTCAGCTCATATGGGCTAGTCACCGGGCGCGCTCCACCGTTTTTTGTCGTTTAGCGGGGGCTCTTGCCGGGTAGGGTGGCCTTCCGCTCGTGTGCCCTTTTATGGTGAAGGGTTATGTGGTTCGATCACATTATTCGATAACATAAATCGGTCACGTCTATATTTCTCTTTTGATGGGAAAGTTCATGTAAATTATGTTTGTATGAGTTTTTCACTCAAAAGTTAAATATATGGCCACGTCTACGTTTGGATCTTGATCCGGTTTGGAGGGTGGGAGGGGGCACCACCTCCATCTGGACGCCCCACTCTTATTTGTGAGCCATAAGGATCGACGATTTGCTCGTCCCAACTTGTTGTCTGAACAAGCAATTCCAACCCTTAGTAGGTTACCTCGGCCTCGACACCAGTCGATCGGCATTCGATCTCTTACTAATTCGTAAATGCAAATTTTTTTTAGTGGATCCTTGTGCTGGGGGGAAAGAACCCGCCCCACGACACCGCAACGCTAGCCTGCCAGCGCACTCAGGCGTCCCCAGACAAGGCCAATCTCGGCGGATCTTACCATCCTCTTTCGCCGAGGCAGCAGACAATCGCTGCAGTCCTTCACGGACATATATACACCTACATTCCCTACATATGTTTGATCCTATAATGGAATTAAAAATATTTATTTACAGGGAAAATTAAAGGTGTAATTGATTGATAGCTACTTGGTAACAAGGAGTGATTTTTCTTTTAAACAATCAAAGGATAAATGATAAAGATTGCAAGGTTGTATTTAAATAATAAAAAGCTTGCACCAATGAAGAGTTTTTCGTTGTTTTGAAATGGAAATTCGAATTTCCCTTCTTTTTTGTTTCAAAGCTAAAATTTCTTGAATGCATCCGTACTATTGATACAGAGTGTACGGCATTAGGTTCGATCACAAAATAGTACATTCTCCAGGCTTCACCCAAAATATACTTGTATGGCTCTTTGTGGCTCTCTTTGTCTCTTTCTTAGTTATGATATGGTTTGAGAGGCAAATGTATCTGGCTGCTGAGCATTTCTACTGAATTTAAGGCATTTTCAGGTTATGTCTGTTCAATATTGCATTCTCAACTGCTCCATTTATTACGCTGCTCGAATGTTCCCGCTAATTCGCCAATGTACGAGAACTGGGTTGAATATAAAGGCGAGCTGAATGAATGGGGGGATTCATTCAACCGCGATAGTGTGTGGAGTGCGAATTGAAAAGCGACCGAGTAATAGTAAAGTGATTTTCGTTGATTGTTAAGTGGACAGTTGTTAGAGAAATTTATAGACAAAGTGAAAATTAAAATTGTGAGATAGTTAAATTAATGATTGTGCATTTATTGGTAAATAAACTCTTTTAACTTAATTTAAAACACATTGCGTTTTCACTTTCCCGGAACATTAAAATTATTGGCTGCGAACCATAACACGCGACAATATTTATTTGATTGGTTTAAGAAGAAATTAGTGTTTATCACAACAGGAGCACATTTGATTCTCGTTCGAGAAAAGAAAACGATGGCGGATTATGAAAATGGCAGGGATTCGCTTTCGGTTGTTTGTTGTTTTGTTTGGCTTTGAGCAGTAGAGGATTTTTGCGCGGAACTACCATCTATATAGATGGTTTTCCCTGACGATGACACTTTGACTTCGTTTTCCTTAATTGGAGACGGTTTTGGCTTGTACTCTTTGGCTTTTTTTCTTGCTTTTCACTTCTTCTGTCACCTTCTGGGGCCTATTCTCCTTCGGAAACATCGGTCGCGAGTTGACAAACAGATGAATGTCGTCGTCACCGTGCCAAATCGTGGGCAAATCCGTCAGTTGGCGAGCCCGGCGATGGCTCCACTTTTCCGGCTTGTTCGAATGCTAACTCCACGCACTTCCACTATGTTTCTTTGCGCGCCACAAAGTGCCGACGATGCAAGAGAATGCGGCCATGGACAACGAAGACCTGCAACCTCGACGAACTTCCCCTTCAATTGGTTGTTCAAATAACACTCAATTCTAGGCATGCGAAAAATTAAGAAAACACAATTTGTTGTTCAAATCATGCACGAACTGGACAAACCTTGACGATGACATTCAGCTGACGAGTACTCTCCGGCGTAAGCAACTGATGATGACTCGTTTTTAGGGGATTGTAAAATCATTTTACAGTGCCCTACTAAAATCGTGTTCTGTCTGTCCGTGTGTCCATCCGTGTGTCGTACCAATTTTCCTCGCAAACTACATAAGCTAGAAACATGAGATTTTGTAAGTAGGTGGGGTCTCCTCAAATAGGGGAGCTGCTCCCGAAAAAAAAAATTCATTGCATGTAAGCTATATGGGAATCACACGAAAGGTCTTAATGAGAACTCTTCAAAACAGGTCTTAAGCCGGCAAATTTTGTTTTGAGGGGTTCAGGGGAAGGGGAAATGTACGCAAATTTTGTGTCGCCCTCCTTGCGATTGGACACCGTTGACCCGAAAAATCTGAAAAAAATCTCAGAGGTGTGGCTTTAGGAGTACAAGGGCAACAAATACCTCAGAAGTCGAAATTCGATCAACTGTGTTAATAATAGTACATTTTATAAATTTTACATTTTTGCCTATAAAACCATGAGGGGACCCTTAAATTTCCCAAAACCTACAATTTAAGTTTTTAAAAAGCTATTGTATGTGTCCCGAAAATTTTACAAAAATTGAACAATAATCAGCTAAGTTACAGCCGATTGAATATCCAGCAACTACTCAACATTAACACCTGATACTAGGGAGATACACGTTTGCAACGGACCTAGAATTTTGATAAAAAATTTAGAAATGGTTTGCAATATTGATGTACTATCATGACTAATTAAGTGACGGGGTCAAAACACTTTAAACAAAATAGTGGCGAGTTTAAAATCATGGTAACCATAATAAGTTTAGGTACTCAACTTATAGAATCTATACATTAGTCAAGTTTTGATATGCAGAATATATTGTTTGATTAACTAATTGTTTTACAATACCCTTCTGGCAGGAGCACTGCTACTTCAACTTGTTTTTTTGCCTTGCTCGTCGGGAAGGACTGCAGGTCAATTGCACTTGGCGCACAAATAATATGTTGCGTTCCTTCTAATTGTAAGCCACGAATTTGTTTCCGCACTAAAAATCTACCGTGAAAAGGAAATATACAAGAAAAGAAAATTTTTCTTCTTGAACACCCCTACCTTGCAATTCGCCCATTCATTACTCGTGCGAGAGCGCCATTTTGTCGTAGTGGCGTTGCGGACTCACGATATCGTGTCGACTGATTTTCGCACGTGGAAATTTTGTGTGTAGCACTTGACCTCGGTTAAAAAAAAACATCCTTCACAAGTAAAATAAAGTCCGATTGACAACTAGGCTCGGATAATACACTCAACTTCTGCCAAAGAACACAAAAACTACACCCGTCTTACACGACACTCGGGTTGGCGGCCATCTTGCCCGGAGTCTTGCTCCTACACATTCCACCACAACTTTAAACTTCCTCTCAGCTGTCAAAACGCGGTTCAGTGACAGCGAGTGGTAAAAGGGTCGCACCCGAACCGTCAACGTCAATAAAATCCTGCGGATCGTTGGCTTTGGCGTAGGGCTGATTTATTACACGTCAGATGGAAGACGCCGACGATTTATAGAGAAGAGGACTTGGCAGTGATTTCAAATCCGTTCTCTGCCACAGAGGAGTCACGCAAGTTGGAGTCTAAATACGAGGGCCCCTATCTAGTTGCCAGAGACCTGCCAATTGATCGGTACCTAGTGGAGAGCATTGGAAACAACGCTTCAAGGCAAATGAAGCATTATTCTGGGTTCCTTGCGAATGACAATATGAAGCTGTGGTGCTCGCTAAACCCAGAGTTTGGTCCATTTTCATCAAGTGACGAAGATGATGCCGGAGACGATCACGATGGTATGCAACGGTTCACAGCGGAGCTTAAGGGCAAGCTCAAGTAAGATGGCCGAGCTGTCAAGCAAGACTTAAAAAGCGGGGAGAGGGTGTTCAAGTAGAGTGGGAGTTAGCGACACAACGTCAGAAAGTTCGGTTTATTCATGCGAATATTCAGAGTGAATAAACGTAATTACTTAATTTCAATCTTTCATTTCCACTATTTTCCTCTCCATCCTTATACTACTGAAGAAAACTATTATCTGAATTAAGAATATCCTATAGCATGCTTACAAAAATAAATCGTTTTTAATTTCTTCTAAAGGTTGTTACACCTAAACACTATTATCCTTAAATTTACAAGCGATTATAAAGTAAAAGCTACTGAACTTATAAAAGAGCTGGACAATAAAAGCTCAAATACTACGACGTTCATTCTTTCCGCTCATATTTCACAGGACTACAATAAACACAGCATCAAAATGTCTGTAAGAATGCAATGTTTGCAATTTACCCCAAAGACATTGGTCTCTCCACAAACCACGGACCGTCTTACTTTTGGTTATCGTTCCCTCCCTCCATTTCGTAACTTCACGGGATTGCGCCCGCAGGTGAGACTCTATCGCCACAAGGAATACTTGGACGTGTCCTGAAATGAAATCAAAATGAAATACAAACTCGTTCTTACATACTTATATAAACATTGCCAACTACCGTAGTCGGCTGCTGCTTGTTCCTTGCCAGGCGAAAACAAAGATTCTCCCCAACCGATAAGGAGATTTTATAGCCGGCAGGATAATTTTTTTGGTTTTGTTTATATTTTATTTCCTTTTTATCACAGATCAATGCCAACAGCTTGTCATGATAAACGGTCAAAAGGGAGCAGATATGGGACAGCGACGCGACAGGAATTATATTTATTTTGCATTTATATCAAACAACAAATATCATGAAGATGACGATGATGATGTTCATGACGACTGTGAGCATCAAACTTCATTCCTGTAAGGACACGAATGCTGGAAGTTGATTTGCGGCTACTGCTCGTGTACAGATGAAATTGTTTGACCACAGGCTAAATGTATATTGTTGGAAAGATTGAGTTTTAGTTGGCACTTTTGCCGTTTTATTATGACTACATAATGTTATGATTGTTCGTAACAGTTTTATTTCAGGATCGTAGAAAGTAAAAGTTTATGTCAGGAAAATGGACGCGTTAAATCATACAACGCAGATGTGGAAGGTGGGCATGGTACAGATTGCATTCGTAAAAACTTGATGGGTGGAACTAGATACAGAGTTATGTTTTCCGCAAGGTGAGGTTGAGCTTTAAATCTATAAATGATTTTTCTAGAAATATATCTTTTTTTAAACTTTCAATTTTGAAAATACTATTTCCCGATGCTTTCAATCTTTTATCTATAATAGAAGTTCGTTGATATCCTAGAAACCCTCTTGGACCAATAAGAACGTGCTGAACATACAAAATATTATCCTCTTTTATCTCCTTGGGCCCAGGGAAACTCAATTACTCAATAGAATCCAATGGAATAAGCAAATTACACAATACGAATGATTGCAGAGAAGATTTAAAAGGACTTGACTCGAAGACAATGAAGTATTTAGTGAAAGGTCAATTGTGCAAAGAATCTTAGTCCTCCCTCTTATGCCTTCATCTGTATCATGTTTCGCATTTAAGGCGAAGTATCCGGTAAGTTAATCCAATTCGTCTTGGAATTTTCTGTAAATAGAAACGTTTTCATTATAAATTATACAAATTTGGCCAATTGTGGGTCATTACTACCGTCACGTATGTTTGATATTAAAGTTACACAATGGCTTTCGTAGATTAGAAAGAATGATTTATCGTGTAGAGACCAAACTGAATAGTCCAATTGGTCATTAAAGAGAGAATAAGATAATGATATGAAATCCTAAAGAATTGGAATGTCACGTGTATTCAAACTCTTAACTTCTAGTCGGTTTGGAACTGACTTATTCTGGTTAATTCTCTTTAAGGCTGTAAATCTCTGTTGCTATGCGAAAAATTAATTATATGTAGTTCTCGGATTGCTTAAATGTGTGCACTTTATAGCAACCAAGCTACTGCCAAAGAATTAATGCATGGCACTTATAATTTCAATTATTTTTCGTGGTTTCTAACCAAGAATTACACAGACACACATTTCAACTGAAATCTGTTATGGCGGCTGTACACTCTCACGCGAGTGCTCTCGCCGTCCCTCGTGGAGGGCTCTCGCGCGAGAGGTCGAGTGACGAGAGGAACCCTGTACATTCTCGTTTATTCATTACGTTTGCAGTCGTCGAGATGAATGGATGGGTTAGAAGTCACGGCAGCAGTAAGTTTATGTGCTATTACCTATTTCAAC
The DNA here is from genome assembly GCA_963969285.1 of Odontomyia ornata. Lineage (NCBI taxonomy): Eukaryota > Metazoa > Arthropoda > Insecta > Diptera > Stratiomyidae > Odontomyia > Odontomyia ornata. The sequence continues at coordinate 89,073,066 of OZ017738.1, read as the reverse complement.
TATGTGCAAATTTATCATGCAAGAATAGTTAAAAAAAATTGTGTAAACGGAGATAGTGGATGCTCACTATGCATCGAAATAGAACACGGCAAGCAACGATTTTAATTGATTTACTCTTTTATAACTTCTTTCATTCTATTTTATTTTCACAGAGCTACGATGCAAAGCCAACTGGCAGAATTAGTAGCGGAGCGTTCGGATGAATTTAGAAAACTCACAAGGATTTTGATTACATATTGGAAAAAGTGAAGCCCATCATATCAAAAAAAAGATACGCAGCTAAGCGAGGCAATCCTAGCAAGAATTCGTCTGGCAACAACATTGAGGTTTTTGGCTTCGGGAGACAGCTTCGAAAGCCTTCATTATCTTTTCAAGATATCCAGTTCATTGATGTCAAAAATAGTACCCGAAGTCTGTGCAGCATTGAACGAGGTGTAAAAAAATGAAATTGAGGTTAGCAATAACACATCCGTTAATATTTAGTGTTTAATTAAATCGTTGATTGATAAACTTAAACTTTTTTCATATAAAATTAAAGTGCAAAGTTGTAATGAAAATCATACAAAGTTTTGTAGAAACAATATCAAAAACATGGAAAAATGAGTGAAGTCAATGCATGGCATCATACAAAGTTTTGTTGACAATATTAGAATTTTCAGAGTATGTAACAGGTTGAGCAGGAGCAATTACTTCATTAGATAAGATAGTTATTACTTTTGAGGGCATTTGTTGAGATGATTCTGGTATTTGAATGTCCGGAATGTCGTCCATATTATTGTAAATAGGCAAAGGTTTTGAACAAGCTGAAAAATCATGGGATGAAATGAGCTGCTGGGATATGTTCCTATCTGAATATGCTGAATACGATGAATGAGATGCAGGCGAAGGGCTAGGAGATGGTACCAATAGTCGAATTCGCGATTGAAGCGGTTTCTTTTCAATGGTTCTGATGTACAAGCCATCAATCTCCCACATCAATTGCATTCTTTCTAAGTCTGGTAGTTTTCTTAACTTATTGGCTAAAATTTCCCCATATCGCTCACAGTCATCTTCTGGTACTTTTTGTTTTTTTAAACTTTATTTAAAGTGCACATCGCATCTTTCATTTGTTGTCCAGCTTCTTGCAACTCGATGGGGTTTTTCCGACGCCTTTGTGCCACAGGACTTACAAATGATGGCGATACGTCTTCTCTCGAAGAATCTTGTGAAACAATGGCTGCAGCTGAGATCTGTACATTTTCTGCTGCAGTCGAAAGCTGTACATTTTCTGCATCATTTGTGTATGAATTTGTTTCACTGTCACATTAGTCTTGACTTGTAGAAGGCTGATTATTTTTTTAAACAAAAACGAAGTTATTAATTTACATTTTTATCTTTTCAGATTCCAGATAATGCAGAATAATGGTTGCAAATAGAAGCGGGCTTAGAAAAAACTTTCCCCAGTGCGTCGATGCTATCGATGGAAAGCACATCGTTACACAAAGTCCAGCGTACAGTGGCTCAGAGTACTAAAACAACAAGAAAAGTGTCAGCATCGTGCTGTTGGCTTTAGTACATCAAAATTATAAGTTCATATTCGCTGATATCGGATGTCAAGGACGAATAAGTGATGGTGGTGTATTTCGAAATAGCGTACTGTGGCACAAAATTTGTTCTGATGATCTTAATTTACCATCACCGACACCATTGCCAGGCTCAACGAATCCCGTTCCTTATGTTTTCTTAGGAGATGGGGCTTTTGCTCTTAGTACGCACGTTATGAAACCATATCCTGGTGCCCACAATACAGGCACACTAAAACACATTTTTAATGACAGGCTTGCTTCTTCTCGTGTAGTTGTGGAGAACACTTTTGGTATATTGGTTTCAAAACTTAAAATTTTTCGGAAGCCAATATTGCTTAATCTAGAAAAGACAGCAGTCCTAACAATGACATGTATTTTATTGCATAATTTCCTCCGCAAAAGTGCTACATCAAAAAGAATTTATACGCTGACGGGAACTGTGGATATTTATGACCAAAATGGTTAATTGGTTCAGCTAGCCTCCTGGAGGAATGAAGTTAAAGAGTTTAAAGGAAGCTGTGCCATAAGATCTTTGCCAAATATTCCCAGAAGATTTACACTTAATGCAAAAGAAATACGAGAAGAATTCAAAAAATATTTCTGTACACATTGATGTATAAAACTTTACGCAATTCTAAATTAAAACGTTATTTTTCCAAACAAATAATACTTACTTCATTTGCAGTGTTTAGTGTTTGTTTACATTTGTACAAATGCCCCAAAATCGGGTGCATAAACTCGTTTTATACACTTCTTCACTTACAGCACTGGTCGTGCCTCGCTGGGTCTCGACGAGAGTTAGCCCAGTCATATTAGGTAAAAAAGGGGTCAACCTCGGAATGAAAGATAATAAGCTGCAAATTGGTATGAACCTTTGTTTTGTCATTCTAAATGTTGTCTCAAAAGTCAAAATCATTATCGTGTTCGCGTCTCAAGATATTCAAGGTCAAAGGTCACAAAAATCGGTTTTTCGCGAATATCTGGCTTCCTATCGGTTAAATGAGATTTGCATTTATTATAAAAGTTGTAAGCTATAAAATTCCCTACAACTTTTGTTTAAACTTTTTTTTCATATGACCAACCGTTTTGAAGGTAGAGCGCGAAGAGTGCACATCGTACAGTCATATACGGCCTAATGCAAGGTCAAGCGTGAGTTATGGTTATCAGTACGTTATAAAGTCAATTATTTACTTGGAAATTATAATTATTAAACAATGCCTATTATTTATGTACTAACTATTAATTATTTATATTTAATTAAAGTAAGTAACTTGATTATTTATATATAATTATTCATATTTAACTATTTAAGTATAAAATATTATTAATTCTGGATTATATATTTTAGTTTTATTTTAAGTTAAAATGATAGTAAGAGTATATATTTTACACATATTTTTATTTATTATTAAATACGGCATAATATACATTTATCAAAATGTGAGTTCAAATATCAAAAGTATCTTTGTTGATTTTAATTGTAATGAAATTGGAAATGGAAGCTAATTATCTTCTTCTTGTTCGTCGTCTTCTTCTTCTTGTCGCTCAAAAATGTTCGATTCATTGTCATCATCCTCATTATCTGTCATGTTCATCTCCAAACCTTCCAGAATATCGGGATCATATGTATTTTCTTCATCGGGATTACTTGGATACAGTGAAGCGTTGAGGCAAGCTTGTCCGTTGCACTGGCCGCAAGCTAAAGAACATTGTAGCCCTGATTTTCTGCATCCACAGCGGGAACCACAACCATTTTTGCAATTGCAAAATATTACGTTTAGTAGTTCGGCTGGTGCTGGAGGTAATAACGTTCGTATGGGCTCCAGGATTTCATTTTCAAGCATCCAGTCCCATTCTTTAGGTTCTAAGTCCTTCCCTAACCACGTTTGAATCTGGTAGTAGACACGTTTTATGTGTTGATGAGCTGCTACACTTGTTGGTGGAAGTGTTGACAGTTGTACAGGTTTATTTAGTTTTGTAAATTTGATGAATTGCGTGTAGCGGAAATGATCAATGTTGTCCTCAGATTTTGGAGCATTATATAATGCCAACAAGATGCGCACTCCATTTTCTAATAATGTTTGTTTTGGGCAGTTTTCTTGTTGAAATACTTCCACCAGTTTATCTAAATCAGGAATTTTTTCCAATGCTCTAGTAACAGTTTTCTTTCCTTTTTTAAATAGCGCAGAAGTCGTGTCACAGCCACTGAATGCGTGTAAAAATAAAATGTGCTTTTTAGTACGAGGATATTGGTCAAAACTTTTAGTAGAATATATTTGTGTTTTGACATTGCCTTTGCCAACTTTTTTCAAAAAAATTTCCTGATGATGTGACTGAGTACGTCCAATTAAAATAACGAGCAAATCGATATCTTCTCCTATGATGACAGCAGTCTTTTGATGTTCTGATAAGGCAATAGCTGTGTCAATGATGAGTTAAATATGAATAATTATATATAAATAATCAAGTTACTTACTTTAATTAAATATAAATAATTAATAGTTAGTACATAAATAATAGGCATTGTTTAATAATTATAATTTCCAAGTAAATAATTGACTTTATAACGTACTGATAACCATAACTCACGCTTGACCTTGCATTAGGCCGTATATGACTGTACGATGTGCACTCTTCGCGCTCTACCTTCAAAACGGTTGGTCGTATGAAAAAAAAGTTTAAACAAAAGTTGTAGGGAATTTTATAGCTTACAACTTTTATAATAAATGCAAATCTCATTTAACCGATAGGAAGCCAGATATTCGCGAAAAACCGATTTTTGTGACCTTTGACCTTGAATATCTTGAGACGCGAACACGATAATGATTTTGACTTTTGAGACAACATTTAGAATGACAAAATAAAGGTTCATACCAATTTGCAGCTTATTATCTTTCATTCCGAGGTGAAAGCCCTAATATGACTGGGCTAAGTGTACAGTCGCCTTCACGGGTGGAGTAGAGAGGCATTAACACCAGCTCATCTCGAACACTATCATATCAGTCGTTTTATGCGTTAAACAAGATAATACTAAGCCGCATTCGACTAGCGTTTTGTTTAATAGTTTTTAAATATACTTGTAGTGATAATTTAAGTACTTGTAGTCATAATTTAAACAAAATAACCCATACTCGTAGATAGATAGGCTTCCGTGAAATTAGATGCCACATCAGGTTCAGCAGTTACCGAGCAACAACATAATCCGGAAGAAATGTCGTAAACCACTGGCCATCAACATTTATATCCTGAGCAAAGAGTTTATCGCCACATATCCAAATGCCACCAAGATTTCTTCTAACAAACGTACACCGCGGTTGAACATTGAAAGTGCACTAACGAAAAGATTTATGGAAATGTATCGATTGACTACGATATTGTCTATCATGACTGATACAAGTATTGCATGCAGTTAAGGTTAAAGAAGGCGAGTCAACATCCAAAGCCGACCGAAATTCCGGCAGTAGTAACGACAACGAAGATAACGAAGGTGAAGAGGATGAGAAAGCAGTAAGTGAAGACAATGTCGATCGCAAATCAAGCCAACAAGTACGTCAAATGAAAACGCGAAAAGTGGATTAAAGTACACCAAAATCACACCATCATTGTCGCCATGACCACAAGCAGAAAACTAAGCTTCTGCACGAAAGTTGAGTTTAGTGCGATAAGTCACACATGTTTAACAATTTCGTCAAAGGAAAGCACGAAAAGTGGATTAAAATACACGAAAAACCCCCCATCCTTGTCCTCATGACCACTAGCATTGGACTAAGCTCCTGCGTGGAAGTTGAGTTTTGTGAGATAAGTCGGATAATGTTTCTTATAGCACTAGTTAACTAGTTATACACACTGAGGTAAGTTTGCAAAATTCCCAATAGCACTAGTAAAATCAATAAAAAACCGGAAACTTACTACTAAACTTCACAGAATTTTAAGTTGCGATATCAATATTTGCTAGTAAATAACTTTATCTAACATTGCAAACTATCAGAGAAGGCATTTAGCCAATTCAGCTGTGATTGGGGTGATTGCCATCGGAATTGTTGAAGGTGGATTGGAAATCACGCCGACTTTCCGCGGGTACGGAAGAGGTGGCTGAACTCGATACAAAGAATTGGGCCGGAGAGCAGTAAAGTGGCCGTTGGAGGCAAAATTATTTAACAGTGCCTCCTCTTTTTGGATTTTCGACGTGAGCGGAAAAAGTGTAGCAATTGTGGATCAAACGGTTGACAAGCTCTTTTTGGATTTTTGGACTTGGTTGAAAAAGGTGTGCGAACAAGACGGAAGGTTGTTGTCGAGATAGTCATTGAAGAGGAGGAAAAAACAGACGAAATTCAGAAGTACCAGCTGGTACAAAAGCATTAAGTAAGTAGTCGTAGAACAAGTGGCAAATGAGAGCCGTCGACGGAAGCAGCGAAGAAGTGGCCCCTTTGTTCTTTATAGAACAGTAAGTTTCTCGAAAAATTACTTCTTTTTCTTTTACTCGATTGCGATCCTTTAGCTTTGTTTACTATTTGCATGAAGGAATTTGGGGAGAAAAATTTGTAATACTAAAGTATCTAAAGAGTGAAGTAAAAGTGAAAATTAATCATAGATTAAATTTTCTTTTCTTAACGGGTGCGGCTTGGAAGTGAATCCGCGAAATTTAAAGCGGAGTGTTAGTGTACGGGGGAGGTATACGAAAGGGCAACCGTAGAGTGTGATAAATTCTCGCGGTCTTAATTTTTCTGGATAGAGTTAAAGAGGGTAATATAAGTCTCGTTTTGTAGGTAGAATCTGTTGTTTCGCAAAGAGGAAAGTGGTTCAAGTGACGCTTTCGTGCTACCAAAAAGAGAATCCAGTAAGCCATATTTTCACTTGGCAGCTTATTGGGGCCTTGATGGGCAAGTAAGTGGCACACCACGCCCGTCCCCGGACGAGCTTGACCGGACTCGTAAGCCCCACTGGAACACCCTATTCCTTTTGGGTGTAGCAAATGTTTAAAAGAGCGCCATGAGATGCAGGGAGAGGCAAACTTTGTTTAGAATTTGTATCATCAGTACAAGCAATTATACAACTTTAAATCGAAAAACCTGAAAAAATTAACGCAGAAAAGGTATTTGAGAGTAAAAGGCCACAAAACAACTCAGAATTCAGGTTTCACGCTACTTAGTGATGATATGAATTTGCAATCATTTGCTATGTTATAAGTTATCGTCATCATATATGGCGCGACAGCCCAAGCCGGGTCTTGGACTCCAGGACTAATCTCCTCCAATCATCACAGTCCGTGGCCTTGTCCACCGGTTGTTTATTCCCAACAAGTATCTACTGTCAGCTTCTATTGCACTTTCCCATTGTCTTTACCTTGTGCTCTACCCATCAAATTTCTTTTGGGTAGCCAGTTTTCTTTCATTCTTGCTACATTGCTCGCCCATTCTAATTTACGTAACTTTACGCAAGAGGAAACAGGTGGATCGTCAAAAAGCGCATACAACCCACCGTTGTAATGTAGTCTCCATTTTGTTCCTTGTTTCACTGAGCCCTAGATTTTCCGAAGTATATTGCATTCTAATACATCCACTGCCTTTTCAAATTGGTGGGTGAAGTGTTTGCCGGTCAGAACTGCACCGCATTTGTTTTCTAACAATATCACTTTCACTCGTTATAATGAAATATCACAAAGAGTTCGGAGGCAATCACAAATTCAACTTCGAATTGATTTCACGAGTGGGGTGTCGAGATCCTATATGCTGAACGGAAGACAAATGGAGCCGGAAATTTTCACTTTCAGAGGGTGCTCCTGAACACCTCACGTAGTAAACAAATCAATTTTTACAACTCACATGTATGTTTTATAAACTTTAAAACAATTTTGGAATCTAATTTCCCAAATATTCCCGACTTTACAACGTGGCCAAAAAAATATGGCAATCGTTTCTCGCGTCTTCCCCGTGGCGAGGTCCAAGTCAAACCTCTCGATCCGTCCCAAAACTTGTCTTTCTTCTGTCTCCCATCCCGTGTATACGGTAAATCGCATCAGCTGCTCACTTAGCCACGTGCAATTGCTTTGGTAAGGTAATACATCGTTGGGGTGCACTAAATCAGTGTTCCTACGTTGAAAGTTTTAATTGGTAGATTTAAAAATTTTTCAAGAATAATTAACTGAAGTAAAGAAAAACGGAAAAGATTCTAAATAGTAATAAAAGTTAAATCTCATGAAGAATATAATTAAAGGGAGGCGTGTAAATTGAAAACAATGGAAAATTGATAGAAAATTACATTTAATAATAATAATAAGAAAGAAAAGTATTTTATAAATTACGATTATGAATGGAAGTAATTAATTATTTTTCCAAATCTGCCATTAAAATTTTGGGTAAGAGATAGGAAGGTTTTCGAGCAGTTTGCTTGTGTGACTGCTTGATTATTACAGGGCAGCTAATTTTCTCGCGATCCCAAGGCGATGAGGGTTGCAAAAAAGGATCTGAAGGATCTTCAATTGGAGGATCGATTGCATTGACAAGACAGCTTCATAACAAAAGGATTATAATTATTTAATCATTTTTATATTTCTGGATGGTTTGAATGCCTCCATTAACGATAAGTTTCAGTTTCCTCAGTTCTTGTTCATTCTTATCTTTTCCGGTGCTTGTTGAATTTTTAGGGCATTGTTAAATAATTTTACCATATCCGACTAAATTTGTAATCCGTCTGTCCTTCTGTGCATCCACCCGACCGTGCGTTACAGCAAGTTTTGTCGCAAATCATACAAGTGATGAAATTTTTTACATAGATCAAAAGTGATGCTCTATTAAAAGTTACAGTAAAAATAAAAAATCTTAGGGATGCCCAGGGGGGTCACCTCATGAAGGTAACCTTGAACATGTACGAACATTTTATCCCCCGCTTCATGATGTGAAGTTTGAAACGATCATAAAACAAATACTTCCAAAGTCGAAACTCTGTCAACTTTGTAAATAAAAGTACATTGCCGTGATGACATTGGTAACATCAAGCTGGACATCATATTTCTACAATCTCTTTAATCCTCCGCAAAGCTCCAGAGCATCGGAGCCTGTAGATATTCCCGGTGAGCTTCCATTTACCCCACCAACTCTAGACGAAGTTTCCTCCACCATCAAAGCCCAAAAGAATAATAAAACGTCGGGCATCGTTGAGATCCTAGTGGAGCTCATTAAATATGGTGGCAGCTGTGGTCAGAAGACATTCATAAAGTTATCCAGCAACAAGAACATATGCCGGACCAGTGGAGCCAATCTATTATATTCCCTTCCATAAAAGAAGTGACAAGCTACAGATTGATAACTACAAAGGCATATCACTACTTTCAAAAATCTTAGAAAACAAAATCAGAGCAAACACTAACAGTATTATTGGGGAGTTGAGAGCAGATAAATCGACGGTAGACCAACCAGGTCCTTGAGAAATACTGAGAGTTCAACATAGACATACGCCAAACCTTTGTTAACTTTAACCAAGTATACTGTTACGTCATCGGAACGCTGAAGTTTGCGATCGTGTAAAAATTGATTAGCCTTAAGTTAGGTTTAGGGATCGTGTATATTTTCCTTTGTGTATATATAGACCTATCGTAGTTTCATCGTTTATAATTATCGTACTTTATATCATATATAGCTATCATATTTTTATTGCGTTTTCGTATCGCTATCGTATCGTATCATATACCTTAATAGTATCGCTATCATAGCGCTAGATAATCCTTGTCGTATCTTATTGCATTAGTTTTATTTCATGTAATCATAACTACCATACCGTGTATAATTATGTTATATTATTATCGTATCTTTGTTCTATATTCATAGCTTATCACCACCCTGTATTATAATTATCTCTTACCTTTATATCATATATTCATTATTTCGTATTAAATTATCTTTATATAATATCATTAACTAAAATAGTTATCTCTCCATAATAATATGTAACCATTATCTCCATTTATATTATTTAGACATATCCATTGCCATTGAAATTCAAATGGACTTTCCCGCCTAAATTTTCGATAGCTTCAGGCACCCACCCCATAACATGCAATGACTACACCCCTGTGCAGATTTGTGAGCGCGGATGACCTACGTGCAGAAAGGAAAGTTCATTGGAGACCCGAAAAAAGCGCTTGTGCACCGAGCTCGAGAAAAGCTGAAATTGGGGTTTTTAGTCAGTTTTTACTCGCGATAGTTAGTCGAATTCTACGCTGTGCGGATTGTTTCTCAACGGCTTGGACTTTCTTATGACTAAGTTGCGGTTTGTTTAAGTGCAGAGTCTTGAGTTTCGGTGAGATGTTAATGGCCAGCTCATTCGTTGTTGATGTCTACTTTGCATCCGTATCGTTAGTCGTGAGTGTGGATATCGAAATGTGATGTAGCCACAAAAAAAAAAAAAAATTATTTTTCATTCGAATTGTTATTCTCGGAGTTGAAAGTTTTCTGAAAAGTCCTCGATCAGAATTTAATTTAAATGAGGGCCACTGATAAAAATTGGCTTATTACATTACTGTTTTGTTCATATGTTGGAGTACTGTTGGCCAAGGAGGGATTTCGCAACGGAGTGTAAATGGTGACTAAGACGAAGAACAAATTGATCTTGATGAGCTCTTGGATGACGAAAAGAATCATATGTATATGTTTTGACGAGTGCAATGTTTACTATCAATTGCAATAATTTGCATCCGAATGAATCCAAGATTTGATGTGGCTCAAAACAGTGCTTCGGATGCTTTTCGCGGTTGCGAGAGAAGTCAGCGCATGTGGCGCAACATATTTGTCGTTTATGAATCATACTTGAGCTGAGTCAGATTTGGACCAAAGGCAGTTTATTTCGTAATTAAAATTGTCCGGCTAAGCATCTGTAGTCTCATGTTGAATGTCGATAGTAAGCATTCGTCGAAATTAGGCACGTCATTAAATCAATATAATATTCTGTGATGACTTTCGTGTTCTGGCCCTTACAAACATCATATCGTGCATTATGATCCTTATCGCAACACGGACAATGCCCATGTAATTATAGATCGAAATGTTTACAGTTTCCCGTTGATTCCGAATGAAAAAAATCGCATTTGGTGAAATGTTCGGTTTATTTAACCTATGCAAGTCTATTATTTGCATTCCGTCCCATTTCCAAAAGCATAAGTGCGATCTCATTTTTCGCTTAAGCAGTTAATTGGACACGTAAACCGTTTTAAATAGGTTTGATAACTTTATGGGCTTATTGCGAAAACGAATGTAAATTGACAACGTTCAAGAGTGAGCATCTTTTGCACGCATACGAAATGGACACCACAAATTCATGTTTATATATTAGGATTTGATTGTAGGCAATAGTTGGTGTCCTTGAAATTGTATGAAGGGCGTTTTCTGTTTAAGTAAAGTTCCAGTTAATGGTGATATTCCCGGCCTTTGTGAATCAGTTTGTTAGATTTTTTTTCGAGTGTAAGCTTTTATTAATATTAAAAAGTGCTAAAGAATTAAAAACATAATTATCGAGAGCATTTTTACGAAGACGGCTTCGATGTTTTCCCTAATAATTTCCAATAAAAATATTTTGTTTACGTTCTTATTTCTAAGGAGTTTTGAAAAAAATAACAAAGAGAATATTTATGAATGAATCAAAAATCAAAGTGCACAAATGAACTTTCATGCTTATATTAACTGAAGAAAAAAGAAAAGGAAATTAATATGAACAGAACTAAGAAAGTGAATTTTTGCAATAACATAATCTGGATGAAAATGCATGAATGTAAAATAAATAAATAAAATAATACACGATACAGTTATTCATGGATGATTTCGAATCATTTTATTGTCAACTTCAGTTTTATATAGTCATTTAACATAACTTTTTTTTAGGTCTTTGTAAAAAAATTTTTTACAAAGACCTACTAGTTTCGCGACCTGTCTGTCTGTCCGTCCGTCCTTCTGTCCGTCTGTCCGTCTGTCCGTCTGTCCGTGCGTCACAGCTGATTTACTCAGAAACTATAGAAGCTAGAATGCTCAAATTTTGTGAAAAGGTCAAAAATGATGGTCTCTCAAAAGTTAAGGTCTTAACAAAAATTTAAAAAGTGTTTAAGGGGGGTCCCCCCCTGATAACGAATTGGCCCTTAAAAATTTTTTTTCATCAAAGGTAGTCAAATGGGGTATCAAATGAAAGGTCTTAATTAGAACTTTTAGAATCTGAAATAAAAAAATCATTTTATGAATTAGGGGGTCCAGGGGAAAGCACAATGTACCCAAAATTTGTGTCCCCCCCTCGCGATTGGACACCTTTCAGCCGAAAAATCTGAAAATTATCACGAACGTGGACCTTTGTGAGTACAAGGGCAACAAATACCTTAGAAATCGAAATTCGCTCAACTTTGTTAATAATAGTATGATTTGTAGATTTTACATTTTTGCCCATAAAATCAAAACGGTACCTTTAAACTTCTTGAAATTTCGCAATTATATAAGCTAATATAAGATATATATGTTCACAAAATTTAATTGAGATCGAATCATAATCAAGTGAGTAATAGCCATTTCAATTATATGGAATTACACCAACAATAACACGTGTTTATGATTGATATAGGGTTTTCCAATAAGAGGTGTTATTTTGATATTAAAAGAAAAATGCCATTTTTAATACAAATGATCGAATGTTCTTTTCATTATAAAGAAGAAGATATGCCGTTAATAGCAATAATTAACATTGAGTAAATAACCACTACGACACGCTTACAGGACCATATCCTCTTCATGAAATTTTCCATAATCAAATCGCAAAGTGGTTGCCCTATGTCCTCGAAAGCCTCACGAATTTCATCTTTGAGATCTTGAATCGACGCTCGGCTATTGGCATAGGCCTTCTCTATCACGTGGCTCCAAAGGAAGAAGTCGCAAGGTGTTAAATCAGAAGATCTATTCAAAATAACACCTCTTATTGGAAAACCCTATATATATTTAAAATTGACTTAGGCACTTTTATTTTCTTTCAATTTTCATGAAAATTTAAGGAATAGTGTTTAACTTGAAGTTGAATCGGCCGAGCATTCAGAAAAATCATTTAAACTAGATTAAAATGGCGGCTGCACTGTGCTTATGAAAGAAAGTGTGCATCTTTTGTATAAATTTGAACGATTTCATATCTAAGTATTGGATGAATAATTCAAGTTATCGATTCACGCCATTAGAAAACTTGTTTCTAACCCTAGGATGTTTACAAAGACCTTCTGGTAGGAGCACTGTCCTGCTTACTCAACTTGTTTAAGGCATAATTATGTTCAATGCGTATAGCGCTATCTAAAAATCAGGCTGTAAAATTTGTAATTTTTATATGGAAAAATTCTGAAACGAAAAATGGAAGATAATTATGATTCTTTTATTTAAAATTTTTAGCTAAAATTTATTGAAGATTTTTGCAGGGGTTGTGAGAGAGTGAGCGTGAGTGCTCCGAGGAGTAATGTGCCTCCCGTGTTAGGTTCTCTTTAAAAAATTTCTAGACCCTTCGATCCACAATGGTGCATCCTTCTTACTTCTTTGAATTTAGCCCCACACCATCGCAGGTGAGCTACCGGGTGAGGTAATAAACTAAATTTCAGGTTACCACCATGTAACTTATTGCTGTCCCTATCTTCCTTCCATAATTCCTTTTTGCTGTGAGGATGACCCATCGGGTTCCTCACCTTCATTTATTTTAGTTTTGAGGGTATTGTAAAATCATTTTACAATACCCTACTAAAATCGCGTCCTCTCTGTCCGTCTTTCCGTACGTCCGTCCGTCCGTCCGTGTGTCACACCACTTTTTCTCGCAAACTACATAAGCTAGAAACATAAGATTTTGTAAGTAGGTGCGAAGTGACGCCCTCTTCAAAGTTTCACCACGAAAAAAAATTTATAAGGTCTTTAAGGGGGGTCTCCCCATATAGGGGAGTTGCCCCTGAAGAAATTTTCAAAAAAGGTCTTAAAATGGCTTTACAATTCTTTGAGGGGTGCAGGGGAAGGGGAAATGTACGAAAATTTTGTGTCCCCCCCTCGCGATTGGACACCTTTGACCCGAAAAATCTGAAAAAAATCATGTATGTAGGGCTTTATGAGTACAACAACAACAAATACATGAGAAGTCGAAATTCACTCAACTTTGTTAGTAATAGTATGATTTATCGAATTTATGTTTTCTTGAATAAAATCTTAACGGTGCTCATAAATTCGGTAAAATTCAGTACACAGATGATTATTTACAAGATTAATCTGTCGTGAAAGTTTCATAAAGATCGAATGATATTTAACGAAGTTAGAGCGATTTTAATATTCCTGTATTACTATGGAACAATATGTGCTCTATTACTATGGAAACATACGAGTATGGCTATGGAACAATATGCGCTTTTTACCGACATAGGCACTACAGCTTTGCTAGGATTTCCATGAAAATTTCAGGAATGATGGGTATCATGAATATCTTTTAGAATTGGCTCAGCTAGTGGTATCAGTAATCGTTAAGCAAAATAGTGGCTGTTTTAAATGCGAAGATTGAATAATTTTGAGGTATTTTGCCCCATCTTAAACGTTTAAGGCGCATGCATTTAACACTTGATTCAATTTAATGAATGACTGAAGATGAGTACCTACAATTAATACTCATAGGTGAAACAAGTCGAGGAGGCAGGAGAGAGCTCCTAGCAAAGGGAATTTGTAACCATTCTAGGATTCGAAAAAATTGGCCATGAATCAATGATTACAGTACAGGGGAGAGGCCGCTGAAAAAAAAATTTCATCAAAGGTAACCGATATGAATATCAAATGAAAGTTCTTTATAAGAGCTTTTCAAAACAGTACTTAAACTGACAATTTTTCCTTCACCAGGGCAACAAATACCTTAGAAGTCGAAATTCGATCAACTTTGTTAATAAAAGTACATTTTATAAATTTTGCTTTGTTGCCTATAAAATCAAGATGGGACCCTTAAATTTTCCAAAATCTATAATTTAAGTTTTCTAAAAGCAATTGTATATGGCTCGAAGATTTCACAATAATCGAACAATAAACAGCTAAGTTACCGCCGACTAGGGAGATACATGCTTGCAACCGACATAGACACTACATATATGTAGGAATTTTGATAAAAATTTTAGAAATGGCTTGTAATATTGATATGTTATCATGACTAATCAAGCGACGAGGTCAAAACACTTGAAACAAAATGGTGGCGAGTTTAAAATTATAATAACCATAATAATTATTCGAACTCAATTTATGGAATCTGTATATAGTATTAGTTAAGTTTTGATATGCAGAATATATCGTTTGATTTACTAATTGTTTTACAATACCCTTCTGGCAGGAGCACTCTCCTGCTACTTCAAATTGTTTTTTATATTTTGGTTTATTTTTAAATAGGTATGTAGCAACATGGCGCCCAAAGTTTGAGTTGCCGTTCTTGTTAAAAATTTCCCGTATCGGCACAAGTGATGGTGCGGCGTAGCAACGGAGGATTTCTTACTGTAAATATGTATCTATAAAAATCAATATCTGCTCCTCCGTTGGCCCACTGCGTCATCGTGCAATCAATTCAGACGGTCGCACAGATGGTTTGTCCTCGCAGCTGGCACCCCGGTCTTCGATTAGTATATCTGGCCCTCTTCTGTTCCATTTTCCGTACAAAGTCGGTTGGGAGTTCTGGCATTCGACTCGTGTGAGTTTTGAAATGTTTGAGTTGGTGTCTGTAATTTTCACCATCAAGGTTTGAGTGCAGCACCTTGTAATGAATTTTCTTGTCTAAATTGTTCGAACGAAGTCAGAACCGACCTCTCATCGGTTTTAGACGTGAAGTCTGAGTCGTGCCAACAAATGGTACCAGTCAGTCAACCAGTTCCATGACCCGTAATCCATTTCGCGGTGACTGCTTTTCGGCCAGCTAGAGCGGAGAGGATTTCGGTGGCAGGTCTTAAAATGGATTACGCTCAATTACGTATTTCAGCCACCATTAAATGCCCGTTTCAAACGCGTCGAAAACACAAACATACGGAAGAGGAACCTACTTTACTTTATTCCGTATTCATTCACCCCTTCAGTCAATTACCAAAAATCTAATTTCCATTTCGCGTTCCCGAAGTTTACCGACGCGGTACCAAAACATACACTACATTAACTCAATCCCGAAGAACTCTATCCAAAGAAAGAAAAAAAGCAAGATAAACTAAGATACCGCGTACCGCACGCGACGCGAAACCGGCCATCCGCGGATTTTTAAAACCCTACCCTCACGACGGCATACTTACCATGCACTCTCCTTCCCGCTGGAAAAAAAGAAGGGCAGGCTGGAAGTTTATTTAATTTCATTCAAATCTTAGATCGATATTTGGTTCAATATATGAAGCGCAAATAGGAAAACTTAAATGTATTCTCGTTAAATTTTCGCTTCATCAATATAGGCCTTATTCTTATTTGCTCACAAATTTTTCTTATTCTTTAATTTGCCAATTTTCTTGTGTAAAATTTCTAATTTGTTTTTCCTGCGATGAAATTTTATAATCGGTTCCGTTCGAATTATATATAAATAAAAGATTTTGGTTTGAGAACAATTTTGCTAAAAATATCTTGGCTACCAATTAAATGTTTCTATCAACTGCCTCCAGTTCCAATTGGCTTTAAATTCCTACTTGAAAAGAGGGTGTGATATACCCCTGTAAATTATGTCTAGATTTATATGCAGGTCCTACCACCGAATGAAGTCTCAACTCGTTATTTATTTAAAATACACCTTGCTCCTACCATTTGCTTGTATTAATTGATAGTACATAAATTTTCCAATTTATATTAATTTTGTTGCTTTGTAAATGTCGCTTCAATTCGCTAGTTGGTTTAAGGTTTATATTTTTTTCTTCTCACTAACAGCGAAATTTAAACTTTACTATCCCCTCAAAACAATACTATATGAGAAAATGATATCTTAGTCAAAATAGAAACACCAAGCCCAGTATCCAGACGTATAAGCCGAAGGTCCCAGATTCAAATCTTGTTGGGAGTAGCGTGATTTAGTTCAGGGGATTTTTCGGACAGACTATGAGTGTTCGCTCAGTGGTGATATGTATTGATTTAATCAGATCATATCATAGCTGAGCGGGCACACGGGAGCATGGCACTGTCCAAACCAACTTCCGAAAAAAATCAATGTGATCATGAAAATGAGATACTCTAACTATCTCTAAGCGAAGGCCCGAGACGGGCTGGAGTGCTACATAGAAGAAGAAGCCCAGTATCCCATTTTCATTACTATGGGTTTCTTTAGTTTTGATTTGCTATTTTCGAGGAATCATCTTTCATTATTTTATCGTATTTATTTCCTTTTTGTTGTTCAATTAATATACCAGAGGGTGATTACATGCAGCAACTAAAACATAATGGAATACTAAAAAATGCTTTACTAAAAAGTGATTAGAGTGCACCCAATCAATTTCAGCATTTCTAAACATATATGTACTGTCTACAATGTATGCCAATATATATGTACCCTCACGTATATATTAAGACAGTTAAGACGCGAAAATATTTCTCGAATATTGGAAAAATATTTTAACGTATTGTTATTTGAATGTTATGAACTAATTTCTTATAATTTTTTTTTCATTCTACCTCTCAACTTAAGGCCAATTTATTCAAGCTACTATATTCTTAGTCTTATCGTATCCACCTTATATTATAGTCATGTAATACACTAAAAATTTGAAGAAATGGTAAATGTAATACGTTATGTAAAAACTAAAATTATCTAATGTACAATATTCCATCATCGATTCTTTCACTAATGTATCAATATAGATAGGGGTCCTTTCAAAATTGTCAACTACGGCATAATTTGAAATATGCATGATAGCTTTATACAACTCTCATTTAAATGGACCTAATTTGCCTACAAATACTGCTGATCAAGTTATCGGTCATGCTTACTTACTCTTCTTTCATCAGCGGGTTAATAGTAACGGCAAGTTGATTGTTCGTCGGTCCTCAATCCTGGCCTGTTGTGGCCTGATTAATCACACGCAAAAATCATGTTGTGTACAGTCAATGCCAAGTTTACATCTACACTTTACTTTGCGGGATTCCCTAGTGGAGTTTGATGTTTGAAGCCGGCTTTGAAATACTACTGCATAGCAATATCTCCTTAACATGCGCTCATTATTGGCGAACGCTGTGTTGGCTTCTCCATAAGGTTTTATTCCTCCCAGCCGATGATGATGAAAGATAATTGATAAAAATGAATTCATCAGTGAAAATTGGATGATGAGAGTTGAATCTAAAGAGTCTAACCGAGATGAACCAAAAAGTAGTGGACGGGTGTATTGAGATTCTTTTCTTGACAGCGGGCCGGATTCTATTTATGATTCTTCGTTGACTCTTCCTCGCTGCTATTTTTCACCCTCTGCAATTTCGTGGTTATGTCCACTGGCCGGTCGAGGAATTTCCTGGTGGGTTCTTGTTTGCAATTCTTGTTGCGAGTCGTGCACTTAACTTGCAACGACCTTTTTAATTCCTTTAGTTTTCCTTCACCTGCCACAAGACGACACTGCCTTGGCCCTCTTTTATAGTTTCCACCGACTCCAACTGCCATCAGCTTTGGGTGACGTTCCTCGACTCAAACTGACGTAGGATGGAAATGTCATCCAAAGCTGACGTTCGCTCGAAAGCCATATGGCAGCGATGCGCATGTGTGCGAGCCGGCAGTGGCGTAGGGTCGACTCATTACAACCTAAACGTAGACTAAACTGACTGAGCACAACCACATTCTGGGATCATTTGTATTCGTTGGGCATTGATAAATCGCCTTCTTAGGTTTGAGACATTGCCGCGCGGTGCGGATGATTTCTAGAATACTTCTTTCATTTTTTTGTATTTTAACACCTTCAGCTTTTTATCTCATGGGGTTATTTAGTTCGTTGGTTGTCTGCTAATTCACCTTTTTAGGTTTGAACAGCAATCGTGCGGACTCAAATGACTCGGGTGATTACCATCAAAAACTTCCCTATCATATTTCGCTTTTCCTTCCATTCTCAGCGTTTCCTGACATGCGCGGACTTCGATTCCTTTTGTGCAATCTACGCTTAGTCACTCGCACCCTGATTTACTTGAAAATAATAATGTAAAAATTGTAATAAATAAAGTTTAAGAAACAAATTATAATTTATACATATATCACCACAATCAATTATCGTAGAAATATGACGTCACCAACATAAATAAAAACTTCATACTCTTAGGACATTCGATACCTCAGAGTATGCCTCTGAGTAATCATCTCATATCTGTGGATGATCAAACCCCAGACTCTGGTTTGCCTACGAGCGTTCCCACAAACCAATATCGGGAAAATTTAAGATTAAATGACTCTAATCCTTTTAGGGACCCTATCATAGCCCCTTTATTAGAACCTGTTTCGGATCCACCAGTGGAACGATCGTACTATATATCGATACTGCCGAATTACGTCACACGCTAGCTCCTGATAGACTCTTAACTGATTCTGACGCTAATTATAGAATAAATTACGTAACCCAGACCCTAGAATTCAATGTGGTGCGTCCACTACGACGATCATTGGAAACCACACATCTAACTAGACCAACTGCTGCCACGACAGCCAATCAACCTCATAGAGAGAATATAAATAATTACAGACAGCGTACAACGTTTACAACGCAAAACTCGATACCCATAACAAAATGGGGTATCGTGTATGATGGAGGCCGCTCCAGCCTTAGAGCTGATGCTTTCTTATATCGTTTAAAAGTTATGGGAGAGACACAAGGTGTCCCCCATAATCAATTAGCCCAAAGCTTCCATGATTCGGAGGAATCCCACTCTTGAATGGTACTGGAAGTACCACGAGATGAATCCACTGTCATTTGGTTGGGGTTCTCTCACCCAAGCTCTCACGAATAGATTTTCACACACTCGTTCAGACATTGACATTCGTCGACAGATGGACGCACGTAGCCAAGGAACAAGTGAGCCGTTCATCGAATTTTTGGATGTCTTGGTAACCATGTCATTACAACTTCAGCAGGGTATGTCCGATCTGGATATGCAGCACCTGTTATTCCGTAATATGACTCGCAGGTAGACATTTTTCCACAACTCAAGAGCTTGTTTGCTGTTGCACTTCCAACGTGTCAGTATGGAATTTGAGCTGTCCTGAGCGCCCTATCGCTCCTACACGTGCTATACATGAGGTAACGCATTCCCCTTTTAGGAACTTCCCAACAGACGTGCCCGTGGAAGTACTTGGATCACCGTGTCCTCCTAATAGTCCAGAATTCCAGATATGCTGGAATTGCAAAGAAATGGGACATTCTTTTGGCAATTTCCCAACTCTGGAACGGAGCATCTTTTGTTTTGGTTGCGGTACTCCAGGAGTCCGCAAATCTCAGTGCTCCTATTGTAAGCCTCCAGGAAACAATTCCAGGAGCGGTCCAAATATGAGGGATCGGCACGCTCCCAACCCTCAGAATCCAAACCCTCGCGCCTCGACTCACCGGAAAGTCCATACTTTAGACGCAGCCACCAATGTGGACCACTAACTGCGTCGGCAACACTAAGTTCTAATAATATACCAGAATGTTTACCTGGTTTTTCTGTCGAACAAATACCTGATCCGAATAATGTCTCACCAAAATGATAATGACATCGACAATCTCCCAAGTCCACATCAATAACCAATTCACCAACGCCTTTAACACAAATATCGGATTAAGGCAGGGAGATGTGCTGGCCCTATTGTTATTCAATTTGGCTCCAGAATACGTCATAAGGAAGCTACCTGTCGATACAAGATGTACGTTACTATAGAAACTGAGCCAATTAGTAGCCTATACCGATAACATCAACATTTTATAGTGATTGTTAAAAACTCCCAAAATAACTTTTCTTGAAACTGGACATTGAAGCAAAACTAGTCGGGCTACAAACCAATGAGAACAAAACAAACGTCATGACGCAGTCGAGGAAAAATACCTCAAATATACAAAGCACTTCCTGAACACGATATCATAAATGTGGCCAAATTTGTATATTTTGGGCGCCAAAATAACGTGAACCGGTAATGAAAGAGACGAAATACACTGAAGAACACATCGCATATAAAATATTTTGTTCAGTTTTGACGATTTTATTTAGCTACATGCATAGAAAGTAAAGCTCCAAGCATACAAATTAGTGATAAGACCTGTACTCTGGTATGGGTGCAAAACATGGACCCTAACCCAAGTATCCGCAAGCATTTTAACCCCCTTCGAAAGAAGGGCTTTGAGGCAGATCAATGGAGCAAACTTAGACGGGAATCAATGGCGGACTCGGTACAACTATGAGCTGTATGAAATTTTTGACGAGCCGGAGGTTGCAAAGGTTATAAGAATGCGGGAGCTGCAATGAGCTGGCCACATGAATCGTATGGAATATCTTTTTCGGTATTCGTTGGGAGAACTTTAGGGTGGAGACCTTTGGGAAGCAGAGTAAAAGCTGGTCTGACTTGGTCAATGGACTGAGACTCGTCAATGGACTGAGACAGTTGGAGGCGCTATTTGCAGGAAGTGAAGGCTCAAGGGACTATAGTGCTACGAAAGAGCTCGTCTTCTGATCGATTTAGTATTACCAGCAAATCCCAGGAAAGAAAATACTAGTTTGGTTCCTTGTTCTTTCAGCTTTTACTCTCATGACTATGACTTTTCGATGGATCATT
The DNA here is from genome assembly GCA_963969285.1 of Odontomyia ornata. Classification (NCBI taxonomy): domain Eukaryota; kingdom Metazoa; phylum Arthropoda; class Insecta; order Diptera; family Stratiomyidae; genus Odontomyia; species Odontomyia ornata. Next base: position 89,051,770 of record OZ017738.1, on the reverse strand, counting down.
CATCTAAAGGTAATGACGATGAGGACTGGTAGGTAAATTTATAGAAGTAGAATATATGTTTTTCATTGTCTGTAATTTCTTTGCTTTTATGGTTTTTTTTCTAAACATACTATTTTTTGTGTTATTTATGGCTCTGCTTAAAACTCAAGCCCATCAAATGCAAGAACAAAGAGTTTATGTATAACTAAGCTTTAAAAAATAATGTTGTCCAGCTACCTTGTACTTAGCGAACCACTGTCTAATAATTAATTCATCACACAACAGTCTAAACCTAAACCTTGTCGTTGAGATTTATTGTTAGGGTATCTCATTCCATGACGGTAACGGAATTTGAGGTGATATGGTCAATATCATGCTCAACCAAGTGATTATTACCTAACTTTTCAATTAGTACCCATCAGAGTTGGGTGGGCTGATAGGCCGACAGTAGCATCAGAAGATCAGGCTCGATGCCGCGACCAAGATTTGAACTTGGGAGCTGCTGCGCAAGCGGGGTGTGCCCAAGCCCACAGCTCCACACAGACTACCCCTGTATGATTCCATGCAATTTATTTTGTCCTTTTTAATGCGCTTTGATGTTGTTTTTACCTATTTTACTATGTTTTTTATTAGGAGTTTGAAAATGATTTCTATTTTATATGACGTAAATATTTATTTTGAAAACAATATCCCGCTTGATTAAGTGGTTGTAGAGAATGATCAACACATCTGATGCGCTGACAAAAACTTGTTTGGTGCTTTAGTTTTAGCACAATACTTCAATTGTTCTCAAATATAGGGTTTGCAAGAGAATTACCAAACTGTTATTTCACTTAATAATCCTCCTATATGCTTCAATTTATTGTTACCCACTGTTCCATACTTTTTGTCAATTTCTTCTTAGCCCTTCAGCCCCTCTCGGGCCTTCGCTTCCTGCAAACAGCGCCACCAACTGTCCCGGTTCATTGACCGCGTCCTCCAATTCCAAAATCCGAGCAGCGATGGAATGTCTTCGTCAACCGAGTCAGACCAGCGTTTCCTCGGTTTCTCCACTGGCCTCCGGCCTTCAGTTCTCCCAACGAATAACTTTTTGGGTATCCATTGTTCGTCCATACGATTCATATATCCAGCCCATTGCAGTTTTCGCAGGCTTTCTATCGTTGAGACCTCCGGTTCGTCAAAAATTTCATACAGCTCATGGTTGTATCAAATTCGCCATTGGTCCCCGTCTAGCTTCACTCCGATTATTCGCCTCAGGATTCATCGCTCAAAGGCGTTCAATATAATTGCGGATGCTTGGGTTAGGGTCCATGTTTCAAACTCTTAGCATAACACAGGTCTTATCACAGATTTGTATACTTGGAGTATTGTTCTCCTGTGTATACAGCTGGTCTTCAAGATCGTCAAAACTGAATAAAATTTTTTATTTGCGAGCTGTGTTCTTCGGCGTATTTCGTCTCTTTCATTGCCCGTTCTCATTATTTTGGCACCTAAATACACAAATTCGCCAACATTTTCTACACTGTATTCTCCAAGTGTGATATTTTGTGTATTTGAGGTATCTTTCCTCGACTGCGTCTTGAGCTTTGTTTTATTTTCGTTGATTTGTAGCCCTACTAGTTTTCCTTCGCTGTCGAGTTTCAGGAAGAGTTCTTTGGCAGTTGTTAGTGACCGTGACAGTATGTTGATGTCGTTCGCATAGGCCGCTACCTGGCTCGACTTGTATAGTAATGTACCTCGCGTATCAGCAGGTAGCTTGCTTATGAACTACTCCAGAGCCAAATTGAATACCAATGGGGCCAGCCCATCTCCCTGCTTTAGTCCGATATTTGTGTCAAAGGCATCGGTGAGTTGGTTACTGATGTGGACTTGGGAGGTCGACGATGTCATTGTCATTTTGGTAAGACGGTCTAATTGGGCTGGGATGCCAAAGCAAAGCATTATTTGGTACAGTATGTTACGATCAATACTGTCGTATGTTTGCTTGAAGTCTATGTTGAACTCCCAGCATTTTTCAAGTACCTGCTTGACAGTGAACAATTGGTCTCTTGTTGATCTACCTGCCCTAAAATTACCGTGATATTCCCCAATAATACTGCTGGCGTATGGTCCGATTTTATTTTTGAAAATATTTTGTACGCCGTACAAAGTAGTGATATGCCTCTATAATTTTCGCACTGCCGGATGTCACCTTTTTTGTGGATAGAGAATATAATTGATTGACTCCACTCTTTCGGCACATATTCTTGTTGCCAAATGTACTGGATGACTTTGTGAATAACTTGATGAACACTACTGCCACCATATTTGATGAGCTCCACTCGAATCTCATCTATGCCCGGCACTTTAGTATTCTTTTGGGCTTTGATGATGGAATAAACTTCATCCAGAGTTGGTGGGGCCAATGGGAACTCTTTGCAGACATCAATCAGCTCCGATGTTCTGGGGCTGTGCGGAGGATTGAGGAGGTTCTTGAAATATGATGCCCATCTTTCCTTAATCTTGGTTTCATCAGCGATGATATTGCCCATCCCATGTCATCACAACAGAGTGTGGTTTTGGGCTGATAACCACGTTTCAGGCTTTTCACTACTTTGTATGCTTGTGTTGTGTTGTTGCTCGCTAAACTTACATCTATACTTCTCAATTGGTCGTCATAGTATTTTCTTTTCTTAATCATAATTATTTTATTCGCTACTCTTCTGAGATTTTCATAGTGTTCTCTCTTCGTCCTGGTTTTCCTACCTACATATCCTTTGTACGCCTGATTCTTTTTATCTAAATTTTTGTAGCGGGCTGGTCTTCGCGAATACTGTCCCGGAAGACCGACAACACGACCGAGTGCTAGCCGGGCTCAGTATGCCACCCCGGGCTCAGTATGCCACCCCGGGCTACACACCTCTCTGCTAATTACTTAATGTCTGCAACTGCGGTGACTCCCATGGTTGCTACATATGGCGCCCAAATAGTAGGTTTTGCTGTTTATTTCTTCTTTAGTAGCACCATTCGTTGCTTTGCAACATATGGCGCCCAAGATTGGTTTTAGTTGGTTTTATTAGTTTTAATTATAGTTTGAATTTTACAATTTTAGATTTGTTGGGCTGAGTACCTGGAGTGCCTGACTTGAATAGTGGTCTGAGCATTCTAAGGACATTATTTTTTTTTGTTAGAAATTTTGATGATTTGTTTGAATGGTTTTCGTTTTCTAGTTTTGAAATTTTGATAATTGATTTTTGATCACGGGGTTCGCTGCAGTTGCAGTGGCGCCTACCGTGCTGAATTTATGTTTTATAGTTCTCACCGGCTATGACAGTGGTCATGCTGTGGCAGTGTGGATGGTGGTTGGGGTTCACCGAATTTTGAGTCGTTGGTTATATCTCCCTACACGGGATAGTTGGACTTGGATCCAACTCTTGGAATTAGCCAACGCTTTTGGCCCTTCCATCATCTATCTGGTGGTAGCTTTGGGATATGCGCGGCTCTTGTCCGAGCCATTATGAAGTCCGTAGTATTTCATAATGGTCTCGTAGTCGGCCCTTTGAAGTGACAATTTGAGCGGAGTCCGCCTACGAATTCCATTGTTATACCAGGCACTGTTTTGGTTTGTCTGCTTCGTGTTTTGTCTAAATTTTAATCACTATCCCATTCAATTACCTTTTCTTTTCCCTTTCCATTAATGGGGAGAATCATTTTGAGAAATGATAACAAAATCAGTTTTATAATTCCATTTACACTCGCCTGCACTCATTCCACTTGTTTTTATCATAGATTTTCTTTTATCTCGCCATCATATTGAAAGTTTAGGGTTTTATTGATTGTTTAATAGTTACAGTTAGGTATTTGGTTATTTTAGTTTATTGGGGAATGTAGGTTTAGCTTAGTTATAGATTATTGGGTTTAATTAGGGTTTTGACTTAGATTAGTTTTAGATTATTGGTTTTCCGGTTGTTAGTTTAGAATAATTTCTTTTAATTGTAATGATTGAGTTTGTTTTAGTTAGTTTTGGATTTGAGTGATTTTAGGTTGGGTTTGATTATTGAGTTTAGTTTAGGTTTATCAGTTAGGTTTTGGTTACGGTTAAGTTTCAAGTATTGTATATTATTGAGAATTTCAGTTTTTATTTGAGCTAGTAAGACTTTAAAATTTTTAAATTTTATGTATATATTTATTTACTTGTCCGTTTGTCTGTCTGGCATTCAAATTTTAATTTATTTTTAAAGAATCGCTCGTTGGTCCATCTGTGATTTATAAAATTATTTATTTTATTCAAATTGTCGGTGTTGTCCGTCTGTTCATTGATTTTTATATTTCTAAATTGTTTAGATGATCTGTGGGTTTTTATCATTTTTAATTTTCATCATGTTTCCGCACACGCCATATGATTACTTCGCTTGCCCTTCACCGCGTTCTTCTCAGGATTTGCCAGAATCTCATTCACAGCATCCGTTCCGGGATAATGGCCAGACACCTGAATCGGACGAAACTTTTATTCCCATGCATAAATGGGGATTCATGTTTGATGGAGGCTCAGGTGGAATGGATGCTCGCCAGTTTGTGTTCCATGTTAGCACCCTGGCTCAAAGCTACGGAGCGTGAATTGGTGTCGACCCTACATATTCTCCTGCAAGGATCTGACGAAAACTGGTACTGGCAGATGCGTGAACTGTATGGAGACTTGAGTTGGAGTCAGCTGAAATGTGAACTCATTGAGCGATTTGGATCTCGGCTTGATGATGCACATATTTGGGAAAATATGTTCGCCCGCAAGCAGAAATCCCACGAGCCGTTCATAAAGTTCTGTGAATCCATTGAAGCGATGTCTCTCCAACTCAGGACTCCGATGAGGGACACGGATCTGCGAGAACTAGTCTTCAAGAATATGAATCTCCAATTGCAGGAGCATCTGGCTGGACATGAGTTCTCAACCACCCGAGATCTCGTCAGAATGTGTCGCCGAATTGAAATCACATTTCAATGGCTGGAAATGGATAACCTTCGATATCCAGTTCAGACATGTGGAGTCAATTCTGTTCAACTACCGGTCCGGTGCCCTCCCTGCTGAAGTGCATCCGGCTACTCCCTTACAATCATTTTCTCGGGAAATTGGAATTCAGTCACCGAGGTTTGTAGATGTTTCTATACAGACGTCGCTGCCTGAGGTCCAATTTCACGAAAGCAATTCCCTGGACGTGGCTTGTGACTTTGATTCTGACTGCAAGCCTAACCGCAAGCGGCGAGGGTCGAAATCACGATTCCACAGATCATGGAAATATTTTGTCAAGCGACGGTTTCTCAAGCGAGCGTGCATTGAGTCCATCGTGGCATCGCACGAAGACAAGCGGCCTTATGCTGAGATCAGCATTAAGGGACGCAAATTGAAAGGTCTGTTAGGCAGTGGTGTAAGCGTTAGCATCCTGGGAGCGGGAGCCCTTGACCTCGTCCGTGACCCGGGTTTGTATCTTCATTCGATGCATCCCAATTTCAAGACGGCATCAGGTCATAAGGCTGACGTGTTAGGATACGTTACTGCATTGGTTCAATTCAATAATCGAACTCGGTTGATTCAGTTTTTGATTGTTCCGGCATTAACGAATTCTATTTATCTCGAGATTGATTTTTGGGACGCTTTTAACACCACGCCAGTTTTATTGCCCCTGTCTGCAGAATCTTTTATGTCTACTTCAGTCCCCTTGAGTCGTTCTTCTCTTGCGGCTGGTAACTCATCCGAAGTTGTTGACCACCACCTATCTTCCATCGATAAGGTGAAGCTGAGCAAAAGCATTCCGATTTCTAAACGTCATTATTCGAGTACTGCTCATTGCACGGTCGATACTCATTACAGTGGTGAAATCGTACTGCTACATGAGGTGCACAATAACTCGGATGGAGCATTGTCTGCCGGGAGGAGCGAGCTAAGGGATGGATACTGGGGCTCGCCAATCACCTAAACAGAAACCAGACAGAATATTTCCATGGTGCGAAGTCCAGTGAATGTCTACTTTTTTGTTTTTTTTCCGGTTACCCCTGCCGACATTCTTTGGTTGCCCAGCTGAATGAGACACTCAGGGTCTGGGTCGTCCCCACGATTGTTGCGAATTCCGGCGTACCGACTTTCTCCAATTCGCAACTTCCGATTGCCGCCGTAACATTTCCACCTTCCTTTGGGCACTCCTATCTTTTCCTCTGTAAATTTATTTATTTTATCAACATTTTTCCATTTTCTCTTTAATTTTTACTTCCCCATCATCACAATCGTACCCTTTTCCCTTATTTCCAACTAAAATAATATAATGTATACTAATAATTTAAATTTTCCACTCATTAATTCCCACTAACAAATTTTATTTTTTATACTAACAAAAATTAATTCACGTTCCCCTACTAACAAAGTTCAAACTCATACCCAAAGACATCATTGAATGGGAGATCAACAATCCATGGCACCATTAGCTGCGTCGCGAGTTCTCGATCGGGGGTCTGCGTGAACCCTGAGTTCAAGTTACCCCGGGCGCAGGGAAGCACTCTTTTTGGGGTATCGGCAAAACCAATAGCTTCCGTAATGTACATGTGACACTTTGCATTCAATCAAGCGCTTCTTGGATTGTGCAAATTGCCATATGTAAAACAATGTATACAATTAAGTTTGTCGATATGGAACAAAAGATGTCTGGGTAGCAGAATCGAAGTGCGGCAGCGGTAATTTGAAAATGTAAAGGATTGCGGAATCGATTGGATGAAGGTGAAATGTGAAATTAAGTGGCGAGGATTGAGGCAGTCAGATTTTGATTTGGGAAAGAAGAGGAAGGTTTTTTCGGTTTTTTCGTGGAATTGGTATTTTGGCTGTTTTTAGTGACGGACGAGGAGAGTGGAAGGATTGTAAAAGTGAAGGAATTTTTTTATTTCAAGGATGAATTTTTGTTTTGGAAATTGACTTCAGTGACGGAGGATCAAAGTAGGAAAAGTGGAAAAGTGAATTCAAGTTGAAGTTTTAGAATTATATTGCTAATTGAAGTGCGGGACTGTCTCAATACTAACTATATGGAAAAGATTGAATTAGTGAAATTGACCTAGTTGAGATAGAACGAAGTGCGAGAGTAATTCTTCCGTTAAAAAAAAAAAAACAGAAAAAGCAAGAAACAAGGACCCGTTTGGTTGGGTTTCGAACAGGGCCAAGTGCCGGAATTAACGTTTTCGTGTTTGCGAGTATACCATATTGATGAGTCGTGGAGAGCGATAATTGGCCGTTCTATTATTGATTGAATTTTAAAATTAGTTTAAAATTAATTTAAAATTTGGTTTTCAGGGGCCCCACACCCCTTTTTTTTTGTCTTCGCCGAGCGCTCGGAGATCAACGAGGAAAAGGAGTGAGTATTTATCTATTGCTGTAAAATCACATCAACAAATTCTTATTTTTCTTTTGTTTTCGTTTATATGAACTATTTAATTGGATTGTTTTTCCTCCATACATAAAATTATTGAGGGGCCTGTTTGATTTGCTTGGATTGATATATTTCTTTTGTTGAATTCGTAAATTTCTTTTTTTTTGAATTCAATAAAAGGCCATGTGTTACTAACTTTTTTTTTAAATTTTTCATTTCTCAAAATGAGAGGTCCCATCCTTTTCCCTTTGTGCTAGTTTTTATGTAAGGTGGCTCAGCACGAGCAGAGGGTGTCCCGGAAGACCCACGATACGACTGAGCGCTAGCCGGCCTCAGTATGCCACCCCGGGCTACGCACCCCTCTGCTAATACTTAATGTCTGCAACTGCGGTGACTTCCGTAGTTGCTACAATACGCCTTTGACATACGACATCGATAGGTTAATTTGATCAAGTTATGATCTGAGTTACAATTGGCTCCTCGGTATGTACGGACGTCAATTATGCTCGAGGCCCCACGTTGTTGGATCAGAACATGCATGGTTTTGTGTGTTGCCATCCGGTGATACCCAGATCATTTTATGAATGCGTCGACGTGGGAAGCAAGTCGAACGTATGACTAGATTTCTGCTACATGAAAAGTCAATTAGGCACTGGTCGCTGTCATTCGTGGAGGCGATATCCTCCAGTCGTTCCTCGATGAGATAGCTCATTGCCAACCTTAGCGTTGAAATCACTCAGAATTATTTTTGTGTCGTTTGTGGGCAATGAGTCGACCAGTCTTTCCAGGTGATTGTAAAACGTTTTATTCGTTTCTTAGTTTTTCGGTCGGGGCGTGAACATTTATCAGCCAGATTTTGAAGAATTTCTCTTTTATACGGGTCGCACACAACCGTTCATTGACTGCCTGAAAATCATTGTCGACAGGGAGTTCAAACCCTGTCCACAATGAAGGCCACTCCGAAGGCTTCCCACTTTTGAATATTGTTTGCGATCTCATGTCTTGAATGTAGTTTCCACGACCTCGCAAACGAAAAAAGGGCTATGGCATTTTGTCAATTTACCGACTTTAATTTTACGTTGTATTTTTTCAATAATTTTTTTTTCTATTTCATAATTCAAGTTATTCTGTGAATATTTTTTAAAATAAATAAACAAATGAATAAGTTTTAAGTAACAATGCAGTCATGCTTTTTAAGATTTGTCATAGCTTTTGCTTGAAACAATTTGAATTGTAATTCTAGTTTTGAATATAGTATTAAGTAGTAGTACGAGTATTAACGAGATAAATCATATGTTTAATTTTATGTATTGGATGGAAAACAACTGTTTTTAAACTAAGAGATTATCTGAAAATCTCATTATTACAAACACATGCTTGGTTAATGTTTTTGCGTAAATCAAACTCTTCTATTACTAAACGTCTAAGATAGCAATACTCATAACACTCATTGAGGAATGCATGAATAACTCATTTAATTTAATGCACCCTATCTTTTACAGTATATAAGCATTCATATTTTCAATTCGAAGTCACATCTACACATTTGATGCAAGCGCTGGTAAAAATGCAGTTTTCACATTTGTTCTCAGTAGGATGCGTTTGCCTTCTATTCTCTGCGACATTCGTTGTGGGATTTTATGGTAAGAAAAAGAGTCCTTGCTTATTAAAATTTTAACATATTTTTTTCTATAGATGATCCCAAACAAGCAACTCCGGGAATAGGACAGGCTCTTGATATTGCCCTGACAGTGGCTCAGTTGTTCAATTATGAGCTCCGAAGTCGTTCCATTGAGAGACCAGTAGCCTTAGACATGATAACTGCTATTGCTTCGCATTCCAATCCTTTACAGGAGCATATTCCATCAAAATTTAAGAGATTTTTGCAGAATCTTAACTTCGGAAGATGGCAAAAGAGGATCAGAAACATCACAGCTGCCAATAAAAAACCTTGTAAAAAAGGCAAATCCGATGTGTTCACTTATTGGCGAGGTCTGAAACTTACTATTTTATTCTAAAATGAGGCATTTAAAAAGAGGAAGTATTTTCTAGATATCCTTCGAAGACTGAATAAACAATCCGCTCGAGGACATTTTCCTGTTCAAGACGGCTCAGATTTCGATGCATTCAGACAAATAAACGACGCACTCAAGCCCTCCTACGCAGTAATTCTTGGGAATGTGCAAGTACTGAAGTATGCACTACATGAACCAATAGCTAGAGATGAGTTTAATACTATTTTACAACATATTCAAGTAAAAATATTCTCAAAACTTCTTTTTCAAAATTATTGTACAATATTTACATTTTATATCCATTTCAGCATGCAAAGGCAACGTTGGATACTTTGAGCGATAAATGTGAAAGTGAAAATGCGAGGAATCTTGTGGACTATGCTCGATATTGCCTTGATCGTTTGTTCAACGAAATAGGAGAACTGATTGGAGGCATTCCGACTACAACTATGACTACGCCAATGCCTACGACTATGTCGTCTGAGTGGGATTACGTTTAACATGTTTGCCAATACTACAGAGCATAATCAATTTTTTATTGGAGCAGACACAATCCAGCTTTTTATTTTGAATTGACATTCGTACATAGACTTTTGATTTGTGCAGTTAGTTTTCATTGTAATTGAACCTACTTTTATAATAGACTTAAAATTGATTGAATTTTATTTTTATTATTACTTTAAATTGAATTTATTGCTAGTAGGACGTTATGCTAACTTGTTGTGACCTCTAGATCAATAGAGGCTACTATCCCTTTTAATAGCAGGAAAAGAAGCAAAGAGCCTTCACCGGCGAAAAATCTCCTTTGGGATCATTTCAAAATGCCCAAAAACAGTGCGAAAAATCATAACATTAAATCGGTGTTCACTTCCAACAGAAGGATCTAGAAAGCTCAAACTTTGTGAAAGCTCAGAAGTGGTGGCCTCTCAAAAGTTCAGGTTATGATAATCTCGATTCCGCGGATCGATATTTTGCAGAGATCTGTCAGCCCTATATTTAAATGACCCAACTAGCTGATAAGGTTGTGTGACAGATCTTAGCATCCTACGCCACTGACGTCGACTGGTGTTGACAGAACTAAACGAAAACCGACAAATCTCTGTGACCAAACGCCACTGACGTCGACGGATGTTGAAATAATTAAAAACAAAACTGACAGCTCACGGCGACTGCACCGGAATGTCGGCGAAAAGTGGCATGAACAACTGGCATGTGAGGTTACTTTGTCAGTTCTCGAGCATGATTTGTTTTCGTTTGTATAGTCCTGCTGCACATGAAAGCTTTATTTTCCAAGAAAAGTTCCGTAACACAGTGCGCATTTAGTGTATATATATATATATATATATATATATATATATATATATACATATATATATATATATATATATATATATATATATATATATATATATATATATATATATATATATATATATATATATATATATATATATATATATATATATATATATATATATATATATATATATATATATATATATATATATTTATATATATGTATGTTCAAATGGTTGTCCGGAAAATCTTCTGAAAAAGTGCAAAAAGACGTACGCACCGCATGCAACTCAAGAGGTAAATCGTAAAACGTAATTAATAGAAAGTGAGATTCCTCAAAAAAAAATCTTCGTACAAAGATCATAAGATTCGGAGGCTTCTGAGACCCATACGGTGTACTACGAATAATATCTTGTTATTCAGTCATGCGGGAAATGTGTAATTTGGGATTTGCCCGATGACGATTGCAAAGCGTATGCAAATGCCGTTCAATGCAGGTATGCCTATGTGAAATTAAAGGCTGATAAATATTGAATAAATTGATAAATATTGAACAGCAGTTGCGCGTTAAATTCCAAGATACAAGCTTCCGACCTTTAATAAATTTGTTAAACTTTAATTGCTTGTGCGTTTTACTTCTTCCCGGTTGCTTTTGGGAGTTTTATTTTTTCCCTCCGCTCGCTCCTCGCTACATATTTGGCGCAGTCGATAAACGCGTATTTGAACCCCAAGGTAAGCGGGCGATTAAGTGTTCAAAAAGAACACGAAAATCTGTTAGTGATACCAAAGAAACAAAACTTTAAAGAATATTTTAAAACCAACAATTAACAACCGCAAGTGTCGGCAAGAATAGTATATCTTGTCTTATAATAAATACTCAGTGGTTAAAATTAAAATTAAATTAAAAAATACAAGTGCTAAGAGAATGTTCAGGAGTAACCAACAAAAACCCAAAACGTTTAATAGAAGTTCCGATAGTGATCCAATACATGTGAATAACTCGGGACAATTCAGACATAAATTAGACGACAACAGACAACAGCATAACGATATAAATTGAACTGCTAATATAAATCAATCTTATAATCACAATAGTAATTCCGGTCAATTCCGAGCAAATAATATCCAAAATAACAATTTCCGATATTCAAACACCCAATATTATAAAAATTACGGTCAACGTCACCAATCAGGCCAAAATAGATTCAATAGAAGTGAAAATGTCGCTGTGCATAGGCCAGAACCTATGGAAATCGAAAATGTGGAAAGAAGCCAATCAAGAAACTCATCTCAAAATTCCACTAATAATTATCTGGGAGCAAATTATAATCCTTTGTGCGGTGATGTTAATCCTGACTCCTCGGAAATAAATAATATAGATAACGAGGCCATGTTTTTTCAAAACTAGCCTCGGATGTTTTGACAATGATTACAATAACAATAAATAATAAAATATATGTCGCTCTCGTAGAGACGGGATCATCATTCTCTATAATAGATGAATCTCTCGATTGTTTCAAAAAGGTTGCAATCAATCCTATTTTATTTAGTATAATCACCAATAAAAATGTTATTGAACACGAAGTCCATACTCTTGCTCCGAAGCAATTTAAATTACCTTCGGCAGCAAGAATCAGATGGAAAGTTGAGTCCCTACCAAGGAGAAAATACCAATTCATTATCGGTATGGATCTCTTCAATACCGTTGGTACCCTTATCGACATTGAAGAAAAAACAATCTCATTAAATGGGCAAGTGATAAAGTACATTTGACGAAATTTTATCATTAGAAAGCGTTGAGTATGATTTTATGAAAAGGTTAAAATTAGATCACCTGAACGAGGAAGAATACTCGAAAATTATAAAAGTGATCAATGAATTTAATAAAATCTTTTACAAAGAAGGAGATAAACTAACTACTACCCTGTAGTGCAAGAAGGTAATTTCAAAAGCCCGTAAAAGACTGCAGCGATGGATTGCTGCCTCGGCAGAAGAAGGTGTCATTATCTGCCGAGAATGCCCTTGTCTAGGGACGCGTGAATGCGCTGCCAGGCTAGCATTACGGTGTCGTGGGGCGGGTTCATTCCCCCAGCAAAAGGACCCACTACAAAGAATTTCGCATTCACGAATTTCTGGGGTCGAACATAAGCAAGGCAACCGAAGTCGCAAAAATCATAGGCAACAGTAGCAGGGACAACTGACTTGTTCATGGAACAAGAGAAACAAGTAAAAAGAAGCGGAAGCAGGATAACCTCGTCCTTACTCGGAGAGGCTCATGGCCCACAAATGAGAGAGGGGCAACCGGGTGGTGATGGAGCCCCTGCGCACCCACCCACCCGAATTAAATCCATAATTTTTGCAGTGGCCAGGTATTCTTCTTCTGAGTGGAAAACTCATATAACTTAACTTGCATGAGCCTTCCCATCAGAAGAGAAGTACCCCGGTGACCAATTTATGCCATAGAATTATGCAAGTCGATGACATAACCCTAGGTCATAAAGAGGCACTCTGCTTGGGCCACTCAACCCGCGAAGTCACTTGAAACAAAGAAGATTGTTATGTGACCGGCGGCTGGCTCATTTTTTATGGGGTGAGCCTGCCACCGTACCGGGTTCCTATACCCAGTCTGAATGGTAAAAATGGAAAGACCGATTTTGTGTCAACTTTAGCACTCCATTGTGTTTAATTTAAGTATTACATTAAAATAGATACACATTACCATTATAATGTTCTCCGTTTAATTTAAACAAATGCCAACCATGCGCTACAAACAAAACGATTTCAAAAGCTTACTAGATCATACTTTTTCATTGTTTGGTTCTTTCTCTTTTCCTTTATAAACTTTATAATTTTACTTTACGGATAGTGAAAGTTGTTGTGCAAACTAACGAAACTTAAAAAAAAATCAACCTCAAAATTTTTCAAATAAAGGTTACTTGTAATAAATATATACCAAAAAGGGTACTCACCCGCATGGTCCTCCGAGCGCTCGACGATGATGCAGGGAATTTTCTCCTATTACTGGGCAAGGGACATAAAACAAAAAAATGATGATAATTATCGTTTTTTTTAAATTATTGGCAGAGCAGTTTAAATCAGAATCGCCAGATACAGTCACAACACCGTTATCAGAATATTTATCGTTCGATTACGTTTTTTCTCCAACTTGTATGTATTTCGAAGGTTGCATGAAGAATTTTCAACCACAATTTTTATATTTTTTTTTCCGCCACACATGTGCTTCGACGCCCACGTCTGCCTTTCCGTTAACCTAGCTTAAAATCCTCCGTTTTTTCAAGATAATCCTTAGCTTTTTCAAGATCGTGAGCTCTGCCACAAAAAGATACTTGCTGAGGTAAAAACAATCTTAGCTGCTGAACTGGAGACGAAGCGAGTGAATCAGATGATTAACTCTTAGTCTTTTGTTGTATCTAGTTTTGACGTTTTGGTGGTGTTTGGTTGAAATGCTGACAGTTATGAAGATTTAATTCCCACTCGATTCGATTCTAGTTTTTTTCACTCCCGTCTCTTTAAAATAATCAAATGGCCAAATACAGCGATTATCTTTATCCTTTTGATAGCACATACACACTTCTTCAATTGATTATCTACTAGAGATATTCATAGAAACTTTCTACTTTGCTCTTAAATTGTACTATATTAGACTATGCAAACGTTCGCGATCAACACAAATATCCTGATGTTAAAACGATCATTGAGATATAACTGAATGTCTTTTCTATACAACACAAACCACCGACGTTTTCGCGAGCCACTTTCTTAAAAAATTCAATCACGTTCACAAGTTAAACCGCGATAGTATCCAATTCTTTGGCGCCTCCTTCATGTGTCTTGTTTTGCACACAGTTCTCGTGCGAGAAGAAAAGTCCCAGCGCTCGCCATCTCCAGTTGTTTATTCCAATAGGAACATACGACGTACGTATGATAGCGGGCTCCGTTATCAATGGATGCGTGCCACGCGTGACTGTGTTTGTGCGCGAATGCGATATATTTGACAGGCGAGGTCCGAATCCGAACTGATTTTTTCATCTTGCCTTTTCTTCACTGGCGCCCTGGCAAACACTTTTCAAACGATTACAATCGCCTGCAGTCCGATTTTCCGACTGCAATTACGTTCAATTGCACGCGCACAACACAATAGGCTACCTTTTGCAGCTAGGGCCTATCCCTGGGCCGACGGCTCTTCTCCTCCCAACACCCGACAAACCCGCCGAATATCACTGCAAATTGTCTCGCAACAGCCAGACAATCGAAAAATCCAGTCGATCCTTGTCACTTTACCCCGCATTCGATTCGTTCACGCCTTGCACTCCCTTTTTGCGAACGAAAAACGGATCTAATATTTTTTCCCCCGGTACGTGAAACCATTCAACCACGTGCTCGCCACTCACAACTCACAGTACGGAACATACCCACGCTTCCGCTAAACGTTAGGTGCTGTAACTCTTCACTCTCCTCCACACACCACCATCACCAGCTGGTGCTCCGTTCATTTTCACGACTGAAGCCTTTTCGATTACTTAATGCAATTCCACAAATCCAACTTCACAAGCAAATCTTTAAAATCGGCTCTCGCCACTCAACAATGTCGATCGTTCCGAATTCAATCTTTTCCCGCAAATTGAATTTTCTTGTCTCGTGCACCGCTAGCGACAATCTCCCCGTTAAAAACCTACACACACCCGGAACCAACTCTCGAATCAACTTTTCCTCCCAATGTCTCGCGGCAGACCCCCCGCAACCCAAGCAAATGCCACTTGAGCTGAAGACGCACGGCGAACTCTCAAGTATAGTTTTTGTTGTTTTGCGTTTGCTGCGTGAATTCTGTGCAGCCGTAAACTCTTTCGGGAGGTTTCTAAGATTTTGTTCAACGTTTGCTGTTGATATTTGTAACTCTCATGCAGTCGTAATACTTGATGAGCACTGAACTTTCGTATTTTGTTACGTTGAAATATATGATTTTCACGTACCCAATTTAATTGACCTGTTGAATAGTCTCGTGCTCGTTTCACCTGATCGTAATATTGATCACGTAACGATGAGATATGATGAGTACCAATATTTCGTATTTCTTTTAAATATTTCACTTGTGAATTATAACTGCCGTGAATCCATTCAATTTGTTGAGCACAATTTTCGCGAATACGATTAGCTTGTTGTGTATAATTTTCGCGTAATTTTTCCAGCTGCTGACTTTTATAGTGCTCAATACTATCAAGCATTGCATATATTTGTCGGCCTCGCGGTCTTGATTTTTCTCGTGAACAACATGAACAGCATGTGTTGCAGAATTTATCGCATATTCCAAATCTCTGAAATATTCGACGTATTCCCTGAACTATTAAAGTTATCGCTAGAAATGCTGCTGCGGCAATTATTTCACAAATAATGCTGCCAATTTTCACTCGCAGGAAAACAATAGGATCAATGTAAAGCCTTATATTAGCCGCCGCATTGCCCATTACATTAAACGCATAGCATGTATACAATCCACTATCATTGCGTTGAACATTATGAACTTGTAATGATCCATTCTCTAGAAGGGAAATGCCTGCCCTCAATTTTTCTGGAAGTAATCCATTAAATTCAGTTCTTCTCGTGTTTCGTCGCTCAGCAAATCTTTTTCAATTCGCTCTTCGAATTTTTGTGGAGGAAGCAATTCAACTCTTTTGTCAGGATCTGCACTGTGACGCAAGATTTCATTGGATGGTGTGATCCAGAGAATATCCGGAGGCGGGTTTCCAGTGAAAACACACTCCAGAGTGGCAGTTGATTTCAAAAGATGCATACGACTGTCTGAAGACTTGATTATAACAGGCTTAATGCATTGTAACTTTTTGATGACGGTTATCAGATCGCCAGGATACCCGAGTCGGCATCTCAGTGTTGCAAGGCTATTCAGGAAAATCATGTTGTCGGAAGTTACCACTGGTGACATTCTAATTTTGAGCGCACGCTGTTCAAGCCAGTCCGCTGTCCAATGCATGCGGCAATCACAAGCATAGTCATTGTCGTTCAAATTTACATAATCTAGCGCTTTGACCTTCTTCAGCTGTTCTGGTATGTATGTAAGCCTATTATTTGATATATCCAACCGTTTCAATTGACTAAGTCTAAGTCTGCCTATTTCTTTCGGCAAGTAACGAAGACCATTTCCTGATAGATCAAACTTTTCAATCGCTGGCGTATTTTTCAGTGTGCATGTCAGCGTATTGAACGGAGTTGACAACAAATTGATGATTGAACGCCGAAAAACGTGATGTTTCATAGAATAATTTGTGCACATATTCATCTGTACGATATGGTTTCATTTGGAGATCATTGAAAATAATTTTTTCGTAACTTTATAACTCAATCAACGTGAGGAACAGTTTACGCTCTTCCTCATATTTAGCATCATTTGAGTGTAAAGCGGCCATTACTTCGTAACCTGATTTCTTAGGATGTAAGCAATTTTGTTCATGTTATGGAGCTTCATGAACTGGTCCCTTCCATTGGCATCCAATACGATGGTATTTGCAAATTAGGAATTTCTTTAACACCGAGAACGGAAAGAAAAACTACGTAAAAAATCCTTTTTTCTCGGGGCGAACGAAGGCCGCCACAACCGTACCTGCTCGATTACTACAACCCCGTCCGGTCAACATGAAATTAAAACAATAACGGAAGCTCAAATAAACTCTCAATTATACAGGAATCCTCCAAAACACTAACAGGAGGTACGCCGACAAATTGCCGAATTAGAATCTCAAAGTATAATACGGAAAAGTAAATCAAAGTATTCAAGTCCTTTGATTATCGTTCCGAAAAAATGCGACGATTCCGGAATTAAAAAGTTTCGACTTGTAATCGACTATCGTAAACTCAATGAAATTACGATAGACGATACGTACCCATTACCTAACATTGATTCCCTATTAGATAAGCTGGGCAGAGCTCAGTACTTTTCCACCATCGATTTAGCTAAAGGTTATCATCAAATGTTGGTAAAAGAAGCAGATCAACACAAGACCGCTTTCGTGACACCCCACGGTCTTTTCAAGTTCGTGAGAATGCCTTTTGGTTTAAAAAATACACCGGCAACATTCCACAGACTCATGAATGATGTGTTGAGGGAATTTATCAACTTATTTTGTATCGTTTACCAAGACGAAATTTTAGTATTCAGTACATCGCTACAAGACCACATTACGTCAATAACAAAAATCTTTAAAGTCTTAGAGGACAACCATTTGAAGATTCACATTGATAAATGCAACTTTATGCAAAGGGAGACGAATTTTTTAGGCCATATAATTACCAAAGAAGGGCTAAAACCGAACCCGGAAAAAATAGCAGTCATCCAAGATATAAAACTACCACGAACGGAGAAACAGATTAAAAGCTTTTTAGGTCTCACAGGATTCTCTCGTAAATTCATACGCGACTACGCAAAAGTAGCGCAGCCCCTTACCAAATTCCTGAAAAAGGACTTTAAAATTAACACGAAAGACCCCTTATACATCGAAGCCTTCGAAAAATTGAAAAAAAACTTATCAGTACTCCTCCTATTTTACGTTTCCCTAATTTTAGCAATCCATTCCAACTCACTACGGATGCGTCAAACTACGTGATAGGGGCCGTTCTTTCTCAAGAAGGCCATCCTGTCTGCTTTGCATCCAGGACACTTAATCGTCATGAGCAGAATTACTCTGCTATCGACAAGGAATTCTTAGCCATCAAAGGGTCGGTGGGATATTTTAGACCATATTTGTATAGACATTAGTTTAAAATTTTCACAGACCATCAGCCCATCAAATATCTACATGCTGAATATAGAGGGAAGGACTTCTCACCAAGACACCAAAAATAGCTTCTCAGACTAAGTGAATACCATTTTGACATCGAGTAAAGGCAAAGAAAATAGGGTGGCAGACTTTTTGAGTGGATTAGAATCAAACGAAGACATCAAATCAGAAATTCCAAAATCTGATAAAACTGACACATCTTCAGAGTTAGGAATTCTGTTAAATATCGAAAATGAAAACGATGATGCCACCATGGTGACTATACACTCTGCAGACGAAGAACTCCTTGATCACATACCAATCAAGGAAGAAATAGTCAACAAATTCAATATCCAAATAATCCTTACAAACAATAAAGTATGCGAAATGGAGTTTATTCACAAGAAACGCGTCATTTATATAGCTGAATATGACTTTGGTAATCTTGAAGACATCCTCAAGAGACATATTACAAAAAGGACAATCGGAATATATTCTGAATAACGTGACAATAAATATAACATTGTTCAACAAAAACTCTGTCGCGAACTTTTTTCTAACGATAGACAAGTCAAGTTTATAAAGTGCTCCTTTTGAGCACAAGATGTCGAAACAGAAGCATTCAACAAAATTGAATTTAAACTATACTATCCAAAGCTGTTGGACTTAATTCATGTGGTAATAAATCAATACGACGTGTGTCAAGCGGTAAAATATGATAAAAAGCTCATTAAAACCAAACTTAAATTTTCAGAGACACTAAACAACATCAACCAAATAATTCAAACAGAGGTTTTCACAGTTCGAAAACAATCACTTCTCACAGTTATTGACAAATTTTCAAAATTTGGACCGGCATACTTCTTAACAGACAGAAATCATAAAACAATAATTGATATCCTCGAAGAACGTTTTGCGAGAGTTGGGAAACCCCAGGAAATAGTCGCTGGGAACGAAGAATTTTTGGACAACGAGAATGTACTGCTACATAACAGTACAGGAATCGCGGACGTTGAGCGATTCCACGGAACCATTTTAGGGAAGTTTCAAATTCTGACCTATCAAAAAGGGAAATTTCAACCAGAAGAATGATGCAACAATCCGTTGGAAACTATAACGATAGGTATCATTCCACTATTAAGTATGCACCAAATGACGCCCAATTCCACAAAATAAGCTTTGAAAAAATCACAAAAAATCTGAGTACAGCTAAAGAGAAATGGATTAATAAAGCAAACGAAAAACCCGAAGAATATGAAGAGAATAGAACAAGGGGCTTCATGAAAAATTATAAAGCTGCAAGACTTAAAGATTTATAAAAAGTAAATTTGAAAATGCCCACCCACGTAATATTAAAAAGCCGTTGAAACACAACTTATTCCCCAACGAAGAAGTATCATTGGACAATACGTCAGAATTTCCAATATTCACAGAGGAACAACTAGCAATTATAAATACTGCAATAAATGAAGGCTTAGATGACGACATTCAATGGTTCAATGATAAAATTATCGAGTTCTACCTGAAACTAATAGTCGTAGCGAAAAAGTAGGGTGACCAGATGACATCACTGAAAATAAAGGACATTTTGATCTCTAAAAAAAAAAAAAGGTCGAGAAAAATGGAAATGAAGTATTTTCAAAGTGAAGGGTACAAATAATAAGCCTAATAAATTGTTTCGTTATTTTATTGTGATGTTGTACCGGTCGCAGGTATCGTCGTAACACACATTCGACATTTAAGGTTTTCTAATTCGAATGTTAGATCGTTAGTTATTCACAAAAATCGAAAAAAGTACTGCACAGTTATAGAAAAAGATGACAGTTTGCGAATATGAAAAAGTCAGTTTTTTCGCGAGTCACCAATTTGTCTGAGAAGTTTGGAATTTTCTGGTCGCAACAAATACTTTTAAAACTCAGAACAAGAAAATTGTTTGAAATTGAACTTCACGGACACAATATCTCGCACAGTTTTGACGCTGAGTCTATTCCTTTCTTTTGTCCATTGAGCCTCTATCAAAGAAAAAATTCTTTCACAGTTCGCATTGTGACCTGGTATTGAGAAAAAAAATGATGCGATCCTCAAAACAGTCAGTGCATGAATTCGACGCGAAGAATTCACAGATTTTATCATTACAATTTTTTCTAAAAAATTCGAGATCGGCAGTAGACTGTTTTTTCTCTATGAACCTGATCAAGTTCATGGTTTGATCGAAAATTTTAGTATCATCAATCTGAACTCCTTTTCCCGCCAGATAGTCAACGGTGTCCTCAATGCATTCGTAGGTCAATAGGCATTCCATTTTGAAATCCAGCCATTGGAAAATCTGGAATGATACTTGGATGAGCTATACTATATCATACCTAAATTTCAAAATCATATCTTCCAACATGCATAAGTTCATGAAATCAATAGTGAATTTACCCGAAATTCTGACAGAGATGCAGTCCATTTCAACAACTAATTCTCAGCTTCTTCGTAGACAGTCATCGTATTTTGAATGAAGTCATCGCATTCCCTATCTTTCCCTTCGGCTCTCAGGTCCGACAGAGTTTTTCTGACAGGAATTGGAAGAAATTTGTGTACAATTCTGTCACGCATCGATTGAGCCACATCATCAACAATATTGAGAATCTCAACGACACTGTTATTTTCTTGCTCCAATTTTCTAATTTTGTCGTGGAAAACGAACATCAAGGAATGTACGAAAAAAAGATAACATTCCGCGAAATCATGATGAAAAAAGTTCTCAAGCATCTTCGGGGGTTTTTCTTCAGATAAGAAATACGATTTCAGTGACGGGAACATACACAATAATCGTTCGACAACTCGCAAAAGACTCAGCCACCGAGTTTTGCTGTGATAAAGAAGATCTCTATATGCTATGTTGACGAAATCACAAAAATCTTTGAGTGTCTCAGTCCGAACAGTGTAAATCGAGAAAAATTGATAAATCTTGAAGGCAAGCGAATCGATATCGAACAATCCATATCGACTTAAGCCATGCTGGGCCGAATTGTGAAGGATGTGCGCTGAGCAGCCGATACCCAGGATATTAGGATTGATATCCTTCTTTATGATGGCGTGGATGTTGTTGCTGCCTCCACGATTGAGACCACAAAAATTAGAATTCGTGTTGTCAGCAGTGTAGCATGTCAATTATGGTTTGATAACATGGCCATCAGCAACATTTTCGAGAGCTTTTGCGACAGTGTCCGCTTTTTCGTTTGTCGTTTCGATGAGGTCCAACATTCGAACTTGGATTCCTTTTTGGGTGTAATCGAAAAATTGGGCAACGATTGGAAACAACTTTATCTTTTTCAAAAAGATAATTCTCAAAACTTTCCTAAAATATACGCGATGAGCACTTTCTTCACAACACGCCTTCTAAATTAAGGATACCAGGCCGTTAAAGGATGTACTTGAAATGTCAACATTTTCGAACTAGATATTTTATTGATACCAAATCATATCAACCAAAACCATTGGACCATTAGCATTATTGATTTCAAACAGAAAACCATAAATGTCTTATTTTCATCATCGTTCAACTTGCTCGCGATTTCTCACGTTTTTCCTTGACCTTTTGCGTCGAAGATTATCTCTTTCGTGTGATATTTTAGCCGTTGTGCTTTTCTGTGCGATCATTATTTACTGCGTGCGGATTGGCTTCTTAATATCATCATTTTTCTGATTTTATTTTTTTCTCCTTTGTGTTGAAGTTGTAAGTGATTTTGATATTTGGGTTGAATAGTACTGATCAACTTTTATAACTTTGTTAGTGAACAAGTGAACTTTAGTGATCAATGAAAGTGAAATTGATATTTGGATTGAATAGTATTGATTAACTTTGTTGACTTTGTTAGTGATCAAGTGAACTTTAATGATCAAGTGAACTTTTTATTGAACTTTTTATTATAATTTTTGCTGCGCCAAGAGATAGGCAACTTAATCAACTAACTTAATTTAACCCTAGAAACTCTTAACCCTAAAAGAAATCTGTTTGTTTCTCTTTTTCCGCTTTTTCCTTTCAAATTCTCTTCCGAGTTTCTTACGATGACCTGTGATTCATTGAAATGTCAGGATCTAAACGACAAATCTCCTATGGTCCGTTGTTCTGGGCATTGCGATCGTTCCTTTCACTCGGTGTGTCTGAAGCTTAAAAGTATCATAGCTGACCTTATAAACGAAACGGACAATGGCCTGCAGTGATACTGCGATACCTGTCGGAGACAGCCTACTTTGGACTATGTTTCTGGCCTACGTGTGGCCCATCAAACTTTTAAAACTCTCAGTGAGGAACTCACTACCCTGCAAATTAAATGCGCGAGTGCATTCTCTGAGGTAGATTTATTGCTGCAGCCAACTGTCCCTTCGTCGTCATCTTCATCTGTAGCTTGTGATATTTCGACTACGACGTTGGGTTCAACACCATCCATCGCTACAAAGCGCTCGTTGCAGAACAAATGTTCGTCTTCGAATCTCGAGCAGTTTACAGCTAGTGCTGAGTTCAATGCCATGCAGAATACGTCACCAGTCATCTCAACAATTCAAACCAGAAGCAGGAAATATTCTAAAAATATGTATCCATCTCCTGCAGGGTCTAATAACCCAAGCAATAGCCATGCTGACTACATTCTTCCTATGGATAAACTTGCTTTTGATGGTCCTGGAAGCGATCCAATTGTAATTCCAATTATCGATAACAGTGACCCTGGTCGTTTAACGTCTCCTGCAGGTGTTAATAATAATCAACTATATCGTGTTGTTGCTCCACCGAATCAAATTTTCATCTCGAGACTAGCATATGAAACTTCGGTAGACGACATTCTCAACTTTATTGAAGCGAAACTTGGGAATCTAAATGGAATCATAAGCTGTACTAAGATGACAAAGGAAAATCTGCCGGATCGGGTAGTATCCTCCTTTAAACTTACAGCTCTACCAAGCATTGATTCTGTATGCCGTCCCGAGTTCTAGCTTCCTGGTACACTAGTGAAACCATTCGTACCTGTTAAAAAGACAAATTTTTTCCGCAATCCTTCGGTTCACGCAAGAAAATAGTAGATAATAGCTTTAATAACATTCAAATTTATTATCAAAATGTTAGGGGACTAAGGACCAAATTAAATATTTTTAATACGTCTTGCTTTACCGCGTCGGATGATATCATGTATTACAGAGACGTGGTTGAATGGAAGTATCCTTAATAATGAACTTTCGACTGAACACAATATCTTTAGATGGGATCGAGACATCACAGCTTCATCTAAAATGGATGGCGGGGGTGTCTTGATAGCTACTAAGAGGACTTTGTCAGCTTCAGCCTGTTCGAATTTCTCTCCATCTTCTCCTATAGAATGTATTCTTGTAAAAGTCCAAACGTGGCACAATAAGTTTCTTCTTGTTGTCTCTACTTACGTTCCTTGTAACTCTTCAATTCCTACATATGAAACGTTCTTTGATGAGCTTTCTTCCCAGACTCCCCTTTATTAATTTGTGGAGATTTCAACTCGCCCTCGGTTTCTTGGTCATCTTTTCCTGCATCAGTTGCGTCTTCTACGAATAATCTATCCATCGTTCTCTCCTCTTTTTTAACGTTGCTGATCAACATCTTTCTGTATCTCGGTCGGCGGTTCTGTATGTAGACACTGACTCATTTCACCCTCCCCTCTCTATGGTCCTTTCTTTGAAATATCTAGCACGATGCAAAACTCGTACGCGGCCTAGGTTCAATTTTTACAAATCCGATTTCCATTCAATTTCCACGCATATTTCTACCATTGACTGGCAAAGTTTCTTTGCTGACTTGGATTGTGAAAAAGCAATATCAAAATTCTATTCCTTTCTATTTATTAGTATCCATAACTTCACTCCACTTTATGCCTCCTCAGCAGGCGCTAATCCTCCCTGGTTTACGAAGCATGTTAAGGAAGCCATTAAAAATAAGGATAAAGCTCATAAATTGTGGAAATCTCATGGAACAATTGAGTATCGTCAAGAGTTTGTTAGGTATCGGTCAATTGCCAATATGGAGGCTCTGAGAGCCAAAAGAGCAGATTATGACAATATCGAAAAGTCTCTTCATTCCAACCAAACTAAGCCCATTTGGTCTTTTGTTAAAGCTCAAAGATCTTCAAGTGCATTTCCAAATTTTTTCAGTGGAATAGCAAGACTGCTTCTTCCCCTTCTGAAATTTCTAACTTATTCTCCACCTTTTTCTCCTCTACATTTTCTTCATATAACAAGACTTCTATACCTTCCTCTTTTTCCGTATTGCCTTCGCCTATTATCACCTCGATAGTCACGAATCCTCTTCAAGTTGAACTTATTATCAGCTCTATTGATCCTAACGTTGGACCTGAGCCGGATGGCATTCCTAATTTCTTTATTAAAGCATTTGCATCTACCATTAGCTTTCCACTTTCATTGCTTTTCAATCTAAGTTTGACAATAGGTCACATGCCAGATTGCTGGAAGATTGCTAATGTTACTCCAATACACAAAAGTGGTGACCCGACCATGGTGGAAAATTACCGCACTATCTCAAAACTTTCATCTTTTTCTAAAATTTTAGAACGAATTGTCCACCTAGAGCTCTATTCTTCTCTTTGTTCCCAAATAGCTCCTGAGCAGCATGGTTTTGTGCCAAATCGTTCTACCATAACCAATCTCTGGGAACTTACTGACACTGTGGCGGTAGCCTTAAATGACAGTCTTCAAGTGGATACTATCTACACTGATTTCTCTAAGGCATTTGACACTGTCAACCATGACATTCTTATTTGCAAATTTCAGCATTATGGTGTGAATGGCTCCGTTTTGTCATGGTTAACTTCATACCTAGCTTCTAGAACATGCCAAGTTGTCATTGATGACTCGGTTTCTAAGTCATTTCATCCCTACTCTGGAGTTCCACAAGGTTCCATCTTAGGTCCGTTCCTTTTCACCATGTTTATCAATGATCTCCCATCAGTGTTTAACTCTTCCTGTCTCTTATTTGCGGATGATTTCAAGATCTACAGAGTAATCAACTCGCCTGCTGACTGTCATATTCTCCAAAACGATCTGTTATCTCTGTCTTCTTGGTGTAAGGCTAACCTTTTGAATTTAAATGTACCAAAATGCCACAAAATGTCGTTTTCGTTGAAAAGTTCATCAATATCCCATTCCTATTTACTGAATCAAACTTCTCTAACAGTAGTGGATCAGGTGAAATACTTAGGGGTTATCTTCGACCCAAAGCTCAAATTTAACCTTCACATTATAAACTTAGTCACTAGAGCTTCCCGTGTTTCGGCTTTTGTTCGTAGGCATACTTCTATTTTTTCTGACCCTAAGTCTGCTATCAAACTATTTATCTGTATCGTACGTTCTCTTCTTGAATACTGTTCTCAAATTTGGTCCCCTCACAATGATTATCTGATTGTTCTCCTTGAATCTATTCAGAGGAAGTTCACCCGTTTTCTCTTTTTCAAATTCAAAATCCCTTATGCGACCTACGAAAATCGCCTGTCCTTCCTTCAGATCCCTTCTCTTGAAATTCGCAGATTGATACTTGATGAATGTCTTCTCTTTAAAATATGTAACCGCCTTACGGATACAAATCTTGATCCTCGAATTTATTAGGGCTAAATCTGCGCTCGGGTAGAAATGCTAGTATCTTTCTTGTACCTTTTGCTCGGATTAACCCGTACTTCCATTCTCCACTGCTAAGGCTACCTCGCAATCATGATCGTCTACAAATTGGTCCTTTTCCTCGTTCTCTTTATTTACTTAAACAAAAACTTATTAGTTTACTAATTTGTTAATTTTGTGTGTTTCTTAGTATATACTTCACCATTTGTATTAGAGGTAACTCTGTTAATGGCAACATAAATAAATTAATAAATAAAAAAGTACTATGACCCATTAGGAGTACCAAAACCTTTAATAGTAAATACATTAGCAGACTTTTTAAAAGAAGTATCCTTGGATAAGCGCGGAATACCTATTGATTTATCAGATTTCAGGAAAATAGACCTAGAAAACACTCCTCAACAAGAAAACGGAAGTGACTGTGGCGTTTTTTGTTGCGGTATTGCGGAAAATATTGCCAGGAATCTTCCAATCTCGCTTACACAGGAAAATATTCCATATATTAGAAATAGCATAGAGTTTATGTTTGAAAATCTTAAATACTTTAACGAACTAAAAACCTGAATACATTGCATTTTTAAAAATAATTGTAACTTAATCGAAAATATCAACACAGAAATCCTGGAAATCGACCAAGAAAACCTAAATCTAAACCATACATGTGATAAGAGAAATGTAATATTAACATGAAAAATTTTAATCCACTGCAATAATTGCACGATACAAATTCTTGACCGTTTTTTTTCAAATAATCAACAAAAAGTCCATGATCGATTTTACTACTCAAACACAAAAATGGTAAACTTTACAACAAAATTAACTTTGGATGATATCATTGTCAAAAACATTAAAAATACCCAAAAAATTGAAGAATTGAAATTCCACAATAATAGGAATTCGGGCATAAATATTAGCTTAATTATCATTATACTTGCAATAATTATTATCGTAGTTTTATACTTCCGGAAACAGCACATATTCAAAATAGAAATTAAAAATCGAATCCAGGAGAATTCGACAGCAAAGGGGGGAGAAGTTATGTACGCATCAGCACTCATTTATATTAAAAAAGGACATTTCCCACGCGTCTCCTTCTATTCCGCCGGATGCTGAAACTTTTGAATCTACGAAAAATGACACTGTCTGGGAAACAGTGCAAACGTTTCTAAAAAAATAATAACATACCAGACGCATCGTCAGCAAAGTGAAAAATTATTAAAATCATGGAAAGATACAAGCTTTGATGTAACATTTAAGTTAATTCCGACCTTTAATAAATTTGTTAAACTTTAATTGCTTGTGCGTGTTACTTCTTCCCGGTGGCTTTTCGGATTTTTATTTTTTCCCTCCGCTTGCTCCTCGCTACATATTTGCGTCGGCGAAAGTGGATTTTGAGATTCTCAGAGAATGACTTTGTCTGGGGACGCGCGAATGCGCTGGAAGGCTAGCATTGTGGTGTCGCGGGGCGGGTTCTTTCCCCCCAGCACAAGGACCGACTACAAAAAAGGAAAAATGAAAAAGATTCTAAATAATAATAAAAAGTTGAAAATCGTGAAAAATATAATTAAAGGGAAACGTTTAAATTTAATATAAAGGAAAATTGATACAAAATTACATTTAATAATAATAATAAGAAAAAAAAAATTTTTATAAATTACAACTATGAATAGAAGTACTGAAATCTTTTAACAATCTTTATCACAATCTGTTGCTGCCTGCTTTGTGTAATAACATCTCAGTCTTTACTTCTGAGAGTGTTAGTCAATCTTCAGTAACCTTCAGTGTCCGATTTACACGTACGGAAACATTTCTTCATGCGCCATTTGTACGTTTGCCTCGAAATCACAACATTCTTGGTCTTGGTCCTATGCCTTCCACTTTGTATGAACATAAAACTCGATTACAACGAGATGTTCTTGAATTTCACTATAATGATTACTTTTCTCTCATGTATTTACTTTTTAAAATTTACTGTTTGTTTTGTGCTATCTGATGATTGTACTCGTATATAATGCCATTTTTTTTTAGTCTATTAAGTTATTAGAATTTTTCTTTCTTTGAAGTAATCTATCTAGCTTGAGCTTTCTTTAGTTGTGTTTAGTTTGCCTAGTTTTTTGTAATTGCATGTCTATATTATAATTGGAGTTCATATATATACATATATATATATATATATATATATATATATATATATATATATATATATATATATATATATATATATATATATATATATATATGTATATATTCTATATATATATATATATATATACATATATATGTATATATATATATATATATATATATATATATATATATATATATATATCAATAAATAAATAAATAACGTAAAGCTTGCAACTGTTGGCGAAAATTCCTGGGTTTTGTAGCCATTTCCCCGTACTAATGGATAAATTTAGAATTGTTTCATCATTCGCTTCATTCCTCCAGAAGCATTCCTGTATTTGGGGACATGAAGCGGTAAACTATAAATTCCGATGCTTAACCCTCGAGTAGGCAAGACCGCCTCAAGGCGGGTTTCATTTTAAAACAATAAAAATGATATGCAAACCGTTAATATTTCTTCGCCAGCGATGCATCACATCGTCTTCAACTACCCTCGCAAATTTCGTGTCATTCTGCGTTGCAGTTTGTAGTGAATTAGAGTTTCAATATGTCCGTAAAGGACTGCAGCGATGGTCTGCTGCCTCGGCAGAAGAAGGTGTCGGTATCTGCCGAGAATGCCCTCGTCTGGAGACGCGTGAATGCGCTGGCAGGCTAGCATTGCGGTGTCGTGGGGCGGGTCCATTTTCCCCAGCACGAGGACCCACTACAAAAAAATTTCACATTCACGAATTGGACTGCTGGAGATCAAGAGGCGACCGAAGTCGCAAAAAGTGTAGATAACTACACCGAGGGAATTAGAGCTTATTACGAGAACAAGTGGAACCTGAAAAGAAAGGCGGACTTGGGGTGCCCTCGTCATTACCCGATGAAGTTCATGGCCCACAAATGAAAGAGGGGCAAACGGGTGATGGTGGAGCTCCTTCGCACCCACCCAACCGGAATAAATCCATATATATTCTGTTGCAGTGGCCAGGTATTCCTCTTCTGAGTGGAAAACTCATACAACTTGAATTGCATGAACTTTCCCATCAGAAGGGGAGTACCCCGGTGACCAATTTATGCCATAGAATTATACAATTTGAATGCATAACTCTATGCCATAAAGAGGCACTCTGCTTGGGCCACTCAACCCGCGAGGTCACCTGAAACAAAGAAAAAAAAGGATTAATTTGTACCCGGCAGCTGGCTCATGGTTTTAGGGGGCAGCCTGCCACCGTACCGAGTCCTATACCCGGTCAGAGTGATCAGAAAGGAAAGACCAAAATTGTTATTTACTCAAACATTATTATTTTCAAAAATTCTATAAACATAACTCGACGATAACAAATTCTTCAGTACTTTACGTTAATAATTTCAGTGTTTAGCATACTTCACAGATAAATAATTGCGCCATTCTCTTGTGTAAGATTCATTTACTCTAAAAGAAAACTACCTCTAAATTTTGCGAATAAATTTTTCATGCAATAAATATATATATATATACCAAAAAGGGTAACAAAAAAGGCAGTTACCCGCAGGGTCCTCCGAGCGCTCGATGAAGAATGCGGGGGTCCACTGAAACGTACTTTAATTTTTAAATTTAAAATTTATTTAGGTCGTTTTCAATACGGTCTATATAAAAAAAAAATTATTTTTCCTCGATTACTAAATACTACGCAAAAATATCCTCCTTTCTCTCGGACACGCCAGGTTAGAATCAAATCCAATAAGATGCATGAGGCTCTATTTTTGCACCCACACGAAACATAAACACTCCGAAATTCGAGTGTAGGAAAGACGGAAAATCTTTTGGCGCCGATCAAAATGCACAACCGCGTGTGAAATAGGAAACGTGCTGCACAATACACGAATAAGTGGAAAAGTGCTACAAAATTGCGTTTAACTAGTTTAGGTTCACGGGGAAATTAATTAGCCGAAATGCTAGGAAAGTCACAAATTTTCAATCAATTAAAAATTAGGGCCGTGTAAATTATTGCACTGTGTCGCTGTTTGATGTTTAAACAATTCGAAATTGCAATTTCCCACGCGTAAAATCCACTTCAAAACGCCGTAACTCAACTCTCAATCCCTTATGGTTTATTCTGATCAAGTGAACGAATCAAATGTCAATCGAATAAATTGTTCAACTACTAATTACCGGCCTTTGTAGCGGAAGGATGTAGTTTTGACAGTTCCGTTTTATAGAACCTGGCGGTTAGCTTTTGACGATCGCACTGCGATTCGTATAAGAATTACTGAAATTGGGGATAAATTTCGTATACCAGCCATGGGATTCGGTTCCCAGCTGTGTCAGCATTTTTTCAAAACTTCCCAAAGGTATTGCGAATTTCCCGCAAACATTGAACAGGCGAGGAAGGGAAACGTTTAATTTTGGGTTAAGATAGATATCAACCGCAGTGGCACACTGTTATATTAAACTGGCACAAGAAATCTCGATGTCAACGGTCAACACTTGTTTTATTTAGAAACATTCAAAATTGAACTCAAATCAGACCACAATAAAATTTCATATCACTCGGATAAAATTCAAAAAATATCTTGCACTTAGTATTTTATTCTCAAAACACTTTTTATTATTCAAATCACTAGTTTTGCACTCGGGCTTTTATTCAAAGTAATTTCCACGTCGCTTGCCAATATATCATTCCACGTAAAAAAAAATTTACAACAAACATTAAAGCATTTCTTTTTTATTTCATTTAATTTTTATATTATTTCCCGACGAAGCATGACATATGGTCGCGTTATATAACGTTTTTAAGCACAGAAATTTACTTTTCAGAACATTGGTCACTGGGAAACAACCATCGGAAGATGCTTTAAACATTTTTATCTACTGAACCATTTTTATCTCTCTGAAGATAAGATGCAACCACCCATACGGTTTAAATTCAGATTTGCACATTCGATTCACGTTAGTATTCCCGTTACTTATAGGTTGGTAGTGCACTCACGAAGCACGGAAAAAGAGAAATATCATCGAGTTTTACTCGAGCCTCGACTCAATCATGATTTTTCCATTACTCTTTTCGGACGCGTCGATTCGAACCAAATTTAAGCGAAATATAATTGAATCTCTTCCTATCGCGTGGACATCGTGTAACAAGCTCTCATTGAAAAAACTTTCTTTTCCTTCGCGTCGCGACGTGACCGCCGTCAAGGTGAATCGCAGACTCCCGCCAATATCAACCTCTTCGCAAAGTGAAATTACCGTAAGTAGCATTTTACGACATAGCAAACAGTACGGCACATAGAACACGCCTCACATACACGGGGCACTTCCATTGCAAAACATCATAGTCTGATTGAGCGCTTTCGGTCAGTGCTTTCATTACATGGGTAACATCGTCTATGCAAAGTGCAATATCAGAGGATTTAATTTGAACAGATGCCGACTCTTGGAACATTTTCTCTACGTTGTGCGCTTCATCGAGAATAACAATTGTATTATTCCATTCAATTTTATTTGCTTTTCTGGCTTTTGGATCCAGTAATTGTACGGCATAATTATAATACCCGCATTCTGAACTAATTCTCTGGCTACATAATAGGAACAGGTTCTTGTTAAAATATGCAGACGACATAATTGCACTTTAGATGAGTTGTTTGATTCTCGCGATACGTCAGGATGAATGCAAAATTAATCTCGAGAACCCAAAAGTATTGCGTTCATGAAGCCATACGAAGATCGTTCAAGTTCTTGCTTTGCTTGACTTCATTGTAAATGCGTACGAGATACATAAATTATTTTGGGAACATTCCAATTGCTTCCTGCTACACCTGCTGCTGCGTTGAGCTCATCTATTGTACCCGGTGCAGATTCACTTCTATCCCTTTTCGGATCATAGCCATATTTTGATTTCAGGTCTTTCATGATATCCAACTGTTTCGCTTGATTAGCTTGCGACTGTGCCGTTTTTTTTTGTCAGAATCCAGCCAAGTGTTGAACAAAGTAAGCTCAGGGTTTTACCGGTTCCCGTCGGGGATTCCAGCATTCCATTTGTTTTGTTTTGCAGACACTCGATAACCTTTTCCATGTAAGCTTTTTGCACATCGTAAGGCTCAAAGGGAAAATTAATCGGAAAGCCGTGTATGACATACTCTGGCATTTTGATGGTTATTATTAATTTTAACACTTAATTAAAGCAAAAAAAAATTATTTTCTCCTCGATTACTACAAGTTATATTTTTATCTGCATTTGAATGTCGTGAGTCATTAACTTTAAACGTGAAAAATTACTTGTGCTTTATTTTATTTTTTATTATTTGTGAGTTTATAGCTTGTGTTTTATGCAGATTTTGTGGCAGAAAAAATTATTTCGTGGTAAATATACATGTCTAGAATATGGTAATCGAAATTGGATGTGAATTTGTTATTTATAACTATAGTGTGTTGAAGCAATCCCGCCTCCAGGGGGGGTTGGCGGCTTACATTAACTTTACTATGGATGCTTGTTGTAACATTTATGTGTTTGTATTTTAGGAAAATGGTGAAATCTATGTCCCAAAAATCATTTCGGCTGTCCAAAATCAGCAGGATGACTGCCGAAGAAATCGAGAAACTTTTAACTTCGGTTCCATCTGACATCGAATCGGAGCCTGATGATGAGGAGAGAGGTGACATCGAAGGAGGCAGCGATAACAATATGGATGACTCAGATCAAGAGGACAGTATTACACTCCTCCGACTATCTGACGCCATCGGAGCTTCTGTCACGGATTCGGAAGGGAACGGGAGTTCTTTTTTACAGTTGGCAAGCGACACATCAACTGGATATTTATCTCAGGCCGTTCGTGTTAGGCTCAACCTCAGCACAATCGAGTCTATTACACCACCTGCTACGCCTGTCTCCAGTTGCATCAACATCTACGTCTACACATCGTCAAGAGATAATAATGTCAAAAAAATCAAAAACGAACAAAAAACCCAAAAAAAGATTGCTTCCCCGTTGCCATTATATGATTAATTATGGCCCAAATTTCGAACCGAACGATGGTGGTTTTAATGGAACAGTTATGGATATCAGCACGAAATCCACTGAATTTACAAATATTAAGTGGTAAAAAAAAGCACATGCAGCTACATGAAAATGAAGTGGCATTTCGTGGCACTACTAATCTCTCAGAGGATATAAGGCATTTGAAAACCCCATATGGATGCTTCAATTTTTGTTTTCACCAATGCATTTCTTGAAAAGCTTATCGAGTTCAGCAACCTGAATGCCAGAGTAGGAAACATCAACCCGCAGTTTACCGTTACAGCTGTTGACCGAAAAAATTCGTTGGTTTTATGCTGTATTTGTCGTTGTATCGTTACCCAACGGCACAACACTACTGGGGCAAGCTAGCACTGGCTCCCATCGCACCCGCAACGACATCAAAGAGATTTTTCCTTATCCGGAGATATTTATGTTTCAATGACTTCTCTAAAATGAAGAAAAAGAGGAAACCCAGATATGATACTCTTTTCAAAATACGCTCAGTCATTGACCACCTCAATATTCGCTTCGATCTAGTTCCGAAGCAACCTTGGCCAGGTGTGGATGAGCAAATGTGTACCACCAAAATGCTTTAGAATTTACGACAGTATATGCCAAACAAACCACATAAATGGGGCATTACACTTTTCGTTTTATGCGATTCCTTTGAATATTCCTATCGCCTTGAAATTTATTCTGGGGCTGGCGACAACGCTATCATTGATGGGTATTCTATCATAGGCGCGAGTGAAAATGTCGTTGTTCGTTTGACTTCCACGGTACCACACAAGGTGAATCACATTGTCTATTTTGACAAGTTTTATAAATCATTACCACTGATGGTGCTTCTTAGGTTGCTTGGAATATATTCCCTCGGTACTGTCCATCGTGAGCACATTCCAAATTGCAAATTACCAAATGACAAAGACACCAAAATGAATCCTTATAAATCTTTGGAGTTTGTGAGCAGAGCATATGGTATCGACATAACTAGTGTGCAATGGAAAGACATGAAGAACGTGCGCTTGCTATCGACGTATGTTGGAGTTTTACCGTTTTCCACCATTTCATCGGAAGGCCTTTCACCACCACAGGCCATTCAATGTAACCAAAAAAAAACAATACATGGAATTGGATTTACTATAATCAAAAGTTGCTATAACTAGGCTGTTTTGATATGTAAACCTTATTTTGTTCCTTTTTTTAACAGAATATAATCATCATATGGGTGGAGTCTACCTCATGCATGGGGTACTTGGGCGGTACCATATTTGAATGTTGACGAAAAGTTACTCGCATCGCATTTTTTATCATTTGATTGATATGACCATGATAAATGCTTACCTTTTGCATTGCCGTATCCATGATCAGACAATGAAGTTACCTGATTTACGAGAAGGTGTTGCTGCCGTTTTATGTAATTTTCAAACCACCAAAAGATGGTCTGTGGGACGGCCTTCAATAATTGTTGAAACAGCGTTTAAAGGTGGCCGTAAAACATATCTTCCTCCAGATGACATTTGCTTCGATCAAATAAGCCGATCGAAGTGCTAAAAAACTTGCAAGTTGCCTGGTTGTAAATCAGAAACTCAAGTAATTTGCCTGCAATGTGAATTTGTGTCAATCTGCTACAAATAACTGTTTTTATAAATTCCACAGTGTAAATGAATAAAGTATTTGTCTAAGCAACCTACATATATTCATTCGTGTAAAACATAAATCTTTTAAATCTAAATTTAATCTTGTCATTCATATCGAAAATCATTCATCACTCATTTATTAACATTTGTAAATTTATCCTCTATTTCACATTCTTCAAAAATAGCATGTAATTCTATCATTCACTTCCTTTGTATGCAAATTCCGTCTGCACGCGCAAATCAATTATTAAACTTTGCTGATATTTTTGCTGACTGCAGTGCGCGTGCAGTTCTTTGTATGAAGAAAAATTCGAATACTATTAGAGAAACAATTTGCTGTGTAAAGCTAAACTTAAGTATTTAAGACTTAAGATCAATGTTAATTATCCATTAAAGTTATCGTTACAAAGTAAAGAACACGTAGTTCTTATTCCACGAGGTAACATTCTTTGGTGACTCCTAATATATCTTCTATTTTGTAGAGAGCTAGGATCATGGAAAAGCAATCTACTGCTGGAAAGAGCCTGGAACGAATGCTTGTAAACTTTTAAAAGGATTCTTAGTCAAGAAAAACAGTGCGATACTTTGAAAATCGCATAAAGAAGCTGACAGTGGAGTGGAATCAATTTTCTAAACGAGATGCTGAGCTGCAAGGTTTTCGACAGAAGCAACCGGTCACCAATACTTCAAAGAAGACAACTTTGGGCAGCTTTTCTCAATAGCCTATTGAGCATCCCCGTTGCTACTCGAGAGTCTTCTAGTCATCTGAAGAAACTCCACGATACAGTCAACGAGTCACTACTTGGAATCAGGAACCTTGGCATTAACACCAGCAGTTTCGATCCATCAATGGTTCATATACTCCTGCAGCAAGTAGATAAGGAGACTCATCAAATCTTTGGGCAGTCTCTTTCCGATACTCGGAAAATGCAGCCACTTGCTACGCTTTTAAGCTTTCTCGAAACAAGATTTCAGCTACTAGAAAGCTTAGGAGACGGCCCAGTAAAATCCAAGGCGGAAAAAAGAGCATCGTCCCTCTTCACCGCAAAGGAAAAGCAGTAAGGAATGCAAAAATTCACGGCAATGTCAGAAATTCCTACAGATGACCGTAAAAGAAAAGTTCAGTACCTACAGTTAAAAAGCTGCAACACTGCATTAACTGTCTACAAAAGGGGCACACTCAAAAGGACTGCAGTTCAGGCTCCTGTATGAAGTGCAAATGGATCTCAACTGAATTTCGTTTCAGCGTTTCTTTAAAAAGCTTGGCTTCCGAGGATTCCAAAAACCAATCGAAATATGTAAAATAGGCAGCTCCAAACTACACAGCAAAGGTAGAATCAACATTACTATCCAGTCCTGAACCAATGAGTTTTCGACAGTGCTGGAATTCATCATCTTGCCTGAAATAACGTCATACCAACCAGATCAAATTTGGAATATAAAGTCATGGCCGATTCCAGGAAATATTCATTTGGCTGACCTCGATTTTAATACTCCGAAACTAGTTGACATCTTAATAGGAGCCGAGATCTACGCTGATTTAATGTCACCTGAGAAAATAAAGCTTTCATCAGATCTACCAACTTTACAGAACTCTATTCTAGGCTGGATCGTTTTGGGGAAAGTAAACACAGCCTATCTAAATCTCTCAACCGTATGAAACATAGCTACCAGCTCAATTGAAGATCAGCTAAAGCGGTTTTGGGAGCTCGAGAATGTGGAATCCAATTCATCAGCCATAACGGAAAATGAAAAAAAAAATGCGAACAACACTTTGTCAATACGATTCGGAAGAGTCCAGAAGGAAGGTATGAAGTCAGGCTGCCATTTGCTGAATTGCCAAATTCTTTGGAGGAATCTAAACTGATAGCAATTAGACGTTTGCTATGCCAAGAATGGCACTTGGAGAAGAATCTCGAACTTAAACAGCAGTATAAACAATTCATGGACGAATCACTAGCTCTCAATCACATGGAATTGATTGTTCCAGCCTTGATTCTAAGAAGCCATTATTTTCTGCCACATCACTAAGTGCTTAAACCAGTTAGCAAAACCACAAAATTGCGAGTCGTTTTCGATGGATCTTGCAAAGCTTCGACGAATATCTCCCCCAACAATTTACTACTTGTCAGTCCAGTAGTACAAGATGGGCTGTTCTCAATATTGGTTTGGTTTAGGATACACCGATACGTTTTCTCTGCGGATATAGAGAAGATATATAGGCAAATTCTAGTAGCAGAAGAAGACCGCAACTTCCAGTTGGTCTTGTGGAGAGACAATCCATCAGAGGCAATCAAATTCTATAGATTGCGAGCAGTTACATATGACACTGCCAGCGCAACTTACTTAGCTACGAGAACTCCTCAGTATTTGGCCGAAACAGAACAATTTATCTGGATCCAACAAACTACAAGAAGCTTTACGCATCCAACGTGAATTACGTGCCTTGCTTTTAGAAGGTGGATTTTGGCTTCGGAAATGGGGTGCAAACCACTCTAAACTGGTCGAACATATTCCTAAGGAAAACCTCCAAATGATGACTACGTCAACAATGGAGGATGACTACTACACTAAATCTCTCGGCATTGCATGGTATCCCAATACCGATACTTATGGGATCAAAGTGAATCTATCATCAGTGGACAAAATTACCAAACGGAGTGTTCTCAGTGACATAATGCACATCTACGATCCTTTGGGCCCCTATCATTTCCAAAGGGAAAATCTTCATTCAAAAACTCTGACAGCTTAAACTAGATTGGGACTGTCAAATTCCTGAAGCACTATCAACCAAATGGCGCAAGTTTCGTGAAGAGCTTAGTAATCTGAACTCACTCGTTATTCCCTGACGTGCGGTATCAGACGATATCTTCAGTATTGGACTACACGCCTTCTCCTATGCTAGTGAAAGTGCGTTTGAAGCAGTAATTTACATACGGTCAGCGGATCCAACTGGACGCTAAGTAACACACTTTCTATGTGCAAGATCTCGAGTTGCACCACTCAAGCGGCTAACAATTCCTAGGCTAGAACTATGTGCCGCTCCCCTGATGGTTAAATTCGTTATGAACCTTCAAAAGGCGTTGTGTACACCAATGGAAAATATTTATTATTGGACAGATTCAACAATCACATTGTCCTGGATAAAGGGAACTTCTTCAAATTGGAAAATATTTGTGGCAAACCGAGTAGCTTTCATTCAAGAAAATACAAAGGCAACTCAATGAAAGTATGTACCAACATCAGACAACCCAGCAGATAACCTATCGAAGGGTGCAACTCCAGGAGACTTACCAACATCCAAAATCTGGTTTTGTGGACCCAAATTCTCAGAACTTCCCAATAATAAATGGGCAAAACCTCCAGTTAAACATCTTAAAACAGATGAGGAAAAGAAAGGCAATATCTTGGTGTCAGAGCAACCGTCAACGTCAATCCTGAGTATGATAAATAATAGAAATTCATTTAAATTTCTTCAACGAACGATAGCTTATATCAGGCGCTTTGTACAAAACTTAAAGCTAGATCAAGGGTTAAAAACTGAACAAGTAACACGATGCGTTACTTTATAATATTGGGGAAGTCCAACTCACGGTATTCATGGAAGATTTAAAATATCTGACGAAGCATGAAACCTCGCCAGCAGGAAACGCTCTCAGGCTATTTGTTGACGACAAGGGACTACTTTGAGTAGGAGGTAGAATCGACAGTTCAAACTTACCATATGAAGCAAAACATCAGCTTCTTCTGCCACACTCAAACGAAGTAGTCAGCCTGTTGATTCAATATCTTCATGAGAAACATCTTCATGCAGGTCCTCAAGCATAACTTGCAATTGCACGACAAGAATTTTGACCTATACGTGGGAAAAGCTTAGCGCAAAGTGTTGTAAAGAAGTGTATACGATGCTGCAAGGCAAAGCCAAAGCTTTACACACAGATCATGGGAAATCTAGCAAAGGAAAGAGTTCAAACAGGGCGGCCATTTGCAAATGTAGATCAGAGGAAAGAAACCTACAAAAGCATATATCTCTGTTTTTATCTGTTTCAGTACCAAGGCTGTACATCTGGAATTGGTTTCAAACGTGACAAAAGATGCTTTTCTGGGCGCTTTAAAGGTCGTCGCCGCAAGGACTTCTGTGATAACGCCCACTAATTTCGTAGGAGCAAAAAATGAGATGAAGGAGATACGGGAGCTATTTTCAAATAAACCAATCCAGAACGAGATACAAACTTACAGTGCAGATGAAAGAATCGGATGGTGCTTTATTCCTCCAAGATCTCCTCATTTTGGAGGGTTGTGGGAGGCTGCCGTAAAGTCCGTGAAATACCATATAAAAAGAGTTGTAGCCGGTGCTTCACTAACGTATGAAGAACTCCACACAACCATTACCGAAATCGAAGCCATTCTCGACTCGTGTCCATTGACTCCTCTATCAAGTAATCCGAACGACCTGCAAGCTCAAATGCCAGGTCATTTTTTGATTGGAGAGCCGCTCAGCACATAACCTAATCAAGAATACTTAGAAAGCAACATTAAATTATTACAACGATGGAAACTCGTTTAGACCTGTCAAATAGATTTCTGGAAACGATGGTCAAAACAGTATCTTCAGGAGCTTCAAACCAAAGGGAAATGGAAAACAGGGAAAACGAAAATACCCCTAGAAACATTAGTTCTATTAAAGCAAGATAACGTTCCCCCTCTCAAATGGGTACTTGGAAGAATCATTAAGCTATACGAGGGATCAGCCGGAGTCACTAGAGTAGTTGACGTGAAAACCGAGCCGGGCACGCTTAAGAGAGCTGTTCATAACTTATGCCCTCTTCCAATTGATTTGACGAGTGAAGACTTACAGCACAGTGTAGAATCCAATGTCAACACACCAAACTATACGGCCACAAAACTACTAAGTCCAGCAGAGTCCAGCACTTCAAAATTGGACAAGAATCCATCACTACCTGATTGTGCATCAATCCTTATAGTCAGCCAAAATTAATAATAAGCTCAAAAAACTTAACAAACGTGCCATTCATCCAATAAACTCTAACTAGTTAACTACTCCTGGATTACACTACCACTGTAGTGACTTGAAGAAGACCCAGGAATGCAAAGATCCACAGCCCTCTCTAACGTCAACTGCAAACTCACCATCAAAGCAACTGCAGGCTAAAAGATCCCAGGCACCACCAATAATACAATACTGGCACTCCTCGTACTATTTTTACCCATCATTGAGGCAGATACTCCGCCAATTCTAAACAACTTTCTAATAAAGCCCTTCATAAAGGAAATACCAATATATAGTTACATGTCCAAATAATTCTGCGAGCTACTGTCGCAATTGTGTTCACAACAATTAAGAACATCAACAATTTACTCGAAATCACGAGAATCCACCAAGCATCAACATCTGAAAGTGAGTCACTGCTCCATTCATTTGCGCTCGCTCGAATGTTCCCGCGAATTCGCCAATGTACGAGAACTGGGTTGAATGACTACAAACCCTATATAAAGGCGAGTTGAATGAATGGGAGGGATCATTCATTACAACCGCGATGGAAAACTGCGATACGCGAAGTACAGGCGATATTGATTGTTTGAGTGTGAAGTGATTTTAGTAGACAATTGCGATAGAAATTTATGGACAAGTGGAAGGTAGAATTTTAATAGTGAAAATTAAAGTTGTTAAATTGTTAGTGAAGTAATTGTGCATTTTTGACAAATTAAATAAACTCTTTTAATTTAATTTAAAAGACATTGCGTTTTCACTTTCCCGGAACATTAAATTATTGGCCGCACACCAAAAACACGCGTCAATATTTTGAAGATATAGGGAAAATTTCCTTGGTAATGGATAATTCGAACATAATTGCATACTACAATATGACAGAATATTGGAAAGATATACATAATCTACGAAACAATCACAAAAAGCTGAAAGAAATCTGCCAAGTGACTGAACCCAATAAGCAAGGACGCTGCAATCTCCTTTTGACACAGTTCCAATCTCAATTGGATACAGGCTAATGATAGCTTGCTTCTGGAAAGGACCGCTGAAATTCGAAAGAAGCGTCCCCATTTGATTTTGTTGCAACGCTAAGTAT
Organism: Odontomyia ornata; assembly: GCA_963969285.1. Classification (NCBI taxonomy): domain Eukaryota; kingdom Metazoa; phylum Arthropoda; class Insecta; order Diptera; family Stratiomyidae; genus Odontomyia; species Odontomyia ornata. Next base: position 89,010,823 of record OZ017738.1, on the reverse strand, counting down.
AAACTGTTTGGAATCCTAGACCAAACTTACGCAGAGGATATGGCAGAAACAATAGAAAAAATTAATTTGAACGATGATAATAACATTGATACAAAATCAAACTTCTGTTGTAGATTCTACTTTGAACCTCCTAAATAAAGATCGAAGTTTCATACAGGAGCAAATGAAGTCAGTTGATACCTTCCTAGAACACTTTCGTAAGGACATTAATGCAACGAATCAAGTTCTTAAAATCAAGCCCTTCTACAAGCATTCAATACATTAAATATTCACTTGCCATTATTGCTGATGGCTTTTCAAAGAATGCAGATAACTTTAATTGACATTAATATCGATAGTCATAATGGGAAAATGAATCCTCTGATTTTACAACCAGACCAATTACAACGCGAACTGCGCTTCATCAGGGAAAATATACCAGCATCATTAACAGTTCTTTGCTACAGCTGTACTCTATCATGACTGTTCAATCAGTAATAATGAAAGACAAGGCCCTCTTCAAAATTAATGTTCCATTGTTAAACGTTGAAACCTTTCAGTTGTTCAAGGTAGTTCCAGTCACTTTCAAACTGAACGCATAATTTGTTCGCATCCTCACTAACACGACATTTTTGGCAGCATCACTTCACAAAGATCAATACATCATTATGTCTGAAGATGACATTAATACCTGCCTATTACTGAATGAAAATAAATACATCTGTAATAAACAACATCAGATATACCACAGCGATACTGGGTTGGCACAATGCGAACTGAAATTGCTGAATCGGGCCAACGAATCACCTCAAACTTGCAAACTAACGATCGTCCCTAATTTTTCAGAAAACTGGATTCAGCTTCACGATAAAAACACCTGGATATACAATCTTAAAGGAGATACACCTATGAACATAGTTTCTGGCGGAAACAACTATCAGATCAAGCTACTTGGCTCAGGATCACTGAAATTCAAATCCAACTGCAATATGAAGCAAGGCGCTAAAACGCTCATGGCACATCATTAATTTTCGAACAGCATTGATTCATTCTACTTACCATTTGTGGTCTTAAATTCAACCATCATCGCTCATCATCTGGATAGCCACGAAAACACGCAAACCTTGGACAGTATACGACTTGCGAACAACTCTGATGACATAATACGACTCAAAGCCAGCCTTTTGGAAATAAAACAGCAGAGCAACCTTCCTCATGATGTCGACCCCAAAATTTACCATGTATCAGTAGGATATTTCGCTCTTTTTCTCATCACTGGACTCCTACTTCTTCATGCAGTAGTCAAATTCAAGCAGCTCAAGGCCTCTCAGCAACATCCAAGTAAACCACTACCTACCCCAAGGAACATGGACTTCAGACTTCAAACACGAAGAAATACACATTCTTGAAACCTCAGCGCTTCAACAGCCGGGAGCACGTCTAAGCAAGCTACATTTATTCATTTGTGTAAAACCTAAATCTTTTAAATCTAAATTTAATCCTGTCATTCATATCGAAAATCATTCATCACTCATTTATTAACATTTGTAAACTTATCCTCAATCCCACATTCTTCAAAAATAGCAAACTAAAATCTGTGCACTGATGTAATTCTATCATTCACTTCCTTTGTATGCAAATTCCGCCTGCACGCGCAAATCAATTATTAAACTTTGCTGATTTTTTGCTGACTGCAGTGCGCGTGCAGTTCTTTGTATGAAGAAAAGTTCGAATACTATTAGAGAAACAATTTGCTGTGTAAAGCTAAAATTAAGTATTTAAGACTTAAGATCAATGTTAATTATCCATTAAAGTTATCGTTACAAAGTAATGAACACGTAGTTCTTATTCCACGAGGTAACAGTATTCTTTTCTGAAATTCATTGGTCTTCTATAAATGCTCTAATCTCTTATTCCTTTTCTTATTTTATATTTCTTCCGTACTATCTTTTTTTGCCCTTAATCGGCAAGACTGCCTCCAGGCGGGTTTCAATCAAACTACTCCTGACAGGTGTAAATTTACCTTAAGCCCGGTCCAGACGCTACGTCTTGCACAACGTTTTGCCTGCGTGGTCATATTTAAGCCCTACCAGCTCAAACATCGCTGCAACTGCAGAGTTCTATGCCCAGTTGTAATGATTTGTTTTCTACGTCCGTACGAGGAACCGACCTTTCATCGGTTCTAGACGTTAAGTCTGAGTAGTACCAACAGATGGTACCAACCTAAGATTAATAAGAACTGGATGGGCTAAGCTCATATAAAATGCATGAGAGAGCATGCGACCGGTTTCTGCTCTCTTCCAAGCGAACAGTCTGTCATTTCCTCCCCGTCTGCCTCTTGCTGTTCACTTTCTTGTTCCAAAAGCTGACTAGGTGTGAACTGACTGTCAAATTGACTGATGCAAATTGGACGCCAAATTGGCCAATTTGCAAGTTTCGTCGCGAATTTTATCCGATATTAAAACTGTGGAAAGTGTTCGCGATCTTAATTCGTTCCAAGTGTTTAAACATTCGATTGCAGTTTGTGATTCAAGTAACTTTAACGCGTGACATTGTGAAATTAATTTAGAATTTCAAAATGAAATGTGTAGTGCCTTTGTAAAAAAATCATAGTGGAAAAGGATCTGTAAGTGTTTCATTTCACAAGTGAGTAGTTAATATGTTATCGTTTTGCATGTTTTTCATACAATGCTGAAGGTTTTTCAAATAGAAAGCAAATTTTTGGTATTGTATGAAAATTTGTTTACATTGAGCAGCAGCCATGTTTGCTTGTGCAATTTGGCTCTCTCTAAGGCTGTAAACAAGAGCGTAGCAGTAGGAAAAGTGGTCGCAGGGGTTGTTGCAACCATATTGTCACGTGGTTGTCCACTCCAGTATTATTTAATTACTCAATGGTACCAACGGGTCAACCAATCCATGCACCGTAATCCATTCACGCGGTGGCTGCTTGTCGGCCAGCTAGATCGGAGAGGATTTCGGTCGCGAGTCTCCGAATGGATTACGCTCATCTACAATCTTCAGCCACCAATATATGCCCGTTTTCAAACGCGTCACAAAACAAAACCATACGGAGAGGAAACCTACTTTACGTTACTCCGTATTTCTTCATTTAATCAGTCAAGGACAAAAATCTAAATTTTACCTCGCGCTCCCGAATTTCCGACGCGGTACCGAAAAATATGCTACGCTAACTCAACCCGACGAAAGCTACGCTAATAAAAGGCAAAACAACAAAGGTACCGCGTACCGCGCGCGACGCGACACCGACCTCAGCGGATTTTCTCAAAACCCTACCCTCGCGACGGCATACCTACCCTGCACTCTATCTCCCGCTGAAAGGAAGAACCACTGGAAAGGAAAGTCGTGTTGTTAGTTAGCAATTCATGTTTTTTTATTGAAGCGTTTCATATCCACTTATTGGAAAATATTTATATGATACGTATGAATTTGTCTGTAAACATTTATGACTAAAAATTAAACACGAAAAATGATATTTCTTTAGTAATATCCTCAGGATATCCCTTATTTTCTCAAATTCCTTTGTTTATGTTTGGGGATTAATTTCAAAAAAATGTAAAAAAATCCAAAATAAATGCTTTGTGAATTGACAATGCCGTATAATTTATTGATTAGCGTCCCAACCAAAAATGATAAAAGGGGGTCGCTGCGCTTATGTTATTAAACATTTCTTAAGGTTATCATATTTTGTTAGTACTTATGATTGTTTGCATTATATTTTCATTATTAACATGGTTCCTTTTATTTCTTGTTATTATTTGTTACTTATTAATATGGTTCGTATTCTTTTTTTTATTATTATTTTTTTTTAGTTATGAATAGGGTTCGTATTATTTTGTATTATTATTTGTGTTATTGGTTATTCATTGACATGGTTCGTATTATTGCTTAATATCATTTGTAGTTTATTTGTAAGTTAGTAATATGGGTCGTATTATTTCTTATTATTATTTGTATTATTTATTATTGCTATTCTTATGTTTAGAATTATTTCTTATTATTATTTGTATTATTTGTTACTACTATACACTAATTACTGCTTAAGTCAAGTATTCCCAATAATTGGAATACCAATTCATTTTTGAACAGATAGATTACGTTCACTGATATTGGTGAATTCTTTAATTTAAATCTTTGTATGTATGTAAATTACTAAAATGAGTAAGAAACCCCAGAGTGGGCGTTAAACAATGACTCGCTAAATGGAATTTTGAATCTTGATGAAAATAAGGGAAGCATAACTCGAAAATTTAATTGAAATTCACTGGCTAAGCAATACAATTTGTTAATGTCTGTGGCCTGTTGAATACACGGCAAGTGGGTGAAGTTAACATTTAGTGAAGCAGGCACACTATCGTTTGCATCATTCAACATCACTATGAAATTCTTTCAACTATTAATGCATTTCTACTTTCATTCATACTATAGCAGCATTGATGCATATGTTGCATCTTTAGCCTTTATAATTGAATTAGCTAAATAAATTTTGTTACATCAAAAGCAAATATTGTTTTGATTATTTTATTATAACCCTCATTCTATCTACTATTTACGAATTATTAAGCATAGGAGTCTTGCAGGAGACTTTCTGCTGCGTCTCTGGTTAGACTGGCATGTAACATCGTCATTTACCGTTGTTTAATTCATATGTCCTTCAGATTGGATCGGATTTAACTTGTATGTAACATACTCACGGTAATATGGCTTCGTAGATACGGGGTTTACAAGCAAGCACAATGTTTCCAGCTTTTTGAGGTGCGTGAGTGGTTCCAAGTCGCCCAACTCTTGAATATTGTTACCAGTAAGAACTACTGACTCCAAATTGGGGATAGATTCATGCAAGTAATCTAGGCAAATACGGAAATCCATCACGTTTGCGTAGATCATTATCAGAGAAGTCTATAGTATCGAATTGGTCAAGTGTAGCTCCCAAATTTTCTATTTGCGGTGTTTTGTATCCTCGTAGATCTAGTTCCGTTCTCTGCATGGATTTATATACTGCATAGATTGATTGATGATACCCGCGGTTAGTTTAACCATTACTAAAACGTTATTTTAATTTGAAGCGGAAAAACAAACTTTGCATTCGCCGACTTACCAATTAATGTTTCTTTTCGGTTGGCTCGTCCACGGATTCTTCTTGCCTTTTTCCAAATTCCTGCAATCCGACTAGTTCTTGGTTTGTTGTCGCAACAGCTGGTGATCGAATCGAAGCGTTACTATTTGCCCTTTGTGGAACTGTCGGCACACTCCGGGACTTCTTCATGGTGGCGGCCACTACGTGCACACTTCACTCCCATGTGGCTGTCAAATCCTCTTGACATCCCACGACAAAATTGACGTGGGATGTGCGCTCGTCGCAACCAACGTGAAATGACAAGCCACCTAGCAGCAAAGTGTGTTAGTAGTGGTCGCCAGCAGCGTCGCATGATTCATTACACAGTTCTAAAACGTTGCATTTTTCTCGTCCACACAACATTTTGCCAGCAACGTTTTAATTTACGCAGGCAAAACGTTGTGCAAGACGTAGCGTCTGGACCGGGCTTTAGACCAAAAATAATACTTATTTCGGTTTTCTTGGCCCAAAATTAATCAGATATAAAATTTCAGGCAAAAAAATTGGCCTACTCGAGGGTTAATTCAAACTTCTTTCATGTGATTACCAAGTGATTATGTGCTTTGTTTTTCCCATTGTTTGAAATATTGTTTTATTTAATAAGCTAAATACTTACCGCATCGTTTTCTGTCCTCAATGTTGGCTAAATAATTTACAACATTCATTTGATTAATACTGCATTTTATTGAAGTCCGTTTATAACCTAACTTTTATGTTTAATATTGGCAACACCAAAATCGTCTCTTAATTACACTGATGATTTTTAAATGCATTTCTTCCACCATGATTTCCACTTCACTTTCAATTAGACACATACGCAAATATGTTTGTTGCATTGTGGTATTAAGTTATTTTTATTCATTGATAACTGTTTATGTTTCATATTTTGTGCATATACAAACCTAAATTTTCTTTTTGTATATATTTTGTATATGTATAATGTAAATATAAATTTCATCCATAGAACAATTTAAATTTCTTCTTTATCTTTTAATAACTTAGTTTTCACTAAATAGTGATCACGTGATTACAGACTTATTTGTATCATTATTTAAAACAATTGTACAAAGATACATTTTTAAAAAACATTTGCTGAGACTTTGGAACAATTAATAACTGAAAAAGTATATAAACTCATTGAAAACGAATATATTACCTACAAAGCAATTTTGAAATTCTTGCAACGATGATATTTTTACATTAACTTGATTCATTATAATATTTAATATTTAAATTGATATTTGTACTTAAATTTAATATATTCCAGCCTCAATATATTAAATTTCAGTCACAGGAAGCTTTCTTTTCTTTTAATCATACAATACAATACACTTTCACATCCCTAAAATAGTTAATTTGTTTAGATAGTTTTTTTTCTTTTTTAATTGTGTTTGTGTTTAGTTAAATTTATTAATTTTGTTAATATACATGTATATTTTTTGTCTTACTAAAAATAATTTATAATTGCTTAGAAGATATGTTGAAATTTTACATTTTTGTGGTTATACATAATAATTATTTTAAAAATAATTTTATGAAAGATTGTGTTGACAGCTTGACATTATGGTATCATGTTTAAAGAATAGAAATTTTGAAGACACAAGTAATTGAAAATAATGTCCAAATCAAGAATTTATCTATAATATGTATATCTTTTTGTTTGGAACGTTAAGCTCAATCCAGAGTAGTTGATGATGTTACATCTGAAAAAAAACGAAATAATATTTATAATGCATTGATTAAAAAAGTTTCAAGAGAATGGAAGCAAAAGTCGACGTCTAGTATTCATTGTGTCCAGAAATATTTTTTAGCATTTTAAAAATTAATTTTTGAAAGAGTTTATTATCACAACATCAATTGGGAAATGAATTTTGAAAAAATGTACCGTTACATCGTTGTAATCGATCAATTTTGAATAAATTTAGAGAAGCCAGTCACTATAAACGTAAAACTATGAGTATACATATATGGGAAGAATTTAACTTTGTTCTATTCTGAATCTGGAAAGCTCCATTTCCCACGATTGTAGCAATCTTTGTGTATAGACGTCTTTAAACTCACTACTGTCAAAAGCTTTCAAAAATTAAATTAATTAAAAATCATTCCATGTTAATTTTTATCGGGAAAAGCGAAGTAATCGACTAAGGATATTTCTATCGAATATTATTTTACTTCGATTAGTAAAGAAAAGCGAAGAACCCTAGAAAACTTCAGGAGCTTGACAGCTGCCCATCGTTGAGGCAATCTGGCGGAACGACGAATACGAAACTCGCCAAGAGAAAACATAACGATGAAAACTCCGCAGATGGCGGAAGCAAGCTGCAAATAGCGGACAATGAACAAATTATCAAACTGTAAAAAAAGAAATCATGAACTAAGGCTAGTGATACAGTCCCTCAAAGATCTTTTCAAGGAAGGGATGAAGCCTCGAAAGACGCAGCCACAAAATCAAATGCAACACATAACAAAGACGAAGAAAAGTGCAAAGCAAGCAATTCCAGAAGAAGTTCTAAGTGCTGGTGGCTGGTGGAGGGATTAACCGAAGAAATGGAAGTTGAAGAAAACATCGAAGGTAATTCTAATCAAGATAATGATTTAAATTTTATTCAGTATTTAAACAATAAAAATCAGAAGAAACCAGCCCGCAGTTCAGCTAATTCCTCTGAAAAGGCTTCCTATAAGACAGAAAAATTTCCACCAATCAACGTGTTTGGATAAAGCGGAAAAGATATGGTTCGGCTATGGGTAGCCGAAAATAAACCAACTGATTTCAAGATCAAAAGAGTTAATGCTGAAAAATTAACTATAAGGACGAAATCACTGGTTGATTTCAAGTCAGCCAAAGATACGCTGAATTTTGGGAAGGTTCCACACTTCACCTATACCCCGAAAACTGAAACAATCAGACCTTTTTGTTGAAGGGTTTGGACTGCGCAGAGGATACGGTAGACCTTCTTCAGGTGCTTAAAAAAGCTGCACCAGAAATTGAATTTGTTTCAGTCAAAGCCTTTGCGACAAGAAGGTGGACCGTGAAAAGGAAGAATTTACCACTTAACCTGGTACAAATTACAAATAAGAGCAGTCCAATTGCCCTTCAACAAATAAGGTACTTGAATTTAAGAGTGGTGAGGTGGGAACGCCTCCAGAAATGAGAAGTCAACCAGTGTTACCGGTGTCAAAGATTTGGTTATTCGGTTTCCAACAGCGCCATGCACTATCGGTACGTCAAATACAAAGAAGTTCATGCTACCTGTGAGTGCAAATTGGCTAAGGCGGAGCCCAAAGAAAAACTTCATTGTTGAACTGCGGTGTCTTTGGTCATCCAACATCATATCGAGGATGCCCCCAGTATCAAGATGCAAAGGTAAAACTTACACCAAAACAAACACAAGTATATCGTAGTGTCATACCTTCCATCTTCATCAAGCTAGAAGACCAGCAGAAAATGCTGGAAATAATGTAAATAATGTAAGTGGGAATAATGAGCTGCTTCTCAAAATTTACCGGCAACTTAATTCTTTACCGGAGGGAATCGATAAACAAGATTCAAAAATTAACTTTGTTTTTCAGCGTCTAGTTCTTTCAAATGCCTCAAAATAACTTATCATCCAGTCACATTCGCATAGATAGGCTTCATATCATCTCGATCAACGTCAACTGTATTGTTACTCCACATCAAAGTGACTATCTCCTCGAATTTATTGTTAAGCAAAAGCCTGACATCATACTTTTCATTGAAACCCACCAATATTTATGGAGCTCCATGGCATTCAAAGATTTTGCATTCGTAAAAAACTGTGGCGGCAACGCTACACAAAGTTTCCGGCCATAAAAGCATCATAAGCCCAGACGGCAATAAATACACGTCGCCGCATATAACGATCTCAAATCCTGTCTTCTCCGAAAAGGATAATTAGGAAATTCTTCACGCATTCAAAGTAATGACGACACGTCGTGTGCAATTAGTCCAGAAAAACCGCGAGCATTCCAAACCCCTCACAACGCTAGCATCGCCGTGGATATATAAAGGATGGAAATGCGGAGAGAAAAACAGAACGCCTCACAAGTTGATACGGTGAGCACGCGTTCACGTTTACCTCCGTGCAATATTCTGAATTTTATTTGAATAAAATAAGTTTACTTTATCTATAACCATCAACCGCCACCGACGCCCCCACATAATTGGTGATCCCGACGTGATCGACGTTGTACAAGAGGCCGCAAGTTATATACCCATGCGATTGCCCCTCTTTACCCCCCGCTGAACCAGCGCTCTGGTTTGCGATAGTTGAGCGGAATTTCATGGTGGCGGGTATCACAACGGATGAGTCGATATTCAATGCAACGCTTTCTGCTCTCGACACTCGCTATGCGACCGAAGTGAAAGATGATATTGTGCTAAGCCCACCAGCATACGAGCTATATAGCAAGCTAGAAGGAGAGCTAATTAAACGCCTGAGTACATCGCAGGAAGAGAAGATGCGACAATTATTAGAAGGCGAAACTCTAGGCGAAAGAAAACCAACGCAATTTTTAAGAGATCTGCGTTCTCTTGGTGGCAACGCATTCAACGAGGAAATCATACGTACGATCTGGATCAGTCACTTTCCAGCGCAGACGCAAGCCATTATGGCCACGCAGAAGGACCAGCATCTCGAGAAAGCAGCTGAACTTGCAGACGCGATCATATTACTGACTAGGAGCAGTGTATCCCACGTAGCTCAGGTCACGCCAGCAACATCACTATTCGAAGCTGAGCTCGGGACAAGATTTGCACAGCTCACACTCAGCCTAAATCAGCAGATGGAAAATCGCAGCATGAAGTAAAAATGCTGCGATCGACGAGTCGCCCTTCCCGCCAAGATTACAGACGATCAAACTCACGTAATCTTAGTAATTCAAGAGCATGGAATCAACAGGATGCAGAGGGCTTGAGTTGGTACCATTCCAGATTTGGCTACGAAGCGAAAAAATGCAGATCACCATGTAAACTTTCGGGAAACGTAAACGGCAATCGCTTATGGCGGCCAGCGATTCTAGCCAAAAAACACGCCGCCTATTTATTGTGGACTGAGGAAGTCAGAAACACTTCCTAGTCAATACGGGCGCTGATCTATGCGTGTTCCCTCAATCAGCAATCAAAAGCCCACTCAAGAAGACTTCGTCTGAACTTACTTCCGCTAACGGATCCACGATAGCTACCTACGGAATGACAGCGTTATCACTCGATCTTGACCTGTGGCGCACATTTCCATGGAACTTCGTCATCGCTGACGTCACCAAACCGATCATCGGAGCTGACTTCTTGGCACATTTTGGACTGCTGATCGATATTCAAGAAAGAGAACTCATTGACAAGGCAACGCAATTAACTTCAAAAGGTCGGATGTTTCGCACCAACACACCTACTATTAAGGTCGTTTCTGATGATACCTTATATCACGCACTTCTTGCAAAATTCCCGGATATCACGCGCCTTGATGGACGCGCTCCAGACAGACGTCATAATATCAGGCATTGCATCCAAACGATACCTGGGCCACCAACAACGAGCAAACCTCGTCGATTGGGTCCTGCAAGACTCACTGCAGCACGCAGGGAATTCGACGCCATGTTAAAACTAGGCATTGTGCGTCCATCATCTAGCAGCTGGGCAGCACCTTTACACATGTCAACAAAACAGGATAAAGGTTGGTGAACTTGCGGAGCTTATCGTGCGCTCAATGCTCGCACAGTCCCAGATAGGTATCCGATCAGGCACATTCATGACATTGAACAGGCACTTCATGGCAAGAAGGTATACTCGAAAATCGATCTGGTGAGAGCCTATCATCAGATACCAGTGGCCAAAGAGGACATCCATAAAACGGCACTAATAACGTCCTTTGGTCTATATGAATTTCCATTCATGACCTTCGGACTCCGAAACGCTGCGCAGACCTTCCAACGGTTCATGGGCGAATTACTTCGAGGTCTGGACTTTGTCTTCGCATATACGTCATTTTAGTGGCGTCTGAGACCTAGGAGGAACACGTAGAGCATCAAAGAGAAGTTTTCACACGGTTGGCGAAATACGGTATAGTCATCAACGTGTGAAAATGCAAGTTCGGCGCCAAAGAATTACCCTTTCTTGGCTATCTCATCTTCAATGATGGCATCAAACCAGTACCGGAAAAGCTCGAGACAATTCTCAGCTTCCCTCAGCCAACAACCGCCAAGCAACTTCGTCGGTATCAGGGCATGATCAATTTTTATAGAATTGGCATGCCAAGTTGCGCGAATACACAGGCACCGTTAAACAACATGTTGCACGATAAAATAAAAAGGAACGTCGTGCTCCAGTGGATACCAGCAGACGGTACGGTAACGGTAAGGGAAGCTAATGAGTCCAAAAATATCAAGGACGTCAGCGTTGTGTTCGAATTGAAGAAGAGACCAGTTTACTACATATATCAAGGTGGACAAAGGAAACACTGTAGTGATAATGGGTAAGGAAAAATATGAGGAAGCGGTCACGAAAAAATTAAACAGTAGCAATTTCTTCGAACTTCACCAGAACCTCCTGGAAGAATCCATCATAGGTTCGAAAAAGACGATCAAGAGCTGTGAAGAAGCAATTGGAGAGTTATCGAAGGTTCGAGTTAGCTCCCCACTCTGCCGAGAATAAAGTGCCTACCAAAAATCTATAGAGAGGGGAATGAAATGAGAGAGATAATCTCTGCTGTCAATGCACCAACGTAGAAATTAGTGAGATGGCTCGTAAACGAATTCAAGAGTATGAAGCAGCCAGCAAGTATTTCGGTCAATAACAACAAGCGATTCTATGCCAAGCTTCTACGGTTTGGCCCACCAACAGAAGATGAAATAATGGTATCGTCTGACGTGAAAGCTCTCTTCTCTAAAATCAGAACTTATCGCAGCTGGGTGGATGGACACACGGCCAAAGCGTGATAATGAGCATATCACCTTGTGGAGTGCCGATACATTCAATCATGACAGTGAGATACTCTGCCTGTCTCCAAGCGAAGGCCCGAAAGGGGCTGTAGAGCTATGAAAAAAAAAAAAAAAATAATGGACATAATATAATAAGCAATATTATTGGTTTTACTTTTGCATACTCCGATCAAGTTCAATAAATTCTGACGCGGTTCTAATGTCTATCTTTTCAGATTAAAACGTTTTATTCCTCAAGTTTTGATATTTTTTCAACTGTAGTCTGTATCGGCGTGGCAGTAATTTTTCAGCTTAATAAAGCTTCGTTACTATTACTGAATGCATGGGCTTAAGTAAATTGCAATTCTAAGCACTTTTTACTATAAGTTCGCTTTGAATTCAAATACACTCGCTCTTAAGGAAATCGACCGCAGCTTGTTACAGTGCGGAAAATTTATTGAAGAGACGAATCAACGGAACGATTATTAATTTAACTTTGCATATGTTTGTTATCCGTTAGCATCCAAGACGGAATCTGATGTATTCTGCATTCAATGAAATGAGGCGTATTTTTCAATTTTTCCGACAGGTGCTACTTTCCTTATGTAGAAATCGTTAACTTCCAATCACACAAGTAAACTTTTCAACTTTTAGGAATACTGGCACCGATTGTACCCTAAACTGGTATTTTTAGACACTTGAATCTCGCTCGGTTGCTCGATTCCGACTCCCCCCAGTTGTTGCTGGTCGTCGCCTTGTGTTACTCCTCACAACGGCAGTTGACGAGCCTTCCATCCACTTTCCGTTGTATTGCGAAAGTGCGATTCGTGGATAAGCTCCGTTGTAAATATACAATTGAAATTTGGATCGACATTATGGTGGTTTTCGAGCAGTTTGCTTAGGCGACTGCTCGATTACGACAACTTATCCAGGGAAATTCATGTCCTCTCTGGGGTTTCTCAAAGCAGTCACCTTGGACCACTTCTATTCAACATCTTCATATCAGATCTTTCATCATTGTTACCTGTTATTCAGCACCTTTTTTATGCTTATGACCTCAACTTATATCACGCAATACCTTCTCAAGCAGAAGCACTATTTCTCCAGTCTAAATTGAATATTTTGTTCCAATGGTGCAATGTAAACCAACTGTCATTGGACCTGGATAAATGCCAGGTAATAAGTTTCTCCAGGAAAAACAACATCATCTTCTACGGCTACCACATTAATAACACACCTCTGAGTAGAGTCGAAAGGGTTGGTGGCCTTGACGTAGTCCTAGATAAGGAACTGCGATTCAACCTCATTATGATGAAGCCCTTTCTAGAGCACACAAAATGCTGGGATTTATCAAAAGGAGGGCCAAGGACTTTAAGAGTATTTGGGCAACAATATCGTTATACGAATCACTGGTACGTCCTATTTACTAATTTATTTAGATCAGACGAAAATCCAATTACTAAATGGACTTAGACAATTAAATATCGTTTCAAGTAAGACACATTTATACAATAAAATCAAGCAGAAAACAGATAAGAATACTAATTAAAACATGTAAGAAAAGAAATTAGAGGCTAGATGAAAGTTTGAAAAATTGAGTGATAAGGATATATTAATCGCAATTCACAAAAAGTAGCGTCTTTAGTTTATTTTTAAAAACCAAGTAGGACGTGGATAGAGAACCAAACTCGACATTGTTATGCTTTCTGATGATTCGTGGCATAATTGACTGAAAATATAAATCTGTCCGAGCGTACGGAACCTCGAGAGTGTTATCAGACCGACTAGAACGCGAATACAGCCTGTAGTGCAAGTCTTCGCTAAGAGTGGAAGCAATTTGTTGGTGGGACAACTTATACAGGAAACATTGATCTAAAAAGGCTTTACGGGACGACAGAGAAGGGAGACGAAGTATGGATAAACGACGCTCATAAGACTCATAGGTTGAATTGAAGTTGAAGAACAAAATACGGGTAAAATTACGCTGAACAGCTTCTAGTGAGCTCACAAGATATATATGTCTAGGAGACCACACTACTGAGCAGTACTCAAGAAGCGGGCGGACAAGACATGTGAACAAGCGAACAGCGGTAGCAATATTTGCAAAATTGTGCAAATGTCGCATAATAACACCAGAAACTTTTGATGCCTTGGTAATTATGCTAAAAATGTGGGCATTGAATTTAAGCTTGGGACCAAATATTACACCAAGATCTCTGCATAGGTCTGTAGATGAGAGAAAAACATCACATAGGGTGTAATTTAAAGTTAAAGGAACAATTACCAAAGTAAAAGTAGTTTTAAAACATTTGAAAATATTGATACGAAGGCAGTTTGCATTACACCAGTTATAGAGGTTAAAAAGATCATTTTGGAGTTGTTGACAATCTTCAAGGGATCTTATTATCCGGAATACCTTGATATCATCAGCATGGAGAGCTCCAAGGATTGACCCTTGAGGAACGCCAGATGTACGATTGAATGGAAAGGAGGTTGTGCCATAGAAATTAACACAACATGAACGAGAGGATAGATAGGATGAAATCCAAGAATGTAGGGAACCGGGTATGCCGAGCAAAGCTAACTTTTGACAGAGAAGAATATGGTTCAAGGAGTCAAAAGCTTTGGAGAGGTCCGTGAATATTTCATCAACTTGAAGCTTTTGCAATATAATCTTCGAACTCAGCCAAGTTCAAGGAAGTTGAACGACCCTCCAAGAATCCATGTTGCTATAGTATGACAATTGAACTCAATGACTCAAGAAGCCTGTTGCGTACAAGTCATTCCAGCAGCTTAGAGAAACAGGAGAGGAGTAATATGGGACGATAGTTTGAGGCAGTTGATGGGTCGCCGTTTTGAAAGATTGGAACAACATTTGCATCTTTTTAGTGCATAGGAAAGTTACCAGTACCAAGGCTGAGATTGAATATAAGGGATAAAGGAAGACCCAAAGAGGAACAAAGTGATTTTACAAATATAATTGGCAATCCATCGGGACCAGGACTAACATTCGGATCGAGCAAGTTAAGAAGGGATTCAACTTCAGAAGGAACAGTGGAGTAGGGTGTAATCGATGCTTGATAAGTTTGACTTGAGTTTATGGGGGAGAGTAGTGCATCTTAAGAGAAACAAGTTGAGTAAGCAGGAGAGTGTTCCTACCTGAATGTCTTTGTAAACATCCTAGGGTTAGAAACAAGTTTTCTAATGGCGTAAATCGATAACTTGAATTATTCATCCAATACTTGGATATGAAATCGCTCAAATTTATATAAAAGATGCACAGTTTCTTTCATAAGCACAGTGCAGCTGCCATTTTAATCGAGCTTAAATGATAAACACTGTTCCTTAAATTTTCATGAAAATTGAAAGAAGTGCCAAGTCAATTTTAAATATACTCGTATATAGGGTTTTCCAATAAGAGGTGTTATTTTGAATAGATCTTGTGATTTAACACCTTGCGACTCCTTCCTTTGGGACCACGTGAAAGAGGAGGTCTACGCCAACAGCTCAGCGTCGATTCAAGACCTCAACGATGAAATTCGTGAGGCTATCGACACAGGGCAGCCACTTTGCGATTTGGTTATGGAAAATTTCATGGAAAGGATATGGTCCTGTAAGCGTGTCGTGGTAGTTGTTTACCTGATGTTATTTTTTCTTATTAACGGCAATTCTTTTTCTTCATAATGAAATAAACATCAGATCATTTGTATTAAAAAATGGTATTTTATTTTAAATATCAAAATAACACCTCTTATTGGAAAACCCTATATCAAGCATAAACACGTGTTATTGTTGTTGTATTTCCATTTAATTGAAATGGCGATAACTCACTTGGTTATCATTCGATCTCAATCAAATTTTGTGAACATATATATCTTATATGAGTCTATATAATTGCAAAATTTCAAGAAGTTTAAAGTTACCTTTTTGATTTTATGGGCAAAAATGTAAAATCTGCAAATCATACTATTATCAACAAAGTTGAGCGAATTTCGATTTCTAAGGTATTTGTTGATAATTTTCAGATTTTTTGGCTCGAAGGTGTCCAATCGCGAGAGGGGGGAACACAAATTTTTGGTACATTTTGCCTTCCCCTGGGCCCCCTAATTCATAAAATGATTTTTTTATTTCAGATTCTAAAAGTCCTAATTAGGACCTTTTATTTGATACACTTGACTACCTTTGATTAAAAAAAAATTTTAAGGGCCAATTCGTTATTAGGAGGGACCCCCCTTAAAAATTGTTAAAACTTTTGGTAATGCCTTAACTTTTGAGAGACTATCATTTTTGACCTTTCTACAAAGTTTGAGCGTTCTAGCTTCTATAGTTTCTGAGGAAATTAGCTGTGACGCACGGACAGACGGACGGATAGACGGAGGGACAGACGGAAAGACAAGTCGCGAAACTAGTAGGTCTTTGTAAAAAAAATTTTTACAAAGACCTAAAAAGTAGAGGAAAAATATTCGGCAAATAAGTTCTAAATATCCTGTGGGGAAGGGGCTTTAGTGTTATTCCATTTAACAGTACGCGGGATGGTAGAGGAAGATTTAAAAGATCGGATGTAGGACCAAAAGGGTTTAGCGTTATTTGTCATGAGGGAACTCTCTAAACTGCTGAAGTAGTTTTTCATGGCCGTTTTGAGAGATTACAGGGAATATACACAGAGGAAATTTATAAAGAGGAGTTATGAGTAAGCGAGATTTTAACAATAATACACTCAACAGTACGAGAGAATTTGAAGTCAGCGAAAAGTAAACTATTAAGGGTTTTGCAGACTGCAACCAAGGCTCCCCCACCGTCAGATTTATTTGTGACGTTAAGGTTACGGTCGTTTCGGTAGACTAAGTTATCTGGTAGTACTTCCGCATTTGAAACATTTTGTTCAACCACGTTTCAGTTAACCAGATAACAGAATCCGTTAGTTAATTGAGGCACGAGTAATAAGTCCTCAAGTTTGGTTCTTAAGCCACGAGCATCCTGATAATAAATAGAAATAGTTGAACGATTGGGAAGGGAAGAATTTCTTTCAGTGTTAGATGATCCTTGAAGGTTGTTAAGGCTGTTTGAAACCTAAACGGGATGAACGAGTGTCCCCTTTGGCCGAAAATCGGGACGAAGTAGGATAGAAAGTTTAGCCGGAACTGTCAGTTTGAATGAACTTATAACCTGGGTAGGAAGGTTGTCTTTTGTTACGGAAAATACTTGGCATGTAACCAACCTTCGATGTTACGTAGCTGGCAAGTGTATTATTGTGACTGGGTGATGAAAGTGACTAGTTGGTATGATGAGACAATAATAATACACACGTTAATTGATACATATTTCTATTGAACACAATAGACATGTTACATCGGGAAAGGCCGATACGAGACTGACTGTCAAAGGAACGGCACATAGAAAATAACGATTCACAATAGTCTCCCCCACTTAATTAAAACATATAGAAATATAATTTTAATTCTATTATTCGGTGACATAGTCTTTCAAGAAGTTTGGAGCACATCGTTGACGAGCAGATCTGCGTGGTGGTAGCGTCGGGTTGTTTGTGTTCCCGTCTGCTGGTGTCTGTTGGTCAGGAGTGCCAGTAAGTGACACCTGGCGCAGTCAATGGCGTAAGCTGTGCGTCCATTGGTTGTAACTCATCAGCTGGCATGTGTCGACATGGAACACCTGGGCTTGGGGCTGGTCTTTGCTGAGATGAAAAGGTGACTTGTTTCTTCGGGACCATTGTTGAAATTAGTTGGTCGATGTGCCTTTTTATAGTTCGGCCTGAGTCTAAGTCAATGATATAATGGTACTGACCCAGTTTTTGTTCGACAGTCCCAAATTGCCAGCTATCTTGATTGTTCAGGTGCATTCTTGCCTGAACTCTCTCTCTCCCAATTGGAATGAGCGGATGTGACAGCTGCTTCGGCTAGTTGGCATTACTGCTTTTCTGTTAGGCAGGAGAGCATCAAGGCGTATTCTAATTTTCCTTTTCAGGTAAAGTTCTGCTGGTGACTGTCCGGAGGCTAATGGTGTGGCACGGTATCGAAAAAGGATATTTTGTACTTTTGTGGCTATTGGTGATGAGTCTTCAGCTGCAGCTTTCAATCTTCTTTTCAGGGTTTGTATATTTCTTTCTGCACGGCCATTAGTTGATGGGTGACCTGGCGCAATAAACTTCTGAAACATTCCCCTTTCTTTACAGTGTGTCTGGAACTCTTCACTTTTAAATATGGCAGCATTATCTGATACTAGGACAGATGGGTAGCCATGCACAGAGAATATGGTTTCAAGGAGTGTGATAGTTGATGCTGATGATGGTGCTTCTTTGAGTATTCGAACTTCAGCCCACTTGGATTTTGCATCGACACACATTAAGAAATAATGGTTGTCAAGGGGGCCTGCATAGTCAATATGCACCCTCTCCCAGTTTTCATCTGGTGGGTACCATGGATGAATAGCGGCTTTCTGTGGATTGTGCCGGACTTGGGCTGGTGAATGGTTCATCTCTTTGACTGGTTCTGAGGCTGGTCATCAGGGTTTGAAGGTTTTCATCTTTGGCTGTTTCTTCTATAATAGTTTCTGAAGTTCTAGCTGGGCTGGAGATTTGAAGTATAGTTTCAGCATACAACGCATTGACTTCTTCATTCATTGATGTTTCAGATGTTCTGAGCAGTTGGGGAGTTGGAGCCCGAGAAAGACATTCTACGTTCTCGTTGTCTTTTCCTTTTTTACAGCGTACCGTGAAGTCCAATCTACTTAGAAAGGAGGCATAGCGTAAAAGACGGGCAGATGTCATCTAAGGTAATGCTCGATGTGGATGAAATATACGAGACAGCGGCTCGTTATCGGTGACAAGGGTGAAGTTTCTGGCATAAACATAGTTGTAGAAGTGTGTGGCTGCGTAAATCATAGCCAAGGATTCTCTATCAAGTTGACTGTAATTGCATTCAGCTTGCGTCAAAGCTCGAGAGGCATAAGCAATAGGCTTTTCATGACCTTCCACTTCATGACTCAAAACAGCTGCAATACCGGTCGGGCTGGCGTCTGTTGTGAGGATCAAGGGTTCTGCTGGATCAAAAGGTGTTAATACCCTTTAGCTACACAACTCCGACTTTAGGTTTAAGAAAGCAGCTTCAGTGGAGGCTGACCAAACGAATTTTCCATCTTTTTTGAGTAAGCGTCGTAGATGAAAAGATTTTGTGGAGAAATCAGGAATGAATTTTGCATAATATATCACCATACCCAAGAATCGTCTTAATTTCTCTACATTTTTAGGACGTGGCATGTTGAAGACGGCTTGAATTTTCACAGGTGACATTTCAACTTTATTAAATGAGACTATGTGACCAAGATAGCTGATACTTTCTTTGAAGAAGGAACACTAAGTTTTATTAAGATGGAGATCGTTTTCCTTGAGTCGTTCTAAACAAGCAATCAGGTGAGCCATGGCAGATAATGTCATCAAAATATGCTTCAACGTTTGATAGGCCATTGAGAATTTGTGAGAGTATTCTATTGAATTCAGATGGTGCTGTTTTGATACCAAAACTGAGACTATTCATTTGAAATGTGCCCTTATGTGTCGTGATTGTTTGGATTTTCTGTCCTTCCGCATCCACGTTGAAGTGTAAATATGCCTTGTACAGGTTGAGTTTGCAGAAGTACTTTGAATTTCTGAGGCTGTGCAAGACTTCATCAATGCGACGAATTGGATGATTAGCTGAGACTAATTTTGCGTTGACTCCACATTTGTAATCAACACATAAACGAGCCCCTCCATCAGGTTTAGGTATTACGATGAGTGGTGATCCCCAGTCGCTTGAGGATACCGCAGTAATAATACATTGTGACTCCAGAATTGCAAGTTCTTCCTCAACTCGCTGGCGCAGTGCAAAAGGGACATCGCGTTCCTTCGTAAAGATGGGTTTTACTCCTTCCCTGAGCTGAAGTTTTATTTCTAGGTTTGGCACACAACCTATGCGTTCTTCGAAAATAGTTGCGTATTGTCTGAGTATGTCTTCAAGAGGAGTGACAGCGTTGATTGTAACTATATGATCCGAAGTGAGCCGTTCTTTATTGATTTCTTTGAGATCAATTCCGAGAGTGCGAATCCATATTCGACCCAGAAGTGCATCAAATCCTGCAGGAACAATGAATAGGTCCGCATCAATTTCTCTTTATTTTTATATTTTACCGACAGTGAGACTTTCCCTAAGGGCTTTATTATATGAGCTGAGTAAGAGCGGAATGATACCTGTGTTGGTTGTAGTGTAGCATTGAGACTAAGACGTTTGAACGCTGTCTCTGATATAAGTGAGAATTTGGTTCCTGAATCGACTTCAAATGCCTGTGGCTTGCCATTGAGAAACACTTTGACGATACATTTATCAGAACCTGAGCTGAGCTCGTATAAGTCTTCAGTGCAGTGAATGTGACCAATACCATATTCTGAGTCAGAGTTTTGATCAAGCTGAGAAGACTGTGTTGCGATGGCATGTGTCTTTGAATTTCGAAGAATGGTGGTGATACAGACCTTGAACACATGACCAATTTTCTTGCAGGAAGTGCATTTAAGCGCGTTGCGGTCGATTTTGCATTGATTTGCCTTGTGGTTTGCCCTGCCACATTTGAGACAGAGTCCATCAACGCCCAAAGAACGATAGTCAACCCGTGTCATGTGTTGGGGCTGTGAGCGTTGGTGTGAACTAGGACTTGTATTTCGACTTTGGTTGGGTTGTGATTTCGTATGTGACCTGTTGACCCTTGAGACATTGTTTGTGTAACTACTGAGATTGGTGAAATTATCTGGGATTTTGGTAAACTGGTTGCTTTCAAAACGTGATGCTTCCAATGCTGTGGCTTTGTTAAGCAGCTCATCGAAATTTTTGAACGCATAGTGTTGTAAGAGCTGTTCTCGAATCCAGTTGTCTTTTACTCCTCTAACAAATTGGGCACATAAAAAGGTGTCAGCAATGGAAATGACTGATTTGCATTTACATTCAACATAAAAATTACAATCTTTCGATTTCTTCTTCAGGGATGCAACGAATTCTGAGATTGATTGTGTTGGCTGCCGAAATAATGCTGAGCGACTACAGTTGAGACAGGCGGTGACAACATAGTTTTGAAAAGTTTGGTTAGCTCAACAAACGCAATATCTTTCATGGGTTTCTCAGGACCCAATAATGCAGCTAAGTTGTTATAATGCGTAGAGCCAATTGATGCACACAACAATTGAGACATTGTGATAGGGGAATCCACATTTTTGAGACTACAGTAATTGTCAAAACGTTCTAAATAAGAAGTAAATCTTTCCTTCTTGGCGTCATATGATTCGAATGGTGAGACTTGGGGAGCTGAACCGGATCCACTTGTTCCCAATGCGGCAGTGAAGACTGAGAGAAATTGTTCGAATTGTTGTTGATCCATTTTCCCAGCTGGAGTTGTCTTGGAAACGACACGAAAATAATGGCGGCTGAAAACGTGGCGGCTACGCGGCGGAACCTAACTGTTCCACTGTGTCACACTGGTTTTCACTGGCAGTTGCAAACGTTTTAATCCTCGTCGCCAACTTATTGTGACTGGGTGATGAAAGTGACTAGTTGGTATGATGAGACAATAATAATACACACGTTAATTGATACATATTTGTATTGAACACAATAGACATGTTACATCGGGAAAGGCCGATACGAGACTGACTGTCAAAAGAACGGCACATAGAAAATAACGATTCACAATATGTATCCTTGGTTGTGTTGTAACCGAGCCTTGATATGAACAATTGTGGAGGTGGGGAGACTACTCGCAATACTTCGTTATCAGCTAACTCACTATCTTTATCGTTTTGTGACGCTGAAGGCATAACAATGATTTGCTGAAGATTGTTAATCGTTGATTGTGTTTGGTACAGCTCGGGTTGCGGCTGAATTTTTGTTGTTGCTGCATAAGCAGGGTAGATTGCTGCATGCGACTATTTTGTTGCAGGTCCCTAGCTTTATTATGTGGAGCCAAAATTGACTCCTGACTACCTGCTTACTGTTGTTGCGCAAGCACGCTTCGCGTAAGAGGCCGCTGCTGCCCAAGAGGTGACATGGTAGAATTTTTCATAATACAATGATGGCGTGACAACACCAACTCATCATATACACTGGGTGAAAGTAACTGCGGAGACAACAGAAGATTTTGAGGTGTCGTGGGTTGTTCCGGAAACTTCTGTAGCTGATCCTCACTCTGCGGCAGACTCAGGAGCAATTGCTGAGGTTGCTGTTGTTGTAAAGCGTGCCTATTTTCGGGGGAAGAACATTGACATCCTGTTCCAGTTGCTGGTTCATCCGACATGTAGAAGATAATTCAGCCTGAGCAATTGAAACAATAGACGCTAAAGAAGCTTCAGTCTCTTCAAGCTTAAGCTGCATTTTCGAAAAGGAGATTGAAAGGAACTCCACTGTAGCATTAGCTGATCGGAGTTGGACTGCAAATGAAGAAATAGTATATTTGTGGCACGTAGCGCAGTACCACTACACCATGTTCATGCTAATAGGCTGGAGTCAGTTCAAAAGCAGTTTTACTCTTCGCTTTGAGGTCCTTTTAAGATCCCAGGCTTTTTCATAACCTACCACCCTGAGGCTCGACTCCAGATGATAAATCTATAGCCCAGTCATATTAGGTAAAACAAGTTGGGTAAACAGACCTACGCTCATGTCAGAAGGGTTTTGTATTCAATTTACAAAATGCAGTCACCAGATCGAATCAAATCAAGAAACATGTCAAAGACGATTTAATTGGAGGAAATAGGAAATACGAAGATCATACTATTTTTAACAAAGTTGAACGAATTTCGACTTCTGAGGTTTTTGTTTTTGTTATACTCATAAATATCTTCCTTGATAATTATTTCAGATGTCCATCCGCGAGGGAGGAAACACAATTTGTTCGAATCCTAGAATGGTTACAAAACCCTTTTGCTAGGAGCTCTCTCCCGCCTCCTTGACTTGTTTCACTTATGAGCATCAATTGTAGGTACTCATTTTCAGTCATTCATTAAATTGAATCAACTGTCCAAAGCATGCACCTTAAACGTTGAAGTTGGGAAAAAATAACTCAAAATTATTCAATCCTCGCATTAAAAACAGCCACTATTTTGTTTTACGATTACTGATACCACTAGCTGAACCGATTCTCAAAGACATACATGACACCTATCATTCCTGAAATTTTCATGCAAATCCTAGCAAAACTGTAGTGTCTATGTCGGTAAAAAGCGCATTTTGTTCCATAGCCATATGTTGCCATAGTAATATATGCAGCGCATATTGTTCCATAGTAATACAGGAAATTTCAAACCGCTATAACTTCGCTAAATATGATTCAATCTTTATGAAACTTTCAGGATAGATCAATCTTATAAATAGTCATCTGTATACTGAATTTTATAGAATTTAAGGGTACCGTTAAGATTTTATTCAAGAAAACATAAAATCGATAAATCATACTATTACTAACAAAGTTGAGTGATTTGTGACTTCTCATGTATTTGTTGTTGTTGTACTCACCAAGACCTACATCCCTGATTTTTTTCAGATTTTTCGGATCACAGGTGTCCAATCGCGAGGGGGGGGGACACAATTTTTTCGTGTATTTCCCCTCCCTGTGCGCCCCTCGAAGCAAACTTTGCCAAACTAAGACCTGTTTTGAAAAGTTCTCATCAAGACCTTTCATTTGATACCCATATCGGCTACCTTCAATGAAATTTTTTTTTCGGGGGGTCACACCCCTATATGGGGAGACCCCCCTTAAATACCTTACAAAAAATTTGTAGTAGTTGAACTTTGAAGAGATCACCATTTTACACCTACATACAAAATTTGATGTTTCTAGCTGAAGTAGTTTCCGAGAAAAACTGCTGTGACACACGGACGGACGGACGGACGGACGGACGGACGGACGGACGGACAGACAGACGGACAGACGGACAGACAGGACGCGATTTTAGAAGGGTTTTGTAAAATTATTTTACAAAACCCTAAAAAGGGGTCAACCTCGGAATGAAAGATAATAAGCTGCAAATTGGTATGAACCTTTGTTTTGTCATTCTAAATGTTGTCTCAAAAGTCACAATCGTTATCGTGTTCGCGTCTCAAGATATTCAAGGTCAAAGGTCACAAAAATCGGTTTTTCGCGAATATCTGGCTTCCTATCGGTTAAATGAGATTTGCATTTATTATAAAAGTTGTAGGCTATAAAATTCCCTACAACTTTTGTTTAAACTTTTTTTTCATACGACCAACCGTTTTGAAGGTAGAGCGCGAAGAGTGCACATCGTACAGTCATATACGGCCTAATGCAAGGTCAAGCGTGAGTTATGGTTATCAGTACGTTATAAAGTCAATTATTTACTTGGAAATTATAATTATTAAACAATGCCTATTATTTATGTACTAACTATTAATTATTTATATTTAATTAAAGTAAGTAACTTGATTATTTATATATAATTATTCATATTTAACTCATCATTGACACAGCTATTGCCTTATCAGAACATCAAAAGACTGCTGTCATCATAGGAGAAGATATCGATTTGCTCGTTATTTTAATTGGACGTACTCAGTCACATCATCAGGAAATTTTTTTGAAAAAAGTTGGCAAAGGCAATGTCAAAACACAAATATATTCTACTAAAAGTTTTGACCAATATCCTCGTACTAAAAAGCACATTTTATTTTTACACGCATTCAGTGGCTGTGACACGACTTCTGCGCTATTTAAAAAAGGAAAAAAAACTGTTACTAGAGCATTGGAAAAAATTCCTGATTTAGATAAACTGGTGGAAGTATTTCAACAAGAAAACTGCCCAAAACAAACATTATTAGAAAATGGAGTGCGCATCTTGTTGGCATTATATAATGCTCCAAAATCTGAGGACAACATTGATCATTTCCGCTACACGCAATTCATCAAATTTACAAAACTAAATAAACCTGTACAACTGTCAACACTTCCACCAACAAGTGTAGCAGCTCATCAACACATAAAACGTGTCTACTACCAGATTCAAACGTGGTTAGGGAAGGACTTAGAACCTAAAGAATGGGGCTGGATGCTTGAAAATGAAATCCTGGAGCCCATACGAACGTTATTACCTCCAGCACCAGCCGAACTACTAAACGTAATATTTTGCAATTGCAAAAATGGTTGTGGTTCCCGCTGTGGATGCAGAAAATCAGGGCTACAATGTTCTTTAGCTTGCGGCCAGTGCAACGGACAAGCTTGCCTCAACGCTTCACTGTATCCAAGTAATCCCGATGAAGAAAATACATATGATCCCGATATTCTGGAAGGTTTGGAGATGAACATGACAGATAATGAGGATGATGACAATGAATCGAACATTTTTGAGCGACAAGAAGAAGACGACGAACAAGAAGAAGATAATTAGCTTCCATTTCCAATTTCATTACAATTAAAATCAACAAAGATACTTTTGATATTTGAACTCACATTTTGATAAATGTATATTATGCCGTATTTAATAATAAATAAAAATATGTGTAAAATATATACTCTTACTATCATTTTAACTTAAAATAAAACTAAAATATATAATCCAGAATTAATAATATTTTATACTTAAATAGTTAAATATGAATAATTATATATAAATAATCAAGTTACTTACTTTAATTAAATATAAATAATTAATAGTTAGTACATAAATAATAGGCATTGTTTAATAATTATAATTTCCAAGTAAATAATTGACTTTATAACGTACTGATAACCATAACTCACGCTTGACCTTGCATTAGGCCGTATATGACTGTACGATGTGCACTCTTCGCGCTCTACCTTCAAAACGGTTGGTCGTATGAAAAAAAAGTTTAAACAAAAGTTGTAGGGAATTTTATAGCCTACAACTTTTATAATAAATGCAAATCTCATTTAACCGATAGGAAGCCAGATATTCGCGAAAAACCGATTTTTGTGACCTTTGACCTTGAATATCTTGAGACGCGAACACGATAACGATTGTGACTTTTGAGACAACATTTAGAATGACAAAACAAAGGTTCATACCAATTTGCAGCTTATTATCTTTCATTCCGAGGTGAAAGCCCTAATATGACTGGGCTACTAACATCTCTCTCTTGACAAAGAGCCGCGTTGTCTTCATGTCAGGATTTCGATGTCCTGAGGGGCATTATTCATGTAAAAGTTATCTGCGATCGAATCCGAGGCTGTTGGAAAGACAAGGCACTCTCCCATGCTTACTATTAGCAGACACCAGATGAGTTATGAGTACAATGAGCCAATCAATAGATGTTGTAGAAGTTCTATATTGTTACATGTACAAATAATTACATGTACAAATAATTCTGCGAGCTACTGTCGCAATTGTTTTCATAATCATTAAGAACGTCAACAAATGAATTTACTCGAACCCACGAGAACCCAACAAGCATGATAAACATCTGCAAGTGACGTCACTCCATTCATTAATTTGCTCGAATCTACCAGGTACCTCTCGGTAGAACATTCGCCAATGTACGAGAAATGGGTGAATAGGTAGAGACCCTATATAAAGGCGAGCTGAATGAATGGGGGGATCATTCATTCGACCGCGATAAAAACTGCGATAGTGTGTGGGAAGTGATTTTCGTAATAGTGAAGTGATTTAGAAGACAATTGCGATAAGAAATTTATGGACAAGTGTTAGATTTTTTTAATAGTGAAAATTAAAATTAGTGCAAGTGTTAAACTGATTATTGTGCATATTTGCGATCAAATAAACTCTTTTAGACTTAAATTAAAAGATATTGCGTTTTCACTTTCCCGGAACATTAAAATTATAGGCCGCGAACCAATAACACGCGACAATATGTTTAGTGACCATATCCAAGGTCCCATTTAAATCAAAGGTAATAAAATCGCTCTCACCCCCAATACCTTAATGTAATAATTATTTTTATATAGATGAAGTGTAATAATTATTTTCATAGAAACGATCTGTCTTGTTTTGGCAAATAAATAAATAAATAAACAACAAATTGTTTAGAGTTTCTTAATGTAGCAATATTCATCAACCAACCGTTACTTTATATTTACCTATTTTGTAATTGGATTGATGATCTGTTAAATAGCGTGAATAAAAATAATATTTTTTTTCATAGCACTTCAAAATTCAAGCTTCTCTCCTGGATATACAGTAGCGGACAAAAGTCTAAGACAACTTCTTATAATGAGATTCTGTTTAATTGGAAGTCTTAAACAAAAATCCATTGATGTGCATTTTTCAGTAATGTGAATATATTTATCAAAAAACAAAGACAAAAAGATTTCATAACAAACTTAAGGAGAAATTCGTAAAAACATAAAACAATGAATGGACAAAAGTCTACGACAGTCGGTGCTGGTACACAAAATATTTTCAACTAAATGTATTGGAAATTTTAAAAATTTTTGCCGGCTTAATATTTGGTTGGACCCCTTTTCGCATCAATTACTGCTTGCAGTCTTCGGAGCATAGAGGCAACTAAATGAGCAGTTTCTACAGAGATGTAACAAGCACTTCCTTCAACAAATTTATAATTTTAATGTGACATTTTCGAATTTTCTGTTCCAAAAGCTCCCATACATGCTCTATTGAGTTTAAATCTGGACTTTTCGGAGGCGTATTAAGTTGCATGGAAACGTAGTACAACAACCAGTTCTGGACAAAAAGTGCTGTATGTTTTGGATCATTGTCTTGTTGGAAAATCCATCTCTCTTCAAGACCCAAATTTTCCACTGATGGATTCAAATGTTGTTCTAACAGGTTCTTGTAAACATAGCGGTCCATCGTTGTGAAAACAAAAGCCTATATGCCAACCCCAGATGCAGCGATGGCTCCCCAAACATCACATTACCTCTACCGTGCTTGACAGTAGGAATCAAATTGTTGGTCTCTAAAGCTGTGATCTTTTTCCTCCATACTTAACTGCAACCACCACTTCCGAAAATGTTGAATTTGGACTCATCTGTCAAAAGGACGCAATCCCGAAAAATCATTGTCCTTGTCAAAATGGGCCTGGGCGAACTGTAGACGCAGAAGTCGGTTTTTGGCGGATGTTAATGGCGTTTTACTTTGAAACCCATTAATATTTAATGTTCTCGTGATGGCTCTTGCATGGACATTCTTTTTCCTTTCCTGAGCTAATTGTTTCGACAAATCTGGAGCACTTTGTTCACTGTGCAAATTTATAATTTAATGTGACATTTTCGAATTTTCTGTTCCAAAAGCTCCCATACTGTGCGACAATTTTTTCGGTCGGCCAGTTCGCGGCTTATTTTCAATAGAACCACGGTTTCCAAAGTTTTTGATGGTTGTATACACAGAAGTTCATTTAAGTTTCAGTGATTTCGCGATTTCCGAGTACGATTTATTGTCTTTTTTATACTGTACGACCAAAATTCGGATATCACTAGAAATTTCTTTTCGCGATGTCATTTTATGGTCCTTAC
This sequence comes from Odontomyia ornata, assembly GCA_963969285.1. Taxonomy (NCBI): domain Eukaryota; kingdom Metazoa; phylum Arthropoda; class Insecta; order Diptera; family Stratiomyidae; genus Odontomyia; species Odontomyia ornata. Next base: position 88,982,286 of record OZ017738.1, on the reverse strand, counting down.
AGTTAGATACTAGCGGTAAAACTAAAACAAAATCGCAGCAGCACATATACGGAATGATAACAATACCAAGTAAATAAATATTGATGACATTCCGTTACGTTTAGTGGAAATTTTTAGTGTATAACAGTGTCAACACTGACTGTCGTAGACTTTTGTCCATTCAATTTTTTATGTTTTTAGGACTTTCTCCTTAATTCTGGTATGAAAAGTTTTTATCTTCATTTTTTCATAAATATATTCACGTTACTGAATAATGTGCATCAATGGATTTTTGATTAAAGCTTCCAATTAACCGGTATCTCAATATAAGGAATTGTCGCAGACTTATGTCCGTCACGGTAATAAAAAAGGTATTATTTTGTTCAGCGCTGTTTTTTTCAAATACAGTTGGAAAATAGTGGCTCTTGATGAATAAATCCATTCAATAATATTAATTTCACTTACTTTCAGCAGTATTAATTTCATTTCATTACTTTGTAGACTTATTTTCGAGCAATCAAAGCTATTTTTGTGAATCACAAAGTATTTCCTCAAATGGTTTGAATTTCCCTCAAATCAGTCGGTTGACATTAACGTGTCAAACAATGGAAAAAGATGTGAACATTCGAATTATTTATCCAACCATAAACCATATATCCGATATATCATGCAGGATAGTATTTCAAAATTGAATTTATGACGTCATATCACAACACTTACATTGGGTCTGGTCTTTCATCGCCACATCGAGCGAACGATTTTCCAGTGGTTAAAGGACACTTTGCACCATAGGTACGATGAACATGTACCTTAACAATAAACGCAGAAATGTTCAATCCCCTTGTGCTTCTGAAGGATACAAAGTGTCTTAAAATGAACGCAAAGAATCATTTATCTTGAAATTGTCTTGCATCTGTTGAAAAATGTTTCTTCATAATACAGCTATGCTTCGTGATACTTTAATCATACTGTTGAACATTTCATCCTGTGGGAAGTGTTCTTAGGACAACAATAAATGGTGGCGGTTTTACACTTAATCTCATGATATGAAAGCCTTCCCTACCAGGCAAGTCCTCTTTCCACTACGAACGGCCAATTTTCAAGAGATGGAGCCAGTAATAGGCAAACATTTATTATTAAATGTTACTTTAATTTGTTGAACTTTGCACAAAATATTCGCTCTGACATAAAAGGGCTTCTTGGCTTCATTCATTCTTCAATGTAATTCTACATGCAGCTAAAAAAAAAAGTACTTACATGTCCTCCGGACGCAAATTAATTGAAATGTAAACGAAAGGATACGCAAACTTCAAACAATGTTTGTCATAGAGGCGAATGGATCTCACGAGAAAAAAGCTGGAGCAGAGAAGATGCCATGTAGCAGCTTTTAATCGGTATATTTGCATGCTTTGGGAAAAGAAAGACTGTAAATCAACTTACCTGGCCACATTTTACCTTGCATCCCTACGAAGCTACTTGGAGCTCTTTTCACTTTGGTGTGCTCGTTCGCGACATTACTTTGGTTCTCTTTCAGGTCGTTATTTTCTATGTTTCCAAGTTGTTCTTCTAGTTGATGTAGTGAATCGCTGGAAGCCTTTTTGCCACGTACTCCGACAAACTTTCCGCGGAATTCCATCGGCTGCTTTTTACCACGCATTCCGAAAAAACCAGAGTTCTATTGTTAAAATCAGAAACATTGTCCAATGGGAAAAGAAAATTTTAGACATTGTGTATTTAATGATATTTTCGATAAAAAGTTGTAGTTCAGACGGTTAAGTGGTCACAAGGATATACATTCCATTTAGGGAATCATGCTAACAACCAGGATAAATTTAAATATTTCATCATGTTACACTTATTTTTATAGGTAGCATCTTTTAAAACATAAGATTCGAATGCATGCTCTATTCGCACAGTAAATACACAATTTCATTTTAGAATCAATCTTTTCACCAACTAATTTGAAATATTATGTACATACCAGTGGTTGCTTCTTTCCCCGAATGCCGAAAAACTGCGCCAACGACGACCGTTTCTGTACTCCAAGTTGCGCCGACACATCCTTTTTGCCACGCATTCCTAGAAACCCCATCGGTGCTCGTTTTTCCTCTTCTAAACTATCATAGCCATAATCAATAGTTTTCTTGCCACGCATTCCTAAAAATCCGCTCGGGGCTCGTTTTTCCATCGAATCTAAATCGTCATACAAAGGTTCTTCGTACAGTTTTTTACCGCGCATTCCGAAAAAACCAGCCGACGGCGCTCGCTTATTATAATCTTCCGCATCCATTTCATAGATATGATTTATGTCGTTCAACATTTTCTGCTCGTTGCGAATGTTTTCATAAAATTGCGGATTATCACTATTCGCATCGTTGGTACCGTACAGTAAATCGAGAACATCTTTTTTACCGCGCATTCCTAGAAAAAATTTAAACAATTGAGAATAAAATTAGTTTTTCTTCGAAGCTTCATTTAATGGATATTTAAATTTAATGTGGATATGCCTGTGTACGCCTGCTTTCAGATTTACATTTGTATACGAGTATGTATGTATGTTTTTTTGGCAAAAAACAAATGGGATTATCCGTAAGTGAATGAGTGGATCAAATTATATTTATTCTGTTTCACTTCTGGAAAAAGGATCTTTTGTGGGCGGTCATGTATGTTGCTCTGTGGAAATTTGTTGTAGTTTTCCTAGGCAACAATAAATCAATGTATTGGACCAAAGAATTTTCATGATTTATTATTGACCAGAATTTAATGGAGAGAATGCCTCTATACGAGTATCTCGTTCCCCCCATAACCTGAAGCAAACTTTCCTCATGATTAACTCTTGAATTTGAAAGGGTGTATTAGGCTGTACCTAAACAATTGAATATAGAAGCAAGAATTATCCACTGGCAAATTTATTTGAAAATATTTCAGAGAGCATATTAATATTGATAAAATATTTTTAGCTGTTCAACCAAGATTTGTTACAATTTTAGGATCACTTTTGGGCCTAAAATGTATTTTTAAGCACGTAAAATTCAAAAGACTCGAAATGGTTGAATAAGAAAATTATGACGAACGATCCACAAAAAGAGAGTTGTGGTATTTGTAAACGACAATGTTAAAGAAAGTACTGAAATTATTATATTTGACATGCGAGTATGTTGCGGATTCCGGTCTTCTCTCATTCACAACTTCAATTGCCTAGTTACCGTCTTCACGAACTCTTCGGCAAACCTGCCCCATTTCCATTATTTACTTTCTTTTAATTATTTTTCTATCCTTCCCACTAACAAAATTTCATTCATTAATTCTCCTTAACAAAATTTTATTTTATACCTTTAACTAACTTTTACTAACAAAATCTCATTTGACTCGGTTATTTCAGAAACCTCATAAGTCACTTTTTTCGAATTTTACTTTTTGTTATAAATCAACAACCAAGCCCAAGTTTCACAATTTTATAGAGAAACAAAATTAGTTCAGCCTTCCCATGGGCAGTTGTGGATGTTTCCAGTTTCCGTTTAGTGCAGAAATCCCATGTCACTGACTTATGGGGTTTCTCCACTTCAACAAATGCAGCGCTAGTGGGAACTTGCTACAACATTATTGTTGTTTTACGGAGGCAAATGCAATCAGTCTGTTGATGCTAGTGACATTAATCAAACAAATGTGGTTTTTGTAATAGTTCTGTTATCGTGACCATTTTTTTATTTTTCTTATATACAAAAATTTGAATATCTATCAAAAATGAGTGAAAGTAGTGTGACTGACGGTGAAAACAACATTGATACTCCACGGCGGAAAAAGAAAGGTATTAAAAGGCCAAACAAATACAGAAGGGAAGTTATTAAAAACACAAGAGTACAGGGAGTTGAATATGAAAGTTATAGCGGTAAAATTATTCATGCAATATTACCACCATCGACTGAAGATTGCATGTAAGTACTTTACCATTTTTCGAAAAGTAAATAGTTTTACAATTTACTCATACATCAGTCTGAAGTGAGTATTCTTGTCTTTCAGGTGTAGAAAAAAATGCATGTCAGTTTTTTTAAGTTGGCGAGAAAAAGCAGATTTTTGAACGGTTTAGAGATCTAAACACAAAAACTGAGCAAGACTGCTATTTGCAAGGACTCATTTTAGTAAGTAAAGTGAAACAACGGCGTCGAAGAAAGAACCATGTAGAGTCATCAAAGCCGGATAGAGGTTATAGCTATGTTTATTCAATTAACACACAGAATCAGAATCAGTTGTTGTTTGCAAAAAAGCCTTTTGCTACTTATATGGAATATCTTCTGAGAGAGTCAGAAGACTTTGCTCTTTGCTTAGCGTAGGGCAATCACCAATCGACAAACGAGGGAAGTGTGTCTCTAGAAATGCAATTCCTGGAATTATAACGGATGATGTTCGCGAACACATTAACTCTTTCCCCTCTAAAATAGCTCATTACACTACCCAAGAGAAGGCTTACTTGAGTGAGAAACTTGACATTACCATAATGTACAATATGTTCAAACAGAAATTTCCTGAACATGAAAGAGCTAAGTTGTAATGAATCATGCGACGCCGCTGGTGATCACTACTAACACACTTTGCTGCTAGGTGGCTTGTCATTTCACGTTGGTTGCAACCAGCGCACATCCCACGTCAATTTTGTCGTGGGATGTCAACAGGATTTGACAGCCACATGGGAGTGAAGTGTGGAGGTAGTGGCCGCCACCCATGAGGAAGTTCCGGAGTGTGCCGACAGTTCGGTCAAATTCAACTCAACCAAATGATGTGTACAACTTGAAGGTGATTGAGAATATTCGTGGGCAGGCTAATCCAGACAGAACACCAAGCGCCGCTTCTAATACGGTATATGCAGCCAAAGCGGTGCCAACAAGCATCTGTACCGGGGATTTCGAGGATTTCAAGCGTGAAAGGAATGCACAAAGGAAAGGAATCGAGAAAGCGAAAGTGTTGCTGCCAAAAGGCTTTTCCAAATATATAGAAGCATACGGTCAAGGTCAGGACAATATCGACCTAGATGAATGGGACTCGGATTCAGATATTGAAATTTCGGATCATCTTTCGTTGTCAGTACGATTGTTGGATCAAGCATCGGATCAGGTTAGTGTTAAAATAATAAATATTAAAAGTCCAAGTACAAAGGATACCTCAAAAGATTTTACGGAACCAATTGATAAAGTTCGAGACGATTCAATAAATGATTTGATGGCAACAATAGCAAAAGTAGATTCGAACGGAGTACAAGTTCTTCCGGAAGGTAGGAATAAGACGACATCGCCACAAGTCCATAGTTCAGCAGATATTGCGAATGTTGCTGAAGAGAAAGCTGACCAGAAAGACGATCCAAATGAAGATTGGTGTGCAGTTTGTTTGGATGGTGGTGAATTGATGTGTTGCGATAAATATCCAAAAGTATTTCACCAAAATTGTCACATACCAGCTATAAGTTCCTTACCAGATGAAAGTGAAACGTGGCAAGGTTTGTTATGTGTTAATATAGCGGAACTGGCAAGTTCAGCTGAATGTGAAAGACATAATGTAGGAGAACTTGGCGCAAATGAATTAAAGATTATTCAGAGGATACGTTTAGAATTATATTGGCAATACGAACAAAGTTTACCATTTAGAGAGCCAGAACCTGCAATACACACTGCATATTATAAAATAATTTGTCACCCTATGTCGCTAGATGTTATCCGAACTCGTTTGGATCCATCAAGTCCGAATCACCACAAAGCCATTGCCACATTTATAGCTGACGTTCGATTGTTGTCCAAAACTGTATACTTATATTATCCGAAGGATTCAAAAACATATGCGCATGCCCGTTGTCTAGAACAGTTTTTCGAAGAGCAACTGGCTAAATGGCTTCCTAAATACGCTCTCGTAAACAAATGTGAAACGAATGCAGATGAATGTCCTGTGAAAAAAAAAAAATGCGCGAAAATTCCGGATAAGAAAAATAAAAAAAAAACGAAATAAAGGAGATTATATTTGCTTACAGGAATAGTTTTAGCATCGTAAGTTTAGGCGTGTATTTACGCTATCGCCTGTTGATGTCGCACATCGACACATTTAAACTCTTACTACAAGCAAAATATTAATTTATTGTTTAAACATAACTATACATAAAATAAGAAACCATTTTTATTTACTCGAAAGAAAGCATGTAGTTATTCCAAATATGAAATGCTCATTATAAATTTCACCGGTTAGTTCTTAATCATATGAATAAATGTATACCAATTTCATTTGAAACATTAGATTATAGAGGTTAATTAATTTTATATGACAGAATGCTATCTAGATAATCAAAAAACGACAGAAAATCGTACTTTCGTTGATTTTAGGCATAACTATAAATTAACGACATTAAAATGTAGAACATTTACTTCCAATTCATACGAGAAATGACATTTATCAGAAACACTTTTTGTGTTTGAATCCTCCTTATTTTGGTTGCTTTTAGACGAAACTCATGTAGACTGGCATACGATTTTATTAATTTGTTTTTATAGTTGATGTAGATGAGTGCTAAAAAAAAATGCAATTTAATACAAACTGATTATCAAACTGTAGAAAAAAAGAGATACTATTACTTTTAGTAGAATACCTTAGTTAGAAATTTATATTGTATCGAAGGAATCGTTAGTTAGAATGTAGAGAAATTAGAGACTTGTTTAGCGTTAGTTATACGTTACAAACACACACGACAAAATCAGTCAATGAAAGAAGCAAACCAATATTTAATTTGCATTAGTAGATAATTGAAATGAATATTCCTAATAGGTAAATTCTTCGTGAACGCGCTTATATACATATATTTTTGTGTTAAAAATTTGATTATCAAAATTGCGGAATGCTATATGACAAAACAGCAATAGTATAATTTGAAATTGAAAAAAAAATGTTTATTTCGAAACGAATGAAAATTAATTGATTGGAAACGACTAACTTCATACTTTCGATAGTACAAGTCTCGAAGCATACACAGTTATAAATGCGAAAAATTGCCGAACATTAATTTTATGATATTTAAAGCATTTGTAGAAGGAAAACGATTTATTTTTTTTTCAAACAAATATATAACAACATGAATTGCTAAATAACAACACGACTTTCCTTTCCAGTGGTTCTTCCTTTCAGCGGGAAATCTAGTGCAGGGTAGGTATGCCGTCGCGAGGGTAGGGGTTGAGAAAATCCGCTGAGGTCGGTTTCGCGTCGCGCGCGGTACGCGGTACCTTTGTTGTTTTGCCTTTTTATTAGAGTAGCTTTCGTCGGGTTTAGTTAACGTAGTATACTTTTCGGTACCACGTCGGAAATTCGGGAACGCGAAGTAAAGATTAGATCTTTGTCCTTTGACTGGTTATAGAAAAAAATACGGAGTAACGAAAAGTAGGTTTCCTCTCCGTATGTTTTTGTTTTGTGACGCGTTTGAAAACGGGCATGTATTGGTGGCTGAAGATTGTAGATGAGCGTAATCCATTCGGAGACCCGCGACCGAAATCCTTTCCGATCTAGCTGGCGGACAAGCAGCCACCGCGTGAATGGATTACGGTGCACGGATTGGTTGACCGGTGGGTACCATCCGTTGGCACTACTCAGACTTAACGTCTAGAACCGATGAGAGGTCGGTTCCTCGTTCGCATGTAGACTTAAAATCATTACAAAGTACTCATATTATAGGAAGGTTTTTAAGGAAGACTTTGATCTGCCTTTCGGCAGACCACAAGTAGATACATGCTGTACCTGCGAGGAACTGTCCGTCAAAATACAAAGCAACGTTTTAAATGACTGTGCAAAGAGAGTTGCAGCTGCTGAAAAATTAGTTCAAGTACACCGAGGCAAAAAATTTTCACAGCTGATGAATATTGTTGCAGAAATAACAAAGTCAAATGAAGAAGTTGGTGCTATTGCGATTGACTACATGCAAAATCTACAATTACCACATATTCCCGTGCAAGAAGTTTTTTATCTTCGCTAGATAACAGTGAGCGTTTTTTGTATTCACGATCTAAAAAATGGACAAGCAACATTCTTTTTATATCATGAGTGTCAAGGTACAAAGGGACCTAATGAGGTGTGTTCGTTTCTTATGCGGTTTTTCACGGAAAACATGAAGTCGATAAAATACCTACATGTTTTTTCCGATGGGTGTGGTGGCCAAAACAAAAATCATACTGTACTTAGATTTTTCTCTGCTTTGGTCTCTTTGGAAAAGTTCAAGACTATTGATCACTACTTTCCTATTAGAGGACACTCGTTCCTACCCTGTGATAGGGATTTTGCAGTGCTCAAAAGAAAAATAAAAAGAACAGACCGAATATACACGGTAGAGGAGTATGATCTTTTGATAAAGTCATCATGTAAAAATAGCCGTTTTTCTATAGTGAAGGTAAGAGCTGAAGACGTGGTTGACTACAAAAATTGGTGGCCTCAGTATTACAAAAAGACAATGCTGTATGTGGAATCTGCTGGTAAGAGCACTCCAAGAGACCGCAAGGTTCAGCTAAAAATCAGCCAATTTATGCATATTTCACACTCTTATATGCACAAAAATTTTGTTAAAGCATACCCGTTTATTAACTCCATAGTCACGCACACCTTCAGATTGAACAACAACAGAACGCCACTAAAACTTCCCGAAGCGTTATCGGACTCCAGTGGAAAGATACCAATCAATCATAAAAAAATTGCAGATATAAGAAAACTAGAATCCTATATACCGGATGAAGATAAAATTAAGTCCTTTTTCACCGAAATATTCAACTGGCCAACAACAACAAGCACCACAATGAGTGATGAGGACGACTCAATGCTGAGTTAAACCTTTTTTGTCTTGTTTTATTTCTTTGACATTCTAATATTGATAACGCATGTACAATAAATGCAATTTTCTAAAGTATTTTTGTTTTTTATTTCACTCATTGAATGATAAATATTGATTTTCTATGCAAATTACTCAGTGTATTTCAGAAACAACATAAGTCATTCAACTTTGAAAGTCACCCAAACCGAAATTAAAAACCACAAAAATTCAGTAACTAGTATTTAATACTCGTATGTATTTAACCTATAGGAATCTACTCCAGTTAAAATATTTGGAATTTAAAAATTTAGATTGAAATGAAACAGTTTTTTTTAATTTCCCAAAAGTCAGGGTCATTTGACTTATGGGGTTTCTGAAATAACCAGTTCATTTCTTCCTTGCTACCAAGAAACTTCTATACTTTATTTCCCACTAACAAAATTTTATTGATTATTATACAGGGTTTTCCAATAAGTGGTGTTATTTTGATATTAAAAGGAAAATGCCATTTTTTTAATATAAGTGATCGGATGTTTATTTCATTATAAAGAGGAAGGTATGCCGTTAATAGTGGAAAATAACATCAGGCAAATGACCACCATGACCACGCTTACAGAACCATATCCTTTTCATGAAATTTTCCATAACCAAATCGCAAAGTGGCTGCCCTGTGTCCTCAATAGCCTCACGAATTCCATCGTTGAGGTCTTGAATCGACGCTGGACTGTTGGCGTAGACCTTCTCTTTCACGTGGCCCCAAAGGAAGAAGTCCCAAGGTGTTAAATCACAAGATCTTGGTGGCCAATTACCTCAGCTCTTCGAGGGATAACACGGTCCGGAAACTTTTCCCGTAAAAGATCAATGGTTTCGTTGCTTGTGTGGCACGTATCGCCGTCTTGTTGAAAGTAAACGTTGTCCAGATCAATACTATCCAATTTCGGCCATAAAAAATCATTAATCATCTCTCGATAGCGCAATCCATTCACCGTAACTGTTGCGCCAGCCTCATTTTCGAAAAAGTAAGGTCCAATGACTCCGCCGGACCATAAACCGCACCAAACAGTCACACGTTGAGGATAGAGAGGCTTTTCAACAATAACTCTTGGGTTTCTGAAGCCCTAGGTGCGACAGTTTTGCTTGTTGACGAACCCACCGAGGTAGAAATAGGCCTCTTCACTCAAGATGATTTTTCGATGGAATTCCGGATTATTTTCATGCATTTCAAGGACCCAATCAGCAAAGACACGACGTTGTTGATGATCGACTGGCTTGAGTTCTTGTGTCAACTAAACTTAGGATCCAAATATTTATGCAAAATACGGTGTAGTGACGTTTGTGGAATGCCTAATTCCAAAGAACGACGAGGAATGGACAAACCTGGGTTTTCTTCAACACTTTTGGCTACAGCAGCAATATTCTTGGCTATTCTAGAGTGATGGTCACGCGTTTTATTCTTCATATTACTAAGTTGTCCCAACAGCCTGAATTTTTCTACCAATTTCTTTATCGCGGTCCGACAAGGTGCTTCTCGACGACCCAAAAATGTTCGAGTTTTACGAACCGTCTCTGCCAAATTTTCACCATTTTTATAGTGAACTTCAATAATTTCAATGGGTTGTTGAAGCGTTTATCGTTCCATTTTTATTAATAACGTAGTTTTTACTTGTCAAATGTCGAAAAATGACAGCTTCAAAAGTGACATCTACCGAGATAGCGGGCTATTCAAAATTAAACCTCTTATTGGAAAACCGTTTACTATCAAAAGCTATTCTCGGCTCCTTACTAACAAACTTCATACCATTGCCCATTAAAAAATTTGCACATTTGAAGTTGCTTATGTGACGAATGGGAGATTGTCAGAAGTTGCTCTGGTCCTACGCTCTCAATCGGGGGGTCCGCTGGAAGCGTGGGTTTAAGTTCCCCCGGGTGCAGGAACACTCTTTTTAATTTCGACAAAAGCAATTGTTTCCGTGTGTATGACAATTTACATACAACCAAACGCTATCATGATTATGTTATATATATATATATATATATATATATATATATATATATATATATATATATATATATACATATATATATATATATATATATATATATATATATATATATATCTATATATATATGTTTATATATAAATATATGTTCTTATATATATATATATATATATATATATATATATATATATATATATATATATATATATATATATATATATATAAATATATACAAATGAATATTATTGCATTTGACAAAATCGAAAAGGTGTATGGAAAACGGAATCGAAGTGTATTGAATTTTGATTACGTTACGTCAGTGCGGCAGCGGTAATTGGGAAGAAAGGATTGCGGGATTAGTTTGAGCTAGTCTGGATTTGGGTTTCAGTTGGAAGTGAGGTGTCGGAGAAAATTTTAATTTCAAATTTGGGGAAAAAATCTTGGTTTTGGGGGGAGATTGGATTTTTTTGGATAGTAATGGCTTGAGATGATAGTGAAAGTGGATTGAAAACGCAATTTTCGTGTGGTTGTTCGAACGGATGTTAATATTTGGGGAGAATTGTACGGGAGGTCAGGGCCGTCGAGAGAAAATCTGGGCCCAGGGGTAAACAATTACGGGCCCTAAACCCCCCCCCCCCCCACATGAAACACAACTATAAAAAATGCTAATGAAATTGTCATGCTGATTCTATGAAGAAAAGGATTATAAAATATTCGGAAAATGTTTTCGAAACAAATTGTTTCCATAACAAGCTATATAAATATAAGTTGGTATTTCAAAGTATTGAGTAGAAATATAGAAAGCAAGTAGTCCACTTTTTGGAATTAAAAGTTTTATTGCAATGTCAAGTTAATATATTTAATTATTAATTATAATTGTAAATTAGCTTTTCTCGCTTTCTTGGCTGGAAAATTTCTTATCGCAATATTAAAATCCAACTCCCTAGCTGATGGGGCCTCAATGCAAAGAGTACTGAAACACGCATTTGTGAAGAACATAATCAATAAAAGTTTTTAATGTGAGCAAGAACATTAAATGAACGTTCAGCACTAGAGGCAGTAATAGGTATAGTGCAAAATAAACGGAGAGCAACACACACATTCGGAAAAATCGTCTCCAGATTTCGAACAAAGATCGCATTAAGCTATGTAAAGGGTGATAACTCTTCGTCGAAGTTGCCTTTGTATATGGATGGATCACTGGATCTCCTAAATCTTCAGATCTCCATTTTGTATTTTTGGACAAAATTTGTGGCTGCACTTCAAATTTCGGTTTCGTCCATCGCTGTGAATAGCCATAAAAAAGAGAAACCATTATGTGAGTCCTTCATGGCATTGAACCTATTGGATATTCCCGCAATAACCAAGTCTTTTGCAAATTGGTCTCTTGATCGTCTGCACTCGTATCATCGTCATCTTCATTTTCATCGAAACACCTCTTGCGTATTTTCTTTTGAGTATTAGGGAAGGTTGATTAAATCCCCAATTGAATGCCAATCGTTTTGTATTCACTTAAAATGTCATCCCATCGATTTCGAATCAAATTCAATTCAGACAGCAAAATTTCGAGATTTTGAACTTCGATGTCGATAATAGCATCTCTGGCTTGAAGAATGATGCTCCTTTCATTGAAAGCTGCCAATAGCTTCAACCAAATTAAGGACATCATGGTGCAATCAGTTTTCCGCATGTACTTCAGAACGCCGTTGACATCACTACGAGTCTCCGCAGTCAGATTAAGTTTAGTTAAACGTTCTAGCGCTTCATGTAATCCTGAAACATGTTTGGCAAACGGTTTAACTGCCTCAGCTCTAGCATACCACCTTGTATCTGAAAGTCTGTGAAGGGAACGCGTTATACTTTTTTTGAAAATTACCCAACGTTGTGGACTGCTGCGGAAACTGGTATAGCAATTCTGAAAAACTCCGGAAAAAGTGATTGCTGCCTCACAGCATTCTGCAGAGTGACCACCACAAAAATTGAAACTATGTGTTGCACAGGGCGAATAAACGGCATTTGGATTTTTCTCCAGAATATGACGTTGTGCCCCATTATATGATCCTTTCATACTAGCACCATTGTCGTTGCCTTGTGCTCAACAGTCTTCCAAAGGAATATTATACTCTTCTAGAGTATCGAAAATTAAACCAGTAATCGCCTGGCCAGTTTTTTGGTTACAATCGACAAAAGCCAGAAATCGTTCTTGAATTGTAAATATCTTTTCCGTCGAGTTAAAATGAACGTACCGCAAAAGAAACGTAGTTTGATCGATGTGGCTTAAATCAGGTGTAGCATCAACGATGATAACGAAGTATTTGGCACTTTTACGTTCTTTCGGAATGGGTTTTTTAACGTGTTCAGCACAGATTTGAATACATTTGTTTTGAATCTCAACCGAAAGAAAGTGGACCTGCAAATGTTTGTGCTGTTGTTGACTAGTCCTAACATTCTCTAAATGTTCGCGAAGTATCGGATCGTAATGACTACTAGTACCTCTGAATGAAAGGCCCCTTTCGCCAAGAACAAAATGGTGTCTAGGATTCGATGTAAAATTTTGTGCCATTTTCTAGTTTCACTGATGATCTGTTCATTTAGAAGTGTATCAATTGAAGTTTCCTCTCGAAGTCGAATCTGCAACGAGCGCCATAGAACGTAGTACTAAATGTGATCTGAATTATTTTCATGAGCTGATAACTTATCATACCGTTTTTTCCAAGCTTGGTTTTTTTAGTACCCTGTAGGACAGCAAAGTTGTGGACGATTGAAAGGTAAGCAATACAAAGCGTTCATAAGACTACTCCATACCAACCAATCTCGCTCCACCCTCTCCCTATTTGGCAAAGTCTTCGATAAAAGCGAGGCGGGAAATGGCTCATCGTTACGATCACATGGAAAAGAAGGTGGCATCTTTTGGTCACTTCGACGAATTATATCGTTCACTACGTCAGAGTGGACAAATTCAGTACATACAGAGCCAATATCATAATCATAAAGATACAGCTGTTCTTCTTGCTCCTTCGCATGGATTGAGTTTCCATTGAAGATGAACCACGATAAATGTCGATTTCAGAGTTTTCAGTTCCCAAGGTTTGAATAACTACGTCATTGCTTGTAGCTTCCGTTGATTCGTCTCTTTCTGAAGAGACGGGTAGAGCTTTGTTTTTATGGTTAAGATAATGCGCAAGTTTTAAAAACGATAAATCATATAATCAGCATACTGACAACCTTTAACAGTTCTAACAATCAAGCTTTCGGTCCGGAATTGTACCCGAAAAGGTTTCTTTGCTGCTTAGAATGTTTCTTTTCTTTTTTGACTTGCTCTAAGCGTTCTTTGCACTTTTGAGCTCCAGACTTGTGCTTGAAGGATTTATGAAATATTTAACAATTTGCTAAATTTGTAATCTTAAAGTTTGAAAAAAACTTAGGCGCTTTCATCTCTACAAAAATGAATAACAACTGAGGGATGAAAAACATGATAAGAAAATTTTATCTCACAACTCGTGAATGGAAAATTCAATATTTGACGTATTATGGAAGGAGAGTGGAATTCGATCTATAACAAGGTTTTATTTTACACTTTCAACGCCAATTTTATCAAAACTCTCAATCTGCCATTTAATATTTCGACATAACGTCACGAAACAACATTCGTGGATGTTAAAATATATTGCACAACTATTTGGAGATTGAGAGCTTTGCCATGAACATATGAATAAGAACTTCGAAAATTGCACGCAGCGATGCGACGTGCATACTTCAAAAATTTTCAAAACCCACTTTATGCGCCCTTGCGCCACCATCTTGAGACGGTCGACGAAATTCTCCCACTCGATTCACAATGATAATGAATGATTGTTACTTACTCATATGTTATTATGTCCAATCGTCACTGTTTTCTTTTTTGTTTCGCACAACGTTGTGAAAACGACAAATGACAAGCAATTACAAAGTGTTGAAGCCTGGGCCACAATGTCAGGTACACTGCGATCGTAGCCAATAATCAAAAGTAGCGCCTACATTGAGCAAGTTCACACGCTTCAGCGTACTGCCAGTTGCAAACAGGTTAATCAGGTTTTCTTAGACGAAAGGGACGCGACATCGAGAGAAGCCAAAACGTACTAAAGAGGTTTGCACATGTCAAAACAACCAAGCAGCACGATCTACAAGAAATACATGCCCATCAGCTTCGGCTCAGAAATTTTTAGAAGTCTCAAGGAAATCATTCATCCGCGATATTTCAAGGGGAAAGTTTATTCGAATCATGTATGGCAGATGGGAAATGTGTGCTTGCTCCTGGTGAGAAACCCGTGATAATGCTGTGCAACAGTGCGTAGGTCATCTGCACTTGATGATGGATGACAATGGAGTGAGTATGATACACATACATAGATAAAATGTGTATCGTATAGAAAATGAACATGGGTAGCATGTTGAGTCCGGTAAACCTGACATAGTATCCAGCTAATTTGTTTGCGGTCACGTGTAAACTCGCCCATTCAACTGCTGCACGAGCAGTACGGTAAAATAAACATGCCAAATTTGAAAAAATTATAAACTATTTCTCATTTTTGGTTCTAAATTCAGTCATTATTTGCTGATTTACGATTTTTAGGAATTTTTTTCAAGCGGCAAGAATTTCAGGAGAAGAAAGAATAAATTTTTTTATTGGTGAATAAGACGTACGGGTCCCTTTAGGACGGCCGGTGGTTGCAACAATACTTAGAATATTGCATTACAAGAAGAACATAAAATTATAAACAACAACCACACTCACATAGTTTTTATAAAATATTTTTGCTTTAAGTTTTACCTCTAGTTTATCTAATCCTTAAAACCTTACTTTCGCTATTTTAATTTTGCATTCAGCAGTCGTTTTACATTTTGCCCTAAAAGAAATTGGTATACAAATCATTTCTTTAAGTCTGATTCATCAATTATTATAAATAATGCATTGCTAGATAGAAAAATACCGGTCTTCTACCTTTCCTTCTAATAAGTATGGCACCCGCGACGTTGGCAGGCTTTTCCATGAGCATGAGCTAACCAGTGAGCGAAGCTCCCTCTCCTTTTGATGTCACAGGGGATCTCGCTTGGGATGATTGCCTTCCACTCCTATCACGGTCAAGTCATCATTTTTTATCTTTGATCTGGAAGGGAAGGGTGCGAGGATGCACCACTACCACCCGGATGCCCCACTCTTTTTGTGGGCTGTGAATATCCACGTCCATGGCAGATTTGTGTCTGACCTTGTTAAGTTGGAAAGGTCGTCGTGTCTTATCGTTCCAATGTCCTTCGGTTGGTTACCTCTGCCTTCAATTGTCCCGGATTGATCTTTGGAAGAAAACCTGAAGCGCTGGTGGAACGAACCCACCCCAAAACACCACAACGCTTGCTGCCATCAGGCTTACACATCGCCAAGCAAGGCCATTCCAGCTGAGTACGGATCATTAGCTCGCTGAGGCATCAGTCCCTTGCTGCGGTCTTGAATGGACAATTTTATTATTCTTTAAACACTATACAGGTGAACAGCATGAAGAGCATGCTATCCACGGAATTTGTCCATCAAAAAATTCTTTATGTTTTGTAGTCGATTTGAACTTTACTGCAATGTAATTATGAGTCCACGTGGTGTAGTGGTTACAACACTCACCCCGTAAGCCGAAGGTCCCTGGTTCGAGTCTCGTTGGCGACTACGAGATTTAGTTCGATTGATCTTGGGACGGACTATAAGCCTGTCCAGTTAAGATGCGTTCTGGTTTTGAAAAAAATGAGAAGGTATTGCAGCTGAGTGGACGGACACACGGCTAAAGTGTTGTACTGACCATGTCACCTTTCTGAGTTACCGATGCATTCGATCAAGATAATGAGATACTCTAACCGTCTCAAAGCGAAGGCTCGAAAGGGGCTGTAGTACTAAGGAAAAAAAAGCAATGTAACACACCCCCGCTCAAAGATTGTCACAACTCAAAATTCTTGATTTTACAGGAAACGACTAATAAAATTTAATTGTACGCAAAAATGTACAATTCTGGCGATATCTCGAAAAGGAGTGAACAAAACGAAAAATTTATTTTGACATAAATTGTTTTTTATCGTCTAACCAATCATATAAAATTAATGCATTTTTAAATTCTTGCAAAAATGATATGTTTTGTATAAGCAAAACCATGAAATAATTTTAATTATGTCTTTATTGAAGTTGAGTAACTATAACAATATAACGTTATTATAGGATGATGGACTATATTAGCCACACTAATTTGAGATCATTACATGTTGAATATAAAAATAAATAGTCATTTATACAGAATTTAACAAAAAATTAAGTTGCGTATGAAAAAGTAATCGAAATCGCTGAAGATACCAACTCACAATCAAATTAATTAACTATTTGGAATTCAATCGCTTGGTCTTAATTGACTACGGAAAAGTTATTAAAATACATTTACTGCTAAGCAGTCAAAGAAAAAAATTTATAACTAGCGAAAAGTAAAAGGGATAATCTTAAATATCCTGGAAATTCAATTAAACACGTTTTCAAATAAGAATTCATAAATTATTATAAAAATCAGCACAGCAATGCGGAATGTGATGCCTTTTTAACCAAAAAAAGTAAATCGTTCCTTTTATTTTCTTGGATTCTAAGTTTGTTGGGATCAGCTGGTTAACATTCTGGAATTTTGAGTCGCTTTGATCTGATTTAGTTTGTATTCCATTACAGTGGTATTTTCCTTAGTAAATTGCATCACTTTAATTTCTGTAATTTTAGCAGATCTTCAGGTTTTTAAACCAATGCCATTAGCCAAATCCTTAATAGATATAAAATCTTGGCGCGAGAGCTCATGAACCTTGATTGGCTGCCCAGTTTTTTTAGCATCCCTGATGATCTGCGCATACTGGTTTGTACACAGATTGGACCAGATTTTAAAGATCGTTTGATCCGTTTTTCTATTACAGAATGCACAGCATCTCCTTCGTTTTGAGTATGTCCACTTATCATAAAGTTGTGAGTAATGGAATTCACACTGGGAAACTTCATTAGTACGTACATTTATAAAGAAACAATAAATTTGTTCTTATTTTGACCACAACAGTTGTCAGAATAAAACACAAAGTCTATTGGAATTACTCGTACATGGACATGTCCCTGAATTTCGTTTTCGATGAATCTTAACATGCAACTACCAATTTCATCCGATCCTCTATAACTTTCGCCTTCATGCCAAAAAAAGCAGTCAGTTGTGCCATCATTATTTTTATTACTGCTTGTACCTACAGGTTTGCGCCTCTTGGATTCATTGCTGGGGTTCTTTAGTTTCGTGACAGTTAAATTGAAATTGTTTAGTTTTGACTTGTAGTAAAAAACTGATATATTCCCGCGTGGTATTTGCAAAATAGCTGTTTTGTCGAGATCTTTTTGGTCTCTCAATAGTTTTTTTTTAATTAGATGCAGCTCAGATTTTTTTTAACTCTTCTTTGTCATCATCTTCAGCATTCTCATATGCAAAGCTCACAGCTATCTTTTTTTGGCACAAAGAATCCAATATTGATTTCACAGTTAAATATTCGAGAATACATGACCAAATTAGCATAAGGGAGATTTCTGTCCTTACATTGCTGCATGTGGTCTTTATGCAAATCTTTCAAAGTTTTTCCACCATCAATGAATCCATGACTCGTTTGCTGTCTCAAATAATGACTTTCAATTCTAGGAATGGACTTAATATGATTTCGAACGCTATTTTTAATGGAAAGATCTATAGTTTTATGACTTTAGTGTTTACCTTTCATATCCGTTTTTAAAAATCTACCTTTGTAATTTTAGCAATAACGGTTCTGATGGTCTGATCATTAATAAATATCAAGAGTAGATTTAAACATTGTCTTACAAACACGCTTCAGTTCACCGTTCACTTCAAAATAAAAGGCGTGGTTGTTATCTCTCCCTGTAGGTGTTGTTGTGTATCGGTATTTAACTTGAACACTTTTTATGTGCTTATGAATAAAGTGTCTCTGTTTATTAATATCACCAAGATCCCAGTACTTTTTATGTTTCTCTATTCTTATTTGGTTTGGAAAAAAAGAAGAGCATTTAAGTCGGCATTTGTCGTTACAAGATGGTTGTAATTCTCTGACACGAACATTTTGGTTGGTTTTCGTTATGTAGCCTTTTCCAGAGTTTCGAAGACGTTTTATTTTATTATCTTGCCACTCATTGCTATTAGATAATCTTTTGCGGGTTTTTTAGCGGTAGGGTTTGAGCCAGTGTCATCATTAGGGTAAGGTAAAATGTCTACAGCTTCACAATTACTATTACTCTCCACAAGGTTGCTCATTCTTCTTCCGAAACCGAAGATGACCTTGAGGATGAAGAACTTACTGTTGATAAACTCGGCGATGAAATTGGAGAAGGATAAGTCGGATCTTGAATAGAATCATTAGAATCTGAGGGTCTGCCTTCATCAGATGAATTTTCAATTGTTCTCTTTACGTCAGCTAACAGAATAGTAGTTCTAGTATTTTTATCTCTTATGATAGCAACATCTAAAACAAATTAATATTGTTTTAGCGCGTAGCTACTACTTTTTTGACCTGTTAAATTGATTTGGACTTAGTCAGCTCATGTATGTACTCACTATTTTGTTGAGCTTCATTGCTACTACCCACTCTATTGTTGCCTTGCGCCGTTGCTTCAAAACTCATGTTGATCTAAAACAATATAATGAATTGTTGATGGCCCAGCAATTTATCGTTGATTTATTGAATATTTCCAAATTTAACAAGCATACTATATCAAATTACTACACTTTGAATGGTCTCATTCGATTGCAATTTTAATACATAAAGTGACACTAAATAAACAAATCATAATAAATTTAACGGTTCAAGACAATAAAACTGACACACTTTAGATTGTGACACTTTCTTAGATGCATGTTATAGTTAGTTTTGTGTTAAGCGACAAAAAATGTCGTAATACGAAAAGGTACTTTTTAAGTGAAAGACATACACATTTCCTAAACATACTTTCATCACAGGAAACGACGCAATCCCACAAATGACACTATTTTCTTTTTGCCCACACTGTTTTTTGATGCAGCTACATCGACACAACTAAGAAGTGACACTGTTGGTGATTGTATGAAGTAAGTCTTTCATAATTGGAATAGTGCTACTAATTTATTTATTTTTTTTTATTTATTTATTTACAAAACTATCTTGCAGAAAGAAATTCAAATTACAAGGTATTTTCTTAATAAGAAAAAAGAACTTTAAAAAGAACAAATCCCTAAAAATTAAGCATATTACAAGGAAAAAGAGATACTTACATTATAGAAAGACAACAAAGATTTAAATTTCTAGATGGCAGAGTATTCTCCGCAGCTTTAATTTGAAGCTCGCAATCGAGCCTAAAGGAGGACCAAGCTGGAGACGATGATGATCTCTAACCATTCGAACTAACGGAGATTGACGATACGTTTCTGTTCTAGCGTGCGGTACTATATAGTACTGAAGGATCTGGTTCGGGAAAGTGGGCGTGTGCTGATCGCGTTGATTAGGTTAGATGAAAGTAAACCACTGGCAAGTTTAAAGAGAAAGCATTGGTCGAGGAAGAGCCTCCTCGCTTGAAGCGAAGGCATGAACAGGAAACTTAGGCGGTCATTGTAAGGACGATACGGAAACTTATGCTTGAAGAGGAGCGTGCGTGTGAATTTTCGCTGAACAGATTCCACTGCATCTGAGAGATAAATTAGGTGCGGTGACCACACCTGACATGCATATTCTAGAATCGGGCGCACAAGCATAGAGAACATTCCGGTTTGAATACTGAAATATTTATGAGAAGAGCGTAAAATAAAGCCTGTAACTCTAGAGGCGTTAGATGTCATTTGAAGTATGTGGATGTCGAACTTCAGATGAGGGTCAAACGATACGCCTAAATCCTTAAACCTATCGACGCAAACGAGCACTGAGTGGTCGATTGAGTAAGCGAAAGGAATGCGATTTGCTTTCCTGGAAAAGCTCATCCAATCACATTTAGAGATGTTAAGAGTGAGTCGATTATTTCGACACCATGAGTTTAAGAAGTCTAAGTCATTTTGAAGATCCAGGCAATCTTGATTTGAGCTGATGACTCTAAAAATTTTCATGTCATCCGCATGTAATAGGGATTTAGAAGTAAAAATAGACGGGAGATCATTAATGAATAGATTGAAGAGGAGAGGACTTAGAATAGAACCTTGTGGAATGCCAGAAGTGGGACTGAAAGAATATGAAGTTTGTCCACCCCAAATCACCGTAAAGGATTTATTTTTGAAAATCGAGTCCAGCCATACCAGGAGAGGGCCACTGATGCCAAAATCGTTGGAGTTTTGCGATCAGAATGTTGTGATCTACGCTATCAAATGCTTTAGCGAAATCTATGTAAATCACATCCACTTGACCACCTGAGTCAAGTGCAGAGGCAATAGTATCTGTAATTTCAAGTAAATTGGTTACAGTGGAACGCCCCTTTATGAAACCATGTTGCCTATCGGAGAAATTTAGCCGTAAAGCATCATAAATCCTCAAATGCACAATATGTTCCAGGATTTTGCCAAAGCAGGATAACAGAGAAATGGGTCGATAATTATGAGCAGAGGAGTGGTCTCCTGCCTTATGGATAGGGAGAATGTAGGCTCGCTTCCAGGTGTCTGGGAAAATCCCTGTTGCTAGACTCGTATTAAAGATAAGAGCAAGTGGGACACTCAAGGAAGAAGCGAGCGATTTAATGAAAACGTTCGGGATCCCGTCCGGACCAACTGCGCTGCTAGCGTTTAGCGACGCGATTACAGCAGCAACTTCAGAAGGGCACGTAGAAAAAACACTTAACTTGTTCAGGGAAGCCCTAGAGTTGGTGACAATTGAGGGAGAGGATGAGATATAGACTGAAGAAAAAAAGTCAGCAAACAAGTCACACATGGCCTGCTCATTGTTGGCAGCATTGTTCTGGAATGATAAAGAACTAACAGAGCTGTGGGATGATTTTAAGGAGTGGACATAGGATCAAAAGGATTTGGGATTGTTAGTTAGGAAGGTAGTTTCTATGGACTTGAAGTGAGCGAGCATTGCTCGTGGAATTACTTTTCTGGCAATCGCCCGAAGTTGACGGAACACAGAAAGGTCAATGTCGGATCGTGAAAGTTGGTAGCGTTTACGGGCTGCGTCTTTCAATCGCACTGCCTGGGCAACATCTTTGGTAAACCAGGGTGACCATTTACTACCTGAAGAACGAGAGGTTGGCGTGTGTAAAGGAATTATATTATGGAGGACTGAATAAAACATCTGAATAGCACCATTTGGATAAGTATGGATCAGAACTGCGTGCCAGTTCACGGCCATAAGTTCAGATGCTAAGCCTACGTAACTAGCTTTAAAGAAATTAAAGCGAGATGGGTTTGCTCGTTTATTTGTACGTGGCAATTCTATTAATAGACGTTTTTCTAAAGGTGGATGGTGGGGATCAGGGGTAACATAAGGGGAAGAGGTGGGGAAGACAGGGTCTGTAGTATGGGGATTACTCGAAAGAATCAGATCCAAAATACGGTTGGAAGTGTTCTTTATAGTATTTAATTGGGAGAGGGAGCAAAGAGACAGAAATGCGGAAATGGCAACAGAGAATTCATTGCAAGATGATGGAGTGTCGGTCTCAATATCCCAGTGGGCAAAGGGCATATTGAAGTCTCCGCAGATGAGAAACTGGGCGGAAGATCTGGCGTTGCTTATAAAGTTACTTAAGTCACTGAAAAGGATTTGAAAAGTTGTTAAGGGAGAGTTGCAGGGAACGTGAATGCTTACAATAAAAAGTGGAAAGTTTTGAAGGTAAATGCGGACTGCCACGCCTTCGACCGGCGGTGACAAGGATAATTCCGTGCAGAAGATACCATTCAATAGAGGATTTACGGCAATGAGCACACCACCACCATCAGATTTTCCGGTAGTGATCCAATCTCGGTCCTTCCTAAGTACAGTATGGTGACAGAAGATTTCATTGTCCACAATCTCGTCGGTAAGCCAGGTTTCAGTCAAGCATATTACATCGTCGTTTGCAAGAACAGAAGCAAGTTTTATGGATTCCAGCTTGGTCCTCAGACCACGGACGTTTTGATAGTATACGTTCATAGCGCTGCTTTTACATTTTTGTTTTAAATTCTTGGATGTGATCTGCTGGCTGTACGAAAATTTTTAACGCGATGAACGTTCGCGGCCGAAATTCTGGTTTAAGCATAAGCTGCAACTCCGCCGGGATTGTAATTTTAAACGAGGCAATTACTCGGTTCAGTTGATTTTCGCGCGTTAGTTTAATGCAATCTAATAGCTGCGGAGTGTAGCCCAGCTTAGATGTAATGTATTTTTTCAGCTTATCAGTAGGCGTGTCAAACGCAAGACGGGAAACCAGTAGTTGAAGTGGAGGAGAAACAACCCAAGAAGAGAGATCCGATTGTATACAATTCGGCGTTGACTGCGTTAAGACTCGTTCAGTAATATTTGCCGCTACTCCGTTAGGCTGCATGTGCGAATGACCAGCTTGTATAGCAGCAACATCCTGGGCAATACTGTGACTTGACAGGGCCGGCGGAAGTAGGGGATCTGCAGTTCGCTGGGGATGCTGACCGCACAAACGAGAGGTGGTTTCTATCGGTTCATGCCTATGGGAGAGGTCCTGTTCGATGTTAATCCATTCGGTGAGGTGTTCAGTCGTGCATTCCGATTGTTCGCCATGCTCCTAGTTTGGATTTGTTGAATACATGGACTGAGAGAGACCATGCCTCTTTCTTTAGTAGCATCATCCGCTGCTGGAGATGAGGGGATGCTAATTATGAGGCCATCATTCCTATTTGTGGTACCCGGCAAAATGTTGTTTGGGACCAGCGAAGAGGGTCTGGTCACAGTTAAAGGCAATGTTACATCCGCTGCTTTCAAGAGAGACGTGCCACCAGAATGAGAAGGCTGTGTGGGCGGGTGGTTTATATCGGCAGTTTTCAAAAGCGAAGCAATTTCTATATGCGCAGCAACTTAGCTTGTCACAATTATTCAGGCAACAGAAAATAATATATTAAGATTATCCGAATATCAAATTGGATTTTGATGATTTTCGAGTTATGACAGTCTTTGAGCGGGGATGCGTATGTAGTGCGAAGATGCAAGCATAAGGGCACTTAGCAGATGATTGCCTTGATATTTGCAAATGCGAGTGCTGCGCGTGCAAACATTATAATTTAATCAATCCGAAAATGTGTACAAATAGAAAATGTCAATTATTTAACAATATGCATCCTGGAATTCAACCAATTCCCGATGACAAGTAAACTCAGCAGTTAGCAAAAACAAAATCCCTTTACCTATTCACGTTCAAAAGTTAAAAAAAGCAAAAAAAAAAATTTACATCTGAATCTGATAACTGTCTTTTATACGGAAGTTTGTTAGTTAGAATGGAATTGAACAAGTAGCAATATCTAATTAAATTAGGACCTAACAAATTTAGTACATGCTTCTCAGCTTTTTAAATAAATGCAATACTTCCTTTTATGCAACGAATATTAATTATCGCTTTCAATCACCGCGGCATAAATGATAATAAAGTATTGAAAATTACACGCCTTTGGAGAATAAATTCGTCATTAATGGCTTTACCTTTAAATTTTGTGACACTGAATGAATAAAAACATTAACGACTGATATTATCGCTCGTTGAAAAGAAAATTAAAATATTTGCATAATAAAATTATCACTTTTTCATATTTATTTCCACAAAATGATTCAGGAAAATTCATTGAATTTTAAAATGATTATGAGCTTATTTGAATCGGTCATTTAAGCTTTACGACTTATTTCAGTTTTCACGGAGAATATTTAATAACACTTACAACTTTTATAATTGCTTACGAAGCATTTACACTGAAATGGCTGCATCATTGAATTTGAAATATCAACGTACCAGATATTATTTTAAACAATTTCAGAACAAAATAGCCCCTAGGTATTCTTATTTATTTTAAATGGCACCTAGAGTATATTTCACAAGTATCCATGAAAACAAATAAAGGACTTTACGTGACGATAAATGTTGACATAGTAAAAAGCCTCGTGCCGCCTTTAACAAATTCTTACAGATGAAGGCGAAAGCGAAACGATTTTGTTCATGAATAATTCTAACATTTGGTTGTCGTGTACGAGTAATAAAGTGATCGCTTTTCAAGGACATATTCCTTAACAAATTTCGTTGGAGTTTTTAAAGATTATTGATTCTTTTTGAGTGAGTTTCACCCAACAACATAAATTTGTAGGGGTAATGCCCGAGCTTTCAAAATTTCGACTGACGATGATTTCTTGTGATACATTCCATTATTCTTCATATTTTCAATTTTTAAAAGCATTATATATCTCATTTTCCTACTTCAATTAAAGTATTTCTTTCAGCACAACAAATGGGATTTTCGACGAGATAAATATAAAAGTATCTACTCCCATTTGTTGGGACGATAAAAGCAATTGTTTCTAAGTTGTTGCCGTGAAAAAGTAATTACACTCGAAACTAACGTTCTCATACTCAACAAAACTTACCTAAGAATCCTTGCGGACCTCTTTTATTGTTTTCCGCTGCTGCATTTATTAAGAGCTTTTTCCCTCTCATCCCCATAAATCCCGAAGGTGCTCGCTTAGGGAACTGACCCTTCATAAACCGTAGAGGACTGTTTGGATTGTTGAGTAGGAAATTTTTCCATTTCATCTCGGGCGTCATGCTCTCATCTAATTGTTCTCGTCTCACGAAATCCGAATACTCCGAGTCCTTTTTTCCACGCATCCCCAAAAATCCACTTGGCGCTCGCTTGAAAAGTGATAGTTCGGGCAAGTTTCTGTAAAAGAATGTAAGGATGAAATTAAATCAAAATGAAGCTAGTAGAAAATTTAAAGATTTGTGTTTCGCATAGTAGCATAGGGGAAAGTGAATTTAATTTATATTCAAGACTGATCAAACTGAGGTCCTTTACGGCTTAAGACTAATCTGGAGTTTCTCGTATATTATTGGAGCAAGGGCTTTATGATAAAAAGCAATTGCATGGTTGATAGAAGGAATATTGTAATTTAGGGACCGTTGGTAGTTAGTAAATCTTTTTATTTATTTTATTTATTTATTCAAAGTAATTCGTGTGGAGAAGTGGGTTATGGCACACTTCACTTTCTCAGGAGCTCCCAAGTTCAAACTTCGGTAGCAGTATCGAACTTGGGCTTCTGATGCTGCTGTCGGACTATCAGTCCACCCAGCTATAATGGGTATTCATTGAAAAATTAGGTGATAATCACATGGTTGAGCATGATATTGACCATATCACCTCGAATTTCATTACGGTCATGGAATGAGTTACCCCTAACAATAAATCTAAATTATTATTATTACTCGCATTTATATAAAAAAATCACATTTTCCACATTTAAAAGAGATAAAAATAAATTACCTCACTAATTAATACAAAATGCACAAAGAATCCGGGTGAGCACTAAACGTGAGATTGGTGCGATTTTTCATAGTTCACATTATAGGCGAGTGAACGTGAGAGTTTGTCCTTGCATCAGAGATAATAAATTCACCAGATAACCAGGTAATTGATGGGGTAGGTATTGCTTAGGTACATTGTTACGAAACCACTAAAAAGCTTAAAAAAGAAACACACATCTAGAAACCATCTTTGAAGATCGATAGAAGGGACACGAAGAAAAGTTAGATAATCACTGTAAGGGTGATAGAAGCGAGCAAAACTTCCATCGATGACCTTTTTGTGGGCGCTCGCTGGGGAGGGATGTATTAACTTGTTGGCTTGGTCTTGTTGGCTTGGTCTCGGGGAGAGTCCTAGCATTTGGCTCTATAGCCATAGTATACACGCAAAGTATCCACAATTTCAATTTACCCTGTGTTGCACACTTCCTGAATTTCCCCAGGGGCCGGTCAGCTAAGCCGAGGCCTGTCGTATTCTAAAATCAAAATAAGAAGCAAATAAAATTTCCGACGCACATGTTCTTTTATAAATTGCAGAACATGGGAGCATTGCTGGATCCTAATAAAAAATTAAAAGATTGCATTGAGCCAATTTGTTTTTCTGCAAAATTATTAATTTTTTGAGATCTGGAAATGCTGAAATCTCTCATCGAAGCAAATATTCATATTCGCGCCAATCATCGTGTCAGCATTTACCTACATACCTGCTGCCGAAAATTTATGGTTCGCTCTTCGGGTTGTGCTCGATTTTTTCCGGAGGCTAGGTTGAGCGTGGTTACTATGTGAATGTACTATGCCATAGCAGCCCCAATCTCTGTCCGGGATCCTTTGTCATGAAAAGCAAGAGAGGATTTTGCCAACTCGTGAATTGTAAAAAGGTGGTCCATCGGAATTCCTTTATAGGGTTTTGTACTGAAATGCAAAACCTTATCGAAATCGGTACCCTATGGGGGTTCCGACAACACTCAATAATAAAAAGAATCCTAAAGTCAATAAATATATAAACTTTATTTTATAATTATAATAAGTGACGTGCACAATATGGGGGCCGGTAGAAGAAAGGACGTTGGGCGTTCGTGTACCAGTGAAAAATGAAATTAACGCTTTTTCATTAAAACGATTACAGCGCTTCGTTACGGTAGCGGTGAAGTTCTGTACGACACCTCAGCTGTTATTGTCTTGTCGCTACAGTACTCCCTCCTGCATGGCTTTGGCGTTTGTAAATATCAATATGAAATATTTCATGACATATTATTTGTCGAATGTCACTTGGCTAGTTCGATTTTTAGCTTTCGGTCCGGTATACGTTCTCGGAGTTTGACTTTGTTGAATAGGTATCCCTGAATTAGCAGTGCATTCAAAATATATGGTTTGATACGATCAACGCTGACATTAATTTCTTTAAATGCTTTCTGTGTTCTTTCCAGAACTTTATATGGTCCATCATATGAAGGCTCCAAAGGTTTTCTCACGCGGTCTACAAGCAAAAGTGAGCACGTTGCGAGATCCTGGTGTACGAATACTTTCCACTTGGCGTGGTACGATGCAGATATTGCGCGGACTTTCTCCATATGCTCGCGGAACTTTTGAACATACAGTTTTGGGTCCGGTCGCATATCTTCATCGAAAAAGAATTCTCCGGATATTCGTCGCGTTGTTCCGTATACCAATTCTGCAGGTGTTGCTCCTATATCTTCTTTAATGCTTGTGCGAAGTCCTATTAAGACTGTTGGCAAAACGTCCATCCATTCATGGTTATAATGGCATATAATGGTAGCTTTAAGTGATCAGTGCAAGCGCTCTATCATGCCGTTTAATGCAGGATGATATGCAGTTGTTTGAACTTTTTTACAGCCCACTATAGTCAGTGATTGAAAAATGAGGGATTCGATCTGTGATCCCTGGTCTGATGTTAGCAAAGTAGGTGCCCCAAAGCGGGCAATCCAGTTGCTGTAGAAAGCAGCAGCAATTTCTTCAGCAGTTATTGTCTTTAACGCAACCGCCTCTGGCTACCTTGTGAAGCGATCAACCATTATCAAAACATATGAATGTCCTTTCGAAAGTTTTAAAGGTCCAATGATGTCGATGTGGATCTCGCGTCAGGAGTTTCTATCTGCCAGAGTGGAGATCTGTCATGCCTTCTTATTTTGCAACGCTGGCATACAAGGCATGTAAGAGCCCAATCCAATATATCTTTCGACATACACGGCCATATATACTTCTAAGCTATTGCTTTCTTCGTT
Source organism: Odontomyia ornata (assembly GCA_963969285.1). Classification (NCBI taxonomy): domain Eukaryota; kingdom Metazoa; phylum Arthropoda; class Insecta; order Diptera; family Stratiomyidae; genus Odontomyia; species Odontomyia ornata. The sequence goes on along the minus strand of OZ017738.1, from coordinate 88,953,711 downwards.
GAACGTCCACTGGGATGAGAAAGGTTATGCGTTAGCTAAAATACCTTCCTCCTTAGTATTTTTGGAACGTATGGTCGAATTACAATCGTTGAAATATCACAATAGATCGATGTATCATCGCCGGTCAATCTTATTTTCCGAAAGTTGATGCTTGAGTTAGCCTGGAGTAGACATTTTAATTCTTCATCATCCTCTTGAGCTTTCGCCAATCCCTCAACAGTGATCATTACTGGCATGGAGATACTACCAATTTGAGATAGTGCATCCGCTGTTGGGTTTTCTTTTCCAGCGATGTGGACGATGTTTGTGGAAAATTGACCAATGAAATTTAACTTTCTTAGTTGACGTGGAGATGCTTTGTCAGACTTCTGGTTAAACGCGTGTAGTCTGTTTTGATAATAATCGGGCGTCCTTCGATCATATGGTGAAAATATTTTACTGCGCTATAAATCGCTTGCAGTTCACGGTCGTAGGTGCTATATTTACATTACATTTTGCTGAACCTTGTTTTTTAGAAGAATCCGAGTAGTTCCCAAGAATTTTCGTTTAATTGTTTGAGAACTGCTCCCATTGCTGTATCGGATGCATCAGATTTGATCGGGTAGCGTTTTCAATGAGATGGCATAATAATGCTGCATGAGCAATTTGCCGTTTACATTCCTCAAAAGCCGATTCTGCTTGTCTATTCCATATTATTGGTCGTTTGTCTTTTTCCGTTGCTCTAATAAGATATTCGTGTTGAGGTGCTTGAACAGATTCTGCAGCTTTCAGCGATTTCCTGTAAAAATTGATTGCTCCCAGGAATCTTCTGAGCTCCGATATGGTTGATGGCTTTTTAAAGTTTAATATCGTTTCTACACGTTTTTATCGATAAGGTCACCCAGAAATTGTACGGTTGAAACACCAAATGTGCATTTGCTTATGTTGATTGACAATATATATTCCTTAAATCTGTTCAACACAAGTTTCAAATGATCACGGTGTTCATCGTTTGGCTTGGACGCGATGAGAATGTCGTCGATATATGTTTAACAAAAATTTAGACCACGTTGAGGGTTATCAATGTATCGTTGGAATGTCTGCGCGGCGTTGATAAGTCCAACCGTCATTACTTTAAACTCGTACAGTCCAAACGGTGTTATTACTGCTGTTTCGGGAATATATTTCAGTGCTACTGGAATTTGGTTGTATTCCCTCATTAAGTCCAAGGTTGAAAACACGGTGCATCCGTGAAGGTTGTGAACAAAATCACTAATGTGACCTATAGGGTACCGATCCAGGATAGTAATAGCATTGAGGCAGCAATAATCCCCGCAAGGTCTCCATTGTAAGGATTTTTTAGGCACCATATGTAATGGGCTTGTCCACGGGCTGCTTGGAGGCTGGCAAATTCCTTTTCGAAGCATATTCAAATTCGGCCTTTGCTTCACGCAACTTTTCTGGAGGTAAGCGTCTTGCTTTTTCAGCGACCGGTGGTCCTTGCCTTAGAATATAATGGTTAATCCCATGTGCAGCAACCTTTTGGGTATCAGAGGCAATTGCGATATCGACGAACTCTTGAAGGATGTCTTGATAACTAACGTCTTTGTTTATAGTCGAAATACATGTATTTTGCTCATCATCATGGATTGTCGTGACCAGATTGGTGTCACGGTCCGTTAATTTTTTCCTGCGTGGGTTGACTGTTAGACCGAAGTGTTGGAGGAAATCAAAACCGAGTATCGGTTGCCGTACGTATTTAAAAAAAAAATAGCCCTGTGGCCGTAGGTTTCGATTGGTGTATTGTTTGCAGCATACAGTTGGAACTTCGTGGGAATATTCTGATTTTGGTCTCGTGAGGGGACTTATACATCAGCTCCAGTGTCAATAAGGAATCCGTTTCCATTTTGGTGGTAATGAATTATAAATCGGCGATTATTATGTGCTTGGTTATCCTCGCTCGCCACAATTTGGGACGACGAAATTAGTTTTCCGCTTTGGCTTTTTCTTCGACTGTCCACTGACATGGTTGTCGACAATTTCTGGCGAATTGTCTGAAGTGTTTATGGTAAAAGCAGTATCGGTCGTCTGATTTAGACTTTGATCATTCCCTTGTTCTGCGAGACGTTGATTTTGATCGAGATCGCGTCCGGGGCTCCAGGCGGTCAATACGACTCAATGTTTGATAAAGCATTTCGCTATTTACGTTATCTGGCCTTTGTATAGCTGCCATAGCGGGTGGCTGCCTAATTCCACCAAAAGATCGGCCATCTTTGCGAGTTTGTCAATGCCGGGCTCGCTTGAAATAGCCAACACAACCCAAATATTTTCTGGTAGCTGCTCTAAAAGAAGCGATCGTAACATAGCGTTTATCACCTGTTGTCCTCCAGTATTTCAAAGATGTTGTAGGTAATGTGATGGCTTCCTCCCGTCCAGATTTTGTCCTTGAAATAAGCATCTCAGCATGGATTCGTTGGACTCTGCGAACGCTGTTAACATACGATCCTTAACAGCATTATATTTCTTTTCTAACGGTGGATTTCTTGCGTTGGAAATATTATACGGTAATATTTCTGGCTCAGCGTATTGCATCCCGTACTTGTATTTTGTTTCACCCTGCGTGATGCCATGCGTGTGGAATGTGGCTTCCACTTGTTCGAACAAAACTCGGGGTCCAGCTTAAAAAATATCGGGAAGTTTTTAATTCGCGATACTTCTATAAAAAGATTCGCGCTTGTCGAGGGTCTGGACGCAATGGGCGGTAAATTAACACCTGGATCCTTTGAAGTTTTCAGAGTTTCCACGGTATCACTTGGTTTCGACAATTAACGGCGTCACCGAGAACTTCAATATAACGTCGGAAATTCACCACTGTGGGGGTTCTGACATCACTCAATACTAAAAAGAGTCCCAAAGTCAATAAATATATAAACTTTATTTTATAATTATAATAAGCAACGTGCACAATATGGGAGCCGGTAGATGGAAGGACGTTGAGCGTTCGTGTACCAGTGAAAAAGAAAATTATCGCTTTTTCCTTAAAACAATTACAGCGCTTCGTTACGGTAGTGGTGAAATTCTGTGCAACACCTCAGCTGTTATTGTCTTGTCGGTACAACCCGTATCCGTCTGTAAGTCATAGCAGTTTTTCTCCGCAACTATAGCAGCTACAGCCAGAAGGTTCTGTAGAAAGGTTGGAAGTTATGACTTCTAGAAAATTTTGGGGTGAAATAATTTTCTAAGTATTTTAAGGGGGTCACCGCATATAGAGAAGTGACCCTCAAAACATTTTTTCATCAAAGGTGGTCAAGTGGGGTATTATATGGAAGGTTTTAATGAGATCTTTTCAGAACAGGTCTTCGACTTACTTTATTAGTATCGAAAAAGGCAGGAGAAGGTAAAATGCACGAAATTTAGGCGTATCCCTCCCCTCTCCCCCCTACCAACGCGATTGTAAACCTTTCATCCAAAAAATTAAAAAAAAATCATGAGTGTATAAGCACTACAACAACAAACAAGTCAGAAGTCAAAAAAAAATTCAAATTTCTTGGTATGATTTATCAATTTTACACATTCTTGAATAGAATTGAAAGGGCACCCTGAAATTTAATAAAATTCAATAAGTACATAAATTTCAATTTACAATTTTAATCACTACCGAAAATTTCAGAAAGATCGAATTGTATTTAATTATTGAATATTAAATCTATTAATAAAAAGCTGAAGATGAGCAGCTAAAAACAACCGGGGGAAAAATTATGAAGGTAGATGCAATAGCAATAGCATAGTCCGCGTAGCTTAGTGGTTTGAGCACTAAGCCCGTAAGCCGAAGGTCTCTCGTTCAAGTCTCGTTGGCGTCAACGAGATTCAGTTCGAGTGGTTCTTCGGACGGACAATAAGCCTGTTCAGTTGCGATACGTGCTGGTGTAAAATCAGAACGTATCACAGCTGGGTGGACGGACACACGGCCAAAGCGTGATAATGATCATATCACCTTGTGGTGTGCCGATACATTCGATTATGACAATGAGATACTCTAACTCTAAGCGAAGGCCCGAAAGAGGCTGTAGGGCTACAAAGAAGAAGAAGAAGATGCAAAAGCAAATAACAATGGTTGAAATTCGTTTAGCTTTAGTAATGATAGTAGAATCTATAAATTAAATATTTTCACCCGAAAAACTGTATTAGTATGATTAAATTAGATGAAAGTAGATATTTAGGTGTCCTTTAAAAAGCTCTTATACTCTATGAATTTTAATAGAATATACTGAAATTATTGCCGTTTGAATTTTCTCCGATCACAACAATCAAATACGGTTACTACACGGGCTTTCCATCAAACCAAACACTTCACTTTTGATTATAGATACTCCAAATATATACTCGTATGGGGTTGCTCGATAATTAATGTCGATTTTTTCATGTTCTTCAAAGTTAATTTATTTACATTAACAACAAACATTGATCAATGATATATTGACTATTTTGTTAGATGACCTCTTGCCATCTTTCGGGAAGTTGAAAAATCCCACGTTTGAAGAAGCCTTGGTTTTAAGAAGCGAAGAAGTGGTCCAACTCATTTTTAATAGCGTGATCGAAATCGAAGGTTTTACCATTCAAATGATTTTGAAGGGGCTTATAGGGTGGATGTGGCACCAGTTCCCAATTGAGCTTATCATGGCTGACAAGGATCTCTAGCAAACCGGCGTCAACATCAAGCAAATATGACACGTTTTTATAGACCATTGCAAGACGTGAAGAGCTGGTAAGAATTATCATTGTAATTCTATTTCTATATTTTCCCTTCTCGAATATGTAGTAAACTTAAAATTAATACGGGTACCGGTTAATTCATGCGATTTTCTAACAGATGGCGTAACTTGATTTTTATTCCAGTGATTAACCTTTCCAAATATGAGTTGGAAAGCTACTGTCATATAGTTTCAGAATCAGTATGTGTCATTTAGCTGAAGCGTAAACAACAATACTTTTTTTATTCTGAAGATGTCAAATTTTGTGCCGAATAAAGTGTTTTTGTGGGGAGTACTTCTTCATTACTTCAATATGAAGAAAAAGGCTGCCTAAAGTCATCGTATTTTGGTGGAAGTGTATGGTGTGCATGCTCGGCCCAGACAGCCAAAAAAGTTTGAAGATCACGAATTGGAGACATTATTTGACCAAGATCCATCCCAATCACAAGAAGAACTTGCAAAATTACTTGGCGTCACTCAACAAACTATTTCCAATCGTCTAAAAGCAATAGGAATGATCCGGAAGGTAGGCCATTGGGTGCCGTATAAATTGAAGCCAAGAGATGTCGAGCGCCGATTTCTCACGTGAGAACAACTGCTTCAATGGCACAAAAGAAAAAGTTTTTTGCATCGAATTGACACTGGCGATGAAAAGTGGGTCCATTACGATAATCCAAAATGTCGGGCAACGCATGGATACCCCGGCCAAGCATCATCATCGACGGCCGTTCAGAATATTCATGGCCTGAAGGTTATGTTGTGTATTTGGTGGTACCAGCTGGGTGTGATCTATTATAAGCTATTGCCACCGAATGAAACAATCACAGGGACAGTCTACTGACGATAATTGATGCGTTTGAGCTGAGCACTGCGCGAAAAACGGCCGGTAATTTTGCAACATGACAATGCTCGGCCACATGTTGCACAGGTCATCAAAACCTACCTTGAAACGCTCAAATGGGATGTCCTACCCCACCCGCCGTATAGTCCAAACCTTGCGCTATCCGATTACAATCTCTTCCGATCAATGCAACATGGCCTGACTGACCAGCACTTCTCCAATTATGAAGAAGTCAAAAATTGGATCGATTCGTGGATAGCAGAGAAGCCGGCCGAATTTTCCAGAGGGGGGATTTGTGAATTTCCGAAAAATGGGAAAAAGTTATAGCTAGCGATGGACCGTATTTTGAATATTAAATTTGTAACCATGTTTTCACAATAAAGCTTCAATTTTCGAAAAAAAACCGCACGAATTAACCAGTATCCTTATTAGTAAGAGTAATTAAGTAAGTAAAGTAGAGTAAAATAAATTTCTGCTCAAAAACTTAGAGTTAAGTAGGACCAGGATGACTGGATAGGAAATAATCAATACCTCGCTACTAGAATGCATCATCGCATAACACTTATCTAACCAGAATCGCCGCCGCGGCTTTATTCGACAAAGTTTTCCAATTTCGACGTTAAACAAACTATCTACGCGTGTGCGGCCGCTTAACCATTTCCACAGGAGATTTTTGGTTGGAGAATGCTTGCGGATCGAAAAGAACGACGAAAGGGACCCACGCAAATTGGCTGACCTTACCAGAATGTAAAATTGAAAATCGAAGTATCAATGATACATTCGATACACGGTAATGTTGATTGATCTTTTAAGGCTTCAACTATCAGTTGGTGTGTTTTATATAATCAAATACGATTGTGCTGGACGTTGGCCCCAGGTAGTGGATGAAATGAGTATATTTTTAAGGACATCCAGAGGTGAATGATTGGAATGAAAATTTCGCAACAATGTATCAATTGGTTAAGATTTACTACTACAAAAAAATCTGAAGAATGGGCACAATTAATTGACACAATGAATCTTCATTTACCACTTAATTATTATTATTTATCGATGAACTTTATAAACAAACCTTCGGATCAAAATAATGTATCGGAAAAACAAATTCTTATTCTTTACTATGTCTCTACAGTGAACCCACTCCCTCTGGGGTCAACAATAAAAGAAATGATTTTCAAATGGATCGAAATTCGTCGCCAAATTACTCATCGTGTAGTACCCGAAACCATTCATCTCATATTCAAACGCTCGACTCAACGATGCTAATCTACTTGTGAACTTGGAGGCGGCGATAGCCTTACAAATATTCCTGTCATCTAAGGGTAAAGCTTCTACACATGTTCAACCACCAATTCGGGAGATTGCTAAAGAGCCACTGAAATTTATTAGGGAAACTTAATGCGAAGATATAACTACTATTATGCAAGAAGATAATTGATCTTCACCGTTGCAGAAAAACTTATATAAGGGCGAGCGACGGTGGAAGCTCTCTCTCTTTTTCTTTGGCGATCGGAGTCAACCAGGTGGAGGAAGACGCAGCGAGTGCCAGTTTTAAGGAACATCAACTATTGTGCGTGTATTACGGGGGCAGCGTGGGAAAAATTATCGTATCACCAGCGACTGGATAGCATTTATTGTGTGTGCGTTACGGCTGGATTGAGGATTGCAGAGCGGATCAACCTGATTTCCCGTCGGAAGGGGACCGCTAACTTCTCAAAGGTATGATTGTTAGGATTGTAAGTATTGTCGAAATTATAATAGACTGATTGGTATATGAGGAATTGGATTCCTTTATTTGGATATACATATTTGATATTATGTGATTTGGGGGTTTGTTCTACAGAGTGTCAGCCGGTGAAATCAATCTTGGAGTGGTCGCATCAACTTACCGCGTCAAAAAAAAATGCAACAGGAGTGCTGGGATCCTCCAGGGGGAATAGTAGCAGGGTTTCGGGTGCTGGGATCCTCCAAGTGAAGTAAACAGTAGTGTTTCGGATCCTTCGTTCCCTTCTTATTTTAGGCGTAAAGTGCCTTTGTGCGGAACGGTGGTGTTAGATGCTTCTTCTCTCTGATGCCAATGGAAATTTAGGTTCCGCGCGCGGCTAGGTGATACGTTCCGGGGAGCTCAAATACCGTCAGCGGCTCCATGAGTAAATTAAGGGTTATCGAGTGGCGTCCAACCTATCCCGTCTCCGCAGGTTAGCCGGGACCCCAAGGCCCCCGCTGGGACGTCCAATTCAAGTTTAGCAATCACCACAATTGTATCCGAGTGAAATTATAATAATTACACATTTGGGAATTCAGATCGTCACGAGATCCGACGGATACAAGTAATAAATTGTAATAAGCTCCATTAATTTTTGATGGGTTATCAAAATGGTGTGGGGTCTTGCGTTATCATGATGGGACATCACACCTTTGCAATTGGCGAGTTCAGGGCTTTTTTAAAATTAATTTATTCAATTTCGATAATTGACGACAATAGACATTCGAGTAAATAGTTCGGTTTCTTGGAAGTAGGTCAAAATAGATCTGCTCTTAAAGTTGCTAGTGCTCGATCATTTCGCGGTGAAAGTGATATAATGGGCGATAACTGGCATAAACAAAGATATAGAGTACTGGATCCGTAGCCGGTCACGAGAGCCGAAGCAATTAGCAACCTTCGCTAAAGTTCTGTGAATTTAAGGTTTGAAGTGATATGTTTTTTTTGCACTTAATTCACTCCGCAACACGTTCACGTTTATAAAGTTTTTGGTTTTAAAGATCGCGTGTACGAAATCGGTACTTTAGTTCTCTTTTTTTATTAAAAACTTGCGAATTTTCCATCAGCTTTGACACGTGAGTTTTCTCGCCTCTACAAATTTCATCAGCTTTGACGTTCAAGTTTTCTGTGAGAGAACGTTTGTTATTTTGTACTCAAACTGTTCAACGAATGATAACGAAGGCGCAATCATGTGCATGTGAAACGAAATTTTGTATGTGCGCACGGGTGTCAGGGTGGGAAATGATTCTTCTGAAGAGAGGAAAGAAAAACCTGTCTGGGAACAAAGGAGAAGGAAAAGCAGAGGGAATCATATAGTTTCGAGAGCGCAAGTTATTTTTAAATTATTTATGCGCTAAATTTGCTTTCCACATAGACGAGTACACAGATTCTCGTTGCTTGTCCATTTATTTATATGTCTTTGGGCATAATCCATCTCAGTCCGTTCAAGGGAAGGAAAAAGGCATTGCAAGTCAAATGGGTTAAGCTTTTCGGAAGAAAGAGGTAAGTACAGCACTAAATTTTTTTTGTCGCGCGATTAGATGCATCCTCGTGAATTCCAGTGACAGCCTGTCTTAGATCCTTTTCCTGAGTGGCTGTGGATAGACACCGTCCATCGTGGGGAAGGAACACTGACACGAGATACAAACGTTTGAGTTAGTAAATACGAGTAGACAAGGTGACGATGTAGAGAAATGAATTGATTTCAATAAATTAATTTTCCATGCTTATAATCTAGTATGATTCAACCACTGATACATTTAGAAAATCCTTTGCCTATCATATATGTATACACAAATAATTAAATTTCTCAACATTACTCGTGTATATAATGAAGTTTTTTTTTGAAAACTTGAAAATATCTAATTTTGACTTTTATATATTTGTAACAGTTTGTGATCATATTCGTCGACATTGCTTAGTAGTGTCATTTCCTTCTTATTTAGGAGATTGCTATTTACCGTAGTCCGAATAGATATCGAATTATTTTTCCTCTCATCTCAATCAAATTTTGTTGGCGGAAGCAAAGATGGACTTTTTGTACGTTTGTCAACGTTGGCGAAAAAGGTCCTGCTTTGGTTTGGTAAACCTTGAATTCCAGTGACCGCTTATTATTTTGTACTTTACCTAGATTGATGTTGCGAAGGAAGTTTAAGGTGAATTCATAAGATTTATTATCAACTACAAATGTCCCCTTGAACTGCATGCTATTTTCCGGGAATTTATAAACGACGTCTTGCATTCAACATTTATCGTCACATATTGCAAATTGGATTGCTAGGCCCATGAAACTGGTGGTGGTACCGTAACGGCTGGCGACATTGTATATTCATAGGTTTACTATTATTTCTTCCGGCTGAGTGGAACGCGAATTAAGATTTTTCGATATGAAACTTCATCTGCGCCAAAAGACAGGGAAATGTGTTCACGATGAATGTCAATTTACAATGTTTTATGGACTAGCTATCAATTGGCAATCGTATATTTTAGTCCGTATGAAAACACTAATATGTAGAGAAAATCAATTTATTATCAAATCCATTTTCGCCTGAGTTGCTTTAAGAATCTTCGCGTGTATCCGTGACTTCTAACTGTTGTCAGATAGTGATGAGGCATTAGAATGGACATTTGGAGATGCACTCATTTTATTCGTCAGCCAATCTCCGACATTTCGAAGAACCTATTGTTTTTAACTATCTATTATATTTTATTCAACTAAATTTTTTTTATTTAATCTAATCATTTTTTTTTTTCTATTCGTTTTTGTTTATTTTTATTTGAACCTTTATAACTTCGGCTCGGGCGGTATTTTAACGACCGCATGAAAAGAGTGCAAAGGGTTTCCGTGACACTATGGGTGTGAAACATGGACCCTAACTCAAGCATCAGCAAACATTTTGAACGCCTTTCAGCGACAAGTCCTGAGGCTGGTAATTGGCGCCAAGTTAGACGGGGACCAATGGCAAATTCGATACAACTATGGGCCGGAGATTGCAACAATTATAAGACTGCGGAAGCTGCATTGGGCTGGCCGTGTGAATCGTATGGATGAACAACGGCAACGTATTCTTTGGAAGAACTGAAGGGTAGAGACCAGTCGGTGACCGAGGAAACGATGATCTGACACAGTTGAAGAAGACAGTTGATCGCTGCTTGGATTTTGAAATTAGAGGTCGCGACAAATGGACCGAAACATTTGGAGGTCCTTGTTGCAGGCAGTGAAGGGCCAAGAGGGGCTGTAGTGCTACGTAGGAGAAGAACGAGGGTTAAAAGAAATATGATCCTTCAGCGGGAGAAAGCTAAAAAGCCATATGCTTTACCCCGAAACTCTAAACAGGTGTCCCCAGCTCACATATCATTCACAAGATAAACTGCTAGATGAAGGCTAAGTCAGTGGAATTTTGGCGAGGTTATGATGGTTTGAGATTTTGAAATCTTCCATTAATGAACGGAATCATATATTAGAAGGCTTCCTACTTTAACCAAATTGGAGAGTGCAACTCTGTAGTTGAACTAATCATAGGGTACATACCCATACATGCTCACTTGTGTAGAATAGGTATTGATGGAGAATCTATTCACCAACGACACTTAGAGGAAAATTAGATAATTATGCATTATGGTTGTGAATGTCCAGCCTCTGCTTACGCTAGGTTACAAAATTTTGTCATAGTATCCAAAAATCGTGTATGTGTCGCACGAATTATACGACATTTTCGTGTTGGCAAAAAAGGACCGTAGAAGTTTATTTTACACTTAACGCCCACCAGGTTCATGTTAAAATCCCCATTGGGGAAAAAACAATCTTAAATTTATCATGAATACCTCCTCTCCCATCCGCTTCCACTTTTCTGAAATGCAGCTTTCATTTGTGTTGTGAATGTTCATTCATTCAAATTTATTCCAATTCTTACCTATTTATAGACTGAAATTCTTGCATTGTGCCATAGGACATATTATCTAACCCTGAACTTAATCATCTAAAGGGTTTTTCATTAAGGACATAAGAATTTTATCTATTAATAAAAAACAGAAATATTTGAGATATTGAGTTGAAAATTATTGTGGGTGTAGTGCAAGCATCACATTTTATGAATAAAATTCGATTTCGGTCATATGACGTTGACGTTGACAATTACGCGTTGTATGTTGTCTTTGATCTCATCTAAAGTTGCCGGCTTGTTGGCATAGACCAGTGACTTGATGTAGCCCCATAAAAAGAAATCGAATGGCCTTAGATCGCATGAACGAGGTGACCATTCGACCGACCATTTCTCGAGATAACACGTGCACCAAATTTGCCTTTCAATAAATTGGTTGTGAAGCCACATATCTTTGATGTGAAGTTTATCCAATTCTGGCCACAAATAATCTTCCAACATAACACGATAGCGCTCTCCATCGACGGTCGTTTTCATCCACGAAAAAAAAACAGTCCAATCACACCTCCAGCATGAAAACCGCACGACACAGTAATTTTTTGCGGGTTTGATGGTGTCACAAGAAGCACGTATGGGTTTATTGCTAACCAATAATGCCATTGAACCAGAAACGTGCTTCATAGAAAATTGGAGTAAGCGCTCTTAAAGTTGCGACCACCGACTCAGAATTCCGGTAGTAAATTTTAATGACTTTCAAGCATTGCTGACTCGTAAACTTTACCATAATGAAAATATTGACTTTAACTAACGTTTTGACATTGACAGTTCATTAAAAAAGTTGAAAGGTGCAATATATAAAGATATGAAATTTTAAACAAGAGATGCATTTTAATGCTCAAATTTGGTGATGGCTATTTTGCGTGATGCTGACTGCTTTATTAACTACGTAGGATTTACACATGCTCCTTGTATATTAGGTCCAACCGTTTGCTTAAAATTATGTATCATTTGCTTAACGTCAAATAAGATTTTCATCACTCAAAAGTGAAAAATTTATTTCGGTGAACTCAGGCGCTTCTACTGTATTTTTTTCTCTCTGTGTGCGAATATTTGGAGTTGAAACAATAAGTTGGAATATGCTCAAAAGTTAAAATCGGACGGACCTTCTTTGTTGCTCCAAAATAACAAGTTGAGTCTAAGGGCTAGGGTATTCGACTGCAAAGCAGCCATTTTGCCTTACGACAAAACAAACAAACATCTTAAGTCCTAGTCTACTCTTGGAAAATTGAATCATTAAAGTTCACAAAAGACCCAGATAAATCGCTCATCTGCTGCAACAACGTCATAACCCAAACCTTGTAACCCATGTTTTTTCAGGAAGTGCATTTGAAGTTTACATATTGTTGTAATTTTAGGGGTCTTTTATATTAGGGCTCAGCCACATTGCGATTTAACTGTCGTACCGAGAAATTTTTAGTCGCAAATATGAACACACTGCGACAACATTTGCAAAGGAACTTCACGCATGCGTGGGACTAATATGCTCATTTGAAAGGTATGTCTTCGCCAGGAATACATGCGCTAACTCGTTTGTGCGCTATGCAGGAAACTTCCATGCATGCCAGTGTCAAACGTCCAAATGATGTGCGCCTGCGCGAGTATCACAAAAACCTCCTACTAAACTGCGAATCGCAGTGTGCGACCTTTCATTTAACCATGTGTAACCTGCGACAGTAGTGCGACTATATAGACGTAGTCTGATCCATCCCTTAAAATACCAAACTGTCACAGTTTAGCCAAGTGACGTCTGGTTATCTTGTGGATGCAAATTGAATGACTTTGATTTGCACAAAAACTTCCACCTGACCTCAGAATCACCTCTGATCTCACTTCTGACGTTCTAGCTACTGAAATGAGTCTTTAAGTGCAACATAAGTTTAATTGTGACGTTTTTTCTAATAACAAAAAGCGTTTTTGTTCAAGGTTTAATACAAACTTTTACTTACGACAATATAATATACAGGGTCTATATAATAAGTAACCGGACTAAGCCTGCCCCGCGCCGTCATTGCGTCTGCTAACCGATATCTGGTGCTGTAGTGGTGGTGGGGGTCTAGGTAAAGGGAACCGGGCTGCAGCAGTTGCCTCCAAGCGCTTAGAGAGATAGCATCGAGCGAGAGCGGAGTGCGTGTTCATTTAAGTCCTCGGATTGAAAATGGAGCGTACGATCGAGCAACGTGTTAGCATCAAATTTTGTGTCAAACTCAAGAAAACGGCCACAGAAACTCTTCAAATGATTCAAGAGGCTTACGGCGAGGATACTCTGTCCAGAACTCAAGTGTTTCAGTGGCACAGAAATTTCCGGGAGGGCCGCGATGACGTCCATGACAAACAGCGCGTCGGTCCTCCATCAACGACTCACACGGACACAAATGTGCAAAAAGTGCGTGATGTGTTGAGCAGTGATCGTCGTCTAAGCATTCGGGCTATCGCAGATGAGGTTGGAATTGATAAGATGACCGTTCATTACATTATTACGAACGATCTGGGCATGAGGAAAATCTGCGCGAAGCTGGTACCCAAACACCTGACTGATGAGCAAAAGGAGCGTCGTGTTGCTGTCGCTTCGGAAATCCTTGATCGACTGCAAACCGAACCAGAGTTATCACAGCTCGGATATGGCACCAGCAGACTTCTTTCTGATCCCCAAGATCAAGAGACACCTTAAGGGGACGCGGTTCGGGACTCTGGAAAACGTTTAACGTGCTACGACGACGGCTCTAGACAGCATCGAGGTTGCCGACTTCCAGGGAACGTTCGGGGATCGGAAAATCCAGTTTCTGCATATTATCGACTCCAATGGGGACTAATTTGAAGATTTCTAAAGAAAAATTGTACATATTTTGTCAATAAAAAATTTCCTGAGGTCAGTCCGGTTTCTTATTATGCAGACCCTGTATTTTCGTAAATTTCGCCTTGCCCTGCACCCCTCAAAGCAAAAAAGTGTGCAATAAAGACCTGTTTTGAAAAGTTCTCCTCAAGACCTTTAATTTGATACCAATATAGCGTTTTGTAAAATTATTTTACAAAACCCTTAAAAAAGATAAATGTATTGGAGATTATAGCTGCTCGTAAAATGCTTTATAGAATTTAGGTATATGACTTTCCTCCACTAATTCAAGTAAGTCTTGTTTTTTGTTGATCGATATCGTTTCGTCTTAATGATATGATATTTGCCACTTTAAACATTTCGTCCTCGTAAGATGTTTAAAAAAATAGAAGTTGGTGATTCACGTTCTACATGAAGAACCTTCATAGTAGGTATTTTAAGCTGCGACATATTTAGAAGCCCCATTTCGGTAGCTAAGGCTTTTAACATGTGTCAAAAAATCTTCAAAGCAAAGCTCCGTAACGTAACTTTCCTGTTTTTTAGCTTAGCTTTAGCTTTAGGTGTGTACATAGGGCCACCTTTCAACTATCGTTTCACTTGGCGTTCAATCAACGAGTGGGCTGAATCTCCCTCATTTTACGTGTGGCCTTTGATAAGGAATTTATGCGTTATACTGTTGATGTTGAGGTGCGATACAGCGTAAAGGTAGAGCGCAACCATAAATTTATTTTTTTGATGACCTGCGCAGTTATCAGAGTAAAAAAATGGAGTCTCGATCACCTGAGGCTCTTTTGTTTAAAAATTAAAGAATGCACGAACCCAATCCATTAATGCCCCTGTTCTATTAGATTCAGTCAACTTAAAGCACTCGCATTTTTGGCGGCTGTGTAAGTCATAAATATTGAAATTGACCACGTTTAATTTAGACTTTTTGTAAAAACAGAAACATTTCCCTTAAGAATTTGCATAACGGCTTGTAAGTCATATACCGCCCTGTGGCATTGCTTTTCTCCTTATCCTGCATCTTTTCCTTTCGGGACAATTCTTTCTAGATGCTGATCATAATATTCCTTTTTTTCTCTTTTTCTTCCCCTTCGGCATTCTCGTAGGTGCAGCAATTTTCATATGTCCTTTTTTGGTGTAAAGAACGCAATGTTAAAATCTTCTATAAATATCCGATAAAACATCACGCAATTTACAATGGAATGTTCTGTTCTTTGCAATTATTCATATAACCTCTATAAATATCGACAATAGATTTGCTCTCGTCAATAAAATGTTTGCTTGTGTTTGCACGCGTGTGGTGGCTTTCAATTTTTGGAATTTAGCCGACAAATTTCTTCACACCTTCCCTTAAAACATCGTCAATTTTCGTTTGTTTACAATGTTTTCCTCGACAATCTAACTCTGATAAAACAGTCGCTATCCTATTTCGTTTTTCATCTGTGCGGATAGGGCGATGGTTTAAATCGAGTGTTTTTAAAAAATGTTTTATATACTCACACTTTTTGTTTATTAGAACGGAAATAAAAGGCATTATTGTTATCCTTTTTCTTTCTTGTACCACCGACCCGCACATATTGATATTTGGGCTGAATCGGCTCCAGATTATTTGCGATGAATTGTCTTTGCTTCTATATATAACCTAACTCTCAGTAAGAAGTGAAAATGCGCATTCGATCCAGGGGCGTAGCGAGCCTCATGAGTGTGGGGGGTGAATCATATCGAAATGCCGACTCGATCAGAAAACAACACCTCTGTTTCGTATGACATCGTATTTTATTCGTATTATTCAGAAACAACAGGAAATTCGCACGAAACTACAAGCAAAGTCAAGTGCGTACTCTTCGATGTTTCAATTGGGACCAAGTTTGTACAAGTTTAGAAACGTTCATTTCGTCCACAATATCCTTTGCAGAAAAAAGTAGCATCAAAGAATCTAGACGATCGTCGCCCATTGTGGTTCGAAGGGAATTCATAACTAATTTCAGTTTACTAAAACATCTTTCACATGAAGCCGAAGTAACCGGCGAAGTCAAGACTAATCGAACAATTTTGTAGGCGCACGGCAAAATCTGTCGTAAATTATACGCCTTTTTCGAAATATCGACAAAATTTTCACATTGATCACACAAATCAAGAAGTGCTTGTAGTTCTACTTGAATGCATTCGGGTTGCAATTCGACAATGGAGTTAATTGATTCAATTGTACAGTTTTTTCTGTCGGCTGGAATTCAAAAATTTTCTGAATCGGTTCAAATTTTGAGAGAGATTCTTCCAAGTTTTTTCGGATGCTGGTCGTAAACACATCAAACACCACTTTGAACTCCTTACGGTAAAATGTGAAAAGATCGAAAGTAAACGCAGTTTCGGGATTATCATCAAGTTTTTTTGGTGCTCGACGTTTTTTATGTTGCTTAGCGAAGTCGTTTTCCGGGTTAATATCGAGTTTTTTCGCGAATGATACAGAGCTTTCGATCAAATTATTCAACTGGTGAACATCATTCATTTCTTCGCATGATTTCAAAGTAAATTTTATCATTTTCAAACCATCGACGACATTTAAATTTTCACTTTCCAAAGACTCCGTCAGAATTTTTATTTTGAACATGACATTTTTCATGAAAAATAAAGATGAAATGAAGTCAAAATGTAAAACATTTTTGAGAAGGCCAGATGCAGCTGCGCGGGTTTTTTTTTTTTTGTTTTTTTTTTTACCTCCATTCCCTTCCACTCTCTCCATCACACTTTCTTCGTCGCACTACGCTCGTGTGATCTGCACTTCACATTTCGTCGTTTCCTCAGGTGTGCCACCCAGGCAATGTATAACACATCGGTATAAGGGGGCACACAAAAATATGTGAAGTCCTCCGGTTAATCTTGTCTTGTCCATATCGTGATCAGCTCTCAGAGATAAAAAAAAATTATAAATTCGACGCAGTAAAAAAAAACTCTGAGTTAAAAGAATAGCTGTCTCTTCAAGCATCTCGACGATAGGGTCAACAATGCCCTAAGATGCTATGTTGAAATTACTGGACTGATATTATAATAATAGTAGGTGTTTCTCGAGGCATCTCGAAGATAGGATCAATAATTGACCTAAGATGCTATGTTGAAAGTTCCTGCACCGAGATTCAATTGTTATTCATTAAATAGTTCCTAAGTCTTTTCTTGAAAACCATAAGAGAATTCGCTTCTTTAACTGATACTGGAAGATTGTTGTATATACGAAGGGCGTCATTTGTAGCATCGTTCTTCAGGCGATCTGTCCTTTACTATCGAAATCATTTTTGTTCATTTTAATTTTTTCCAAAACATCAACAATTTCTTCAAGACCAATCCAAACAGCCTTAATGGATTCAGCCCGAGCTGTCCATCTTGTCAGTGATAAGTTTTTCAGAAGCAAGACATTTTCAATATTTGCTAACTCTTCGATCAAACTTCGAAAACGTTTGGTACTTCCTGCGAAAAACACATACAAAGCCTGCAAAATATCGAAAAATTCTTTGATGATACTACTCGCAGTGCAAGCTGTCTCCACAAAAATATTGATTCTGTGAGCTTGACAAGGAACATATAAGACGTTTTTGTTACATTTCTCTGATAATTTTCGCTGTGCGCCATTGTACTCGCCGGACATATTTCTTGCAAAGTCATAAGATTGAAAAATGAGTTTCTTTACCGGTATGCTTGAAGATGTGAGAGTTGTGAACATTTTTTTCAGCCAGTTCTTCTCCAGTTTTCTTCGTCAACACGACGTCCATCTTCAACAATCGCTCTATAGACACAGGTTCTCCATTCTTCTCAATTACGTATCGGATGTTTATGGCAAGACGATCTTTGTGTGACTAGTCTGGTGTTGTGTCGCCCATGATTGAGAGGAACTCAGCATCTTCGATTTCTTTCAAAATGACTTGTCGTGTTTCAGATCCTGATAAATCGATGAATTCATTCTGACTTTCGGCGCTTAGGTATGTGACATGCCGAGATCTTGAATCCTTCTCAGCCAACCACTTTTCCATTACAGGGCAATGTCGAGAAATCAAATTGACGACTTGAGTGAAATTTCCATCCTCGTTTTTTCCGGAGCTATCATGACCACGAAACGCCAAACCCTGTCTACCAAGCGTTTTTGTAACATCGACAAGAATTTCAACAACTTTCCTATGGTATTCTTTTTCTTGTTCTTCAAGTATCTTTTTTTCTCTGATGGATTTGTCCAGTAGAATATTTACATGAGCTCCTTCATTGATAAAATTGCACAAATCACTCATAGCTGCTCGATGAGATTCTGAGGAGTAGTGCGTGAATAATTTGCCTGGCCTGTCAGCTCCACGACTTGTCATCTTGTGCCATTGTCGCACACCATCACACACCCATTGTGGCTGAGAATGTGATCTGCCGACTCCTTCAGGAAATAGAGAGCAAGCAAAACAGAATGCTGCATCTTTGCTGATGCTGTACTCCAGTAGAGGATATTCAGAATACCATACAGAGCTCATTGGACACTGTTTGTTTGCTGGTATACTTGGATTGGCAGGAAAAACGCTCAGTTTCGGTTGAAATGGTCCAACAGCAATTAAATACTTCCGCTCGTTTTCTGTCAATGTTTTTTTGCGCTTACCAGGATCATGCTCCACCGAAACTTCCTCCCCCACATGCAAAGCGAGTGTTTCAAATTGCAATTTGCTCTCCTCTTTTTTGGCATAATTCAAAATCATTCTACTTTCTTCGTGAATTGTAGTCAGACAGTCAATTATATCGATCATGAATAATTTCGGATTGGGCACTGCATCATTTTTCAGTTGTTTCAGAATATTTTCCACTTTTTCGTAATTTTTCAAGAATTCTGCAACTCGGCCAGCTACTTGAATCCAAGCACATTTGTCTTCAGTTTCGTTGTTCGATGTTGGCGATGAGGGCCGTGGTGAAGATGACGGCGATAGTGACGGTAGTTTTGACGAAGATTTGGGCGATGGAGACGATGATAACTTTTCATCGGTAGGTGGTTTTTGGACAGCGTCTGCCTTTGGTGATCCTCCATCAATTGGTTGGGGAGCTGAATATGGTATTTGTGGCGCAGGAGGCTCAGGAGCTTTCTTCTTGCATACTTCGAACGGACTTGATGGAGCCCCAACATGTTGCACACGGACATGTTTTCCCTTGTGCATAGTACCTTCATGACAAGTTTTGTAGACGTCATCAAAATGACTGCCACATTCTAAGCATTCAAGTTTGATTCTTTTCCGTTTGGACATTTCAAGCAGAACCTGCCTGTAGACAAAAATACTTCTTTTATTAACATAATTTCCATTTTTTTTAAACCTACATTGAAGATAATATTAGAGTACCTATGTCGTCATCATTTTCAACCATCCCTTTCATATTCCATTATAAATGAATAAATCATATTCTGAATTAGATTCATATTTTTATATACAGGGTGTATCAAAATCACCGTGACAAAGAAAAACCCTGTATTCCTCATGAAATTCTAAGACTTTTTTCCTTTGCCATTTTTAAAACAACTCAAAATTGAAAAATTTATTTAAGGTCGAAGTTTAAACAATAAAAGACCTCCCCTGACGAGTAGGTATCGAATTAATAAAAACCAATGATTTCTAAATTTTCTTCATATTTTTCTGAGTAAAAAAGTCCTCTTCCACCTTTAAAAAAACTCAAAATCAAAAAAGTTATTCAGGTCACAAGTTTTAACCAATAAGATTTCTTCGATTGAATTCTCTAATAACTTTTTTGATTTTGAGTTTTTTAAAAAGTGGAAGAAGGCTTTTTTACCCAGAAAACTATGAAAAAAATTTGGGAACCATTGGTTTTTAATAATTTGACACGCACTCGTCGAGGGAGGTCATTTATTGTTGAAACTTTGATCTTTAATAACTTTTTCAATTTTTAGTTTTTGAAAAAATGGCAGAGGAATAAAAATCTTAGAATTTCATGAGAAATACAGAGTTTTTCTTTGGCGCGGTGATTTTGGTACACCTTGTATTATTTATATCATATTTTGAATATGATGAATATGATATTCATCATCACATTCTCAGAATTTGAATTTATATATTATTTTTGAATTCATTGTAATCGCATCTTTCAATAACAATTAAAAATTCTTCATTTTCGTCGAAACAAATTTTCCAGAATAAATGTTGATTTCTTTTTGCACCTAAGTTTTTCCGAAAGAAAATTATTGCCTATTACTCTCTTAATCCCTAAGAGTGACTTTTCACTCCACATACAAACACAAAAAGAAAATGAACTCTGATACAGTAATATTTCATTCTAAAAGAGTGGATCATTGCTCTATAAAAAGTAAAATTTCACCATTTTTTTGGAGTGGATCGTAACTCTAGATTCGAAGTCAGATTCAACGTTTTACAAATGATAATCTACAAGTGAAATTTCACTCTACACTGAGAGAAATTTTCGTTCATGGCTACCTAATAAATTTAGTAAACGAACGTCACAAAAAATTTTCTACGGTGGAAGCTACCTAGAAGAATTTTTAAACTTTACTAATTCATGTCCGTCGACATATAAAAAAAACCTGCAACCTCGGGACGCGAACACTCGACTTCTCGACTTCAAGTCCAGCCTCCTACCACAGAGCTATTGAAGCTTGTGAATTATATAAATAAAGAAGCTTCGTATGGCTTTTTCGTATGGCTCACTAAAAATGCATAGTCGTGACGCATTTGTAAACGGGATCTCACATTTTTCTCTCAGTGTATCAGAGCGAATGCAAACTCTGTGTTTGAGTGGTACATTTATATGATCATAATATTAAATTATGGAATTTTCAATATCGTCACGACCTCTGATCATTCGTAAAATTATCTTCAATGTAAACAAAGGAATTGTTAAGATTTGCGCGAATGTTGGTTATGTCAACACACGATTTATCTCAAATTTCTGGCTCTAGCTTGATTTTGAGCTTAAAGTTTAGAAGAATATAAAATATATGATACTCACTTGTAAAAGCACTGCTGTTCCGTTCTCATGAATACGCCTGACTTGGAAATCCGATTCGGTTTATAGCGAATATACGTATTGAGATGTGAGTACGAGCATGAGCAACTATTATAGCAAGTATAGTATGAGTATAGTACAGTCGGCAGGCTAGAGACAGCTAAAGAGTGACACAGACGAGATATGTATTATAGCGACGCCACAGTACGAGCCTTGCTTCGTCAGCTGTCAGATTGTATATGGCGACAAGCCGACTGAAATATAAACGAGTATACCGAGTGTACTCGGTACGCCTTTGCTCGTGCACGGAGGGCACTGATATTTCTGCGCGCGAAAATATGAACTTACTCGTAAATCTCATTTCTCCTGATCACTCTCATTCAGGATCCGAATACCCGAAATTAAAAAATTTTTTGTCCGAATGCCGACTTCCTAGTCAAATTTACTGAGTATGCCGACTCAGACGAAAATGCCGAACGGTACAAGAGTTGGGGCGGTGTCACACCCCCAACACCCCCGCCTCGCTACGCCCCTGATTTGATCTTCTGCACTGAATCTTGTGGCACATTTTATTTTACGCTTTCCTATGCATGGAGGACGTATTTTCCTCTCGTTTCGGAGCTTACTTTCTGCTGTGTGCATTTTGTATGCCTCTCCATTGTTTCGGAGCTTTTTATTCACATATCTTATCCAATTATTCTCATTCTTCTTACGCTTTAATCCTTTCTTAACTGGATTTGTGATCATCGGAGGTGGAGCGTTGGAGAGTGTACATGAGCTAGGAGTATTCATCAGAATGGATCCAACAGTGCCATTTGATAAAGTTTCGACCTCAGTGAAAAGAGTACCGCAAACACTTTTATTGAAGTTTATTTCGTTGTCTCTCTCACTATCAACATCACTGTCTCTTTCATTGCAAACTTTGGGCGGTAAATAAGTGGTATCTGAGAGCGAGTCATCATTGTCTTTGGAAAAAGAAGTTGAGCTTGATGAAGATCTTGATTTTGACCCAACTTTTGGAGGAGCTCTCGTAACTTTCAAACTTGTAATCGATTGGTTAGTACCAGATAAAACATTCCCTTAAAAATTAATAATGCTTTATTATAGTACAGAACTAGGTGCTACAAAATAAAGTTTCGCTTATTAGAACACACCGCTTTCTACTGAAGAGCCTTCCCTACATGTTAAGCTGGTATTAAGTGCTTCAGAAGAAGCTTGCAAGGCATGCTTCGTCTGCCATTTTTCTGTATTACTAGCTTGGTAATTCAACGCCATTAACACCAGTTTCGTTCCTCAACTATTAGGATTCATGCTTCTCTGACTGGAAATTAAACCACAAGTATGTGGTCAAGTAAATTGTACTTATTGATAGCGCAAGAGTGTCATAATGGTGCATATTTCTGAAACGTGTGACTAAAAAACAAATATTTTGTTTTTCCAACAATGTCGTAAATCAAAGAAGTACCAAAATAAGCACGAAATTTCCTAGAAGAACATCTTAACAGAATATAGGCCTAAAACAACTGACACCGACTTTTGATCGCATAAAGTAATATATGCAAATAATATCGTATTCATAGTACTGGCGCGGTACCAAATGATCTTACATTTGCAGGAAGATCGTCACAACTATAAATGTGTCACTATTCAAGAGAACTTGCAGCAGTCACGCACTTCATAGAAGACTCACAACTGAGATGATTCAGTATTGCAACAAACATACTAGACGAAACGAAGCTGCAACCAAACGACACTAGTGTCATCTCAAGTGAAATATGAAAAGCTCAGATATGACTCTTTACCAGTAGAAAGAATATATTGTTATCATCACCCTATGGTGGAACTGCATGGTAAATTATATCTACATATGCCCACAATTAACACATGGAAGCTGGACGATAACCTCACACATATCACAACGCATTCAAATGGATGTACAGAGAAAACTTTCTAGGGCCGCTGGCATGACATTTATCTTCTTAGGATTCTTCTGAAAAAACAACAAATTTTAATTTGAAATTTCTCGATATGAATTTCATTCCCTAGAATTTAAAAAATGAGCGAAATTTAATTTGAAACTGATTCAGATTCATCTTAATGTGAAAAGATTGAGTAGGTAGTGACAACGAAGTGCCCGGAAATTGGAATTTAAATTCCCCCGGCAAATGATATTAACAAAAAATGTATTTTATTGAGTTGGTAGGACTGTCCTTAATTACTTTGCCAAATATGAGCGCGATCTGTCAACCGATTTGTGATTTGTTTACAGCAGCTGCGTAGGACGGTACACTTCAGTAGTGCGTTGCGATTTTTTTGCTTGTGACCGAATTTAAAGCCAAAAAAGCAATAAATATCATCGATCAATAATTTTAGAATAGTGTTGGTTGGTTTTTTCTCCTTTTTCCAATTGAATTGTAAAAATATGTAATAATCTTCATTGATTTGAATTTGCTATAGTTTTTTTTAAATGTGTTTAATGATAACGTACAAATTTAGAGAGCCATTTGGGCCATTAAGTTTTTTATTGTTATTGTTTGGATTTTGCTTTATATTCTTTTAAAATTTATAACGATTAGTATTAAATAAAGCACTTTTGACTTTGACTTTCAAGACCTAAAAATCCCTTTAAATTATAGCGAATTACAGCCCCATTCCCTTAACCCCTGGAACATCAAATAGTCATAATATCCTACGTCTTCTTCGTTCTTTGACTAAAAAATTATTGAATTTTTTATCTTTCGTTAAACATTGATTGAAAATTCAATTGAAAAGTAAATCAATCAGAACGAACTGAGTAAAACTGTTCTAACGACACAGATACTACTCGTAAGTCATACAAACCTGCTCTAGTCCCATAACTATAAACATCGTAGCCACAATCTGCTTACCTTATATAATCCATGTCGCTACTATAACTGCCACCACTATAATTCGCTATCAGGTTCGAAATCGGTGAATCCGTTTTGTATAGCACGTCGTTACTTTTATTGGACTCATCGTCGTCGTTGATGCTACGTTTGCCTCGGGATCCCTATAAAATAAAATCAAGTACAAACAAGAGAACAAGTGAAAATATGACTCGAAATATACTTAACACCCACTCTGTACTGTGCAAGGACTAAGGACATGTAGAGTAGCGTAGAGTAAAAGTACTTACCACAAATCCTATTCCAAAGTGCTGATGGTCATTTGCATTTATTGTCACTAGTGATGCCGCAAACAATGACAGCATCACAGTCAAAGCTGCCATTTGAGTTCGACTGGAAGGAGAGAAAAGCAGAAAAAAATTCAGGATATGTAGTTGGGAACTATTAAAAAGCATTTTACACAATTGCTGAAGGACATTGTTGTTCATGAGTTTGATGATGTGTTACCAACTTTTATTGGCGAGTGGTAAACTTTTGAGCTTATTTCTAATAGGAAACGTTTTACGCCGAGGTAAATGTTTAATGTATGAGTATTTATTTTTGACCTATATGAAGTTATTACGCTTTTCATAGATGCATCAATATGTAATAACATTATTATTACATCCTGCTGTTAAATCGTACATACTCGTAAAGAAAGCAAATCAGTACGTGGTCTTTCTGTCGCATTACTTTGATCTATGAAATTAAAGGGTTTAACCAAGATTGAATTATTAATATTTACAGAGCTGTTTTGACATTGGAAGCATTCACTTCTGGGTAGCTACTAACGGTACTAGAAACGTTCAATTTAGAGTTGAGAACACTTACATTGGGCTGGAGACGGTGTTAAGACATATAAAAATTGTTCTTCATTTACTCTTTATTTTTTATCAGCAATGAATTATTAAAATTAACACTAATCAGTTTTATATTTCGACTTGATTCGCTCATCGACACATACATAAAATAACGCGGGTATCGCTAGATGGCAACCCACATAACCAGATCGATTATGTTCTGATCCAACAACGTTGGGCCTCGAGCAGGATTGATGTCCGTACATACCGAGGAGCCAAATGTAACTCCGATCATTACTTGATCAAATTAACCCATCGATGTCGTATGTCAGAGACATATTCGGCGAAGATCAGCCTGCTACGAAAATATGACATCGAAAGGCTCCAAACGGCGTCTGTGGCCAAAAATTTCACGGAGACCCTCGACAAACCAGCCGGCTCCCATCTTATCAGACACATTGCTGAAAACAAGCAACGAGCTCTGGATCGAAGTGAAAGCGGCTATTAAGACCGCGGCAAAACACACAATCGGACATCAAGCCTGGCGTAAAAAAATGATTATTTCGATGATGAGTGCCAGAATGCGTGAGACGAAAATAATTAGGCCTACAAAGAATACTTAAGTAGGAAAGCCAGGACGAAGAGAGAAAACTATGAAAATCTCAGAAGAGTAGCAAATAAGATAATTAGAGTTAAGAAAAGGAAATACTCTAATTGAGAACTATTAACGTAAGTCTAGCGAGCAACAGGACAAGCATACAAAGTAATGAAAAGCCTGAAAGGTGATTATCAGTCCAAGACCACGCTCTGTTGCGATGACATCGATAATAACATCGCTAATGAAACCAAGATCAAGGAAAGATTGGCATCACATTTTAACAACATTCTTAGTCCTCCGCACAGTTTAAGAACATCGGAGCCTATAGATGTTTCTGGAGAGCTTTCATTGGCCCCCCTAATTCTGGACAAAGTTTACTCCATCATCAAAGCCGGAAAGAATAATAAAGCGCTGAGCATCGATGAAATTACAGTGGAGCTCATCAAATATGGTATTAGCAGTGTTCATCAAGCTATTCACAAAGTCATCCAGCACATTTGGCAACAAAACATATGCCGAAAGAGTGGAGTCAGTCACTTATATTTCTTATCCATAAAAAAGGTGACAAGCTACAGTGCGAAAATTATAGAGACATATTACTACTTTGTTCGGCGTGCAAAATACTCATATTTTCAAAGCTCTTAGAAATCAAAAGCGGATCATACGCCAACAGTATTATTGGAGAGTACTAACTTGGTTTTAGAGCAGGCAGATCGACGATTGACCAATTGTTTACTGTCAAGCAGGTACTTGAAAATGCTGGGAGTTCAACATAGACTTACACCAGATTGACTTTAAGCAATCATACGACAGTGTTGATCGTGATGTACTGTACCAAATAATGCTTTGCTATTGTATCTCAGCGAAATTGGTCCGTCTTACCAAAATGACAATAACGTTGATGACCTCCCGAAGCCGCATCAATAACTCACCGATCTTTGACACAAATATCGGACTATAGCAGGGAGATGTGTAGTAAATTTGGTGGATCTAATGTCCGTGAAGGATTGCAGTGACAATCTGCTGCCTCGACGAACGATTATGTTGGTCCTCGCCTTTTCTGAGGACACGTGGATGCGTTGGCAGGCTAGCATTGTTGTGTTGTGGGGTGGGTTCTTTTCCCCAATACAAGAGTGCACTACGACAAAATTTCGCATTCGCGAATAACGGGACAACACGACTCGGTCCAACAGTGTCGAGGCCGAGGAAATCTACTGAAGGAAAAGATTGCCAAAGCAAATAACAAACTGGGCTTGGCGAAAACGAGCAAGACTTGAGAATATCTCGTCTTTACTGGCGATACTTATGGCCCCCAAATAACAGTGGGGCATCCCCCAAATAAGAGTGGGGCATCCATCCGGATCAAGATCCATTGTAGACGTGGCCAGATGTTTTCCATTTGAATGAAAAACTCATGCAAAGATAATTCGCATGAACTTTTCCCTCAAATGGAGACCATCAGCGTTTCAAATTTATGTTATAGTACTATAACATAAATAAGAAGGCAAGCGGAAAGCCACTCTACCCTCCGAGAGCACCTGGAACGCAAGAATAAGCGGTGGGCTCACCCGATGGCTAGCTCATAAGTGGAGGGGCCAGCCAACGTGGCGGATCCCATACCTGGTCTCGGCTTCAATATGAAAAGAAAGACCGAAATTTTAAAGCGAATAAACCAAAATTATTATTTCCTTGCAATTTCACAAGTAGTATTGTTATTAAATTGAAATTGATTTGTCATTAAAAGAAATTGAATTATTAAGAGAAAAAAAAATTATAATAATTTCAACTTCACTTAGAAACGAGTTAACACAAAATAATTTTATGCATTGCCACGTATTATCTTTTTTTTAACTTAGTCTTAAAACTTTTCACGTAAACTCATTTTGTTGGTGTTTTCATTTTTCCTTTGATCTTTTAATTGAAATGTTAAAAAGTTTATATGTTTCGTTAAGCAAAATTTAAACAAAAATAAGAAAGGGAAGAGCAGTCAAATTTCTTATTTAGAATTTATCTTTCCACAACTTCAATAAATGTTAAACTAATACCATATATAACTAGTGATGGGCAAAGACAGCACAATCTACTAAGCTGATGTGCGCTGAACAGCACACTTAAGCGAGCAGCACATTGTGCTGTTGATTTTCTTGCCACACTAAAACGCATAACAGAAACATAAGTGTGCGGTGCAGTTAGGTGTGCTGCAGTACTATTTTAATCTAAGCGTGTGAATTATTGTGTGAAGAATAATCATTGAAGGTTACGTTTCGATTGTTTTTGGGAGAAATTTTATACTTTGGTATTTTTTGTATTTATTGGTGCTCCACACTTGTGACTTTTCATTTAAAAGGTTTGTATTTTTATTTAAAAATATGTTGGTGAAAAAAATTGACAGTTGGACATCGAAAGCCAATGAAAACCACATATCAATCACAGCGCATTTTATTAACGAAAACTGCAAACACGCAACATTCCCTCTGGAATGCTAGAACTATTCAGGTAATCCTACGGTTGAAAATGTAGAGAGTGAACTCTAGAAAGCTGCAGGAATTTGGAAAACCGATAATGAAATTCAAGCAGTTGCTATCGACAATGCGTACAATATGGTGGCTGTTGTCGGAAAAACATCTTGGAATCATGTTCTATGCTTTGCACATAACCTTAGCTTGGTGATAAAGGATGCGCTAAAAGAGATTCAGCTTATTCAAAGAAGACCAGAAAAGTTGTCGAGTAATTTAAAAGGAGCTCAAAAGCACCGAATCTGTTTAAAATAATACAAAAGCAAATCGGACAATATATACTTAGTCTTGAGATAGATTCAAATACAAGGTGGAACTCAACCGTCGATATGTTTAAAAGAATTTTTGATAAAAGATTTGCTCATCTCAACCGTTGCTCTGCACTATCCAAACCTTGAAAATTTTACAAACGACGATATTCTCGCTTTACAAAAATCTTGCAAATTGCTTGAAGTATTTAAAGATGTCGTGGCTGTGTGGTCTAGTGGTCAGAGAGGGTCAGAGCATGAACGCATAAGCCGAAGGTCCCAGGTTCAAATTTCGTTGCGGGCAACGTGATTTAGTTCTGGGGATTTTTCGGATAGACTATGAGTGTTCACTCAGTGGTGATATGTAATGATTTAATCAGATCATATCATAGCTGAGCAGGCACACGTGAGCATGGTTCTGACCAAACCAACTTCCAAAAAAATTAATACCGTCATGAAAATGAGTTACTCTTACTATCTCTAAGCGATGGCCCGAGAGGGGCTGTAGTGCTACAAAGAAGAAGAAGATTTAAAGATATCACGGAGGAAATTTGCAGTGCAAACAAAGTTACTGGATCAAAAATAATTTTACTAAATTCAGCATAAAAAAATATTGCTCCAGTTATCTAGTCACCAACATCAATTTGCCTGAAAATGTTAAACACATTTTTGGATTGGCAGTTAAGCGGCTCTGTATTGTTACCACATATGTGCATAATGAATGAATTTTTTCAAAAACAGGACAAATAGTTACAGAAAGGAGAAGCAAACTCAGCGGGGAAAAAGTAAACCAAGTTGTTTTCCTAAGTGTAAATATGTAAATAAGAATTCTAATTAAAATTTTCACACTATCCCATATAGATTGAATTGATATTGACGTTGCTGTTTTGATTTTCTGAAAGATTGTTAAGTTTTGTTGCTATTAAATTATTTTTTCATTAATTGCATATCTTATTTGAATACCTGTGAGTCATCAATTTGCCGAAAAATAAAATATAACCATGCGGACCCATTATGCAGTCTTACAATGAGCTCAAAATATACAGCCAATAGTAAAATGGTAGCATGAAAACACATAAACAGTGAGCCTAAAACTGTCAAAAGGCCGTTCAGATAGAAATTCATCATCTAAGAAAGTAATAGCGGAACTCAAAATTGTTTAGTATCTGCTATGATGATCTCCCCAAAAAATTGTAAGCGATAGTTTGATTCATTTGGAAATGATTTATTAATTTAATTTCACTTTTTTCATAGATACTAGCTCAATTTCAGATACATTAAATTTATCGGGTGAGAGTTAAAATTGTTAGAGCCTTATCAACTGTTCATATGGTTTGTGCTCTAGCCAACAATATTGTGCCTGAAAATTTCAATTGTAGTATTTGCGGTCCGATCATGGTTTCTGCTTTTGATTCCAAGTTTAATTCAAACATATCGAAAATTTGATTCATTAGCTCAAGAAACTTATGTCGATGAAGTACCACATATTCACATTTGCCTAACCATTCACAATATCACATGCAAACGTACACATATATATGCAGCAAACAAAACCGGCTGATATATGCTGGCACGGTGGCTGTCATAAAAAAGTATATATACCGAAAATTTAGAGAAAGTTTGAGCACTGTAGCACACTGTTCGGACAACACTCACATGTGCGGCTGAGCTGACCACTTCGTACTGTGTAGAGAAAAGTATGGGCTCTGAAGCGCACTGCACAAACGACACGCACATGTGCGATTGGTCGCTTAGTATCTCGTACTGTGCGATGTGCTGGCAACTCGAATTTTGTGTGCCGCACAATTGTAACACAGTAAAGTGTGCGGCACGTTTTGTACAGCACGCACACGTGCGACCCAACACTATATATAACATACTCTACACAATAATTTTGGCAAATAAGAAGAGGGTACTTACCCGATCCTGCTCCAACGAACGCTTGTTCTTGGGGTGGGTAAGGGCTTTATTGTAATTATGCATCCTGCCAATGCAATGATGTTGCATAACATATGATAGGAATCAATCAGTAATGTAAGTGTATGAGTTATATGGCTAAGAAATAATTAGATTACAGAATAACATATTGATCACGTGGGTATAACATATAGTTATACAGGTTGCAATTGAATAATTCAATCTTTCATCGGCATTTTACCATCGAAAGTATTTTATATCTTTTTGGTGGTGAATATGTTGCGCTATAATCGAGGTTTGTTGCGGTCGTTTTATCATCGTCGAAGTTATAAGATGATGAAATGGTTCAAATTTGCACGAAAGTGAACTCCTAATCTAGGAAACCAGATATGCTGTTTTGCTACTAGCTTTGATGCTGTTCTCCTCATTCAGACAACAGAACAAACGCGTAAAGTAATAATTTCGTAACCATATTTGATGGGTGTGCAGATTCAGATCGCTCTAGTATTGTATCAAAGATACACAACAAATTTAATTCAAAAAACAAAAACTGCCAAACAAACCGAATTCGGAATTAGCATTAAGCGTACAAAGAAAACACCAATATTTAAGTTTTATACGGACGAGGTGATGCTGATAGATAATTCAATTAATTTCCTCAACTAAAGTCCGATGCAAATTAACGCGACAATTGTCGTTTTGTTGCGAGCGAAAATATACCGCCTATGTATTTACGGTTCGACAATGAAGTGGTTACGAGCGAGTAAACACTGCCTATATACTCGCGCTTTGCCAATGAAATTATACAAGCAAGCACATACGCCCATTGTCATCGAAGCATGTACTTGTCGTCCAATGAGCAAGTGAAAAAATAAAAAGGCGAAGATCAACCCGCAATGCGCTTCATACGAGCTATCACATCGTTGACGACAAGCTTTGGGTGTGCTTTCAGCAGAGTAAAGCTGAAGAAAAAGCTAAAAGTTCAGGTGAAAACGTTCGCTTGCTCAATGTCCCCAGGTTCGCAAATTTGCCTCAGAAGATCGTGAGAAAGTCGAAAACTTAAGCGATTAGCACTCCCGCGCTCAATTACCCTGCCTATGCGTTTGGTGACTCTCACTATCCAAGCAAGCGCAATGGAGCGGGGAGGAAAAGTGTTCCGTGGAATGAGAATGCATGAGTTCGGCCATTCAGAACTTTTCAAGAGAATTGAAGCTAAAAGCTTACGTGGCAAGAATATTTAAGCGAGTCTGTGTTCGAGTCTATAAGGGAGCGTGCTGCTTTCTATTCACCAATTTCAACGTTTGAGTAGTTACGTGACATCTGCGATTAAAGTTTTACGCTACGCAATGTGTGGTGCTAACCAATGGTAAGGGGTGAGGTCTTGGCATGAGCCGTGAGCCTTAACCAGCCTTTTGGCGTTCACACAGTGTGGCTACCCCGATCCGTTAGCCCATTTCCTTGATTCCATCTACAGGCTGGTGCTCACATGTGAAGCCAACACCAACGAACTCCAAGTCAAGGTGATAATGAAAAGCGCTTTACTCAATACTGATACTTAGAGGTTTTCAATAACATAGTAAGTGAGAATATAATTAATCAATTTGGTCATAATGAAATAGGGGCACCAGTTAATTCATGCGGTTTTCTGAAAGATGGCGTAACTTTATTTTTATTCCAGTGACTCACCTTTCCAAATATGTGTTGGAATGCTATTGTCGTATAGTTTCAGAATCAGTATGTGTCATTTAGCTGAAGCGTAAACAAAAATACTTTTTTTTACTCTAAAAATGCCGAATTTCGTACCGAATGAAGTGTTTTTGCGGGGAGTACCACTTCATTGAAGAAAAGGGCTGCCGTAAGTTATCGAATTTTGGTGGAAGTGTATGGCGTGCGTATGTGCCAGAAGTGGTTTGCACGGTCTAAAGTGGCAATTTTGACTTGGAGAACAATGAACGGCCCGAACAGCCAAAACAATGAGCGGCCCGGACAGCCAAAAGTGGATACTAGTTGAGTATACTATGGTTCTTATCAACACCGCGAAACACATTCAATAAATCCACGCACATATCACGGGAGCCCACACTAATCGATTCACACTGCCCATGCGCTTGAGACCGTAAAAATGACGATCACGTTAATTTTTTTGCCAGCACAATTACCTGGCTTCCCACTTTTGAATATTGTGTGCGATCTCATATCTTGAATACCATTTCCAGTCCAGTTCGTTTCCTGGATTGCCAGTATTTTTAATTAATATTGACTGGCCTATTATAAACGGTCCTTAACAGCGCCAGGGTAATTGAGTGATCTGACATTCCAGGTTCCAACGCCATAGTCCTTTTTCCGTTTGCGAGTTCGTTGCGATGAGTCCAATCCATTCCAAGGCCCATCTGTAGGTTTCGAAACACTTAAAGGTTTTCCAGGCACGGGGTGCCAGCCCATCGCCCAACCTCCATTCTACACAAAAGAAGGGTTTAGTAGCAGAGCTGTAGATGTATAGTATTTACGGTTACTAGCATTTCTCTGCATTTAATGTCCAATTATTGGGGAACCAGTAAACCCAATGTGCGACCCCGAGAGCTTTTACTACCATTTAATTGGAGGGTTTGGGATGAGGAATCATGGAAGCAAGGGTTTCATCCTCCTTTCTCAAACGGACTTGAGACCGTCCACGGTGGGATTCAAAGTGAGTTACAGTCATTTCAATTTTACCCGATTACAACAACAATAACACGAGCTGATGGTAGGTAGATACATATTTCAGATCGATATAGGCACTCTTATTTTCTTTGAATTTGCGTGAAAATTTGAGGAATGGTGTTTAATTTGAACATGTTCAATTGGCCAAGCATTCAGCTCGAACAATATTGCGGCTGTTATGCGCTTCTGAAAGAAACTCAGCATCTTTTGGATAAATTTGAACCATTCCTTATACAAGTATTGGTGGATAATTCAAGTCATCGATTTATGTAGGAGACCTCTCCTACTTACTCGATTTATTTCAACCACTTCCTTGCATTCTTCGCCGTATAAGTCATTCTTACTTTTCTTTAGTCGATGCCCTAAGACCTCTTCGGTACCTTCTGTTACCGCATCGCTTACGGTTTTCCACATGGTTTTGATGTCATCATTACTATCTCCATCTTGCGGGGATAGGTTGATACAATTTTTAAAAATTTTATGAAGTTGTTTTTCAACAAATTTATTCATCGAATTAATAAAAAGTTGTGATGACTATCAGATTGTTGCACACCACGTCACTGCTATCCATGTTACAGAATGGTAACCCTTTGAAATTTTGTAGCTTGCAAAATGGACACAAAACATTTAACCAACATCGACCTAGGATCAAATGTCCTGACACAAAATCTTACAGCAGTTTTTATAGAGTCATTCTATTGTATTACGCTCTCGTCCTAAATGATTAGGCTGGTGCTTAATAAAAATAGAAAACTGTGCCTGAGGCACTATTTCAACTTTAACACCGACAAATTTTTATAAAGTTTCTTCCCTTTTGAACGTGGCTTCTACCTTGGGGAGATATTATTCAGACTCTTTCCTGGTGAATACTAGAATAAAGGCATATTACACAAGTAATAAAGAATTACAAATATAGATGGGGGAATGTTATTAAAGTTCAAAGTTGTTCTCTACTTGCGAAATTTTTGAACAATGAAAATTTTGTTCTTTAAATCAGTATGTCAGGGAACATGATCAATTACTCATGCAAATATAAAGGCTAGAACAGCTTTTATAAGTTTATCTGGAAACTTAAAGATTGGATTGATTCGCCTTGCGTGCCTGTGTTGCATAAACTAAGTTCAATTTTCATTTCAGCGGATATTGAAACAAAACAAAACGAAGTAGGAACTGCGTTAAAGTTAACTCGGTAACATGGAGCACATTTTTTCTCAGAAGGAATTATAAATATTACGTGATTTACGATGAATTTCAAGCTAGCAAGTAGAGAACATATTTTTGTTGCCTTTCCTCAGGATATGTTGCTGTTGAACTAAAATTGTTTTCGAAGCTCTTTCGTAATTGAGTGATGACTTGTTTTCCCTATTATTTATTAACCGAGTATTTTACCAGATGTCGGAAAAGAGGTTTTTACTATCAATATTCTGGTGTTACACCATCAGTAGTGTATTTTTGAAAAGGTGCGAAATATTTGTCAGCTCTGTGCCAACGATGCTCCTGATACTAATCTTAACTTTTAATTAAATTGATCTTTTTAGAGTGACAAAATTAAATTAAATATATATTGCCATGAAAAAGCCCTTATATATTTTTTTAGCGTCGTTAATTTTATTTAAATCGCCTTTATTAATTCATTTCGTCTTTTTTCGCGTTAAATTGTGTTAACGTTGTCGATTTCATAGTTTTACATTTCATTTTAGACATGTACTTCTTTTTTTTCCTCGAAAAACCGTCGGACCGCGCTTTGTTGTGTGAGCAGGTGCGTCTCGACCTCTTTGAGTCATCTTCAGTGTCTACTGACTCAAAAAAAGTCGGAACGCGTCTGCTCACACAACAAAGCATGGTCCGCCGGCTTTTCGAGAAAAAGAGAATTGGCCTGCGGATATCAAATAAAAAAAATAATTGACTATGTTGAGATTTGATCAACTGACAGCTTACCTTGCATTGACTGACATAGAAAACTAGTTGTCGGGAAATCATTTTTGAATTGAATTTTGCTATATAAATCAAAAGGAAATGAAATACATAATATTCATTCCGCCTGATTTCTTCGTGCATAAATGTTGTGTCGGTTAATTCCGGTTAATTGAATATATTGATGTATAGTTGTGTCTCGTAATATATAGTTGTGTGTTAATATAATAATATTTATTCAGAAGTTTAGTCCCGTTGTACTTTTTGAAACCCGAACCCACTGAAATTAACAACAGGTTATGGGTCCAGGGCAGCTGAAAAACGGCTTCTTCAAAAGTCAGGAAAGGAAAATGTCAGGCAAGTCGAGAAAGCAGTCCAAGGTCAGAACCGGCACATCACAGCAAGTCAACGTTGAGCAACGAACACGCACTTTAAGCCAGAAAATTGCCACAAAAAATTCAAAATGGATACTGTGAAGTCTCAATTGAAAATGTTAAGTGCAGATAGTCAAGGAAATGTCAATTTCATTTCATGGCGATTTAAATTTAACCTAGCACTTAAGACCAAGATCTGTATGATATGATAACGGGTGCAAAGCCCAGACCAGCAGGTGCTGCATCAACTAATACAGGCGACGCTTGGTTAAAGAAAGATGTTGAGGCTCAAACATTGATAGGTTTAAATGTAAACAGTAAGATTGCGAACCAAATTGCAAATTGTAAAACTACCAAAGATATGATAGACAAATTAGTTAGCTTATATGGTACAAAGACTGATGTAACTTTAGAAACGTCCCGAATCAAATTTTTTACCTATGAGAATGATGAAAGCAAGTCAGCTGTTGAGAAATGTATGGAGATTTTGGATCTCGCGGATGACGTGTCAACTGAAAATGATCCTGTGAAGGAAAGTTGCATCATGACGAGGATCAATGAGTGTGCTACCGCCAAAATTGGCACATTTCAAGATATCCTGGGACAACGTGACCGGAGCAGCAAAGAACGTGGAAACTCTCATGGAACATCTGAGACTCGAGGACGAGCGACTCAAAGAAACGACGATAAATACAGAGGGCAGCACCAACAACGACATCTCTCTCATGGCTGCACCAACAACGACATCACTCTCATGGCCAGCCGCAGGAAACAAGAACAGTCGTCAAACAGCAAATAGGAAAAGTCGCAGTTCGCATGCTACAAATGTGGGAAAAAAGGTCACGTTCTCAAGGAGTGCAGAGGTTAACCATTTGATGTATACATTGCCTACTGCAAAAAGAAGTATTCATGTTATATCTGTAAGAAGAAGGGACACTTCGCAAAAGACTGTGAATGTCGAGAAGAACTAACTAACGGGAAACCAAATAGAAAGGCATTTTTGACCACGGCACTCTCAACGGTGGACAACGACATTTCGAAAGACAAGGCCACTTCATAGTATCAAGACTGTGGAGCAAGCCAACACATGACGTCTCACCGATAGTGGTTTGTTCAGCTTGTTGAGTTGGACGAGCCCATCCCAATTGTGATTGGAGACTCAACCAGGCTAGATGGCAAGATGGAAGCATTTGATGATCAAAAGTGGTATCCAGTGGTACTAGAAGATGTCATTTACGTGCCGAACCTCAACTTTAATCTTTTCTCAGTGAGTCAGACGCTAGACAAGGGACATGTACAGAAGGAAAACGGAAACGAGTCAACATTTTACAGTCTGGATGGCAGGGAAATTGTGGCAAAAGCAAAGCGCAAAGGAAATCTCTACAAAATGATGCTCAGGAGAGAAGAAGAGACAAGTTCGATGACCGTGTCGATCAAAATCTAGCGCGAGTGACTCGCCAATAGAAATGTCAAGTATCTGAGGGACATACTGAAAAGGAAAGGAATGAAATACATTAAGTACTGGAATGACTTTGTATGCACAGGGTGCTCGTATGGCAAGCTACATAGATCCTCACACCCAAACAACCCCAAGACAGCTCAGCAACCATTAGATCTCGTGCACGTCAACACCGGCGAGATGAACATCCCGTCATTGGGAGGAGCGAAGTACTGGCTCATGTTCAAGGACGATTTCACTCACTACCGAACCTGTTACTTTATGAAGATGAAAAGTGAAGCACCAGAGAAGATCGAATGTTAACTAAGACTCGTTGAAAACCAGCTAGGGAGTAGATTGAAAAGTCTGGATCTGATCACGACACCGAACTGAAGAATGCAAAAACCAAACAAATGATGGACAAGTTAGGAATTTTCCACACCTTCACGAAAGTACACACGCCAGAGCAGAACGGAAGGATTGAGAGAGAAATGAAAACGATTGTCGAGGCAGCCAGAACAGCGATACACATAAACGAGTTGGACAAGAAACTGTGGGCAGAAGCAATGAACTATGCAATCTTCACGGTCAACCAGACTGGAACCAGCAACGTACCAGGAAAAAGCCCAGCAGAACTTTGGTTCGGAAGAAAAATGAAGATTGAGCAGCTGCGACTCTTTGGGTACGAATGTTACGTGCTGACACAAAAACAAACAAGTTGGGTAGACAGAACTAAGCTCATGTCAGAAGGGTTTTGTACTTAACCTACAAATGCAGTCACCAGCAACGAATAAAATCAAGAAACATGTAAAAGACGATTTTATTGGAGAAAATATGAAATTCGAAGATCATACTATTCTTAACAAAGCTGAACGAATTTTGACTTCTGAAGTATTTGTTATTGTTAACTCATAAAGATCTCCCTTGATAATTTTTTCAGATCATTTAAGATCACAGGTTTCCATTCACGAGGAAGGAAACACATTTTTCATGTATTTCACCGCCTGTACCCCCACTGGAGCAAAAACTCTCAGTTTAAGAACTGTTTTGAAAAAATCCCATAAAGAACTTTCATTTGATACTTCCCTGTACTGCAATCATCGATTCATGGCCAATTTTTTCGAATCCTAGAATGGTTACAAAGCCCTTTTGCGGAGAGCTCTCTCCTACCTCCTCAACTTATTTCATCAATAAGTATTAATTGTAGGTTTTCGTTTTCAGTCATTTATTAAATTGAATCAAGGTTTGAAAGCATGCACCTTAAACGTTGAAGTTGGCGAAAGATATCTCAAAATTATTCAATCTTCGCATTTAAAATACCCACCATTTTGTTTTACGGTTACTGATACGGTTACGGTTACTGATACGGTTACGGTTACTGATACCACTAGCTGACTCTCAACGATATTCATGATGCCTATCATTCCTGAAATTTTCACGCAAATCCTGGCAAAGCTGTAGTGTCTGAGACGGTAAAAACCGCATATTGTTCAATAGCCATATGCTTCCACAGTAATACAGCGCATATTGTTCCATAGTAATACAGGAAAATTCAAATCGCTATAACTTCGTTAAATACTATTCGATCTTTATAAAACCTTCAGGACTGATCAACTCTGTAAAAAGTCATCTGTGTACTGAATTTTATTGAATTTTAGCGTACCCTTAAGATTTTATTCAAGAAAACATAAAATCGATAGATTATACTATTACCAACAAAGTTGAGTGAATTTCGACTTCACATGTATTTGTTGTTATTGTACTCATAAAGGCCTGCATTTTTGATTTTTTCAGATTTTTCGGATGAAAGGTGTCCAAGCGCGAGGGAGGGTACGCAAAAAGTTCGTGTATTTCCCCTTCCCCCCTCGCTACCGATAAGGCAATTTTAGGACTTGTTTTAAAAAGATCTCATTGAGACCTTTCCAACGACAACCTACTCGACTACCAATGGTGAAAAAATTTTTTTTTAAAGGGTCACCTCCCTATATGGAGAGACCCCTCTTAAACCCCTTTGAAAAATTTTTCCACCCTTGAACTTTCAAGAAGTCACAACTTCTGACCTTTCTACAAAGTTTCATTGCTGTAGCTTCTATAGTTTCGGAGAAAAATTGCTGTGACATACAGACGGACGGACGGACAGATGAAGACAGGTCGTGATTGCAATAGGGTTTTGTATTTTAGTACAAAACCCTGAAAAGAGGCCAGATGGATAGAAAATCAGAAAAGGGAATTCTGGTTGGCTATGATATTGATTCGCTCTGATACCAGGTATATCTGAAAGAGACAAGCGAAATTATCAGCTCAGACAATGTGATCTTCGACGAGAAAAAGATGAGACTGAGGCAAGGAACTGAGCTTGAGACACAGGCACCAGAGGGCATACCTGAGAAGCAAGAAGAAAGCAGCAGCGAGACAGATGAAGAAGACGAGAACTGGGGAACTGGAGAAAGTGCTGAGGAGCCAAGCGACAACGAGAATGAGACACCAGCGCCAGAAGAAGAGTCAGAAAGGAGAGTTTTGTGAGATCGTTGGACTTTGCAACCACCACTGAGATTGAGAGACTGCGTACTTGACTCCCGTTGTGGGTAAAAGAGCGCCAAAGTAGCTTTGATTGTTGAAACGGAGGGCATCCCGGTGAGTGAGGCACTTAGAGATGAGAAGTGGAGATGAGCAATGCAGGAGGAGTACAACTCGCTGATGGAGATGAAAACTTGGAAGCTGGTGGACTGTCCAGAAGGAGCGACGCCGATCACTTGTCGCTGGGTACTTCAAGAGAAGGCGGATGGGAGACTTAAGGCCAGACTAGTGGCAAGGGGATTTGAACAGAAGGAGGGAGTAGACTCCATGGAAACTTTCACTATGCATCCATTCGCCTACTCCTAAGTCACGCAGCGTCGGAGAAAATGAAGTTGGTATCGTTCGATGTGAAAACGATTTTCTTGTATGGGAACCTGGAGCAGGACATCTATATGCACCAGCCAGGGTTCGACAATGGAACCAGAAAAGTTTGTAAGTTGAACAAGAGTCTCTACAGACTTAAACAAGCCCCGAGGATGTGGAACAACAGGGTCACCACCCACTTTGAGAAGATAGGCTTGATCAACACAGATGAAGACTCGTGTATATACTATAACAAGGACAAGAGCATTATGCTCTCACTCTTCGTGGATGATGGATTGGTAGCCGGTAAAGATGAAAATGAAATATATAAACTCCTACATGAGATAAGCAAGGAATTCGAGATAACATTCAGCAAGAAAGTACAAAACAAGTTAACGTATTTAGGCATGGAAATCAAGACCGACCAGGACGGTTTCTTCGTGAGTCAGCCTCCCTACATGGAGAAGGTCCTGAGAAAGATGAAACATTAGCAGTGCAATCCAGCATTCACTGAGCCAGGAATCATCCACCAAAAGACCGATTTCAAGAACGACGAGGCACTTCAAGTGAACAGCAACTATCGCGAGGCGATAGGAAGTTTGTTGTACTAAGCCACAATAACCAGGCCAAACATAAGCTTCGCCGTGAACTACCTTAGTCGATTCTGCAAAAAGCCCATGAAGAGCCATCAGGCGATGGTGAAACGTGTTTTCCAGTACTTGAGAGGGACCACAACAGCCGAAATTCATTTCGGAGGAGACAAGACACTCGTGGCCTACACCGATTCAGACTTAGGAGGAGATTCTGAGACAGGACAGTTAACGAGTTGTGTGTTAGTGATGAGGCGAGGGCCAGTGATCTAGTATTCACGACTGGTAACGACTTCAACCGCAGAAGCCGAGTACCAAGCAGCGGTGTCAGTGATTGACGATGTGTGCTGGATCAAACGAATCGTACTGGAACTTGGCATTCTAGAAGCTGAGCTGTCGATCACTCTGTACGTTGACAACATGTCAGCCATACACATGCTACAAAATGCACACGAAAGAAAGACAACCAGAGAAAAGAAGCACATCGAAATGCCACGAAAGTACATCCAGCAACACATCGGCAACACTGTGGCACTGCAACACGTCGAGAGCAGCAAGCGGATTGCAAAAATCCTCACCAAGCCACTCAACAGAAGAATTTTTGAGACGCTCCGCTGTAAATTGATCAAGGAGGAGTGTTGAGATTTGAACAACTGACAGCTTACCTTGCATTTACTGACATAGAAAACTAATAGTCGGGAAATCATTTTTGAATTGAATTTTGCTATATAAATCAAAGAAAAATGAAATAATATTCATTCAGTCTGATTTCCTCGTGCATAAATGTTGTGTCGGTTAACTCTGGTTAATTGAATATACCTAGTCTAGCCATAAATACTGTTACAAACTTTTTGAAGCACTGTTCAATAAAAGAGGTGTTATATGTTAAGAAATCATTGTTTATATATCAAATGCATTGTCAACTACGGAAATTGCAACAAGTTATTCGAAGTGATTGCCTTTTGCCTTTACACAAGCCTTTAATCGAGCTGGCCACTCATCTATGGAAGCACGCACGACTTCAATCGGAAAGTTGGCGACTGCATGTGTAAGAGACTTCTTTAAGGATTCGATATTAGAATGTCTTTTAGAGCACGTCATTTTCTCTAAGACACACCATAATTTGTAATCCAGCGGATTCAGGTCTGAGCTAGACGAAGGCCAATCTTCAGCTTAAATAAAATCTGGAACATTTTCTTGAAGCCATTTTTGGGTTAACTTCGCCTTATGACCTGGTGCAGAATCTTACTGGAAACTCCAAGGTTGATTTTTGAATATTGACGTGTTGAGAGGTTTCACTACACTTTCAAGGACACTTTCTTGATAAACTTTGGCAGACGTTTTGACGCCCTTCTCACAAAAATGCAACTTTGTCACCCCGTTGTAGCTAACACCCCACCAAACCATTACTGAGGCTGGATGATGACCTCTTTGAACCTTTTGGGCAACTTGAGAAGCTTCTCTGGCACTGCGAGCATAAACCCTATCGTTTTGTTTATTAAATGTTTCTTAGACAGTAAAAACTTTTTCGTCCGTAAACAAAATTTTACGGTGTTCTTGGTTTGCGTACCGGCAAAGTAATCGTTTTGATTTTTCCACTCTATTTTTTTTAACGAATCTGTTAGTAAATGCCCGGTAGACCTACGATAAGCACCCAACCGTAAGTCACTTTTGATGATACGTGAAATTTTTCTTCTTCTTTGGGGTATTTTCATCTCACGCGATAAAATTTTTTGTTTCCGGAGCGGATTACGGCGAATTCTCTCGCGCACGGCTTTAACCGCTTGAGGTGCTCGAGTAGTTCGCGGACGGCCACTTCTTTGACGATCACTTACTCCAGACGTATCATTAAATCTTTCAATAGCCCGATATACAAACATTCGGCTTATACCAAGGGTATGCAGAGTCTTAAAAATATCACTTGGTTGCATTCCTACTTTATGAAGTGCAATCACAGCAATTCTATTTTCTTTGGCGCCCCAATCCATGTTCACTACACTAAAAATTAAACTCAAATGATGACAAATGCATCAAGCGCAAGCATACTATAGCGATAAGCTCAATTTTTAAGAAATGCAATATAACAGTTCCTTTCTGCAGGGTTGCCAAACCTTGTAACAATATTTATGGCTAGACTATGTATTGTTGTATAGTTGTGTGTCGTAATATATAGTTGTGTGTCAATATAATAATATTTATACAGAAGTTTAGTCCGTTGTACTTTTTGAAACTCGAACCCGCTGAAATTAACAACCGACTATTTACTCCTTTGTAGACTTTTGAATTTTTTAAACGGCAATTACTTTTATCTTTACCGATCATGTTTTTATATTTCAGGCTTACACCTCGCATAAATATTATTAAATTTCACCTTCTTATATAACATTAGAATTATCCTTACAACAATTTCAGTTTACATTTTCAAAGAAACAATAAGTTTTAAGTCTTGATATAAACCCTTTAATTCTAATACAATCTAAACTACTATGTTTCAGAATAAACTCACTTATCTTTACTTTGGTTTTTGCAAAAATATTAGAATGTCAATTCAAAAATTTGATTTTTTG
The DNA here is from genome assembly GCA_963969285.1 of Odontomyia ornata. NCBI lineage: Eukaryota > Metazoa > Arthropoda > Insecta > Diptera > Stratiomyidae > Odontomyia > Odontomyia ornata. Next base: position 88,911,175 of record OZ017738.1, on the reverse strand, counting down.
TGCGCTTGTTAATTCATTACTTTGTGATTTAGTTTACAATAAATACATTCGAAAATACAATATATTAAAGCTTTAAGTCAATAAGCTGTATTTTGTTTTATTATGAATGGATTATCTGAAATTGTGAGACAGATGACTATTTATAAAAGGGTCAAAAATTTACATAAGTGGATAAATTCATCATTCAATAGACGCCGAAACTCTCGTTTTTGAGAAGCGTCAACATACTACTTTACTTGAGTATAGAAAGTACGAGTATAGCCGAATGTTTTTAATGCATCCCATTCTCGAATACCTTATATAAATCTGTATATAACATATAGAAATGTATATCTTCTTCTTCTTTGTAGCCCTACAGCCCCTTTCGGGCCTTCGCTTAGAGATAGTTAGAGTATCTCATTGTCATGATCGAATGTATCGGCACTCCGCAAGGTGATATGATCATTATCATGCTTTGGCCGTGTGTCCGTCCACCCAGCTGCGATACGTTCTGATTTTAAACCAGCACGTATCATAACTGAACAGGCTTATAGTCCGTCTAAAGAACCACTCGAACTAAATCTCGTTGACGCCAACGAGACTTGAACCAGAGACCTCCGGCTAACGGGCTTAGTGCTCTAACCACTAAGCCACACGGACTACAGAAATGTATATAATTGGTATATAATTTACGGAAATGTATCATTTACAACAAACATAATTGAGAGACGAGCTGCGCTGTGAATAAAATACAATACATAGATGCATCTCTGACTGCAGCAAGCTACAGTCGCAAAATTAATTATATTTGTTAAGTTTTCAACACCTGAAATTTACGTCATTAGTTTTTTTTTAACTATCGTACTAGGTGAAAGACTTGAATTACTTCACTTTTCAGTATGGTTTTCACCACAACCCAACATCTCCGTCGTCAATCATCAATCACGCTACTACTGTTTGAATGTGTCTCTGATAATGTTTGCTTATGTAGTTGAAAAAACTTTCCTGAAAACAGTGTCAACTGTCGGTCATCCTTTGCAATGCTGTTTATTCTTGATTTATACTTTGCAAACATGTTCCCCGGAATCCAATTGTAAAAGTTTAACAGATCCTTCTTTTCTGTTGACATAATTCCATTTCGACTACCAGTTCGATACATTTTCAACCAGTCCTGCAAACTTTTTGTACACTAGTGCAATTCATGAGCTTACAGTATATATGATCTACTATATATGTACATACACTGTTGTAGGTCTGCATGGAAATTCTTTTCTCCAATATCCGAATACTTCAAAAAGGTTTTGTTTCTTTCGTGTTATGTTTCCATAACTCGAATGGGTGAAAACTTTTCTCAGGGATGTTTACTATAAATCTGAAAGGAATTTATTCACTATTCTTTTGTTTATAGTTACTCTACAACCATTCAAACTTCTTCATCATGTTGAAATAATTTGACTATCAAATCAGTTAATTGACTTTGAAGGAAAAGCCAAGGTAAATTTAATTCACAAGCTCTACAATATCGTTGCAAATAAATCATTGAAATGATACCAACGAAATTACCGGTCTTCCACAAATATTGATTTATGGTAATAAGCGAAGCTATGTATAGTACATCTCTCAACTCTGATTTTTGACGAGTGTTCCCTAAAATTGTTGAAATGGAATTGGAATGTAAATTAATCCATCCCATGATCATTAATGATAACAGGAAACATTCTCTGAAGGAATGCCAGAGTACTATAAGTAAGTTGTCAATTGTGTCAAAAAGTTTCAGTGCCTTATCACATACGTGTTTTTTAACCGCCTAAAGTCAGTATATGTCAGTGTTTCTAATGTACCATGGAATTCTTAAGATATTTCTAATAATTCTATTTTGGCAGAACTGAAGTGCTTTTTTGTTGGTCTTTGTCGTGTAATGATTTTTAAATATACTTGCGATCGCGGAACCGACCTCTCATCGGTTCTTGACGTTAAGTCTGAGTAGTGCCAACAGATGGTACCAACCGGTCAACCAATCCGTGCTCCGTAACCCATTCACGCGGTGGCTGCTTGTCGGCCAGCTAGATCGGAGAGGATTTCGGTCGCGGGTCTCCGAATGGGTTACGCTCAATTACAATAATCAGCCACCTATACACGCCCGTTTGCAAACGCGTTACAAAAACAAAACCATACGGAGAGAAAACCTATTCTACGTTACTCCGTATTTCTTCATCAACCAGTCAAAAGTACAAAATCTAATTTTTACTTCGCGTTCCCGAATTTCCGACACGGTACCGAAAAGTATCCTACGTTAACTCATCCCGACGAAAGCTACTCTAATAAAACGGCAAAACAACAAAGGTACCGCGTACCGCGCGCAACGCGAAACCGACTTCAGCGGATTTTCTCAATCCCTACCCTCGCGACGGCATACTTACCCTGCACCTCATTTCCCGCTGAAAAGCAGAGCTACTGTAAAGGAAAGTCGTGTTTTTAGTTAGCAATTCATGTTGTCTATCTTTATTACTTCAATGACATAAAACTTAAACAAAAGGAGTAGACAACTATTTTTCTCAATAGAAAATAATATTAACAATTTAAAACAATTCTAAAGTTAGTGATATTTTGGCTTCCACGACAATAGGAACAAAATATATTGTCTAACTGTGACTCCTTATATAATTCAATGTTATATTTACGTTCATTTCTGTATTCAATAAAATATTTATAATTGTTGTGAAATAATGCACATGTTTGCATACCGGTAAGTATTTACACAAAGTGGTCTAATTAATAAATTGCAAATTGAATTTTCTGGACCTGAAAGAATATACTACCAAAACCTAGTTATACTGAAGACGCGATTCAATAATTAAGGATGTATGAAAAAAAATTAAAAATTATAAAATAAATCCTTCGATTTTCTCTACATAACAAAAATCATTGAAACTTAATATTATCATTAAAATTTAAGAACTATCATTTAAGGTAAGAATAATATTAAAATGAAGGCATTAAGATGAGATATTGCATATTTTGGGTTTTTTTTTTTTTTTGCTTACACCAATTCCATAAAGTGTAACATAAAATCATGCACATACAACCCTCATTGCATTTGTTTTGCAGTTATGCGAGTGTATATAAAATTTTACTAACGAATACCTTTCCCCTTTTTTTTTTTGATAAGGCACAGCTAAGAACCTCAGTGATTGAAATATTCTAATTAAGATAGCTAACTTCTTCTGCTTTGTAGGATAATCATATTTGTGATAAAAAGAAACTTACGAACTAGTTTGTTTTAACTATGTCGTTACTCTAAAAGGCAGCCCAAGGTTTTAGTTCCCGTGAGTTTCAAGGATAAGCCAATCAAGCGCAGAGCAATATAAGCACATGATTGTACCCCTAATGATAGTAACGCGCAAATTAGGATCGAATCAATGACACTAATGTTAGACATTTATATTTATCGTTCATAATACGACTGACCTTATTGCGGTTATTCCATGACGTCCACGAATAATGAAGACGCAGTATTCAGTGTGTAAAATTTGTGAATCGTATAAGTTGTCAGCCACAAGAATCTACGCAAAAACTCAACTATTATATTATATTGGATATGAAATGTCAAGGAACTCTAAGCATATTCGATACTAATGAAGAATATAGTGGCCTCCCTTTACTCCTTGTTCCATGCCGTATACTTAGCTGCTCGCCCGAATTCAAAACCTCCAATTTTCTCAAGGTAAGCTTCCATAATTAGCCGCAAAAGTAATAAAACTTCTGCTGTCCTCATTACCAACTTATAATTTTGTCCCAAAGAACAATATTTATATTTATGAAATTGACTATCAGTCTCCTATAAAGTATAAACTCAAGAGAATACGTTTTTACCGAGTAGATAATCCTTAATAATTCCATTAATAAAATTACTATATAAGAGTATACCCTTAAACCCAAATTGCATGTTCTAGGCGCTTCTGACAATAAACTGTACAAGCCAAACACAAGACACACAAAATACACAGTTTATTAAACTCATGCGAGATTGGTAGAAGCAAAAAAAAATTTAGATGTCAAAAAAAAAGAAGAAATGGTACTTCAAAAATATAAAAAAACAAGCATCAAATGTATAGAAAAATATCACAAAACCACTAAACATATCGGGGCCGATGTAATAACACTTGGAACTGCCACAAGACATGCTCCGGCTCGCCTGAAAGATATCATCAAAGTCCAAGAATCTTTTCCAGGAGCATATCGTTTAACGGTCTCCGTTCGCCATACTGCTGGATTGCTTCTGGGCAATCGTGACCACTTAATACCTAAAGATATCCATTCATTTCAATATCAGTTTGCGACTTATTTATTTTTTTCATCAGTTTGTGTATTTTCAGAGCCGTTACTAGCTTGTCTAAGGTTACTTTCGACCTCTTCCCATTCCGAATTCGACCGATTTAGTGCATTGCGAGAAGCGTCTTTGCTACTCATTTCGTTAAGAAGATTAAATACAAATTTGGAGACCCTGTTCGTACATTTATCCTCGCTTTCATCAATTTCTGGTATTTCTTATGCTTTCGATCGGTTTCTTTCGCACTACGCTGGTTTTCAGTACTGCGATGTGTTTCATCGATTTTATGACTATGTTCTTCACTGAGGTCTTCCGCATTCAATGTGCAATCAGCAGATTTATTTGTTTCAGTTTCGCTACCATTTGTTTTCTCAAGGTTCGAGTTAACTTGATTCTTCTCGGATTTGGAACATTTTCTTCTATGTCTTGCGATTCAGGGCTTCTTATACTTTCGGATTTCTTTATTTTCGGCATCCCTCACTTTAGCGGTGGCATGGTTTAACATTTCTTGCCAGGCGTTATCAAATTGCTACTCGTGAGAATTACTCATAAAGTGTTTCTCCGCTAGTGCCACCGTTTCTTTTGCAGCAGCATGGATCTCATTAGCACGTTGAAATTTCACTGCCGCTTTTTTTTGCATTCCACTTGGGGTTCACCTAGAAATACGGTCAACTGAAATATTGCAATAAACAGATTTTCAGGATTTGTATTGGGCCCAGTACACTGGACAAGACATAGGGGGAACGCCTACAAATTTTCCTTTGAAGAAAAGTTTATTTCACACCTTTATGAAAAGAAACGATCAGGTACACGATTCAGGACAAGCCAAAATTTGTTCGATTATGTTTTGGTTTTTTTCTGGGGTGAATAAAAAACACAAGTCATTACGTTTGCCGACCAGCAGATTTCGATTCGCAGAAACTTTCCCAACAAGCATCAAAATTTAACGAAGGAAGATGCCACCTAATTTTCCAATGCGGTCGCGTGTGCAGTCAACAAAAAAACAAATCGAAAGGTTCAACCCAGCATATGAACATAAAGCCCGTTCGAATTTAGTGCTTGAAAATACTGTAATTTTATTTTCCGGAAAAGCACAAATCACCAGGTTCGAATAAAATCAAGACCGAAATTAACCAACCCGGGGCACCACGGTAAGAGTAAACACGACAACAAGAACAGCGGTCAGAAAACTCGGCTCAGGATGGAAACTCCCAACGTTTCCCCGAGATACGGTTTAGGACATCCGACCCGATTCGTAGCAGGTAGCTGGTTAGAATTAAGGAAGCGGCAACTATAATATCGGAAACTTTACTTTTCGTCCGCGCACTTTTCTTTCACAGTTTCGCGTTCCCATCCAGAACCTCTACATTCGCACTTTACACTTACTTGATATCTCCTAGCTGCTGTCGCTGCCTCCACCGGGATATCCTCTTGGGGTGGCTACCTCACTCAATCGCCGCGCAGCTTGCGACGATGGCGACTTTGCCAATTTCGGTAGCAAAAAAGGTTGAAACTCACGAAGTGAAATTTCACTGGTTCTGACTAATATTTTCAGCCAAAGCCATCGTATGAAACGCTTTCCGCAACCTGTTTTACATAAGCACAAGGTATCTTCTTTTACCCGTATAAATTATAACTAATATTTTATACTTTCCTCCTAACCAACTAAATTTCACGAATTTCGCACCAGAACACGCCGACCACGCCGGCCTCCATACAAGACAAAAAATCCGGTTGACATCCCACGACAAAATTGACAACCGTCACAACCGACGTGAGATGCCAAGCCGCTCGGTGGCAAGGTGTGTTAGTGAGTCGCCAGCGGCGTCACAAGATTCATTACAGTCGTCTGGTAGAAAGCAGAACTAACGTATAGTAGCGTCGGGCCATGTAATTTGTTTGTATATGAGCAATCGATTTTTAAGACTGTCTTTTGGATTTAATGAGTTGGTATAGAGAGGAGAGAAGTCCAATATAGTGTCCTCGTTTATTTTGTATGCGTTGTTTCCCTGTGAGGCTTCTGTCGAATGTAAGCCCAAGGTATTTGGCTGTTGTTGTCCAGTCTATTGTTTCATTGTCAACGGTAAGTATCTGTGGAGTTTGTAATCCTTTCCTTGTGATGAATAGGGCCTGTGTTTTGTCAGAATTAATCTTAATTTTCCATTCCCGAAAGTATTCCAATAAAATATTTATTGATCTGTGCAAGTTTGAAGTTATCACTCTTGCTTGTCGTGCTGTAATAAATATACAGGTAACATATCATCAGGTTAGGGTGATAATTTTACTTTTAGAGGCAGAGTAGGAAAGGATGCAGTAAATATATTGTATAGAACCAGTGAGATGGGCGAGCCCTGAGGAGCTCCAGTATCAATTGGTCTTAGGTTTGAGAGTTGTTTGTCAATTCCGACACGAAATGTTCTGCCTTCCAAGCAGCAGCCAATAATTTGAGTAAGCTGCAGTGGCATTTTGAATTGATACATTTTGAAGATAAGTTCTACATGTCAGACTTTATCAAAGGCCTTAACTACGAGTATGTCAAACATAACTAGGCCTGTTGAATTCATGGAGTTGAGTAGAGTCTTTAGCTTTGAAGCCATATTTTTATTCCGGTGTAATATCTTTGTCGGATACAATCTCATTAAGTCGATGCAGAATCACCCTTTCCGCAATTTTTGGCAGCGATGAGAGGAGACTGATGGCTCTCCAATTTTGTGGAAATTGTGGGTCTTTTTGAGGTTTCAGATAAACAATAATAACCTCTGATTTGCATGTGTTGGGATACTTTGGCAAACGGAATATTGAATTAATAACATCAGTAAGTGGTTGTAAAATATTGAATGGTAGCCAAGAAATCATAATAATATTAGTAATAGTGTCATGCCCAGGTGTTTTATGTTTATTGAGTGTCTGTATAATGTTTATGATTTCATCTAAGTCCGTTGGTCCAATCCTGTCTTCATATCGAATGTTATCCATAAAGGGTATGCTCACAGAAGATTCAATTTTTTACAGTTTCAAAGTCCTCCTCGTCTGTAGAAATTTTCGCGGAATTTGTAGTAATAGAGCAGTTAGCCTATCAAATTGCTCTAAAATTTTCCTATCTCCGTCACCTCTACAGCATGGTGATAAAGAAAATTGAAATTCTTACTAGAGAAAGGAGGACAGCTCGATTAAATGCATATTGCTATATACGGCGACAAGTAGACATTAATGATTATTCAGTTTAGAATTTTTTCTAAATATCTAATGTCTTCTTTTCAAAATAATCCAGAACTAATAAACGCCTCACACACCGATTTTGTTTCAAATCAACATGATATCAAAGAAAAACTGTGTTATATTATTACGCATTATTCATTATTGTTTCTTTACATTGGAAATGAATTCAAATTTATCAATAAGCCCGCATAATAATAATATTAGCTATAAACATAAACAACCACCAAGAAGCAATTCTTTTTGTTCGTACACAATTGTCATTTTTATTCATTAATTGTGCGCACCCACACATGGAAAAAATATCATATGCAACCTACCTTGAGGCTTGCATCGTAAGATAGGTGTGAAGTGTTGCGATGGTCCTCGACGCATTGAGTCGAAGAGCAAACGTCAATTAGTGTACGTTAAGAAGTCGGTGTAATAAGAAAGAAACCAATTTTATCTTATCGCGAGGAAATAAAAGTAAGTGGGAGTTGTGCGCTGAATTTGCAATTGATTTTCTAAGTGAGGAAAATACGTGTCTTGGTAAGAAAATGAGCGAAGAAATCGGTATCACAAGCAGTTGATGGCTTGAACCACCATATTTTCGACTTGGAAGTCTGCTTCGCGGGTGGGCTTTGTTCTTTTAGAATCCATTTGCAAAAGCTCTTTCGGACTGGGTTTTGCACATCATTCTGAAGCTAGTGACTTTGTCGCCGAGGAGTTTATTGAAGTATATAGATTTAATACTTCCCTAAACTGGTCACTTGCTACATTTATTTCATAAAAATACTACTACCATTTTTTTCAATAAACCAGTACTGAGATTTAATAAAATCCGATGTTTTCGTTTCATAAGCGGGAGTTTACCGTTCAACCGAAGGACGTTGTATATGCCGTGCTAAATCGAGCGTTCTCGATTCGCAGGCTCAAAGGCATATGAGCTAGACTTGGTGAAGTGCTTTAATTTAGAGAAATCCCGCCACGAGGAAATTTGGATAGCATTTTTTTCACTATGGTGAACGGGTGTTTTGCGAAGCGGCTTCTATTCTCCCCGCTACCAACTGTGATTTAAGGTAAAAAAGCATTTGCATACCCATACTGTGCGGACGGAATATCGTGCCTAATTTACGATTAATAACAATTTAATGCATTAAATTGACGCAATAAAGGCAGCGTCAAGCTGTTCATATCTTTGCAAGTTAGTTCTCTGTCAAGCGATTCCGCGATTTACGGCACGTCCCAACTTTTCCTCATCGCCGCGCGAAGAAAGGCACATATGTGATTCTTGAAGAGGAAAAGATCCAGTTGCAATACTAAAATTCGTTGATTCGAATGTGCCCGGGTTTTAATTACGAGGAAATGCGTGATTGCAACTTCATCTGAGTTTTACGTTTCTGAGTGTGCGAAGCTTGTAAGAGCGCTAAATGTTGCTTGTGGGTGGGTGTAACAACTGGTTTATTGGAGAATGAAAATGGTTTGAGTAGTTTGTATTTTGTGGAATATTTGCTGAAGGAAATTCCTTTTATTTTGATGCAAGAATGTACGGAAAGTGTCTTGGGAAGAGAACGAAAACCACCCCAAAAAGCAGCCCAGATTCAGTGGCGAGCGCTTGTGAGCGCCATCGCGAGAGGATAATTGGTCATGGAGTTCTTTGGCTCATGGGGGAAGGCTGGATTGCCTACCCACCAGCAAATGTAAGAATTTAAACCGTTTTTCATCTCCGTTCCAAGCTTATTCCTTAACACATATTGCAGCCTAAATTTCGTGAGGATAGGAGGCTTTTACACAACTCGGCCGCAGACAACTTGAGAGTTCCTGTTCTGGTAGACGTCGCTGTCATAAGGGGTGCGCTGTTTGTTAAATCGTTCGGCATTCACAACCGGAAAATCATCGTCCATACAGAATGTTGGAGTCGCAGCGGCTACTGCTAATAGGAGTTCTCACCTCGATGCCTTATTTTTTTCAAGTAACAGAAAATTTATTTGCATGCATGTTCTTTTCTGTGACTTATTAGAATCCCGTATGAATTTTGAGTCACATAGCCTTGGAGTCAAAAGGGTCGATTGAAAGAGATACAATCCGGAAACGTCTCACGGAAATTTATACCCAAGCTGGAGTTGCGGAAGACCCCAAATTTGTTTTTGTAACCGTCTCCAAGCGTATAAATACTCGAGATTTCCTAAATCAAAACAACACGCCTCCGCGGACAGTTGTTGATATTATCACTTTACCGGAGAGATATGATTTCTTCTTAGTATCTCAATCAGTTCGCCAAGGTACTGTAACTACACCTCACTATAGCGTTGTGAATGATAATATTGGGCCGGATCCCGGTAAGATGCAGATTCTCACTTATAAGATGACATATTTGTATTATAATTGATCGGGCACAACTCGTGTTCCGGCCGTTTGCCAATACCCTCCCAAACTTGCATTTTGGTGGCGCAGAGTATTCACCAATCTCCATCCAATTTGTTAGAGAAGAACTTGTAGGAAGGAAAGAAAAGATTAAATTTCTTTTGTACTTAAGCTTATTGAAATAATTAAATTCTCATTATCTTTTTTTTATACATTCCTAGTTTTTAGGTTTGATTATATAATCTTTGTCAAACAGTCAATCATATTCTAATCATGTGATGCGTTGATTTTTTTTGGGTTTTATAAGCTTTTCATCGAAAACCATGCATGGTATTCTATGGTCGAAACGTGCTAAATAATTGGTATTAATTCTTGGTAGTTTGACAATGGTTTTCTTCTTTCTATTAGGGGTCGTTTTGTTGTTTTGTCGACATTACTATATCTCAAGTGAGAAAAGAAAATAGAGGGGAAACCAACTCCTATTTTTGTACTATTATTTATGTAAATTGTTAATCGAAATAACTTATTATTGTCGTTTCCCTATTTGAATTTAAATTATTAATCGGAATAACTTATTATTGTCTTTTTCCTATTTGAATTTAAATTATTAATCGGAATAACTTATTATTGTCGTTTTACTACTATGTATTTAAATTATTAATCGGAATAACTTATTATTGTCTTTTTCCTATTTGTATTAAATTATTTATTTAAAACAAGAGATACATAACTGTAAATTTCTATCGAATCAACACAAAAGTGCCTTAAGAACGTCATGGTAGAATTTAGGGAATAAGCAAATATTGATGAAAAATTATGCCAAGACGATTTAATAAAGAAATGATGAATTAAAGGGACATCTCGGTTTTTCCATTCCATTGGATCCGACCGGGAATAGGACCCGGAACGGTGGCCGGCTATCACCACCAAACATAAGCCAGCCGCTGGGCACATATTAACCTCCTTTTTGTTTCAGGTAATGTCGCGGGTTGAGTGGCCCTAGCAAGGTGCCTTTTTATGGCATAGGGTTATGTAATTGAATTGCATAACTCTATGACATAAATTGGTCACCAGGGTACTTCTCCTCTGATGGGAAGGCTCATGCAAGTTATGTTGTATGAGTTTTCCACTCAGAAGAGAAATACCTGGCCACAGCAACATTTATGGATTTTGATCCGGTTGGGCGGGTGCGAGGGGGCACCATCACCACCCGGTTGTCCCTCTCTTATTTGTGGGCCATGAGCCTCGTCGGGTAACGACGAAGTCTCCCCAAGCCCGTCCATTTTTACTTGTTCCACTTGTCCTCTGAATAAGTCTTTTCCCCTCTTTGTGGTTGCCTAAAATTTTTGCGACTTCGGTCGCTTTTCTTTTTCAGACCCCAGAAATTCGTGAATGCGAAATTCTTTTTGTAGTGGGTCCTTGAGCTGGGGGGAACGAACCCGCCCCACGACACCGTAATGCTAGCCTGCCAGCGCATTCACGCGTCCCCAGACAAGGGCATTCTCGGCGGATATCTACACCTTCCTCTGCCGAGGCAGCAGACCATCGCTGCAGTCCTTCACGGACTTGTTTGTATTTTACCTATACACTACAAATTGCATTTTCAGAGAATTTTTAAATGCTTCAGCCTTAACTGAATCGTAGAATTGCATCCCATTCGGACCATAAATAGGCGGTACCACTATTTTACAGTTTGTCCAAAAGTTTTTGGACATTTGTAGTAAACATAAGCAATATAGCAGCCCCGTGGTGATCAGGAGTGGCTGCTCCTGAAGAGATAAGGTGGTCATCCCGTCGAAACTGCTTGGTTTGTTGTTTTACTAGTGTAAAGTAAACTACATCCGTCAAGTTTCCATCCTTTAGGCAGAGATGAGTGGTTCACTTCAGCCACTTGAACATCTTTAGCTTTGACATTCCCCTTGTAATGCAACGACCTTCTTCGGTGAAAGTAACGGTTGCTTTTTGTGTAATGTTTGCGTTTGTCTCAAGCCTCCGTGTCCGCTAACTTTAACGCTTAATTGACACCTAATATAACTTTTCTAAAGACAATAAAAATTGATCGGTGCGCCTTGTAGAGTAGAGTGCGCGTGCTAAGTATTTTGTAGTGTAGCTTCGTGGCTCGACAAGAACCCGCCTCATATGGTCCCGCGAACGCTAGTCGTCAAGCACGCGTACGCGGTCGTTAAGCGAAGCTAGTTAGCTGAGCTCGGTGCTGTTTATAGCTCGCTGACACTTATGCCAGACCATCGGCACCCGTGTCCTACACGGGCATTTCGAAAACCATTACAATGGCGCCCAACGTGGGGTCCGAAGGGGAAACAACATCATTCTCCTTCGAGTTCTCACATTTTTAATTTTGCTGTCGGCAGATGAACCGATTCAATTTTTATTGTCACCCTCACCATTTGATATTAACGTAGCATACTTTGGAGGGTTCCGTAAAGTAAAGATAGAGTCACCGATAAACTTTCTTTTGGTGTTGTTTGTCTTGTCTTCGGTATAATAACTTCTATAGCATCTTCTGGAGTTCTTCGTTTGTGGTGGCTCTGCCGCCTGAACATGCCGATGATGTTATAGAGTAGTTCGTCCCTTAATGTTACCAAAAGAAAGGTTTGCACATTTTTATAAAGTTTGTAGTCGGACAGTTCTAATTTTGAACAAATTGATGGTGCCAGGGATTTTCAAATACACTGTTTAGAGTTGCGTCAGTTTTTGCTGGGAGCTAATCTGGTGACCGGCAGTGATAAAATCCGCATCATCAATTAGTTCTGACCGGCACCCAATTTGTTTTTATGATTGGTTAGCGATTTTTATTAGCATACTTTCGTTGAAAACAGTGACTTGAATTCAAGGAGAGGGGCCTAAAACTATAAGAACCATCTCTCCACTGCGGAAACAATTGTTTCTTTACTAGTGAAGGGCGAAACCCTTCAGTCTCTCCATGTCTGGGTCGGCATTGAAGAGATTGTCCTGTAATAAACATAAGCAGTCGAGCAGCCCCGTGGTGATCAGGAGTGGCTGCTCCTGAAGAGATAAGGTGGTCATCCCGTCGAAACTGCTTGGTTTGTTGTTTTACTAGTGTAAAGTAAACTACATCCGTCAAGTTTCCATCCTTTAGGCAGAGATGAGTGGTTCACTTCAGCCACTTGAACATCTTTAGCTTTGACATTCCCCTTGTAATGCAACGACCTTCTTCGGTGAAAGTAACGGTTGCTTTTTGTGTAATGTTTGCATTTGTCTCAAGCCTCCGTGTCCGCTAACTTTAACGAGGCAAAAAAATATTGAATTACTGTAGAGTAGCTTAATTGACACCTAATAGAACTTTTTTAAAGACAATAAAAATTGATCGGTGCGCCTTGTAGAGTAGAGTGCACGTGATAAGTATTTTGTAGTGTAGCTTCGTGGCTCGACAAGTACCCGGCTCATATGATCCCGCAAATGCTAGTCGTCAAGCACGCGTACGCGGTCGTTGAGCGAAGCTAGTTAGCTGAGCTAGGTGTTGTTTATAGCTCACTGACACTTATGCCAGACCATCGGCACCCGTGTCCTACACGGGCATTTTGAAAACCAATACACATTCATCAGAACCTACCACCCCCAGGATCGAGACTCTGCAAAAAGCTCTCCCGTTGATCGTTTCGGAATACCCTTATCACGGATTTCAGTTGTCATCCGAGTAGCGAGTAGCTCTCCTCCAAACTTGATTCCTTCTCCTGATCAGTTTTCAATGATGTTGTCGGTGTCATCGGCCATTTCTGGTGATTGGAAATTTGTTTCGTTGGCCAATGTGAATTTAAACGCTTTCCAGTTTGTGATTTTCTTTTCCTGCATAGGAGCATCAATTAAGATGTTTTTTATGAGGAAAAGGACTGATTTTTGGTCGGAAGACAGTTCATCGAGGACATTCAACCAAACATTTGCGTGAAATCCCGCAATATTCCAATTTCCAGTGCAAAGCCATTTCTTAATCCACAACGTGTTGGCTTATTGGAGATATGTAAGTTAAAGTGGCTGGTTGTAATGAATGTATTGAGCTCAGTCCCAGCTTTATTGTTTCTCGCAGCTCCCCAAAGGTAGTGTGTGGCAGCAATAGCTCCAAGATAATTTAAGAAATTTTTATTTTCTCGAGGATTGTAAGCAAAAATCACAATTAACTCTAGAAAATCATTTCGTACCTTGATTGCTGTGGTCCCATAGTTTTTGAAGTGTGGGTGTATTGATGAGATACTGACTCACGTTTCGTCTCACGAAAATGGCCGTTACGTCTCCTCTACCTGTTATTCTGTCATTTCTGTGCATAATGTAGTTAAGGATGCGGAACTGCCTTCCAGGCTTCAGAAAGGTTTCTTGGCTCATGATGATATCGAATTTATGATCAAAAATAAATTGTTGTATTTCATCAGTATGCTGAAGCAAGGAATTCATATTTCATTAAAGTCATTAGTGTTTAGTGTTGACGACATTTTGAGATGCAGCGAACATGGTTTGAATCATGTTTGGCATCATCTCTTGCATCAAGTTTTGGAATTGTGTCGGTATTTTGTAATAATCAAGTAATCGCCTAAGCAAACTGCTCGAAAACCAACATATTGCCGTTCCAAATTTCAATTATAATTTAATAATCATCTTCAATCTGGACAGCGCAACCCCCTTTCCAACGGAGGCCTGCCATGATTGCACTTTCGTAATAATATGGAAAGTGGATTGGAGACTTGTGGACTGATTTTTGAGCGGCCCCGTAAGACGACACCAGGCAACAAACGGAGAGTCTGCTCTTGAATGGCCCGGGCAGGACGTCGGGAAAACGCGATGTGCAAGAAGAATATAATGAAATCGAAACATTTCGTACTAAAAAATTAAATGAAAAGGATAATCTCAAGCTTTGTGGAGTGCACTTTTCCCTTTTGGTCCATTCTTGCAAAATACTTTCTGGTGTTGAACACAAAATAAATGCACTTGATCAATCAGTTTCGCTAGTTTTCAAGACATATTTTCAATTTGCTGGGTTGAGTTGACTTTATTAAGAATCCGTAAACTTGGCTTCTAGAAAAGTTTTCTAATGTGAATCAGTGAAGTTTAGTTCCAAGAAATCCGAAAACGAAAAAAACATGCAGTGAAGAAAACTCGACAGATGAATTGGCCTATGAGAGTGAAAATCTGTTTAATTTGACTAGATGTATTGGCGGTGCAGCCAAGTAGATCCACTTCTGTGCTGCATTCACGAGGGGCAGAAAGGAGGTGGATCTTGTTTGTTGCAAAACCAGTAGGGGAGTGTGTGACCGGTTTCCGAACAGCTGAATCTATTTTGTGTAGTGTTTCCTCTCTGATTTACCTCAACACGGTACTGATTTGATCGATGCACATAATAATTTCCGCGGAAGACTCGTTGCCTGTATTACTTCCAACTCGCGAAATCCTCGAGAAATTTCTCCGATGCATCCAATCCAACCACAGATAAGAACGATCGTACAAGTATCACACAGACGGATTTCCTTCAATCTGTAATGGAATCTAATTATCTTCAAACGCTGCTTCTGCTGTTGCTGCAGTTCATGAAATTGGTTTGTTCTATGCAATACTATGAAGTAATTTTATGAGTATTTGAAGAACTGCTGGAAATGCTGCTTGTTGTCGAGCAGCAAACGTATAAAATAATGAATCTTTTTGCACGTATAAAGTAAACTTCGTTTCATGAATAAATAAGATGCTTCGATTTTTCAAAATTATTGTGGACGATATGTTGCTTGACTGCCTTGGAACTACTGTAAATTAAAAACGGTTCAGTTTTTACTGCAGTTTAAAAGCAATGTCAAGGAAAAATACATCGTCTAGCGGCGAATGGAAACAAGTAGATTCATTGAAATTGGCTCAATTTTAGCGCGTACGCAGATTGCTTTTATTTTAGGAATATTCTTATTTCCGATTTGAAACGTTCAAGAAGCATTTTTACATGTTTTAAAAATCAGCTCATGATAAAACAATAACCAGGCGGCATGGAACTTTAAACGACTTACAGACAAGTGACCCCCTGCAACAATAATACTACTGAACAAGAATTGTATGCTAACCGAAATTCTTCTAATGGCCCAAATGAAATGGTGGGAGGCGGATACATATTTCTTAATAAGAGGTTTAACGTTTATGACATATCTTTTCTCCAAATGCAAACATACAATTATGAAATGATAAGAAGTCTGGAGTGAGTCGAATTTTCAAATAAATATTAGTTTTTCATCTAAAACTCTGACTAAAACATCGGTCCCACTATTTGAAAAACAAGCTGTAACAAGCTTTTAGCAAGTTCCATACCGCCAATCGTTAGAAAGTACAAAATATTGTTAACCTGTCATTTGCATACGTTACAAAATTATTAATAACATTCCTTAAATTCTAAATAAAATATTGCATATATTTTTGTTTATATGTTTTGATATAAAATATTAGTTTGCATTTGTGTTGATAGAAAATAAAAACCAAACAAATTGAAATCATAAAAGAACATTTAATCAACATTTTATAAAAACATCTATCATATGTTTTGAGTTATAAATTTTCATCATAATTATTTTGTTTAACAGTTGAATAACCTATATTATACTTAAATTAATTAAATTAGTAACTTTTTAGGCTATACCTGTTTCACAAAGAGTTTCTCCTTTAGAATATTTGTGCAAGAATGAACGCATTTATTCTTCTTAAAATTTTTGCAGTAGTAAAGCTTAAAAATAATCACATTTTTTTAGTTTCCCGTTTTCACCATTTATTTCTCTACTTAGCAATTTAACTTATAACTGATTATAATTATTCTCATCCTACAAATTACGGTTTTTTCCTAAAATTCGAAGTACCAAATAAATGGATTGTTAAAACTCGAAGATTCGGTCTTTCTCTTTTTTCTTTGAAAACCTGACTAAGACCTCCTCCGCCAAAATGGGATAACCATCGGGCGCAGGCTTTCTTTTTTTTTGCTTAACAGGGGCTCTCGCAGGGTGGAGTGGCCTTCCGCTAGCGTGCCCTTTTATAGTATAGGGTTATGTGATCTCATTGCATAACGCTATGGCGTAAATCGATTACGTCTGTATTCCTCATTTGAGGGAAAGAGTCATGCAAATTATGTTTATATGAGTTTTTCACTTAAATTGGATATACGAGTATACCGTCACGTCTACGTTTGGATCGATCCGGTTAGGAGGGTGCGAGGGGGCACCGCTTCCATCTGGATGCCCCACTCTTATTTGTGGGCCATGAGTATCGTCGGTAACGACGAAGTCTCTGCGAGTCCGTCCATTTTCTCAAGGCCCTATTTGTCCTCTGGATCAGCAATATGATAGCTCTTAGTAGGTTACCTCCTTTCTGGACTCCGGTCGATACTCCTTTGACCCCGAAATTCGTGAATGCGAAAAATGTTTTTTTTATTTGGGTTTTGTGCTAGGGGGAAAGAACCCGCCCCATGACACCGCAACGCTAGCCTGCTGCATCAATTCACTAGATCGAATGGTCAACCACTGAGACTAGTTCAGCATATCCTCGCGTATTGTTGCCCTCTTCTCCAGTTCCAACCACATCTACTTCGGGTGATTATATTACTTCAATCCCCCTGAATCCATCACTGGCCACGACGATGACATCGATATTAACTAGAAGTAAGTCACAAGCTAAGCATTCACCACTCAGCAGTGCGAAGAAAATCGCTTCCGTGTCAATTCCTTCGCAAGGACCACAGCCTATCCGTCGTGATGCTATGCACCATCTCACCAACTCCTAGTTTGATCTCTACTGTAATCCAACCTAAGAATCTACAAAGTATATCGTTATCTCTTTATTCCAATTATCCTGGACTTGAAGATCTACAGGCTCTACAAGTTATGTCTCCGCTACTGCGTGTGTTTGTTTCACGATTCACACCAAATACAACGAGCGAGCAAGTTCATAATTATATTACACGCAAGTTCGGAAGAACACCGCCGTTCCTCATATGTAGAAAGCTTACGGACGAAAAGCGCTACCTATCGTCATTCAAAATCGATATTGACGCTGACTTCAAAGAAATCCTCCGAAGATTTCTGGCCCACAAGTGCGTTGATTAAAGAATTTGCTTCAGTTGGAAACAGTCATTTTCGAAAGCGCAAGAAGATTTCAGTCATCATGTAGTCTTATACTATGTCAACATCGACATGGTTCACAGCCGTAACTTACACTCCCGCAAGAAAACTAATCAACTTGCCATTTTTTATCAAAATGTTAGAGGCTTAAGGACAACGCTTGAGGACCTTTTAATTTCTTATCAGCTCAGGGATGATACCATAATATTTTCCTCTGAGACGTGGCTGAAGCCTTATATTCTTGATTCGGAACTCTTTTCTGATCATATTGTTTATAGATGTGATCGTGATCATAATGACACTAACAAGTCTGATGGTGGAGGAGCCTTGGTTGCCACCAGTTATTCTCTGTTCAGCTCACGTTGCACTGATTTAATTTTTTTCCATGCATTGGAATGTGTAACTGTCAAAATATTCCTATCTAATAATGCGTCCTTACTGATTTCTTCGGTATATATTCCTTGTAATTCTCCCTTACAATTACTATATATGAGTCTTTTGTTGGTGACCTCGCCTCCTATCTCATAGTTCGTTACCCTCAATCCACAATCCTTGTTTGTGGGGACTTCAATTTACCTACCGTTGATTAGGTTGACTCACCTGTTTCCTATATCTGTTCTTCTAATTCATCTTACCTAGCTATCTCTTCCTTTCTTTCTATCTTTGCTCTGTCCCAATACAACCAAGTCCGTAATAGAAATGGCTGGCTCCTGGATATTGTCTTGGTGAAGGGATCTGCTCATCATCTATCTGTATCTTCTTCTTTATATCACTATGTTCCTCCTTATCAACACCATCCACCTCCTTCTATTAATCTCACTGTTGATCCTTTTATAATTAAAAAACTTATAACTGCCCCAAAATTTAATTTTCTCAAATCCGACTCTGAGGCAATTAATTCAAAACTTTTGTCTGTGAATTGGTCTCAGTTCTTTGAAAACCTTCATTGCAAATTTGCTCTCAATAAATTTCATGCCCTTCTTCAGTACCTCAACTGTAGGTTTATACCTCTTCAGTCGGCCCGTAAGGTTAAACTAACACCTTGGTTTGCGAAACGCGTTCTTACAGCCTTTTTTGTGGTAAGGAGGTGAATGCCTGTTTACGCACAGAACATGGGACTCCCATGCTCGCAAGAAGATGACTCGACCACCCACTAAACACCTCCCCTGTCAACCTGAAAACCCAGCCTGGAACCGTTTGACACATTACTTCGGGCCAGGTCTCGTTTTGTTACGCCGTGAGGTGCCTTCAAGCTGGCGAATCCCTCTTCTAGCAGGAGGAAAGGGGAAGAGGAAGTGTCAGATAAGCGGTCCTAGAGCCCCAACACCCCCGGCTGCTGCGAGTCCCTTTTATCTTTTGGGACTGCCTGAACATAATGTGCCACCTGGTTCCATTCGTCAACCGATTCGAGCATCACCGCGACAATATTATCCGGGATGAGTTCTGCCGTCTCCCTGTAGAGGCTCCTTCGTAGCTTGTCCCATTTTATGCATACAAAAAATGTGTGGCAGCCATTGTCTTCCTCTCTTGGGCAAAACCGACAATTGGGGGACCGTGACTTACCAATCTTGTGCAGGTAAGACTGAAAACACCCATGCATACTCAAGAGCTGGGTCAGATAGAAGTCAGTCTCACCATGCCTTTGATTTAGCCATGGTGTCGATCCGGGATGAGGCACGCAGTCTTCCTTCACCCATTCACCCAAGACTGCTGTCAATCGTTGAGTCAGCGGTGTCCCTCTTCACGGACATCCATCTCCCTCGCATCCTCATTTCGATGCAGATAAATAAAGCGGCCCTCTCTAGCAAGGAGGCCGACCGATTTCACGCCTGCAATGACTTACACTGCTGAACCAGAGACAGTCGGATAGGAAGATGCAATCCTCAGTGCTCCTCTTCTCTGTACCTATGCCAGGCGTTTTCGGTAAACTTCCTTACTGAGAGCTTCGCCCCATATTTCTGCTCCGTACAGTAGCACTGACCCTACAGCACACATCAAGAGGCGTCTTCTTGATGGGCTGGGTCCCCCTACGTTGGCCATAAGTCGATTCAGAGCCGAGACTCCCGAAGCAGCCTTCCCAGCCGTTGCCCTGATTTGCTCAGAGAAACTCATCTTTAAGTCAATCAGTAGCCCCAGGTACTTCACCGACGACTTCGATTCGATTCGTATATCTCCAATACTGATCATCCTTACTCTAGGGATTCTCTTTTTTGTCAAGATGACCACTTCAGTTTTCTCCAGTGCTAAACTGAGCCCGCGAGCAGTCATCCAGTCCCTCACTCGGCGCATTCGCATACCTAGCCTAAGCTGCGCTTGTTCAACAGTGCGTCCAGTGACCAGAGCCGCAACATCATCCACATAGCCGATCAAGCGCGACTCATCTGGCATCTCAAGTCTCAGTAGCCCCTCGTAAGACACATTCCACACGTCCGGACCACGGATAGATCCCTGGGCAACACACGATGTAATTTCCATCCTTCGTTGGCCCTGTGTCGTGTCGTAGAGCAGGCTTCGGTCCTCTAGGTAGTTCCTCAAAAGCCGCATTAGATAATCTGGAACTTGAAAAGGGGTTTCCAGTGTATCTAGAATATGCACTCATCTAGTGGAGTTGAAGGTGTTCTTGACGTCGAGTGTCACCAACAGGACGATCCGTCGCTTGGTGCGACTATATGCCTCTGCCTTTTGGACCGCGTTCACCACCTCTGCAATTGCATCAATGGTAGAACGTCCTGCTCTAAAGCCGTACTGCCGAGGAGGTAGGTCCCTAGCAGCAACAGTCGCGTCAGTGAGTCTTCCCTTGATGAGTTTCTCTAGCACTTTCCCAGCCGTGTCTAGCATGCATAACGGGCGGTATGCAGACGGCGATCCGGGATTTCGCTTCCCCTTGCTGATCAGCGCGAGCCTTGCCACCTTCCATCGTACCGGGAAACCCCCGTCCCGAAGGCAAGCGTTGAATGTGCTGAGCAGCAAGTCAGGACAATGGTGATAGACGAGCCGCAACACTTCAGCTGGAACATCATCTGGACCTGGTGCCTTCCTCGCTTTCAATGAGAGGACTGCATCCTCCAGTTCCGGCTGTGTAAAGAGTGGACACTCGACTGCTGTTTCACCATGGACAGCGTCAACACAGACGGGATGGGCGGGTAAACGTCTCCGCACTATCGCGTCCATCTTTTCCGCACCATGTACGCAAGGCTTCCGTAGGGCACCAAGCTTCCGCATGACCAGCTTGTAGCCAAGACCCCACGGATCCTTGTTGACATTGTCCACTAGGTCTTGCCAGCAGCGAGCCTTGCTACTGTTGATGAGTTTGCGAAGGCATTTCCTGGCCAACTTATATGCTGCCACCTGGTTGCATGCCTCATCACGGTTCCGCGCCCGTTGAGCCTCACGTCGAAGCTTGTGACACTCCCTTCGCTTTTCAGCGATTTCAGTTGACCACCAGTTCACTGTGGGCTTACCGTGCCGGGGTCTTCGACGGGGCATAGAAGCGCAGCAAGCAGTCGTGATGATGCTCATGGTAGAGTTCCGATGTTCCATCCAGTTGTAGAAGGCCGAGAGCACGGACATCAGGAGACAGCATCACTTATCTCAAGCAGAATGCACTGATGATCGTTGGCTGAGTAGTTTTATAACACTTTCCAGTTGTGTATCCTCTGTACTAAGGACTCTGAGGCGAATGTCACGTCCGGTATGGTTCCCTTACAGCCAATACGGCGGAAAGTCGGCGTATTTCCAGAGTTTAGTACGACGAGCGCCGTCCTGGCCGCCATTTCCAGGATTCGTTTTCCCCGCGGATCCATCTGAGGCATGCCCCATTCGATTGCTTTAGCGTTCAAGTCGCCCCCAACGAGCACTTTGCCCTCTGCGTTCAAGACAGCGCCCTCCAAAGCATTAAGCTTGGCTTGGAAAGATGATATCGATTCGTTCGGCGTTAGGTACACACTAAAAATGTGGTCCCTGAGCACCGAACCCACACGAAACCATCCCCCCATCCACAACTCTCCGCTTGAAAGTCACTGTTCCGAACTCAGATGGCGGCAGTACCAGTTTCATCAGAATACCATAATGCAGGACTTTTATTATGGTGTTGCTCACTCAGCAGCAAGAAGTCGGCTTTGATGTCCCTCGCAAACTGCTCAAGCATATTTTGGGCGGTTGAACTGCGGTGTAGGTTTAGCTGCAGGATGCGGGTCATCGGAGTTCTGATTTTGCCTTAGCTAGGGCTTCCTGGAACATCCGGCATTTTCCCGATCCCAAGACGTGTCCAAAATCAGGTTTTGGACAAGCATCCTTGCAAAGAATGGTTCTTGATCCGGTTGGGAGGGTGCGACGGAGCACCACCTCCATCTGGATGCCCCACTCTTATTTGTCGGCCATAAGAATCGTCGGGTAACGAAGTCTCCGCAGTCCGTCCTTTTTTGCTCGGTACAATTTATTTTTCGAACAAATTTAGCAACCCTTACTAGATCACTTCGGCCTCGACACCAGTCAATCGCAATGCTGACCTGTTAATTCGTGATTGCGAAATATTTTTGTAGTGGGTCCTTGTGCTAGGGGGAGAGAGCTCGCCCACGATACCGCAAGGCTAGCCTGCCAGCGCATTAACGCGTCCCCAGGCAAGGCCAATCTTGGCGGATCTTAACATCCTCTTCCGCCGAGGCAGCAGATTATCGCTGCAGTCGTTTACGGACATATTTATACCCACTTTCACTACAGTTTTTTGTCTTGTCAGTCCTTTACTTGAGTATTGTTCTGTGGTCTGGACTCCTCATCATTCCTATCTTATGTCCTCGTTAGAATCTGTGCAGAGGAAGTTTACTCGCTTCCTATTCTATAAGCTTAAGCTGCCATATCTCCCATATGAGGATCGTTTATCTTTCCTTGGCCTTCCGAACTTGAATGCACGTAGATCTTATATGGATCAGTGCTTTCTATATTGACTCTGCCACTATCAGACTCCGGCGTGAATTTTTGCGGGGTTACACTTTCGCGATTCATTACGTCCCACTCGTGTTTCTTCCCTTTTATAATTCCATATGCTCGTACAGAGCTGTGTTTTCATTCATATATTGTACGTCTCCTGAGAAATCATAACAATCTTCAGCTTTGTCCTTTCCCCTCATCTATCACGGCTTTCAAACGAATTTTGCAAAATTTAATTTTAGATCACTGATTTTGCATTGTAAAATGTGAACTGTTTGTACTTTTTTTTATTTTTTTTTTCTCTCTCTCTCATTATCTTTTTAATCCATAATAACTTTTTTGATGCGCATGAAGTTTATTATTTTTTTTTTACTATTGTTCTATTCCTTTTTGTAATTGGATTTGTTATCTGTAAGATCGAATCATGAAATAAATAAATAAATGCTTTGAATACATCAAATTTGTATTGAACTCAATATCCTTTTATGTTTTGTAATGTAAATTTAAACCTGATTTTCGCAGAACTCTTTAAGAGTGAAGTTATCCTGAGAGTAAATGCTCACGCCTCTAGGTTATTATGTTTTTTTCAATTCAACCTCCAGAAATCTTCCCTTTAAAACTTTTATCAAAGTTTTATGTTAATTTCGAATGAATAATGACCTCCACGAATCCTTCCCCTTTATTTATTCAAACTTTTCACTATGATTCACGGCTATGTAAACCTTCAAGTCATTTATGAGCGACGCTGAAGCAGCAAAGTCTTCCCTTTATAAAAAAATTCTCACCAGTCAAAACTCTTTTGCATCAAATGTTATTTTTTCGTGTTTTTTGCGAACAATTAGCGGCAGGACTTCAATTAGCCTAATTAGAAATGTATGTATGTGCACGGACATTAATGATGGGGTGTCGTTTCAGCAACATTGCATCCCATTAAGTCTCGGCGAATAACAAAAGGACAAAAGCGTTAACTGTTGATGAATGCTTACATGTTCAATGAACGTTTAAGGTCATGTTTCGGCATATCATCACTATCTTAGGCCATTTGCCGTCTGAATACTTTTAGAAAGGTGGCACAATATCTAATTGTAAGTAGCCTAAGTGAAAATATAAAACAAAAGAGTTTTAAGGCACAGAAAACAATTAAAATGAACTAGGTTGGAGCAGTGATTTTCGAATGTTGAGAATTGGGGTTATTTATATGTACATCAGAAAAATTTTCGCTGGAGAGGATTCACACAATGAAATTCAAATTCGATCATTATTAAAGGAATCCTTTTTCAGTGGAAATCACCTGTTATAGCAGCTAAACACCTCAATTCCGTTCAGGAAATCTTTTCACAAATCTTGAGGCACGAGTATCTTCGAAGATAACCCAATTTAACCGCGAAGGCAAGTAACCTACTGAGCATTTGCTGATAAAAACATTTCCTTGCATAATTTGACGATAACAACATTTACCATCATTTCGTACAACACGCTTACAACGGAGGAACATTCAGTAGCATGGTGGTGTTTTATTCATCGTGTTGTAAATTTATTCAATCAACAAGTTAAACGTTTTTCAAAACGATGCTCTTTATAGGAAACTGCTGAAGAAAAATGAGGAAAGCAAGGGAAAAAATAAAATATGTAGAGGAGAGAAAATACGGAATTGATAAACTTATCCAAATATTGTTGCTGTATTGCCATTGAAGCACCTTTCTATAATACATGAAATTTGTTCTAAAGTATACTATAGTCGCGGTTACAATTTTCACTCGAGGGTGTAAATAGGGTGAATAGATTAAATTTATCGGGATGTTCTAAGCTTAAAAATATATCTTAGAGTCGGTTACATCCACTAAATTTACTCTCAGAACGAGATTATTTGTATTGTAGCGTGAGAAGGAAAACTGGTGGCAGGAGATGTATCTTTTGAACGGTTACTGATTGACTTAATTATATGTAACTGGAAACGATGAAATATTTCGTTCATTGACTTTTGTTACAAATGAATTCGTCAAATAATCTTATTTAAACTAAAGCATCCTGGACGGCCGCTATCTTATATTCCCTCCGGAAGGGTCTTTACCCAAATTGTAAAGACATATATTCTTCAGAAGGACATCCGCGCTTCGAAACGGCATATACTCGCAAGAAGCGCAAAATCGAAGGGTCCATAATGGAAGAGCACGACGCGTGAGTCCTGAAAATTTTCTAATGGTCCGGCGTAACGTAACTATCTGATGCGCCTCAGAAGTTTTCCTTAGTTCTAAGTTTCCATGGACTCAGTAATACACATACAGTGCGAAAAATGTGTATCGTATTGTAGTGAAGTCCACGCAGGGGGAATGCTGGCCGACAGGAATACTCTTGGAGGCTAGCATTCTGTGGGGAGTACCGTCCCCATGTACCCGAGGAAATTCCCGCGGGGGGAATGCCGGTCGACAAGAGCACTCTTGGAGGCTAGCATTCCTTGGGAGCGCCACCCCGACGTACCCGAGGATATGGGGGCCGCCGTGAGGTTGCCTCCTGGGATGACAGGTAACGACCCTGATTGGATCTGGACTACGCTTTGGACAACGAACTGGAATTTATGCTTTGGGCTGGCGGATATGATGGTTTGGACCTAGTTGCTTTGCACAGTAGCGCCGAGGTGAAACTCGTGTATGAACGGCTCCAATTCAACTAGCATACCGTCTCCGTCCCGGCAAAACCTTGGCAGGCCTCGGAGTACGTTCGAAGTTCGCACCATTGGGTTGGTGATGTAGGTTCGGTTGAGGCGGACTCCCGATTAGTGCTGGTCTGGCTCTGAGCATTTGTCCCCATAAGGGCTTGTGCCAACCCTCGCATGGCCTCCCTACTCTGCAAAGATAGCCATGGGACCAAAAAGACAACTACACACACGAACGGAGATAGCGGCTCCGAGGGGGGACCAAAAAAACCCAATAAAGAAATAAAAAATAATAACAACGACGACACAACCAGCGGTTGCAGCCACGATGTTAAAAGTGCATCGAGAGCGGTGCTAACGATGATAAAAATGACGAATAATACAATGACAGTGAAGACGGACGAAAAACAGAGATTAACAGACAGTCTGGTCCAGAATGAGATTCCTGCGGCGATCGGGCAAAGCAAAAAATATGCGAACGCCAGAGCTTCCTATCAAGGAAAAGCGGGTAACTCTGCAGGACGCTTCAGGTATTCGAGCGGTGGATGAAAATATAAAGAACCTTGAGAATTCCATGGTCACTGCTGCGATCATTACCGAAGCGACTGATACAAGGGTCGTAGATCCCGACATAATAAAGAACCATCCTGAAGCCAACGAGGGGATTACGGCAGGAAAAGAAACAAGTGATCAGGTAAATAAAGCGACGTTGTGTGATTGCATCGCCAACGTCGAAAAGGTGGCGGAAGTACTGTTTTCGGAAACGGAAAGCGATATCCCTTCCCAAGGATGGTGACAAAGTACAATTGCCGCCCAGCGACACGAAGAAGAAAGGCTATTCCGAAAAGCGGGAGTTGTTCTGAAAGGAGTACAGTCTGCATGCGACTCCCCAAAAATCAGCAAAGCAGTAAAGATTGGGCTCATTGAACTAGAGGAGCTCCTAGATCACATAGGGCACTATCAGAGGAGCTGGTTAAAGGCCGAAGACGAGCAGAAGGCGAAAGAAGTGCTGGGGGCGAAATCTAAAGGCCACACGCAGATAGCTCCACCTTTAAAAATCAATAAAAGAATAAAAGAAAGAAGGACTTGAGAGGCACTTGATGGGCGCGGAGCACCAAATCACGGATTCCAGATAGTGCTTACAAAAGGAGCGAAGAAAGCCGCAAAGAAACTCCTTCAAAAAGTGCCAGAAAGTAAAGTTCGTACGGACGCCCAACGAGAAAAAATGCAAAACAGGAGAGACAGAAGCCCGGACAAAGACCCCGGCAGCAGGCACTGCTCGTAAGACCCCAAGATGGTCGATCCTACGTGGAGGTGCTGCGGGACATCAGGGGAAACGTAAGGCCTGAAAACACCAACACTACCATTAAAGCAGTACGACCAACGCGGTTTGGCCACATACTGGTCGAATTCGGAGCAGAGGTC
Source organism: Odontomyia ornata (assembly GCA_963969285.1). Taxonomy (NCBI): domain Eukaryota; kingdom Metazoa; phylum Arthropoda; class Insecta; order Diptera; family Stratiomyidae; genus Odontomyia; species Odontomyia ornata. The sequence goes on along the minus strand of OZ017738.1, from coordinate 88,884,201 downwards.
GGCAATAAGCATTTTGCTAGTCCTCGGCAAAAGCGCAACTATAGCCGATGGAAACAATCGAAATAAGAGAAATCGACTGCGTCGCGGATCTGGCCGTAGTAGAAGAGGCCATCAAAAGGGAGTTCCCTAGCTTGGGAAGGTTCAAAGCGAGACTGACACCAGAAAACAATTGGGGACAACGCATGGCCATAATTGATTTGACCGAAAAGGACGCCGAACAATTCCTGAACAAGGGAAAAGTACAAATAGGGTGAGTTGTCTGTAAGATACGAGAAAGAGCAACGCCCCTTCAATGTTTCAAATGCCTTGGTTATGGTCACACCACACAAGTATTCAAAGTACCCGATACGAGGTCTCTATGTTACAAATGCGGTCAAATGGGACATCAAAGAAAAGAGTGTACGAAGGAGGCACACTGCATTCTTTGCAAGGATGCTGATGAAAAAACCTGATTTTGGACACGTCTTGGGATTAGAAAATGCCGGATTTTTCAGAAAGCCCTAGCCAAGGCAAAATCAGAACTCCGATGACCCGCATCCTGCAGCTAAACCGACATCACAGTTCAACTGCCCAAAATTTGCTTGAGCGGTTTGCGAGGGACATAAAAGCCGACTTCTTGATGCTGAGTGAGCAATACCATGATAAAAGTCCTGCGTTATGGTATCCTGACGAAACTGGTACTGCCGCCATCTAGATTCGAAACAGTGATTTCCAAGCGGAGAGTTGTGGATGGGGGGATGGTTTCGTGTGGGTTCAGTGCTCAGGGACCACATTTTTAGTGTGTACCTAACGCCGAACGAATCGATATCATCTTTCCAAGCCAAGCTTAATGCTCTGGAGGGCGCTGTCTCGAACACAGAGGGCAACGTGCTCGTTGGGGGAGACTTCAACGCTGAAGCAATCGAATGAGGCATGCCTCAACCAGATCCGCGGGGAAAACGAATCCTGGAAATGACGGCCAGGACGGCGCTCTTCGTAGCATACTAAACACCAGAAATACGCCGACTTTTGACCGCATTGGCTGTGAAGGAACCATACCGGACGTGACATTCTCCTCGGAGTCCTTAGTACGAAGGATACACAATTGGAAAGTATTAGAGGACTACTCAGCCAGTGATCATCAGTGCATTCTGCTTGAGATAAGTGATGTTGCCTTCCGACGTCCATGCTCTCGGCTTTCTCCAACTGGATAGAACATCGGAAGGATGGATGTCACGAGGTTCGTCAAGGTGCTCACAGCAGGTAAGCCGCTGCAGGGAGCTTCGGAGGGGACGGAAGAACTGGCAGCTCAAGATGTGGTGGACTCATCTATGAGCATCATCACGACTACTTGCTGCGCTTCTATGCCCCGTCGAAAATGCCGGCACGGCAAGCCCCCAGTGAACTGGTTGTCAACTGAAATCGCTGCAAAGCGAAGGGAGTGTCACAAGCTTCGACGTGAGGCTCAATGGAAGCAGAGCCGTGACGAGGCATGCAACCGGGTGGTAGCATATAAGTCGGCCAGGAAATGCCTTTGCAAATTGATCAACAACAGCAAAGCTCGCTGCTGGTAAGACCTAGTGGACAATGTGAACAAGGATCCGTGGGGTCTTGGCTACAAGCTGGTTATGCGGAAGCTTGGCGCCCTACGGAAGCCTTGCGTACATGGTGCAGAAAAGATGGACGAGATAGTGCGAGAACTCTTCCCCGTCCATCCCGTCTGTGTTGACGCTGTCCATGGTGAAACAGCAGTCAAGTGTCCACTCTTCACACAGCCGGAACTGGAGGAGGCAGTCCTTTCGTTGAAAGCGAGGAAGGCCCCAGGTCTAAATGGTGTTCCGGCTGAGGTGTTGCGGCTTGTCTATCACCATTGTCCTGACTTGCTGCTCAGCACATTAAACGTTTACCTACGGGACGGAGTTTTCCCGGTACGATGGAAGGTGGCGAAGCTCGTGCTGATCAGCAAGGGGAAGGGAAATCCCGAATCGCCGTCTGCATACCGCCTGTTATGCATGCTAGACACGGCTGGGAAAGTGCTAGAGAAACTCATCACGTGAAGACTCACTGACGCGATTCGCGCTGCTGGGGACCTATCTCCTCGGCAGTACGGCTTTAGAGCAGGACGTTTTACTATCGATGCGATTGCAGAGGTGCTGAGCTCGCTCCAAAAGGCAGAGGCACATAGTCACACCAAGCAACGGATCGTTCTGTTGGTGACCCTCGACGCCAGGATTGCCTTCAACTCCGCTAGGTGGGTATATATTCTGGATACACTGGAAAACTCTTTTCAAGTTCCAGAACTAAAGCCTACTCTATGACACGACACAGGGCGAAGGATGGCTGTTACATTGGGTATTGCCCAGGGATCTATCCTTGGTCCGGACCTGTGGAACGTATCTTACGATGGGCTATTGAGGCTTGAGATGCCAGATGAGTCGCGCTTGGTCGGCTATGCGGATGATGTTGCGGCTCTGGTTGCTGGATGCACCGTTGAACAGGTGCAACTTAGGCTAGGTATGCTAATGCACCAAGTGAGGGACTGGATGTCTGCTCGCGGGCTCAGTTTAGTACTGGAGAAAACTGAAGTGGTCATCTTGACAAAAAAGAGAATTCCTAGAGTAAGGATGATCAGTATTGGAGACTTGCGAATCGAATCAAAGCCATCGGTGAAGTACAGGGGGCTAATGATCGACTCGAAGATGAGTTTCTCTGAGCAAATCAGGGCAACGGCTGAGAAGGCTGCTTCGGGAGTATCGGCTCTGAATCAACTTGTGGCCAACGTAGGGGGACCCAGCCCATCAAGAAGGCGCTTGTTGATGAGTGCTGTAGGGTTAGTGCTACTGTACGGAGCAGAGGTATGGGGCGACGCTCTTAGTAAGGGGGTATACCAAAAGCGCCTGGCACAGGTGCAGAGAAGAGGAGCACTGAGGATTGCATATTCGTATCCGACAGTCTCTGATTTGGCGGTAAAAGTCATTGGAGGCGTGAAACCGGTCGGCCTCCTTGCTAGAGAGCGCCACGCTATTTATCTGCCTCGAAACGGGGATGCGAGGCAGATGGCTGTCCGCGAAGAGAGACAGTGCCCGTTCAACGAGTGGCAGCAGTCTTGGGTGACTTGCACGAAGGGAAGTTGCACCTCATTCCGGATGTGAGACCGAGGCTAAATCGAAGGTATGGTGAGACTGACTTCTATATGACCCATCTTTTGAGCGTGCATGGGTGTTTTCAGTCTTCCCTGCACAAGATTGTTAATTCATGGTCCCCCAATTGTCGGTATTGCCCAGGAGAGAAAGACAATGCCTCCCACACATCTTTTGCGTGCACGAAATGGGACAGGCTGCAAAGGAACCTCTACAGGGAGACAAGAGAGCTCACCCCGGATAATATAGCCGTGGTGATGGTCGGATCGGTTGACCAACGGCACTAGGTGGCACATTATGTTCGGGCAGTCCTAAAAGATAAAAGGAACTCACAGCAGTCGGGAGCACTGGGGCTCTGGGATCGCTTATCTGGCATTTCCTCTTCCCCTCTCCCCTCCCAATAGAAGAGGGGTCCCCCAGTTTGAAGGCACCTCACGGCGTAACAAAACGAGACCTGGCCCGAACTTATGTGTCAAACGGTTCTAGGCTAGGTTCTCGGGTTGACAGGGGAGGTGTTTAGTGGGTAGTCCAGTTCGAACATGGGAGTCCCACACTCTATGCGTAAATGGGCAGTCACCTTCCTCCCACAGAAAAAAATAATTGAGTGAAATAGATAAGATAAAAATGTCCGTAAAGGACTGCAGCGATGGTCTGCTGCCAAAGCGAAACAAGATGGTAAGATCCGCCGAGATTGGCCTTGTCTGGGGACGCGTGAAAGCGCTGGCAGGCTAGCGTTGCGGCATCGTGGGGCGGGTTCTTTCTCCCAGCACAAGGACCCACTACAAAAGAATTTCGCAATCACGAATTTCTAGGGTGAAATAAATGTCGACCGAAGTCGAAAAGGAGGCAAACAACTAAGGGTCGGGAACTGCTGATGCAAAGGACAAACTAGGCCTGGGGAAGACAGATAGACTTAAGAGGACTCATTACCGATGATTCTTATGGGCGGCAAATAAAATTGGGGCATCCAGATGGAGGTGGTATCCCCTCGTATCCTCCCAACTGGATCAAGATCCAAACATAGACGTGGCCATGTATTTCCCATTTGAGTGAGAAACTCAACAAAAGTACTTTGTATGACTCTTTCTCTCAAATGAGGAACACTAACGTCACCAATTTGTGCTATAGCGTTATACAATGAAATCACATAACCCTATATCATAAAAAAGCACGCGAGCGGAAGGCCACTCTACCCGGCAAGAGCCCCTGTTAAGCAAAAAAAAAACGAAAGAGCGCGCCCGATGACCCATTTTAGCGGGGGAGTCTGCCATCGATGCGGGTCCTATACCCAGTCAGGTTGAAAGAAAGGGAAAGACTAAGTTTTAACAATTCATTGTAAATTTATTTTTTTAATACCAATGTTAAACAAGAATACATAGTTGCGTGTTTTTCATTTTCTTCGTTTCAAAAAAAAAAAATAAAACCGAAAGCAACTCGTTCCGTATCTTCATTTTTCTTTGCTTCGGAAGACGAATAAAACTTAAGATCTAGAAAATTTTCAGAACTTTTTTGTTTGCGGGTTCTTTTTTGTCTTTTTTATTGAAGACTCAAAAAAAAATTATCAATTATGTGAATGTGAAATATAATCGCGATTATGTACAATAAAAAAAACCTTTTTCTTAATTAAAATATAAAGTGTAACAGATTACCACTTGAAGCAAAAACTCAATGTGTTTTGAAGAAGATATCTCTAATGTTTAAATAATCATTGGCTTTGAAATATAAGGAAGTGAAAAGTTTGCAATGTATTCCTTTCACTATTTCAAATGAAACTTTTATTATTATGAAGATAACTAAAATCTGTACATAATATTTAGTAAAACAACACAAATATCGAGAAAAATAAAATTGTTTCTACCTTTTTTTCTTTAAGAACTAAATAGTTCACGAGATGATAGTCGTTAACTTTAGCACTTTCACATTTACCTATAACATCACGGATGCTCTTAGTGACTTGAGCTACAAGGTTTAACGCATTAGTGAGTGCTTGGACACTATCCTTCCATTCATGTGGTTGGACGGTTAACGGTATCAGATGAGAAATAAGCTCCCATGGACAAGTACGTAAATGACGCACCAATCTATTTTTGAATTTATGTTCGCATTTAGTTGATGCACTGAGTAGTCATGTCAAACTACTTAGTTGGGAGGTCCAGAGTTACAAGGCTACGTAGTGGAGGTTGATTGAAGGGAAAGCATAGTTTAAATATAAACTTGTGCCGCAAACATAATCATCGTAGCTAAAAGGTTTAACGTGATTTCCACTTACACGTCAAAAGAATTGTCGATAATATGTATATCATTTCCGCCAATTTCATATCGGTTCAATGTCACATTTGTGGCAACATAAACAATCTTTATCTTTAAAGTTAATTAACATAAAAATAAAGTATTCTTACACGACACCTAAATCAATACACATACACGTATACTACCAATGCGTGCTCTACAAGACGACCCAAATCGATGCTAAACTGTGTCACTTTTTAACTCGCTGTTTATCTTTAGATAAATTCTCAAGCCCTCCGTTCATTAAATTGAAAAAGTTACACCGCTATACGGTTCTATACGAAAAGTGTCACATGCAATAATACTCAAATAAGTTCCAGTCTTCAGAAAAGATATAATTTTCAATAATTACCGTTCTTGAAATGCCAACCAAATTTCAATGTCCGCTTGTACCTGCAACTCGAATAAATTGGTATTTTATCTAGTGGAGCATATTGCCCTGTTCCTTTAACATGCCTATTTTACAAGCGCTGTTGCAACTCTTCATCTGAAAGTCGTTAGAGATTATCCATTGTACAATTCATTTTTTATCGTGCAACTTTTCTTCCACTAGTTTACGTCCAGTTTAAATGCTCAGTGGCCGATTGAAATTCCTTGGAATCGGTAAATAGTTCTCCATAAATTAAACAACGCCAAGCACAACAAGTTGCAGACAAAATAAACATTCATTGTACATAAATTTGATGTCAATATTTTCTGCATATTACGCTTGACATTCGTCACACCCAGCTCATATTTGGCTACCGGCAATCACGACCATTGCAAACAAAAATAGTTTCCAACCTTGCTCAACCCCACTCGCAGCTGTCAAAGCGCTGTCGTGAACACGCGATATTTTGATTTTTTAATATTGGACACTTTCGATTGCAAACAAATCCGCTAGCAAGAGCAACAGTCGGTCATGGGAGAAGTGCGTAAGCATTGGCGCCAAAGACATATAAACAAATGGACGAGCAACGAGAATCTGTGTACTCGTCCATGTGAGAAGCAAATTTGCCACATAAATAAGTTATAAATAACTTACGCTCTCGAAACTATGTGATTCCCTCTGCTTCTCCTTCCCCTTTGTTACCACACAGGTTTTTCTTTTCTCTCTTCAGAAGAATCGCTTCCCCCCCCGACACCCGCGCACACCAACGAAATTTCATTTCAGTTTGAGTATAAACAATAAACAACTCTCACGGAAAACTCGAACGTCAAAGCAAAAGAAAATCGAAAAGAGCGCGAACCACGCGGGAAAACTCATGTGTCAAAGCGGATGGAAATTTCATAAATTTTTAATTAAAACAGTGAATTAAAGTTCCGATTACGTACGCGCGATCTTTAAAATTAAAAACTTTTTAAATGTGAACGTGTTTCGCCGTGAATAGAGTGCTAAATTAAAAGCATATCGCCTCAAACCTCAACTTCACACAACTTTAGCGCAGGTTGCCAATTGCTTCGGCTCTCACGACCGGTTGCGGATCCAGTACTCTCTATATCTATGATTGGCGCAGAGGTTTGCAAGTGTGCGTTCTTGTTGAATGCTTACAAACGGTGACTGGGTGGATGAGTGTCCGTAGGATGACAGTACATTGATTTCTTGCGCTATTTTTAAGTGTGCATCACTTTTCCGTCCGTTCGGATAATATCACGCACGATAAGGCTTTCACAAATATTTCGAACAAAGATCCTCGTAGTATTCACTGAAACAGGCTTTGAACAATAGCACAGACATTTGGCGCCACAGAATAAGAAATATTGCAGTTTCGTACGAGGTGACCGATATACTCCTCAGGAGCTGCCACATCAGTCACCTCGGGGCAGCTCGACTGCGGGGTTCCAGATGACCACGAACCCATATATATATTGCTTGAATACTCTTAAACAATGGACAATCAGGTCATTTTGGATACTCAGCTCCTTGCATGACTTTCAAAGTTTACTGTTGCCAAGAAAAATATTTAAATTGGAGACTACCGTAAGCGGAATAGACAATGAAAACCATAAGAAAGTAACTTCAATTTGTTTTGTTAATTCACTGCCCGTGTTCACAGAACAAATTCAACAATTCCAATCAATAATGACGGCACGATTGTCAACCTTTACTCACACTCGTATAGAAGGCGGTCGAGAAACGTTTTTAATTGGTTGTGTCTTGAAACTGTACGATTCACTGCACTGCAGTTGCCTTTATGGAACCTCAACTTTTAAATAATTCGTAAACACTTCCCAACAAGGATTAACTGAGACGCGATGTTAATAATTTCACACGGTACAGATCCAAATGGCGACAAAATTTATCGAATTACAAAAGGGTCTTATCGTACAAAAATCCGCCAATTTCTCCGTGGTTCTTCACGATCTCCTGTGGACTGCCTCATCCGTCCAAATCTTTTCTTTCTCTTGCCTTCCAAACGGCACCTTGAATCCCGCTGCTCGCTCAGCCCAGTTGGATTGCATTCGGCAATGCAACCCACGGACGGGATGCACTAAATCAGTGCTCCCATGTCCAAAATTTTACTTTGCAGATTAAAAAAAAATTATTTAAATTAACAGAAGAAAAGGAAAATGAAAAAGATTTTAAATAATAATAGGAAGTTAAAAATCATGAAGAATATAATCAAAGGGAAACGTTTAAATTTAATGTAAAGGAAAATTGACATAAAATTACGTTTAATATTGTAACAATAATAAGAAACAAAAATATTATATAAATTACAACTATGAATGAAATCTTTTTTTCTAAATCTGCAAATAAAATTTCGGATAAGCGTTAGGAGGGTTTTCGAGCAGTTTGCTTGTGTGACATCTCGATTACTACAAATGGCTTTGTAATCATCGTAGGGCTCGAAAAAAATTTTCTGATGCCATGAATCGATGATTACAGTACAGGGGAGTGGCCCCTGAAAAAAATATCATCAAAGGTATGTAGTAATCGAGCAGTTACTCTATCAAACTGCTCTAAAACTTTCCTATCTACTTCATCCCAACAGCATGGTGATCAAGAAAATTGAAATTCATACTAGAAAAAGTGGAAGCCAGTTCGATTAAACGCATATTGCTATAGGCAGCGACAAGTAGACATTAATGATTATGCAGTTTAGAATTTTTTTAAATATCTAATGTCTTCTTTAAAATAATCAATAACTAACAAGCACCTTGCATATCAATTTTGTTTCAAATCAACGTGATATTACAAAAATAATGCGATATATTATTACGCATTATTCATTATTGTATCTTCACGTTGAAAATGAATTCAAATTTATCAACAAACCACCCGAACACCTTTTCCCTCTTCTCGCCTATCACTTTCCAAACAAAAACTTTGCGCAAATCCAAAACAAGTAAACGAGTATTCAATTCCTAACCACATTATATCAACATCAAGGAATCTGCCATTGAAAATCAAATCTACATTGCTACAAATTACATCCAAAGTGGGAGAAAGCATTACTAGTGTGCAAATCTAACTTGCTTGGGATTCAATTGCACGGTGACGTCTCCACTCAAATCCACAACAGGAACAACAAACACAAGAGCAGCAGCAATTCGAAGTAAATCGCATAGGCGAGAGAACAACGAGTGCTGCTCCTGATCGAGACAAAGGGCGGTCGGCTGGAGATCGTGAGACCGCGTAGACGCTGCGAGGAAAGAAGATGAGACATCGGACCGTCAGTAGTCACGCGTGGATGCGATCTGATTCTCTTTCGGAAAGGTTTACGTTCGGCGTCGACTCACATGTGTGACGGTCAGTGGAAAATCCTTGAATTTCCTTGTACAATGGTTCCAAATTTGTGCGAATTTTGTTCATAAGAATAGCTCTGAACATTTGCAATCGGACTATTACAAAAGACTCCAAAATTGCAGAGTGCCGTACCGCGAAATTCGCAATTGTGACTTGTGTTGCATTTTGACTTGGCAAAAGGACGTAGTTTTGTCATTGGTGATTCCTCCGTTGTCGTGTGTAATTCTGATTCTCACATTCGAATAGGAATTGAAGAACGGTTTGATAGTGACAAGGAGATGATGGTAAAGAGTGTTCGGTGTGACATGAAAATTTCACCGGTTCCGTATGCGGGGAATTGAAGAGCGGGAATCGCGTGGTGAGGGACGACGGACGAGTTCAAATGCACGATTGGGGGATTTGGATGATTGCAAGGGAGATTGTTGTCGGTGGCCGCGGAAGAAAGCGCCGCAGAACGAGCAAACGGAAAAGTGACAATTGAATTGTTGGGTGCTGGACAGTTGCTCATGCCCTTCGCGTTGATCGCAACTTGTTCTAGTTAGAAATTGTGTAATGGGATTAAAAATTCATTGACGACGCAGCAGTGCATGCAAATGAAAAGCTTTTTCTTAAAACCTCGGAAAACGGTACCTCCTGCCGGGTTTCTCGTCAAACGAGTTCCATTTAAATCAGTGGGTGCGTACTTGGTGTACGAGTGTTAGAACGAAGACCGAAGCGGAGACGGCAATAAAAACAAATCCCAAATTAAATAAAAACCGCTTTCTTTTGAAATACATAGAGTAAATACAACTTGTTCGTATTTACTACAAAATTTGTTTGTACGAGTATATCAGCCCAAAATAGAACAGACTAAACGACATTACAGTACATTGAACAATTTGTGCGGCTATTCTTTGCATTAATCGGTAATTATTGCCATTCTCTCGGGAATAAATAGTGCAACGTCGAAATCGATTCGCGGTTGGCGATTAAATGGTCAATAAAGAAGCAATTGATTGCGAAGGGCGAAGATTCAAGAAGGAAGTTGATGCAACGTCTGGTTACGATGAATTTCTAATAGCATTTGCATATTTATATTTGGCTCTTGAAAATTCGTGGTGTGATTAATGTTGCACATAATACATTTAATCGTGGATCAAATCCTCTAGAACTAGGAGATGAATATAAATCCATTGCTAATTTATACTAAAACGAAGAAAATTTCCAGGACTTATACACCCCTGCTTCGTCAACGAGCGCTCGTCGTCGGACAAGGTATGTAAGTATCTTTTTTATGTCCTTATTATATTGGCCTTATTAGATTTTTTTTAATTATTATATTAAATTATTAAAATTGGCATATTAACGAATGATTGATACAGAATGACTGTTTAGAAAGAAAATTAATAGAAACTGATGCAATGAGGCCGTTCTTACACATTAACTAGAAGTTAGCATAATCAATGTTTTATAATCGTCTGCACTGCTTCGAATCAATCAAAAAATTGTATTGCCAAGAGTGTACATATAAACGATACGTTTATGAAACGATACGTCCTTATTGAAATTCTTGGAAATTAAAAAAGCAACCGATTTTCACGGTTGACTAAGCTCCTTTCTACGATCATATTAATAAACTAGACAAATGAGGGCAATAAATTGTGTTTAATCAAAAAAAACTTATACATGGTTCAATTATGTAAAACTATCCTGCATACAAAGAAAATCAATTCTACCTTTTATTCGTAATTGTCAATGTTTGTTTTTACAATCCAATTTATGAATAAAAAACAAGATGAATACAATGAATTACTAAAATTACCCTCCGGTCTTTCCATTCTGCTCTTGGACCGGGTATAGGACCTGGTACGTATGGAAGGCTCTCACCACCAAACATGAGCCATCCATCGGGCACATAATAACCTTCTTTTTGTTTCAGGAACTCTCGCGGGCTGAGTGGCCTCGAGCAAGGTGCCTTTTTATGGCATAGGGTTATGTGATCCGATTGCATAACTCTATGACATAAATTGGTCACCGGTGTATTTCTTCTCTGATGGGAAGGCTGATACAGTTTAGGTTGTATGAGTTTTCCACTCAGAAGGGAAATACTTGGTCACTGCAACGTATATGGATCTTGTCCCGGTTGGGCGGGTGCGAGGGGGCACCATCACCACCCGGTTGTCCCACTCTTATTTGTGGGCCATGAGCATCGTCATGTAACGACGAGGTTACCCTAAGTACGTCCGTTTTCACTTGTTCAACATGTTGTCTGAACAAGTCATTTCACCTTTTTGTAGTTACCTACAATTTTTCTACTTCGGTCGCCTTTCCTTTGAAATCCAAGAATTCGTGAATGCGAAATTCTTTTGTTGTGGGTCCTTGTTCTGGGAGAATGAACCCGCCCCACGACACCGCAATGCTAGCCTGCCAGCGCATTCACGCGTCCCCAGACAAGGACATTCTCGGCGGATATCAACATCTTCCTCCGCCGAGGCAGCAGACCATCGCTGCAGCCCTTTACGGACTTGTATACTTACCCTATTCACTACAGGTAGCCGATATGAGTATCAAATGAAGGTCCTTATGAGAGCTTATCAAAACAATTCTTAAACTGGCAGTTTTTGCTTCAGAGGGGCACAGGGGGGAACACGAAAAATGTGTTTCCTCCCTTGCGATAAGAGACCTGTGACGAAAAAATTTGAAAAAAATTATCAAAGGAGATATTTATTACAAGAATAACAAATACATCAGAAGTCGAAATTCATTCAACTTTGTTAATAATAGGATGATCTTGGAATATCACATTTTCTCCACTAAAATCGTATGGATGCCTTTAACCCCAAAAAAATTCAATATTTAAGTAGCCTTAAACAAGGTCCTAATACTCTGTAAGTTTGATGAAATTCATATCATATTCACAGAAGTTATATCCATTTGAAATTTCTCCAATTACAACAAAAATAACACACTATTTTGGTATTTTATGGACTTTCCATCGAACCAAACACAGCAGTTTTTAATTGATCTTCTGAAAATTTTCAGATAAGATTGATGACATAAATGCTTTTGGGATTTCATGATTTGAGTGATTTTTGTTAGTTGAAAATGAAGGAACAATGGATTTTCTTTTAAACGGGCAAATCTCTTTGACATGTTTCTTGATTTTATTCGGGGCTGGTGATTGCGTTTTGCAAGTTTGGTACAAAACCCTCCTGACATGAGCGTAGGTCTGTATACGTAACTTGTTAATTTCTATAAGCGGTTTCAGTAGAAGTATACAAAGTTACTTCAATTAATAATCTTTAGATTGAGTTTTTATTATTTTATTTATGAGCATTTAAATATCATTTGTTTTGCATACCAAATCAATGAAAGTAGATTTACGACAATATTATTCCTCAGCGGCTTGTCCTTTGCATCATAACTGTATGCTTCCATTTAAAAATCAGTAGTTTGATTAATTCAGCACAATTTAACATATGAATTTCCCACTATTCGGTGTTGTTAACAGAAACACGAAATCAACTTTGACTCTCCCTTTGTGGCTATAATAACATTAAATGACACGAGACACATAATCCTGCCCATAAACATTTTTAAAGATGTTATCAACAATATCATATCCCATTACTTGAAACAGCTCTAAATACATAGAGCGAGAGTCTGTACGCAACTTGTGGTGTTGGGGAAAGTTGTAGTGCAAAATGAAGTGTCCTGGGAATACCCATATTGAGATTGCACATTGCTAATTTGTGGCACATTGTTGGTCGTTAAAATACGAGTAGCTTTATACAGTTATGAGTGTGTAGCTTTTTAAATTTGAAACCGTTTGTTTTCGAATTAGAGAACTTCCTCCAATTTTTATTTTGACAATCCAAAAAGAAGGAAGACAGTCTTCAAACGTCCCTACTATCTCTGATTTCATCAAAACAATATTATTCTTATGTCCCATTAACTGTGATTTCCTGTATTTTTGTTTGGTGAAAGCTTTTCTACAATATTAATACAATCCAGACGTACAGCCTCGAAAAGAACAACAAATTTTATGACACATATTTGAAAGAATGTCACGCATTTTTTTTGAGGATTTTCAGGAGCCAAATAAAAGGTAGGATATAAAACACATCCGCATGCTTCTGAAAAAATTCAAAGAATTCATTTGAAGAGCTGAGAATGAAAATTCTATCACAATTCAGGAGTCTGCAAGCGATTTGGGTGTGAACAGTTCGTCAATTGATCCTTTATGCTATTTCATGTCCTTTTATAGTGCTATTGCGCTCCAAATATTTTCCACTGAATACTTGTACATTTCACGATTCTTATACTTTATAAACTTTATATTTAGAGGTATTTCAAAAGAATTTCTAACGAGAAACGTGAGTGGCTGGTAATTGGGCGATATATGGACGCGTATGTACTCGTATGTATAGTATGTACATATAAAGAATATCCAACAACTCAACCAAACAGAAGAGAAAGCGCTGATGAATTTATCATAAGCGAAACTAAAAATGTGAAAGCGGTTTGACGATTTCTGACAGAACGAGTTACTCCAGAATGATAGTGATTTCCACCACCTGAGAAGCTACGACAATGAATTCCTTAAAGTGCGAAGAAGGGGGGCTGCCATGTTAGTAGGATGCCTTACAGTGGGCAGCACCGAAACTACGTGAGTGGCAATATTATCACACTAGCGCAGTGAATACCGTTGAGGGACAATCGCGCCTTACCTCGTACCATTATTATATCAAGCATCATAAAATTAATCGAACAAATCGATACTAATCAGAAGCACGCACCAAGGGCTGAACTGCTGGTAAATGATTGAAAAGCTTATTCATTTATTTATTTCAGAAAATCAACTTCCAGACTAGTAGTCCAATTACAAGTCAATTAATACAAATTTTAAATACAATCATATGAATTCAAAATATGGAAGAAATTAAAGAAAAAAGATGACAATACGATATTAAAAAATAAGATTGATAGGAATTGTTTTTTCATTGAAGTTTTCAATACGCCAAGAGACTGTGGTAGAGGGCCAAGAGTTCGCTGGCTGTGCATACGAGGTAAGCGTACCAAGGGAGAGTGGAAGAAGGTGTTAGTACGTGCATATGGAACCTGAAATTGAAGCGAGGATCTATTAGGGCGAGCCGCGTCAAATGTTTTTATTTGCCTGCATACATTTTGAGGTAAAAGGCTATGATGAAGCTTGAATAAAAGATATTCGTCAAGGAAAGATCGTCTGGAGTCGAGGGTAGGAAGGTTCAAAATATGTAGTCGGTCATCATAACGGGGGTAAGAAAGGTTTGAAGAATAGAGAGCGTGTATATCTGCGTTGAACTGACTATAGAGCATCGATTTACTTCCTGTGGTACGGACTCAAAATTTGGGAGCAGTACTCCAAATGACTACGCACTAGTGAGAAGTAAAGACACATACAGGATGTGATATGTGAAATGACGAAGCGGATCATAAAATAAATCCCGTTAAGCGAGAGGCTTTCTTAATAATGAGAGCAATGTGGAGATCAGTTTTTAATCGAAAAGCACACCAAGATCGTTGAAGGAGGTTACATTGCTCAAAAGGATACCAACAAGCCTCTACGTTGAGAGAAGAGGACATTTTGTACAGAAGAATGTCATCTGATGGCATTTTGAAACATTTAAGGAGAGAAGGTTTGATTCACACCAGTCACTAAGACGCTGAAGATCGGTTTGAAGGATATCCACATCTAACAGGAAATCAATAACTCAAAAAACCTTGTAGTCATCAGCATAAAGGTGACAGGGGTATGTGATAACAGAAGGTAGATCATTGATAAAAAGTAAAAATAGTATGGAGCCAAGTATTGAACCTGTGGAACTTCCGAACTCGGGTGAAAAGAAGAAGAGAAGCAAGAGTTTAAAGTGACTACACATTGACGATTCAGGAAATAGGAGAGAAGCCAGGAATACAGGCAACTAGGGACATTGAACCCTAAAAGTTTCTCAAATAGGAGAGAGTGATCCACTGAAGCAAAGGCTTTAGAAAAATCCGTAAAAATAACATTCACTTGTTGTTGTTGATCCAGGGCAGCTGCAATATGATGGGTAAAAGAAAGTAAATTTGTAAGGGTAGATCTGTCTTTGACAAAATCATGCTGTTGGATACAGCAAATCAAAAACTATCTTTTCAAGAATTTTACTAAAACAAGGAAGAAGGGAAATAGGGCGATAGTTTGAGACGATATTACGATCGAAAGATTTAAAAATAAGAAAAATGTGGGCAATTTTCCATTGGGAGGGGAAAACCCCGCAGGATAAACTCAAGTTAAAAATAATTGAAAGGGGAACACAAGGCGAAGAAGATGAAGATTTTGCTAGAAAATTTGGAATGCCATCAGGGCCCACACTGGTGCTGTTGTCAAGATTACTTAAGAGTTGCTCAACCTGCATGGCGTTTGTACGAACATTAGTAGAGGAAAAAGCGCAAGAAGATTGGTTGAAGGAAGGGGAAGAAAAATAAGAAGCGAAGAGTTCACAAGATTCTTGCGGAAGACGATGTCACGCCATCTAGACTAAAATTATCAGGGGCGGACATGATGAGAGGTCCTTAATGATTTTACGTACGACCAGAACACACGAGTTTGATTCGACATTAACGTAGTTTCAATATGGTTAACATATGCATGAAGTGCAGAAGTGGCAATTTTTTTGACCGCGGCACGACGCTCTTTAAATTTAACGAGGTAAATTGGAAGACCACTGGATAAGAATTTTCTGCCGGCATAATTACAGTGGTAACATCCGATATAAACCAAGGAGCACCTTTAGGTCTTCTTGCTGGACATACAGGAGTAAATTGCGAGATTAAGGACGAAAGAAATATATAGAGCTTATTAACACAATCTTCAGTGTGGAGATTGCTGAAAAAGGAATACCAATTCACGGCATTGAGGTTAGCTTCCATGCTCGATAAATCGGCTTTTAAAAAATTAAAGCGGGAAGGTGAGGAATTCTTCAAAGAACGAGGTCATGTGATAGCAAATTACTTTTTATGGAATTGTTTGCAGCTACATATAAATGAGTTGCATATTTTGAATAATAATTTTTCTGAAAAATTATTAGAGAAGAAAAATGTTAGAAGAAGAAGGTGGTTTCGACGTGTGCACTAATTCTCCTCAGGCCATCACACTTAGATACACACCGGTGATGGCGACCACCATGCTCAGAGGTGAGGGAGTAAATTTTTAAGTTTTTTTTTAAGAGTTTGCATTAGTAGAAAAGTTAAAAATTTACTCCCTCACCTCTGAGCATGGTGGTCGCCATCACCGGTGTGTATCTAAGTGTGATGGCCTGAGGAGAATTAGTGCACACGTCGAAACCACCTTCTTCTAACATTTTTCTTCTCTAATAATTTTTCAGAAAAATTATTATTCAAAATATGCAACTCATTTATATGTAGCTGCAAACAATTCCATAAAAAGTAATTTAAAAAGCTATCGGAGCCATCCGAAAGAGTGATCGATATCCGCGCGACGTTAGATAAAGCTTCAAATGTAGAGCAAATTTGTCGTATAGATTTACATTAAATTGATGTGAAAAGGGTGAAATGATCCAATTAAAAAAGTTTAGCTAATGTGATAGCAAGCTCAATAGAGAGCGGTGGATGGTGGGGATCAGGTTTGAAAAAGGATGAGAGTGCCACCGATGCGGACAGAGAAGAAGGTAACAAGTTGGAAAGAACAAGATCAAGCAATTTTTTATTGGCATTAGGAATAGTGTTGAAAGAAAGAACAGAGGGTAATAAAAGAAGAAAGAGCAAAAGACACGCTACCACCAGAAGCTATGGAGGCATACAAATCATTCCAAACACTAGAAGGCAAATTAAAGTCACCACAGACCAATATAGGGGTAGAAGGGAAACGAGCATTAATGTAGCTCGAGAATCCTGCAAACAAATGTTTTAAAACAATAGCAGGACTGTTACAAGGGATATACA
Source organism: Odontomyia ornata (assembly GCA_963969285.1). NCBI lineage: Eukaryota > Metazoa > Arthropoda > Insecta > Diptera > Stratiomyidae > Odontomyia > Odontomyia ornata. The sequence continues at coordinate 88,867,101 of OZ017738.1, read as the reverse complement.
CAGATGATACGAGGGAGGAAAGAGAATCAGATAGAGAGACTAGCACAATTATACACTCAACAGTTGAAGATGGAGTGAAATCATCACAGGATTTGCTGGGAAGGGAAACATGTATACACACAAGAACGCCTCCATCGTCAGACTTACCAGTGGCGTCACGGTCTCTATCTCTGCGCAAGATTAAATGATTCGGGAGTAGCTCACTATTACTAATGTCACCTGTCAGCCATGTTTCCGTTAGACAGATGATATTATACGGAAAAAGGATGGAAGAAATGCGAAGCTCAGTAGTTTAAGTCCTCAGGCCACGAAAATTTTTGTAATAACAAGTTAAAAATGAATTACGTGGCCTAAGAGATATTTCTTCTGGAGTGAAAGGACACAGGCTGATTCCGCTTAGAAATCGGAGAGAACTTTTTGACGGCTATGCCAGGTGGCCAAATTTCTTATCAAGCAAGATACTTAGGTTAGCTGGAACAGTAATTTTAAAAGACGCAATCAATCTGTTCGTCTGTCCATCAGGCGTAAGCTTCGTGCACTGGAGCAACTCAGGACTAAAGTTCAGTTTGTACTTTATATAAGCGGTGATGTCTTCGACTGGCGTGATATATTCTTATCTTGAGAGAAACATTTGTAGCGGTGGGAATATAGCACGCAGGGGGTGCCAGGTTTCATCGCAGTAATGTTTGTCGTCATATGGCCTCCAGGTGAGGGCCCCAGCTGGTAGATGTAAATCTTCTTCTTCTTCTTCTTCTTCTTAGCACTACAGCCCCTTTCGTGCTTTTGCTTCCTGCAAACAGCGCCTCCAACTGTCTCGGTCCATTGACCGCGTCATCCAATTCCAAAATCCGAGCAGCGATGAACTGTCTTCATCGACCGAGTCAGACCAGCGTTTCCTCGGTTTCCCCACTGGCCGCCGGCTTTCAGTTCTCCCAACGAATACCTTCTTGGGTATCCGTTGTTCATTCATACGATTCATGTGGCCAGCCGATTGCAGCTTCTGTAGTCTTACAATCCTTGAGACCCCCGGTTTGTCAAAAATTTCATACAGCTCATGGTTGTATAAAATTAGCCATTATTCCCAGTCTAGCTTCGCTTCGATTATTCACCTCAGGACCCGTCGCTCAAAGGCGTTCAATGTATTTGCGGATGCTTGGGTTAGGGTCCATGTTTCACACCCATAGCATAACACAGGTCTTATCACAGATTTGTATACTTGGAGCTTTGTTTTCCTGTGTATGCAGCTGGTCTTCAAGATCGTCAATACTGAATAAAATATTTTATTTGCGAGCTGTATTCTTCGGCGTATTTCGTCTCTTTCGTTGCCCGTTTTCGTTATGTTGGCGCCTAAATACACAAATTCGCTCACATTTTTGATACTATATTCGCCAAGTGTGATATTTTGCGTACTTGAGTTATTTTCCCGGCGTCATGAGCTTTGTTTTATTTTCATTGCTTTGTAGTCCTACTAGTTTTGCTTCACTGTCGAGTTTCAGGAAGAGTTCTTTAGCAGTTGTTAATGACCATGAGAAAATGTTTATGTCGTCCGCATAGGCTACTACTTGGCTCGACTTGAATAGCAATGTACCTCACGTATCGACAGGTAGCTTCTGTATGACGTACTCCAGAGCCAAATTGAATAGCAATGGGGCCAGCCCATCTCCCTGCTTTAGTCCGATATTTGTGTCAAAGGCATCGGTGAGTTGGTTATTGATGCGGACTTGGGGGGTTGTCGACGTCATTGTCATTTTGGAGAGACGGGCTTATTTGGCTGGGATGCTAAAACCAAGCATTATTTGGTACAGTACGATCAATACTGCCGTATGCTTGCTTGAAATCAACGAAAATTTGGTGTACGTTTATGTTGAACTCCCGGAACTTTTCAAGTACCTGCTTGACTGTGAACAATTGGTCTATTGTTGATCTACCTGCCTTAAAACCACCTTGATACTCCCCAATTATACTGTAGGCGTATGATCCGATTTTATTTTCTAAGATTTTAGAAAATATTTTATACGCCGTACAAAGAAGTGATATGCCTCTATAATTTTCGCACTGTAGCTTGTCACCTTTTTTGTGGATAGGGATTATAATTGATTGGCTCCACTCTTTCGGCATATGTTCTTGTTGCCAAATATACTGGATGACTTTGTGGATAGCTTGATGAACATGACTACCACCATATTTGATGAGCTCCTTTGGAATCTCATCAATACCCGGCACTTTATTATTCTTTTGGGCTTTGTTGATGGAACAAACTTCATCCAGAGTTGGTGAACCCAATGAAAGCTCTCCGCAGACATCTATAGGCTCCGATGTTCTGGAGCTGTGCGGAGGATTAAGGAGGTTCTTGAAATATGATGCCCATCTTTCCTTAATCTTGATTTCATCAGCGATTATATTGCCACTGTCATCACGACAGAGCGTGGTTTTGGGCTGATAACCACGTTTCAGGCTTTTCACTACTTTGTATGCTTGTCTTGTGTTATTGCTCGCTAAACTTACATCTATACTTCTCAATTGGTCGTCATAGTATTTTCTTTTCTTAATTCTAATTATCTTATTTGCTACTCTTCTGAGATTTTCATAGTGTTCTCTCTTCGTCCTGGTTTTCCTACCTACGTATTCTTTGTACGCCTGATTCTTTTAATCTAACGCATTCTGGCACTCATCGTCGAACAAATCATTCCTCTTGCGCCGGGCTGATGTCGGATCGTCTGCTCTGCCACGGTTCTGATAGCCGCTTTCACTTCCATCCAGAGCTCGTTGCTCGTCTTTAACGATGCGTCTGATAAGATGGGAGCCAGCTGTTTGTCGAGGGTCTCCGTAAAATTTTCAGCCACAGACGCTGTTTGGAGCCTTTCAATGTCAAATTTTTGTAGCGGGCTGGTCTTCGCTGAATATGCCTTTGACATACGACATCGATAGTTTAATTTGATCAAGTAATGATCTGAGTTACAATTGGCTCCTCGGTATGTACGGACGTCAAGTATACTCGAGGCCCAACGTTGTTGGATCAGAACATGATCGATCTGGTTTTGTGTGTTGCCATCCGGTGGTACCCAGGTCATTTTATGAATGCAGCGATGTGGGAAGCAAGTCGAACGTATGACTAGATTTCTGCTACATGCAAAGTCAATCAGGGGCTGGCCGTTGTCATTTGTTTCATCGTGGAGGCTTTGTCCTCCAGTCGTTCCCCGACGAGATAGCTCATTGCCTACCTTAGCGTTGAAATCACCCAGAATAATTTTTGTGTCGTTTGTGGGCAATGAGTCGACCAGTCTTTTCAGATGATTGTAAAACGATTCTTTCGTTTCTTCGTCTTTTTCTTCGGTCGGCGCGTGGACATTAATCAGCCAGATTTCGAAGAATTTCGCTTTTATACGGATCGCACACAACCGTTCATTGACTGCCTGAAAATCAATAACGTGTGATTTGAACTCCCTATCCACAATGATGGCCACTCCGAATTCTCGTTTTCCAGTAGGCTTCTCACTTTTAAATATTGTGCGTGATCCCATGTCTTGAATGTCGTTTCCAGTCCAATTCGTTTCCTGAACTACCAGTATTTTTAATTGATATTGACTGGCCTGTTGTAAAAGGTCCTTAACAGCGCCAGAATAATTGAGTGATCTGACATTCCAGAATCCAATGCCATAGTCCTTTTTCCGGTTGCGAGGTCATCTCACCATGAGGATTTCCCACTTTGCATGCGCTGACATATCAGAGTGGTGAATTTGAATGCTGTTGTCGTGTTAGTTGCCTCTACTGCTGCCTTTGTGATTGTAGCATCGCTGATACGGCTGTTGTTGCCAATGAGGTGCCTGTTGCTGGTGCCGTGCTTGCCGTTGTAGCTACACCTGCTGTAAGTATATGGTTGATGAAGAATGGGTGAGGTCAGATGTTTCAGTTTGCTGCCGGCATAAAACAGGTTAATCCAGTTTTCTTAGATGAGAAGAACATAATGTCGCGAGGAAAAAACAAGACGCATGAGTCCTGCAAATTTTCTAATGCCTAGCCGCACGCACTGCAACTAATGCGTACTTATCTGTTGCGCCTCAAAAAATGTCCTAAGTCTGAAGGCAATTATTCGTATCGATAGCTCAAGAGGAAGGATCTCGTATAAGAGACTGGAAATGCATTCTTGTTCTCAGGACACGATGAAATGGGCTCAGTGATACACATACCTTGAAAAAATGTGTATCGTACACAAAGTGAGCATGGGTGCAACGTTGGACCATGTACACCACAGACAGGATTCAGCTAACTTGAATATTGAAATAGGTTATAGTTCTGTTTGCGATTATGCTTGACCGGGTCCAATAGGATGATTGCGACTCAAAGACAAGGTTAGATGTTAATGCTGGTAAAGATGGGGATGGGGATTGGGAATGTTCGCAATGCTGATTATGAAAGTATCAATAAACATCATCTGATACACTTGCAACGTTAGATTTAGAAGAAGCATTATCCTATTTTTATCAAATAACTCTTGACGCCGCCGATTTTCTGAACCTTGGTTGCAAAGTGATCTTAGACATTTACGAAGTCGAAGGAACAAATATTATAGAACTATCAAAAGCAAGAAAGATGTCGGAAATGATATTAAATCAAAATATAATGAGCTTGCAAATGAATTTAAAAAAAAACTCGAGAAGCATATGAAGTATATGTTAATTTGATTGGTGAAAATATTATTAAAGACCCGAAAAAGTTCTTTGATTTTGTAAATATCAAGCGTAAGACTCAAGACTACCCGTTATCTATGTTTTTCAAGGGTTGAGGTTCTTGTTCCCCAAAGGAAATCTGCGAGTTTTTTGCAAATTACTTTAAAGAAGTTTATTGTAATCCTGAGAACTCATTAAATACCGTTTCGGAAATGGCTCCAACGACATTTATTAACGAAGTTTCAATTTTTAAGGATACAAATTAGGGACCTGGTCCCGATCTCATTCCCCTAGTTTTACAATTCAGTGCAAAGAACAATTACCCAGGCCATTCTCCATCATTTTGAACAAATCACTCTCTAGTGGCATCTTTCCTTTTTACTGGAAATCTTCTTACTTAATACCAATCCATAAGAAGAATGATAAACGGTGTATTCAAAATCATAGAAGTATTGCCATACTATCATCTATTCCTAAGCTTTTTCAACAAATACTTTGCAACAAGATCTCTCCTATTATAGAACCGCGGCTTAATGAAGAGCAGCATGGGTTCAAAAGAAATAGATCTACTACGACGAATCTTCTCATCATGACATCAAGTATTCTGTGTGAGATGGAAGATTGATGCAATATATACCAATTTTAGCAAAGTTTTTGATCGTGCAAATCATGAAGTTTAGATTAGCAAGCTCCGTAGTTTTGAAATTACTGGCTGTTTACTCAGTTGGATCCATTCTCACCTTAAAGACCGCACTCAAGTTGTCAAATTTCAAGGACGACTATCAAAACAAATTTTGGTCTTCTCTGGGGTTCCTCAAGGAGGTCATCTTGGATCTCTTTCGTTTAATATCTTCATATCTGGTCTCTCAGCAGTTTTACATGATGTACCTCACCTTTTTTATGCAGATGACCTTAAAGTTCACCAAGTCACATCATCTGCATCTGATATGATGTTTCTCCAGTCCAAGTTTAGCACTCTCTCTGAATGTTGTTACAACAACCATCTCTCTCTAATCATGGAAAATGCCAGCTGATAAGTTTTTCAAGAAAACGGAGCTTTCTTCTGTTTGACTATCACATCAACAACACAACACTTAGTAGAATCGATGGCATTGTGGACCTTGGTATCGCTCTGGACCAAAAGCCTCGTTTTAAACTTCAGTATGATGGAGTTATATCCAGGGCTAATAAGATGCTAGGATTCATCAAATGAAGAGCTAAAGAATTCAATAATATTTGGGGTACTAAATCACTATATGTATCATTAGTACACCCTATTCTTGAATATGCCAGCCTGATTTGGAGCCCTGTTTTTGATATTCACGCTGACAGGTTAGAAGCGGTCCAGAAACAATTTCTTCTTTTTGCCCTCAGATCCCTTTGCGACCCTAGAAACTTCCACAGCCTACCATAATATAACTAACAGCTCCATGTCTCTGCATGTCTAGCATTCGATGTCCTCAGAGACAATATTAAAGGTCCATATATAACAAAAAAATGACTCTGAATTAACCCCTTAGAATCACAAGACTTCACACTACTTCTGCAGACAATGAGCCAATAAACAGATGTTGTAAGGCATTCAACAAGTTTAGTAAATATTACTCCCCGTCCATTTCCATAACCTCATATAAAAATAATATCCTGAAATCCTTTCATTCCTCAATATAATTGTTTATTTTTTTTTTTTGTGTAATTTTATGCTATAAGGATATGTCTTGTTTGCAAAATAAATAAGTCTCTGCTTTCCTTATCAAAGCTAAATACTCCTACGCCTGTCTCCGGACGAACTTATCCGGATCCGCAAGCCCCGCTGAAGCACCCAACCTTTTTGGTGTGTATCACCTGGGCGAGTACAACGAGTGCTGCGACGGTCTTCTAGCATTAACATACGATAGTGATAGTACTACCGACATCCTTTCTGAGTACGATCAAAGTTAACTTTTGGTGTTTATTCGTGGTGCTGAGGACTACGATGATTGGGATCCAACATGATTGGGTTCCAGCAAAGTAAATTCGAGCTGACGAAGTCCAACTGCTGGTTGTCCAAGCCATTCGGCCAAAGCCATATCCCAAGCTCCTTCCAAAGGAAGTAATCATTATGATAACCCTTAAGCTCAACATCGATGGTTCAAAAGTGGAATATGGAGGTTGGGCAACTGTCTTTTCAAAAAAACGAAATGTATCGCAAATCTTTTGCTTGCTTAAATACAGCAGTGCTTTACAAGTGAGGAAATGTTGCTATTCAAGAAGCAAGCGGTATACAATTAATATTTACTTGCTGAAACAAATGGTGCCTATGTGGAATTTGTCTACCTGGCTGGTGGTGTAAACGGGCATTTTTCTTCTTTCCATATTTTTAACACTTTTATCAATTGAATTAAACTTACAGCGATTTTCCAGCCATATTTTTAACACTTTTCTTTAAATTATTCTCAACCCTTATTTTTGTACAAGTCCTGAGAGACTAAATAAGCCATGCAAAAATGATGAGACAAATGTACACACATACAAGTATGTTAAGTACCGAAAAAGGTGAACGCAATGATAATCACCATTGTCTACATTTGTCGCTATATAATTTGCTGGATGAAAGGTCAAAAGCTTTTATTACAATGCTTAGGAAAAACTGAAGACTTCCTAATTTTTGCTTCATATAACCATATTCTGGACTCTCATTTCCCCATTTCCCAGAGGTGGAAACATGTCTAATGCGGATGTTACGTTTTGTTTTCCATACACGTGCACGTGGATAACATTTGCTTCATGATGTCTAGGTACCAAAGAGGAGGAAATTCTTGCATACATATAAGTACTCATAGGTAGATCTAAGGCAACTTACGTACTCGTAAAGTGTAAGAAAACAAACCTTCTCACCTTAGCTGGCATAAATTTAGCTCTTGCTTAAGGCATTTGTTTAATACTCATTGTGAGTAATTCAGCAAAGGTAATTTCGTATGCGGATTTAATTAAATACAGCAAAATTACCTGCGGCATGATCCTAGTTGATACGAAGGTTTATGTGTTGAGTAGAGTAGACAAGTAGCACACTCCGTCCTCAATATAATTTGAAGCCACCTCTTGATGATTTCTATTATGGAAATGAGAATGATGTCCTTTCCTCTATTAAGTGAATTATCACACTAATCGCTCTTCTACACTACGGTTCAAGGCCATAAGGATGTTTTGTTTGACGGAACGATATTATTTATTTAGAAGCTTGTAACATGTTGTTAAAGCCTTTTGTATTCGATGATACACTTGAAGCTGTTTATTAGCTTTAAAGCACAAATTATGCTTAACCAAGTGTTTGAGACATACATTAAGATGGTTTTTATTAAAAAATTATAATTTTTGTAGCCACCTTTTCACTTTCAAAGTTTCTTTGCTGCCTTTAATAAAAATCGTGTTCTTTGGTTTGCTACGAGATTGGTTAGGGCAAGTTATGAGTCGAAAATGATAAAACCTGAAAAATAAATGTCTGTAAATCATTACCTGTATAAACCCGATTTCGAAAGAGAGTACTGTAGATGAGGGAATAGCCCCTCCACATTTACTCTAAGTGCCATTCATTATTATCTTCATCTGTTTTATTTTTTACTTTTTGGCACAATTGACAAGGCAGTGTGTTGTCTACTATACACGAGAATAAAAGCATAAAACGCGATTCGGCATTTTATTTAAAATCATATTCAGTTTCGTTTGGAAATGCTGAATTTTTTGGCATGGACTCTAACAATGCAACACGCCCATGTGGAACAGCAAACTCGCTACACCACTTTTTTTCAACAACTGGTGAAGAAATTACCTGGGAGCTTGCTGAAAAGTCAACTAGCTATTTCAATATCATAAATAACCCACCTAAGACTATCTTTCACATTCATCAAACGACTAAAAGAGAAGTATTAAATATAATCGAAAATTTGAAAAAAATGCGGCATCAGGTATTGACAACATCGCCACACATGCAATTATTCATGTCGAAAAGGAGATAGCTGAACCACTGGGAAATTTTATAAACGACCATATTAGAAATGGAATATTTCCGGACGGAGAGAAACTGGCAAAAAAAATTCCAATATTCAAAGGAGAAGATCATCTGGACCCGAATATTACCGCCCTGTTGCACTTTTGACAGCCTTTAGTAAGACATTCGAAAAACTTGTAAATAATCGTTTAAAATCTTTCTTAATGGACAATTCCATCATAAATCCGAAGCAGTTTGGCTTTCAAAAGAACAAGAGTACGCTCGATGCGTTGCTTTCTGTCTCACGTTACTTCAATGCAAGTCTTGATAATGGAGATTATGTTATTGCGATTTTTGTGGACCTGAAGAAAGCTTTTGATACGGTTGATCGTGACCTGTTACTTCAAAAACTTGAATCGTGGAGTATACACGGAAAACCGAAACAGCTTTTCAAAAGTTATTTGGAAGGAAGATTCCAAAGAACATCAGTTAAGAATGTCTTGAGCAATGTAGCACCAATAAAATCGGGGGTTCCTCAAGGATCCATATTTAGATCAACCTTGTTTTTGCTATACACCAATAATTTGAATATATGTAAACTGAAAGCTCACCACACATTATATACTGATGATACTGTACTCCTTTATTCAGGACATGATAATGTTGCCGTGGAGAATATCGTCAACGAGGATCTAGATAAATATCGTTCATGGCTTATCGAAAACAAGCCAGCATTGAATACTACAAAAAGATTATACATTATTTTTAAACAGAAGAATAAGGAAGACATAGAAGTTGACCTAAAAATTGACGGCAAAAACTTGCAAAGAGTGTTTGAAATTAAATATCTCGGTCTTACCATAGATCATCGTTTGACATTGTTGCCACACATAAATAATTTGAGGAAACAACTAGCAAGATATGGAGATTTTCCAATGCATATAAAAAAAACTTGTATTAAATGCATTTTTACTGACGAAGGTATATTATGCGGTCGTCATTTGGAGTCACTCGTCAAATCAAAACCTTAATATGATATCCAAGATACTAAGTAAAGCCTATAAAAATATTCTAAAACCTTCCGATTCTCTATGAAGAAAGCTAAGTTTATCGTTAAATGTCTAATTTCCAGTGAATCGGAACGAAGCCCCTTTATAAAAGTATCACAAATAAATCCATGTGATTCAGGAAATGTCAACAATTTTGTAACACCTTACGCTTGAACTGATCGACTAAAGAACGATACAACGAATGATGCTCTGCATATATACAACAATCTTCCAGAAACAGTGAAAAACGTAAACTCATTATCGCCTTTTAAGAAAAGACTTAAGGAACATCTAATAAATTCAAATTAATTATAAGTCCGGAGGACTAAAAATGCAGTATCTTATGGTATTTTAAACCATAACCTCGAGCTACTTAAAGACAGGTAGTTTTTATAAACTCAGAGTTTTGTTTTTCTGCGTCGTATTACAATATATTTCTTTTATCTCTGAGAACTGTTCACAAATCGGACTAGATTAGCAGGAAAGGAATACTTCACAGCATTTGGCACGCCCCTCATACCGATGTATTAGTATTGCCTGAAGGCACACGTAGGAATTGACGACGTGTGAAGTGCAGATCACACGAGCGTTGTGCGACGATGAAAGAGTGGTGGAGAAAGTGGTAGGGAATGGAGGTATTTAAAAACAAGGACATGGTCCGTCGAGTTGGATCACGTAATAATTGAAAGGCAAAATGTCTGTCGCGTCTGTCATGGCAACGCCAATTGAAGAGCACCGGCCACGGAAGAAATCGAGAAGTCAGTTGAATCCGAACTATCAACAGAGCCATTGTATTTCGAACACAATAAATTGATTATTAACAAACGCTGTACGTAAGTTTATTGTTTTCCCTCTAAAATTATCCTGTTCCCAACGTCCACCTCTAACAAAATCAGAAGTGGTATCCAAGGATGGCTTAGTGCGGATTACAAGTAAAAAATCGAATCGGGCACGTAGAACGAACAGACGCCGTCGAACGCCATTTTTCCCCTCCTCGCGATCTCGTGTTTAATTCTCCTACGGTTCGTCTGCGAAAAGAGACGAAAGGAGAAACGTGCAATATACATACGCGAAAGAGACGAAAGGAGAAACGTGCGACATACATACGCGAGCGGCTACACATAATTGTAATAGTGGTTCCATTTCTCCTTCGGTCCGTATACGAAGGAAACAGAACGCAACACGATGCCGGTCGAAAAGGTCAATACGCTAAATGAGGAATGACTAAAACTTGAACTTAGACTGTGGAACGCCTCTACGCAGGGAAACAAAGCCGAGCTTGCACAAAGACTTTACGAAATTCTGGCTAATGACGAAATCAAAATGGACGGAAAAATTTCAGAATGTTCGGATGAAGATGATGTGCGCGAGTTACGTGATGAATTGAAGCGATTGAGCGAGTTAATATCAGCTGTCGTCGCCACGTTACCGAACGGGGGAAAATTGGTGACGTCGTCAACAACTGAAAAGATAAACACTCAACTGATAGTAGTACCGGAGCCCACACCACCACTCATTAACGCCATGAAATTGGGTGAGACGCCGCCGGCAGCAACGTTAGAAGTTGACGCATGGAAACGATCGGCTAATTTAGTACGGGCATGTAACAGACCGCATTTTCATAACATCCGAGATGTGATGGATATTTTACCAGACTTCAGCCCGTCGTCCAAATCCAGCATGTCGGTAGCGCAGTTAGTTGATCGCGTTACGAAGCTTACCGAGGCATATCAGTGGAACCATAGAGTTTTGGTGTTAACCGTACAAGCCTCCCTAAAGGGACCTGCTAAAATTTGGAGCGATGGTTCTGCGCGGGTTCCTGGAAGCTGGCTTGAGCTGGCCCAGTCATTGAGGTAAGATTTCCCTAGCCATGAAAGTGAGGCCAATGTTCAAATAAAAATGATAAATCGCACCAGGGAGCCGAGCCAGACAACATAAAGTTACTTCTATACTATGCTGGCATTGGGAAGACGAGGTAACTTGAGCGATCACGCTTTAATCCAGCATATAAGGAACAGGCTATAGCATCCATCTTTGCAAAATGCGATCGCGAGCTCAATTTTCGACACCGTCAACGATTTTTTAGCCACGATAAAGTATTTCGAAACAAATTCCGTTCAGCCACAAACGGAGTCGAGACAAAATTTCGGACCACCACCACCAATACAGCGAGGTATTATGTCATCAAATGCGCGAGCGCAGCCGACTTCGAGCAATTCAGAATCCCGTCGAATCCAATGTTATAATTGCCTTGAGGTGGGGCATATTGCTGAACTGTCCAAAACCGCAACGGAAACAAAGATGCGAGAAGTATCAACGAACATCACATACGACCAACCGATGTCCGGAAAATGAAACTGCAACCGCCGTCAGTAATGTTCGTCGCATAAATTCAACAGAAAGGATTAATCCGCTTGTTAAGGAGGTTCTTCTCAACGTAAACAAATTTAAGTCCTTCATCGACCCCTGCAGCGAAAAAAACACTCATGCAATGAACGATTGCAATGCGAAGGGGAGGCGTGAAGCAGTGTTCACCGATTATCGTACGGGGATTTGGAGGAGCTTCAGTAACGTGCAATCAGATACTCGAGGCCGAAATTCAGTTGGGTGGTGAGCATCTAAATGCTAAGTTTTTCCCGGTGGATGACAAATTGATCCCGGGGTCAGATCTACTTTGCACATCAGGCAAACGACTGATCATTGAACAGAGAGCTTGTTGATTGAAAAACACTTTCCAAAACGCTCCAACTTTTGAGCCAACGCTATCCGTCAAAGAAAATGACCAACTGTATCAGCTCATCAGAGTCAAACTCAAAGTCAAAAGCGCTTTATTTCATACTAATCGATATAAATTTTAAAAGAATATAAAGCAAATTCCAAACAATAACAATCAAAAAACTTAATGGCCCAAATGGCTCTCTAAATTTATACGTTATCATTAAACACATTTAAAAAAAAACTATAGCAAATTCAAAACAATGAAGATTGTTACATATTTTTAAAATTCAATTGGAAAAAGGAGAAAAAACCAACCAACACTATTCTAAAATTATCTATCGTCTTAACACTACAGTGAACTTTGATCCTACACCTTATATGTTTTAACTTAATTCTAATAAATGCAATCAAAAACATTATCTTATACTAAAAAAAACCTATAACTATGTTCCTAACCTAAGCGTTTTACCTTATCTCTAACCTAATATAATAAACATAATATAAACCTAACCTATACCTAATTTTTAACAAAAATAAACAATAACACTAAATGTAGCAATAATGAGCTGAAACTCAAAAACTAAATAACGAAAAACACCAAAACTGAGAATAAACACGAATAATTTAGACATTGTCATTCAGCCACCAATACCTAGATTGCCCCGTCTCAACTCGATCAGCCTCAACGAATCTAGCAAATGAGTATCTCCATTCAAATCGTTGGTCTCGTGAACTCAAGTTCGGAGGATATTTTATCTTCTTATCGGTGGCCCGTCGATATGTGTGATATATGACTGGGACGCCGTCAGAATCAAAAACATATCGATTCATGTCCAAATACACGAATGCTTCTGGAGGAATGAAGCCAGTAGCGAGGCAAGTCGCTATATACCCGTCTGTAGGGTGGAACGGCTGTGAAATCCAAGGGTTTTCACTCACAGTCACAGATCTTGCGATATGATTCCGAAGAAGTTTCAATATGAAGATATTGACTCTTGTCACTTCAGCAGTTTGATAAATTCTTCTATTCGATATATAATGTTTCCAATCCGTCTCAGGCTTTCTGTACAAACCAGTACATGCACGAAGACATTTCCTTTCGAAAACTCTTAATTTTTCCATAGTGCTAGCACTCTGGATGTACCAGATCTGACATCCATATGTCAAAACTGGTTTAACCAGTGTCTTGTAACAGATAATTTTGACCTTTTGATCAATGTATCTGGAATGAAAGAATTTTCGAAGGGCTATGACTACTTTAAGTGCCTTACTGAGCATGATTTTCACATGTTCAGTATAGTACAGATACTGATCGAGATAAACACCGAGGTATCGAACACAGGATTTATGTCGAACCCGTTCAAGACTACCCTCACCAGCCATGATGTGGAAATCTTTCCAATTACGTTTCAGGTCTTGACTGACCCCCCGCAGCGTTGTCCGAAATAAGATTGTTTCACACTTCTGCACATTGATTTTCATTCGCCAATTGTCAGTGTACAGCTGTACATCATTGAACATTTTTTGGAGGTTGCTCTGAACTATTGTAGCTTTTCGTTCCAAGAAAGAGTAAACGAACTGCTCGAAAACGATATCATACGTCCATCATCATCAGAATATTCGTCACCAATTGTCCTCGTTCGCAAACAAAACGGTGAGGACCGTTTCTGTGTTGATTACCGTGAGTTCAATGCTATCACTGAAAAGCGTCCGTTTCTCATGCCAACTGTTGAGGAGCAGCTATCATCGATCGCTGGTAATTTATTTTACACGACTCTCAATTTAATGTCCGGCTATTATCAAATACCAATCGCAGAAGAGGACAGGAAATACTCTGCATTTGTCACGCATGCAGGCCAATACGAATTCTACCGGATGCCTTTCGGCATGTGCAATGCACCGAGTTATTTTCATGAGGTCATCACCAAGTTGGTACGACAAATGGGAAATCGAGCAGTTGGCTACGTAGATGAAGTAATTCTGCCTAGCAAAACCATCGCTGATGGTTTAATCAAACTCCGTGAATTCCTGGTTATACTTTGAGATGCTGGTATGACGCTTCAGCCCTCGAAGTATAAACAAATCACGTTTTTGGGTCGTCAAGTTGATGAGGATGGAACAAAACGAGGAGCTGAAAAGCCTAATGCAATTCGAGAGTTTCCAGAACCAACCAACGTTACAGAAGTTCGAATATTTCTGGGATTGAGCGGGTTTTTCCGCAAATTTATTCGCAATTATTCTCTAATATCTAATATCACTTTTGTTGAAACAGAAGGGCAATTCACAATTTTGTTGGTCGATCGAACAACGAAAAGCATTCGAAAAATTAAAATCAGCACTTTGCTGCGATCCAGTGCTCTGTGCATACGATCCGAGGAAGGAACAGCAGGTTCATACTGACGCGAGCACACTGCGTCTTGCCGGAATCCTCATGCAACGAGATGACGGGTGCAATTTCAGACCGGTTTTCTACTGCAGCTGCCAGTGTAGCGGATCCGAAAGCAGATACCATAATCATTAGCTTGAAGTTTTGGCTATCGTTGACTTGTTAGAAAGATTCCGCATTTATTTGCTCGGTAAGCATTTCGACATAATTACCAATTGCGCCGCAATTAGCACCACAGGAACGTCTAAGCTACTGCACATTGGCCGATGATCATACATTGATCGGCTGAACGTATGAATCACGCAGATGCTCTAAGCAGGACTCCAAATAAACCACTGAACGAGCCAGAGATAGCATCGGGGAATATAATGTGAGTAGAAGAAAACGAGGACTAGCTTGTGCTTCTACAACAACAAGACGTGAAGTTGAAGGAGTTAATCTAAGTCTGAGAGGCGATATTGAGTCCGCTTAATCCAAACAGATCAAGTCAGATTATCAGCTCAAAAACGGCCGGTAATATCGTAAGATCGACCAAGATCTCACCTGCAGTCAGATGGAAAATCATCCGCACGTACGACGATGACATGGGCCACTTTGGTCTTGAGAAGACCAAGAGTGCTGCTATAATAAAGGAAACGCAGGCAACCGGAGGGTCAACTCTATTCGTATAAGGTGACACCTATTCCATTCTGGACGTTACACGTTGATCACCTGGGACATTTTTCACGCAGTCGTCGAGGTAATTTGCACATCTTTGGAATATCTGATTCGTTCAGTAAGTACTTAATTTTGAGAGCTGTCAAAACTAAGAAACCGAAGCCCGTCATCGATGCGTTGTACTTCGGTCTACCTAAGTGTATAGTTAGCGATCGAGGCACTGGTTTTACATCAAGAAAATTTGCTGAATTCTGCGCATCTACTGAGATTCAACATATTAAAAATCCAACGTGCAAATCAGTCCATCATATCATTTCCAACTGAACATAGGAATTGGGATTTACAATAGCACAATCTTCAGTGGTCTCTGAATTTGCAATGTCACTCTGTGACTCGTTTATTCCGGTGGATTTGATATTAAATTATCGCCTTCGAGATGTCATCACGAATCGGCTAGTTATGGCTCTAAAATCAGATAGAGCGACTGCTGATCCAACGGCATGCGATATGGTTAACCGAAGACAATATTCTGCAGAGCGAATTAGCACCGAACGAGAGAAACCGAGGTTGAGGTTCAACGCGAACCACAAGAAACCTTTTATCTACGAGGAACTAGATATTATCGTTCTAGAGAACGTACCTGCTGCTGCGGGAGAACCTCGAAAGTTAGAACCCAAATATCGTGGGCCCTACATCAATTCGAGAGTTTTACAAAATGACAGATATCTCGTCGAGGACGTGGGAATCACACATCCCAACCAACGAAAATTCTGTTCTTTGTATACGAGTATTAAGTTTAAACCGTGGATCTTCGTGAGTCCCGAACTCGATTTTTACGATGATGCTTCGAACTCAAACACGAAGTAATGAATCGAGACGATTCAATATCAGGATGGTCGAGTGTCATGGCAACACCAATTGAAAAGCACCGGCCACGGAAGGAATCGAAAAGAGTCAGTCGTATCCGAACCATCAACCGAGGCATTGTATTTTGAACACAGCAAACGGTGCGCGCTAGTTTATTGTTTTCCCTCTACAATTATCCTGTGCCCAAGGTCTACCCCTGGCACGTCTAAAGGCAAAATGTCTGTCGCGTCTAAAGGCAAAACGTCTGTCACGTCCAATTGCAATATGTCCGTCACGTCTAAGTCAAAAAAGTTCGTCGTCTCAAAATATGGTTCCACCGCGTCCGCTGAAATGAAGTGCTCACACACATGCAGACATTCGGAAAGTGATGTGTCAAATGCAATAGAAACATTTATCGTGGCAAGTTTCACGAGGTCTCCATTTCAAAACTTCAAAATCAGAAGTGAAATTATCGACCTTTAGGATAAAATATTGACAAAAAAATTATCAACTATTGCAAATAGAAGACAATGACCAAAATAAACTCGAAATTGAAAAAGTCAATAAAATAATTAAACTCTCTGAAAACCGTATATCGATTAAAGAAACATTACTTAACATGCCCGATCGAAATCAAGTGACAAATAAACCTGTTGAAAATAATAACAATATCAAACGTTCGACCTCTATTGAAAAAGTGCTCTCGCGTCAAACAGTAGAAAACAATCTCAAATGTTTTGACGGTCATCAAAACTAAAACGGCCATCTCTTGCATAGGAATACCGTACATTAACAAAAATTTGTGGACTCTTGGCAGCAGAAAACATTACGCACCTCGAGAAAAGCCTAGCCGATGCAGCAACAGAAGCCGTGGACTTGCTTCTTCTGACAGATCAGGATCCTGAAGTGATCATTGACATTTTAAATAAAAAATATGGCAATCATGACGATTTATGCAAAGAGATATTCGACAAAGCAAAAAGAGCACCATATCCGACAAATATGGAATTTAGCATTATTGTCCGTAATGTTGCCACTGCGATCAGAATGGTAGTTGAATTTGTACAATCGAAAGAAATTATTGCAGTTCTGTGCAACAAATTACCCACGCATTTGTCTTTACAATCGGGTCAATATCTTGTCAACCATCATATTGATCGAAACACCGAGACCATACATGATGATTTCCACTGAATACAACGAATGGTGACCATAACATCCCGAATACCGATAATTCATTCAAACGATAAAGTCTCCGAGCAGGAAAATACAGTTAACGGTTCCCGAACGGTCACACCTGTCAAGCCTACACAAACATACATGTTGTGTAATATGACGACACACCGAATTAACAAATGTGAAAAATTCAAAGATGCGGACGTTAAAACGAGATAGAAAATGGCCCAAAAGTCAACGTCCAAACGATTATCTTCTGGCAGGACCCGATTATGTTATGTCACTTTTTGGAATTTTAAACATATTTCGGTAGAATCCGATATAAAAGAAATGTTCAATCGAGTTGACATAACGGATGCTGACAACTTTGCGCAGTGTTTTGTACGGAGGAATCTACAAACTAACAGGTCACCCCAACTGTTTAGAATGAAAGCCATGTCATTGAAACAAAGTTATCTCCATCTTTGGTGTAATTTGTTTAAAAATTACAACGCAGCGCAACATCAAAATCGATTTCCAGACGCAGGTTACGCAATTATTGACAAACATTGCGTTGATGACTATTTAGACGGAGTCGAGAACGTTTCAGAAGCCGTTAAGAAAATCAAAGAGGTCGTTTGGGTTCACAGACAAAGAGGTTTTGAGCTGACAAACTTCGTGAGTAATTCACCTGAAGTATTAAGAGAAAATCCTGACCCACTTGTTGCGAAGACACACTTTCCAGAGTTTGGCATAAAGGCAACAGAGATTCAATGTGTGTTGGGTATGACATGGAACTCCAACAGTGGCACATTCACTTTTACATTGAGGTTTCATGAAATCGACCAAGACATCATCAACGGATCAAAGGAACCGACGAAACGTCAAGTACTGAAAACAGCAACGTCAGTTTTTTATCCAATTGGTATGCTCAATCCAGTGTCGATCAAGATACGCATTCTACTGCAGCAAATATGGCGATGCAAAATAGATTGGGACGATTATATTGGCGAAGATAAATATCAACAATGGAAGCTATGGGTTCGAGAATCGCAGATAGCAATGGAAATTAACATTCCACGATATATCCTCAATAATGAAACAGCGGAGCTTTACAAATTCAATGATGCAAGTGAAGAAGCGTATGCTACGTGCGTATATTTGCAAGTTAAACACAACGGTCAGTATCGAGTCGAACTCATCCCTGCAAAGGCACGAGTTGCACCACTAAAAACAGTGACTATTCCAAAATTGGAATTACTAGCAGCTGTGATGGGATGCAGACTAGCAAATGAGGTACAGCATTACTAAAATGTGCCAAAACGTAATCATTTCTATTGGACGGATTCCGGAACAGTATTGAAATGGATTCAAACTGAAAAGAAGGTGCAATCGTCGTGTGTTATACGGGAAATCATTTGTTGTAACTGATGGAAATCTGACAACAATGCGTGAATTGAACGTCTTATTTTTATTTTATTATTTACGCTATTTTACAAATCCATGAATCAAATTACAATATAGATAATGAAAAATAATATATAATAAATGCGACAAAAACAAAATGAGAAAATTGAATTAAGAAAGAAAAAAACAAGGATATAAAATACTAATAAACTATTGGAAGCTAAGGAGAATATTACGTAATATGTTCTTAAAACAATATTATGTAATATGTTCTCGTAGTAACGACGTGATACGCATAAAAATGAATATCAGTACGAGCAAAGGGCACAATGAATATGTCAGTTGAGCGCGTTCTTGGGGTAGGACGTATATAAAGTCTTTCCCAAAGGTTGGATGAAAGAATACCGTGATATAATTTAAATAACCAACACAGGTCTAAGAATTCTCTCCTTTTTTTGAGTGATGGAATGTTGAGGATCTGTAAGCGCTCATCGTAGGAGCTATAAGGGAGGTTATACTTGTAGAATAGAGAACGTGTGAATTTAGGCTGTACAGTTTCAACAGCATCCGATAGATTGGTATAGTGAGGAGACCATACTTGGTAGGTATACTCAATGATTGACCATGCTAGGAGTACAAATAGATGGACGCTCGTTGAAATGTTAAAAGACTTGCAGGAGGATCGTTAAAATAAAATCAGCGACACGTGAAGCTCTAGTGGTTATGCAAGAAATATGGATGTTAAATTTCAAACCTGGGTCAAATACTACTCCCGAATCTTTAAATTTGTCCACAAGTGCGAGCAGCGATCCATCAATCCGGTATTCATATAAAACTGGATGAATTTTGTTGGTGAATCTCATGTGACAACATTTTGAGATGTTAAGAGGAAGTAAATTACCTTGACACCAATTTTGGAGATTGTCAAGATCATTTTGAAGGTATGAGCAGTCTTTGCTGGAGTTAATGGAACGATAAATTTTTAAATCATCAGCGTAAAGAAGACAATTATAGGACAGGCATTGGGGGAGATCATTGATGAATATGTTGAATAGCAAAGGGCCTAAAATTGATTCTTGAGGAACACCAGATTTTGGGCTAAATGGGGCCGACGAAAAAAATTATACCAGGTAACGGTGCAAGAGCGATGGGATAAGAAGGGTAAGATCCAAGAGAGGGTCGAGTCGGAAATGCTGAACGATCGGAGTTCGTTTGCCAAAAGGCCGTCATTAACATTGTCAAAGGCTTTAGCAAAATCAGTGAATATGACATCAACTTGTTGGATCTTGCCGAAATCAAGAGAGATGGTACTCGTAAGTTCTAACAAATTAGTTACTCTTGAACGACAATTAATGAAGCCAGTTGTTCATTTGCAAACAGGATTCTGATGCCATCGTACATTCTGTTATGCCCAATTCGCTCAAGGAGCTTGCCAAAGCAAGAAAGCAAAGAAACCGGACGATAGCTCGAAATTTCACTATGATCTCCAGAATTATGGATCGTAAAGATGTTAGCATGCTGCCAGACGTCGGGAAAGCAGAAGGAAGAAAGGGTAATATTGTAAATAATTGATAGTGGGGTAGATAATGAAGAAGATAATGACTTTATGAAAAGATTTGATATTCCATCAGGATACGAGCCACCATTAATGTCAAAAGTGAGCAGAACATTTTCAATTTCTGATGGAGAGGTCTCGATAGAATCCACAATAGGGGAAGGAGAAGGACACGATGAGTATATAGTGGGATTCGAAACCTTAAATGTGGAGAGAAAAGGTCACAGAAAGCTTGCCCATCAGAAGCTTAGCAGTTATGCCATGAAAAAATATTAGGGTTATGGTATGCTGTTTTCAGAGAACGTATGTATCTCCAAAAGGGCTTAGGACTATTAGATTGCAGTGATGTTTTAATCATATAATAATAAGATCGCATTGCGTTCTTGACCGCTTTTTTGACTTCTCTATGAAGCAGTCGGTAGTTTGCGGAGTCAGTGTTAGAGTTAGAATACTGAAATTTTTTGCGCGCCTGATCCTTCAAATAAAGAGCGTCTGAGACTTCAGGGGAAAACCAGCTGGGGTTCTTTTTCCGAGGGGAGTGGCAGATAGGTACATGGTCTGCAATTATACTACTGAGATACTCATAGAAAGTTGATAGTGCTGAATTGACATCGAGCTTCAGTAGCATTGAGTTCCAGTCAATATTATCCAGCTCAAGCTGAATGGCTGCATAGTTGGCTTTGCGGAAATTAAATCTTGGGGAAAAAGGAGTGGGTTTGGACTGAGGTGTGAGAAAAGATAAACGAATCTCAAGTGGAGGATGATGGGGATCAGGTTTTATATATTCAGAGGGGGATTTTGAGATCGAGGAGATGGAGGCAAAATTGGAAGTAAGAATGAAATCGAGAAGTTGGTTGTTTGCGTTCAGGATCGTATTTAATTTCAACAGGGAGCAAAGCGAAAAAAAAGAAGAAGACAGGATAGAGAGATTATTGAAGGATGAGAGGATATGAGGGCTTGTGTCTCACCTTGGGCAAGGTATGTTAAAGTCACCAGAGATTAAAATACTGTAAAGAGGGTTGATGCTGCAGAAATACCAAGATAATTCAGAAAAAAAAACGTTTTAAACGCGATAAGGAGCATTGCAAGGGATGTACACGCAAAGCAATACTAAACTCACGGCTTGAGAGATACTAATGATGACGGTGATGCATTCAACTGGAAGTGATGGCGAGCAGAGTTTGCTGTCTAAAGCTTTATGAATAGCAATAAGTATACCCCCACTGTCAGATTTACCTGAAACCAAACGATTTCTATCAGTTCGGTAAACATCATATAGTGGAAGGAGTCAGCTATGTTTCTGTTAAACAAATGTAATCATCGCGGGAAATGGAAGAGGCAATTTTAATAGCCTGCAGCTCGTACATTTTGATAATAAAAATTGAAGTTATGAGAAGTGTTTCGAATATCAGCATTAAACTACTGTTTGAAAAAGGTCTAGGGTGACCAGTTGTTAAAGTTTCGGAAAAGAGCTCACCAAACGACAGAAATTTCTTCTTTCGGTTGCCTCGAAAGATTTAATTAATGTTCCAGGAGGCCCGTATTCTGGTTGAAGAGCTATTCTGCAGTTTGATGGTACAGTAAGCTTAAAGGAAGCTATAACTATTCCTTCTATATTATCTTTTGTCAGTTTGTGACAGCTGATGATCTTTACCGAAGGTCGAAATTTCGTTGAGACGTAATGACAGATGTCATTCGTCGATGTCCCATAAGCCAGACGAGATTTAAATATTTGCTTCGGCGGCACCACGACATGAGGAGATGGATCTATTTGTGGTGCTGGCAGAGTTTCAGCGGAATTAGAAACATCAGCTACTGACGTAGGTTGAATATTTGTAAAATTTGAAGTTTGCTATTACAAGAGTGTTGGATGATTGGTCTTGAATGGTGTACAGCAAGGAACAGTTACTGCGCCTCTGCCTTTCTCAATATTTATTTGCAAGCTGTTGAACGGCTTTGACTTCAACGTCTCACCAACAGGATCATTGATAGCGTTTGCTGATGATCTGATCATCTGTATGGCAGACCAAAAAGCCAGTTACGACATATGGATGTCAGATCTGGTACAATCAGAGTGCTAGTACCATGGAAAAATTAAGAGTTTTCGAAAGGAAATGTCTTCGTGCATGTACTGGTTTGTACAGAAAGCCTGAGACGGATTGGAAACATTATATATCGAATAGAAGAATTTACCAAACTGTTAAAGTGAAAAGAGTCGATATCTTAATGTTGAAACTTCTCCGGAATCATATCGCAAGATCTGTAACTGTGAGTAAAAACCCCTGGATTTCACAGCCGTTCCACCCTACAGATGCGATTTGCCTCGCTACTGGCTTCGTTCCTCCAGGAGCATTCACGTATTTGGACATGAATCGATATGTTTTTGATTCTGACGGTGTTTCGATCATATATCACATATATATATATATAGACGGACCCACGATAAAAAGATAAAATATCCTCCGAATTTAAGTTCACAAGATCAACAATTCCAATGGAGGTACTCATTTTCTTGATTCATTGAGGCTGGCCGACCTGAGACGGAGCAATCTAGGTATTGGTGGCTGAGTGACAATGCCTAAATCATTCGTGTTTATTTTCAGTCTTTGTGTTTTTCGTAACTTAGTTTTTGAGTTTTAGCTCAATATTGCTACACTTAGTGTTGTTGTTTATTTGTGTTAAAAATTAGGGAAAAGTTTGGTATATGTTATGTTTATGATATTAGGTTTAGAGATAAGGTTAAACGCAAAGGTTAGGAATATTTTGGTAGCAATTTTTAATGTAAGATAAAGTTTTTGATTGAATTTTATTAGTACTAGGTTATAACATTTAGGACTTTCCAATAAGAGGTGTTATTTTAATATTAAAAGAAAAATATCATTTTTTAATATAAATGATCAAATGTTTATTTCATTATAAAGAGGAAGGTATGTTGTTAATGGTAAAAAATAATATCAGGCAAATGACTACCACGACCATGCTTACAGGGCCATATCGTTTTCATGAAATTTTCCATAACTAAATCGCAAAGTGGCTGCCCTATGTTCTCGATAGCCTCACGAATTCCATCTTTGAGGTCTTGAATCGACGCTGGGCTGTAGGTGTGGACCTTCTTTCTCACGTGGCTCCAAAGGAAGAAGTCGCAAGGTATTAAATCACAAGATTTCTTCAAAATAATACCTCTTATTAGAAAACCCTATATTAGGTGTAGGGTTAAAGTTCACTGTTGCCTTAGAATTATAAATAATTTTGGAATAGTATTGGTTGGTCTTTGCTCCTTTTTCCAATCGAATCATAAAATATGTAATAATCTTAATTAATTTGAATTAGCTATGGTTTTTTTTTTAATTAAATGTGTTTAACTAATAATGTTTAAATTTAGAGAGTAATTTGGAACATTAAGTTTTCATATTATTATTGTTTGGAATTTGGAATTTTAGGACGATTAGTATTGAATAAAGTCCTTTTGACTTTGACTTTAAGCTGCCTTTTCATAGAATTGCCTCCTGCAACTGATCAGGTACGCTATGTGCAAAACTTCAATTTACTAACGTCATTTGCCAGGACTGCTTCATGATCTGAAGTCATTATAAAGATATCGACTCTTGTCACTTCAGCAGTTTGATAAATTCTTCTATTCGATATATGATGTTTCCAATCCGTCTCAGGCTTTCTGTACAAACCAGTACATGCACGAAGACATTTCCTTTCGAAAACTCTTAATTTTTCCATGGTACTAGCACTCTGGTTGTACCAGATCTGACATCCATATGTCAAAAGTAGTCTAACCAGGGTCTTGTAACAGATAATTTTGACCTTTTGATCAATGCATCTGGAATGAAAGAGTCTTTGTAGGGCCATGACTACTTTTAGTGCCTTTCTGAGCATGATTTTCACATGTTCAGTATAGTACAGATACTGATCGAGATGAACACCGAGGTATTGAACACAGGATTTATGTGGAACTCGTTCTAGACTACGCTCGCCAGCCATGATGTGGAAATCTTTCCAATTACGTTTCAGGCCTTAATTGACCCCCCTGCAGCGTTGTCCGAAACAAAATGGTTTCACACTTCTGCGCATTGATTTTGATTCGCCAATTGTCAGTGTACAGCTGCACATCATTGAACATTTTTTGAAGATTGCTCTGAACTATTGTAGCTTTTCGGTCTGCCGTATAGATGATCAGATCATCAGCAAACGCTAACAATGATCGCGTTGGCGAGACGTTAAAATCAAAGCCATTCAATAGCTTGCGAATGGCGATTGAGAAGAGCAGAGGCGCAGTAACTGTTCCCTGCTGTAGACTATTCAAGACCTTGAATTCGCGCATTGTTGTCAGATTTCCATCAGTGACAACAAACGATTTCCCGTATAAAATATTGCACGTCATGGTGACAAGGTGTCTGGGGAACTTATCCTGAAGGAGTTTAAAAATTAGTCCATCTAACCACACCGTATTGAAGGCTCTCTCCATATCAATGAGACATGCTCCAACACATTGTCTATCATTTAGTTTCCAACAGATGTCAGAGGTGACTTTCGTTATTGCATGTGTGGTCGAATGCTTGGCACGAAAACCAAATTGGCAATTCGGCATCAACTCATTTTCCTCAATGTGGGCGTTTAATGCTCTGTTGAGTATCACTTCAAACACCTTGCTGATGTTAGGCAGCAAGCTGATTGGGCGATAGCTTTTGGGGCATGAAGATTCTTTTCCTTTCTTCAACATCGGAAATACCTTAGCCTTTTTCCACTCATTTGGGGAATATGAATTGTTCAACATATTGTTGAACAATATGCAATAATTCCTAATAGCAACCTCAAGCAAACGTCGGAGAATTACATTTGGAATACCATCAGTACCACATGACTTCTTGTTGTTTACCCTGCGAAATATGAAACACAAGTCTTCATAGCTAACAAAATAATCAAAAAGATTCAAGCTCGGTATGAGGTCAGATGTTAATGTTCCATTGAAATGAAGAATTGATTGGCCGTTCAGGCTTGATTTGAAGTCGGAAACTTTTGCTTCAACGACCTCTGAAAATATTTGATTCCCTCTCTCAGGGTTACTTAGATGAACCAATTCAAAATGTGTTCCAATTAGGGCAAGTTTATGCAACCCCTCACATATAATCCTGTTTCCATTTCTATCCGGAGTCGTACTATCAACTTCGATACCAGCCCTATCGAGAATATTTATCTCATCACTAGTGACTACAAGATTCGATACCTTAACTCGAGACTTGTTGCGGAATATGCTATTCACTTTCGCGAACACGCCATCTGGGTCCTGTGGGTTAATACCCCTCAATTTTTCCGCCCATTGATTGCTGACCTCACTCCTGAAGTATGACCGGATTAAGTTCCGGACATTCTTCAAGTGTAATTTCAACACAGCCAACGAGGGATTTAATGAAGCTTTTCAACCAGCATATTCATCTGAAATTATTACAACGAAACAGTTCCTTTCAAATAGGTCACCTGCCTCTCTGGTTTTAATAATTAAAACACTTTTTGCTTAATGTTGGCACCGTGCTTACCATCGTCCTGAATATACATACATTAACAAGTTGGGAGAGCATTGCTCTCCCAACTTACCCATGGCATTCTACTTAAGATGGCAAAAAGCTTGAGAGAGAAATGTGTTATTTTAGAGTCCTTCATAGTAATGGCCTTTTTCAAAACGAAAAACACATTGAAAATGTGACGTTGACGTTTGAAAAAAATCATTACCGGTAAACATGTACACGAATCATCACTAAAATTTTACGTGACCAAGAATCATCAACACGTGTGAAATTCTATATTTACCATGTCAAGTACTGAAACCTTGTACTAAGGACCGTGTCTTGCTCAGAAGGTATGAAATGTACTTTCATGAACTTTAATTTGCTCACGTTTCAGTTGGTAACATTTTCAAGCATTTTATGTCTACAATTTATATCTAAATATCTCTCAATTCGGCTTTAACTTTTAGGAAGTGTTAGAGATGTGATGAAAATGTTTTAAGAATGTGTGGTTTCCTTCTTCAGGCTTATTTTGGATTTCTTAATTTAAAATGCCATTTCATAAAACTTATATAATATTTGAGATCATAGAATGGGAGACGTCTAGCATTCTAGTGTTTAGACGTATTATTCATTTACTTCATTCCATAATTTTATAATTAAACCATTTCTTAAAACGTCATTTCAATCATTAAATATCGTTATTGGATTTCTATAAGATGTGATTGCGTTTTTGTAAAAAATAAGAAAAGGCAGATTGTTGCAAGGGCACGAGGGAGAGCTGAATGGCTTTGACAACCTAACGCATGAAACAAACTCGCATTCAAAAGGAGAAAAAAATTTGGAGCTGAACGTTTCAAAGCGGTGTGAAAAAAAATTGCTGAAGGAGAGAAACTAAGCAAAATTCTGAAGCCAGATGTAATGTATTTTTAACACATTCTCGTTCTTTCGAAAATTCTTGAAGAAAATGAAACCGACTCCCATCGGTAAAGGACGTGAAGTACCTAAAAGGACAACGAGTCCGGGCACTTTTAGTCTACTCCGAGGTGGCTGCTTGCAGGCTAGCTAGTTCGGAGAGGAATTTCGGTCGCGGGTCTTATGCAAGTAGACTAATTTCGGATACATTTCTTTCAGTCACCGAGTCCAATGCCTACTTAAAATGCGATCCGTAAATTTCCCGAAGAAAATATTGCAACATTACTTTATATTGGCCATTGCAAGGCTTCCGATCAATCACCAGCAACTAAAAGCAAATCCTCGCGCTCCCGATCTCGATACCGACACGATGCCAGAAATACGCTAATATAATAATGATATATTCTACACTAATCAAAACTGTCCGACGCAAATTATGGTATCGTGTACTGAACCGAACAACCGATCATTCGCGAACTTAAACAAAACCTTCCTTCTTCATCGCACACCTACCATCTGTTTTGGCTTCCTCCTGAACAACCCAACTACTGAGAAGGAAAGATATGATTAGTTTAATAATTCATTTTGTTGATTTTGCAGGCATATACTTGTAGTCTATATATCAACACTTAGTTACTCGTTGAAATTAATTTAAATATAGTAAGATTAACAGTCCTTTCAAATTCTTATGTTTTAAGAATGATAATCATTAGAACATTTGCCAATAGATGAGAAATGGATTGAATGACTAGAGACACTATATAAAGCCGAGCTGAATGAATGGGGGATGGAGTGGTAGTAAAAACTGCGATAGTAGAACGGTGACAAGAGTCGAGCGCAAATTAAAGGCGATATTGATTGATAGCGAAGTAAAAGCTTTTCGTGATATATTTGAAGGCAATTGAAAAATAAATTGATAGGCAAATGAAAAGTGAATTAAAATGCAATTTGTAAAATAGTGACGTTAGTTATTGTGCATTCTTAGTAGATAAACTCTTTTAACATAATTTAAAAGACATTGCGTTTTCACTTTCCCGGATCATTAAAACTATTGGCCACGAACCATTACACCCGACAGTGGTGTCAGAAGTAAGAATGAAAAGTCTGAAAGTGAAAACTTTTAAACATTTTAAAGTGCACAATAGTGAAATGTAACGTGGAAACTGGTGGAAAATAAACCGAAATAATAAAAATGCCACGAAGCTTGCATTTAAAAATTAATGAATTGACCATGTCGGAGCTTAAGGGAGAAGCAAAAATACCAAAGTCAAAGGAACCAGAGAATGTGCTGATGCAAATGTTGATGCTGATGCAGCAAGAGTAGGGACAACAGTCATCCAGTTTAACTGCGAAGCTAAATTAACAATCAGCGGAGTTAAATGAGAACTCATCAAAGCTAGACAAATTATCTCTCGCGGGTTTCGGACGTGTTTTTGTATTCGCTGCGTAACTTTCTTTTCTCATTCTTATTCGCGATTATTATTCGGCTTTATTGACGGTGTTAATTATTGATCTTTAACTCCACTAGTGCTTTGCTAGTGCATTTTCTAATTAATTCGAGAAAGTCTTTCTTTCTTTCTTAATTTATTTAATTAGCGGTCGCCTTTCTAAGTGTTTTATCTACATTGTTCTGTGATATTTGATTCGCGTCATCTCTTGGTCAAAAGCCGTACTGACGGTTCGCGTAATGAGAAGTGTTTGGTCCCTGAACTAAAATATTTAGTGTATCAAAATAGTGCAAATTTACTATTTACGTTTTACACCTAATCTTAAACATAATTTGTCTAGTGATTAAAGTTACTGGACTGATCAGCTTATCATTCAAGTATGTCAGGTGATTCACCCTTTTGTGCCATTAATTGCAATGTTTGTAAGAGCCTGAGTCATCACGTAACAAGCTCATGGAGTGTGATGGTTTTTGCCGTAGATCATTTCATCTAAAATGCCTGTCGATACCTGCGGTATTTGCTGATATACGTGCTAAGTTCTCACGTAATATCAAATTCAGATGCGATGAATGTAGTGGTGTGTCACTTACAGATACTATTCGACTGTTAAATGATAACACCAAACTACTTCATGAAATCAATGCGCGCCTTATTACGGATCCAATTGCTATGAAACCAACAGAATCACCTCACGCTTCTTGCCAAGCATCTTCACCCCTCTTATTGACTGATTCAATGCCAGCAAATAACAAGGAAAAATTTACCACCTAGACCGACCTCCTTGCCATTTTTGGCTGCTACATCAAGTGAAGCAGCAATATCAACTCTTCGATCTGTTGATGGTCAACTGGAACCGGACCAGCAACTGCAACTGGAACTGGATCAGGAACAACAGACTCAAGGTTCGCATCTCTCTGCTTTTCCTTCTAGCACGGAGCATTCCTACCGTACACAAGAGCCTGTGTGTCATCCTACGCTTCTGCCAACTCGCAAGCCTATTCGCGTTGTTTCTCCACCACTGCAAATATTTGTGTCACGACTGGCGTATGATACTTCAGAGGAGGAATTAAAGAACTTGGTTTTGAGTGGGCTGGATAACCGATCAAATACATTTTCCTGCAAAAAAATAACGCAACCAAACTTGACCAATCGTGTGGTTGCATCGTTCAAATTAACTTTGCCAACAAACTGGCCCCCAGGCGTCTTAGTCAAGCCTTTTGCTTCGAACCCCAAAAGAAATTTTCGAACATTCAAACCAAAACTTCAACAACATTAGCTTCTAGACATTCTTCCTTTAATCAGCCTAACTTTATTACTAAGCAGAATTCATTTTTCATTTATTATCAAAATGTACGTGGTCTAAGATCTAAGCTGAAGGATCTCTCTTTATCATGCTTTCTCTCCTGTGATAAAATAATTTGCCTCACAGAAACGTGGCTAACTGACAGTTTTCATGACGCCGAGATTTTTTCCAACCATTTTTTAATAAGGCAAGATCGCGATCGACAATTATCAAATAAGAGGGATGGTGGCGGTGTTCTTATTGCCTACCATAATTCCCCATCTGGCATTCCTCTCTCTGATCTTCACTTTTCTCTTCCTGTTAAATGCGTTGTCGCTAAGATATCTTTTTCACCTGCTCGTCCTCTCCTCGTGGCTTGTATATATATTCCTTGTAGTTCTCCATATTCTGTCTACGACACTTTCTTTTCTGAATTTTCCTCATATTATTTGACTCGTTTTTCTAACTATCTTATTATACTGTGTGGTGACTTTAATCTTTCCTCTCTGTCCTGGGTTGAAAATCCTGTTTCAGGTCCCTAACAAGTCTCGGTCTTAATTTCTTTCTTTATGTCTTTATGTTCTTTCTCTCAATTTAATAATTTATCCAATTTTAATGATCGCTTCCTGGATTTAGTCCTTAGCAACCTAAATTCTTCCTCTCTGAAGCATTCTCCTGTTCTTTTTCCGTATGTCCCCCTCGATCCTGATCACCCTCGGCTTCGGTATGAAGTGTCACTTGATCGAATCAATCCAAAGCGTATATCGAAAAAAATGCACTTTAACTTCTACAAGGCAAATTACTCCGTAATTTCTAATTCTTTATCCGCTGTTAATTGGAATACCTTCTTTCATGGTCTTGATTCAATTGACGCCTGTGAGAAATTTTATGACTCCCTCAACTCTGTCATATCAGCAGCAATTCCCTTTACCTGTGCTCGTGACTCCCATGGTACACCCTGGTTGAATCACAATGTGATTTGTGCCCTGAAAGAAAACGATCGGGCTCGTCGTATCTTTCTACGTACCAGGTCTTCTGAGGATCGTGTAAACTATACTCAGTTTAGATCCGCTGCAAAAAGGGAAGTAAACTTGGCAAAAGCTTCTTACTTCAGGAGTATCGAGTCTTCGCTTAATTCTAACCAATCAAAGCCATTTTGGAAGTACATCCGTTCTCTTAAATCGTCGACTAAAAATCCCTCCTCATTAACCTTAAATGGGCAGCTCGCGTCATCTCCTCAGGAAATGTGCGAACTTTTCTGTAATTATTTTTCTTCACTTTTCAATCTCTCTACCACGCCTGCGCAAAGTTCACCCTTCCCTGCTTATCATCAACCCACTTTTTCCTCTATCACTTGTTCTTCTGTAGAAATTGAAAATTTTATCAATACTCTTGATGTTTCTGTTGATGCTGGTTCTGATGGCATTCCTAATTTCTTCGTTAAATCTTTATCACCCATTATATCTGTTCCTTTAGCTTTACTTTTCGATATAAGCTTATCTACTGGCCTATTCCCTTCTAACTGGAAAAGAGCTTTCCTCCTCCCTATTTTTAAGAAAGGTGACACCTCTCTGGTTTCAAATTATCGCCCCATCTCTTTATTGTGTTGTTTTTCTAAATTACTGGAACGTATTGTTTACTCCAAACTGCTTGCGGCTGTGGAGGATAAGCTGATTCCTGAACAGCATGGTTTCATCAAAGGTCGTTCTACTATGACCAACCTTATGGAATTTACTACGGTTGTTGCTGGAGCCTTTGAGAATCGATTTCAGGTAGAAACCCTGTATCTAGATTTTTCAAAGGCCTTTGATTCGGTCAATCACCATGTTTTGCTCCAAAAAATTCATGCACTTTGTGTCGTTGGCAATTTGTTCAAGTGGCTCTCCTCCTACCTTTCGAATCGAATATGTCATGTTACTTTCAATGGTTTTACCTCTTCTCCTTTTGTCCCGTCTAGCGGCGTTCCCCAAGGGTCCATTCTCGGTCCGCTTTTATTTGTAATCTTTATCAATGATATGCCTTCAGTCATTAACTCCTCCTGCCTTCATTATGCAGACGATGTGAACTTATTCAAGGTCGTATCCTCTCAAAATTACCTTGACATACTGCAAGCTGATCTAAATTCCTTGGACCTGTGGTGTCAATCTAATCAGCTTCCTCTTAACATTTCTAAATGTATACATGTTTCCTTTTTCTCCAAACCTTATCCATTCATTGGTAATTTCTTCATAAAAAATAAACGTCTTAGCACCGTGACTCATATCAAAGATCTTGGAGTCACCTCTGACTCCAAACTAAAATTCGATCTGCCCGTCTATGATATTGTTTCCAGAGCATCACGTGTATCTGGATTTATTTTACGTCACTTCATCATATTTTCTGATCCCTTTTCTTGTATTAAGTTATTTGTAAGTTTAGTTCGTTCTATCCTTGAATCCCCAGTCTGGTCTCCTCATTTCGTTTACCTTAAATGCTCGATCGGATCTGTTCAGCGTAAGTTTACGAGAATTTTACGTTAAAATTTCGTATTCCTTATTGTTATTATAATGTTCGTTTGTCTATCCTTGGTATTCCTTCTTTAGAACACTGCCATATTTATCTGGATGAGTGTTTCCTTTATCGTCTCTCCCTTGGTTACCTTAACACTAAGTTGGTAGCTGAACTCCCTGTCAGAAATGCTGTCCGTCCTACCAGAAGTTCCAAAATCTTTGATGTTCCGTTTGCCAGGAGCGTGACTTATTTTCACTCTCCTCTACTAAGGATTACGCGTAAACACGATGATCTTCAGCTTGAATCTTTCTCCACTTCTTATCTCCATTTTAAAAATAGAGTAACTTCTGCGCTCGCTAAGCTTTGAATTTTTTCTTATATGTTTTCTATGTCTCTCTATCTTTTACTATTATTACTATTTTTGTAATTGGATTATATCTGTAAAATAGCAATGAATAAATAAATAAATCTAGACCAGAAGCTGGACCAACAAACATTCGAAATCAAGGCAGACATCACACAGAAGCTGGGGGAGCAAACAACGTACCTACACTAAGAGTCAAAACAGTCAACTAATTTGAAGGCAGATTTGCAAAACCAGTCAACCGAAATAAAAACAGAGCTCGGTAGTCTAACCAAGCAAATTAAATGCGTTGAGGAAAAGGTTTACCAGGGTGAGGAACATATCAGCCAGGTCGAGGAGAGAATCAAAATGAGATGGAAAACATGAGAAAGGAATTGGAAGCAGCGAAGGCGGTAGTAACCATCCCACAAGCCCCGCTTATAACCGCAGCGCAAAGCACATCCAGAAATATAAAAGCACCAATATTCGACAAGAAAACGATCTGGCGCATTTACCAAACCCAGTTTAAAGCCACCGCTGAAGCAAATCACTAGAATCAGCAGGGACGAGCAACTGCATTAATATTTGCTCTAAGAGGCTCAGCTACCGAGTTTTTGCAGACTATCCCCATTGAGTTGCACTCAAACTCGGCTGCTGTAATGAATGCGCTGAACATGCGTTATGAAGACGATCATCTGAAGCAGATTTATTGGTCACAGCTACGCCATCGGATGCAGAAGTCTGGCAAAACCCTACAGCAGCTAACCCAAGACATTGAGCGACTGGCACTTTTGGCTTACCCAGCTTACGGTCCAGAACATCGAGATGACGTTCAAAAGTAAACTGTTAAGGACGCATTGGCTTATAGTCTAAATTTTAAGGCAGCGAAAAATGTGACTCATGCCACTGCCCGGGTTCGCGAGGTGGTTACAGACGATTGCATGTGTGAGCGCGTGGAAGTCAAGTGAGTGCCGCAGGTAAATGGTGCGCCTATATGCTTGAGAGACTGCAAGAAGCGAAAAAAACCGAGCTATTGGCCAGGGTGGAGGAGATCCAGACCAAGTCAGGAGCCCAGAATGGAAGCCCTTCAAACTGAGGTTGGCCAAGAGGATCGACGTCCCCAGCACCACCATCATCGTGTCAAGACTACATCGGAGAGAAGCAGACTTATGCCTTCCGGGTCAAGTTGACGGAGGACATTGCACCATAACAATCGACACTGGTGTAACCCGATCGATTATCCGACCAGACCTAGTTAGACAGCAACAACTTCACAAGGGCAGAATTTTCTCACTACTGATAGCTACGGGAGAAACGGCAACTGTCTATGGAGATGTCAACCTCCAGATACAGTTGGGAGACCTTGCGTTCTGACATAATTTTTTTGGTCATTATGGATGACTGCATTCTCGGAGTGGATTTGGACAAACGGGTATTGAAATGGCGAAATGTTGAAGTATTGATGGAGAATCCCAGCGTCCAAATTCTCAAGATGAATGCAGTAGTATGTGCCGACACTGATGTACCAAAATCTTCTGAGAGCATTGTACGAGCCGAGCACAATGGTGATTCTTGAGGCCACCGATCTTATCCGATAGAGCCAACGAAGACGTTGGCATTACGCAGTTTGATTGTAGGATGAAGCCTTGCAAGATCTATAAGGAACGGATACGTGCCGGTTAGAGCTCTGAATACCGCACACTCAACCACAAGCATCGAAGCGGAAGAAGTCATCGGCAGCTGCCAGCTTGTTTTCGCCATCAACTCTTTGGAAATTACTCACGACCATCATTGGGAAAGGAGGCAAGACACAGACAAAGCCCAGAAATTTACGTCTGCAATATTGAAGCTGACAAAATTGCCAGTGCAGCTATTCAAGCAAGCCTCTGATCTGTTCACCAAGTACAGTGACATCTTTTCAACAAGCCCGGATGACCAAGGCCGAACAAGTATGGTAGCTCACGTCATAGATACCCTGGGATCCAACCCAATTCGACAAGCACCGAGACGTCTTCCTATAGCCAAACAATGAGATGTGAGCACACTGATCTCGGACATGGAAAAACAAGGTGTTATCGAGCCCTCTGTCAGTTCATGGGCCGCGCCAGTAGTTCTAGTAAAGAAAAAGGATGGTAGCACTCGTTTTTGTGTTGACTATAGGCAGCAAACAACGTCACTATGAAAGATAGTTTCCGGCTTCCACGCATCGATGACATCATGGTCACTTTAGCCGACGCAAAATGGTTTTCTACACTCGATCTCAAGAGTGGCTACCGTAGGTAGAAAGTGACAAGAAGGTACGCGAGAAGACCACATTTTCAGTTGGGACTGGATTGTGGCAATTTGTGGTGATGCCATTCGTGCTACGAGGCCTAACCTGGAAAACCTGCTTGGTGTATCTAGATGACATCGAAGAGCATGTGCGGAACTTAGAGCAGGTGTTTTTCCGATTGTGACTGCCGAATCTGAAACTTAGTCCCAACAAGTGTACCCTTTTCGCAGCTAAAGAAAAATACCTGGGACGCGTTGTATCAGCAGAAGGAGTTGAAACAGATCCTGAGAAAATTGAAGCCATGAAAAGCTGGCCAACACGAAACAACAAGTGCCAAATCCGAAGTTTTCTGGGTCTGGTGACCTACTATCAAAGACTCGTCAAAGACTTTGCCAAAATAAAGGGTGATTCATAACAAGTGTACACATGTGAATAGGCCTTAATTCTTATTTATCACCAATTTCAGGTTCATATATTGACAGATTATGTCAGTTTGGCCTTTTACAATTTTAAACATGGCATCATACACATCAGCTAAACGTTTTATTATAGTTAAAACTTTTTACAAAAATAATGAATCGCCAGTGCAAACATTTCGCGCTCTACGTGAAATCGAATAATTTCTCGAAATGGACCCATAAATTGGCCGGCGAGATCGTGTGATTTGACTCCTTGTGACTTCTTCCTTTAGGGATTTCTGAAGGATCGTGCTTACGCTGATGCTTTTTAGACTCCTAAAGCATTACAAAACAATATTCGTGCCAACATACGCCTAATAACGCCGGATATGTGCGAAAATGTAATCGAAAATTACAATCATTGTTTGATAGCCTGTAAAGCAGTACGAGGTGCACATATGCCCAAAGTAATGTTTCATATTTAATTGTAAGGGACCAAATTTTTATAATAAATAAACATTACAGCTCAATCTTCACAAAAACTATGTTTTTTTCGACAAAAATGTGTACACTTGTTATGAATCACCTTTTAGCTGTGTCTCTATCAGTTTACTGAGAAAAATCGTCTGTATATCTGGAATGAACAATGCCAGACAGCCTTTGAGACCTTGAAGGAGAAGCTGTGTGGATCACCCGCGCTGGCATATCCAAAGCCCGGAAAAATGTTCGTAGTTGACACCGATGCGAGCAACGGCGGAATTGGAGCTGTACTCTCCCAGCAGATTGATGGCGCAGAAAGAGTCCTCTCGTATTGAATTTGAGTTCTCTCAAAAAGTGAGAGGAACTACTGCGTGACTAGGAAGGAGCCATTGGCTATAATAGAGGCCACCAAACAGTTCCACAAGTACCTATATGGCCAGAAATTTGTTCTTCGAACAGGCCATGCATCGCCGAGATGGCTTCTTAACTTCAAAAACCCCGAGGGACAAGTTGCGAGATGGATCGAAAGATTGCAGTCATACGACTACAAAATTGTTCATCGAAAGGGCGGAGCTCATGGAAATGCTGACACCCTATCTTGTCGTCCATGTCCAGCTAACTGCATGCATTACCGACGGATTGAGGAAAAGGAGCCGACCGTTGATCTGCGAGTGATAACAGCCAAATTCGATGAAGGTTGGTCATCGGAGGAGATTCAAAATGCCCAGCTAGCTGATGAAGACATTGGACATCGTTTGGATGCATGGTACCACCCTGAAAAGCTACTGGGCACAATGAAACTCCCTTCAGGTGGAGGGTGGAGTACTCATGCAGAAATGGGAAACGGCGGATGGTAGCTCCTATAGGATGCAAACTATACTTCCCAAAAGCTGAATTCACGATGTGGTTAAGGAAATGCACGAAGGATCCTCGGGAAGCCACCTTGGTGTTAACAAGACCTTAGCGAAATTGCGGGAAAAGTTTTACTGGCTCCACAATCGAGAAGACGTAGAGGCCTGGTGTCGTAGATGCACAGTTTGCGCTTCCGTCAAAGGTCCGAACCGACGAACGAGAGGACAAATGCAAACTTATAACGTGGGGGTACCATTTGAAAGTATTGATGTTGACATCGCAGGACCCTTTCCTGAATCTAAATGGGGAAATCGATACATGCTGGTTGTGGCCGATTATTTCAGCAAGTAGCCCGAGGTCTATCCCATTCCCAATATGCACCCAGCACACGTATCAACGTTAAAACCGTACGAACCCCGCACTCAGGCCATAAACGGTCACTCCAAAAATCTCTATGGTTTGACCATTGTAAGGCTACCATAAACCATTGTTTAACGTTCTGCACTATCTGTAACTAAGCAAAATGAATTCTAAAGTCCTTACATATAAAATACTTACTCATACTTGCCATTCTTATTCTTTCGTAATTTCTTTACACGTACTGTAACCACATACTCAAAGCATATAGTACGAGTTAAAGGTCAAAATGACAAGTCATAGACTAGAAATGAAAAAAACGTCAGTAGCTTGTATAAGTCGAATTGGGCGAGGTGAAATTAATAAATTAATCTTGAACACAAATGCCCTAGAGTAAAATTCCTTCCTGTACTATTTCTTACGAATAAGAGAACACATCAAAAGGGACTGAGCTAGACCTGATGAGAAACGAAATTGCTGCTTATGCATTATTTATGATAAACTTGACAATTGAGTAGTTTCTTGATATGCTGTTCCGTCTAAATGGCATGGATCAAACTATCTAATATTTTAAATCTCTAAGAGAAAATGAGAACTCTTGCCCACTGTCATTTGTGTCTTCTATACTTAATTTACAACGAACACCTTCTAAGTAATTAAAATTAAAGTGCCCACTTGCAGAACAAGTGGAAATCTATTTTAATTCATTAAAAGAAATCCACAGAGGATAAAGCTGTCACAGGAAGTAGAATTACTAAATCCGCATGAAATTGAACCTGTGTTCCCTTCATGTTAAGATGGTCGATATATACATCGCAAAGCTTTAATTCTCCCTAACTATATAGTAGATTGGCCATTTTCAGAGGAAGTGGGTATTTCACAACTTCAAACGATTATAAAGCGGGGGGAAAATTTTTAGGCAGAGATTGAAAAAATTTACTCGTAGAAGGAAACGTTTGACCAAAAAATCTGACTGAAAACCATACGCTCTAAGTACCTTAAATGTAAAATTTTGCTGGAACAGCAAAGTTATCTCATCAAACACTTCATAAACAGGCAGATATGGCCAGTTGGAAGAGTAGAACATTTTAAACATGACCTGTTTGGGTTTCCCTAAATACTGCAGTCATTCAGAATTTTGGAATGTATTAAGTTGAAATATTGAATTTTTGAATTCAGTGCAATTCAGCACCTTAGCTCACTTATGTCTCTGAGAACGCCAGTACCCCCTCAACCTCTTAAGCTTGCTTCAGGAATTAGTATCAAAAACAAGGTAAACAGACCTACGCTCATGTCAGAAGGGTTTTGTACCCAACTTCTCAGAAATGCAGTCACCAGCAATGAATAACGTCAAGAAATATGTCAAAGAGATATGCACGTTCAAAGGAAAATCCATAGTTTTTCTAATTTCAACGGCCGCCATTTTGTTGCAAACCAACAAAAATCACTCAAATTATGAATTCTCAAAAATATTAATGTTATTGACCTTACTGGAAAATTTCAAGAAGATCAAGTCAAAACTGCAGTGACTGATTCGATGGAAAGTCCATAAAATACCAAAATCATGTGTTATTGTTGTTGTAATTGGAGAAATTTCAAACGGCTATAACTTTCGTGTTTATCATTCAATTTTCATCAAACTTGCAAAGTTTAAGGACCTCTAATAGGACTACGTAAATATCGAATTTCGTTCAGTTTAAGGGTACCAATGCGATTTTATTGGGGAAAATGTGAAATTCGAATATCATACTATTATTAACAAAGTTGAGTGAATTTCGACTCCTAAGGTATTTGTTTTTGTTGTACTCATAAACACCTACCACCATAATTTTTTTCAGATTTTTCGGATGACAGGTGTCCGATCGCGAGGGGGGGGGACACAAATTTTTCGTGTATTTCCCCTCCCTGCGCGTCCCTCAAAGCAAAAAGTATCAAATTAAGACCTGTTTTCGATAGCTCTCACCAAGGCCTTTCATTTGATACCCATATCGGTTACCTTTGATGAAATTTTTTTTCGGGGGCCTCTCCCCTATATGGGGAGACCCCCCCTTAAACGGCTCATAAAATTTTTTGTAGGTGAACTTTAAAGAGAGCACCATTTTACACCTGCATACAAAATTTGATGTTTCTAGCTTAAGTAGCTTGCGAGAAAAAGTGCTGTGACACACGGACGGACGGACGGACAGACGGACAGATAGGTCGCGAAACTAGTAGGGTTTTGTAAAATTATTTTACAAGACCCTAAAAATTATAAAGCACGAAATTTAGATTAGTATTTTGTGGAAGATGTTGTACACTTGTGTTCCAAATTTCTTAGTATTTGCCTGTTTTTGAGGTCCGTGGTTATATCATGGTACTATTATTATGATTGTTATGTAAGAGTAGTGTCAATGACTTGCCATGTACGTATTTAGCCGCAATCTCAATTTTTAGGTTTTTATTGAAATCAATCGTTCTGAGGTACCATGGAATTCCAAAAATTTTTCTCATAACTTACTATTTTGGAATAACTTAAGTGCTTTTCAGGGTTTTGTACTAAAATACAAAAACCTATTACAATCACGACCTGTGTCCGTCTGTCCGTCCGTCCGTCCGTCTGTATGTCACAGCACTTTTTCTCCGAAACTATAGAGGCTACAGCCATGAAACTTTGTGGAAAGGTCACAAGTGGTGACCTCTTGAAAGTTCAAGGGTGGAAAAATTTTTCAAGGGGGTTTAAGGGGGGTCTCCCCGTATAGGGAGGTGACCCCTCAAATAAAAATTTCACCATTGGTAGTCGAGTAGGGTGTCATTGGAAAGGTCTCAATGAGATCTTTTCAAAACAAGTCTTAAAATTGCCTTATCGGTACCGAGGGGGGCAGGGGAAGGGGAAATGTACGAACTTTTCGCGTACCCCCCCCCTCGCGATTGGAAACCTTCCATCCGAAAAATCTGAAAAAAAACATTGAATGTAGGCCTTTATGAGTACAACAACAACAAATACATGAGAAGTCGAAATTCACTCAACTTTGTTAGTAATAGTATGATTTATCGATTTTAAGTTTTCTTGAATAAAATCTAAATGGTACCCTTAAATTCAATAAAATTTAGCAAACAGATGACTTTCTATAAGATTGATCTTTTCTGAAAGTTTCATGAAGATGGAATAGTATTTAACGAAGTTATAGCGGTTTGAATTTTCCCGTATTACTATGGAACAATATGCCCTGTATTACTATGGAAACATATGGCTATGGAGCCATATGCGCTTTTTATCGATTTAGACACTACAGCTTTGCTAGGATTTGCATGAACATTTCAGGAATGATAGGTATCATGAAGATGAGTACATACAATTGAAACAAGTTGAAGAGGCAGGAGAGAGCTCCTAGCAAAAGGGCTTTGTAACCATTCTAGGATTCGAAAAAATAGGCCATGAATCGATGATTACAGTACAGAGGAGTGGGCCCTGAAAAAAATTTCATAAAAGGTAGCCGATATGAATATCAACTGAAAGTTCTCTATGAGAGCTTTTCAAAACAGTTCTTAAACTGACAGTTTTTGCTTCAGTGGGGGCACAGGGGGGGAATACATGAAAAATGTGTTTCTAAAAAATCTGGAAAAATTATCAAGGGAGATATCTATGGGTATAACTAAAATAAATACCTCAGAATTCATAATTCTTTCAACTTTGTTAATAATAGTATGATCCTCAAATTTCACATTTTCTCCAATAAAATCGTCTTTGAAATGTTTCTTGATTTTATTCGCTGCTGGTTACTGCATTTTGTAAGTTGAGTACAAAACCCTTCTGACATGAGCATAGGTCTGTCTACCCAACTTGTTGTTCTTAGTTGTCAGATGGAATGCCAAAATACCGTCGAGTAGCATAGGTCATATAATTTATTTGTATATCAGAACATAATGTTTGAAAGCTTAGACTACTGGATTTTTGGAAAGGACACAGAGATGAGAGCACTCCTACCAGTGACCTCGGTTATGTTGTATGTGTTGCTTTCATAAGTAAAATCAAGCTATTAAACCGTCGATGTCCAATTAATCTAGACACACCGCAGTGTGTCCACCAAGTTTAGGAGATGCCAGTGTGTATATTTATATGAACAATTTCGAGCTACATTTGACTACCTAATGACTCGGTAGCTATATAACCTACAACCTTGAAATTTGGTTATTACGTTTGCACACAATATCTAATTTAAATAATTACAAAGATGCTTAAAAAATTTTGAAGAAACCCCGAACCAACCTGTTAGATTCATTTTTCTTAAAATTACTGAGGTTAGATAATGAGTAGATGATAAGTTGTCAAATGCAATTGTATAGCTGGTAAGTGTAGGCAATTTTGTCATCACTAACATACATAAAGCAAGAGTAGCACCAGAGCAAGCCTTCTTTCAACAGCAAGCCTCAACCTCGCAGGCTCAGCAACATCTGAGTTTGAACTCAGGCTCAAGTGCCAACGTAAACCAAATAGCAATGCTGCCGGAAACGCCACGCACGCGGCTGGTTCCGCAACAAGCGCGACATTCACAGCAACTCTCTAGAACGGTCCAGATTCTGCAACGTCCTTAAAACCAGATGCCATGTCATCGGGCTACACCGCGCCGGAATATTATGAATGTGAAGAAAAATGAAGGTTAATGCAGAATGCGCTAAAGAAGGAGGATGCTGATCAGCAACTTGAGGTGGAGACGCTAGAGCGTGAACGGGATTTGCATACTAGGGAACTGTAGTAAATATTGAACAAAGATCAGTCACAATTCAACTATCACCCTGTACTGATTGATCGATATCTCCCTTGCCATTTGGCAAGGGAGCCTTTTCGGAAGTTCACAAACCGTTCGACTTGAAAGAACAACAATATGAAGCGGTTAAAATGCATCAGCTGAATAAGGATTGGAAGGAAGATAAGAAAGCATTGCGAGAACACAATGTACACAAAGGCTGAAACCATCCTCGAGTAGCCAAGTTGTATCGTCATAATCTATAGTACGACAGCCCAGCCCAGGCCTTGGTTCCCAGGATTAATTACCTCCAATCATCACGATTCCCCAACCTTGTCCGCCAGTTGTTCACTCCCAACAAGAATCTGCTGTCAGCTTCTACCGTGCGTTCCCATCGATTCCTCGGTCTTCCAGCTGGACGTCTACCTTCTGCTCTACCCTTGAAGGTTCTCTTAGGTAGCCGGTTTCCTTTCATTTTTTCTACATGGCCCGCCAATTACAATTAATGCAACTTTTCGCAAGAGAAAACAGGCGGATCGTCAAAAAATCTATACACCTTATCGTTGAAACTTAGTCTCCATTCTATTCCTTGTTTCACTGGGCCGTAGGTTGGGTAGTTGGCTCCAAAAGGTAGTTAAAATTTATTCATTTTTTTAGAATCCAATTTAACAGGCAATGCCCAATTACAAAAATCGAAAAAAATATGGGTAAAGAAGACAAAAGTGGTTAAGAAAATTAAGCAATTAATTATAAATTATAACAATTAATGCAGTTTGTTTCTAAGTAAATGCTTAAATGCTATTAAAGATTGGGGGAAAGTACCAAGTTCTCATTGATTGTGCACGCGAGGCAAACGAATCATGGCAGAATGAAAATGGGTTTCAGGATACGCAAATTGGATGTTAAGATTGGAGGAGCGCAGAGGCCTGCCGGGGCTCCTCTAACTTATTTGATTCACCAAGTTCGGGCAATCAATCAGGCTGTGATGGAGTTTAAATAAAAGACATTCTTCAAGGAAAGTCCTACGTGCTTTTAATGAAGGTAGCTGTACATAAGTGAGTCGGTCCTCATAGGGAACATAGGGAATCTTGTACTCATAAAAAAGACAGCGTGTGAAGTTTCTTTGAACATATTCTAGGTCAGCAATAAGGTATTCAAAGTGTGGGGACCAAACTTGAGAGCTATACTCTAAAATACTTCAAGCGAGAGTATTGCAAAGCTGGACAGCGGAGAATACATCTTGGGGAAATAAACCCTGAGACTCTAAAAGCTCTGGTTTTAATGCTTGAAATGTCCATATCAAATTCTTCCACCCGGCAAACTTATAAATGTGGGACGTTTCTTTTTTCAGGCCTTCCTTATTCAATGGCTGTTGCTGTTGGCAATGCTTCGAAGTGAAAATAATTATCCGCATGGTGTCCGTTGGTTTGCAGTATATTTCGAATTCCAATCCATTATGTCCTCTACATAGCATCTCGTCCAGGAATGGTAGCCGCCCGTTCGACTCCAGCTCGTGGGTGAAACTGATGTTGTTGTGTATCGAGTTGATCACCGTGAGAGTTTGCTGGACCTTATCCTCTTTGATGATCGTGAAGAAATCGTCTACATAATGCACCCATCGATGTGGCAGTTTACCTTCTTGTGCTAGCTTCTCCTCCAAAGATGCCATAAAAACTTCGCTTAGAAACGGGGAAAGAAGGTTTCCCATTCTCCTCTGAAAGTGAAATAGCTTTCACCCATGCAGAGTCTAGCCAGTTTCAAATACATTTTGGCTCGTGCTTTCCATTGTTCTCCTGATCCTTGTATCAGAATCCACTCCTCAAGTAACGCAAGTGCTTCTTTAACCGGAATACAGGGAAAAAGTACCTTGACGTCAAATGACACTATCGTATCGAAATCTTCCACAGGCCCCCAGGACAAAACCTTTGAAGTAAATTCTGCCAAATTCGCTGCTGATCTGGTAACAAATTTTTTGTCCATATTATTGATTTCCTTGACCAACCACTTGGCAATTTTCTGAATGGGGGCGTTTTTTGCTGACACAATTTCACGCATTTCATGGCCTGGCTTGTGAATGGTTGGTTATTTTTAAGAATTTCTTGAGGTCCTGAATACATGGTTCACATTCTTTCATCGCTTTCTCCACTCTTTTGATTGCCTCAGGAGCTAATGGATTGGAATTCGAAATATACCGCAAACCAACGGACACCATGCGGATAATTATTTTCACTTCGAACCATTGCCAACAGCAAAAATCGGCGACATTTAGCTGGCTTGTAAATCGAATGCTCACGCTTCCATTGAATAAGGAAGGCCTGAAAAATGAAAAGTCCCACATTTATAAGTTTGCCGAGTGGAATGTATACCTTACGTATGAAGTCACCAAATTGATAACCAAACGAACGAAGGAGATCTTCAACAAAAAGTTCACAACGCTAACTGCGGAAGTCGAGCAACGGAAGAGGTTGGTTGTAACTTTTGACTCAAGGACGGAAACAATGAAGAGGGCTAA
Source organism: Odontomyia ornata (assembly GCA_963969285.1). Taxonomy (NCBI): domain Eukaryota; kingdom Metazoa; phylum Arthropoda; class Insecta; order Diptera; family Stratiomyidae; genus Odontomyia; species Odontomyia ornata. The sequence continues at coordinate 88,823,108 of OZ017738.1, read as the reverse complement.
GAAAAATGTAGACATTGACCGAGTTTATACGAGCCGGGCCACAAAACTGCAGAACTTGCTAGGATCAACCAAGGACCCCATACCCAAAATGGAGCGGAGCGGACTCTACAAGGTATCGTGTACGAAATGTAATGAATGTTATATTGAACAAACGAAGAGATCACTAGGTGTCAGATGGAACGAACACTTAATGGAAGCAGTCAACAAAAACAAAAAGCAGGATGCAAAAAACGTCAAATCAAAAGTGGCGGAGAATATAGTCCTTGAAAAACATGACATTACTGCGGACAACGTGAGCATGCTGAAAACGATTACAAACGGATGGAAGCTTGATGTAGCAGAAAGTTTGGAGATATTCAATCGAAAGACGCAGGACATTTGGAACGGTGACCCAAGTTACGGATTCACCTGGCTATTCAAGCTGACAAAATAATGAACGTAATTAAGTAATAATAAGGGAAAATAAAATTTTTGAATGGTAAAAGGATCAGGTATTTAGAGATTAAGTAAAAGAAGTTTGAGGGATTGGAGACATGTTAGGTGTAATTAGAGATTCAATTTAATAGTTTAAAGAGTTTAGTATAAATATGAGGACACTTGTAGTTTAGGGAATAATAGTAGAATTAAAGGAAATTTACTTTCTTTCATTTTTTTATATTTGAAAATTCTACTAAAAGCGGAATATCTTTAACTATTAGGTAAATCATTGATAAAAACTATAAATAGGAGAGGTCCAAGGATTTAATCTAGTGGAGCACCTGACATAGGGTAAAAGATTAAAGATAATGAACTGATCTCACCAACACAGTAAGAACGATATGTTAGGTATGAATTTATCCAAGCCAACATCGGAGCAGGAAATTTATAGTGCTGCAACCTTAGTAGTAAAAGAGAATGATCAACTCGATTAAATCCTTTGCAAAAATCAGTAAAGATGACATCCATTTGCATATGGTTATCTAGAACACAAGCAATACAATGAGATATTTTGAGTTAATTAGTAGTAGTAGAGAGATTAGAAAGGCATCCAAGTTACTTGGCAGCAAAAATTTTCGATAGAGATGATGCTGATTTATTGTGAATGTGGCGCTTCAACAATTTAGAGAAGCAGGAGAGGATAAATATAAGACGGTAGTTGGAAATATTGCAAGGGTCACCATTCTTCAGAATTGAAACAATATGTGCAAGTTTCCATATTTGAGAGAAAGTTCCATTGGCTAAACTTATATTAAACAGAATTGAAAGAAGAGTACATATAGAAGTAATAAGTGACTTAACAAATATTCCGGAAATCCCATCGGGACCCAGTCCAATACTTCCATCTAACTTGCTGATGAGTAGCTCAATGTCATAGTATTTCAAAATCAATAGCTACTGTTGAATAAGAAAATGGAGAGCAGTAATTTGTAGGTGAAAACGAAGCACTAAATGATTCAAAGAAAAATTTGATAAAACGATCTGAAATAGCAGAAGGTCCAATAGCCTCAAAGTTGTTCCAATGTGCTGACTCTGGAATACGTGACGAAGTGTTTAAATAACGAATAAAAGACCAAAAAGTTTTGTTTAGTTAGACAACAGAGATTGTTCTATGGAAAGATAATAATCACTCATGGCTGCTTTAATGCAACAATTGGCAAATGTACGAAGTCTTCGATATTCTGTACAAGCTGCAAGGCCCTCAACACATTTGAAGTCTCGATGAGCTCGATCTTCATTTTTTAGAATGGTCAAAATATCGGCGTTCAACAATGGTGCATCATTACTTGTTGATTTGTGAACTATTAGTGTAATTTGGCTGATTAGTGTATTTAAATGTACATTAATATTTAGACACAGCATCATTGCAGGATGCATTAGGAATCAGTCGCTTGCAGATAGTTCAGAATAATTGCAAAGTTTTTCTACGGAACTTATTGCCAAACAAGCCATCGTTTCAAAAATAATAAAATGTAAAAATTAATAATACAATTAAAATTTCCTTCTTAACCCAGGTTTGAGAGTTACAATTTGGAGGATAATATACTTAATAATAAAGCTTTGAAATTGGATCCGGAAATGGTAGAAAAGTAAAGTGTGCTTAGTGAGTTAAAAATTTTGCAACATTTGTTTACAGGCCCATTGTCCATGTAAATTGTGTATAGTCGCCCTTCAATTAATAGACGGGAATGTCTAGTGAACCGCGATATCTCATACACCTTAATTTTGTCGGCTAAGATTGGTATTTTAATAGTACTTTGTAGTGATTAAGCAGCCCGTCTAGGCGAACTGCTCGAGGAACCTTTACGAAAAGAAGCAATTTAATAATAATAATAACACAGTAAGTGCGGAACAATTTGATACGCAACTTAATAATCTTATTAGTACTAACCCGAAATAAACACCGCTACTATCATCCATAAAAAAATCTCTCCAATCCCTATTCAATGAGCGTACAAGAAAATTTCAATTAGCTAACAATAATGTTGAGATCAACAAAATCACAAATTTACTTGTCGCAGTTAGTTTTAAAAGCGCTCATAATAAACCTGGAATTTGATTTCTAAATCAGTTCAGAGAATCGTTAACAAAATGAATAAATAACTATCTGACCACATAATTGATAATAGCAACACACTGCTACGCGAACGAGCGAAGCAATTCCAACATTCCACTTGCACCCGAATCTTCCGTTGGCGTCATAACGAGAACATGAGCAAGTGGATGAGGAATAAACCAGTCATGAATGGATTCGGCTACTAGTATGATGGATAGAATGAGAATTACGGTCAAGTAAAGAAATAAGGAAGGAATTGGTCGAGTAAAAGAACGGTGAGTGAGCGAGATCTAGTCGCTGCGTACGTAATTTTGCGAATATATTTTACGGTGGAAGACACCATTCTCGTATTATTGAATAGAAAAACGATAAGCTGTGTATGTGAGGTGTTGGTACGGGGTTCACTGGGGGTTTTGTGTGGCATCGTAGCTGGATGTTCATATGTGATTGGAGCGTAGCTTCTATATTTAGTTTTTGTTCGTGGAGCGACTAGTAGTTAGAGCTGGCGTAGATACGTGACAAAAAACTTAAGTTTTGATCTTCATGAAAGTGGAGTACGATGAGAAAATGCATTTGGCTCGGGCAAATAATCAAGTCAACATGTGAGGTTATGGAGTGTGAAGATATTGCAGGCAAAACAGTGAAAATAGATAGAAAGTACGTAGATGATTCTTACGTGTTTTCTCATTTAGAATGGAAGATGTTCAACCCTGATAAATCAATTATTGGGCGGAAACTGTTCACTCAAAGGGCACCAGTAAAGTTCAGTGTAATTTAGTTGTAATTTTGGGGATGAATCAAAAGTGTAATAACAGTGATAAAAGTTTACATATACTACTTTTTTTCTCAAAACTGTCCGCTATCCCATGTCCATCTGCTCTTTGAAGAGAGGCAAATCGTCCATTCATTGGTCGAAACGGCTTAGTCTGCATTTAAAAATTTCCATAACAAGTGCGCACCGTCCTCTACTTTGTTCCATGGTGCTTGCTAGGTCGCTGAAACAAAAGCCTCACTTGTTCGATTAAGTAGCAAAGCCGTCATTTGTTCCGTCTTGTTTGCATATTGTTCAGTGAAACCAATCAAAAACTTTACACACTCTAGCCAATTGCAATTTGAACGCTGAAATCAATTGTTCAGGTTAACTTGTACTAATACCAAATGTTGAAGGACTTACAAGAACGTTCATTCTTACTATTTTATCCATCGACCTGTTGAGGAACGGAGGTTTTATTGTTTTTTTTTTTTTAGTTTTTGTGTGATCAATCTAAATAAGACCTTGATTAACAACACCTTGTTAAGGGTGTGTTTTATTTCCCAAATGACGACAAAGTGTTAGTCCTTCTTCTTCTTCTTAGCACTACAGCCCTTCTCGGATCTTCACTTCCTGCAAATAGCACCTCCAATTTTGAAATCCGAGAAGCGATGAACTGTCTTCGTCGACATAGTCAGACCAGCGTTTCCTCGGTTTTCCCGCTGGCCTCCGTCCTTCAGTTCTCTCAACGAATACCTTTCTGGGTATCCATTGTTCGTCCATACGATTCATGTGTCCAGCCCATTGCAGCTTCGCAGTCTGACATACGTTGAGACCTCCGGCTCGTCAAAAATTTCATACAGCTCATGGATGTATCGAATTCACCATTGGGACCCGTCTAGCTTCGCTCCGATCATTCGCCTCAGGACACATCGCTCAAAGGCGTTCAATATATTTGCGGATCCATGGGTTAGGGTCCATGTTTCATACTCATAGCATAACACAGGTTTTATCACAGATTTATATACTCTGAGCTTTGTTTTCTTGTGTATAGAGCTGGTTTTCAAGATGTGAGCTGTATTCTTCGGCGTGTTTTGTCTCTTCCGTTACTGGATCTCGTTATTTTGGCGCCTAAATACACAAATTTGCTCACATTTTCGATATTCTATTCACCGTGTGTAATATTTTGTATGCTTAAAGTATTTTTCCTCGACTGCATCATCAGTTTTGTTTTATTTTCATTGATTTGTTGCCCTACTAGTCTTTCTTCGACGTCGAGTTTCAGGAATAGTTCTTTAGCGGATGACATCAACAAAACGGCATCAGCATAGGATACTACTTGGCTCAACTTGTATAGTAATGTACCTCCTGTATCGACAGGTAGCTTCCTTATGACGTTTTCTAGATTCATATTGATTAGCAATGGGTCCAGCCGATTTCCCTGCTTTAGATTATAATATATTAGGTGTAGGATTAAAGTTCACTGTTGTGTTAATCATAAATAATTTTGGAATAGTGTTGGTTGGTTTTTTCTCCTTTTTCCAATCAAATCATAAAATATGTAATAATCTTAATTAATTTGAATTTGCTATAGTTTTTTGATAAAATGTGTTTAACTGATAATGTATAAATTTATGGAGCCATTTGTCTCATTAAGTTTTTGTATTGTTATTTTTTTCATTTGTTATTTGCTTTATATTCTTTTTAAGTTTATAACGGCTAGTATTGAATAAAGCGCTTTTGACTTTAACTTGTTTCCGAAATACGTGTCTACCCGGTTTTTAAAATAAATATTGGCGTTTGAAAGGAAAAACTACAGTTTCTTATTCATTTATTTAATGTGAGTTGTTGTACATAATCGTCTGGAGAAATGCGCTGCAGCAATTAAAAATATTGTAGTAGTTTTTTTACTTTTTTCATCATTTATATAAATCTGAATCATGTTCAAAAAAATAACAGTCTATGTGATAACGATAGCTAAACCTTTGAAAACGGAAGTAAATTCACGAGTTTGTTCCTGTGTTACTATCAACCTTTATCGTTTGAACATAAATTCTTCTTCTTCTTCTTCTGCTTTGTAGTACTACAGCCCCTTTCGGGCCTTCGTTTAGAGATAGTTCGAGTATCTCACTGTCATGATCGAATGTATTGGCACTCCACAAGGTGATTTGATCATTTAGCCGTGTGTCCGTCAACCCAGCTGCGATACGTTCTGATTTCAAACCAGCACGTATGATAACTGAACAGGCTTATAGTCCATCCGAAGAATCACTCAAACTAAATCTCGTTGACGCCAACAAGACTTGAACCAGAGACCTTCGGCTTACGGGCATAGTGCTCTAACCACTAAGCCACGCGGACTGCTTGAACATAAATTACGAGTAGTAAAAGAAAATATATTTTTAACCGAACTTTAGTTCTCTATAGCTTTATTTCCAACAATTTTCCTATAAAATCGAAGGCGAAATAGTTACAGGCGGAAGTATGACAAAAATCGAAACATAGTTCAATTTTTCCAGCAAATTCACCATTTTTATCCGCAGAATACAAAAATGGATGCTATTTTAAAGGGAATTCAGTAAGATATAATTTTGCTCCTAACAAATTTTTTATGTGACAAACAATTTTCGAGACATGCAATAAAAACTGAAAAGTGGGACCTATACTCCTCCCCCTACCCACCGAGGCCCCTAAAATTGAGAAGATACTATTAAGCGCAACTCAGGGACCCTCTATACATTAGTGAAAAATTTGAAACTACTTACATAATTTCTTGCAGCAAAACTGCAATATTTGACTAAATAGCTTTCAAATGATTTTTGAGTTTTAACCAAAATATGGCACATAATTTCTAACGAAATCCTATACGAAGGCAATGGAAATTTAATAAAGGTAAATGATGCTATTTTTTGCCTTAAAAAATTCTAAGTATTTATGGATTTCAATTATTTAGGTTACGTACGAGAACCAAAATATTGGACGAATATGTATAAGAACGGAGTGGTGGTACAAAGGTGGATGTTGCTGATATGAACCGTAACATAAGGGACTTCGGTAAAAAATTGAACTTTAGGTATTCTCTGAATATTTTGTGAGCTTAAAATGTTTTAGTACTTCATAATTTGTGTATATTGCAAAGGATTTGTTTTCTCTATATTTTATAACAAGTATCCAGGAAAAAGAGTGGTACGATTTATAACAATTTATTAACCGGTTTCCAAACGAAAGAAGATTATCAATTTATCACGTAAAATTTTGTTGCTGCTTTTTTTATGTACGAGTATGTTCACGCATAACTTTTGAACGGAGATAGGAAGAAAAGTCTTGTTTTCGGAAAATGATAAGTCTTTCTTCTTAAGGACAAAAAAGTCGAACTCAAAAATTAAAATTAAAAAATTTCCGAATTTCACCCCGATTTTTCAGCATAACTGATCGACGCGTGTAAGAATTTTGATTGTAGTTTGTAGGTGTCAAATTAAGCACAACATATTGAACTAAAATGCATGAGTACAGAATTGTAATCCTTTCAAGAACTCTGTAGATATTAACAGTTCAATATGATACATTGATGTCGAGAAATGGAATTTCAATGATCTTTCTTACAAAAAATGCCAATTATTTTGCTCTTTTCAAGGATACCGATTGCTTGGTGACGGATGATAAAAATGATCAGTATCCTTAATTTTTTTACATAGACGGTTCACTTAAGTCGATCAGTTCTACTGAAAACAACCAATAGATCATTTCTATTGGGTATACAACTTAATAACCGGAATTTTTAGCGAGTTTTGATGCTTTATTGGTGGAAAAATCTTACAATATATTTTATTCGAAGTATTGTCCATTAAAAGCTACAACATTTCCCCATCTTTCAGGCAATTTATGAATTCCATCCCAAAAAAACAATGCGCCGGCTAGGCGGCCAAAAACGAATCTATCCAATTTCGGATGCCTTGCTCTGAAGTGAAGCGTATTCCGGTGAGGGTGTTTTGCATCGAGCGAAATAAATGAAAGTCAGACGGAGCAAGGTCCAGCCTATAAGGCGGTTGGTGGGCCAAAACTTCCCATCCACTATTTTCCAAATACATAGTTTTTCACGGGTCTTGCAACATGCGGCCGAGCGTTGTCATGATGAGAAATTGTAGCCTCGTGTCTGGTCGCATATTCCGGGCGTTTTTCGACGATGGCATGCTTTAAATGTATTAATTGAGTTCGGTACAGGTCACCTGCGATTGTATGGCCCGATTTCAACAACTCATAATATAACGGCCCCTTCTGATACCACCAAATACACAGCATAACCTTGGCGCCATGGTTATTTGGCTTCGCCGTTAATTTGGCTGGTTGGCTGGGCTTCACGTATGACTTTTTGCGCTTGGGATTTTCATAGTGGATCCATTTTTCATCTCCAGTCACGATCCAATGCAAAAATGATTTCTTTTTATGGCGCTCAAGCAGCATGTATCAGGTGGCTTTCAAACGTTTTTTGGCTTATTGAGTCACTTCCAATGATTTGGCAAGTTCATCTTGCGTTTGACACGAATCCCCATCGAGTAGCGTCTACAATTCTTCGTCTTCAAACTTTTTTGGCTGTCCTGGGCATTCGTTGTCTTGGATGTCAAAATCTTTGAAACCATTCAAAACACTGTGTTTTCGCTAAAACATCGTCGCTATAAACTTCTAAAAGCAAAAGATGACTTTCCGTAGCAGTTTTTTTGCAAAAAAATGACCCAACAGAACCTTCCGCAAATGCTGTCTTTTTCTCCAATTTTCGAAGTTATTCATCGGGAAAAATAATAATGATGCACACAAGATAAAATTGTGATTTTGATAACTGTGAAATGTACCTTCAAAATGACATATATATACTCGTATATATACATATATATATATATATATATATATATATATATATATATATATATATATACTCGTATGTATATGCTATAACTAAATTTGTGCCTGAAGGTCACAATTTTGCATTAATTTTCACCAAATTTTCAGAAATTAAATATTGTGACTAGTTTTGTTAATTTTTTAAATTGGTTTAGCGAAAACAAAATAGAGTCTGTTTTAGATTTCTGTTCTGACCAAATTATTGCTTCGATTTGAACCAAAATTGGTACAAAGTGTGTGATCAAGCTCTCAATAAGAAATCCAAAGTATAAAAATCTAAAAGAAAATGGTGGCCACCAAAGAGTCGAAAAAAGTTTAAACAATAAAGAAGCACTTCAGGATCAGGTCAGAATATCTTTATGGTGGCTAGGCAAAGTTCGAAACCGAAAACTTCTTAAAGCTAAAATTTATATTGGAATTTTTATGAAACCTCAAATCAAGGATTCCTATGAACGCTCCAGTTTTAGCAGTAGTGAGTTTTGCATTGCAGTCAGAAAATTTTGTTTTAATATACTTGGTACAATGTATTCAAGAAACTAAGTTTGAAAAAATTTGATATGAATTCCCTTTAAAAAGGGTGAAATAAAAAAAATTTTAAGAAAGAAAAAAAAAGAAAAACGACTTAAAAATGCCCTAAAAAAGATGATATAAATTTTATGGAAGCGGTGCCAAACGAATTTCCCGTGGAAAAACTTATATGGCACCGCTTCCATAAAATATATTTCATCCTTTTTAGGGTATTTTGAATTCGGTTTTCGTTTTTTCTAAAAGTTTTTTTTATGTTGTTAAATATTTAGATAATGAAAATAATCTTTGAGAGAATACTTTGAATCTATATTTTTTCATCTCCATCTATCTTGCATTTCGACTCTTAAATTATTTCCATTGATATCAAATCAGTCTTTTAAAAGCATAATTAACAAAATTTTGAATAAAATATAAACCGGCATCAAAATGTCCTGAAAAGGATGAAAAAAATTACATGAAATCAGTGTCATATTTATTTTCCCTTCTTCACATGAGGAATGGCAAATTATTCAACAATATGAATTAACTGGAAAAGCCGATTTAACGTCGATTCCATTAAATTTATGTCATCCGTTTTAGGGAATTTTGAAGTCGGTTAATAATGTTTCTAAAAGATGTTTTTATATACGAGTATACTATCAACATGCTCACATTATTACAAGCTGCGATTGAGAAAACTATTGCAGCTGGTAAATCTTGTTAATGTTTTATAACCCTTATATCAAGCCATCAAATAAAGAAATTAGCGGCATCTTTTTCAGTTGGAATTTATATTCCTACAGCGGCTGGTAATGTCCATCATAAGAAATGCAATAGTAATAGGTGTATTAGATCATCAATTATATCAGTTTTGAAGATTTATAAGGAATATCTAATACACATGCAAATACAATAGTTTAATTTCCAACAACTTTATAAGGTTAGATCAACATTCTTATTCCAAATCATTTATACATGTGGTAGAACAACAATATCCTTAAAATTCATTTGTTCAAAACATGGAAAAAATTTAATATTTTGCATCTTACCTTTATTATCGTTTTCTTCAAAAATTTAATCAACTCAATTTCACTGTGACACTTCACTGCGAATCACTCCAATCCTTTGATTTATTAATTACAACTTGGTTTTATCTCCTGACCGCACTCAAAACACTGCACCTTGCTTTTTAATAAGAATCTTTAATTTCACTTCCCAAAGACTATTCAAACTCTTATCAATTTTGAGAACATTCTTTAAACCATTCCGGATCCTTCGTATTTAGTTCAAGAACCGCCGGCATATGTGCAACAACTGATCATTTTGGCACATGGACCGCAAGTTATACGGAGTTTCAATGATAACCGTGGGCTGATAACAAAAATTGCGGTATCTTCATCGGCGGAAGTAAGCATGCGCTTCCTTACAGTAAGGCCTCCCAGAAAGGAGAATGCATTCAGCTAAATATAGGGGAACGTGATTGCATTTTTCCTCGGAAAGTAGGGAGGGTTTCCAGTTAAGGAGTCTGCGCTCTTCTTATAATTGCAAAACATTTTATGAATGACATCGAAACAGCATGTGACAACCACCTGTTGAGTACTTTTCAGCGTTATTAAAACATATGGGTCAATTTGTCAATCAGAGCACTATAAATCAAAAAGCCTGTCCTGTACTGAGTGGATACATACTCATTAATAAATACGCGATGAAAGCACTGCTTAAAGGGCAATCATTATTCAAACAAGCTAATGATTACAGAAATATATGGGAAGGAAAAAATATAGTCCCATAGTCGACAGGAATAAGATGATTAGCAGAATCCTAACTGATACAAATGATCTGAAGAAATTGGCACTCACCAGTTTATCCGTTCATAAGTGAATTGATATAATATTAAAAATAAAGTCATTGACAGAACTGCCCAAACACAAATTTTTGTACAGTATGACCCCGTTTAACGCGGGGAATACGTTCCATCAAAGTAAAGCGTAATGCGAAACAGCGCTAAACGAGGCAATCGTAACATGTAAATTTAATATGTATGTAATGGGGTTAGGGGAAGATGGATAGAAAATTGGTTAGGAATTAAATTTAATAATTAAGTTTTCTTTTTTAATAAAAATAAAACCAAACATTTATTTCTTACAAAAATAAAAACAATATAAACGAATATAAAAACAAATAAAGTCAGTAAGATCATCCAGTCTATTCTGTTTCCAATTTTCTACCTTTTTGTCAAGAAGGCATCAAGAAGGCATCTAATGTAGTTTGCGTTTTCCTTTTGCGTTCGGTTAGAAGTTGTTGATAAGTGGATAAAGCATCTATACCGTCCCCCCTTGCTTTTGAACTCCTGTTAAAAATTGGATCATTTTCAACAAATTGGTCCATAATTTCAGTTATAGTGGTCAAACTCCTTTTTACAAACACCATCGAAATTTCTTTTCGCTCTTCTTCAAAATCACCACTATCAATATTTTTGTTTTCTTGTTGCTCAGTTAATTCCTTGAGCTCATCATTAGAAAGACTAGCTGCTGTTTCTTGAACTATTTCTTCGACGCCTTCCACATTTGCCTCATCTTAACCGGTTTGTTTCGCTAATTCCACTAATTCTTCCACTATTTCATCCATATTGACAATGTTTTCGCTCTAACTTAACTCTGGCCAAATGTTCTTCCATACTCCTCTCAAAGATCTTTCTTTTATCTCATTCCAAGAAAGGTTTATGTTTTCTACAGCATTCATGATATTGTAATGTTCCCAAAATTCTCTAATTGATTGCTTCTCTTCTCTGTCTATTTTATCAAGTATCTGCTTAAATGTTCACCGCAAGAAATTAGCCTTAAAATTGAATATAACGCCTTGGTCCAGTGATTGGATTAAGGCAGTTATGTTAGTCGGCAAGAAAACCACTTCGAGTGGAATGCATGTTGCTAAGTCTTATCAATTTGTTGGGTGGCTTCGAGCATTATCAATTTTTTTAATTTCGCAATAACGTTTAACGTTTTCATAGATATCCATGATTTTTTATTAGACTCCTGAATTACAGGTAAAGTTGATTTAGATATGCCTTTCATCGCTCTTGGGTTTTTAGAGTGGTAAGCTAGTAGTGATTTTAATATGAAATCTCCGCTTGCGTTACCACCCAGTAGAAGTGTTAAGCGATCTTTTGCAGCTTTAAATCCGAACGTTTTTATTCCAAAAACCGAAACAGCGCTACACGATACAGCGCTAATCGGGGTCTTACTGTATTATAATGCTTTAGAACATATGTATATTAGTATCATATTTTGTTTTGTCATACCATAAGCATATGAAACTTGATAAAATTAATTATGAGTATGGGCAAAACGAAGATACATATCGCATGATCGATTCAGTCACTGCTCCAATATACCCTTGAAAAAGATAAAATCAAGTTTAGTTTTAATTAAATTTGCTAATAGATTTCGCCAGACAATATCCTTGATTTTCTATAATCGTCAACAAATGAAGTAGTAAGAGTTTAAACTAATTTTTGCACACAAATTTTTTATTTTCACACCGGTATCGTACACTTATATTTTTTTTAAGTCTGGTATTTACCTCCCTTAAATATTTTGGAGAGTTCATGTCTCCCAACTGTAATGATTTTTCTTTGTCGTCCATCCACCAGAGATTTTCCGAAGGATATCTAAGTCGACCTCTCATCGGTTATAGACGTGAAGTCTCATTACGTACCAACAGACTGTACCCAACAGGTCAACTAGTCCGGGCACCGTTAGTCTACTCCGAGGTGGCTGTCGCAGGTCTTCCGCGAGTTGACTAAGTCCGATACAAACTTTCAACCACCGAATCAAATGCCCCATCTAAAACACGTCAAAATACTTCCAACAATATGATACTATTCTACTTTAATCCAATTCATTTTCATCTCTTTCAAACCGTAAAAAGCAGCAGTGAGGCAGTGTAGAAATGTCAAATGGGAAATTTAGCATCGTTTTGCAAATAACTATGTGAGGGTTAAAAAGTTATACATAGATAAATGCAGTAAAAATTCAGGAATTAACGTGACAAACACAAAAATCAAGGACGCATATAATATGACAATAATATGAAATAATTTTACTACATTTATTAAGCTAAATTTTCAACTTGCTAATTATAAGTTTGTTATGGTTGACATTGATTTCTATGGACGTGAAGGAGACAGTGGTATTTTTGCAAAATCTAAGTTAGGGAAGCTAATCAGAAATGAACAGGACTGTAGGACCAACAGAGCCTCCTTATGGTGTAATACCTGATAAAGCCTTCAAACTTTCAATGCATTTAATAAACCTTTCACAAAACCAGAAGCTCGTGCTAATACAAAAAAGCTGTTTCAACTACAGACTGCAAGGAGAGTGTCAGAAAATTTGAGTGTGAGAAAACGAAGAAGAATAAGATCTCAAAGAAGTTCAAGTCACTGATTGGAGGAGAAAACATCGTGAATAATGAAATTTCTAAAGTTGAAGACATACGGGATTTTATGGTCAACATGTCATCGGAAACCTTCACGGAGGGACAATTAAGACTTCTAAATATGAGGCTTAATTATGCGGTGAATAGTGAAACGACACCAAAAGAAGAAATTGTAATGGAGGTGGAAGCAGCATAAAGTTTCTACCATTCATGAGGGAAAGAACGGCCAATTTGTTGAAGAAAGAATCAAATGTCACGAGAAAAGGAAACAAACAAGAACGGGAGAAAAGCTTTAGTGTTACCAACCTCATGCTTCCAAGAATCAAATGGGAATGCTGGTCGACAGGAGAACTCTTTGAGGCTAGCATTCTTTGGGGAGTTCCACCCCCACGTACCCGAGGAAACTCCCCCAGGGGGAATGCCGGTCGACAAGAGCACTCTTGCAGGCTAGCATTCTTTGGGGACCGCCACCCCCATGGACCCGAGGATATGGGAGGCGCCGCGCCGTGACGTTCCCTCCTGGGATGACAAGTAACGACCCTGATTGGATCTGGACTACACTTTGGACAACGAACTAGAATTGATGCTTTGGGCTGGCAGATATGATGGTTTGGACCTAGTTGCTTTACAAAGTAGCGCCAAGGTGACAAAAAAAAAAATTATGCGAACGCTAGAGTATCCTATAAAGGAAAAGCGGGAAATTCTACAGGACGCTTCAGGTGTTTGGGCGGTGGAAGAAAATTTAAAGAACATCGAGAATTCGATGGTCACTACTGCAATCGTTACCGAAGCGACCGATGCAAGGGTCGTAGATCCCGACATAATAAAGAATCACCCTGAAGCCAACGAGGAGATTACGGCAGAAGATGAAAAGAGCAACCAGACAAATAAAACGACGTTGTGTGATTGCATCGCCAACGTTGAAAATGTGGCGGAAGTACTGTATTCGGAAACGGAAAGCGATAACCTCTTCCAAGGATGGTCGCAAAGTACAATTGCCGCCCAGCGACACGAAGAATAAAGGCTACTCCGAAAAACAGGAGATGTTCTGAAAAGAATACAATCTGCATGTGACTCCCCAAAAATCAGCAAAGCAGTAAAGATTGGGCTCCTTGAACTAGAGGAGCTCCTAGACCGCATAGGGCATTATCGGAGGAGCTGGTTAAAGGCCAAAGACGAACAGGAGACTAAAGAAGCGCTGGAGGCGAAATCTAAAGGCCACATGCAGATAACTCCAACAGTAAAAATCAATAAAAGAATGGCGTCTAGCCCAATCGAAGGAGATCGGGATTAAAGAAGGCAAGAAGAGGCACTTGATGGGTGTGTAGCACCAGATCACGGGTTTCAGCCAGTGATTACAAAAGGAGCGAAAAAAGCCGCAAAGAAACTCCTTCAAAAAGAGCCAGAAATTAAAGTTTGCACAGGTGCCTAACGAGAAAAGGATCTGATGCAAAACAAGAGAAATAGAAGCCCCAAAGAAGACCCCGGCAGCATACACTGCTCGTAAAACCCCAAGATGGTCGATCCTATGCGGAGGTACTGCGGAACATCAGCGGAAACGTAAGGCCCGAAGACACTAACACTGCCATTAAAGCAGTACGACGAACGCGGTCGGGCCACATACTTGTCGAATTTGGAGCAGAGGCTGAGAATAGGGAAGCATTCTGCGACGCAGTAAAGAAAGTCCTCGGCAAAAGCGCAGCTATAGCCTCGCTCGAGCCGATGGCAACGATCGAAATAAGAGACATTGACTGCGTCACAGATCTGACCGAGGTGGAAGTGGCCATCAAAAGCGAGTTCCCTAGTGTGGGCGGGCTCAAGGCTAGGCTGACACCAGAAAACCATAGGGGACAACGCATGGCCATAGTTGACTTGACCGAAAAGGACGCCGAATGATTTCTGAATAAGGGTACGAATAGGGTGGGTTATCTGAAGGATACGGTGAAGAACAACGCCTTTTTATTGTTCCAAATGCCTTGGCTATAGTCACACTGGACAAATATGCAAAGGAACCGATAGGAGTTCCCTATGTTACAAATGCGGTGAAATGGGACATAAAAGAAAAGAGTGTACGAAGAAGGCACATTGTATACTTTGCACGGATGCTAATCCAAGACCCGATTTTGAACACACCTTGGAATCAGGAAAATGACGGGTTTTCCAGGAAGCCCTAGCCTAGGCAAAATCAGAACTTCGATGACCCGCATGCTGCAGCTAAACCTACACCGCAGGTCAACCGCCCAAAATCTGCTTGAGCAGTTTGCCAGGGACATGAAAGCCAACTTCTTGCTGCTGAGTGAGCAACATCATTATAAAAGTTGAGCATCATGGTATCCTGATGAAACTGGTACTGCCGCCATCTGGCTTCAAAATAGTGATTTACAGGCGGAGAGCTGTGGACGTGGGTATGGTTTTGTGTGGGTTCGGCGTTCAGGGACCACCTTCTTTAGTGTGTACGTAACCCCGAACGAATCGATATCATCTTTCCAAGCCAAGCTTGAAGCCTTGGAGGGCGCTCCTTGAGGGAGACTTCAACGCTTAAACAATCAAATGGGGCATGCCTCAAACAGATCTGCGGGGAAAACGAGTCCTAGAAATCGTGGCCAGGATGGCACTCGTCGTACTAAACACTGGCAATACGCCGATCTTCCACCGTATTAGCTGTGAAGGAACCATACCGGACGGGACATTTGCCTCGGAATCCTTAGTACGGAGGATACACAACTGTAGAGTATTAGAGGACTTCTCAGCCAGTGATCATCAGTACATTCTGCTTGAGATAAGTGATGTTGTCTCCCGACGTTCGTGCTCTCGGCTTTCTAGAATTGAAACTTCTACGCCCCGTCGAAAACCCGGCACGGCAAGCCTGCAGTGTACTGGTGGTCAACTGAAATCGCTGTAAAACGAAGGGAGTGTTACAAGCTTCGGCGTGAGGCTCAACGGGCACGGAGCCGGGATGAGGCATGCAACCGTGCAGCAGCATATAAGTCGACCCGGAAATGCTCTCGCAAATTGATCTACAACAGCAAGGCTCGCTGCTGGCAAGATCTAGTGGACAATGTGAACAAGGATCCGTGGGGCCTTGGATACAACCTAGTTATGCGAAAGCTTGGCGCCCTACGGCAACTTGTATACATGATGCGGAAAATATGGATGAGATAGTGCGGGCACTCTTCCCCGCCCATCCCGTCCGTGTTGACTTGTCCATAGTGAAACAGCGCACGAGTGTCCACTCTTCACACAGCCGGAACTGGAAGAGGCAGCCCTCTCGTTGAAAGCGAGGAAGGCTCCGGGTCCAGATGATGTTCCAGCTGAGGTGTTGGGGCTTGTCTATCTCCATTGTCCTGACTTGCTGCTCAGCACATGTCTTCGGGACGGGGTTTCCCCGATACGACGGAAGGTGGCGGGGCTCATGCTGATCAGCAAGGGGAAGGAAAACTCCGAATCGCCATCTGCATACCTGCCGTTATGCATGCTAGACACGGCTGGGAAATTGCTAGAGAATCTCATCAAGGGAAGACTCACTGACATGATTCGTGCTGCTGGAGACCTATTTCCTCGACAGTACGGCTTTAGAGCAGGACGCTCTGCCATTGATGCGATTGCAGAGGGGGTGAGCGCGGTCCAAAAGGCAGAGGCATATAGTCACACCAAGCGACGGATCGTCCTGTTGGTGACATTCAACGTCAGAAATGCCTTCAGTTCCTCTAAATGGGTGGATATTCTGGATACGCTGGAAAACACTTTTCAAGTTCCAGAATATCTAATGCGGATTTTGAGGAACTACCTTAAGGACCGAAGCCTACTCTACGATACGAACAAGGCCAACGAAGGATGGAAGTTACATTGGGTGTTGCCCAGGGATCTATCCTTGGTCTGGACCTATGGAACGTGTCTTACGACGGGCTACTGAGACTTGAGATGCCAGATGAGTCGTGCTTAGTCGGCCATACGGATGATGTTGCGGCTCCGGTCGCTTGAACAGATGCAACTTAGGCGAGGTATGCTAATGCGCCGAGTGAGGGACTGGATAACTGCTCACGGGTTCAATCTAGCACTGGAGAAAACCGAAGTGGTCATCTTGACAAAAAAGAGAATCCCTAGAGTAAGGACGATCAGTATTGGTGACTTATGAACCGAATGGAAGCCATCGGTGAAGTACCCGGGGCTACTGGTCGACTCGAAGATGAGTTTCTCTGAGCAAATCAGGGCAACGGCTGAGAAGACTGCTTCGGGAGTATCGGCTCTGAGTCAACTTACGCCAACGTAGAGGGGCTCAGCCCATCAAGAAGACGCCTCTTGACGAGTGCTGTACGGTCAGTCTACTGTACGGAGCAGAGGTATGGGGCGTCGCTTTCAGCAAGGAGGTATACCGAAAACGTTTGGCACACGTACAGAGAAGAGGAGCACTGAGAATTGCATCTTCGTATCCAACAGTCTCTGACTAGGTGGTGAGAGTTATTGCAGGCGTAATATCTGTCGCCCTCCTTGCAAGAGAGCGCCGTGCTTTTTACCTGCGCCGAAACGAGGATACTAAGGAGATGGTTGTCTACGGGGAGAGACAGCGCTTGCTCATCGATTGGCAGCAGTACCGTGGCTAAGCCGAAGGCATGGTGAGACTGACTTCTATCTGATCCAGCTTTTGAGCGGGCATGGGTGTTTTCAGTCTAACCTGCACAAGATTGGTAAGTCACGGTCTCCCGATTGTTGGTATTGCCCAGGAGAGGATTACAATGCCTGCCACACATCTTTTGCGTGCACAAAATGGGTCAGGCTGCAAAGGGACTTCTACAGAGAGACGGAAGAGCTCGATCCCGGATAATATAGTCGCGGTGATGCTCGAATCAGTTGACAAATGGAACCAGGTGGCTCATTTTGCTTGGGCAGTCCTAAAAGATAAAAGGGACTCACTGCAGCTGTTCTCCAGAAGATGATAAACCTCCAAAACGAAGAACTGGAATACGTTCAACCTCACCTTCAGCTCCACAATCTTTTTATCATCAACAGTTCAACACAGCGGTGAACAGTTCTAATTCAAGAATGGTAAATGTTAACAACGATATCGATAGTGAAAACGAAGACAATCAGCAAACAGTGAGTAGCAGTTTAGGTCGGATACGGAAAATTACTGCTAAAGCTCGAGGCCTTTTCAGAAAATAGCTGTTACTCTACCACCAAATGTAGTTTTCTAATTTTTAAATAAGAAAAAAATATTGAAACAATCCAGTAAGATGTTCAATACTATTACAATGATGATCACTTTGTCAAATGTACATTTAAAAATTTTATTAGAAACAAGAAAGTGTAATTTAATTGAGGATACCATTAATCATTAATTTAATTAAATGCTTTGAAACACGGAATTCATTTTGCTTAGTTTATTTTCCAGCTGAACAAAGCTGTGTTTATATATTATGTTTTTGCACTTGATCAGTGTTTGTAAGAGTCGATCTTATATAATTTTTTCTTCTTGAATGTATTACCATGAAAAAATATAAATACATGCTAGGCTTCAAAATCAGAGTTAAATCAATAAGCTCACCATTTGAATAGTTTATGCCGGAAAAACATTATCGGAATCGGGAGTGCATGTACGTATATGATTTTCAAATTCCAAATAAGTGCCACTCAAATCTGTATGGCTCAAAATCTAGAACAAGTTAAAAGTAAACGAATATCAGTACTTCATTTATTGAAAATTAAAGTTTATAGAGCAACCCATACCGTCATTTCAAAGCGGAAGAGAAAAAAAATCAAATTCAAGTAGACCGACTGCGAAAAATCAGGGGTTAGAAGATGATCGCAATGACAGAGTAAGCAGGCAAAAAGGACCAAACGTATACCACCGGTGATACATGAGAATCGAAAAGTAAGGAGAACACGGCAGAATAATAACGATGATAGTGATCATCCTTCGGTTGAAAAATCGCCTGTGAAATATCGAAATGTACCAAATCGTCGTCATGAATCCGATCACAGTTATATTGTAACACCAGGGCCCCGGAGAACAGCTATGAGCCTGATACCGAACACGAAGTTGCACGACCCACAAAATGTAGTATGCCATGCGCTGGAGAAAGTTGGAGTGGCAGACAAACACTGCTGTTGAATAAGATGAAGTTGAAGATGAGAACTCCAGAGGAACAAGGGTATGTAATCGCGACATTGAAATAACTTGCCTTAGTTTTAGGTCTTTGTAAAAAAAAAATTTCACAAACACCTAATAGTTTCGTGACCTGTCTATCCGTCTGTCCATCTGTCTGTCCGTCCGTCCGTCCGTGCGTCACAGCTAATTTCCTCAGAAACTATAGAAGCTAGAATGCTCAAACTTTGTGAAAAGGTCAGAAGTAATGGTCTTTCAAGAGTTAAGGTCTTAACAAAAATTTAGAAAATTGTTAAGGATCTAATAACGAATTGGCCCTTAAAAAATTTTTTAATCAAAGGTAGTCGAGTGGGGTATCTTCTTGATTAGAACTTTTAGAATCTGAAATAAAAAAATCATTTTATGAATTAGGGGGTCCAGGGGAAGGCAAAATGTACCGAAAATTGGTGTCCCCCCCCTCGCGATTGGACACCTTTCAGCCGAAAAATCTGAAAATTATCACGAACATGGGCCTTTATGAGTACAAGTGCAACAAATACCTTAGAAATCGAAATTCACTCAATTTTGTTAATAATAGTATGATTTGTAGATTTTACATTTTTCCCATAAAATCAAAACGGTACCTTTAAACTTCATGAAATTTTGCAATTTTATAGACTGATATAAGATATATATGTTCACAAAATTTAATTGAGATCGAATCATAATGAAGTGAGTTATAGCCATTTCAATTGTATGGGATTATAACAACAATAACACGTCTTTATGGTTGATATAGAGTTTTCCAATAAGAGGTGTTATTTTGGTATTAAAAGAAAAATGACAGCGTTTAATATGAATGATCAGATATTTATTTCATTATAAAGAAAAAGATTTGCCGTTAATAGCAAAAAATAACATCAGGCAAATAACCACCACGACACGCTTACAGGACCATATCCTTTTCATGAAATTTTCGATATCCAAATCGCAAAGTGGCTGCCCTATGTCTTCGATAACCTCACGAATTTCATCTTTGTGGTCTTGAAACGACGCCGCGCTGATGGCGTAGGCCTTCTTTTTCACCTGGCCCCAAATGAAGAAGTCGCAAGGTGTTAAATCACAAGATCTATTCAAATTAACACCTCTTATTGGAAAACCCTATATATATTTAAAATTGACTAATTGACTTAGGCACTTTTATTTTCTTTAAATTTTCATGAAAATTTAAGGAATGGTGTTTAACTTGAACGTGTGCAATCGGCCGAGCATTCAGAAAAATCATTTAAGCTAGATCAAAATGTCGGCTGCACTGTGCTTATGAAAGAAACTGTACACCTCTTGCATTAATTTGAACGATTTCATATCCAAGTATTGGACGAATAATTCAAATTATCGATTCACGCCATTAGAAAACTTGTTTCTAACCCTAGGATGTTTACAAAGACCTTCTGGTAGGAGCACTCTCCTGCTTACTCAACTTGTTTAAGTTTTCATTCAATTTATTTCACAATAATGCAGGTCCAAGTCGAAGGAGCGCTCGCCCAGGAACACCAAGAGCTAGTAATCAAGAGGAACGAACCAGCGAACCGAGCAATACAGCACTCCTTCCTTGCTAGTCTAGCTCAATTTGTGAACAGTTATCAGAGATAAACAAGTTGGGTAAACAGACCTACGCTTATGTCAGAAAGGTTACGTACTCAACTTCTTAGAAATGCAGTCACCAGCAACGAATCAAGTCAAGAAATATGTCAAAGAGATGTGCATGTTTATAAGAAAATCCGTTGTTTTTCTATTTTCAATGGTCACCATTTTGTTGCAAACCAACAAAAATGACTCAAATCATAAATTTCCAAAAATAGTAATGTTGTTGACCTTATTTGAAAATTTCAAGAAGACCAAATCGAAGCTGCAGTGACAGATTCGATGCAAAGTCCATAAAATGCCAAAATCATGTGTTATTGTTGTTGTATTTAGAGAAATTTCAAATGGCTATAACTTCCATGTATATCATTCGATTTTCGTCAAACTTACAAAATTAAAGGTTCTTTAGTAGGACCACTTAAATGTCGTATTTCGTTGAGTTCAAGGGTACCTGTACGATTTTATTGGGGAAAACGTGAAATTCGAATATCATACTATTATTAACAAAGTTGAGAGAATTTTGACTTCTAAGGTATTTGTTGTTGTTGTACTCATAAACGCCTACCTCCCTGATTTTTTTCAGATTTTTTGGATAACAGGTGTCCAATCGCGAGTTCGGGACACAAAATTTTCGTGTATTTTCCCTCCCTGTGCACCCCTCAAAGCAAAAACTATCAGTTTAAGACCTGTTTTGAAAATCTCTCATCAAGACCTTTCATTTGATACTGATATCGACTACCTTTGATGGAAAATTTTTTTTCAGGGGTCACTCCCCTCTATGGGGAGACCCCGTTAAATACTTTATAAAATTTTTTTACTAGTCGAATTTTGAAGAGAGCATCATTTTACACCTACATACGAAGTTTTATGATTCTAGCTTAAGCAATAGGGGTACCGGTTAATTCGTGTGGTTTTTTTTTTGTTGA
The DNA here is from genome assembly GCA_963969285.1 of Odontomyia ornata. NCBI lineage: Eukaryota > Metazoa > Arthropoda > Insecta > Diptera > Stratiomyidae > Odontomyia > Odontomyia ornata. The sequence continues at coordinate 88,801,332 of OZ017738.1, read as the reverse complement.
GCGACGCCAAGTGATTTTGCAAGTTTGGGATGGATCTTGGTCGAGCAACGTCTCCAATTCGTGATCTTCAAACTTTTCTGGCTGTCTGGGCCGTTCATCGTCCTCCAAGCCAAATTGCCACTTTTAAACCGTGCAAACCACTTCTGGCACGTACGTTCAGCTAGAGCATGCACACCATACACTTCCACCAAAATACGATGACTTTCGGCAGCCTTTTTCTTCATATTGAAGTAATGAGGAAGTACTCCCCGCAAAAACACTTTATTCGGCACAAAATTCGACATTTTCAGAGTAAAAAAAAGTATTGTTGTTTACGCTTCAGCTAAATTACACATACTGATTCTGAAACTATATGACAGTAGCTTTCCAACACATATTTGGAAATGTGAATCACTGGAATAAAAATCAAGTTACGCCATCTGTGAGAAAACCGCATGAATTAACCAGTACCCCTATTAGTTTCCGAGAAAATTTGCTGTGACATACGGACGGACCGACAGTTCGCGATTTTAGTAGGGTTTTGTAAAATTATTTTACAAAACCCTAAAAATATATAATACGATACAGGGTCTAAATACCCTAAGATACTGCATTGTCAATCCTCAGGAGATATCATTACTTTGAATTTCTTGATGTCCCTTAAGTTAGTTGTATTAACGAGGGAAGAGTTTTTGAAAGATGTTAGGATTATTCTCTAAATGTACTTTTTTAGATAAATCACTGGAGAAGAGGCTGGATAAGCCCTGAAACAGCTGCCTAATTTAGGAAAAATTAAATTCAACCCGGGAGCGGAACCGATTTTTTCTAACTTATTTTTTAAAAAGATTGCAAACATCCGAAGCCTGAAATTAAAAATTATATAGTAAGTTTGAAAAAGAATGATGTACCTAAAATTCAGTTATATTTATGTTACGAGGCATATGAAATATATACAATGATAAACGAATTATGACAACTTAAAGTATGGAATTTAATTTAAGGCACAGTAGTCTTGGCACTCTTATGCCGAATCGCATTCATGAGATGGTAATTTATTCGGAACACAAATCTGAGGCCAGATATCTGAAATTGAAAAATCAATAAAATTCTTGCCTTTCAAAGTAGGCAAACATCACACCTCGACAACACAATAATTGTTCAACCGTGATTTGTTGCCTTGCAACAAAGGCATACCATCAATATAAATTGACCGCTTCACTTCATTCAAAATAAAGAAGTCTCCATTACTGCGCAACTAAATAGTTCTCTGCTTCCTCGACACTTTATGGGTAGGTCCTTCCAGTGATAAATCCACATTCACTGTGGATTCTTTAGCGCTCCGTCCAAGGAAATAATCCTTGGAACGCATCAAGTATCGAGCTAAATGCCCTCGCAGAATCGCGAACGTTTGATTACCAAACTGTGTGGTTAATCCAATTCCCGTCAAAGAATCCACGAGGACAGTCCAGACGAATTTCATTTTTGTTTTTCCGACCGGGAAGCGTCACTTCTATTTCCAATGCTTCATCCTTATGATCAAGCAGATCGCTGTCATTGAGCGTTTCCTCTGCATTGGAAAAGCTGATTGTGTGATCTTCAATAGGAATTGGTTTGACCATCTGATCAGGCAGCAACGAGTGTGGTTGTGATTTAGGAACACCTTAGCTGTACGGGCTGGATGGAACACGGCCCGATTCTTATCGAGAAGTTCTTGGAATGTTTCCACAAAAGGATTCTTGGGCTGCAAATAATAATTACTATAAGTCCATCACATTAACCAATCTATCATATGTGTAAAATATAATACTCACACTTTTAACAGTTTCCAGCAACTCTTCTTCCTGTGTTGTGTATAGTACACGACTTTGAACGTGTTTAACCATTTCTGGGTACAAATTTCTCATTGCTGCACCTGCAATTCGCGATACTGGTTCCTCAATTTTTATGGATGCATGGATCATCATTATGACTTTATTTCTTTTGAACTCTTTTAAGTTGACTTCAACAGTGAGTTTTTTTCCCTCTGCCTAATTCAATGAGAATTCGGAAAAATTTGCTCCGGTAACTATGCACTAGCTTGAACAGCGAGTCAATTTGCAAACTGACTCGCTGTTCGACAGCAATTCTGATGTCTAATTATTTGGAACTGCATTACCTGTCAGGAGCTGTCAGTTTTACTACTGTACTACGTCATCTCACAAAATTTGCAGAAAAGATAGCCAGGTTTAAGGAGGCAGTGCCCCAGCGAACAAAAAATTTAGCGCTCAACTGCAATGCTCTTGCCTGCCGTGCTGGCAGTTGGTGTTGCGGTGTCGTGAAGTAGCAGCTAGACACATTCGACAGGTGTAGAAGGCCGAGGTAACCGACCGAAGGATACAACAATAGTCAGACGCGACGACTTTTCCAATCCAACCGCGTAAGAGGTTGGATACGAATCCATCGTTGACGCAGCAATTCATAGCCCTCAAAAAGAGCGGGACATCCGGGTGGTAAGGGTGTCCCCTCGCATCCTTTCCAACCTAATCAAAGATCGAAAATGTATCCCAAGTGAGAGCACCGAAGCAACAAAATAGGGGAAGCTTCGCCCGATAGTTAGCTCAGTTTCGGGAAGAGCCCGCCAACGTTAGGAGTCCCATACCCGTTAGAAGGAAAAGGAGAAGACCGGAATTTTTCTATCTAGCAATTCATTATTTATTTTGTAACTAATGCTTTTTTAAAGCAATTGTAGTAATCGAGCAGTTCAGCATGACACCCAGCATTTCTCAAGTACCTGGTTGACAGTGAACGATTGGTCTATTGTCGATCTCCCTGCTCTGAAACCACCTTAATACTCCCAATAATACTGTTGGTGTATGATACGATTTTATTTTCTAAGATTTTTGAAAATTTTTTGTACGCGCCGTACAAAGAATTGATATGCCTCTATAATTTTTGCACTGTAGTTTGTCACCTTTTTTGTGGATAGGCTCCACTCTTTCGGCATATGTTCCTGTTGCCAAATGTGCTGGATAACTTTTTGAATAGCTTTATGAACACTGCTGCCAGCATATTTGATGAGCTCTACTGGAATCTGATCAATTCCCGGCGCTTTATTATTATTTTCGCCTTTGATGGTATAACAAACTTCTTCCAGAGTAAATGGGGCCAATGAAAGCTCTCCGAGAATATTTATAAGCTCTGATAGTTTGGAGCTATGCGAAGGGTTAAGGAGACTCTTGAAATATGACGCCTATCTTTCCTTAGTCCTGTTTTCATCAGCGATGATGTTGCCGATGTCATCGCGGCAGAGCATGGTCTTGGGCTGATAACCACGTTTCAGGGTTTTCACTATTTTGTATGCTAGTCTTGTATTGATGCTCACTAGACTTACATTGAAGCTAATAATCTTATTCACTACTCTTCTGAGATTTTCATAATGTTCTCTCTTCGTCCTGATTTTTCTACCCAAATATTCTTTGTAGTCCTGATTTTTCCACCCAAATATTCTTCGTTGGCCCGATTCTTTTTGTCTAACTCATTCTGGCGCTCATCATCGAAACAATCATTTCTTTTGCCCCGGGGTTGATGTCCGGTCTTAATTGTCGATGGCATTTCCTCACATAAATTCGTTGTTTGTTTTCAGCGATGTACTATATCAGATAGGATGTGAGCTAGCTGGTTGTCGAGGGTTTTCGTGATATTTTTTGCCACAGACGCCGTTTGGAGCCTTCCGATGTCTATTTTCATTAGAGGGCTGGTCTTCGCTGAGTACTTATTTGATATACAAAATTGATAGGTTAATTTGATAAAGTAATGTTCCGAGTAACAATTGGCTCCTCGGTATGTACGGACGCCAAATATGATGGAGGACCCACGTTGTTGAATCAGAACATGGTCGCTCGTTTTGTGTGTTGCCATCGGGTGATACCCAGATCATTTATGCATGCGTCTATGTGAGAAGCAAATTGAACATATGACTAAATCCCCACTGCATGCGAAGTCAATCATGTGCTGGCCATTGTCATTTGTTTCATCTTGGAGGCTATATCCTCCTGTTCTTCCCCGATGAGATAGCGCATTGTCAACCTTAGCGTTGAAATCACCCATCATTACTTTTGTGCCGTTTGTAAACAATGAGTTTACTAGTCTTTCTAGGTGATTGTAAAATAATTCCCTAGTGCCTTTGTCCTTTTCTTCGGTCAGGGTGTGAACATTTATCAGCCAGATTTTGAAGAATTTCACTTTTAAAGGGATCAATAACGTGCAATTTGAACTCCCTATCCACAATAAATGCCACTCCGCTTTCCAGCAGACTTTCCACTCTTGAAAATTATGTACGATCTCATATCTTGAATATCACTTGCAGTTCAATTCGGTTTCCTAGATTGCCAGTATGTTTAATTTAGATTAACTGGCCTGTTGTGAAAGGTCTTTAACAGCGCCAGGTTTGTTCAATGATCTGGCACTGCAGGATGCTATGCCTGAGTCATTTTTTCAGTTGCGGGGTCATTGCCGTAGATCTCATCCATTCCGAGGTTCTGTTGCAGGTTTCGAAACAATGTAGGGTTTTATAGGGATGGGGAGCTAGCCTATAGCCCAACCTCCTTTCCAGCAACATGGTTATTACATTCAATTCCGTTATGTAATGAATCATGCGACGCCGCTGGCGACCACTACCAACACACCTTGCTGCTATGTGGCTTGTCATCTCATGTTGGTTGTGACGGGTTCACATCCCAAGTCAATTTTGTCATGGGATGTCAAAGTGAATTGACAGTCACATGGTAACGGAGTGTGGAAGTAGTGGCCCCCACCCAAGAACTGTCGGCTGTCAAAACTCGCATACGAAACAATTGGCACCTCTTAAGACGGAAACATAGAACGTCGGGTTTCGCCAAGTAGAAGGAAAGAAGCGAATTTGCATACGTATTGACATTGCTTTGCGTGAATACTACTGCTCATAATCATATTCGGTTCCATAGTGTACGCTTTATAAGACTTCAGGCAGTTCGATAGTGAACACATGTCCAGCAACCTTCTGCAGTGCCCCATAACCAACTTTTCAAACGGAATTGTCTGCGCGGAAACAAGGTATGATGTTCAGTTCGATCCAAGTCATAATCAAATCTGAATAAATGCACCCAACAGCATCAGCAATCATCGGCTATGAAAAGAATGCAAACGAAGCTAAAACGAGATTCTTACAATTGTCAGTGAGCTAAGCGAGCGAATAGAAGAAATCATAGATGTCGATCATCGTGTACATCCACGTTTAATAGGGTAAAGAGGTAGGAGATGAAAACCTTGATGCTGGAACAATTGTTGGCCTTGCGGAAGCTGTGCTAGTAGCGAAGGATTATATTTTAAATTTGGAAGAAGAATTTCTTCAAGACATTGATGCTTTTCCATCTAATGCAAACGATTTTAGCACTGTTCTAGAACAAGCTTTGAACAGAACAGGTAAGAGTGGGTTTGTTGTTCATGGTCCTTCGTGGCAGCCAAATTCCAGGTTTGAGATAAGCAGTGACCTCAGGAGTATCGACGAACTAAATGCTCCCGATCCCGTGAAGATTTTCCCAACTTTTGTTTGACAAATATTACAAGCAATGAAGATTCTCAAGTTTCATCTGCATGGGGGTCACGTCGTTGGAACGTGAGACATTTGTCCAGGATATTTTTGAATGTTTATTGTACTAACTTTAAAATGAAACATTCATACAAACATGGAAGCACTTAAGTGTATTTGCGCTCTTATATGTGTAATGATTTAACAATTTACGTCCGAACGCGGAACCGACCTCTCATTGGTTCTAGACGTTAAGTCTGAGTAGTGCCAACGGATGGTACCAACCGGTCAACCAATCCGTGCACCGAAACCCATTTTCGCGGTGGCTGCTTGTCGGCCAGCTAGATCGGAGAGGATTTCGGTCGCGGGTCTCCGAATGGGTTACGCTCATTTACATATTTCAGCCACCTATACACGCCCGTTTTCAAACGCGTTACAAACAAAACCATACGGAGAGGAAACCTATTCTACGTTACTCCGTATTTCTTCTTATGACCAGCCAAAAGAACAAAATCTAATTTTTATTTCGCGTTCCCGAATTCCCGACGCGGTACCGAAAAGTATACTACGTTAACTCAACCCGATGAATGCTACGTTAAGGAAAAATCAAAAACAACTAAGGTACCGCGTACCGAGCACGACGCGAAACCGACCTCAGCGGATTTTTTTCCAAACCCTACCCTCGCGACGGCATACTTACCCTGCACCCCCTTGCCCGCTGAAAAGCAGAACTACTGTAAAGGAAAATCCATTGTTTGTTAGCAATTCATATTATTGTTTCGTATAATGTAATTTTAAAAAATATAAATGTATATTATTTGATAAAATATGTAGGTCTAACATACGCTGTCCTAATTGTTTATTTCATATGCATTTGTTGCAAGAACAGTTTCAGTTGTTTGTTGTTTTTTATACCTGAGCGCCTGGATATGTGCACATAAAATACGATGTACATTTATTGTTATGCTTTGTTTGATTTCTTTCAGAAAAATATATTTTTTTATGTTTATTTATATCATGAAAAATATTTTCTTCATCAATTATTTTTGGCAATTAATGGATTTGTCAAATATTCTAGTTCATATGAATTTAATTCTGTTTGCTTCTTGCTGTTTGCCTAGCTGCATTTGTATTGTATTTTTCATGTTATTAGAATTCGATTTTACATTATTTCATTTTCTTTTTTTTTGTTCAAAAAATATTATTTAACCTTTTTTGTACTTCAATGGTGAATCACTGAGCTCATTGTAGTTTAAATGTATTTCTTGATGTCTAATTCTAAATATATATCGATATATAGTATATAATGAATATTTACTGTTTTTTGTGTATATCTTAAATTTTTTTGATTTTTTCTGAATTATTTTAACAACAGGCCTAATATACTAGAATCTTTTTAAATCATTTCTTTTGTTTGAAGATGGGTTGAAGTTTTCTTGTATATTGTTATTTACTTATACATTGAAACCATGAAACTATTAATTTCTTTTCCTTTCATTGTAATAGAATGTACATACATAAAGTTTATGTGTTTTGTAACATTGAATTGAATATTCCTAATTTTTTGTTTATTTAAAAAGTTTGTTTTTAAGATTTAGTAAATGTGCTCTTAGTTTTTTTATCGTTAATGTTTAAATGATATTAATGCCTAGAGTTTTCACTTTATTTTTTTGTTTTGCATTTTGGAATATTATTTTTTTAGAGAAATATTTTTTTTTTCGTTGAAATGAAACCAATAAAATTCAGTTATGGTTTACGATTTAGTTGTATTGTTAACAAATTAATTAGTATAGTGGTCATTCTCTGCATTAAGTTATGAAATAAATGAGTCTAACCGTATTTCTTGCTTGTTAACACTCTTGAATATAACCGAAGATGTGAAGATGGGCTGCAATTATAACATATTGATTTTTTTTCTTCATAAACAATAATAGTATAGTATCTCTTCTTTCAACTACCAATCGAAATTCTGAGCTGACTTTTAATTCTATATGATCGACTGTTAATATTTAAGTAGAATAAAAATTACTACGAATTTAATTTAGGTTTATGTTTATTACTTTAAGATAAATCTGAGTTTATGCTGTGCAAATATTCCAGCTGAATTCCTTTTAATATGTTTGGTTTATAATATTGAATATCTGACGAATTTGAAAACCTGCTGTAATTAATTTGAAAAAAAGGCTGACACCTGACCAAATAAATTTTATATAATCAGGTCAAAGTCACATAACCCTTGTTAATCTACAGCATACTTATTAAATACCAAATTTGAAAGTACGTCAACAAAAGCGATTGCTCTCATAGTTCCTTCAGATAATTGGAAGGGTATAAGAAAGTAAGACTCAACACAATTATAGAAGAAAAACAATGTCAAAGTATTTTCGGGCTGGTTAACAAATTTACCGAATGATTGTACCAAGTGGTAGATTCCTCTCAGGTAATATTAGTCTATATTTGCCGAATTTTGTCATTTTAAACTCTATAAGAATACTAAACAAAGAAGCTCTGTATTGAGCTGCTATTTCAGTTGATAATAAAACCCATACACTCTTAGTTTCCCTGATCTATAAAATAAATGGTTAAATGCGCATGTGTTAAAAGGATTATCAATATGATTTTCATCGCATGCATTCAACTAACAACTAAATTTACCAAAGTAACTAATAAGGAATATTTACAAGAATAATAGTTAAATATTAAAATTATTAAAGGAAAAAGGATTTGTTTGTTTCCAAATGTGGACATGCTCCTAATTTAAAACAGAGAAAGTAATAAAATTGGTAAATATTGCACGTTCGTCACAATTAAAAATAACGAAAAAGAGGAATCTAAATGTTCGAGTAGTTTGAATCGCTTGTTGATTGTTTGCAATAGTTAAAGTAGCCCTAAATAGAGTTTTGTGGACCCGGTCACTTAGTAAAATTTGGATTTTACTCATATTTCACTCAAAATTAAGGTCGTAAGAAGTGTTTAGAAAGTGTTAATTTTCAGAATAATGCAGAAAAAAAAGTTTCATTGTCTAAAAGATCAGTGCCAGCAATTTGTTGCGTTTAAAAACCTATGATACTCGAATCATTCAGCCGATAAACGAGTTTTTTCTGCATTATTGTCCAAACCGACGTCTGTGGAAAATTAGGTGTTAAAGATTTTGTTTAGTATAAATTCTTGATTGATCTGTCAGTGATAGATATGATGGTATTTTAACATTTCCGTTTGATTCACACAAAAAATAACCAACGTTTTTGTGTATGTGTAGGCAAGTCAGTGTACTCAGTGAAATAAATTCGTAAGATTAATTGCTGATTTTTATTACATTCTTGGTATTTTTCAAAATATCAGCGATTGTCTATTGTCCATCACTGGAATTTCAGCAATTACTCTATTCAAAAGTTGTTAGTTTTTGATGCTGATAGACTACTCCAAATGAAATGCTATTTCTATTAATAGAAGCCTCAAACAATTGCGTTCAAAATAAATATAATGGGGGCACACAGGTAGTATAACTTCTAGAACGACCAAAATACATTTCCCTTCTAGAAACGTTCTAGCTTTCCGCAACGAAATATTTTGTTTAGTGCGCAAAGTTGTCGCAATAAATTACAAAGCATAATTGAAAAAGAAATTTAAAAACAAATAACAATATTTCTCTAAAAATTGCATTCCATCTTAAATTCTATTGTATTCCCGGTGGCGGTTGTCCCAGTTCAGTTGCGAAATATGCTACAAACATGAAATATTACAAATTTTACATACCATGGATACGAATTGTTTCATCATCCCTACCGTCACGATCGCACTCCACTTCATCCAGAATGCCCGCGATCAATTCTTCATCCACGTTCAGATTCGAGTTCTTGCTAAGCTCGATGCAGCCAGCGCTGTGCGAACTATGCAAGCTTACTTTTGTTGGATTTCTTTCCGAATGGAAAATGAAGTTTTCGACGTCGTTTTGTTTGAACTCGCCTTATAACTTCACCGTCGAGCATAGGAATGCGATAGGATTGCGAACTCAGCTTATCGAAAACTCGTTTACATTCACTTAAGATCCGACAAACGACATTTCGCTTGGCATGCATGTGTCCTTTTATTGTTTGAACAGCAACCCTCAAATCACATCATCGAACTTCACTATGGATTTTCGCATGTCATTCCATCAGATAATTTATGCAAAGTTCATCCACATCAGCTGACGCTTAACTCCATATTTTCAGGATATCATGAAGGTTTATTAAATCCACTAAACCATACACTTGTGTACAGTCTTTTTGCAGAGGTCACGTTTAATATGCAAATTTTTTTCCTCTATTGTTTTGTTTTTTTTTTTATAATGCACTGAATTTCACGCCATGAAATTTAAAATACACATTTTACCTACTTTTGATAAATTTTTGGTCAGCCTACCTGGTACGATTACGTTGATTCATCCGTTAAACAGTTATGGTGATTATGTTGTTCAATTTTCGCATCGCAACCTCTTCTTTAATAACGGTTAACTTTCTCCAATTATATTGACTGCGTTGAAGTACTGCATCACATCCACTACTTTGTCCTTCTATAGAGGCGAATCCTTTGCTTCCTTCAGCAGTTTAAATTCCCTTGACGAATTTCATGATCGATGAAAAAGAAAAACTGACTAAATGCACGCGGGCAATAATCAGATGAATGGAACGACGTGCACTGTTAGAAGATAACGAGTAACGCAGTTAAAGCGATCTGAGCCCATAACCTTTTTGACGTTTGGATGGCAATTGTGGGAGGCATTGCCAGATATATATGCTCCGAAATGTATCAGTGTTTAATTACAGCGGATCACATTGCCAGAAAATATTTCTCCACAAATATAAATATTTGAAGAAAAATATTTTCGGCGCAATGATATCTGCACGAAAGATGAAGTCTGCTTGCACTTCGAAGTCATACATATCTGGCCGGGTGCCAGGGTTCGGGATCGGAATCACTTCGATTCCCGGCCGTAGGCGTCACATTACATATGCCTGATTTATGTGTTACTTATGTAAAAGGAGCAAAGTCCCGATCCCGTTATTCTTCTTTCGCGCAGAAAATTCTATTTCGAATCTACATTCAAAATGAAAAACACAAAAGTGGAAAAATAGAAAGACGACTAAACCCAACCACTCTAATGAAAATGATTTTCAAGCCCAATACTCACGAACTAAAAATCCAACTATGAAAGATGGAAGGAAAAAGGTTTTTTTTATTGGGTTATTAAGAATATTTGTGTTCATTTTGTTTCATTTTCTATCACCATACCACTTACGACTAAGTACATTCGATATTTTTATTTAATAAGTATACATATCTAAAATACCATAGGCAAAAATTCTACAACGTACACAATTAGAAAGCTCAATGCAATTTCTTCGTTTTAGATTATTTAACAACTGTTTGAGCCCCAAACTAAATAAATGTACGCGAACATGTGTTATGAATTTCCAATGACTAATCTGTACGGTGTAGCTAAGACTTCTTAGATTAGGCATATAGTAAGATTCTTCTATCTTATTATATATTCGTATTTGTGTATTGTCTTAAGTACATTTAGTCTTATCAATTTTTATATAACATTTTTTCGACATGGCAATCGAATACTTCAGTCCCGAATGATGGGAGCTCATATAAATATTGGCCATTATTCTATTATTTTCATATAATATAAAAGTAAATGTACTTGAATTAATGTCACTATTCGTAGAATAAGTCATACCTAATATTACATAAAATACAGAGAAAGATATGTACCATCTTCTATATGATTTGTCATAAAAATTCTCACTATGATCACAAATCCTTACGAGATTCTTACAAATCCGTTGCAAATGAAATAACCTATATGAATATCAAAAATGTCAGATCAACTCATTTAATACTTTTGATTTTATTGATTTCAAATAATTTTATTGTTATCTTATTTGGTACTACGAGTATATTTGGTAGAATCTTAGCACTGATCAGTATTTTAGTGGCGGAAATAACGTAAGGTAAAATATTAATTATATATAATTGAGAGAATAATATGTATTGCTAAAAATTAACAAGGACTTTCCTTTCTAGTGGTCCTTTCTTTCAGAGGGAAGTAGAGTGCATGGTAAGTATGCCGTCGCGAGGGTAGGGTTTGAGAAAATCCGCTGAGGTCGGTTACGCGTCGCGCGCGGTACGCGGTACCTTTGTTGGTTTTGCCTTTTCCTTAACGTAGCTTTCGTCGGGTTTAAGTTAGCGTAGTATATTTTTCGGTACCGCGTCAGGAAATTCGGGAACGCGAAGTAAAGATTAGATTGTTGTTCTTTGACTGATTGAATGAAGAAATACGGAGTAACGTAAAGTAGGTTCCTTCTCCGTATGAATTATGTTGGAAACGGGCGTTTATTGGTGGCTGAAAAATTGTAAATGAGCGTAATCCATTTGAAGACCCGCGACCAAAATCCTCTCCGATCTAGCTGGCCGACAAGCAGCCACCGCGAAAATGGATTACGGTGCACGGATTGGTTGACCGGTTGGTACCATCCGTTGGCATTACTCAGACTTAACGTCTAGAACCGATGAGAGGTCGGTTCCTCGTTCGGACTTAGACTTAAATTCATTACATGTTATCAGGCGCGGAAGACTCGCCTTCACCCTCTTATTTCAGCCTTTTACAAAAAGTTAAGGTTACCGCCGACCACCACAAAGGAGGTGTAACTAGGATTTGGTAGCAGAGGTGCAGGCTTATTTGCAGTTATTGGCGCTTCTCGACATTTAGTGTCACATCATTAAGGAACTAGTAAACCCAATGTGCGATCTCGAGGACATTTAGTACCATTTGGTCACCTTAGACTGACTACTCCGATGCAAATTTTTTCTGGAGGGCTTTTTGCACTTATGTTGGTGTTGGATGTGATCGCTTCACTAGTAGCTACCCGATAGGTTACTGTGGTCTTTCGTTGACCATCGATGGTTTCATAGAAGAACTAAAGGAAAAGTATGCCTAATTGATACATATACATGGCAACAAATCCTGTAGAAATCTGTAGGCTGAACCATTCAATTTTCAGTCCGGCAACGCTAACAAGAGGCTATAGAACCAAAGTTACTTGATGAGTTTCTTATTGGCTACTAGAAAGAATGGAACTTCACACAATAAATCTTCATTTTAAGAGCTGGATCAAAAGATTTATAAAATTATAAGACCTTCTGATAGAAGTATACTTGTTCGGCAGCAATTTTCAACCCCGTATTCGTCTGAAAATCTTCCTCAAAAGTTTGAAATTCTCAAATTAAATCATCCTTGCATGAAATAATTCAAACTCTTTTACAAACTTATAAAGATCATTAAAATTCAATTCACTGAGCCAGTATCAAAAAAACTGCTTGGCAATTGAAAATTACCAATTTTCCACAACGCCATAAATCAGTTTATTACATACCAGTTCATTATTTCTCGCATTCGGTCGAATGTGATAAAATTGGATCAATCTTCTAAAAATAATATCCTACCTTATCCACTCATCCAACAAACAAGTCATCAATTTTTGATTGACTCTACTAAAGGCATGTTTACCGGTCAAAACATGTGGAAGATTATGAAACAACGAGTCCTTAAAACGCTATTTTATGACTTCCTTCTATCTCCTGTGACCAGATTGTTACATACTCGTATGTATCAAAAGTGACCAGAATTCAAGAGGTACTAGGCTCCTTTATCAAATTTCCCTCCAGCTTTGAATCGCATTCGAATGACGATGCGGAGTAGCTTACAACATCTTGTAATTGTAATGAAACTGGTGGCTAACTGATGGGGATGTTCTTGCCGATTCGTTGAACATAAAACGTGATATGAATCCTAAAAGGATAGGTTCGAAGTGTATTAGCGCTAAGATATCGGTGGTAGCGATTGACGGACAGATAAATAAATTATTTGATGTAGGTTGCTCAGGGCGTGTAGTTTGATGCTGATTAATTTCATTTTTATTGATTAGTTAAGTGATATGTGTTTAGTACTTGACAACCATTCTTATAAACTAACTAATTGATAATAAAAGTAATTTTTGAAAAGTGTATGCAATATTATTGGAGAACTAAATTTGCTCAAAGATGGGATAAAAAAGTAGAATAAAGTTTCTCCAACTGATTTGCAAATATAAGATTTGTGCCATGCATTGATGTGTATTAGACTTTAGGCGGATAGCGATAATTTTAATGTGTAAAGCTCCATTCTTTCTCCTAGCCAATAAGAAACTCATCAAGGACGTTTAGTGCTACAGCCTCTTGTTAGCGTTGCCGGACTGAAAATTGAATGGTTCAATTCAGAATGCTTTTATTGTAAAAAAAAAACGTGAAATGCTATTTCCTTATTAGCTGGCTCACTAAGTCTTGTTTAAGATCCTAAAGTATGCAGGTGCCTAAGCAACTGCTAGTTAGCACTTATAAGTTCTTACGCTATCTAAACTCTATAGTTCCATTTTTTGTGTATTTAGTAATATTAGGTGTATTGACCGATTAACTATTATTAAGTCTAGGATTAATGATCATATATTTTTTTAATGAATATCTTTTGTTTGTCTTATCGCGTTATATTACCTTTTTCACATAATACATAACTGTCTCACCGTCTTAAAGTATCGCTATCGTCTCTAACTATCATTATCGTATATAATTATTGTATCCTATTAACGTATCGTTATTGTTATAATTCGTGTATCATATTACATTAATACTGTAATGAATCGGCCCTACGCCACTTTAATTTTTGCGGTTTAGTTGTCGGAGATTGCAATTGTTGATTTCTATTGCTTTCCACATAAGAGTATTGCATGAAGGCTCAGTTCCTCCACATAATTCGACGTGGAAATCAAGTGAGTAAAGTGTGAACACAAAGGGAGCACCTAACCATAATTTTTTTTTTTTTTGTCAGTGCAGATCGACTGACGGTGGTCATGGGCATCGAACACCCAAGGATGCCTTGCGAGGAAGGTGACGTGGGTAATCCAAAACTAGACAGCCACACGAAAATCACGACAGGCGCCATCGCTATCATAGTGGAGTTTTGCTGATGTTGACATCAACACAACAAGTTTAAGCGTTCCGAGGTACATTGCCGGTGTTACAGCTTCTCGAGTAGGAAAATTAATTGGGTATTGCTATAACAATGGTGCTCTCAAAATCTTCTTCACGTAAAAACTATAGGTTCGAAGACTTTTACTCAGTGTGCAAGTTTGATTCGCAGTGAACCCCTTAGTGTTGATGAAAAAACTTGAAAACCCTTTTAGATTGTACGTGGGTTCATTCGGAAACTTACGATATTGCTGAAAGAATTATAAGCCTATGTGGACAAAAAACTAGAAAATATTTGTAGTAATCGAGGAGTTATGGCTCAAAATGCCAGCGCAGCAACCACATTGAAGATGCTATGCTGTCCGCGGCGCGTCCAATAACTTCAACCCGCGAAATCAAACGAAGCAAATCCGAAGTGTTCCCGAGAAGTATTGCGAGCAATCGAAGTCAGCAAAGATCATCCAGTTTAACATTTAGTTGTAAAATAGACGGCTTGTCCGCAGCTAAACGAAGAAAGTTGTCAAAAGGCTTTCAAGATATAAGGATTCCCGAAAGTGTCTTATTAACAATAGGTCGTAGAAAGGAAGAAATTCCAATTATTGAACGTCATCGGACGTTACAAAGTGTACAGAGCCAGCAACAAATCTTCACAATGCCAACATCAAATGTTGGAGGACAGCAAATAGTTACAATTGGACCACAGCAAGCCACTTTTATAAGCCAACCGCAAGTAGCGAGTCCCATTACTTCTATTGCTACCCAGCAAAAAAATCTATCGAGTGCAGACTGAAAAATCATCTCCTAAGTGGAGAATGATTCAATCACCCTCGAATAAATTGAGGCCAAAATTAATTTCGAATGCAACTTCAAAACCTGTTCAGATGAAAAAGATAATTCAAAGAACCGAAAGCAGACCAATTTCAATCGTCAATGACAACTTGCAAGCACCGGGCATCATCCTACAGCAGAACACCAACACCCAGCCGATTATCGTGCAACAAGTGAGCAATGGACCACATAATATAATGTCATACGTAATAGATAGTCACGGTCAGCCCGTTCAGTATTTAACCGTTCCTTCGGCGACTGAGTTTAAGCCTCAAACACACAACGCATTCATTGCGCAAACTAATCCTTTAATGCAAGGCACGTTTCTGCAAACGGATTCTAGTGGGAATTTGATTTTTAACAAACGCTTCGGCGGGGTTGCAAATGTTATCCGTGGCTCCATTGCAAACCGCTCAACAGACACAGCCACAAGTAATTGGCACATTTATTCAACCGCAATTCGGAGCAATGCAATGTGGTGTAATGTCCACTGAACAAATGGTTTTGGGTCCTGCACCCACGTTAGAAATGGTTACTAATCCGACAATGTTACTTGCCAGCCAACCCATTTACTATGGACTTGAGACTATTGTCCAGAATAGTGAAAAGTCGTAAAACGGTAGAGCAACAACAAATGCTTCAGCAACAGCAAATGCAACAAATGCAAAACAGAATGAATTGCAATTTGCAGTGCCCGGCGGTTTGATTGGTGTTGGAACGAAAATTGATCAGAGCTCGTCTGGTTGGTCAGGTTTTGGGTGCAGTTGGTGCATTGCCTGAAATCTATGTAGAAGTGGAAATTTCATAATGTTTATTGAAACGTTTAATGGGTGTACGCACGGAAGGAGATAAGAAAGCTGCCCGCGTACAGAAGTTATCGAGGAATGAAATTTTGCTGGTTAATATTGGGTCGTTGAGTACCGGTGGACGAGTTATTGCGACAAAGGCTGATTTAGCGAATTGCTCTGACAACACCCGTGTGTACAGAAGAAGGATTCACTGTGGATTTCTCGTTCACAACGCGGGTAGAAAACTATTTTCTAAAATTAAAACAAATAAAAATGATAAAATGATTAGGAATAATAACAGTATCATTCAATATTAAGGTCATAAAGTTTTATTGTAGAAGAGAATGATTTCCGCCTTTTTGAATGATATAGGGGAGTCGAGTTGGAGATGTCGAGGAGAAGCCGTCGTTGTCGAGTCACGTATTTGGGTTTCCGCACAAGTCCAAGAAAAACAAGATCATTTTGTGTAGCTGTGTGTGTTGCTTTGAATCGGAATATTTTCACTTCTAAGGGAGTTCATGTGTGAATTTGCCAAAATTCGGTTATCTGTAGCATTATATAATGCATACCTTGCGAAAGTTACCCATAAAGAAAGTGTGATTTGCAGCCTTCTCCTCGACTTTTGTACACGATCAGTGCATCTGAATGTGAAAGTAGAATTTTTAGATACAGTGTTTTAATCGTTAGTTATAGGCAACTGCATTGATTTTACTCAATCCAGCCCATAGCAGGGTAAAATCTGTTTGTCGATCATCCATCGTGCTTAAATTGTGCTCTAAAACCATTCGTTTGCTCGCTTTGTGGTCGCGGGTTTATGCGTAGCGAACATTTAACTCAACACGATGAGTTAAGGCATTCTGGCGGATCGTGTAATGCAAAAACTGAATTTTAGCATATGTGAAACAAAGGATTTACAGCAGCAAAACATTTACCGATTCAGATTGTATGAGGATTCATTCTGAACGTGAATGGAAATGGAAATTTTGCCAAGAAAAGTTGGATATGAAAGCTTTCGCGACACAACATTCTGAAACGTATGTGCATGAAAAACAGTACCTGTGCTCAATTTGTGGCTTGCAGTTGATGTCGATAAGTGTAGTCATTGCGAGCAAGTATTGGAGTGATTAATACGCAACGAATTCTAGACGTAGAATCCTATTGAGCATAATATAACTGCTGTAAATATTGACTCACTCGATCCTACTTGAATTAAGGTTTTGAAACAGAAAAAGAAATAGATGCAATGTATGTTTTCACCACCTCTGTGAATTGATAAGGAGCCAAGAACATAGAATCAAATTTCGTCCACTGGAAAACTTATTGAGCCACCGGGTACTCATTAATCCTTCTTTTGTTTCAGGTGACGTCGCGGGTTGAGTGGCCCAAGCAGAGTGCCTCTTTATGGCATAGAGTTATGCAATCAAATTGTATTATTCTATGGCATAAATTGGTCACCGGGGCACTCCCCTTCTGATGGGAAAGTTCATGCAATTCAAGTTGTATGAGTTTTCCACTCAGAAGAGGAATACCTGGCCACTTCAACAAGATATATATGGATTTATTCCGGTTGGGTGGGTGCGAAGGGGCTCCACCATCACCCGTTTGCCCCTCTTTCATTTGTGGGCCATGAACTTCGTCGGGTAATGACGAGGTTGCCCCAAGTCCGCCTTTCTTTTCAGGTTCCCCTTGTTCTCTGGACAAGCTCTAGTTATCTACACTTTTTGCGACTTCGGTCGCCTCTTGATCTCAAGCAGTCCAGTTCGTGAATGCGAAATTTTTTTGTAGTGGGTCCTCGTGCTGGGAAATGAACCCGCCCCACCACACCGCAATGCTAGCCTGCCAGCGCATTCACGCGTCTCCAGACGAGGGCATTCTCGGCAGATATTGTCATGTTCTTTTGCCGAGGCAGCAGACCATCGCTGCAGTCCTTTACGGACATATTGAACATCCTAATATCACTACATATTAGACAAACCACTTTTATCATGGAAAATAACAATTTTCGTCTTTCGATGTCTCTGAATGAATTGAAGGAATTTTTGAAAGTGCGGAAAGAAAGAATCTTGTCGGCTTTTGACGCCCTGCAAAGAATTTTGTTATTAGACTACCATGCAGATGTTAACAAGGAACCATTATTCAAAAAAATTAGAAGAAAAGAATGGTTGTGACTGGTACTGTGACTAATATCACACATTTTGGAGCTTTTGTAGACATAGGTGTGAAAAGGGATGCTTTGATTCATGTCAGCCAAATGAATGGTTGCGTTGTGGCGATATGTGATCGATTTGAAGCTACTGTTACTGTGATAGAAATTCAAAGAAATCGAATACAAATTAAATTGGATGCATTGTTAAACCAGGGAAATATGCAAGATGAAGAACAAGTGAAGTTCGCGAAGGCTTTAATCACAAAACATAAGAAAAAGGAAAAAAAATTATGTTAAGCCCAATTAAAGTTTTCAGGCCGTTCCAGCTCCCTCTACGAGCGCTCGTTAAGGATGCTGGTGAGTACCCGTTTGTTTTCGTTTTATTTTTCATATATTATATTTAAAGTTATTCATATACGAGTATTGGTTACTGAAAAATTTAAGAACATTTCTTTGAAACAAAAATAAGGAAAGATACGATTTACTCTTTTCTATTCAAATTAATTTTCCTTTAACTATATTGGCTACCGAAATTCCGTTGAATACATATTTTTGCCCATTTTATGTGTTTGCATACTTAGTCTTTATTTTTTGCTATTTGCGCATTAATTAAAATAAAATGAAGAAAAATGTTGAAATAAGTATTAAAACAATAAGTAATAAATTTTAGTTGGTCATTTGAAATTGAAACCAGGAATAGATAGGTGATAAACAATAATTAAAATAGAAGTAAGCAAACATATTGTGGGATACAGGTATCATTTACCTCCTTATTACAAACTACCAGCATTTGCTTATTGTTACCATAAACTTGAACTAGATTGATACATTGGGGATTAGCGTAGGATTTTGATAGCGATCGGTTGACAACCAAGAACGTGTCAGCTCGCTATAAAATGATTAATTGAATTCTATATGCGCGAATGGTCTAGCCAAGCCAGTCGAAATTCTGTTGATACCCAACTTATTTTATAGCACGTACCGTAAATGATAGTAATTGTCATCAATGAATGAGGTGGAAATAAAGAAAATGAATTGCTAGGCTAACTCAGTCTTTCCTTTCCAGCAAACCCTTATTTTTTGCGGCAGGACTGATAGTGAACGGTAAGTATGCCGCTACAAGGGTAGGGTTCTAGAAATTCGCGGATGGCCGGTTTCGCGTCGCGTTCGGTACGCGGTAACATAGTTTGTTTTGGGCTTTTTTTCTTAGAGTCAGTTATTTCACAATCGAATTAGAGATGATTTTTCGGTACCGCGTCGGGAAAAAGTAACAGAAAATTCGGGAACGCGAAATTAAATCTAGTTTTTGTTGTTGTCTGACTTGATTTGATTGAAGTTGAATACGGAACAACGTAAGAATAGGTTTCTTTTCCGTATGCTGTTTTTTCAGACGCGTTTGAAACGGGCACTTGATTGTGGTTGAAATTAAGTAATTGAGCGTAATCCATTTGAAAGACCTGCGACCGAAATCCTCTCCGAACTAGCTGGCCGACAAGTAGCCATCGCGAAATTGATTACGGGTGCACGGACTGGTTGATCGGTTGGTACCATTCGTTGGCACGACTCAGACTTCACATCTAGAACCGATGAGAGGTCGGTTCAGATTTCCTTCAGGAAATCTCTTCGTTTGAGCGATTTTAAACGAAAATCATTACAATACTTACCCTTAACGTTTCTCCACTGATTTGTTTTATTTTGTTACATTTATCTTATCACTAGCTTCTAATTAATCATCACATTACCATATCGCTGCCTTTCATAAAAAATTACTCCTATGACATCATAATATATCTTATGTTTAGCTTATAATTGACAATTTCAATTACCGTTCCTGCCTACATTCAAAATAAAGAACACCTCTCTTATACAGGCCCCACAACAGGCGGGTGATGCTTCCCTGCGGGTTGGTGAATCTTCGCCGACGACGCAAGGAATGATGCAATCCAGCACTGAACTGAAAAGTCTCAAGCATGTAATCCGGGCAAGAAAAGGAAAGAAGCGGTGGTGGCGCGGCATGCCGTAATTGAACACTAACCAATGCGGGTCGAAAGTGCTCGAGGAAAAGTTTGATAGAGGCTTCGTGAATTGCACTCGTATCTAGCAAAAAGTTTATTTTAATTCTATTTATCAATGTAAATTTTTAATTCTGGCGATTTCTGTCCTTTTCTATAAAATAAGTGGCCCAAAATATCAAGCTCGAGCATCCTCAATTATTGAACGTAATGAAACAGAGTGAAGAAACCGTGATCATTAAAGATAATCATGTGCTTGTGTTCCCCAACTCGTATCCTTACTCAGCGCTTCTAGTGAAATTTCTCAAGCCATGCTTTCATCCAAATGTGGAACTGAATGGGTCGATTTACTTAGACATTTCCAATGATAAAAGGTACACTCTGTATAATGTGCGGGCGATCTAGCTGTCAATTTCATCATTATTGACTGCCAAACATCGAGAACCCGCTCAACGTCCAAGCATCCGTGAAGTGTACTAACCATGTGGAGTATTTGAGATGGTCACTTAAACTCCGCCGTGTTGTGGAAGCCACCGACGATATATGCTATTCTTTGAGGCAACTAATTTTGGCGTTTTTATTTTAATTAAAGTTTTAGAACTCTGTATGATGTGGAAGAGGCGTATTTGCACCAGCTGGATTTGAACTGGCTAAAAGGTCGCTGGGATCGTGCGAATTATGGAATTAAAGGTGTAGAAGATCTAAGAAGCGCTATTGTGGAGTTATAGGAATATTAACTAAGTTGAAAGGAAACTCTGAAAAGAGAAGTTTGTATTTTTGACTCAGAGCATGAAAGAAAGCGAAAAGAGAACAACAATCTCATAAGTTTTAGAGTTAGAAAAAAAAACAATTTGAGATGAAGCTGAAGTAGTAGCTTAAGTACAAAAGAAAAAGAAATATTTTTGTTTTTTTTTTCACTTTGTGGAAGTATAACCAAAATTTTCATCTTATGAATATTAACATGACGTGCGATGATGTAGGATGCATTGTTTTTCGATTTTCGATTAACGATTAACCAAAATGAAAAATGATAAGTGTTAAACTACTTTGCATATCTCTGCTTATAATTTTTAAATAAGAAGAGAAGAAAAAAACATTCAAACAAACTAGAGATACAGTGAAATAAAATAAAACAAAGTCAAGCAGAAGTAACGCAAAGAAAAAAAGGACAAAGGAGGACTTGATGGTATGTTTAAATTCCTTGTGATCTATATATAAATATTAAATATATTATAGATGCATAAGAAGTTAAACGCAGAGAAAAAATAAATAAATAGGGTCAAAGTAATGGATTAATAAAGAACATAAATTATTTTGTAATTACCTTAAAAACATTCTTTTATTGAAAATTTGAAAAAAAAACTATAATGTATTGAACACAATTTCAGGAAGTAAGTGTGTGGGCATTGATGTCATGGAGGAGATCGGAGCTAACACATGTTCCCTTAGTAAACGTGTCTTTTCTTTCTTCTAATTGTACCCCCACGCCGTCGCAGGTGAGCTACTGTATGGTATAAAATTACACAACTTATCGGTTGCCATCATGCAACCTTTCACTATTCTCTTGAGGATTTCAATCGGCTTCTATTGATCCTTTTTTTTTGCCGCGAGGATGACTGATCAGCCACCCAGTCCGAAGTCTTATATTCACATGATTTTTTTATAAAACCATCCTTATTCGTTTTGGTAACATGGCGTCCAATATCAGTTCCCCTCTTTCATTTTTTTATATCTCCTCCAAGATTAGTTACAAAGTTACTTAAATACCTTAGATCTTCGCTCAAATAAATTGAACTTGTTTTGAATATATTGTCTACCATTCGTTGTATTGTCGGCTTACAAAATATTTATTCCCTTGTATTTGTATCAATTAGACATACTTTTTCTTTATTTCTTCTCTAAAACCACTGATGTTCAACGACAGGCCAATAAAACCTATCAAGTAGACACTACTGAAGCGATCACATCCATGCCAACGTAAATGCAACAAGCCCTCCAGACGAAATTTGGATTGGAGTAGTCAGCCTAAGGCGACCAACTGGTAGTAAATGGCATGAGGTCGCACATTGGGTTTACTGATTCTCCAATGATGAGGCATTAAATGCCGAGAAATGCCAATGACTGCAAATACACCTACAGCTCTACTATCAAATCCTATTTACACCTCCTTTGTGGTGTTCGCCGGTAACTTTAAATTTTAGTGAAACGCTGACGTAAAAAGGTGAAAGCTTAAAAGTAACTCTCATGCTACTGAAAAGGAGTTTGGGGGATGGGCTAACTCTCCGTCCCTGTAAAACCCTACATTGTTTCAAAACCTGCAACAGAACCTCAAAACGGATTGAATCTACGGCAACGACCTTGCAGTCGAAAGATGACTATGGCATTAGGTCCTGCAATGTCAGATCACTGAACAACCCTGGCGCTATTAAAGATCTTTAACATCAGGGCAGTAAATGTAAATTAAACATACTGGCAATCCAGGAAACAAATTGAATTGGAAATTATATTCAAGATTTGAGATCGCACACTATATTCAGGAGCGTACTGGAAAGCGAGAGTTTGGAGTGGCCTTCATTGTGGATAGGGAGTTCGAATTGCATGTTATTGATTTTAACGCAGTCAATGAACGGTTGTATGTGATCCGTATCAAAGCGAAATTCTTTAAAATTTGGCCAATACATGTACACGCCCCGACCGAAGAAAACTACGAGGAAATGAAGGAAACGTTCTACGATCACCTAGAAAGACTAGTCGACTCATTACCAACAAACGACATAAAAATAATACTGGGTTATTTCAACGCAAAGGTTGGCAATGAGATATCTCATCGCGAATGGACTATAGAATATAGCCTCCGCGATGCAACAAATGACAACGGCCAGCGCCTGATCGACTTTGCATGTATTGGAAATCTATTCATACGTTCCACTTTCTTCCCAAATCGCGCATACATAAAATTACCCGGCTATCACCAGATGGCAATACACAAAACCAGAAAGACCATGTTCTGTTCCAACAACGATGGGCCTCAAGCATATTTGACGTTCGTACTTAGCGCTGAGCCAATTGTAAGTCGGATCATTACATGATCAAAATAAATTATTGATGTCGTATGTCAAAGACGTATTAGACGAAGACCAGCCCTTTACAGAAATTCGACATTAGAAGGCTCCAAACAGCGTCTGTGGCAAAAAATTTCACGGAAACCCTCGACAATCAACTAGCTCACATCCTTTTTGATACATCGCTGAAAACAAGTAATAAGCTATGGGAGGAAATGAGATCGACAATTAAGACAGACAATCAGAACAGACGATCGGACATCAAGCCCGGCGTAAAAGAAATGATTGATTCCATGATAAGTGCCAGAATGCGTTAGACAAAAGGAAAGAATATTTAGGTAGGAAAACCAGGACGAAGGGTGCACATTATGAAGAATTCTTTTAATAATTAATTTATTACAGAGACGTATAAAGTTCGAGCATTAATGGAGCTTGTAAAATTTTTGCAATTTATATTTACTTTAACTATATTTGTTTGTTATTGAGACGGAAAAATAAATTTGAAGAAACCAATCTATTTATTTAAGCTTTAACTGTTGCTTGGGTTGACGCCTTAAGCACGCAGTTATATTAACGAATCAATTGATTAATATCCAACTGCTATCCCCGGGCACAAAGCCTTGGGACGCTAATACTCGGGCTGATGCCTCAAGTACGCAGTCAGATTGATAAATCAATCAATTACTAGTTCAACTGCAGGCCCCGGGCATAACTGCCTTTGGGGCGCTTACACTCGGGCGGATGCCTAGAGTATGCAGTTAAACGCTTTCTTAATTCGCTTATCCCGGGCTAAGTGCCTTGGGATAGAGTAAGCTCGGGCGCACGCCTTGAACCAGCGAATGGAGAAATAATTTTCGATTTTCTTGCGTCTTTAATTTTCTTTTATACTTTATTTATGCTGACTTGATTGCTTACCAACTAAAATAATGAAGACAATTTACCATTTAAAAGATCAAAGTTCAACTGTGATGTTTTTTGTTTAATGTGTTTAATGCCATCTCTCTGTGGCTGGTGCAACCACAAAGCTAAAGCTTTCGCTCGATTTGTAATGCGTGTAATCAATTCGTTCCACTGGGCGGTATGTTCAATTGCAAAGTCTTGTGTGTACAGTTTGTATGTTTGATACTTAATACAAGTATGGATACTCACCAACTTCTGCTAATCCATGATACGACGCCATGCCCACAGATGCTTTGATTACAATTCGCAGCTTTTCGTATATGCATGTTGTCATTTACAGTACACAGAGAGGAACGACAGAACACGAACCGAGCAATATTTGGACTGCGGCTCCCGTAACACATCGATGTAAGTCTAGTAAGCAACAACACAAGACAAGCATACAAAGTAGTGAAAAGCCTGAAACGTAGCTATCAGCCCAAGACCATGTTCGGCCGTGATGACATTGGCAACATCATCGCTGATGAAAACAGGATTAAGGAAAGATGAGCATCATATTTCAAGAAACTTCTTAATCCTCCACACAGCTCCAAGCCATTTGAGCTTATAAATATTCTCGGAGAGCTTTCATTGGCCTCACCAACTCTGGATGAAGTTTGTTCCACCATCAAAGCCCAAAAGAATAATAAAGCGCCAGGCATCGATAAGATTCCAGTCGAGATCATTAAATATATTGGCAGTGGTATTCATATAGCCATTTCAGCACATTTGGCAACAAGAACATATGCCGGAATAGTGGAGCCAATCAATTATATTCCCTATCCACAAAAAAGGTGGGAAGTTACACTGCCAAAATTATAGAGGCATATCACTACTCTGTATAACGTACAAAATATTTTCTAAAATCTTAGAAAACAAAATCGGATCATATGCCAACGGTATTATTGGGGAGTATCAAGGTGTTTCAGAGCAGGAAGATCGACAATAGACGATTTGGTCACAGTCAAGCAGGTACTTGAGAAATGTTGAGTGTCATGCCGAACTGCTCGATTACTAGGATTTCTTTAAAAAAACATTAGTTATAAAATAAATAATGAAATGCTAGATAGAGAAATCCCGGTCTTTGGCTTTTCCTTAACGGGTATGGACCCCTAACGTTGGCAGGCTCTTCCCGAAACTGAGCTAGCCATCAGGTGAAGCTTCCCCTATTTCGTTGCTTCAGAGCTCTTGCCTGGGATGATTGGCCTTCCACTCTTAAAATGGCCAAGTCATCATTTTCGATCTTTGATTTGGTTGTGAAGGGTTCGAGGGGGCACCTTTACCACCCAGATGCTCCGCTCATTTTGTGTGCTGTGAACGATGAATTCGTGCCCAACCTCGCACGGCTTATTTAATAAGTCGCGGTTCTTAACAAAAACAAAAAAACGCCAACTTCTTTTATGATGATTGATGATTTACAACTCCTATCACCTAGGCTAATGAAACGACAACTGATGATTGATCATTCAATTGCTCTCTTATTGACTCGGCATTGTTTATGGTGTCAGCAATATTACCTGACCTAGTTGAACTGCAATTAACACTAAGAAAGGCCAATTGACTGCTAACAGCACTTTCAACATATGGTGCAATGTTCGATTCTGAACTAGTTCTTGTAATAATAAGGAAAATTATTAAATAAACCATAATGCATGTAATTGGTCATGATGCCGTTTTATTATGCTCTTTATGGAATGAAGGTTGATGCTCAACTGACTAACACAGTTATCAAAAGATCTGTCAACTAAACCTAAGAGTGTGTTCACATTTATCAATATCGAACATTATGACATGTTCACACCGTACAAGTGTTGAACATTATTATACGCTTTCTTCTTTTTTTTTTTAATTTATATATATAGACCGATAATGATCTACTGATTCCGCCCATGTCTTTGTGGTGGACGGACTGTTCGTCCACTGCGTGCTTTGTACGGACTATTATTTACATTTGATTCATTATTCTGATGTACAATCTGAACCGGCTTTGGCGAGCTAATGGCATTCTCTGCTTCAGATTCATCACATTTCATCCAATGACAATGAGACATTGTTATCCGCTGGCAAATATGAATTATCAACATTACAATTAGATTTCTTTGGTTGGTGTTGGTATCATCCACGTCATTCATTGTATGTACAACTTGAATTTCCTTAAGATTATCTGTGCCTTGCATATTTGATTTTATATTTTCCTCAAATAACATATCACTAGGATTGTAATTACTTTTCGTTGTTTTGGCAATGAATCGCCTATTGCGTCTGAAGAAATAATTAAGCAATCCCTAATGATATAAGATCGATCATGCACGTGGCCAACTATTGTGCCGTAATTCCACTCTCTTTCCATTATTTTTGAATATTACCAGATCACCCAAACTCAGCACCGGTAATAACTTTGCATTTCGGTCGTAATAATATTTTTGTTCCTGTCATTTTTCCCTTATTGCTTTTTGAACATTCTCCTCACTTCTCCTATCTCTTTTAAGAAGCGCACTTGGAATTCGCATTCTTCTTTTGACCATTCTGCTAAAGAATAACTGTACCGGGACTAGTTTCGTACTTCCAACTGGTGTTGCATTATATTCAAGTATTCTGTACTGATAATATTTTGTTTCATTCTCTTCATAACATTTTCTCAATATATTTTTAGCGATTGGCACGCTTTTTTCAGTTAACCCATTGCTCTGCGCATAGGTTGGGCTTAAAAATTGCATCACAATGTTGTGTTTTTCCGCGAATTCTTAAAATTCAGCTGATGCAAATGGACTATTATCGCTGCGTATAATAGTTGGATACCCAAATTTATTAAAAGAATTTTTTATTTTTCCAATGAGATGACCCGATGTTTTGCTACTTACGTGATCAACAATAAAAAACCCCGAATAATAGTCATACACCGACAGAAAATCCTGTCCGACATATTCAAACAAGTCCACTGAAACTGATTGGAATGGGTATTCTGGCGAGTCAATCTGTACGAGTTCCTCCTTTTGCTTGTTACGTGTGAATTTTTTCACACACCCCACATGAGGTGACAGTTTCTTTGATTTGTACATATGTCCATTTTGGGCCAAAAATAATGCATCCTTGCACGTGCAAGCGTTTTTTCGATTCCCAAGTGTGGTGCATGTAACCATTTTGCGGTTTTCCCTTGTGATCCTGTTGGAATCACCAATCTATGGATTCGAAACAAAAGCCCTTTTTCAAAGTGTAATTTAGATTTAAACTTTTGAAATTCTCGCCTGAAATCGTCAAGTTAACGATAATTTGGCAAACCATTTTCAACAAACCTGAAAATTCTCCAGTACCGTTCATCTTGTTTCAATATTGCATAGTACAAATCATAGTTTGCCTCAAATAAGCAAGCCGATCTGGTGACAGTGTGAATGATACCTACAAGATCTTCGATCTTCGTTTTGTTACTCAATTGCGCTCGTGATAAGCAATCAACTATCAACATCTCTTTTTCGGATTTATATGTGATCACCGCCGTAGGATACTTCAATCGTGACATAAACATACGTTGCAGATGAGGGGAAACCTCATCTATGCCACATGTATTGATCATTTTCAACCAGAAATTCAGGACCATAAACAAAATTATGAAACTTGATACAAGCAAATAGAATGGCAAGAAGCTCGTTTTCAATTTGAGCCCATCTTCCCTCAGGGTCACTTAATGTTCTTGATGCGAAAGCTACAGGGTGCCCCTCCTACATAAGCACACTACCAAGCCCATCCTTGGATGCATCAGTTTGGATTACCACTGGTTTATTTGGGTCATATGTTGCCAATACTGGACCCGAAGTTATGATTTTTAATAAGTTATTCAGTTCTATTTGATGTTCTTTCGTGAAATTAAGTCCCACCCGGTCATGAGTAAGCTGCGTAGATCTGTAGTTGATTTCGAAAGATGGGGAACATATGTTGCTAAATATTTAAAGAGACCCAGCAAACGCATGACTTCATGTTAATTTTTAAGTTGTTTCATCTTTAAGTTAGCTTCCAGGTGTTTATTTTTTGATTTGATTTGTCCTTCAGACAAAATGTGACCCATGAAAGTAATTTGGGATTTTTTGTATTGAATTTTTTCCGGATCAAATCTAATTCAATTGTTCTGTTTCGTTTCCCGCAGCTATAGCTACATCATCAAAATAAAACATTACACCCTGTATGTCTCCCAATATCTGTACCATTCTACATTGAAACATTTCTGGTGTGCAGTTGAGTCCAACAGGCGCACGTTTGAACCTGTGTCTACCAAATGGAGTCATAAATGTTGTTAAATCGGAAGTTTCTTTACCTAATTTCATGTGCCAAAAGCCACTACAAAGGTCAAGAACCGAAATAACACGTTATTTGGGTTGCGACAATATGACGAGTGTTTTGGTTTTTGTTGCCCTGTGTTGCTGTTCGTGTTTTGTTGCCCTGTATTTAAGTCTGATTTCTTGTTTTGATATCCATTGCTTTAAAATTGTTTTTCCATTGTTGATTTGCAAAATTTTTGGAAATGTCCTTGTTTTCCGTATGCCCGGCAAGTTGATTCATTTGCTTTATATGTTTGCAAATGCGATGGTGTGAAATTATCACCCCAATTGTAGCATCGACGAGTAATTGCATTGACTTCAATCAATTGTTGTTGTTGTTGTGTGATACTGTTCACTTAACCCACACCAACGCTTTTCTGCAAAAACAACTTGTTCTGCTGCTTCAAATGTCTTGCAAATTTTGATGACATTTTGAAGATTTTCATTCTTTGTGTCATATAACTTCAACTATAGCTTTTTATCATGAGCACCAATGATAATCCGGTCTTTGTGCATTTGTTCCTCATATGACACGCTACAAGCACACTTGAATTCACAATACTGAATTTGTTACGTAATTTGGTTTCAAGATCAGCGAACGATTGTTTTTCATTTTGAATATTGGCATTGAACTTGAAGGACTACATGGTTGTGTTCTTCTCGATCAAATGCAGACAAAACCTGATTTAATGTGTGTTCAGCTGATGCCGCCTGTGTTGGTTAAGATGCAATTGCTCTCTCGGCTATTGTTGCCGCTGTATTGTCTGCTGGTGATATACTTTGCTGTGCCTGTGAGCTATGATTTCCCGTTTGATTTCCAGTGTTTGTATTTCCAATGATTCCCTCTGTTGTACCATCATTCGAAAACAACGTGATATAGATTTCCATTGTCCGAGGCCAAATTAGCCACAAAAATGATGCAATATGCTTTTGTTGACTTTCCTCGTTTTTCCAGGGGCGATCATGTACATGAGGAATGTACGCTTCCAACTTGGCCAATGCTTTGCTAAATTTGCACACTCTATTTCAGCTGGTAAACGGTCGTTCGATGCCATTTTGTTTGTTTGTAGGTTTTTTTTTTTGAAAATTATTGAAGAAAAGAAATAATCTTGATGAAATTATATTTTCCGAAGTTTCATTTATCACGATAATCTGTTTATATTGATCGATGGCCGATGAATGCTCTGATTTTCAACGATGATTTTGAGTTTTGCTCCGCCACCATTCTATGCACGTGATACTGTCTTACGTATATCACAGTTCTCAGCACCTCTGATACCATGTAATAATTAGGAAAATTACTAAATGAAACACGATGTTTGTAATTGGCTCACGATGCCATGTTAATATGCTCTTTATAGAATGATGGTTGATGCTCAACTGACTAACAATACAGTTGTCAAAACATATGTCAACTTAACCTAAGAGTGTGTTCGTATTTATCAATTGTGAACATTATGACATGTTCACATCGTGCAAGTGTTGAACATTATTACACTTCTATTGTTGGGTGAATGAACATTACCATCCGTTATTGCAATGCTAGATAAATGAACATTATTATAAGTTACTCACGCGGTTAAGTTGGAAAAGTCGTCGCACCTGACTATAATTGTATCCTTCGGTCGGTTAACTCGGCGATACTTGTCGAATGTGGTTAGCTGCTAATTCACGATACCGTAACGCTACGAGTAACAGCCAGTACGCTTACGTCAGAGCATATCTACTAAAAAGCAACTGCAATTAGAACAAATTTTATTTCTTACGGTACTTATAGAGCAGAGAGAATTGGACTAAAAATGTATTTGTACGGTAAACAACAACTTGAATTTGCATGCAATTGAACCAACACACGGCAAACTTTAATCCATCTTATACACGTTTATTTACCTCTCTTTTTATTTTGAGAGCTCCCCGATTGCAGGTGTGTTGTGTATTAAATAAAAAGGCACGCATTTTGATACTCGTGTTCAACCACAAAAATTAGTCTTTATTAAGGAATGACTAAATTCAGCTGTCACTTGCACAAGAAGGAGATTGAATTCGAATACATGGAATGGAATTTCAGATTTAACTAGGGTTGCCAGAACCATTATAATTAATACATTACAGTCTCCCACGCTTAATGGAGTACATGGTCGCTTAGATGAGCAGGTAATCTCCTAATCCTGTTAGGTCTTCTTAAGCTGGATTCTTGGTTCTCTACTGCTTGGGGTGTCAACTGTGGTTCAAAAACTGTTTCATCTCTTTGGTTGGCAACACTTCGCTCTATGAGTACCTCTTCTAGTCTTGGATTTTCATGAACAGGTTCCTCTTGAAACGTTACGGTCTTCTTTGGTAGTTCTACTCCCGATTTGTGCAGTTGGTTTATGTGGCGCTTTAATTCGTATCCATTGTCAAGCTTTATTTGATAATGAAGTTGGCCAAATTTTGCTTTTACTACACCAAACTTCCAAGTAGGCTTATTACGCTCGTACCATCGCACTTGTACTCTGTCACCTACACTTATCTGACGAATTATAGGTTTAATTGATGCTGAAATTCGTTCTTGATGCGGGCGGATAGCATCTAGTTTAATACGGATATCACGGCCAAGGTATAATTGTGATGGACTCCGACCACATGCTAGTGGTGTAGCACGATAACGTAAAATTATTTGCTGCACTTTGATGTTCAGTGGTAATTTATCTTCTTCCATTGCCTCTAATTTAGTTTTCAAGATTTGCACATACCTTTCCGCTAAGCCATTTGTAGCTGGATGTCCGGGGGCTATAAATTTTTGAATAATTCCATTTTCTAAACAATAATTTTTGAACATTGTGCTCTGAAGAATTGTGGCATTGTCTGAGACGATGACTTGCGGTAGACCATGATTGACAAATATATCTTGAAGTAATTCTATGGTTTTTTCACTTGTTGGGGCACTTCTAATGATGCGTATTTCCGGCCATTTCGATTTAGCATCTACCAGTACCAGGAAATAATGGTCTTGAAATGGTCCAGCATAGTCAATGTGCACTCTTTAAAAATTTTGATCCGGTTCTTCCCAGTGATGTGTTGAAATCTTTGGAGGGTCTTTTCTTACTTTTGCACAGCTTGAACACGATTTTACTAACTGCTCTATATCCGAATCGATGCCTCTCCAAAAGCAATACTTTCTTGCCAGCTGCTTCATTTTGACAATGCCGATATGTGTGTGATGGAGTTCTTTTAAAATTTCGGAACGAAGACTCATTGGAATAACAACACGATTTCCTCTAAAAATTACACCATCTTGAACAGTGTACTCGAAATCAGTTTTCCTACCTTCAATCAAGTCTCGTTTAAATACTGAAAGTTCAGGGTCACGCTCTGTTTCTTTTGATATGGTTGTAGCCGTAATTGATAATGTTGATATTTCGTTTATTGTTTGATCTTGAATATTTTGAATTTCCTCATCTAAAAAATGTTTAGAATTTGATTTATCGTTAATTGGTGCTCTCGATAGACAGTCTACATTGACGTTATTTTCGGCATTACGATGTTGTATCTGATAATTAAACCCTTGCAAAAATGATGCATATCTGAGAAGTCTAGCTGAAGTCATAGCTGGTGTTTTTGCATTTTGATGGAAAATTCTAGATAATGGGCGATTATATGTCAACAAGGTAAATTCTCTTCCATACAAGTACATAAAGAATTTGTCAACAGCGAAAATTATTGCTAAAGCTTCTCTGTCTAATTGACTGTAATTTTGTTCTGCTTTTGTCAACGCTCTTGAAACAAATGCAACAGGACGTTCATTTCCATCAACAATGTGGGACATTACTGCTGCTATTCCTGCTGGGCTTGCATCGCAGGCCAACGTAACCGGTAAGTTTGGATCGTACGGAACTAAAACTCTATCTTCCTGTATTTCTGATTTCAGTTTTTGAAAAGCTTGTTCACATCTCGGTGTCCATATAAATTTTTTATTTTTTTCTAGAAGCTGACGTAAAGGAAAAGTTTTTGTTGAAAGGTCTGGAAGAAATTTCGCGTAATATGTTATCATCCCGAGGAATCTTCTTGTGTCTTCCATGTTTTGTGGACGCGGTAGGTCTACTATGGCACGTATTTTATCTGGACATTTTAATATTTTGTTGTAACTGATGACATAACCTAGATATTTGATCTGTTGTTTGAAATATTCGCACTTGTTCTTATTTACATGTAAATTATATTTGCTTAATCTTTGAAAACATTTTATTAACCGATGCTCACATTCCGCTAGAGTTGATCCATAGATGACAATATCATCGAAATAGGAAATTGTTCCTTCAAGGCCTTGTAGAATTTGGTCCAAAATACGATTGAATTCATTTGGCGCAGTCTTGATACCAAAAGATAACCTATTAAATTGATACGTTCCTCGGTGTGTGGAAATGGTTTGTATTTCTTTGCTCTGCTCATCAACCATTACATGTAAATACGCCTTGTATAAATCGAGCTTACAAAAATATTTTGCGCTTTTTAATTTGTTAAAAATTTCGTCGATTCTACGAATTGGATAGTGCGCTGCCTCTAGTTGAGGATTTACAGCCACCTTATAGTCGACGCAAAGTCGAACATTGCCATCGGCTTTGGGTATTACAACCAATGGTGAACCCCAGTTGCTTGTATTTACTTTTGTTATTATACCGTCTTTTTCTAAATTATCTAACTCACGTTCAACTTTTTCCCGTAGAGCGAAAGGTACTTGTCTTTCTTTCAAAAATATTGGTGCTGCTCCGTCTTTTAACTTTAAACTACAAACTAAATTCGGAATACATCCCACCTTTTCTTCAAAAATATCAGAAAATTGTTGCTTTATTTTTGATATTGAATTGATCTTATCAACAGCATGTTGATCGATTTCTATTTGGTCGATTTCTGATAAATTAATTTTCAAGTGGCGAATCCATACACGTCCTAAAAGTGCTGAACGATCTGCGGCTACAACGTACAAATCTTCTTTAGAGGTTTCGCCTCTATATTTCACATTTACACTCACTACACAAATTGGCATAAAAACGTCACCCGTGTATGATCGAAATGCTATGTTAGTTCTTCGTATAGGAGTATTTAGCTTTAATTTCTCAAAGTCATTTTGTGGTATTAACGTATACCCGGCACCTGAGTCAACTTCAAACTCTTGCTCCTTTCCTTCAATGTAAACGTTTGTATAAAATTTTTGCAAATCTGTTATTGGAACAGCTATTTTGTTATAGATGTCGACAATTTGGTTTACACCAAATTTACTATCGGCTGTAATCGAAAATGACTCGATAGCATTTGAGTTGTTGTTGACTTCACTTGTTCTTTCTCTTGATTTACTTCGCCGCATTCTATCTTTGATACAGACCTTTTGTACATGCCCAGCTTTTCCACACGAAAAACATTTTAATTTATTTTTGTTAGTTTTGCACTCGGTTGATAGGTGATTATTGCGGCCACATCTAAGACACAACCCTTCTATGCCCAAATCGCTGTAGTTTACTCGTGTTGATGAATTTGATGTCCTGCTTCTTGACATGTTGCGATTACGATTGTTAGCAACACGACGATTGTCGACATGTTGACGTACTTGAAAAACATTACTTGTTGAACATGTTGCGCTGTTTTCAATCATTTTGTTGTTAATTTTGGCTGCTTCCAAAGTTGTTGCCTTATTGACGATTTGCGAAAAAGAAAATTCTGGGTCTTGAAGAAGTTGCTCCCTGATGTACCCGTCGCTAAGTCCTCTGATGAATTGTGATCTCAGAAAAATATTTGAAACTAATTTACCACATTCACACTTAAAATCGCATTCTGTTGCACGGTTTTGTAATGCTGCTACAAAAAATGATATAGATTGTTCACTGTTCTGTACTTCGGAAAGAAATTTGTGTTGCTCCACTAAAATGTTCTTCCTTGGACAGAAATGCGTTTCCAATAACTCTATTATTTCGTTGTATTTAAGTTCATTAACATTTTTCGGCGCTGCTAATGTTGTTAAAATGGCGTACGTCGTCGATCCAATATATTCTAGAAGTAATTTTGCGCATAATTCTTTGTTGTCAAAGACCTTTTTGATTTGAAGATGAATTTCGAGACGCTCTTTATACATTCGAAATGATTCTTTTTTAGGGTCGAATGAGTCGAAGTTTGTTATTATGTTGATGCTGGTGCTGCTCGCTTGTTGATTTTGCTGCTGCTGTTGTTGTTGCATTGCTGTAGTCATGGCGTTTATTGCTTGTAGCAATTGCTGTACTTGAGCCTCCATGTTGATTTGAGGTTAAACACGATCACGACCACCTGTTTTTAATGCAATGCACGCACTTTATAAATTTGAAGGCGTTATTGTTATTATGCACTTATTTCAATTAGTTTACGATTTAAAATCCTCGTCGCCATTCAATTGTTGTGTATTAAATAAAAAGGCACGCATTTTGATACTCGTGTTCAATCACAAAAATTAGTCTTTATTAAGGAATGGCTAAATTCAGCTGTCACTTGCACAAGAAGGAGATTGAATTCGAATACATGGAATGGAATGTCAGATATAACTAGGGTTGCCAGAACCATTATAATTAATACATTACAAGGTGCTAATTAGTATAAATGCTCTGCTTACGTGCAAGACAAGACCATTGCAGTTGAGCACTACGTTTTTCGTGCGCTGGGGCAGCAGTCCACTGAACAGCAGCAGCCCTAAATGGACACATAAAATCATTGTAAACACTACATGTTTTAAAAAATATGCAGACTTTCAGACAATCGCATATCAAATCTGGCTAGAACACTTCCCCACCTACTTTATTTCCTTATTCAATCGAAGAAGTAAATATAGCTTTGTGGGCAGAAACATGCACTTTGTACGGAATTTCAACTCCTGTAGTCAAAACATTCTGCCCACTGATAGCCAATGACATTTATGCTATTTGTTCATATAATCCACTACTTGCTTCTAATTCAACCCACATATGTATGTACGTTTGCTTTTCCTGGCCACAATTTGTAACAACATCGCAATTGTGTTGTAGACTATAAGAACTTCCAAGAATACTCACCATAGAATCGCTCAATATATGTTTGTCACGCCCATCGATAGCCAAACTACTTACACAAATCAAATGCTCTAATCAATTCAGATTTTAATCTTTGTTTGTAAAATAAATGCAATAGATAGGTGGTAAATTTAATCCATTGATGATAAATTTATTATTCCTATAATCCTCGAGCTAAAGAGCTGAATAACAATGAAATTGCATTAAATCGCTCCCTGCGCGTAATTCGCCTAGTTAGGCGCACTAGCCTGATTTTCACAATGAAATTCAAGTGCGTAATTAATCTAAGCAAATTTCACCATCTGTCTACGATAAAAGCATTCATTTTGCCTTTATCTCAATGGGCAATACGGTTTAATATTTATTTATTGATACTAAACTGTATACTATCAATGAACTATGTAAGTGTAATTATAAATGAAACAGCCCAGCCATCAATTAACATTAATTAGGCAATGGCACCTACTAAATATTATTCTGATTGAAGAAACCAACTAAATTTGATTTTTCTCAATAGGTAGAGTTTTTATCAATATTCATGCTCTCAATTATTTCAACACACTTCAGCTCAACTACGGAGGACTCAGTAACCATTTAAAAATAACTAACATTACAGCTTGAATCCTTTCTGTAAATGTCCTTCTAAAAATAAGAGAAGAAAACCAAAGTTTCAACCTAAAATAAAACCAGAACTAAGCTGTTTCGAGCCACCAACTCTATCATCAAGGAAAGCCGCGGTAGAATTCTCATGATGAATCCATATATGTAATATTGTCATAAATCCTAACGGTAGCATCAGAATGATGTTTTGTTCTAAGCCTTCTACGAAAATAAACCACTTTTTGCAATATAATAACTTCCATGACGTCAAAGAGGCGTGTTCATAAAAAACTGCGTAGGTTCGACAGTACGTCACAATTAAATGGACAAAGAAAGTGGCGTGGTAACAAAATATAAAATAAAAAAGTTCATTCTCGGTGTGCGTTAGAACACACGAAAAGTAACTAACACGATTTACCAAAAGGATGAGATGTTTTCGTATTTCACAAAAGTCCACGCATGTATTCAGCGGCAAACGTATGCTAGGGGAAATCCTTTCTGGTAGATGCAAGAATTTCTTGAATTAGTTTGATTAGAGGACAGTAGGAAGATGTTCTGCGTTCTCTAAAGTAAATGAATGTTATGTAAGTAAATCACAGGAATTAAAAATAAAGGCGTAGAACACTACTGTTAAGACTTACCACGTAATAAATTCGAATAACTTAGGCCTTAACCTTAATCCTTGATACCTAACGTTCGCTTGCCTCCATTAATCCTAATCTTTCATAGATACGACGAACATTTTTTAAAGTTATTTTATTTTTAACGTAAGAATATACTTTTGGTTATGTTTGTTGCGCATATATGTATAAAGACTAGCTCCTATTATTAAAAAGAAACAATAAATTTCTATTTCATATAATAATATATTTAATTTAAAACTTTTACCGTAAGTCACTATTTCATATGAGATCAAAGGAAACAACATATTTATAAAATTCAAAAACAAAAAAAAACAACAAAAACCGCCTTTTATTCTTTTGCATATCTACATTATAATCCTATAACCAAATTGAGAAAATACAAAAGCCTTAGTTTTTGAAGCACATGTTATGCAAAAATCGACTTTATTATATGTTCACCGCGAATTGCTACATTTTACGCAAAATGACTTTATCAAGCACGTTTTTTATAAGAGCATAGACCGCAGATTTTTTTTCTACTTTTTGGTACCTCTGGTGGTTGGAGGTCATTACAGCATGATGACTGACTTGGGCCTTGATCTCCGTCATTCTTTGAAGATAATATGTCCGTTATTTTGTGCTTCATGTGCTTGGGCATGGTACGAGTTTCCCGTCGGATTTTCAGCCAAGGTTCTTCTAGTTGTGAATACAACCTCTTCATAAAATCACACTGACTCATTATCAAGTTTTGACCACGTACAGAAGTATTGTGGCAGTAAATTATGTAGCTGTTGATACAAACTATATTCATCATTCTATAAAAAAACACCATTGGCCATATATTGCAGGGCCGGTGAGAATATTTCGAGGCCCCTGGGCACTTGCCGGAATGTGGGCTTTTATCACCAACTCTCACTACCTGTGATCTCATCACAACAACGTTTTTTTTACTAACGTGTATCATTAAAGCTTACCGGGTAATCTTCTTCTTCTTAGCACTACAGCCCATCTCGGGCCTTCGCTACCTGGAAGTATCGCCTCCAACTGTCTCGGTCCATTGACCACCTCCTCCAATTTCGAAACCCGAGCAACGATGAACTCTCTTCGTCGATCGAGTTAAACCAGCGTTTTTTTTCTCGGTTTCCCCACTGGTATCGGCCTTCAGTTCTCCCAACGATTACCTTTTTGGGTATCCGGTCTTCGTCCATACGATTAATGTGGCCAGCTCATTGCAGCTTCCGCAGTCTTACAATCATTGAGACCTCCGGTTCGTCAAAAATTTCATATAACCCATGGTTGTATCAAATTCACCATTAGTTTCCGTCTAGCTTCGCTCCTATTATTCGCCTCAGGACCCGTCGCTCATAGGCGTGAATTATTGCAACACAGTAGTCCATGCATTTGCTGACATCTTATTTTTGATTCACGTTGACTTCTTGCGTCAGCATAAGTAATTAAACTTCTGCTAACTTTTGATATGTGCTGATATTCAATTCTAACGTTGTTGCGTGAATATTATCAGCTATCAGGCATGGGCGTAGCTAGGAATTTTTTTAGGTCTTTTTTCGAGGACAATTTCTCAAAAATCAATGAAAAAACGAGGACATTTTTTTGAAAAAAAAGTAGGACATATTTATTGACAAGAATATTGAGAGATACTTTAAAAGTATCATTTTTTGGTTTCTCAAAATAGAGAAACATCGTTAGTACATGAAATGAATCAAATTGATTTTATAAAATTTTTACCATTGATTTCGCGTTTTATAAAACCAATTTTCTGGGATTTTCAGCAAATTTCCTGAGGATTTCATCTTCTATTTCGGATTTTCTTTCCTTTACCATTTTCCGATGCACACTGAGCATGGATAGTCCTGAAAAAAATAAAAACATCGTTATCATATGAAATGAATCAAATTAATTTTCTAAAACTTTACCATTTAGTCGATTTTCGCCCATGGTTGATCTTAGCCAGGTTTTAACACGCCGCAAAGTACTGAACGACCTTTCTACGGTGCGAGTCGTGCAAGGTAGTGCCAATAATATTTCCAATGCATGTGATACAGTAGGAAAAAAGGTGTCCGCTTCCGTGATTACGTCGCACACTTGCAAATTTTTCATCGCTTCTTCACTAAGCTATTTGTCTTTCCAAGTGTTATACCATAATTCAATTTCTGCACTTAGATCCAATTCCTAAAATTCTGAAAATGGCTTGATGTCTTCTTTCAAATCGCCAATACTTTTTTTCAACATAATGTATGGATGCAATGTGAGTAGTGAAAACGCAGGCAAATTGAATGGCGCGAATTGATTTGCAAGCGATGATATCAACGAATCCAAATACGGAATTAGCAACGATATTTTCCAATAATCATTTGGATTCGATGCAGGTTGATTTGAACGATGCTGCTGTCGTTGGGTTAGTCTGGGCATATCCAATTCAATATCAATCAAGTTCGCTATTTCTTTTGCCTCGTCTAGAATTTCATCAATCACGGAATCTACAGCGGTTCGATGGCTAGAGATAACAGTTGATATTCTATCAAGATGGTCTTTGCATTTGAGCAGGTCAAGACTTTTAGATTGAAGACCATTCATGACAGGCTCAAGAATATCCGAATATTTGGCAATTATTGAAGTGCATATGATAAATATAGGTTTCATTGCTGCAGAGTGTAGCTGAAATGCAGCTGATCGCGTTTTTGCATTGCCTTCGGTGGATAAAGTCAGTAATGCGTTCACGATTTCAACGAATTTGGCTTTAAAAACAGCAATGCTCTTGTGTTTTTGAGACCAACGAGTTTCACAAAGGGCGGGTATGTTCGGAGCACACTTTTGCCATAGCACTGATTCTCGGAAAAATCTTATTATGTCTTTGATGGTGCCAATAGTGTTTCGTACTTGCGGGACCGTGTTCAAATCATTAACAACAAGGTTCAATCTGTGGCTTGCGCAGTGGAAAAACAATGCTTTTTTTTATTTTTTTCGGATATGTGCTTGAACGCTTCCTTCTTTTCCGGCCATAGCACTGAAGCCATCGTACCCTTGCCCAACGTATTTGTTCGGTTCAAGTTCACAGCTTACGACTGCGCGATCAATTTCATCTGCAATTGTTGGAGCGTCCATCGCATTTAGTTCAGAGAAACCCATGAATTCTTCTCGTATTTTTGCTTGGCTTTTGTCATAAAATCGAATACCCAATGACAGTTGCTCTTTTCCTGATATACCTGCTATTTCATCAGCCAAAATGCTGTATGCTGATGCCTTTTTAGCGTCAGCAATTATCATATCTTTCACTAACCTCGCCACATAATGCAATTATCTCGTTTGTTATTTCTGGTGAAGTGTATTTCGCATTTTTTGGTCCTTCTTCAAAGTGTTTTTTAAAAGATTCGTCTCCGGCCTCAATTCTCAAGCGAATAAGATGCATGAACATTCCTAAAAAATATTATAGAATTTTATCAAAAGACGAAAATATGATAAATTTCAATCTGAAATATTTTACTGGAATCGGCATCTTTTCCTCTTAATGGTGAATCGGTTGTTCCACAGAAAATTATGTTTGATATGATCGAACGGACTATTTTCTTGTTTTCTTCAATTAACTTCTGATGTCCTGTTACCATCTGTAGGTCCACTGGTTTGGCAGTTGTAAATTCAATAGCAGCTTTCATTGAAGTTTGATGCCATTTGCTTCTTGCGTGATTTCTGCTCAATTCGTGCATATCTTTGTATTTGGTGATTGGCTTAGCAACGAATGCGCCTAAAAAGCCTTGCGCTGTAGTTTTATGAAATAGAACGCAATGTAAGAAAAGAGCGCCCTTTTCTTTCTTTGAATAAACAAGCCAAGGTTTATAAACATGTAACCAATTGTGAAGAAATTTTCGTTTTGAATCATCGGAGTCTGCGGCAAAATCGTAGTCTTGTGATGGTACCCAACATCTTTTTAAAAACAGAGATCTTTGCTCTGATGATAATGGCTTGTTCATAAATAGACCCAAGTCGAATTCGGAAATGACTTCAGTTGTGTCAATGGTTGAATCATCCATTGGAATTGAATCTTCTTCGTGGGTTTCGCTTGTGCTAGTTGTTTCGTGCATTTCAGTGAAATAGGTATGCTCGTCGTAATTTTCCGTTTTCATTGCATCAGTAGGCTCATTTATCTGCATTACACTCGCACTTAGATTTGACACTTCAGCTTCACTTTGACTTGACGTGACAGCATCACTTTGGCTTGACGTGCCAGCTTCACTTTGTCTTGACGTGCCAGCTTCACTTTGTCTTGACGTGCCAGCTTCAATTTGGCTCGACAGTGGAGGAGCAACCGGTTCTATACAAATATACGCACATTTCAAAAGTATAAATCGCAAAACACTTTGAACTAATTCATCAACAAAAAACTGATCCCTCGGAGCCAAGTATGCAAGTGTTGAAATCAATGATAAATCAAATTACAATAATCCAATATATATTTCGGCTTAAATGAAGCCCTCTTCAGAATCTACATAAACTATCATTCTCAGTAAAAATATGAAAATAATAAAAAGAAAAAATAAAAATACACAATTAAGAAAAACTCACAGATATTAAGAAATTCATATTTTCCACATGAAGGTCGTTCATGATAAAACGCAGTATAGCGCGTGTCAAATATATTCGTCACAAAAACAACACGTCAAAGGCCATGATTCACCTTCAGAATCTTCCTGACTTTCTCCAAAAAAGGAAAAATATGAATATATACTATTCTTTGAAAAAAGGCGTAAAATTTAGAAAGACGATAAATACGTCATCATTCAAAGAGCCTTGTAACGGAACTAACATTTATCACTGCCCACAATTACTATCGAAACCTTATCATGTAAGCAAACCAAAAAATCAACAACCTCAAAATAAAAAGAAAATAATGGATCTAAAACATTCCCAAATATTTATCGTAAATTGAATTCAAATTCTTGGTATCATCCTGTTTATTAATCGTATTATTGGTCCTCTTAATAAAAATCATTTCAGAAATACTTCTTTTAAAATATCTATCTTCTTTATCTAAAACTTTAACCTTACGCCAATCAAAATCATGTCCTTTGTCAAGAAATATATATTGGACTATTGTAATTTGGTTTATCATTGATTTCAACTCTTTCATACTTGGCTCCGAGGGATCAGTTTTTTGTTGATGAATTTGAAATATATGGAACGGAGCAATTAAGAGATTTATTACTATACTTTGAACTAATTTTGGAAAAACAAAATATAATGAACAGAAACTTACTAAAAAATGATTGCACTCCTCCTGCACGTAGTTTATGATATTTGCCTTTAGCATGTTCTGTAATAGCTCCGTCTCCTTTGTTGTCGGTTCGGAAAGTAGTTTTTCAATATGTGCAATACGCCGAATGCTCACTTGCCTTTTTAACCCATGGATATTTTTTTGTCCACAATTTACACCATGAGGTTTTCTTTTTTTCTTTATCCATTACAAAAAAACCAAAAATTGATGTTCACAAAGCGAAGAAAAAATTGATGTCACAAGCAAAGTTGCCAGAATGAACTATCAGCATGCTCGGGAAAAAAAGCTGCCCCCTCCTTTCGGCTCGAAGGAGGACGGAGGGAGCCTAGGAGAAATAGAAGAATTTGTTTTCAAGTCGGTTTTCCTGTTTTCTTATCTGACCCCTTTGTGTTTTCGGTTATAGTTACGTTATTTATTTCTGAATTATACGAAAGAATAATACTTTGGGGACTGGCCTGAAAAGTGAAAATCTTCGAATGACCGAAAACACAAAGGGGTCAGATAAGAAAACAGGAAAACCGACTCGAAAACAAATTCTTCTATTTCTCCTATAGGCTCCCTCCATTCTCCTTCGAGCCGAAAGGCGCAGAGAAAACGTTTGGATTTGTGTGGGCATAATCGAGATTTATATACATTATTGCTTCTCAGAAACAATAACAAACACACCAGTATAAACAATTTCGATACTGTCCAAATTTTTGTTTGATTTCAATTAGGTGCTGTGTTTACATTTTTGTTTATCGATACGAGGAATCAACGACAGCAGAATCAACAGTGCACATAAAATTCAGTATTTACATTAAAATACGTTCGTCAACAGAAATTAAATTCAAACCTTGTGACAACTTGCGCTTGTGTATATACAAGCATTTGTTAAAATCAATCTCAGGTTTGACTGGAGAATTTTTTGATTCGAAGAATCATAAATATAAATGCCCAAATATGCTCGTGTAATATTTCTAGATGTTAGAGGAATCTCATTGAAAAGTCCTCGTTTTTCTGCAATTTTGCGAATTGTCCTCATTTTTTATAAAAATTTTCATTGATACTCCTTTTTTTCCGCTTTTTTCCCAAATTGTCCTCGTTTTTTACGAGAATACTCTTTGAAAAGTCCTTGTTGTTTCAGCATTTTCTCCAAATGTTCCCGAGGACAAAGATTAATTTTTTCTTAAAAAACGCAGAATTTTTCGAGGATATTTGGCTTAGGTTGGGGCATTTGCCCCTACCTGCCCCTACCTGGCTACGCCCATGCTATCAGGACGAGATGTTGGCATTCATATAAGTTGGTTGAATTTATATTAGATTGCTTGATGTATCCTACCAGACCTCCTAAATCCTCCTCAAAGAAACCCTATACCACTCCCAATAGGAAAAGGCAAAACGACTCCAGTTCATTTTTGGAAATAGAGAATTTTAATTTAAGAAATTTCACAAATTTGCAAAGTGTGGGAAGTGAAAGTGCTCCATCATTGCAAGCGGCGAATGTGTAGAATCGCACTTTTAGCTTTTCTAATAGTGAAGTGCCAGTAGTGCCAGAAAATTTAGTAGATTTCGATATCGTGGATAGGGATTTTAGACAGGACTTCCAGACAATGACTGACGCAAATAATACAATTCAAGTCGATCTTTTTACCGCGCTTAGAGTGCCGGAATTTTAACCCTGATTCAACCTACGAATGGCACTCCATACGGGCAATTGCTTTTACGAGCGATCAGAAATAAGGTTGTTGGTTCTGCAAACGAGGTCCTCAATATGTATAGGACACCCCTCGAGGGGAAAAGTATTAGAGAAAATCTAATATTACACTATTCAGATAAGAGGAATGAGACATCCCTTATCAAAGACCAACACGGTCTAAAATAAAAAAGTGATTCACTTCTGGATTTTTACAGTGAAGTTATTGGAATCCTTTCTAGTATGAATAACAACGTTAATATGCATGAGAAGGATCAAAGCGTCATATCGGCAAAGCGAAAGTTGTTCTCGGAAATGTGTCTTAACACTTTTCTTTCGTGACTGAAGGAGCCTCTTGGCTCAATTATTCGAGCAATGAAACCTTATGATCTCGCGAATGACTATGCATATTGTGTTAAAGAGCAAAACATCTTTTATACACGAGCTAATGGTGTGCGAAAGTTTGAACAACCAAAGCTGACAAGGCCAGTTAATCCATTTGACCTTCCACGAAAAACCACCAAATTTTAATTTTAAGCCACCAAATTTTCATGATCAACCCTTTATGCAACGACATACACCTTATTTTCCTCAGCGTTTTCAGATGAATACTTTGAATCGAATTCCACAAACTTACCCGA
This sequence comes from Odontomyia ornata, assembly GCA_963969285.1. Taxonomy (NCBI): domain Eukaryota; kingdom Metazoa; phylum Arthropoda; class Insecta; order Diptera; family Stratiomyidae; genus Odontomyia; species Odontomyia ornata. The sequence continues at coordinate 88,756,803 of OZ017738.1, read as the reverse complement.
ATAATAATCCACAATATTTTAGGCCAAATAATTTACAATATAACCTTCAATTTCAGCGGCCATATGTAGCAACTCAATTTCCCAAACAGAATCAGAATTTTAATTTTCAGCAGAGACCATTTACAGTAGGACACCCAAACATCTCAAATTTGCCAAAGCCGGAACCCATGGAATTGGACAGCGATTTCACTAAAAGAAATCACCAATAGTTTTTGCCCGCAAGAGGATTTTAAAACAATAGAGGTTTCCCCAATATTAAAAGTGCATTTGGTACAAGCGAAGCACACATGTCTCCATATCCATTTGATGACAGTTGTCCACCGGAGTACTCAACATCTTATTCTTATTCTGTTGAACCTGACTTTGAGAGTGATTTGTTTTACGATCCGGGTCAGGCTTTGCAGGGCTTTGATGACGGTCCACAACTAATTCAGTAAATCTTTAAACAAAATGAAAACCAAGTTCAGGATGATACAAATTTTCAATGCCGCCACAAACCCATGGGGTACATAGACTTGAATGCATATGGCCACGTTGTACGTTATATTGAAATTTCATCCCCTTTTGGACGACCACTTAAAATTTTAATCGACACCGGTGCTTCATTAATCCAGAGTTTATACCCTCTCCATACATTATTAGGACTAACCCAACTTTTATTACAACTGTTCTGGGTTAAACACAAAATCGACGAAAAAGTAATACTCCCTAATTTCGTTGAATTAAATCACCCGGGTGAAACATAGTTCCTTGCATTTAAATTTCATAGCTATTTTGACGGACTTTTGGGAATATATGCATTAAGTGATCTTAGTGCCAAGGTTGATATAGCTAACAAATTGCTGGTGACTAGCGATTCGGTATTAAGGCTCCAATTCAAGCCCAATTTTTCTTCAGGGAAAAAGGTAGTTTCAGGCAAAAGCAAGGCAGTAGTCAAGTTGCCTGTGGACGTCGAGAACGGTGAGGTCTACATTAGACAGACGCAACTTACACCTAGCGTGGTACTCTCCGATGGCATTTACGTTTCTAAGGACTGGTTTGCACTTGTTGAGGTGATAAACGGGTCGCATTCTGATGAGGTTTTGCTCATTGAGCAGCCTTAGAGAGTGGAGTGTCTGCCTCCTATCGACAGGTCAAAAACTTCGATATCAGCTGTGATGAGGGTACTCCGTGTCCAGTGAACGCTTCGTCAAGCAATATATCCGAATTACTTCGACTATAACACTTAAATGGTGAAGAGCAAAAACAGCTTTTTAGGGTATGCAGAGAGTTCGATGACATTTCCTACAGGGAGGGTCAAACACTTGGCTTCACAAACCAAGTCAAGCATCACATTTAAACCTTCCTTGGTGTAATCGTTTTTTCTACATCCCTTCAGGAGTATGTCGAGAATCTCAGAAGGGTTTTTCAAAGATTGAGGGAGGTGAATCTTAAGGTCCATATTGACAAGTCTGATTTCATCGTAAGGAAATATCATTTTTGGGCCATATGGTCACCACCGAAGGTGTCAAGCCCAACCCCGACAAAGTTGAAGCTATTAGATATTTCCCTATTCCGAGAACTAAGAAGGAAATTAAATCCTTCCTCGGTCTTCTTGGTTACTACCACATATTTATAAAAGATTTTGCAAAGCTTTCTAAGCCCATAACTCAATGCTTGAAAAAAGGCAAAACAATCGATTTAAATGACTCTTACGTCAAATGCTTTAACGAATGTAAAGAAATGCTTATGAATGACCCCATTCTTCAATATCCTGATTTCATCAGGCCTTTTGTCTTAACGACTGATGCGAGCAACTTCGCAATTGGAGCTATTTTATCACAGGGTCCTATTGGAAGTGATAAACCGATATGCTACGCAAGCAGAACATTGACAGATTCGGAAGTCAAGTGCTCCACTATTGAAAAAGAACTTTTGGCCATTGTATGGGCGACAAAATATTTCAGGCCATACCTGTTTGGTAGGAAGTTTAAAATAGTCACGGATCACAAACCGCTGACATGGATGACGAGCCTGAAGGACCCGAATTCTAGGCTTGTTCAATGGAGGTTGAGATTGGAAGAGTACGACTATGATATAGTCTATAAGAAGGGAACACAAAATAATAACCCAGACGCATTGAGCAGAGTAAGGAGTCCGGATGTAATTAATACTAAAGTTCATGCAAATGAGGGTGAGGAACCGATCCCAGGTACTTCGAATCCGGGCACTAGAGGTACCACAATACATTTAGCAGAAGAGAATCTCAATACAAGCATACATATTTCAGAAAAACTGCTTAGTGAATTTTCACTCCAGATTTTATTCGAAAACTCAAATAGGAGGCCAGAAACAGTTTTAGAAATGCCATTTAGAAATAAACAACGACGTACCTTTAGGAAACCAGAATTTTCAGAACCAGATATAATAGATATTTTCAAGAAATATATTTCCCCCAATAAATTAACAACAATATGTGCCAATGACATACCTTTAGTAAAATACAAAATGTTGTTTCCATGCATTTCTCACAGTCTGGATTGTACAAGGTTATATGCTGTATGGTGGTGTAGAAAGACATTAATGAATCTGAGAAGATGCAATCATCAGAGACTATCATATTAAAAGCAATCATCGTGGAATTAATGAAACTCATTCTTCTTCAAAAATAAAGTCACCCAAGTGATTAATAATTGAGAGATATGTCAAACCTTGAAGTATGATCGAAACCCACAAGCCCCTCAATTTCAGGCCCCTCGAACTCCGGTAAAGCCTTTAGAAATGCTATATGCAGGTATATATACTATAAATAAGAGATATATTCTCACTTTAATGGACAAGTTCTCCAAATACGCTGCGACCTATACTCTGAATAACAGAAATAGCCTTTGCATAATCTAAGGGTTGAGACGTTTTATTAGCTTGCACGGTATGCCTGAGATTTTGGTGACATTGACCACCGACTGTACGAGCTTGAAAACTCCATGGAAATATACCAGCCCGAACTAAACCGTATCCTGTTAATCAACGTCCCCGAAACTATCATCAATTCATCTTGTGGACCAAGCAAACTAAGGATTGAAGGGACGATGCTCATACACTTCGAAAATTGCGACATCTTCATTAAAGTCATCACCTTCCAGTTACCTTTACTCCTTTCCTCATCATTTTTCCACGCGCATTTCAAATATTACCTTGCACTTACCTTTCCTCCTTCACTCATCGCTTTTCCACGCGCATTCTCATTTCATTCGACCCAAAACTGTTTTGAGGCCATTACCCTCTTCATATTGCAATCACGCAACACGCAAATTTTTTATTACCTCAAATAGCATTCGGAACTAATCGATGACCAAGCTGATCGTTTCACTTGTAGCGACAACCGTTGTGCAAACGCCGCTGTGTATGCTAAATTAAGTTAATTGCACCCAGATAGCATTTTGTTTACTTAGCAATTAAACATTATAAATTTAAGTGGTCAAGTTATTGAAGCGCTTTTTGTATTCCGCGAGTGTTAAATGAAGAAGTATTGAATAAAACAAAGTGTTAATTCACAAATTGTGTTTTTTTTTTTTTGTAAACCGCGGAACAATTAGTCGTAACTTTAACGCGATACAATACTTCGGAACCAGTTCGGTGCATTGGGTCGAGATTGACATATATCCGGCAATCTTCAACAACATCAATATCACGGAAGCCAAAAATGTGCAAATTGAACTGAAAAATCTAAAACCTTACCAGTTCACCAGAATTCAAAATCCTTTGGAAGCAACCTCACAACTCGAGATCATTTTTACAAGGGCCATCAATGTACTTACGGTAACAATCACGTTAATCATCACCTTGATTGGAGTATCATTGATATACTAAAGTATTCGAAGAAAGCATCTTTACCGGAACAATCATGCAATCATAGCTCCTGCCAATGAACCTCCAAAAATAGAATCATATGACCGTCGCTACAAACTAGGGGGTCGCTACAAACTAGGGGGGGGGGAGTTATGGCAACACAGTAGTCCATGCATTTGCTGACATCTTATTTTTGATTCACGTTGACTTCTTGCGTCAGCATAAGTCATTAAACTTTTGATATGTGCTGATATTCAATTCTAACATTGTTGAATAAATATCGAATTGTTTCTCATTAAACTTTTGTTGACTATGTAATATTCTTCAGATCAGCATTTTTGTTGTATGTATATGAACTATTGTAACGCTTGAGTGTGTAATAAATAGGAAATTTAGTACGTGTTAAAAAGTTTTGTTTCAATTATAAAAAAGAAACTATAATTCGTGCAATATATTTGCGGACGCTTGCGTTAGGGCCCACGTCACACACCCATAGCATGACACAGGTGTTATCACAGATTTGTATACTTGGAGCTTTGTTTTCCTGTGAATGCAGCTGGTTTTCAAGATCGTCAAAACTGAATAAAATATTTTATTTGCGAGCTGTATTCTTCGGCGTATTTCGTCTCTTTCATTGGCTTTTTTCGTTATTTTCGCGCCTAAATACACAAATTTGCTCCCATTGCTGACACTGTATTCGCCAAGTATGATATTTTGTGTATTTGAGGTATTTTTACTCGACTGCGTCATGAGCTTTGTTTTATTTTCATTAATTTGTAGCCCTACTAGTTTTTCTTCGCTGTCGAGTTTCAGGAAAAGTTCTTTGGCAGTTGTTAATGACCGTGACAAAATGTTGATGTCATCCGCATAGGCTACTACTTGGCTCGACTTGTATAGTAATGTACCTTGCGTATCGACAGGTAGCTTCCTATGACGTACTCCAGGGCCAAATCGAATAGCAATGGGGCCAGCCTATGTCCCTGCTTTGGTTTGATATTTGTGTCAAAAGCATTGGTGAGTTGGTTATTGATGCGGACCTAGGAGGTCGTCCACGGACTGATTTGGCTGGGATGCCAAGGCAAAGCATTATTTGGTACAGTACGTTACGATCAATACTGTCGTATGCCTACTTAAAGTCAACGAATGTTGAGCTCCCAGCATTTTTCAAGTACCTGCTTGACTGTGAAAAATCGGTCTCTCGTCGATCTTCCTGCTCTAAAACCTCCTTGATACTCCCCAATAATACTGTTGACATATGATCCGATCTTATTTTCTAAGATACAAAGTAGTGATATGCCTCTATAATTTTCGCACTGTAGCTTGTCACCTTTTTTGTGGATAGGGAATGTAATTGATTGGCTCCACTCTTTCGATATATGTTCTTATTGCCAAATGTGCTGGATGACTTTATGATTAACTTTATGAACACTACTGCCACCATATTTGATGAGCTCCACTGGAATCTCATCGATGCCCGGCGCTTTATTATTCTTTTGGGCTTTGATGATGGAAAAAACTGCATCCAGAGTTGGTGGGGCCAATGGAAGCTCTCTATAGATATTTATAGGCTTCGGTGCTCTGGAGCTGTGCGGAGGATTAAGGAAGTTCTTCAAATATGATGCCCATCTTTCCTTAATCTTAGTTTCATCAGCGATGATATTGCCGATTTCATCACGACATGAAGTTTTAAAGCGGCTTTTTGGACAAAGAGCAATCAACGTTGAGATAGTTAATGCCATAAAACACCTATTGGACACTACTTCAGCATGTTTGAAGTCTCATGCAAATTTAAGTATCGATACGATCCCATGAGACGTTATTATCAATCATCGCATGGTTTCTAAGTTAGAACAATAATCAAAAAAACAATGCGAGCTTCAGCTAAGTCAAAAGAAGACGGACGAGTTGCCAATCCGGGAATAGCTTAAAAAATTTATGGAAACTAGATTTAGAACGGTAGAGATGTGACACAATTTCCAGTGGTGGCAAAACTAATAAAAAAGGATTTGTATATGGATGATTTAATGACAGGAGCGGAAACAGAGAGAGAAGCAACCGAAATATTTGGGGAATTAAACAAACTAATGAAGTAAGGTGGATTTACCTTTCAAATATGGAGTAGCAATTCAATTTTGGTGGTGAATTATATCGAAAATGAAAAGAGAGAAGATGAAGCAATAAGAATCAAAACGGATACAGCATTAAAAATACTAGGACTGATATGGAACAGAGCGAAGGATACACTGGAATATGAAATTAAACTGTCACCATTAGAGACACCTGTAACAAAACGTAAGGTGGTTTCCGATAAAGCACGGTTGTTCGATCCACTCCAACAATCATAGCAGCAAAAATAATCATACAAAGACTTTGGCTGTCCGGAATCAAGTGGGATCAAGCGCTACCAGAACCATTACTAAATGACTGGATTATCTGCAGAGAAGAATTACAAGTTCTTTCTAGTTTTTCTATAGTCCGATGCACTGGACATCGCAAATCTGATATGCATACTGAATTACAAGGGTTTTGCGATTCATCAAATAAGGCGTATGCAGCGGTAATCTATTTGCAAACGATAGACGAGCAAGGTAAGGTACACATCAGTTTTGTTGCATCAAAGACCAAGGTCGCGCCTGTTAAACAAGTGTCTGTCCCAGGCTTAGAGTTGTGTGGAGCGGTATTACTATCTTAACTTCTTTTAGATGTGTCGCGAGTGCTGGACATAGCCAAAGGAATCACCCTAGCAGGTGGAAGACTTTTATTACGAATAGAGTTTCAGAAATACTTACCATCATGGAAAATTGTCGTATATCCGATCTGAAGAAAATCCAGCGGAATAAACCTCCAGAGGTATAAAAGCATCGGAACTGATAGTACTAAATCTATAGAAGGAAGGGCCTCAATGGTTGAAAGAAAAAGAGATCAAGTATAGCAAAGGAGATTTTACAACGGTGTTAGCAGAAAAGAAAATCGAGAAAATGTGTTTTGCAGTAAGCGTTAACGAAGACCATAGCACCGAATTCATAGAGCGATTCTCGTTACTTACTCGAATGCTTAGAGTTGGACCTAAAAGGTCAGAGCTTATTATGGTTGAAGAGATAAACTATACGTTAGTAAAACTAATAGTTTTGGTTCAAGGCAGACATCTTGCTGAGAAAATAGAACACATCAAGTCTCCCGGTTGTGTTTTAAAAAGAAGCGCGTTACACACTGTATGTTCAATATTAGACGCTGATGGTTTACTGAGAGGAGGCGGACGCAGAAGCATCCAATAATATTGCCAGATAAGGATAATCTCACTCGCTTAATAATATTGGATGCTGAATCATATCCGCCAAACATACTTTATATTGAGAGTAAGGGTCTAGGTTAAAAACATATATAGAGCATGCGTTACTTGCCGAAGATACTCGTCAGCAAATACGACACAGCTAATGGGACAGATCCCAGAAGTCAGATTAAAGCCCAGCAAACCTTTCAAATCAACTGGCGTAGATTATGCTAGACCCATCAATGTTAGGTTTTCTCCTGGTAGAGGTTCCAAGTCATACAAAGGGTATATTTGCTTTTTTGTATGTATGGTGACACACGCGGTGCATTAAGAGGCTGTATCTGATCTTTCAGCCCAGGGGTTTATTGCAACGTTTCGAAGGTTTACTTCACGTCGCGGACACTACCAGGACCTATATAGCGACAATGGAACAAACTTTGTTGGGTCCAATAAACAGTTGTTGAAGATGTTAAAAGTTGCTAATTCTAGATGGCCCGATGAAGTGGTGCAACTTTTGACACTCAAATCAACCAACTGGCACTTCAACCTTCCCTATGCGCCAAACATTGGTGGTTTGCGGAAGACAGGAGTGCACAGTGTGAAGAATCATCTAAAAAAGATCATAGAGGATAGTACGCTTACGTTTGAGGAGTTGACAGCGATCTTGACACAGATAGAAGCGTGTTTAAATTCGCGTCCTATTTCGGTTTTGAGTGACGCCTGATGACCCTCTTCCAGACCATTTTTTGGTGGATGAGCCATTGATAAATGTATCTGATGAAAATCATTGTAACATTTTAGATAGATCGAAATTATGTCAAAATGATTTGCGATTTTTGGAAAAAATGGTCAAAAGAATTTTTGGTTAACTTAAATCAACGCTACAAATGGAAAAGTAAAATTCCTGAGCCTAATGTAAATGATGTTGTAGTTATTAGAGAAGATATGATTCCACCGGCTAAATGGGTAGTCGATAAAATTATACAGAAACATCCAGGCTCTGATGATATCGCAAGAGTCGTAACAATCACATGTAAGAATGGAGTTCTGAAAAGACCAGCTGGTAAAATTTGTGTGCTTACTGAATAAATATTGCATCAGGACTTGAATATCTTGTCATGGCGGGCGATTATTTTTTAACTTACTTTGTATAATGTTAAAATCTTTTAATTTTGGTTCTTACAATAGTACATTATTTGAGTTTGTAAAATTGAAAAGCTATGAACATTTTATGTATATGAAGGACAAGTCCTTCGTGGGTAGTTATGTATGATCGAAAACTGTGTAGTGAGCTGTTTACGCATAGAGCTTTAGCCATCACATACTAGCTGGCGGTATGCGTCTTTAAGAAGTCGCCAGCAACTTGTCACTTGATTTTTGATTGTGGAGCTATCTGCACTTGCCCTTTAAGATTTTGCCCCAAGTGCTTCTTTAACCTTTTGCTCTTCTTCTGCCTTCTGGTCCTCTTAGGCCTTTAACCAACTCCTCCGATAATGCTCTATGTGGTCTAGGAGCTACTCTAGTTCAATGAGCCCAGTCTTTACTGCTTTGGTGATTTTCAGCGAGTCGAATGCAGAATATATTCTATTTAGAACAACTCCCGCTTTTCTGACTAGCCTTTCTTCTTCATGTCGCTGGGCGGCAATTGCACTTTGTGGCCATCGTCCTTGGAAGAGGTTACCGGCTTCTGTTTCCGAATACAGTACTCCGCCACATTTTCGACGTTGGCGATGAAACCACATATCGTCGCTTTATTTGTCTGGTCACTCGTTTCTTTTCCTAGCGTAATCGCCTCGTTGACTTCAGGAGGATTCTTTATTATTACGGGATTTATGACCCTTGCTTCGGTAACTCACAGCAGTGATCATCGAATTCTCGAATATCTTTATATTTTCCTCCACTGCTCGAATATCTGGCGCGCTCTTTATAGGACGCTCAGGCGTTCGCATCATTTTCTTGCTGCACCCGAACGCCGCAGGAATCTCAGTCTGAACCAGACTGTCTATTAATTTCCATTTATCGTCCATCTTCACTGTTATTGTATCAATCGTCTTTTTTGTCATCATTAGTACCGCTCCCGATGTGGCTTCAGCCAATGGTTGTGTCATCGTTATTGTTATTTTTGCGTTCTTTTTTGGGGATTTTTTATCTTCTTTAAGGGTTTTTGGTTACTCCAGTTTTATTGGGTTCCTCCTCGGAGCCATTCTCTCCGTTTGTATGTCTAGTCGCCTTTTTGGTCCCATGACTATCTTTGCAGAGCAGGGAGGCCATACGAGGGTTGGCACAAACCCTTATGGGGATAAGTGCTCAGAGCTAGACCAGCGCTAATCGGGAGTCCATCTCAACCGAGCTTACACCACCAACCCAATGGTGCGAACTTCGAACGTACTCCGAGGCCTGCCAAGGTTTTACCGGGACGAAGACAATATGAGAGTTGAATAGGAGCCGTTCACACACGAGTGTGACCTCGGCGCTACCGTGCAAAGTAAATAGGTCCAAACCATCATATCCATCAGCTCAAAGAATGAACTCCAGTTCGTTGTCAAAAGCGTAGTCCAGATCTAGTCAGGGTCGTTACCTGTCATCCCACGAGGGAGCCTCACGGCGCCCCCCATATCCACGGGTCCGTGGGGGCGGTGCTTCCCAAAGAATCCTAGCCTTCAAGAGTGCTCTTGTCAACCGGCATTCACCCTGCGGGAATTTCCTAGTGTACGTGGGGGGCGGAACTCCCCAAAGAATGCTAGCCTCCAAGAGTATTCTTGTCAGCCAGCACTCCCCTTGTGGTCTTTTGACTTTGCGCTTGATATTGAAACCGCGAAATACTACTGCGTCATTGATACCATGACCGATATCAACGCAGTGATATATTGGATAAAGATATCAATGCAATCACGTGGCACAATTATCCATGTATTGTCCAGGCGTCTTGCAGATCTGGGAGCCCCATACTCAGGGCGTAAATAGCCTTCACCTCCCAGCCGCAAAAAAGGTACAATTCTTGGACAAGTCTCCAGACTTAACATCTTCAAATCATTGAGAGCTCCATTTAGATTTTCCAGCGAAATCCCGGACGAACGAAATCAAGTTTACATAAGTTTAAAAGCTTATTACAAACCCATAGACAAGTTAGAATCTCAAAACCTATTCATTGTCCATGATTTTAGCATATATGTGAAATATTTCGGAGCGCTCCTATTATGGACGATAAATAAACTTTGTGGTTTATGAATTTCGCGACGATGAATTTTATTTTATTGTATTATGAAAAATGGATTAGTTTGTTTTTGTGGACTTTAAGATTGAGATTTTAAGTTTTAGGATATTTTGAGTAACCCAATTTATATGGGGGAGAAACAATTGTGGAAATAATTATTTTAAATACAGAATACAATCAAAGAAATCTCTCTCTCGAGCCAGGTAGTAGCCTATGCGGACGACATCAACATTATGTCACGATCATTAACAACTGCCAAGGAACTTTTCTTAAAACTCGACAGCGAAGCAAAACTAGTAGGGCTGCAAATCAATGAGAATGAAACAAAGCTCATGACGCAGTCGAGGAGAAATACATCAAATACGCAAAATATCATACTTGGCAAATACAGTATCGAAAATGTTGGCGAATTGTGTATCTAGGTGCGAAAATAATGAAAACGGGTAATGAAAGAGACGAAATACGCCGAAGAATACAGCTCACAAATAAAATATTTTATTCAGTTTTGACGATGTTGAAGACGAGATGCATATATACACAGGAAAACACAGCTCCAATTATACAAATCTGTGATAACACCTGTGTTAAGCTATGGGTGTGAAACATGGACCCTAACTCAAGCATCCGCAAATATATTGAACGCCTTTGAGCGACGGGTCCTGAGGCAAATAATAGGAGCGAAGCTAGACGGGGACCAATGGCGAATTCGATACAACCTTGAGCTGTATGAAATTTATGACGAACCGGAGGCCTTAACGATTCTAAGACTGTGGAAGCTGCAATAGGCTGCAATCGTATGGACAAACAACGGATACCCAAGAAGGTATTCGTTGGGAGTACTGAAGGCCGGAGACCAATCGGGAAACCGAGAAAACGCTGGTCTGACTCGGTCCATGAAGATAGTTTATCGCTGCTTGGATTTCGAAATAAGAGGACGCGGTCAATGAGCCGATACAGTTGGAGGTGCTATTTGCAGGAAGCGAAGGCCTGAGAGGGGCTGTAGTGCTAATAAGTAGAAGAATTTCTTGAGATCTCATAGCAGTTAATAGGGTTACCAGTAAATTCATGCGTTTTTTTTTCGAAAATTGCAGCTTTATTGTGAAAAATTGCTTTTAGACGATCGGAAATGGTTTATTGAGCGACGCCAAGTGATTTTGCAAGTTCTTCTTGCATTTGGGATGGATATTAGTTGAGCAATGTCTCCGGTTCGTGATCTGCAAACATTTTTGGCTGTCCGGGCCGTTCATGGTCCTCCAAGTCAAAATTGCCACTTTTAAACCGTGCAAACCACTTTTGGCACGTACACTCAGCTAGATCATGCACACAATACACTTCCACCAAAATACGATGACTTTCGGCAGCCTTTTTCTTCAATGAAGAAGTACTCCCCGCAAAAACACTTTATTCGGCACAAAATTCTACATTTTCAGAGTAAAAAAAAGTATTGTTGTATACGCTTCAGCTAAATGACAATTACTGATTCTGAAACTATATAACAGTAGCTTTCCAACACATATTTGGAAAGGTGAATCACTGGAATAAAAATCAAGTTACGCCATCTGTTAGAAAACCGCATGAATTAACCGGTACCCCTATTACATTGACCAAATTAAAATTCATTTTTTGCCCGATTAGCTGCCAAACCAACTGTGAAACAATTCCCAACTTTTCAAATGACCAAAGCAAATACACTCCTGGTTCTTGCTCTATAATAATAAAGTGCAAAAACACATTCTAAAATCATCTTTTCTCTATGTATGTTACATATGAACAATTTTCTAAACTGGCCTCATAAAGAAATAGACTGAATAATATCATGACGTTTTCAACTCAGCAACAGTCTTACATATAATTTATAAATAATGAAACAAAAGAATCATAAACAGGCCCACCAATTGCTTGTTTTTCTATCTTTCACAAGAAAGTCCTATTTATACATTCTACGAGTTAAGATTCACTTTTTCCACTGTAAAGCATCTTGATATGTAGACAATAGTCTCCTTTTAATAACAGGGTCTACAATCTGTTTCAACGAAGAGGAAAAAGTGAAGTTTGTAACATTTTTCTTGAACTCCCCAATGACGCACTCAGACGAATGCATTTAAAGTAGTGAGAAAATATCCTTGAACCAGCAACTTGCATGTAGAATAACGTTGTGGAAGAATATGAAGCATTTTTCTTGGTATTTATGGATATTAATAAAGCATGAGTAAAAGAAACACTATTTATAGTAGGGCTATTAATTCCTCCCATTCAAAATTAGTTTTCCGATTGTTCAGCTTAAATTAAACAAGAAATACGATCTGAACAATCAGAAGGATACCCTTGCACATTTTCAATTTTTGCCGTCAGCAACAATTTGAAATCATGCTGATTCACACTGCAAACATAACAATCCAGGGGAACTTCCAGATGTTTAAAAAAACAACTTCAAAAGCTAGGTCAATAGAGAGGTCTAGCAAGGAAGGCAATTCTGCAAGCTTTTTCCTTATTCTCAAATGGGTAAATATTCCTCGTAACAATGAAGAGATGTATGCTCGAAACATGAGAGTTTATATGTAAACGAGCTCCAAGTGAGACATACCTAGGAGTAAGTACGGAATTCTGGATTTGGAATAAGGAGTGCGATGGGAGAACAAGAATTTTCACTTCATTAGAATTTTCATGTTTTTAGATGAGTTCAACAAATGTTTACCATCACAAAGTACCAAACGTATCTTGTCAGGGCAGAATCCCATTTCATCAGCAATTTATTTCTTTCATCCACTTTGTGGCTTGACTAGCTTGAACGTTTGCTTCAGTTGCTTTGAAAATAGAGAAGTGGGTTAAACTTAACGTAGTTGAACTACCTCAGCATTAGACGAGTATGAAATAGTGTACTTGATGCTATTTATTATCATTTTCAGGTGAACATTGAAGTTAAGCGTTGGTACACGTGTTTGGTATCTAAGTTTATTTTTCTAACACCAAAATTGGCAGTTGAAATGATGGCTGTAAATGTCAAGTGAAGCCACGAGTTTCTTGCAGTGAGTGGTGCTCTGTCTGTTGTCTAGTTGGTGGAACTGTTTCAATTCTCGCTTATTGAATTTTGAATCTAAAGGAAAATAGCTTTGTAGGTCTTATGATAATCGAATTCCCTTGGAGAACATTATGACGGTACAATTTAATCCAATTAAGGTTTCACATGGTATGATTCTCTATAATTCCGTCCTTATGAAGCAGTGAAACAGAGTAAACAGAACAAAGTATAAAAATTGATCCAGAGAAGTAAAACATCTAAGTTCTGAATGCAGAATGTCAAATCTGCCACATCAGACTTATGCGACTATTCAGTAATAAGCCCTTTTGTAATGCTGTACGGTATACTTTGATTTCACCAATAATTAAGCATACTAACCCGTCAAAAATGAGAATGTGCGTTTTTCTTCCAAGTTTATTGTTGAGGGAACATTATTCTCTGAAAAAACCGGGCAAAACGCACTCACTGTGGATCAACAGTCATGAACTTAAAATTTGAATTTCAGAGGTTGGGGATTTCATAATAACAAATTTTATTGACTCAACATTCTGCTTCAGAAAATTCATGAATGAACTTCCCCCATATGTATTTATAAGAGAAAAAGGTGCATTTAAAACGGCGTGTGTATTAATCTACATGCAGAATTTTTCCACTACATGAAGCAGATATACCCATGGAATATCATAATATGGTGAGCTTGCAGTTAGTGCACCTTACATGGATACAATTCAACAAGTAAGGAGGTTTGATGATAATGGCATACTCTTTCATTTCATATGAAATTTCACCCTGAAGGAAACAGATACGAGCCGTGTTTTGTACAGCATGTCATATAACAGCCATATTTAGAAATGCGGTGAGTTATATGATAATCATCCAATGTTTGAAGGTGAAAATACTTCGAGTGAGTCCAAATGTTGAAAGGAGTTGCCTTGAAGAATGCATATATTGCTTCAATAATTTCCTATCAAAAACCCCGCACAGGTAAGAGCTGGACTTGCGAGGAAAGGGTTCCGTATGATCAATTAGTAATTCATCATTTTTTTAATCTGACCCACATTTTTAGTGATAATTCAAAAAGTATGTATGGTAATAGATTCTCAAATCAAACAAATGAATATATTTCTTACTGTTGAACTCTGTCTTGTGGTATACTCGTGAATACGTAAACATTTATAGAACTTATATGATATTCTCCATGTGGGGTTTTCGATCCCTTATCGGACGCGTCCTCAGGGAGCGGATAGAGGGTGCCCTAGCCGGCTAGCCGGCAGGTATGTGGGAAATAAAATACCGCTGGCGGACCAAAACCCACTGAGTCGAAGCGCTGAAAAAGCTCCACTTAGTATTTACTTGTTATGGAACCACAAAAACAGCCTCGGATAAACGGCAACGACTATCGCAACGTATTAAGGACTATTCTTTTGGAGCTTGGAATGTTAGGTAATTGAACAGATCAGATGCACTGCGATAACTTCTGTATGAAATAAAGAAATATAAAATCAAAATTCTCGCAGTGCAAGAAACCAGATGGCACGGTGAAGACATATTTGGCATGCGAAGGCACACCGTGTTTAAAACCAGGAAACTGCAAGGAAGCCATGAGTTTGGAGTGGCTTTCATTGTTGACAGCAAATTTAAACAAATTATTACCTACTTCAAGCGCGTTAACGAAAGGCTCTGTGTGATTCGTATCGAGACCAAATTCTTTAATGTCTGGCTGGTCAACTGTCGAGCGCCCACAGAAGACAAGGAAGAGTCAATCAAGGACAAATTTTAAAACACCCTGGAATGCACTTTTGACGCATTGCCGTCGAATGGCATCAAAATTGTTCTGGGTGACTTCAATGCAAAATCGGTCGAGAAATGGCACATAGAGGAACAACCGGAGGGTACAGCCTCCATGTAGAGACCGGTGACAATAGACAAAGGCTGATAGACTTCGCTACTAGTAGAGGCCTCACAGTAAGCTCGTCACGTTTCCACAACGAGCTATCCATAAGAGAACGTGCGCATCCCCAGACGATCACACATTCAACCAGATCAACCATGTTCTCATACAAAAAACAACCGTCACCAGCATTCTCGACATGCGCTCGTTCTGCGGCGTGGTCTACGATTCGGACCACTACCTTATAAGGGTCACGTTCTAATGCCGCATCTCCAAGAGTTGTAAACAAGGAGCATCAGTTACTCCAAGGAACCAGATACACAAGCTAAATGACAGTGCAGTAGAAATTGGCCATGAAAATCTGACTCGACATTGTTAAACATTTTCTCTTGATGAATGTTAACCATTTTATTAGTACAACCGACCATTATTTTGAGAAAGATTGTAGTAATCTTTCCGTATAGACGTGTTTTAGATCGTTCCTGTCAAAAGTTTTCAAAAATTAAAATAATTTTTAAAAAAATCGTCAGTCCGAAGTTAATTTTTATCGGACGAAGCTTCTATTGTCGAAACAATCGACGCAGGAAATTTCTATCAAATGTTATTTCACTTCAATTAGTAAAGAAAAGCAAAGAACCCAAGAGCACTTCAGGGCCGCTGGTATGGAGGAGCCCGATGGCTTCCCACTATTAGGACAACCTGGGGAAATGACGAATACGAAACTGACGATAATCAACAAGAGAAAACATAACAAAGAAAACTACGCAGATGGCGGATGATGACCTAAGGCTAGAGATACAGTCCCCCAAAGATGTATTCAAGAAAGGGAGGAAACCTCAAAAGACGCAGCCGCAAAATCAATGGCAACAGGTAACAAACGCGAAGAAAAGTGGAAAGCAAGCAATTCCAGGAAAAGTTTTAAGTGCTGATGGCACCAACGAGAGTTAAAACTATTATGCAGCAGTAGAAGAACTAACTGAAGAAATGGAAGATGAAGAAAACACCCAAGGTAATTCTAATCAAGATAATGATGTAAATTTTATTCAGCATTTAAAAAATAAAAATAAGGAGAAGAAACCATCCCCCAGTTCTACTGGTTCCTCTGAAAAAGCTTCCAAAAAGGCCAGCATTCCCCCGCAGGGGAAATACTGGCGGACTCGAGGATATGGGGGGTGCCGTGAACCTCTCTCCCGGGATGACAGGTGACGACCCTGACTAAATCTGGACTACGCATTGGACAACGAACTGGAATTCATGCTTTGGGCTGGCGGATGTGATGGTTTGGACCTAGCTGCTTTGCACAGTAGCGCCGAGGTGACGGTCGTGTGTGAACGGCGCTAATTCAACTATCATACCGTCTCCGTCCCGGTCAAACCTTGACAGGCCTCGGAGTACGTTCGAAGTTCGCACCACTGGGTTAATGGTGTAGGTTCAGTTGAGATGGACTCCCGATTAGCGCTGGTCTGGCTCTGAGCACTTGTCCCCATAAGGGCTTGTTCCAATCCTCACATTGCCCCTCTGCTCTGCAAAGATAACCATGGGACCAAAAAGGCGACTACACAAACTAAGGGAGATAGTGGCTCCGAGGGGGAACCAATAAAACTAGAGCAACCAAAAACATATAACAAAGATAAAAAAAAACCCAAAAAAAAGAAATAAAAAATAATAACGAAGACGCAACCAGCGGTTGCAGCCAGGACGTTAACAGTACGAGTACATCGAGAGCGGTACTAACGATGACAAAAACGACGAATAGTACAATGACAGTGAAGACGGACGAAACACAGAGATTAGCAGACAGTCTGGTCCAGACTGACATTCCTGCGGCGTTCAGGCGAAGCAAAAAAATGATGCGAATGCCAGAGCGTGCTATAAAGGAAAAGCGGGAAACTCTGCAGGGTGCTTCCGGTGTTTGCGCGGTGGAAGCAAATATAAAGAACATCGAGAATTCGATGGTCACTGCTGCAATCGTTGCCGAAACAACCGATGCAAAGGTCGTAGATCCCGACATAATAAAGAATCACCGTGAAGCCAACGAGGAGATTACGGCAGAAAAAGAAACGAGTGACCAGAACAATAAAACGACGTAGTGTGATTGCATCGCCAACGTTGAAAATGTGGCGGAAGTACTGTATTCGGAAACGGAAAGCGGTAACCTCTCCCAAGGATGGTCGCAAAGTACAATTGCCACCCAGCAACATGAAGAAGAAAGACTATTCCGAAAAGCGGGAGATGTTCTGAAAAGAATATGATCTGCTTTTGACTCCCCAAAAATCAGCAAAGCAGTAAAGATTGGGCTCCTTGAACTAGAGGAGCTCCTAGACCGCATAAGGCATTATCGGAAAAGCTGGTAAAAGACGCTGGGGGCGAAATCCAAATGCCACATGCAGATAGCTCCACCAGTAAAAATCAATAAAAGAATGGCGTCTAGCCCAATCGAAGGAGATCGGGATAAAAGAAGGAAGGGAGACGCACTTGATGGGCGTGGAGCACCAGGTTACGGGTTTCAGACAGTGTTTATAAAAGGAGCGAAGAAAGCCGCAAAGAAACTCCTTCAAAAAGTGCCAGAAGGTAAAGTTCGCACGAACGCCCAACAAGGAAAGGGGGAAAAGGACCTGATGCAAAATAGGAGAGAAAGAAGCCCCGACAAAGACCCCGGCAGCAGGCACTGCTCGTAAAACCCCAAGATGGTCGATCCTACGCGGAGGTGCTGCCGGACATCAGGGGGAACGTAAGGCCCGAAGACACTAACACTGCTATTAAAGCAGTACGACCAACGCGGTCGGGCCACATTCTGGTCGAATTCGTTGTAGAAGCCGAGAATAGGGAAGCATTCTGCGACGCAGTAAAGCTAGTCCTCGGCAAAAGCGCAACTATAGCCTCGCTCGAGCCGATGGTAATGATCGAAATAAAAGACATTGACTGCGTCACGGATCTGGCCAAGGTCAAAGAGGCCATCAAAATGGAGGCCCCTAGCGTGGGCAGGATCAAGACAAGGCTGACACCAGAAAACCATAGGGGACAACGCATGGCCATAATTGACTTGACCGAAAAGGACGCCAAACAAATTCTGAACAAGGGCAAAGTACGAACAAGGTGGGTTGTCTGTAGGATACAGCGAAGAGCAACGCCTCTTCAATGTTTCAAATGCCATAGCTATGGTCACACTGCACAAGAATGCAATGGACCCGATAGGAGTTCTGTATATTACAAATGCGGTGAAAGAAGAAAGAGTGCACGAAGAAGGCACACTGTATTCTTTGCAAGGATGCTGATCCAAGACCAGACTTTGGACACGTCTTGGGATCAGGAAAATGCTGGTTTTTCAGAACTTCGATGACCCGCATCCTGCAGCTCAACCTACACCACAGCTCAACCGCCCAAAATCTGCTTGAACAGTTTGCGAGGGATATGAAAGCCAACTTCTTGATGCTGAGTGAGCAACATCATGGTATAAGCTCAGCATCATGGTATCCTGATGAAACTGGTACTGCCGCAATCTGGATTCGAAATAGTGCATTCCAGGTGGAGAGCTGTGGACGTAGGAATGGTTTTATGTGGGTTCGGCGTTCAGGAACCACCTTCTTTAGTACGTACCTAACACCGAACGAATCGATATCATCTTTCCAAGCCAAGCTTCAGGTTTTGGAGGGCACTGTTTCGAACGCAGATGGGAACGTGCTCGTTGGGGGAGACTTCAACACTAAAGCAATCGAATGCGGCATGCCTCTAACAGATCCCCGGGGAAAATGAGTCCTATAAATGGTGGCCAGGACGGCACTCGTCATACTAAACTCCGGAAATACGCCGACCTTCCACCGTATTGGCTGTGAAGGAACCATACCGGACGTGACATTCGCCTTGCAGTCCTTAGTACGGAGGATACACAATTGGAGAGTATTAGAAGATTACCCAACCAGTGATCATCAGTACATTCTGCTTGAGATAAGCGATGTTGTCTCCCGATCTCCGTGCTCTCGGCTTTCTACAATTGGATGGAACATTGGGGAGATGGATGTCGAGAGGTTCATCGAGGTGCTCATAGCAGGTGCACTGCTGCAGGGGGCTTCGGAGGGGACGGAAGAACTGGCAGCTGAAGACGTGGTGAACTCTACTATGAGCATCATTACGACTGCTTGCTGCGCTTCTATGCCCCGTCGAAGACCCCGGCACGGCAAGCTCCCAGTGTACTGGTGGTCAACTGAAATCGCTGAAAAGCGGAGGGAGTGTCACAAGCTTCGACGTGAGGCTCAACGGGCGCGGAACCGTGACAAGGCATGCAACTGGGTGGGAGCATATAAGTCGGCCAGGAAGTGCCTTCGCAAAATGATCAACAGTAGCAAGGCTCACTGCTGGCAAGACCTAGTGGACAATGTGAACAAGGATCCGTGGGGCCTTGGCTACAAGCTGGTCATGCGGAAACTTGGTGCCCTACGGAAGCCTTGTATATATGACGCGAAAAAGATGGACGCGATAGTGCGGGGACTCTTCCCCCTCCATCCTGTCCGTGTTGATGCTGTCCATGGTGAAACAGCAGTCGAGTGCCCACTCTTCACAAAGCCGGAACTGGAAGAGGCAGTCCTTTCGTTGAAAGCGAGGAAGGCTCCAGGTCCAGATGGCGTTCCATCTGAGATGTTGCGACTTGTCTATCACCATTGTCCTGACTTGCTGCTCAGTACATTCAACGCTTGCCTACGGGACGGGATTTTCCCGATACAATGGAAGGTGGCGAAGCTCGTGCTGATCAGCAAGGGGAAGAGAAATCCCGAATCGCCGTTTGCATACCAGCCGTTATGTATGCTAGACACGGCTGGGAAAGTGCTGGAGAAACTCATCAAGATTCACTGACGGGATTCGCGCTGTTGGGGACCTATCTCCTCGGCAGTACGGCGGCTTTAGAGTAGGACACTCTACCATTGATGCGATTGCAGAGGTGGTGAACGCGGTCCAAAAGGCAGAGGCACATAGTCGCACCGAGGGACTGATCATCCTGTTGGTGACACTCGACATCAGGAACGCCTTCAACTCCGCTAGATGGGTGGGTGATCTGGATACGCTGGAAAACTCTTTTCAAGTTTCAAAATCTTTAATGCGGCTTTTGAGGAACTACCCAAAGGACCGAAGCCTGCTCTACGATACAACACAGGGCGAACGAAGGATGGAAATCACATCGGGTGTTGCCCAGGGATCTGCCCTTGGTCCGGACCTGTGGAACGTGTCTTACGACGGGCTACTGAGACTTGAGATGCCAGAAGAGTCGTGGTTGGTTGTCTGTGCAGATGATGTTGCGGTCACTGGACGCACCGTCGAACACGCGCAACTTAGGCTAGGTATGCTAATGCACTGAGTGAGGGACTGAATGACTGCTCGTGGGCTCAGTTTAGCACTGGAGAAAACCGAAGTGGTCATCTTGACAAACAAGAAAATCCCTAGAGTTAGGGTGATCAGTATTGGAAACATTCAAATCATATCGAAGCCAGCGGTGAAGTACCTGGGGCTGCTGATCGACTCAAAGATGAGTTTCTCTGAGCAAATCAGGGCAACGGCTGAGAAGGATGCTTCGGAAATATCGGCTCTGAGTCTACTTATGGCCAACGTAGGGGGACCCAGCCCGTCAAGAAGACGCCTCTTGATGAGTACTATAGGGTCAGTGCTACTGTACGGAGCAAAGGTATGGGGCGACGCTCTCAGCAAGGAGGTATACCGAAAACGATTGGCACAGGTACAGAGAAGAGGAGCACTGAGAATTGCATCTTCGTATCCAACAGTCTCCGACTCGGCGGTGAGAGTGATTGCAGGCGTAATACCTGTCGCCCTCCTTGCGAGAGAGCGCCACGCTATTTACCTGCGCCGAAACGAGGATACGAGGGAGATAGTTGTCCGCGAGGAGAGACAGCGCCCACTCAACGGTTGGCAGCAGTCTTGGGTCAATTGCACGAAGGGAAAGTGGACTGCGTGCCTCGTCTTGGATGTGAGACCATGGCTAAATTGAAGGTATGGTGGGACTGACTTCTATCTGACCCAGCTTTTGAGCGGGCATGGGTATTTTCAGTCCTACCTGCACAAGATTGGTAAGTCACTGCCCAGGTGAGGAGGACAGAGCCTGCCACACATAATTTGCATGCACAAAATGGGTCAGACTGCAAAGTAACCTCTACAGCGAGACGGGAGAGCTCACCCCGGATAATATAGTCGCGGTGATGCTTGAATCGGTTGACAAATGGAACCAGGTGGTACATTATGCTCGGGAGTCCTGAAAGATAAAAGGGACTCACAGCATCCGGGGGCGTTAGGGCTGGAAGATCGCTTGTCTGGTTCTTTCCCCTCTCCCTTCCCCTAGGAAAGGGATCCCCCGGTTTGAAGGCGCCTCACGGCGTAACAAAACGAGACCTGGCCCGAAGTAATGTGTCAAATGGTTCCAGGCTGGGTTCTCAGATTGACAGGGGAAGTGTTTAGTGGTTCATCCAGTCACCTTCTTTCGAGCATGGGAGTCCCACGCTCTGTGCATAAATGGCATTCACCTCCTTACCACAAAAAAATACATATATCGCTGCACATTATAGGTACTATTTTTTCGAAATGCAAATCGTAGACTTAGGTTGCTCGGACCAGTTGACCATTAGGATACAGTCCATTAGCGCTTATTGGAACTTCACGTCATTTAACCCATGAGAGGTCAACTTTCATTTCCCTTCGAAAAATCGCGGACGAACAAAGGTAAAATCATTAAAGATTTCTCTAGGGTCAGAGTATTGTATTCGTCAAGCACATTTCAATTTTAATCCTGAGTTTTTTTGCTATTATGTTCAACTTTTTACACGTCTTCAGAAACTATAATTCTCTCAACACACACTCTTGAATCTTTTTTACAGCTTACTACCGAAATTGAATGGCTAAATCATTTTATATTGATAGAACATGGGTGCACTTCCCTCATTTTATTACGTAGAAAATGCCGCAAGCAGTCTTATCATAATATCAAACCCCTAAATAATTTACCAGAATTACAAGTTCGTCGAATTCTTCACAGTATCTAACTTGAATCCCTGCACTTTCATATGTCTTCCGCAAACGTTACTATACGAGTATTTGTGTGCATGCTCGGAATTAATTACTCGCACTTTGATTTTATTTAGCCATGAAAATTTCCAGCTTTGCAATAAAGCAATCTCATGAATTTGTTAAGCTCATAAATGTCGTATAATTTATCTCTCGCTTCCCTTACACAGGCACAATTGATCATTTTCATATGTATACACAGTAACCTTTACGCTGTACTTTATGTAGGGAGGAATAATTTCATAATCTCATCTTTGTTAGAAAATGGCTCAAGAGAATGCTCCTATCATACTCATACCTTTACTTGAAATAATTGTGCCTATCATACCATATTCTTAAAGCGACGATAAAATAAATTAAAGCCACACAGGACTCCTAGTGATTTTGTAAATAATTATCATTAATTGGATATAGACAAGAGAACGTCCTACATTCATATAGGCTGCGATTAAGGGTACTCAAGTCTAGTCCAGGATACAATACACACACAGCACAAATAAAAACAACTTGGTTCCAAGAAAAGATTCTAAGAGCCATCGCGAAAATATTCCTAACGGGCATTTGATTTAAGTAGGATAAAAAATAATTTATGGATAAGTACAATTATATATTGTTCAGAGCATGCTTTCGCTACTCTCTTCAACGCTTACTTCAAAAAGCATGTAAAATGTATCACTTATGATCTACGATGTATATTTGCATGTGCGTTTATAGCAACTGTTCATAATCGACGGCATGTACACGGAAATCTTTTGAAGTCACAATATATTGTTCTTTAAGGGTAAAAGTTTGAGGCCGATCATTGACTTATCAACAAGTATGAGCATTTCAAGGTATTTCTGAGTATTTCTATTAGAAAATATCGTCAAGATATTGCCAATAGAGGTTAATGAATGAATTAAAAAAATTGTAGATTTGTTTAGATATCTGCAAGGCTACAAGACTTATTTTCAGATGCTTTTTATTACATTAAATAGATAGATAGATATTTGAATCTTTTTACATCCAAACATTTTTAACATGATAAGAAGGTACATAGCTTGACAACGGCACTATAGTCAAACAGCAATTATTACAAGTTTCGGTCGTAACCAATTCAATGTGATTGAAAGATTGATAAAAATAGTATTGCGCCAATGTGTGATAACCTCGCTCATGACACCCTACGCCACTGACATGACCAGCAGATCCCTACGGCATTGACGCAGACCAGCTGACCCATATACCCTACGCCACTGACGTCGACAGGTGGTGAGCGACTTTAAAACGTGACGTTTGTTGGAAAAAAACTGCTGGGAAAGCAATAGTGACGTGCCATACTGTGAAGATTCTCGATGTGAGCATCAAAGTGTGAATTTAAAGTGGAGCTATTATTGTATTATTGCTCTACAAAACAATATAAAACGTTCAGTGAAAAGTGTATAAACTAAATCAGTGAAATAAACTGTTTTCGAATTCGATCGTGCAACACTTTTTGTCACGTTTTGTTATTTATGGTGCCGCAAGGTTCTGCGCGTATTTAACCTCAATTTGATTTCTTCGTTCAGGTGGACTCGGGAGCGAAAACTCCAGCGCAAATTTTGGTACTAAGCGGGATCAACCTGAACACGGCTGACAGTTAGGAGTTGGATTAGAACTCGGATGCAACTGCTATGAGCAAAAAGCTTCATATCTTCCTTCAGGCTGCGCAGCCTCTTTATTTCCGCAGCCATGTCAGTGCTCAGTTGCAGATATTGATCTGTAATCTGCGCCAAATCCACAATCACTTGCAGGTAGTTAAATTCGTCGTTTTTACTAAACCAAATTAGCCTTCAAACTCTTTGTGAAATTCCGATTAGCATTTGGTCACGAGGCAAAATCGAAAAAATATCCTTGAAGCGAGCCGAATTGTTGGTGAAAAAGTTCAATGCAGTGATGATTCTGCACCATTTGAGATTGTTGAAAAATCACGAAAGTGACATGGAAACAGTGTATTTGTAGTTATAAATATATCAAAGTCAATCGGGACTTCAATCGCGCTCTTAAATTATATACGGAAATAAAAATTTTTGCGGCTTAGTTGTTGAGATTGCAAGTGGTAATGTCTGTTGTTTTCCACATCAAGGCCTTGTATTGGGTATGTAACATAGTCAGTATGTTTGGCAATCAACACACACGACTGAAAAAATTCTAAAAAAAATGAGGTTCACATCTGATCTCTGTCTATGGTGAAGGTGGTGTTTCGTAATATGAACATTAAAGATAATGTTCATAAAATTATATAATCGTCCGAATGTGAAAAGTCTTATGAAGTGATAAATACAATTTTAAAGTATATTAATTGAAATAAAGAAATAGTTATAAATCGATCGAAAATATAAAAAAAATTACGCACTTTGAATGAAAGTGTTATAATTTGAGAGAGTAAATGACACTATATGCCTGAAAATTTATTGTATAAGAAAATTTTGTATTCTTTTAATAATACGAATTATAATATGTTTTAATATTATGAACTATGATATTCGCGAATGTATGTAGGATTCCGGTGATTGCGTTATGACAAGTTCTCAGCTCTCTTATATGATTGATTATATATGCATTCTAAATCTCAGATTTATGCATCACGAAGATATTTGATTCAATGCAAAATAAGGTGAGCGTTCATTTAAATTCTTAACCCTAATAATAGAGACGATAATATTTTTACTTCAAGCCATAAAAGCATTTATTGGATTGCGTTTCAGATGTTATTAGTTGTTCTAGTTCTTTCACTTTGAACTCAACTTTATGACCTTTATGCATTCAATTCAAGGGTGAGATGACGTAAAAAAAAGGAATTACTATGAGCATCAATTGCCGCGAAATTTGTTAATACCTGCCCAAACGATTTTTCTTTGAATCGGTTTCCTTCATATTTTCTGTAAATTATTATGTGCGAATGCAAAATCTAATTTTTGAGCAAAATATAATTGAAAGCCAAGAAAGGATGAGGACTCTCAACATAAAACTTTAGATTGGAATGTTTTAAAATCAAATTAGGAATTTGAAATCACGACATGTGTCTGTTTGTGTGTCATAGCAGTTTTTCTCAAACTGTGTGGAAAGATCAGAAGCTTAGGGAGGGAAGAAAAGGATTAAATGATAGCTCAAAGCTTTCCAAGTATTGTCTCTGTATTTGTAAGGTTTCTTTGATTGCATCGGTAGTGGCTTAAACCAAGGGTATTATCAGGAAAGCAAGGGCAAATTTAATCAAATGGTGGGAAAATTCAAATTGATAGCACTATGATAAATATATGTATGTTATTTAACTCAAAATGAAGTTACATATTTTATTAGTTTCAGTGACGTATTTAAAGCTTTCACAAGGGGGGGGGGTGTCCAAAGGTCAAGGTAGACAGAAAGTAATAAGTTACTGATAATTACATTATGCTCTAAAATGCAGCTTTTTTACACCACTCTAAGCTATTTCATTCAAATTACATACACATTAAAGTAGCTGCGAGCAAAGCATAGTCAAACAAATACGAAAGAAATGATGGCATAATATTGTTTATATGTTTTTACACATAAATAGTTTTAAAGGGAAAATTATAAAACATGAACACACTTATCTAGAATATCTATTTACATTATTTACACCTTTTAGTTATTGTTAAGTTATAGTAAATTATGGAAATTCCCTGATGGATAAAATGCATTTCCGTTTGGCCCAATCTATAAAAAAAATCATGAGGTGCACTCAATGCCTAAGTATTTCGATTTACTTACACCCTTAAAAACTCATATTTTACGTTCGCTAAACATATTAGAAAACATTTACGCACAATATTTTAGCAGTAACACGAAAATAATGTTTTTGGTATACCACCAATGTCTTATCCTCTTTTACATAACTAATTTTGTAGATTTACAAAAACGCAGTCCACACTTCATTTTTTTAAAAGTATGCTGTGAAATGTACAATAATTTTAAACAGTATTTTAAATGCATATGTATTAGTTTCTTTGAAGCAAAGAACTTATTCAAACTTACTTAAAGTATTAAATTGAGCCTTTTGCGCCGTGTTGCTCATCAGCGCAAGTCCAATGAGTCTTTCATTTCCCATGCTGTTTCTGAGATAGTTTTTCAACCTCTTTAGGATTGAAAAACTCCTTTCAGCGGTTGCAGTGGACACTGGAAGGGTGGCTAAAATCTTAAGCAGCATTTTGATGGTTGGAAAGAACTCTTGGTCACATTTATCAAGAGTTGCTAGAGCAGTTGACGGTTTTTCGGGTATTGATTCCCAGTGATTGTGCCATATTTCATATTCACTAAGAAAAGAGTTTGCAATCGTTTCTCTCAGAAAAAACAATGCTACTTTTCCTAGGTTCTCTTTAACAGTTTTCTCATTTTTTATGTTCTCGGGCAGAATCATCTGTATTCCTTTGATAGTCTCCTCGTGTGGCTTAAAGCGAACATTAAGCTCCATAATTACATGGTAAACAAATGGATAAAATATATTCCGCCGATAATATTTTTCCGCACTTTCTCCCGGAACATTACCACGCTGCGTTTACCTTCCAGTTGTTCGTGGAGCAATGATGCCACTTGAACTCAGCGCCATTGCTTGGTCGAAAAGTATTTTAAACTCGGTTTCTTTTGAATATTTTCGAGAGTATTTTTAACCGACGTCACGTAGCTGGTTACGTTTGTCAAATCTACATTCACATTCTGCATTGCATTGTTTAAGTTTGTTGTGTATGAAAAAACTTTTTCAGAATCACCAACGACATAATAAATTGGCTACTTTCTATGGCTGCATGCATTTGGTATGCTTGACTCGCCACATCTCTGTTAGTAGACTCAAGCGTGGATCTTACTACAGGATACATTTCTACAAACCTCTCAACCGCCTTATGCTTTTCTGTCCATCGAGTCTCACAAAGAGAGAGAGAGAGAGAGAGAGAGAGAGAAGGGTTGAAAGAAGAGAATTAGTTTGGTCTGCTATTTGTTTAAACATACCGTCCCGAAGTGGAGATTGTCGAAAGAAATTAACAGTGCTTTTGATAGTGCCGATACAGTTTCGTATCATTGGTATCTCACTTGAATGTACCAGAACTAAGTTCAGCACGTGAGCTACACAGTGCACAAACTGTGCTCTTGGGTATTTCTCCGCAATTATTGCTCGTACGCCTCTTAATCTGCCGCTCATTACTGCAGCCCCATCAAAGCCTTGTCCAATAAATTGTGTCATATCTAAATCATACGACAAGAGATTCGTTATGATTGTAGTCGCTAACGATTGGGCTGAAGCATCTTCTAGATGAACGAATTGCAGGAAATCCTCACGAACAACTGATTTTCCAGAGGAGCAATTAACGTATCTCAGGCATAGCGCTAATTGTTCCTTTCGTGAAATGTCTTGGGTTTCATCTGCCAATAAGGTAAAATAACCTGCCTTTCTAACCCTTTTAAGGACATGAGCTTGAATAGCATTACCGCATAGTGTAATAATTTCGTTCTGTATAACTGATGAAGTATACATCGCTCTACTGTGGTTGGTTTGTGTCAGTAAATGACTTTTAAGTACTTCATCACCAGATCGTGCACGAAAGCGAAGAAGTGCTCGGCAATTGCCGTCATTATGATCAGGTTCATTTATTCCAATTTCACCGGAGTCATGGTTACCTCTTAATGGCATTTCTTGTCTTCCACAAAGAAGTATTGTTTCAATGATGGCTTTAAGTCTTTATCGATTTTCTTCGGCGATCTTGTTGTTTTCTGTATTGATACTCTCTGTTACATTAAGTGTTTTACCTTCTGCAACCTTTACAAAATTTGCTGCTTGTTCAAGAGCAAATTTATGGTATCTCGTGCCTGTATGCTGATCGAAGTTTTCCAATGCATTCTTCCAATTGGTAAATGGTTTGCTAACTAAGGCTCCAAGTTTCTGATCACCGCGGCCACCTTGCATTTTGCCGAGCAAAACACACACTTTGCAAAGCGCTCCCTGCATTATGTTTGAATAAACTAACCATGGATGCCGTGTGGTCAATGTCGCTGAAAAGAAAGATTCTTTTTGCCTGTAACTGGAAATTTGAATGTTTCAGGTGGACTCCAAGGTTCCTTCATCGCACGCAGCTTTTCTTCATCGTTCTTCGGAGGATCACATCCATATTTCCCAATATCGAACTCCATGGGTGGATCTGGAAGTACGTCGATCCTAGCTGTAAAAGAAGGAAATGAACGAAACCGAACATGGATAGAAAAAGAGAAGGAATAGAGACAGAAAGCAACACATCCACGCACAAAAAATATTTTGATGGTGGGATTTTACGTGATAAATGGCGCAAACGTATTTATTGTATTTGCTATAAAGTGGAAGCTAGTGAAAAATGTCTTAGCCTAAACACCTTTTTCCGAAGAAAACATAAACACTCTTACAACATACATACATCTCCAGTTGTGAAAAATAAGCTTTAAACAAATGTTTCGGCTGATAAATCTCCTGAGTGGCATATATATATATATATATATATATATATATATATATATATATATATATATATATATATATATATATATATATATATATATATATATATATATATATATTATATTCCAGTAGCTCAGTTATCTAGATGATTATTGATCAGCGCTCTGATTACACTTCTATTAATACTTTTGAATAAGTTTTTTATTTTTTTTTTTTATTTTTTTTCTAGTTTTCCGTCGATTTGGGAACCGTTTTGGTGAATGTAAGAGAGTAAAAAATATACGAAGCTAAATATAAGGAGTCGTTTTCAAATATTACTTTGCATTTAGTTGAAAGTTTGGAAATGTATTGCTATTTTCAAAGCTGAGTATGATTTGCCAGTTTCTTCACTCAGCATATTTTTACAAGTGAGAAAATCTTGCTACGAAGAAACACCAAACCGATGATACTTTGAAGCATTATTTTCAAATTTTTTCAAAACTGATATGTAGCGTTGACTGTATGGCGCGCGCATATTTACTGGTAAAGTATACTTTGGTAGCGAAGATGATAAATGCTACCATTAGGCAAATAAGCAAAATGATATTTTGTTTAGAAAAACAGGACATACGCTATTTGGGAGCATAGCCAGTAAAGCGCAAAACAAAATTTTTCGGCAACAATAAAATTAGAATGAAAACATAAGTTTATATGAACAAGAATGAATGTTTATTAACAAAACATAAGCTAAAACTTTTCCTGAGAGAAATACTTACAAGAAAACAGTTAAAACTCAGCTTACCAGATAAATTTGTTAAAAAAGTCATAGATTAGTCAAATACAGTAACAATTTTTCGGTACTTCTTACGATAAAATAGCAACCGTTACTAGAAAATGATGAAATGTACTATTTTAAAATTAGAAGGACTTAAAAAATGGTTACTGTGTATAATAAATACATGACTATATTTAAAAAACTGATCTGAAAAAAAAAATATTGAGACACCTTTCCATATGCAAATATCTAGACTGCACTGTACACGACGCGACCTAGCCGCCAAATTTTAATTTTGTGGCGTGTTCCGTTTTACATGAATGAAGTTTATGACCACTTTCTTTGTTATAATTTTACTTACCTTTCTTTACTTGATTGCTAGATGGGCCTGCGACATCTCTGTCAGCTTCAGCATGGTTTTCATCCTCTGATTTTGAAGAGTCCTTTCTTTTGAAAAAATTCAAAAGAGTTATTTTCTCTGATACTTTTTCATTTTTTATTTTTAGTAAGCCACACTCGTATTTTGTTGTTCGCGCATGAACTAATCCTCAACCATAGATTCATACATAGACCACAGGATAAGAAATGGCTCGAGAGAAATTAAGCATTTAGCAGCGTGTGATTGTTTCGTTGCATGGTATCTCGCTCTGCCCTATTCCAATTCATATCTAACTGGAGTTGTTTACATGATTGCAGTCACGTTCTTTTTTGTGCATTTGGCATAAGTTTGCAATTCCATTTTGGGCCGTCGTCGATTGCCCCAATAGACCTTTCTCCTGAAAATGGCTTTAAACAAAAATTTTGAACCGAAACATTCAAATTCATTTCCAGAAGGAAGTTCTATTGGAGGCAATCCATCGCCCTCGGCTCTTGACCCATTATGATTTTACTTTGTATGACGCTTGTTTCCAATCGCCAAAAAGAAAACAAAAATGTTTGCATTGTTTACGTCAACAGAATGTTTAAGTGCAAGCGCGCACGGGTGACTAAAGTCACGGTGAAAAAAAAGTTTTTGTCACTGTCACGTCACCTCAAAAAAATGGAGAAGGTTATTTGAAGAAAACGGTCATTTTCTACGATCTCACTATATCTCAAGACCTTTCTTTTGATATCTTGGTGGAATACCTATGATGAATATTAAATTTTGAGTGGTCAGGTGTCGTATATGGGGGGACCGTCCTTAAAACCTTTGAAAAATTGCATAAAACTTGAACTTTCGAGAAACCACCACTTTTGGCCTTCCTACAAAGTTTGATGATTCGAGTTTCTGAGGAAATTCGCTGTGATGCACGGGCAGTCGAACAGACAGGACGCGAAATTAGTAGGTCTTTGTAAAATTCGTTTGACAAAGCCGTAAAAATAGGCAATGGCGCGCAAGTAATGAGCACGAAACACAGCTGAGAAGGCAGAATTTCTTTTTAAGGATTCTGCCTAAAAGAAACTTTTTGTACTTCACACATACAATAAGAAAGTCGAATTTCAGCATCAAAAGTCAATCAGATAATTCGAAAACCAAATTTCTCTGTCGATTTTTAATCATAAAATGCGGCTGGACTACTATGAGAGTGACTTTTTTGTCACCCGTGCGCGCATGCCTATTTAAACCTAGCGGCACGGTGACAGTTTCGTCACGGGCTTGTTCGCTGAGAGGCGGACAAAAAAGTCACCCGGTTGTCACGTCGTAACGTGCGCGCATCTCTACACATGTTCATAGACTTGATGAAAGTGACGAAACTGTCACCGTGACTATAGTCACCCGTGCCCGCTAGCGTTAAGCGCGAATTATATGGACTCTTGCGGGTGAAGCTGGAGGCAAGCGTGCTTTCGTCGCGAGAGCATTTCATGGGTGGAGGATTGTAAAGGGGAACGAAAGGTGAAGAAAGACTGTATATTTCGAGAGCATAAGGTTTACGTCCAGTAGTTTATGTCTTTGCCCGCAACGAATGCCAGCTTCAAGGAATTCTTTTACATGCATGGTATGGGTAAAGCGACAAAGTTTCCTAACCACTTCTGTTTCTGATAGAAACATTATGAAAAAAAAAAAACAATCGTTTCAGCGAATAGAGCAATCACAAAACAAAAGACAGTCAAGATTAGCTATATTCGAGTATTCGAATATATAGGGAAAAGGGATACAACCACAAACTTATTTTTTTAAAAGTGGTAAAAAATATTTTATGTTACTTCCATAGTCTCTGAATATGCATGGCCAGGATGATTAACAATTCGCTAGAGCTTACTCCCATATGGGTGCAAAGCAGAAAACAACACATTTTCTACTGCCTTGAATTAGTACGAAATGTTTCATGTGAAATGAAGCAGCTTGCGATCAACGTTCGGTGATATGAATAGAACAATTAAAATGTCTTCGCATTGCCCCCTAACCTTCCAATAGCCAAACTCTAAATTCAAAAACAACGTTTTAAGCCTTATGCTACTTTTCTGTATGCTAATTTTCAGTTGCGAGATGTTTTCATTATTCTTTCTACGTCTTTGGGAAATTACTTCGCTTTTAATTGCAGATACCATGG
Source organism: Odontomyia ornata (assembly GCA_963969285.1). Lineage (NCBI taxonomy): Eukaryota > Metazoa > Arthropoda > Insecta > Diptera > Stratiomyidae > Odontomyia > Odontomyia ornata. Next base: position 88,724,779 of record OZ017738.1, on the reverse strand, counting down.
TGGCCCGTGATCTCAATACCACTTATTCTACTCTTTCCACCCTTGGCGACACTTTTCAGAGATATGGAATGCTCCTCTATTCTCTCTTCTAGTCGCAGCTGAAATTTCTATTAAGAAATTTTTAATTCAATATTATTTAGTTTTTTCGTATGCCAAGGGGGGGGGGGTCCAGACCCCTAAAACCCCCCCCCCCTTATATACGCCCATGTTTTTTTAGAAATTATTGATAAAACTCTAATAAGATAATGGAGAGCAACTATTTAATTCCCTGAGGAATATTTTTTAACAGACTCAAATCGCCTTCATGCTAACTGTTGAGCATTAATCTGGTAATAATATATTATTATTTATTGTTTATTTTATTATTATCTTCACTTTATTCCATAAATACTTAAAAATTAATTACAGTAATACAACTAAATACTATATATTTATGAAATAGTTGAGAACACTCTGTTGCCTAGTTGACAAGAGGCGAGTGTAATTATCATTTAATTTAAATTATGTGTAGATTATCGACGGAGAAAATCAACTAAATTAAATTCAAAAAAAAAATAAAATTTATAATTCAATACAAAAGCACAAAAGTAATGCGATGAAATTAAGGAAAAAAGGAAGTTTAATGCAATAATTAACAATATTCAAGCTAGACCGCGGGATAAAATACATTATTCATGGAAGAGAAATCAAAAAAGAAAAGCCAATGCTTAACATTATCAAGAAAAACTCCTTTCGTTCTTACGCATCTGAGCTTCTCTGGTAACATGTTATACAAACGAGGTGCCGTGACATGGCAAAAGCTTGAGAAGTGTGTTTTCGAAATAGTAGGAACATTTGCAAAAGTTGCAGTATTCATTGTTAAGTTGTAGTTCTCATTATATCTTACAGAATAGTATCCAGACTTTTCAAAAAATATTTTGAGTACTTTGTAGCAGTACAAGTGCCGCAATGGGAGAATGTTTAGTGATTTGAACAGATCAAAACTTGAAGTCTTTCGATTGACTTTACATATTATTCTAATTGCATGCTTTTGCTTTATAATTAAACGATCTATTTTGTTAGAATATGCTCCACCCCAGCATGATAAACCATATTGCAATTTAGACTTAAGCAAGCTATCATAAACTACTCTTAAGATAGCCTGATTGCAATAGAGACTTAGATGGTAAATTTGTCTCACTACTTTATTTGAATAATGCTTAAGGTGAAAAGTGTGGTTGGCCCAACTAAGCTTATGATCTAATATAATGCCTAAGTATTTAAAACTGTCCACGTTTTCAATTTCAAAGCAATTCTCGCTACAGTTAATATTTTTATTAAATGCAGCATCACTAACAGTTAAATTGTATCTTAGACAACTCGGCGAATGATAAATTAGTGACAAGTTATTGCATACCGGACCTTTAAAATTAAAACCCAAAAATTTGTTTTGTTACTTATTAAAAGTTTATGTTTACTGAACCACCTTCTTGAAATGTCTAGGTCATAGTTAACATCTGAAAAAGGTCAATCAAGCTATTACTAGAGTATGTAAAGGCAGTATCATCTGCAAAGGCAGTGATTTTACCTTTAAAAGGCTGAATAAATAGGGAATTAATATATATTAAAAACAGAATTGGACCCAACACAGAACCTTGAGGAACGCCTACATTAATATTCTTCTCAGAGCTAAAGCTCCGCTTGATTCTAACAATTTGCTTTCTGTTTTTTAAATAGGGAACAAACCAGTCATAAATATATCCTCTAAAGCCTGCTTTGAAAAGTTTACTTAAGAGTAAAGTATGATCTACCATGTCAAAAGCTTTAGTGATGTCAATGAATAGACACGCTGGAAATTCTGATACATTTAAGCTATTGTATATTTCACCTGTTAATTTTTAAAGTGCATTTTCGGTAGATCCACTACTTCTGAATCCAAATTGGAAATCACTAAAGAAATTATTTCTATCTAAAAACGAAAGCATTCTGGATTTTATACCTTTCTCGAAAATCTTAGAAAAAGTCGATAACAGAGAAATGGGGCGATAATTATTTAATGAAGTAGTATCTCCCTTTTTGTGAAGCGGTATTACTACTGCTGTCTTCATAGATTCAGGGAAAACTCCAGACTGCACACATAAGTTGAAGATAAAGCATAATACATCTGAAACGTGAAATGAAATATTTTTTAACATAAATCTTGATAAACACTTGTATTTGAAAAGAAATCATTAAATAAGTTAGCAGCTTTCAAATTATCAGATCCAGTTAAGTTATTATTATTTATAACAATATCCATATCAGCATTATTTCTGTTCAAAATTTCATTAACAATACACCATCCTTTTTTCAAGTTGCCAGCATTTTCAACCAATCTGTTATTAAAGTAGTTGTCTCTACAAAGTGGAATATCTCTTTTTAGTTCTAGACATATTTTACTGTAGTATTCTCTAAGCCTATGATTATTAGGATGTCTTTTGACACGGGCACATAGTTGTTTTTTCTTTTTAATTTTTCTCAAAAGAGATACAGTCACCCATTTCTTGAGACGCTTATTACGGCTATTGAAAGTTCTATTGCAATTAGATATATATTTTTGCAACTTTTTGAGGAAAATGTGAAAAGCGACACAGGGGTCATGCGCTGAATAAACATCCTCCCACATTTCAAAATGAAGATTAGTCTTCAGATAGACAAAACCAATTTTGTTATAAACACAATCATTATGATCTTTCATTCTTGATACTCTATTTTTTAATTGGATGCAAGTTAGACTGTGATCACTTAATTTTAAATCAAGTGCCGCGGTTTTAAAACCTATGCGATTATTTCTATTAAGCCTAATAAATATAGGGTCTATGCAGACGTTAAGTCGGGTGGGTTCTGAAAGCGCAGTATCAAATCCAAACGATGACAACGCTGATAGAAAATTATCTACATCTTGAGACTCAGATAAAATATTAATATTGAAATCACCCAAGAGTATTGTGTTTTTACTTTTTTGATTTTCCAAATATGACGAGAATTCATCTATAAAAACACTTACAGTGCATTTATGTAATCTATAAACGCAAGTGAAACTGTACTGAATATCACAAATTCTGCAACTAATGCTTATTATGTCGGCACTATTCATGTTAAACTTTTTTATTTCTACTTTTCCAAACTGTTTCTAAAAAATAACCCGACATCACCTGCAGAATACAAATTATTACAGGCCGCTTCAAATGTAAAGTTTGGAATTTTAAATGAAGAAATTTCATTGTCGTAAATCCAGATTTCAGAAACAAAAATGAGATCTGGCAAATGATCCAGAGATGCTAGATGAGCGGAAAAAGCATCGAAGTTCGTTCTCATACTACGAATATTTTGGTGAATAGCAGAAAAACCTGAATATTGTTTGTCAGATAAATGTTCTAAACATAAACAAATTGAATTATTTTAAATTTTAGGAAAAGAACTATTGATAAAACTAAGATTATCATGAGGATTATTACTAGTATTACAATTATAATTATCGTTAATCATTAGGATAATTTAGGTTAATTAAGTAATTACATCATCCAGCTTAAGAAAATCCTCATGAGAAATTATTTTGATAACTTTTTCGCCTTCTCTTTTCCTGACCAGCACGGTTGCGTCTCTTACCCAGACGCTACATTTGTTGCTTCGTTTAAGCACATTTGCTTTGTTTAACAGCTTCCGATTGTAGACAGCAAGAGAATCGTTAATAAAAACTCGTTTGCTGCTATTGCGACCCGCGCCATCGTTCTTGTTATTAACGATCCCTCCTTTGTTTTCGCGCATTTTCTGCATTATTTTTCTTTTCAGCAAAAGAGATGCAAATTTCACGCACACAATTTTAGTTTTCGAATTGCCAGCTCTTACGTTCTTAACAAAACAAGAGATAATATCTTTGGGGTCGACCACATCGCCAGTTATGTTTGTTAGAAGCGTAGCAACTCTCTCTTTAACATTTGCGCTTGTGACATCGGAAATACCTACAATGTCTACTTCACACTGCTTTTCTCTTTGCTCTAGAAAATTGATTCTAACTTCCAAAGCTTCAACTTTATTGTGAAGAGATGCATTATCAGCTCCTACTGATTGGATTTTCGCTAGCGCCTCAGTATTTATGCGCTTTAACTCAATGTTAAATTGCTTGAGATCAATTATTTCTTTGTAAAGCATTTGAAGCGTTATGCTAGCATTTACATCACTTATTTTGGTAACAGAAGTATGACCTGTTAGCGCAGAAGTCTTAGTTAAAGTAGAACTCTTCATTGAAAGGTCGACGTTAGGTGAAGAGCAAACAGGTGCATCATTCAGAATCGATTTGTGTCTCTGTTTTTCACATTTTCTGCACTTAAAGCTCTGTTTATTCTCCTCAAAAAAGTCAATTTCTCTTTTTTCCAAATTAGCACATTTTGCATGGCAGTAATCTTCACAGTAATTGCACAGAATTTTTAAATTGTTTCTTTCAACTTTTGAACCACACAAACCGCACTTCATTTTACTTAGTATATATTGAATTTACACCGCACTCAAGGAATGTCACAGTTTAAGATATTACCAAGGTCCTTCGAATTCAAAATTTAATCATTTCTACAGAGCAGTTTCTCTACGTGTGTCCCCGTCAACACTCAAGAAACTAAAAACCAATGTCACACAGGTTACATTTGCAACTGTTCCACCTACTCCTCAGCCAAATCAAAATGCTATGTAAGCAACACAAACGCAAGTGTAACAAGCCTTCCCGTAGAAAGCATTTGAAGCATTTGAAGTAGTCAGCCTACTTTTGGCCAGCTGGCGTGAGCTGTTAGCCTACTTCTGCAGTATGAAAATGCTTGTATGGCGTAAAATATTCTATGTTTCACATGAAAAAGGTACAAATCACATTTCTTGCATGCTAAAAACCTTGCACTGTCCGCTCTACACCTACACAGCCAAATGAAACACACATTCAGCTTAAGGAAGTAAACAAATTCCTATTCTTCTCACTATGAACATCAATAAAACATGAAGAGATGTATGAACTGAAAAGAAATTCACTTTAAAACGAGCGCTACGTTGTCCTCCGCGGATCGTCTTGATTTCACAATTGAAATTCGTCTCGAAACCATACAAAACCTCGAATTTTCGTCGGCACATTTCTCCATATACCGCCATATAAACTGGGAAGCGGAGTCAGCCTACTTATGGCTATGTATGTGGTAGTAAGGCTTTCTGGTACATGGCTGGTTAAGCTGTAGTAAGGCTTTGTATGTAAGACATTAGGAGTTGTTTCTGAGGACTACCACGTGGCAGTTGGAGTTAGGAGATTAAGCCCCAAACAACATGGAACAAATATTGAATCAAACAAATGAGATGAACAAATAACGTTGTGTGTATCTCATTTAGTCCCCAGATCTGGAAGACCGTTTTAATTTATAGCGGTATTTTTTCGATGTAATAATATTCATGGCAATATTTTTTCTATTAAATATTTTTTCCTTACATACCATAAAAGTGAAGTGTTTTATGTAGTTTTTGCCGAACGTTAGTCAGACTTTTTGAGATAGAAAATAACACCTGATGTTGATGTACTTTTTGGTCGTCAAAATTAAAAGGGAGCAATAGTAACTACTTCCCATCATATGTTGTTTGTAGTCCCTGAATAGCTGCTTTTTTAAAAAATACTTTTGAACCTCTATTATAATTTTAAAATATGGTTTTCTGTCCAATACATTGTCATCATTTGTCATTAGTTTGGTATTTCGTCTGAGGATGCATCTCGTCTTTTGACAAATTTGTTTTACACTTTCCGAAGGTGATTTCAAGTAGCCTTTTGTTTTGTAGGCCATAAGTGATCCTTCCAAAAATTCACCTTCGATGGAAGCTAAACACTCAATGCATTTTAAGGTTTTTTTCTGTTTTGAAGACGACAAAACTAGCGAGCTAATCTACGACATAGGAAACATGTTCAGTTAATTTTGTTGGATAATTAACGTAGCTATATCTCATTATGAATTGCTTATCAAGATTTTCATATGTTAGATGGTGATTTTGAAATTCAAAATATTGCTATCAGCTATGCTTTCACTACTATCCAATAGTTGTTTCCTTCCAACGTTGCAATTGATTGCATGTTCTGGATCATCTGCTAACGACTGTATTTCAAATATTTTGAGATAGTGAAGCTGTTCTAAAGGTTCGCTGTTCCTCAAACCTCCTTCACGAATTGCACATTGAACAAAGAGCTTTTTGTGCGTATATATGAATTGTCGTACGGTCAGGCTGTTGTTTCGTCCCAAACTATGAACGAACTTACAAGCTCTTTAATTTCATTGATGTTGCCTTCACAAAGAGCTTGTTTTGTGATTTCATTAATCTTTTGGCCATTCAATATGTCAAAGCTGTCATTGATAACTCGAATAAACTTTGAAAATGGCTCACTACTTTTGAATTCTGGTAGCTTCAGTACCTCTTGGAAAAAATCAAGGGCATCTGCAACTGATTTGCTAAAGAGCCGCGCAGCCCATTTCGCCTTCATGTTTTGCTGCTCAAAGTACTATATATATGAGCCTGGTGTATTTTATTACCTATGTGTCACAATTCGCCATTTTGGAGTTTGTGTAATCGTTATAAATAATATCACTTGATTTTATTTTTATCATGCATAAATACTTTTGAACGTGCCAAAGAATTACGCATAAGTTTGATCATGTGACGGGTCAGGGTGAATCAAACAATCATGACCAATATCTTCAAACTGAAGTCTGTGCCTTTGATCAATATTCGTGATGTGACATCCTAGTAGCTTAAAAGATCTGAAATTGAGAGCTACCGCATCACAAGTAATACCAATGACTTCAGTGCCTGTGTTTAGTAGATGATTGGAGAAAATAGTAATTTAAATTTGATTGATGTTTCCTCCCGTGCATTTGAAGCTCAAACTCTTTGATGGAATGCTCATCGTACAGAATGGTTTTATTCCGCTCCTCATCTTGGACTCCCTTGATGATATATTAAATTTTAGTTTCTAATTCAATATTTTCGTGGCTCGTTACCACCAAAATATGATAGACATACTCATGGAAGCTTTCGTTTGATGCCTTCTTGATGCCGCTTAAGTGTCGATGTATGTCTTTGCTGCTGACAATTCTCCCAAACCTGACACGTAATGAGTTATGCATCTTCAGCCATGACTTTGCTTAGCACTTGAAATTTACAAATAGTTTACTTACTTACTAATTACTTCTTGGCGTAAACCATGCGATGGATGTCACCCGAACTACGCATCTCAGCAGTTTCCTTGAAACTACTTAGCCACCGTTCGACTTATTGACTGGTACCGCCACTAGACATCTTTAGCAACTCTTCGACGTCACGAAATGATAAAAGGGTTTGTTTGAAAACTTGAACAATGCGTTCAGAACGCGTATCTTGTTCCGTATCTTCTACGTTCTCTTTTCACCTTGAGTGTCTTGTTTTTTTGCTTCTGGCTTTGTTGCTGCCTTCAGTCTCTCCAGTAAAACATTTTTCTTCCCCACTGAGGACAAAGGCATCGATTTCGTTCTTTGTCTCTTGTATTGCGCCCCGCAGACGTTCGCACAAGACCAAAACTGACATTAGATAGGAAGCCATATGGCAGCAGCGCTTACTACCACACACATGACCATTAGTAGGCCAACTTTGCTGGCTGCATTGTCTATCATTTAGTTTCCAAGAGATGTCTGAGGTTACTTTCGTTATTTCATGTGTGGTCGAATGCCTGGCACGAAAACCAAATTGGCAATTCGGCATCAACTCATATTCCTCAATGTGGGCGTTTAATTCTCTGTTGAGTATCACTTCAAACACATTGCTGATGTTAGGCAGCAAGCCGATTGGGCGATAGCTTTTAGGGCATGAAGATTCTTTTCCCTTCTTCAAGATCGGAAATACCTTAGCCTTTTTCCATTCATTTGGGAAATATGAATTGTTCAACATGTTGTTGAACAATATGCAATAATTCCCAATAGCAACCTCAGACAAATGTCGGAGAACTACATTTGGAATACGATCAGTACCACATGATTTCTTGTTGTTTATCTTGCGAAATATGAAACACAAGTCTTCATAGCTGACAAAATAATTACCAAGATTCAAGCTCGGTATGAGGTCAGATGTTAATGCTTCATTGAAATGAAGAATTAATTGGCCGTTCAGGCTTGATTTGAAGTCGGAAACTTTTGCTTCAACGATCTCTGAAAATATTTCGTTCCCTCTCTCAGGATTTGGTAGATGAACCAATTCAAAATGTGTTCCAATCAGGGCAAGTTTATCCAACCCTTCACAAATAATCCTGTTTCCATATCTATCCGGAGTCGTGCTATGAATTTCGATACCAGCCCTATCGAGAAGATTTATCTCATCACTAGTGACTTCAAGATTCGATACCTTCACTCGAGACTTCTTGCGGAATATGCTATTCACTTTCGCGAAAAGGCCATCTGGGTCCTGTGGGCTTATACCCCTCAATTTTTCCACCCATTGATTGATGACCTCACTCCTGATGTATGAATGTATTAAGTTCCGGACATTCTTCAGGTGTAATTTCAACAAAGCCGACGAGGGATGGTTGTAGTCCAAAAATCGTCGATAAATATTGTTGACGCGTGTGAGAAGAAGGCTTTTCAATCTTTTCAACCTTGCGATGGTTGGTGTTTCATATCTTTCCATATTGTTTCGATGATTAATCTTAGGAACTACTTTCTCAATCGTTTCCAACGTCAGCTTCTCTAACTTCGACAAATAGACATCTATTTCATCGTTAGTTAGATTCCTGTCATTAGGAACCATTGAGCAAGAGTTGCCACCATCAGAAGGGGGACATTGCTTCTGGCACTCTTTTGGCGCATCCTTGCATTTGACGCATCGGTAATGCATAGCACAGTTGGCAGCCGAATGCCCAAATCATTGGCAGCGATAGCACTGGTTGATTTCTCGTTTCTGGAAGCGTTCCCACCTCAACACTCGGAAATTCAAATATCTGATTTGTTGAAGAGCGCTTGAACTGCTCTTATTTGATACTTGCACTAAATAAAGTGGTAAATTTTTTTTTTCTACCGTCGACCTCCTTGTCGCGAATGTTTTAACGGAGATAAACTCGATTTGTGGTGCTGCTTCCTTGAGCGCCTGAAGAAGATCGACGGTATCTTCTCCGCAGTCCAAGCCCTTCAACGAGAACGTCTGGTTCTTCTCGCTTTTGGGGGTATATGTGAAGTGCGGAACCTCCCTAGAATTTAAAACATTTTTCTCTGATTTGAAATCAACCAGTGATTTCGTTCTGATAGAAAACTTCTCGGAATTGATTCGTTTAATTTCAAAATTTGTTAATTTATTTTCGGCTGCCAAGAGCCGAACCATGTCCTTTCCGCTTTGACCGAAGACATTTATTGGCGGAACTTTCTCGGCATTCTTGACTACTTTTTGAGGAGGACCAGCAGAACTGCGAGCTGGTTTTTTTTAAATAGAGTATAAAATTATCACTATCTTGACTAACATTACCTCCAATATTTTGATCAACCTCCATTTCTTGGAGTCGATCCAGCGCTGCATAATAATTCTGGCTGTCGTTAGTGCCTCCAGCACTTAATACTTCTTCTGTGATGATTGGTTTAACAAGTTTCTTCTGCTTTGCTTGCGTATCGATTTTTCGTACCGGTTCAGTATCTTGCACTTTCTTCGCTGTCTCGAACATATCTTCGTACGTTTTGATTCTTAATTTTAATTCTTCAATTTTTGCTTGAAGTCGACTCACTTCTTGCTTGTCTTCGACTACTTGAGTCTTACGGCCGCCATCTGCGGAGTCACATTGTTATTATTCCCGGGGCCCCCCGACGGGGGGAAACCGTCGGGCTCCTCCATACAGCAGTCCCGAGTTAGTCTTCGGTTTGTTTCCTTTTTTCGATTTATTAATTCTGTGGGTCGATGCCTTCGACGATAAATTCTGATGAAATAATTGAAAATATATTCCTACTTTGCAAGGAAAAGTCTTTTATTTCAGTGTTAAGGCGCGATTAACACTTACACGTCAAAGACACAGAACGTAGAGAGTTGAAGTTGATAGGGAGCGGTCAAGCTCAGAAAAAGTCAAGACAGAGTTGAATAAAGGCGCGAAATTCAAATTATGATTTTAACATTCTCCCTGAATTGAAGCCTTATTTCATTAATTACATAATATCATACATGATATAGATTAATGATTATTTATAACAATGAGTTATGCAAGTACATGCCAAGTTTAGACCTTATAAAATGAAATTTATCTTTTGACAATCCTTTTGTGAATATATCGGCAAACTGAGAGTCACTGCTTACAAACTTTAATACGATTATTTTTTAAAAATATTTTTCCTTAATGAAGTGATATTTAATGTCAATGTGTTTGCACCTCTTGTGAAAGTTTATATTTTTAATAACACTGATGGCACTTTGATTGTCTAAATGAAGACATATTGAGTCCTGTTTATATTCACCAATATCACTTAGCAATTGTTTTATCCACATTGATTCTTTAGTGGCGGCACAAGCTGCCATGAATTCAGCTTCAGTTGTCGACAGAGCCACAGTTTGTTGTCTTTGACTCGACCAAGTCACGGCTGCCCCGTTCTTGAAGAAAACATAGCCAGTGACGGAACGACGTGTGTCCAGACCGTTTGCATAGTCAGAATCGCTGTAGCCAATGACTTCCGAAGCTTCTGGTGTATGTGAGTAGCATAGTCCATACTTTTTAGAATCTTTTAAATATTTAAAGATCCGTTTGACTGCGTTCCAGTGACTCTGGTTGTAGCAATTGAGGAATCTGCTGACCAAACTGACTGCGAACATTATGTCGGGCCGACTCACTGTAGCCAGATGCATAAGAGCGCCCACAGCTTCTCTGTATGGAACGTTCTTCTCGTACTCTCCATCTCCCTTCTGTAGCTTCATGTGAGGGTCGACTGGAACAGTATTAAGATTAGCATTATTCATTTCAAATCTGTTTAATATTTGTTCTATGTATTTAGTCTGATGTATGAATATGCAGTTACTAAATCTTTCTATTTGCATTCCCACAAAATTACTTGGAGTTTCCAATATTTTAATCTCAAATATGTTTTTCAGTTCCCTTATAAATTCATTCAATGCTGATTCATCACTTGAGAATAGGAGACCATTATCAACATAGAGACACAGATAGCATTTCTTCTTATTGACTTGACCATTGTACACACATTGATCGACTTTACTATTTACAAAACCAAATCTTTTCAGTGTAGAGTCAAATTTGGCATGCCAGCAGCGAGGGGCTTATTTTAACCAGTATAGTGACTTGTTCAGTTTACATACCATATTTTCACCATGGTCCAACCCTTTTGGTGGAGTCATAAATATGGTCTCAAGTTCCCCATGTAAGAAAGCTGTCTTGACGTCTAGTTGCATGATTTTGAGATTATTTTGTACAGCTACAGATAGTAACAATCGTATTGAATCATACCTGACTGTTGGCGCAAAAGTTTCTTGGTAATCAATACCTACAGTTTGTGCATATCCTTTTGCACATAGACGTGATTTATAACGTGGACCTGTTTGGTTCTTCTTTTATATGGAATACCCATTTGCATCCAATTGCTTTGGCATTTGGGAATTTTTCTACCAATGTCCATGTGTTGTTCTTCTGTAGAGCATCCAGTTCTTCAGTGATAGATTTTCTCCATTTTTCTTTGTTTACCGATTTTATAGCTTCGGTGTAAGTCGTAGGCACATCTGACAGTACCTCTTCGTGATGACACAGGTAAGTATTTTCTACGGAATCATCTAGATTAGTTTTTTCCTTATTTTTCTTTCTTGGTCTCAGTGTGATTTTGCTGACTGGAGGACTATCAAGATCAATGTTGGTGTCCGGAATGTATTCACTGTCTGAAGTAGACGGGTTTTCGCGTATAGTGTCATTAGTACTTGTAGTTGAATCCATCTCTGTTTCAGAGTTGTTACTATTAACTTCTTCTTTATTTGTTTCAGGTTTCTTCTCAGGAATTTCTACAGGAACATAGTCCCTCTTCACGGTAGATTCAAGGAATGTAGCATCTCAACTGTTTACCACTTTTCTTGTATTTGATATTATGAATCGGTAGCCTTTGGTATGATCGCAAAATCCAATAAAGATCATCTTTTGTGCCTTTGGATCCCATTTCTTGCGTTTCTCTTTGGGTAAGTGTACCATAGTTTCCCATCCGAATATACTCATATGGTTCTTCAGAGCGTCAGATTTGTTTCGGAGAAAGTATACGAACACCTTCTTTGAATAGTCGTCAAAAAATGTTATAAAATATCGGGCACCACCCATATTCTGCGTTTCCATTGGCCCACATACGTCGGAGTGAACCGTTTCAAGAAGATTTCTAGCCTTGGAGCCTTCACTTTTGAATGGTAGTCTTGTTTGCTTGCCTTCTGTACATGTTACACATGTGTTTGCTTTTGTAAAGAAAACGACATGGTCAGTGTTCTCTGTCATATTCCGTAGACTATTAAAATTCAGGTATCCCATTCGTTGGTGCCACAGGTAAAAGTCTGGTTCTTCGACATCAGACATGCATGCATAGCCTTTTCCTGGCATATTCAGCCGGTACATGTTGTTGATGACTCTTGCTGTTGCACCTATCTAATTTTTTCTGTTCATAACAACACAGCCGGTTCTGTCAAACTTAACTTGGCCACGACTGCGAATAATTTGACTTACGGACAATAAATTTGTTGTGAGTTCGGGAACACATAATACTTTTGTAAAAAGCACCTTCTTGTTTTGACCTTCGTCGTCATAAACATCTAAGCTCACTTCTCCTGAGCATTGCACGGGTAGTACTTTGGTGTCTGCGAATCTAATTTTCTGTATGGCAGGAGCCGTCACATTTTCAAGCATATTCTTATGACTTGTCATGTGTGAGGATGCATCGGAATCCACGTACCAGGCGTCATCTTGGCTGGATGTTACCACAAACACAGCAGCATAGGAAGAACTGCTTGTTTTTCGTTGAATATCCTTCGTCTAGGATTTGCATTCAGAGCTTTTATGGCCATACTTGTTACAAGAGTAGCACCTCGGACCCTTAGTTTACTTCTTATAATTGTTTTTAAATTTCTTAGTGACTGAGAACACTGTTGAGTCACTTTCTGTTTGTCTAACGTCTTGCAATAGTTTTGATTTCGCAGAGTCTGAGGTTATCTTCATGCCTGAGCTTTCAATAGCAATTATCATTAGTTGATAGGATTCTGATAGACCGGAGAGCAGCAGTGTACCCAGCCATTCGTCGTCTACTTGGAAACCAATGTTTCTGAGCTTGTGAGCAGTGTACATAATTTTGTTCACATATTCCTCTACGTTTTGACATGCAGTAGGCGAGGTATTACAGAGATCACGCAGCAGCCCAACATGGCGTGTCAGCCCAGAGTCATCGAATACTTTCGATAACTTGTCCCATACTTGCTGTGCAGTGCTAGCCTCTTGTATATGCACATAATTTATTGGGTCGACTAGTAGAAATATCTTAGTTTTTGCCCTTGTATCTCGTTTTGTGTCCACTTCGACACCTGTGGCGGGTTCTATGCAGTCCCACAGCTCCTCATGCTGTATATATGTTTTTACAGCAAATCGCCAGATTGCATTTTCAATTAATGCCAATTGATTATTTGCTGCCATTTTTAAGAACTCTTAGTCCAGTTATCACGAGAAAACAGAGAAAACACTTTGCAATTGTTAAATCAGAAGTCACATTTTTGCGTTTTAGGTTGTGTTCACTATTTTTCACTGTAATGTTTATTCCACTGGAAGTTTTGCACTGATTCTATTTTTGGGCTTTGCTGGACCCATAACCTGATGAAATAATTGAAAATATATTCCTACTTTGCAAGGAAAAGACTTTTATTTCAGTATTAAGGCGCGATTAACACTTGCATGTCAAAGTCACAGAACGTAGAGATTTGAAGTTGATAGGGAGCGGTCAAGCTCAGAAAAAGTCAAGACAGAGTTGAATAAAGGCGCGAAATTCAAGTTATGATTTTAACAAATTCTTTCCCAATAAAATCAAAACTTGCTTTTGACTGGCTCGTAAAAAATTATTTCAATTTTTTGAAACTGACTTTTGTGAAAAATTAATTAATTTAAAAATTAATGATAGGAGCGATTAAAAACACGTCTACAAGCATCGAGTGCTAGACGTAGAATTTCACTCTTGTCGTCAAGCCTAATAAAGTTCGACTGTATTTAGGCGCACGTAAGGTAAGTGTGATCACCCTCAAAGACGCGTACCCTTTACCGCTCGTGGACGATATCCTGAGTCGATTGACCAAGGCCCATTACATCTTCAGCCTCGACCTAAAAGATGTCTTCTGGTTCGAGTGGTTCAGAGACAAAACCACATTCACCATATCAGGAAGACCACTTTATCAATTGGTGACGAAGTACTTAAATTATGCATCGCGCCACAGACAATGTGCCACTTGATGGACAAGGTCATACCTCCGGACTTACGACATCAGGTATTTGTAAATCTTGATGATCTCCAGTTGATTCACGAAACTTTTACAGAACACCTTATTTTACTTCAGGAAATCGCTTTGCACATTCGAAAGGCAGGACTCACCATAAATATGGAAAAGAGCCAGTGTGGCATGAAAGAAGTCCTGTGCTTAGGACACATCATCGGTCACAGTCAATTGTTAAGACTCAACTTTAAACCAAGCTGCAGCTCATTTAAATCGAACACGCTCGTCTACAATGTTACAACTTTTAAGCATCCACCAGCTAGTCGTCAAACTCCCAAGAGCCTTTTTTCGAACTCAATTAGAAGCTGTTGAAATGTATGTTCCAGTGTTAAGGATACACATCTTTAACTAACGAAAATGTCATAAATCTAAAAAGCACTCATAAAAGCAATGGCGCTAGTTAATAAAGCTGCACTTGCACTCCTTACATTTCTACGGTACAAATGCAATGTAAACGGAATGTTTATCCGCACAATGAAAACTTTCCGCTGAAGTTCTACTAATAGCACAAAACAAAAAGTCATTTGTGTCAGGGCAGCATTACCGAGAGAAAATGCCCAGTCGTCCCATTAAACTTCTTCATTGTGGATCCTGTTTTTAATTAGACGACATCTAACAAAATGTAGTAGTGTTGTAGCGTTGCGTCTGATTAAAAGCAAAATTACGTTTGACTTTAGATCTCAGAATTATCTTTGCTGAAATTTAATATGTTGATAAATGGAATAATGCTCAAGGATGAAATTAGATATTGAATGAAGTTATGATAGTTTGTTTATAATAGGCTCCCTTTATGAGAAATTGAACTTCCTGTGAAACTGTTACGATTTAAGGTGCGAATATTCCATGAATTCAGCAGCGGAAAAACCAATGCAATTTTAATTTCTCCTTGTTTCTCATATAAGTTCACAAACAGGATAGACTCTACATAACAAGGCAATATCCGGATCAACGCTTATCAACTATCCATGGCTATAATCAACGCTATAAAACTATCTAAACTTTTTTATTATCAACCCTACCTTCTTTTTCCTTGCTTTGATTAAAGCACAGCCACTGTGAGAACTTGTTTGATATTAAAATCCATGATTTAATAAGACCACAAAAGAAACTAAAATCTCACACCTAATGTATGTCGGTCGCTGTCCCTCTAAACGGAATATCCTGAATTTCAACAAACATGAATTACGAAATGGTTTACGCAAAAGTCTATTTTCCCTGGACAAATTAAGAATTATCTTTCGCATGTACTGCTCATTTACATATTTTCTTGTTCTTTTCATAAGATTTCTCCGTAATCAAATTTATTCTCTACATAATTTTAGACGAAAAATTATGCAAATGAAATTAATACCGCTTTCAGGACCTTCTATGAACGTGAGTGGTATTAGCTTTTAGAACGATGTTAATGCCAATCTTTGGGATTATAACACTATTAAAAATACATGGCTGATAAGGGTAAAGATAAAACGTAGAAAATTCTGAATGAAATGAAAAAGATATTTTCATGTTAGGTACAATGATTTTGAAATGATTTTGTAGATGTGATAGTTATTGATATCGGAAGATAGTTATTGTGTAGATACAACGGAGTTCAAAGTGCAGAGAAAGTACGAAATACCATGGAATCGGTGCCAAATTGATTTCTCCGTTTCAACATATTGCCAAATTAATTTCCCCATTTCATTAAAAGAATAAATAATTGCCAATACGTGTTAGATATTAATGAAACAGAGAAAAACTGATAAAGCACCACTTACATGAAATAAGGTTCTAGGGCATATTGTCGTCGGTTTTCTTTTTTTTTCACAAAAGTCATTTTACTTCACGCTTTATAGAGATAATTTTTTTTTCATTTAAAGTCGATTAAAATTGAGTTTCTTGAACACTTCGTACTATGATCCTTTTCATCATACATGCAATTTATGCCATCAAATCTCCACAGTCCAGATAACTAGTGTGTATTTTTCATTTGAAAGTATTGTCGCGTGATGGGTCGCAGCTAATAATTTTAATGTTCCAGGAAAGTGAAAACGCTCTGTCTTTTAAATTAAGTTAAAAGAGTTTATTTACTAAAAAATGCACAATCATTAATTTAATAACTATTTCACCAATTTTACTTTTCACTTGTCTATAAATTTTTAATTCAACTGTCTTAACTATCAGCTAATATCGCCTTTAATTCGCACTCCACACTCAGCGCAGTTCTTACCATCGCGGCTTTACTATAACTCCCCGTTCATTCAGCTCGGCTTTATATAGGGTCTCTAGTCATTCAATCTATTTCTCGTACATTGGCGAACTACCTGGAATATTCGAGCAATCCTGAATGGCCGCAGTGACGTCACTTTCAGATATTGATCATGCTTGGTGGGTTCTCGTGCTTTCGGGTACATTAGTTTATTGATCATCACGTTCTTAATGGGCTTTTTCACACGAGAATGGTACGCACCCCTAGTCAAACAGGTTTCGCGCTTACGCCCTTACGTTTAAACGTTGCATAGTTCAGCCAAGCTATTTTTTGTATACGATACACGTCTTGCGAGGGTATGTGCCAAAAGGATCATTTGATCGTTAAACATCGTGCCGACAACATGAGAACAAAGACAGAGATAGAAGCGATTGATGTTTTAGCCTTGAATTGTGCACGAGATAATAGAACTGGAACGGAAAACGTATTTTATGATTGTTAAAGTTTTTCGATTCAAACTTCTATTGGATTTATTTGAATCCTCCGTGTTTTTCCGTTTTCTGAAAAAATATTCCATATTTGAATATCTTTTTTAGTCGCATATTTTTCTTGATGTGTTGTAAACTTGCTTATTATAATGTGATTCTATGAAGATTATGCGTACTGTTAATTTTCTATGGATTCACAATAGGCAATTTAACTTTATTGAAATCGTGATATTCGTCGTGTTGTTTCCTGAAATTGAACATGGCCTCCGCTTTTATAAATAAAGAAAGGCAATCGTTTCATGACGACTACCTTCTTCACCGAATGTTCAATTCAGAATGATTACCCGCGTTTGTATAAAATTTCCCCCACCAAATCATTAACAAAATGCGTTTGTGTATGTGCGTTACGCTTGTTCACCCTAAAAAATTTTGGCGTGTTTTTACCATCAGGTTCCCTCAATGCCTCTCACTCTTCTTGCCCATATAACTTGTTTAACGCTCACTTTTCACGCTGCGTCTGAAGAAGCGCAATAGTTGTGAAAACCCTCTCAATTATGCTACAACTTTGGTCCCTCTCAATTATGCTACAACTTTGAAGACCTACCCTTCTGCCGTTGTGGGTTACATAGCCACACAAACTCATCTTGCTGGAAGCCAGTAGAATTTGCCTTTAGATCATACCTGGTCTTCATGCAGTCAGTAGCCGATTCGAGGTGTGTTTGCACTGCCCGATGTATCTGGTCCAACCGTTGCCTTAGCTCACTTGCGTACTCCGAGATCGTTTGGGGTTTCTCAGGGGGTGTTCCGAACTTTATATCTGCTGGCCGATAAAAAGTCTTTCCAAAAATGACTTTGGCTGGGGCTTGGCCAGCCAATGCATGTTCGGCAGCTCTGTACACCATCAAAAATAGTGGGATGTCCCAGTCCTTTTGGTTCTCGTTAACCATCTTGGCCAGCAGTTTATTGAGTGTGCCGTTGAAACGTTCGACCATTCCATCAGATTGGGGATGCAGCGGTGTTGTCCTCGTTTCCGTATTCCCAGTAGCTCGCACATTTCGTCAAAAACTAGTGACTCAAAGTTTCGGCCTCGATCCGAATGTAGTTCAGAAGGTACACCATACCTACTGACCCAATTTAACACTAGCTGTTCGGCTACAGTATTTGCTTCCTGGTTGGGAATGGAGTAGACCTCGGGCCTCTTGCTGAAATAATCGGCCACAACCAGCGTGTATCGATTTCCCCATTCGGATTCAGGAAAGGGTCCTGCGATGTCAACAGCAACCCTTTCAAACGGTACACCCACGTTGTAGGTTTACATTTGTCCTCTCAGTCGTCGCATTGGACCTTTGACGGAAGCGCAAATTGTGCATCTGCGGCACCAGTCCTCTACGTCTCCTCGAGCGTGGAGCCAGTAGAACCTTTGCCGTGATTTCGCTAAGGTCTTGTTAACACCAAGGTGGCCTCCCGAGGATCCTTCATGCATTTTCTTAATCACATCCTGGATTCGGCTTTTGGGAAGTATAGTTTGCATCTTATAGGAGCTACCATCCGCCGGTTTCCATTTCCGCTTGAGTACGCCACCTCCACCTGAAGGAGTTCCATTGTGCCCAACAACTTTTTAGGTTGGCACCATGCATCGAAACGTCCTTCCACTCAGGTCGCTCAGTTGTCTCCTTCCATACGAGCGATGGTCCGATGCCTTCATCGGCTAGCTGGGCATTTCGAATCTTCATCGAATTCGGCCGTCATCGCTTGCAGATCAACGGTCGGATCCTTTTCCTCGATCCGCCGGCAATGCTTGCAGTGAGCTGGACATGGATGACGAGATAGGGCGTCAGCATTTCCATGAACTCTGCCCTTGTGAAATAGTTGGGGCCTCACTAGGTCTAGTCGGATAGTCGATTAGGTTGCACCAGTGTCGCTTGTTATGGTGCAATGTTCTTCATCAACTTGACCCGGGAGGCATAAGTCTGCTTCTCCACGATGTTGTCTTGACACGGCGATGGGGGTGCTGGGAATTTTGATCCTCCTAGCCAACGTCCGCCCCACGAAGTTGGCCTCTTCAGGTTGATGGGCTTCCATTCTAGGCTCCTGATGCGGTCTGGATCTCCACCATCCTGGACAATAGCTCCGTTTTCTTCACTTCTTGTAGTCTCTTTGCAGGTGCCCCTGCGCACCGCAATCCCAGCATCTAGGCGCACCATTTACCTGCGGCTCTCACTCAATTTCCACGCGCTCACACCTGCACTCGTTTGCCACTGCTTTGCGAGCCCAGGCAGTGGTACGAGTCACATTTTTCACTGCCCCAAAGTTCAGACTATAAGCCAATGCGTCCTTAACCGTTTGCTTTTGAGCTAAACGCACGGCTTGTTGCAATTCCTGGCTCTTTAATGCGCTGATGAATGCTTCTGTTGCTGCATCATCTCGATGTTCTGGGTCGTACGCTGTGTAAGCCAAAAGTGCCAGTGGCTCCATGTCTTGGGATAACTGCTGTAAGTTTTTTCCAGACTTCTGCATCCGATGCCGTAGCTGTGACCGATAAATCTGCTTCAGATAATCGCCTCCATAACGCATGGCGAGTGCATTCAATATAGCAGCCGCGTTTGAGTGTAACTCAACGGGGATAGTCTGCAAAAGCTCGGCAGCTAGGCCACTTAAAGCAAAAATTAATGCAGTTACTCGTTTCTGCTCATTCTAGTGATTTATCCTAGCGGCGGCTTCAAACTGGATTTTGTAAATGCTCCCGTCGAATACTGGTGCTTTCACATTTCTGGATGTGCTTTGCGGTGCGGTTATAAGCGGGGCTCGTGAGGTGGTTACTACTACCTTCGTTGCTTCCATTTCCTTTTTCATTTTTTCCATCTCATGGTTCATTCTCTCCTCGACCTGCCTGATCTCATAGTTGATTCTCTCCTCGACCTGGTACACCTTTTCCTCGACGGATTTAATTTGGTTGTTGAGACTACCAAGCTCCGCTTTTATTTCGGTAGACTGTTTTTGCAAATTTGCCTTCAAATCAGTTGCCTGTTTCTCCAGCTTCTGTGTGATGTCTGCCTTGATCTAGTCTGATTGTTGTCGCTGCTCTTGCTGCATCAGCATCAACATTTGCATCAGCGCATTTTCGGGTTCCTTTGATTTTGGTGTTTCTGCTTCTCCACCTTCTGCGCCTTTTTCCGTATCTGAGGGCTCACCCGAATCAAGATGCGTGCCTTCCGACTCGACTGCGTCACGCAAGCGTGCAATCAGTATGGCCTTTGTACCTTGTACAGCCAGATTTCGCTGTTTCAACTCCTCCTTAAGCTCCGATATGGTCAATCATTAATTTTTAAATTTAAACTTCGTGGCATTTTTATTGCTTTGGTTGTTTTTTTTTCACCAGTTTCCGCGTTATATTTCACTATTGTGCATTTTAAAAATGTTTAAAAGTTTTCTTTTTCAAAGTTTTCTTTCTCACTTCTCGACACCACTGTCGCGTATTATGGTTCGCGGTTAATAATTTTAATGTTCCGGGAAAATGAAAACGAACTGTCTTTGAAATTAAGTTAAAAGAGTTTATTTACTATAAAATGCACAATCATTAATTTAACTATTACACCAATTTTACTTTTCACTTGTCTATAAATTTTTAATTCAAGTGTCTTAACTATCAACTAATATCGCCTTTAATTCGCACTCCACACTTATCGCAGTTCTTACCATCGTGGTTTTACTATAGCTCCCCATTCATTCAATCTATCCCTCGTACATTGGCAAACTACCTGGAATATTCGAGCAATCCTTAATGGCCGCAGTGACGTCACTTTCAGATATTGGTCATGCTTGGAGGGTTCTTGTGCTTTCGAGTACATTCGTTTATTGATCATAATGTTCTTAATAGTTACGAAAACGATTGCGACAGTAGCTCGCAGAATTATTTGCACATGTAACAGTTTGTTAATAGCCGAGTCCTCAACTGCATTGCATAGAATATAAGTGTTTATATGTACAGAGTCCTTCATTGGATTGGAATTCTGTTCTGACTCACTTCAGTTTAAACTTTGATCTTCCATATGGAATCTCAATAATGACAATCTACATACATTGTGACAAAAAAGTATTGAAAATAAAACGCAAAATATTTAATTGTTCATCAATATTTATTTTGTCACCTTCAAAGTAATCCCCATCAAATGCACTACACTTACGCCCTCGATTTTTCCAGTCCTCGAAACACTTCTCATAAACACTTTTTGGGATGGCCTTCAGCGAGTTTTGTTTTACATTGTGACAAAAAAGTATCCGGAAATTGCAAATAAAACGCAAAATATTTAATTATTCATCAAAATCACACCGAGCCAAATCTGGTAATACGGTGGCTGATCGATGGTATTTATTGCTTTTTAGGCTTTAAATTCAGACACAATCAAAAAAAATTACAAAACCAGAAAAAACGCAACGCGCTACTGAGGTGTACCGACTCAAGCAGCTGCTGTAAGCAAACTGGTTAAGAGATCGCGCTTATATTTGGCGTAGTAATTAAGGACAGTCCTATTAACTTAACAAAATACATTTTTTTGAAATATCATTTACGCGGGGAATTTAAATTACAATTTCCGGGTGCTTTGTTGTCACAATCTATGCATAATTCAGTTACGCCGTAGAATCATCACATAATGGAAAGTAAGTCTAATACTTTAGTGGAGTCTGAACTCCTCCGTCTATTGAAATTAAAAAGCTATGTTTTAATTCAAAGTGAGCTAAAATTCAATTTTTTAAGTGAAAACTTCTATACGCATGTTCACCCGAAGTACAATTTTTGGATGAGGCAAATGTTATGAGTTCACATCACATAACAGAAAAATGATTTCGTTTACAGGCCAGGCTAACAGCGACACAATAGTCGTGCGCTAATCAATCGCAAATAGTGAAAACTTATGTAGGCAAACTAGGTGTTTTTTAAAACGACACTTTTTTACTGGCGATGTGAACACCTTATAAACGATGTGAACCTTATAAATTTGCGACAGGTCGTGACTAAATTATCACATTCCGCCCGAATCGTTTTTGGGAATAGTGAGGCAGTTTGTTGGAAAACTCGCAATTGAGATTAACTAGTCTGCCTGTTTGGTCGCGATGGTTTGTGATGAGAGGCAAACGCATGAGGGTCTGGTAAATTTTCTCTTTAGTTCTAAATGCTAGCACTGATTCTGCTGATTTTCAACGAATACGATTGGCGCTGGCAGGTCATTGTCGTTGGGTGAACTATGGGAATCATCACTCAACAGTCACTTCACATTCTCTTTTCTCACTCTCACTTAAAGTTCACGTTTCACTCATACCTTTATTCTTCTTTTTCTTCTTCTTAGCATAACAGACCCTGTCGGGCCATCACTTTTTGCAACAAGCGCCTCCAACTGTCTCGGTCCATTGATCACGTCCTTCAATCTCAAAATCCGAGCAGCGTTGAACTGTCTTCATTGACCGAGTCAGACCAGCGTTTCCTCGGTGTCCCCACTGGTTTCCGGCCTTCAGTTCTCTCAACGAATACCTTTTTGGGTATCCATTGTTCGCCCATACGATTCATGTGGCCAGTCCATTGAAGCTTCCGCAGTCTTACCTCCAGTTCGTCAAAAATTTCATACAGCTCATGGTTGTATCGAATTTGCCATTGATCCCCATCTGGTTTCAGTTCAATTATCCGCCTCAGGACCCATCTATCAGTGGCGTTCAAAATATTTGCGGATAATTGGGTTAGGGTCCATATTTCACACCCATAGCATAACACAGGTCTTATAACTGATACTATATGTCCACATTTTGGATACTATATGCACCAAGTGTGATATTTTGAGTAATTGAGGTATTTTTCCTCGACTGCGTCATGAACCTTGTTTCATTCTCATTGATTCGAATCTCTACTAGTTTTGCTTCGCTATTGTTTCAGGAAAAGTTCTTTGGCGGTTGCTAAGGACCGCAATAGGCTAGCATTTGGCTTGACTTGTATAGTAACGTACCTCTTATATCGACAGGTAGCTTTCTGGTGATATATTCAAGAGCCGGACTGAATTACAATGCGGCCAGCCCATCTCCTGGCTTTTGTTCAACATTTGTGCCAAAGGCATCGATGAGTGGGTTATTGATGTGGATATGGGAGTTTGTTGACATCATTGTCTTTTTGGTAAGATGGACTAATTTGGCTGGAATACCAAAGCAAAGCATTATTTGGTACTGTACGTTGCGATCAATACTGTCATATGCTTGCTTAAAGCCAACGAAAATCTGATGTACATCTATGTTGAGCTCTCACCATTTCTCGAGAACTTGCTTGACAACAAAGAATTGGCCTACCTTCTCCAAACCCACCTTGATACTCCCCAATAATACTGTTGGCATATAATCTAATTTTATTTTCTAAGATTCTTGAAAATATTTTCTACGCCGTACAAAGTAGTGATATGCCTCCATAGTTTTCGCACAGTAACTTGTCACATTTTGTGGATATGGAATATAATTGATTGGCTCCACTCGTTTGGCGTATGAATACGCTGGATGACTTTATGGATGGCCTTCTGAACAACGCTGTCACCAGATTTAATTATCTATACTTGAATCTCATCGATGCCTGGCGCTTTATTACACTTTTGGGATTTTATGATCGAACAAACTTCATCCAGAGCTGGTGGAATATCTATAGGCTCTGATGCTCTGGAGCTGTGTGGAGAATTAAGGAGATTCTTGAAATATGATGCCCATCTTTCCTTAAACCTGTTTTCATCAGCGATGAGGTTGCCGATGTCATCACAGCAAAGCGTGGTATTGGGTTGATAACCTTAATTCAGGCTTTCAACTATTTTGTACGCTTGTCTTATGTTGTTGCTCGCTAGACTTAAATCGATGCTTCTCAATTGGTCGTCATAGTATTTTCTTTTCTTTGTTCTAATTATCTTATTCGCAATTTTTTTTTTTGTCTAACGCATTCTGGCACTCATCATCGAACCAATCCTATCTTTTGCACTAGGCTTGATATCCGATAGGCTGTTCTACCACGGTCTGAATTGTCCCTTTCACTTCCAACCATAGCTCGTTGCTTGTTTTCAGTGATGTATCTGGTAGGATGGGAGCTAGCTGGTTTTCGAGAGCCTCTGGGGAATTTCTGGCCACAGATGCCTGGAGGCTTTTTCGTGTCAAATTTTTGTAGAGGGCTGGTGTTCGCCGAATACACCTTTGACATACGACATCAATGGCTTCATTTAATCAAGTAGTGATCTGAGGTACAAAAGGCTCTTCGGTATTTACGAACGTCAGGTATGCTCGAGGCTCAACGTTGTTGGATCAGGACATGGTTATGTGTGTTGCCATCCGGTGATACCCAGGTCATTTTATTTACGAGTATGCGTCGATGTGGGAAGCAAATCGAACGTATGGCTAGATTTCTGCCACATGAAAAGTCAATCAGGCGCTGGCCGTTGTGATTTGATTCATGACAGAGACTATATCCTCCAGTCGTTCCTCTATGAGAAAACTCATTGCTGACCTAAGGATTGAAATTACCCAGAAGTATTCTTGTGCCGCTTGTAGGCAATAAATTGATTAGTCTTTCCAGGTGATTATAGAAGGTTTTCGCCTTTTCTTTGTCGTTTTCTTCGGTTGGGACGTGCACGTTTGTCAGCTAAAATTTGAAGAATTTCGCTTTTCGAGTATACGAATCACATACACTCGTTCATTGACTGCCTTAAAATCAATGACGTGACCCTATTCACAATAAATGCCACTCCCAACCTTCGCTTTTCAGCAGGCTTCCTACTTTTGAATATTGTGTGCGATCTCATATCTTGAATATCACTTCCAGTCCTGCTGTAAGAGGTTCTTAACAGCACCTGGGCTGTTCTGTGATCTGACCTTCTAGGATCCAATGCCACAGTCCTTTCCATTCTAAGGCCAGATCCAATCCATTCTAAGGCTCTGTTAAAAGTTTCCAAACAATATAAGGTTTTCCAAGGATGGAGAGCTATCCCATCACCCAGGCTCCATTCCGGTGGCATGGTTATTACTTTCAATTCGACTATCAGGTACCTTCACTGTCCTACATCACCGAAAAGAACGTCTAAGCAGGATTTAGTAACGAAGCTGCCAATGTATTTGCAGTTATTGGCATCTCTCGGTATTTAATGTTCCATCATTGGGGAACCAGTGAACCCAATGTGTAACCTCGAGACCATTTAGTACCATTAAATTGTGAGATTTTGAATGAGGCATCATGGAAGAAAGAGTGGATTATATTCCGTATCCAGGAAAAATGTAATAAGCTACAGTGCGAAAATTATAGAGGCATATCACTACTTTGTACGACGTACAAAATATTTTCAAAGATTTTAGAAAATAAAATCGGATCATATGCCAAAAGTATTATTGGGGAGTATCAAGGAGGTTTTAGAGCAGGTAGATCGACAACAGACCAATTGTTCACAGTCAAGCAGGTACTTGAAAAATGCTGAGGTACAATATAGACGTACACCTAGTTTTCGTTGAATTTAAGCAAGCATGACACAAATATCGGACTAAAGCAGGGAGATGGGCTGGCCCCATTGCTATTTAATTTGGCTCTGGAGTACGTCATAAGGAAGCTACCT
This sequence comes from Odontomyia ornata, assembly GCA_963969285.1. Classification (NCBI taxonomy): domain Eukaryota; kingdom Metazoa; phylum Arthropoda; class Insecta; order Diptera; family Stratiomyidae; genus Odontomyia; species Odontomyia ornata. Next base: position 88,698,968 of record OZ017738.1, on the reverse strand, counting down.
GTCAATACACGAGGTATGTTACTATACAAGTCGAGCCAAGTAGTAGCCTATGCGGACGACATTAACATTTTGTCACGGTCATTAACAACTGCCAAAGAATTTTCCTGAAACTCGACAGCGAAGCAAAACTAGTACGGCTACAGATCAATGAAAATAAAACAAAGCTCATGACGCAGTCAAGGAAAAATACCTCAAATACACAAAATATCACACTTGGCGAATACAGCATCGAAAATGTAGGCAATTTGTGTATTTAGGCGCCAAAACAACGAAAACGGGTAATGAAAGAGACGAAATATGCCGAAGAATACAGCTCACAAATAAAATATTTTATTAAGTATTGACGATCTTGAAGACCATCTGCATACACAGCAAAACAAAGCTCCAAGTCTACAAATCTGTGATAAGATCTGTGTTATGCTATGGGTGTGAAACATGGACACTAACCCAAGCATCCGCAAATATATTGAACGCCTTTGAGCGACGGGTCCTGAGGCAAATAATAGACGGGGGCCAATGCCGAATTCGATACAACCTTGAGCTGTATGAAATTTTTGACGAACCGGAGGTCTGCGGGAGCTGCAATTGGCTGGGCACATAAATCGTATGGACGAACAACGGATATCTGAGAAGGTATTCGTTGGGAGAACTGAAGGCCGGAGGCCAGTGGGGAAACCGAGGAAACGCTGGATTGACTCGGTCGACGAAGACAGTTCATCGCTGCTTGGGTTTCGGAATTGGAAGACGCGGTCAATGGACCGAGACAGTTGGAGGCGCTGTTTGCAGGAAGCGAAGGTCCGAGAGGAGCTGTAGTTCTAAGAAGATATTACACCTAGGAATCCTTCTTGCCTGTATCTCTCGTAATTCTTTCTCGAGCTTCTGACGGAAAATTTTGTTTAAGGGTTACCTTCATCTATTGAGGGATCCCCATTGAAAACCTTTTGATTTTTTTTGGTCACAGAACTTTAATATATCGTCACTTCTGTCCCACCAACGAAGTTTAGTGTGCGTACATACTAAAGTTTCGGAGAAATATAGCTGTGACAGATTGGCGATATATAGATACATCGATTTCAATAGGATATTATAAGTTAAAGCAAAACCTTAAACATGGAAGAGTTGTACCGTTGAGTCAAAATCAATATATTCCACACAATTATTTATCTATTTATATTATTTATTATTATTGTGTTAATAATAAATAATATAAATAGATAAAAAATGAGATACTCTATCTCTAAGCGAAGGCCCGAACGGGGCTGTAGTGCTGCAAAGAAGAAGAAGAAGAAGATTATTATTATGTTACACCGCTTTTATATTTTTCAGACTATTCGTATAAAATGAATTACATGAAACAGTTCTAGCAACTCAAAATTCTGATTAGGTTTAGGTCAACAATCTCGTTTTTGCTGCTGACTTATGGCGAAACACAAATCGAAACCATAAGCGTTGAGGCTAAGAGCGAAAAACAAAATATTCGATACTCGCCATACGTATTCTCCTTTGATGGTTTCTAAGCGCCAAACGTTAAGTTCTTAATTGCTGAAATTGATTCTTATTCAATATTCATCAAATCAATTAACCATCCCATGACTGCATGCATAACAAATATTTAAAATTACATGCTCATATACGAGTATACACCTAACTTTAATTTGAACCACTTTCACCATCCTCCTATCTATCCATTTTCTATTATAATTCCAATAGTTCAATTACGGCATTTATTTGCTATCAATTGGCAATAACGTCTAAATGATTTACATACCATATGGTCTGATATGATTAGGTTTCTAATCAGTGCGAACGTTTCCATTGCACTGATTATTACGGTTAAATTAGAATGGTTATCCTATATGCTTGCTATTATATTATCAATTCAGAGCAAAGCTAATTTGAAATGCTTTTTATCTAATATTACTGTGATTGGGTAGTGTCCGAGTATATTAGGAGAACCTTTTGATCTCCACCGAAGAACTATTTTCAAGAAAATAGATGTAAAATGTAATTTCATAAAATCCCCGCTAGGTTGATCAACACGCTCCCACCGGTATTTCTACATTCTGAAGCTCCCGTAGGAACAGCCCAAAGAGACTATTTTCAAATAGTCCTTAGAGATTTCGTAGCGATGGTACTGCGCCGTCGTAAGCAAATGCGAAAAGGGCAAAAAATAATTTGCGAAAAACTATACACTGCTTGCAAACCAAGGCGTCCCGTCGGTAAGTATGGCATTCAGGAAGCGTTAAGGGATTACTGGTTACACTCATGCCCCGTAAAGGTTGCCCGAAAATGCTGGCACGAAGAAACCCTGATCGGGTATTTTTCGGTCAGACATTGCAAGATAATAGCAGAAAAAGGAAAAAAGCGTACAAGACCTTTTGCTTACGTTTATAAATTTCCAGTAGAATGCAAAAAATAGCTTCAATCTGATTTATGCTTATCAAAACAACCCCTTATATGATTCAGAAATTTTTATAATTTGAATTTTTGTGATAATATTGCTAATCAAGCACAGTCGTGGTTCTAAGTCAAAATATTCGAACCAAACATCAAATATGGACTAGAATTTATATTATGTTACAACTCTTACGTCATTTTTTCTGCTTCCTTGCTGGACGCTTTCTTGTCCTGTATCCTTTAAAGTTCGCCTAGATCTGGATCTGGGTGCTCCTCCGTCGGTTCCATATGCCACATCTCAGAAGCACATTTAACGATCTCTACCCACATTTAACTTTAGCTTCACGCGAAATCTACATGAACTGGGTAGTAATAGTGTTGCGTTAATGGGAAAAAGAAAAAAATATTTCGCTTTATTTTGAAAGAAAGTTTAATAGTAAGACAACTTTTATTATGTATAGTTTTCATTTTTTGTGTTCATTAAATTTGTGAATCAAACTCAAATATTTCAACATAAATTACTTTATTGATAAATATATTCTTAAATTATTATTGCCAATATAATGCAATTCAAAATCAGTTATAAATATATTTTCTTTTAATTACCGATAAAAACTTTATTTTAAGGCAAAGAAGCTAGAGAGACTGTTAACGCTTATATCTAGCAGAAGATATAAAGGAACATTATTTGAGCATATCTGTGTGTAACTAAGTTAGAGCATATGTGTATTTCATTATTTATATTAGATGAAACTTGATTTTAGAAATAAAATGTAGAAATTGATAAGATTCCATTAGTGAGAACATATTGTGTATTTTAATAATGTTATGAGAGAAATATGTGATAATTTTCTAATACAAAGTCAAATTAAGTACGATAAATCTAAAAATATTCTAGAATTAAATGAGGCACAAGCGCAAGAAGAATAAAGCTATTTATTTCGGCAGGTAGATGAATGCTTTCAACGATCATTTGAGATTCGAAATCGAATACATTTTTTGATTTATAACAATCCGTCAATAATCACTTAACTAAAGATTTTTATGATCCATGATAACAAACAGAACCAACAATCATCATAATCATCATAGACAAATGATTAAACGAATTGCAATGCTTAGCAGCATACTTAAATGAATCACAACCAACAAACAAAAACTAAATCACAATAAGGCATCCAGCAAACTGTTAGTATATCAGGTTTGTCTTTGCAGCTTAAAATTAATCCTTTTGCAATTACATGTAAATATTTACAATTACAAATCACAAATATGAAAATATTGTATACAGGTTTACAATAGTTTGGCATAAAAATAGTTTCATTTTGAATTCAATTTCATATGTTTCTTCATCGAGTGTTTTGAATTTTACTACTTCCGGTTCAAATTACATTTTAAATCGCACTTTAATATCAAATTGTCCCTGGAGGTTCATCATCTACTAATTTGTTACTGGAACCTTCAAGCCCACTATCGCTATGTTCAGGTTGGTCATGGTCCTGATTGATAGCAGTGAGTTCTAACTGAGATTCGGAAAGCTGGTGCGCCGTCATCACTTTTTCAGAATCGATGAATTCAACATTTGGTTCATTTTCTACAGTAGGCTGAGATTGAGAGTCCAGTGAAGTACTACCAGCTGCAATTAATTTAATTCCGAAGTTGTAATTGTCTCTCTCTTCACAAAATATTTCTATTGAGAAATAGAAAAACTTCCTTCTGATTACTTACTTTTCTCATAATAGATTACGAGAAAAATAAGCAATCACAAAATCAAAAGGAAGCTTTTCTCTTTCTGAATTCAAAATGCAAAAACATCAAATAAAATTAAAGATATATACCAGTACGCGCTCGTATGGCTTCCTGTTTGATAATTATTTCGTTTGTAATGTACGTCTCTCGACGGATTTGATCGCGTAATGTCGTAGATTTGTCAGGTATGCACCATCTTACAAATATCATGACGACAGCAACCACATTCTGTGAAAAATTTAACATTAATTTTTACAAATCGAACAATTTCACAGAAATTTTACTTCGAAAATAAGCACGAACGCCATTCTTGCAGCTAAGATTATCCAATACATTGTTGTTCGATCGTACTTGTTGGGGGACCAAGGCGGTTCTCTATAATCGGGATATCTGGAAAACATTCAAGTAGTAAATAGAATTTAAGGGAATTCGCTAACAATTTTATAACTAACGCAGAGCTAATATTTTGCTTTTAAGGATTTTCATCATAACTGAAGATTAAATTAGACATTTTGATCAGCTTATGAAAAAACCAAAATTACTATATTAAATTGTAGCTACAATTTAATCCAGTGCAAGGAATCGTAAAACAAGGAGATGTAGGTTTGGGTTCCGTTTGGTACATGCTTTGAATTTCCTTTCAAAGCATGTTATAGAAACGCCGGTTGTATTCGATGCCGTTTCCAAAGTTTGTTTAGTTCCATATTTTCCATTACTCTCGAGCTTGTTTGTTTAAATTGCGGTTTAACTGCCTCCACTTGTAACCTCTAACAAACTTTTTAGAAAATCTAAACGTAACTGACTGTTCAAAATATAAGAATCTGATAACTAGCTGCCACAATTTAAAATTACATTGGCTTTAATAGTACCGTCACAATTTTATAGATCGAAGCGGAAAATTAACAAATCATACAATTATCAAAGCATATAAACTAAACAGCACTTGCAATCGAACAGCTGTCCGAATAAAACGTGAGTCTAATAAACGTTGAAAAAGTGGATTAAATTTTACAATCTGTTAGTTCGATGATTGCTTGCAAATTCAAATTTTCTTGCAATGCATATGCATCTTTAATCAATTTTTTCTCTACCCTATAAGTACCGTAAGAAATAATTACACTACAGCTGCTATTTAGTATATATGCTCTTGCGGAGTGGATTACGACTTCTAAGGTATGAGGTACCCTAGCACAAAAGGAAAAGCTACCCTCATGTATGACTTTTTTAGATTTTTGGGTCCGCAGGTATCCAATCGTAGGGGATAGGGACACATATGCGAACCTGATTATCATTAATGCATCGCTCGCTATGGGCTTGCACCAACTCTTTGTGGACTTCAAGCAAGCATACGACAGTTTCGACAGAAATGCACTGTACAAAATAATGCTTGACATCGGCGTCTCAACAAAACTAGTCCGCATGGTCAAGGTCACGATGCTATGCACAGAGTCCCAGGTCAAGGTAAACGGTGAACTAACGGACAACTTCATAATGGAATCAGGCTTAAAACAAAGGGTGGGCCTCAATGCCCTTTAATATTGCGCTGGAATACGTCATCACGAAGACATCAGCTGTTATATATATGAGGACACGGAAGAAAATGGAAGAGGAAAATAGAAAGCTTTTAGAAAAGGTACGTAAACTGCATCAGCAACGGTAAACGCTATTAATATCCCGCTACCCGAACCCTTGAATATTAATAGCGGTGACATTGTATTGAATTACAAAAAAGTTGTTAGCAAACGAGAAGAAATTAAGAAAGTAATTATTCTTACTGCTGTTGGTACCGACGTTTTTCAAATACACAACAATCTTCCGCTATCGCAACTAGATCAGTCTACAGCAGACAAAGTGCTTAAGACAATAGAACAACATTTAACACCACGAGTAAACAAGCGCTATAAACGGGCTGTTTTCAATATGACAACGCAAGCCGAAAATGAGTCCTACGATGAATATTTTGCAAGCCTTGGGGAACTTAATTAAAATACTCAATATGAATCTTTATCCAATGATATATTGTTAAATGAGATAATTTTTTCTATCAAAGATCTTAATATGCGTCGTGAACGTCTTTGGTTAGATACAGATATAACATTGTCATAAGCTATTGACATATGTAGAGCAAAAGAAACAACCTTAAAACAAATAAACGGTCTTTGCAATAAAGCGGAAACGAGCTAGTTAACAAAATCCATAGCAAATCTCAGACAAAAAACCAACACAACGTATACACACCAACATAAAAATTGCAAATTTCGCGGGAAACAATATCACAGCTCGAAAAGCATTTTGTAGACGATGTAACAAACAAGGCCATTTTGCAGTAGTATGTATGTCCTCAACTATCATACAGAAAAATCATCCAAAAGACAAAGATGGGAAATACATTAAAAACATTCAGAACGGAACACAACTGTACATGCAAACTAGCACATCTAAAAGCGCAAGTGCACGCGACATCATTTTAACAGTACAACATTCAAGCAGAGTCCTAACAGCGGATTTAACATTATCAGTTCAAAAAAAATAAAGGAACTACTACAAACGCATATAGTCCATGCTATGTCGACGAACACTAAACTACATGCATTCGGTGACAATGCCATAACTCCGGTAGGCAAAATTATGCTGCAAATTGAACATGACAACAATGTTTACGAAGGAGAATTTGAAATAGTAGAGAATCAATATGTGCCACTACTGTCGCTAGCCACATGTAAAAAACTTGGACTTATAAAAGTGTGTTGTGAACTAACGACAAACCAAATTCCCATATCAACTAAATCATCTACTAAAAGTGCAAAGAACATTTGTGATTAATGTGCCTCAGTTTTCGATGGATTAGGTGAAATTTGTAGTGACGTGAAACTAGAACTAGTGCATAATTGTGGTGCGAAAAAGCACCTATCGCGTTGCATATAGACTTGAAAAGTGCGCTCGATTAAATGGAAATAAATGGCATTATTGCAAAGCAAAGTGAACCATCACAGTGGTTGAATAACATTGTATGAGTGAAAAAGCGAAATAAAAATTGCGCGTGTGTTTGAATCCACGAGAGTTAAACAAATTTCTCAAACCTGTTCGATGCATTGGCAGAACATTAGCAAAAATATTCCAGTTTTACATAATGCGAAAATTTTCTCGACAGAATAGTTTTAGCAATTAAAACTGGATAGAGAAAGTAGTAATCTTAAAAAATTTCACACACTATTTGGTACATACAAATTTTTAAGAGTTCCTTTTGGGATTGCACCTCCCATGGAATTATTTTTAGGTGCACAAGAGATCGTGTTAAGCGGATTATGAGGCGTAATAAGCATAGAAGATGATATTTTGATTTATGGATTAGGTGATACTGAAGAAGATGCACTTCGTGATCATAATCAAAATTTAGAGGCTCTTTTCCAACGTTTACAGAAACATAATTTCAAACTCAACAAAGAAAAGAATAACTTATGTATGAACGAAGTTAAATTCTATGGCCACATACTAAATAAAGATGGTATCAAAGCGGATAAGTCAAAAGTTCCAACAATTAGGAGTATGCAGCAACCAAAAACTAAAGATGAAGTTAATCGATTTTTGGGAATGGTGGCATACCTCGGGCAATACATCCCTAATCTAGCAGAGAAATCATTTCACTTGAGACAATTAACACATATTGCAACAGATTTCGTGTGGAAAGACGAACATAAAAAATAATTTCTTGGCCTTAAAGAAACTTTAGGATCGATCGCAACGCTAAAATACTAGGACGGCACTAAGCCCGTAACAATACAAACAGATGCATCATCTTATGGCATTGGTATTGTACCCTTACAAGATCAACAACCGGTTGCATACGCTTCGAAAATGCTGACCAATACACAAAGAAACTATGCACAGATTGAGAAAGAAATGCTTGCTATTGTTTTCGCGTGTAAACGTTTTGATCAATATATCTGCGGGAGACGGGACATAACAATCGAAACTGATCACAGTCCCTTGGTGAAGATTTTCTCCAAATCATTATTAGAAACTCCAAAACGCCTTCAAAACATGATTTTAATGCTACAACGCTACAATCTCAAAATCAAATATACAAAAGGTAAAGAGATGTTTATAGCTGACACATTATCCAGAGCACCTGAAAGCACAATCAATGAAGAAAAATGGTACGATATTTACAAAGTAGAAAAGGCGCTTGATAATATTGAAAGAATTAACCATACAGAAGATATGCCCGTAAGTGACCAAACAATCGAACGCATCAAACAAGAAACACAGAAAGATAAAGCCATACATGATTTGTACAATGTAATAACCGATGGATGGCGGAGCAATAAAAGGAATCTCAAGGAGACGCTCAAACAATTTTGAAGCTTCACAATAGAGGATGGACTAATAATAAAGGGAAAACGTATATTGATTTCGAGCAATATGCGCAAAGAGATTCTTGATAAATTTCATGCTAACCATGCAGGAATTGAACACACGATCAATTTAGCTAGACTTACAGTCTTCTGGCCAAGAATTAACAATGAATTGAAATCAAAAGTGGAAAACTGTACAACATGCATGAAATATGCCCTCAACAGAGAAAAGAACCAATGATTACGCATCAGATTCCAGAACATCCGTTTGAGATAGTATCGATGGATATTTTTGAACTAACAATATCTAACCGAACACAACGATTTCTCTTAATAGTCGATCATTACTCAGATTTTTTCGAAGTAGATCATATAACTGACATGTCCTCGCAGTCGATCATCAACATATGCAAACGACATTTTGCACGTCATGGAATACCAAAAAATGTTATATCTGACAATGCACAATATTTTATGAGTCACTAGTTCAAGGAATTTGTTAAGGATCGGAACTTTCAACACAATACCTCGAGCCCTCATCACCAGCAAGGAAATGGGAAGGCGGAATCAACTCTTAATATTGCGAAAATGACGTTAATGAAATCTTTAGAAAATACAAGCGATTTCTACAAAGCTCTTCTCGTTTGGCGAAACACTCCAAACAAGATTGGTAGCAGTCCAGCTCCACGCCTTTATTGTCGATGGCTACGCTGCAACATTCCTTCAATCGATTTTGCACAGAAAATTGCAACTGAAGTAAAGGAATCCATATCAAAGATACGAATTAACGCCAAGAAGTACTATAACTCATCCGAGCTATTGATGGAAGGTCCTACATTGTCCGTGTTGGAAGCAATGACTACAGAAGAAATTCAGTACATATCAGAAGACACCCCAAAGAATCTACATCTTGCAGCCACGACATCAGTATCAATCCAAAAACTGTACAAAATCAACTATTATCAACCAACAATGCTTTTGATCATCCAAAACGGCTACGGAGATCACCTAGGCTGATACTGAAGTAACACCTCATCTTTTTTTTAAACAAACAGGATGTCCTACATACATATGAAACTTCCATTAATTCTTGAATTCTCACTACTACATTAAGCTTGCATTCAGTTTATATTTGTATCGATATTGACTACTAAGTATTTAGCATGTAACTCACTCATAATCAGAAGTTCAATAAAGTAAGATGTGTTAAAAACGAGCTCTCGATGTTCTGATTCCCAAAGCTAGCAAAAGAATAAAACAATTATGGCACGTTCAACCTTAGATGCCAAAGGAGCATTTCTGGGTCTAGAATCTGAAGCAAACCGAATTGGTCTACGAATTGATGACTCAAACGAGGAAGAAAACTCCAGTTCAACAAAATCCGACCGTAGGCGAGTAATACCTTGAAAGTGTGGATAATTGTGTTTATCTTGGAGCCAACCTGAATAGATGAGGCGCCGACGAGGTCGGACGCCACATAAATGCCGCAAATAAAACCTATCACTCCGTACTTTCCATTCTAAGGTCTAGAGTTGTGCACAGGCAAAATTAGCTCTGCATTTACATCTCCCCTTAAAAACTGTACACATTTTTTCGACTCGAATATTTGGTGATTCTAGGTACTAAAGTTCCTAAGAAAACTTGCTGCGACAGACAGGCATCAATTATAATAGGGTGTCGTAAAATGTTTGCTTACGAAACACTAAAAAAAATCTAGGTAAATCATAATTTACTGGTAAATCATAATTTACTGCGAATTATTGTTATCATATAAATTAGTTGACGATCCAGAAGTGTCCAAGATGATAATGGCAATGAGCTGGCCATGTAGGCGGGTATACTTAGATTTGTACATTCATGATTACTGTCCCAAGCCATTGTAAGGGAAGAGAGAAGATAGAAACAATTGAAAGGAGTCTCGATAAAAGGGTAACGCCTGTGGGCTATGGATCAGGAGACACTGTCGAACGTAGGAGTGTCTTACGGAGGAGGGAATTAGCCGCAAGCCTGAGGATAGCCCTGGAAATTTAGTTTGAATTGAACAAAAAGTTAATGCTTAGTAGAAAGTAAAACGATAGACCTGAACGAGCTCATAGCCCGTTCGAAGAATCACTCGAACTGAATTTCGTTGACGCCAACGAGACTTGAACCAGAGTTGAGTGCCTAACCGCTACACCACGCGGACTATACTGAAGCAGAAAAGCAAGTGGCACTCAGGTAGAGTGCCACGAAAGCCTGACAGAGATTTTATTTGTCTACGGGATAGAGGAAGCCCACCACTGGTTGCACAGGGTAAGTTAAGACCCCATTTTTTGGATGCGCGTACTGATTAGTGGATCGTACCAATCACTATCTTTGGTGACATTGGGGTTTGGCCTCACCTTAATAGAACGCCACGTTAAGCCACGTACTTTCATTGCCATGTACAAGGAGTGTATAAATAATGCCAAGAAATTGTATTCGGAAGGAAAAATTAAGGTGCTTAAAAACAAGGGCAATGTTAGTCCCACTCTATCAATGAAAATATTTCAGCGCTACTTAGATTACAGAATTGAAGGACGCGGCGGACGGACTGAGACAACTGGAGGCGCAGTCTGCATGAGGTCAAGTATCATAAGGACTATAGTGCTGCAAACACGACGATTTAAGTTTACATTTCGAATAGCATGAGTAAGATTAAATAATATTAGGGGAAAGGAAGAGAAAAATCTCGAATAATCTATTACATTTTGAGTTCGTTTCAAATGCTTATAATTTATTGAGTGTGTCGTTTAGTAGGAGGTTTCAAGTCGAAATGATGTCGCGCTATGTCTTCTTCTTCTTCGATACCACTACAGTCCAATCCGGATTCTGGCCTTCAGGATACATCTCGCTCGGTCTTATTCATCCACTGACCGCTCTTTCCAGTTTGATATTCTTAGCAATGTTTCGCTAAGTCTTCCACTCACTTGCCTTGCCTTCCTTGTGGCTGGTTGTCTTCAACCCGTTCCTTGATTACCTTCCGATGTTTCCGTCAGCATCCGCATTTCGCACCCATAGAAGAGACATCTTATCAAAAATTTTGTAGAATTTTATTTTTAACTGTCGAAGTAACTTTTTAGATCTCAATTGAGAGATGGCCACAAATAAGATTTCATTCGCTATGCATCATTATCTACACTAGCTCAAAGTTGAAGTCACCAAATGTGACATATTATCGCACGGGGTTGTTTTTACTTGTGACGATCATCAGCTTGGCTTTGTTTTGGTTGACCCTTAATCTCTCCTGGTTTGCTGATTGAGCTAGCTCTTGAAACGCAAGTGTCAGTTAGTACAGGGTTAGCGCCAAACTGCCTCCCTATTTCAACCCTTTCTCTGAGGAGAATGCTTCTTTTAGCGCATTGTGAATTTTAACGAGAATCTCCCTATCGTTTTAACGAGAATCTCCCTATCGTTTTAACGAGAATCTCCCTATCGTTCGTTGTGGTCTTTTTCGGGCGAACAAATTTTGGTGGGATTCCTAATTAAAATAATATAGGGTTTTTCATTAAGGACATAAAAAATCGATTGTGAGGCGTGCTGTGTTGCTAGTGGCACCGTCTTGTTGAAACCACATATCGTTGATGTCAAGTTCATTCAATTCTGGCCACCAAATCTCTTCCAACATAACACGATAGCGCTCTCCATTGACGGTAACATGACGGTCGTTTTCATCCACGAAAAAATACGACCCAATTTCACCGGCGGCATGAAAACCGCTCCAAACAGTAATTTTTTGTGGATGCAACGACGTCCCAAGAAGAACATGTGGGTTCGTTGCTGACCAATAACGCACATTTTGCTTATTAACAAAGCCATTGAGCCAGAAATAAGCTTCATCGCTGAAGATGATTTTTCAATGAAACCGACACAGAATTTGGGTAGTAATTTTTAATAATTTCCAAACGTTGCTGATTCGTGAACTTTAGCATGATGAAAATATTGACTTTAACTAACGTTTTGAAATTGACAGTTCATTAAAAAAGTTTAAGGGTGCCTTCATATAATTGTTATGACCCTAACAAAAAGCCCTTTATATTGTAAAGGGCATTTTGATCGATGCTATTACAGGTATGAAGAAAGTCTACAAAAATATGGAATACGTCGAGGTCATTCTCCCAGCATTTTTCAAATATTGATTTCATTATGATCTGGTCAACAGTCGATTGTCCTGCTCTGAAGCCACTTTGGTACTCCCCAATGATTCTGTCAGCATCAACTTTCCATCGACAAATATTTCTCTATAGTTTTGGTAACAGAGTTCATCCCCATTTTCGTATATACGATCGATTAGGCTTTTGCGTTGGTCTTCTAGAATATTCTCTTTGATTAAATTTTTTCGGATAAGTACAATATATATAAATGCGCACGCTGTGAATTGTTTCGTTTGCCTTCAATACATCCGCCGGGATTTCATCCACACCGGGCGCTTTGTTCAGCTTCAGGACAACGATGGTTGTAGTATGCGTCGGCTCTTGATCTGGACCAGCCAGGATGTTGAAGCCAGTCGGTTGTGATCCTGTATCGGAATTCAAAAGAATTTGAAGACTGCTTCGGGAGTATCGGCTCTGGCCAACGTAGGGGGACGCAGCCCATCAAGAAGACGCCTCGTGATGAGTATTGTAGGATCAGTGCTACTGTACGGAGCAGAAATATGGGGGGACGCTCTCAGTAAGGAGGTATACCGAAATCGCTTGGCACAGGTACAGAGAAGAGGAGCACTGAAGATTGCATCTTCGTATCCGACAGTCTCTGATTCGTCGGTGAGAGTTATTACAGGCGCGATACCTGTTGCCCTCCTTGCTAGAGGGCACCGCGCTATTTACCTGCGTCGAAACTTGAGGTGGACTTTTAAGGTGGACGCAGACTTAGCCTGTCAAGAGTTCTCTTTTAACTTATCCAAGCTGCGTTTTGTATTTCGGCTCCTATTCGAGTTAATTTTACTAGCAATCTGAGAATATAGCCAGTACCGCAGTACGCAAAAACGTTCCCACAAACACAGTTGATGCAGCTCGTTGGTAGGTGAAGGTGTGGTATATTTGGTTGCGGGTCTTTCCATCAGGCAATACCAACGTTATTTTATGAGCGCAATGGTTTGGAAAGCAAGTTCTGTTATAATTAAGCTCCTACTCGTACCGAAGTTAATGAGCCGCTTGCCATTTTCGTTTTGTGTAATCATGCAGGCTGTGACCTCCCGTCGTTCCCCTTCATTTCCAACTTTCGCGTTGAAGTCTCCAAGTAGTATTTTGGTGGCGTTAAAAGGCAGATCGTCAAATATTTTTCCTAGGTGTGAGCAAAATTCATCTTTAATGATGTGGTTAAGCTTTGAGACCAGAATCGTTGTTTTGGTGAAACGAATTAGGTCTTCCGAATTTCAGCACATTGCTGTGACACCAGATATCCGCAACCAACCAGAAGCTAGACATTCCCATACATAGTGCATAGTTATATCATTCTCTTATAAGCAGGGTCTCCAGCTATACCTTCTTCTTCTTCTTCTTAGCACTACAGCCCCTCTCGGGCCTTCGCTTTCTGCAGATAGCGCCTCCAACTGTCTCGGTCCATTGACCGTTTCCTCCAATTCCGAAATCCGAGCAGCGATGAACTGTCTTCGTCGACCGAGTCAGACCAGTGTTTCCTCGGTTTCCCCACTGATCTCCGGCCTTCAGTTCTCCCAACGAATATCTTTTTGGGTACCCGTTGTTCGTCCATACGATTCATGTGCCCAGCCCATTGTAGCGTTCGCAGTCTTATAATCGTTGAGACCTCCGATTCGTCAAGAATTTCATACAACTCATGGTTGAATCGAATTCGCCACTGGTCCCCGTCTAGCTTCGCTCCGATTATTCGCCTCAGGACCCGTCGCTTATAGGCGTTCAATATATTTGCGGATGCTTGGGTTAGGGTCCATGTTTCACACCCATAGCATAACACAGGTCTTATCACAGATTTGTATACTTGGAGCTTTGTTTTCGTGTGTATGCAGCTGGTCTTCAAGATCGTCAATACTGAATAAAATATTTTATTTGCGAGCTGTATTCTTCGGTGTATTTCGTCGCTTTCATTTCCCGTTTTCATTATTTTGGCGCCTAAATAAACAAATTCGCTAACATTTTCGATACTGTATTCGCCAAGTGTAATATTTTGTGTATTTGAGGCATTTTTCCTCGACAGCTACACCTATTCTATGCAAATGATCACGTAGGGAACTGTGCCCTGTGGTGAGTCCCACCATACTTCTGCAATCTTTCCTATGTAGTTTAAGTACTATATGAAGTTTGTTAACTTCTGCTTTGGCTCATTTACTACAGCTCTCACATCCCCGCCAAAATTCTGTCGGCATTCTTGATCCAGATGTTTATTTTATGAGTAGTATTTTTTTTTTGTGTACACGTTATAATACACTTTGACTATAAATTCGCAAAAAGGAATATTTCTTATATTTTGTTTTTATCTCATTTCTGTAAAAAACTAAGGTATCTAAAGCTCTTTAGTCAGTTATTTCTTTTGTTCCGCAGGCCAACTTTAATTTTTCTTGATTATTGTCCATCGAGCCTTGCTTTTCAGTGAGGACGCTGAAGATTACTAAAGATAACCGAAACGCGTCATCAAAGAAACCTAAGCAAGGTTCGACAGACAACAGAAAAAGAAAGAGCTTTTTGATGTTTCTGCTAAGAGCCTTTAGGTATTTGCTATTGGCAAACAAAGCTCCAGTTAAAGTATGAGAAAGTTGACGAATATACTGTACAGTAGCTGTGAAAGGACATCTTCTTGTGAGCCACCTTGGCTCCAACACATTCGCCACCCTTTGTTCTTCCGGAGGGCAGTCTGTGCTTGAGCATATTACTGATAAAGCTGATGATTGGTTTAAACCCTTAGCTCTTGCTGTTTCACGCAAAGGGTTACACGGTCGCGATCGAAGGCTCCCTCAATGCCGATAAACACTCCTAACGCATATCCCATTCCTTCAATCGTTTTCTCAATTTTCGCCACAAGGGTGTGAAGCGCATGTTCGCAGGGTTCACTTGTTTATAAACGTGCTGTATGATGCATAGAGGATTCCTTCTTAGCGCCGTATAATTTATTTGTTTGTCTACAAGGTTTTCCAATTACAAAGCGAAGTAGATTTGCCAGCAGTTTCGAATAGTATTATACAAATTTGAAATCATGTAAGTTATACACGTGCATTAAGTACAAAATGCAAAATGTATACTTCAAGCCATAAATAGTTCCCAGAGTGAATTTTTGAACAAATAATTTATACATTATTAGTTATATGTGGCTCTTCATTTCATGTTCTTTAAACGGTAAACTATATGTGACATACCATAAAACTACACTTTTCAGAGCAATTGCAGTGAAGTCATAAAGTATAGAACTTACCACAAAACGCAGTGTGCTAAGTTCCCCACAATAACTGTTCATACCAGATATTTAACTAATAATATATATTCTCGAAATAAAAACGAATGCACTTACCTGCATACTGATACATTTTGAGATGTATAAAACGGTTCGCTTCCTCTTTGCAAATCCCTTGTATCGAAATATGCTAAAGTGTGATTTAGGTAACCAGTTAGTGAACCATCTGTGGACACAGCTATCCGATATACTAGGCGTGGCACAAAATCCGATGTGAAAGCTATAATAAAGCCCTAAAACGATTTTCTTAGTATTTTCCTTACTACTTTAGACAGCTTTCTTACATTCGTTATGACACTTAATTTTCCTATGCTATCCAAAATACGATACCATATTCCAATATCTCGAACACGTTGTGATACTGGTCGTCTGTGATAAGTCAACAGTTTTTGAGCATCTAAACGCATTTCTAAAATATTATTCAATAACGCAAACAGTGGTGCTAAAGGAAATGCTGCAACAAAAATTGTCACAAAACCGTACTGAAGAACTGAAAAAACTATATTTGAGAGACTGATGATCTATGGCTTAAATAATCACAACAAACCCATTTCCAAATATTCTGGAAATAAGCTTCTAGATCCCCAGGTCACTAATTTCAAATCATTCAACCATCGTATTTCTTTGCCTTTAGCTGACCTTGTCTTTCGATTAAAATAACGAACACGCATGATATTTAACCATTTGAAAAATATTGGCACAATCATTTCTAGAATCGAATTCATCGCTTGTTTTCCGATCATAATAATGGCTAGTTGTATGCAAAGCTCCATCAGGCAGCCACCGAAGCCGCACTAATCACGGAAAATATTAATTTCTACTCTTATGTTCAAATTGGATATTTCTTACTTCTTCTTGCCTGTAGTCAAAGAATCGATTGTAGTTTCCTGGATGACCAATAAACTTGCCCTTGAAAAAGGCTATGTAAAATATGGAAGCATAATAGTTAACAAATTGTAGGAGATAGATTTTCAACGTCAACGAGTCGTCGAATTCTGTTTGAGTTCGTAGCAATTCGAGTTCTGTTAGATATTCTGCCAGATAGGAGTACATCTGTGAGTATGTACGGTATTGGTTAAGGCTTCTTTAAATGAATAATATTTTATTCCCTTACCCAATTAAATACGAAAATCAAACACAAATTGATGCAAGCTGCTGTTGCAGTAGTAAATAGAAGGGCTCCAGATGTAGTAACCGAGTCTCCGTAAACACTTAGTGCAGCTAACACCGACATTCGATATAGGACAACAGCTAAAACTGCGGCTAATGCCAACAATACCAGTAAAATAACCACCGAAAAGCTGAATACGGTTGCCGGCAGTTTCATTCGCCAAAATGGCGGTTGGGGTTCACGAGTGTTTGTCACATAGTCAATACGTACATTCTTTACATGTGCCAAACGGGCTAAATATTCCGGCCTCGGATGCTCTTCATACGTATCAAATCCTGTTAAATCCCATCTGTGCGTTATTTCAGCCGAATACCTTTTCCATAATTCCAAAAATAAGGCTGCCCAAAAGGACATGAACACGGCGAAAAATACTGTTGTCGGATTATCGATGAGATATGTTATGCGAGAATAAATACAGGTCTCCTTGAGGTCCCAATAATCACACCAATGATCGCAAAGAGGGCACATTTTAATGTCATCAGGCGCTTTACAAATGTCATGGCTTAGTAAAAAACAGAGAATTGTTATTATGGGTGTGCATTTAAAGAATATAAATGAGTTTATGTGTTCTCTTGCACAATTTAAAAAGTTCATTCCGCGTTATAGCAATACTTACCTAGTCTTATTCTGATCTAAAGTTACATATGAGATTATAAAACAAATTACGCCTACGATGGACGCCAACAGTAACATATATGTATAGTAGCCAAGCCAGGCAAAATATAACCCTAAAAAATATATTATGAGCAACTTAACGATATAAAATGTTCCCTTATACCTATTTTGACGCCAAAATAGTCCTTAATGTAGTCAAGTGGCTGGTAACGGTACCATTTGCGAATGGAAGCCCATTCAGTATATAAGAGGTAACGCATGCTTCCAGGAACATCAATATCACCCTATAAAGATACTAGCCTTTAAATTCACTGATAACGTTACAATATGGTACTTATACATCATGTAGCGGGTATGCAGCTAGATAAACCTCGTCTGATATAAGCCTCTCTATGCCAAATGCGAAATCATCCGCTGGTCTTGAAGAGAACTTTTTCCTATCCAAAATAAATTGAACTATCCGAGATCGTACTGCTGCAGTGAAAAAACACGCTTGTTGTAAATCAAATCTGTAATTTTTAAAATAAAAAGGTCATTCAGAAAGAGTTACACACTATAGGCCCAAACTTACAAATATTCCTTATCACGACTGTATACTGCTGTAAAACGATGCGAGCGTCTAGGAAAATGTTTTTCATCGACTAGAATATGATTGCGAAAAAAGCCCCATGCACATTTGATTTGATTGAGCACTGAATGAGTAGTTTTTTTGACGCCACTAAAACCGGGAATCTGCAAATAGCAATCAAAGGTTAACATTGATGTTCTACAGTTCCAAAATGGCTCGAAATTCATCAGGATATAAGTGAAAAATGTATACGCTTAGAATAACACAGGAAAAGCACATGAGACAACTATGAGAATGAAATGAGCTCACAAAAAGAATGTTAGTTTGTGAAATAATTAAATGTTCAAATAAGTGAAATGATTTGTCTTATGAATGATTCCCTTTCAGCAGATGAATTATTAACTCACATGATGACTTCGAAAATAAACAACCCATGCATTGAAGTCATATTTTTGAAGGGACTAGAAATTATATTTTGCTTATAATGGTGATGACTGAAATTGATGCTAGTAAGGAAAATAAAGAACTTTCTTTGATTTAAGTATATATAGGGTTTTCCATTAAAGACATAACAATAAATAAATAAATTTCAAAAATCGATTGGGAGGCGAGCTGTGTGGCTGGTGGCACCGTCTTGTTGAAACCACATATCGTTGATGTCAAGTTCTTCCAATTCTGTCCACAAATAATCTTCCAACATAACATGATAGTGCTCTCCATTGACAGTAACATGACAGTCGTTTTCATCCACGACAAAATCACAACCTCCAGCATGAAGACCGCACCAAATAGTAATTTTGCGAATGCAACGGTGTCTCAAGAAGCACATGTGGGTTTGTTGCTGACCAATAACGCATATTTTGCTTATTAACAATGCCATTGAGCCATAAATGAGCTTCATCGCTGAAGATGATTTTTCGATGAAACTGACTCAGAATTTCGATAGTGATTTTTAATAATTTCCAAACACTGCTGGTTCGTGATGATGAAAATGTTGACTTTAACTAATGTTTTGACATTGACAGTTTATTAGCCCTAAAAGGATAATCTACACCTCTGAGACGTATACACATTAATTAATTCTTTGTCTCTTTCTAACGCTTTGAGCTAGCGCTTTGAGTTTTCCTGCCAACTCAGTTTCGATCGAGTTGTATCGTGTTGTGATTAAGTTTCTCTGATAAGTGCCACCTTTTATGTATTCTTGCTGGTTTCTACGTCTATTTTATGCCACAAATGTAGAAAGCCAGTTTGTGGCGAACACAAAGCTGATGTATGTTTGAATTGTACCTAAGTTCGTGTAGTAATCGAGCAGTGGCCCAAGCAAACTGCTCGAAAACCTTCATAACACCTATCCGAAATTTTAATTGCAGATTCGAAAACGACATTTTTTCTAATTATTTCAATTTATAATTATAAATCATAAAACATTTTTGATTTATTTTTATTAAATATCAATTTTAGATCATTTTTTTTTCTATATTAAATTTAGACTTTGCGTTATAATATATAATTACCTTTCCCTATTATTACTTATATTTTTCTATATTATTTTTCATACTTTAAAAAAATTTAAATCTGCAATTAAAATACAGACATGGCAACATCTTTTCCCGCTCGTATTGCATTGGCGAAGGCAAGTGTGCAGCAGAATGAATGGCAGGCTCGTCAACTGCCGATGAAAGTGGTCCCGCAAGGTGATAACTAGCAACAAGGAGAGTCAACTGGGAATCATTCCTCATGTCGGACGTGAAATGTTGGATGTGCGTTCCACTACGTTGTGATTTCTTGTTCTATTTCGGTGTTGAAGGAGCGGCGAGAACGTTCGTTGCCCATTCTTAATTTGCTGTTTTATTGCCCGATTCGCGCTTTTGTGGGTAATCTGGAAGCAATATCAGAAAACTTTAACGTTAGACGTGACAATACAGCGCAATAAATGTCGTCACCTTAAACAAGAAATACGGACAAATATCAATTAAGAACTATCGCCGCGGGAACACTGTGCGGAGGTGTATCGCGAAAGGTGCTGGACCGCTGAGCAATTTCGTTCGGAACGCGTGAAGCATTATTTTCTGCCACTCTAACTGTTACGTTGCAAAATTGTTAACATTCCAATCGTTAAACGAGTGAAAATTGTTTTTCGTCGGGCGAAAATTCACGACCCACATCTCGATGTAGGAACGGCGCCTCCGGGCGTATTCGACAGTGGGCCATATGTGAAATAAATCGAAAACTTAACATTTCGTCCGGATCGCGCCCTTCCCCAACATTTGTAGCCCACAAAATCAAAGTAACAAGAAAAGCAAACGACTGAATTTTCGATTTCAAATATATACATAGATGCTAGCGTGTAGGGAGAGTGCATTGGAAAAATGTTGTAACGAAGTTACCTATCCCGTATTGTCATGCACACAAAGAGAAATTGATTCTGCCTGAGAAAACTGAACGCTCATTATTTATTATAGTGAATACGAGCAGACGCTACCTTCATCATGGCTGCTTCTGTTTTGTATTTTTGAGAAAGAAAACAGTTAGATTCATCGTACATTGTCGTACTTCTCGCTATTTTGCACTGGAAACGAAGTAAAACTGAAAACAACTACAACACAAATCACAAACTATCTGCTGATTAATTTGTTCGTTTGGATACATGTCCCCCATTGCACACCGGTGAAGTTGGTATTTTTGGCTCCAATTGGATGATGTTGTGTTAGGGGCTGCAACAGAGCCAGTCCATTCCAAGGAAA
The DNA here is from genome assembly GCA_963969285.1 of Odontomyia ornata. Taxonomy (NCBI): domain Eukaryota; kingdom Metazoa; phylum Arthropoda; class Insecta; order Diptera; family Stratiomyidae; genus Odontomyia; species Odontomyia ornata. Next base: position 88,677,929 of record OZ017738.1, on the reverse strand, counting down.
AAAGAAATATTTGAACTCTTGTTCAGCACAAATAAAAAGTTATTTAGAAGATTGCATGCAAAGAGTGCCACAATGTGAATCACAACGCCACCATATACAAATTTTTTGGCGCACAATACTGGTAACGGCAATAATCGATAAAGGCGGTTCGATGTAACAACGGCAGGTTGATGGAGTGCAACTTCATTTAATTCCATTGATACGATTTATTTCAGCAACAGTGTAAACCATCCACATCATCAGCGAGCGCCCGGCGACGATGAAGGTGAGTACTCCATTTTTCATTAAATTATTTATTGTATTATTAACAATTAACGTAAAGAGAACAAATTAAATTTAAATTTAAAAATAAAAATCGCAAAAGCTGTGTTGAAGAATATTTCTCATTAGTGGTAAAAAACAAAAGACTTGACATTCGTCCTCGTTGAGATGGAGAATTGAAGGAATTTTTTATAATGTGTATGTAGTTGATATTAAATTTTGGATGATTCAAAAGTAAATTTATTTGTTCGTGGCAACAGAATATCGTTTAGAAAGAGTTTATAGTTCACAAATAACTAATCAGAACCCTGGCATGATTCTCTGGTTGAAATATAAATGAATAGAGAACATTGAAATGAACTGTTATGAAACAAACGGAATTACATTAGTAATATAAAATTAATTTGATCTGAACTATGAAGAGAAATTATTATAGGTGAACGCATATTATAAATTATAGAAAACGTAAAGTAGAAGTCAGTAAGAGGAAAGAGAGAGAAAGAGAGAGAGAGAAAGGGAAAGAAAAACCAAAGTAACGGATGTTCGAAGCTATTAAAATTGAAATCGCAAGTAAATTTGAAACGAATGCGATTTTTTTTTATTTTGTTTTATTCTCTTTAGTTTTCTGATTGTGTGATATGATTAATTATTATTTGGAGGGAATAAATTAAAAAATAATGTTTAGTAATTAAAAATTACCCTCGGTCTTTCCTTTCGGTGGGAAACTGCCAGCGTATGGGACCCGCAACGATGACCGGCCCCTCCGCTAAAATGAGCTAGCCATCGGGCGAGCTCTCCCCTTGTACGGCGTATCAAGTGCTCTTGCCCGGGTAGAGTAGCCTTCCGCTCGCGTGCCCTTTTATGTAATAGTGTTATGTGACTCCATCACATAATTTTTTTTTTCGTAGCACTACAGTCCCTTTCGGGCTTTCGCTTAGAGATAGTTAGAGTATCTCATTATCATGATCTAATGTATTGGCTCTCCGCAAGGTGATATGATCATTATCACGCATTGACCGTGTGTCCGTCCACCCAGCTGCGATAAGTTCTGATTTTAAACCAGCACGTATCATAACTGAACAGGCTTATAGTCCGTCCGAAGAACCACTCGAACTAAATCTCGTTGACGCCAACGAAACTTGAACCAGAGACCTTCGGCTTACGGGCTTAGGGCTCTAACCACTAAGCCACGCGGACTACTCCATCACATAATACTATAACATAAATTGACCACGTTTATATTTCTCAATTTGTTCTCTGAACCGACAATTTAATAGCCCTTAGTAGGTTACCTCCTTTCTCGACTCCGGTCGATAATTATTGAACCTCTTCCGAAATTTGTGGATGCAAAAAATATTTTTTTGTAGTGGGTCTTGTGCTGGGGAATAGAACCCGCCCCACGACACCGCAATGCTAGCCTGCCAGCGCATTCACGCGTCCCTAGACAAGGCCAAATCTCGGCGGATCCTACCATCCTCTTTCGCTAAGGCAGCAGACCAGCGCTGCAGTTCTTTACGGTCATTTAATACCTACCAATTCGCTACATTCGTTTAATGGTTAATATTAAAAGACTGAATGAAAAAATGTTGATAAAAATATTGTTGTTTATTTCATTACTTAATCTTAAATTTAGAAACTTTTAATTCAAGATATAAGAGTTCCATTCACTTGACATCATAGAGCAGTCTTAGTGAACTACGTCTGAGAGACGTATGATTAGGCTTAACGTACTATTAAATAAGATTATGCTTCTAGGGTTAAAGAAGTTTAAGGGTGCGTTCATCTAAAAATACGAAATTATTTCTCTAGTAGAAAACCCTATATTTATGCAGTATATCCCCTACATTAGGACATTTTGTTAATTTTCATGAATATGTTTTAGAATCTAAACAAAATCAACACTTGTTATCATTTGAATATGCATGTAAGAGATAAGTGTTGAGAATGTGCAACGTAAATAATTTACTAATTCCGACGTTACATAAACTCATAATTTCAAGTTCAATAGATCTGATGACATTTGAAACAATTATTTTATATTGTAAGAAAGAGAACATCAAGAATAGCGCCACTACATCGCTGAAGAAAACTTACCAAATGCTAATCAGCACCATGAAACAAGGGATAAAATAATGCAGATTAATTGCGTAACAAAGGAGCTCAATTTTTGTTTATTTTCTTAAGCTAATCAAAAATTTAATGTATAACTAAGTCATGCTAAGAATCATAGAAAAGAGATGGAAAACAAAGCATGAAGTAGCTAAAATCGAGCCTCAAAATACGATTTTTGAGGATATTATCTTATTGTAAGAGTTTTGTACTAAAATACAAAACCCTATTGGAATCACGACCTTTCTCCATTTGTGCGTCTGTCCGTCCGTCCGTCCGTCTGTCTGTCTGTATGTCACAGCAGTTTTTCTCCGAAACTATAGAAGCTACAGCCATGAAACGTTGTAGAAAGGTCAAAAGTAATGACTTCTTGAAACTTTTGGGGGGTGAAACAATTTTTGAAAAAGTTTTAAGGGGTCTCCCCAAATATGCGGGGGAGGTCCCCTCAAAAAAATGTTCATCAAAGGTAGTCATGTGGGGTGTCATATGAAAGGTTTCAATGAGATCTTTTCAAAACAGGTCTTAAAATTACCTTATCAATGTCGAAGGGGCAGGAGAGGGGAAAATGCACGAAGTTATCGCGATACTATCTATTTCCGTTAAACAGAAACAATTCAAATCAAAGGTAGTGTAGGCAATTGAAAGTGATTGCATGTACCTTTCGCTATTTTGGCTGGCACCCACTGATCCAGGGAGATGTGTATCTAAATATTATGGTAAATGATGAATTGTAGGACATTCTGGCTTAGTGGGATTATGCGCTCGGTAAGGATTCTTTAGTTCGGATCCCAGACAAGCGCGATCAAAATTTTATCTGCTAGACTTTCTTAACGTTTGCTAGTGCTAGTTTCATTGTTTTCTTTAGTTCATTATTATTAACACGAGATCAACTTACTGGATAATAGCGGTCGTGACTTATATGTAGGGAGAGGGAACAATGGAAAATTAACAGTCAAAGGGCGGTTATGTACAAGATGAGAATGGACAGCGGAGCAACAGCGTTGTTTGCTTTAGATACTAATGGACTTTGAGCTTTTCGAGAAACTGGCATGTCACCTTTCGGGATTCCCGACGTCGATTACCCATCACGAAGTAGGGCACGCATGTCATATCCCTGGTTTTTGATGCCATTCGATCAAGCTTTTTGTAAAAATCGTGTTTATTCTGGGCATTTGTGCGAAATATTTTTAAGTATGTAAGATAATGATGTAGTGAATATGAATGGAGTGTTTAAGTCCACGCCAGACATGGGTGCCCATGTTCTGAAACAAAGGTCAGCGAGCTATATACAACACCGCGCTCAGTCGACTTGCTTTTCTTTACGCGTGCTGGTCGGCTAGCTCTTTGCGGGATCATATAGGGCGGGTTCTTGTCGCGACTCGAAGCTGCACTATAAAACATTTATCACGCGTACTCTACGTTGCTAGACACCCCAAACAATTTCTATTATCTTTAAAATTTTCTTTTACTGAGTGTCGACCAACGTACTCTCAAAATATGTAAAAACATTGTCTCACCAAGTTTAGCGGACATGGAGTTTTAAGACGAATCCAAACGCCAAACAAAAGAAAAAACTTCCATTCTTTCGTCAAAGTGGTCATTGCATCACAAGGGGAAAGGATAACAAGTTAGGTAAACAGATCTATGCTCATGTCAGAAGGGTTTTGTACTCAACTTACAAAATGCAGTAACCAGCAACGTATAAAATTAAGAACCATGTCAAAGACGATTTTATTGGAGAAAATGTGAAATTCGAGGATCATACTATTATTAACAAAGTTGAACGAATTTTGACTTCTGAGGTATTTGTTATAGTTATACCCATAAATATCTCCCTTGATAATTTTTTCAGATTTTTTAGATCACGGGTGTCCATTCGCGAGGGAGGAAACACATTTTTCATGATTTTTCGGATGGAAGGTGTCCAATCGCGAGGGGGGTACGCGAAAAGTTCGTACATTTCTCCTTCCCCTGCCCCCCTCGGTACTCATAAGGCAATTTTAAGACTTGTTTTGAAAAGATCTCATTGAGACCTTTCCAATGACATCCTACTCGACTACCAATGGTGAAAATTTTTTTTTGAGGGGTCACCTCCCTATATGGGGAGACCCCCCTTAAACCCCTTAGAAAAATTTCTCCACCCATGAACTTTCAAGAAGTCACCACTTCTGACCTTTTCACAAAGTTTCATGGCTGTAGCCTCTATAGTTTCGGAGTAAAAGTGCTGTGACATACAGACGGACGGACGGACAGACGGACACAGGTCGGGATTGCAATAGGGTTTTGTATTTTAGTAGAAAACCCTAAAAAACGGATGGTGTCAAATCTAAAGATATTAAAAGTGGCTAATGTGAACCGCCCACCTCTACCTAAATCACGAAAACTTGACGTGTAACTGTCTCTATTCTATCACCAACTCTTCTGACTTTTGTTGAATCCTGATTTTGATAGCTTCTTTCACTTTATCGTTGGAGATGTAATGATTGCCCTGAGAACCGTTTTGAGAAATGGAAAAAATAAAAATCCCAAGGAACGAGATTGAGAGGGTAAGAAGGGTGTGGAATCGTTTGTTGTATTCTGTGAGATGGCATGCTACGCATCGCGCACAATTTTTCGGCATCCTAATATTTGAATTTTCTTAGATATTCCATGATAGTTTATATGTTTTTGAGTGATTCGACGGTCATTTTTTATCAAATCATCGACGATTTTGCGATATTTATCGTCTGTGGCCATGATTGGACGTTTGCGGGGTGTTTCATCGACAATAATGGTTTTTCGAGGTTCACAACTAAGAAATTTAATTACCCATCGATTAACGGTAGACCTATCAATAGTATCCTCACCTTGACAGGCTTCAAAAGACGATGCATTGCAGTAGAAATTACTTTTTAGCAGTTAAGAATTATAAAAAAAAGAACGCTGTTTTACTTGCGTTGAAGAAGCAGTATAGCACGTCCCCAGACTTTGGCTACTCTTAATACACTGGATGAATAAAACGCGTTCAGACTGCGCATGCATGTAGAGGGGTAACTTTACTTTCACAGACCACTTGGTTCGTTTCTGGAGGCCATTTCTTTTGCGTTCTACAAGCATGTGTGAATTACTATTCAACGTACCCTCGTTTCGTAATAATTGAGACAAGGTATGAGTTATCTCACTTCTTCAAGCCAAGCGGCTGATCAACTAAATAGCAGTGCAAAGGGTACTTTACATGTATGCACCAACAAACTATGCTAAAAATAGCAGTAAGAAGGGTAGGTAACTAACGCACCCGAGAAGAAGGGAATTTTTCCAGGAGAAATCGCTCCTGTCGTTCGAACATCGAAGGCGGGAGATGACGAAAAACAGGTCTGCTCGTGACAGAAACGACACGCGTCAAAGTGATTGCTTGATACGGTTTATTCGCGCGTCAAAAAGTTCGCATTTCACGCGACAAATGTCTGGCAGTTGTGAATAAGGACATAAACGATTTCGGATAATAGCAGCCAAACAATCTTTTGACATCAATTTTTACTATTGATAAAATTGATAATAATTACGGAACGAAGGCTCAACTGCAAAGTGCGAAGAGAGTATATCAATGGTTCTCCAGCTCCACCCTCGAATGCAACGACATTAGCTTGTCCACATCATCAATTAAGCAACATCCATGTATCCGCGACTGCAGCGGAGATGCGTTGCGTGTAAATGCGGTGAATTGCCGTCTCTATCAATTGTTGGACGAACGACAAATCACATGAACAACAGCAATTGTAGTGGTGGTTATACATGACCGTGCGCCCAATATGAACCGGATATCCACCACCTCTCGATGCATTCCTGGATAATGTCCCGCATTTACCATGAATATCCTGTATGTGTGAATTCACGAGGAAAATTTTATTTAAATTGAAATTCTTCATTACTGAAATCAAATCTTTACATCGGGGCACATTCAAGAGGGTTCCCACACCAGAAATAAAAGTCCTGTGTTCGATACCTCAGTGTTCATCTCGATCAGCATCTGTACTATACTGAACATGTCAAAATCATGCTCAGTAAATCACAAAAAGTAGTCATGTTCCTTCGAAGACTCTTATATTCCCGGTACATTGATCAAAAGGAAAAAATTATCTGTTACAAGGCCCTGGTTGGGCCTATTTTGAGAAATGGATATCAAATCTGGTACAACCAGAGTGCTAGTACTATGGAAAGATTAAACGTTTTCGAAAGGAAATGGCTACGTGCATGTACTGGTTTCTACAGAAAGCACAGCTGTTCTGCCCTACAGACGGGTATATTGAGACATGTCTCTCTAGTGGCTTTGTCTCTCCACAAGCATTCGTGTATTTGGACATGAATCGATACGTTTTTGATTCTAACGGTGTCCCAATTATATATCACATATATATACGGGCCACCGATAAGAAGATAAAATATCCTCCGAACTTGAGTTCACGAGACCAAAAATTCCAATGGAGATACTCATTTGCTAGATTCGTTGAGGCTGATCGGATTGGGATGGAACAATTAGGTATTGGTGGCTGAATGTTTTTTGTTTTGTGCTTGTCGTTACTTAGTTTTGAGTTTCAGCTCATTATTGCTACATTTAGTGTTGTTATTTGTTTATGTTAAAAATTAGGGATAGGTTTCAATATTTAGGATAGGTATCATCATCTATGACGTGACAGCCCAAGCCGGGCATTGGCCTCCAGGATGAATTTCAGCTTCTATGTGTCTTCCCACCGAGTCCACGGTCTTCCCGCTGGACGCCTACCTTATGCTCTACCCGTCAATGTTCTTTTGGGTAACCGGTTTTCTTCCATACTTTCCACATGGCCCGCCCATTCCAATTTACGTAACTTTACGCAAGAGGAAACAGGTGGATCGTCAAAGATTTTCATACAACTCATCGTTGTATCGAAGTCTCCACTCTGTTCCTTGTTTCATTGGGCCGTAGATTTTCCGGAGCACTTTGCGTTCAAATATGCCCACTGCCTTTTCGGATTCACTCGTCAGGGCCCATATTTCACTTCCATATAACAGCACAGGTTTGACTAGTGTTTTATAAATGCGGAGTTGATTTTGCCTGTGCACAACTCTGGACCTTAGAATGGGAAGTGCGGAGTAATAGGCTACGGAGTTATATGCTTAATTTGCGGTGTTTATGCGGCATCCAATCTCGTCCTTTTCGGCGCGTCCTCTCTTCTTTGTTCCAAGATGCACGAAATTATCTACACTTTCAAGGTTGTAGTCGCTTATGGTCAGGTTTTGGCGAACTGGAGTTTTCTTCCTCGTTTGAGTGATGAATTTAGTATTAGTTTCATTAACTCGTAGGCCAAGTCGGTTTGCTTCAGATTCTAGGTTCAGAAATTCTCTTTTGGCATCTAAGATTGAACGTGCCATAATCTTGACGTCATCAGCATATGCTGCCAATTATGTGGACTTGAACATTAGTGTACCCAAGGTTTGAGCTGATGTCTTCCTGATGACGTGTTCCAGCGCAATATTAAAGAGTATTGGGGCAAGCCCATCCCCTTGTTTTTAGCCTGAATCCGTTATAAGGCTGTCCGTTAGTTCACCGTTTACCTTGACCTGGGATTCTGTGTAAAGCACCATGACCTTGACCATGCGGACTAGTTTTGCTGGGACGTCAAAGTCAAGCATTATTCTGTACAGCGCATTTTTGTCGACACTGTCGTATACTTGCTTGAAGTCTACAAAGAGTCGGTGCACATCGATGTTATATCCCCAACACTTTTCGAGCACCTGACTTACTTAGAATATTTGGTCTATTGTAGACTGTCCACTTCGAGAGCTTCCCTGATACTCTTCTATAATACTTTCATAGTACGGCTTTAATTTTCTTTTTATGGTTTTGGAGAGCACTTTATATATATATATATATATATATATATATATATATATATATATATATATATATATATATATATATATATATATATATATATATATATATATATATATATATATATATATATATATATATATATATATATATATATATATATATATATATATATGTGTACAGTAGAGCAATGCCTCTATGATTTTCACACCTTAATTTGTCCCCTTTTTGTTTACAGGGCATATTATACTTTTTCGCCAGTTATCCGGTAACTGCTCCTCTGACCATATTCTGCATATTAGCCAATGCAGAAGGGTGCTTAGATGGGAACCCCCGCTCCGGAGCAGTTCTGCCGCTATTCCATCTATTCCAGAAGCCTGTACTTCGTCTCTGGTTGGTGTTGAGACTGGTACCTCTTGCCCTGCTTCTGGAATGTTCACAGCTTCAGTCGTTGTTGGGGATGCTTTGAATAGCTTCTGGAAATATTGCAGCCATCTGTTTTTAACATCGACTGGGTCGCATATGATTGCTCCTTATACACTTTTGCAAAGACTTGTTTGTAGATTGAAGCCGTCTCTTAGTTGTTTGATAGGGTCATACGCCGATCTGACTTCATGTAGGGTCATATTTTCATTTATATGTTGGATCTTGGTGTTGATTGTCAGTCGCTTCTTTCTTCGTCGTCGAAGGATTTTATATTGTTCTTCTTTGGTCACAGTTGGTCCCTAGATGTATTCCTTTTTTAATCGCTTCCTTGCATTCTTCGTCGTACCAGTCGGCTGCTTCTGTCACCGTATCTCTTACTGTCTTACCAAAATGACAATGACGTCGACAACCTCCCAAGTCCGCATCAATAACCAAATCACCGATGCTTTTGACACAAATATCGGACTACAGCAGGGAGATGGGCTGAGCCTATTGCTATTTAATTTGGCTCTGGAATATGCCATCAGAAAGCTACTCGTGCATGTCGATACAAGATGTACGTTATTACAAAAGTCAAGCGAAGTCGTAGCCTATGCGGACGACATCAATATCATCAAAGTTTTCCTGAAACTCGACATCGAAGCAAAACTAGTAGGGCTGCAAATCAATGAGAATAAAACAAAGATCATGACGCAGTCGAGGAAAAATAGCTCAAACACGCAAAATATATTGAAATGAAATATATTGAAATGTGGGCGTATTTGTGTATTTATGCGCTGAAGTAACGAGAACCGATAATGAAAAAGCCGAAGAATACAGGAGAATACAGCTCACAAATAAAAATTTTAATTCAGTTTTAACGATCGTGAAGACCAGGTGCATAAACTAGAAAACAAAGCTCCAAGTATACAAATCGGTGATAAGCCGTGTGCTATGCTATGGGTGTGAAACATGGACCCTAACCCAAGCATCCGCAAACATATTGAACGCCTCTAAGCGATGGATCCTGAGGGGGGGGGTAATTGGAGCGAACTAGACGGGGACCAATGGCGAATTCGATACAACCATGAGCTGTATGAAATCTTTGACGAGCTGGAGGTCTCAAAGATTGTAAGACTGCGGTAGCTGCAATGGGCGGGCCATGTGAATCATATGGAGGAACAGTGGATACCCAAAAAGGTATTCGTTGCGAGAACTGAAGAGCGAAGACCAGTGGGGAAACCGAGGAAACGCTGTCCTGACTCGGTCGACGAAGACAGTTCATCGCTGCTCAAAATTGGAGGACGCGGTCAATCGACCGAGACAGTTGGAGGCGCTTGTAGCAGAAAGCAAGGCCCGAGATGGGTCGTAGTGCTACGAAGAAGAAGCAACTATTGAAGATGGAAAAACTTTTATAACTTTTTATTTTACTGGGAGAAATACATGAAAAATTATTTTTGAGATTTCGTCACCGAAGTACTCATCAGATGCTAACTCTGCCTTCGAAGGATTAGAATGATCTGAATTTAGATGTTAAGTAATGTTCATAACTTTGAATTTTTAATTTTAATTCTTTTCACGTAATTCATGCATTAGCTATGTTGGCTTAGAAAGCCCTGCTAATAATCTGGCGCCTAATAAGCGCTAGATGACTCTCTCAAGTGATCGTAATATTTATATTCGATATAACTAGCAAATGCAAAAATCGAATGTAATTGACTTAAATAAAAATTAAAAGTTATGAACATAACTTAACATCCAAATTGAAATCATGCTAATCCATCGAAGGCAGAGTTAGCATCTGATGAGTACTTCGAAGACGAAATCTCAAAAATAATTTCTCATGCATGCATTTCTCCCAGTAAAATAAAATGTTATAAAAGTTTTTCCATCTTTAATAGTTATTTGTTTGAGGTTTCAGCTGATGTCTTCCTGTTGACGTGTTCCAGCGCAATATAAAAGAGCATTGAGGACTGATTCCATTATGAAGTTCGCCTATGCCAATGCCAGGCCTCAACGTAGAGTTTGATGCCGAAGTGCGCTATTGCACTAATGCTACCAACGGCTGGTATCAACACAGTGGTATCATCGCAATTGCGCGGCGCAGCGCTGCGTTATACATGTCTTACCATAAGGGTTAATTGCCACAGAACCAATTCTTATAACGAAGCAACCACAATGGTATATTCTTCACAGAACTAAAATTTTTTGATCGCAATTAACGAATGAATCTCCTGCTATCTTTGCAAATTCTTTTCAATTAGTGTTAATTTAAAATAGTGATTAGTTGATTAAGGATTCCAGTTTCTACCATTTTACGATTTATCATTTTAGAACGGTACCGCTGAAAATTCCATGCAAATGAAGATGAATGAACGCCGAGGTGCATGCAACAGACCATTCGAAAATAAATTACTTCTAGTAAGCTTTTCTGCACACGTTGTCATATGTTATGGTTATTTATGAGATTAACATTCAAATGGTAAAAATAAAACAAAACAAAGCAAAATCAAACCATTTCTACCACCCACTAAAAACTGCATAGCGACTGCGATTTTATTAATGACAGTTAAGGACCAAACATTATTAGCAAACCTTAGGCGGCAAAGCATCCTCGGCAACATTTAGAAATGTCATTCTAACCTTTTGTGATATAAATTGAGCTGCATTCGATAATACACTTATCCCGTCATGTTTATCAACTTGACAAAGTGACTGGAATATTTATGGCCAAAGACGTAATAATATAAGATAAAAAAAATTTAAAATATACAAACTTTTAAATACAAATTTGCTACAACTACAATTGAAAATATAAGAATAACATTGAACGCTTTGTAGCGCTTTAACTGTTATGAGAAGCATTGTTTATCATGCAAATACATACCTCCTTCATTGGCATCCTTAATTTGAGAATTTCACTGTACCTTCTCAACACTTCGAATGGCGCATGTATCTGTAAAAATAAAGATTTAAATTATCAATAAACGGCTAGAATTATTCATGAGAGTAAGCTTAAACAGCAAGATTATAAATACCTTCACAAATGTCAAGTCGTTATCGAGAGTTTCACGCTCCAACTCGAGTCCTTCTTTAATGAGATTCATTTCGAAAACTTCCCGTTTATGTTCATTTGTTCTTTCAATAGATTCATCCTCATCTGCATTCCACGCCAGCACAAAATCTATTGAGCGAATGCCATCAGAAAAATATAAAGAATTATTCACTGATCTGCCTCCACAAGGATTCACGGGGGCAAAGTAGCAACCCATTTGATTATTGTTCAAATTTGACTTTGGCGTGATATTATTGCAGTCACATTGTTTTGTAGAATCATTCAGATTCTTTTTCCTGTAATACAATCATGTTAGAAAAATCATAACTATAAATTTAAAACGTATCTTGCAGTTTAAAAAGACAATTTAGCATGATGAATTTATGAGTCATAAATTATTATAGAAGTTTCTTCAACAACACTGTTAATTGTAGGTGGTACAAGCACTAAACAAGGTTTACAAACGTTTGAACTCTAATTATAGCGGAAAACCTTAGTAACCATGCATATCGTGACTTTACTGTAAACCGAACGTCACACCCTTATTCGCATCCCTAGAGATTTTGATGGAATCAATGAAGTTGAAGTTGATTTGAATCATTTCATGGGACATTATATGGAAAGCACTTTGAAGAAAATTAATTTTAATGTTGAACTTTAATAGACTAGACGCTAAGTAATGAGAGCAATTTTAGTAATGAATATAATAAAGAATGGAAGCTAATTTGGTATATGTTTATGGAAAATTTTGAACTTTTTGTTGAAAATTTGACGTCGAAATTACAGTTAGGACTATGGAAGCCACATGAAGGATGAAAGCCTACTAAAATGGCCTTTAATTTTCCGCATTAAACCTGTAAATTTTTTATTCGAAGTAAAAAAGTAAATGAATTATTTACCTCCCGTTGATTTAATGTTTACGAGCACTATTAATTAGTCAAACCTCTTCTATTATCATTTGGAATTGCGGCGAAATGAAATGTTTCTATGATAGTTCGTCTCCTTTCATTCTGTTGACTTGGCGATATATTTAATATGTATATTCAACGACTGCTATCAGTAGCTATCTTGTACGATGTAGTAGCTTTTCAAAAGTGCCTAAAGTAGACAAGTAAAACAGGCAAGAAAGTACATACTGAGAGCACTTACTATTAAATTGGAGCAATGAACAATATATCATAGTGACTATAGTATGATGAGGTTCTCTTTTTTTAACAAGCTTAGAATTATATGCTACAAAAGGCTCAGTATTAGCTTAGGGCAGCTTTAAAATCATAAAAATAATTTGATTTATACTTTCGAGCATTAATAGAATTTCCGTTGCTTACTTGTTAATAAGACTCCTCCATCTCATTTTCAAAATCTGTTCTATGCCATCTTATGGCGGGGCTTTTAATCTTACATGGATATTGGGAAACACTTCTAGTATGTAAAATCCCTACTCTAAGTCCATGAAGGCTAAATACAGGGTGCGCCATCTTTTATGTCGGAAAGTAAAAATTAATAACTTTGACATTTGTCAAACGATTAACTTGATTAGACATGTTTTTGAAACGTCAATTCAGTACAATTTTAACCATGAATCGCTTAACATCGAAACAAAGTGCCGAAATAGTGACGACGTACATTGAAAATAGTTGTTCAGTTGTGTTAACTCAACTTGTATATCGTCGAAAATATCGTGGCCAACTGGCATCATCTGACAACACTGTTCGACGTTTGATATCGCATGTTGTTGAGCACGCGAAGGCGAGTCTTCCGCGCCTGATAAAGGAATCGAAGTTATAACCATGCCGCTGGAATAGAGGTTGGGCGACGGGCTAACTTCCCGTCCCTGGAAAACCCTACGCTGTTTCGAAACCTGCAGAAGAACTTCGGAATGGATTGGACTCAGGGCAACGACCTCGCAAACGAAAAAAGGACTGTGGCATTGGATCCTAGAATGTCAGAGCACTCAATTATCCTGGCGCTGTTAAGGACCTTTGACAACAGGAAACGAACTAAACTGAAAATGATATTCAAGACATGAGATCACACATAATATTCAAAAGTGGGAAGCCTACTGGAAAACGAGAATTCGGAGTGGCCTTTATTGTGGATTGGGAATTCACATCGCATGTTATTGATTTTAAGGCAGTCAATGAACGGTTGTTGTGATCCGTATAAAAGTAACATTCTTCAAAATCTGGCTGATAAACCTACACGCCCCAGCTGAAGAAAAGGACAAAGAAACGAAGGAAACATTCTACAATCAGCTGGAAAGCCTAATCAACTCATTGCCTACAAACGACACAAAAATAATTCTGGATGATTTCAACGCTAAGGTTGGCAAAGAGCTCTCATCGGAGAACGACTGGAGGATATAGCCTCCATGATGAAACAAATGACAACGGCCAGCGCCTGATTGACTTTGCATGTAGCAGAAATCTAGTCATACGTTCGACTTGCTTCTCTTATCGACACATTTATAAAATGACCTGGGTATCACCAGATGGTAACACACGAAACCAGATCGACTATGTTCTGATCCAACAACGTTGGGTCTCGAGCATACTTGACATCCGTGCATACCGAGGAGCCAATTGTAACTCAGATCATTACTTGATCAAATTAACATATCGATGTATGTCAAAGGTGTATTCGGCGTAGACCAGCACGCTACAAAAATTTGACATCGAAAGGCTCTGTAGCCAATAATTTCAGGGGACCCTCGACAACCAGCTGGCTCCCATCTTATCATACGCATCGCTGAAAACAAACAACGAGCTCTGGATGCAAGTGAAAGCGGCTATTAAGACTGTGGCAAAACACACAATTCGATGTTGAGTGCCAGAATGCGTTAGACAGAAAGAATCAGGCATACAAAGATTACGTAGGTAGGAAAACCAGGACAAATAGAGAACACTAGAAAATTTCAAAAGAGTAGCGAATAAGATAATTAGAACTAAGAAAAGAAAATACTGTGACGACCAATTGAGAGGTGCAAATGTAAGTTTAGCGAGCAACAATACAAGACAAGCATACAAAGTAGTGAAAACCCTAAAACGTGGTTATCAGCCCAAAACCACGCTCAGTCGTGATGGCATCGGCAACATCATAGCTGATGAAACCAAGATTAAGGAAAGATGGGCATCATATTTCAAGAACTTCTCTTAACCCTTACCCTTAGCACAGTCCCAGTACATCGGAACGTATAAATGTTTCCGGAGAGCTTCCATTGGCCGCACCTACTCTGGATGAAGTTTGTTTCACCATCAAAGCCCAAAAGAATAACAAAGCGCCGGGCATCGATGAGATTCCAGTTCCGCCCATCAAATATGATGGCAGCAGTGTTCATAAAGCTATTCACAAAGTCATCTAGTATGTTTGGCAACAAGAACTTATGCCGAAAGAGTGGAGCCAATCAATTATATTCCCTAACCACAAAAAAGGTGATAAGCTACAGTACGAAAATTATAGAGGCATATCACTACTTTGTACGGCGTACAAAATATTATCAAAAATCTTAGAAAATAAAATCGGATCATACGCCAACAGTATTATAGGGGAGTATCAGGGTGGTTTTAGAGCGGGTAGATCGACGATAGACCAACTGTTTACTGTCAAGCAGGTACTTAAGAAATGCTGGGAGTTCAACACAGACGTACACCAAATTTTCGTTGGCTTTAAGCAAGCATACGACAGTATTGATCGTAACGTACTGTACCAAATAATGCTTTGGTATCGCAGCCAAATTAGTCCGTCTTACCAAAATGACAATGACCTAGACGACCTCCCAAGTCCCCATCAATAACCAACTCACCGATGCCTTTGACACAAATATCGGACTAAAACAGGGAGATATGCTAGCTCCATTGCTATTCAATTTGGCTCTGGAGTACCTTATAAGAAAGCTATCTTTCGATACACGAGGTACGTTACTATACAAGTCGAGCCAAGTAGTAGCCTATGCGGACGACATCAACATTTTGTGACGGTCGTAACAACCGCCAAAGAACTCTTCCTGAAACTCGATAGCGAAGAAAAACTAGTAAGGTTACAAATGAATGAAAATAAAACAAAGCTCATGATGCAGTCGAGGAAAAATACCTCAAATACGCAAAATATCACACTTGGCGATACAGTATTGAAAATATGATTGAATTTGTGTATTTAGGCGCCAAAATAAAGAGAACCGGTAATGAAAGAGACGAAATACGCCGAATAATACAGCTCGCAAATAAAATATTTTATTCAGTATTGACGATCTTGAAGACCAGCTGCATACACAGGAAAACAAAGCTCCAAGTATACAAATCTGCGATAAGACCGTTGTTATGCTATGAATGTGAAACATGGACCCTAACCCAAGCATCCGCAAATATATTGAACTTCGTTGAGCGGCGGGTCCTGAGCCGAATAATAGGAGCGAGGCTAGACGGGGACCAATGGCGAATTCAATACAATCATGCGCTGTATGAAATTTTGACGAGCCGGAAGTCTCAACGATTGTAAGACATCCACATGAATCGTGTGCACGAACAACAGATACTCAAAAAGGTATTCGATAGGAGAACTGAAGGGCGAAAACCAGTCGGGAAGCCGAGGTAACGCTGATCTGACTCGGTCGACGAACACAGTTCATCACTGCTATGTTTTCAAAATTAAAGGACGCGGTCAACGGACCGAGACAGGTGGAGGCGCTATTTGCAGGAAGCGAAGGCCCGAAGCGGCGAAGAAGAAGTCGCTGGAATGGTTGACACTGAACCCGATTTTCGGACGCAAATTTTGATGACCGACGAGGCCCATTTCACCCTTTCTGGTGGCGTTAATAAGCAAAATTGCCGCGTTTGGGGAACGGAGAATCCACACGAGATCCATGAAACGCCATTGTATGAACAAAAAGTGACCGTTTGGGATGGCGTTTGCGCCAAAATCATTTTTTTTTCAAAGAAAACCAAGCAGCCGATAAAAATCCATATGGATGGATGTTGGCTCATTATACGAGTATCTGCCCATAAATGCGTGAAAAAGGCCTTCAAAGTTACTGGTTTCAACAAGACGGTGCGCCATACCACACTGCGAATGAAGCAATTCAGTTTCTGCAACAAAAATTCCCTGGACTGGTGTCAAAAAAGGACATTGATTGGCCACACAGATCTTCACATTTGACCCGTTCGAACTTCTTTTTGTGGGGTTATTTGAAAAGTAAAGTCGACACCAGCAAGCCTTAGACCAAGAGGTCAAGGCAAACATTCGTGGCGAAATCATCGCTTTACCGCCCGATATGCTTGAAAAGGTAATGGGAAATGTAGCAAAAAAGGCATTTATTGCTTTAGCCAATAGAGGTGGCCACTTGATTGATGTTGTATTCAAGAACTTGTCCAAATGAATAAGGGCCAAACTGAATAAAAAAATATCTTATAAATAGAAATCGGTTTTTTAGTTATTCAACCCTGTAGAACAGGGTTTTGGTCACTAAGTAATTGAGTAGGGCACTAAGAATGCCTTTTTGTAAAAAACAACTTGCTATGGAACCAGGACAATAGCTTACGATCGGGCCTGACAAACGGTAATGACTATCGATACGAGCACAACCAGGTTCACTATAGCAACACCTGGATGAAACAAAAAAGCATAGAATCAAGATTCTCGTCGAGGGCAAAAATTCCATGTAGAAACCAGCGACAACGGACAGCACTTGATAGACTTTGGTACCAGCAGATC
Organism: Odontomyia ornata; assembly: GCA_963969285.1. NCBI lineage: Eukaryota > Metazoa > Arthropoda > Insecta > Diptera > Stratiomyidae > Odontomyia > Odontomyia ornata. The sequence continues at coordinate 88,660,542 of OZ017738.1, read as the reverse complement.
GTCACATTAAGTTAAACTGTACAATGATCGGTTATAGGCAACCCAACCGATATTAAAAGTGAAGAGCTGCAATAACTACAGGAACTATTCCCAACACCTGCAATAACGACGCTGTAAGCATTCCAGAAGCAAAACAGTCGTCCAGTCTCATAACCATACACGAGAACACTTAGAAGAACTGCTCCAGAAAGGAAGTCTGCATCTAAATTATCTCCATCGATTGAGATGCAATACACGAGTATGGGCAGTACCACGGGAATTGGCGAAAAATTATTATATGTCTCACACAAAAAAAAGGAGACACCTGTCTCCCTTTTTGTGTGTGAAAATTACAGAGGATTGTTTTATTGTGTAATTCATATAAAGTATCCTCTAAAATTATAGAATGTAAAATGAAGCCCTACTATGAAAGTATTGTTGGATTGAATGAGGATGGCTTTTTTGAATCGGACGATCTACAATTGACAAAATATTCTCAGTGAAATTGGTGCTCAAAAAATGCTAGGAATATAACATTGATGTCCACAAACTCTTTATAGACTTCAAGCAAGCATACGACAATGTCGACGGAAATGCGCTGTAAAAATATTACTTGACTTTAACTTTCCAACAAAACTGCTCCGTACAGTTAAGGCAACAATTATTAACAGTCTTAGGTCAAGATAAACGATGATTTAACGGGCAACCTTTAAAATTAATTTCCCTATGCTCTTCAATATTGGGCCGGACCACGTCAATAGGAAGATAGAAGCTAGCACAAAAGTTCAACTCCACAGAATTGGTAGCGTATGCTGACGTCCATCATCATTATGGCATTCGCCGATGCTAAAGCAGAATATTTAAGTAATACCGCAACGATTTCCCATCGTTCATTGTCAATCTTTTAGGTTTATCGACATACGAGTTTCAGTGGTTTGTAATTTTCAGTATCTAGATTCGTTTTGATTCCTATTGTCTTCAGTCATGTCCTTTTACATGCAGTTAGCAGGATTTCCCCACAAGTGCTTATAATTATTTTTATTAACCTTTTCGATAGGTAGGCAAAAGCTATTGATCGTATTTTTGTTTCTATGGCTTTTTTTTCTTTGTTTGCAGAGCACAATATCCCTACGACCACGATTACTAAAGAGTAAGCTAGCTTGATGATAGCTCTACTTTTCAGAAATAAGGCAGGAACTATAATACTTTGCGGTATGGGAGCAGGTTACATCTCCTCTATTTGTCAGTGGAGAAAGATCATCCGCTTCGGTTTCTACGCCGAAACAGGGTCTTTAGCTACTTCTGTTTTCCAATTTTTCTCCTCTGCTTGAGCTGCGGAACATAAACATTGTTCATTTATTCACTGTTTTCCCGTGAAGCACGTCTCTGTTCCTTAATAGGGCAAGGTCTCTTCTAACTACATCTCCTATATTTGCCAGTGGAGCAGGTCTTCCTTCCCCTTCCTCCACAATGGGTAACGACCCATTAGTATTGTAGTCTGGATTCTGTTGATGTACGGCTTAAGTGGTATTAAAGGCTAAAGAAATTCTTCTAGTTACTTCTATATTTTTTAACGAAACAAATCATTCATTCATTTCCCTGCGAAGATTCTATACCCTACCGCAAAAGAAAAGAATTGACCACATCAAAAACTCAAGTTTTTATTCGATGTAAACAATTTGACATTGTAATTAAATGGAGAATCACCCCAAACTTGGTGAGCTAGGTGATCTTCCTCGCGTCTACCGTAGATAAGTAAATTAAGCTGGAGAATAAATTAGAGCTAAGACAATCTATTTATTTTTCTAGCTCACCCGGACACTCACAACAAATCACATGGTCGAGACGATCATCGTCATCTATGACAAAGCTCCTAGGCGAGCCTCCGCCTCCAGGATCAACCGCCTTCAATCGTCGTGGATTTGCGTCTTCGTTCGCCAATTGAAATTCCAAGGAGTGAACACCTATTTGAATACATCCAGAGGTTTTTCAGATACATTTAAAAGTTTCCACGTTTCGCACAGCGCAGGTTTTGTGAGTGTTTTGTGGAACTTAGAACAGGAAGGCCTGAGAGGTCAGTGTTGCTTGATTTATCGCTTTTTAACAAAGCTTCGTCATTTTTATTGTCTTTCTATCAAAATGAACTCTAAATATGGTAAACTATCTATGTTGTAGTCTCCTAAGGTCAAATGTTCGCATTGTCGATCTGGGATGTCTTTCCCTATCTGGGTCATGAAGTTAGTTTCTGACTCTAGCACATAACGGCTTCCTTGTAATCTGGAGTGGATCTGTGCATAAAGTTGGCATAGTCAAGAAAGTATACACAAATTGTTTGGAGTTTGTATCATTTTGCGCATCCACGCTTCACAAAGCAACTAAACGCTAAACTTGGTTTTTAGCATAAACTTTTTAAGATAAACATTGGACTTGCAGCATTCGTTTCCAATCTTTTAACCAACGATCCACGAGATCCCAAAGATACTATACTCGTAAGTACCTTATTCTAATTAGAAGTCACCACAACACATCGCGGAGTAAAAGGAACGCATGTGACTGATTGATCAGGATTTTTTAAAGTACGGCATTTATAGTATTTGCAAAAAAAAGGGAAATGTGACCAATATGTTCGGAGAATTTCTGTTAAATATACGGTGCTCATTTTAGGATTAATAGCGCACTAAAAGAAATGGAAGATTTATAAATATTCCATTAAAAGCACTATTTATTTTTTATTTGCAAGATATCGATATTTTGGGGACAAATTGTCTCCTTCATCAGTGGCGATATTCTGGATCTTCATTCTCTTTACATCGGCTTACAATAGTTTTTCCCTAGGGTAATTAAAGGTAATTAACATAAAGGATTTTACAGAAAAAGGTTTTTTCTATGAAAAGGAACATTTTTTAGATGATGACTCATCAACTACACCAACTTCAACAAGTCACTGTAAACGTTGCCGACCTCCGTATTTATCCTCCTTTCCTCCGGAACTCGCGATATCCACAAACTTTCGCATCCATGCAGTTTCCTCCAATCTCCTACTTCCTGCACTATCTCCAGATTTTCCCAGTAGATTTTGTGTTTTTTTCGACTATGTACCTCGCTACCGCAGATCTTGCTGTTTCTGTTGAAACGCGTTTGATGATTTGTCTCGCTGCTTTGATGTGCTCTTGCCACTTGATTTTCGCTAGAAGTTTCGTTTGCCCAATATAAATCATGTCGCACTCTGTGCAAGTTATCTTGTAGATACCTCCTTTTTCGTCCTTATTTTTCGGGTTTTTCGCTGATCCTAACGCTGCTTCTAGGATGTGTTTTCTGCTGGTGAAAGCCGCGTTGTTTCCCGTCTTTCTTATTATCCGCTCAAACGCTTTTGAGATTGTTTGCGTGGGAGAGATGAATCCTTCTTGCCTGTTGCTATAGCTCCTGCTTGAAAAATGTTATCCGTTGATTTTTGCATTGTTTTTGCTCCTTTTTTCGTATCTGTTGCACGATTATTTTCCGGCTGCATCCATTTTCGATTGCTGTGTCCATGATTTTTGAGTTTTCCAGGACCTTTAATCATGTTGATATCCAGGTAAGGTATTTGGCCGTTCTACTCTTTCTCCATTGTAAACCCTACCCGCGGATTACATACTCGTATATCATTCAGCTCCTCCATAATCTGTTCCGCTTCCATGTTTTTAATTACCGTGAATCCATTTTCGATTGCTGTGTCCATGATTTTTGAGTTTTCCAGAACCTTTAATCATGTTGATATCCAGGTAAGGTATTTGGCCGTTCTACTCTTTCTCCATTGTAAACCCTACCCGCGGATTACATACTCGTATATCATTCAGCTCCTCCAAAATCTGTTCCGCTTCCATGTTTTTAATTACCGTGAATATAATCCAGAAACGTGGCATTATTTCCTTGTTTCCAAGTTCCATCTCGAGCCAGTCAATGAAGATGCCGCTTAAGATAGGGGAGAAAGGGCTTGCCATTGTTGCTCTTGCTGTAACTTTGTAAAATTTTCCGTTAAACACAAGATAGTTTTGAGTGGCATTTCGCATGTTTCCTCCACTCCGGAGACTTGTTATGTTTGAACAGTCAGTCTTCAAAAAGTGCCAAGGCTTGCTTTACTGTCATGGCTCGGAAACAGATGTGACGTCGTATGAAACCAGTACATCATCCTCTGCTATTTCTACTGTTTCGAACTCTTCCCTGTTTTGACGGAACGCTTGCTTGTCTTGTGGGGTTATTACTTGTACATTCTTCTAGCAGCCACTTGGCTATTTTTGTCGTTGGAACATTCTTCGCCATAATTATCTCCCTCATTTCATCACCTTTTTTTGAACCTTCAGTGTACATTTAACTCTTGGTAGACATGGATCTGGTACTCTTAATCTCTTGAAATACCCAATCACTGCTTTGCATTCTGTTAGAGTTTTTTTTACACTCTATTGATTCTGAGAGCGGATCCGTTCGTAGCTGGTGGTAGTTTCCATCATTGAGTTTGTCATTACGTTTTTCGTATCTTAAGGACATCTTCATGGACTGGATCGGGATGGAACTTGAAAACAAGGAAATAATACCACGTGTCTGGATTAGGTACGTATATGACATATTCACGATAAGCAAAAACAAGGATGCGGAAATGCTTTTGGAGCAGCTGAATAATATACATCCACGGATAGGTTTTACAATGAAGAAAGAGATGAAAGGCTAAATACATTTCCTGAATATCGGCATAATTAAATATCCTGGCAAAATTGAATTTGACATATATAGGAAGGAAACAACCACGCAAAGAACGATCCCGAGCACGTCAAACAACACATATTGGCACAAAATGGCAGCATACAACATAACGATTAACCGGATGATTACGATATCAATGACAAACTAGCGGCTAGAGTTGGAAAAAGACTACATCATGGACACAGCAATCACAAATGGATGCAGCTGGAAAATAATCGAGCAACAGATACGAAAAAAGGAGCAAGAACAACGCAAAAACTAGCGGATATCATTTTTCAGGCATGAGGTAGAGCCACAGGCAAGAAGGATTCATCTCACTCACGCAAACAATCTCAAAAGCGTTTGAGTGGATAATAAGAAAGACGGGAAAAACCGCGGCTTTCACCGGTAGAAAACACATCCTAGAAGCAGCTTTTAGATCAGCGACAGACCCGAAAAATAAGGACGAAAAAGGAGCACTCTCCTCCTCCTAACTTGCCCAGAGTGCGACATGATTTATATTGGGCAAACCAAACGTCTAGCGAAAATCAAGTGGCAAGAGCACATCAAAGAAGCAAAACAAACCATTAAACGAGTTTCAACAGAAACAGCAGTAGCAGTAGCGAGGTACATAGTCGAAGAAAAACACAAAATCGAGTGAGAAAATCTGGAGAGTGCAGGAAGTATGAGATTGGAGGAAACTGCATAGATGTGAAAGCTTGTGGATATCGCGAGTTCCGGAGGAAAAGAGAATGAATACGGAGGCCGGCAATGTTTACAGTGACTTGTTGAAGTTGGTGTAGTATATGAATCAGATAAAAAATGTTCCTTTTCATAGAAAAAAACCTTTTTTGTAAAATCCTGGGTGTTAATTACCTTTAATTACCCTAGGGAAGAAAAACTATTGTAAGCCGATGTAAAGAGAATGAAGATCTAGAATATCGCCACTGATGAAGGAGACAATTTGTTCCCGAAATATCGATATCTGGCAAACAAAAAATAAATAGTGCTTTTAATGGAATATTTATGAATCTTTCATTTCTTTTGAATATTTTATTGCATTTAATTTGTTGATTTCATATAAACTAATCCATTAAATCATTTATTGTATTAACTGCAAAGATTATAATATAATATTTTCGTCATATTTCATTTTTTTTATTTGCATTAATTTCACTAGCGATTTCTAACACCTCACCACACGTTTTAGCAGAAATAAACAATCATTTATATTACATGGAACGAAGTGTGCACTAAAATTCAATTATGACTATCAAAGCGAAGACAAAACAATTATTCCCCATAAACTTACTTCGGCCAACAAAGTTCACATTTTCATATTAAATTGATGTAGGCACACAAACAAAACCATCACATGAAGTTAATATTCTTGTTATAGCATCTATTAAACATGAATAAAAAAGCATCTTATTTCAATCAGTAAACTTCATTGTTAAATTGATAACGCACTTGAACATGAGTTTTAAATGAGATGGTGAACGTTAACTCAGCACAAAATTGATTTAAGCGGTAGATTAACACTGCATGCTACACAGATTGCAATCTTTAACTTTTTTCGCTATAGCGATAAGAAAGGCTTTCTTAAAACTAAAACACACTTCTTACTTTGAGTCCATAAATGGTTCTGATATGTTATCGGAACTTTCAAAATCTCTAGAAAATATGGAAATAAGAAAAGATTGTGAGAATTATTTTTAAGTTCAGTTTTCCTTAGTTGTTTTATATTTCTTACTCTAATACTTTGTTAACCCTTGGAGATTAATGTTTTAACAAGCAGCAGATATACTCATTTCAACAACTACTATTTAACTGGCTGCATTTAAATGTGCAATTTTCTTTATCAGCGTTTTACCATAATGAGGAAGAATGATCATGGGATCATCATAATGAGGAAAAATGATCATGGGAAATGTATTAAGGAGCCTGATTAAGTTATTATTTTAACATGACTTTGAAATGAGAATATACATTTCTTCTGTTCGGAAATAGAAAAACCTGAATGGGGACGTTTCTATCCCTCCATACACGAGTTAATAATAAGTTAGCTTCAATTGCATTTTAATCACAACTTACATACAACTTTCACAGCTAACAAATTGTAAGTCATAATTCGCAAGTCATAAGTCATAATTCTAAAAATCATGTTTAAAGGAAAAAAACTAAATTTGAAGAAAACGCCATAAAAATAATAATTTTAGTATCGACTCCAATTCAAATTTTTAACTGATTTCCAAAGGAGATAAGATCATAGTTTGACTAGTATATATATATATACATACACACACATATATATATATATATATATATATATATATATATATATATATATATATCGCAAACGCAGAAAAAATTTCGGTGTTTTTAACGCCTTCCCACACTAAAAAAGCGAAGACAATGCGTTGCGCAACAGCGGTCAGCACTTAACGTTCACTCATGGTCGTAGCACTTAACGTTCACTCATGGTCGTAGCACGCGCGTTAAATATGCACTCCCGACGAAAACTATGCCACACTGTTCGCAAGGGACCCAGCTATCACATACTCAAGCCAGGACCTTCAAAACATACATGCGCGCCATCTAGAGCGTTTGTCTCCATCATATTTGAACCACCATAAAGAAAAGAATCAGTATCCTTATTTTTCTAAATAAAAGGTTAATTTCAGTCAGTTGTTTCTATTGGAAATAGCCAAAAAATTGACTTAAATGCTATAATTTAAGATAATTTAGAACAATGTCTTTGGAGAGAATTTCATGATTGCTTTTCCCTCAGCAGTCGTCCTCCGAATAGTAACGAATTTATTATAAAATCCTTCTTAAATCCTTAGATGAAGATGTTATACGTAAGATTTGCAAAATTTCACCAAAAATTATAAGGATTGAATGATTGCAAATTATTGAGTTAATCACTATTTGAAAATTGATTCGCTACGTTCTAGATAATTTTAAAATAAATTTGCCCGGGCTATTGAAATTGATGATTCTTATACTAAAAACCGACTGGAAGCGCGTCCCTGTATAAATGATCATAACTTTTGCAATAATCGAGCAGTCACACAAGCAAACTGCTCGAAAACCTTTCCATCTCCTATTCAAAATTTTAATGGCAGATTTAGAAAAAATATTTAATTATTTCCATAAATAATCGTTATTTGTAAAATAGTTTTCTTTCTTATTATTATTATTATTAAATGTAATTTTATATCAATTTTCCTTTATAATGAATTGAAACGTTTCTGTTTAATTATATTCTTCATGAGATTTAACTTTTATTACTATTTAGAATTTTTTTCAATTTTCTTTATTTAATCCATTTTTCTTAAAACAAATTTAAATCTGCCAATTAAAATTCAGGATATGGGAACACTGGTTTAGTGCAGCCCAACGGTGTATTACGTCACGGAATGCAAGCAAACCCGGCTGAGCTAGCAACTGATGCGATTCAGCGGTATACGGGAGGAGAAAAGAAGAAAGACAAGTTTTGGGAGTTCGACTTGGCCGTGTTTTAAAGTCGGGAAGAGAAATAAAACGAGATCAAATTAGACTCCAAAACCGCTTAAAGTTTATAAAACGTACATCAAGGGGAATACGCCGTGAGAATTTGTTGGAACCGGAGGCTCCGTTCGCGAGCTGTATCTGGGCGGCTTTCATTATTAATTTCAGTTCACTTTTCTCCATTGAATTTTTGGCAAAATGAGAGCATGATTCAGTTATAGGAGTCGTTCTCAGTTTTTAGTAGCGAATGGGCTTATCCGTCACGTTTTTGGCTGTTTAAAAATATTTGTGTTCTCAAAATTGTCCAGTGTTATCGTGGAAAATAAATCGATCGTTAAATTGCTGCGAGAAGGAGAACCTTGAATGGCCCCACCAAACAACTTGATGCTGTCTCCACTTGGCCTACAATAAATAATTTCATTCGACAACTCGTCTCGACGCACACAAACTTATGTATGGATGGCTTTCAACCGAGAGCTAAGAGTGAACTTGAACAGTATTGCTCATGGTTATATTCTGGCACGATGGAAACGAAACGGGCAACTTAGTAATTAAGGGAATTATATTTGCGACATGTATCTGACCTAGATTTTTCAGCAACAGCTCGTATCTAGTTCACGTTCACAGATTGACTTTTCCCTCAATTTATTTGCATTTGGAGCGAATTGTGCGTCCAACTAGAAAAATCTCCGGTATGAATAACACTTTACGAGTTGAACAGCAATTTCTCAAAGGACGACGTAATTCGCTGCTGTATATCTTCTCACTGGGAATAGATACCTTCGAACTAGAAGAGTGGAAAGCAAATTATAAGCAAACAGAACTCTGTGGAATCATTTATTGGATTGATTTATTATTGACTAATATAAGAGGAATTCTAAATCATCTCCCAGTGAAAATGATGGGCGTAAATAAAGTACATACGAAGTTAACAGTTTAATAGCACCGTGTTGCTTATAAATATTAGGTCGTGAGCTATTCCGAGGTCCGTTTTAATAGGCAACTTTATTAAGGTCAAGTTTCGATTCACGTTATAAGTATTTCAACGTAATTAAAACATTTGCGTCTATAAACATTTGTGGTGATTGGTCATATAAACCGATTAATTGGATATTAAAGTCATTTGCAACTGCAACACAATCTAACTTTCAAGAATATCTGTGTAAAGGATAATGAATTGCAAAATTTGATGATTTCATGTAGGCTAAGAACCAGCGGCTGCCAAACATCATACCTTAAACTTAAAGTATAAAAGCTAAATGGTGCGTTTGTGGTGCTCAGACAAATTATTTTGAGTGGAATGGTTGTGCTTGTGAAGTGTAATCAATCTCCAGATGCCACTCGTAACCTATAATATCACTGAGTCCAACATATCGGTTATTTAATTAGTAGTCGAGGATTTTAAGCAACGTCGGGATTGAGTAGGCGATTGTTGTTCGAGCAGATTCTTTTTGCATCGTGAGACCGACCACTTTACTCCGGCTAATGGATGTCCCGTTGTCGTTTCGTCATCTTCAATGCGAAAGAATAGTTCTTTGAAGCGGCGATCAGTGTCCGAGAAAGATTTAACGTTAATAAAGAGTGTTTTGCATCGGAAATGCTCAAAGGAGTTGACGAGTTGTATTGTCAGCATGGTGGACGTTGTTTTGATTGCACCGCAGCTAATTATTCGCATCCATCATGCGAATGCAAGAAAGACTATATGGGTGAAAGATGCGAAGTGACAGGTTTTTCAATGGTTTGTATCTATTGCCAAATTAATTGTTTGTACCTATTGCCAAATTAATTGTTTGTACCTATTGCCAAATTAATTGTCTTAATGTCTTTCTTAAAAATAACTTGGAAGATAGCTAATATTGTTTTTGTCCCAAAAAAAAATCGTCAAATGGTACTTATACTTTTTTTGTTGTACTCATAAAACAAGATCACAAACATAAATTCGAGTTTTATCGAATCTAGCTCGAAAAACTGTTAAAATTTCCATTAAGCTAGAATATTTGATTATTAAAATTCGTTCCTTGAATTTAATGATAATACGTTTCGGAACATTTTTCTTTTTGGCCAAAAAGCATACTTAGCATTTTCTAATCTGATAGGTTTATGTTTTCAGCACTTAATCCTCATCACATACATATTTGTGAATGAAAAAATATTTATTTGTGATTTTGTTATTTCCCTAAAAATATTTTCAAAGCAAAGGCTTATCTTTACTTAATTTAAAAATAGATTTTCAAGATGATTTCAATACCCCACCATCTCACTGTTTCCATATTATTTATTTAATAGTCAAAAGTATTACTCTATCTCTAATTCAATTTGCTACAAAACGAAACGAAAACTGAGTTCATTTCATTAAATCTAAAGCAAAAATTTATATTTCACCGCGGGGTAATATACATTTTTTTCTTCGATGGAAGAATTATTATAAAGTAAACTTTTTATGCTGGAAAGAATGAATAAAATGAATTGTTAAACCGTAACCGACGGTATTTCCATTTTGTTCGACCTGACCGGGTATAGGACCCGCATCGATGGCAGGCTCCTCCGCTAATATGGGCTAGCCATGGGGCCCGCTTCACCGTTTCTTTGTTTAACAGGGGCTCTTGCCGGGTAGAGTGACCTTCCGCTCGCGTGCCCTTTTATGGTATAAAGTTATGTGATTCCATCACATAATTCAATAACATAAATTGGCCACGTCTATATTTCTCATTTGATGGGAAAATTCATGCAAATTATGTTTGTATGTATGATCTCATTTGTGGTGCATAAGAATCGTCGGTAACGACGAAATCCTCTTAAGTCCGTCTGTCTTCCCCAGGTCTAGTTTGTCCTTTACGTCAGCAATTTCCGACCCTTAGTTGGTTACCTCCTTCTCGATTTCGGTCGACATTTATTTGACCCCAGGAATTCGTGGATGCGAAATTCTTTTGTAGTGGGTCCTTGTGCTGGGGAAAGAACCCGCCCCACGACACCGCAACGCCAGCCTGCCAGCGCATTCACGCGTCCCCAGACAAGGCCAATCTCGGCGGATCTTACCATCGTCTTTCGCCGAGGCAGCAGATCATCGCTGCAGTCCTTTACGGAAATCTATTATACCTACTTTCACTGCACCTTGAAGATGAACATAAAAACGCATAGTTGATTTTTCTCTAAACTATACAACATCATTTTCATGAAAATTTTTACGAAGGCAATAGGTATCGAATAATCGCAAACGAGTGTTACGATTAAGGACCTTTTTGTTATTTGGTGATGTAGGAGCTTTTTTATAGATACAAAATCAATTTCTAAAAAACACGAAATAAAAAACATTTAGTAAAAATTATAAACCGACTTCGGAATGCCCTAAAAAGAGTGAAATAAATTTCGTAGAATCGGTGCCAAATAAATTTCCCTATTTGGGCATAATCATTTACAGTAAGTTCAAAAAAATGAATGACGCGGAAAAATGATTTGGCACTGATTCCAAGAAATTTATTTCACCCTTTTAAGGGCATTCCGAAGTCGTTTTTTTATTTTTCTCCTTTTGATCATTGTAGATTGTATGGCCTGGATGTTTTTCACTTTACAGACTTATTATGTTGATCTGGAGCTCCTCAAACAGACCCACCACTCGAAGAAATTCAAGATGCTCCTCGGCTAGGCAGTAAGCTCCCATACTGTCTTTCCTCCTCTGAAATTTCTGAATATATCTTCTGAGTTTACAGTGCCTTGTGAGAAATCCTGTAAGGATCCTATGTTGATCCTTGCCTAGATTGATGCATGATTTATATCGCTTTAAGTCTTGGGTAACTTCTCCAGAGTTGTTACTATTCTAATTTTTATATCTCTGTTTTAACCATGGATTATTTACAAAGGGTGATCCAAAAGTAATAATAATCGATATAAATACAATGTTTATAAGTTAAAATAGAATTTATTTTTCAACATAATCTTCTAACAAATTTACACTTAAAACGGAGGAATTCTTTTTAAAAAAAATTATTTATCTCGACTCTCGCAAAATGCTTTCCATAGCGGTTATTACCTTACAATGTCTTCCCACTACTCCTTAAGGTATGGAGAGAAAGATAAAAGTCGCTGGAAGCCCGATCTGTAAATAGGATGGATATTCAAGCAATATAAAAAAATTTCTTGAATGGCAACCATCGTAACTTCGACGTTGTTTGCAGGTGTGATATCATGATGAAATAGCACTTTAGCTCGCAGTTTGCCTCACTTTTTTCCTTGATGGTTTCTAGCAATTTCCTTATTTGGTTGGTGTACTAAAACCCTGTAATAGTGGCTCTCGTTTCCAAATAATCTACCATGACAATTCTCTTGGGATCTCAATACGCGGATGCCAAAACCTTTTGCCTAGAACATGCGACTTTGAATTACTTCTGAGTCGGTGAGGATCATCGTTTCCAAATCATTGACTTTTATTTGGTCTCAGGATCAAGGGATAAATCCAGATTTTATCCATTGTAATAAATCAAGTCTAAAATTGGTCCAGGTCAGCCTGGCAATATTCAAGATTTGCCCTTGACATGTCATTTCGTTTCTTCTTTTGTACGGTAAATTTCTCCGTCTTCTGCCTGCCTCGACACTGATTTTTCTTCTTCTTCTTAGCACTACAGCCGCTCTCGGGCCTTCGCTTCCTGCAAACAGCGCCTCCAACTGTTCGATCCGTTGACCGCGTCTTCCAATTCTGAAATCCGAGCAGCGATGAACTGTCTTTGTCGACCGAGTCAGACCAGCGTTTCCTCGGTTTCCTCACTGGCCGCCGGCCTTCAGTTCTCCCAACGTATAGGGTATCCGTTGTTCGTCCATACGATTCATGTGTCCAGCCCATTGCAGCTTCCGCAGTCTTACAATCCTTGAGACCTCCGGTTCGTCAAAAATTCGACACTGATTAGATATTTTTAAAACCTGTTTTAAAAAGATCTCTTTCATATGACACTCCCCTCGACTACTTTTTATGAATTTTTTTTTTTACGATTTACACCCTATATGGAGCGGCCCCCTTAAAACTTTCTAAAAAAATGTTCATCCCAAAACTTTCTAACTTTCAAACTTTCTTTTCACAAAGTTCGCTGGCTGTTGAATTCATGATAAAAAATCACACTTTTACAAACCTTACGTCCACTCTGTAAACATTGATTTCTTATCGTAATATTAGGAATTTGTGTATCTGTTTGAATTATCAGAATTGATAACACGTGAGCAGGCTTGAAAGGTGAAACCACTTAGAAATCAGATTATAAATCATAATGACTGAATTTTACATTTTATGGCTTTTGAGCTACTGTAAACATGCGATTAAGATAGCACTGAATAAATGTTTACCTATAAGCAGACATCACATTACATGTGAAACGATACCTTTTATTCGTCATTATCGTTTAAGCGTGAATAGAATCATTCAATTTTCTCAGGAAAATTAACACGGATTATAAATTCAATTTATATATGTATGTCTAGTAATGCTTTTTAATATGAAAAACTTGAACTTTCTGATAAAGCGTTGTAGTAATTAGTTTCGATTCAAGGTGGTAGGTATTTTAAGATATTCATATGCATAAGAATCATTATTAAAAGAACCGTTTGCCAGAAAAACGATCATGAGAAATGTGAATCGATGACATGAAGGGACTGTTTTTCAAAAATGGTCGAACACGGTCTAGTTGGCAACAAATTAATTTTGAGATGATTATCTCTGTTTGTTTAATTATGACAGTAAGTTTACTCATGATCTACAGGAGCTTGAAATCGTCAATATTTAAGGAAATGTCAGTGGTACAAAAAATGTCAAATTAAAAACTTTTCGCAAATTTTCATCAATGAGCTTAATCGGTTCGGATTACGAGAGCAGTATAAACAAACACGAAAATGTTTCGGCCTGATGAATTGTTAAGACCAATTGCACTATTTGAGAATAACCTGTCCAATTTCAAATCCGATCAAAATGTTTCTCACAAACCTTCAAAAACAGTAGTATACGAACATATCTCTTACTATAGCGAACAGGTTTTAGAGAACATTGGATGAGTTTGTGTAATCCGTATAGGAAGCTTAAATTTCTGCTTGATTGAGATGGAAGATTTCGTCGAAATTTAATGTTTTATCGCATGTATTTACTTCTAATTTGATGAATGTACGCATATACTGTCTCGGAGTATGCCGTACATTGACGTTTCATCGCTTTCAGTGTTTATAAGCTACTTTCTGTGCGCATTTTATTCAATAAGAGCCCTCGACCACTGAGAATCGAAAATTCAGGTAGGCGCCTACGCATAGCTCCTCAATTACGGTTCGAATTCAGTGGGAATTTGCCTGCCCGTTCATATCTCCAGGCAAGATATGTAACTGTGAGTGAATACCCTCGGATTTCACAGCCGTTCCACCCTAAAGACGGGTATATTGAGATTTGTCTCGCTACTGGCTTCATTCCTCCCGAAGCATTCGTGTTTTGGACATGAATCGATATGTTTTTGATTCTGATGGTGTCCCAATTATATATCACATATATAGACGGGCCACCAATAAGAAGATAAAATATCCTCCGGATTTGAGTTCACGAGGCCAACAATTCCAGTGGAGATACTCATTGGCTAGATTCGTTTAGGCTGATCGAGCTGAGAGCAATCTGGGTATTGGTGGCTGAATGACAATGTCTAAATTATTCGCATTTATTTTCTGATTTTGTGTTTTTTCGTTATTTGGTTTCAGCTCATTATTGCTACATTTAATGTTGTTTGTTTATGTTAAAAGTTAGGGATAGGTTTCAGTATTTAGGATAGATATATTTTATGTTTATCGTATTAGGCTTAGAGATAAGGTTTAACGCTTAGGTTAGGAATATTTTGTTAGTATTGTATTAGTATATGATAAAGTTTTTTGATTGAATTTGATTAGAATTAAGTTATAACATATTAGGTGTAGGATAAAAGCTCACTGTTGTGTTGCAATTATAAATAATTTTGGAATAGTGCTGGTTGGTTTTTTCTCCGTTTTCCAATTGAATCAGAAAATATGTAATAATTTTAATTAATTTGAATTTTCTATTGTTTTTTTTTTTTTGATTAAGTGAGCTTCATTGATAATGTATAAATTTAGAAAGCCATTTGGGGCATTCAGTTTTCGTATTTTTTTTGTTTGGAATTTGCTTTATATTCTTTGAAAATTTATAACGCGACTAGTATTGAATAAAGCGCCTTTGAATTTGAGTGTAGTTGTTAGAGTGCTTGCGACCTATGCCTTTGTTTACTAGTTCCATGCATGTTGGTGGCAACGAGATTTGTTTCAAAGAATACTTTAAAAGGACTTAGAACTAATTCAGCTGTAATGAGTACTAAACTGACAATCGGGTTATATAGTTCAATCAAGTATGAATGCTCAGTATCAGCTTCTAAAGTACTTAAGGTATTGCGAAATTTGGAATTTAGCGCAAAAGATCATTATCATTATATAGCTTAAAATTATTATTTGAAATGATATCCAAAATTAACATAAGAATTAAAAAGTGCGACTAAAACATCGTCCAAGGAATGGACATGCCCCAAGAACCATGAGAACCCTCATATATCTATATTAATTTAATATTTATGGCATTTTAGTCAAGGACCTGATATTGGGAGGGGTAATCTATCCTCCTAATAAGCAGAACTAGGAAAATTTATTTGGCTCATAAAATGAAAATTATCAGATAGACCTTTCCCACCAAATCAATTACTTTAGCTTTATAGATCTGCAAAACAATACGATTGATCGGAAATTAAGGAATTAGTTTGATTTGCCTTGAAACGTTCTTGCATACTTCACTTTCCAGTGGAGCTCATAAAATATGGTGAAAGCGGTGTTCAGAAAGCCATCCATAAAGTCATCCAGCTCATTTGGCAACAAGAATATATGCCGAAAGAGTGGAGCCAATCAACTATATTCCCTATCCACAAAAAGGTGACAAGTTACAGTGCGAAAACTATAAGTGCATGTCACTACTTTGTACGGCGTACAAAATATTTTCAAAAATCTCAGAAAATAAAACCGGAATACACAAAATATCACTTTTGGCGAATACAGTATTGGGAATGTTAGCGAATTTGTGTATTTAGGCGCCAAAATAACGAAAACGGCTCCAAGCTCCAAGTATACAAATCTGTGATAAGACTTAGTTATGCTATGGGTGTGAAACATGGACCCTAACCCAAGCATCCGCAAATATATTGAACGCCTTTGAGCGACGGGTCCTGAGGCGAATAACCGGAGCGAAGCTTGACGGAGACCAATGGTGAGTTCGAAACAACCATGAGCTGTCTGAAATTTTTGACGAACCGGAGGTCTCAAGGATTGTAAGACTACGGAAACTGCAATGGGCTGGACACATGAATCGTATGGACGAACAACGGATAACCAAGAAGGTATTCGTTGACAGAACTGAAGGCCGGAGGCCCGTAGGGAAAGCGAGAAAACGATGGTCTGACTCGGTCGACGAAGACAGTTCATCGCTGCTCGGATTTAGAAATTGGAGGACGCGGTCAATGGACCGAGACAGTTGGAGGCGCTATTTGCAGGAAGCGAGGGCCGGAAAGGGGCTGTAGTGCTTAGAAGACGATATTTCTCAAATATCTATTTCACTTCATTCTTAGCGGCACAGAAACAACTAACACTTCTTTATGTCACTCGTCATAAGAACACCCCACCTGTCGCTCAAAATTGCAACGACACTTTGAAACCGATATCTAGACGTTTCGTTCTATTATTTTCGTTAAATTTTACTTTGCGCGCGTCGCGATTTCGGGGACTAATATTAATTCCAATATTGATGGTAGGCGGATGACTCGAGCCTTTACAACTTAAACTCGTCCTCGCCTACAAAGTCAGTATTATCGCGTATGCAAAGATATTTTAATGATCATTTTTTATGCATACGTGTAAACACACAAATCATGCTGGCAGACATACACGGCGAACAAGTAACTGTCTGTCTTTTGGTTCTCATTGCATTACAAATTACAACTCTATTCTAACAATTATCTACAGGTCCGCCACCGTATAATGTCAATGTACTAATTCTTTCATATTTTCGCCCGTTCTGTTTGTTTAGATCTTATATAAAATCTTGAAAAGGATGAGAACATATCACAGTTTTATAACATGTTCATTACATATACGCATACGATCCGATTACGAAGCTTGTGTAGCCACGAGTTGTCTGGTGTCGTCGTGCAATCAATTACAATAGCCAATAACCACGATTACAATAAGTGTAGCTACGAAGGGCGTTTGAAAAGTCCGTGTAAAAATAAATACTGTTTCCGTGTTTGGGGCTAGACGGAGACCAATGGCGAATTCGATACAACCATGAGCTGTATAACATTTTTGACGGACCGGAGGTCTCAACGATTGTCAGACTGCGGAAGCTGCAATGAGCTGGACACATGAATCGTAAGACGAACACCGGATACCCAAAAAGGTGCTCGTTGGGAGAACTGAAGGCCGGAGACCAGTGGAGAAACCAAGGAAACGCTGGTCTGACTCAGTCGACGAAGACAGTTCATCGCTGCTCGGATTTAAAAATTGGAGGATCCGGTCAATGGACCGAGACAGTTGGAGGCGCTATTTACAGGAAACGTAGGCCCGAGAGGGGCTGTTGTGCTACGAAGAAGAAGAAGACGTGTTTGGGGTAAACCTTTTTTATTTTTCGACATAGTCTCCTTTTAGGCTTATACACTAAGTCAAACGATGTTCTTGTGTTGATCCCTTCCGAATAATAGGATTTGACCAAGTCTGCATCTGCAATCATCCCCTCGTTTGAATAAAATCTTTGTCGCGCCAGCCATTTCTTTAAATGGAGGAACAAATAGTAGTCCGATTGAGCCAAGTCTGGAGAAAAGGGGGATGTGAAACGAGTTGGAATCCTATTTACATTAATTTTGTTTAATCACCACACGAAATTCTTTTTCGTCTATTTCTTGAAAATCACTTGACTTCCTGGATTCACACGAATGCCAAACACAAAGAAATAGACCCATATGGCTGAAACATGGTGTACCTTCATTCAAGAGATGCTACTAACTAAACATGACCTCGATACACGCCGGTGGTGCCATCTCTCGGACTTTTCAAACGCTCCTCGTAGTGCAATGTGTGTTGTAGATGTTACGTAGTTGTGTTTAATACTTCAGAGGTGGTTTATGGCGGTTGAATTGTAATCTCCGGTTCTGCTGGTGTGGAAGCAAATGTGTTTGCGCTGCATGCCAGCAGTAGAGTAACGAAGATAAGTTTACTTTTTTGCCATATTCTGGAATGCGAAATGAGAAATTTATCGCACGCCCGATCGAAAAAAATTACAGCTTTTGATGGTTTTGCTTCTCTTTATTTTTATTGTTTTTCTTGTTATTGCATTTATTTACATACAAATTGCTATCAGCGTTCGATGATATCGCTGATAGCCTTTGAACTTTTTAGCGTTCAAGCTTTTTATTGAGTGGACATTATCCTTTGACCTCTCTAGATAGTCTTTTTTGTCATTTCCATTGGTTTTACTTGGTGAATCGTCATCATTATTTTTGATTTATTATTTAGCGTAATCTTCATTTGAGATGTCGTTGTCATCATCTATCATTGCAAATAGTTTGTAGATGTAAGGCCCGCTTTAACGGCCTAAAATGACCACTTATTATACGAGGGTCATTCAACAAGTACTTAGCCTCACCGCCCGATGGTGCTGCTATTACAAAAGAGATTTACGATCGTGCAGTACATTCAACAAAACTAATGAACGGAATTGACTGAAACTTTGACAGTAGGCTACTAAATGAATGTACTGCACGATGGTAGAACTCTTTGGTAATAGCAGCGCCATCGGGGGTGAGGCTAAGTACTTGTTGAATGACCCTCGTATAACCCATCAAGACATTAAATTAAAAAAGGTAGTAAGATCATTAAGTTTCTGGTCTAGCCTATAAAATCAGAGCCCCATCGAGTTTAAAACTTCTTTCGGTCGGCCTCCACAAAGAATTAAAAACTCAGTACAGCACTTATTGGGTCTATAACTTAATTCGTGCGGTTTGCTAACAGATAGCGTAACTTGTATACGTAGTATTAAATCGTTGCAATATACCGAACCTGCGTTGGAAAGCTACTGTTATTGTACGTATTTTCAGTGTATGCCATTCATGTGAAGCGTTAACAACAGTAATTTTTTTCCACTCAAATATGTCGAACTTTGTTCCTGAAAAAGTGTTTTCGCGGGGAATTCTTCTTCATTACTTTAATATGAAGGAAACTGCTGCCGAAAGTCATCGTATTTTGGTGGAAGTTTATGGTGAACATGCTCTAGCTGAACGAACCTGCCAAAAGTGGTTTGCACGATTTAAAAGTGGTGATTTTAGCTTGGAAGACGATGAACGTCCTGGGCAGCCAAAAAAGTTTGAAGATGAAGAACAGGAAGTATTACTCGATGAAGATTGTTGCCAAACACAAGAAGAGCTCGCAAAATCTTTAGGTGTCACTCAAGCAGCCATTTCAAAACGTTTAAAATCAGCTGGATATAAACAAAAGCAAGGAAATCGGGTTCCACATGAACTCAAGCCGAGAGATGTCGAAAGGCGGTTTTGCATGTCCGAAATACTGCTGGAACGCAACAAAAGGAAGTCATTTTCGCATCGGATTGTTACTGGTGATGAAAAATGGATCCATTACGACAACCCCAAGCGCAAAAAATCATATGTGAAATCCGGCCAATCAGCCAAATCAACGGCAAAGCCGAATATCCATGGCGAGAAAGTAATACTCTGTATTTGGTGGGATCAGAAGGGTGTGCTGTGTTATAAGCTGCAAAAAACAGGTGAGAAAATCAATGCAGCACGCTACCGAACACAATTAATCCGTTTGATGAGAGCAGTAGCCGAAAAACCCCCGGAATATGCGACTAGACACGAGGCAATAATTTCCCATCATGACAACGCTCGGCCCCACATTGCTTTTCCGGTTAAGAACTATTTGGAAAACAGTGGATGGGAAGTTTTACCCCACCCGCCTTATAGCCCAGACCTTGCCCCTTCTGACTACCATTTGTTCCGATCGACGCAGAACGCCCTCACTGGAATACGGTTCACATCAGAGCAGGATATCAAAAATTGGCTTGATTCATTCTTGGTTGCCAAGCCGACGCAGTTCTTTTGGGATGGGATCCACAAATTGCCAGAAAGATGGGAAAAGGTCATAGCTTTAGATGGGCAATACTTTGAATAATACTCTTGTACAATTTTTTTCTTAAATAAACGTTCAAATTTTGAAAAAAGACCGCACGAATTAAGTTATAGACCTAATAATTCTTTATTCTTTTTGAATAATGGATAAAAGGTCTGAGACCAAAGTTACACTGACCTTATTCATACCGAAATATTCATACAAGATCCTAAGCACTGTTGTTTTTGAAGGACCAGCCAGAGCTGCTAGTTTTTTTGTCTTTCAGCGTATATCTTTCATTACTGTCTCATCGACTAATTTTATGGTTTCCTCTGTAATGGCTTCGGATGGTCATCCTGGACGTGGTTCATCTTCAATCGGTTCTCTTCTTCTTCTTCGTAGCACTACAGCTCCTCTCGGGTTCTCTTCCTTAAGGTAATTGGTTCGCCAATTCCTTTACGGTGGAATATGAAAGCAAAAAATGCTCGTAAACAGCATCCAAAAGTTACTTGATTTTTGACAATGTCTTTCTCTCTTTTGTTAGGAACTTAATAACACAATTTTTTTTTCTTGAAAAGCCTTGCTTTTGTGAGTGATCAGACCCGTTTCAACCTTCATTACACAAATGACACGGATTATTCTTCAAATTCAAAATAATTTGCTCGGTTTTCAGCGTATAAATTCAGCAAGATAATATCTGAAATTTTTTTCCTAAATTTATTGACTAAACAATAGATTCTCTCATTTTGCATGCATGACTTAATTCATTCGCAATTATCATGTAGCTGCCAATGAATAATAAAGAAATTCTCATCCCTAACCAAACACTTTCCAACAATTCCACCCACGCTCCATTCTCATTTCATTATTAAACACGTGACTTGACCCACTATCTGTGGACATCATTATCCTTACTACAAAACAAGAACAGAGTTTAATGACTACATCCTTTTAAAGCACTTACTTGTCAGTATCCATTTCCTGGAATTCACGTTCATGTAAATTCGACATCGAAAAAGCACTTAGGTCGGCGTCTAAAGTCTGGCCGTTGTAGCGATTCGCAGCAGGCTTTCCATTCGCTTCGCTCCTTCGCATCCCATCCAGGAAGTCTTCCTCAAATGCTGTTCTCGGTACTATTCTGGTCGAGCCATTTTGATCCAGAACCGTGGCGGCCGCCTCCATTGAATGAAAATTTCGAGCGCTTTGAGTATTTCGCGCCCGCATGCTATTGTCATCATCATCGTCGATTTGTACAGCGAATGGTGAATTATCATCACCTGAAGCTGTAACGAGCGGGAAGTAGTGATTACAACAGCTGCGTCGGTCCTTGAACATTCGATTGTGAAAGGTCATAGCCGATAGCGATTAGTGAAAAACAAAGAGCACTTTCACGCACAATATGGTAGCAAAGAACGAAGTGGTAACTGATACCGCCACGTTGGGGATCGCCTGAACTTTTCATACTTACCCATCAAAGCAGTCCGATTCCGAACATTTGCCGCGAACCTTCACTCAATTGCATTTGTCATCTCCCCGTACACGATTTCCGAAAATGCAAAACTCCAGCCGACGCTCCACTTTGTTGCACCCGACGTCGAGTCTGACGAAAGATCGGTTGTCTGTGGAAAGCCCGGTTCGATACCGTCGTGACTCAACGTGCGAAGACTCAATGCGAAATGTCAGTGGACTACTCAGCTGTTTACATACATTCTTCCATTCATCTCCTCTCTTTTAATCTCACGCAACCTCACCACACCGTTTTTGCCAATGCTAAACAACAAACAGCTGATTTCTGCAGACACGCGCAGAAGTCAGTGACCACGTGCAAGAGCGGAAGAGATTCGGTTAACAAAGAATCAAGTGCAACAAGTTGTACAGAGTTTAGGGGAAGTTGGCCTACTTTAGACAATGACGACTTGCTGAGAATGATGAATGGTTAAATCTCGATTGTAAGCAGAACCAAAATGTGAAGACACTAATTTTTGATAAACATTTTGCACCCAATAGCTGTTCATAAGTTGAATCAACATTTTAGAAGAAAATGCACAAACGAATATCGTTTGCACGCAGTAATTTTCGATGCAGAAATTATGATTGAGTAAAATTTAAATTTCCAACAACAACATTACTTTATACAATTATCACGGTATCTTTTATCATCCTTAACATTGATGTACATTATACCACAACAACTAATGCTACATGGACTACAGATACGAACGTCAATATTATTAATGTCAAACATTAGCAGTATTATTTTCCTATTGTGGTAAAAAAAATATCTTTCAACTCCCTTTTTCTCTTTGCTAACCTTAAATTGATCATTTCACCCTTTTTACATCAATTTAATGTAAATCTATACGATAATTTTTTGATCTACAGTGAGCTATTATTGCTTCGTGCGGATATCGATCCCGTTTTCAGATGGCTTCAATAGCTTGAAAAATGTTTAAAAAGACAATGACTTACAGGAGGAAATTTAACCTGAACATAATTCGTAGTTACAAAAACATATTGAGTTCGCATAAGTAGGAAAATTAAAAATAACTCTCACCTCTGAGAATGGTGGTCGCCATCACCGGTGTGTATCTAATAAGAGTGATGGCACGTCGAAACCACCTTCTTCGAACTTTTTTTCTAATTTTTCAGAAAAAATTATTAAAATAAGCAACTCAATCATGTAGCTACAAAGAATTTCATAAGTTATTCCTTTTTCTGTTTTATGGCCCCCCAGTAAATAGCCTGCCATATCCACAACAAGATCATCCACGAGACCCTACGAGAAGGGTATTCTGCTGATTATTTGCAACATGAATTGAATTACAATACTGCTAAGTGATTGGTCGAAGACCCAAAAAGTTAGTTTAGTGGAAAAAATATTTAAAATTTGTTTTTATGAAGGGAACTTTAGTTTGGCTTAGGGAAGATACGGCTGTAAAATAAGTGTTATTGAAGAGGAGTGCTACAAAGGATTTAAAGTGAATTGCGTGGAAGTGTGAAACGATTCCGAGAGTGGTCCATTTTTCGCGAAACGAAGACAAGGATTCAACTTTGTAGTAAAACTAACATTGATGAGTGACGAAAAGATGAGTGAATAAAAATGAGCCTGCCAGGACCGGAAGCTAGAACTTAAATGGTGATTTGTTGAGAAGTTACTAAGAAATTGCAAATGTAATGCCATGACGAAGCCTAATGTACTGATGATGCGTTCGCAATGTATGATCGCCCTCTTCTGTTCATTGACCGCTGCCTCGGCGAGCAAAAATATTAGTGCTTGCCAGAATTGGCCTTGCCTGAGGACGCGTGAATGCGCTGGAAAGCTAGCGTTGCAGTATCGCGGGGCGGGTTCTTTTCCCCAGCACAAGGGTCCACTAAAAAAAAAATTCGTATTTACAAATTTAACGACAAAACGTCTCGGTTCGACGGTGTCGAGGCTGAGGTAACCTACCGAAGGGATGGACTAATAAAAAGTGACTGACCGAGCCTGATTAGCGCGTGCGGAACGCAAAAGAATTTCTTCGTTACAGTTGATATTTAGGACCCCCAAATAAGAGTGGGGCATCCAGGTGGAAGCGGTGGCTCCTCGCATCCGTCCATCTGGATCAAGATCCATTGTAGACGTGGCCATATGTTTTTCATTTAAATAAAAAATACATACAAACGTGATTTGCATGAATTTTTCCCTTAGATCAAAAATAAAAATGTTCCAGATTTATGTTAAAGTGTTATATGACTGAATCATGTAAAACTTTACTATAAATAAGAAACGTATACGGAAGGCCACTCTACCCTGCAAGAGCACCTGTAACAACGAAGAAAAAGTGGTAAGCTCGTTATACATGATACACCACATTCCACATGTAGTAATCGAGTAGATGTGCGCTGGCATCGAGACGCTTTGCAGCAGAAGCAAAAGTCTCCACAACAATCTCAACATCCATTGCAATAATCTCATAACCCTCTACAAACAACGCAGACATTAATTAAACAACAAAATATTTTTCATAATGTATATAGACAACAGCAGCAAATGCAGCATGCATTACAACAAAACTTAATGCAAAATTGCTATAGACTTTCATCGCCTATTGCTGCTAGCTACGGATACAATAATTATTTACATCACCCTTTATTAATCAAACCCCAATTTCCTTCTGAGAATTGGCAAAATTTTCAGTATTTACAAACAAATCCTCAATACATGTCGTACCAGCAACCACAAAATATTCCACTTCTAAATAAATTAAATCAAATGGATACATTGTTGCAACACATTGAAAATATATATACAAAATTACCTCCGAATGACTTGCAATTGCATAAATCATGTTATAAACCTAGACAAGTATGTTGCGCTATGTATATGGGACTATGGCATCGAGCTCAGATATTAGAGATTCGTGAGAATGTAACTCGCATAGCTTCAGCCAGCATATTCCCGGAGAAACAATTGCAAGCGTTAAAGCAACAACAAATGCTTCAAGCACAGCAAATGCAACAAATGCAAGGGACGAATCGTTCGGGAAACTGGCTAAGCGGGAAAACGAGAATTTCACGGCTATCGATTGTGCATAGACAGAGGGGAGTCTGCTTTGAATCGTCACGAGATCACGTCGGAAAAACCGCACCAGCAAGCGGAGACGTGGAAAATTGAATTTTCGTCAGTTTTTTAACCATCGAAAGATGAATTCGGGACGTCTAATAGCCAAGCATAAATTTTTGAAGTCGTAAAATCATTTGAATATTTGGTGTTGAGACCCTTGGACAGTGAAATTAACTAGTATTGAAGGTGAAAGAGTGATAGCCCCAAAAGTGGTTCTTTCGGTACAAATTTCGGGAAATATTACACAGTTAGTCTCTTCAATTGTCTGCGAAAACTGAATCGGTGCTGTTTAACGTACAGATATGTGGATGTCGTGAAGGCAGGAATCGATTGCCGCGTTAAATGCAATTTTGCAAGGAGTGGAAAATTTGCATTAGAAAAGCAGGGAAGGAGTTACGACAGTACTCATTCGATTGAAAAGTGT
This sequence comes from Odontomyia ornata, assembly GCA_963969285.1. Taxonomy (NCBI): domain Eukaryota; kingdom Metazoa; phylum Arthropoda; class Insecta; order Diptera; family Stratiomyidae; genus Odontomyia; species Odontomyia ornata. The sequence goes on along the minus strand of OZ017738.1, from coordinate 88,635,133 downwards.
TTTGCCCCATACTGGGAATCACCCGTTATTCGCGTTACCAGTCCGGGAGATGAACGTAATTGCAGTCAGAAAATTGGACTCCAGGCGATAGTAATCGGTTGAAAAGTGTTTGCCGGAGCGCCAGTGAAGAAAAAACAAGGTGAACAAATCAGTTCAGATTCGGACCGTGCCCATCAAATTAATCGCATTCGCGCACAAACACAGTCATGCGCAGCACCCATCCGTTGATAACGGAGCCCACTATCATACCAGAGTGCGGACAATTGGAAAAGTATCACCCCGAGAGTGATGATTGTTTTTGGCGGAAAAGAATGTGCACACATCGAGCGAAATAGGTGCGATCAGAAGATGTTATTTTGGGTTGCAAAAAAGAGCGAGGGGATCGTTCGACCCAATCCGACTGCATGACCACGGAATACACTCTGGCAAGAACTTGGAATTACCCTATCATTAACTGAATGCACAGTTATCGTTTTTTTTTTTGTTTTAATGCGAAAATAATTTCATAACGAATAAGTTTAAGGAAAAGGGTGTAAATGTTAAATTCTATTTGGTTCTAATAATGAAATTAATTTATATACAGTGCAAAAGTGCGATTAGAAATTTTCCTCTCCATGTTGGACCATCTGCACCCATCGAGCGCTCGACGGACCATGCGGGTGAGTACCCTTTTAATTTAAATATATTATTAAAATATTTTTAATTATAAAATGAAATGAAAGCAAAATGATGGCTTTACTATAGTAAAGTAAATTAAACCAATGAACATCTGTAGATATATTGATGGAGGTGTCTTGAATTAAATGTAAATGTTACACACAACACATGTGCATTATAACATCCATGCGAATAAATAAAAACCAAACAATTGTTCCATGTAGTTGAAAAAAAAAAGAAAAAAAAATATACTAAATATTTAGAACTTTGATAACAATAGTAGCAAAAGCAGAAAAGTTGATATAAAAACATGCGATCTAGTTGATTCCAGATGAGTTGATGGAAATTAACCTGAAGTTTTGATTTGAACGGTGCTCTTAACGTATTTCTGCTACACAAGTGTTTGGGTAAAAATTGAACAAATTTATCGTATGAACGAACCATCTGGAATGAAGTGAGCATATTAGTAAAGAAGGAAAAGTTGATTGTTTTTAGAGGTCTTGTTTATTATAGATTTTAATATATTTTTCATTATAAAATAAAACAATGAATTAGTACCATACCCTTTGGTCTTTCCTTCCGACTCTGACCGGGTATAGGACCCGGTACGGTGGCAGGCTGCCCCCCAAAACCATGAGCCAGCCACCGGGTACTTATTAATCCTTTTTTCTATTTCAGGTGACTTTTTGGGTTGAGTGGCCCAAACAGAGTGCCTTTTTATGGCATAGAGTTATGCAATCAAATTGTATAATTCTATGGCATAAATTGGTCACCGGGGTACTCCCCTTCTGATGGGAAAGTTCATACAATTCAAGTTGTATGAGTTTTCCACTCAGAAGAGGAATACATGGCCACTTCAACAAGATATCTATGGATTTATTCCGGTTGGGTGGGTACGCAGGGGCTCCACCACCACCCGGTTGCCCCTCTTTCATTTGTGAGCCAGGAACTTCGTTGGGTAATGACGAGGTCACCCCAAGTTCGCCTCTCGTTTCAGGTTCCACTAGTTCTCGTAACAAGTTCCATCCCCCTCTGTGAGGTTATCTACAATTTTTGCGACTTCGGTCGCCTTTTGAGCTGTAGTCCAATTCGTGAATGCGAAATTTTTTGTAGTGGGTCCTCGTGCTGGGGAAATGAACCCGCCCCACGACAACGCAATGCTAGCCTGCCAGCGCATTCACGCGTCTCCAGACGAGGGCATTCTCGGCAGATACCGACACCTTCCTCTGCCGAGGCAGCAGAACATCGCTGCAGTCCTTTACGGACAATAAGGAAAACACTTAATTCACTACACACATACAAAAAACATTCCCATGCATCTGCAGTTAATTTGCAAGATGCAGAAATCTGAGATTCAGGTAAAACTGACACCACCTGGATAACATTAAAATCATTTCTAGAAAATGCTAAAAAGCCAGACGCGGTGTCAGCAATTGTGAAATTAAAAAATTTGCGATGAGAAGTAACTTCTCTCTCAGTTGTCGCGTAACCGTGATATACGATCATTGTAACGTGTGCTATTAACAAAAAGTTAAATTCAATTTAAATAAAAAACCGTTGTTCTTATTTATTCTTCCCGGTGGAAATTTTTATTTTTTCGTCCGCTTGGCCCACGACCATATAATTGGCGCAGTCGGTGAAACAAAAGTAACACGAATTAAAAACCGTTTTACTATTCGGCCGACACATAAATATATCGGCAAAGTGAAGTCGCGAATCGGTGACAACCAGCGATTTAAAATAACAGCATTAAAATTAATAATTTCAGGCAAGAACAGCAAAATCAAGTCCTTTAAGCTGTTTAAAATCTCCGGTGAGGCTGCCAGATCTCTTGCTATTAACAAAAAGTGCATAAACTCAAATGAACTAATCAAAAAGTGTGATCGCGCATGCCAAACGGAAGGATGATGCGGTACGCTATTTTCACTGTAATAAGAACACAATAATGATGGAAGCAAAGATTTACGAATTGGAACAGAAGTTTCTCGCAAAAGAGACAGATTATGGACAACTTGCTGCAGCAGTACAACTACTGATTAACAACAGCAGTAGAGACGATCAAATTAGCCGTTTGACCGAAGCCATTAATCAAATGACAATATCTCAAAATCATGGATTGCACCCATCTCACAAAATCATGAAAATGATACGGCACATGACGTCATTTACTGGGACAGGGGTGTCTCAATCAACTCCTTCATAAGCAGCACCGAATTCGATCTCAACGGTATCGAAGATCCGGAATTAAAACGAGTAGCAACACGGCACATCTTTTTTTAAAAGATCCAAGGAGCAGCAAAGGGCGTTGTGATCAATATAAGGGAGGAACGCCATCAAAAAACACTACAACTACGCTACAAACTCGATACTGAGCCATACGAAATTTATCGGATGATCAGTGATCTTAGAATTAACACACAATTCCTAACACTCGCCACAATATTGTTTTTCTTACTGATCCTTATCAACGGACAATTGAACATACATAGGATTGAAAACACTTCAGGATTCACGCAAATCCAACTAAACAAAGTCGAAATTTCCTCAAAATCTAGTATCGTCCTTCACATAATTAACTCCACCGAGATATTGTGAGTAATTAACGAGTTCAAGGTAAACGTGGAACATTTACAAGGCCAACATAGAGATCTAATCTTGACAAAACTCCAATATTTAACTTTCAAAACTAAAACAATTACACCCGTAGACCTAAGCGAGGACTTATTAATCTAGTAGGTAATGCACAAAATTTTCTTTTTGGAACTATGGACGACCAAGACAGGAAGAACATTGACGAACATCTTAAGATAATCGACATGAATAACCACAACCTAATCAAAAACGTAAACCAGAAAATTGAAATTAACAAAAATCTAAGTAACACTATTAAAGCACTTGGAGATATTGCAACTAGAGACCGACTTACAATCACAAGTCAATTAAACAAAATTTTGAGCAACAGTTATGAAAATAATTTATTTTGTGACAAAATATTCAAAATCCATGTCCTTAAAAGCAGAATTTGAATACATTCAAGACAACATTGCATCTGCAAGATACGATATGTTACACGCCAACATTCTCTCCGACGAAGAAATCAAAATGTTCAATATAGACGTACAAAAATTGCAACTTGTAAGGGTTGGTTTCTTTAAATTTGATAAAAATGTTCTCACTTTTTCTATTAGAATCCCGGCTGAGTTCATAAATATTCAACTCAAAATGGTATTGCCAATAACAAACGAACAGCATAAAGAAATAGATTCCCCAAATGAAATAGTTTTTAGAATAGAAAATACTCTGTACACATATGAAAGTGATAAATACTTTAACGAACAAAAAATAACGAAGCATTGCACCTACAAAAATAATTGTAAATTAGTTAGAAACCAAAATACAGAAATATTTGAAATTGACAGAGAAACAATTGTAATCAAAATGCGATGCTAGAAAAGTAAATGTAACAGGAAACTTTCTCATACATTTCAATAATTGTTCAATTGCAGCTCTTAATCACTATTTTTCAAACACGATATACAAAATTAATGAATAATTTTTCTTTCCTAATATAAAGAATGTAAATTTCCCAGATAAATTGACTTTAGACGACATTGTTATCCAAAATATTCAAAACCCAGAAAAAATCGAAGAACTGCAATTTAATAAAATCACTAATTTTGGCATTAACGCAAGCTTAAGTATTATATTACTGATATTGATGGCATTACTAATACTGTATTACATGAAACAGAAAAACCAAATTGTTAAAATTGAAAATAGGATTCAGGAGAATCCAAAGTCAAAAAACATTCCCATACATCTGCAGTTAATTTGCAAGATGCAGAAATCCGAGATTCAGGTAAAACTGACACCACCTGGAAAACATTTGAATCATTTTTAGAATATGCTAAAAAGCTAGATGGCTAGCTCATGAGTGGAGAGGCCAGTCAACGTGGTGGGTCCCATAGCCGGTCAAGGTTCGAGTGATATGAAAAGATCGAGTTTTTCTCCTATTTGTCTTTTCATCATTTTATCAATTAAATCTCTAGAGTACGAGTCAATGGCGAAAACGAAACAACAACAACTTTTACTTTTTTAATATAAACATAGGACACCATCAATTATTTTATCTCTATTTTATCATATCTTTTTTTTTGTTTCAAATAAAATCTATCACCAAAGATTCAACCTATTAGAAATTTCCTCCCGATCGTTGAACCGCACTCCGCTAACTGTTGTACTTCTGTGACCAGACTGTTATATTTTGCCATTTTTGGTGGCTTCTCTTGGCTGCCTTGGGTAGGCGTTTCATTTGACGTGTCGCGTCTGCACCTTTGTACACAACACAACCACGGCATACTGCGTCGGAAAAGTCATTTATTATTGCCCACAGCACTCGAAGCAAGTCACATAAGTAATAACGCTGAGGTTTCGTTTGAAGATATATTTTTCCTCGGTAAGATACATCCACCACGTTAATTTACCTTCTTAGGATCCAAAATTTTGATTCCAGCATGCTAGTCACAATCGGCTAAAGCGTCTAAAGTTTTTGATTGGTTTCACTGAAACGACAGCTTTGCACTTTCGTTTTGGTGAACTAGCAAGCATCATGGAACAAAGTGGAGCACGGTACTCACTTTTTATGGGATTTTTTTTATGCAAACTAAGCCGTTTCGACCAATGAATGGAAGATTTTCCTCTCTTCAAAGAACAGCATGACATAGAATCGAGGACAGTTTTGGAAAAAAGAAGTAGCGTGTGTAAACTTTTATCATTGTTATTACACTTTAATTCTTCTCTAAAACTACAATTAAATTACTCTGAACTTCACTGGTATCCTTTGAGTGAAAAGTTTCCGCAAAATGTTTCATTTATCAGGGTAGGACTTCTTCAATTCCAAACGAGCAAACATTTTTATTAAATAAAACTTTAATTATGGCATTCAACTTGAATTAAAATAGATTCCGGTAATCATAGTCAATATATTTATAACCATTTTGCAAGCAAACAACGCGGTCAATGGAGGATATTCTTAAATCAAACTCTCTCCGGCTTCAAACCATGTTTCCGTGCATCTTTTGGATGTTCATGAAACCGTGTCAGTGCTTTCAGATTTCAAGTCAACCATAACAAATTATATTCTCTCCCCGTGTGAATTCATTTGCAATTAGTGCCACCCTCTCTGGCTTTCAGCCTTGAGTGCGGGACGTAGCCGTTGCTGTTGTTTATCCACTTTCGGCGTGCGATTTGTCCGATTTGTCGCTTGGTCTACCGTTTAGTGAAACTGCTGCTCAGTGGACATAATTTCCCTTTCTTCGGATGATCCAGGAATTTCTTTTCAACTGGTGTAATCACTCACAAATAAAACATCAGAAATGCACTTTGCAATTATGGCTAAAGATACGGCAGAATCACTAATCGCGGTTTTTTGACCACTCTTAACGGAGGGCACACTTTTAGATACCGTATAAATTAAGTTCACTAAGTAGTCGCTAAGTGGGCAGAAAAGACACTTATGAATAGTTGCTGTAAGAGCCCGCAAAAGCCATTTGTCGTCATATGGATAAACTGAAGCTATGTATTTATTTTAACTACGCGATTCTTGGATTCGCTGTTTGCCTGCACCTCTCTTGGTCTAATCACCATAGAGAATATCCGCTTAACAAATAAAAAATTGCACTACGCCGTCAACATCGTTCACGAATGGTTTCCGATACAAGTCAAGAACTTAATAATCAGATTTTTGGTGCTGATGATTCTCCTGCACTCACTCACGTGATGGCTACCCCGCTCATAGTTTCAAATGTAAGTCCCGCGTCGTATTCATTTCATTTAACCGCCTCCCTCGACGAGCCTCTTCGTGGCGGTAACGGCAGATTCTCGTCCCAACGAATCTCACAATTGCATTGCTAAATTGTATAGCAATGGCGTTGCCATCATCGCTTTTATTAGTTAGTCAATTGAAATTTTCCTGTAGGCTCATTGAGTAGGGATGGAAAAACCTTTTTATCGATAATGGTAGCGGTGATAGTGGTGGGGTTTATTTCGGGTTGGTAATAATAGTATTGATAAGTTGCGTGTCAAATTGTTCCGCACTTATTGCGAAATTATTATTATAAAATTGCTCCTTTCCGTGAAGGTCGCAGTGGAACAATTGCTGTGTTGCTCCATCAATTGTAGTGAGCACCGCTTCTGGCAGGAAGTGAAATGAAAAACAATTCGTTCAACAGTTCACATATTAGTAACGAAACTTATAACCGTGTAAAATAACATAATTACATGTAATCTTTTTGAAGAAGAAGGAAAATTTTTCGGGAACAAAAATCGAACCCTACCAATCAAAGAAACCGAGCTTTGGCTTCGAAGTAGTACGAGTGCTCTGAAGTTGAATTGATTTTAATACATTATTCAGTGAACTGCGTTGAAGAAACTCATATTAATTAAATCTTACAATCGGTTCGCCTAGGTCATGGCAGGATGATTGAAGCTTACTCACTCCAGAAAAATCTTCCAAGAGTGGAAGCCGATGACTTATTGCTAAAATTTATTTCACATCAATAGCATTTTAAGAGCTCAAATTATTTACAATCCTTAATTTGAATATATATTATATCTTGTATGGCATAATCAAACTTTCACAATAGAACTTACACAACAGAAGGCTGAGTCCGGTTATGAAATATGTGTATTTAAAAGTTGCGTCGTTCATTTCTCAGGTTTGAACTTGTCTATTACATTTGTTAACCTGTTTTTCGTTCATCGTGGATATCGACTTTTTATTCTAAAAATCGGCTATTTAGACATATTCATGCAAATATACGAGTATATAGAAGTAATAAGCACGTGTGTAATTATATTTTCTCTGATCTGAATTAAAATCAGATCAATTTTTACAAAGTTAATATCTGACTCAAGATTAGATATTTGTGGTGAAGTTTAATATCTGACCTAAGGTTAGATATCTGAACATTTTTTGTCCGTCGAGCCAATGAGTCGATGTAAATTTCATTTATGTTCAATAAAAGAAAATATATGGATCGCCAAACAGAACTAACTTCTTTCCTTTCCAGTATGCACTTGTTAATTTTCAGTAGGATATGCCGTATGCCGCCGAGGGGGTAGGGTTTTGGTAATCTGCGAATGGTCGGTTTGTGTTGCGATCGGTATGCGGTGTCATATCTAGAGTTTTGCATTTTTGGTTAGAGTAGATTGTTTCGGCTTTGGATTCGAGTAGGTTATTTCGGGCACCGCATCAGTGAATATTTGGGAGCGTGTATTTTTGGTTAACTGTTTTGTTTTGTTCTTTTCCTCAAACCAAAAGGAAAAAGAACGAAAGTAAAGTAAGTTAAAGTCGAGTCGGTGGAAGCTGTTTGACATGTTTTTAAGTCGGGCATTTGAACCGGTGGCTGATTGTTGTACTTCGGACTTAGTTTTCTCGGGGAACACCTGCGACCGAAATTCCTCTCCGAACTAGTTAGCCCGCCAGCAGCCACCTCGGAGTAGACTGAGAATGTCCAAACTTGTCGACCTGATGAATACAGTCCATTGTCATGTTCCAAGACCTCACGTCTAGAAACCGATGAGAGGTAGGTTTAGATTTCCTTCGGGGAATCTCTCTATCGAACGAACGGACAAAATTAAAACCCCTTACACAAGGAAGCATCTCTAAAAGGTAAATTGAAATTAAAAGTGTCAACTGAAGTTAAAGTACGAATTGAAACTGACGTACTGAACTGGAAAATATGAGTGCACATTTAACGAGACAGAAACTAATTGAAGCTATTACTGCCACTGACAAAGACGTCGCGGGGAAAATATCGATCAGCCACTTGTAAAGAATACTTTCAAGTCTTGGTGCGCAAAATACTGCCGCCACTTTGAAAACAACCGATGTTCCTTCCGCCACTATCCAGCTGACTACCGAAGCCCTTGCCATTGATGAAAGAGAGGTTGACGTCCAAAATATACAAAGTGTGCCGCTGCCGCCATTACTGTTACAGCAGCTGTCGACGTTGCCACGAACACTCAGGGTACGGAGTTCCACATGAAAATAGCGCCGCCGCCATTATCGCTAATGTCATACCACCAACTCAACATGTAAATGCCGCCTCCATCCAAGACGATGCAGTCTCGACAGTGTCTGGAAGATACCTATATGGATGTCGATATCGATAGAATGGGTCGGCGACGTGATTTCCTACTGCTTCAATGTAAATCATCGAAAAGTTGAACCTGCCGTCAATAAGTTCAGTGGAGAAGATAAAATGTATTGCATTCACATATTTTTCAATGGTTTGAGATGGCAATGATATCCATACAAGCAAACAAAAGTGCTAAAATGTACTGCCTTCGGCGTTCATTGACGGGTGCTGCTGAACTGTGCTTGACAGAGGTGAAATCGCTTACGGGGTGCTAAAGAGTACCTGATCAGCGAGTTTGGGCAAGTTTACACAGGGCACGAGATCGATCAAACGCTGAACAGTTGAACATGGGAAAAAATGTCATGATCCAATGTAAGCAAATTGGAACTCATCGATTTTATTCTCGACGGGCTGATCGATAGTTCAAGTGATATAAACCTACTGATGACCACGAGCAGCATTCGTGAATTGAAAGGTAGCCTGCACAGATACGAACAACGTCGAGCCAATTGACCAACCGGTGCACGACGTGATGATAACGTAGCCAGACCGAAGCCCATCCCGAAGCCGAGGAGCGACCAGTTACCGTCCACCAATATCGTGCTACAACTATTCTTGAATTGGGAATCAGATGTTTATTTCTTTATAAAGAAGAAGGTACGCCGTTAATAGTAAAAAATAACATCAGGAAAATGACCCCCACCACCATGCTTACAGGACCATATCCTTTTCATGTAATTTTCCATAACCAAATCCAATAAGAGGTGTCATTTTGATATTAGAAGAAAAATGCCATTTTTTTAATATGAATTATCAGATGTTTAGTCCATTATAAAGAAGAAGATATGCCGTTAATATGAAAAATAACATCAGGCAAATGACCACCTCGACACGCTTGCAGGACCATATCCTTTTCATGAAATTTTCGATAAGAAAATCGCAAAGTGGCTGCCCTATGTCCTCGATAGCCTCACGAATTGCATCTTTGAGGTCTTGAATCGACGCTGGGCTGTTGACGTAGACTTTTTCTTTCACGTGGCCTCAAAGGAAGAAGGCGCAAGGTGTTAAATCACAAGATCTATTCAAAATAACACCTCTTATTGGAAAACCCTACATTCAGAATTTAATTACTTAATCTACCGATATTGATAGTAAAGCCAACGTAGTGTTTCATAGATGCAAAACATATTTTCGCCTTTAACTGAATTTAGGCATGGGCAAGATTAAATATAAAGGAAAAAATAAAAAAGTGAGGAAAACATCTCCATGATAGCAATGCGATATTTATAATATATAGTAAAACCGAATTACCTGCATAAAATAAATTTGGCTGCAACTTATTCTTGCAATATTTGAATTCATAAAAATTCCATAGAATTTGTCAATGAGAACGTTACGTGTCTCGTTGATTGTCCTTGAATTCGAATTGGATAAAATTTTAAAATTAACGATCCCGTGAAAATCGTTTATGCTTGCTGAAAAACGTCAAATTTAATGAAACGTTTGTCTCACAATTCAAGAATTGAAAAAAAAAAATAATTTTTCTACATTTGTACGCATCACTGCATTTGTTGCTTATAAATAAATTAAAATGTATGGATAATTAAAGATAATGTATTGATATTCCAGAGAAGAAAGCTAGTTAATGTATTTAAAATATTTGCTAAAAGTGTACCTTAATCAGATCAGATAATTATATATTCAACATACTATTAACTAAAAATGCGCACGTATACCGAAGCAGAGCAATTGCATTTATCATAATATGTATTCCTTGAACTTGAAGATTTATTTATATTAGTATGAGCATAAAATTAATTACAAAGGTAAAAATCAAGCAAGAAAATGGATTTTTATGAGAAATCTCTGATTTTATTTGAAACAAGTCCTGAAATCCATATAAAATTCATTAACAAATGCATTCTATCTGAAAGCTCCGTTCCATGTGACGTCACATAAAAAGCTTTTTTCATGAGCGAGCATACCTTGTTATTCTTTATACCATGGATGTGCTGCATCGAATGACGGAAAAGGGTCTGGAAATCAAACTGAGCAAGTGCAAATTTGGATACGCTATGATAGACTACCTGGGGTACTTTGTAGATGCGGATTGCGTGAGGTCGAGTGACGCCCACATTGAGGCAATCAAGACGTATCCGCTTCCAAACGATTAGAAAAGTATAAGAAACTGCATTGAGCTAGTTACGTATTTCAGAAAGTTTATTGCAAATTTCGCACTGATTGCTCGACCGCTACAACATTCCATGAGGGTGTCAGGTTCGAGCTGACAGACAAATGCATCCGAGAATTTTATGAGTGGAGGGAAAGGTTGTCGTCACCCCTGTGTAGCATTGTGATGCGAGTACTTTCGGCTTTGGCGCTGCGCTGATTTAACGACAGGTGAACGGTAAGCTTCATCCGGCCATGTACTTCTCGAAAGCCACGACTCCCGCTGAAGCGCGCTACTACAGTTTTGAGCTGGAAACACTGTCAGTAATCTTGGCAATACTCCAAATTAGAGCTTATTTGGAAGGAAGAGAGTAAAATTAGTGACTGACTGTAACTCGCTGACACTCACACTGAACAGAAAATAGTTGAACGCTAGAATTACCAGATGAGCATTAGAACTGGAGAACACCCAAGTGGAGTTAATATGGGTCGTGTGGATGTGTTTAGCTGTTGCCGTACCGCTAGCACTATCAACCCCGATGATCCACTTGCCGCTTCCGTCGACAGGCGACCGAGGCCCAAAAGGAACACCGATGGGAAATCATATCTGCCGTTGATGTTGACGAACTGAATTTCCATATCCAGGTGACTCAAAACCACGAAGCACGGATCTGCCTTTTCGAATTTACATTGTCATCATCTATATCATCTATGGCGCGACAGCCCAAGCCGGGCCTTAGCCTCCAGGATGAATCTCCCCCAATCAGCACAGCTCTACGACCTTGTTCGCCAGTTGTTCACTCCCAGCAAGGAACTGCTGTCAGCTTCTATCGTGTCTTCCCATCGAGTCCCCGGTCTTCCCGGTGGATGTCTACATTGTACTTTACCCTTTAATATTCTTTTGGGTACCCGGTTTTCTTCCGTTCTTCCTATATGACCTGCCCAATTTATGTAACTTTACGCAAAAGGAAACAAGTGGATCTTCAAATTTGTATTGTGCTACAGGAGAATTCTGAGTTTGACGTTGATCCGAAGGGTGTCCCTTGTGCTTGACGTTGTTGCTGTTTCATCTGTTTCCTGTGAAATGGAAAATTTTGAAAAGATACATTTTGTTGAACTGTTAAGTTGTGAGTGTTTGTTCTTCGCAGGACGTAAATCTAAACTAGCAAGAATTCAATCGAGTTAAGAGATCCACAATATTTGAATCAAAATTTTGAGACAAAGTCTGTAGATATAACAACAGAAGTTAAGAAATCCGAATATTCTGAGAAATTAGCGAGGGAACAAGCGACGGAATTAGGTGCAGGCGTGATCAATGCTAAAGAGTAAACGAAAACATCACTTCGGATCTTTATCCTAAAAAAGAGTTTAATATAATAATTATATGAATAATGAGTAAATAGCTATTACCTAATTTTATTTCGCACGAAAAAAATTCAAAATGCATAATAATTGACTAAGATAACAGCAAGGAACCAACAACAGAGATGTTTAAAAAATAATCTACAAATGCATGTATAAACTACATAAATTGTTTGAAAATAAATTTGACCGTTAAAGGGTTAATATTATTTATAAAAATGGACGGAAGCCATAATATCAGGATTATCCGTTTGATTTTGAGTAACGTTTACACTTGATAAGGGTGAAAAGCTATTTCATACATCAAAATTATTAAAAGTAAATTTATCATTATAATTAATTTTGAATGGTTTGAAAACTAGTTTACCCGTTGCTTTTTTGAACTTTTAGCATTTTCTTGAATTCCTATCACTAAAGCTTGCTTAGAAGAGCTTTCCACTTCTGTCGTGATGATTTCTTTTGGGAAGTTTGTAGGAATATCAGGTTCTACAACCGACATTGTAACTAAATTCTTGTACATTGTTTTAACTTCTTAAAGTTCCTTTTCTTGACATTTTTCTTATATTTTTTTTTATTTCAGCTTGTGTCGGAATTTTGACAAATAAATTATTCTTCGATTTCATGGTACCTCATTTGGGGACTTGATTATATGTAGGACCAAAAAAAATAACTTTTTGGCAGATGGTTTAAGGGAGGGAGAAACCTTTGCACACCCAAGCTAAAAAACTTCGACCGTACATTTTCATGGAGCACTTGAATTTTATTCCACTTTTCACTGTTTTTAACCGCTCTGAAATTGACTGATTCTGCCCGCAATCACAATGTTCTCAACTGTTGCCCATGTTGAAGCACACTTTTTTTTCGTATATTCGGGGATTATGGGAAACAGCCACTTTTACACATACTTGTACAGAAGGCGGTCGAGAAACGTTTTCGTTTATTGGGTCGTGAAACCGTACGATTCACTGCACTGCAGTAGCCCTTATAGAACCTCAACTTTTAAATAATTCGGAAAACTTCCCAACAAGCATTAACTGAGACGCGATGTTAAAAACTTGGATTCTACGTCTACCGTTCGTAGTGACTAGACGTGTTTTTAATTGCTCCTGTCAGAAAATTAATTTTATTCAATTAAATATTCAACTGTCAAATTGGTTAATTAGTTCAAAAAGTTATTCGTTTTTTTTTTTAACATCGTTAAAAGTTATATATATATCTATTGGAACAATCAATTGGAAACAAAACAAAGGCTGGTTACAACAGAACAGCACCTGAATAATCCTCCCCCGCTGGGAGGTGGGATGGGGGATCCCGCTGAAGCACAACAGCAAAGGAAATTTAATGCTGACAATCAAGAACTGCAGATAGATAAAACTTTAAAAAGGCGAATCATCAGCGAAAAATCCGACGAATCGCAACGAAAGCTGCAAATGATGGAGCCCAGCGCTGAGATGGAACAAATCAGACGTGAAAATGACGAACTTAATCAGAGAATATATTCAATGGAAGAAATAATGAAAGGATTAATAAGTACGTTAGAAAGAAAAGAGAAGAAGCAAGAGGAGACAAAAAAGAAATCAAATATTTTGAAGAAAAGCTATGATAAAACCGAAGACATTCTAAGTGCAGATGACACAAACGAAAGCCGAAACTATTATGCGGCCCTTAAGGACCTAGGCGAATCCATGGAATTGGAAGCAGAGACATCACAGACGAACTTAAGAAACGAAACGGAACCATCCACATCAGAAGGTATACGATCAAATAATAATAATAATATTAAACTTCATAAAAAATTTAAAACAAAAAAATCTTGGAAAAAACCAACTAGTGGTTCTGCTGGCCCTCAGGGCCAAATTAATGTTAGTAAGAAGAAGGACAAAGTCCCACCAATAAACGTTTTTGGGCAACGTGGTAGCGACATGGTTCAGCTATTGGCGGCCGAACGAAAAATTGAAAATTTTGAGATCAAGAGAGTAAACTCAGAAAAAATCACCATCAAAACGCAATCACTGGTTGATTTTCAAGCAACTAAAGACGCGTCAAAATCTGTAGAGGTTCCCCACTTCACATACACTCCAAAAAGCGAAAAAAATCAGACCTTTCTATTGAAGGGCCTGGATTGTGGAGAAAATGTCGTTGATCTTCTTGCAATACTGAAGCAAACTGCACCAAATGTAGAGTTCGTTTCGGTGAAAAATTTCGTAACAAGAAGATCAACCATTGAGAATAAAGAGTTACCTTTTTATTTGGTACAAATCGCAAATACTAGCAGCCCAAGTGCCCTTCAACAGATAAGGTACTTGAATTATAGAGTTGTGAGGTGGGAGCGATTACAGAAACGAGATGTCAACCAGTGTTACCGGTGTCAACGATTTGGCCATTCGGCCGCCAATTGCGCCATGCAGTACAAATGTGTGAAGTGCAAAGAAGTGCATGCTCCTGGTGAGTGCAAATTGGCTCAGACGGAGCCAAAAGAAAAATTATATTGCGTTAACTGCCGCACATTTGGTCATCCAGCATCATATCGAGGATGCCCCCGATATCAAGATGCAAAAAATAAAATTATACCGCAGCAAAATCAAGTAAAACACCACAGTACAGCTCCAAATCCCGTCAAGCCCGGGGTATCATTTGCACTCGCCTCGAGGAGACCAGTAGAGCCTAGTTTTAATAGTGTAAGTAGCAATAATGAGCTGCTTATTAAAATTACTCAACAGCTTGATTCATTGTCTGGCAGAATGGACAAGCAGGACGCGAGGATTAATCTAATTTTTCAGCGTCTTAATTTAAATGTCTCGAAATAATTTTTCAATCAGCCACATTCTCGTGGATGGACTTCGTCTCATCTCGATCAACGTCAACTCGATTGTTGCTATACATCGACGTGACTATCTGCTAGATTTCCTTGTCAAGCAAAAGCCTGACATCCTGCTTCTCACTGAATCCCACCTCAATTCATGGTACTCCATGACATTCGAGGATTTTGAATTCGTAAGAAACGATAGGGTAAATCGTGATGGGGGAGGTGGCACAGGGATATTGGTTAGGAGACATTATTGTTTCCAAACTATTGATAAAGTCGAATTCAAAAGCTTTGAATGTCTTGAAGTGTCCGTTATCAAAATCTCACTGCCAGGTGGGGATAACCTCTTTGTTATCTCTGCCTATGCAGCTAGCGGAAACGTGCTCAAGTTCAAGGAGGAACTCGATTCCTTGTTTCAAATACTCGAATTGAACAGGCTGCATAATTATTATGTTCTTGCTGGAGATCTAAATGCCCGGCATACTTCATGGCTGAACGCCACCAATAATCCAAGAGGAGTACTCCTAAAATCGTGGATAACAGAGAACCAGATTGAATACAAGTGCAAACTATATGGGTCGGAGTTCCCAACATACCCTAGGACAAATTCATATTTGGATCTTTGCATTGCTGACCCAAGACTTAAATTCAACTTTAATAATCCTCAACGGAAACTGCAGGTGCTTCCTTATGATAGCGATCATTACGCAATCGTGATGGAAATCAATCATCAAAGAGATGATGCCTTTCTCATTCCAGTTCAACATGAAAACCATCGGTTGAATTTCAAAAAAACCAATTGGGAAAGGCTTCAAAGAAAGTTTGATGAGGAGTACCAGAAGGAATGTCCACCTTCTGATGATGGCAACTCTTGCTCAATGGTTCCTAATGACAGGAATCTAACTTACGATGAAATAGATATCTATTCGTCGAAGTTAGAGAAGCTGACATTAGAAACGATGGAGAAAGTAGTTCCCAACATTAAACATTGAAACAATATGGAAGGATATGAAACACCAACCATCGCAAGGTTGAAAAGATTGAAAAGCCTTCTTCTCACACGCGTCAACAATATTTATCGGCGATTTTTGGACTACAACCATCCCACATTGGCTCTGTGGAAATTACACCTGAAGAATGTTCGGAACTTAATCCATTCACACGTCAGGAGTGAGGTTAGCAACTAATGGGCGGAGAAACTGAGGGGTATTAGCTCACAGGACCCAGGTGGCGTTTTCACGAAAGTGAATGCTATATTTCGCAAGAAGTCTCGAGTGAAGGTATCGAATCTTTACGTTGCTAGTGATCAGATAAATCTTCTTGATAGGGCTGGTATCGAACTCAACATTACGACTCCCGATACAAATAGAAACCGGATCATATGTGATGGATTACAGAAACTTGCTCTGATTGGAACTCATTTTGAATCAGTCCATCTGCCAAACCCTGAGAGAGGGAATCAAGTCCTTTCAGAAGTCGTTGAAGCAAAAGTTTCCGACTTCAAATCAAGCCTGAACGGCGAATCCGTTCTTCATTTTAATGAAACATTGACGTCCGACCTCATACCGAGCTCGAATCATATTAATTATTTTGTTAGATATGATCGCTTGTGGGTCATATTTCGCAGGATAAACAACAAGAAATCTTGTGGTATAGATGGTGTTCCGAACATAGTACTTCGACATTTGCCGGAGGTTGCTATTAGAGATTATTGTATATTGTTCAACAATATGTTGAAAAATTCATATTTTCCAAATCAGTGGAAGAAGGCCAAGGTATTTCCGATCTTGAAGAAAGCAAAAGAATCTTCGTGCCCTAAAAGCTATCGCCCGATCAGCTTGTTGCCTAACATCAGCAAGGTTTTTGAAGTGATACTGAACGATGCATTAATAGCCCACGTTGGAAAGTATGAGTTGATGCCGAATTGCCAATTTGGTTTCCGTGCCAGGCATTCGACTACACATGCGATAACGAAAGTAACCTCAGACATCTGTTGGAAACTAAATAATAGAGAATGTGTTGGAGCGTGTCTCATTGACATGGAGAAAGCTTTCGATACGGTTTAGTTAGATGGACTGATTTTTAAACTCCTACAGGACAAGTTCCCCAGACACCTTGTCGCCATGATGTGTTATATGTTGTACGGGAAATCATTTCTTGTAACTGATGGAAATTCGACAACAATGCGCGATTTCAAGGTCTTGAATGGTCTACAGCAAGGAACAGTTACTGCGCCTCTGCTTTTCTCGATATTCATTCGCAAGCTATTGAAAGGCTTTGATTTTAACATATCGCCAACGCGATCATTGGTAGCGTTTGCTGATGATCTTATCATTTATACGGCAGATCGGAAAGCCACAGAGGTTCAGAGCAATCTGCAAAAAATGTTTAATGACGTGCAGCTCTTCACCGACAGTTGACAAATGAAAATCAATGCGCAAAAGTGCGAAACAATTTTATTTCGGACAACATTGCAGTTGGTCAGTCAAGACCTGAAACGTAATTGGAAAAATTTCCACATTATGGCTGGTGAGGGTTGTACAGAACAGATTCCACATAAATCCTACGTTCGATACCTCGGTGTTACAGTTAAGAGTTTTCGAAAGGAAATGTCTTCGTGCATGTACTGGTCTGTACAGAAAACCTGAGACGGATTGGAAACATTATATATCTAACAGAAGAATTTATCATACTGCTAAAGTGACAAGAGTCGATATCTTCATTTTGAAAATCATTCGAAATCATATCGCAAGATCTGTAACTGTGAGTGAAAACCCCTGGATTTCACAGCCGTTCCACCCTACAGACGGGTACATTGAGACTTGTCTCGATACTGGCTTCATTCCTCCAGAAGCATTCGTGTATTTGGACATGAATTGGTATGTTTTTGATTCTGACGGTGTCCCGATTATATATCATATATATAGACGGGCCACCGATAAGAAGATAGAATATCCTCCGAATTTGAGCTCGCGAGACCACGACCTACAATGGCGATACTCATTTGCGAGATTTGTTGAGGTTGATCGAGCTGGGAGGGAGCTGGCACGGTATTGGTGGCTGAATGACAATGACTAAATTATTCGTGTTCGCGTGTCTCGTTTGTGTTTGTTTTCTTTTTATTTTCAGCTCATAATTGCTACATTTAATTGTTATTTGTTTGTGTTATTTAAAATCAGCTTATAGGATTTAGAATAGGTATATTGTGATGTTCGTTATATTAGGCTAAGAGATAGGGTTTACTTTGTAGGTTAGGAGTATTGTAAAAGTATTATAGTAGGATAAGTTAGAGTTTTTTGAGTGAATTTTATTAAACGTAAGTAACAACATATTAGATATAAGTCAAAAGATTCCTGTTTTGTGTTCTTTGTATTATATTTAATTTTTGAATAGCGTTGGTTGGTTTTTTTCCCCTTTTTCCAATTGATTAATCATATTTAATAATATTCATTTGATTAATTTCACATAATGTTTTTATAAACCAATTTTAGTATCGATATTGTTTAAATTTAGAATGCCAAGTGGGCCATTAAGTTTTTCTAATTGTATAATGTTTTTGATACTTTGCTTTATGTTTTTATAAAAAATGTTATGGATTTACTTAATAAAGCACCTTGAATTGAATTGATGTTAAAAATGCGCCCAAAAACTTCTCGAATTACCCCCGGGTCTGATAGAACCAAAATTCGCCAAATCCTCCGTGGTTCTTCCAATCTCCCTTGGACTCCTTTTTCTTCTCGCCGCGTCCGCGCTGTCTGTCGATCGCAAGCATACTCCTCGCTTTTTTTCCAATCCCAGCCGAATCTGCATCCCACAACGTTGGTTTTCTCGCGCCAAAGCAGTTTTTCTCTTTGCTTGTTCGTCGTCTACCGTATCGTCCGAACCCCTTGCTCAGCCACTGTAGATTGCATTTGGCAATGCAATCCGTGGAATACTGTATTATATCAGCGTTCCCATACTCGAAATTCTCTGTGGCAGATTAAAAATTTTTAAAAACGAAATTTAACTGAAGTAAAAAAAAATGAAGAAAATTTTAAATAGTAATAAAAATTAAATCTCATTGAAATATAATTAAAAGGAAACGTTTAAATTTAATATTGAGGAAAATTGATATAAAATTTCAGGTAATAATAATAATAATAAGAAAGAAAACTCACAAATGACGATTATTGAATGGAAATAATTAATTACTTTTCTAAATCTGCCACATAAAATCACAAGTAGAGGGAGGATAGGAAGGTTTTCGAGCAGTTTGCTTGTGAAACTGCTCGACTACTACACATCTTTGAGTATAACGGAAAGTGTCGTGAAATAAAATTCAATAGTTTTAATTTACAAAAATTTATTAATTTAACTTGATCTTTATCATTAACTTACAATTTACAATAGCATAGCTATTTACATGATAAATCGATTATTTCCTTAGATATTAATTCTAAGAATGAAATTTGCCCAGTTGTTAATTTGGTCAAAATATAACGTTCATGTTGAGTTTCCATAATTTTCAATTTCAGTCAAAGAGTTCAACTATTCAAAACAAAAAAAAACAAATTCCCGCCAATTTAACAAAAAGGCAAATTATTGCTGCAAGCAAAGAAGGAAAAACAATGAGATGCAGTACATTTTCCAATGTTATAAATACACAAAATGAAAAATCACATAAAAATCGTCGAGGATGAATATTTTTATAACAATTTCTCGTTTCCATGGATAGGTAGAAACTTTGGGGTGTGATCATTCCAAATATCTTATTATTATCGTGTTTTTTAGCAAGGAATTTTTTCCAAGCCCGACTTAAGCACGTAGAAAAGATTAATTCTTCAAAATTCTCAAATTCAATCGAATTTAAAAAGAGATAAGATTTAAAAGTTATCATATGTAGAGAATAAAGAGGATACCATTCAATTTAAATCGGCATTTTTAGTTGAATTAGGAATGGAAATTATACAATACTACAAATTTACACTAACAGAAATACACAGAAAAAAAAAATCAGCCAATGCAATTTAACCCTAGTTAAATCGTGTTAACATCATGAAAGTTCTTCAATTTTGACCCTTTTAAAGCTATATACAAAGTTCGACATGTCCTCAACTTGTTCGATGTTGTGTTTTTATCGTACCATTTAAATCTATTGTACTAATATTACACAGTTTTCGAATTATATTTTTTAATAAATAAATACAAACTAGTTAAAATGGAACTTAAACTGGAACGGTGACCCATGCTGGAAGTGATGGAAGGGATTTCCGCCGCGGAAACCATGTTGATTTGCTTCGGGATCGAGAGGATCTTCACCATTGTCGAACTGTTGTCGTTTTTCCGGATCTGTTAAGACTTCCTTAGCTGCAGCGACATCTACAAATTTCTTCTCGGCAATTTTTTTCTCATCGCCTTTGAAATTGTCGGGATGCCATTTTTGAGCAGCTTTTCGGTAGGCTTTGACAATTTCTTGTTTATTCGCGGTTCGTTTTACACCGAGAATTTTATAATAGTCCCTTCGTTCCGCTTGTTTTTGTAGTCTTTTTGCCTTTTCAATACCCTCCTTGGCTCGGTGCAGGGTTTCGTCTATTTCTAAGGCAGCTTGGTAATCATGAATGGCATCATCGAACATATCAGTCCCTAAGTAGGCATCAGCCCTATCACAGTAGACAGTGGGATTCTTTTCAATTTCTAAAGCCTCCCTACATTTTGCTATGGCTTGTGTGTATTGTTCATCTTTTGTATAACATGTGCATAACAATTGCTTAGCCGAGAACATTATCATTTCTTCCTCCTTTTCCAATTTTAAAACTTTCTCAGCCGATTCAATACATTCCGCATATTGTTTGGCTTCTAAAGAGTTTTGAGCATCGGACAAGGCCTTTTCAATTTTTTTCACTGTTTTATAGAATGGGAAGCAGTCTTTATGATCCGGATCGAGTTTGAGACATTCACGAACTTCTTTCAGAGCATCTGTGGCATGTCCTAAACTATAAAGAAGAACTGCAAGTTTGTAGTAGCCTTCTGTGCTGTCTTGTGAAAGCCGATTTACAGAACGCATATCTGAAACTGCAGCTAACGAATCACCACTTTTCACGTGGCACTTTGCTCGTGTTTCTCGATACAATGCAGACCACGGTGAAATTTCAAGCAATTGGGATAGTAAAACTATCGCCGTTCTGTAGTCTCCACGTGATATAACTTCTTCAACGTCTCGCCATTGCTGTCTGGCAGGTGCTATTTTGTGATATTGATAGCTAACATCCTCATTGTAGGGTTCTTCGGCTAGCTGTTAGAAAAATTAAAATTAAATATATTTTTAAATGTGCTTAGTTAAAATAATTATTCTGAATAAAAATTTATTATTTTATTAAGAGGAGAAATTACATACCACATCCCGAAAATCAAGTTCAGCATGATCATATTCTCCCATTTTCATGTAGACCGATCCTCTGTGCACACGGGCTGCATTGAAATCTGGCTTCAATTCCAACACTTTTGTGAAGTCATTCAACGCGAAGCGAGCTTTCCCTAAAGCCAGATAAACAGTTCCTCTTTTGAAGAATGTCAAATAATTTGTTGGATCACCCTCTGCAATAATAAAACGGAAGCATATTTATAAACACATCATCAACAAATATATACGTCATCAAAATTTCGCATTGATCTATTTATAAACACTTAAATTTTTTCACACACGCCAGGTTGGCGTTGGCGCTTCTCCCAACGAATAATTTAAAAATGTATTGAGGATATTATGTTATGTGACTTACCTACAGCTGCATGATAATGTGATAATGCGTCTGATAGCTGGCCTCTGGCTAAAAGTTCGCGTCCTAACTCTAAATGACTTTCGATTTCTGATCGTGATGCTGTTTCCGCCCCTGAAATAGATGTGATATATTTAATTAAGCAATCGCTAACAAATAGAAAATTAAAAAATTATTATGAGATAAGTGTGAGAAGGGATTGGGGGAATCTAATCGCGAAAGCTAGTATTTTATGCAAGGAGTGAAAAATAGTTATTTTACAAAACATAACTATCTACGCACAGAATACTCAATACAATATAGTCATAAATTTTGGATACCTTTATAATAAAATTATTGTGAAATGGCAAAGACTTCATTAAAAAGCGTTAACCTGATTAAAATGTTGGATCATAGTTTGAATGACTTTAAGGCTTCAATGTCATTCCATTCGTATTTGCCATATTTTCGAGGCGCGATAACTTAAGTTGCAATAACGTCTGTCCAATGGTTCTCACGCCATTTACAGTATGTTTCGGAGGGTCTGGATGGATCCAAAAATTAATGAATGACATACATGGAATTAGTGCCATTTATGTTTCTGTTGGCAGATATCAGCATACTAACTATTTTAACTTCGCAAAAATGACAGAGGCTCCGATTCATGTGCTCTCAATGTGATGCAGCGAATTAAAAAGTTTTGTGGGGATTAACATTGTAATTTCACGAAACGGCCCTGTTATCTAGCCACTGCGCTCCTGCGATTTGACACCGTTAGATTACTTTCTTTGGGGTTATGTAAAGTCGAATGTATCCGCCGATAAACTAGAAATAATTGAGCATTTGGAAGCCAACATTGGACGCGTTATTGCCGTAATACGCCATGTATGGGCCAGTCGTGGCGGCCACATACCCAAAATCATCTTTAAATATTAATGACACCAAAATATCTTTCAAATAAATCCATTTTTCTTTGTTTTATTTCAATTTAAAGTTCTCCGCCTCTAAAAAAACACGCTTTATCATGAAAAAATATCGGCTGCCCTACTCACGGGTTTGAATACAAGTTGAAGTTTGAGCTAGCTTGTGTGACAATGGCAACGACAAACTCTCAAGTTCGCATCAATAACCAACTCACCGACGCCTTCGACACAAATATCGTACTAAAACAGGGAGATGGGCTGGCCCCAGTGCTATTCAATTTGGCTCTGGAATATGTCATCAGAAAGCTACCTGTCGGTACAAGAGATACGTTACTATACAAGTCGAGCAAAGTGGTAGCCTATGTGGACGACATCAATATTTTGTCACGGTCAACAACCGCCAAAGAACTTTTCCTGAAACTCGACAGCGAAACAAAACTATGTAGTAACCGAGCAGTCGCCTAAGTCAACTGCCTGAAAATCGGCATAACACTGTTCCGAAATTTCAATTGCAGGTTTGCAAAATTTAATAACTCAAATTTAAATTTTTGTAAATTATAAAATTTAGAAAAAACATTTTATTTTTTATAGTATAAATATAAATTTATATTATTTTTTTTATATATTTAACTCAAATTTCCCTTTAAATTGATATACTTTATAATATTTATATTTTCATTATGATTTAAACTTTCAATATATTATATTTTATTAACTTTATTATGCAAATCTGCAATTGAAAATCCTAACATGAGAACACTGCTATAATGCATCCTATCCATGTATTAAACTGCCGAATGCAA
This sequence comes from Odontomyia ornata, assembly GCA_963969285.1. Classification (NCBI taxonomy): domain Eukaryota; kingdom Metazoa; phylum Arthropoda; class Insecta; order Diptera; family Stratiomyidae; genus Odontomyia; species Odontomyia ornata. The sequence continues at coordinate 88,611,541 of OZ017738.1, read as the reverse complement.
TCTAACTTGGCTGAGCTAGAAGCTTGTCTCAATTTACCGGTGCGACATGGAGATTAAGATCAGATCTGTTTGGGCAGATCGAGGAGTCTGTGATTGATCGTCACCGCGAACACGTCGCGAAGTAGTATCCGACTTTCTTACTACTTTTCGAAACCGCTATCGGGATCGAGGTGTGCTGTTTGATTGATTTTGCTGTGCGCCTTGGATGGTCAGCGAGCAGACATTCCACTTAAAGGCGCCACGTATGGATCGATCGGCGGTGTTGTATCAGAAGTGGTGGTGTGTCGTAAAAACAACGGAAGAAGTGACATCCTTTGCCGTGAATCGTCAATACGCAGGCCAACCGAACATAACGGTTCGAGAATGCCCAGAGTGTTAATGAGCGCTAACTATGCGATTAATGTAAATGATGCAGAGAATTTCTGTCAGTGATCCTCGGCCCAGCGAATACTCGTAATGAGGCAAAAATACTAATCCATAGTGATATGAAAATGTCAAGAATATACTCCAGTGACTTACTTTTTTAGCGAATATTCTTCTTCTTCTTTGTAGCACTACAGCCCCTCTCGGGCCTTCGCTTAGAGATAGATAGAGTATCTCATTTTCATGACCGTATTGATTTTTTCGGAAGTTGGTTTGGTCAGTAAAATGCTCCCGTGTGCCTGCTCAGCAATGATATGATCTGATTAAATCAGTACATATCACCATTGAGCGAACACTCATAGTCTATCCGTAAAATCCCCTGAACTAAATCACGTTGCTCCCAACGAGATTTGAACCTGGGACCTTCTACTACTTTCGCGAATATATTGCAAACAAAACATTTCCATAGAACTGCAAATAAATTGAAAATCTTCAATTTCTCCCTAATTACTGTAAACCCATTTACTGTGTTTTGTTCGATTTGCTATTTCTACGCAAGCAGTTTTTCCATGAAAACTCCTCTACCCGTGAAAATTAGACCCAGCTAAACATTAGAATCCTTTAATTGTTGTACTTTCTCTCGGCGAAGTAGGTACAAATCCCAGTTAAACTAGTTCAAACAATTATAGTTGATATGAGTTATATTCAAGTAGTAGCTTTAACAGATTTTAATATTGCAGCAATATTGTATCACCCGCATTCATCAGCGTGCGCCCGGCAAGGATGTTGGGTAAGTACCCTGTTTTTTTAAATTGATTTGTTAAAAATTGTTTTTAATTAACGTCATATACCAACATTATTTTATACCAATTAGTATCTTTTTTTTTTGACGTTCATAAGATTTTATTTTCTTCCTTTGCATTTTTATTGATGGAGACAGGGAAGAAAAGAAAGAAAGTTTTCTTGTTTGGTTTGTGAAGGAAAAAAAAGTAGCATACAGAATAGCGGGAAGAATTTTAATTAAAATCCAAGCATTAAGAATCAAACAAACCCGCCACGTTGGCCGGCCCCTCCACTATGGCGAGCTCTCCACTTTTTATGCGTTACAGGGGCTCAGCCCGGGTAAGGTGGCCTTCCGCTTGCGTGCCTATTTATGGCATAGTGTTATGTGATTCCCTCACTTAATACTATGACATAAATTTGCCACGTTTATATTTTTCATTTAAAGGAAAAATTCATTCAAATTATGTTTATATGAGTTTGTCATTTAAATGGAAAATATGGCCACGCTTACATTTGGATCTTGACCCGGTTGGGAGGGTGCGAGATGGCACCCCTTGCACCTGGATGCCCCACTCTTATTTGGGGGCCAAAAGTATTGTCGGTAATGACGGAGTCCTTTTAAGTCCGTCTGTTTTCTCCAGGCGCGGTTTGTCCCTTGAGTCAGCAATTTTTGACCCTTAGTAGGTTACCTCCTTCTCGACTCCGATCGATATTCCTTTGATCCCCGAAACTCGTGGATGCGAAATTTTTTTTCGTAGTGGGTTTTTATGCCGGGGAAAAGAACCCGCCCTATAACACCGCAACGCTAGCCTGCCGGCGCATTCACGCGTCCTCAGACATGGCCAATCTTGGCGAATCCCACCATCCTCTTTTGCCGAGGCAGCAGACCATCGCTGCAGTCCTGCAAGGACATTTAACATCTACACCTATATCACTACAACTAGTAGCGCTACAAATCAATGAGAATGAAACAAAGCGCATGAAGCAGTAGAGGAAAAATATCTTAAAAACACAAAATATTACACTTGGCAAATACAATATCTAAAATGTGGGCAAATTTGTATGTTTATAACGAGAATCGCTAATGAAAGAGACGAAATACACCGAAGAATACAGCTCCCAAATAAAATATTTTATTCAGTTTTGACGATCTTGAAGACCAGCTGCATACACAGGAATACAAAGCTCCAAGTATACAAGTCTGTCATAAGACCTGTGCTATGCTATGGGTGTGAAACATGGACCCTAACCCAAGCATCCACAAACATATTGAACACCATCGAAAGATGGGGCCTGAGGCGAATAATCGGAGCGAGGCTAGATGGGGACCAATCGCGAATTCGATACAACCATGAGCTGTATAAAAGCTGGAGGTCTCAACGATTGTAAGACTGCGGAAGCTGCAATAGGCTCGCCACATGAATCGTATGGCCAAACAATGGATACCCAAAAAGGTATTCGTTAGAGAGAACTGAAGGGCGGAGACCAGTGCGGAAACCAAGGAAACGCTGGTCTGAAACGGTCGACGAAAAAAGTTCATCGCTGCTCGGATTTCGAAATTGGAGGAGCGGTCAATGGACCGAGACAGTATGAGGCAATTTTTGCAGGCCCGAGAGGTGCTGTCGCGCTACAAAGAAGCCTGGGTGCCAGGCCACTTGAGTCTTAAGCACACTTGTGCCTGGAAAAGTCAAAAAGTCTATTCCTGCGGCCGTTAAGAGGCGCTATGGAAAAACGAATATTAATTTATGAAGTAAGCCCACAGAGGGCAAGATTCTTGTGTCCAGCGCTTTCCAACCATAGATATCACTACTGATGACACTTGTACTGCCGGTCTTGAAAATGACGTAAATTCTTAGCTTTTTTATGGACATTGCTCAGAATATACGGTGTTAATGTCACCTAGCCTTAAAAAGTGCAGAAGTGTGGCTCATTATAATCTATTATACGAAAAGAAAGGTCTTGACACACTGACTCATCAACGTCCAGGCTAAATCTTTGGACCTAGTGACATTAAATTTTGCACAGAGGTTTCCTGTATGATGTATACACTGAATAAGGGAGGATTTTTTAATTTTAATTTTGCTTAGATTTACTTTAAATTTGGTTTAAATATATAAGTAATCAAGGGGTAAAAAGGGCTTGAAACGTTTGATTGGAACATATTATATTTGTGATAAAATTAATTGAATTTTGGTCTTATGCACATTGATGCAATTATGGAAACATGTTTAAAGATCTATCCTCAAGGGTTGAAATCAAGTTGTTACGTTTGTATGGGAAATATTTTACTTGTGATCTGACTTGCTTGTTTTCAATGCTCTTGGATACAAGTTATCAAACATATATTTCACATATTCGTATTTGTAAATTCAATCTCTAAGGGAGTAGAAAGGGTGCTGCGAGACCTTATCCTTGAGAGCCACAATAACTCATTGCAGTGCATTAGTGAGATTCACCGTTCGTACAACGCCCTTTTGTTTCACCGCGGCGATAACTCCATTTTTTTCGTTTAATGGTAAGACAAGGGGAAGAAAATCATTCGTTCTTTCCGCAGGCTGATTGAGTTTGGATTTTTATTCCCGTCAGGCTTTGCATCGGTTTGATCGAAAACGCGTTTCAACTCTTTGAAATCATCTTCAGAACTGAAGAAAATCACCTGGTTCCCTTTTTACGCAATTTTTAACCGACTTCCATAAAAGAGTAGATTATCAGCTTCAACAGTATATTTTTTGTTGATTCTTTCTTTTTAAGGTATGTCCGGGCAAAATTTTTGAACGGAGATGGATAGATGCATTCTGTTTAGGTCCCATTTTAAGGACATGGTAATCGAACAATGGCGTAGGACATTTTCTGGTAAAACAAAAAAAATCTGACTTTTGTGCAAATATAACTGATGAATGAATGTTTCGATTTTCATCATTAGTGTTGCATATGATATACAACATATGGGACTAAAATGTTTCAAAACGGAATTGCAATCTATTGATAGACTCTGCATATATTAACAGTCACATTTCGTTTTTTGAAATAACGAACTAAATTCCAGCATAATCTACAAGGTGGCGCAGAATTAATCATCCAATTTTGTTTTTGAATAACTTTTTTACTAAAAAAAATTGATTTAGAGTCATGGGAATCTTTATTTGGACATTTACAATTTCAAGCGGCTGTCACCAGTTTTGATACGCATTTATGCCCGTTTTATTGCATTTTCCACGACTTTCCGCAAGATTTCCGGTGATAAGTGTTCGCATTCCTGTCGAACATTCTACTTAAGGTCTGCGATTGTTACTTCAAGTAACCCCAAAAAATGAAGTGCGGGATGGTTAAATCGGGCGATCTTGCTGGCCATGATAAATCTTCAAAACGAGAGATTACGCGACCAGGAAACGCTTCATTCACAACAGCTCGTGCTGTATGTGCGATTGCACCGTTTTGTTGGAACCACATGTTCACCATGCCCAGCTCATGCAATTCTGGCAGTAAGACCCCGTTTATCATGGCCCAGCCATTGATTGAATGGCTGTGCTCGATACTATTCGTTGCGGAAACCATTGGAGTATCCATTCAAATATAAAAGAATGTAGTTCCCTACTTTTTCGCAATGACGATGAATAACAGGTTCAATGGCTGAAAGCGTGATAGACGATCTTAGGAACGACTGCTTCTCGCACGACCAGTTTTATGTAACCTGCTTCAATGTGAGCTCACCTAGAAGCCTGGTCATGTTAGCATCTGAAGGCAGAATCTCTAACAGTATGTATAGAGGTACAGCATAAACTAAATAGACAAACATTTTTACGAATCATCCAATTTTTCATACATTTCTCGAATTATAGAGGCCACCCAACTATACCGTAACGAAGTCCTGAAGGAGTTTAAACATTAGTCCATTTAACCTTACCGTATCGAAGGCTTTCTCGATATCAATGAGGTACACTCTGACATATCCTCTGGGGTTAATTTCGTTGTCGCATGTATAATCGAATGCCTGGTGCGAAACAAAAACTGGCAGTTCGACATCAACTCGTATTTCTCTATGTGTGCGTTTGGCGCTTAGTTCAGTATCACTTCAAGCACCCGATGTAAGGCGGTATGATGATTAGGCGATCGCTTTTTTGTGACGGAGTCCTTTCCATTTTTTTAAATCATGAAGACAAGGCCATTTCCACTACTGACTCTAACTGTAAACACGCAAAATGTAAAGACAACAGAGGGAAAGAATGAATGCCAGCTGCAAGTGGCAGATGTGTATACTTGTTTTCATATTTATTTACTAATTTGCTGATTAATTTGATATTTCGTTCAATAACTTTGCTAAATTAGTTTTTTTTTTTTTTGGCTAGCTAAATCATATTCACCATTCATTAATTGTAATTATTAATAAAACTATTCAAAACAACTTCCATATTTTCGCTTAAGTATTGCACGCATAATCACGCTATAATAAATAGGAGTTGAAGCTACCTAGTGCCTTGATCATCAGTTGATTAAAATAAAATGATAAAGAACGCCTCATTGATAACGGAAACAAAATTTCATTCTCTTATCTGTTACGTCTCTACTGCATTCACTGACATACGGTGGTCCAATACCTGAGCGACACGTCTACTATTTACGTTTAAGGCATGTATATATGACACAAGGCCGGTATTATGATACTTCTTAGACCTCGAAAAGTCTCAATTTTAATGTAAAGTTAAATGCAACCACCCACGAAATAGCAAAACATGAGAACCAACGTGGTCTTTTGAAATCTACGCGAGATAATATTACCCAGGCGGGGTAGACGAGAAGACCTTTCTAAATTAAATACTATCCGCCACGGACGCAAGGTTTGACTCGAACTGCAACAGGTGTAAAAGAACAAAACAATATCCCTGAAATCAGTACATTTATCACCACCTGCTAACACTTTCCCTTATTTACATTGGCATCCAAACCAATTAGACGCAGCAGCTTAAAAGCAATTGACTGAAAATGTGTCACCTAGTAAAACAGGTCATTAACATGACATAGCTTCCGATGCTAAAATTAAACCTAGAGAATTTCGAAAGGGAAAACTTCAACGTATAGTTACCTTCCATGAACATCTCCAACAACAAGAGAATTAAACATGCGGCAAGTTTACGCTCGCCGAACTGCACAAATTCACTTGCAAGCAAAGTCATTTTTGTGATTATTTTTCTCCACTTTTGCGTACCAATTTTCACCGTATTTCACCGAGAATTCACCAAGACGCTATTTTTTCCAGTTTGTGATAATTATAAACACAAATTTGCCCGGGATGCGTTTCAAAGTAATTTTGGCATCTTATACTCTAACGAGATACTTTTTTTCTCTAGTTCGCGGGTATTCTTATTGGAAGTTTCGCACGAGTCTGGACGGCTGATACTCTAATGACACACCGCTAATAACGCTACTCGATTTTGGTAATGGAAATGACACACGTCAATTTTTTATTGTGGAACTCTCCAAGACTTTTCTAAGGTCTAAGCAGCAATTTCGTGGGAGTGAAAGAGACAAATCGATTATTTCGGATGTGTTTAATGCGGATTGGTCCAAATCAGTGACAGATAATGACAGCTGATTAGATACGAGATGGTCTTTTTTAGGTGGGTTGATAAGAGAGTGGTGAATAGAAGTTTAGCGGGAAATATCTGAGCAGTTACTTTTTTGAAAAAAAGATAGATTCGTTTTAACACAGAGATTAAGAATAACGCAATATGAATATATTAGGATAAAGAAACAGTTGTTCATTAGAATTTATTAGAATTAAGTAAGAACGTATTAGATACTTATAAGGTCATTATTTTGTTGTGTTCTTTGTATTACATGTAATATTAATAGGGTTGGTTGGTCTTTCCTCTTTTTTTTCCAATGAATCGACAATATGTAATAATTTTAATTTAACCAAAAATGATATTACTAATATTTAGGGCCTTGTAAAACAAATTTTACAAAGACCTTCAAGGTTCGCGACATGTTTGTCCATCTGTCCGTATTTCTGTGCGTCACAGCAAGTTTTCGCAAATACTATAGAAGCTGCAAAGCTCAAACTTAGTGGAAAGGTCAGAATCGGTGGTCCCTCAAAGGTTTACGACTTATCAAACATTTTAAAATTATAACAATGTTGAAGTGACCCTTAAACATTTTTTTATTAAATATTATCGAGTTATCTGCAGCAAAAAAAGTTATTATATGCATCAGGGTACTTAAGGGAAGGCAAAGTGTACGAAGAATTTGTGGGCGTATCTCCCACCCCCTCTCGCAATTGAAAACCTTAACAAAATGGTACCATGTGTCAGACAGCCCGTGCCACAATGGACATTTTGCAGGAATGATTTCCAAACATGGTTATCTCACGCGGAGACAATGTGGATTGGCTACTATGATCGTGGTGATTTGACCCCGTTAGACTTCTTGTAATGATTTTTTCAATGTCCGTGTAGGACACGGGTGCCGATGGTTTGGCATAAGTGTCAGCGAGCTATAAGCAACACCGAGCTCAGCTAACTAGCTTCGCTTAACGACCGCGTACGCGTGCTTGACGACTAGCATTTGCGGGATCATATGAGGCGGGTTCTTGTCGAGCCACGAAGCTACACTACAAAATACTTATCACGCGTACTCTACTCTACAAGACGCACCGATCAATTTTTATTATCTTTAGAAATTTTCTATTATGTATTAATTAATTTACTCTACAGTAATTCAATATTTTTTTTTTTGCCTCATTAAAGTTAGCGGACACGGAGCCTTGAGACAAACGCAAATATTACACAAAAGCAACCGTTACTTTCTACGAAGAAGGTCGTTGCATTACAAGGGGAATGTCAAACCTAAAGATGTTGAAGTGGCTAAAGTGAACCACTCATCTCTGCGTAAATGATGGAAACTTGACGGATCTAGTTTATTTTACAATAGTAAAACAACAAACTAAGCAGTTTCGACGGGGTGACCACCTTATCTCTTCAGGAGCAGCCACTCCTGATCACCACGGGGCTGCTCGACTGCTTATTTTTATTACAGGGCAGTCTCTTCGATGCCGACCCAGACATGGAGAGACTGAAGGATTTCGCTCTTCACTAGTGAAGAAACAATTGTTTCCGCAGTGGAGAGATGGTTGGTATAATTTTAGGCCCCTCTCCTTGAATACAAGTCACTGTCTTCTACGAAAGTATGCTAATAAAAACCGCTAACCAATCATAAAAACAAACCGGGTGTCGGTCAGGACTAATTGATGATGCGGATTTTATCATTGCCGGTCATCAGATTAGCTCCCAGCAAAAACTGACGCAACTCCAAGCAGTGTATTTGAAAACCCCTGGCACCATCAGTTTGTTCAAAATTAGAACTGTCCGACTTCAAACTGTATAAAAATGTGCAAACTTTTCTTTTGGTAACATTAAGGGACGCACTACTCTATAACATCATCGGCATGTTCAGGCGACTGAGCCACCACGAACGAAGAACTCCAGAAGATGCTATAGACCTTAATATACCGAAGACAAGACAAACAACACCAAAAGAAAGTTTATCGGTGACTCTATCTTTACTTTACGGAACCCTCCAAAGTATGCTACGTTAATATCAAATGGTGAGGGCGATATTAAAAATTGAATCGGTTCATCTGCCGTTGAGATCAGTCTGGCTCATTAGCCATTTCAGAGAAGCGTGATCCGTAACGATTTCAAAGGTGTGTCCCTCCACATAGGCTCGGAAGCGTTTCACTGCCAACACCGCAGCTAGACATTCCTGCTCGGAGACCGTGTAATTTCGCTGGGCTGGGTTCAGCTTGTGAGACATGAAGGCTATAGGTCTCTCCTCGCCGTCTTGTGCAACCTGGACTAAGACTGCTCCCACCCCATGTTGACTCGCGTCACAATGGATTGAGAACGGTTTGTCAAAGTCCGGGCTGTGCAGTACGGGGGCTGTAGTCAGACTCTTCTTTAGCTCTTCAAAGGCTCGCAAGCTGGGCTCTTCCCAGACGAATTTACGTCCCTTACGCAGCATGTCGGTCAAAGGAGTGGTAATGGTGGCATAGTCACGTACAAAACGCTGGTACCATCCGCATAAGCCTAAGAATCGGCGTAACTGTTTGGTGGTCTTGGGTAGTGGAAAAACGTCAATCGCTTGAGTCTTTTCCGGATCGGTCTTGATATGCCCATGCCCAATGATGTGACCTAAATACTTCACCTCCGTCATCACGAACTGGCTCTTCCTTATGTTGATGGTTAATCTTGCCCTCCGGATGTGTAGAGCCACCTCCTGAAGCAGGTCGATGTGTTCGTCAAAGGTCTCGGTTATAAGCAACAGATCGTCCAAGTAAACGAAAACTTGGTGCCGCAAATGAGGTGGTATCACCTTATCCATAAGGCGCGTCATCGTTTGGGGGGCATTACACAATCCGAATGGCATGGTCACGAATTGATATAGGGGCCGACCTGGGACTGTGAAGGCTGTTTTCTCCTTTGAACCGGGGTCTAAAGGAATTTGCCAGAAGGCGTCCTTGAGGTCTAAGCTCGTGATGAAATGGGCTTTAGGCAATCGACTCAAAATGCCTTCGATCAACGGTAGAGGATATGCGTCCTTGACTGTGACGGCGTTCAAGCGTCTGGCATCTAAGCATAACCGGACCTTGTTCGGCTTGACAACTAAGGTGACTGGGGAAGCCCACGCGCTCTGTGATTCTTCGATTACGCCTAATGATAGCATTCGATCCACTTCGGCATATAACGATTTTTCCTTCGCCGGAGATATGGCGAAATGTCTCTCTTTTATGGGTTTAGCATCCCCCACATCTATAGTGTGGAACACCAGGGCAGTCCGCCCGAGACCTTCTTTCTCGTGCGATGGAAAAGCCGATATAGCCGAGTCAAGACGCAGTTGCTGAGTTACATCCAGTGTATGCCGTAATAAGTTAGTGGGTTGAGATTGGTCAGGAACGGTGGTGACGGACTCCAGGGTCGAACCGGAAAATAGTGCCGGGGCCAAGTTAAATTTTCGAACGAAATCCACTCCTAAATAAAGATTCTGGGTTAACTGGGGTATGATGAAAAATTCCATAGGTTTAGTTACTCCTTTAAAGGTGACATCCGTCATAATTTTTCCCACTACAGAGTGACGAGTTCCGTCCGCCGTGCTTAACCAGGAGGTGAAATGACGGATTTGGTCCGCGTGCTTTGCCAGTACCTCCCCTGCAAACTCGGCAGATATGCAATTCACACTGGCTCCCGTATCGACTAAGCCTGATACTCGTTTTTGCAGGAGGTGTACTGACGCATATGGCCGGACATCCTCCCTCAATAATTCGTCTAAGTATATGTCCTTCAACACTTTTCTCGACTGCCTGACTTTTCTCCAGAAGCTCCGCATCCGACGCGTGGCTCGCTTGCTTCGCGGTTGGACAGTTGTGGCCAATTCCTCATGGAAGATGCGCTGTCGAGTATCCAAGTAATTCCGCAGCCTGACATGAAAAGGTTTTACATGCCAAGGAACTTTCGTCTCGCTATCATTTCCCTGCGCGTTGGCCTCGGCGAAGGACGGCGTCGGTTGTGGAACTTCGGGAGAACTGTGGTTAGCGGTGCGAGTCAGCAGAGTTGGGGTCATGTTGGGAGCTGGGTCATAGCTGGTGATGGGGTCTGGATTGGTTCGTCCGGGGTCTAGGAGTGCCGACGGGTGGTCGCGGCACTCGGTGGCAAGTTTTTTCGCCCTTTGCAATTTGCACAATCAGGTGCGTATGTGTCGGCCTTCCCGCAGCGGTAGCAGAAAAGCGTTGCCTCCGCTGGACATGCATAGAACCGATGTCCCGGTTGTCGGCAGTTCCAACAGACCGTCGGGCTAGTAATTGCTTCAAGGGAGGGTCGATCAATCAATGCTGGGTCCTCAAGCTCCGGTGGTGCTCCGCTCCTCGGTACTGGTACTGGATCAGCAAGCAGGTGGTCTGCTGCCATCAACTCCGCGGTGTGATGATTTCGGGGATTTGGTCCCGTTATGCGAGGTTGTGGACGGAAGGTTACACGCCGCTCATCCAAGTGTTCTTGTCTGCGGGCATGGAGGCGCAATCCCTGTATGGTGTTGATGGGAAAATGCAGAAGGCTGTTCTGGAGATCCCAGCGCATATTCTCTCTGATAATTTCTACCAATTCGTCCTCGGGCATGGTATTTCGCAGGCGAGTGCTCAATCTCACTATACTGGTGTAGTACTGGTCGAACGGTTCGTGAGCGCCTTGTTTCCGTTTCTTTATTTGCTCTCTTAGCTCTCTCTCAGTGAAGCCATCCTCAAATCGATTGCGGAAGGCTGCACTGAAAGAGTGCCAAGTGGGACGTGGCGTTGACTCTTTAAAGCTCCAGTACCAGTCGGCAGCGTCGCCGCTGAACAAAAGATGTGCATGCCGGAGGAAGGCCGAGGAATCACCTCCCAGGGTGCTGGATACCAACGCCTGAATCCGGAAAAGGAATCGGTCCGCCGATATCATATCGTTGAACCCTGTAAAGTTCAGGCGCCAACTCTCCATGATACGAGGCGTCGGGTCTCGAAAAGGTGCCAATGCGTTCCCGGGGGGAATCACATCCTCGATTGACCTGTTGTACTGAACTGCCTCGGGGGCTGGAGGTACCAACGGAGGTCCGGTACTGTGTCGTGGTCTATATTCGGGAGCTCTGGGATCCATTCCTGAGTTCCTTGGAGGTGGGACCCATTGCTCGGATTGTCGGGAGGGGGGCATCGCCACACTGGGATTTGGCTCCCAGCCAAGCGGAGTTCTCGCGCGACTGGGTGGTTGGCTCATAGGGAGATTCTGGAGCTTTCCCTCCAGGTTGCCAATCCTCTCCGACATATCTCTCATCAACACCACGAGGGTGTCAATGGAGTGGGCGGAAGGCATGGGGGTCACCTCGGACACGACACTTGCGGCCGGAACTTCACCGCCTACGGTTCCTTGAATACCAATCATCTTCACACAATTAAGGTTCTCTTCCATTTTAATCGTCGTATTCTTGATTCCAATTTATCATTCCTATTTAATTACATTAACGCTAAAGCAATAGAAATCGATCTTAAATTAAATTTTTTTTACTCATTAAGTATGACTAAAACTTAAAACTAAATTAGTGGCCGATAGTGGCGAGCTAATAATAGTGGGGAAAAAAAAAATATTTGACAGTCACTTTCCTTTCCAGTAGTCGACTCCTTCAATGGGAAAAGAGAGTGCGTGGTAATCTGCCGAAGAAAGGGTGCTTTCGGTCGATTTACAAAATTTATCCCCTAAACCCACATACATTACAAAAAACCGTCTCTAAACTACGTTAAAGTGACTCGACGAGACAAGTGGTAGAGCTACCGTAACGACTTTGTACGCGGTCAAAACTCCCGACGCGTGGAAGCATTCCGGGCTTCGCAACTCCAGCGTACGCCACCGAACGTTGAACCGATACCACTCGTCTAACACGCATACGAAATAGTTAGAATCCTTCCGCGACATAAAGGCAAGGTAGCCTTCTATTTTCTTGAGAGTCCATGCTGATAGGTAAACCCATCAGACTGGCAGTTCCATCAAGAAAATAGAAGGTCCTTACAGGGGTTAACCTGGGACAACACATCGGAAGGAATCTGTCGCGAAAAAAAAAATCAATCAAAGGAGAGCGGAAGCTACAACTCACGTGAAGCGACTCCTAATGTGTATCACACAACTCCACTGCTCCTGATAGTGGGACTCGAGTACCAAAGTACCTTACATCCTCCGTAAAGGACCAACTCGTCAGAAGACGCGAAGTTCTTTCCCCCTTAGGATGTTTTAGGCCCCACGTTGGGCGCCATTGTAATGATTTTTTCAATGTCCGTGTAGGACACGGGTGCCGATGGTTTGGCATAAGTGTCAGCGAGCTATAAGCAACACCGAGCTCAGCTAACTAGCTTCGCTTAACGACCGCGTACGCGTGCTTGACGACTAGCATTTGCGGGATCATATGAGGCGGGTTCTTGTCGAGCCACGAAGCTACACTACAAAATACTTATCACGCGTACTCTACTCTACAAGACGCACCGATCAATTTTTATTATCTTTAGAAATTTTCTATTATGTATTAATTAATTTACTCTACAGTAATTCAATATTTTTTTTTTTGCCTCATTAAAGTTAGCGGACACGGAGCCTTGAGACAAACGCAAATATTACACAAAAGCAACCGTTACTTTCTACGAAGAAGGTCGTTGCATTACAAGGGGAATGTCAAACCTAAAGATGTTGAAGTGGCTAAAGTGAACCACTCATCTCTGCGTAAATGATGGAAACTTGACGGATCTAGTTTATTTTACAATAGTAAAACAACAAACTAAGCAGTTTCGACGGGGTGACCACCTTATCTCTTCAGGAGCAGCCACTCCTGATCACCACGGGGCTGCTCGACTGCTTATTTTTATTACATTCTTCTTGTGATGTTTTCTTAAGTCCCAGGTCTATGTCAATAAATCATAAGCTGCAATTGCCATAAATTCCAACAGAATTAATGTTTTGGTAAAATTTAGCCTGATTTATGCGCCGGTGTTTCGAAAACAAAATGTTTTAGATGCGCGCCATCCAGCGAAGCCATGGCAGACATTTGAATTATGTTATATTCCATACATAATGGCATACATATTCAAATTTAAACCGTAATAAATTAGCCCTACGCCACTGGCGCCGATCAGCAGAGCCATGGCAGAGCATATTTACTAAATAGCAGCTGCAATTAGAACAAATTTTATTTCTTACGGTACTTATGGAGTAGAGAGAATTGGACTAAAAGTGAGTATGTATGGTAAACAAAAACTTGAATTTGCTTGCAATTTTACCAACACAAGGGTAAACTTTAATCCATCTTTTACACGTTTATTTGCCTCTCTTTGCATTTTGTCAGCTCCTCGATTGCAGGTGCTAGTTAGTATATATGCTCTGGCCATGGATCCTACGCTATTGACGTCGACGGATTGGGAGCGACATTTTAACCACTCGCTGCCACTGAACTGCGATTTGACAGGTGTCAAACGGAAGAAGGGATCATGTCCGGTTCGCGCGGGATGAGAGTTTCAAGTTGCAAGACCTCAGCAGTGCGGATACCGGCCAGACAAAAAATTAAAAGAAATTAAAAAAGGAAAAACAAGCAACGTGAGTGTCAGTCCCGGATATCATCCCGCGTTGCGGATGACTGTGCCTCCACCTACACCATCTATGTTTCCCACGGCAAGCGAGCCCTTTCTAACGTTTCAAGCAAGTTCTATAGTAGATTTTCAATGCAGCTTCTAATTATTTTGAAACCCAGCCTCAGTGGCGTGGAGCTCCCACCAACGGCGGCTCCCCAACGAGCAGGAAGCGCAGCAGCTGCAGCCGGCATTGCAGCGTCAGGACGAGCCTACAGCAGCTTCACCTAGTCCAACTGGAAGTCCGCGTGGCAGCCCAAAATCAGTAGCGCGCTCTAGTCAAACGGACAAACGAATGAAAGTTTCCCACAGCTAACGTTCAAGCAATCAAAGATGTCCTGGGACAATTATTAGCAGTCAACCGAAAAAGTAATGGTTACCCGGCACACGGGAATATGGGGCAAACCCACGAGGGACGCAAGCCAGTGAGTCTATTTTGAAATTTGCGACACCACACCAATAATTTTAATCGAAAAGCTTGCAACGCGTGTATAGTGGAAAATGATAAAGTTACATTGCACAACCAAGTTTGAGAAAGGTAATGTGAAGTGCATTCTCGTGATGGGAAATGATTCCTTTTCGGTCATCTGGAAACTCATTTAACGGCGATAATTGTTCTTTACCGATATCAAATTATCTAAACTGATGGAGACCAAACCAAACAGTTTAGTGAGAATAGAAGTTGTCAGCTAATACCGTTCAAAAATTATGCGTGAGCAATAGTGCCAAAGAAAATAAGTACGAAATGATAATCTAATGTGTCGAAAATAATTGATGTTGAACTTTTCATATGGAGACAATGAATCCACATCAACGATGGATAAAATCAAAAAAGGACTTCAATAAAGTGGACATTAAATACTCTCATTAATAGAAACACAATTTTTAATCAATTTCCAACAGCAACTATTTTCTTGCAATATTAAGAATATAATTGACGTAAAATTTTAAATATCTGTAGTAATCGAGCAGTCACACCAGCAAACTGCTCGAAAACACTCCTACCCTTCAACCGAAATTTTAATTGTAATTCATATAATTGTTTTTTTTGTCTCTTATTATTACTAAACGTAATTTTTATATCAATTTTCTTTATCTCATATTTAAACGGTTCACTTTAATTGTATTCGTTATGAAATTTAAGTTTTATTACTTTTTTAAATCCTTTCCATTTCTCTTTTCACTTCAGTTAATTTTTGTTTCGAGCAGTTACAATATCAAACTGCTCCAAAAACCCTCCTATCAAAATTTTAATTAATGGCAACCCATAAATGAGCAACTGTAACAGTTGAGGGAGCTGTAAGGAGGTGAGGTTCAGATGACAGTCAGTGTTGGACGTGAAGTGTTTTCGGCAGCTAGTGACATAAAAGTTTTGTTGTGTTTGCGCAAACGATGCTTAATTTTGTGTTGCAGAAGTTTGTGTTGTGTAACGTTGCCCACTGCTGACTTAGATTTGCTTTCTTGTGATTGATATTTAACTGATCAGCAAGGAAAGCAGTTCTCTGGACATTGGAGTACCATTCTTCATGTAGGTGAGGTGCCATGTTTGGAAAACAGGTGAAGGAAGATTCCTGTTAGTGTACAAGGCGAACGGTTGTGAGCTGCAAAGTTTCAATATGTGTTCTGAGTTTTTCGTTTTTGCATCGGTGTCAGAAGCGAATAGATGAAAACAAATGAGGATTGTGCTAGATCATGTGATGGTCTCCGCCAGAGGGGATTGCCCAAGAAAACATCGTGACGGAAGCGAAGTCTCGAAGTCATCATCTGGGGAGGACTCGGATGGTTCAGTGGATGAAGTCGTAGCAAGTTAACAATTCGATGAAGAATCTTATAAGACACTTGGACTGCTTAGAGGTAAAAATCCAAAAATTTATAATAAAGAAACATTTTTTCGAAACTCGGATGATAATCCGGAAGACAAGGAAAAACGATTAGAGACTAAAGAGCGTAAATCGGGGGAAAATGAACGAAGGTTTGAAGAGCTAGAGGTGCTCAGGGAACTTGGACGAAAAGAAATTCAAAAGAGAATTCAGAAGGAAGTTGCCGGCGGCGGGGAGCTGCCGTTCAAGGAGGAAGAGCGGGATAAAGATTTTGCCCCAGAAGCCCATGTCTGGCGTATGCAGGAGGTATTTCAAAAATATAAAGGATTGGATGAGGATGAAAGCTTAAATATACTAATCGATGAAATTCTACCATTTGTCTTGGACGAAGCAGCGCAACAACAGCAGCCGTATGCTGAACGTATCACAAATTGCAAGTTTGAGGACCATGCTGCAGATGAAGGTGATTGTGATGTGGAAGATGGAATCATCAAACAAAGCAAGTCATTGAGAAGCGTAAAGAATCGTGGAATCAAAGTGGTATTGGTTATATGATGGACGCTTTTGCTTTTGGATAATTTCTCTGATAAAGTTGACAGTTGGCTACAGAACCATTGTGACTTTTTCTCGTCAAAATTTGTTCGAGACCCGAAACGAAATCGCATTAATTGGTACGAAAATATTTATTTAAATTTACATATACGATAGCGAAACAAGTCATTTGTAATTTAAGCTAGCTTACAAAAGGGGGAACATTATTCTCGATTACTGAACGGTTTTAATAACATGGTATCTTTTAATTAGATTTTTCTGTTTAAATTAAATGGTTTTAAGGTGAAGTTTTACATACGACTTGTATATTATTGATTATGATTCTTATGTTTAAGCGCTCCAAAAAATAGGTAGTTTCGTTTTTGAACATTCATACTTATCAATGCTGCTATCTGAAACTAGGAGCGACTTCAAAATATTCTGTTTAAAAGACCCAAACGTTTGATAGTTGAATGTAGAGATATTCACAAGGTTCGTTGCTCCATTCCTATGATAGTAGGCTCATTGATTTTCTACCTAGAGGGCTCCAAAGATTGTTTCGAAGAATTCAACACAGTATGGATAGGTAAAGAAAGGAAGCTAGGTGTTTAATTCCAAATTTACGAGAAAATCGAACCACGTAGCTTTGAACCTTTTAAAACAAGTTTTCACATGGGATTTTTGTCAGACTACAATCAATGAGTGTAATTTTGCGTATTTGAAGCTCACTGGCTCAGTTGTGGGAGTTTAATCGAACCTTTCTTTCTGTTTGTATGTACCGGTGTTTAATTTAACTTAAATGAACCTCATTAAATTCAGTGGTATTGAATGGATTTGTATGTCCTGAGAAACGGACTTTATTAAATGCCTCGCGGAAACTTTAGAGGTTGGTGTATATAGTCAATTATTTCATTGATTTGCTCATGTGTATTTTCATACTCTTGTTCCTAATAGACATCTAAGGTTTACTTAAGAAAGTTTTTTTTTGAGTATAATTGAGGAATGTATATAGCTCCAGTTTGGTTCGTTCAGGAAAAGGTAGGACTAAATATGATCATGCTTGATGGGGCTGAGATCTTTTGCTTAGTAACCATTCGCTCGCAGTGACATTGTGCAGTTAATAGACTAATCCATTCGAGATAAACCTCTCCTATCTTTGGATTGTGTTTAAACGCGGAAGCTAGCCTGAAAAAGAGAGAAGCAACCTTAAATTGTTATATGTTCCAAAACGAAATTATTTTCGCGCTATTGAAACCGATTCTTCATACATAGACATAATCGTAGAATTGATCCGACATAAGAGTTTGGTTGACTTGGTTTGGTTGACTTGGTTTGGTTTTAACTTGAATAATTTTCTCTTTAAAAGATCAAAACAAGAATAAAATGAACAGCATTTTTAGCAATTTAACCTTGTAAATATTCACACTTATGAAATCTCAATTAAGAATAAAAAAAATCCAATTGTTAGCGTAAGCTTAAGATCCTAAGAATCTAATTTAATGTTTGAAGAAAACAAGAATTAATTACATAGTTAGTTTGAACTTCGTGTAGAAAGGAATGAACAATATATTATGCAAAGTAACTTAGTTACAAGTCTAATTTCAATTTCCAAATAAAAATCCTATGTAATCTATAAAGTCTAACTCATTGATAGTAGATTAAGAAACGTTTTACTTACGAATAATATACATTTGATGAATGATCTTTGTTCAGAAAAATAATAAAAAAAATTACTCGAGGATCTTGGGAAAACAAATATTAATTATTGTCAAATGAGAGAAAAATAATATGAATTGCTTAAAAAAATCTAACAACGTCGGTCTTTTCCTTTTGGCTCCTTCTGACCGGGTACAGGACCCGGTACACGCTGTGAGAGCCTTGACGAACCTCTCGACGTCCATCCTTCCGATGTTCCATCCAATTGTGGAAGGCCGAGAGCACGGACGTCGGGAGACAGCATCACTTACCTCAAGCAGAATGCACTGATTATCACTGGCTGAGTAGTCCTCTAATACTTTCCAGTTGTGTATCCTTCGTACTAAGGACATACGTCCGGTATGGTTCCCTCACAGCCAATACGGCGGAAATTCGGCGTATTTCCGGAGTTTAGTACGACGAGGGCCGTCCTGGCCGCCATTTCCAGGATTCGTTTTCCCCGCGGATCCGTCTGAGGCATGCCCCATTCGATTGCTTTAGCGTTGAAGTCGCCCCCAACGAGCACTTTGCCCTCTGCGTTCGAGACAGCGCCCTCCAAAGCAATAAGCTTGGCTTGGAAAGATGATATCGACTCGTTAGGCGTTAGGTACACACTAAAGAAGGTGATCCTTGAGCACCGGACCCACACGAAACCATCCCCCGTCCACAACTCTCCGCTTGAAAGTCACTGTTCCGATCCCAGATGGCGGCATTACCAGTTTCATCAGAATACCATAATGCAGGACTTTTACTATGGTGTTGCTCACTCAGCAGCAAGAAGTCGGCTTTCATGTCCCTCGCAAACTGCTCAAGCAGATTTTGGGCGGTTGAACTGCGGTGTAGGTTTAGCTGCAGGATGCGGGTCATCGAAGCTCTGATTTGGCCTTGGCTAGGGCTTCCTGGAACACCCGGCATTTTCCTGATCCCAAGACGTGTCCAAAATCAGGTTTTGGGTCAGCATCCTTGCAAAGAATACAGTGTGCCTCCTTCGTACACTCTTTCCTTTTATGTCCCATTTCACCGCATTTGTAACATAGGGAATTCCTATCGGGTCCTTGGCATACTTGTGTGGTGTGACCATAACCAAGGTATTTGAAACATTGAAAAGGCGTTGCTCTTTGCCATATCCTACAGACAACCCATCCTATTCGTACTTTGCCCTTGTTCAGGAATTGTTCGGCGTCCTTTTCGGTCAAGTCAACTATGGCCATGCGTTGTCCCCTGTTGTTTTCTGGTGTCAGTCTCGCTTTGATCCTTCCCACGCTAGGGAACTCTCGTTTGATGGCCTCTTCTACCTCGGCCAGATCCGTCACGCAGTCAATGTCCCGTATTTCGATCGTTGCCATCGGCTCGAGCGGGGCTATAGTTGCGCTTTTGCCGAGGACTTTCTTTACTGCGTCACAAAATGCTTCTTTATTGCCGGCCTCTGCTCCGAATTCGACCAGTATGTGGCCCGGCCGCGTTGGTCGTACTACTTTAATGGTAGTACTGGTGTCTTCGGGCCTTACGTTTCCCCTGATGTCCCGCAGCACCTCCGCGTAGGATCGGCCATCTTGGGCTTTACAAGCAGTGCCTGCTGCCGGGGTCGTCGTCGGGGCTTCTGCCTCTCCTGTTTTGCATCAGGTCCTTTTTCTAATTGGGCGTCCGTGCGAATTTTATTTTCTGGCTTTTTTTGAAGGAGTTTCTTTACGGCTTTCTTCGCTCCTTTTGTAACCACTGTATGGAACCCATGATCTGGTGCTCCACGCCCATCAAGTGCCTCTTCCTTCCTTCTCTTATCCCGATCTCCTTCGATTGGGCTAGACGCCATTCTTTTATTGACTTTTAATGATGGAGCTATCTGCATGTCGCCTTTAGATTTTGCCCCAAGCGCCTCTTTAGCCTTTTGTTCATTTTCGGTCCTTAACCAGCTCCTCCGATAGTGCCCTATGCGATCTAGGAGCTCCTCTAGTTCAAGGAGCCCTGCCTTTGCTACTTTGCTGATTTTTGGGGAGTCGCATGCAGCTTGTATTCTTTTCAGAACGTCTCCCGCTTTTCGAAGTAGTCTTTCTTCTTCGTATCGCTGGGCCGCAATTGTACATTGCAACCATCCTTGGGAGAGGTTTTCGCGTTCCTTTTCCGAGTGCAGTACTTCCGCCCCGGCTTTCTCCCTGCGGGAAATTCCTCGGGTACGTGGGGGCTGAACTCCCCAAAGAATGCTAGCCTCCAAGAATGGTCTTGTCGACCGGCATTCCCCCTGCGCTTATTCAGGCCGGCTTTATATAGAGTCTCATGTCATTCAATCCATTTCTCGTACATTGGCGAACTACCTGGAATATTCGAGCAATTCTGAATGGAAGCAGTGACGTCACTTTCAGGTGTTGATCACGTTGGTCGATTCTTGTGCTTTCGAGTACATTCGTTTGTTGATCATGATGTCATTGATAGTTGCGACCGTAGCTCGCAGAAATGTTTGGACATGTAACAATATAAAGATCTCCCCAAGCCATTGATGTTTATCATGAACCTATGGGTAGAGTCGACCTGCTTGCTTGGCTATTACAGAATTCATTTGCGCTCTCACCAGTGGTATAAGAGAATTTTTTTTCACATGATGGATTTATGCATTGTCAATGCTTGGTTTATTTGGCACTGAATCGATTCAGAACAAGCATGAAGCATGAATAAACACTATTTTGCAAAAAAAAATGTTTTTGTTTCATCTCTTTAATAATTCATGCGGTAAGGGGTTAAGCAATTAAGCGGGTGCCAAAAAACGTATGTGCTGTCTGAATATTGTTACAACATACTTGAGATAAACAGGCTTGAAGTAAGCAGGTTTTGCGTCTCTCATTATTTAATAGAATAAACAGTGACGGCAGCACTTTCCAACTTTGACAGTTCCATATTCACCACTATTGTAACAAGTGCATAACCTCTCTTAAAATATTTATTTACAAAACACCGGACACAAAATGCCTCCAAAAAAGGATGCAAAAGGTGGAGCCAAGGACAATAAAGGAGCGAAAGGTGGGAAATCAGGCGGTGCTGATGCTGATAAAGGTATATGACTCCAAGTTCACTGTGAAATTATCTAAATATCTGTGCAATATATCTAGGTGCTAAGGAAAAGAAAGGTGGCAGTGCTGTGAAAGTTCGTCACATTTTGTGCGAAAAACAAGGCAAAATAATGGAAGCAATGGAAAAACTAAAGGCTGGACAAAAATTCCCTGACGTAGCAGCTGCCTACAGTGAAGACAAAGCTCGGCAAGGTGGAGATTTAGGATGGCAAATTCGTGGTGCAATGGTTGGACCGTTTCAAGACGCTGCCTTTGCTTTGCCTATTTCTACTGTAGCAAATCCTGTATATACTGATCCTCCAATTAAGACAAAATTCGGTTATCATATAATAATGGTCGAGGGGAAGAAATAAATGAATAAGTGCTATTTACGTGTTTTGACTTGTTTTATTTTGGACAGCTATTGATTGTTTAGAGATTTCACTATTCCCCCTGAGTAGCTTTTTGCACTCCTAATGACGTGCTACTGAAAACAACCACTTGTTTTTCACAAGGAATCGCTAAATATGTAGCAAAAAAATCAAATTTAAACTAAAGAAAGTAAATTGGAAAATTCACGTTAACTTTCAAAGAACATACATTACTATACAGGTACTTAGACGATAGGACGATAGTCCTTGCACCACCTCGGAATAAGAAAAGGGTTTTGTATCCAAACAAATACAATGTAAACTAGTTATAAACCATCATTGAATAAGTTCGAAAAACAATTGATTTAAACTCAAACATAAAACGCTGAAGTTGAGAGAAATACGTGTAATACAAATTTACACAAACTACTATTTAAGGAGACCGTCATTTTGTTTTCCTATTACTGATACCGTTTATTGAATATATGCTTAAATAAAAAATTTATTAAAGACGTCATAACAAAACCATAGTGTCTGAGTCTGTAGGAGTTGTAGTAGTTGCATAGCTACTTGCTGTTGTGGTTGTAATGCAAAAAAACTTGACTAAATATTATTAGAAACCATACCTAATATTTGGTTGACTAAAGGATATCCTCTTTTTTTAATCAGAAAAATGTAAAACTGATAAATTATACTATTACTGTACCATAGAATTTTTAGAACGGCTACTCAAATTTGTCCCAGAAAATTTTATTCCTAACATCGAGTATAATGTTTTTGGGAATTCTTAATTAAATTGTATCAGCATCAACGACCTCATGTTTAATTGATTAAAGGATTCTAGTCATTTAAGTTTCAAAAAAAATTTAAACAGACATGGTTTACATGTACGAGTAAATACGCCGAAGAATACAACTTGCAAATAAAATATTTTTTTCAGTTTTGTCGGTGTTGAAGACCAGCTGCAAACACAGGAAAATAAAGCTCCAAGTATACAAATCTGTGATAAGACCTGTTTTATGCTATGGGAGTGAATCATATACCCTAACCCAAGCATCCGCAAATATATTGAACGCCTTTGAGCGATGGTCCTGAGGTTAATAATCGGAGCGAAGCTAGACTGGGACCAATCGTGAATTCGATACAACCATGAGCTTTATTAAATGTTTAACGAGCCGGAGGTCTCAACGATTGTAAGACTGCGGAAGCTGCAATGGACTGGACACATGAATCGTATGGATGAAAAACGGATACCCAAGAAGGTATTCGTTGGGAGAACTGAAGGCCAGAGGCCAGTAGGGAAATTGAGGAAACGCTGGTCTGACTCGGTCGACGAAGACAGTTCATCATTGCTCGGATTTGAAAATTGGAGGACGCGGTCAATCGACCGAGACAGTAAGCAAGGAACCGAGAGGGGCTGTAGTGCAACGAAGGAGGAGATGAGATACGCGCTCTCGAATATTACCGACGCGGTGCCCGAAATAACCCACTTGAATTCAAACTGTAAAAATTTACGCTAGAAAAATAAACACAAACTCAATATATGGCACCGCGTACCGACCGTAACGCGAAAGCGACCATTCGCGGATTACTGGAACCCTACCCTCTCGGCGGCGGTTTTTTGCTGGAAAGGAAAGACGTGGGTTTTATCTCAGCAAATCATTTGATATTTCTTTTCATTTCAAACGATGTTCTAAAGGTGAAAACACTATTAACAATTCCAACATTAAATTTTCATCTTATAATTATGCATGACAAACAAGAAATATTTCGTTTTTTTTCATAAAATCAAAATCAAAATGGAAAAAGGAAATAAGAATTATCGAAGATTTAATAAAATTTTTTTATGAGTATGATTTTCCTTAATTTAGTTGAATCATAATTAAGGAAAATTATGTTTTTTTTCTTTTGCTTCTTGTGTAATTGATTTTTAAAGTGACAGATATAGTTTGAACATTTTTTAATGTACAAATGTTAAATAATCTTCTCTTATCTATCCCCTTTCACATACTCGTAATTAGATGGCGACAATTGCATAATTCGAAGGGTAAGGATTTTATATCATATCGGGGATAACATATTTCTAGCGTGATATGATTGACATATTTGATTAAAACTATATTAGCTAAACTTTCTAATTGGATCATTTCACCCTTTTCACATCAACTTAATGTAAATCTTGTAGTGAAGAAATTTTCAAATAAGTCCGTGAAAGGACTGCAGCGATGTTCTGCTGCCTCGGCAGAGGAAGATGTTGGTTCCTGCCGAGAATGCCCTCGTCCGGAGACGCGTGAATGCGCTGGCAGGCTAGCATTGCGGTGTCGTGGGGCGGGTTCGTTTCCTCGGCACGAGGACTCACTACAAAACATTTCGCATTCACGAATTGCTTGCAGAGTTCGAGAGGACGACCGAAGTCGCAAATCTGTAGATAACCTCCACGAAGGAATTACGACTTGTTGCGAGAACAAGTGCAACCTGACAAGAAAGACTAATTTGGGGTTGACCTCGTCTTTACCCAAATACATTCAGGGCCCACAAATGAAAGAGGGGCAACCGGGTGGTGGTGGAGCCCCTTCATGCCCACCCAACCGGAATAAATCCAATGTTAAATCGTTGAAGTGGCCAGGTATTCCTCTTCTGAGTGGAAAACTCATACAAATTGAATTATATGAGCTTTCCCATCAGAAGGGGAGTACCCCGGTGACCAATTTATGTCATAGAATTATACAATTGAATTGCATAACTATATGCCATAAAAAGGCACTTGGCTTGGGCCACTCAACCCATAAAGTCTCCTGAAACAAAGAAGGAATTATTCTGTACCCGGCGGCTGGCTCATATTTTGGGGTGGAAGCCTGCCACCGTACCGGGTCCTATACCCGATTGGAAAAACAAACCAGAAGGGAAAGACCTATGGTTCAATTCAACGCATCTCTTTATTTAACAACATCCCATAAATTTTCAATTTTCTTTTTTTTTGTAATCTGTATATTTCAAAAAAATTTTAATAATTATTTTAGGAAATCCGAACGGTAAACACAAAAAAAAAATCTAACGCAAAAAAAAATTTAAATGGATATCGGACGTGATGAATTTAGAAGAAATTTAAACTCAAATATAGAAATGGATGAAAACAGATGTAAAAAACGTAGACGCAAAATAAATATGATCAAAAGTATATATATATATATATAACAAAATTAAGGGCACTCACCCGCATGGTCCTTCGAGCGCTCGACGACGATGCCGATGTCCCTGAAATGTAATTTGTAAGATAACGCGACTCAATATCTTTCTTCAGAGATGGTGCATGGTACAAGAAAAAAATGAGAACAATGCAAAAGTCCATAAAAGATACTATTTTCACGAATGTTTTTGTTTTCCTATATGTGTGCTCTGTTGCCAGATTCCCCGCGTCTATGCTACGTAGTTGCGATATTTCGACGGTTGTCGCTGACTTGTATGCTGGCGCTCCGCGATAACGAATATGATGTGAATTCACCGATTTTTCTAAATCGCTCGCGTCTTCTCCCTCCTTGCGAACAATTTTGCTGTCGTTTTCGTTCAATCGAGTCGTCGTCAAGAAATCTCTTGTAGTACAGCAGCGAGATGGCGGCGCTAGACTTATCGTCGCGAAATCACGGATGCGAGTCATTAAAGAATGTTCGGCGTCAACTTTTACGAATTTTTCGTGTCGTCCGATGCGATAACGTTCCGATAAATTTTCATCCCGAATACTAAATTGTTGCATGCACGCACTATACACGCAACCGAGCGAACGTCGGATTTCTGCACGAATTTCACTCGTAGTAGAGGTATCACGCTGGCACAACACTCGCGCGTGTGCCTTGCTTGGCGATGCGTATCAAAGGTCCTCGTTTGATTGCTCACTCGAACAATTACGCTCTTCACCACTCGAGAAATTTTCAACTTCTGCACACGTCAGTTCGCGCGAGACCTCGAACAAAGTAGAAATTCCGGGCGTAACAAAATTCCTTTGAACTTCCAAAAATTAACACAAGCACACACGAGTTTTTCTTTTCCTTAAAACACTTGACTTCAAGCTAAACAATTCTTGGCAATATCCTCGCGCTTGAGAACTTAGAAGCAAATCGAAATTTGAACTAAGTCAAAATAAAATTCAAAAATCAAAATGAATTTGCAAATCGGCTGTCGTGTAGAAATCGCGTGCTCTCCCCCATATCCGCAAAAAATCAAAATAGCGGCAAACCATCGAACCACCACACTTTGCAAACCGTTTTCCCGCTCGTTCACACACACTTGCCTAGGACTAGCCAACATTCTTATGACACAAAAAAAAAATATTTTGAACTCGGCTATCAGCGCTAGAAATCAGATTTCTAATTAATTCCCGGAGACAATTTTCATTTCTTCACTGAATAATGTCCATTTGTGTTTAACACACCACGCAAGTCTCATTGCCCCGGTACACTCCTCGAACCTTAATTACCGCACCGGCACCATAATCCGGACGTGTCCGTTACTCGTTTTCTTTCGCCTAGTGTGTACCGTACGTACGTAACGAAGAACAGGAACATTATTGTTCACGCGAGACTCAACACACTCATTCCGAAACTATTAGCGAAAGCCTTTTAATGATAAATGTGAATAAACTTTCGAAACAAACTAGAACGGAAAGTCTTCTCAACCGCAGTCAAACAAAACGCGAATCGAATTCCCATCCCGCGGACACCACCTCAAAAGCAGTCGCTGTCTCGTACCGCTCTGCCTGCTGGTCCACCTTCGACTCCCTATCTCATTCAACCAAAGGCAAGCACTCCCATTCCACTCGTTTGTTCTGCGTTTGTGTCGTGTCGCGTTCGACACGATATCATACAAAATATCATTGCTTTTACATTTGCATGCTCTGATCAAGTTCAATATATTCTGACGCGGTTCTAACGGCTATCTTTTCCAGATTAAACGTTTTTCCCTCAAGTTTTGATATTTTTTTCTCTTCAACTGCAGTCGATACCGGCGTGGCAATAATTTTTCAGCTGAATAATGCTTCGTCACTATCACTGAATGCACGAGCTTAAGAAAATTGCAATTCTAAGCACTTTTTTACTATTAGTTCACTGCAGTTAACAGTATGGTGCAGTGTTCAAGCGGTAGTTGCGTTTTCTGAATGATTTGTTCTAATTTTGTAGATAATCTTGGAATAGAAATGCACTCGCTCTTAAAGGAATCGACCGCAGCTTTTTACAGTGCGGGAAATTTATTGAAGAGACGAATCAACACAACAATTATTAATTTAATTTAGCATATGTTTGTTATCCGCTAGCATCCAAGACATAATGTGATGTATTCGACAAACAAAAAAAAATTTTTAATCAATATTATGGTTGGAATGGGTAAAATTTGACAATTTTTGAGGGGTTTAAATGATACAATGATTTTATCGTTCATATAATTAAAGGGGTTAACCGTTTCGTTTTAAGCATTTGTATACCGCGTTACACCGCAATTCTATAAATTATATTCAAAAGATATTGTAATAAAATCACTACACATTAAAATTTTAAACAGTTTTAGAATTTTGTTTCCCGGGAGTTAAGTACAAAAGAAACTTTCTTGATTTATTTTTCACGCGAAAAGAAAAAGAGTGAGGGTTGCGATGGGGAAGGTGACTGAATCGTCCCTCCTTGTTAAATTGAGTTTGTGCTGTGTGCCTGTGGCAGCGCTGGCTTTTAGAGCCATACTCCTCAATTACTACAGGGCAGCTAATTTTCTCGCAATCCCAAGGCGATGCGGATTGCGAAAAAGGAGCTGAAGGATCTTTCTGTGTATCATGGGTTGGCTTCGGCGTCGGGACTAGAGATGACGGACAATGAATGAAAAACACAATTGACAGACGGACGGACTGACTCATGTCTATGTTTGCCCGGAAGTATACAAACTTTGCGCGTTTTTGAGAATATATGCGGACGGACAAACAGACGTGACTAACTATCTATCGGCGCAGGTCTTTCGCGTGGTATATCCCCACTTCTTTTCCCGATGGATCCGTTATCAGGTAACGGTTAGGTCCCATTACCTTCTTTATGCGGCTTTTCAAGAATCGCCTGTCCAGCTTGGCGTTGTAATGCCCCGCGGCGTCACTTTGGCGGAAATTTCGCCGGAAAACTTCATCTCCTTCTTTGAAATTAGCAGATCGTGACCGGAGATTGTACTGCGCTTCATTTGCACTACCTGCGGCCTTAATTTTCCGTCCGATCTGTTGGCGGAGGTCTCCTAAACGTTCGTGGGGCTCCAGCGCAACGACGGGGTCTCCCAAACACTTTAATTGCCGTAACAGTCGGTATGATTTACCGTGGCAAATCATGTGCTGTCCAAAGGCGGCAAAGTAAGGGGCGACACCGGTGACGGAATGATACGAGGATCGCAGGGCGCATGTGATGGCAGACAATCGCCGATCCCAATCCTTTTGAGATGGGTGGACGTAGGAACGGATCGCGGCCAGTAGGGTGCGGTTCAACCGTTCTGATGCGTTGGACTGAGGAGAGTATATGGGCGTCAGTTGGTGTTCAACGCCATACTGTTCAAGTAGGCTCTTAAACTGCCGAGACCGGAACTGTACTCCATTATCTGAGTACACACTCTCTGGAACACCGAACACATGGAATACCCGGTTCTCTAAGAATTTCACGATCGATGGAGTTGTGAATTTACGGATAGGTTCCACCATTGGGAATTTTGAGAGCTGATCTAGGACGTCTATAGCTCCGATGTGTCCCATGGAAGACCGAGGATATGGACCGAGTAGATCGATGTATAGACGCTGGAACACGCGTTCTGGGACGTTGAGTTGACCCATAGGAGGTCGAAGAGGCTGGTTGGGTGCTTTGGTGCCTTTACAGGTCTCACAGGTGCTCACGTAGTCTTTGACCTGGGATGCCATTTTAGGCCAAAAGAAGTATTTCTTGAGTCGCCGTAATGTTCGACCGTAACCTCCGTGGGCACTTAAAGGATGGTCATGTGCACGGAGGATCAGATGTTGTGTCATTTCCTCCGGTACCCAGAGTTTCCAAGACTCTTCTTCCTGCCATGGATCACCAGTGGCGTATTCATTTCGTCTATACACATAGCCGTCTATTACCTTCAAATCAGGCAGCTGTGTTTGTTGGGTCGCTATGGTTTGCCTCAACTCTTTGTAGCTATCTGATTCGAAATGTGGGCTGTCCAAATCTATTTCGATGGGGTCCTCGTCATTTATTGTCAATTCGGCTCCCTCTGGGGAAAACATCCGTGAGAGAGTGTCGGGTACGATGTTCTGGGTTCCTTTCCGATGTTTGATGGAGAACTTGAACCCTTGCAGTTTAAGAGCCCATCTGGCTAGGCGTCCACTTAAATCTGCCTGGTTCATCAACCATTGTAGTGACGCGTGGTCCGTGATGATCTTGAAT
This sequence comes from Odontomyia ornata, assembly GCA_963969285.1. Lineage (NCBI taxonomy): Eukaryota > Metazoa > Arthropoda > Insecta > Diptera > Stratiomyidae > Odontomyia > Odontomyia ornata. The sequence continues at coordinate 88,582,333 of OZ017738.1, read as the reverse complement.
TGGTGACCCTCGATATAAGCTCGAAATTTCTTCACAGCCATTACCGCTGCCAAACATTCTTGCTCGGAAACAGTATAGTTTCTTTGGGCCGAATTCAGCTTATTGGACATGAAGGCGATGGGAGCTTCCTCTCCTTCGTCGGTCAATTGCACCAGCACGGCTCCTACTCCATGTTGACTTGCGTCACAATGAATGGAGAAGGGCTTCGTGAAGTCGGGGCTGTGCAAGACAGGAGCTGATGTGAGGGCTTGTTTAAGCTCTTCAAATGCCTTTCGGCTGAGTTCGGTCCAAACGAACTTCCCCTTCCGCAACATGTCTGACAGGGGCGCTGAGACTGTTGCATAATTCCGAACAAACCTTCGGTACCAACCGCACACACCAAGGAAACGTCGTAGCTGCTTCACAGTTTTTGGTAAGGGGAACTCATCAATCGCACGAGTTTTGTCTGGATCCGTTTTGATAGTGCCATGTCCTATGACATGTCCGAAGTATCGGACTTCTTTCATGACAAACTTACTTTTCTGTACGTTGATGGTGAGTCCCGCCTTACTGATGTGCAGGGCTACTTCTTGTAGGAGTAGGAGGTGTTGATCGAACGTTTCCGTGATGAGTAACAGATTATCAAGGTACACGAACACTTGGTGTTTTAGGTGAGGTGGGATGACCTTGTCCATCAACCGAGTCATCGTTTGCGGCGCGTTACACAAGCCAAAGGGCATTGTGACGAACTGATATAATGGTCGTCCAGGCACTGTGAAGGCGGTCTTGTCCCTCGAGCCCTCATCGAGTGGAATTTGCCAGAAGGCGTCTTTTAGGTCGAGACTGGTGATATAATTGGCTTTCGGCAGTCTCCCTAGTATTCCATCGATGAGTGGAAGAGGGTACGCGTCCTTGATGGTAACCGCGTTTACCTTACGGGCATCAAGACAGAGGCGGACTTTACTTGGCTTTACAACCAAGGTTACCGGTGAGGACCAGGCACTTTGGGACTCCTCTATGACCCCTAACTCGAGCATCCTATCTAGTTCCGCATACACCAATTTCTCCATGGCCGGCGAGATGGCGTAGTGTCTCTGTTTAATCGGTTTACTATCGCCAACGTCGATGGCGTGTGAGACTAGGGTGGTGCGGCCAAGGCCTTGGGTAGCGTACGATGGGAAAGCAGCAATGGATGCTTCCAGGCGTTGTCGTTGGTTAGGCGTCAGGTCATGCCTATCGGGAGTAGAAGTGATTTCGTTGACATTCCTGGTTTTTAAAGACAAATCGGTGAATAAATCGGAGGCCAGTCCAAAGCGAAGGACGAAATCGACACCAAGGTATACATTCTGAGTCAAAGACGGAATAATGTAGAACGTAATATCCTTCGTCTGACCCCTGAATGTCACGGGTGTGGTTAGTTTACCTCGTATAGGGTGTTTGGTGCCATCAGCTGTACTGATTTCAGTGCGCCAGGATTTAATCAAGTTCGGATATTCTTGGAGCACCTTCGAGCCAAAGCTCGAGGCAAGACAACTGATACTGGCACCCGTGTCGATCAAAGCAAACACGGTCTCGCCCAACACTTTAATTGGATGACAAGGTCTGATCTCATTCTCAGCAACCTCCGAGATGTTACAAGAGTCTACGGTTTGACGGCAGGTGCGCACTCTCTTGCGAAAATTCCGCCAACGACGGGTTGACCATTTTGTCGTGCACGAACGGGAAGTGACGACTTCGGAAGCAAATATTCGCTCTCGAGCCACCCGATATTCCTGCAGTCTAACATGATAAGGTTTTAGAGTGCGTACTTGAGGCTGCCGCGGTTCTTCTGGCAGTGACTGCGATGGTCGTTTTAATATTGTCGTTGGTGAGGTCTCCGGAAGAGAGTGAACATCCGCAGTCGTAATGGTCATGGCTGGTGGGTTAACGTCAGGTTGATTGGGGTGAGCAGCTGGCTGGGGAGCTACTGCGGGGTCTTCGAGTACCGCTGAGGTGGTCGGGTACTCTTTTGGCCGTTTTTTGGAGTGGCATCATCTGGGTAGTCCGGAACATAGGTGTTTGACTCCGTGCCTTCTTCTCGATCTGGGTTGTTGCAATTTAGTGCCACTTCGGCAATTTCACGTCGCGGACCCGACCTCGCATGTAGGTAAGGCCGTTCTTGGAGGTCTTCTTCAAGCCTCTCCAATCGACTCACGAACCTCAGTAGTGCTTCCATGTTCTGCGGGTCCGAGTTTACAACATGGCAACGAAGTTCCGGCTTTAGATTCCGTTTCAACACCCGCAGCAGTTGAGTGGGAGACATAGGCTCTGACAACTGGTCATTCAACCTAAGGATATCGGCTCGATACTGATGAAAGGGCTCGTCCGGACGTTGCCATCTGGCATGGATCTTGTCCAGGACACTCTCATCCATGTTGACCGTCGAGTATTCCATGCGGAGTACCTCCTTCAGCCGTGTCCAGCGTGTTGATGGTGGGGCCGAATGAATCCGCCAGTACGTCTCGAGTGCTGCTCCCCTGAACAGCATCGGTAAATATCCTGCCAGCACCGTGTAGTCGCCGGCCAACATCTCTTCGACTAAGGACTCCACGCGACCAATGAAGACTTCCACGTTCAGGTCGTTTGGCTCCCCGCTAAAATGTAGATTCCACCCCTGGACGATGCTGGGAATATGCTTCGGTTTCAGCATATAGGGTTGTTCCTGCGGAGCCACTGGACCTAGAGTCGGTGGTGGTACTTGGTTGAGTCGTGGCGGAAGATCCCAGGCGGTCCAAGGCTGGTATCGAGATGGTGGATCCGGATCCTCAGACGGATGGTAATCAGTTCTCCGAATCTTGTTTGCCTGGTGTATGGTTGGTTCCTGAGGACGTCGTGCCGATCTGTGTCGTTGTAGGGCTGTCTCGGTCTCTTTGCAGCGACGTATGAAAGAGTATATACGTTCCACTTCAGTGTAACACTCACCACAGATGTGGTCTGGTGAGCCATCTTCCAATGTGATGTTGATGTTAAGGGACTCCTTCAGGAAGTCGACAATAAAAATCCTCCTCGCTTCATCTACGGAACTATCACAGAGTGGATACATTTCTTCGCTGCTCTGTAGGCAAAGTCTACATGCGTTTAGAAATTCCATTATCCTAACAGTGTTGACACTGATAATAAAATAGTAAAAAAAATGCTATAAAAGAAGTAATTAACTATTATTATGACAAAACACAAAAACGTGGCCGAAAGTGGCGAGCTATACTCAATCCTCACAAAAAAAACCAAAGTGTATGAAAAGTTTTAATCGTTATCAAAAAAAAAAATAATCGGTCTCTCCCTTCCGTCCTTCCTCCCAAGTACGGACACCATGGCACAATCCTTCTAAAACGTTTCAGGGACACTCTCTTGTGGCACCATGAAAATCAGGGTTCAGAAGTGATCCCTCATTAGCAAACTTCTCAAGTTACAACTTGTCAGCCCGGGGTGGTATTCTAATCCACAAGCAGCGCGTGTCTTGTCATGGATAGTCATGGATTAGCTGATCAGCCAATCACATGAAATCAAAATCCATGTAATTTAAGACACTTAGGCACCGCTGGTTTGGGGAGCGGATCAGAAACCTCCGCAAAATAAATGTTGGGATAATAACCTCCGAACACAAAAAAGGGACTCTAATATCATTTGGCCTTACTAGTTATACAATGGTGGTAAACCACCAAAGTATAAATCAAAAGAAGGACCAAACGATATTGATGTCCAGAGACAACACACGTTCGAAAGTTATTAGGCTGCTGGGGCACGATCAGTGCAAAAACCCTCGGGAGTTATCTACCCGCCAATAATTCTAACACCTAGTGGGGACACCTAGAGACGATGGACTGTCTCGTGCTCACGACTGATGATACAGCCGGGCTTTTCGGGCCCCACGTTGGGCGCCATTTGTAGTGAAGAAAGATGTTCAATATGTCCGTGAAAGGACTGCAGCGATGTTCTGCTGCCTCGGCAGAGGAAGATGTTGGTTCCTGCCGAGAATGCCCTCGTCCGGAGACGCGTGAATGCGCTGGCAGGCTAGCATTGCGGTGTCGTGGGGCGGGTTCGTTTCCCCGGCACGAGGACTCACTACAAAACATTTCGCATTCACGAATTGCTTGCAGAGTTCGAGAGGACGACCGAAGTCGCAAATCTGTAGATAACCTCCACGAAGGAATTACGACTTGTTGCGAGAACAAGTGCAACCTGACAAGAAAGACTAATTTGGGGTTGACCTCGTCTTTACCCAAATACATTCAGGGCCCACAAATGAAAGAGGGGCAACCGGGTGGTGGTGGAGCCCCTTCATGCCCACCCAACCGGAATAAATCCAATGTTAAATCGTTGAAGTGGCCAGGTATTCCTCTTCTGAGTGGAAAACTCATACAAATTGAAGAATTATATGAGCTTTCCCATCAGAAGGGGAGTACCCCGGTGACCAATTTATGTCATAGAATTATACAATTGAATTGCATAACTATATGCCATAAAAAGGCACTTGGCTTGGGCCACTCAACCCATAAAGTCTCCTGAAACAAAGAAGGAATTATTCTGTACCCGGCGGCTGGCTCATATTTTGGGGTGGAAGCCTGCCACCGTACCGGGTCCTATACCCGATTGGAAAAACAAACCAGAAGGGAAAGACCTATGGTTCAATTCAACGCATCTCTTTATTTAACAACATCCCATAAATTTTCAATTTTCTTTTTTTTTGTAATCTGTATATTTCAAAAAAATTTTAATAATTATTTTAGGAAATCTGAACGGTAAACACAAAAAAAAATCTAACGCAAAAAAAAATTTAAATGGATATCGGACGTGATGAATTTAGAAGAAATTTAAACTCAAATATAGAAATGGATGACAACAGATGTAAAAAACGTAGACGCAAAATAAATATGATCAAAAGTATATATATATATATATAACAAAATTAAGGGCACTCACCCGCATGGTCCTTCGAGCGCTCGACGACGATGCCGATGTCCCTGAAATGTAATTTGTAAGATAACGCGACTCAATATCTTTCTTCAGAGATGGTGCATGGTACAAGAAAAAAATGAGAACAATGCAAAAGTCCATAAAAGATACTATTTTCACGAATGTTTTTGTTTTCCTATATGTGTGCTCTGTTGCCAGATTCCCCGCGTCTATGCTACGTAGTTGCGATATTTCGACGGTTGTCGCTGACTTGTATGCTGGCGCTCCGCGATAACGAATATGATGTGAATTCACCGATTTTTCTAAATCGCTCGCGTCTTCTCCCTCCTTGCGAACAATTTTGCTGTCGTTTTCGTTCAATCGAGTCGTCGTCAAGAAATCTCTTGTAGTACAGCAGCGAGATGGCGGCGCTAGACTTATCGTCGCGAAATCACGGATGCGAGTCATTAAAGAATGTTCGGCGTCAACTTTTACGAATTTTTCGTGTCGTCCGATGCGATAACGTTCCGATAAATTTTCATCCCGAATACTAAATTGTTGCATGCACGCACTATACACGCAACCGAGCGAACGTCGGATTTCTGCACGAATTTCACTCGTAGTAGAGGTATCACGCTGGCACAACACTCGCGCGTGTGCCTTGCTTGGCGATGCGTATCAAAGGTCCTCGTTTGATTGCTCACTCGAACAATTACGCTCTTCACGACTCGAGAAATTTTCAACTTCTGCACACGTCAGTTCGCGCGAGACCTCGAACAAAGTAGAAATTCCGGGCGTAACAAAATTCCTTTGAACTTCCAAAAATTAACACAAGCACACACGAGTTTTTCTTTTCCTTAAAATACTTGACTTCAAGCTAAACAATTCTTGGCAATATCCTCGCGCTTGAGAACTTAGAAGCAAATCGAAATTTGAACTAAGTCAAAATAAAATTCAAAAATCAAAATGAATTTGCAAATCGGCTGTCGTGTAGAAATCGCGTGCTCTCCCCCATATCCGCAAAAAATCAAAATAGCGGCAAACCATCGAACCACCACACTTTGCAAACCGTTTTCCCGCTCGTTCACACACACTTGTCTAGGACTAGCCAACATTCTTATGACACAAAAAAAAATATTTTGAACTCGGCTATCAGCGCTAGAAATCAGATTTCTAATTAATTCCCGGAGACAATTTTCATTTCTTCACTGAATAATGTCCATTTGTGTTTAACACACCACGCAAGTCTCATTGCCCCGGTACACTCCTCGAACCTTAATTACCGCACCGGCACCATAATCCGGACGTGTCCGTTACTCGTTTTCTTTCGCCTAGTGTGTACCGTACGTACGTAACGAAGAACAGGAACATTATTTTTCACGCGAGACACAACACACTCATTCCGAAACTATTAGCGAAAGCCTTTTAATGATAAATGTGAATAAACTTTCGAAACAAACTAGAACGGAAAGTCTTCTCAACCGCAGTCAAACAAAACGCGAATCGAATTCCCATCCCGCGGACACCACCTCAAAAGCAGTCGCTGTCTCGTACCGCTCTGCCTGCTGGTCCACCTTCGACTCCCTATCTCATTCAACCAAAGGCAAGCACTCCCATTCCACTCGTTTGTTCTGCGTTTGTGTCGTGTCGCGTTCGACACGATATCATACAAAATATCATTGCTTTTACATTTGCATGCTCTGATCAAGTTCAATATATTCTGACGCGGTTCTAACGGCTATCTTTTCCAGATTAAACGTTTTTCCCTCAAGTTTTGATATTTTTTTCTCTTCAACTGCAGTCGATACCGGCGTGGCAATAATTTTTCAGCTGAATAATGCTTCGTCACTATCACTGAATGCACGAGCTTAAGAAAATTGCAATTCTAAGCACTTTTTTACTATAAGTTCACTGCAGTTAACAGTATGGTGCAGTGTTCAAGCGGTAGTTGCGTTTTCTGAATGATTTATTCTAATTTTGTAGATAATCTTGGAATAGAAATGCACTCGCTCTTAAAGGAATCGACCGCAGCTTTTTACAGTGCGGGAAATTTATTGAAGAGACGAATCAACACAACAATTATTAATTTAATTTAGCATATGTTTGTTATCCGCTAGCATCCAAGACATAATGTGATGTATTCGACAAACAAAAAAAATTTTTAATCAATATTATGGTTGGAATGGGTAAAATTTGACAATTTTTGAGGGGTTTAAATGATACAATGATTTTATCGTTCATATAATTAAAGGGGTTAACCGTTTCGTTTTAAGCATTTGTATACCGCGTTACACCGCAATTCTATAAATTATATTCAAAAGATATTGTAATAAAATCACTACACATTAAAATTTTAAACAGTTTTAGAATTTTGTTTCCCGGGAGTTAAGTACAAAAGAAACTTTCTTGATTTATTTTTCACGCGAAAAGAAAAAGAGTGAGGGTTGCGATGGGGAAGGTGACTGAATCGTCCCTCCTTGTTAAATTGAGTTTGTGCTGTGTGCCTGTGGCAGCGCTGGCTTTTAGAGCCATACTCCTCAATTACTACAATCTATACGACAAAATTTGCTCTACATTTGAAGCTTATCTAACGTCGCGCGGATATCGATCACTTTTTCGGATGGCTCCGATAGCTTTTCAAATTAATTTTTATGGAATTGCTTGCAGCTACATATAAATGAGTTGCATATTTTGAATAATAATTTTTCTGAAAAATTATTAGAGAAGAAAAATGTTAGAAGAAGGTGGTTTCGACGTGTGCACTAATTCTCCTCAGGCCATCACTCCACCTTCTTCTAACATTTTTCCACCTTCTTCTAAAATATGCAACTCATTTATATGTAACTGCAAGCAATTCCATAAAAAGTAATTTAAAAAGCTATCGGAGCCATCCGAAAGAGTGATCGATATCTGCGCGACGTTAGATAAGCTTCAAATGTAGAGCAAATTTGTCGTATAGATTTACATTAAGTTGATGTGAAAAGGGTGAAATGATCCAATTAAAAAGTTTAGCTAATACAAGTACTTACAAGAGAAATTTACCTTGAATATAACTTGCAGATACAAAAACATTTTGAGTTTGCATTAGTAGAAAAATTAAAAATTAACTTCCTCACCTCTGAGCATGGTGGTCGCCATCACCGGTGTGTATCTAAGAGTGATGGCCTGAGGAGAATTAGCGCACACGTCGAAACCACCTTCTTCTAACATTTTTCTTCTCTAATAATTTTTCAGAAAAATTATTATTCAAAATATGCAACTCATTTATATGTAGCTGCAAGCAATTCCATAAAAAGTAATTTAAAACTATATTTTATCTAAGTGAACAGATTAGCATAAAAATAAAATGATGAATTCAATTGATTATTATTCAATTTCGTTGTAAGATTTTCAAGTGAAACAAAAAATGTTCCGATTAAATTTCGCTTATAAGTACCTTTTTTTTTTAAATGTTATAACTTAATAAACGATTAATAAAATATTCTGTACAAATTTCATAATATCTGATTTTAGAAGTGTAATCGTTTAAAAATTATCCTCTCAAGACAAGCTAAATGTTATCACCAGTACTCGTATGTAAATCGTTTGCATGTTTTCAACGAAATGGAATTTATAACGATCAGTAATATTTGGAAGGTTCACTATGGGAAATCTTAGGGCTAAATTATCGCATCAGTAGCTATACTAATATAGTTCATACTATTTAATTACACGATTCTGTTTTTAAGAGGGGTGGGGGGAAATTGGCTTTCAGTGAATTCTCAACTAAGACCGCCCTGGGAGCTGACGACAATCTAAGTATTTAGCCGGAAAAAAATAAACAATGGATGAGAGGAAAAGAATTTCTGAGACTCTAAGAAATGCAAGATTGAAAGTGGATGCAAAAAGATAAGGTATATAAGGCGTAAAATATTGGCAGTGAGAACAAAATAGCTCATCATACACCAGTCAACAAAATTTAATGTAGTAAATAATATAATCTTAGTAGCGCAGACTCTGAGCATTCTAGGTACAATAATCCAATAAATAAATGGCTCTGCGTATATGATCGCAAGGTCTTGGACATTCAAACTAACAATAGCTAATCAAAAAGACAAAGATATTCTTCAAAATAACAAAAAAGGACAAGAAAATAGAATCGTTTCAAAAACCGTTAATGTGTTAACCAAATGCAAAGAATATATACTTTTAAAATTCGTAGCAGTATAAAAGCAGATAATAACATTTTCATAACCGTAACTATAAAAATTAACTGGCAGGAGATATACTATATGTGCATATGAATGTGTTTTAGTATGTCGAGCCAAAATATGATAAAAGAATCAGAGAACAAAAAAATATCGCATTCTAACTGAATATATACACTGAAAACGGAATGGAAAACTGATTTTAGTTATTTTTGACCAGTTTTCTTACCAGAAGATACCAAGGCTCCACGTATTTGCTCAAGAATAAGCCGGTCAGCTCATTTGATTCGTCATACCACCATCCTGGCTCATCACAAACAGGCACACTTATCATGTCCTCTTTATCGAATAGTAGCTCATCGTTCTTTTGCGCTGAAACTGAAGTATGGCGTCCACTATTATGTCCGCTGTGCAATGATAATTGTTCGGTGATCATAGCCTCATAAGGAGCTATTTCGTGGATAATCTTGGGTTTCTTCGTATATAGCTTTATTACAGAGATTTGTAATCTCCTCTAGCACTTTGGACGTCAATTGGAGGTTATGTTTATGTCTTAAATGTTACGCGTCGGAAAATTCCACGCAATTTACAACAATCTTCATCGGAGTACACTGTTTGAATATCCATAGAATAGTTTAATACAATCAACACTAATTCAAGGATAAAAATAGTTATTATTCGCACCGAACAAATGTATACGAGTATATCCACAGTTCCAAGTCTACACCAAATGTTGGAATCGTCACTTTCTTGTTTCCATTCCGTATCTGAATTGGAACTTTGAATTTCCCTCTCGCTTGCTTTTAGTGAAGGATTCACATTCGGGTCCATTGCGAGCTACGAGATCCACCGATTGGTCAATTACCTCGCAGAATTTCTTATGGATTTGCCACTACAATCCGATCTTGCAAGCGATTGTAGTGACGGCAGCTATTGTGGTACACTCCAACTGGCGCTTTTGTGTCGTTATAGAGCGGCTTTACCCCGAAACTATGCGCCGCGATTGCAACAACGTTACAAGTGCGCAAGATATGCTGCAACTGCGAGTTGATGATTCAAAATTAAGCCGGAGGTGCTCAAAATGTGCCACTTCAGTTGGCCGAATGAGTGAAGGCTTCGTAGGTGAACAGACACTTTCAGTTACTCCGTACTAAGCTGGTCGCTACACTAAATTACTTGATACGGTTTGTGTGCACTCTTCATAAATAAATCCAAGAACGTTCACCCTTATTTCATGTGGTTTGCCAAATGGTTTGCCAAATGGTTTGCACATTAGTTGCTAGAGACACACTTGTATATTTCAGAAATCTTCACCTTTGACTTAATGGTAGTCTGTCCTTGATGAAATAAATAAAAATTAAAATTCGCCCTCAATCTTCGTTTATCGCGGTCGCTCGGTTTTTGCTTGGTTTTCTCCCCACCCATCGATGTCAGCGGCGTTCGGTTACAGAGACCTGTCAAACAACCTTATCAGCTGGGCTCAGACATTTAATTTGAGGCGTGACAGATCTCTGCGGAATATCAATCTGAGGGATCAAGGCTATCACACTTTTTCAGAAGGATACGAAAGTGAAAAGCTAGTATGCCACCGAGGGGATAAGGTTTAAGTAATCCATGAATGGTCGGTTTCATGTTCCGGTCAATACATGGTGCGGTAGTTTGGTTTTTGTGATATAATTAGAGTAGATCGATTCGATTTTGGATTCGAGTAGTTTATTTTGGGAACCACATCGATGAACTTCGGGAGCACACGTTTTTGGTTGAAGGTTTAGTGTTGTTCTTTTTCTATCTGAAAGAACAAGGAAATTGAGATAAAGCGAAGTAAGGTCGAATTATTGGAAGTCGGTAGACGGGTTTTAAATCGGGCATTGAATCAGTGGTTGATTCTTGTATTTTGGACTTAGTCTGCTCGCAGAAGACTGCCACCGAAATTCCTTTCCAAGCTAGGTAGCCTGCCAGCAGCCACCTTGGAGTAGACTAAGGGTGAACGGACTTGTTGGCCTAATGGGTACAGTCCATTGACACGTTCCCAGACATCACGTCTAAAACCAACGAGAGGTCGGTTTAGGTTTCCTTCGGGAAATCTCGAACGAGCCTGAAGTAAGTAAAATTCATTACAAAATTTGTTTTGCTACTTAAGAGCAGTTGGTGGCTTTCATTTTTTAGGCATGTTGTTGAGAAGCTTTTTTCTCCTGGATTCTAAATTCTTTCCAAAAATATTTCATAACTATCAGCAACAAGTTAGCAGATTAGGTGAGTTATAAGGTCTTTTCAATTAGTACGTTATAGTCTTCATACTTTACCAAAATGAGAAAAATGAGAAGAAATAGCCAATAAAATATCATCTTGAGAACCAGGAAATAAGTGCAATGTGCGACATAAGTTTCTTTTTTGAATCACAGATTCATGCGAATAATTTAGTTGCAAATATGTACAAACGGCTTTCAATAGAAGTCAAAATCTTGTATACGTGTTTAGAATCAACACAGAGATTTCTTCACTCTAAGTTTGGTTGTATTTTGAAAGTTATTCAATCAGATTTTCATTACTGTTGGAAGTATTTATACTATATATCTAATCACCAAGAATTTCTAAAATAATAATCTTTTATAGCGGAAAATATTTTCAAATTTTCCCTTTTCTATAACTCACCACGAAATAAAAGTCAATTGTAACTAGTTTGCCTTATTCTACTAGATGTCTCTGCGATCGCCAAGTTTTCTTTCTTTTCGCCATTTCCAAAATATCCGGTATGTACGCGAATAGTCGTCGGCGCTATTATTTTAGTTATTTGCTTAATTGGTCTTATGTAGAAATACCTAAGATACGCCTAAATGAACGACGAAATGTCCTTAAAGTGCATTAAAAGTTTATAGTGAGCATATTACTTGCTGCTCGTGAAGATGATTCGTGATTTCTTTGGTGATTACTGTGGGTCTGGAATACCGAAAGATGTTGACAGTTGTCAAATATCACCATTGTTAGTTGAAGTTGAGAAGAATGTAAATTTAAGTTATGCGTTATTTCAATTACATGAAGTGAATACATTCTTATACGTGTGAACAGTTATTCGATAGTATATTAAGATTGTCCGCTCGAAGTAATCTATTCAACATGTAACCTCAATCCTAGTGTTTGACATTTCGTCGTTCGGCGTGATAAAATGGAAAGTTTCTGAGAAGATTCTGTTATGGTAAAATATTTATTTGTTTTCAGTAAGTGATGGCTGACACAGCTCCAAAAGCTAGTACATCAGCGGCACCTGCCGAAAAATCAGCGCCCGGTCTTGCTAAGAAAAGGCACGGACGGCTTTATGCCAAGGCAGTGTTCACTGGCTACAAACGTGGTTTGAGGAACCAGCATGAGAATCAAGTTATCCTAAAGGTAAAGACACAATTTTCCAATAATTTCTTTTCTAAAACTAATCGATAATATCAATTCAGGTCGATGGTGCACGCAGGAAAGAACACGGCAGATTCTACGTTGGCAAACGATGTGTTTACGTTTACAAGGCCAAGACTCGTAAGTGCGTACCACAACGCCCAGACAGGAAAACTAAGATCCGCGCTATCTGGGGCAAAGTTACCCGCTTGCACGGTAACAGTGGAAGCGTTCGCGCCCGATTCCGCAGGAATTTGCCCGGTCATGCGATGGGACAACGTATCCGAATTGTGAGTATTTTCGCATTTCCTGTATTGTGGTCATGAATAAATCCAAGACCAAAGTCGAAGTTTTATTCTTGGCCGTAAAACTGTTCACTCAATGATGGTTAAAAGACATTTGAAACCTGAATTAAATATGTGGTCTAAAATTTGCTGAGAAAAAATAACACGAAATATATCCATACATTTGTGGTTCCTCCGTTCTCACATATTTTAATCTTTCTATTTCAGATGTTGTATCCTTCAAGGATTTAAGTTCAATCCAAACTTATTTTATAAATGATAAAAAATAAAACAAAAAAATCGTTAAAAAAAAATTAAAGTGTGTTCTAATTTACATTCACCCGATAATTTTTGGAATCCAGAGCTGTTTAGCGCGACTACATCCTGTGAAAAGCTCAGGTAAGATAACTGAACTGATTATCAGCAATACTGCAACAAAGTGACCGCCGCTTAAATGGCGTAGAAGTGGCTTTTTCCTCGGTAGATTTTTTAACAAACATGTCACTGAAGTACTGTGTATCTTCCCATGTTTAGCGCTTCTAAACTATCCTTAATTTGTTTTATTGTCATTAAAACGCTATTTGTGCTTTTGACATATATATTTTGGGAATAAGTTGCTCGCTTCTTGAGTGTCAGTTATTTAACGTTCGGTACACAGTCGAAATAAAAAATGGATTTGTTTTAGTTTGCACTGGCCAGCGTTACACGATATACAAGTCCCAAATTTATGTACAGTGATTCCCAAAAAGATCCGCACAAGTAAGAAATGTTCCTTCTTTTTCAATTTATGCTTCAATCCATGACACAAAAAGAAAAAGGAAATATTAATTGAACAAAACATCAGCTCGATAATTTTACTTTAAAAAAATAGAAAATATACCACAAAATGAGAAGTAATACGAAGGATTAAAAAAGAACCACAAAAATATGACGCCCCAAAAAGATCCGCACAACAAGGAAACTTGGGCAAACATGTCCATTTTTATGTAAAAAGAACACATTTGAGTGACCTCTTTATAGCATATCGCCTTCAGTGATAAAGTCGTAATAGATCCGGGCAGATTATATCTAATATTGATCACAAACCGCGTGTTGTTCGTGGCTTAAAAACACGTTGTGCTTTTTAAATTAAAATGGGCAAATACACGCCTCCAGAGAAGATCCAGTTGGTGGTTTCTAACCATATGGAAGGTAAAAATGTGGCAGAAATATGTTCGAGCCTCAACATGAAACGTAGAACTGTTTACGACATTCTCCGTAGGTGTAAAGAGGAAGGCAGAATAGACTTGAAGCATAGTCCTAGTCGCCCAAAGGTTCTAACGACGCTTGAAGTACGCCCTATCGTCCGGAAAATAAAAAAAAATCCAAAACTGAGTGCTCCAAAAATTGTGAGTGAAGTGTTCGCAGAATTTAAGAAAAAAGTTCGACAGTTCGACGAGTTTTGAGAAATGCTCAATACACTGGACGTGTTGCACGGAAGAAACCATTCATCAGCGAAGTGAATAGAAAAAAGCGTTTAAATTTCGCTAAAGAATTTATATCAAAGGAAGTCAATTATTGGGAGGTTGTGATTTTTGCCGATGAAAGCAAATTCAATGTTTTTGGCTCGGATGGACGTGTTATGGTGTGGTGCAAGCCCAATGAAGAATTGAGTCAAATTGACCTCAGGCCTACAGTGAAACGCGGAGGTGGCAGTTTGATGGTTTGGGGATGCGTATCTACTCGTGGTGTTGGCGAATTAGTATTTATAGATGGTATCATGGATTCCTGTCGATATTTAGACATTTTGAAGGAAAATTTGCGAAAAAGCGCTGCTAAAATGGGCATTTTGGATTCGTTCAAATATTACGAAGACAATGATCCTAGACATAAGGCACGCATTCTTCAAGAATGGCAGCTGTATAATTGTCACCCTTCTCAGTCACTGGATTGTAATGACATTGAAAATTTCTGGGATGAATTGGACCGTAGAGTTCATAGCACGCCAATTTGTTCAAAAACGGAACTCGAGTAAAGGCTTCGCGAAGAATGGGTGAAAATGGATGTGGAATATCTGCGGAAAATCATCTCCAGTATGCCAAATCGATTAAAATGTGTCATTGAACAAAACGGACATGCAAAAAAATACTAGCTTACTAAAATTTTTGTTTATTTTTACGATTTAGCTCTTGTGCGGATCATTTTGAGGGATGATATTTTCTGTTCTTTCATGGAAAATCCTTTTTTTTGGTATATTTAAAGTGAGAAACTATTTTATTTATGTGATCTGTAAGACTGTTATGTTCTACTTATAATAAAATGTTTAAAAAAATTTTCCCGTTTTTAGTTGCCCTAAAAAATGAGGAAGGAGGAAAATTCCTTACTTGTGCGGATCTTTTTGGTAGTCACTGTACTTGAGCTCTTTTTCTTACGGAACAATAAACAAATCTACTACGTCTAGTACTGGTTGTGTATAAACGTGTTTTTAATTCGCTCTTGGTAAGGTTTCAAAAAATTATATTAATTTTTTTAAAGTCTCCCAAAGCAAATTTTGGTTTTTATTGGGAAAAGCTTTTATTGTCGAAAGAATCGACCCATGGAAATCCAAAGACTAACTCGGGACTACTGGTATGGTTTTTTTTTTTTTTGTTTTTTAAATGTGTTTAATGATAACGTACAAATTTAGAGAGCAATTTGGGTCATTATGTTTTTTATTGTTATTGTTTGGATTTTGCTTTATATTCTTTTAAAATTTATAACGATTAGTATTAAATAAAGCGCTTTTGACTTTGACTTTGACTTTCGTTGGGGGACCCCGGGGAGAGGAGCAATATGAAGTTGGCGGTAATCGTCGATAAATGTAGACATACGAGTAACCAGGAAAGCTCCGCACCTGGCGGACGTAAAACTCAAATAGTTGAAAACACACAAAAAGTGATTCGACTTTGAGTTGAAAATCAAGAATTGAGATCAGACTATGACTAAAAACCCTCCAAGATATATATGTTCAAGAGAGGAATGAAAACTCAAGATGCAGAACCGGTAAAGCGAAGAAAGCTGTCAAACTAGCTATCCCAGAAGAAATACTAAGAGCTGGAGGTACTAACGGCAGCCAAAACTATTGTGCAGCGCTGGACGGGCTACAAGGTAGTTCTAATCAAGATGACCCTATGATCATTTTATACAGTACTTGAAAAATAAAAATAAGAAGAAATCAGCTCGCGGTTTTGCTGGTCCTTCTCAAAAAGTTTCCAAAAATACAGAGAAAGTTCCGCCAATTAAAGTGTTCGGTCAAAGCGGCTATTGGCAGCCGGAAATACTTTAACCAATTTCGAGATAAAAAGAGAATGCTGAAAAATTAACAATTAGAATGAAATCACTGGTCGATTTCAGATCAACTAAAAATGCGCTGAATTCTGGGCAGATTCCATACTTCACCTATACCCCAAAAAGTGAAAAGAATCGGACCTTTTAAGTGAAGGGCCTGGACTGCGGAGAGGATACCGTCAATCTTCTTGAGGTGTTTAAGAAAGTTGCACCTGAAATTTAATTTGTTTCAGTCAAAACCTTCGTGACAAAAAGATCGACAGTAGAAAAGAAGAATTTACCACTTTACCCGAATGCAAAGACGTTTGCAAAGACGTTTATGCTCCCGGTGAGTGTAAATTGGCTCAGACGGAGCCTTAAGAAAAATTATACTGTGTTAAATGCGATGTACTTCGTCATCCAAGTCAACTCAAGTCAAAAGCGCTTTATTTAATACTAATCGTTATAAATTTTAAAAGAATATAAAGCAAATTCTAAACAATAATAATACAAGAACTTAATGGCCCAAATGGCTCTCTAAATTTATACGTTATCAGTTAAATACATTGCATCAAAAAAATTCAAAATAATCAATAAAATTCGAGCATAGTATGAGGTCAGAGGCCAATGTTTCAATGAAATAAAGAATTGATGCGCCGGAAGCTTGATTTGTAGTCAGAAACTTTTGCTACAACAACATTTGAAAGTATTTGATCCCGTCTCTCAGCATGAACCAATTCAATATGTGTTCCAATTTAGGCAAGTTTCTGCAATCCATAATATATAATCCTGTTTTCATTTCTATCCGGAATCGTACTATCAATTTCAATATCAGCTACAACGAGAAGATTTATCTCATCATAAGCTGCATCAAAATTCGATACCTATTCTTGAGACTTCTTACGGAATAAGCTATTCACTATCGTGAAAGCGCTATCTGGATCCTCTGCGCTATTACCCTCAGTTTTTTTCACTAATCTGATTGCTGTCCCAACTCCTGAAGTACGAACGGATTAAGTCCTGGACATTCTTCAGTTTTGATTCCAAAAAAGCCAACGAGGGATGATTATAGTCCAAAAATCGCCAATAAATTTGTTGACGCGTGTGAGCAGAAGGCCTTTCAATTTTTTTAACCTTGCTATGGTTGGTGTTTCATATCCTTCCATATTGTTTCGATGTTTAATCTTGGGAATTACTTTCTCAATCGTTTCCAATCTCAGCTTTTCTAGCTTCGACAAATAGAGATCTATTTCATCGTTAGTTTGATTTCTATCATTAGGAAACATTGAGCATGAGTTGCCATCATCAAAAGGGGTACATTGTTTCTGGTGATCAAGATTAAGCTTCCTTTGAAACTTTCCCCAAACTTTTTTTTTGATATTCAACCGATGATTTTCATGTTGAACTGGAATGCGGAAGACACATAATCTCTTTGATGATTTATTTCCATTACGACTGCGTTATGGATTTCAGGAATACACCTTTTGGATTATTGTTGGCATTCAGCCATGATGTATTACGCTTGGCATTCAGGTTAGCAGCAAGAATATAGTAATTATGCAGTCTGTTCAAGTTGAGTAGTTCAAACAAGGAATTGAGCTTTTCCTTGAACTTGAGAACGTTTCGACCAGTTGCATAGGCAAAGATAACGAAGAGGTTATCCCCAACTGGCAGTGAAATTTTGATATCGGGCACTTCAAGAGATTCAAAGTTTTTGAATTCGACTTATCAATATTTTGGAAACAAGAGGGTCTTCTAACCAAAATCCCGGTGCCATCCCCGCCATCATCATTTATCCTATCGTTTCTTACGAATTCAAAATTCTTAAATGTCATCGAGTGCCATGAATTGAGGTGGGGTCAGTCTTTTGCTGGGCAATAAATTTAAGAAGATAGTCACGAGAGAGAGAGAGAGAGATAAGACGAAGCATAAGCATGGGAATATGACTAGATGACAAGTTATTTTGAGGCACTAGAAAGACCTGAGCGCTGAAAGATAAAGCTAATTTTTGAATCTTGTTTATCGATTCTCTCCGATAAAGAATTAAGTTGCTGGTAAATTTTAAGACGTTGCTAATTATTGCTGCTTATATTATTTACATCACTTACAGCATTTTCTGCTGGTTCTCTAGCGGCGAGTGCAAATAATACTCCAGGCTTGACGGAGTTGGAAGGTATGACACTGCGATGTAAAGGGTTTTCCAATAAGAGGTGTTATTTTGAATAGCCCGCTATTTCGGTAGGTGTCACTTTTAAAGCTGTAATTTTTTAACATTTGACAATAGAGACTACGCGATTGATAAAAATGGAACAATACATGCTTCAACAATGCACTGAAATTATTAAAATGCACTATAAAAATGGTGAAAATTTGGCAGAGACAGTTCGTAAAACTCGAACATTTTTGGATCGTCGTGAAGCACCTTGTCGGGCCGCAATACAAAAAATTTGAGCTATTGGGACAACCTAATGATGTAAAAAATAAAACCCGTGCACGTCACTTAAGTGTTAAAGCTGAGAATATTGCTGCTGTAGCCGAAAGTGTTGAAGGAAACCCAGGTTTGTCCATTCGTCGTCGTTCTTTGGAAGGGGAAATGTACGAACTTTTCGCGTACCCTCCCCTCCCGATTGGTCACCTTTCATCCGAAAAATCTAAGGAAAATCATGAATGTAGGCCTTTATGAGTACAACAATAAATACGTGAGAAGTCGAAATTCATTCAGGGTAAGGGGAAATGTACGAACTTTTCGCGTACCCTCCCCTCCCGATTGGTCACCTTTCATCCGAAAAATCTAAGAAAAATCATGAATGTAGGCCTTTATGAGTACAACAATAAATACGTGAGAAGTCGAAATTCACTCAACTTTGTTAGCAATAGTATGATTTATCGATTTTACGTTTTCTTGAATAAAATCTTAATGTTAGCTTAAATTCAATAAAATTCAGTATACAGAAGACTATTTCTAAGATCAACCTATCCTGAGAGTTTCAAAAGATCGAATATTATGGAACAAAGTTTGAGCGACTTGAATTTTCCTGTTTTACTGTGGAACAATATGCGCTATATTACTCTGGAAACATATTGCTATGGAACAATATGCGCTTTTTACCGACTCTGACACTACAGCTTTGCTAGGATTTGCATGAACGTTTCAGGAATGCTAGGTATCATGAATATCTTTGAGAATTGGTTCAGCTAGTGGTATCAGTAATCATAAAACAAAATAGTGGCTGTTTTAAATGCGAAGATTGAATAATTTTTAGTTATGTTTCCCCAACTTCAACGTTTAAGGTGCATGCTTTTAACACTTGGTTCAATTTAATGAATGACTGAAGATGAGTACCTACAATTTATATTCATAGGTGAAACAAGTCGAGGAGGCAGGAGAGAGCTCCTAACAAAAGAACTTTGTAACCATTTTAGGGTTCGAAAAAATAGGCCATGAATCGATGATTACAGTACAGCGGAGTGACCCCTGAAAAAAAAAAATTAATTTAACGTGGCCGGTATGAGTATCAAATGAAAGTTCTTTATGAGAGCTTTTCAAAACAGTTCTTAAACTGTCAGTTTTTGCATCAGTGGGGACACCGGCGGAGAAATACACGAAAAATGCGTTTCCCCCCTCGCGATTGAATCTGAAAAAATTATCAAAGGAAGTCAAAATTCGTTCAACTTTGTTAATAATAGTATGATCTTTAAATTCCACATTTTCTTACGTAAGTAGCCTTACACAAGATCGTCATATTCCGTAAGTTTGATGAAATTTGTATCATATTCATGGAAGTTATAGCTGTTTGAAATTTCTCCAATTACAACAATAATAAAACACTATTTTGCTATTTTATGGACTTTCTATCGAGTCAGACACTGGAGCTTTGATTCGATCTTCTTAAAATTTTCAGAGAGAAATTTACCTATTGGGGAGAGTACTTATATATATATATATATGTGTGTGTGTGTGTGTGTGTAGGGGGAGGGTCGTTAAAGTGATTCAGTCGGGTAAAGTGTAATCTACAAATAAGAGTCATCTTTTGACGGCGGCGGGTGAAAATAATTCATTTACTGATGACGTATTCCTCTAGAAAACGTTGACATGCAAAGTTCACGCAAAAAAATTGTGACCACGCTAGAGGTTGCAATGTGCATTGAGTAAATATCTCATTAAGCTCCTTAACCAGCTATAGCGACCAGGCAGAAACAGAATGGTGGCCATTTTGGATGAAAAATCGTGATTTCTGTTCTGACCAAAGTATAGCTCCGATTTGGATGAAATTCGGTACAAAAGTTCATTGATGTATGTGATGAATCTCACAATAAAAATCCAAAGCCGACTCGTCTGAAACAAAATGGCGGCCACTCAAAGGTCAAAAAACGTACAAAATTTTGTTGTTGTAGTTGCGACCAAAGCTTTCCACCGATGTTAATGAAATTCGGTAGTTTGATGAAAACTATAAGTATCTAAAGAACTATGTAAAAAACTGGAGGTCAGGTCGAACAAAAATGGCGGTCAGTTGAAACTCAAAACTTCAAAGTCTTCTAAAAGTCGCAATTTGGATTTGATGTATATGAAACTTGGTTTTAAGATAGAAACCTACGGCGTATTTTTCAGATTTTTGTGGCCCTCTAGCGGTCACATTATCCAACGGATTTTGATAAAACTGGAGATTATGGATCTCTGTACTAAGTTCTTGTATTGTGCAAAAATCCTTAAAATCGAAGGAAAAATTGAAAATTTAAAACCTAATATTTTTAGCTGCCATTTTCACTAAAAATTGAATACTTTTGCCCTGTCTAGAGTGAAACTCCGATTTGAACAAGATTTGGTACATTGATTGATGACGTTCTAGCACACAAAGATTTTAAATAATCCAAAATTAAATGCATGCATTCAAAAGGTGAGAAGGTAAGCGCAATGCGCTATTTTAGTAGCAACTTAAATAATGAATATTTTGCATAGAAATCTTTTAAATGACTTAGCTTGGAGGTATTTATGAAGCAGACCATTTTTAGGATATTGTAAAATATTTTTACAATACCCAAAAAAATTATAAAATCGCAACTTGTCTGTCTGTCCGTCAGTTTGTTCGTGCGTTACAACAAGTTTTCTCGCAAACCATAAGAGCTAGAATGAGGAAATTTTCTACGTAGGTCAAAAGTGGTGCTTGTCGAAATTTGCAGTGCAAGAAAATATTTTAAGATGTTTAAGAGGGGTCTCCCCATACAGGGGGTGATTTAAATTTTTTTTTATTTCTGTAGCCCTCTACCAACCAAATTTCTCAACAGATTCCTATGAAACTTGAAATTACAAGTTAATAAGGTAAGTTAATTTAACCTGCAAAAAATTATGCGAATCGGATGACAAATAAGAAAGTTGAAAATTTTTAGCAGACTTTTTCAATAAAAATTTAAAATGATGGCCCCTGATGGTTCAGAAAACAATTGAAAATGTATATATTTATGGCAATGCAAGTACTGATTAAACTTTTATGGAAGTCATTTGAAGTTAGTTAGTTTGAGCTATTTAAGCCGACACGTTATCACCTTTGTGTGGTAACCACTGTGAAATGTGTAAACAGCAACTGTGAGAAGGACGAAACCTGTATTTTTATGTTTATAACGATTTATTATCCGCCAGTTTTCAGTATGTGATCCATACGTGTGCAAATCAATTCAATTAGCAAAATACTTGCGCCTCTATAAAGGGTCTATAAATACGAACGTCGGCAGATTCTTTTTATGTTGATAAATACCCATGTGGTGCTACGAAAATTGCAGTAAGAAGTTTAGTAGTAGGCAAGCCAATTTTTTTTTCGAAACATTATGCTACATACGAGTAATTTACCTTTTCGGCTGGTGCTGCCAACGGGGATTTTCTTAGTTAAAAATAGAGAAACAATGGATTTTCTTTTAATGTTTCTTGATTTTATTCGTTGCTGGTGACTGCATTTTGTAAGTTGAGTAGAAAACCCTTCTGACATGAGCATAGGTCTGTCTACCCAATTTGTTTTTCTTTATCCTCCTTCTGAGCTGATTTGCACTCACGTTGAGAACGAACATCTTTGAATTTTACGCACCGATAGTGCAGTTGGTAGCCGAATGACCAATCCTTGACACCGGTAACACTGTTTGACTTCTCTTTTTTGGAGGCGTTCCCACCTCACTACTCTGAAATTCAAGTACCTTATTTGTTGAAAGACACTTGGACTGCTTTCCTTTGAGATTTATACCAGATAAAGTAAATTCTTCCTTTCTGCGGTCGATTTTTTTGTCGCAAAGGTTTCGCCAGAAATATATTCAATTTCAAGTGCAGCTTCCTTGAGCACTTGAAGAATGTCGACGATATAATGCTAGCATTCTTTGAGGAGTTCCGCCCCCCGCGTACCCGAGGAAATTCCCGCAGGGGCAATGCCAGTCGACAAGAGCACTCTTGGAGGCTAGCATTCTTAAGGGAGCGCCGCCCCCACGGACCCGAGGATATGGGGGGCGCAGTGAGGTTTCCTCCTGGGATGACAGGTGATTGGATCTGGACTACGCTTTGGACAACGAACTGGAATTGATGCTTTGGGCTGGCGGATGTGATGGTTTGGACCTAGTTGCTTTGCACAGTAGCGCCGAGGGGAAACTCGTGTGCGAACGGCTCCAATTCAACTATCATACCGGAACGGAACGCGATAACCTCTCCCAAGGATGGTTGCAAAGTACAATTGCCGCTCAGCGATACGAAGGAGAAAGGCTATTCAGAAAAGAGGGAGATGTTCTGTAAAGAATTCAATCTGCATGCGACGCCCCAAAAATCAGCAAAGCAGTAAAGATGGGGCTTCTTGAACTAGAGGAGGTCCTAGATTGCATAGGGCACTATCGGAGGAGCTGGTTAAGGGCCGAAGATGAACAGAAGGCTAAAGAGGCGCTTGGGGCGAAATCTAAAGGCGACATGCAGATAGCTCCACCATTAAAAGACAAGAATGGCGTCTAGCCCAATTGAAGGAGATCGGGATAAAAGAAGGAAGGAAAGGGCACTTGATGGGCGTAGAGCACCAGGTCACGGGTCCCAGATAGTGCTTACAAAAGGAGCGAAGAAAGTCGCAAAGAAACTCCTTCAAAAAGTCCCAGAAAGTAAAGTTCACACGGACGCCCAATCAAAAAAAGGAGCTGATGCAAAACAGGAGAGGCAGAAGCCCAAGATGGCCAATCCTACGCGGAGGTTCTGCGGGACATCAAGGAAAACGTAAGGTGCGAGGGCACCAATACTACCATTAAAGAAGTACGACCAACGCGGTCAGGCCACATACTGGTCGTATTCGGAGCAGAGGCCAGCAATAAGGAAGCAATCTGCGACGCAGTAAAGAAAGTCCTCGGCAAAAGCGCAACTATAGCCTCGCTCGAACCGATGGCAACGATCGAAATGAGAGACATTGACTGCGTCACAGATCTGGCCATCAAAAGGAAGTTCCCTAGCGTGGGAAGCATCAAAGTGAGACTGACACCAGAAAACAACAGGGGACAACGCATGGCTATAGTTGACTTGACCGAAAAGGACGTCGAACAATTCCTGAACAAGGGCAAAGTACGAATAGGGTGGGTTGTCTGTAGGATACGGCGAAATGCATCACCTCTTCAATGTTTCAAATACCTTGGTTATGGTCACACCACACAAGTATGCAAAGGACCCGATAAGAGTTCCCTATGTTACAAATGCGGTGAAATGGGGCATAAAAGAAAAGAGTGTACGAAGGAGGCACACTGTATTCTTTGCGAGGATGCTGATTCAAAACCTGATTTTGGACACGTCTTGGGATCAGGAAAATGCCGGGTGTTCCAGGAAACCCTAACCAAGGCAAAATCAGAACTTCGATGACCCGCATCCTGCAGCTTAACCTACACCGCAGTTCAACCGCCGAAAAATTTGCTTGAGCAGTTTGCGAGGGACATGAAAGCCGACTTCTTGCTGCTGAGTGAGCAACACCATAAGAAAAGTCCTGCATTATGGTATTCTGAAGAAACTGGTACTGCCGCCATCTGGGTTCGGAACAGTGACTTTCGAGCGGAGAGTTGTGGACGGGGGTTCGGTGCTCAGGGACCACCTTCTTTAGTGTGTACCTAACGCCTAACGAATCGATATTATCCTTCTAAGCCAAGCTTAATGCTCTGGAGGGCGCTTTCTCGAACGCAGAGGGCACGGTGCTCCTTGGGGGTGACTTCAACGTGAAAGCAATCGAATGGGGCATGCCTCAAACGGATCCGCGGGGAAAACGAATCCTGGAAATGGCGGCCAGGATGGCCCTCGTCGTACTAAGCTCCGGAAATACGCCGACTTTCCGCCGTATTGGCTGTGAGGGAACCATACCGGACGTGACATTCACCTCGGAGTTCTTAGTACGGAGGATACACAATCGGAAAGTATTAGAACTACTCAGCCAGTGATCATCAGTGCATTCTGCTTGAGATAAGTGATGTTGTCTCCCGACGTCCGTGCTCTCAGGTTTCTACAACTGGATGCAACATCGGAAGAATGGACGTGGAGAGGTTCGTCAAGGTGCTCACAGCAGGTGAGCCGCTGCAGGGAGCTTCGGAGAGGACGCAAGAACTGGCAGCTCAAGACGTGGTGAACTCTACTATGAGCATCATTACGACTGCTTGCTGCGCTTCTATGCCTCGTCAAAGACCCCAGCACGGCAAGCCCCCCGTGTACTGGTGGCCAACTGAAATCACTGAAAAGCAAAGGGAGTGTCACAAGCTTCGACGTGAGGCTCAACGGGCGCGGAACGGTGACGAGGCATGCAACTGTGTGGCAGCATATAAGTCAGCCAGTAGATGCCTTCGCAAACTGATCAGCAGTAGCAAGGCTCGCTGCTGGCAAGATCTAGTGGACAATGTGAACAAGGATCCGTGGGGCCTTGGCTACAAGCTAGTTATGCGGAAGCTTGGTGCCCTACGGAAGCCTTGCATACATGACGCGG
Source organism: Odontomyia ornata (assembly GCA_963969285.1). Taxonomy (NCBI): domain Eukaryota; kingdom Metazoa; phylum Arthropoda; class Insecta; order Diptera; family Stratiomyidae; genus Odontomyia; species Odontomyia ornata. Next base: position 88,557,328 of record OZ017738.1, on the reverse strand, counting down.
AAAAGATGGACATAATAGTGCGGGAACTCTTCCCCGCCCATCCTGTCCATGTTGACGCTGCCTATGGTGAAACAGCAGGCGAGTGTCCACTCCAAACAGCCGGAACTGGAGGAGGCAGTCCTCTCATTGAAAGCGAGCAAGGCTCCGGGTCCAGATGGTGTTCTGGCTGAGGTTTTGCGGCTCGTCTACCACCACTGTCTTTACTTGCTGCTCAGCACATTCAACGCTTGCGTACGGGACGGGGGTTTTCCGGTACGATGGAAGGTGGCGAGACTCATACTAATCAGCAAGGAGAAGGGAAAGCCCAAATCGCAGTCTGCATACTGCCCGTTATGCATGCTAGACACGGCTGGGAAAGTGCTAGAGAAATTCATCAACGGAAGACTCACTGACGCGATTCGTGCTGCTGGGAACCTATCTTCTCGGCAGTACGGCTTTGGAGCAGGACGTTCTACCATTGATGCGATTGCAGAGATGGTGAACGCGGTCCAAAAGGCAGAGGCATATAGTGTATCAAGTGACGGATCGTCCTGTTGGTGTCGCTCGACGTCAGGAATGCCTTCAACTCCGCTAGATGGGTGGATATTCTGGATACACTGGAAAACTCTTTTCAAGTTCCAAAATATCTAATGCGGCTTTTGAGGAACTACCTAAAGGACCGTAGCTTGCTCTATGACACGACACAGGATGGCTGTTACACCGGGTGTTGCTCAGGAATCCTTGGTCTGGACCTGTGGAACGTATCTTACGACGGGCTTCTGAGACTGGAGATGCCAGATGAGTCGCGCTTGGTCAGCTATGCGGATGATGTTGCGGCTCTGGTCACTGGATGCCCCGTTGAATAGGTGTAACTTAGGCTAGGTATGCTCATGTGCCGAATTAGGGACTGGATGACTGCTCGCGGGCTCAGTTTAGCACTGGAGAAAACCAAAGTGGTCATCTTGACAAAGAAGAGAATCCCTACCGTAAGGATGATCAGTATTGGAGACATACTAATTGAATCAAAACCAGCGGTGAAGTACCTTGGGCTACTTATCGACTCGAAGATGAGTTTCTCTGAGCAAATCAGGACAACGGCTGAGAAGGCTGCTTCGGGAGTGTTGGCTCTGAGTCGACTTATGGCCAACTCAGGGGGACCCAGCCCGTCAAGAAGACACCTCTTGATGAGTGCTGTAGGGTCAGTGCTACTGTACGGAGCAGAGGTATAGGGCGACGCTCTCAGCAAGGAGGTATACCGAAAACGTTTGGCACAGGTACAGAGAAGAGGAGCACTGAGAATTGCATCTTCGTATCCGACAGTCTCTGATCCAGCGGTGAGAGTAATTGCAGGCGTGCTAGAGAGCGCCGCGCTATTTACCTGCACCGGAACGAGGATGCGAGGGAGATGGTTGTCCGCGATGAGAGACAGCGCTCGCTCAACGATTGGTAGCAGTCTTGGGTCAATTGCACGAAGGTAAGGTGGACTGCGTGCCTTATCCCGGATGTGAGACCGTGGCTAAATCGAAGGCATGGTGAGACTGACTTCTATCTGACAAAGCTTTTGAGCGGCCATGGGTGTTTTCAGTCTAACCTGCACAAGATTGGTCAGTCACGGTCCCCCGATTGTCGGTTTTGCCCAGGAGAGGAGGACAATGCCTGTCGCACATTTTTTGCGTGTACAAAATGGGTCAGGCTGCGAAGGGAACTCTACAAGGAAACAGAAGAGCTCACCTCGGATAATATAGTCCCGGTGATGCTCGAATCGATTGACAAATGGAACCAGGTGGCACATTATGCTCGGGCAGTCCTAAAAGATAAAAGGGACTCACAGCAGCCGGGGGCACTGGGGCTGGAGGATCACTTTTCTGGCAGTTCCTCTTCCCCTCTTCCTTCCCGCTAGGAAAGGGATCCCCCAGCTTGAAGGCGCCTCACGGCGTAACAAAACGAGACTTAGCCCGAAGTAATGTGTCAAACGGTTCCAGGCTGGGTTCTCAGGTTGACAGGGGAGGTGTTTAATGGGAGTCCAGTCACCTTCTTACAAGCATGGGAGTCCCACGCTCTGTGCATAAATGGCATTCACCTCCCTACCACAAAAAAAGCCTTCAACATAAAGGTCTGATTTTTTTCACTTTTTGGGGAATAGGTAAAGTGTGGAACCTCCCCAGAAGTTAGGGCATCTTTAGCTGACTTGAACTCAACCAGGGATTTTGTTTTGATAGTTAATTTTTCAGAATTAACTTAACCATATCCTTTCCGCTTTGTCCGAACACATTGATTGGCGGAACTTTTTCTGCCTTTTTGGTGTTTTTTTTTTCAGAGGAATCAGTAGAACTGCCAGCTGGTTTCTTCTTCTTGTTTTTTTAAATACTGTATAAAATTTATATCATTATCTTGATTAGAATTGCCTTTGATGCTTTATTCGACTTCCATTTCTTCGGTTAATGCGTCCAGCGCTGCAAAATAATTTTGACTCTTGTAAGTGCCACCGGCACTTGGGACTTCTTCTGCAATTGCTTGCTTTGCACTTTTCTTCGCTTTTGTTTAATGTTGTACTTGATTTTGCAACTGCGACTTTTGAGGTTTCATCCTCTTCTTGAATAGATCTTTGAGGGACTGTATCTCGAGCCTTAGTTCATCATTTTCTTTTTGAACTTTGATTATTTGTTGGTTGTCCGCTATTATTTGTAGCTTGCATTCGCCACCTGCGGAATTTTCTTCATTATGTTTTCTTTTGTTGATTATCGCCGATTTCGTATTCGTCGTTTCCACAGGTTGCCCCCAACGGTGGGAACCCATCGGGCTCCTCTATACCAGCGGTCCTGAAGTTTTCTTTGGTCTTCGCTTTTCTTTACTAATCGAAGTAAAATAATATTCGATCGAAATTTCCTGAGTCGATTGCTTCGACAATATAAGCTTTTTCTGATAAAAATTAACTTCTGACTGACATTTTTAAAAAATTAATTTAATTTTTAAAAACTTTTGACAGAAGCGATTTAAAGCGCGCTTGTACACAACGAATAATAGACGTAGAATCTTTTTTTTTGCTTTTGTCTACAGTCGTATGAAGACTTTGCTTGCATTTGGAATTGATCTGGATATAATGTTGTGTGAACTTGCAGAGTCGCGCACCTGTGATGTCTGCCCGCGTTTTTCTGACCACATGTTCCAGAATAATTTTGAACAGCATTGAGGCAAGTCCTCCTCTTCTTTTAGGCCTGAGTGTGTTGGAACGCTTTCAGTCAAATCTTCGTTAACTTGGATCTAGGACTTGGTATTTAGTATTGTAACATTGGTCATGCGGATAAGTTAAGCTGGGACGCGAAAGGCAAGCATTATTTTGTACAGGACATTGCTGTCGACCCTGTCGTATACTTGCTTGAAGTCTACCAAGAGCTAGTGGTGGACCAGTTTCACTGAGAATATCTAGTCTGGGTATGATATATATTTTCATAACAGGACTTCATTTTTGGTTAAATGACATTGAACAGCACTTTGTAGGATGCTATTCTAAAGGCACCGAAAATCGCATCTCTAAAAAGACGGAAAACATTTATGAAACTTGGACGCATCGAAAATAAAAGTATAATAGTAGAAATCTATAACAAACTTCAAAGTGCATCTATTTCTGTTTTATTATGACGATTATTTAAAATTATTCCGTCTCATATTGAACTCGAATCATTACTAGTCGCTAATCTGTAGACTTTGAGTCTTGCTTACTTTACAGACTATTATTACTGCAGATTCACCTGTCCACTCTATTCTACTTAACAAACAATTAATGTACTGACACCGTGTCTTCATTTTGTTTATCAAATAAATAATCATAAATGTCAACAAAATTACGTTCTGAGCCCATTAGGAGATTTTTACAACAGTTGGCTCACTGAGCCGTAAAAAACGACTTGTTCAGCTTTTTATGGTCTTTGGAAAGTGCGCCTCAATAGTACGGACATAATTATTGTATATATTTCCATTCAATATCAACGTCCTCCATTTCCTTGCGTAGACGGCCACAGCCATAAAACTGTTCCCGAGTTTATTATATTTTAAGACGTTCCGGGCTTAATTCCATTTGCATGAATACTACTACTGTTCATTCTGGTCCAGAACAAATGACACACATTAATGGTGCCAAAAGGGGTTACGCTGATGCCATCATAACAATGTTTGCAAGTTGAGAGCTTGCCCATCAAAAATCAACTTCAGCACATCAAACCAAACGTTATCTGACTGAATTGTTTATTAGATTTCGGATCTAGTTCAAGTGTGCGGAAGATACATTACAATCATTTTATTCATGACGGTTAGAATTCGCCGGGCACATGTGAGTACAACTCTGTGAGCATCATATGTGGATGATGATGTGCGGATTCATGAATGCGATCATTAAACTTGAACTTCACGGTTACGGACATTATCCGTACGTGAGTTTTATGAGGTCATGAGGTGAAAAGATACAATTGGCTTTCCATTTGTTTGTTGACGTACGGATGTAAAAGTTGGCAGGAAATTTCGATTTCCATTTGCAGGCACTCTCGTTGAATAATCTCGAATAGGCTTTGAATTGCAGATGAATAGATGCACATTCTGAAGGACAGGAAAGTGAAACATCATCGACCTAGTTTCGTCAATTTTGCATTCAACGAATATTTGAAATAAGGTTAAATGCTAAGAAAATCGAGGAATGTACTGTGCTCTCCGAGGACTTGTAGTTAAATATTTTTTTTCCTTCAGTTAGTTGAATTGGCATGGCTCTGGCCAGTGTAATCGATGGATTGTCCCATAGAAGAGATTGATTCTGATTATAAATACTGCTGAGATATTGGTCAGATAGTAAGTTGGGAGTTTATTGGTACTACGGATTGTACCGCGAATACACAGTTTCGCCCTTCGTTATGAAATTGTAGGAAAAAAACTATAGCAACTCTCTCATCGTGCTTCAATAGCTTAGGGGAAAATTGGATGTTGCGCTATCTGAACTTACAGATTTGCTTAAAGCTGCCGAAGCAAGCCCCACTCCATCTCAACTTTCTATCGGTGAATCATCTTCTTCGTAATCGTCAGTTCTCGACCAACTGGATATCCCAGCTGTAATGCCAGAGTTAAAAGATCTGCCAACTCCTCTTCCCAACGTTGGAAGTTGGCTATCATTGAGTGCGCCGGTATCTCCATCGACTATAGCTGGAAAGAGTCAACCAGGTATGCCTTCTTTAAATGACTCTAGGAGCCAAATTATTACTCGCAGCAAATCATCAGCTTCTTGTCTCTCCACACCCAAGCTTTCAATAAATCTTCCCTTCGATCGTAGCCTGATAATGGATTAAACCTCTATTACCGAAGCGCCCAGGAGAGGAGGACAATGCCTGTCACACATTTTTGCGTGTACCAAATAGGCCAGGCTGCGAAGGGAACTCTACAGGGAGACGGGAGAGCTCATCCCGGATAATATAGTTGCGGTGATGCTCGAATCGGTTGACAAATGGAACCAGGTGGCACATTATGCTCGGGCAGTCCTAAAAGATAAAAGGGACTCACAGCAGCCGGAGGTGCTGGGGCTGGGGGATCGCTCTTCTGGCGTTTCCTCTTCCCCTCTCCCCTCCCGCTAGGAAAGGGACTCCCCAGCTTGAAGGCGCCCCATGGCGTAACAAAACGAGACCTGGCCCGAAGTAATGTGTCAAACGGTTCCAGGCTAGGTTCTCAGATTGACAGGGTAGGTGTTTAGTGGGTAGTCCAAGGGTATCCTCCATGGGAGTCCCACACTGCCAGACTCGGCGGGCGTAAATGCCTTCACCTCCCTACCACAAAAAAAAAAAATTATCAAAGCGTTAGAGGTACTAGAACCTAGCTGAACTCTCTGAAACTATCATCTATTCTTTCTAATGACCATATTGTAGTGTATGTTTAACTGAGATTTGGCTCACGGAGGGGATATTAGATAATGAAATTTTCCCTCATAATATGATTTTCAGACGTGATCGGGATCGGTCTGTCTTTAGAAAATTGGATGGGGCAGGTGTCCTTATAGCACTTAATTCAACACTGTATGGTACTATTTGCAGTTCTTTCTCCCCTTGCCCCCAACTCAGATTATCGCAGTTCAAATCCTCCTACACAACTCCCACTTATATGTCTTTTGTATTTATATTGTAATGTGACGCCTACGCCCGGGAATCGGAGTGATTCCGATCCCGAACCCTGGCACCCGGCCAGATATGTATGACTTCGAAGTGCAAGCAGACTTCATCTTTCGTGCAGATATCATTGCGCCGAAAATATTTTTCTTCAAATATTTATATTTGTGGAGAAATATTTTCTGTCAATGTGATCCGCTGTAGTAAAACACTGATACATTTCGAAGCATATCTATCTGGCAATGCCTCCCACAGTTGCCATCCAAACGTCAAAAAGGTAGGAAGGTTGAAACTGGTTTAAAGTGTCAAAAAGCACATGAGTTTTTCTATGATTAATTATTCGCATCAGCTATAAATTTTAAGTGATAACTTGACTTCACAACCTGAAAGCCACATTTATTTGTATTTTTCATTGAAATTTTTGTAAGAAGTTTTAGAACATACAAAATTGTATAAGAATTAGAAGTGGTCAGTGTCGTGCATTGAGTGTGAAAAGGAATGCAACATAGGGTATGAAAACAACGGTTATTCGTAACAGTTGGACGCATCTAGGAATGGTAAAATCGGTGTGTTGCCGCATCTGCGAAGCGAGTGATAATTTACTATTCATTTTTAGAAAAGGAAACGAAGATGCTCTTCGCATGCTTCAATCGATTGTATCATCATCATCAGAAGCAGCTTTAGCATTACCATCTGATCATGGGTAGAGCAAGTTATATCAACACACATCAATGAAATTGTGAAAAAGCATCAGGCTGAGCTGAAAAAGCACACCGAACAACTAAAACAACAATTAGAACGCAACCACGTTAGCAAACAACCTAATGATTATCATCATACATCTAGTTCTCATACAGGAGGATTAAATAATCACCAAGAACATAGAAATAATGTAAGTAGTGATGATGTTATTTTAGAGAATGCTCAATTACGAGCGCAAGTAGCTGAATTAAAAAGCGTAGTAATAAATACAGAGAATACATTAAAAAAAATCTGGAAATGCAAGCTCAGGAGCAAGAGTCCAAATGGCGTACTGTGGTTAAATGAAAGCCACAGAAAATAGATAATTCTGCCACTTTTCGAACATGTGTGGATGAAAGTTGTTCGTTATAAACACTTTGTTAGTGTTTAAGTTTTGATTTAAATTGAAGGCATTTCACATAGTATGAACACGATCTACATAGTTGAGGGCTTTGACTGCGATCATTCATCGTTTTCGCAGTGTTTTAGATGCCAAATTTTGATGTGATTCTGTTTTAAGGTTACAAATAGAAAATGAGAATGCAATTCTTGGAAACAAAGTTAAAAACGGAAAAAAAATCGCAACCGATTTAATATAGAAACTGTTGTAACTATTATCACAAACATAAAATCAATTGATTCATATAATCAAACTTAACCAATTAAATGAATGACAAGATATTTAATTCCCCTGTTCACAAAATATATTAGGAAAATGATGTTATCATGTGGTCACAAAACGTTTGTAACAAATTGTGTTTATAGGTTGGAATGTCACGGGTGATTCAGAATGGACTAAAGAACCAGGCCCGATACTAAAGAATCTCACAGATGACACAGCTAAAAGTTAATGTTCGCTGTAACAATGTTCATCTTAATGAAACCTTTACTCGAACCCGCCAAAAAAGTGATCAATGGATATTTTAATGCAACAATGCATTAGTTAAAATAGAATGAATAACGAAAAACTGAAATTTGTAAATTAGAAATGCAATTGTATAAGGAAGCAAGCACGTTGGGATAATTGTAAAGGAAATGTGTTTGAAAATTAGGAATTATAATAATTAGAGATATAAATTGTAAAGACCAGCTCAAAATTATCATTGCCCATTACCAATTTCTTTGCTTCCTTTGGTACATGTTTCCTCCTACAATCGATGTAAATCGTATATGAATGTAAACCTCTTTGATAAGTCCGCAAGTGACCAATTACAGCTGTTAAACAGGAATGGTGTTAAGAAAAGGAAGAGTTGTAGTAGCTACACGTTTACCTGTCTCGAGGAAAAGCCAGCCCAGATATTAAAAGTATGAACATTATCCAGGCGATAGTTGTATTTGAAAATTTTTCATATTGGCGTCATCGGTAAGATCAGGATATCGATACACTTCCCAAAGGTTCTGAGAACCAAAAGAATAAGCTTTGAAAGCTGCCGGGGCCCTTAATATTTCGTTGATTAGGTATACGAAAGATTTTTCTTTAATCCTTTTGAAATAGTTTAGTTGTTCATTTCCTGAACATTTTTTAGAATCATGTATGAGTTAATGCTTTAGTGAGAAGTTGGTTAGGAGGAAGTAGTTTAGTGACAGTTTGAGATTTTCACTCGGATCTTTTGTACGTAAGAAAAGTTGGTATGGCGGGCGATATATTTTTTCTCTTTGAGTGCTTCTGTACACAATTATAAGCTCGGTTGTGTTTGTGAAGGCAAAGTACAGCTTAGTTATTGAAAGTTTATCGTTTCTATTATTGAATCCACATATTTTTCGCATTCGATTTTAGTGCAGAGTATTTAGTAAAAAGATTAAAAATGAAATTTCATATACATGTATAATTTATGACTAGGGTTCAACTGCATGTTTTCAAATCTGAGAATCGTATTCTAGAATTTTTATCCCACCATACAGGGCGGGTCCACCAAGTACTTCTAATTTTTGGCGGCAGTGATATTTTTAAGTTAAACGGCTATGATAAGCTCGTATTGGTTCTCATTTTGAATTGAATTTTAATGCATGTGGCTGTTCATAAAGTTTTGTGCTTTACCTTTTGTTTTGCTTTTAAATACCCGATAGATAAATTTGAGACACGACTGGTCTACCAACGACAAATTAGTATGATTATGATGTCATAATTGTTGAGTTAAGTGTTAGATATAGATTTATTAAATTTGTATATTCTGTAAATTAGTTAAATTAATTGATTTAATGGACAAATGCCTTCTATATTAGTTCATTTCTCATTCTAAGATCACATTATCATTGATATTAATTTTGTTGGACCAAAAAAAAAAAAAAAAAAAAAAGTAGTTTAGCTTGTTTTCTGGTACCGCGTCGGTGATTCGGTAACGCGCCTATGGTTTAAGATTTTGTAGTATTTTGATTTGAGATCTGTGGAGAGATCATATCCAGAACTAACGTAACGTAGGTTTCCCGTTCTGGATGAGTAGTTGTTGACGCGTTTGGAAATCGGGCATGTGAACCGGTGGCTGAGTTACGTAGCTCGGACTTAGTCTGCTCGCGTAAGACCCGCGACCGAAACTCCTCTCCGAACTAGCTAGCCTACAAGCAGCCACCACGGAGTAGACTAAGTGTGACCGGACTTGTTGACCTGAAGGGTACAGTCCGTTGTCATTTCCAAGACTGCACGTCTCAAAACGATGAGAGGTCGGTTCTGATTGCGATCGAACGAGACGGAGTAGGAAACCGTTACAATATCCCTTACATTTCATCTTTGTATACATTCGAATCTGTTTTTAATGAGGCTAATTTCCTATTCCGTGGAGATTATAATTTGCTTTATGTTTTCTGGGCCACTAATACTAAGTCCATTGTCACTTTGAATGAGTTTTCTATCGCCTTTTCTTCATTATAACCTCTCTGCAGCCTTACTCAACTGAACTACGTTATGAAAGCTTTCAACCGCATCTTTGACCTTAATCGTCGAGAGAAAATCTGGGTCCGAGGGTAAACAATTACGGGCCCTAATTTCCCTCCCACCTGAAACGGAACTATCGACTATGCTAAATGAAATATGTACATGCTGATTCTATGAGGAAAAGGGTTAAAATTTTTTCGGAAAATTGTTTTTGAAACAAATTGTTTCCATAATAAGCTATATAATTATAAGTCGGTATATCAAAGTATTGAATGGAAATATAGAAAGCAGGTAGTCCACTTTCTGGAGTTAAGAGTTTTATTGTAATGTCAAGTTCTTCTTCTTCTTCTTCTTAGCACTACAGCCCCTTTCGGGCCTTCGCTTCCTGCAAACAGCGCCTCCAACTGTCTCGGTCCGTTGACCGCGTCATCCAATTCCAAAATCCAAGCATTGATAAACTGTCTTCATCGACTGAGTCAGACCAGCATTTCCTCGGTTTCCCCACTGGCCGCCGGCCTTCAGTTCTCCCAACGAATACCTTCTTGGGTATCCGTTGTTCGTCCATACGATTCATGTGTCCAGCCCATTGCAGCTTCCACAGTCTTACAATCCTTGAGACCTCCGGTTCGTAAAAAATTCCATATAGCTCATGGTTGTATCGAATTCGCCATTGGTCCCCGTCTAGCTTCGCTTCGATTATTCGCCTCAGGTACCGTCGCTCAAAGGCGTTCAATATATTTGCGGATGCTTGGGTTAGGGTCCATGTTTCACACCCATAGCATAACACAGGTCTTATCACAGATTTGTATACTTGGAGCTTTGTTTTCCTGTGTATGCAGCTGGTCTCAAGATCGTCAATACTGAATAAAATATTTTATTTGCGAGCTGTATTCTTCGGCGTATTTCGTCTCTTTCATTGCCCGTTTTCGTTATTCTGGCGCCTAAATACACAAATTCGCTAACGTTCTCGATACTGTACTCGCCAAGTGGGATATTTTGTGTACTTGAGGTATTTTTCCTCGACTGCGTCATGAGCTTTGTTTTATTTTCGTTGATTTATAGCCCTACTAGTTTTGCTTCGCTGTCGAGTTTCAGGAAGAGTTCTTTGGCAGTTGTTAGTGACCGTGACAGAATGTTGATGTCGTCCGCATAGGCCACTACCTGGCTCGACTTGTATGGTAATGTACCTCGCGTATCGACAGGTAGCTTCCGTATGACGTACTCCAGAGCCAAATTGAATAGCAATGGCGCCAGCCCATCTCCCTGCTTCAGTCCGATATTTGTGTCAAAGGCATCGGTGAGTTGGTTATTGATGCGGACTTGGGAGGTTGTCGACGTCATTGTCATTTTGGTAAGACGGACTAATTTGGCTGGAACGCAAAACCAAGCATTATTTGGTATAGTACGTTACGATCAATACTGTCGTATGCTTGCTTGAAGTCAACGAAAATTTGGTGTACGTCTATGTTGAACTCACAGCATTTTTCAAGTACCTGCTTGACTGTGAACAATTGGTCTATTGTCGATCTATCAGCCTTAAAACCACCTTGATACTCCCCAATAATACTGTTGGCGTATGATGCGATTTTATTTTCTAAGATTTTAGAAAATATTTTATACGCCGTACAAAGTAGTGGTATGCCTCTATAATTTTCGCACTGTAGCTTGTCACCTTTTTTGTGGATAGGGAATGTAATTGATTGGCTCCACTCTTTCGGCTATGTTCTTGTTGTCAAATGTACTGGATGACTTTGTGAATAGCTTGATGAACACTGCTGCCACCATATTTGATGAGCTCCACTGGAATCTCATCAATGCTCGGCGCTTTATTATTCTTGTTGCCGTTGATGATGGAACAAACTTCATCCAGAGTTTGTGGGACCAATGAAAGCTCTCCGCAGACATCTATAGGCTCCGATGTTCTGGAGCTGTGCGGAGGATTAAGGAGGTTCTTGAAATATGATGCCTATCTTTCCGTAATCTTGATTATATTGCCGCTGTCATCACGACAGAACGTGGTTTTGGGCTGATAACCACGTTTCAGGCTTTTCGCTACTTTGTATGCTTGTCTTGTGTTCTTGCTCGCTAAACTTACATCTATGCTTCTCAATTGGTCGTCAAAGTATTTTCTTTTGTTAATCTTAATTATCTTATTCGCTACTCTTCTGAGATTTTCATATTGTTCTCTCTTCGTCCTGGTTTTCCTACCTACGTGTTCTTTGTACGCCTGATTCTTTTTACCTAACGCATTCTGGCACTCATTCCTCTTGCGCCTTACTTGATGTCCGATCGTCTGTTCTGCCACGGTTCTGATAGCCGCTTTCATTTCCATCCAGAGCTCGTTGCTCGTCTCTAACGATGCGTCTAATAAGATGGGAGCCAGCTGGTTGTCGAGGGCCTCCGTGAAATTTTCAGCCACAGACGCCGTTTGGAGCCTTTCGATGTCAAATTTTTGTAGCTGGCTGGTCTTCGCTGAATATGCCTTTGACATATGACATCGAAAGTTTAATTTGATCAAGTAACGATCTGAGTTACAATTGGCTCCTCGGTATGTACGGACGTCAAGTATGCTCGAGGCTTAACGTTGTTGGACCAGAACATGATCGATCTGGTTTTGTGTGTTGTCATCCGGTGATACCCAGGTCATTTTATGAATGCGTCGATGTGGGAAGCAAGTCGAACGTATAACTAGATTTCTGCTACACGAAAAGTCAATCAGGCGCTGGCCGTTGTCATTTGTTTCATCGTAGAGGCTATATCCTCCAGTGGTTCCCCGATGAGATAGCTCATTGCCAACCTTAGTGTTGAAATCACCCAGAATAATTTTTGTGTCATTTGTGGGCAATGAGTCGACCAGTCTTTCCAGGTGATTGTAAAACGATTCCCTCGTTTTTTTGTCTTTTTCTTCGGTCGGGGCGTGAACATTAATCAGCCAGATTTTCAGGAATTTCGCTTTTATGCGGATCGCACACAACTGTTCATTGACTGCCTTAAAATCAATAACGTGTGATTTGAGCTCCCTATCCACAATGAAGGCCACTCCTGATTCTCGTTTTCCAGTAGGCTTCCCACTTTTAAATATTGTGTGCGATCTTATGTCTTGAATGTCGTTTCCAGTCCAATTCGTTTCTTGGACTGCCAGTATTTTTAATTGATATAGACTGGCCTGTTGTAAAAGGCCCTTAACAGCGTCAGGATAATTGAGTGATCTGACAATCCAGGATCCAATGCCATAGTCCTTTTTTCGTTTGCGAGGTCGTTGCCGTGAGTCCAATCCATTCCGAGGCCTATCTGCGGGTTTCGAAACAATTAAAGGTTTTCCAGGAACGGGGAGTTAGCCCGTCGCCCAACCTCAATTTCGGTGGCATGGTTATTACGTTGATTCCGTTATCAGGCGCGGAGGTGTAAGTAGGATTTAGTTGGAGCTGTAGGTGTATTTACAGTTATGAGCATTTTTCGACCTTTAATATTACATTATTGGGGATTCAGTAACCCAATGTGCACCCCGAGAGCATTTACTACCATTTAATTGGGGGGGGAGTTTGGGATGAGGAATCATGGAAGCTATGGGTTGGGGAAACAAGGGGCTCTCTCCTCCATTCTCAAACGGGCTTGGGACCGTCTATGGCGGAGTTAATGTCAAGTTAGTATATTTAATTATTAATTATTATTGTAAATTATCTTTTCTCGCTTTCTTGGCTGCAAAATTACTGATCACGGTATCAAAATCCAACTCCCTAGCTAATGGGATCTCGATGCAGAGTGCCAAGTGCTGAAACACGGATTTGTGAAGAGCATGATCGATGAAAGTTTTTAATATGAGCAAGATCACTAAATGAACGTTCAGCACTGGAGACAGTAACAGGTATAATGCAAAATACACGGAGGGCAACACACATAGTCGGAAAAATCGTCTCCAAGTTTCGAACAAAGATTGCATTTAGCAATATAAAGGGTGGTAACTCTTCTTCGAAGTTTCCTTTGTATATGTGTTTCAGATGGATCATTTTATCTCCTAAATCAACAGAAACGTCCAGTTTGTGTTTTTGGACGAAATTTGTGTCAGCACTTCGAATTTTGCCATTGACAACACTACGAGTCTCCGCAGTCAGGTTAAGTTTAGTTAAATCTTCTATTGCTTCATGTAATCCTGAAATATGTTTGGCAAAGGTTTAACTGCCTCAGCTCCAGCAGACCACCTTGTATCTGAAAGTCTGTGAAGGGAACCCGTTATACCTTTTTTGAGAATTTCCCGACGTTGTGGACTGCTGCTAAAACTGGTATCGCATTTCTGAATAACTCCGAAAAAAGTGATTGCTACCTCACAACGTTCTGTATAGTCAACACCACATAAATTGAGACTATGTGTTGCACAGAGCGAATGAGCAGCATTTGGATTTTTCTCCAGAATATGACGTGTCATTTCCTTGTGCTCGACAGTCTTCCAAAGGAATGTTATGCTCTTCTAGAATATCGAAAATTAAACCAGCAATCGCCTGGCTAGTTTTTTGGTTATAACCGACAAAAGTCAGAAATCGTTCTTGAATTGTAAATATCTTTTTCTTCGAGTCAAAATGAACGTACCGCAAAATAAACGTAGTTTGATCGACGTAGCTCGAATCAGGTGTAGCATCAACGATAATAGCGAAGTATTTGGCACTTTTACGTTCTTAGGCCCCTTTCGTCAAAAAACCAAATAATGTCTAAGATTCAACGTAAAATTTCGTGCCATTTTCTAGTTTCACTCATGATCTGTTCATTTAGAAGTGTATAAATTGAAGTTTCCTCTTGAAGTCGAATCTGCAACGAGCGCCATTGAACGTAGCACTGAATGTGGTCTGGATTATTTTTATGAGCTGATAACTTATCATACGGTTTTTTCCAAGCTTGGTTTTTTGAGTACCCTGTAGGACAGCAAAGTTGTGGACGATTCAAAGGGTTGGTACTGGATAAATGACAAGGTAAAGAATACAAAGCGCTCATAAGGCTACTTCACACCAACCAATCTCGCTCCACCCTCGCCCTATTTGGCAAAGTCTTCGATAAAAGCGAGGCGGGAAATGGCTCATCGTTATGCTCACGTGGAATAGAAGATGGCATCTTTCAGAGTCAACATCATAATCATAAAGATACTGCTGTTCTTCTTGGGCCCTTCGCATGGATTGTGTTTCTATTGAAGATGGACCATGATTAATGTCGATTTCAGAGTTTTCAGTTCCCAAGTTTTGAATAACTTCGTCATTGTTTGCAGTTTCTGTTGATTCGTCCATTTCTGAAGAGACAGGTAGAACGTTGTTTCCATGGTTAAGATAATGCGCAAGGTCTAAAAGCGATAAATCATAATATCAAATGTAAATCATATAATCAGCACACTGACAACCTTTAACTGTTCTAACAAAGGAGTTTTTCGGCCCGAAATTGTATCCGAAGAGATTTCTTTGCTGTTTAGAATGTTCCTTTTCTTTTCTGTCTCACTTTAAGCGTTCTTCTTGTGCTTGAACATAAGGCATCTAATATGAAAATTTTATTTTTAATTACTCTCGATTTTGCTTAATGATATATAGCTAAAGGATTTATGAAATATTTAACAGTTTGCTAAATTTGTAATGTCTGTAAAGTCTTAAAGTTTGAAAAAATTTCTTAATAATCACTTTCATCTCTACAAAATTTAATACCAACTGAGAGACGAAAAACGTGATGAGAAAATTTTTTCTCACAACTTGCGAATAGAAAATCCGATATTTGACATACTCGTATTATGGAAGGAGAGTGGAATTCGATTTATTACGAGATTTTATTTTACTCTGTCAACGTCAATTATATCAAAACTCTCGATCTGCCATTTGATATTTCGACATAACGGCAATAAACAACATTCGTGAATGTAAAAATATAGTGCACAATAAATAAGAACTTCGAAAATTGCACGCAGCGATGCGACGTGCATGCTTCGAAAATTCTCAAATCCCACTTTATGCACCCTTGTGCCACCATATTTAGATGGTTGGCAAAATTCTCCCACTCGATGCACAATCATAATGAATGATTGTTATTTACTCATGTATTATGTCCAATCGCCACTGTTTTTTTTTGTTTCACACAACGTTGTGAAAACGACAAACAATTACAAAGTGTTGCAGTCTGGGCCACCACTTCTGTTAGAATGTCAGATGCACTGCGATCGTAGCCAATAATCATAAATAGCGCTTACATTGAGCAAGTTCACACGCTTCAACGTGCTGCCAGTTGCAAACAGGTTAATCAGGTTTTCTTAGACGAAAGGGACGCGATGTGAAGAGAAGCCAAAATGTACTATAGAGCAGCACGATCTACAAAAATGCATGCCCATCAGCTTCGCCTCCGAAATTTTTAGAAGGTTCAAAGCAATCATTCATCCATCGATAGTTCAACGGGAAAGATCATACGAATCATGTATGGGAAATGAGAAATGTGTGCTTACTCTTGGCGAGAAACCCGTGACAATGCTGTGCGGCCGTGCTAATTTACGATTATTAGGTTTTTTTTTCAAGGGGTAAGAATTGCAGCAGGAGAAAATACAAAATTATTTTATTGGTGGCCAAGTAGAGACGTTCGATAAAGTAGATCACAGCATTCTTCTTGTCAAGCTCCACCAATTTGGTATTCATGGAACATTACTATTGTGTATCACCTCTTTTTTCTTTTAACTTTCCTGTACAATCATCTGCAACAATTGCAAATCGTACCCCTTTTCTCCAATTTCAGGGGTTCCTCGGGGATCAATTCTTTCCTGTTCAATCTCTTCATAAATGACCTCCCGACTGATTTTGTGTTCACTCTCTATTATATGAGGACGATCTAAAAATATTCAGAGTGATAAACTCAACCCAGGACTGCAGAACTCTCCAGGATGATATAAATCTCCTGTTCTCTTAGTGTGAGAGAAATCGTCTTTCGCTTAATATGTCCAAATGTGTTTTCATTACCTTCTCTAATAAAAATAACCCATAACCTTCTCATACGTGATCAATAACTCTCATCTATTCTGAATCACTCTGAAAAAACATTGGATGATTTTCGTAGTTCAAATATTTCTTTACTCCTGTAGCAAGCTGGACATCCACAAGAGCCGCACACAACTCCAGACGTGTTATTGATTGGGTTGTAAGAGGTGCCACACGAGATTTTGCGCATAGAAGTCTTACAATCACCTTTTTATTCTGGTGAATGGATCGTAGATAGACAACTGCTCGATAGGCCTTTTGGAGGCATCTACAAACACATAGACCTGAATTGATTTGGGTGTTTGCTGAGAAAATATATACCATGGGAAACGTGAATTCCGCAAACATGTAATATAATTGTGGAACGATCTTTACGTTGCTTCCAAGTTCGAAGGTAATGGGTCATCCCAAGAGCTGCCACAGCTCCTGGATAAACATCTTTTCTGTGACTACTATTGGTGAGAGTATCCCTAAGTGGTTGAATATTCTGGCCAATTCAGAAGTGACAGAGCGCTTAGTGATTGTTTCCTCAGCCAATTGGTTGACTCTTATGAGAAACTGGTCATCGCTTGGCCACATCATTAGACCCAATGTCTTGATTGTATTTGCTTAGGCCCCTCCAGATTCAAATCAACTTTTTGGTGCTTTAGTGGTATATGATCTAAAAGTATTCGGTTGTTTGTGAAACATTTGTGCAAATAAAACCAGCAAGGCCCAGCAACTTGGACAGCTGTTTCTGCATTTCGATGGTCTTGCCTAACGAGTTGAAGCCGACCAATCCATCATCTACGTAGAAATGTTCCTTCAGAGCGATGGATCCTAATGGGTATTTCTGGTGGTTATCCTTCGCGGGCTTTTGGAGGTAATCGGTTGCCAAGCAGGGTGCAGCATGAGCGCCATATGTGACAGTATTAAGTTGGTAGTATCGAGCTGGCTGCTTGGGATCATCACGCCAAAAAATAAGCTGGTACTTCCTATCTTCTGGATGTAACAAAATCTGGCGATACATCTCCTGGATGTCTGCAGTAAACACATATGTAGGTTGGAAGGTGAAAACGGAGAAGAATTGTGAACAATTCCGGTTGCACTATTGGTCCATTATGAAATATGTCATTAAGCGACACGCCGGAATTGGTTTTAGGTGATGTATCAAAAAACACTTGAAGCTTGGTAGTTGTACTCTGGGGCTTCAGCACGTAGTGGTGTGGTGTAACGTAATAATGGTCTGCTGATTCGGAAGCACTAATTCTGGATATGTGTTCCAATGATTCGTACTTCCTCAGGAATTCGTTATATTGTTTGCGCAAGGCCGCATCTTTCACCTCTCAAGAGCACAAAGTCGATCGAATGCTGTTTTCTTCGGTTTGACTTGCATGGTAGATCGATCTAGGAAAGGCAGTCGAACGATAAAGTGACGGGCCTGAACTCTTCTGGTGTTCTCCACAAAATGGCTTTCGTAACGCTTCTTGGGGTTCGTAACGCTTGTATAGGGATGGGTGATTGTCTGTGATTTCATCAATTCTCCAGAATCGCTCGACCATCTCGTTGGTACCTTGCTCCTCTGACGTAAATATGCAACAAGTAACGTTGGATGTATTGACTGCATAGTCATCCATCCAAAGACAGTATTCTGGAGAATTGGCTAACCCTCAGGTAGTTTTATTTGACCTGACCTTAGGAGCTGATGATGAAACTCTGCCCTCAGGAGGATGTCCACATGCTCAGGTTGATTCAGGGTGGGGTCCACCAAGGAAACTGTTGCTGGCATTGGCCATAAAGTGATGTCAATATACCTTGTTAGTTGCTTGGCCACAATCTCCGAAAGTATAAATGCTTCGAGTCTGGTCGTATATTTTATGACTCGAGACAAGAATTCTAACTCAATTCTCCGCCTAGAACTCCTTGCAACTCCACCGATTCCCTTAATTTGCAAATCAGCAACCTGTGATGATAAACCCAATCGTTTGACAAGCCTCTCGATCACCAGGTTGACCTGAGATCCGGAATCTAGCAATACTGTGAATGTTACGGTTATTCCATTGGGTGACCTCACCAAAATTTTTGTTGTACCAAGTATAACATATTTGTGGTGATCATGGTTGGATGACGCTGCAAAAGACGATGAATTTGAATGCAGGATGTCCTCCTGAGTAATCTTGATGCTATCTCGCTTCGTTGTAGGTTGCTGAGTTGTGTCAAGATGAAGAAGTATGTTTATTTATTTATTTCTATTACAGAAAATTCAATTACAAAATAGATTAAATAATGGCACGGCAAAATGGATCAAGTGATAGCACAGCACGGAGAAAGAAAAAACAAATCATGCATATAGCAATATAAAAGTAATAAAAAGTGCAAACATGATGAGAAAAAAAATTACTAAGAGTTGAGAAGAAGAGAGTTGACATATTTTTTATAAACTAAATGCGAGAGGGGGGAGGGCCCAAGCTGCAGGTCATCATGGTTATGTGGTAATCTGAGCATGGGTGAGTGAAAATACACTAGGCTACGTGCGGATGGAACATCAAAGATATTTGACGATCTTTTAGAACGCATAATGCGCCTCACTGGAACCCGGTTGACTAGCCGAGTATCGCGCAAACCACGGCAAAGCCTGTAAAGGAAACATTCATCAAGGTAGAGTCGACTCCTTTCAAGTGGAGGAATATTGAGGATCGATTAGCGTGATTCATAAAAAATGTAGGGAATCTGGAACTTCAAGAAGACGATCCGGGTACATCTTTTTTAGGGTTTTGTAAAATAATTTTACAAAACCCCTCTAAAATCGCGTCCTGTCTGTCCGTCTGTCTGTCTGTCTGTCCGTCCGTCCGTCCGTCCGTCCGTGTGTCACAGCAGTTTTTCTCGGAAACTACTTAAGCTAGAAGCATCAAATTTTGTATGTAGGTGTAAAGTGGTGCTCTCTTCAAAGCCCAACTGCAAAAAAATTTTATAAGGTATTTTAGGGGGGTCTCCCCATGTAGGGGAGTGACCCCCCGAAAAAAAAATTTCATTAAGGTAGCCGATATTGGTATCAAATGAAAGGTCTTGATGAGAACTTTTCAAAACAGGTCTTAGTTTGGCAAAGTTTTCTTCGAGGGGCGCACAGGGAGGGGAAATACACGAAAAATTTATGTCCCCCCCCCTCGCGATTGGACACCTGTGATCCGAAAAATCTGAAAAAAATCAAGAATGTAGGCCTTGATAAGTACAACAACAACAAATACGTGAGAAGTCGCAATTCACTCAACTTTGTTAGTAATAGTATGATTTATCGATTTTATGTTTTCTTGAATAAAATCTTAACGGTACCCTTAAATTCAATGAAATTCAGTACGCAGATGACTATTAATAAGGTTGATTAACCCTGCAAGTTTCATAAAGATTGAATCATATTTAGCGAAGTTATAGCGGTTTGAATTTTCCTGTATTACTATGGAACAATATGCGCTGCATGTATTACTATGGCAACATATGGCTATGGAACAACATGCGCGTTTTACCGACTCAGACACTACAGTTTTGCTAGGATTTGCATGAAAATTTCAGGAATGATAGGTGTCATGAATATATTTGAGAATCGGTTCAGCTAGTGGCATCAGTAATTGTAAAACAAAATAGTGGCTGTTTTAAATGCGAAGATTGAATAATTTTGAGTTATTTTGCCCCAACGTTTCAGGTGCATGCTTTGTACACTTGATTCAATTTAATGAATGACTGAAGATGAGTACCTACAATTAATACTCATAAGTGAAACAAGTCAAGGAGGCAGGAGACAGCTCCTAGCAAAAGGGTTTTGTAACAACTCTAGGATTCGAAAAAGTTGGCTATTAATCGATGATAACAGTACAGCAGAGTGGCCCCTGAAAAAAATTCATCAAACGTAGCTGATATGAGTATGGAATGGAAGTTTTCATGGGAGCTTTTCAAAACAGTTCTTAAACTGTCAGTTTTTGCTTCAGTGGGGTAGAGGGGGGAAATACATGAAAAATGTGTTTCCTCCCTCGCAATTGGTCATCTGAAATAATTATCAAGGGAGATATTTATGAGCATAACAATATCAAAAATCTCAGAAGTCGAAATTCATTCAACTTTGTTAATAATAGTATGATCTTCGAATTTCATAGTTTCTCCAATAAAATCGTCATTGACATGCTTCTTGACTTTATTCAATCTGGTGACTGCATTTTGAAAATTGAATACAAAACCCTTCTGACATGAGCGTAGGTCTGTTTACCCAACTTGTTTGTACAGCTTCTAGCGTGAACTTCAAACACTTCAAATGAGGCGACCAAACTGGCGAACAATATTCAAGGATGGGACGAAACAAACTAGAATATAATTTAACACACGATAAAGTATCGGAAAAAATAAAGGAATTTCTTAAGATAATGCCCGAAATGCGAGAGACTTTAGAAGTAATTTCAGAAATATGAACGTCGAACTTCAATTTAGAGTCGAAAGTGACACCTAAGTCTCTGAAATGTGTCACCGTACTTAGGTTAAAACTATTTAGCGAAAATTGAAAGCTTATAGGGCAAGGGTTATTAGAAAATGAATGATGGATGCACTAAGAAACATTTAGTGTAAATTGGTTTTATGAACTCCAAAATAAAATGGCACTCAAATCTTCTTGGAGTAAGGCACAGTTATCATTAGACGACACTACTTTGAAAACTTTGACGTTATCTGCGTAAAGAAGGCAGGAGAAGTTGATGACAATGGATGGTAAGTCATTTATAAACAGAGTGAACAATAGTGGGCCCAGAATGGATCGTTGAGGAACACCTGAAGATGGATGGAAGGGGGTAGAAAGACAGCCTTGAAAAGAAACCTGACTGATACGGTTGGATAAGTAAGAAGATAACCAGTGGAGCAAATAATCAGGAACGTTAAGAAATTTAAGTTTGCTAAACAAAATACTATGATTTACTGAGTCGAAGGCTATAGAGAAGTCCAAATACAAGGTTTCGACTTGCAAATCGTCCTTCATGGATGTTTGACGTTTGATAAAACCATGTTGTTCAGGAACGAACAAATAATGAATAAGCGAAAAAAGGTGCAAGGAGACGATTTTCTCCAGTAGTTCGGAGAAACAGCGTAAAGGAGATAGGCCGATACCTTTTTTAAAAATAGGAGTAACATAGGATCCTTTCCAACACGAAACAAAAGAGCCTGAAGATAAGCTAGAGTTGAAGAGAAAGGAAAGGGGGACACAAATAGAAGTAGCTAATGATTTCACGAAATGATTAGGAATACCATCGGGACCTGAACTAACAGAGTCATCACGTTCTGAAATATAACATCTTCCAGATAGCAAGTAAAAGGCAGTGAAGATGGCATGTGTATGATTGGGAACAAAGGGAACAAAGGGTAGCATTAAAAGTTAAGAAAACTGAGTTCTAAAAAGTTCACAAATCTTGAGAGGTGAAGTCGCTAAGCAGCCATTCAAATGAAGCGAGGATGAGAAACTGGAAGAGGATTTGAGAGAGCGTACATATTTCCAAAATGGTTTTGAATAATTTGAATTTAGAGAGCCTTCAAAACTATGAAAATAAGAAGCTTTAGCGATCTGCACCTCTTTCTTAGTTATTGAGCTCAGTTGATATAAAGCACTATGTGACTTAGGGGATCTGTCATGTAAAAAACGTGCTCGAAATTTGGCTATCAAGGTTCGTCTCACAATGAGAGCTAACCAGGGACAGTCAGAAGAGTTCCTTTTGACAAGCGGAGTCAAGTTTGAAATAGCAGCGTTTAAGAAGTCATAGAACTCCGTCATAGACGGTCCCAAGCCCGTTTGAGAAAGGAGGAGGGAACCCCTTGTTTCCCCAACCCATAGCTTCCATGATTCCTCATCCCAACCTCCCCAATTAAATATTAGTAAATGCTCTCGGGGTGCACATTGGGTTTACTGGTTCCCCAATAATGTAATACTAAATGTCGAGAAATGCTCATAAATGTAAATAAATCTACAGCTCTGCTACTAAATCTTACTTACACCTCCCTTGTGAGGACGTAAGAGGGTGAAGGCGAATCTTCCGTGCCTGATAACGGAATCGACGTAATAACCATGCTGCCGGAATGGAGGTTGGGTGACGGGCTAACTCCCCGTCCCTGGAAAACCTTTAATTGTTTCGAAACCTGCAGATAGGCCTCGGAATGGATTTGACTCACGGCAACGACCTCGCAAACGAAAAAAGGACTATGGCATTGGATCCTGGAATGTCAGATCACTCAATTACCCTGGCGCTGTTAAGAACCTTTTACAACAGGCCAGTCAATATCAATTAAAAATACTGGCAGTCCAAGAAACGAATTGGACTGGAAACGACATTCAAGACATGAGATCGCACACAGTATTTAAAAGTGGAAAGTCTACTTGAAAACGAGAATTTGGAGTGGCCTTCATTGTGGATAGGGAGTTCAAATCGCACGTTATTGATTTTAAGGCAGTCAATAAACGGTTGTGTGCGATCCGTATAAAAGTGAAATTCTTCAAAATCTGGCTGATTAATGTTCACGCCCCGACCAAAGAAAAAGACGAGGAAACGAGGGAATCGTTTTACAATCACCTGGAAAGACTGGTTGACTCATTGCCCACAAATGACACAAAAATAATTCTTGGTGATTCCAACGCTAAGGTTGGCAATGAGCTATCTCATCGGGGAACGACTGGAGGATATAGCATCCACCATGAAACAAATGACAACGGCCAGCGCCTGATTGACTTTGCATATAGCAGTATTATTGCGGAGTATCAAAGTGGTTTTAGGGCAGGTAGATCAACAACAGACCAATTGTTCTCAGTCAAGCAGGAACTTGAAAAATGCTGGGAGTTCAACATAGACGTTCACCAAATTTTCGTTGACTTCAAGTAAGCATACAACAGCATTGATCGTAACGTACTGTACAAAGTATTGCTTGGTTTTGGCATTCCAGCCAAATTAGTCCGTCTTACCAAAATGACAATGACGTCAACGACCTCCCAAGTCCGCATCAATAACCAACTCACCGATGCCTTGGACACAAATATCGGACTAAAGCAGGGAGATGGGCTGGCCCCATTGCTATTCAGTTTGGCTCTGGAGTACGTCATACGGAAGCTACCTGTCGATACGCGAGGTACATTACCATACGTCGAGCCAGGTAGTGGCCTATGCGAACAAAATCTACATTCTGTCACGGTCACTTACAACTGCCAAAGACCTCTTCCTGAAACTCGACAGCGAAGCAAAACTAGTATGGCTACAAATCAGTGAAAATAAAACAATGCTCATGATGCAGTCAAGGGAAAATACCTCAAATACGCAAAATATCATACTTGGCGAGTACAACATCGAGAATGTTAGCAAATTTGTGTATTTAGGCACCAAAATAACGAAAACGGGTAATGAAAGAGACGAAATACGCCGAAGAATACAGCTCGCAAATAAAATAGTTTATTCAGTATTGACACTCTTGAAGACCAGCTGCATACACAGAAAAACAAACCTCCAAGTATACAAATCTGTTTGAAACATGGACCCTAACCAAAGCATCCGCAAATATATTGAACGTCTTTGAGCGACGGGTCTGAGACGAATAATCGGAGCGAAGCTAGACGGGGACAAATGGTGAATTCGATACAATCATGAGCTGTATGAAATTTTTGACGACTCGGAGGTCTCAAGGATTGTAAGACTGCGGAAGCTGCGATGGTTTGGCCACAGAAATCGTATGGACGAACAACGGATACCCAAGAAGGTATTCGTTGGGAGAACTAAAGGCCGGCGGCCAGTGGGGAAGCCGAGGAAACACTGGTCTGACTCGGTCGATGATGACAGTTCATCGCTGCTTGGATTTCGGAATTGGATGACGCGGTCAACGGACCGAGACAGTTATAGGCGCTGTATGCAGGAAACGAAGGCCCGAAAGGGGCTGTAGTGCTTAGAAGAAGAAGAAGTCATAGAAATTGTTGCATCCAGTATCCGAGTCAAGACCGCAAAAGAAGGAGGACCAATCAATAGAGTGAATTGTTTCGGAATGTTGCTCATAATTAGTTTTATAAAAGTTATAGTGCTGACGCTCTTTCCAACGATAATGAACAAAAGCAATATAGGAAATTTCAAAGCGGGGGGATGATGGGGATCAGGAGCAAGATAAGGAAAAAGAACTGGAAGTGAGCATAACAACAATTGCTCCATACTACAAAAGAATAAGTCAAGGATGTGATTATTAACGTTAAGAAAATTATTAAATTAAAGAAATTAAAGACCAAATTTGAGATGAGTCAAAATCAACCTGATAGTCATCCTATAAGGTTTTAGGGAGGTTAAAATTTCCACATAAAATAAGGTAAGATTTTGAAAAACGCGAGAAGAAAATTCTAGATATTTCGGTGAGGAAGGTATTGTAGACCAAAAAAGGAGACTTACAAGGTATATAAGTGCACAAGACAAGAAGAGAAAGGGAAAACGAAATAACTTCTTTTACCCCACACATTCTATTGGAGCAGTGAAAAGTAAATTCGTTAGAGGGACGCCAATAAAGGTATTCTTGTAGGCGACCTCCTCCATGTAATTTGTTGGAGATTGACCTATCACGATCACGCCTAACAATTGTATGATTAGGGAAAATTTCAGAGTGAAATATACTATCAGTCAACCATGATTTAGAGATACAGATTATATCATCGTTAGAGAGAGAATAGGATAAAGCTAGATTCTTCAGCTTGGAACATTTTGATAATAAATAAAAAATTGACTTTTAAGAGTGCTGTTCTGAAAGGTTTTAGGAAGAACTGAAGTTAGAACTTTGGCAAGGAGCTCGGTGGAGAGCGAAAAATTTTTTTTCCTGAAGTTATGAATAATTTAACAAGCACTCCAGGTGGCCAGCAATCAGGGTTTTAGATGTAGTCACACGCTGCCGGAACAGTCAGTTTGAAAGAAGGTTTAACTCTGTTGATCAAGTTGTCCTTCGTCAGCTTCTGGTAACTAATTATTTTATTTTGTTATGCTTATGGTTGCACTTGTTACATGTCCGCAAGGTGCATGCACTGGCCTTGTGCCCTGATCGAAGCCAGTTGACATATAATTTATTTTTCTGGATGCACTAGAGTCTACTTGCGAAAGGCACTTGCCAAAACTGCTTGCATGAAAACAATGGGTGTGCTGATTGCTTGCACACTACATAGGAGTGTTCCGTTTATCCGGGACAGTAGATGTAAGTGATCGTGCTGAGGCTAGTTTTTCCCTGTGACCGATGGGCTCAAGTGACTCGAAATGAAACTACAAAAACCCCAAAAACGCTCTCAAAGATTGCTTCTCCTTCGGCTTCGTTGTAGATTGCTCGTACAGAGTATGGCTCTGCCAGCCCAATTTCTTCACAAGTAAGTGAAGAAGTAGCAGATCCAATGATGAGACATCCACTCTTAGATTGCTTAGGGCCAGAAATCCTTCATGGACTGTATTATGTATGTTTTTTTTTACTATCGCGATGGCTGGTGAGCTCATGATCTTTGATATTATTGCTGACGTTAATAGTCTTTTGTTGTTATATTGAACTTGGATTAGATCCCAAGTTGAATCATACTTTGCCTCTGTTAATGGGAGATGTCAGATGAGTTTCGCTGCCTCACTAGTCAGATGGTTCTTCAAATACCACATCTTCTGTATCGCCAGTATTGATTAGATATGTATCATCTGCGTGAACATGTCACAGAACTGACTCCATTTGAGGTAATCACCGTTGAGGGTTGGGATAGTGACCTTGGGAAAGCGTAGTGCTGTCCCACATTAAGATATTAAGCTATAATGATCAAGCCGTACGTGTGATAAGAAAACTGCTGACACTTGTGGAGCAAATGCTACAAGTAAAATTGCTGACGCTTGTGAAGCAATGTTGAATTTTACGCGATACTTAGGAAATACTGACAATATGTCTATGTGGGACTTGTGCATTACACCATATGATACATTGTAATATACTTCAACAATGTTGTTTCAATGTTTGTATACGGTTCTTTATACTAAGAATGAAAATATTTTGTTTCCTTAACCGTACAATAATTTTTATTTTATTCGTATATACGTATTTCGAAACTTACTTAGCTTCTTCTTCTGTACAACAGAAGAAAAAGCTAAGTGAGCTTCGAAATATGTATATACGAATAAAATAAAAATTATTGTACGGCAAAGGAAACAAAATATTTTCATACATTGTAATATATTATGTTACATTGTATTTTCTGACAAATTGTACGGACTTTGTATGAAAAATATGAATTTAGGTATATTGAAAAAAGGTGAGTATCGATTTATTGGCAAAATTGAATTTTGAATGGTCAAATTGAATTTAAAATTGTGATGTATTCCACGGGCACGAAAAACATACCGTGTGAAACAAACGAAGAAAAATGTCTGTTTTCAGACGTAAATACTCCTCATCAACTAGCAATTACTCAGGGGGAATATTGTAGCAGTTCAAGACAAGATCAAATATAATCAGACAAGACTCAACTCATAGATGGCATTGATATCAACACGGAGAAATAAAAATCACATTTACTTGTCACCTGCTTCTGGACGCGTTTAGCTCTCTCTTGTCGCCCGGCATCACGTGCACACGCATTCATCTCAATTGTTTCTTAAATTTTGAATTAGATTTTATATCTACTTGTTAATAAATACGAAAAAGTTTAAGTAGCGTATTCTTGATATTACCCTACATCCTAAGCTCTATACACGTCTACGCGTCACCAGGCAAAGCCATTTCCAGCAAAGCGCCAATTTTTCGCTCGCTGAGGTAGCAGACTACCGCTGCAGTCCTTTATGGACAGTTAACACCACCGTCTCAAGCACTACACATACTATTAGAGTTTCACCAGAGTTCTACATAATGATTGTTAAATTAATCAACGAATGCGCTTACATGTTTGTAAGCTTAAATAAAATTAGAAATCAAAAGCATGAAAGTGTTCTCGAAACTCTAAAGATTTTCAAATTGATGCAAAAGCTTACAATATTATGTTTTCAGATTTCAATGCGACGTTTTTTGAGAAATCACATCATCCGTCACTTATACCTTAAACAAAAATAGATATAATTATTGAAATTTAACTGTACACAGCTCCAGATGTCTTTCGAATGAGATAAAAGTACTTATCATATTTTTCAGATCAAACTCACAACACTTTCTTGAGGAAAATTAAAAGAATAAAGGTAAGAAGGTCATGCAGACTTTTGTTTTATTTTACCTTTGATGGCGGCGTAATCAGTGTAAATACCTCATAACCACTTTTTAATTGCAAGATGATGATATAAATTGCAATAATCAATTCTCTACAAATGAATGATAATCTCATTGTAGCTAAGAAATGAAAATTTTCATTTGTAAGATGTACTTACTTACCTGAGTATTTCGGCTAATCACTATTTGGTTGTAGATTGGAGAAAGAATTATTTGTTAACGGTTTTCATGCAAGGAAATGGACATTAACGAAAACTTTTGTGCATTATGAACGATGAAATTTTCAGGGAAAGTTTCAAGCTGGTGGCGAATAGAATTAATGAGAGTTTTTTTCGTTAAATTATTTAGCGATTTCACTCTTAATCGAATCCTAGTTAATTTAGATTGTAAAATAAGTTAAGGTCGATTAGTGGATGAATGAAAGTTAGCGAAATGTTCGATGATACTCGAATTACAGAATACGCCAAGGGCTAATTATGTGAATAGATAAATGAGAAATTAATTGCCATTTAGATGGATTTTCGCCACAAGGAATTTCCATATCTGCTCATTTAATTCGAATTAAAATGGAAAATGACGATAAGTTATGTTTCAAAACCGAAATTCACATTTATCAAATAATTCTTTTTTCTATGTTAGCAATAGTATTAAACTTTTGGTAACGGATGTATGCACTGAACATGTTTTTCATATATTGACGAAAGAAAAATGTTCAAGCCTGAATCAACATGGTTCAAATTTATATGTACAAGCCAATGTGTATCGAGTTTTCAAAATAACCAGACCATATAGGTTCGACATTGATGGCCTATGATATATCAATATAATAAATTGCATAAAAATTAGGCTGAATTTAATGCACTTTCCCATTCATAATTTGGAAAATGAAAATGAGTCCAATATAAATCAACTATCCTCAAAATAACAACCACAAGCAGGATTGTAGACAGAAAGAATTAATAAAATTAACATAGTAAATTTGATTGCCATCCACATTAAATATAAAATTCGTAGAAAGTCAGTAGAGTTCAACGGAATGCTATTAGTCAACTGAAAAATGTTACTACTGTAATCTTCATGATGAAACATAAATTGTTTAAACAACTTCTTCGGTTTCATTTATTTTGATAAAGAAAACAATAGATTCGTAAATTTTATAGCATTTTCTTGCTGAATCACAGACGTAATCAAGCACAATAAAATTACTTATTCACGGAGGAACAAATACTCGTATAAATGCTTGTTCGCATATCCGTTCTTCTGGAACGCGATCTTTTTGAACGAATAGAAGTTTACTTTAAGAGTTAATGATGTAAACCCTAAGATAAAAACTTTCAAAGTCAACTTAATCTCATAAAGCAAAAAATTTCTTTGCGTCACAATATACGCAAATAGCCAAATTGTTAATTTTTTTATCCATTAATTCAATATTCCAACATACTGCACGTATGTACATAATTATTTCCATGATTAAGTTAATGTAGAGATTATTACGAGTTCCTTAATGTCTATATGTTATTGTTTGATTAAGATACTCCATTATCTTAAATCGTATTTACAATTGGTAATTTTCGTTGCTTTGCTTGCGACCAAGCGTACATAAAAAAGTTTTAAATAAATTTCAGTCACACGCATCGCGGGTAATTTGTTAAAAGTCTTTGACCATTTGACCGCTGTAGGTGGAAATAATTTTTGATTAGGTTTCCTGGCGAGATTACAAAGTGGAGGAGGATATTTGTCTAGAATTGTTTAGCTAAGAATATCTGATGCAATTAGTCAACATAATTCCACTCCTAAACTCATCACATGCTGTTGCGATAAATTTTTAAAGATAATTGTTTAGATAATTTATTTGATTTGGGTTTAAGTGTATACTATTTAATCATTGAATTAATTTTTAAGAGACTTTATCTTCTTAAACATTTGGAGGAACAAGAATGTTTATTTAAATCACAAGAAGTGGAGAATCTTAAAATAGGAACTTTGCTAAAATAATACTATGCGCGTGAGCTTTAGACACCGAAGCTTTCTTCTCAGAGTAAGCAAGTCCCGTTATAAATTAATCCCATATGGTCTAGTGGCTAGGATACCTGGCTTTCACCCAGGAGGCCCGGGTTCGATTCCCGGTATGGGAACATTACTTTTACGAAAGAAGGTTCCAATCTCATCAGCAGTCTGATGACCGATTTCAAACTGCTGAGAAATTAATGTGTTTGTATTGATGATACTCAATCAGCTTCCGTGTATTACAGAGCGAGCAATTCATTAGTTGAATTTTCTAATCTTTTTCATACAGCAACAATTATTATGGTGGGCTATCTCGTCATGAATTTATAATGCATATTTTGATTCGGAATGGTTCAAAAGGTGGTTTGAATGAAAACGCCAAATGGGTTGCCTTCATTTAGGCGAGTTTACTAACAGAATAGTGAAAGAAATTTAACCAATCATAAAAAAGATAATTGTCAATCAAGATTGAAATCTGACGCATAGAATAGAAAGTTACAAAAAGGAAAGTCATAAAGGAATTTTCTCAATTGTTTTAAAAGAACACTAAGCAAGCGAGAAGCCTAAAGATGTCTGCGGAGAGCTTCCATTGGCCCCACCAACTCTGGATGAAGTTTGTTCCATCATCAAAGCCCAAAAGAATAATAAAGCGCCGGGCATTGATGAGATTCCAGTGGAGCTCATCAAATATAGTGGCAGTAGTGTTCATCAAGCTATTCACAAAATCATCCAGTACATTTGGCAACAAGAACACTTGAAAAATGCTGGGAGTTCAACATAGACGTACACCAAATTTTCGTTGACTTCAAGTAAGCATACGACAGTATTGATCGTAACGTACTGTACCAAATAATGCTTGGTTTTGGCATCCCAGCCAAATTATTCCGTCTTGCCAAAATGACAATGACGTCGATAACCTCCCAAGTCCGCATCAATAACCAACTCACCGATTCCTTTGACACAAATATCGGACTAAGGCAGGGAGATGGGCTGGCCCCATTGCTATTCAATTTGTCGATACGCGAGGTACATTACCATACAAGTCGAGCCAGGTAGTGGCCTATGCGGACGACATCAACATTCTGTCACAGTCACTAACAACTGCCAAAGAACTCTTCCTGAAACTCGGCAGCGAAGCAAAACTAGTAGGGCTATAAATCAACGAAAATAAAACAAAGCTCATGACGCAGTCGAGAAAAAAATACCCGAAATACACAAAATATCACACTAGGCGAATACAGTATCGAAAATGTTAGCGAATTTGTGTATTTAGGCGCCAAAATAACGAAAACGGGCAATGAAAGAGACGAAATATGTCGAAGAATACAGCTCGCAAATAAAATATTTTATTCAGCACTGACGATCTTGAAGACCAGCTGCATACACAGGAAAACAAACCTCCAAGTATACAAATCTGTTATAAGACCTGTGTTATGCTATGGGTGTGAAACATGGACCCTAACCCAAGCATCCGCAAATATATTGAACGCCTTTGAGCGACGGGTCCTGAGGCGAATAATCGGAGCGAAGCTAGACGGGAACAAATGGCGAATTCGATACAACCATGAGGTGTATGAAGTTTTTGACGAACCGGAGGTCTGAAGGATTGTAAGACTTCGGAAGCTGCAATGGGCTGGACACATGAATCGTATGGACGAACAACGGACACCCAAGAAGGTATTCGTAGGGAGAACTGAAACCGAGGAAACGCTGGTCTGACTCGGTCGACGAAGACAGTTCATCGCTGCTTGGATTTCGGAATTGGATGACGCGGTCAACGGACGAAGACAGTTGGAGGTGCTATTTGCGGGAAGCGAAGGCCGGAGAGGGGCTGTAGTGCTAAGAAGAAGAAGAAGCAAGCAAAGTAAGTGAACTTGCAATACGAAGCTTACCAACTGGGTACTGTGATGAGTAGAGTTGCAACGAATATTCGGTTACTACTTGGTTTTCGGCCTTTTTTTTGGTATTCGGCCGAATACCGAATATATACAAACAGGTGTTAGAAATAATAAAAGAATGCAATTAATCCTATAAGTTTTATTAATGCAGAATATACATTTCAAGGCTCAGAAAAAGCAGTTTTGCTACTGGAACGACTATATTGAAAAAAAAAATTAAAATTTAACATAATGTACTGTGCTATTTATTTAAGAGATCAAAGTACATAGGTAATGAATCAAATAGAATGTAACTAATTATTATTTTAAACTAAAATAAATCGAAATTTTCGGAAATTAATCAAATTCAAGTGAAATTAACAATTAGATTCTTCATTTGAACGTTATAAATTTAAATTCTTGCCTTAAATTTAATTCCTTTGTTTTTTTCATGTATATGAGAAAATAAAATTTACTTATCATAACTGAAGTTAATTAGTGGTAGGTTATGGTCCAGAGAAATCAACTTTTCCGCATTTTCAGGTAAATGTCTGTTTCTCTTTTCTTTGTAGACGTCTCCTGCTTCACTGAAAAGTCTCTCCGAATACACACTGCTTGCAGGAGTCGATAAATATTTAGCAGCTAGTTTGACTAGACTTTGGGAAAACTTTGACTTATATGTAGCACACCAGGTTAATGGGTTGTCATTTCTCTTTAAAGTTTTCATACTCAAGTACTTATCAAGGTCACGTGATATGGTGCTCTTTGAAGTTGAAGCAATTTCAACTCCGTTGTCATAGCACTCCCAGAAAGATGTTCGAATAGGACAACCTTCTCCAGACTCATCGGTTCTCTTACGCTTAGACTGCATGGAATAGGAAGATCGGGCGCTTTCATCGCTGCTGGTGTCATTATCTGATACTAATCCTTCAAGCAGAATGTATTGTCGGGCTCTTTCCTTTTGCAACTGATTCGTGAAGAAATACATCTTAAACCTTGGATCTAACAAAGTTGCCATCATGTAGTTTTTATCATCATCAATCCGTGAAAAACGTTGTTTCATCGCTTGTTGCATGGCAATCGGCATTGATATTGATTTTGGTGTAAGGTCAGAAGAGACGGCCTTCTCGCAGGAGCGGTTGAGAGTGACAACATGAGGAATAACTTCGGATAAGCAGGAGAAGTTTGAACTTGTAATTTTGGTTATCTCTTCAAACGGCTTAAGTAATTTGAGCAATTGATCTACAATCTCCCACTGCTCTGCACTTAGATGTTTTGTTTTGCTGTACCCGAATGATTAAAGTGAGTTACTATTCTTCATCCCATAACAATAGTTTCTTCAACCTTAGGTTGAATTTTGAAAGAATCTTTGATTACTAACTGTAATGTGTGTATGAAGCAACAAACAGAATTCATTTTAGCTTCACTGACAGCTTTAACAATATTGCGCGCATTGTCATGAACAATAGCATGAATGTTTGATGCAGGAAATCCCCACCGGTTCCGTACATCTTGTAAAACATTAGCTATATTTTGACCTGTATGTTGTCCTTCAGAGTGTTGTATATTCAGTGCAGCAAGCCTCAAGTTAAAATTGCTGTCAAGCCAGTGTGCAGTAAAACTGAGGAAACTGACATAGTTTTGCAAGCACGTCCACATATCGGTAGTGACTGATATATAGTCTATGTCTTCAAGCATCTTTTTTATATTTATTCTTACTTTTTCATAAAGATCAGGAATAATTTTTTCTGCAAAGTACGGTCTACTTGGTATCGTATATCTCGGCAGTGTCTCATTTAATAATCTTTGAAAACCAGGTTTTTGAACCATGCTCACTGGATGATTATCGACCGCTATCATTTCGGCAATCAGATGGTGATATTTTACTGCCTTAGGATCATTTATATCCCATTTTTTTGTTTTCTCTTGGCAGTCGTAAATAGTTAATTGTTTTGTGGACTTACTTGAACAAAGAACGGCATTATCTACTGCGTTTTCTTTCGTTGAGGTCGAGTTGGATTTCTGTATCTTCTGATACTCGTCATAGTGTTTATTCTTAAGATGATTAATTAATCCTGACGTTGAAGCTTTTTTCCCCATGCCTCCCCGAGAAATTTTAGCATCACATAATTTGCACTCCACACTACGTTAATTTTCGTCATTTTGCTGAAAGGAATTCCAAACTGAAGACCGTTTTTTACTCGACATACTGTTCTAAAGTCACAAGATCGGTTACAAATAAAACAATTTCAAAGAAATTCTTGGCTTGAATCGTGAAATTGAGCATATGCTAACGTTTACAAAGCAAAACACTATTGGGAAAGAACGAAACTGGTAAAGTGAATTCAACCGAGTTCATCACTGGGCATAGTGCTTGACCCATTTTACAGGGAACGCAAAACACATCTGACTGAAGTACACTTTTCATTGTTTACATTAGAGCAAAATGTGAGCGAAAGGCATGGTAAGCAACGCACTGATCGAAAATAGACTTTGCCACATAGAATGTATCAAACTCAGGCGGTTGGAAAAGAAATTCGATGCAATTGAGCCTAAAAACGATCTCAAGCGGCATTTGCTCGAAATTCATCAGGAATTCTGGGAAATATACACAAACTGGCTTCAAAGTTTGTTTACATTACAAGGCAAAGAATATTTGACTGAGAAGTATTTAGATTGTGGTGTAAACTACACCATGAATGCTGCTTATGCATAAGCGTTTGTAAGTGTATTGATCAAACCAAATAGTTCGGCCGAATATTCGGTATTCAGCCAAGCTTCTAGCCGAATATTCGGTATTCGGCCGAAGGCCGAATATACTATTCGTTGCAACACTAGTGATTCCACTTATAACAAGTTGGGTAGACAGACCTATGCTCATGTCAGAAGGGTTTTGTACTTAACTTACAAAATCCAGTAACCAGCAACGAATAAAATCATGAAACATGTCAAAGACGATTTTATTGGAGAAAATGTGAAATTCGAGGATCATACTATTATTAACAAAGTTGAACGAATTTTGACTTCTGAGGTATGTATTCATTATAGTTATACCCATAAATATCTCCTTTGATAATTTTTTCAGATTTTTTAGATCACGGGTGTCCATTCGCGAGGGAGGAAACACATTTTTCATGTATTTCCCCCCCCCTCTGTGCCCCCACTGAAGCAAAAACTGACTGTTTAAGAACTGTTTTGAAAAGCACTCATAGAGAACTTTCAATTGATACTCATATCGTCTACCTTTCATATAATTTTTTTCAGGGGCCACTCTTCTGTACTGTAATCATCGATTCATGGCCTATTTTTTCGAATCCTAGAATGGTTACAAAGCCCTTTAGCTAGGAGCTCTCTCCTGCCTCTTCGACTTGTTTCAATTGTATGTACTCATTTTCATGATATCTATCATTCCTGAAATGTTCATGCAAATTCTAGCAAAGCTGTAGTGTCTAAGTCGGTAAAAAGCGCATATGGCTCCATAGCCATACATATGTTTCCATAGCAATACAGGGCATATTGCTCCATAGTAATACAGGAAAATTCAACTCGCTATAACTTCGGTAAATACCATTCGATCTTTATGAAACTTTCAGAAAAGATCAATCTTATAAATAGTCATCTGTTTGTTGAATTTTATCGAATTTAAGGGTACCGTTTAGATTTTATTCAAGAAAACACAAAATCGATAAATCATACTATTACTAACAAAGTTGAGTGAATTTCGACTTTTCGTGTATTTGTTGTTGTTGTACTCATGAATGCCTACATTCATGATTTTTTTCAGATTTTTCGGATGGAAGGTGTCCAATCGCGAGGGGGGGGTACGCGAAAAGTTCGTACATTTCCCCTTCCCCTGCTCCCCTCGGTACTCATAAGGCAGTTTTAAAACTTGTTTGGAAAAGATCTCATTGAGACCTTTCCAACGACACCCTACTCGACTACCAATGGTGAAAATTTTTTTTTGAGGGGTCACCTCCCTATATGGGCAGACCCCCCTTAAACTCCTTGGAAAAATTTTTCCACCCTTGAACTTTCAAGAGGTCGCCACTTCTGACCTTTCTACAAAGTTTCATGGCTGTAGCCTCTATAGTTTCGGAGAAAAAGTGCTGTGACATACAGACGGACGGACGGACGGACGGACGGACGGACGGACAGACGGACAGACGGACACAGGTCGTGATTGCAATAGGGTTTTGTATTTTAGTACAAAACCCTAAAAACGGCTTCAAAGCATATCTTATCAAATCAGAAACAAAATGAGTTGTAGTGAAATGGGTATGAAAATGTCCGTAAGGAGTGCAGCGATGGCATGTTGCCTTAGCGGAAAAGGATGGTAAGATGATTGGCCTTGTCTAGGGACGCGTGAATGCGCTGGCAAGCTAGCGTTGTGGCTAGCGTTGTGGCTTCGACCGAAGTCGAAAAAGCAGGTAATCAACTAAGGATTGGTAATAGCTGACGAAAGGGACAAACTGGACCTGGGGAAGAAAGACGGACTTATGGCGACTTCGTCGTTATCCAACGATTCTTATGCCCCACAAATTAGAGTGGGGCATCCATATGGAGGTGGTGCCACCATCTCCCAATCGGATCAAGATCCAAACGAAGACGTGGCTATATATTTCCCATTTGAGTGGAAAACTCACACAAGCATAATTTGCATGAACGTTCCCATCAAAAGAGAAATATAGACGTGACCAATTTATGTTATAGAATTATGTGATCGAATCACATAAACCTATACCATAAAAGGGCATGCGAGCGGAAGGCCACTCTACCCGGCAAGAGCCCCTGTTAAACAAGAAAAAACGGTGGAGCGCGCTCGGTGGCTAGCCCATGATGTAGGAGAAGCTTGCCATCGTTGCGAATCTTATACCCGGTCCGGTAAAATGAAAGGGAAAGACCGACGGTTAATGTTTACTAATTCATTTTTATTTATTCTTTTAACTTCGAATAATTGAAAATTTCCGAATTAAATGACGAATAAATGCAAATGACTTTAACATATTCTCGTATATCGTGGTTCGCCTGGATGTAGGAGTTGCGTAAATTTATTCACAATTTGCCTGCAATATTATTGAATAAATAAATAATCTTTTCAACAAAAGGACTTGACAATTTTGTGTATTTTTCTATCATACTTATCTCCATTTCTCCTTAAAGATATGTCATATAAAATATAATTAACACGAGGGTCACTTCTTCGGGGTAGTAAACACCTATAGTTATGTTCCTAATATGTATATTTATCTCAATATAATCACAATAAGACTTTTGATAATTGTAATATTTTCTATTCAGAAATAGAACACAGAACGCAATCAAAATAGCTTATATAAAACAAAGCCAAGATTTGGACTTGTAATTTTATAACAAACGTTTGTTATAGAATATAATTAGGAATTACGATAAGTTTCATTAGCATCAATAAAATCTATCTCTTTAAATACAATCGTATAATTACTGAATTTTAAGCTAGAAGACAAATAAAATGATAAGATCTCAAAAGGGTCTACGCTAGCTTTTTGGCCAAAAAGGAAACGTTCGCCTAATACAAATTTTAAATTCCGAATGAATTTTGAATAGTTAAAGCCTATCGAACAGTGATTCATTACCGAAGGAGCTAATGGAATTGTACGTCAATCTTCGTTCAATTATTGGTTCTGGATTTCAATTAGGGTTTCGTGAAATTATTGAATTTTGTTTGAATGAAACTAATTGAGCAACATAATCAGGTTACTGAAATCTTAGCAAAAATTTACATGAGAAACAATAATATCGACAATTATTTAAACTATTCAAAAAATGT
Source organism: Odontomyia ornata (assembly GCA_963969285.1). Lineage (NCBI taxonomy): Eukaryota > Metazoa > Arthropoda > Insecta > Diptera > Stratiomyidae > Odontomyia > Odontomyia ornata. The sequence goes on along the minus strand of OZ017738.1, from coordinate 88,519,709 downwards.
TTCTTGAAAATTAAGTAGTTTACATCACAGTCGCATTCAGAGCATTCATACTCGTATTAGCTAAAATATTAGATATCATATATCAAATATGACTGAAAATCATTACCGGGTCTAAATTAAACAGTGACGAGACTTTCTTTTACTTTTTTCATTTATCCCGGGTCCTTAAACCGCTAACAGGCTATTTATTTATACTCGATATTCTTGATCGGTAACACCTCCACTTTGCCCGCACAGTTTTTTTACATCCTAACGCATTTAATTCATGCGTTCAAACGACTTGATTGCAATGCAGATCACTTGCACCAGCGCGTTGCGAAATTTTCTTCGACCGAACGCGAAGTTAAGTAGGGCAACATATATAACATTTATCAGCTAAATGAAAAATTTAGCAACAAAAGTAGGCAAATTATAACTCGGTTCGCACTAGCCGTAATTCTAGAGTCTCGAGTACCTATAATCCGTGATAGGAAAGTGAGGAGCAGCCGCGCAATTGCTCAAATCGGTTTTATCGATAGAAAAATCCGAAAGAGGTCAATAAACTTGTCTCGAAATATTATTTGCACAATAAGTTATGCGTGACGAAATTCAACTCGAAATGAAAATGCCGAGTTGTTTGCTAGAGGAGACGTTAGAACCCAAGGTAATGCTTAATTTTGCCAGAGTTCAGTAAAGTGTTCTTCATAAATGTTGGGAAAACCAAAAAGTACATTTGAATTTTGCATGCAGCAATTTTCGTTCGTTCATCGATCTGCGGAAATTTCTACCAGGACTGTCAACCCGAAAGATGTGTTTCTGTTGCTCGATAGACGTTGCTGGGCCTCGGTTAACTTCAACGGGGCTGTCCTTGGATATTATACCCACTATTGCGACGGCTGCAGAACTCCTTCTATCGCAGCAAACGATTCTTGCCGATTTCAGCCAGGTGCTAACTGGCCACCGCTATTTCGATCAGTGCATCGTTGCCTCTTCTTCGACGGAAAATGCGCCCTAACTTCGATAAAGTGATTCGTGGTTAATCAAGACAGCCCTCACCACTAAGAACAAAGGAACACTTGTACAGTTATTTTTCTCTCGACTAAGATGAAGGCTTTTCTTCGCAATAACTCACCTGAATATGATAATGGGTGGAGGTCACGTAAATAAGGAGTGCTTTAGTCAGTGGTCAAAATTGCATGTAAATTATGTTGACTTTTCAAGACGCCTCCGATGCAAATGCACCATAATCTCCTTCACGCATCCTTTTACCCTGACAATGTATCCGGTTGAACAGTGCGCAGATTTTGCAGCCACAGACGTTGGAAATGAAGCGCAGATAATATCCCAGAATGCTGGAATTTTATTTAGCTCTTATCAGTAACAGAAATTCCATACAACAACAAAACAGGACCCCTCACTAGCCGATCAAAATCTAAATTCCCGAATCGAATGGAAATCGAGGATCGAATTATACTCGTAAATCCACTTCAACGAACAACTATGCTCGCTTATACATACGCTGATATAAACAAACACGGTAGCGTAGCGCAGCGTCAATGCAAAACCATTCATTTGGTAGGATAAGCCAAAAGATATTCAGCCAGCACACCTCACGGACGCAAAACCTCACCCATCCTAACCAACAAAATATTTGACAATCGTCCACCTTGTATCAATCTAATTTCATTCCCAATTTAGTACACCGGTAAGGTGTTCATACACTGTAAATTTTATGGGGTGAATTTAAATTGTACTAAATGAACTAAATTTGAACGAAGTAAAGAAAAATGAATAGGGTTTGAATTAGCAATAAAAGTTAAATCTCATAACGAATACATTAAAGGGAAACATTTAAATTTAATGTAAAGGAAAATTGATACAATCTAAAATTGCATTTAATAATATAATAGTAATGAGAAAGAAAGTTTTTTTACAAATGGCGATTATGAATGAAAATAATTAATTACTTTTCTAAATCTGCCACATAAAATCACAAGTAGAGGATAGGAAGGTTTTCGAGCAGTTTGCTTGTGAAACTGCTCGATTAATACAGGGTTGATGGAACTACACTCCTGTCAAAAGGGTTTTGTACTCAAGCTACGATACGTAGTTGCCAACAATGAATAAACTCAAGAAACACGACTATGAGATGTACATGTTTAAAAAGGCATTGTTGCTCCAATTTCACCGTCTACCATTTCTTTGCAATGTAACAAAAATCACTCGTATCATAAATTCCCGAAAATATTGATACTATGTATTCATCTTATCTGAAAATTTTAAGAAGATCAAATCAAAACTACAGTGTGTTATACATAATGGTTCCAACCAATCTTGATCCGTGTGGCTGGCAATCGCACCTTACCTTAGAAACACCTGAATAGATTTTTCTCAATGGAGAAAAGGAAAAGTGCTAGGTTTGATTTGATTCTTAAAATGTAATAATTTGTACACTCAAAGTCTTAAATTTAAATACAAAGCTAAGGCATTCAAAATTCATTAGTTCCGTGGCTGGATCCTCGATGGTGTAAACTTTTTTAACTGGTTCCGGCCTGGGCGGCGTTGGCAGGGCTTTTCCCGTTGTTTCTTGCGACGCTGTTTCTGGAGGGCCCACGGAAACGGGCTTTCTCCTCCGGGGTGACCCTGGCCGTCTAGTATGGTTCTGCGTTTCATTTCTGCTGACCGTTTTTTTTTCTCCAATCAATTTTCTTTTGACAAACAGAGTTTAGCACTCCATGCTGGTTAAAATGCTGAACATGCATTTGCTTCAATCCAATTTTCTTTATTGAACAGAGTTCAATAGTTCCAATCAAATGAAATGCTGAAGTTACATTTCCTTCAATTCAAGTATCTCCATTGAATAGAGTCACTGGAAAGAGCATCACCAAATAGAGCAATCAAACATGTTTCACTTAACAAAACTAAGTCTTTAGTATTTACTGCTGCTGGCTTAGTGACTGTTAGCAATGGATTGAAGTGCCTTTTTTGTCTATCGAATAGCCACATCGCAAGAAATTGTGATGCTAAATTGTCGATTCAAGAAAAAAAATCCATTCTACAACGGAACGGTAGCTGCTTTCGCTGTACTGGTAGAAGGCACGTGTCGCATAAGTGTAGAATTGCAATTATATGCAAAAATTGCTCGCGTTGACATGCGACAACTATGTGTGACCCCGGCTATTCACGTACAAACGAGACAAAGCGACCAATAACCAACGACAATAGTATTCTGAACAAAGAGTCTACAAATTTATACGAGTATGCAGCTGCGGCTGGTGGAATAGGAAAAAATAATGTTCTATTGCAGACAGCACGAGCTTTTGTTCTTTTAAATGGTAACGAAAAGCTGGTGGTAGCCAACGGACGTATATACGTCAAGCAGTAGTAGATCAATTGAAATACCAGTTGTCGGAACGGAGAAAATGAGTTTGATCGCTTTCGGGGATGACAAAATTTACGAATTTAAAGTAATGCATAAGGTTTTTGTGATGCTGAAAAGTCAGTTCAACCACGCGAAAGTTAAAATATCTGCGCTAGTTGTTCCAGAAATATGTGTGGACGTGCTTGAAGAATCTAGACACACAGGCAACGAGCTAAAGCAAATGATATTAGCAGATTCAAACGTGAATGGAGGTGAGAAACTAGATGGTCTAAGCATTTTGATTGGTGCTGATTTTTAATTGGTCAGTGGTGACTGGCTTGAATAAAAAATTAAAAGAAAAACTGGCAGCTATCGAGACTATATTTGGGTGGACGTTGCATGGTCCTGTTAAAGCTTCGGCATCAGTGAACATGTGCACAATAACCATGTACTCTTCTAATGCAATTGATGAAAAAAGCTTCGTTAACTTGTGGAATCTGGAGCTTTTAGGAATTAAGTCTGACGCTGAAGAAGCCTCAAACGTCACAGATCTATTACAAGAATGCTGCACTATGAAGGTTGGTTGCCCATACAAAGCTTTTTTGCCTTGAAAAACTACGGGCCAAGCACTGGACTCTAATCGAGAAGGTGCATTAAAAAGACTACGAAGGCTTGTTCATTGCTTATCGAGGAATCCAAACGAACTTCTACAGTGTAATAAAGCGGTCGAGGAGTTTATTAACGCAGGGTTTGCTGAGCCGGTTAAAGTTGAAGGTCAAGGTTCCAATCAATTTTATCTACCTCATCGTCCAGTCTGTCGTCCGGATAAAGAAACCACAAAAATTCGAGTGCTGTTCGATGCTCATGCACCAGGTATGCCGTCTTTTAACGACCAATTGCATACAGGAACAACCTTGTTACCAGACATCCTGAAAATACTATTTCGATTTCGTGTAGGCAGTATAGGGCTCGTCGCAGATATAGAAAAGGCCTTTCTTCAGATTCTACTTGCAGAAAGATACAGAGACAGCCACAGATTCTTTTGGTTCGAATCCAAAGATAACTCGAATGAGATTGATCTCGAGGGTATTAAAGTTTATCGCATTACTCGAGTAACGTTTGGAGTCCCCTGCAGCCCATTTCTTTTGTCCGCAAAAATTAGGAAGCATTTGAATGACGAGATGTCAACATATCCTGAAACAGTGAAAATTCTGAAAAATTCCACTACTCACTAGGGGAATTTCCGCAAAGCAACTTCTAACCAGCGATGCTTGGTTTGATGGACCTGATTGGTTAAGGAGAAATTTCTCGGAGTGGCCTATTCACCAGATGGATGTGCCAAGAAATGATTGCAATATAATCAATTTGATAACGCTATTCACGATTAGTACGCATATAGCTCAAGACCGCGAATCAAAGAAAGCAATATTAAATTATTTAGTTCTTGGAACAGAATATTGCGAATTAAATGCTATGTCATTTGATCTATTAAATTAAAATTGAAAAGAGTTTCGTCATTTAGTCATCAATATCCGGACGCAGAGGAACTTTTCGAAGCAGAAAGATATTGGCAAACCTATTGACCACACTTCAAATTTGTTGACACTAAGCCCCTTTCTACATAACGAAGGATTACTACGTGTTGGCGGTCGTCTCCAATTGGCCGATGAATCTTCTGATGTGGTACATCCAATAATACTATCTAATTCATCTTATATTACAAAATTGATTGAAGCGGACGCACATCAACGAACATTTAATCGAGGTGTATATCGTGCTTACAAAACTACGAGACAGATTTTGGATTTTAAAGGGACGACGGCTGCGGCGCGTAAAATGACAGTTTATTATTGAACGAACCTCTTCGCGGGGAGGATTTTGGGAACGATTAATTCGTGTGGTTAAGGACATTTCGAAGATATCAATTGGTTGAGCTAAGTTAAACTATGAACAATTACAAACATTGCTTATTGAAACGGAAGATATGGTAAATTCAAGACCATTAACATATGTTAGCGATGAACTCCTCGATATGACACCACTAACACCTAATTCATTCCTAAAATGCTATTCATCGCCAGTTAGGTCTAGCAACGAAAGCAGTGAAATCACAAATGCAACGAATGAGGAGATACAAGCAATTTGGAAGTCTTGGTTGAAATCATTGTCTTCATTGTCCAAGCGATGGGCGAATGAATACCTAAAGGTTAACGAAGGAGATGTTGTCTTTTTATGCGATTCTGCCGTACCGTGAATCCACTGGAGATTTGCTAGAATTGAAAGCGTTTATCCGGGCCGGGACAAACGAATCCGCGCATGTTCGTTAAAACTGGCTGATGGCTCAACTGTCCGTCGTCCGATACAGATGATTTATCCACTAGACTGCAAGGCAAGCCGCGGGTGGAGGATGTTGAAAATATAGGCTAACTCTTCCTTCTCTACTCACTACATACACATACTATGACATGCATTTTTGGTATCGTTGTAATTATACTTAAGTTTTAGATGTGACGACATAATAAATTAGACGTTATTTAACGATACGTTTCATTTTCCATTAATATTCATTATTATTTAACACTTACTACTTACGGCGGCCAACAGCGTTCTGTGTGCCGTGGCCTTTCGCTGATAGCTTATGAGCACTATCCAATAAGAATTCAGTTTAGAACATTGGTATGTAACGCCAATATATTGGTTGAATTTTTAAAAATCGATTGGATATCTCATGTAACTAGTATCTGTTTCCAAAACGTTTTAAAATTTTACTGCCATTCCAAATAAATACAAATGCTAAAATAGTCATTACACTATTTTTAATCGTTAAAAATTGTCGTTAAATGAATTGATCTAGTGACAAAGTCGGAACGATATTGAAATAGACTAACTGTTAAGGACATATCGTAGATTTTCTGTTATTTACGCTCATTGGACCCACTAAGTTTATTATTTATATGATTAAAGTGTACTCAATATGGTATGGTGTTTAATCAATTTTCAGCGGATTCATGGTCATTTATTTTTTTTTTAATTATTGCAACAACAATTATTACTACTAAAAACAAAATTATGGCAAATATTTGAACATTAAAGGGGCAAATACCGATAATATTGTCGCGTCTTATGGTTCGCGGCCAATAATTTTAATGTTCCGGGAAAGTGAAAACGCACTGCGTTTTAAATTAAGTTAAAAGAGTTTATTTACTAAAAATGCACAATAATTGATTTCACTAATTTACTCATTTTACTTTTCACTTCGTCTATAAATTTTTTTACTTCAACTGTTTATCACTTCACAATCAATATTGCTTTTAATTCGCACTCCACACTATCGCAGTTTTTACTATCGTGGTTGTAATGAGTCCCCGCATTCATTCAGCTCGGCTTTAATAGGGTCTCTTGTCATTCAATTCATTCCTCGCACATGGGTGAACTAACTGGAATATTCGAGCAACTTAATGAATGGGGCAGTGATGTCACTTTCAGGTGCTAATCATGCTTGGCGGGTTTTCGAATACATTCTTTTGTTGATCATGATGTTGTGAAAACACTTACGACAGTAGCTCGCAGAATTAGTTGTACATGTAACATTGCCCCCACCTTAGTTCTTTTCGCCCCGAAAAGATGTGTCGCCAGTTGTAGTCAATTCCCCCTGGATGTAATATGGGGCAAGACGGTCCAGGTGCACGATTTTCAGTTTGTCTCTCGGCTTACGGTGTTCCTGTATGCGATATACGATTCCTGTATGCGATGTGATTCGCTTTGTAACTCGATATGGTCGCTTCCAATTATGCTGCAACTTTGGAGACTTACCCTTTCACCGTTGTGGGTTATATAGCCACACCAAGTCATCTTGCTGGAAGCCAGTAGAATTTGCCTTTAGATCATACCTGGTCTTTATGCGGTCGGTAGCCGATTCGAGGTGTTTTCGCACTGTCCGATGTATCTGGTCCAACCGTCACCTTAGCTCACTTGCGTACTTCGTGATCGTTTGGGGTTTCTCAGGGGGTGTTCCGAACTTTATATCAGCTGGCAGATAAAAAGTCTTTCCAAAAATGACTTTGGCTGGGGCTTGGCCCATCGATGCATGTTCGGCACCTCTGTACACCATCAAAAATAGTGGGATGTGTCGGTCCCAGTCCTTTTGATTCTCGTCAACCATCTTAGCCATTGAGTGTGCCGTTGAAACGTTCGACCATTCTATCGGATTGGGAATGCAGCGGTGTTGTCCTCGTTTCCCGTTTTCCCAGTAGTTCGCACATTTCACCAAAAACTAGTGACTCAAAGTTTTGGCCTTGATCCGAATGTAGTTCACAAGGTACACCATACGTACTGATCCAATTTGACAGTTCGGCTACAGTAGAAGATTCCTGGTTGGATATGGGGTAGACCTCGGGCCACTTGCTGAAATAATCGGCCACAACCAGCATGTATCGATTTCCCCATTCGGATTCAGGAAAAGGTCCTGCGATGTCAACAGTAATCCTTTCAAACGGTACACCCACGTTGGAGGTTTGCATTTGTCCTCTCAGTCGTCGCTTTGGACCTTTGACGGAAGCGCAAATTATGCATCTACGACACCAGTCCTCTACGTCTTCTTGAGCATGGAGCCAGTAAAACCTTTTCCGCAATTTCGCTAAGGTCTTGTTAACACCAAAGTGGCCTCCCGAGGACCCTTCGTGCATCTCCTTAACCACATCGTGGATTCGGCTTTTGGGAAGTATAGTTTGCATCCTATAGGAGCTGCAATCCACCGTTTCCCATTTCCGCTTGAGTATGCCACCCTCCACCTGAAGGGAGTTCCATTGTGCCCGATAGCTTTTCAGGGTTGTGCCCTGCATTGAAACGTCCTTCCACTCAGGTTGCCCAGTTGTCTCCTTCCATACGAGCAATGGTCCGATATCTTCATCGGCTAGCTGGGTGTTTCGAATTTCCTCTCACGACCAACCTTCATTGAATTCGGCCGTTATCACTCGCAGATCAATGGTCGGCTCCTTTTCCTCAATTCTCCGGCAATGCTTGCAGTTAGCTGGACATGTATGACGAGATAAGGCGTCACCATTTCCATGAACTCCTCCCTTGTGAAGAAGTTTTTGTCTCGCTAGGTCTGATCGGATAGTCGATCGGGTTGCACTAGTGTCGCTTGTTATGGTGCAATGTTCTTCATCAACTTGACCCGGAAGGCATAAGTCAGCTTCTCCATGATGTAATCTTGACACGGTGATGGGGGCGCTGGGTACGTCAATCCTCCTAGCCAACGTTTGCCCCACGAAGTTGGCCGCTTCAGTTTGATGGGCTTCCATAATAGGCTCCTGACACGGTCTCGATCTCCACCATGCTGGACAATAGCTCCGTTTTCTTCACTTCTTGCAGTCTCTTTGGAGGTGTCCCTTCTCACCGCAATCCCAGCATCTAGGCGCACCATTTACCTGCGGCTCTCACTCATTTTCCACGCGCTCACACCTGCAACCCTCTGCCACTACCTTGCGAACCCATTTTTCGCTGCGTCAAAGTTCAGACTATAAGCCAATGTATCCTTAGCCGTTTGCTTTTTAGCTAAACGCACAGCTTGTTGCAGTTCCTGGTCCTTTAATGCACTGTTGAATGCTTCTGTTGCTGCGTCATCTCGATGTTCTGGGTCGTACGCTGGGTAAGCCAAAAGTGCCAGTCACTCAATGTCTTGTGCAAGCTGCTGTAATGTTTCGCCAGACTTCTGCATCCGATGCCGTAGCTGTGCCCGGTAAATCTGCTTCAGATGATCTTCTCCATAACGCATGTCGGGCGGATTCAATATAGCAGCCGGGTTTGAGTGTAACTCAACGGGGATAGTCTGCGAAATCTCGGCAGCTGGGCCTCTTAGAGCAAGAATTAATGCAGTTGCTCGTTCCTGCTCATTCCAGTGATTTATCCAAGCGGCGGCTTCAATTTGGATTTTGTAAATAGTCCAGACTGTTTGCCCATCAAATATTGGTGCTTGCACATTTCTGGATGTGCTTTGCACTGCGGTTATAAGCGGGGCTGGTGAGGTGGTTACTATTGCCTTCCCTGCTTCCAATTCCTTTTTCATGTTTCCCATCTCGTGGTTGATTCTCTCGTCGATCATGGTTTATTCTCCCCTCGACCTAGCTGATCTCGACGCATTTAATTTGTTTGTTCAGACTACCGAGCTCCGCTTTTATTTCGGTTGACTGTTTTTGCAAATCTGCTTTCAAATCGGTTGACTGTTTTTGAAAATCTGCCTTGATTTCGATTGCTTGTTGGTCCAACTGAGCTGATTGTTCATTTAGCTTCGCTGATTGTTCATTTAGCTTCGCTGATTGTTCATGTAGCTTCGCAGTTAAACTGGATGTTACATTGAAAGACTGTTGTCGCTGCTCTTGCTGCGTCAGCATCGACATTTGCATCAGCAAATTTTCTGGTTCCTTTGATTTTGGTGTTTCTGCTTCTCCACCTTTTGCGCTTTTTTCCGCATTTGAAGGCTTACTCGCCATGGCAAATTAATCAATTTTTCAATGTTAGCTTCTCGGTATTTTTATTATTTCGGCTTTTATTTTGTTTTCCACCAGTTTCCACGTTATATTTCACTATTGTGCAGGTTTAAAAATGTTTAAAAGTTTTTCACTTTCAAAACTTTCTTTCTCACTTCTTGACACTACTGTCAAAGGAATTGCTTGATATTGGTGCAATGTTGAATTACACTAGCATTCGAGACTATTAGATATTGTGGAACCTTTTGTACAATAACTTTTGGTTTCACTTCGATTTTCCTTTTGTTTGTCACAACTACAACAGGTGTCTGTTGTATCGGTTGCGATATCATTGGAGGACTTAAGGCAAGATCATAACGTATTGGTGAATTTTTAGTACCGCGTTCACTGATTGAATATTATGAATTTATCAATCGAAAGTCGAACAGAAAATCAGGGATTTATTTTTGTAATAAAAACTATTTGCTCAATATGCCAGCTGAGCTTATTATGTTTTCGCATTATTTTATTATGCAATTGCAAACTTGTAATGAATCATGCGACGCCGCTGGTGACCATTACCAACACACTTTGCTGCTAGGTGGCTTGTCATTTTACGTTGGTTGCGACCAGTGCACATCCCACGTCTATTTTGTCGTGGGATGCCAACAGAATTTGACAGCCACATGGAATTGAAGTGTGGAGGTAGTGGCCGCCACGCATGAGGAAGTCCCGGAGTGTGCCAATAGTTCCAAAAGGAAAAAAAGCGGGCAGCGTGTGTCGCGAGTTATAGTGTAGGAAGGTTTATTTGTTATGATTATATCTACCCAACTGGTAGAAAGTTTTATTATCCATGTGTTAAACCTGAATTAATCGTCGTGAAATAAGCTCGGGAAAGTTTTAACCTATTTCATCCACAAAAATAAAAAAAACAAGTTGGGTAGACAGACCTATGCTCATGTCAGAAGGGTTTTGTACTCAACTTACAAAATGCCGAAACCAGCAACGAATAAAAATAAGAAACACATCATGTCCTCTTCGTAATGGTGGTGCCATCATAAAAACTTCCACAAATGACAATACAACCTCGCTCTACAACATTGCAAAGGATACCCTGAAGGATGAATATGATGTCATGGAGACAAAATCTCGTCAACCCAGGCTAGTAATTAATGGACTAGAAAAACAATTTTCGTATGAGGAGTTAATTAACGAAATTCACTCACTGAACCCTAATATTGGAGAAAATGATAAACTGGAATTGGTTCATGCCAGACGAACAAAAAATGGTAAATGGTTGCATATTCTGCAGGTAAATGGGAGTATGTACCAAAGACTGGTGAATAGGTACATCAATATTGATTATGGGTCTTACCTTGTGAAGGAAGACTACAATATAACGAGGTGTTATAAGTGCCAGAAATACAACCACAAGACATCAAAATGTGAAGGAGAGCAAACATGTGCTAAGTGTGGAGGAAAGCACGAAACGAAGGATTGCAAGAGCTCGTGCGAGAAATGCTGTAACTGTGCAGGAAATAGTAAGAACGTAGATTATTCCCACAGAGCAGACTCTACGGAGTGCGCAGAATACCAGCGAAGGATCACAATTGCTAGGAGGAGCATTGACTACGAGTTCAAATGATTTTTAACAACGCAAATCGATTAATTGGGACGAAATTAACGCTCTTATATGCCAATATAAGAAGTTTACGGCACAAACTAAATGACATACAGATTTATTTGAAGCAAAATCCTGAGATAGATGTGGTGATACTGAACGAAGTATGGATTTATCCTGAGGAATCGAAATATTTTAATATTGAGGGTTATAACTCGGTATTCTCCTGCAGACCTGGAAGAGGTGGTGGGACAGCTATTTTTGTAAAAGATAAAATAAACTTCATCATTAAACGCGATACACCTGATAAATATAATATTATAATAATCGAATTAAACCTCGTAGGCAAAAAAATTAAAATCGGTACCTTCTATAACCCGAACCGTCTGAATGCGCAAGATCTCTGCTCGGTACTCGACAACCTATATTCCTCAGAAAATAATTTATTTACAGTAGCTGACACAAACATTGATGTAATTACTGATTCCTCAGAAGCAAGGCTTTACAAGGATGTACTGGATACTAATGGTGCTGTTATCATCAACAACGAAACAATTACTCGTCCTGTTTCGCATATGTGCCTCGATCATATCGTTACAAACGATAAGTCAACTGCGGGAAAAATCAATTTCATATTTGAGGATTGGCCAGAGCTGGATCATCGTGTCTTCAAAATAAGCATCCAAGGCATAAGCGCACAAAAACAAAAACCTGTATACAAAACATTCCAACACTTGAACAAAGAACTCTTCAAATCACATCTGCAAAGGTCATTAGAAGTCCGGAGTCCCCTAAACCTAATGGAACTTACGAATATGATCACAGAGTCCAAACGTTACTCCATCGTCGAGAAAAAGCTTAGATGCCGCCAGCAGACATGGATAACAAAGCGAGTAATCGAAGCCAGTATTAAAAAGAGAAAGGCGTACATAAGCTTTAGAAGGAACATGGAAGATCGTGTGCTAAAAAGCATGTACATACAAGCGAAAAAGGAATCAAAACGTCTTGTGAAGGAAGCTAAATTCTCTTACTTCGCTAAAAGGTTGGAGACAGCGGCAGATAACAATCATGAAATATGGAAGATAATAAATGAAGTAAAAGACAACTCTCCCCCCCGAATTTTAATACCGGATTCGCAGTTTTCTCCAGTGACCCCTAATATTTTATCACAACCAGATGGAGCAGCAACTTTCTTGAACAACTTTTTCTCAACTGTGGGCGAAAAAATTACAAAAGAGCTTGGTGATGTCCCAACAAGTAGGCTAGATCACGCTAACATCTCACCCGATTCCATGTTTCATATTCATCCAACCAATAAAAACGAAGTTCTTAAGACTATTGAGGCAATGAAGAAAAATACGGCTCCAGGTATTGATCAGATCACGAGGTCGATCATGACCTCTTACTTCGAAAACTAGAAGCATATGGTGTTCAAGGCACAGCAAATAAACTATTTCAAAATTACCTAAAAGGCAGACTGCAGAAAACAGCATTTAATAATGTTCTGAGTGACCCGGCACCAATGAAATCAGGTGTTCCACAAGGCTCAATACTTGGCCCAACCTTGTTCCTGCTATACACTAATAATTTAAATACATGCAGGCTAAGTGGTAATTACTTTTTATATGCTGATGATACAGTGCTTCTTTACTCGGGACGCGATAAAAATGACATCGGAGACGCTATCAACGAGGATCTAAATTCATATAATTTATGGTTGCAAGAGAATAAACTAGCGTTGAATATTTCAAAGACAAAATATATTATCTTTAAGCAAAAGAACAGGGAAGACATAGATGTTGATATAAAAATTAATGGTGAAAAGCTGCAAAGAGTGCTCGAACTTAAATATCTTGGCCTTACTATCGATCACCGTCTGACCTGGCTCCCGCATATAAACAACTTAAGGAGGCAATTAGCACCAATAATGGGATTGTTACGAAGATATGAGGAATTTCCAAAAAACATCAAGCATCTTGTTCTGAATGCCTTCGTACTGTCAAAAGTACATTACGGAGTGGTAATTTGGAGTCAGTCCTCAAAGCAACACCTAAATATAATTTCCAGGATATTAACCAAGGCGTATAAAAATATACATAATCTCCCAAGGCTCACACCAACAAACATAGTGTATCAATCATGTAACGCATTAACTTTTAACCAAATCATTAAAATGGAGAAAGCCAAGTTTATCTTCAAAAGTTTAAATCTCAGCTTGTCGTCACAAACACCATTTATTAAAGTCTCACAAAAGAATCAATACAGTACTAGGAACGCAAACCAATTTGTAATTCCTTTTGCAAGGACAGATCGCCTGAAGAACGATGCTACAAATGACGCCCTTCGTATATACAACAATCTTCCAGAATCAGTTAAAGAAGCGAATTCTCTTATGGTTTTCAAGAAAAGACTTAGAAACTATTTAATGAATAACGATTGAATCTCAGTGCAGAAACTTTCAACATAGCATCTTAGGTCAATTATTGATCCTAACTTCGAGATGCCTCGAGAAACACCTACTATTATCATAATATCAGTCCAGTAATTTCAACATAGCATCTTAGGGCATTGTTGACCCTATCGTCGAGATGCTTGAAGAGACAGCTATTCTTTTAACTCAGAGTTTTTTTTTTTACTGCGTCGAATTTATAATTTTTTTTTATCTCTGAGAGCTGATCACGATATGGACAAGACAAGATCAACCGGAGGACTTCACATATTTTTGTGTGCCCCCTTATACCGATGTGTTATACATTGCCTGGGTGGCACACCTGAGGAAACGACGAAATGTGAAGTGCAGATCGCACGAGCGTAGTGCGACGAAGAAAGTGTGATGGAGAGAGTGGAAGGGAATGGAGGTATATAAAAAAAAAAAAAAAAAATGTTCGAGGAGCATACTATTATTAACTAAGTTGAAAGAATTTTTTAATTCTGAGGTATTTGTTAAAATTATACCCATAAATATCTCGCTTGATAATTTTTTCAGATTTTTTTAGATCACGGGTGTCCATTCGCGAGGGAGAAAACACATTTTTCATGTATTTCCCCCCCCCTCTGTGCCCCCACTGAAACAAAAACTGTCAGTTTAAGAACAATTTTGAAAAGCTCTCATAGAGAACTTTCATTTGATACTCATATCGGCTACTTTTCATGAAATTTTTTTCAGGGGCCACTCCTCTGTACTGTAAGCATCGATTCATGGCCTATTTTTTCGAATCTTAGAATGGCTACAAAGCCCTTTTGCTAGGAGCTCTCTCCTGCCTCTTCGACTTGTTTCAATTGTATGTAGTCATCCTCATGATATCTATCATTCCTGAAACTTTCATGCAAATCCTAGCAAAGCTGTAGTGTCTAAGTCGGTAAAAAGCGCATATGGCTCCATAGCCATATGTTTCCATAGTAATACAGGGCACATTGTTCCATAGTAATACAGGAAAATTCAAATCGCTATAACTTCGTTAAATACTGATCGATCTTTATGAAACTTTCAGAAAAGATTAATCTTATGAAAAGTCATCTGTTTGCTAAATTTTATTGAATTTAAGGGCACCATTTAGATTTTATTCAAGAAAACATAAAATCGATAAATCATACTATTACTAACAAAGTTGAGTGAATGTTGACTTCTCATGTATTTGTTGTTGTTGTACTCATTAAGGCCTACATTCATGATTTTTTTCAGATTTTTCGGATGGAAGGTGTCCAATCGCGAGGGGGGGGGGGGGGGGGGGTACGCGAAAAGTTCGTACATTTCCCCTTCCCCTGCCCCCCTCGGTAATCATAAGGCTAATTTAAGACCTGTTTTCAAAAGATCTCATTGAGACCTTTCCAATGACGCCCTACTCGACTACCATTGGTGAAAATTTTTTTTTGAGGGGTCAACTCCCTATATGGGGAGACCCCCCTTAAACCCCTTTGAAAATTTTTTTCACCCTTGAACTTTTAAGAGGTCACCACTTCTGACCTTTCCACAAAGTTTCATGGCTGTAGCATCTATAGTTTCGGAGAAAAAGTGCTGTGACATACAGACGGACGGACGGACGGACAGACGGGCAGACGGACACAGGTCGTGATTGCAATAGGGTTTCGTATTTTAGTACAAAGCCCTAAAAATGTTCCTCGTAACGTATAACGGAGTATTGGTGTGTGGAATTTGGGTATAAATTCCAATTTACCCAACAATTTGTCCGTAAGTAATTTGCATGCCATTCAAACTGCATTATGAGTCTTCCAGTTTCTAAACGAGATAAAAGCACCGCATCATTGTCATCATCACAAATATCTGTACTTTTTGCTAGATCAACTCCTTCAACAAGTGTCGATTTGGATGGGAATTCAGAACGCCCTACACTTGACGAGCATGCCACATTCAAGTCCAGAACTGAGAATGCCCGCCTGTTATGGAAGACTTCATTAAGTTTGCCCGATTTGGAGACATGATAAAATTCCTACATGCTCTGCACATTTTCATCGCAGTCTAGTAAGGACGGAAGGATGACAATTCTTAAGCGGGAACGCATTGCCCAAACGTAAGGGGAAAAAAATGAGCAAGTGAGTTTGTCTTAGGCAGATATCTTTAAATCAATTTTACTGACACAAGAAAAACTGAAATTTGTAGGAAATCCGCTGGAATCAATTAGGCGATTCCCATTGTACGCTTGAAATATATTTCAAGTTTATTACTTGATAATTTACCATTAATCTTCTTCCAGTACTTAGAAGATATAAGATATATATATATATATATATATATATATATATATATATATATATATATATAGAATGTACGTAACTATTCATTCAAAATATGCTCGGATAATTCTCGACAGATTGCAACTAATATTCGTAGGAATTGATCTTTTGCTGGTATTTTCGATGATATCCTGATACGCATTCGAGTTAAAACCTGCCTCTGCGGAAGCGGTAAGCTCGATCGCATGCGGTAAAAATATCCTAAACCTTAAAACTGACTCCATTAAATTTTCACTTCAGTTCTTCGGTACACTAATGACGTAAATTTCAATGGCCTCCAAATTATCCATACCTGTCGCGTTCTTCACAACCCAAATTCTAAACTTCAATTCGCAGGACGACTGCCAGCCCATTGAAAAAGTTGATCAGTTTGTTGTAATTTTATTTTATTAGCATGTACATAGGGAAGTTTAAGTTATTTGTTCTTTCCAATGTTAATTTCGTCTACGGGGCCTTACATAGAAAGTTTTAATTAGTTTTATTGTATAAAAAAGTGAAGTTTTATTTACAATTCATTTGTGTATCATTTTAATTAGAATGATAATTGAAAATCGCTGATAACCATTCAAATTAATTTACATTTACCGAAAGTAAAGCAGCACTGTATCGTGCCTTGAGTATATTTGTTTAAAAATCAGTCATCATATAGGAACTATTCGATTTGTTTATAATTCCAACTTTCTTAAATAAATATATCCCATCATTGAATTATTAAATTAACGACAACTTAGAATTTACAAATAGAAAACCAAGGTCTATAATATAACATTTCATACGGAGGAAAATAGTAAAGATGGCTTGCAAATGTCAGCAGTACTGTAAATATAATTTAAATAATAACATGAAAAAAAATTAATCCAGGATAAATTAACAATATCGATTAAAAATATGACGTCGTTAGCTATATGATACGTACTAAATATAATTTTAATTATTTTTCATTATTTCTGTATTAGAAAATTTAAGAATGCAAAACAATAATGTATTATAACGCATCAAAAGGAAAAAATCGTTAAAAAATTTAGACCATTAAGACTTTTTCGTAGCAGCTAAGTGGATGCATTTCTATTACGAATGAACTAATATTAAATCAATGTGTACTAAATCTGCATATAAATACGAAATGAGAAAAAAAGCTACTTTATAATTATTCTTATTTGTAAAGCTAACTAGAATTTTATTTTGCATTAATTTCAACATTTTCGAGAATAAAATGTAGCTTTCATTCTCTTTTAATTTGTAATTTAATAAATAAGATACAAATATTGTTAAGCGAAAAGTTATATGATGAATATTTTTATTTAAATAATTAAAATTGGTTTGTGAGCAAAACAAAGTAGTAAATTAACAAAACAAAGGGAACAACCACTAGAAAAAAATGCAATAAAACGCATTAGTAAAGAAAATTTAGTATGCGCATTTATCAACGATTTCATACAATCAATTAATTTAATAATGAGTTTAAAATTTAACAAATTACGATTGTAAAACAAAATATGAACAAACAATTGACAAATACCAGTTGATTTACAGAAAATATTATTAAAAGTAGCCTGTCAGTGAATGAAATCTCCCAGAAAAAAGATATAAAAATGAAAAAACTGCAAATCATAAATTGTTACAGTTCAGCGAATAAGATCGAAATAAATTAATCCACTTGTTAAAGAACTCTTAAATAAAAACAAGGGTAAAATCATTACAAACCTAGAATAGCATAAGAAAGAGACCCCTTGCAGTTAAAAATAAATTACAAAGAAAAAAGGTTAAAATAAAATAATATGAATTGCTAACCTTAACAACGACTTTCCTTTCCAGTGGTTCTTCTTTTCAGCGGGAAATGAGGTGCAGGATAGGTATGCCGTCGCGAGGGTAGGGTTTGAGAAAATCCGCTGAGGTCAGTTTCGCGTTGCGCGCGGTACGCGGTACCCTAGTTGATTTTGATTTTTCTTTAGCGGAATTACGTTAACGTAGTATACTTTTCGGTACCGCGTCGGAAATTTGGGAACGCGTAGTAAAAATTAGATTTGGTTCTTTGACTGATTGATGAAGAAATACGGAGTAACGTAAAATAGGTTTCCTCTCCGTATGGTTTTGTTTTGTGACGCGTTTGAAAACGGGCATGTATTGGTGGCTGAATATTGTAAATGAGCGTAACCCATTCGGAAACCCGCGACCGGAATCCTCTCCGATCTAGCTGGCCGACAAGCAGCCACCGCGTGAATGGGCTACGGTGCACGCATTGGTTGACCGGTTGGTACCATCCGTTGGCACTACTCAGACTTAACGTCTAGAACCGATGAGAGGTCGGTTCCTCGTTCGGACGTAGACATAAAAGCATTACAAACTGTTAACTAATGAATTCAAATGTGATGACATGAACGTACTTTAAACAGATACTTTAAATATTTCTTTTTACCATAGGTTTTGAATAGTTTTAATCTCTGGATTTTCATAGTCCACTTCATGAATGAAGTGTCTTTAAAAGGCAAAAGAATTTGTATGAAGAATGTTTCCGAAATAACGTACAACTAAACTAGCTTGAAAAGTTAGATAATATATATATATATATATATATATATATATATATATATATATATATATATATATATATATATATATATATATTATAGAATGGGTCTTTGACCATAAATTTATAAAAATTTTCACACATCGACAAGCTTTTTCCTAGCCTATGCCTTTGATTGCTCAGATACATATATAAGTTGAAGCAACAAATTAAAAAGCTGTTTATTATTTACTGATGACTTCTTTTCACTTGAAGCATGATGCATTAAAAAAAACAAAATTCATGTTGCCTGTCGCAAACCAAAAACTTTACTTAAAGTTTAATGTTTAGCTAGCAAGTGGTTTGGAAGCTATAAATGAGAAAATGGAGAAGACTTGCGGATTGGGAATACACCAATGAAAACTTAGTCACTGGAAATACTCTTTAGAGTTTAAAATATTCCATATGATTCACCATTTTATTTTGACACAGAAATTTCATAGTCCATCGACTTTCATGCAAGTATTAAGTCACAAATTCATTTGAATTTTTATAAATATTCGAAAAGCAAGCTATTTAAATAGCCAAGTTGACGCTAGAAATGCGAAGATGGAGCATATGTTATATGTAAATTATAAATAAAACTACTGAAATTCACTGTTAACCGTTTATATGTGGTCCCATATGGTCTAGTGGCTAGGATATCTGGCTTTCACCCAGAAGGCCCGGGTTCGATTCCCGGTATGGGAAACTTTTTGATTCATGTTAGATTTAAAACAAATGAATTTCCTCATTACCCTCATTATGACTGAAAGATGTTATTAAATTTATAGTCAATATACGAGTATTTATAATATTTGGCGTAAGCTTCTATTATCGCAGGGAAACAAAATATTTGCATGTAAATTTAATGTTTCGAAGGAGAAGCAATTGTTTTGATCTGCAATGGAAATTCTTTCAATATTTGAATTACTAGAAAAAATTGGAACAACAATTGAACATCGATTGGAATTCATTGTGAAATCAATGTGAGCCAATATGGCGTTTCTAATCAAATATTGTTTCAATTCATTATATTCGAATCATTATATTAACTCATTAATTTTACTATCTTGTAATCCGTAATGTTTTGTAGGAAATGTTTTTGTTTTTGACGAGCATTGCGATATCATCTCGTTACAGTCATGAAGCGCATTACACGAATTACTTCACATGAGCGTTACAAAGCTTAATAGAAATCATTACCGCGTTAATTGCAATCAAAACTGTGATTATCTTTTAAGTAATACTTTATGTATCTTTCTTTCTTTACAAATGGATAAACAGATTCGAATGATGAGCTTTGGTTGGTGAATGTTGGTATTATGGCTGTTATGTTACTGACTTTATTCATGAAATCTCTCAGGGCGCATAACAGATTCTGAATCATTTATGATAAAATTGAATTTGGTGTGTACAGTAATTTATATCTTTCTCCGTTGAGGGAATGTAAATTGGGTTATATCTTTCGATTAATTGGAATTGCAGTTGTAGGTCACACATAGTGAAAGATTCAACGGATTTTATAAATTTAGGTTATAATCTCAAGCTTCGAAATATCCGTGGGAGCATTAGTGTAGCGGCACCTGTTGCATTCGGACGACTTTTACTTTCTGTTAGCTTTTGCTGCGTGATATTAGAGATAGTTGTCAAGCTGTGCGACTTACATATGTGCATTTAGTACAACATAAGACACGTGTGCTCGAAAGTCAAATAGAGGCGCTAGCATGTAAGGTTCAGATCTGATATCAGCAAATCCACCAGGCATCAATCTAGTTCGAATGTTTGATATTTGCTATTACAGTGGTACGAAACTTTGGGCTAACAATGGAAATTAATCGTTGAATTTTTTTTGGGGATAGTGTTGAAAATAGGAGATAGCGACGGAATGCGTTTTTACTTATGTAACCATTTATCCACTACATATTTTGTTTTGGTTTCCTTTAGTGATTAGAATCCTAGCATACTTTCAACTGAACATCTTACTATGATGATTCAATATTTCAAATTTAATATGTGTACTGTAGTTATTCATGTAACACTAGTTTAGAAGATGGTATGAGTTGTTATGAGATCCGAATCAAAGATTTATAGCGACTACAAATTAATTTCATTTTTTACATTTTAATTCATTTTATACATTTTTATTAGTACACTTTACTGCATTGTGCAGTTTATTCCACTACACTAAAAGCAATAATGATCAACCACTGCACAAAGGAATTCAATTCTGGGTTCCCGACTATTTTACAGGCTTAGAAATTTCGAGATTTTATTTAGTTAATCCCAGGATTTACGGGATAGATTAATCATTTTTGAACTTTTTGTAAATACGCCGTTTGAAATGAGCTCCTCCGCTTCACCTGCAATTTGACCACTCTTTTGTTATTGTTGGTTTAACTTGTTTAGTTTTTCCTAGTCAATATGATTAGTGTTTGAGCGCGGTGACGATCAGGCAATTTCACGCTGTCCAAACAAATTCGACTAGTTTATGTGTTGCCTGACAAGCGAGCAAATTAAGTGGAAAAGTACAAAAAGGAAGTTTCTATTAAACGTTAACATTGTCGTTGGTAGGAACTCTTTTCAAATACGATTTGTCCGCTCTTTTGCATTTCCCTTTCATTTCCCCAGTCAATTCGATTAGTTTTTGAATGCAGTGATAATCGGACAGATTGACGCTTTACAAAAAGTACGTTTTTAAACATTAAATGGTAGAAATTCTTTCATGAGAATAGTTAGGGTGAAACAAACTTTCTTTTTACTTTAAAGCTATTGATTTTTAGTTTTATAGTCGCAAATGAGATACATTTGTTTGTTTCTAGATAGCATAAAGGGAGTAGCATGTCCAAAAAAGTGTCTATATTGAGCATAAAAAAGATAGCGATGCTTTTTCCATATGGAGTCATTTTTTGATTGCCAAAGAGGTGTAGTGAAAAAGGTTATTCAAAGTGTCCGTAAAGGACTGCAGCGATGGTCTGCTGCCTCGGCAGAAGAAGGTGTCGGTATCTCCCGAGAATGCCCTTGTCTGGGGACGCGTGAATGCGCTGGCAGCCTAGCATTGCGTTGTCGTGGGGCGGGTTCATTCCTCCAGCATAAGGAACCACTACAAAGAATTTCGCATTCACTAATTTCTGTGGTCGAACAAAAACAAGGCGACCGAAGTCGCAAAAAGTGTAGGTAACTACACAAGGGACAACTGACTTGTTCGTGGAACAAGAGTATCAAGTAATAAGAAGTGGAAGCAGGGTGACCTCGTCCTTACCCGGAGAGGCTCATGGCCCACAAATGAGAGAAGGGCAACCGGGTGGTGATGGAGCCCATATCCATATTTGTTGCAATGGCCAGGTATTTTCCTTCTGAGTGGAGAAGTACCCCGGTGACCAATTTATGCCATAGAATTATGCAATTCGATTACATAACTCTATGTCATAAAGAGGCACCGTGCTTGGGCCACTCAACCCACGGCGTCACCTGAAACAAAGAAGATTATAATGTACCTGGCGGCTGACTCATGTTTTATGGGGAAAGCCTGCCACCGTACCGGGTCCTATACACGGTCCAAAGGAAGCAAAATAGAAAGACCGAAGGGTACCGTGTATCAATTCATTTTTATTTTTTTCCAACCCATATAAATATTAAAGATAATTTAATATATAGTTTATTATTTTATATGAAAACGGTTATCAATAAAAGCTTGAAATCTTTCTCGCCGTTTGTTTTCAAAAATTAGTAATCCTTGTTATATTTGTTATTAGAACTCAGTAGAAGATGGTAGTTTTGTCGATTTCTTATGTTTTCTTCCCTTTATATGTTTAATAGTTTCGGAAGCAACAAATATTGTGGTGTGGCGGGTGTGTGAGAAGATTTTCTTTTACTCTTCCCCTCTCCTCGTTGATTATTCACTATCCCTCTGCTTTTCACGATTTTCACTCGGGTTGTTCGACAATATCTTCTAATCCCCTCCGTTCTTAACCTCTTTACCATCACTTTTCCCAAGTATGCACCATACAAACACAGAATGTATTCCATGAAAGTGTTCTGTGTACTTCTGTGAACAGTTCCCTTTGGTTTTTTTTTTTTACGATTCATCTCTGTGTGCACGCTTCTTCAATAAGTATTGTGGAAGAGTTTCCAAACTTGTATTGGACATTAATTTTCGTATGCACCGTATAGGAACTCTGGTGATTATTTCGTTAGCGCTAACTTGTCTTGCCGACTGACTACCGAACACTTTTGGCGTCAACGAATCTGAACCACACATAGGAATGAATAATGGATTCTCGCAATGTTCCCTACACATGCACTGTACTTTAACCCCAACGATTTCACACGAAACGATTTATTTACTCAATGAAAGCGAAGTAGAATCCCAGTATTTCGACGAATTTCCGACAAAAGCGCTAATTATTAGGCTCAAATTCTTTACGTGTTAAACTCATTGGGTATATAATTGTTACCAGATTCGGGGGAAAATCAAATAAGCCTTCTGTAATTATCGGTTCAAATAATATGGCAGATCACCGCTACTGTTCACTTAATTTACACACTTGTTAATTGTTCCTCGGTTTCATATCTCATTTGGGGACCTGATTATTTCTGGGAGCTAAAGAATAACTTTTCGACATATGGTCTAAGAGAGGGAGAAACCTTTGCACACGCGAGCGAAAATACTTCCACCATACATTTTGACGGAGCACGAGTTTTATTCCATTTTTCACTCCCCACACGGTTCACGTAGCGTTCACAATTTTCACAATAACTTAATCAGATTTTCTATTCACTACAGCGTTTGCTTAAACTTTCAATAAATACAAATCCCGCTTTCCTTTGACGAACAATTTACTTTTCAATCGCGACATTCCCGCTCGCTCCGCTTTCATCTTTCGGCCGCGACAATTCCAACACAACTCTTCTTCATCACCCACATTGAAACATCCCATTGCTATCCTCGCATGAATCCATCGAAAAGATCCCGGAATTCCATTTCAATCATCCCAATCCCCTCACTTGGCCCCGTTCGAAAAACAAGCGAATCGTTATTTGCTATGTCTGTATCTTTGAGGAACGGAACAAATGGAGAGGCTATGCTCATATAAGCTCCATAGAAAATGATACGACCACCTTCTGAGCATGATTGTCATTTCATTTCCAATAATTTCTACAATTTCTCCTCTCGAGAGCCAGATTGTCAATTTGACGACTAAACATGGACGCGAAATTTACCTGGCGCGTGAGATACGATTCGGAATTTAGTCGTTTTTTCGGTTCGAGAACGTGTCCGGAGGTACATATTGACTGTAGTGAAAGTAATATTACACCTGGTTTAGGGATAACAACATTTTACGGAGTGACATTGTAAATCGGAGCGAGGAACTCAATTAAAAGTGTAATGTGCGTTATTGCTAGAAAACGATGGGTTATCGATACGACAGTGTTTTCTATCCTAAGTGGCCATAATGCTTTATTTGTATTCAATGCTATTTTCTTGTTCTGTGAAGTGTTATTTGCAATAAAACCATATTTACGAGTGCATAAGCGTTTGTTTACTTTCTTGTGACAACCCATTGGGTTCCCCTTAACAAGCTTTAAAATCACGGTCGCAGGGGTAGGTGCAAAAAGACACGTAGTTAGGCAGGCGGTCGCAGGGGTAGTTGCGACAACGTGTACACATGGATGTCCACTCCGGTTTTATCTTGTTCCTCAAAGGTCTGTATCGAGCCGGTCAACAGATGACGAACTAGTCTTTACCGTTCCGTATACATCGAACGATGCTATCGTGGTGGAAGAAGTGGAAAGCTGGTACGAATAATGCGTACGTATGATCACGAGAAGCTTCTTTGGACAACGTCGCGTGCGTTGAGGGTTTTGTTGGTGTGTTCGAGCAATAATCCAACTATCGTGGATGCTGGTGGCATGCAAGCTTTGGCTATGCATTTAAGCGATCCATCACAACGTTTGGTTCAAAATTGTTTGTGGACGTTTCGCAATTTATCAGACGCCGCAACTAAAGTTGCATTCTCGTTGTTAGGTGTTGGTAAAAATTTTATTCAATTGTTTTTTTTAAATCAAGAATAATAACTAACGAGGTGCGTTGAATTGCAAAAACAAAATAATATTACATTGTGAAATTTTGTGTGAAGTCATATTCAATAGTTGGTATGACAGTTTGTACGAATTTTAGGAAAATGATGAGATACATGTGTACGCCAAGTTCACCGCCACCTTCCTCAACGGTTTGAATGATTTCCATATCTTCATGAACCTTACCTGCTCGATTACTACAGAGGGAAATACAGCGCAATGTAAGCGTTGTCCAGCAGTTTTGAAAACACTTGGAGGATCTACCAAAGGATTAAATTCCCATCTCCAAGCGAAGCATTCATTGATATTAAGTTCAACAATATCGTCTACATCAAATGCTCATAACGTCGAAGAACCACCCTTGAAACGAAAAACCAATTCGATCGTGGACTCTTTTTGTAAAATTGATACTCTTGACGATGTTTAAGCTCGGATGACTTATTTAGATGGCTTTCCTCTGAGTGTGTTTGTAACGTCAAATGATTTAAGGACTTTGATCCTATGAAAAGGGTATTCAGATTTACCAAGATCTACCGCAACAATCCGCAATTGCTTGGTAAATTACAGCCATAAAATTAAAGCGCAAATAAAAGCTGAATCATTTACATTAAAATAATGAAGGAGAAAGATTCAGTTTAAGCTTTGACGAATGGACTTCGAGCTCAAACAAGAAATACATTAATATAAACATTCGTTCATGTCATACAACCTGGAGTTTAGGACTGGTTCGCATAAATGAACCATTAACAGCTGAGGCATCTGTGCGAATCTTAAAGGAGCTCCTTTCTGAGCTACACATTTCTCTTGATTCTGATGGTGCAAACGTCATACTTAAGATTGGAAAGCTTGTGAAAGCAGAGCACCAAGTTTGCTTTGCACATGAGATTCATTTAGCCATTTGCGATTTGCTGTACAAAAATGTAGACGATTCAATTATGAGCTAGTCTTTGAACGTGGATTCAGATGATGGCGAAGATCTTAGATCGGGTTTAATTATCGAATCAAGCCATTTTCTAGATTATTAAGAATGAGGTTAAGAAAGTTCGTCGAACAGCTGTCCTGTTCAAAAGATTACCTATGAAGAAGGATACAATTCTTCAAAAATATGTACAGCAGGAACATAGAAAAGAGCTAACCTTGTTGCTTGACTGTACGACGAGGTGGAACAGCCTCTTCACAATGCTTGAACGCTTTGTTTTGATAAAGAATAGCATTCAAAAAGCTCTTATATACCTGAATAATCCATAGATTTTCGATGAATTTGATTTAGATATCACAAATGAAATAATCAATGTCTTGGCGCCAGTTAAGCTATCCGTTGAAGCATTTTGTCATTCTGACGCAAATTTGTGCACGGCTGGTGTGACCAGGTTGAAATCACATTTGTTAAAACGTTTAAGACATTGCCGACGTAATGAATTAAGTGGTGTGTTAAATTATTTACTAAATCCTCACAATGAGAATAGTTGTTTAGATAATGATGTATAAGATTTATTTCCATGTCCAAGCAAAGTCCAAATTAAAACAAGTTGGGTAAACAGACATACGCTCATGTCAGAAGGGTTTTGTATTCAATTTTCAAAATGCAGTCACCAGATTGAATAAAGTCAAGAATCATGTCAATGACGATTTTATTGGAGAAACTAAGAAATTCTTAGATCATACTATTATTAACAAAGTTGAAAGAATTCAGACTTCTGAGGTTTTTGTTATTGTTATACTCATAAATATCTCCCTTGATAATTATTTCAGATGTCCATTCGCGAGGAAGGAAACGCATTTTTCATGTATTTCCCCCCTGTCCCCCGACTGAAGCAAAAACTGACAGTTTAAGAACTGTTTTGAAAAGCTCCCATGAAAATGTTCATTTCATACTCATATCGACTATGTTTGATGAATTTTTTTTTCAGGGGCTACTCTCCTGTACTGTCATCATCGATTAATGGCAATTTTTTCGAATCCTAGAGTTGTTACAAAGCCCTTTTGCTAGGAGCTCTCTCCCACCTCCTTGACTTGTTTCACTAAGGAGCATTAATTGTAGGTACTTAGCTTCAGTCATTCATTAAATTGAATCAAGTGTTCAAAGCATGCACCTTAAACGTTGAAGTTGGGAAAAAATAACTCAAAATTATTCAATCTTCGCATTTAAAACAGCCACTATTTTGTTTTACGATTACTGGTACCATTAGCTGAACTGATTCTCAAAGTTATTCATGACACCTATCATTCGTGAAATTTTCATGCAAATCCTAGCAAAACTGTAGTGTCTGAGTCGGTTAAAAGCGCATGTTGTTCCATAGCCATATGTTGCCATAGTAATACATGCAGCGCATATTGTTCCATAGTAATACAGGAAAATTCAAACCGCTATAACTTCGCTAAATATAATGCAATCTTTATGAAACTTGCAGGGTTAATCAATCTTATAAACGAACATCTGTGTACTGAATTTCATTGAATTTAAGGCTACCGTTAAGATTTTATTCAAGAAAATATAAAATCGATAAATCATACTATTACTAACAAAGTTGAGTGAATTGCGACTTCTCACGTATTTGTTGTTGTTGTACTCATCAAGGCCTACATTCTTGATTTTTTTCAGATATTTCGGATCACAGGTGTCCAATCGCGAGGGGGGGGGGGGGGGGGGTGGACACAAATTTTCCGTGTATTTCCCCTCCCTGTGCGCCCCTCGAAGCAAACTTTGCCAAACTAAGACCTGCTTTGAAAAGTTCTCATCAAGACCTTTCATTTGATACCCATATCGGCTACCTTCAATGAAATTTTTTTTCGGGGGTCACTCCCCTACATGGGGAGACCCCCCTTAAATACCTCATAAATTTTTTTAGTAGTTGAACTTTGAAGAGATCACCACTTTACACCTACATACAAAGTTTGATGCTTCTAGCTTAAGACGGACAGACAGGACGCGATTTTAGAAGGGTTTTGTAAAATTATTTTACAAGACCCTAAAAACAGATAATTTAATTATTTGAAAGGTTTAATAACACTTTTTGTGTAACTAGTGAAGGAAATTATCCTAATACGCCAATGGAATCGAAATCTGGCAGTACGGTGACTTTAACATTAAAAGATACGCTTCAGCTGGAAATCAACAATAGTATGAAAACATTAAATCCTGAGGGCATCAAAGAAACAGACTTTTCACAATTGAATTGGCTCTTTTTGAAGCAACTATAACTCGAGGTCACAATTCGGAACAAATTTATAAACATTTGTTGACAATACCTCCGACTTCCATCGAGGCGGGACGCGCTTTCTCAGCGTCTGCTTATATGTGTAACAAATTGAGAACTAGGCTTGGGGACGAAACATTGGATCCGTTAGTCTTTCTAAGATTTTATTTCCACAACGGAATTAAGATGTAAAAGGTAAATACCTCAAATTTAGCTCGTTAATTTAATAATATTAATCGTGATATCTGGAATATATTTTGTTTATTACAGCCGAAAATTTAATAAGTTGATTTTAGAATGTCAAACATTAATGTCTTTATGAGAAAAAGTAATTGATTAACTTAAGTTGAAGCCGAACTTTGTGAAATTAAGTGACAAAGTATTATATCTGATAACTTTATTTAATGATAACAGCTGATATAAGTAGAAAAATAATGAATTTATTAAGGACATCTAAGGTTTGTTGAGTTGTTTTTTAATTGCGAGCTTCAAGGTTTTATGTAAATAACTTGTTCGTCTATTGTAAAAGATTTAAATTGATTTGTTTTGTATTGCATTTTCCTGCATTTGTGATGATTATGTAAACATAAGATACTCAAAAAAGTTGATTTTTGAAGAGCACTCAGACTATTATTCCCTTTTTAAATTTTTCGGGATTATCCCCGGATCCCGGTACTATCTAGAGACAATTCTGAAATCCCGGGATTGAAAAAAGGATCGGGATTGAATTCCCTACACTGTACTAACAGCAGTGACAAAAAATCCGGTTGGAATAAAAAAAGAGAAGTTAATGTGCGCAGTTAAAACGTACATGCGAGAATAAAATCAAATTACATCTAAATTAGAAAACATAATTGTGAGTTTTTATTTTACAAGACGAAGGGTGCGCTACCGATTTTTTCCATTGTTCTAAAAATTATGCTTCCATGTTTAATTGCTATCAGTCCATGAACTATAGAATATTGTTTTGAAAATTTTCGCGACGACATTCCTACAACTTTTTGGAAAATCAGAAGAGTTGACCTTTTCTTTTTTAAGCATATGAAGCATATGTTTAATTTACTAGGGAGAATATATTTCAAAATCCCAAAAAGTTCATTTATTATCGTAAATATCAAGCATAAAACCTAAGGCTACACTTCGTCTTTTAAGGGTTCAGTTTCTTCCTTTCCCGAACAAATCTGTTAGTTTTTCACAAATTATTTTCATGAGGATTAT
This sequence comes from Odontomyia ornata, assembly GCA_963969285.1. Lineage (NCBI taxonomy): Eukaryota > Metazoa > Arthropoda > Insecta > Diptera > Stratiomyidae > Odontomyia > Odontomyia ornata. The sequence continues at coordinate 88,490,488 of OZ017738.1, read as the reverse complement.
TATAGTCCTGATAACCCAAAATTCCGTTTCTGAAATGGCTTCTGTGACCTAGATTGATAATATTTCCATTTCTCTGGAAGAAATTTCTGATTCTGTTGCAGATGTGGATTCGAATAAGGATTTCCCGATTCAGTACAAGTTGCAATTTATCAGCTTTTTCTTCATCATTTTCAGCAAATCACTCTCTAGAGGCGTCTTCCCTTCTTACTGGAAAACTTCTAACTTAATACAAATCCATAAGAAGAGCAATAAACAGTGTATTCAAAATTACATGGGTATTGCTATACCATTAGCCATTCCAAAGCTTTGCTTGGCAACAAGATCTCTCATATTATAGAACCGTGGTTTAATGAAGAGCAGTATCGCTTCTTTGTGATGGAAAAGGATCGTAAAATTGATGCGGTATATATATATATATATATATATATATATATATATATATATATATATATATATATATATATATATATATATATATAGGAAAATAAGCTAATGGAAAAATGAAATGGACACCAATAAATAAAAACACTTAGTTATGTCTTAGTTGTATACTTTATTTCCGTTTATTGTAGCCATGCACGTCGACGGCCAGATCGAGAATGTCGCGATTCCCCTGTTGGGGTTGACCGCGTCATTTCTATATCTCTTTCTTTCCTACACTCGGCCTTTCTGTTGGCTGCATCGTCCCCAATACCTACTTCCTCCTCGGAAAACGAATCCTCAAATGAAGTCGCAACGGTCATGCCTGCATCTTGACATTCTAGATATGGTTTCATATGATCTCCTTGGGTCACCGATTTTTTCAACTCCGTACCGTTTATTAGGCTTAACTGCCACAACCCAATAAGAGCCCAAAAACTTCCTCTGGACTTTTAGACCTCCTCCAAACTGAGTCCTTTTAGTACCTACGATTACGCCAACTTCATACGGGCTTGCGGCTTTACGCCGTCGATTGAACGTTTTGCGATATACTTCTTGAACTGTCTTTAGGTTGTCCATAGCTCTGCTACTCAGTTCCGAGCGTATGAGAAATATCACATCCTACATAATCGTCCGGAACAACGTGCATCTGCAAAACAAAATTAAATCTGTCCACACATACCGGTGCAGTGAAGCTACCAAGCGTTATAAAACTAACTGAACCTATGCCGTCGAAGAGTACTGTCGACGCCTTCAAAGCAGGTGCATCCAGACTTTCGTATTTGCTGCTAGTCATTAAGTGAAGATCACTGCTAGACTTGAACATAGCTTTAATATCCTTTCCGCACACCTACACTATTTTGTACGCTTTCCTGTCCATTGTATTTAATGCATTACAGTGTTTTCTATCTGCCTCCCGTTCAATTCCTTGTTGTGCTCCTTGGCATTGTGCTTTAGTATTTCCAAACTTGTTGCACTGAAAACACTTCAACCCCTTCAACTTATCGGAACACTTACGGCTCAAGTGTGTAACATCGCTTCCACACTATATCGCCTGGACTTTTTTCACCAGCAGGATTTTCGTTTGATTTCGTCGAGCATTTCCGATCTTGCAAGGATATTTCCTCAAACGCAAGTAGTAAAGCAGGCATTGACCCAAAACCCTGCAAACGAGCCATGTCATGCAGTTGTAAATCCGGAATACCATCAATGGCATAGCTTACAATTTCCTCTTCGTACAGGTCAAGATGATTCGCGAGAATTGTCTTTTCATGTACGTAGTCACAGAACGTCTCATTTCTCTTTCGAATCTGATCTTCGAATTGTCATTGTATTTTAATTTTATTCGTTTGACGATAAAACATCTTATTCAATTCCCGTAAAAGTTCGTCAGGGGACAACGCAATATACTCCGGCTTGGAGTGAAAACACTCCATTACTTTCCCCTTTAGCCGTGTTCCTATCAATATTTTCGTCGTATCATCGTCGAGTTTATATGCCCGCCGTAAAAACAAATCCTGCTTCTCCCATGTTTCGTAGATATCCGTCTTTTCATCGAAAATATTGAGAAGGTCTGCTAGCATCGCAACATTTATCTTGGGTGTAGTGTGCACCACCGAACTCGAGCGCACTTCCCGCGACTGTTTTATGGCGGCATACATGTCTGCATTGTGCTCGGTACGACTACCACTGTCGCCACTAACACTACCACCAACTGATTTGCTTCGCCGTAACATCTCTATTTTCCGACGCGCTAAGGTGAGTTCCTATTCGGCTAACTCTTTCTCGCGCTTATATAAAACGATTTCCCGCTCACGGACAGTCTCCACCACTAACACGCTTGCATTAATGCCATGCTCCCCGCCCGACGCACGGTTCACTGAACTGTTTTCCACCATTTCTCGAAATTCCACCATCCACTGTCCCGACGGATTTGCTGTGGCAATGTGTTTAGTAATTCGGCTTTATTTTCCGATAGACTAAGGTCTTTTGCTTTTAATAATTCTTTTGACTGTGGCACCGTGAGCCTACACGCATCTTCTTCCACTTCGCTCATATTCCGTGATTTTTCAACACAGTTAGCGTCACTGTTTTTTTCTTACCGTGTCGAACACCCCTTAATTTTCAGATAAAACTTCCCAATTTCTCGGACGAGCCCCCATGTAGGAAAATAAGTTTATGGAAAAATGAATTGGACACCAGTAAATAAAAACACTTGGTTATGTCTTAGTTGTAAACTTTATTTCTGTTTATTTTAACTACGCGCGCCGACGGCCGGATCGAGACTGTCATGATTCCCATGTTGTGGTCGACCGCGTCATCTCTATATCTCTTTCTTTCCTACATATATATACTCGTATATATAAAGATTTTAAAACAGCATAAGTCTTGGAGCATTGATAAATAAACATCGTAAATTTGGAATCATCGATCGCTTACACGGTTGAATTTATTTCTACCTTAAAGACCTCAGTCAACTTGTCAAATTCCAAAGACACATATCTAAATAAATTTGTGTCCTCTCCGAAGTTCTCAAGGAAGTTATCTGAAGCCCCTTCTATTTAATATTTTCCTTTCTGATCTCTAAGTATTATCACGTGATGTTATTACGTTAAAAATGTTAATGTTACGTTACAACAAGTGATTCCGGTTGGAGACCTTGGGGTCCTGACTAGCCCGTGGGCACGGGTTAGGAAACCCCACTCGCCAACCCTAGTGTTGCCCCAGGAGCCAATTGGCGAGCTTGAGGCTCCCCGGAATGGTTCTTTCACTAGAATATCCACTAGTGACCTTTGCCCGGCTCGTCGAGCCGCCTATCACCACTTTCACTAGTTTCCACTAAATAAAAACTAACTCCCACTAAAGAAAAACGACTGAGCAGATTGAAATCCACGACGGGAAGGATTCTTACGCTTACACAGCGTAATCTGCGCCTTCTTTCACAAAACACGAAAATTTCGTATAAGAAAATTAAACGATAATTCAATATGATCTCAGTTTCATGCGAAGTTATTATTTTTAAAATTCTAATTCTTTACACTTACACAATTTTCCTTACTTCCTACGTTGGGGGCCCCGTCGATGATCGAAATCGTCGCACTTCAACACGCTCGCTGCCTAAATTAATTTTCTTCCCTAGTAGTCTCGAGCAATTTTCCCTCGTTGCCTTATTCGTTTCTTCGACGCTCCTTACTTCTGATGTTCGCAACTGTTGACTCGCAAAATGTTCCGGCGTTCCTTCTCGGCTTCCCAAGTATCCGTAAAAGAGACCGCTTCCATCGTCACTGGCTCTTTTATCACTTTGTCGCAACGGCTTTTTGACTTGAGTTGAATAACCCAAGTTCAAGGCCACAACATTCACCATGGCTGCTCAACCTTGCAGCGTTTACCTCGGACGCAAACCCAGTTTTTCTTGGTGGCCATCTTTCTTTCGCGCACAGTCCTGCATTATCGATAACAACCCTTATCGATTTGTTTTGGTTTAAGTGTCAATTATTGTGTTGATGCTTGTGATTATGTGCGCATAAATTTACGTTCGTTGCAAAGTATTTTAATTATGTCCGCGAAGGGATATCATGGTGTGTTGAGCGATAAGCCCGAGGATTTCGTAAGTACATCATAATTTAATTTGAAATCGTATTTTAATAACTGCGAACTCGTCCATCGCCAAATACTCTTGTTTTCAGCGTTTCTTCCATTTGTCTTCCATACCACCGTCAGTCTGAACCAGCGCGGTACTATGACCCGCAAGATTTTTCACTTTTAGAATAATGTCCTGTATACATACGAGTATGTTAGTGTATTCCGAGTGTCGCAAACTTTTAGCAGGTATGTTTGTCGTGAAGATGAATTTCAATGTAAACGTGAGAACTGCATCAAAGCCAATTATTAGTGCAATGGCAACGATTGCCTCCATCATTCGGATGAAGAGAATTGCAGGTGGAAATGCCAGATGGGATTGAGGTAGTTGATAATATAATATCTGAATAGATGGTATATAAGCGGAAAATTCTGCAGGAAGCTTCAGGTGTTCAAGCGGTGTAGGAAAATATGAAGAACATCGAGAACTCGATGGTCACTGCTGCGATCGTTACCGAAGCGAGCGATGCAAGGGTCGTAAATCCCGACATAATAAAGAACCATCCTGAAGTCAACGAGGAGATTACGGCAGGAAAAGAAACAAGTGACCAGGCACATAAAGCGACGTTGTGTGATTGCATCGCCAACGTCGAAAATATGGCGGAAGTACTGCATTCGGAAACGGAAAGCGATAACCTCTCCCAAGGATGGTCGAAAAGTAAATTGCCGCCCAGCGTGGTGAAGAAGAGAGGCTTCTCCGAAAAGCGGGAGATGTTCTGGAAAGAATACAATCTGCATGCGACTCCCGAAAAATCAGCAAAGCAGTAAAGTTCGCATGGACGCCCAATAAGAAAAAAGATCGCATGCAAAACAGGAGAGACAGAAGCCCCGACGACGACCCCTGCAGCAGGCACTGCTGGTAAAACCCCAAAATGGGCGATCCCACACGGAGGAGCTGCGGGACATCAGGGGAAACGTAAGGCCCAACGACACCAGCACTGCCATTGAAGCAGTACGATCAACGCGGTTGGGCCACATGCTGGTTGAATTTGGAGCAGAGGCCGACAAAAGGGAAGCATTCTGCGACGCAGTAAAGAAAGTCCTCGGCAAAAGCGCAACTATAGCCTCACTCGGGCCGATGGCAACGATCGAAATACGAGACATTGACTGTGTGACGGATCTGGCCGATGTGGAAGAGGCAATCAAAAGGAAGTGCCCTAACGTGGGAGGGTTCAAAGCGAGGTTGACATCAAAAAACCATAGGAGACAGCACATGGCCATAATTGACTTGACCGAAAAGTACGCCAAACAATTTCTGAACAAAGGCAGGTAGGTTGTCTTTGGGATACGGCGAAGAGCAACGCCTCTTCAATGTTCCAAATGCCTTGGCTATGGTCACACCCACAAGAATGCAAAGGACCCGATAGGAGTTCCCTATGTTACAAATGCGGTGAAATGGGACATAAAAGAAAAGAGTGTACGACGGAGGCACACTGTATTCTCTGCAAGGACGCTGATCCAAGACCTGATTTTGGACACATCTTGGGATCAGGAAAATGCCGAGTTTTCCAGGAAGCTCTAGCCAAGCAAAATCAGAGCTTAAATGACCCGCATCCTGCAGCTAAACCTACACCGCAATTCAACCACCCAAAATCTGCTTGAGCAGTTTGCGAGGGACATGAAAGCCAACTTCTTGCTGCTGAGTTAGCAACACTATGATAAAAGCTCTGCAATATGGTATCCCGACAAAGCTAGTACTGCCGCCATCTGGGTACGGAATAGTGTTTTCCAAGCGGAAAGTTGTAGACGGCGGATGGTTTTATGTAGGTTCGGTGCTCAGGGTCCACGTTCTTTAGTATGTACCTAACGCCAAACGAATCGATATCATCTTTCCAAGCCAAGCTTAATGCTCTGGAGGACACTGTCTCGGACGCAGACGGCAACGTGTTCGTTTAGGGTGACTTCAACGCTAAAGCATGCCTCAAGCAGATCCGCGGGGAAAACAAGTCCTGGTAATGGTGACCAGGATGACGCTCGTCGTACTGAACACCGGAAATACGCTGACTTTCCGCCATATTGGCTGCGAAGGAACCATAGCGGACGTGACATTCGCGTCAGAGTCCTTAGTATGGAGAATACACAATTGGAAAGTATTAGAGGACCGCTCAGCCAGTGATCATCAGTGCATTCTGCTTGAGATCAGTGATGTTGTCCCCCGACGTCCCTGCTCTTGGCTTTCTACAACTGGACGGAACATCGGAAGGATGGACGTCAAGAGGTTTGTCGAGGTGCTCACAGCAGGTGAGCCGCTGCGGGGAGCTTCGGAGGGAACGACGAATTGCCAGCTCAAGACGTGGTGAACTCAACTATGCGCGTCATTACGACTGCTTGCTGCGCTTCTATACCCCGTCGAAAACTCCGGCGCGGCATACCCCCAGTATATTTGTGGTCAACTGAAATCACTGAAAAGCGAAGGGAGTATCACAAGCTTCGACGTGAGGCTCCACGGGCGCGGAACCATGACGAGGCATACAACCGGGTGGCAGCATATAAGTTGGCCAGGAAATGCCTTCGCAAATTGATAAACAATAACAAGGCTCGCTGCTGGCAAGATCTAGTGGACAATGTGCACAAGGGCCTTGGCTACAAACTAGTTATGTGGAAGCTTGGCGCCCTACGGAAGCTTTGCATACATGTTGCGGAAAAGATTGATGAGATATTGTGGACACTCTTCTCCAGCCATCCCTTGTGTGTTGACACTATCCATGGTGAAACAGCAGCCGGAACTGGAAGAGGCAGTCATTTCATTGAACGCGAGGAAGGCTCCAGGTCCAGATGGTGTTCTGGCTGAGGTGTTGCAACTTGTATATCACCATTGTCCTGACTTGCTGCTCAGCATATTCAATGCTTGCCTACGAAATGGGGTTTTCCCGGTACGATGGAAGCTGCCGAGGCTCATGCTGATCAGCAAAGGGAAGGGAAATCCCGAATCACCGTCTGCATACCGCCCGTTATGCATGCTAGACATGGCTGGGAAAGAGCTTGAGTAACTCATCAAGAGAAGATTCACTGACGCGGTTCGTGCTGCTGGGGACCTATCTCCTCGACAGTTTGGCTTTAGAGCAGGACGTTCTACCATTGATGCGATTGCAGAGGTGGTGAGCTCGGTCCAAAAGGCAGAGGCCCATAGTCACACCAAGCGACGGATCGTCCTGTTGGTGACACTCAACGTCAGGAACGCCTTCAACTCCGCTAGATGGGTGGATATTCTGGATACGCTGGAAAGGCCTATTCAAGTAACAGAATATCTAATGCGGCTTTTGAGGAACTACCTAAAGGACCGAAGCCTGCTCTACGACACGACACAAGGCCAACGAAGGATGGAAATTACATCGGATGTTGCCCAAGCATCTATCCTTGGTCTGGAGCTGTGGAACGTGTCTTACGATGGGCTACTGAGACTTTGGATGCCAGATGAGTCACGCTTGATCGGCTATGCGGATGATGTTGCGGCTCTGGTCGCTGGACGCACCGTTGAACAAGCGCAACTTAGGCTAGGTATGCTTATGCGCTGAGTGAGGGACTGGATGACTGCTCGCGGGCTCAGTTTAGCACTGGAGAAAACCGAAGTGGTCATCTTGACAAAAAAGAGAATCCCTAGAATAAGGATGATCAGTATTGAAGACATACAAATCGAATCGAAGCCAGCGGGGAAGTACCTGGGGCTACTGATCGACTCGAAGATGAGTTTCTCTGAGTGAATCAGGGCAACGGCTGAGAAGGCTGCTTCGGGAATATCGGCTCTGAGTCGACTTATGGCTAACGCAGGGGGACCCAGCCCGTTAAGAAAACGCCTCTTGATGAGTACTGTAGGGTCAGTGCTACTGTACGGAGCAGAGGTATGGGGCGACGCTCTCAGCAAAGAGGTCTACCGAAAACGTTTGGCACAGGTACAGAGAAGAGGAGTACTGAGAATTGCATCTTCCTATCCGACAGTCTCTGATTCGGCGGTGAGAGTTATTGCAGGCGTGATACATGTCGCCCTCCTTGCTAGAGAGCGCCGCGCTATTTACCTGCGCCGAAACGAGGATGCGAGGGAGATGGTTGCCTGCGAGAAGAGACAGCGCTCGCTCTACGATTGGCAGCAATATTGGGTCGATTGCACGAAGGGAAGGTGAACTGCGCACCTCATCCCAGATGTGAGACCGTGGTTGAATCGAAGGCATGGTGAGACTGACTTCTATCTGACCCATCTTTTGAGCGGACATGGGTGTTTTCAGTCTTACCTGCACAAGATTGGTAAGTCACGGTCCCCCATTGTCGATTTTCTCCAGGAGAGGAGGACAATGCCTGTCCCACATTTTCGCGTGTACAAAATGGGTCAGGCTGCGAAGGGAACTCTACAGAGAGACGGGATAGCTCACCCTGGATAATATAGTTGCGGTGATGCTCGAATCTGTTGAAAAATGGAACCAGGGGACACATTATGCTCGGGCAGTCCTAAAATATAAAAGGAGCTCACAGCAGCCGGGGCGCTGGGCCCTTCCTCTTCCCCTCCCGCTGGGAAAGGGATCTCCCAGCTTGAAGGCGCCTCACGGCGTAACAAAACGAGACCGAAGTAATGTGTCAAACGGTTCCAGGCTGGGTACTCAGGTTGATAGGGGAGGTGTTTAGTGGGTAGTCCAGTCGCCTTCTTGCGAGCATGGGAGTCCCACACTCTGTGCACAAATGGCAATCACCTCCCTACCACAAAAAAAATTATATATCGGATGAAATTCGCGACGAAACTTGCAATTTGGCGTCCGATTTGCATCAGTCAGCTTGACAGCTTCATCCAATCCAGTGAGCTCCTGGAACAAGAAAGCTAGCGGCAAGTGGCAGGCGGAGAGGAGATGACAGACTGATCCCTTGGGAGAGAGCAGAAACCGGTCGCATGCTCTCCTATGCATTTTATATGGGCTTACGAGTAGCCCACCCAGTTCTTATTCATCTGAGTTTCGGACTGTGAAATGTTAAGATCTTGCGATGAGATCTGTTATTAAGTGTGTGTGCGTTCAATGACACATTACCTTATGATGAGGTTACGCTAGCGATCGAATGACAGATCTCTTCCCAAGATCACGCAGTCATGGCATTACAGATGCAAGTAACATTGTTTTGAAAACTGTTTTGGAAAACTTTTCTAAAGAAAATTTGAGATGTAAGAACCTTTGAACATATTATTTGGTGCACCTTCAACGGCCCATCACCTTTGAACTACTTACCTAGTTTGGTACCTTCGCCTGCTATCGTTTGAGGGAAAAAGCTTCAGTAAACGGATTGCCAGATAGGACAGACAAGTCATGATTTCAATCGGGCTTTGTAAGTTAGTACAAAAACTTAAATAATATGGTAGCTGTCTATCTGTTCCCGATGGACAAAACTTAACTCTCGACCAAAATAACATTAAAAACTTGCGACTGGGTTTCTCATGCTCTGAAATTGGCAGTAAATGTTAGAAATTGGTCTTTATGAGTGCAAAATGAACGAATACCTGTAAAGCCCTAATTCATTCAACGAGTTCTGTACAAAGTAACTATTGGCCTTCGAAGGATTTTATTTATGAGGATTAAGGTGCTATTCGAGCCCAATTGTTGATATCTGAGGGACATTCTTTGATCCTTCCTGCAGGAGGGCACCTCTGCCTTCTTTATTCCACCGATTTTTACTTCAGAAACCAAAAGGTACCTAAAAGCAGAACATTTTATTTGGACTTAACAGATTAATTTTTAACAAAAAACAAGATACATGTATCTTTTCTTCTCCGTAGTTCAAAAAAGCTCGCTAATCGTTGGTTGAGAGCTTCTACGATGGTTCAGTTGAAGTTGATGGTAGCCAAGCTGAACCGTTCAATCCATGTTTTAACCATGTGTACTAGCGCTCCATCGACATCCAATACAAGAGTAGATATTCAGTTGCTTTGAAACTCCCGACTTAGCGAGTGTGTCCGCAAGACATTTCCTAAGAAGTATCGTCTTACGTGTCCATCTATCGTGTATCCAACAGTTGATAGTCTGAATCAAGTTCAGATACATTCAGTACTGTACCGAAGTGACTGATTCATTCAGGATTCCTACGTCAGCTATTATTCAATTAGACAAACCCATTCAAGTGCAAGGACATTTCGGCTCCTAATTAGAATCCTGCGCTGCTACCAAGTACTCGTATACTGTGTGCCGCGGTGCAAGTTTTGAATGAAAACTGTGTTCGGTGAATGTGTGAAAGAAAACCACCTGCCCAAAGGTTATTTGATTTTTTTCGGTTGATGCACGTTTCTCGCTCATTCTTGTTTCTGGTCGGTGTTATTGTTGCTGTTGTTGTTGCTCTTTTCTTACCTGTGCGGACCTTAACGCATTGCGAGTGTGAGTAACAGGTAAGACGGCGACGACCGACCGTAACGCTCGACTTAAGAGACGACTACGACGGCGCGGTGCTAAAGAAATACCAAACAAGAATTTCCAAAGGTAAAAATCTTATAAGGTCGCGCGTTGTTTCGTGTGTGCGCGAGAGAAGTGAAAATAAAAATAATTCCAGCAAGTGATAATTGTTAACGATAAAAAGAATGAGAAGTTAAATAGCAGAAGAAAAGGTTATTGTGCAAAGGAAATTAATATTTAATAATAAATTGAAAAGGAATCTATCAAAGTCTAGTGGGGAAGGTAAAGAAGTTAATAATAGAGTGAAACTTAGTGTCGTTTGCGCCAAGTTCCGACCTTAGCACGTTCACATTAGAAAAGGTGTGGTTATATTGTCATCGGATACTGTTCATACACGACGAGTACATGGAATTTGAGGTCTAACGCCGACCACAACAATAAGGATTAAACTCTCTCCGCCGTCGAGCCAGTGTACACTCTATCGAAATGTAAGTGATACGGAGTTGATTAATATTTTTTGCAATTTATTGTAGCTGTCGCAGCCCGTACTCGTATGGTTGTTCACAGTTTGTTATTTATCTTGTAGAAAGGTGGCATGTTCGTATAGAATTTCATATCGAATTTCATTAAATGCGCTTCCTTCATTCTACGCATAAATATATTTGTAGTCATAAATTCCAAATCCAATGGCGAATGTTACATTGGTTTTTTCACCTCTGTTGAAAATTTATTGGCTAGGACGAGTAGGCTGGAGTTTGTATGGTTTTCACATTGGATAATAACTCTGGGTGAATAGCATAAAAAGTGAAACTTATATCTTTTGTACCAAAAATTAACCGACATTGGGGGTCCAACTATTTGGGACTTGCGGGCTTTCATGATTTTCATACAAAAGATGAAATTAATGCCTTGAGGGCAAAGAAATCATACCCGAATCTGCAAGATTAAGATGAAGTGGCCATGGCAATGTTGCAAGGTGGCTGCAACTTCAAATATTTCTCACGTTCATTGTGTAGTGATAATTGAACTATATTTAAATATTAACAGCTTATTAACGTTGAGAATCGACGCTAATGAAACGTTGATTCATGAGTTTTAACTGAAATTTGACTCGAAGGTGCAGTTTCTATTGTTTGCGCAGGATCCAAGTATGTTAGTTGGAGATTGCGATCAAGTTTTAGTAGTTAAACACCTGGAATAAAATCAAATAAAATTAATTAAATTTTTAAACTATTGCATGCAAAATTATTTTTTATCGAAAATGGTTGCAGTCACAATGATTTCAGTTTGAAATTCAAAATAAAAGAACTGAATAGTTTATAAAGTATAGAAGCCAAAAAAATTAACAGTAATTGAATCGGTTATTTCGAAAAGAGGTTAAGTCCAAAAAAATCAAATTTGTCAGAAATCTTAAAAAAACGTTTTACTCGGTATGAATTTTAACTTGAGGTCACTGCGTTCCTTGTTAAGTTTGGCTTGATTTTTTACTTGAATTATGTGCATTTTTTTAATTATTCAAGATTTCGAAATATAAAATTTTATATGGCTTATAAGAAAACAAACAGTGCCAAAAAATCTTTGTTATTATTTTTATTTTTTATTTTATTTCAGTTCACGGGCAGGGCACAATATACAAGTTTTACAATTTGTGGCTTAAATTACAATGTTGTTTTACAATTCTTCATTTCGAAATAATATATTTGATCTCAAAATTCTTTTCATATCGTTAAGAGTTGCAAGATTCAAATCAATACTACCAAGTCTTTCATTAACTACATTACAAGCTCTGTTGATTTAAATCATGATTTAAATCAATGATTTAAATCAAGTGATTTTTTTTATAAAAATCATGATTTAAATCAAATTTGATTTTTTTCATAAAAGTTCATTGATTCCTTAGAATCATAATTAACGAATCAGTTACATAAAAGAAAAATACTTTTTCAAACACAGTTTTTATTTATTGATGTAAAGTAAGTAATTATGGTTAACTATAAATGAATAAGAAATCATCTGAATAACTATTTATTGTAATATTTAAAAAGGAACACCAATTTTGCTGCCTTTTCATTTCCGAGCCTATTCCGAAGTTTCGATTGGACTAAGCCAAATGTGGAAAAAATCCTTTCTATAGATGCAGAGGAGGCCGCAGCTGTGAAAAACTGGTACAAGATAGGAGTTAGTTGACCATGTTTATCTATGGTGCTCAACTGCGATTTCCACCATTGTAATGGTTTTACACTTTTTATTATTTCCTCTGCAAACATAACTTGTTTAAATTGATCAGTTCTAGCTTTGAACTTTATTATTAAAGGCAGTAGGCCTGTTCCGGTATACTCACTCTGAGCATATTCTAAAGCTTTTGCCTCTTCTTCAGCTGTTAACTGGAATTTTGTTTTTGAAGGGTCCAGCAAATAAGTCGAAAAATGAGCAGGCGTTAGGGCCATTTTATATCTTCTTTTAAGTGCAGATAACTGATTTATATTAGCATCCTGTTCTTCAAAGGTTGTCTCCAGCTTTTTGAAGACTTCAACAACGTCGGATAATGATGCATTTGATTTTTGTAATGTATCTATCGCTATCGCAATTGGCTTGTAGATTTTTAACAAATCTTCGGCTGACCTCTTTAGTACCATGTTTGTGACTTTCTGGTATATGACGCTATCTATGCAATTTCTGTTATCTTCACATATCTTCAAAATTTTTTGCCATTCTGACAAATATATTTCGAAGCAATCTGATAGGGTGTTCCACCTGACTTCCTGGGGGACAATAAGGGATCTGCCACATTCTGCTTTATATTTTGCGGCAGCGAAGTGATTATTTCGAAAATATTTCACAATTTGTACGACATGTTCACGCACCTCTTTAATATCCAAATCCTTAGAGATTAAATTTAGAATATGAGCAGCGCAGCCATACGTCAATATACCTTCTTCATTCTCATTATCAGCTCTTAAGTCTAATCGCATTTTCGTCATGGCTGATGCGTTATCCGTCACGAAACTTGCAACTCTACATTTGTATTCAGTCTTGCATTTTTTTATAACACCCTTTGATATTTCAGTTAGATAATCAGCTGTGTGAGGTTTCCCGGATGTGTCGATGCTTTCCAATAAATACACCTCTCCAGATTCAGTTGTAACACAGCTGCAAATGATGGGCTCCATATGAACATTAGACCACCCATCTATTGACAAATTCACTGTCTGATCTTTCACAGTAGAAAAACATTTCTGCTTCTCTTCATTATAAATTTCGTTGAGGAATCTGTTTCCCAAATCAAATCGCGATGGTGGTTGATAACCCGGTCGCAGCATTTCTATTATTTTTAAAACCTGAGGATGTTCAATACACCGAAAACTGCTGTTTGTAGCGTATACAGCTTTCGCAATTTGCTTGTCTAACTGTTGCTTCAGCTCTTCTGAAGTCCTTACAAGAAATGTTGACAATTTTTGAGGTTTGCACTTGTTCTTCGAAGGTGATGAAGGTGTTGAAATGTCTTCTACTCTGCTTTTACTGGGTCTGAATCTTACAGCACATGCACCAATTGAAGGTTCCTGAATTTCCGGATTGCCAGTTGATGAGGAATTCGAGGATCTAAGACCTTAAACGATACAAAAAAAGATAATTGTAATATTTTTTAATGAAACAGTAATGCTTGTTATTGATTCCATTTTCGCAAAATTATTCTAATTGTAAAGAGAAAAAGAGAAACTTTCCTTTTAATTTTGCTAAGTATATATTGATCGTAATCGATTTTTGGCCTTTATCGTTCGATCTTCCTCAACGGTTCGACCGAACTTTAATGGTCGAAAACCGATTAAGATCGAGTAAACTTAAACGTAAAATTTAAAGGAAGGGTTTTTTATTTTCAAAACAAGTGTTTTATTTTACTTAATTATATCAAAAAATACTTACTTCGAGTGCTACACGATTTCCAATGGTCTTTTAATCGCTGCGATATTCCCTGTATCTCTTTATGGCATTCATTGCACACTGGCCTAGATCCCTTTTTATTTACATCACGAACTTCCGTATAATTCTGCCAAATAGGATCTTTTTTTCGTCCAGTCATTTTCGCAAACCAAATCAGTATCACTATTATAGCACAATTTCACGACGCGCTACTCACTATTCACTAGACGAATAATATGTATAACAATTTAGGGGAACCCCGGAAATATAGTAATTTTTCGTAGAGAGTTGGTGAGCGATTTCGGGGAAATCCCAGTTTTTCTTTACGTGCTAGGCCGACATCCCATGCAACGCGTTCGCGGCAGAGCAAATGATGTCGCAAATGAAATATTTTGAATTTAACCCGTATTGGTGGTATTCAACATTTCGCGTGAGAACTTTTGCGCTCCGCTGCGAACACATTGCAGATGGGACGACGGCCTAAGTGTTGCTAATGTAAAAGGTTGTGGTTTTCTTAGCAAGTTTGCAGTTGAAGTATAATTCTACCATTTACGATGAAAATTGAGACAGAGGAGAAAGCCCAAAATTATATACATATATGAAAGCGACTATGTATGCAAAGGAGTGGATTTTTATAAGTAAAATCCATCACCGTTATACACTATCGTGATTGGCTCAGAAAAAAAGGTTTATACTCGTACTGCTTGTCATTGGCCGATTTTTTTAAGCCTACTTTACATATATGCTCTACTTTTGTAGATGTGATTGGTATAAAACCTTTTTTTATGGCGCCAACCACTTTTGAGTATATGTCATTTATTATAGACTATTGATCAGCTTTAACTCCACATATGTTTTTTTCTAATCGACTCTGGGGGGTTTGGGCTTTTTCTTTTATAATAAAAATCATTAAAATCAATAAAAATCAAAAAATTTTGGTATCGGGCCTTCTCTTTTACAATAAAAATCAAAAAAATCAATAAAAATCAAAAAAATCATGATTTTTTTAAAAAAATCAAAAAAATCTGTCAAAAATAAAAAAATCATGATTTTTATCCACCCTGTCTGTTAATAATATTTCTATGTAAGTAAGTACTCGAGTCTAAATTTTTGGCAAACGTAATATTGGTAGGTCTTAAATATCTAGTAAATCTGGTGCGTCAACTAGAGAGTTTATTATTTATACAATAATAGTACATCTTGATATGTACGACTAGATTCAAGAGTAGGTAGATGAGTTTTTTGCAACATTTAAGTACAGTTATGATCACTAAACAACATGGGAGAACCGATACGAAAAGAATATGTTCTTAAGAACTTGTGTTGAGTTTTTTCTATTTCAGCTGAGAGCCATTGTGCGTTTGTGGCCATATTTCTGAACCATATGTCAACAAGGGTTTAACTAGAGTTTCGTATAAATGCAAAAATACTGATGAATCATTGAAATCTTTACTGTATCTTGCTATAAACCCTAATTTTTCAAATGCCTTATTAACTACATGATAAATGTGATTTTCGAAGGATAAGGAACTATCAAAGAAAATACCTAAATCTTTAATTTTATCAGCTCGAACCAAATTTTGGTTATTTATGGTATAATTATAATTATGAAATGTAATCTTGTAGAATGTAATGATGGCACATTTTTTAATATTAAACTCAAATCCATTCTTGCAAGCCCAGATATTAACCTGATTTAAATCACTTTGTAGTTTTAGATAATCTGACATGAAATGGACATTAAAAGCTTAAAGTCATCCGCAAATAGCAGCAACTCTGAATATTTAACAACATTTATAAGATCATTGATCATGTAAATGAATAACAATGGCCCGCAATGAGAGCCTTGTGGAACGCCAGAGGTGGCTTCGAATATAAAGCTCTCATAATTTTTAATTTTTACTATTAATTTACGGTTTTTTAAAAATGATTCAATCCATTTAAAAGCGTTCCCTACTATTCCTAGCTTTTCCAATTTTTGCAATAGGATGTTGTGGTTGACTTTGTCAAAAGCTGCTCTCATGTCAGTATATACGGAATCAACCTGTGTTTTGCATTTTAAACTGTCATAAATGTAATTGGTATATAGAGCTAAATTAGAAATTGTAGAACGTTTCGGCATAAAACCATGTTGGTTTCTAATGATGACTTTCCCTAAATATATTGAAAGTTGCTTTTCAGTTAGAGAGTCAAAAATTTTACCAAAAATTGAACTCTTGACTATTGACCTATAATTCGCAACATTCTGCTTGTCACCCTTTTTCGGTACAGGAGTTATGAAAGACGTTTTCCATACTTTTGGGAATTCTCCTGTTTTGTAAGATTTTTGATAGATTAAAAATAAAGGCTTTGATAAGTAATCTGCAAACGTTTTAATAAATATAGAAGGTATTTTATCTGGGCCCATACTTAATTTATTTTCTTAAACTAGCAATGAATCTTTAACTTCTTGCTCAGTAATGTGGAAGGTATTCAAAGGCACAAGGTTGAAACAATTTTCTACAAGAACATCTGAATTCTGTGAATTTGTAAAAGTTATAGGAGTAGATACATATGTGTATTTGAAGTGATCAGCAAAGAGATTTACAATGTCTTCTCCATTTTTAGCTTCAATCTGGTTTAAATATACGGAATCAGGAATGCATCTTTTTTTAGTATTTTTAATATCAACGTAGTTCCAAAAGCTTTTGGGATTATTTTTAATGTTTTTTCCAATGTTTTCCATATATAATCGATTTTTGGATTGTGTCAATCTTTTACATATTGCCCTTTGAAATCTATATTCAGTGTGAGTAATATTTGAAGGAGATTCCTTATTTTTACAATGCATTTTTTTCTTTAAGGAAACTGCTCTTTTTAGTTCAAAAGCAAACCAAGGTGAATACTGGATAATTTTCTTAGGAACTTGACTATCGATTAATGAATAAATTACTCGATAGAAGACATTAGTCATAGCATCAATAGAAAAGTTTTCATGTAAAACTGAATTCCAATCAATAAGTTCAAATCTTTGCTCAATATTTACAACATTCATATTGTTAAAGCTGTATATGACTTCTTTAAAACTAATACTTTTGAATGAACTTAAGCATAGTGTTGCTATAAAAGGATTTGGATGAGCTTCATCTAATACAGAAACTATGGGATCATTTGAAATTTGATAAGAAGTTTCTAATAAATCCGTAAAAAGTAAATCTAAACAATTACCCGCCTTGTTGATTTCATGAACTATTTGTTTACACTGCGATCTATTTGCTAAATTAACAATAATTTCAACAGCTGATCGAATATACCAATTGGGATGAAATCCGTGAGCCAATGTTACTTCATCAACAAACTGCCAGCGATATCCCGGCAAATTGAAATCACCACAAATAATGCTGCTTTAATTTGTCCTCTCATGCATGATTTTTTCCAATTCGAAGGTATATTTTCCCAAATTATCCAAGTAGTTTAATTTCATATTATTTTCAAAAGGAGGCACATATGTTAAAGTAAATAATATTATACAATCAGAAATCTCAAGAGACACTGTCAGAAACTCTACACCATATCGTTGAATTTTAAGCAAGGTACATTTAAAACAACTTTTAATATAGAGCAATACTCCTCCACCACGACATTTATTAGTGTGTAAGAGATCTCTATCTGCTCTAAAACTTTGATAACCAGTTATTTCCAATTCAGAATCAGAAACTTGCTCATCTAACCATTGTCCAGCGTTAACCCTTTACGGCGCAAGAACGTGTTTTTGTTTTTCTTAATTGAAAATATGTTAAGATGAGCTATATAATAACGGTAAAAATAGTCAAAAAAATCATATGTAAGAAAAGGTATTTATTTTTGAAAAAAACAATGAGATGCAGATGTGCATCATGGTGTAAAAACATATTAATATTCATGAACGGTGGAAAGAACGGAAACAGTTATTGTTTTTATTAGAACATAAGGCTATGCCACACTTTTCACATTCTGTTTGGGCTGTCCCAGTACATCCTGGATATTTACACCGAAGCCTTTTGTCGGTCCAAACAGGCCAGTGGCCTAACTGATCCAATCTGATATCTTTTGGCAGGATGTGCTGACAATGCCCTTTTTTCTTTTTGTCCTGGATGTGTGCTTCTTCATCGCTAGTATGCTTCAGCCGGTTCGTACTTTTATATTTGGCTAAAGTTTCAGCAACTTCTAGTCGGAAATCAGCAGAATTTAGCACCTTGACATTATTTTCCGTGTCAGCATGAATTCTTCTATACAATAGCCAAGAATCAGTCATGGTCATGTCCAGGAAATGGTAAAAGGGCCTTATAAACCAACGTTTGCTCCGAAGTCTAACTTGTATGTATAACGATGTATAATAGTTATCAAAAAACAGTCGATAGTTTTGGTTGTCAGGAATCCCTCTGGCAAGTCGGACCACTACATTAGATGGGGCACCTCATTGGGGCTCGTCATCTGTGCATATATTCTCTTGGCCACTGTAAACTTCAAATTTGTAGCCATACCCACATGCACCACAAATAACGAACAGTTTGAAGCCCCACTTGTGGCGTTTGTCTGGCAAATATTGCTTTAGAGCACTTCATGCTTTGGTTGAACACATTTGTTCATCAACAGACAAATGTTGTTCTAGAGGCACTTTTCTAAAGTTATGATTCAGCTTTTCAATTATTGGCCTGATTTTATAAAGTCGATCAGAATTTGGCTGACTATACGGTAACATTTTAGAGTTATCATTGAAGTGTAGTACTTGCCTCAGAAACTCGAACCGTTTTAGTGTCATTATCTCACGTATGTTGGCATAGCCATATTTCTGTGACCAGTACATTCGAACATTGGGCAGGGCAATTATGGACATGTAGTAAATAATTCCAATAAACAGTCTTATTTCCTGGCTTGTAGCATTTGTTTCGTCTCTTATGAGATCCACAATGTCGTCAGTAAATAAGTAAGAAAATACCTGGTAAGGCGTCTGTAATTCCAGTATTTCATTTAATAACTTGGAAGATCCCCAAAACTTCATCTGGTCTTCATTTAGTTCTAAGTTTTTATTTTTCCATATGATATTCGTTTTGGGATCACATGCGCTTCGTGAAGTTGTGTTGACTTTGGAGCTGGTACTGGGTACTGAAACAGCAGGCGGTATCTCACATGGTTGAACTGTAGTGCTTGTACTGGTCTCAGAGCTCGGTAGCAAGATGTCATCTTTCTGATCTTCTAGGAAGGCTATTTCTGGTTCCTCATACGAATCTTGGCGTAAATTTCGATTTTCCAACATGTACGAATGATCGGCTACATCGTCGTCGTCTGAAAAGTCTAAGCCATCCTCACTATCTTGCCGTTGGCTTAGAATAGTTTCTAATTCGACAGTTGACAAAGGCCTAGAGCCTGAACGCGGAAACCTCAAGCTCATATTGAGCCTGAAAAGAGAAAATATTGCTCTCACCAAAAAAGAAATAAAATATAACAGTTTAGCGCAGTGTTGCATTACTGCATCAAAACAAAACTTGAGAGTATCTCTCTAAAAACAATCTAAACATTTGAATTGCATGTTCTTAGCAAAAACCAATAACTAACCTTTACTGTGCAGTGATTTCACGTCAATATTTCCAATATAACCGCTCAAAAAAAACAACGAAAATTATGCGAGAACAACACAAACCGGTTCTAAGGGATCCGTCACTTCAAGTGGCCAAAAATTATAAATAACACCGTCTAGCACAAACGTGGGGAACTAGTTCAATAGAATGCTTTGCTGCAGATATGCATTGCTGCGTTGAAAGGTATTTTATTCGTTGCTTTGAACGACTTTGCTAGTTTGAAGAGTATGATGCAGATCTGCTACTCAGCGCCGTAAAGGGTTAAAATTAAAAAATATATAAACTGAAATAAGTTGGGTAAACAGACCTACGCTCATGTCAGAAGGGTTTTGTATTCAATGCAGTCACCAGATCGAATCAAATCAAGAAACATTTCAAAGACGATTTTATTGGAGAAAATATGAAATAAGAAGATCATACCATTATTAACAAAGTTGAGCGAATTTCGACTTCTAAAGTTTTTGGTATTGTTATACTCATAAATATCTCCCTTGATAATTATTTCAGATGTCCATCCGCGACGGAGGAAACACATTTTTCATGTATTTCCCCCCTGTGCCCCCACTGAAGTAAAAACTGACAGTTTAACAACTGTTTTGAAAAGCTCCCATGAAAACTTTTATTTCGTACTCACAACGGCTACGTTTGATGAATTTTTTTTCAGGGGCCACTCTCCTGTACTGTTATCATCGATCAATGGCCAATTTTTCGAATCCTAGAATGGTTACAAAACCCTTTTGCTAGGAGCTCCCTCCCACCTCCTTGACTTGTATCACTTATGAGCATTAATTGTAGGTACTCATCTTCAGTCATTCATCAAATTGAATTAAGTGTTCAAAGCATGCACCTTAAACGTTGAAGTTGGGAAAAAATAACTCTAAATTGTTCAAACTTCGCATTTAAAACAGCCACTATTTTGTTTTACGATTACTGATACCACTAGCTGAACCGATTCTCAAAGATATACATAACACCTATCATTCCTGAAATTTTCATGCAAATCCTAGCGAAACTGTAGTGTCTGAGTCGGTAAAAAGCGCAGGTTGTTCCATAGCCATATGTTGCCATAGTAATAAATGCAGCGCATATTGTTCCATAGTAATACAGGAAAATTCAAACCGCTATAACATCGCTAAATATGATTCAATCTTTATGAAACTTTCAGGGTAGATCAATCTTATAAATAGGCATCTGTGTACTGAATTTCATTGAATTTAAGGGTAGCGTTAAGATTTTATTCAAGAAAACATAAAATCGATAAATCATACTATTACTAACAAAGTTGAGTGAATTGCGACTTCTCACGTATTTGTTGTTGTTGTACTCACCAAGGCCTACATTCCTGGTTTTTTTCAGATTTTTCGGATCACAGGTGTCCAATCGCGAGGGGGGGGGGGGGGACACAAATTTTTCGTGTATTTCCCCTCCCTGTGCGCCCCTCAAAGCAAATTTTGCCAAACAAAGACCTGTTTTGAAAAGTTCTCATCAAGACCTTTCATTTGATACCCATATCGGCTACCTTCAATGAAATTTTTTTTTCGGGGGTCACTCTCCTATATGGGGAGACCCCCCTTAAATACCTTATAAAATTTTTTTGTAGTTGAGCTTTGAAGAGATCACCACTTTACATCCACACACAAAATTTGATGTTTCTAGCTCAAGTAGTTTCCGAGAAAAACTGCTGTGACACACGGACGGGCGGACAGACTGGTCGCGAAACTAGTAGGGTTTTGTAAAATTATTTTACAAAACCCTAAAAAGGACCTCAAAGTGATTTTTATTATCATATAAAGGTAATCAAAGTCAAAAATAAATATTTCAATAAACTTGTCTTTGTTGTAGTTTTAAAGTGGGATCCGTAAAGTTCGTTAAGGACAGCAACAATGGTGACAGCTTCAAAGACCTTAGGGCTTGTGCTTCGTTGCAATGACCTTGGCTGATGAAGCGAACGGTCGCTGGCAATTAGCCTAAGATTAATAAGAACTGGATGGGCTAAGCTCATATAAAATGCATGAGAGAGCATGCGACCGGTTTCTGCTCTCTTCCAAGTGAACAGTCTGTCATTTCCTCCCCGTCTGCCTCTTGCTGGTCACTTTCTTGTTCCAAAAGCTGACTAGGTGTGAACTGACTGTCAAGTTGACTGATGCAAATTGGACGCCAAATTGGCCAATTTGCAAGTTTCGTCGCGAATTTTATCCGATATTAAAACTGTGGAAAGTGTTCGCGAACTAAATTCGTTTCAAGTGTTTAAACATTCGATTGGTGTTTGTGATTCATGTTACTTTAACGATTGAAACTGTGTAATTAACTTAGAATTTCAAAATGAAATGTGTAGTGCCTTCGTGAAAAAATCATAGCGGAAAAGGATCTGTAGGTGTTTCCTTTCACAAGTGAGTAGTTATTCTATTAATGTTTTGCATGTTTTTCATACAATGCTAAAGGTTTGTAAAATAGAAAGCAAATTTTTGGTATTGTATGAAAATTTGTTTACATTGAGCAGCAGCCATGTTTGCTTGTGCAATTCGGCTCTCTCTAAGGTTGTAAACAAGAGCGTAGCAGTAGGAAAAGTGGTCGCAGGGATTGTTGCAACCATATTGTCACGTGGTTGTCCACTCCAGTATTATTTAAGTACTCAATGCAATTAGCTATCTGCGATGTCATGGGGCGGGGTTTTTTCTGTCATCGCAAAGTCCACTACCAAATAGTTACTTCATAACACACAACAACACAACGCTGAGTTATTTTAATCTTCACTTTTATTTAAATATGTAACAATATCAATTTCCGTCACCGCTGTTTGGGTGACATAGCACCATCCTCAGACGAATTGAAAATAATTAATTTGCTTGTGGAAAATTCTAGATATTCTGGATGTAGTTTTTCTTTCATTGGGATTGCCAGCTAATTCAGTTGGTGGTAAATTATCATTGATTTAATTGTCAATGTCACAACACTCTCGATTATTAATTAAAACCGAAAAAAATGTATCCATTTATTAATGTTTGTTTTACAAATTATACAATTTCACTTGGTTGAGTATAGATGGATTAGCAAATAACTGTAATTATATCGAGCGAAAATATGATTCTATATACTTGTGAATATCTCAACAGCCTTGCTCGACCAAAACGCCCGCACACAAAACAGGACAACTTGAAACATTCACACAATAGCTTCTCACTCGCCATACATTGCTCACTTATACAAGCTAAGACCCACGAATACACAGTGAATTATCCGTAAGGGTTCGGCCACATTGCGATTTTCCTGTCGTAACCAGCGATTTTTAGACGCAAATGCGAACACACTACGACAAGATTTGCAAAGGAACTTCAGGCATGCGCAGAACTAATATGCTCATTTGAAGGTATGTCTTTGCCAGGAACACATGCGCCAACTCATTTGTGCGCTATGCAAGAAACTTCCGTGCACGTCAGCGTCAAATGTCCAAATGATGTGCGCCTGCGCGAGTTTCACAAAAACTACCTACTAAACTGGTTTTAGGAGAAATCGCAAATTCCTGCGACTGCCGACCTGGACAAAATTGTCGAAAATCGCAGTGTGCGGGCTCCCATTTAACCATGTGTAACTTGCGACAGAAATGCGGGTAAATAGTCGTAGTCTGATGCATCCCTAAGATGTAGCACCCTACACACTCTCCAAACTGGTGGCATACAACGTATACTTTATTCAATTATACATGTATGCACCCGCAAAAATTCGATCTTTATAGAGAACTTCTTTGAACTTTGACCCAGAACAAGCTTCAATAAATACATGTTGCAATTCTGAGCATAGTATACTCAACTAGTAGCCACACCTTTCATTTACCCTGTGTTGCACACTTTTTGAATTTTCCCAGGGGCATTACAGCTGATCCGGGGCATTACAGCTGATCCATTTTTGGCGCGCTCAAGAAACAAAGCAAAATCCAGATAAAATTTCCGACGCACGTGTTCTTTTACGTATTTCAGAACATAGGAGTGCTGCCAGATCCTAATAAAAAACTAAAAGATTGCATGGAACGAATTTGTTTTTCTGCAATGTTATTGATTTTTTAGCTCTGGTAGCCCTGAAAACTCTCATCGAAGCATATGTTTATATTCGCGCCATTCCTCGCATTAGCGTTTACCATCTACCTGCTACCGAAGATTTATGGCTTGCTGTTCGGCTTGTGTTCGGATTTTTCCGGAGGGTTGATGGAGTGTGGTTACTAGTATACTATGATTCTGAGTCAGCTCCTTTAAAGTTAGTGCCACAATCGCAGTACATACAACAAATCTTTTAAAAGCAGCAATAAAGCTAACTGCTGAGTAATCAGAGACTGCTTCTAAATGAACAGCCTTTACAGCAAAGCACATGAATACAGCAATGTATCCAGGATGTGAGGAGTGACCATAATCTCCTACCATGCATAAGATCAGCGGGCCTGCGTAGTCAACTCCACAATCAGTGAAAACTTTATTTGGTTGAGTAACTCGAGCTCTTCGCAGGTCAGCCATTAATTGAGTGGGCAATCGAGCTCGAATTTTTGCACATGGCACACATTTGCTCAGTACAGCTTTAACATGAGGCTGTGGGTTTACGCTCCTAGAAGTTTGTCGCACTGTTGCTAAGGTGAGATGCACTCCGCCATGAAGACAGCGCCAATGTGCACCCCCTATGATTACAGTAGTCACATGATAACGAGCTAAAATGATTGGATGCTGAGTGGCTCGAACCCAATTTGATCGTGATAAGCGTCCTCCAACCCTTAATATGCCTTCTTCAAGAAACTGGTTTAAGCTTCGAAGTTTGCTTGCTTTCGACAGAAGTTTTTTGTTCTTGAGAGCCTTTAGTTCATCTGGGAACATTAATTCTTGCAGAATTTTCACCACTGTGGTTTCAACAAACTTAATATCTTTGGCCGTGATCTCAAGTGCTACACTTTAATGTATGTCAACTTGAAAAGTATGGGATTCAAGCCCCCCAAATACTGTAGCTGTTTTGCGAAGAATTTTGTACCACGATGAGCATTTCTCAAAGAGAGTTAATAAGCATGATGATGAAGACATAACAGCAGTATGTACTTGCACCTTCTCCTCTAATTCATCATTGGGCGAGAGACAATTTATGCTAAGCTTGTTCCAAACAACCACGATGGTACACTCCACCAAAGGATCGAGCTCTTTGAACCGCTCGCTGACATACCACGAGACAATAAATCAGCTGGGTTTGACTTTGTGGGTACACATTTCCATTGATAATCTGGAAGTAAAGATTGAATTTCGGATACTCTATTCGCAATAAATGTTTTCCATCGATAGGAATGAGCATTTGCCCATGTTAACACAAGACTAGAGTCTCATCAGCATTGAAATTTTAACCTTGATGATGAGCGAGCTTCTAAAATTGATATTTATAAGCGCGGAAGTACCACTGCTCCTAAAAGCTTAAGCTGTGGAATGCTTTAAAATTTGATAGGTGCAACTTTGGTTTTACTATATGACCAGAAGGAAATGTAATGCGAAGATATGCAACTGCACCTTATGAGCGTTCAGATGCATCAGCAAATCCATGTAGCTCAGCATCTTGAATTTTAGGTGAAAAATGTGTCCATCGAAAAATGCCCAATTTTGAGAAATCAGTCAATGAGCAAAAAAATGCGGTGATAGATTAAGCTAGAGGTTGAGGTAATGGGTCATCCCAAGAATAGTTCTCATGCCACAGCTGCTGGATGAACCTTTTTCCAACAGTTATTACGGGAGATAACCAGCCGAGTTGGTCAAAAACTATAGCCAATAACGAGACTATAATGTGTTTAGTAATGACCTTAAGAGGTTTGACTGAAACAGAAAATTCAAAGGAATGAGAATGAGGTATGCATTTCATTCCCAAGATTTGTACGCCCTTTCTGTCACCTAGAGGTAACATATTAGCTAATCCATGATCTGAAAAATCGATGCTTTCAAGTGATTGTAACAGATTACTGGACCATTTGCGGGCTTAAAAGTTTCCGCAATCAAGAAGAGTAGTTACTTCTTTGCGAGCAATATGAGCTGCTTGCTGAGAATGTGCTTCAACTACAAGTCATCGACAAACGTGTCATATTTCAAAATTTCAAAGGCTATTTGGAAGGAACTCCCTCCATCTTGAACAAGTTGTTTAAGCAATTGCAAAGCCAAAAACGGCGCTGAACGAGTCCCATATGTAACTGTCAAGAGACAGTATTCATCGACTAGCTTTTGAGGCGAGTCTCGCCATACGATGCATTAGTAAGGTATATCACGCTGATCAACAAAATTATATATTTTGGCAATATCAGGGTATATACAAACTTTTATGAACGCCAGTTCAACAAGATAGTTGATAAATCGGCTTGTGAAGTCGGGCCAGTATACATTTGATTATTTAACGAAGTGGTGTTTGACGTCTTAGATGAGGCATTAAGAACAAGACCGAGTCTTGTTGTTTGACTACCCTCTCGAATAACAGGGTGATGTGGCAAAAACACGAGCTGTTGAGTACTCGAAATTGAAGTTACAGTAGTTTTCAAAACCATGTCGTGCAACAAGAAATAATCCGGCATGAAATCGGCATACATATAATGAACGAAAAGTTTCATTCTTGGCATGGTGAGTTTTAGTGCGCTTTAACAATGATTCGGCATTGCGACCAGATTCACCAATATCAATAGGCAGAGGTGATTTGAACGAAATATCGTCCATCGCTTTGACATGAGTGGATTTGACGAAAATGTTCTTCACAAAGTTCGTCATCGAAAGATAAAATTGGCCTATGAACAATATGTTCAATCTCCCAGAAAGTCTGTTTACCTAGCCAAGCGACCAATAAAATTCTTAGGGCAAACTATTCCCTGGAGTGAGGATCTGAATTATCTTGGGCTTATATTCGACAAAAAACTAATCTTCAGAAGACATATTGAGCATACTGGCTCCAAAAGATTTAAGGCCGTGTTCTCGCTATACCCCCTTCTTAATCATAATTCGCGTCTCAACACCAGAAACAAAGTCTTTATCGTCAAAATGGCAATCAAACGGATCATCTTATATGGCTCACCTACTTGGATCCAACGTGCTCAATATCTAGTAACAAAGCTTCAGATCACGCGAAATAGATACCTAAAAATGGTACTTAATAAGCCTTTTTACTTTTCCTCTGAAAAACTACAGAGTCTTGCTGGCGTTAGTCCAATTTATAAGCTCGCTGCATCGTGCCGTGATAAATTAATCGCGAAAGCAAAAGACTTGCCCATTCTGCTAGTTCTTGTCCTGGTGAACGGGAAACCAGTAGTTGCTACCACCTACCTTTTTGGCCGTGACCAAGCCTGATAGATTTATACTCAAGGGTGGTCCAACCAAAACGCACGATGTTAATTGTAAATAAAACAAAAAGTTTTCATAGAATTATAATATTTTTATTATAATAGCAGGATCTATGACAATTATGTGTAAAACAAAATATCACCCAAATGCTCGCCAATGACTCTGAGACATAATTGAGGTTCAATGTCGTTAATGTGCTGAACTATCTCATCTTTTAGCTCTTGAATTGTTCTTGGCTTATTGTCGTACACTTTTCCTTTGAAATATCCACAGAGAAAGAAGTCCAATGGTGTCAAATCACATGATCATGGTGGCCAATTAACATCGCCGCAACGTGAGATAAGACGGCCATTGAATTTCTCGCGCAAAAGAGCCATTGTTTCATTTGCTGTGTAGCAAGTGGCACCATCTTGTTGGGACCACATATCGTCCAAGTCTATAACCTCAATTTCTGGTCACAAGAAGTCCATTATCATCTCGCAATAGCGAACACCATTCATTGTAACTGCTTGGCCATCCTCATTTTCGAAGAAGTATGGCCCGATGACGCCGCCAGCCCATAAACCGCACCAAACAGTCACTTTTTTTGGATGCATCGGTTTTCAACAATTACTCGTAGATTCTCATTTGCCGAAATGCAGCAATTCTGCTTGTTAACGAATCCACTGAGGTGAAAGTGTGCCGCGTCGCTGAGGATGATTTTTTTTTGTAAAGTCAGCATTCCCTTCTGTCTGTTCAACCAACCATTGGGCGTATTACCGATGCTTGAAATGGTCAGTAGGCTTAAGCTCTTGAGTCAATTGAATCTTGTTAGCGTATATATTCAAATCTTTATTCAAAATTTGCATCTGTGATGTTCGTGAGATTTTCAATTGTTGGGCACAACGACGAGTCGAGGTTGACGGCTCTTCTGCCACACTATCGCGAACAACAGCAATGTTTTCCGCAGAACGAGCTGAGCGAGCATGCACAGGTGATTTTACATTTCCTACAGACCCGGTTCACTGAAATTTCGGCACAATTCTACCGATTGTGGACACATTTTGTCGATTATGCTGACCGAAAAAATCACGAAATGCATTTTGATTTGAACGCCCATTTTCGTAAAATGCTTCAATAACCTTAACGCGCTGCTCAATTGTATACCTCTCCATGGTTAAATTTTTCAAACACTGAAACAAAGAAATGTCAAATTAAGTTGGGCGAAAAACTTGACGTTAAGGTGTGACTCACCGTGCATTATGGTTGGACTTCCCTTTAGTTATAAGTAGATAGTTAAGTTATGTTAAGCTAATAATAAGTTCAGTAGAGTTTTTTGCCGAAATTTTCTTCAAGCTTATTAGAGTATTCAAATTGGAAACACGATACTACACATAGTTGTAAGTAATATTAAAACGATGGTGAAATGAGTTTGTCAGAACACCTAGCATATTAGAAAACCTCTGTACTGCATACAGTCTAATAAAGTAAATTATACATGATGACTTAATTCTGACTTACAATCTTAAAGTTGAAATGTTGAAATAGGAATCGAATAGACCCAGCCAAGTAACACCTGTCAAATCAAAGTATTTTGACAGTTTGTGAAGCGTGGCTGCATTACACAGGCCTTAAGTGGATCTCTGACATTTTAATTTTTTTTTTCTCCAAAGGAAGTGAAAAAGGGTATCAAATGACAGGTCCTGATGAGATCTTTTGATGTTGAGTCGTAAAATTGCATTATCAATAATGCATGATTGAGGAAAAACCATGACCAATTAGAGTACAATACTAGTATTTGAGCCGGGTGTTTATTTTAAGCAAAGCAACTCATAATTGGGCCCAGCAGGCTGATTTGTATACGAGTATGTAAGTGATGATTTTTCTATGCCCAGTTTGCTCGGCACCATTAAACTTATCTTTGAAATGATCTATATATAATGAATATTGGTTATCAAGGTATTAAAAAGGCGCAAAATTTAACTTGTTTGCCCTTTTAACGCACATACGAGTAGTAACACGATTCTCATGCGAATCATACGGCTTGAAAATTTGCGTAAATTAGATGAAGTTTGCGTCGAACTACCGGATGTGTTATTCTTAACAAGCTCATGAGATTGGCTCACACACATATTTCTTTGATGAAATGATACACTTTTTTCAACGAACAACTCATATATTTGCACGAATCTCTTTGATATTGAAACCAAAACATTAAGTTTTAACACAATAGCGCATTACGTTTCTCTGCAATAAGCAAATGAAGAGTTGATTATAAGAGTGGGAGTTTGATTCGTATGAAATGAAGTTGCAACAATGGCCAAGAGCAGGCTCTCGGCCATTGTTGCAATTTCAAGTTGAATCAACATAATCCTTTTTTGTGAAACATACTCGTACATCTCGCATGCTTGAAAGGAGGATTAGGATCGTTTGGGCTTGCGGAAACAGGCAAAAAAAAAATTGGGAGAGTGTCTAGCTTCAGAACATCAGGATTCAAGCGCCTGTTTCCTGCAAATATGAGCTGCTCGCCGTTCAACCCTAAATTCTGTTTTTCCTTTGTTTATTCAGTTTCGGTATTAGAAATGATGGTTTTTAGGGTCCCTATTATAGAATCAACTTTTATACTTATCTTTCTAGTCTCACATTCAATCGTTTCTGATTCATATAGAAAAGGATCTTTGAGAGTATCGTCATCAAAAATTTCTTGAAATAAATGAAAACTACGTTGAGCATCCTTCCTCTAAAGCATCTTATGTAGTCTACAAGCAGGGACATCGATTGCCAGCAACACAAAAAAAGATGAAAATTTATCAAATACAACGTTTCAAACTAAAGTTAAAACACTTAGCTTTAAATTTCTCGAATATGATTCACAAAATACTCGCAGAACAATAGTTGATAGTTTTGAAATTCGCAGCAGGTCCCTACTTGTGCATAAGCAGCGTCATCTATCGGGTTGTTCGATAATTAATGTCGTTCTTTTCATGTTTTTGAAATTAAATTTATTTATATTAACAACAGACATTAATCAATGATGTATTGACCATTTTGTTGGATGACCTTTTGCCATATTTCGGTAAATTGAAAAATTCCATGTTCGAAGAAGTCTGGTTTTTGAAAGCGAAGAACTGGTTCAACTCATTTTTAATAACCTGATCGGAATCGAAAGTTTTACCATTCTAATGGTTTTGAAGGGAGCAAAAAAATGATGGTCTGATGGTTCCCAATTAAGCTCCATTAATTTTTGACGGGTTATCAAAGAGGTGTGGGGCCTGGCGTTATCATGATAGAACAGCACGCCTTTACAATTGGCCACTTTAGGGCATTTTTTCACGATTTCTTCGCTCAATTTCGATGGTTGACGACAGTAGACATTTGAATCAATAGTTTGGTTTCTAGGAAGCAGCTTAAAGTAAACTATATACTTGTAATCTTACAACAGAGAAAGTATAATCTTCTTTTGGCGAATATTAGCTTTGGGTGTCGATTGTAGGGGCTCATCTTGCTTGATCGTTTTTGGACTACGTTATCGCCAACAATCCACTTTTTATCACCCATTATGATTCTTTTTAGAAATGGGTCGTTTTGGTTACGATTCAGCAAGGGGTCCAATATGTTAGGTGGATTTCCTTTAATTCGTGCGGAACCCAAACAACCAGTTTGTTTACGTAACGCAGTTATTGTAAGTGCAAGTAAACAGTTGAATTAGATAAGTTGAGCTCCTTTGCTATCCTTCAAGTTGTCATTTTAGGGTACGTTTCGATTAACGCCTTTATTGTGTCATCATCAGTAGTGGTTGGACGACCAGTATGTGGTGCATCTTGCTCATTAAAATTTTCAGAACGAAAGCGAGCATACCAACGCTGACACTGGCGTTTAGTAAGGCAATCCTCACCATAAACTTCACATAATTTCTTTATAGCTTGCATCGCATTTTTGCCCTTTCGGAAATAAAGCAATAAAATATGCCGATAATTCTTTCTTTGATTGTCCATTTTCAAATTTATTTTTAACCAATTTGTTTTTTACTAATCACGCTCAGTTTTTGACTGAAGATAGTCTAAAGTCTAATCTTTAAAATAGTATCTAATAATATAAGCCACGCAATCTCGACTACATAAAATATGCAGTTCACATCATCTATCAGAAAAAAAAAACGGCATGAATAATCGAACAATCGATTTATTCTTTAATACCATCTCGTTACCTCAGACTATATATAATAGGCGAAATTGTGTGACTACGTTGAAAAATAGTTTGATGAATTTGCAAAAAAAAATCAGACGGTGTATTACCCGAAGTCGCTACTATTTTAAACGAATTTTACTAAAACCTAGAAGTTAGCTGCAACGGCCAACGGTCAGAAGTAATAGTCTTTCAAAAAATCAATAGGTCTAAGGGTTTTAGGGGGCATCCCCCATATACTGAAGTTGGCCTTAAAATTTTTTTTATCAAAGGTAATCCATTGGGCTATCAAATTAAATGTCCTGATTAGTACTTTAAGAATCTGAAACTTAAAATTCAGTCTATGAAATCTTTCCCTATGAAGGGAAAATACGGAAAATGTGCGTGGCTCCCCTCCCTCAGAATTGGTCATTTTCGTGCCTAAAAGTCTGAAAAAAAATCACAAAGAGAGGTCTTTAAGACTACTAGGCCAGCAAATACGGCAAAAGTTACAATTCACTCAACTTTGCTAGAAATAGTACAATTTGTCAATTTTGCATTTTGCCCCATAAAATCGAAAGCTAATGATAGTAGTTTTAGTTACATGGTATTACAACAACAACTGCACATGTTTTTGTTTGAAACATATTACAAATAGATCCAGATATGTACTACAATTTTCATAAATATTTTTACATATTGCATGTGCTATTGAGGGTTACACGCACTTAAAAAAATTAAGGACCGATAATGTTACCTGAACATACAAGGAGCGTTCGAAAATAAACGAGACTTTTGTCATAAAATTTTATGGTGGAAATTTACATCCATCCCCGACTTCCAGAGAAAGTTTGGTGACATACGGTTCAGTGGAAGCGAAGTTATTGCGTCCAAAGTAACAGTATGTTTGTGTCATCGGTACAAATATGAGTTTCGAACAAAGAGCTAATATCAAATTTTGTTTTAAAATCGGTAAAACGTTTACCGAAACATTTGAATTCATAATTGTCTATCTCATGCCAGAGTTCAGGAGTGATTTACACGTTTCAGAGATGGTCGCAAGGACATAAATGACGATAAACATACGGGCCGCCCAAAACCAGTGATCACCGAAAACTCCATCGAAATTGAGCGTGCATTTATCAAAAATGAGCCGAAATCATCGTTGAAATTCATGGAATCGGAGTTGAATATCTCCAAAACATCGATTTATCACATTTTAACCGATCATTTAGTGCGCTCCAAAATAAACGAGACTTTTCTCATAAAATTTCTTGACTAGAAATCGCATTTTAACCATCAATCACTCGCCGTATTCGCCTGATGTGGCTCCCTGTGATTTATACCTATTCGGAAAATTGTATTTGGGCATGAAAGGAAAACGCTTTGCGTCCGTAGAGGGCATCCAAAAGGCTTGTACCGACATCCTGAAGGACATTCCGGTCAATGGCCTGAAAGACTCTTTCGAAAAGCAGTGCACACAAGTTGGGTAAACAGACCTACGCTCATGTCAGAAGGGTTTTGTATTCAATTTTCAAAATGCAGTCACCAGATTGAATAAAGTCAAGAAGCATGTCAATGACGATTTTATTGGAGAAACTATGAAATTCGAAGATCATACTATTATTAACAAAGTTGAACCAATTTCGACTTCTGAGGTTTTTGTTATTGTTATCTCCCTTGATAATTATTTCAGATGTCCATCCGCGACAGAGGAATCACATTTTTCATGTATTTCCCCCCTGTGCCCCCACTGAAGCAAAAATTGACAGTTTAAGAACTGTTTTGAAAAGCTCCCATGAAAAATTTCATTTCATACTCATATCGGCTACGTTTGATGAATTTTTTTTCAGGGGCCACTCTCCTGTACTATTATCATCGATTAATAGCCAATTTTTTCGAATCCTATAGTTGTTACAAAGCCCTTTTGCTAGAAGCTCCCTCCCGCCTCCTTGACTTGTTTCACTTATGAGCATTAGTTGTAGGTACTCATCTTCAGTCATTCATTAAATTGAATCAAGTGTTCAAAGCATGCACCTTAAACGTTGAAGTTGGGGAAAAACAACTCAAAATTATTCAATCTTCGCATTTAAAACAGCCACTATTTTGTTTTACGATTACTGATACCACTAGCTGAACTGATTCTCAAAGGTATTCATGACACCTATCATTCCTGAAATTTTCATGCAAATCCTAGTAAAACTGTAGTGTCTGAGTCGGTAAAAAGCGCATGTTGTTCCATAGCCAAACTCAAACCTCTATAACTTCACTAAATATAATTCAATCTTTATGAAACTTTCAGGATAGATCAACGTTATGCATAGTCATCTGTGTACTGAATTTCATTGAATTTAAGGGTACCGTTTAGATTTTATTCAAGAAAACATAAAATCGATAAATCATACTATTACTAACAAAGTTGAGTGGATTGCGACTTCTCACGTATTTTTTGTTGTTGTACTCATCAAGGCCTACATTCTTGATTTTTTTCAGATTTTTCGGATCACAGGTGTCCAATCGCGAGGGGGGTGGTGGGACACAAATTTTTTGTGTATTTCCCCTCCCTGTGCGCCCCTCGAAGCAAACATTGCCAAACTAAGACCTGTTTTGAAAAGTTCTCATCAAGGGCTTTCATTTGATACCCATATCGGCTACCTTCAATTAATTTTTTTTTTCGGGGGTCACTCCCCTACATGGGGAGACCCCCCTTAAATAACTTATAAAATTTTTTTGCAGTTGAACTTTGAAGAGAGCACCACTTTACACCTACACACAAAATTTGATGCTTCTAGCTCAAGTAGTTTCCGAGAAAAACTGCTGTGACACACGGACGGACGGACGGACGGACGGACGGACGGACGGACAGACAGACGGACAGACAGGGCGCGATTTTAGAAGGTTTTCGTAAAATTATTGTACAAAACCCTAAAAATGTTTCGAGGCTGGAGGAGACTATTTTGACTAAATAAACTCGAGTTTGTCAGAACAAAGCTCCTGTCGTTTCTATTTTAGCTCAGTCTCGTTTATTTTGGAACGGAACCAGTAAATAGCACTCAGCAGCAATCAGTGCATTTTCCCGGATGCGTTGGTAGCATTTGTATGGCTGTTGGCTGCTCATCTGCCCAAATGCAGCAATTTTCATTGCATTTCTGCAAAAAATGAGCTTTGTCACTGGGCATAATTTTTCGACAAAAATAATTTTTGTGGTATTTCAGTTGAAATGGGTCTGTTTAGTTAATTTAGGTAATAAAATCAATTAAACTCAAATATAAGCCCAAAATACAATATCTTTTTATAAAGTGTCTGACACTGAGGAGGAGAGTATATTTTCTCTGGAAGTAAATATTTATTATATAATTTAAATAGTGTTTTATTTGAAACAAAAATTTTATTCAGATGCTAAAAAAATTATATTTAATGTATGTTTATCGTTTTCATCATTTGAAAAACTCATTGCTTAAGGATTTGTAGATTATCAAAAGCATCTGTGTAGGAATCTGTTCTATGAGTAACAAGATTAAAGTTTAAAATGAATAAGAAAATTCTTGGGAAAGATATTGCCGGAAAAACTTAATAAATGATAAAAAATATTGCCAATCGGTTGGAAAATGTAGCCGCAATAATGTCATAACGGGAAAAGGTTTCCAAAACCTGCCCCCCAAAATAACACTATCTCGCTTATGAGACCACTTGGAGAAATAACTGTTGTTTTAATTTGTTTATTTAAACTCATGTATTGCTTTTAAACAGTGAGAAAATTTTTTTAAAATACACGTGGCTTTTTATACAGGCAAATTTTGTTTTCTTCGCTGTATTCCTATTTTAACCCTCATAAAAAATAATGTTTTTGTAAATAATACTATAAATTTGCACTTGTCGAAAAGAATACACGGATAGAAGTGGGCACAGTGAACGATCAAAGCTAAAGATCTGCCAAGGAAATAGCCGTGTTTTAGGAAAATTCATGTCTATGCCTTTAAAACGTCATAAAAGTAAGTATCTACTTGCAAAGTACTACGTATTTGCACTTGACGGAAACTACATGAGAGCAGTTACAAGCTTTAACAATCAGATAAAAGTTGCGGGCACAGTAAGCGACCAAACCTAGAAATCTGCACAAAAAGTGCACGTGTTCTAGAAACAGCTATTTCTACGCCTCCTACACGCTAGATAATTTGCTTTGTTGCGTGAGCACACGCGTTTCGACTACTTTGACTCATCTTCAGTGCCCAATGAGAAAAATGTTTCTAAGTGGTGAAATCAAAAATATTCAATAGATAAATAGGACATTTTGAATTTTATATTGAAGCTACCAATTTGCTTAGTATTGCATTGAAAACACTGTAATATTTTGTACATTATAACTTATTCATGAAGCTTCTTATTTAAAAGGGTTCATTACTTATCCAGTTTGATGTAATATAGCCTAAAAAATAAGGGAATAAAAATATTTGTGAGAAAAAAAATGAAAACCCGCTTCAAAATGCCTTCAAAAAATAGAACAAGTTTAAAGGGATCAGTGTATTTCCAATTGAATGAAATAATATGTAATAATCTTCATTGATTTGAATTTTCTATAGTTTTTTTAAAATGTGATTAATGATAACGTACAAATTTAGAGAGCCATTTGGGCCATTAAGTTTTTTATTGTTATTGTTTGGAATTTGCTTTATATTCTTTTAAAATTTATAACAATTAGTATTAAATAAAGCGCTTTTGACTTTGACTTAGAAGGGATCAGTGTCAAATCAATTTTTTTCATTGTTTTGGCATTAAACTAACTGCATATTCACCATTTATTTATTTATTTAAATTCCATTTAACAGATAAAACGTAATCTAATTACAAAATGGAACAAAACAGACAAAAAAGAAAATTAATGAAAATTCGAACTGTGTTAAAGTTAATATAAAAAAGAAATTCAATGGTACTAACAATAACAAATATGCATGTAAAATTAAATCAAAGCACAAAAAAAAATCAATAAAGTCTCATATTTACTCCAGTTGAGTTTTAAGAATCAGGCTTCTTAATCTCAATTTAAAAACTAGGTATGAGTCGGAAAAAGGGCCAAGCTCAAGCTTATCATGATTCCTTACCATTCGTATAATGGGAGAATGAAAATATAAATTTGCACGGACATACGGTGGCACGAAAAAATTGTTTGCCCGAGAAGAACGCGATGATTGACGAAAACATAGGTCTGCAAACAATGTTAATGAAATTTGATTGTGGCAGAGTTGATACAGAAAACACTGATCTAGATACATGCGACGGAACGACACAGTAGGCAAACGTAAGAAGGATAAACGACAGTCATTGGGTTGATATGGGACTTTGAATTTTTAAAACAAGACACGAGTAAATTTAAGCTGGACATTCTCTAACGAGTTAATGAGATAGGAGTGTTGGGAGACCAAACTACAGAGCAATATTCAAGGATAGGATGGACAAGACAGATAAACAATCGGACGGGGGTAGATATATTATTAAATTTATGAGCATGCCTGAAAATAAGTTCCAATATTTTCGAGGCCCTAGTAGTCATGATTAGAATGTGTGCATCGAAATTGAGCTTAGGATCAAAAGTAACGCCAAGATCCTTAGCAGAGCTCACAGCAGCAAGTGGAACTTCATTCAACATATAGGTGAAAGTCAGCGGAGAATGATTTAGATGAAAAGTCATTTTATAGCATTTGGCAACATTAAGACAAAGGTAGTTAGATGAACACCAGTTACTTAGTGCAATCAGGTCCATCTGAAGATATTGACAATCTTGTACAAACCTGATAGCTCGAAAGACTTTAAAATCATCGGCATACAGTATGCGATTAGAGGCTCATGCCAGGAAAAATTGATTTGGTATCGATGTTATAAAATTTTTTTCCATTTTAAGGCTCTTTTATGACAGTTTTCTTTCTTTTTTTTCAAAATCCCTCAAAAAGAAAAGATGCGTCGGTTCTTTTAACTCTTTTTATTAGTACAAAATAATACTTCTGTAAACGTGATCGCGCTATTTTATCGCCTTCTACTGCAAATTTTTTTTTTTTTTTCATTTATAATTCACTTCTCATTTTAATAGAATTTCAAAAGATTTTATAATTGAAAAACCAAATAATAATTGAGCAATGGTAGTACATCAACTAAAAATCTATTGCAAATTTATACCTTCTAAAATTTAGTTTTGATTGCTAATAAAATAAAGCCAATTCAAATATTCTTATTTTCATCATGATTTAATTTTACATAAAACTGAGAAGTGACGTCAATCGAAATTTCTGATTTAAATGCACTTTAAAACCTGAATTAGAAAAAAATTGGCAACAATGCTGGAAATGCATGGACACAACCATATATGTATAAAGAGTGTAAAACATATCAAATCTTTTCGATGAAAAGTCAGCTAACAGCAAAGTTGATTTTGGGCTGCCAAGGTTGAAGGAGGCTTTGTCTAGTGAAATTTATGCAAAAGCCAAAAACTCGCTTGAGCTTGCTTCTCATTAAATAAAATAATTAATAAAAACTTAAAACCTTTTCTGAATTCAGATGCTGCATAGTGGATTATTGATTTCATTCGGAAGATGACTTTGAACAAAAAACTCATCTTTTAAGACTCATTCTTCTATAATATATGGCTATGGACATAGACTTCCAAAATCAGAATTGTAGAACTTCTTTCAATATCTATCTAAATTTTCTCGAATTATTGGAAGTGATGAATATTTAATTTATTTTTAATATTGATTTTATTTATTATATGAAAAGGCGGATTTGTAAATTTGAAGTTACCGATGAAAAGTGAATATGATTGTATTTAATTTGATTATTTTATTGAATGCATTCCGAAGAGACTTTTTGTCAGGCTTGTTTTAATATTTAGGACAAATGAAATATTTTAATTTTTTTCTGCATTGTGTGCCAGTTATTCTTATGAATTTTTACGGTTTTATTATAAACGGATCATGGCACAAAATTTGCTGCTGATAGGATTGAGTCTAGTAACAATATATTTCAAACAAAAAATTATGTCACTCACGGGGAATAACGAAAGATATGCATTTATATTTTATTGGATGATGCTGAGCTGAAATTCCAGTTCTCTATTGTTTCCTGACCATGTATTCAAGAGACAAGAAAGATATATATTGTAGATTTTATGATTTGCCCGGTGAATTTGCGCCCTACATATCCAAATGATTTAAATTAAAAGTTTTAGTTGTTTCAATCTCGTCTCAATTTTAAAAGAGTTTTAAAGCATGAAACACCTTAAAAGTTTTAATGAAAACGCGTAATCGTTTTAATTAAAACATTAGGCATTTTAATTAAAATACCTAGACGTGTTTGTTAAAATGCCTAGCGTTTTAAGCATATTCGACATTTGACATTTGAAGTAATGTACAAATCTTATATTTAAAACAAGTTGGGTAGACAGAGCTACGCCCATATCAGAGAGGTTTTGTACCCAACTTCTCCGAAATGCAGTCACCAGCAACGAATAAAGTCAAGAAACATTCAAAGAGGTGTGTACGTTTGAAAAAAATCCATTGTTTCTCCATTTTCAACGGACGCCATTTTGTTGCAAACTAAAAAAAATCACTCAAATCCTGAACTCCCAAATAATTATGCCTTTGATCTTATTTGAACATTTTAAGAAGATCAAATCAAAACTGCAGTCTTTAATTCGATGAACGTCCATAAAATACCAATATCAAGTGTTATTGTAGTTGTAATTGGTGAAATTTCAAATGACCCTGCATATCATTCGATTTTCATCAAACTTACGGCGTATGAGAACCTCTTATTCCTTCTTCCTTTTCAGTAGCACTACAGCCCCTCTCGGGCCTCCGCTTCCTGCAACAATCGCATCCAACTGTCTCGGTCCATTGAACTCGTCCTCTAATTTCGAAATTCGAGCAGCGATTAACTGTCTTCGTTGACCGAGTCAGACCAGTGTTTCCTCGGTTTCCCCACTGGTCTCCGGCCTTCAGTTCTTTCAACGAATACCTTTTTGGGTTGTTCGTCCATACGATTCATGTGTCCAGCTCAATGCAGTTCCGCAGTCTTACAATCGTTGAGATCTCCGGCTCGTCGAAAATTTCATACAGCTCATGGTTGTATCGAACTCGCCATTGGTCCCCGTCTAGCTTCGCTCCGATTATTCGCTTGAGGGCCCGTCGCTCAAAAGCGTTCAATATGTTTACGGATGCTTGGGTTAGGGTCCATATTTCACACCGACAGCATAACATAGGTCTTATCACAGATTTGTATACTTGGAGCTTTGTTTTACTGTGTGTGCAGCTGGTCTTCAAGATCGTCAATACTGAATAAAATATTTTATTTGCGAGCTGTATTCTTCGTCGTATTTCGTCTCTTTCACTACCCGTTTTCGTTATTTTGGCGCCTAAATACACAAATTCGCCCACATTTTCGATACTGTATTCGCCAAGTGTAATATTTTGTTATTTAAGGTATTTTTCTTCCACTGCGTTATGGGCTTTGTCTTATTTTTATTGATTTGTAGCCTTACAAGCTTTGCTTCGCTGGTGAGCTTCCGGAAGAGTTCTTTGGCAGTTGTTAATGACCGTGACAGAATGTTGATGTCGTCTGTATAGGCTACTACTCAGCTCGACTTGTTTTGAAATGTGCATCGTATAGCTTCCTTATGACGTACTCCAGAGCCAAATTGAATAGTAATGGGGCCAGCCCATCTCCTTGCTTTTTTTTTTTTTGTTTTTTTGTGGTAGGGAGGTGAAGGCATTTACGCCCGCCGAGTCTGGCAGTGTGGGACTCCCATGGAGGATACCCTTGGACTACCCACTAAACACCTCCCCTGTCAATCTGAGAACCTAGCCTGGAACCGTTTGACACATTACTTCGGGCCAGGTCTCGTTTTGTAACGCCGTGGGGCGCCTTCAAGCTGGGGAGTCCCTTTCCTAGCGGGAGGGGAGAGGGGAAGAGGAAATGCCAGAAGAGCGATCCCCCAGTCCCAGCACCTCCAGCTGCTGTGAGTCCCTTTTATCTTTTAGGACTGCCTGAGCATAATGTGCCACCTGGTTCCATTTGTCAACCGATTCGAGCATCACCGCAACTATATTATCCGGGGTGAGCTCTCCCGTCTCCCTGTAGAGTTCCCTTCGCAGCCTGGCCCATTTGGTACACGCAAAAAATGTGTGACAGGCATTGTCCTCCTCTCCTGGGCAAAACCGACAATCGGGAGACCGTGACTTACCGATCTTGTGCAGGTAAGACTGAAAACACCCGTGCCCGCTCAAAAGCTGTGTCAGATAGAAGTCAGTCTCACCATGCCTTCGATTTAGCCACGGTCTCACATCCGGGATGAGGCGCGCAGTCCACCCTCCCTTCGTGCAATTCACCCAAGACTGCTGCCAATCGTTGAGCGAGTGTTGTCTCTCCTCGCGGACAACCATCTCCCTCGCATCCTCGTTTTGGCGCAGGTAAATAACGCGGCGCTCTCTAGCAAGGAGGGCGACAGGTATCACGCCTGCAATCACTCTCACCGCCGAGTCGGAGACTGTTGGATACGAAGATGCAATTCTCAGTGCTCCTCTTCTCTGTACCTGCGCCAATCGTTTTCGGTATACCTCCTTGCTGAGAGCGTCGCCCCATACCTCTGCTCCGTACAGTAGCACTGACCCTACAGCACTCATCAAGAGGCGTCTTCTTGATGGGCTGGGTCCCCCTACGTTGGCCATAAGTCGACTCAGGGCCGATATTCCCGAAGCAGCCTTCTCAGCTGTTGCCCTGATTTGCTCAGAGAAACTCATCTTCGAGTCGATCAGTAGCCCCAGGTATTTCACCGCTGGCTTCGATTCGATTTGTATATCTCCAATACTGATCATCCTTACTCTAGGGATTCTCTTTTTTGTCAAGATGACCACTTCGGTTTTCTCCAGTGCTAAACTGAGCCCGCGAGCAGTCATCCAGTCCCTCACTCGGCGCATTAGCATACCTAGCCTAAGTTGCGCTTGTTCAACGGTGCGTCCGGCGACCAGAGACGCAACATCATCCGCATAGCCGACCAAGCGCGACTCATCTGGCATCTCAAGTCTCAGTAGCCCGTCGTAAGACACGTTCCACAGGTCCGGACCAAGGATAGATCCCTGGGCAACACCCGATGTAATTTCCGTCCTTCGTTGGCCCTGTGTCGTGTCGTAGAGCAGGCTTCGGTCCTTTAGGTAGTTCCTCAAAAGCCGCATTAGATATTCTGTTACTTGAATAGGCCTTTCCAGCGTGTCCAGAATATCCACCCATCTAGCGGAGTTGAAGGCATTCCTAACGTCGAGTGTCACCAACAGGCCGATCCGTCGCTTGGTGCGACTATATGCCTCTGCCTTTTGGACCGCGTTCACCACCTCTGCAATCGCATCGGTGGTAGAACGTCCTGCTCTAAAGCCGTGCTGCCGAGGAGATAGGTCCCCAGCAGCACGAATCGCGTCAGTGAGTCTTCCCTTGATGAGTTTCTCTAGCACTTTCCCAGCCGTGTCTAGCATGCATAACGGGCGGTATGCAGACGGTGATTCGGGATTTCCCTTCCCCTTGCTGACCAGCACGAGCCTCGCCACCTTCCATCGTACCGGGAAAACCCCGTCCCGTAGGCAAGCGTTGAATGTGCTGAGCAGCAAGTCAGGACAATGGTGATAGACGAGCTGCAAAACATCATCTGGAACACCATCTGGACCTGGAGCCTTCCTCGCTTTCAGGGAGAGGACTGCCTCCTCCAGTTCCAGCTGTGTGAAGAGTGGGCACTCGACTGCTGTTTCACCATGGACAGCGTCAACACGGACGGGATGGGCGGGGAAGAGTCCCCGCACTATCGCGTCCATCTTTTCCGCGTCATGTATACAAGGCTTCCGTAGGGCACCAAGTTTCTCCATGACCAGCTTGTAGCCAAGGCCCCACGGATCCCTATTTACATCATCCACGAGGTCTTGCCAGCATCGGGCCTTGCTCTTGTTAATAAGTCTGCGAAGATATTTCCTGCTGGACCTGTAAGCTGCTAGCCTAGTGTCTGCCTCCTCCCGTGTTCGCGCCCGCTGGGCCTCTCGCCGAAGCTTGTGACACTCGCTTCTTTGTTCGGCGATCTCGTTTGACCACCAGTATACTGGAGGCTTACCGTGTCGGGGTCTCCAACGGGGCATGGAAGACTCGCAAGCAGCTATGATGGTACTCATAGTTGAGTTCACCAAGTCCTTGGCTGTAGGCTTTAGTCCGATATTAGTGTCAAAGGCATCGGTGAGTTGGTTATTGATGCGGGCTTGGGAGGTCGTTGACGTCATCGTGATTTTGGTAAGATTTACCAATTTGGCTGGGATATTGAAGCAAAGCATTATTTGTTACAGTACGTTACGATCAATACTGTCGTATGCTTGCTTGAAGTCAACGAAAATTTGGTGCACGTTTATGTTAGACTCCCAGAATTTTTCAAGTACCTGCCTTAGTGTGAACTATCGGTCTATTGTCGATCTCCCTGCACTAAAACTGCCTTGATACTCCCCAATAATACTGTTGGCGTATGACCTGATTTCATTTGCTAAGGTTTTAGAAAATATTTTGTACGCCGTACAAAGTAGTGATATGCCTGTTTAGCTTTCGCACCGTAGGTTGCCACCTTTTTTGTGGATAGAGAATATAATTGAGTGGCTCCACTCTTTTGACACATGTACTTGTTGCCAAATGTGCTGGATGACTTTGTGAATAGCTTTATGAACACTACTGCCACCATATTTGATGAGCTCCATTGGAATCTCATCGATGCCTGGCACTTTATTATTGTTTTGGGCTTTGATGATGAAACAAACAAAGTTGGTGGGGCCAATAGAGGCTCTCCACAGACATCTATAGACTCCGGTATTCTGGAACTGTGCGGAGAATTAAGGAGGCTCTTGAAATATGATGCCCATCTTTCCTTAATCTTGGTTTCATAAGCGATGATGTTGCCAATATTATCACAACAGAGCGTGATTTTGGTCTGATAACAACGTATCAGGTTTTTCACTACTTTGTATGTTTATCTTGTGTTGTTGCTCGCTAAACTTCCATCTGAATTTCTCAATTGGTCGTCATAGTATTTTCTTTTCTTAACTCTAATTATCTTTCTCGCTACCTTTCTGAGCTTTTCATAGTGTTCTATCTTCGTCCTGGTTTTCCCACCTATTATAGTGAACGTAGGTAGATTAATGTCCGTGCAGGACTACAGCGATGGTTTGCCTCAACTTGTTGTAGCTGTCTG
The DNA here is from genome assembly GCA_963969285.1 of Odontomyia ornata. Lineage (NCBI taxonomy): Eukaryota > Metazoa > Arthropoda > Insecta > Diptera > Stratiomyidae > Odontomyia > Odontomyia ornata. The sequence goes on along the minus strand of OZ017738.1, from coordinate 88,446,840 downwards.
ACCCGAAATGTGGGCTGTCTAAATTTATCTCAATGGGGTCCTCATCATTCACTATCAATTCTGCTCCCTCGAGTAAAAACATTCATGAGAGAGTATCGGGCACGGTGTTTTGGGTCCTGTTTTGATGTGTGATGGAAAATTTGAACCATTGCAGTTTAAGAGCCCATTGGGCCAGACGTCCATATAAGTCGGTTCGGTTCATCAGCCATTGTAGCGAAGCGTGGTCTGTAATGATTTCAAACTGGTGGCCTTTGATATACGTTCAGAATTTCTTTACAGCCATCACCACTGCCAAACATTCTTGCTCGGATACGATTTAGTTCCTTTGGGCCAAGTTCAGCTTATTGGACATGAAAGCAATGGTAGCTTCCTCTACGTCTTTGGTCAATTGCAGAAGTGTGGCTCCCACTACATGTTGACTTGCGTCAAAATGAATGGAGAAGGGTTTCTTAAAGTCGGAGCTGTGCAAGACTGGAGCAGATGTTAAGGCTTGTTTCAGCTCTTCAAATGCCTTTCGACTGAGCTTGGTCCAAATGAACTTCCCTTTCCGGAGCATGTCCTACAGAGGTGCTGAAACTGTTGCGTAATTCCGAACCAACCACACATGCCAAGGAAACGTCGTAGCTGCTTAACGGTTTTGGGCAAGGGAAACTCATCAATCGCCCGAGTTTTGTCCGGATCCGTTTTGATAGTACATACCAGGTCCAATGACATGTCTTAGATATCGGACTTCGTTCATTACAAACTTACTTTTCTGCACGTTGATGGTGAGCCCCGCCTTGCTGATATGCAGGGCTACTTCTTGTAACAGTAGAAGATGTTGGTCAAACGTTTCCGTGGTAAGTTGAAGATCATCCAGGTACACGAACACTTGATGTTTCTGATGAGGTGGAATTACTTTGTCCATCAGCCAGGTCATGGTTTGCGAAGCGTTACACAGGCCAAAAGGCATTGTGACAAACTGGTATAATGGTCGTCCAGACATTGTGAAAGCGGTCTTATCTCTCGATCCTTCATCGAGTGGAATTTCCCATAATGCATCTCTTAGGTCGAGACTGGTAATGTAATTTGCTTTCGGCAGTCTCCCCAATATTCCATCGATGCATCTTTGCATCTTTCGGGCATCTAAACAAAGATGGACTTTACCTGGCTTCACCACCAAGGTTACCGGTGGGAACCAGGCACTTTGGGACTCCTCTATAACCCCCAACTCGAGCATCCTGTCCAACTCTGCGTACACTAGCTTTTCCATGGCCGGTGAGGTTGCATAGTGTCTCTGCTTTATTGGCTTACTATCGCCAACATCGATGATATATGCGACCAATGTGGTGCAGCCAAGGCTTTGCGTAGCGTGAGATGTTAATGCAGCGATGGATGCTTCTAAACGTTGTCGTTGGTTAGGCGTTAATTGGTTCCCGTCGGATATAGAAGTGAGTTCGTTGCATATCGAGTATTTAAAGGTGAATTTGTGAATAAGTCTGGGGCCAAACTAAATTGAAGGATGAAATTGACGCCAAGATACACATTCTGAGTCAGTGACAGGATAATGTAGAAAGTAAAATCCTTCGTTTGACCTTTGAATGTCACGGGTGTCATCAATCTACCCTGGATAGGATGTTTGGTGCCATCAGCTGGGCTGATTTTAAAGTGCCAAGGTTTTACCGCCGTAGGGTTTCGATGGAGTACATTTGAGGCAAGGCAGCTTATACTTGCACCCGTATCAATCAGTGCAACAGCGACTTCGCCCACCACTTTGATTGGTGCGTAAGGTCAGTGTCATTCTCAGAAACCTCCGAGATGTTACATAATGTTAAAGTTTGGCGGCAGATGCGCACTCTCCTGCGGAAGCGCCTCCAACGACGGGTTGACCACTTAGTTTTGTGCTGGCGTGGGGTGACCTCTTCTGCGGCCAAAATCCTCTCTTGTGCAGCAATATACTCCTGCAACCTTATATGGTATGGTTTCAATACACGAGTCTGTGGCTGCCGGGGTTCTTCAGGCAGTACCTGAGGTTGTCGCTTCAACAATGTCTTTGGAGAAGCCTCTGGAGAACATGTGGCCTCCACTGTATGTAGACCAGCAATGGTATCGTGATGTTTGTATCCAGTGGATTCACTGGCGATGGAACTGTCAGTAGACGAGACAGAGTATCGTTCCTTTACTTGGTCTGCCGCGAGTGCTGCTGGATGTTGTGAGCATTCGCTAGCAAGTTTTTTGACTTCTTCCTATTGGTATAATCTGGAGTATGTGTATCTAGTTTCCCACTACGGAGACAAAACATGTTAGCCTCTGCTTGGCATGCGGTAAAATGGTGTCCCGTCTGCCGGCAGTTCCAATACCTAGGGGCCAGTTCGTGTAATTTGGTTTGAGGTTGTTGGGGTAGTTCTATGGATGATTGAGAGATGGTCTTCGATTATAAATGGTTTGAGATAAACTGGCGCGGATAGAGCAGGCATGCTGTGTTCGAGCTCAGGTACTGAGCTTCGTTCTGATTGCTCTTGTTGGATGGAGAAATTACCTTGGGTAGTGGACCGCTGTGCCTTTGCGGATGCATGAAGTGCATGCACGTTGTGACGTGGGGCGAACACCAGTTGCTCTCGCAGCTCCGGCCTGATTCCCTCCCAGAAGAGACTGAGAAATCCAGACTCTGGCATGGGGCTCTTCAGACGTTCCAACTGGCAACACAGGACTTGGTAGTAGTCATCTACGGTCTTCTGTACCTGTTGGCGTCTGCTGCGGATTCGCTGTTTCAAGATGTGATCCCCCTCGACTGGGATGAACTCCGGCAAGGCTGCACGCCTCAACGTCTCCCAGTGAAACGTTGGAGAAGTATCCACAAATCTCCAAAACCAACGAAGAGCTCTCCCTGCAAATAGCATTTGGGCACCGCGTATGACAACTCTCATGGCCATATTCTCTCTCAGGAAGGCCCCGATGGTCGTAGGGTTATTTTGGCCGGTAAAGACCAACTTCCAACTAGCCACAATTTTGGCTACTTTAGATGGTGTAAGATCTCCGGAATCCCAAAGCATGGGTTGAGATGGTGGATGTGGAGCTTCAAGCGGAAGGTAGTCTGCTCTTCGAATCTGGGTCGGCTGGTTCATAATAGTTGGGTCTCGAGGTCCTCGTGCCAATTGGAATCGTTGTAGCGTCGTCGTGGTCTCTTTGCAGCGTCGTATGAAGGAGTATATCCGTTCAACTTCAGTGTAACAGTCACCACAGATTTGATCTGGTGAGCCATCTTCAAAAGTGATGTTAATCTTGATGTAATCCTTCAGAAAGCTAACAACACCAATTCTCCTCGCTTCGTCGACCAAACACTCATACATTTGAAGCATTTCTGCGGCCATTTGCAGGCAGAGTCGACATGCATTTTGAATGTTCATTATGCTATCCTCAAAATTGAATCTAATTGGATAAAAATGTGTAAACTTAACACTGAAATTGACGATATAAAAACTTAAGTATTGACAGGATAAAATCTTCTCAAAGTGGCCGAAAGTGCCGAACTGTAACAACTCTCTCAAAAAAAGTAATAATTAAAGATGATTAAATAGATAAATATTACGAACAGTATTGACGAATGGAATTGAAAAAAAGGGCATTGTAAATTTTTTTTGAAAAAAAAAAGTGAGCAATCCCAATAATTAACTCGGTCTTTCCGTTTCGTTTTCACATTCACAGGCAAGATCACCAATGGTACGCTCTTCCTTTGCGATACAGGGACTCCTCTCTTGAGGCATCATAAGAATTAGGATTCAGAAGTGCTCTCTCGTTCGCAAGTTTTCACAAGGTACAATTTGTCAGCCCAGGGTTGGTTCTGACCCGCAAGCAGCGCGTTTCTTATCATGGATAGTCACGGACTAGCTAGACAGCCAATCACGTGAAGTCAAAATCCGTGCTATGCAAGACACTTAGGCACCGCTTGGTTTGAGGGTGGAGATCAGAATTCGCCGCAAAAATGATATTGAGTAATAACCTTCGAATACACGAAAGGACATTTCGCCTTGCTAATCATACAATGGTGGTAAACCACCAATGTATAAATGAAAAGCAGGTCTAAAATATATTGATGCCCAAGGACAACTCACGTTCGGAAGTTATTTTTTGCTGGGGCACGATTCGTGCAATATCCCTTAGGGGTTACCTACCCGCCAAAGTCTGGACACCTTGTAGGTTCACCTTGAGACGTTGGAGTGTCACGTGCTCACGACTGATGATACAGCTGGGCTTTTCAGGCTCCACGTTGGGCGCCATTTTGTAATGAAATGGGTAAGATTAAATGTCCGTTCAGGGCTGCAGCGATGGCCTGCTGACTCAGTGGAAGAGGATGTTGAGATCCGCCGAGATTGGCTTTGTCTGGGGATGCATGAGTGCGCTGGCAGGATAGCGTTGTGGTGTCGCGGGGCGCCACACTACAAAAAACTACACTACAAAAAAAATTTTCGCATCAACGAATTTCTGGGGTCAAATAAATGTTGAACGAAGTTGTAAAGGAGGTAACCTGTTAAGGGTCAAAGGATATTGCTGACTCAGAGGACAAAAAGGGCTTTGGGAAAACGGACGAATTTAGAGGGACTTCGTAGTTACCGACGATTCTTATGGCCCGCAAATAAGAGTGGGGCACCGCTACCATCCCCACTATTATTTGTGGGCCATAAGAATCGTCAGTAACGACAAAGTCCCTCTAAGTCCATCCGTTTTCCCAAAGTCCTGTTTGTCGTCTGAGTCAGCAATATCCTTTGACCCCAATGTGCGACGCTCAGAGCATTTACCACCATTTAGTTGGGGGGTTTGGAATGGGGAATCATGGAAGCTGTGGGTTGGAGAAACAATAATTAATCATACTATTCTGGAAATTAAGAGTATATAGAATGCTTTTTGATTCTGAAAATACCTCGAACATTTTGATTGCTCTATCAATGTCACCATATGTCATAGATATTCCACGGAAAACAATCATACTCTGCAGAGCAAATTTAAATATGAACTGACAAATTTATATGAATTATTGCACATAAGCAACACTCCCAGGACTTTCAAAGTCATCATTAAAGCCAACACTCTCAGGCATTTATCATATTGTCAGTAAACCTCCCACTATGAGGGTAATTGCTGGAATAATATTAAGAAAATCGAAAAAAAACGCCAATACGTTGGAAGCACAATTTATCAAACTCATTCTTAGAGTGATTCATTAATTTCGAAAATACCGTTCGATTCGCTTGAGTAGATTCATTCTGAAAACATCAATTCTAGTACAAAGCTACATCTTAGAGTACGTCCCTCGAACTTTGAAGAAATCAATGCCATTGCATTGATCGTGAGGTACTTCATCTTGCCCAGGCTAAATCTCTTCAATAACAGCTACATTTTATCTTCTTCAATTAAAGTCGTGATTTCGATGTAAACTTGGCTTGTAATTGAATCATAATTGAGTGCGGCCCATAGTTACAGTTAGTTCACTTACAAGACTCTGCTGTATCTTTGTAGAAGCTAGAAGATAAGTTTTTCTTCGGAGTATACGAGTACGAGTATGTTTGTACAACGGCTAGGTTGTCGGTGGCGTCGATGGCGAATTTATTTTATATTGAGGGTCCATAAAATGAATGTCCATGTTGGCGGCCTCTATCCTCATTGAACTCGAAAGATTTTATCTCGAACATTTACGTTATGCGGAAGAAAGAAGTTCAATTTTGTGTTGTTTTTTTATCTTACAGTTGAACTGTTATATTTTTGAATTTTTTGTTGTCTTGTAATCGCTTGGACATGGGTTTGTAGGATATTGTGTTGCAAAATCAATTTGATCTTTTTTAAGTCAGCATGGTCATGATATTGAGTTGGGTGGATGCTTGGCTTAAGGGGGTGCCGCTGAATTTTTTGAGCCTTTAAGCCCAGCACAAAATGTTCATTGAATCTTACTGAAACGATGCTATTTTTCTGAATAGAAAACAGTTGAATGTTTCATTCATTGAGATTGCATGGAATTCGCCATGAATTGTGGATACAAAAACTAATTGAATTCAAATAAAATAAAAATCTAAAATATATTTTCTCGCTTCCCTGGTGGTCGCATTTGTCGATGCACCCATGAGCTGATGCCTGATGAGAATATGGACGTATCTCGAAACCAATTTCCCAATAACAAGATTTTCTTTAGTGAAACTTCTTATGCAAATTCAAGTTTAAATCATTATCTAGCGTAAAAAAACGCTTCAAATTGAATGTTGTTGGCTATCGGTCCTTGGCTGATAGGCAACTGAATCTTTTTTGCACCTGATTTTACTCTAGCTATTGTTTGTAATTGAAAGGGAGATTTGATTAGAAATATATAACAAGCTGTCTTCCCAATCATAGGTTTGCCTAAACCTATATTTTGGATTGAAGATACTCATTTTACACACAAGTTTTCGCAACTCTCTGGAATTATCTCACTTTTCCCTACTTAAATTCAAGCACCCCTTTAAAATTCCTTAAATTATTAGTGTAAAGATTCATCTTTGCTGTCGTGACTTCAGATAAATATCAATGAAAAGTTGGGTTAGTTTATTAGGAATAAGAAGAGAGAATTAGGTGAAAATTCAAAAGGTAGGTGAAGAACGGACAAAAGATAACCGTTGTTCATTGCAAAAAAAAAAAAAATTGTGAATAGTTCGAAGATGTTTGCTTGAGATTGTGAAATGCCCTTGCAAAATTCTACAGGATCGTGCTGTTCACCTGTTAACTTGCTTTAGTTCTGGTATTTGGTATTAAGAAAGTTGGTGAGATATTTTAGTGAAAGATAGAGTGAAAATATTTAATTGTGAGAGATTACAGTGTACAAGTATTTATCACGCTAAAAAAAAAGTTATTTCTGTGTACTCAGTACAGGAAACTGTATTTAAGACGTATTTAATTTTTAAATTTATTGCTTGTAGGTCACTTCGCTTCTTTTTTATGGATAGATTATGTATAGATGAGCTAATTAATTGATTTAAGTTTTACAATAAGTTACTATAATTTTCGTGATCGTTAACCTAAAGCCTTTATCAACGTTTTATATCCAGCGTAACCATCTGTACTGAATTGCCCGGTACATTACCAAATACGAAGGGCCATGTACCGTGTACCCAAGATTCGCTGGCAAGTACCGAATCAGGACCTTCGGATTCGATTTCTAAAATTCAACGGCTATATTCAAATTAAATTCAATGAATCGAATGCCACGATATCTATTGACACTTGTGGAGTGCATATTAGTTAAACGTCATTAATTGCGCGAGTGTTCTTTGTTTATTCGCTGTCATCAATTTCCGCTCTTATCTCAACTTGAAGGAACATGATAGCAGTTTCTGACTTCAGTGTAAAATGACATTGAACTCATAGTAAAATGCCGAGAAAACACGATATAAATGTTCTGAACGAGAAATTGCAAGAACAATATCTGTTTATCAAGAACCAAAAAAAAAGCAAATCGAACAGTGATGCTCATTGTAGTGTGTGCAACGCTAATTTCGGTATTTCGTATGGCGGCAAAACAGACATTGAATTGCATCTGAGTGCGGAACATCACAAAAAAGCGTTGCATACTGCCAGCACAAGTCAACCATTGACACGTTCACCAAATATGATCAACAAAATGCGTCTGGGCCTACTTTGCGGACTGTACATCAAAAATTATTTGCCATTTTCTAAGGAATTTTACTTCGTCGCGTTCGTTCAAGATTCTCCGAAGGAAATCTAAACCGACCTCTCATCGGCTTTAGACGTGAAGTCCTGGAATGTATCAGCGGATTGCACCCTGCAGGTCAGCAAGTCCGAGCACCCTTAGTCTACTCTGAGGTGGCTGAAGGAATTTTGGTCGATTCCAATGCTCGATAAAAAAACGCGTCAAACAATTTCCAAATGCTCGACTTTACGTTAGTTTACTTCATTCGAATTTCATCTCTTTCCAGTAGTACGCTCATTCCAAACAGGGAAATCCGAAAAAGACAAAGTCAATCAAAATCAGACGTCCCCGAATATTCACCCGATTCGCCCGAAAAAAACCACTCGAATCCAAACCTGGATCAATCTACTCTAAATGAAAATACAAAGGCAAACTACGACACCGCGCACCGAATCGCAACACTAAATCGACCATTCGCGGATTATCTAAACCCTACCCCTCGGCGGCATACTCACCTTCGCCGTTACTTCCCTCTGAAAAAGAACGAGTACCTACTAAAAAGGAAGTCTATCTTAATCGACCATCTTATTTTATTTTAGTTCAAAGTCAAAGTCAGAGTCAAAGTCAAAAGCGCTTTATTCGATACTAATCATTAGTGCATTAGTGGCTCAATTACGCCTGTACAAAGGCCTTGCATCCTTACTCGTAGCAAATCGCTGGCAAAGTTATCGGCTCCTAAAACCCCGAACCTTGCTGCTGGTTCTAGGACTGCTACGTCGTGTTCTAATTCTCCTGTGCCTTCAGCAGCAACTCAGCATATGGTTAGTAATGAATTACCTTTGACATGTGATAGCTTTCCGGAACCCTCATCAATAAATCAGGGGGCGATCTCCAAAATCAAAAATAATCAATCGCCTAGTCTTCCGCCCTCATCTGGCGTTACGGGGATACGATGATGAAGTCCCAACACTTGACACCGTATCCCCTCCAAAGGAGATCTTTACTTCGCGCCTAAGCTACCATACAACTGCGGAATAAAAAAAATTGGGCCAGCTGTTAAAGTGATTAGTTGCTACAAATTAACTAAAGACAATCTGGAGGACAGAGTGGTAGCTTCTTTCAAGCTTGCAGTGCCCTCAAATTGTGATACTATTTTGAATCCTGAAGCTTGGCCACCTGGAGTACTTATTAAACAATTCAGCTCAAGAAGAAGGAAGTCCTTTCGTGCACCGGGAAGACCGCAACCTACAAACTAGTATAAGATTTCATGATTGTAGCTTAACTTCAAATATTTCAGTATACGAGTATTACCAAAATGTAAGAGGGTTAAAGACCAAGCTTGATAAGCTGTTTTAATCGTTACAACTCAGCGAAGATGTATTTATATATCTTACGGAAACCTGGTTAAATAATAACATCTTAAACTCGGAAATATCCCTTGATTTTGATATGTACCGTTGTGATCGGGACTTGGCCTCTGCAAATAAAGTAGCTGGAGGTGGTGTCTTGTAGCTGTTAGTAATACAGTGCGTAGCTCTCTTTGTGCTGATTTTTGATTATCCCGTGTTGTGGATTGTGTGATTGTCAAGATCTTCCTTCCTAACAATACATCTTTATTAGTTTCCTCTGTCTACATGCCTAGTAACTCTCCTTTGTATGTGTATGAGACATTCTTTGACGGGTTTTCCTCTTATGTCTTATTGCATCATCCGCAATCTTTAATTCTAATATGCGGTGATTTTAATTTGAGAACAGTGCAATGGACGAAGAACCTTCCTTTCTCTGTTTCATCAACAGATGCATCTTCTTCATCCCTCTCCTCGTTTCTATCACTCTGTTCACTATGGCAATTCAATAATATCCCTAATGCTAATGGCCGGGTACTTGACCTTGTTCTTTCCAACGTTCCTCTTAACTGTCTATCTGTTTCCACTGCATTAAATCCTCTAGTGAGTACTGATAGTCATCATCCGCCATTATCGCTCGATCTCTTGATTACACCTTTGTCAAGTCGTACTTTTGCTTCTTCTCCAAAATTCAAATTTTTCAAAGCAAACTACGATGCTTTAGCCTCCGAACTGAGTTTGATTGACCGTCAAGAGTTTTTTGATAATTTGGAGTGTGAGGAAGCTCTGAATAAGTTTTATAATTACCTCTATGAGTTGATTAAACACTTCACACCTTTAGAAGCTCTTCGCAAAGTAAAGCAGAAACCATGGCTAACCAAGCAAGTACTTAGTGCCTTGAATGCTTAAAGTAAGGCACACCGCCGTTTCAAGCGTTGTGCTACTGAAGAATCCAGAGCCCGCTTTTGTGATCTACGTTTTGTAGCGAAAAAAGAACTAAAGACTGCAATGAAAAACAACTTCAGTAGCTTGGAGAGTTCCCTCATGGCGAATAATGCGAAACCATTCTGGTCATACATTAGATCCTTCAAGTCCTCCTCTTCTGTCCCTCCTTCAGTCCGCTGGAATAATATAGTTAGCTCTTCTCCACAGGATATTTCCAACTTGTTCTCTCAGTTCTTCTCGTCAACTTTTATTCCTTCTTCTCATGTCTCGGATCCAGTTAGGTAATACACCCGTACTTCACTCCATTGACATTTCTTCACTTTTCACTGACCATATCGAAGTTGAATCCCTCATTAATTCACTTAATCCTAATATATCACTTGGTCCTGACGGCTTGCCGAATATTTTTGTCAAGTCATTAGCGTCTCCACTTTGTATCCCTCTGGCTTTTCTCTTCAACCTCAGTCTAAAGACTGGTATTTTCCCTATTTATTGGAAAAGAGCAAACGTTGTTCCTATTCTTAAAAGTGGTGATACTTCTTCTGTGTCCAATTATCGTCCTATTTCCTTAATTTCCTGTTTCCCAAAATTACTTGAGCGTCTGGTACATAACTGGCTTTCAGTTTCATTGGCCCCTATCTTGTCGAAGGAACAACATGGGTTTCTCAAAGGTCGCTCTACGACCTCAAATTTAATTGAATTCACCGATTTCATTGCTAAGGCCCTAGACAATCGATTGCAGGTTGATGTAATCTTCACTGACTTCTCGAAGGCATTTGACACGGTCAACCATCAAGTGTAAAATGACATTGAACTCACATCTCTGTTACAAACTGAAAACTTTTGGGGTTTTCGGCCCTCTCTAATCATGGATGGACTCCTACTTGTCTTCTCGTATATGTTGCGTTAGTTACTGTGGAACTACCTCTATTCCATTCTATCCATCCTCTGGTGTTCCTCAAGGTTCCATTTTAGGCCTCCCCTATTCCTATTGTTTATAAATGATCTTCCTTCGGTTATAGCTTCCAATTGCCTACTGTATGCCGATGATTTTAAAGTCTTTCGAGCTATCAGGTCTATACAAGATTGTCAATATCTTCAGATGGACCTGATTGGACTAAGTAACTGGTGTTCGTCTAACTACCTCTGTCTTACTGTTGCCAAATGCTTTAAAATGACTTTACATCCAAATCGTTCTCCGCTGATTTTCACCTATATGTTGAATGAAGTCCCACTCGCTGCTGTGAGATCTGCTAAGGACCTTGGCGTTACCTTTGATCCTAAGCTCAATTTCGATGCACACATTCTTATCGTGACTACTAGGGCCTCGAAAATATTGGAATTTATTTTCAGGCATGCTCATAAATTTAACAATATATCTACCCCCGTCCGATTGTGAATCTGTCTCGCCCGTCCTATCCTCGAAAATTCCTCTGTAGTTCGGTCTCCCCAACACTCCTACCTCATTGACTCGTTAGAGAATTCCCAGCGTAAATTTACTCGTGTCTTGTTTGACAAATTCAAAATCCCATATCAACCCTATGACTGCCGTTTATCCTTCCTACGTTTGCTTACTATGTCGTCCCGTCGCATCTAGATCAGTGTTTTCTGTATCAACTCTGCCACAATCAAATTTTATTAACATTGTTTGCAGACTTAAACAAATTTTGCATGCCACCGTATGCCCGTACAAATTTATATTTTCATTCTCCCACTATATGAATGGTAAGGAATCATGATAAGCTTGAGTTTGGCCCTTTTTCCGACTCATACCTAGTTTTTAAATTGAGATTAAGAAGCCTGATTCTTAAAACTCAACTGGAGTAAATATTAGACTTTATTTTCTTTTTTTGTGTGCTTTAATTTAATTTTACGTGCATATTTATTATTGTTAGTACCATTGAATTTCTTTTTTTATATTAACTTTAACACTTAATTTTAAATTTTCATTAATTTTCTTTTCTGTTTGTTTTGTTCCATTTCGTAATTGAATTATGTTTTATCTATTAAATGGAATTTAAATAAATAAATAATCGGTATAAATTTTCAAAGAACATAAAGCAAATTCCAAACTATAACAATACAAAAACTTAATGGCCCAAATGGCTCTCTAAATTTATACGTTATCATTAAACACATTTCATCAAAAAAAACTATAGCAAATTCAATTAATTAAGATTATTATATAAAAAAAAAACAACCAGCACTATCCTAAAATTATTTATGATTTAACCACAACAGTGAACTTTGATCCTACACCTAATATCTTATAACTTAATTCTAATAAAATTCAACCAAAAACTTTATCTTATACTGAAAAATTCTATCACAACATTTCTAACCTACGCGTTTAATCTTCTCTCTAACCTAATCAAATAAACATAAAATATACCTATCCTATCCCTAATTTTTAACGCAAATAAACAACAATAGTAAATGTAGCAATAATGAGCTGAAACTCAAAAACTAAGTACACACACAAAAACTGAAAATAAACACGATTAATTTAGACATTGTCATTCAGACACCAATACCTAGATTTCCCCGTCCGAGCTCGATCAGCTTCAACGAATCTAGCAAATTAGTATCCCCATTAGAATTTTTGGTCTCGTGAACTCAAACTCTTATCGGTGGCCCGTCTATATATGTGATATATGACTGGGACGCCGTCAGAATCAAAAACATATCGATTCATGTCCAAATACACGAATGCTTCTGGAGGAACGAAGCCAGTAGCAAAACAAGTCGCAATGTACCCGTCTGTAGGGTGGAACGGCTGTGAAATCCAAGGGTTTTCACTCACAGTTACAGATCTTGCGATATGATTCTGAAGAAGTTTCAATATGAAGACATTGGCTCTTGTCACTTGAGCAGTTTGATAAATTTTTCTATTCGTTATATAGTGCTTCCAATTCCGTTTCAGGCTTTCTGTACAAACCAGTACATGCACGAAGACATTTCCTTTCGTAAACTCTTAATTTTTCCATAGTACTAGCATTCTGGCTGTACCAGATCTGACATCCATATGTCAAAACTGGTCTAACCAGGGTCTTGTAACAAATAATTTTGACCTTTTGGTCAATGTATTTGGAATGAAGGAACTGTTCCCTGCTGTAGACCATTCAAGACCTTGAATTCGCGCATTGTTGTCAGATTTCCATCAGTTACAACAAACGATTTCCCGTACAACAAGGTGTCTAGGGAACATGTCTTGAAGAAGTTTGAAAACTAGTCCATCTAACCAGATCGTATCGAAGGCTTTCCCCATATCAATGAGACACGCTCCAACACATTCCCTATAATTTAGTTTCCAACAGATGTTTGAGGTTACTTTCGTTATTGCATATATGGTCGAATGCATAGACCGAAAACCAAGTTGGCAATTCGGCATCAACTCATATTCCTCTATGTGGGGGTTTAATGCTCCGTTGAGTATCACTTCGAACATCTTGCTGATGTTAGGCAGGAAGCTGATTGGGCAATAGCTTTTAGGGTATGAAGATTCTTTTCCATTTTTCAAAATCGGAAATACCTTATCGTTTTTCCAATCATTCGGGAAATATGAATTGGTCAACATGTTGTTGAACAATATGCAATAATTCCTAATAGCAACCTCAGGCAAATGTCGGAGCACTGCATTTGGAATACCATCAGCACCACATGATTTCTTATTGTTTATCCTGTGAAATATTAAGCACAAGTCTCAATAGCTGACAAAATAATCCATAAGATTCAAGCTCGGTATGAGGTCGGATGTTAATGTTTCATCGAAATGAAGAATTGATTGGCCGTTCAGGCTTGATTTGAAGTCGGAAACTTTTGCTTCAACGACCTCTGAAAACATTTGATTCCCTCTCTAAGGGTTTGGTAGATGAACCAATTTAAAATGTGTTCCAATCAGGGCAAGTTTCTGCAATCGCTGATAAATAATCCTGTTTCCATTTCTACCCGGAGTCGTACTATCAATTTCGACACCAGCCCTATCGAGACGATTTATCTCATCACTAGTGATTTCAAGATTCGATACCTTCACTCGAGACTTCTTACGGAATATGCTATTCACTTTCGCGAAAACGCCATCTGGAACCTGTGGGCTTATACCCCTCAATTTTTCCGCCCATTGATTGCTGACCTCACTCCATTCTTCAGGTGTAATTTCAACAAAGTCAACAAGGGATGGTTGTAGTCCAAAAATCGCCGATAAATAATTTTGACGCGTGTGAGAAGAAGGCTTTTCCTTGCGATGGTTGGTGTTTCATATCGTTCCATATTGTTTCGATGTTTGATCTTGGAAACCACTTTCTCAATCGTTTCCAACGTCAGCTTCTTTACCTTCGACAACTAAAGATCTATTTCATCGTTAGTTAGATTCCTGTCATTAAGAACCATTGATCAAAAGTTGCCATCGTCAGAAGGGGGACATTGCTTCTGATACTCCCGATTAAACTTCTTTTGAAACTTTCCCCAGTCTGTTTTTTGAAATTCAACCGATGATTTTCATATTGAACTGGAATGAGAAAGAGATCATCCCTGTGATGATTGATTTCCATTACGATTGCGTTATGGTCGCTAACATAAGGAAGCACTTGCAGTTTCCGTTGAGGACTCTTAAAGCAGAATTCAAGTCTTGCGTCAGCAATGCAGAGGTCCAAATATGAATTTTACCTAGGGTATGTTGCTCAATTGTACTCAATTTGGTTCTCTGTTATCCACGATTTCAGGAATAAACCTCTTGGATTATTGGTGGCGTTTAGCCATGATGAATGCTTGATGCTCAGATCACCAGCAAGAATATAATAACTATGCAGCCTGTTCAACTCGAGTATTTCAAACAAGGAATTGAGCTCCTCCCTGAACTTGAGAACATTTCGAACAGTTGCATAGGTAGAAATAACGAAGAGGTTATCCCCACTTGGCAGTGTGATTTTGTTAACGGACACTTCAAGAGATCCAAAGCTTATGAATTCGACTTTTTCAAAAATTTAGAAACAATAGGGTCTTCGAACCAATATCCCGGTGTCATCTCCCCCATCACCGTTTACCCTATCTATTCGTAAAAATTCAAAATCCTTGAATATCATGGAGTGCCATGAATTGAGGTGGGTTTCAGTGAGAAGCATGATGTCAGGCTCTTGCTTAACAATGAATTCAAGGAGATAATCACGTTGATGTATAGCAACGATGAAGTTGACGTTGATCGGTCACAAGTCATTTTGAAGCATTTGAAACCCCTAAACGCTGAAAAACAAAATTAGTTTTCGTATCTTATTTAAGGATTCCCTCAGATAAAGAATTTAGTTGCTTGTAAATTTTGAGAAGCAGCTCATTATTGCAACTTACATTATTTACATTATTTACCGCATTTTCTGCTGGTCCTCTAGCGGCGAGTGTAAATAATACTCCGGGCTTGACGAAGTTCGGAGCTAAGACACTGCGGTGTAGTTGTGTTTGCTTTGGGACAAATTTTACTCTCGCATCTTGATATCGGGAACATCCTCGATATGATGCCGGGTGACCAAAAACACCGCAGTTAACACAGTATAATTTCGCTTTTGGCTCCGTCTAAGCCAACTTGAACTCACCGGGAGCATGCACGTCCTTGCATTTGACGCATCGATAATGCATGGCGCAGTAGGCAGTCGAATGTCCAAACCGGCATTGACTCTGTTAATTTCGAAGTTGGTTAATTTATTTTCGGCTGCCAATAGCCAAACCATATCCTTTCCGCTTTGACCGAACACGTTAATTGGCTGAAACTTCTCTGTATTTTTGGAAACTTTTTGAGGGGGACCAGCAGACCTGGGAGCTGGTTTCTTCTCCTTGTTTTTATTTTTTAAGCAAAGGATAAAATTATCATTATGATCTTGATTAGCATCAACTTCAATACTTTCTTCAACGTCCATTTCTTGTTAGAGTCCGTCCAGCGCTGTGCAATAGTTTTGGTTATGTTAGTGCCTTCAGCACTTAGTATTTCTTCTAGCATGAATTGCTTGATAGCTTTCTTCGCCTTAGTTTCCGTATTTATTTGCTTTACTGCTCTACAACTTGAGTTTTCTTCCCTTTCTAGTACATATCTTCGAAGGTCTTTAGTCGTAGTCTGAATTTATTCAGCTAGAAGTCGAATCACTTCTTGTTTGTTTTCGACTACTTGAGTTTTACGCCTGCTATCTGCGAAGCTTTCCTGAATACTCGTATGTTTTCTTTTATTAACGATTGCCGCCAACTTCATATTGCTACCCTCTCCGTGGTCCCCCAACGGAGGGAAACCGTCGGGCTCCTCCATATCAGCAGTCCGGAGTTAGTCTTTGGATTTATCGAAGTAAAATAATATTCGATATAATTTCGTGGGTCGATTATTCGACGATGAAAGCTTTTTTCAATAAAGATGAAAATTTGCTTTTGATTGACTTATAGAAAATTAATTTAATTTTTTGAAAACTGACTTTTGTGAACAATTAATTAATTTTGAAAATTGATTAAAAACAAGTCTACACACAACGAGTGCTAGACGTAGAATCTACTGATTCGATATTAGTACTATACATAGCGTTGGGCCAGCTAGTCCGCACACATACACATACCTGTACCCACAGCATACAGTGCTAGAACTATAGTATATGACACCCGTATTTTACTCTAAGTACTCCATTCATCTACAAGCGTATTCGCATATACCACATTTTGCAACTACTAAAAAAATTAAGCGGCTAATTTAATGTTTCATTCTTCAAATAAAAATAATTTGGATTGATTTCGCAATTACCAGCCATAATTCAGTCAAAAATTTGACATCTAGACGCCTTCCAGGTGACTCCCTAGACCACTTCAATACCTAGGGGAAAGTTGGACAAAACGGGATACCATTCTTTTTTTTCGGTTTATTATGGGGTAAAATATGTTTTAGTTAAATTAACTTTTTTCTTAAGTAAATTCTTATGTAAACTTTACAAAAAACAAAAATTTTCAAGGGTCAACAGTTCCCAATTCATCCGACCTAGGTTGGACAGAACGGGATTGGGATTTTGTAGCTTCAAAATAATTCAAAACCGTACTTTGTTGGACAAAATTTTATCTCAACACACTTCATACATAGGTAACACACTCCAAACATAAGCAAATATTCATTTAAATGGTGAAAAACAATTTTTATCATTTTTTTTAATACAAAAATCTGTTTTTGGATTGGACCTTTCATTTCACAGAACAAAAGTCACACAAAAAGGTTTCGTCGTCTTCTTTCGCCATAGAACATGCTTCGTGGGCCCATCCTTTGCATCCTAAACATTGAATCCATCCTTCACCGGCCCTCGACTCAATGTAGAGAGCGTTGCAAAAAATACAGGTTTCTTCATTGGCATCTTCATCTTCAGACGAGGACACCTGACATTCCCGGTTAGCAGGTAAAAGCTTTTTAGGAACTGATATATTTTGGCCTTGGGACTTACTGTTTTTCTTATTTGGAGCTTTGAATAAGGGTTTCCTTTCCTTCGGTCTGATGCTACTGATTCTTCTGTTTTCCTTATCCTCTCGATCCTTTTCTTCTTTTTGTAGCTCATTCTTATACGGAGATGATGTTATCACAACAGTTTTCCCCGTCCTCTTATCAACTTTTTTTTTCAGGTCGAGGCCCTTGAACTTGCGGAACAGGGAGAACAAACATCGGAAAGATCGAAAATGGCAGCTTAGGCTGACTTTGAGTGAATTCTAAGCCTGTGTTCCCTGAGGAGGTAGTAGGTTGGTCTAGCTTGAATGTTGTGGCATTGTTGTTCCGGAGTTCAGTGTAAAGAGGTTCTTGGAGCAAGCCTGGTGTTTCTTTTGATGGATGCTGTGATATTTCTGTTTCAGTCAATGTAGAACTTTCTGAAGTGGCTTGATTTTGTTGAATAGTGCTAGTATTCGGAACTTCCGGCATTGGGTGATCTGTTGTTAGAGAGGGTGCATACAAGTGGTCTGGGAAAATATCAGGATTGAAAGGACTTATACCAGTTTTACGGAACCCTTTTACAGCAGTTTCTGCAAGAGCTGCATGCGTAAAAGCTGCGTTAAAAAGCTTTCCAACCTCGAATATTGTAACACACCTACCTGGATGATTGAACAGCCATTTTCTGACTTCCTGCTCATAATATGAACTAAGTGGAGCCATGAAGGCGACATCGAGAGGCTGAAGGCGATGGGTGGTATGTGGAGGAAAGGTAAGAATGATGACATTCTTTTCTCTTGCCAAGTTAACAAGTTCCAAACTTTTAGTGTGACTGCAGTGTCCATCGAGTAGCAACAATACAGGCTTCTCTGTGGTAGGATTTGAAAATTCGACAAATTTCTTAAACCATACTATAAAGGTGTCCTTGTTGATCCAGCCAGACTTGTGGTATACTGCAAATGACCCTGGGAAAGCATCATCCATAAGCCTTGGGTTTCTTTTACTCTAGGAAATACAAACATCGGAGGAATAAAAATCCCAGCTGCACTCATGCATGTTTCAACAGTAATCAAGACTCCGCGTTCAGCAGAAGATAGACTGCCGACTTGTTTTTTGCCTCGCAGTGCTAGCACCTTTGAAGGCTTGTTGGGTACTGTGAGTACACCTGTCTCATCTACGTTATAGATATCGTTTGGAGCAAATCCATGCTTTTCAATAAGGGAATGTAAGAGCTCATAAAATTTTTGAACCGAAGTGCGGTTGAAACCCTTTGCTCGAGCCATACTTGTAGGTTCGGGATTTCTGAGGCTAAGCATCTTATTTCTGGCAAGGAACGAATAGAGCCAACACTTTCCAGCCATACTTTCCTCTTTGTTGAAACTGTGGGGAATATTGTTCCTCTCAGCTAACTCAAACGCTAGCATGCGCAGATCTGTTAAGGTTATACCAAATGACCTCTCTTCCAAAGCCAAAGCATGACCAACAAGCTGTTTCTCTTGTTCTGCACTAAACACTGTTTCATACCTGCCCAATTTTTTTACTGCTGCAGCTTCTGGTGTTAAGCTATTGGTACGAACTTTTTTCACCTTCCTCTAAAGGGTACTTTTCGGAACTCCATGTGACGTAGCTGCTTTTTTAAAGCCCATAGTTCCGTCTAAAACTGCTCGAACAGGCTGAGCCATATTTGCCTCACTCCAACTGTTTCTTGTAGATTTTCTTTGATATTTTTAAGACATTATGTTATCTGTAACAAACAATCAGGAAATCAATATTATCATAATTAATTTGTAGGCTAGGCGAGAAAAAATTGAAAGGCTTAGACCTGCATCAAAACTATTTGGTACACGATTGAAAAGAGTACCTGAGAAAGATATTTTCCATGCATGTCTTGCCTTATTAATAGTTGAATTCATAAATGTGATCAAATTTTTATTAATACCATGGGCAGCTCTAGATCCAAGAATGGAATAGTTATACAATGTTTTGTTTTACAGACGGGCTATAGGTCTAACGATATTATGCTCAAAATGCAGGACAGGTTAAGTATTTCAAGTAAAATGAGAGTAAAGTTTAGTTTAAGGAAAACAGCCGATTAAAAATAAATATTACAGAAGGGCTTTTATTCAAAATGGGCTCAAAAGGCAATGCACAAAATAGTTGGATAAAACGAGATACAAAAAAATTCGTATCCCGTTTTATCCATCCCCAAAGTGTCATGTTTTTCCAACTATAACAATGATTCAAATAAACATGGCTACTGCCCGGACAGTAAAGCAAAAGTAGAACTGACTCAGTGAAAATATTCGCAAAGAAACTCCAAAGAAATTGTATTACTTACCAGAAAAATATTACCATAAATAAATGCAGTAGCACAGGAGAACAGCACCCCAAAAATAAAGAAAAACACACGAAAATTCTTCGAAACACTTCTTCGCAACACAACTTCACATAAACAAGCATGTGGTTGGACTGGTCAACTGCAAATGCTCGTATGGCACCTGAGAGCGAGTTTCTTTTGTTTCTTGCATTATAGCAGCACTAGTCTTGTCACAACGCAACGTATCCCGTTTTATCAAACTATCCCGTTTTATCCAACTCTCCCCTACGAGAAAGTGTTCTGGTTGACAGTGGATTTAAATGGACCCTTATGTAATCAAATACCTAAATGAGTGCGTTCAATCAATAGCTGAAAATAAAATTATCTTATTTTAAATTCAAGGTAGCATATATGTAAGTTGCCTCATTGCATGGTATTCAAAGTATCTTATCTCACAAATAAATCTTAGCAAAAGACGTCAAATAAAATTAAAGTTAGTATTTGCATCTTTATTTATGCTTCGATTTCTCAGAAACACGTTAAGCACTTGTCCATTTGAAGTACCGAGAAAATTTTCACCATCTCTTATCCGTACTAAGTGATGGAATATTACTACATTAAATTTATCAGAAACGCGAACTTTATCAGTGGCAATTAAAAGTCCATTAATTGCATTTAAATAAATTTTTCTCGAAATGGTAATCAACTTAATTAATTCTCTGAACACCATATCCAATCTAAAAATAAAAATTCATCAAGATTTGCAGCTATGTATCCAAAATCTTAACAAGTTCCTTCTGCTTTCCATTAATATCCAATAAAAGAAACTACGTATGAACTTATGTATGGACTCGTATAGGCGCATAGACATAACGTAGGCGGATACAAAATTGAACGTATGCTCCTCATCAGAGTGAATATTAATTGGCGCTAGGAGAGAAATGATGAATTTATTCTAACATCAAATTACAATCGACAACAATGAATTTGATATCAAGGGTCGAAAGGAAATTTTCTTTCAATAATTCTTGAGTAAAAATTAGTGGTTTATTTTAGTTTTTTTTTCTTCTTACATTCAATTGGTTTGTTCCGGTGCCAGATGTTAATATCAGTCATTATGCCGTTCGGTTGTACTGCTGTACCTATTACGAATTCATTTCAATTTCAAACAGCAAAGAAATGAATAATGGAATATCAGTGACGCAAATTGCGGTTTTCCTGAATTATGTATGAGAATAATTGTATAGGGAAATTATACTCATGAGTTTGTTGCTATTATGTACTCAATTAGTCCATACGGGAGTCGGACGGGCTCGAACTGTATGAGCTATCATTAATTTTTTAGGAGAGTTAGAATATGCTGAATTAAGTTATCACAAAAATTAAGCCATTGTATCAACACATTGAATAATTAGTTTCCATGCCAAGGCAACGATTAACGGCAAAGTAACCAATATTCCTGGATTTCGGAAAAGTACTCAGTACAAAGCACACATCAACCGCAATGCAAATATTTGTATCTTCGTGTTGAACTAACATTTAAAATGGCTTTTGCTATCCTCACTGTCAACTTGAGATCGCTTCAAGCAGAAAATTATTAACATACATAACTAAGCTTAAGGTTAAACAAAATTGCCCTTGATCTCACCGTGAGTTTGCTAAGAAATTCATTTCGAGAACATTTCTAATTGCTTTCATATGAATGTTTGTAATTGCATTAAATGAAAATGATATTAATGTGTTCGAAATTCATTAGAGTATTTATTTTATTCATGGATGAAAGAAGTCATGAAGGTTAATTGCAGATTTTTCCAAGAAAATTAGCGTATGAACAGATGTTAAACAATTATGACAATTATATGTACCCTAGTTTGCATTCATTGAAATATGCCTGTATAGTTTGCAAAATCACGAAAAATGATACATCACTGAGAAAAAACCATGCAAGCTTTGAATTAACAAATTTATATATATATATATATATATATATATATATATATATATATATATATATATATATATGCACTTATTTGAGTAAATCAACAAAATGTAGTGATTGGAGTACTCACACTGTAAGCCGAGGGCCGCTGGTTATATCCCATTTTGTTTCTTTATTTGCTTGTCTTATGTTGGGTCAAATGACTGCTTAGCGCTTAAACCTTGGCTCTTTCTATTCGACAACCCCATCTATCAGACATTACTCTTTATTTTATAGCACTGAAGTAGATTCGATAGATTTTCATCCGTTGCTGTGACACCAAATATCTGCAGCTAGCACAGGCAGAAGCTAGTCATTCTAAGCACCATTGGCAAATAGGGTCTGCAGCAGTACCTGTTCTTCGCAAATGAGCACGAAGGTAATTGTGCCCTGTCTAGTCCAATATAGCCCTAGACTCTTTCTATGTACTTAATTTAAGTTGCGAATCTGTTAACCTCTAACATGGCTCTTTTACTAAGCATTCACTAAGTCACACCCGTCACATCCCCACCAAGTCTCCGGCCACTGAGTCTTCAGCCATTAGTTTATTTATAAAATTATATGAGAGCTGCACTGTACGACAAGGTCCTTGAGTTCTTCTTCGCTTAAGCGTTAGATTTGTCACAGCAATTATACCCTCTATGCGCCATTAATAAGAAAAGCCCGAGCAAATTCTGCCTTCCAACAAGGTTTAGTTCATTTAAGCATTCATGGATAATTTCGATGTTACTTTCGTCCCTTGATCCATAACACTACTTCTAGTAAAGCAAAAAATTTTGCCTGGCACAAAATTCAGCATTTCTAGTGGTATCGATTTCTGGATATCTTGATTAAAGAACTATTTAGCTCCAGCTTCCTCTTTGGTCCTACAGCCATCCGTATTGAAAGTCATGTCTGCCTCACCAAATAGTGACTCCAAATATGATCACTTGGTCCTGTCCGGGGCTCTGACCTGAAACCTTCTATAAAAATTTGGAACAGCACGCATCCCATCGGTTGACATAACAGTCTCAGGGATATATTCCGTCAACAGTTTGAAGATGCTGTTAAGACCTCCTGAATATCTTCCTGTGTATGCTGCTATCGTAAGTCTCAGTATAAATTTCAGGAGCTCACCTTTTGTGAACAATATAGCGTAAAAGGCCTTACCTTGTATTTTGCGTATTGCAGACTAGCTAAGAAAGATAACGCCGAAGAGCGGCCTACTTTATGCCACCAGACCACAGGTGAATAGCAAGTCAGTGGCCTGAGAATCAATGTATACAGCCATAAGCATTTCTGTATTGTCCAAAAAGTTTGCTGGCCTGCTTGGTGCTTGCAAGAATATGCTCCGATTAAAGGAATTTTCTATCTAAGGTGACCCCAGGATTCTGACCGCAGCTAGATAGTGATACCATCCAGTCGGGTTAGACATAGACCATCAGTTTTTCTTTCCCTCCTGAAGAGAACCATGATAGTTTGTGCGGATCAACTGATAGCTCATTTTCCTGAGACCATTGCTGCAGCGTGTGCAAAGCACTTTGTCTATTCCTACAAAGAGCCCTAAGAAGCTTGCTTATGGCAAGCAGAACCATTTCATCTGCATATGCTAGTGAATAAACTTCATGCTCCTCCAGTCCAAGTAGGAGAGTGCTGACCAATATGCTCCATAGCAGTGGTGAAAGAACACCAGCTTGAGGGCATCCCTTCTCTATGCTCGAACAAGTTTCTGATCTAGTTGACAATCTTCGCTTCAATCATATGAGCTCTTGCTGCTTCACGCAAAGAGTTATACATTGCACGATCGATGAATATCCTTTCCCGTCCTTTGCTTCCTCATTTTTTTCACTAGGGTATGAAGAGCTGTGCTGCAAGATTTTATTTCAAAGAGGGTTTCTTCTCAGTATCGTACGTCCTATTCAGGGAAAATTAAGTAACACTGATAGAATGACCCTGAGTAGTTACATTTTCCGGGTTTCGGAATAAACGTGACACTGACTTTCTGCCAAGGTGTAGGTATGCATGCTAATGATAAGTTTGATATTAAGGCCTTCCTCAGACACAGCATCAACTTGTTGGATTTAGCCTTGATCATAGCAGGAACAATATCATCAATGCCCGGTGAGTTAAATTTATAGATGAAGTGCGGCGCATGTTAAATTCCACTCAATGCAACCACTTGCTTTGTGAAGTTCCAATTTCTTCTTCCAGTTCTTTCTCCATGCGAAAGCATGAGCAAGTTGGTTGAAGATACCTGATGGATGACCTGGTAACACCTCAAGTGGGTCTTCATCAGAACTTCCAGTGAGTCCAGACTTGACTCCGTAAAGATACAATCAGGTTTTTAAATTGAGCCTTGCTTCAATCTCGTTGGTGACAACGAGATTTGTTTTGAGTGGTTCTTCGGACAGACTGCAAGCTCGTTCAGTTATGATAAGTGCTAGTTTGAAATCAGAACATATCGCAGCTGCGTCAGCGGATGCATGGCTAAAGTATGTTATGAATTTAAAAAGTCCGTTTAAAAAAACTAAAATACTCAAAAATTTAAAGATCCACATGGCATTGAAAATTTAAACAATATTCAATCAAAAAATTAGTAAAAGTAAAACGATAGCAAATCTTATTAAATGCAAATCCCTAAATATTATTGATTAATTGGAAAAAGGGGGAAAAACCAACCAAATCTATTAAAAATTAAGATATTTTACAAAGAACACAGCAACACAATGAAAATTCAGCTTATATTTGAATGAATTCTAACCTGACTAGTAAAATTCAATCGAAAAACTTTATCTTATCCTAATACAATATAATCCTATCACAATATACCTAACCCAAACGTTAAAAATTATCTTTTATCCTAATATAATACCAAAGACACATAAATAAATGGACGGGCAATGAGAATCTGTGTACTCGTCCATGTGGGAAAAAATTTAACACATAAATAAGTTATAAATAACTTACGCTCTTGAAACTATATGAATCCCTCTGCTTCTCCTTCCCATTTGTATCCAGACAGGTTTTTCTTTGATCTCTTCAGAAGAATCACTTCCCCCACTGACGGCTGCGCGCACCGACAAAATTTCATTTCACGTGCACACGATCGCGCCTTCGTTATCATTCGTAGAACAGTTTGAGTACAACACAACAAACGCTCTCTCACAGAAAACTCGAACGTCAAAGCCGATCAAATTTGTAGAGGCGAGAAAACTCATGTGTCAAAGCCGATGGAAAATTCGTTATTTTTTAATAAAAACAGAGAGCTAACGTACCGATTTCGTACGCGCGATCTTCAAAATTAAAAAATTTATAAACGTGAACGTGTTTCGGGGTGAATTAAGTGCAAAAACAAAAACATATCACTTCAAACCTCAACTTCACACAAGTTTAGCGAAGTTTGCTAAATGCTTCGGCTCTCGCGACCGGTTGCGGATCCAGCACTCTCTATATCTATGTATAATACACATTACACTATACTTAACCCTAATATTGAAACTCATCTCCAACTTTTGGAAAAACTATACATAACAATTTTATCTATTAGTAAAACACAGAAATATTTGAGATATTAAGTTCAAATTTATTGAGGAAGTAGTGCAAGCATTACATTTTATAAATGAAACTCGATTTCGTGATTTGATATCGCTCTATAAGAAGAAATCTAATGGCGTTGGATCGCAAGAACGAGGCGGCGATTCGTCTCGACCATTTCTCGAAATAACACGTTTCCCGAATTTTCCTCGATTGTGAGGCATGCTGTGTGGCTAGTGGCACCGTCTTGTTGAAACCACATATTGTTGATGTCAAGTTCATCCAGTTCTAGCCACAAATAATCTTCATATATAACACGATAGCGCTCTCCATTGACGATAACATGACAGTCATTTTCATCTACGAAAAAATACGGCCCAATCACATCTACGGCATGAAAACCGCACCAAAAAATATTTTTTTGGGGATGCAACGGTGTTCCAGGAAGCACATGTTGGTTTGTTGCTGACAAATAATACATATTGATCTTGTAGCCACGTGCAGGCCAAGACCTTTTTGGAAAATACGCTACAGTATCGTTTGGTTGATGCGCAATTCTTGAGAACGACGTGGAATCGAATGATTTGGCTCATTTTGAATCGATGCACGTACTGCTGCGATATTTCCTTTGCTTCGAGTGGTGCGACATCTTTTTAGCACCGAAACATCTAATAGTGGAAACCTAGACTTGAACTTATCCATTATAGCATGCACAGCCTGCTCGGGTGAGACGATTATTACGGCCGAAAATTCTCGTAAGCGCGCTTAAAGATGCGACTACTAACTCAGAATTCCGGTAGTAGTTTTTAATAACTTCCAAACGTTGCTGGTTCATGTACCTTACCATGATGAAAATGTTGACTGTAAATAACGTTTTGACATTGACAGTTCATTAAAAAAGTATAAGGGTGCCTTCATATAAAGATACGAAATTATTACATTACGGGTTGAAAACCCTATACTAACACAAATAGACAACAATGACACAAAATATAGCAATAATGAGTTGAAAATGAAAACAAAGTAACAAAAAACACAAACCACGAATAATTTAGCCCTTGTAGAGTATAATCTTTATATATGATGTATAATCGGAGCACCGTCAAAATCAAAAACATACCGATTTATATCCAAATGCATCAACGCTTATGCAGGAATAAAGCTAGTAGTGAGAATGACTGCTAAAGGGTTTTCCAATAAGTGGTGTTATTTTGAATAGCCCGTTATTTCGGTAGATGTCTTTTCAGAAGCTGTCATTTGTTGACGTTTGACAAGCAGAAACTACGCCATTCATAAAAATGGAACGATACACGCTTCAACAATGCATTGAAGTTGTTAAAATTCACTATAAAAATGGTGAAAATTTGGCAGAGGCGGTTCGTAAAACTCGAACATTTTTGGGTCGCCGTGAAGCACCTTGTCGGACCACAATACAGATATGGGTGAGAAAATTCGAGCTGTTGGGACAATTAAGTGGTGCGAAGAGTACAATCCGTGCACATCACTTAAGAACAGCCTAGCATATTGCTGCTGTAGCCGAAAGTGTTGAAGAAAACCCACGTTTGTCATTTCCTCGTCGTTCTTTGGAATCAGGCATTCCAATAACGTCATTACATCGTATTTTGCATAAAGATTTGGGTCTTTTTTTTGTGGTAGGGAGGTGAATGCCATTTATGCACAGAGTGTGGGACTTCCATGCCCTCAAGAAGGTGACACCTCCCCTGTCAACCTGAGAACCCAGCCTGGAACCGTTTGACACATTACTTCGGGCCAGGTTGCGTTTTGTTATGCCGTGAGGCGCCTTCAAGCTGGGGGATCCCTTCCCTAGCGGGAGAGAAGAGGAGAAGAGGAAGTGCCAGAAAAGTGATCCCTCAGCCCCAGCGCCCCCGGCTGCTGTGAGTCCCTTTTATTTTTTAGGACTGCCCGAGCATAATGTGCCACCTGGTTTCATTTGTCAACCGATTCGAGCACACTGCAACTATATTATACGGGGTAAGCTCTCCCGTCTCCCTGTAGAGCTTCCTTCGCAGCCTAACCCATTTTGTACACGCAAAAAATACGTGGCAGGCATTGTCCATCTCTCCTCGGCAAAACTGACAATCGGGGGACCATGACTTACCAATCTTGTGCAGGTAAGACCGCTCAAAAGCTGGGTCAGATAGAAGTCAGTCTCACCATGCCTTTGATTTAGCCATGGTCTCACATCCGGGATGAGGCACGCAGTCCACCTTCCCTTCGTACAATTGACCTAAGACTGCTGCCTGTCGTTGAGCGAGGGCTGTCTCTCCTCGCGGACAACCATCTCCCTCGCATCCTCGTTTCGGCGCAGGTAAATAGCGCGGCGCTCTCTAGCAAGGAGGGCGACAGGTATCACGCCTGCAATAACTCTCACCGCCGGATCAGAGACTGTCGGATACGAAGATGCAATTCTCAGTGCTCCTCTTCTCTGTACCTGTGCCAAACGTTTTCGGTATACCTCCTTGCTGAGAGCGTCGCCCCATACCTCTGCTCCATTCAGTAGCACTGACCCTACAGCATTCATCAAGAGGCGTCTTCTTGATGGGCTGGGTCCCCCTACGTCGGCCATACGTCGACTCAGAGCCGATATTCCCGAAGCAGCCTTCTCAGCCGTTGCCCTGATTTTCCCAGAGAAACTCATCTTCGAGTCGATCAGTAGCCCCAGGTACTTGACCGCTGGCTTCGATTCGACTTGTATGTCTCCAATACTGATCATCCTTAATCTAGGGATTCTCTTTTTTGTCAAGATGACCACTTCGGTTTTCTCCATTGCTAAACTGAGCCCGCGAGCAGTCATCCAGTCCCTCACTTGGCGCATTAGCATACCTAGCCGAAGTTGCGCCTGTTCAACGGTGCGTCCGGCAACCAGAGCCGCAACATCCTCCGCATAGCCGACCAAGCGCGACTCATCAGGTATCTCAAGTCTCAGTAGCCCGTTGTAAGACACGTTCCACAGGTCCGGACCAAGGATAGATCCCTGGGCAACACTCGATCGTTTTCCAGCGTATCCAGAATATCCACCCATCTAGCGGAGGTGAAGGCGTTCCTGACGTCGAGTGTCAGCAACAGGACGATCCGTCGCTTGGTGCGACTATGTGCCTCTGCCTTTTGGACCGCGTTCACCACCTCTACAATTGCATCAATGGCAGAACGTCCTGCTCTAAAGCCGTACTGCCGAGGAGATAGGTCTCCAGCAGCACGAATCGCGTCAGTGAGTCTTCCCTTGATGAGTTTCTCTAGCATTTTCCCAGCCGTGTCTAGCATGCATAACGGGCGGTATGCAGACGGTGATTCGGGATTTCCCTTCCCCTTGCTGATCAGCACGAGTCTCGCCACCTTCCATCGTACCAGGAAAACCCCGTCCCGTAGACAAGCGTTGAATGTGCTGAGCAGCAAGTCTGGACAATGGTGAAAGACGAGTTGCAACACCTCAGCCGGAACACCATCTGGACCTGGAGCCGTCCTCGCTTTCAACGAGAGGACTGCCTCCTCCAGTTCCAGCTGTGTGAAGAGTGGACAGACGACTGCTGTTTCACCATGGACAGCGTCAACACAGACGGGATGGACGGGGAGGAGTCCCCGCACTATTGCGTCCATCTTTTCCGCGTCATGTATACAAGGCTTCCGCATAACCAGCTTGTAGCCAAGGCCCCAAGGACCCTTGTTCATACTGTCCACAAGGTCTTGTCTGCAGCGAGCCTTGCTACTGTTGATCAGTTTGCGAAGGCATTTCCTGGCCGACTTATATGCTGCCACCCAGTTACATGCCTCGTCACGGTTGCATGCCCGTTGAGCCTCACGTTGAAGCTTGTGACACTCCCTTCGCTTTTCAGCGATTTCAGTTGACCACCAATACACTGGGGGCTTGCCGTGCCGGGGTTTTCGACGAGGCATAGAAGCGCAGCAATCAGTCGTAATGATGCTCATAGTAGAATTCACCACGTCTTGCGCTGCCAGTTCTTCCGTCCCCTCCGAAGCTCCCTACAGCGTTCATCCTTCCGCTGTTCGATCCATTTGTAGAAAGCTGAGAGCACGGACGTCGGGAGACAACATCACTTATCTCAAGCAGAATGCAGTGATGATCGCTGGCTGAAGAGTCCTCTAATACTATCCAATTGTGTATCCTCTGTACTAAGGACTCCAAGGCGAATGACACGTCCGGTATGGTTCCCTCACAGCCAATACTGTGGAAAGTTGGCGTATTTCTGGAGCTTAGTACGACAAGGGCCATCCTGGCCGCCATTTCCAGGATTCGTTTTCCCTGTGGGTCCGTTTGAGGCATGCCCCGTTCGGTTGCTTTAACGTTGAAGTCGCCCCCAACGGGCACTTTGTCCTCTGCGTTCAAGACAGCGTCCTCCAGAACATTAAGCTTGGCTTGGAAAGATGATATCGGTTCGTTACACACTAAAAAAGGTGGTCCCTGAGAACCGAACTCACACGAAAACATCCCCCCGTCCACAACTCTCCGCTGGAAAGTCATTGTTCTGAACCCAGATGGCGGCAGTACCAGTTTCGTCAGAATACCATAATGCAGGACTTTTATTATGGTGTAGCTCACTCAGCAGCAAGAAGTCGGGTTTCATGTCCCTCGCAAACTGCTCAAGCAGGTTTTGGGCGGTTGAACTGCGGTGTAGGTTCAGCTGCAGGATGCGGGTCATCTAAGTTCTGATTTTGCCATGGATAGGGCTTCCTGGGAAACCTGGCATTTTCCTGATCCCAAGACATGTCCAAAATCAGGTCTTGAATCAGCATCCTTGCAGAGAATACAGTGTGCCTCCTTCGTACACTCTTTTCTTTTATGTCCCATTTCACCGCATCCTATCTTATCCTTTGCATACTTGTGTGGTGTGACCATAGCCAAGGGATTTGAAACGGCTCTTCACCGTATCCTACAGACAACCCACCCTTTTCTTACTTTTCCCTTGTTCAAGAATTGTTCAACGTCCTTTTCGGTCAAGTTAACTATGGCCATGCGCTGTCTCTTGTTGTTTTCTGGTCTCAGTCTCACTTTGATCCTTCCCACGCTAAGGAACTCTCTTTTGATGGCCTTTTCTACCTTGGCCAGATCCGTCACGTAGTCAATGACTCTTATTTCGATCGTTGCCATTGGCTTCAGTGAGGCTTTAGCTGCGCTTTTGCCGAGGGTTTTCTTTACTGCGGCGCAGAATGCTTCCTTATTGATGGCCCCTGCTCCGAATTCGACCAGTATGTGGCCCGACCGAGCGGTCGTACTACTTTAATGGTAATGTTGGTGTCTTCGGGCCTTACGTTTCCCCTGATTTCCCGCAGTACCTCCGCGTAGGATCGGCCATCTTGGGGTTTTTATGAGCAGTGCCTGCTACCGGGGCCTTCTTCGAGGCTTCTGTCTCTCCTATTTTGCATCAGGTCTTTTTTATTGTCGGGTGTCCGTGCGAACTTTACTTTCTGGCAGTTTTTGAAGTAGTTTCTTTGCGGTTTTTTTCGCTCCTTTTGTAAGCACTATCTGGAACCCGTGATCTGGTGCTCCAGGCCCATCAAGTGCCTCTTCCTTCCTTCTTTTATCCCGAGCTCCTTCGATTGGGCTAGGCGCCATGCTTGTATTGAGCTATCTGCAGGGGGCCTTTAGATTTCACCCCAAGCACTCCTGTTCGTGTTCGGCCCTTAACCAGCTCCTCCGATAGTGCCCTATGTGATCTAGGAGCTCCTCTAGTTCAAGGAGCCCAACCTTTACTGCTTTGCTGGTTTTGGGTGAGTCGCATGCAGATTGTATTCTTTTCAGAACATCTCCTGTTTTTCAGGACAGCCTCTCTTCTTCGTGTCGCTGGGTGGCAATTGTTCTTTGCAACCATCTTTGGGAGAGGTTTTCGCTTTCCGTTTCCGAATGCAGTACTTCCGCCACATTTTCGACGTTGCACCGCCACAACGTCGCTTTATTTGTCTGGTCACTCGTTGCTCTTTGAACCGTAATCTTCTCGTTGTCTTCAGGATGTTTCTTTACTATGTCGGGATTTGCAACCCTTGCATCGCTTGCTTCGGTAACGATCGCAGCAGTGACCATCGAGTTCTCGATACTCTTTATATTTTTTTCCACCACTCGAACACCTGAAACACCCTGCAGAGTTTCTCGTTTTTCCTTAATAGGACGCTCTGGCGTTCGTATAATTTTTTTGCTGCACCCGAACGCCGCAGGAATCTCAGTCTGAACTGGACTATCTGCTAATTTCAGTTTTTGGTCCGTCCTCACTGTCATTGTATTATTCGTCGTTTTTGTCATGGTTAGTACCACTCTCGATGTACTGTTAACATCGTGGCTGCAACCGCTGGTTGCGTCGTCGTTGTTATTGTTTTTTTTTTTTATCTTTTGATTTTGGTTGCTCCAGTTTTATTGGGTCTCCCCTTGTGTGTGTGGTCGCCTTTTTGGGCCCATGGTTATCTTTACAAAGCAGGGAGGCCATGCGAGGGTTAGCACAAGCCCTTATGGGGACAAGTGCTCAGAGCCAGACCAGCGCTAATCGGGAGTCCGTCTCAACCGAACCTACACCACCAACCCAATGGTGCGAACTTCGAACGTACTCCGAGGCCTGCCAAGGTTTTACCGGGAAAGAGACGGTATGATAGTTGAATTGGAGCCGTTCAGGCACGACTATCACCTCGGCGCTACTGTGCAAAGCAACTAGGTCCAAACCGTCATATCCGCCAGCCCAAAGCATGAATTCGAGTTCGTTGTCCAAAGTAGTCCGGATCCAATCAGAGTCGTTACTTGTCATCCCAGGAGGGAACTTCACGGCGCCCCTCATATCCTCGGGTCCATGGGGGTGGTGCTCTCCAAAGAATGCTAGCCTCCAAGAGTGCTCTTGTCAACCGGCATTCCCCTTGCGGGAATTCCCTCGGGTACGTGGGGGCGGAACTCCCCAAAGAGTGCAAGCCTCCAAGGGTGTTCCTGTCCTGGGGTTGGGTTTTATACCTTCTTCAGTAATAACAGGTCCTTAAAAAACTGGTTTCTCTTTGCATAAAATTGCAATCGTCGGTTTGAACTTTGAGTCGATTTTCTTTAAAAACTTTTAAAATGTCTGTTATTGCATTAATATGCTCCAGTAATGAGTCACTGAATATGAGAACGTCATCTAGATAGATACAGGTTTTATTAATGAGTTCTCGGAGCACCTCATTCGTGAGTCTCTGGAATGTCGCTGGCGTATTTTTTAGACCAAACGGTATACTCACAAACTCGTAAAGACCATGGGGAGTTACAAAGGCCGTTTTATGCCTGTCCTCCTCCTTCACCAAAATTTTATGATAGCCTTTGGCAAGGTCTATCGTCGAAAAATATTGAACTCTACCAAGTTTGTCTAGCAGGGAATCAATATTTGGTTGAGGATATTTATCATCTACAGTAACGTCATTAAGTTTTCAGTAGTCAATCACTAACCGAAACTTTTTATTTACTGAGTTGTCACTCTTTTTAGGAATTAAAATTAATGGACTTGAGTATTTGGAACAGCTTTTTCGAATTATTCTTTGCGATTCCATCTTTTTTATCTCTCTGCGTACCTCCTCTTCATGCTTAGGGTGGCAAACACATTTAATATTATAAGTGCTAGTTTCAGATTCTGGGAGGAGCACCTTGACCACCCTAGAAAGACCTTTCCTCATTTTGACGTAATAAACTTCAATTGAGTTGAAGTCCTGGGACTGTAAATCTTCCTTGACCTCTTTGACAGAGAGGCCATTCAGGCCCCTGATGACAATATTCAACTGTCTATCCTCCGGAAGTATACAAGTGTGGTATTGTATTTCATTGTCAGCTAGTGCTTTTATGAGTTGTCTGTGGTCGGTGGGTGTTGTTGGTATAATTTGTATGCCAAGGTAGACCCTTTTCGCGGATGTGGATGAAATGGTTTGTGTTTTCATAATACCAAGTGTTTGGGACCATTTTAAGGGCTCTCGAAGAATGTTTGGTACTGCTTTGGGCTCGTGTGTGTGGTACGGGTTGTGTATTTGTAGTGTTCAGCAGTGTTGATTTTGGTGTAATGGCCATG
The DNA here is from genome assembly GCA_963969285.1 of Odontomyia ornata. Classification (NCBI taxonomy): domain Eukaryota; kingdom Metazoa; phylum Arthropoda; class Insecta; order Diptera; family Stratiomyidae; genus Odontomyia; species Odontomyia ornata. The sequence continues at coordinate 88,413,637 of OZ017738.1, read as the reverse complement.
TCTGGAAATGTCGTAGCTGGTTCTGGTGGTGGAAGGGCAGGGAAACCTCATCCTCTTTATCTTTACTGCTAACCATACCAAAGTATGCACCCAGAGTCCCCTGTATTCTTCTCTTTTTATATCTTCTATCTCTTTCTCACTCTATCTTCTATCTCTTTCTGTCTTCCGTCTCACTCTTTCTTCTATCTGTCTCTATCTTCTGCATCTCTCTATCTTCTGTCTCACTGCACCTTCCGTCTCTTTCTATATTCTATCTCCTATTATCTATCTCCTTCTTTATATTTCTTCCTATACTTTATATCTTTGATGTTCTTCTCTCTTGTATGCACTATTCTCTACTATTTACTTATCAACTTCAACTACCAACTCTTCGACTTTTTAATCATCAATTGCTGGAGGTGTTGACTGGTCAACGTCCCCTATGCGACTAATAGTTCATCCTCATAGCAAAACTAGCAGTGCACATATCAATCGCGTTGGCATCCTCCTTTTATTTAATGTAATAAATGGCAATTTATTGGGTTTTCGTGCGTTTTTCCTAGACATTTGACTTCAGAATTTAAATGGTACAGAGCATTTGATCATGTAATCGTCTCTTTTGAACACCATGAGAAGGATGAAATAAAGCTTATGAAATTGGAGCCAAATCAACTTCTCCGTTTTGAAAAAAGTGAGTGATTTATTCAATCCTTTTTAAAAATGAGAAAATTGATTGACTTCGATTCCATAAAATCAGGGTATTTTTAAGCCGTCTCTCTTTATTTTTTCTCAGGGTTTTTTTTGATTATTTGCAATATTTAATGAAGCTGTTATCCTCTAGGCATGGAATGCGCACAAAATGAATGTAATTTTGAGATCATATATCAATATACCACTTGATTTGCACTCGGATCATCATTCAAATTGTTCAGCAATCGTTGAAAGTTCATTTATCATGTTCATTAAATTTCATCCTCGACTAAAGATGCATGAAATGAATCTCTATCTTGAAACAAAACCCATTCACACCTTAACATATACCATAATTTTGACCTCTTCACAGCGATTTGATAAATCTTAATTTATTATGTAAATTATCGCGCTCTCATTGTTTATAAACATTTGAATGCTGATAAATAATAGCCCGAGCTTATAACACATTGCCCAACCACTTTTAATTTGGATCATTCATATGTGGATGGTTATTATGAATAATCCAACATGTGGATCAATGTATTATTGTACACAGATGATAGCTCTTGTTGACCAAATTAACGGATCTATTATTAAGTCTATGAGGTCAACAGGTATTGTTTTTATTTCAGTATTTTAACTCTTTGAATTGATGCTTGTACGATTTTCATTTTTGTTACTCCTTTCGTTTCGTTTAAATTGTGTTGTGTTTTTGTACATTCACTTAAAAGTAACAGTGGCAATTACCATTGTTGACCACACAAACAGAAATCTAGTTTCAATAGCCCAATTTTTCAAGTGGATGAAATTTACGCACACTGTTCTATCTGTTCAGTAAAACGTGCCAAAAAATGAGCTTTAGTGGAGCAATTGTAAAGTGATAGTAGTACAAATTGCTGGTTTAGTTTTGCAGGCTAGCGCTAAGTGAGACTGCAAAAAACATTGACGACGCGACGGTTAATATCGAAATAAAAAGTGCTCAAGTAACATGGAAATGTCATCTAAAGTATATAAATTACGATTTTCCAAAAGAAGAAGAATGCTGTAATTTTCACGTATAATTGCGATGAGATCTTTTCAATTGACCTCAATCGAATTAACCTTCGGGGCAACACCATGCTGTCTTTGATTCGAAGATGAGGCAGAAAGGGAAGGGATCAGGCTTGAGATGGGTGCGAATCTTTTCGTATATCGATAGCTTTTGTCATTGTGTCGACGAAGCCGGCTATGGTGATGACTTTAGTGGACTTTCAAGTTTGAGAAGATTAATTCGCTTTTTCAAGGTAATCCGAATTCCGTGTGCCGTCGTCGTTGACTTTGGATTATTGTATTTTGTATGCATGCTAACCTGTTCTAAGATTCGAAGATATATGTTAGCAAGAATTTTCTCGAATTTGATATTTTAGATAAGTGGCAATGTAAATTGGTGAATATAATTGTCGTCAGAAGCAGAATGACGAAGGAAGTTTTGCCAAAAATAGTAAAAACTTGAATAGTTTGCTTCTGTCCGCCCGGGACACCCCTACGAATCAGCAAAGTGTTTGAATTGGTACTAAATGAAATATTAAACGCCAATGATGAGAAATATGAGTTGATGCCGGACTGCTAGTTTGGTTTTCGTGCCAGGCATTCGACCACACATGCGATAACAAAAGTAACCTAAGATATCTGTTGTAAACTAATGTGCTAGAGCGTGTCTAATTGATATGGAGAAAGCTTTCGATGCGGTATAGTTAAATGGACTAATATTTGAACTTCAGGACAAGTCCTCCAGACACCTTGTCGCAATGATGTATAATATTTTGTACAGGAAATTGTTACTTGTAACAGATGTGAATCTGAGGACGATGCTCGATTTCAAGGTCATGAATAGTCTACAGGAAAGAACAGTTATTGAGCATCTGCTCTTCTCAATAAATTTTCATTTGCAAACTATTTAACAGCTTTAATTTTAACGTGTTACCAACGTGGCGATTAGTAGCGTTTGCTGATAATCTGATAATTTATACGGCGGGCCAAAAAGTTACAGTAATTCAGAGTAATCTTCAAAAAGTGTTTTATGATGTGCAGCTCTACACAGACAATTAGCGAATGAAAATCAATGCGAAGAAACGCCAAACAATTTTGTTTTGGACAAGGCTGTGGTTGGCCAGTAAAGACCTGAAACGTAATTGGAAGGATTTCCACATTATGGCTGATGAAGGTAGCTCAGAACGCGTTCCACGTAAAGCCTGCGTTCGGTATTTATCTCAATCAGTATCTGTACTATACTGAACATATCAAAATTATGCTCAGTTAAATGCTGCTGATGTTTCCTCGACGACTCTTTCATTCCAGATACATGGATCAAAAAGTTAGAGTTACCTGTTACAAGACTCTGTACATACCAGTTTTGACAAATGGATGTCAGGTTTGGTATAATCAGGACGCTATGACTTCAGCATAGCTTGTGACTCACTGGATTTGAAAATAAACTCTACTAAAGCACAAGCAATAATCTTTTCCAAACACAAACATCCTCAACGCTCTTTGCCTTGGAAGGAAAATAAACAGGACACGATCCTTCATAGAATGGAGTGACGAAATCATCAGAAATCGAAACCAATAAATTTTAATTCGCGTCTTGTGCAGACCAATGAACGATTTCGAACCAACCTTTGCCTTAAATCTATATAAAGCTTTAATTATACCAAAACTTGAGTATGGAGCTACCCCCTTTGCAAATGCTACAAAAATTTTTTCAGACAAAATTGACACTGCCAAAGTAAATGGTCTAAAGCTCTGTTTTAGACTCCCACGTAGCTCCGCCAATGTGCAGTCATTCGAAATTGCTGAAAAACACATAACTTAGGATAGAGCCGAATCGCTCACACCAAGAGAGCTAAGCAAAGCCTTTTTTAACAATTTCCCAGGCACTAAGTTGGGGGACGTAGAGAATACAGCCTGAAGCTATGCACACGTATACCAGCATTTTGGGGCCTCCTTTAACGGAATTATTTCCATGGTCGCAGTTATTAGACTGCCCAACTTTAAGGTTTTTCTAGAGGTTGGAAATGCAATGTGCAGCACACGCAACGACCTCAGTGGTACTGAACTTAACGACAAACTCATCTGTTATGTGCAGCAATTAAAGAGTATGTCTCAGCTTATCTTTGCTACCGACAAAGCATAGAATATTGCCGGTGTTGGTGGTGCCTACATCAACCTCGCAAATAATGAGACTCCTATTTTAGTCTCAATGAGCACATTTCTGCATTCAATGCTCAATTGCATGCCATTTTGGCAGCCCTGATATTATCTCTGGAATGGCTTTATGAGTAACCATTGCTTGTTCGTGATACATGGTAGATATCATGATTACAGCTTTGTTTTTAAGAACAAATGTCAGTAAAGTGGTCTTTAGTAAGTCCGCCCAGTTAAGTCAATTAAAACAAGGCGGTTTTTATCGAGGAATTCAGCAGGGGTTTCCCACTTGTTTTATTTTTAACAGCACCAACATAGGTGAGGCCGACTTTTCTGAGTTCATCGCAAAACTCAATAGCTGAGAAATAATTATTCGGAGATTTGTTATGATTTGTATTCTGGATCGGTTTAGACAAACGTAAAACATTTCGTCGGTAAAAGCCATTTCTGCTTAAGTTTCGAAAGACCCAAGTTATCACTATTCTTTCCAGTATGAGTTTATAAGTAAGCATGGTATAAATACCCTGCTCATCTATCTGTCAAACACTTTATCTTACCCGTATTCGCCCGTTTGGTTTGCCATATACTTTGGCGATCTACATCTTCCGCTGAAAGATAGAAACATTTTATCGACTGTAGTATTGCCACTCAGTCTGTAATATTTTTGGTGATTGGAAACAAATTCTTTAAATATATCAGATATAGCAGCAGCAATACTATTTAATTTTTTTTCTCTAGTAGAAAAGTTATCGAACGAAAGAGCGATCAAAATAATTTGAAATCGTTCCTTAAACATTACTGCTTTGAAAATATCTCGACCAGTACCAACGGTTGCAAATAGAGCATTCAAATCTTCGTCATTTGATTTGGAAACCGCACTTTATACCAACAAACTCAAAAAAGCACTGTGCTCAATCTCATCTAGGTCTTTCAATTCGGGCTTGTTTCACCTTTTATATTTCAGTCTTAATAATTCCAATCGCTCATTTGTGTGAATAAGAATTTTATTCCGTATGTCATAAACAAACTAAATAAACTTATAGGGTCACTTTTACCAGGAACGTTCTTACTGGAGGTTCTCTTGGCCATTTCATACACTCTTTTTTCCATAAAAATACCTTCTCTTGTAGGCTCGGGTGGATGCTGAAGACTTTAAGGTCAGACTCTAGAATTATTTCTTCTAACCTCGCTTCACTAGGATGAATTTCATGATAGTTATCATCCAACGAATAATTATTATTAGAAGCTGGTTATAAAATGTCATCTTAATCAGCTGATGACTCATTGGGCTCCAAAAAATTAATATTCTCCAAGAAAAAGCTTCTAAAATGTTCAATGTTCATGTTGCATGAGTTTTATGTTGTTAGAAGTCGAGCATCCTATAGTTGAAAGGAGCTCAGTTCCTTGTTTGAAATACTCGAATTGAACAGGCCGCATAGTAATTTTATTCTTGCCGGTGACCTAAATGCATCATGGCTGAATGCCAAAAATAATCCAAGAGGTATGATCCTGAAATCGTGGATAACAGAGAACCAACTTGAGTACATGTGCAATCTATATGTGCTGGAGTTCCCAACATACTCTAGGACAAATTCATACATATTTGGACCTCTGCATTGCTGACGCAAGACTCGAATTGAGCTTGAATAGTCTTCAGCGGAAACTGTAGGTGCTTTCCTACAATAGCGGCCTTAACGCATTCGTAATTGAAATCAATCATAAAAGGGATGATGTCTTCCTCATTCTAGATCAACATGAAAATCATCGGTTGAGTTTCAAAAACAAGGTTTCAAAAGAAATTTAATCGGGATTACCAGAAGCAATGTCCTCCTGATGATAAAGGCAAGGCTTGTTCAATGATTTCTAATGACAGGAATCTAACTAACGATGAAATAGATCACTATTTATCAAAATTAAAGAAGCTGACCTTGGAAACGATTGAGAAAGTAGTTCCCAAGATTAAAAGATCGAAACAATATAGAAGGATATGAAACATCAACCATTGTAAGCTTGAAAGGGTTGAAAAGCCTTCTTCTCACACGTGTCAACAATATATATCGGCGATTTTTGGACTACAACCATCCCTCGTTGGCTTTGTTGAAATTACACCAGAAGAATTTCCGGGACTTAATCCGTTCATACTTCAGGAGTGAGGTCAGCAATCAATGGGTGGAAAAATCGAAGGGTATTAGCCCACAGGAACCAGATGGTGTTTTCACGAAAGTGAAGAGCTAGTCTCGAGTAAAAGTGTCGAATGAGTCAATGGTGATGAGATAAATCTTCTCAATAGGGCTGGTGTTGAAATTGATAGTACGACTCCGGATGGAAATGGGAACATGGTTGTATGTGATGGATTGCAGAAACTTGCCCTAATTGAAACACATTATGAATTGTTTCATCTACCGAACCCAGAGAGGGGGAATGAAATATTTTCAGAGGTCGTTGAAGCAAAAGTTTCCGACTTCAAATCGAGTCTGAACGGTGAATCTATTCTTTATTTCAATGAAACATCAACATCTGTCCTCATACCGAGCTTGAATCTTATTGATTATTTCGTCAGCTATGAAGACTTTTATTTCATATTTGTCAGAGTAAGCAACAGAAAATCATGTGGGGTACAGTTAGGAATTATTACATATTGGTCAATAACATGTTGAGCAATTCATATTCCCCAAGTGAGTGGAAAAAGGCTAAGGTATTTCCGATCTTGAAGAAAGGAAAAGAACCTTCGAGTCCTGAAAGCTATCATTCAATCAGCTTGCTGCCTAACATCAGCAAGGTGTTTGAAGCGCAAGTAAATAAAGCGTTAAACACCCACGTTGAAAATATGGGTTGATGCCGAATTGCCAATTTCATTTTCGTGCCAGGCATTCGACCAAACATGCGATAACGAAAGTAACCTCAGACATCTGTTGGAAACTTAATGATAGCTTTCAAGCTTATCTCGTCGCTAGTGTGATAAAATCGTGGAGACGCTTTCTTTTATAGTTCAGTAAATTTGAATATATACGAGTAGTTCTGAATAAGTATAGTTGTGTTTAGAAACTTGATTTTGAACATTCAGCTGAATTTCTATATGTTTCTTGTGGTGCTTTTAAACATTGAGCGGTCAATCATATATAACATAAAATCGTTTTGGAAATTCACTCACAATTCCTTGATGAAACTGTTATTTTCTCCAAATAAATAAATAAAAATTTATTTGAGTCGTCTGTTTCATTCGTAAAGGGAAAGTCTTTGATACGGTGTGGTTAGATGGACTAATTTTTAAACTACTTTAGGACAGGTTCCCCAGACTTGTTGTCGCTATGATGTGCAATATGTTGTACGGGAAATCAATTGCTATAACTGATGGAAACCTGACGACAATGGGCGACTCCAAGCTCTTGAATAGTCTACAGCAGGGAACAGTTACTGCACCTATGCTCTTCTCAATACTCATTAGCAACCTTTTGAACGGTTTGTAGGTCTCGCCAACATGGTCATTGGTAGCATTTGCTGATAATCTGATCATATATATGGGAAAGGCTGAAATAGTCCAGAGTAATCTTCACAATATGTTTAATGATCTGCAGCTCTATACCGACAATTGGCGAATAAAAATCAATGTGCAGAAGTGCGAAACAAACCTGAAACGTTCTTGGAAGGCTTTCCACATTATGGCTGGTGAGGGTAGCTCAGAACGGGTTCCACATAGATCCTGTATTCAATACCTCGGCGTTCATCTCGATCAGTGCCTGTATTATATTGAACATATTAACATCGTGCTCAGTACAGTACAAAAAGTAGTGATGGCCCTTCGACAATTCTTTCATTCCAGATACGCTGATAAAAAGGTCGAGGTTATCTGTTACCTGACCCTGGCTAGATCTGTCTTGACATTTGGGTGTCAGGTCTGGTTCAACCAGAGTGCTAGTACTATGGAAAGATTAAAAGTTTTCTAAAGGAAATGTCTTCGTGCATGTACTGGTTTGTACAGAAAGCCTGAGACCGATTTTTTTTTGTGGTAGGGAGGTGAATGCCCATTTACGCACAGACTGTGGGACTCCCATGTTCGCAAAAAAGCAACTGGACTACCCACTGAAAACCTCCCCTGCACCCTGAGAACCTAGCCTGAAACCGTTTGACACGTTACTTCGGGCCAGGTCTCGTTTTGTTACGCCGTGAGGCGCCTTCAAGCTGGAGATCCCTCTTCTAGCGGGAGGGGAGAGGGGAAGAGGAAGTGCCAGAAAATCGATCCCCCAGACCCAACACCCCCGGCTGCTGTGAGTCCCTTTTATCTTTTAGGACTGCCCGAACATAATGTGCCAACTGATTCCATTTGTCAACCGATTCGAGCATCACCGCGACTATATTATCCGGGGTGAGCTCGCCCGTCTCCCTGTAGAGGGCCCTTTGCAGCCTGTCCCATCTTATGCACGGAAAAAATATGTGGCAGGTATTGTCTTCCTCCCCCGGGCAAAACCGATAATCCGGGGACCGTGACTTACCAATCTTGTGCAGGTAAGATGGTAAGATGTTTTCATCCATGCCAGCTCAAAGCTTTGTCAGATAGAAGTCAGTCTCACGGTGCCTTCGATGTAGCCACGGTCTCATATCTGGGATGAGCCGCGCAGTCCACTTTCCCTTCGTGTAATTCACCCAAGACTGCTGCCAATTATTGAGTGAGCGCTGTCCCTCTTCGCAGACAACCATCTTCCTCGCATCCTCGTTTTGACGCAGATAAATAGGGCGGCGCTCTCTAGCAAGGAAACCGACAGGTATCACGCCTGCAATGACTTTCACCGCCGAACCGAAGACTGTCGGATACGAAAATGCAATCCTTACCGCCGCTCTTCTCTGTACCTGTGCCAGGCTTTTTCGATAAACCTCCTTACTGAGAGCGTCACTCCATACCTCTGCTTTGTACAGTTGCACCGACCCTACAGCACTTATTAAGAAGCATCTTTTTGATGGGCTGGGTCCCCCTACGTTGGCCATACTCCCGAAGTAGCCTTCTCAGCCGTTGCCCTGTTTTGTTCAGAGAAACTCATCTTCAAGTCGATCAGTAGCCCCAGGTACTTCACCGATGGATTTGATTCGATTCACATATCTCTAATACTGATCATCCTTACTCTAGGGATTCTCTTTTTTGTCAAGATAACCACTTTGGTTTTCTCCAGTGCTAAACTGAACCCGTGAGCAGTCATCCAGTCCCTCACTCAGCGCATTAGCAAACCTAGCCTAAGTTGCGCCTGTTCAATGGTGCATCCAGCGACCAGAGCCGCAACATCATCTGCATAGCTGATCAAGCGCGACTCATCTGGCATCTCCAGTCTCAGTAGCCCGTCGTAAGACACGTTCCACAGTTCCGAGCCAAGGATAGATCCGTGGGCAACACCCGATGTAACCGCCATCTTTCGTTGGCCCTGTGTCGTATCGTAGAGCAGGCTTTGATCCTTCAGGTAGTCCCAGAGAAGCCGCATTAGATATTCTGGAACTTGAAAAGAGTTTTCCAGCGTATCCAGAATATCCACCCATCTAGCGGAGTTGAAGGCATTCCTGACGTCGACTATATGCCCCTGCCCTTTGGACCGCATTCATCACCTCTGCAATCGCATCAATGGTAGAACGTCCTGCTCTAAAGCCATACTGCCGAGGAGATAGGTCCCCAGCAGCACAAATCGCGTCAGTAAGTCTTCCCTTCATGAGTTTCCCGAGCACTTTCCCAGCCGTGTCTAGCATGCATAACGGGCGGTATGCACACGGCGATTCAGGATTTCCCTTCCCCTTGCTGATCAGCACGAGCCTCGCTACCTTCCATCGTACCGGGAAAACCCCGTCCCGTAGGCAAGCGTTGAATGTGCTGAACAGCAAGTCAGGACAATGGTGATAGACGAGCCGCAACACCTCACCTGGAACACCATCTGGATCTGGAGCCTTCCTCGCTTTCAATAAAAGGACTGCCTCATCCAGTTCCAGCTGTGTGAAGAGTGGACACTCGACTGCTGTTTCACCATGGACAGCGACAGCTCAGACGGGATGGGCGGGGAAGAGTCCCTGCACTATCGCGTCCATCTTTTCCGCGTCATGTATACAAGGCTTCCGTAGGGCGCCAAGCTTCCGCATGACCAGTTTGTAGCCAAGGCCCCACGGATCCTTGTTTACATTGGCCACTAGGTCTTGCCAGCAGCAAGCCTTGCTACTGTTGATCAGTTTGCGAAGGCATTTCCTGGCCGATTTATATGCTGCCACATAGTTGCATGCCTCATCACGGTTCCGCACCCGTTGAGCCTCACGTCGAAGCTTGTGATACTCCCTTCGCTTTTCAGCGATTTCAGTTGACCACCAGTACACTGGGGGCTTGCCGTGCCGGGGTCTTCGACGAGGCATAGAAGCGCAGCAAGCAGTCGTAATGATGCTCATAGTTGAGTTCACCACGTCTTGAGCTGCTAATTCTTCCGTCCCCTCCGAAGCTCCCTGCAGCGGCTCACCTGCTGCGAGCTTCTCGACGAACCTCTCGACGGCCATCCTTCCGATGTTCCATCCAGTTGTAGAAGGCCGAGAGCACGGACGTCAGGAGACAGCATCACTTATCTCAAGCAGAATGCACTGATGATCACTGGCTGAGTAGTCCTCTAATACTTTCCAGTTGTGTATCCTCCGTGCTAAGGACTTCGAGGCGAATGTCACGTCCGGCATGGTTCCCCCACAGCCAATACTGTGGAAAGTTGGCATATTTCCGAAGTTTAGTACGACGAGGGCCGTCCTGGTCGCCATTTCCAGGATTTGCTTTCCTCGCGGATCCGTCTGAGGCATGCCCCATTCGAGTGCTTTAGCGTTGAAGTCGCCCCCAACGATCACTTTGCCCTCTGCGTTCGAGACAGCGCCCTCCAAAGCATTAAGCTTAGCTTGGAAAGATGATATCGATTCGTTAGGCATTAGGTACACACTAAAGAAGGTGATCCCTGAACACCGCACCCACACGAAACTATCTCCCCGTCCACAACTCTCCGCTTGAAAGTCACTGTTCCGAACCCAGATCAGAATACCATAATGCAGGACTTTTATTATGGTGTTGCTCACTCAGCAGCAAGAAGTCGGCTTTCATGTCCCTCGCAAACTGCTCAAACAGATTTTGGTTGGTTGAACTACGGTGTAGGTTTAGCTGCAGGATGTGGGTCATTTAAGTTCTGATTTTGCCTTGGCTAGGGCTTCCTGGAACACCCGGCATTTTCCTGATCCCAAGACGTGTCCAAAATCAGGTCTTGGATCAGCATCCTTGCAAAGAATACAGTGTGCCTCCCTCGTACACTCTTTTCTTTTATGTCCCATATCACCGCATTTGTAACATAGGGAACTCCTATCGGGTCCTTTGCATACTGTTGTGGTGTGACCATAACCAAGGCATTTAAAACATTGAAGAGGCGTTGCTCTTCGCCGTATCCTACAGACAACCCACCCAATTCGTACTTTGCCCTTGTTCAGGAATTGTTCGGCGTCCTTTTCGGTCATGTCAATCATGGCCATGCGTTGTCTCCTGTTGTTTTCTGGTGTCAGTCTCGCTTTGATCCTTCCCACGCTAGGGAACTCCCTTTTGATGGCCTCTTCTACCTCGGTCAAATCCGTCACGCAGTCAATGTCTCGTATTTCGATCGTTGCCATCGGCTCGAGCGGGGCAATAGTTACGCTTTTGCCGAGGACTTTCTTTACTGCGTCACAGAGTGCTTCCTTATTGCCGGCCTCTGCTCCGAATTCGACCAGTATGTGGCCCGACCACGTTGGTCGTATTACTTTAATGGTAGTATTGGTGTCTTCGGGCCTTACGTTTCCCCTGATGTCCTGCAGTACCTCCGCGTAGGATCGGCCATCTTGGGGCTTTACGAGCAGTGCCTGCTGCCGGGGTCTTCGTCGGGGATTCTGCCTCTCCTGTTTTATATCAGGTCCTTTTCTAATTGGGTGTCCGGGCGAACTTTACTTTCTGGCTTTTTTTGAAGGAGTTTCTTTGTGGCTTTCTTCGCTTTTTTTTGTAAGCACTGTCTTGAACCTGTGATCTGGTGCTCCACGCCCATCAAGTGCCATGACGCCATTCTTTTATTGACTTTTAATGGTGGAGCTTTCTGCATGTCGGCTTAAGATTTCGCCTCAAGAACCTCTTTAGCCTTCTGTTCGTCTTCGGCCCTTAACCAGCTCCTTCGATAGTGCCCTATACGATCTAGGCGCTCCTCTAGTTCAAGGAGCCCCACCTTTGCTACTTAGCTGATTTTTGGGGAGTCGCATGCAGATTGTATTCTTTTCAGAATATCTCCCGCTTTTCGGAGAAGCCTTTCTTCTTCGTATCGCTGGGCCGCAATTGTACTTTGCAATCATCCTTGGGAGAGGTTATCGCGTTCCGTTTCCGAGTGCAGTACTTCCGCCACATTTTCGACGTTGGCGGTGCAATCGTGCGGTGTCTGGTCACTCGTTGCTTTTCGTGACGTAATCTTTTCGTTAGCTTCTGGATTTTTCGTTGCAATGTCAGGATTTGTGACCCTTGCATCGGTCGCTTCGGTAACGGTCGCAGCAGTGACAATCGAATTTTTGATGCTCTTTTTATTATCTTCCGCCGCTCGAACACCTGAAGCGTCCTGAAGCGTCCTGCAGGGTTTCCCGCTTTTCCTTAATCGGACGCTCTGGCGTTCGCACCATTTTTAAGCTGCGCCCGAACGCCGCAGGAAAGTCAGTCTGAACTGGACTGTCTGCTATTCTCCGTTTTTCGTCTGCCTTCATTGTCATTGTGTTATTCTTCGTTTTTGTCGTAGTTAGTACCGTTTTGGATGTACTGTTAACATCGTTGCTGGTTGCGTCGTCGTTGTTATTATTTTTTGTTTCTTTTTTTTTGATGTTTTTAATCTTTGGGCTTGGAGAGTTGTACAGAGAAATCACAGAGAGTTCGAAGGAGCTTGATTGGACCTTGATACCTGTAAGTTCTGTTTTTCCATGTTGGGGCGTTATGATCTGATGGCGACACACATTTTGCGTTACGAGAATCGCCGTACCACCTCCTCTACCAGATAATCTATCCATAGGACTGTGTGTGTTATCTTAATAATCTTTATTTCTTTATTCATAATTATTGGAGACAGCAACTACAATAAAACATCTTACTTCACAACTATCGAGTAAACATGACAAAACAATTGCTCTTTGCGATACCCATAATGCAAATTACAATCGTATGTGCAATTTCACAATACTGTATTTGTAGGTTTCTTCAACAATTATCTTTTCCCACAACAATTAAATCATCAGACTCATTTTACGCGAAGATCTTTTATAACCAGTACTTTTATGTATTTCCGAAAACGTAACACACAACTGTAATAAGCATACATAACCAGAAAAAATACCATTATAATAGCTGCCCAACTTGATCTATTTTAATTTTCCTCAAAAACACAAAAAGCTTCCATTCAATAAAACTACTTTTATTACATCAATAACAATAGCGTTCGTCGGCAAAAACAAAAGAAAGTCAAACCAACGTCATTACCTTTTCTTCAGCATTTATCACTTGAGTATACCTTCACGTCGAAATATTTTTGTATTTATTTCATATATGAAAGACGTCGCGGACAAAAAATTATTTTCCTACTTGCATAACTCCACCTTAATTTGTTTTTTTAATGGTGAAAGGAATGTCAATCAGTTATTAGCCTGCTCGCAGCCACCCAATTGTGGTTTCCTTGTCTCATTGCCAGTTCAAGTTTTTTTCCGCTTTTCTACATCTACGTTACACCATAAATAAAACAATATTCAACTTGCTCAGATTTAAAAATTCGTTCAACTCATTTACAAACGCCATGCCACTGGCCGACGTCGTTGTAATGAGTTACATAAATTACATTGAGCTTAGCTGGAGACTGCGAAAATGCTTCAGATTGTTTAGATCTTGGGAAAAACGAAATTAATTACTATGCGCAAGATGAAGGTTTTTCTTTCCCATCTCGTAAGGGCCCGTAAACGTTAAATTTTCAAGCTAGTGGATTTCAAAGAATTTGAAGATTGTGATGCTTTTAGTTTGGTTTAATTGCCGATTTATCATATTTTATTGATGCACACAAGTATCCTAACTTCTTTATTTAGCTATTGTTAATGGAAGTAAACTAGCGCTTCAGCTATGAGTGCATAATCCAGCTTGTTCTTTTCTTGGGAAGAGCTCCTAAAAACATAGTAAATAATTCGAAGAATTTTCAAAATTTTCTTCAAGTGAAAATCACATTCCATAAATCAAACAACAGCTGGTTTGAATTCATCACAGCGGGATAGATTCCATTAGTGTCCTTCCATATGAGGCTGCATGATAAGAGAAAGAAGCACAGCCTGCATCAATAAGGAAAGTTTAATCGCCTTCCTTGAAAATTCGAGATTTAGAAAGAAACTCCTCATCCAAAAATAGAAATTACTCGACGAAGAAAGCATGAAGCTGGTAATCTAATTTTAGCGGAATCGCGATTCTTGTAAGTCGCTCAGTTATTCTTCGTCTGAAAGTAATAATCCCATAATCCGCAGCAGAGATGACTCAGACGAAAGATAAGTATATACAATTCCTGCAAAGTACAGACGACATACCACCCTGATCTATCCCAGCCACCATATCATGTGTGTAGATCATTTGAGAAACCTGTTCCTTGCCGTGCGCAATCAACGGAACAACTTCTTCGCTACCATATCGAGAAGTCTCCAAGTTTTGGGCCAATTTGTGCCCCACAGACAACAGAGGACTGGCACACAAGATCATAAGAAATATTCAACATTTTTTGTCTGTTCTTTGGAAATAAGAAGATAACAAAAACGATGCATGGCATGGTCTGTCTCCTTAACGCGCGCCTTCCTCAACGCTTTGGAATTACAAAGAACTCGACGGGGGGACTCCATCGTCGCCAGCTGGATCCAAGTACGAAGAAGCAAAGCGTTCGGAAGAATAAAACATACAGGTTCCCATTATCAACCCATCAGTTGTACCAGAATTGACGATAAGTTGGCTTACAGGTTTTCGTGGCCAAAAAAGACGTTCATGGTCGGGTGCTTCCGTTCTCTTCCTGTATGGTAACGTTTACACATATGTACGTATAGTTCAGGGGAATGTAATCATAGGAACAATTGATAAAGAAAAAAATAAACACTTGACTGCTTACAGGTATGTAGAAAGTTTTTATCCAACGATTTCTCATGAAAATCGGCGCAGCTCAAAGGAGGCGAAAAAGTTGTATTCACTTGATTACAACAATTTCCCGGTATCTTAATTGGGCATCTAGTTGAGCCAGCGATCGCATACTTTCGATTATTCATGGTGCATGCGAGCGGATTGATCGATCAAATCGAAAAGATAAATCTTCGAATTTCGAGCTTCGGTTTTTTGCTTTCCTCCCGTAAATAAATTGCCTACATAACTGAACCCTACAAATTTAAATAGTTATTTTTTTCAATTTCGGTCACTTGTTAAAACAAAATACCACAATCAATTACTATCAACGTATCAAATCATAAAAAGCTCGTGATCGATCGACTTGCAAGGACGACCTCGATTCAGAACTACAAGAAATCTATCATAATATTTGCATGTCAAAAATATTGGTCAAGAAGTAAAAGCGAAATAAGACAAAAAACATCTTTTGCCGGCAATTAAGATGTGTAACTGTTTTTGGATAGCTGTAAAAACAACAAAATTGCTGAGTTAATCAGTGATTGTAATGGAATAGCAAAAAGAGAAGTAGTTGAATGTTAGCATCGTTCAAATTAAAAATAATGGATCTCTTTGTACTTCCTCATTTCTAAAGAAGTATTCTTAATACACTAAGTGCTTAGAATATTAGAACATCAGAAAAATGATTATTTGTCAGTAGCAAATCATTGATTGCTTACTTGATTATGAAAAATGCATTTATTAATCTTTTGCAAAAGTCAATTGAAAATTAATTTTTCAATTGAAAATCATCATCGTCGAATTATTCGAACAATTAACGAACACCTGAAGTTTCGCTCCTGAAGAAGTCTCAAAAAGCGGAAAAACATTCAAGGCCAGTCCCAGTTTATGAACTTGCCCTCGAATCTCGCTGCAAAAGAAACGAGATGGAGGAGCCTGACAGCTTCAGCCATCAATTAGAACGATCATGTCCATCGCCAGCGATGACGGGCGAGAAAAGTTAAAACGCAGATTCGAGAACAATAAAGAAAAAGACAAGCTGAAAATTTTATCAGTCGTCAAAATCGAGACACTATTCAAAGCTGATGACAAAGTGAAGAAGTATAAGAAAGAAAATGAGGAACTCAGACTTAGATTCAATCGCAAGAAGAGCTAGTTGGCAGTGACGGATTTAAGGAAAAAGGCCCGGTCG
This sequence comes from Odontomyia ornata, assembly GCA_963969285.1. Lineage (NCBI taxonomy): Eukaryota > Metazoa > Arthropoda > Insecta > Diptera > Stratiomyidae > Odontomyia > Odontomyia ornata. The sequence continues at coordinate 88,397,426 of OZ017738.1, read as the reverse complement.
GCAAAATTTCATTAGGCCCCCCCCCCCCCCCCCTATTAAATTGTGTACACAAGAATTTATTTTGGCTCAAGTGTTTCATTGGAAGTGATAGGTATGTGTTTCAAGAAATTGATAGATATAAAATAATTTCGGTTTATTCATCGAGTATTTTGAATGTTGGATTTGTTTTTACATTGAGAACATTTACATATTTTTGAATCCTCTTCTCGCTTTCTTCTCCGCGAAAACTTCGATAGTAGCATCCAAATCAACTTGATTTGCGACATGCTGTTCGATGAAAAGTATGCTGAAATCGTCTAATGCTTCTGCACTCATTGTGGAACGTTGACGATCTTTGACTTTCTTCAATGAGCTCATTGTTCGTTCGGCGCTGGCTGTGCTGACGGGAAGTGTCAATTATAAACCCAATAAACTGCAACACTCCGGAAAACTGCTAATCAAATTTTTTTCAACGATGAAGTTCAAATATTGCAATGGACTATGCCCAGTAGAATCTTTTTCTTGTGAGAAGTACAAATCCGCAAAACTGATTAACTCATACTTCAGGGCAATTGTGAAAAAAGTTGGATATTTCTCTATCAAGTTGCAAACATTTTTTTCAACTTTTTTCTCATCCATGTTTTTGAAGAATTCAGGTTTAAGAAATCCGAAAAGTGAGTTTATCTCATGAAAACCTTCGGCTCTTTCTTGTAATTCGCTGCACATCCTGTCGAGAACTTCGTAGTATGCAATGCGATGTTTCGTTGCCATATCCAGAGGACTGTCGTCAGCTTTTTCACCGGGCATTATTTTCGTTCGTCGTCGTCTGGGGCTCGGAAAATCCGGATTCTTCCATCCCATGTTCTCCCATTGAGACTTTGCTTTCGACACAAAAAAATCGTACTTGCATTCTGCGCGCAAGTTTTTCAAATTCTCCATTACATTCTCAATACAATTTTGAGCCATCAAAAGATCCACTTCTTTTTTCTGTAATTCAACTTCAGCAACGTCGATGAATGATAAGACTGAATGCCACCACGTCAGGTTGAGTAAGAAGAGCCAATCGATCGCCGAAAGTAGAGAATTTGCGTCCATTATATCTTCTCCAGTAGCCTTTTCTCTTGATGTTTCTCGTTCTAAACAGTTGACAATATAGTCAAGATTTTGGATAACCGCTTTTACTGCTTTCAGTCGTGCAGGCCAACGAGTCCCGCTCAATCCTTTGATGTGGAGTCTTCGTTTTTGTGACAGCGCCTCACTCTTGAAATCTTCTAATGGCACATGAAACTGCCCACCCTGTGTCTCTCTTCCACAGTCAGAATTTGTCTCGAAAATTTCTTTTTTCAATTCCTCCAGAAGTTGAATGCCGTAAGATTTTTTATTTTGGGACAGATTTTTGCTTTCTTCCAAAAGGTTTTCCCATCTCCGATGAGACTGCGAGAAGTAGTTGAAAATTCTCTGCAATGTTGCAAAAAATACTTTGATTGAAGGGCTGGCAAATTTTCCAGCTGCATGAGATAAAACCAGGTTGAGTTGATGCGCTGTACAGTGAACGTATGGAACGAAGGCCTTCTCTCCAACATATCTTCTGATGAGAGCTTGCAATCCATTCAGCTCTCCTATCATGACGGGTGCGCCATCAAATGCTTGACCACATAGATGAATCTTTTCGAATAGATATTTTTCAAACAAGACTCCAATAATTTCATGAGAAATTGACACAGAATCCCCTTTTTTGATTCGGATGAAACATAAAAAACTCTCTTTGATGCATAGTATCTTGGCTCCTGTCTCATTTTTTTGAATCGTGACGTACCGCAATAATATAGCCATTTGGTCCAAGTGAGCAACATCCGTTGTTGAGCCGGCGATCAGTGTGAAAAACTTTGCTTCTTTGCATTCATTGATGATAACATTTCGTGTTTGATCGGCCAAGATATTTAATAATTCGAATGTTATTGTTTTGCTCAAATACTTTATCCGATTCGATGTGATCACGTAAAGTCAAGTTGTGTCGAAAGATAAGTTTGATGATAGACAAATATATACCAGGATTTTCTTCATCTATTTTTTCACGATGACCTCGAAACGCGACACCCAAGCCAGAAAAAGTTCTTATAGCATCAAAAAAAATGTTGAAAACGTAGCGCCATTTTTTCGCTTCTTCGCTGATTTGTTGATTTAGTCGGTGACTTACATCAGCTTTCTTGAGAAAATTCGCTGCCGCAACTGCATTCTGGAGATGGCTCTTGCTCAAATTGTGTATCGAAACGGATTTCTGGAAATGTTTCCAGTCCGTGTAACCAGTGCACCATTTGTTTTTTTTGTATCCTCGTTTCCAAATAGCCAGCAATAATGGCAATAAGCATAATGTTGAGTCGGTGAGTATGATAACCAAGGGCAAAGATCATTTACTTCAAAAGGCTTCTGCGTACGTTTGTGATAATACTGTGAGTTGAAATGGCGCCCATTATCTGTATGTTTGAATTTGCTATTGGGCATATCAGCTTCTGTAGGTTGACAAGGGCCAGCAAGCAAAAGCATCCTTATCTGATCTTCGTTTAAAATTTGATTGCCATAAATTCCTTTGTCATTATTGAATTTAGAAAGTATCAGCGGTGCATTCGCGAAAAATGATGATTCAGGTTCGGAAACTTCATCAAATGAATCAGTGGATGCGGAATTATCTTTTTCTCCATCATCGAAAAACGGTTGATTATCAGCACTTCTGTCGACGGAAGATTTTTCTTTTCCACCACTAGTCTCAAGTTCAGTTCTGGTCAGTTAATTGTATCCACTCTCCATTTTCTTGTTTTCCATGTTTTCTGTAACAATGCAAATACAAAATTATAAAACAATTCTCTGAAGTAGTACGAAATCCCTAGTCATATTGTATTGCACAGGCTGTATGACTCTCTTGAAATCATTTTTGTAGAAATTGAGTAATAATATATATGTAAATTCATATATTTACCATACCTTCGTCATTATTGATTTTCGGGTGAATCAGCGGTAATTCTGTAGATTGATTCGATGGGGATTCTTTTTCTGCTGCACGAAATACGATGTCCGTAGAGTTCCTATCGTCATCGTTTTGAACTTCAGCTGATGTTGACTTTGGTATTGGAGTTGAAAAGAATTTGCCGACTTTGGTCTGTTTAGGGTTGATCCCAGCATTTTCCAATTTTCTTTTTTCTCTAATTTTTCGCTTTTCGAATCCACTTTTTTCTTTCGTATTTTCCATGACTTCTAGAACCATGAAAAGATAATCAAAATACGGAGGAACAACTTTTTGCAGTGACAAAATATTCAATACATTATATTGCTGTAAAATGTAGTGATTTTTGAACGGTGAATGATCACAAACATTCATGAATTTTGAATTGGATGTAAGCTAGTATATTTGTTTTTGGAAAATAAATTTTGGAGTTGCTGTGCTTAGATTCGACTATCTACGTGGCAAAAAAAAACGAGATAGAATGATCCCACAGTGACTTTAATATTTTTCTTGATAATAATTTTTTACAATACAAAAACTCTAATTTACGAATTTTCAAATCTTTAAACAATATTTCGCATGGTTTCAATTTTTTATTCTAAAATGTATGATCAAATGATAGAAGCACTGATTTTTGTGACACTGGTGACAGAAAATAACAAAGCAAAGAATAAATTATTAGGTTATGTTATGGTAAACAAACTTTTCACACGGAGCAATATTCAATGAACATACCTTGAAATATCTGGAGCCAGAGTTTTTTTCTTGGATATATGCTCAGACATTGAACATGGCAAACAACTGCGGCACTTGTCCGTAAACACTGCAGAAATGATTGACGAAGTAGTACGAACTCGATTGACACGAAACTCGGAGAAGAAGTTTTGTTACGAAGGGTACATATAGTGATTCAATATCGTGATGATTCCCGCGCATGCGCGGTGAATCCTCATTATTGGGCGCGGCAATTTCAACTTTTGGAACTGACTGTCAGTTGACAGTCAACTGAATTTTGATACCCGGGCCCCCGGGGACCCCTCAGAACGTTTTTGACGAGTCAAAAATATTTGCCGAACGTGATTAAATCGTAGACGTTTTTATTAACTGATTAATTACACAACTTTTTTAATTTTATATTCAATTTATGATTATTACGAAGCATTGCAAGTGTTTTGATAACAGAGGCCCCTGAAGAGAAATTTGTCTCGTGCTGTCTAAAAAAGACTCACTGAAACATTGAAAAAAAAAAAGAAAAAGGAACTTTTAGTAAGAGGGGCCTTTAATGCCTCCTGTCGGGGGGGCCCAGTCGGCAAGCGCGCTTTTGCCGACCTGTTAAACCCGCCACTGCTAGTTGGTAAACTAACTTTCAACAGAGAAAAAGAAACCACGAAAAAAGAAAAAGAAGTAAAGTCAAAAGCAATCGCAAACAAAAAACCAAAGAAACCACAATAGGAACCTAATCAAGAAGATGTCCTCAGCGCAGGTGAAGCAAACGTTAGTACAAACTATTATGCAGCTAAAACCCCGCATTAGCCTCACTCTAGCAATTAGGAACAGAATTAAAGAGCTCCGGAATCTCCGATGGAACAACATGCTAAAAATTCTGACTACAACTCGCGGAAAGTCTGGTTTTGAAATAGAATTTTTAAGCGGAAGTATCATGCGTTACCATACTCCGTAATAAACAACAACAAAGGGCATATTTACTCCAATCAAGGAAAAGCAGATATACTTGCAGATCAATCTAATCAGTTCCATAATATTTTTAAGGGGTTTTGCAACAATCTAGCAGAAATTATGGTGACTAAAGCTTTGTAACAATAACCTAACCAAACATCTTTATCTCCTGGTGCATTAGTAAAAACAAGAGAGTTAATAGGATTACTCAAAAAAAACTTAAAATGGGAAAGCTCCAGGTATCGATGGTCTGCCGAATATAATACTTAAAAATTTACCCAAAAAGGAAATGTCTTCATATGCCTCCTAATCAACGCTTGCCTTAGGCTCTCCTTCTTTCCGTCCATCTGGAAACTAGCTCTAGTAATACCTATCCTGAAGCCTGGAAGAGATCCGCACTCTCCCGACAACTGCTGGCCCATTAGCTTATCACCAGGACTAGGTAAGCTCTTTGAAAGAGTAATCCTTAAAAAAATTAAGTGATTTCTTGGCTAACAAAAAGATCTTACCTGATTTCCAATTCGGCTTCAGAAACAGATGCTCGACAGAGCATCAGCTTTTCCGTATTGCAAAGAATATCAAAGAATCGATGTACAATAAATTGGTGACGCTGGACATAGAAAAAGCCTACGATACAGTCAGGCATGGTGCTCTTGTCTATAAACTTCAGAAATATAACACACTCCCATACTTGTCGACAAGCATTTTTAACTGACAGGAAGTTCCAGGTTAAAGTAGGGGAAAGCACTTCCCCAGTGAAAAGTATTACTGCCTGTGTTCCACAAGGCTCCTGCCTAAGCCCATCACTATATAACATCTATACGCCTGATTTCCCTTCCATACCAAACTGCCAGGTTGCTAGCTTTCCCAGACGATATTTGCATATACAGCATAGGCGCGGATTCAAATTCCATTATTGCCAGCAGCGTTAGTACTTACATATCAATACTACCATTGATGGAAAATTAAAATTAATGTTGCAAAAACGAAGTCAATATTCTTCACCAGGAAGCGTAAGCCTGTTCACCTATCCAAGTGACCAATAAATTTTTTAGGGCAAACTATTCCCTGGAGTGAGGATCTCAATTATCTTAGGCTTATATTCGACAAAAAACTAACCTCTAGAAGTCATATTGAGCATATTGGCTCCAAAGCGTTTAAGGCCGTGCTCTCGCTATATCCCCTTCTGAATCGTAATTCACATCTAAACACCAGAAACAAGGTCCTCATAGTCAAAATGGCATTAAGACCGATCATCCTATATAGCTTACTTACCTGGATCCAATGTGCTAAATATCTAGTAACAAAGCTTCAGATCACCCAAAATAGATGCCTGAAAATAGTACTTAATAAACCGTGTTACTTTTCTTCTGAAAAACTACGCAGCCTTACTAGCGTTAGTCCAATTTGTAAACTCGCTGCATGGCGCCGTGATAAACTAATTGCGAAAGCATATGACCTCCCCTATCCGCTAATTCGTGCCCTGACGAACTGAAAACCAGCAATTGCTACCACCTATCTCTTTGGCCGTAAGATAGCCCCATAGATTTCAGTTAGTTATACAATAAGTAGATAGTTAAGTTATGTTAAGCTAATAATAAGTTCAGTAGAGGTTTTTGTTGAAATTTTCCTCTAGGAAATAAGAATTTTCACATACAATAGAAATACGATACTACTCATGGTCTTAAGTAATGTTCAAACGATGGTGAAATGACTTTGCCAGAACACCTGCTATATTTTAAGACCTCTGCCTAAGCCCATCACTATATTTATATATATATATATATATATATATATATATATATATATATATATATATATACATCTATATATATATATATATATATATATATATATATATATATATATATATATATATATAGGTTAGATAAACCTGATAATACATTCATCGCATATTTAAAAATTAAAAATAGGGACAAAAAACCAAAAAATTTGTCTGCTGGTCCGTCTGTCAATATAAGCCAGTTTCTTCGGCATTATAAACTTAGTCAGCTGTATATTTACCTTCATAAATTATCTTCGCAATTTCTTCTTTAAATTTCAGAGCACTTCCATAATCAAATGTAGCGCGCTCTCCTTGAATTTGAATATTATGCAAGGAAAACCTTTTTCGAAACCTTTCAACCCAGTCATTATTACTGATGAAATTTGATTTTGGCTCGTCGGAAGAAACATTTTCCAATTCCTATAATTGATAACAAAAAATTTTGGGCTGCTGCTTTTATGATACAACTTTTTGTAGGAATATAATATTTTGATTGCAATCTTCTGTCCAAATTATCATCAAACATTTTCGGTTTTTGGTATGGACGAATCCTTTAGACGTAGGGAATTCAACCCCGATCCTGTTTTCCAAACCCGGTATTTCGGGATTGTCTCTAGATAGTCCCGGGAAATTTAAAAAGAGAATAAAAGTCTCGGCGCTCTTCAAAAATCAACTTTTTTCATTATCTTATGTTTACATAATCATCACAAATGCAGGAAAATTAAATACAAAACAAATCAACATAAACCTCTTACAATAAACGAACAACTTATTTACATAAAACCTTGAAGCTTGCAATTAAAAAACAACTCAACTAATCTTGGATGTCCTTGATAAATTCCTTATTTTTCTACTTATATCAACTGTTATCATTAACTAAAGTTATCAGATATAATACTTTGTCACTTAATTTCACAAAATTCGACTTCAACTTTAGGTAATCAATTACTTTTTCTCATAAATACATTGATGTTTTACATTCGAAAACCAACTTATTAAATGTTCGTCTGTATTAAACAAAATATATTCCAGATATCACGATTAATATTATTGAATTGACGAGGTAAATTTAAGGTATTAACCTTTTACATCTTATTTGCATTGCAGAAATAAATATCTTAGAAAGACTAACGCATCTAATGTTTCGTCCTCAAGCCTATTTCTCAATTTGTTGCACATATAAGCAGACACTGAGAAAGCGCGTTCTGCCTGGATGGAAGTTGGAGGTATTGTCAACAAATATTTATAAATTTGTTCCAAATTGTGACCTCGAGTTTTAGCTGCTTCGAAAAGAGCCATTTCTTGCTTGATCAATTTTGAAAAGACTGTTTCTTTGATACCCTCTGTAGTTAATGTTTTCATCTTCTTCTTAGCACTACAGCCCCTCGCGGGCCTTCGCTTCCTGCAAATAGCGCCTCCAACTGTCTCGGTCCATTGACCGCGTCCTCCAATTTCGAAATCCGAGCAGCGATAAACTGTCTTCGTCGATCGAGTCAGACCAGGGTTTCCTCGGTTTCACCTCTTGGCTCCGGCCTTCAGTTTTCCCAACGAACACCTTTTTGGGTATCCATTGTTCGTCTATACGATTCATTTGGCCAGCCCATTGCAGCTTCCGCAGTCTTACAATCGTTGAGACCTCCGGTTCATCAAAAATTTCATACAGCTCATGGTTGCATCGAATTCCTTATTGGTCCCCGTCTAGCTCCTCTTCGATTATTCGCCTCAGGACTCGTCACTCAAAGGCGTTCAATATATTTGTGGATGCTTGGGTTAGGGTCCATGTTGCACAGCCATAGCATAGCACAGGGCTTATCACAGATTTGCATACTTGCAGGTTTGTTTTCCTGTGTATGCAGCTGGTCTTCAAGATCGTCAATACTGAATAGAATATTTTATCTGCGAGCTGTATTCTTTTGCGTATTTCGTTTCTTTCATTGTCCGTTTTCATTATTTTGGCACCTAAGTACACAAATTCGCCCACATTTTCGATACTGTATGCGCCAAGTGTGGTATTTTTCCTCGACTGCGTCATGAGCTTTGTTCTATTTTCATTGATTTGTAGCCCTACTAGTTTTGCTTCGCTGTCGAGTTTCAGGAAAAGTTCTTCGGCAGTTGTTAGTGACCGTGACAAAATATTAATGTCGTCCGCATAGGCTATTACTTGTATCGTAATGTACCTCTTGTATCGACAGGTAGCTTTGGTATGACGTACTCCAGAGCGAAATTGAATAGCAATGGGACCAGCCCATCTCCCTGCTTTAGTCCGATATTTGTGTCAAAACCATCGATATTTGTGTCAAAACCATCGGTGAGTTGGTTATTGATGGGGGCTTGAAAGGTCGTTGACGTCATTGTCATTTTGGTAGGACGGACTAATTTGGCTGGAATGCCAAAGCAAAGCATTATTCGATACAGAACATTACGATCAATACTGTCGTATGCTTGCTTGAAGTCAACGAAAATTTGGTGCAAGTCTATGTTGAACTCCCAGCATTTTTCAATACCTGCTTGACTGTGAATAATTGGTCTGTTGTCGATCTACCTGCTCTAAAACCACCTTGATACAGCCCAAAAATATTGTTGGCATATCATCCGATTTTATTTTCTAAGATTATTGAAAATATTTTGTACGCCGGACAAAGCAGTGATATGCCTCTATAATTTTCGCACTGTTGCTTGTCACGTTTTTTGTGGATAAGGAATATAATTGATTGGCTCCACTCTTTCGGCATATGTTCTTGTTGCCAAATGTACTGGATGGCTTTGTGAATAGCTTGATGAACGCTACTGCCAGCATATTTTATGAGCTCCACTTGAATCTCATCGATGCTCGGCGCTTTATTATTCTTTTGGGCTTTGATGATGGAGCAAAGTTCATCCAGAGTTGGCTCCGATGTTCTGGAGCTGTGCGGAGAATTAAGGAGGTTCTTGAAATATGATGCCCATCTTTCCTTAATCTTGGTTTCATCAGCGATTATATTGCTGCTGTCATCACGACAGAGCGTGGTTTTGGGCTGATAACCACGTTTCAGGCTTTTCAATACTTTGTATGCTTGTCTCGTGTTGTTGCTCGCTAAACTTACATCTATACTTCTCAATTGGTGGTCATTGTATTTGCTTTTCTTAATCTTAATTACCTTAATAGCTACTCCTCTGAGATTTTCATAGTGTTCTCTCTTTGTCCTGGTGTTCCTACATACGTATTCTTTGTACCCCTGATTCTTTTTATCTAACGCATTCTGGCACTCATCATCGAACCAATCATTCCTTTTGCGCCGGGCTTCATGTTCGACTTTGTTCTGCTACGGTCTTAATAGCCACTTTCACTTCCATCCAGAGCTCGTTGCTCGTCTTTAACGATGCGTCTGATAAGATTGGAAGTTGTCGAGGGTCTCCGTGAAATTTTCGGCCGCAGACGCCATTTGGAGTCGTTCGATGTCAAATTTTTGTAGCGGGCTGGTCTTCGCTGAATATGCCTTTGACATACGGCATGGATAGGTTAATTTGATCAAGTAATGATCTGAGTAACAATTGGCGCCTCGATATGTACGGACGTTAAGTATGCTCGAGGCCCAATGTTGTTGGATCAGAACATGATCGATCTGGTTTTGTGTATTGCCATCCGGTGATACCCAGGGCATTTTATGAATGCGTCGATGTGGGAAGCAAGTCGAACGTATGACTAGGTTTCTGCTACATGCAAAGTCAATCAGGCGCTGGCCGTTGACATTTGGTTCATCGTGGAGGCTATGTCCTCCAGTAGTTCCCCGGCTCATTGCCAACCGTAGCGTTGGAATCACCCAGAATTATAGTTGTGTCGTTTGTAGGGAATGTGTCGACCAGTTTTTTCAGGTGATCCTAAAACAGTTCCTTCGTTTCTTCGTCCTTTTCTTCGGCCGGGCGTGAGCATTAATCAGCCAGATTTTGAAGAATTTCGCTTTTAATCGGATCGCACACAACCGTTCATTGACTGCCTTAAAATCAATACGCTGTCTTCAATTCTGTTATAAGGCGCGGAAGATTTGCGTTTACCTTCTTGAGTCCCCATAAAGGAGGTGTAAGTAGGATTTAATAGCAAAGCTGTAGATGTATTTACAGTAATAAGCATTTCTCGGAAATTATTTGGGAACCAATAAACGCAATGTGCGACCTCTAGAGCATTTGCTACCATTTAGTTGTGGGTTGGAGAACAAGGGGTTCCCTTTTCCTTTCTCAAACGGGCTTGGGACCGTCCACAGCGTTTAACTTAAATTTTTTTACCTATTTTACGTGAATAAATAAGCCTTTGTTTAAACTTAGTAAAGGAGAAAAGCGCTTTCTAATTAATTCCTTTTTAAATTTATTGCGGCCACTAAGCTTGACTTTTCACTTGGTTCAGGCAGGAGCCAAATCTTATATACATTGAAACATTTATATCAGCTTACACCCGACAAGATAATTATTGGTTTTATTAAAAATTATCCCGGAAAATCGTACTAAATATATTAAATTCTTCAATTCTAAGATCATTACAGCTCACTTTTGTACAAGATACATACTAGCGTTAATTATTAAAAACTTAATGGAATATTTCCTCCTTTCACATGCATCAGTCATTAACCAACATTTCTCAGCGTTACCGCTTTTCTTTTAGCATTAACAGAATTGGTAGCCAACCATTATCTCCATTTCCATTTTGCAAATTGTACATGGCCGTTGTTAAAAAAATGCTCCACAAACAGCACTTAATGGAACCGTATGCTCAAACAGCGTTATTCTCCGCGAAATTGGGTAAACTAGACTTTGAAAATATTCAAATGAATCCAGACCGTCAATGGTAAAGTCCATAAAATATATAATAATAGATAAAAGATTACAGTAAGGTCATAATAGAGAAAATTTCAACTTGCCGAAACCATTACCAATGTTTGTATCTAAATATGCGGAGCATGGATAGCAACTTCATTGCTACTGCTAATGATATGTGGATATATGAGTAGACACTTTATTTAGATAGATAGAAATCGAAAGCTGAAAATTATCGCCAATATAATGTTAATTTAACTATCGATCAAGGTCTCCTGTAAGCTCCTGAGCGACATTTTCATGGGTATGAAATTTTTTCGCGACATGTATCAATGGAACTGGTTTGATTAAATATTCATTGGATTAACATGAGTGTTGAGGCTTAGTTTTTTTTCGCGATGAGCAATTAATCACCTGTGTTAGAAAATGAGTTATAGCCAGCGGCCACTCTCTATCTGAGCTTAATCAGCTTAATTGGATGCATAGATGCAAATGAACGGAAAATGGAACTAAAAAATACATTTAATGGAATTTAATGACTCCATCAAGTGAGAATTTGAGATTTTGGTACTAATGTGGATAAAGAGTGTGGGAATCTTATGCTCGGTAATGCCAGAAGTTTATTGAATGTTCTTCTGGATTTTTAATGCATATATATATATATATATATATATATATATATATATATATATATATATATATATATATATTTGAATTTTTAATGCATATATAATTTTTAATATATATATATATATATATATATATATATATATATATATATATATATATATATATATATATATATATACATATAAATATGATGATTCCTAATATTTTCGTGATTAGGACGACACAGTAAGTCAACTCAATTGAGTTTCTCTGTAAGAAAAGTTTTATTGGTTGTTTTGTATTACATGAAATAAAAGTGTGTATTTACTTAATGCTTTACAAAAACTTACATACCTGTGAGAAAAGAAACGACATTTAATTTTATTATTAACAATGTCAGTTCCTAAATCATAATCAGAATACCTTAACAATGGAATTAATATTATAAATTATTGTTATCTCATAACAATCACGAGATACTTATAGGTTATCTTTCCCATAGCTCACAAGCTTCATTTTGTCATGTCACTGCGCGTTCAATGCCGTTTGATGCGCGGGAAAATTCAAACTAAAGAAAATTATATTTGTTCTTTACACCCCCCCGTAAAGGAGATGAGATGAAGATGTTTTCTCATGCACGGTCTTCAATCGTAGGTACGAGCTGGTGTTAGCTTTGAAATGCGGAAAAAGTTCGACTCTGATATCTTATGGTCAGTGTTTATCTTGTAAATCGAGTTTGAAATTTTTTCTCTAATTTTGTCCGGTCCGAATTTCAATTCATCAAGCTTCTTTCGATTCAGTTTGTTTCCATTCTCTGTTAAAAAAGTATCATCAACTTTGAAGTCTATATGTTTTCCATTTTTATCGTAAATTGTCTTGTTGTAATTGTGTGATTTGATTGTATTTTCCAGAGCTTTTTCCCTGATCTGGCGTGGATTAACTCATGGTTAGTTTTCTTTTGTTTTAGCTCATTTGGCAAAATGGTAACAGTGTGCTCCGTTTCATTGTATTTTTGTACACAATTATGGGCTATAGTTGTCCATGCCATTTTTGTTTCATGTTCGTTTATCTTGCACCTGATTTTATTGACCAATGTCTGGCTTAATCTCTCGCTTAAGCCATTTGAAAAAGAAGAGTTCACTGCTGTAAAAATTATGGGAATATTTTTTTCATCCAAAAATCTTTTAAATTCCATAGAGTGTTACCTGGGTATTTGTCTGATAGTATCAATTCAATGTCATCGCTTTCTGTACATTTTCTTATCAATTTAATGAAATCATTCGCGTTTTGAGTACTTGAGGTTAGAATAAACGCATATCTGGTGAAATGATCTAATACGGAGGTCATTCAACAAGTACTTAGCCTACAGAAGGAAAATCAAAATTTTGGAAAGGTGGCAATTTATTTTTCCACATAATCTCTTTCAAGCTCGATACACTTGGCCCAGCGATGCTCTAACTTTTTCAACCCATCTAAAAAATACATTTTCTCGAGGGCTGCAAAATAGGCCTCCGTGGCGGCGATGATCTTCTCATTCGACCCAAATCTATTCCCGGCGAGTGATTTTTTCGGGTTTGAAAACAAAAAGTAGTCACAGGGGGCCAAATCAAGAGAGTACGGTGGATGGGGCAGCAATTCGTAGCGCAATTGAACCAATTTGGCCATGGCGACGGTGGAGGTGTGAGCCGGCGCGTTGTCGTGGTGAAACAGCACTTTTTTCTTCGCCAAGGGGGGCCGCTTTTTCTTCAATTCAAAATCAAATTGGCCCAGTAAGTCTGCATAGCAGCGACTCGTGACTGATTTACCTTTCTCGAGGTAATCGATGTGGATCACACCTTGTGAATCCCAGAAAGTGGTGACCATCACCTTTCTGGCCGATCGAACAGTCTTGGCCTTCTTCGGAGCCGGGTGAAGTCCACTGTTTCGACTGTTCCTTGGTCTCTGGTGTGTACCAGCGAATCCATGCTTCGTCGACGGTCACGAAATGATGCAAGAACTCCGCCGGATTGCGCTGAAACAGCGCCAAAAACGTCACCGATGTGGTTTCACGGTTGCGTTTGTTTTCCGGTGAGAGCAAACGCGGCACCCACCGCGCCGACAGCTTTTTCATGCCTGGTTCTTCGTGTAAAATATGATGCACCGTTCCTTCTGCAATTCCCACAGTAGTCGTCAATCGTCTCGCGAACCTTCAATCGACGGTCTGCCAACACGAGATCGTGGATTTTTTTAACGTTTTCCTTCGTAGCAGCCGTTTTCGGGGCACCGACGTGCGGCAACGAACAAACTCGTTGAATCAATTCTTGACGGTCGCTATCGAAGGAGAAGAGTCACCATACACAGCATCCAAGCGATCTTTGATTTCGCTGCGCGTTTTCCCTTCCAAAAACAAGAATCTAATCACTGAACGATATTGTGTTTTTTCCATTTTTGTACAACCGACCGACACGCTCGCTTCCAAAGGCTATCAAAACAAAACTAATGAAGCCAATTGGCTGAAACTGACAGAAGGCTACTAAAAGAATGTACTGCACGATGGTAAAAATCTTTTGTAATAGCAGCGCCATCGGGCGGTGAGGCTAAGTACTTGTTGAATGACCCTCGTAAAAGATGTAAATATTTCTTTGTTGATCTGGAACCTCCGAAACCTCCAATGGTACCAATAGAGCATATCTGAAAAGGTATTGTGGCGGGACCCAAGTGGGACATCAACCCACATTTAATTTGTCCCCTTGATTTATTCTTTAAACATACTGTACAGCTTTCACAGATTCTTTTCATGTTTTTAGTCATATTTTCTGCTGTATACACTGAGCTTATAATTCTCTGCATTTGTTTAATTCCTGTATGACCCAGATCTGTATGTACACTTTTCGTAAAATCTTTCATGTGATATAATAATTTTTCCTTTTTTCTTTGCTTTTTCATGGTAAACATTGTGTTTTTTTATTAACTTGTCTTTTCTGCATTGTATCTATTTATTTTTAACTTGATCTTTTAGGATATCTTCTAGTGTTATTATATTAACTCCTTGCTCCTCTAAGTTTATATTTGGTCCAAGGACCGGGTTCCTGCTTAGGCAATCAGCTTTCAATGTTTTATCTTCCTGGCGAATATTTGATTAGGAAATAATATTTTTATAAGTAGTATGTGAGATCTCCTAATTCTTCGTCTGTTCTAGATCTTATGTTCATATTTTCCAGAGGTTTGTGACCTGAAAATACAGTGAATTTCCGACCTTTTAACAGATGTTGCCAATACTTTACACATTCTTTAATTGCCAGGCATTCCAGATAGATAGCTTTATTCCTTTTTTGTACTTGCGTCAATTTTTTCGAAAAGTATGCCACTGGTTTTTCTTCATTGTTTTTTTGTGGCTATTTTAGTACTGCTACTACTCCTAGTATACTAGCATCTGTGTATATGCGAATAGGTACGTTTGGGTCAAAGATTGTTAATTTTTGTTGAGAACATAATATTTGTTTCATTTCATTAAACGATTCCTGGCATGTATCAGTCCAGTCAAAGGTTTGTCCTTTTCTCAAAAGGTTCTGCAATGGTTCCAAGTATATGGCTATGTTTGGCACAGACTTATGATAAAAGTTTATTTTTACCAGGAATTGCCTCACATTCTTTTGAGTTTTTGGAGTCGGGAAATTTTTTATTGTTATTGAGTTAACTTTCAGTGGTCTGACTGAATTATTCTGTAGTATGTGACCCAAGCATTTAACTGTATCTGTTGCAAATATGCATTTAAAGAATTTTAGTTTTAAGCCTTCGCTTTTTATTGCTTGAAAGAGTTTTTCCGGATGTCGGATATGATCCGTGAAATTTTCAGAGAAAAGTAAAATGTCATCGATGAAACAAACCGTGAAATCTCCATGCTTGTGTCTCCGTAATATATTTCACATTATTCTTTGGAATATAGCTGGGGAGGTTTTTAAACCAAATGGTAGCAGGTCCATTGATAGTGTCTCTCCTGCGTCACAAATGCAGTTTTGTGTCTATCTGTGATATGCAAAGGAATTGACCAAAACGCTGAGTTTATGTCCAGTATTGAGAAAAACTTGCAATCTTTCGTCTTTAGTATTAGGTCTTCAATAAGAGGGAATGGCTGTGATTGAGGCACAACGATTTTATTTAAGTCTCGAAAATCAATGCAAAATCTTGATCTTTTGTTTTCATCTCTTTTATAAGCTATGTGACTGGTGCTGCGAGTGGGCTATATGATTCTTCTATTAAATTTTTTTCCAATAATTTTGCAATTTGAACTTCAATCTCGTTCTTATCTTCTATTGAGCAACGATATGGCCTTTTGAAGCGATATTTTTCTATTAGTAGATCAATGTGTGCTTCATAGTTCGTTACCTATCCTATGTCATATTTGTCCTTTGCAAACGCCGGCCTATTTTTCGAAATTAATTTATCATTCATTGCCTGTTTTTGATAGCCTAGATGATTTATAAAAATTTTTTTATTATTTATTTTTAACAATTTTGAATTTATTAATGAGATACTAAACCTAGAGTCATAGATCGCAGAAACTTATTAATTTTTTTGATTTTCACACTGCAATTCACATTCCAATTCTGAACTGTTGATGAGCTTTATTTGCTTTTTATGTTTTTCAGTATTTAAATTTTTTTAAACCAGCAGGAATCGTCTGAATGATAGCGTACACCATTTCTTTAATTTTTCACAAATACCAGATTTTTTCCTCTCTGGCTTGGTATCTTCTTTCTTCTTGAAACTAAATGTTCTAGTTTTCCAAGTTCACTAAACAATTTCTCTGTATCTACGACTTTGTCTTTGTTAATTCTGTCTATTATAAAATCTGGTAAGCCGGCAGCAATGATATCAATGCGAGTCCCTTGATCTGTTGTTTTTCTTGCTTCAAGTAAACGTTTTTCTTTCTTTACTGCATATTCAAATAAATGTTCTGATTGGTACCTGAAAGATAAAGCATACTTGCTAGCAGTCCAATCTTTATTAGCATATGTTTGCAAAAAAACTTCAGAAAATTATTTGACCCATATTCATGCCATACAATGGAATAAAAGGATTTTATTTGCACTTAATTTGGTTTTATTTGCACTTACGCTTGGGAAAGTAAAGCTTAAGAAAACACATAAAATATTAAAATAGAAACGAAATTTTTTATTCAATATAAAGATTGAACCTTGCCATTATATGTGAAATACAACATCATTTAAATGTTCTCCATGGAACCTCTTACAGGCCTCAATCCTTTTGAGGTAATTTTCAATGACTTTTCGGCACATTTCCGGCAATATCTCGGCCATAACTTCACGAATATTGGTTTCAATTGCTCAAGATTTTGAGGATAGTTCACGTGAACACGATCTTTCGCATAGCCCCATAAAAAGAAATCCAAAGGTGTTAGTTCGCAGGATTTTGCGGGCCAATTGACAACACTCAATCTCGAAATTACGCGTCCTGGAAATTTCTCTTGCAAAAGTGCTCGATTAGCCTGTGTTGTGTGACTTGTGGCTCCATCCTGTTGGAAGCACATGTTCTCCAGACCATAAGCTTAAATTTCTCTCCAAAAATAATCGGTTAACATCCGTCCATAGCGGTCAGAATTGACTGCAATGGCTCTTCCTTGATCGTTTTCAAAAAAATACGGGGCAATAACACCACCAGACCATAATGCACACCAAACGGTCACTTTTTCCGGATGCAAAGGCCTTTCTGCGATCACCTGAGGATTTTGAGAGCCGCATATGCGGCGATTCTGTTTATGCCTCATCACTAAAGAAAATTTTGTTCGAAAAATCGTGGTTTGTAGTTCAATCACCCAATTCGCATACATTCTGCATTGTGTATGGTCTTGAGGCTTAAGTTCTTGAGTGAGTTAGATTTTGTACGAATGGAGATGCAAATCCAAATGCAAAATCTGCCACAATGAGCGTAAGAAAAGCCCAAATGTTGAGCACGTCGAGGAATCGACAAATTTGGGTCTTCCTCCACACTTTGAGCAACGACAGCAATATTTTCAGCAGAACGAATGTTCCGAGGATGCACAGGCCTTGCAATATCAATAACCGATCCAGTCTCTTCAATTTTTCTCACTGTGTTCGAAATTGTTTGCTGTGTAGGTCGATTATGTCGACCGTGATCGGCTCGTAAAGCCCTAAATGTTGATACAGCAGAATCAGCATTTTTATAATGAAATTTAATAATTTTAACGCGTTCTTCGACTGTTAAACAATTCATATTTCTAAATGGCACACCTTCAACTAAAAAAACACGCTTTGGATGACGTTTAATTCTGACAAATGTCAAATGGCAGGGTTATACTTTCCTACCACGAAATGGATAGCCCTATATATATATATATATATATATATATATATATATATATATATATATATATATATATATATATATACATACATATATATATATATATATATATATATATATATATATATATACATATATATATATATATATATATATATATATATATATATATATATATATATATATATACATACATGTGCTTGTATATGTAGCAAGATTACATATATTCTAATCGCTTTTGTTATTTCCTGTACCCTACTATCTAGTTTTCTTAGAAATGACAATTGCATTTTCTCAACTGTATTGTAACCACTATAATTTTTTTCACTAAACCAATGGCATTTTTCGAAGGACACAAGCATTTTGTAATACCATGAACTTGCAAATTCCTCCACCCACATAGGCCAAATAAACAAATACCGATAAACAACCACGATAAGCTCCATTAAAAAAAAACCCAAAAAAAATTATCGAAAGTACACAATCAAAAATCTACAGATAGGTATCGAATAAATTCTTTTTTCGCTTTTCTCGCCTTTTGTTGGATTTCTCCTCAGAAAATTAATTTCCATGTCAATCAACTCATGCGACATTATCTGCTGGCAGGTAGAACAAGTTTTTGCGGCGATTAAATCAATCGCCATCGACAAGTTTGCAAAGCTTTTGTATAACATCTTATCATTTTGTGGTATTATTAACGAATCACACATATGAAAACCCGCAAGTTTGCATGCATGGAAATCAACCCGCTTTTATGTTAGTTTATCTAGAAATATAGACAAAATTTCAAGGTCTCGTTGATTTTCATATTTGAAAAACAAGTTAATAACGAGGCATTTATGACTGTCAATATTAAAATAAGGTATAATTTCTAATTAAGTATACACAAGCGAATTGATATTCAGCGAACTTTTTCAAGAGTGAAAGAAAATTCACTGAATGCTATTAATTAAGAGGCGATTATGGTTTAGGTAATCAGGTTTAGGGGATTAAATAATTAAATAGCGCTCAACGAAATTCCTTGACTTACATTTTGCTTTCAAGAACTTGATTAAGCCATAATATTTTGGAAATACTTAAAGAATTAGTTAATTAATATTGTATATGAATTTTATTCTTAATGCGTTTTTTCTTTTATTTTCAGGTAAGAATTTTTTGTTATACCTGGGCGTGGTAAGTTAAAGAACTTCGAATCATATACAGATGCTGGTCAAGAAGCTCCAATGTCGAGAGAGATATTTTTGGGGATTTTTCGACCAGGTTTCTTATCGATCTGAGGTTATGTTCCGGCTAATTTATGATCGTATAGGACCAAAAAAATAATTTCAAATCGAGGCAAAAACATATAATCTTTTTTCTTTAAAAGCCGTCGGGCCTTGCTTAGTTGTGTGAGCAGACGCGTTTCGACTACTTTGAGTCATCTTCAGTGTCTAAAGGATGTGTTGAAGGGAGCGACTTTATATAGTCGTAGGATGGGTTATTAGCGAATAGGTAATTAGCGGATGGGTAATTAGCGGATGGGTAATTAGCGGATGGGTAATTAGTGGATGGGTAATGAGGTCAGGAAGTAAATTACTCAATTATACCAGGTAGGGGGATATTATGTTTTTGTTTTTTTGCTTGTTGGCTGTCCGTTTGTTCTGTTTCATCTCGTTTCCGTTTTCGTCTAAGAGTGTGGTCTAGGACTGAGAAAATTGCGTCGGAATTGGTAACAAGTTGTTCGTTGATAATGTCACCGTCTGTCTTTCTATATTTATAAATTTCAAGCCTTTCTAGGATGTCAAGTCTCGGTCCTTTGTTTTGTTTGTGTAGCAATTTCATAGAGTTTGTCATAGCATCAGGCTCATGTGCGTGGTTTTGTAGGTGCGTCGCATAATTGGAGTCTGCCTTGTTGTATAAGAAAGATCGTAGGTGCTCTTTGTATCTTGTCGTTAGTTTTCGTGTTGTTCTTCCTATATATACCATGTCGCAGTCCTTGCATGTCAGTTTGTATATGCCGCTGCCTTCGTATATCGATGTGTCATTCAGTTTTGGCTTCAGTTTGTTTCCAATGTTGTTGTTCGTTTTGAATGCAGTTTGCAATTTGTATTTCCTAAGGAAGTTCGATAGTTTGTATGTCTCTTTGCCTACGTATGTTAACGATACCCAATGTTGGTCGTTTTTATGAGTTTCCGTCGGTTGGCGTTCCTGTTTTTGTTTGTACTGTGTGACTAGTTTGTCAATGTCGCATTGTTTGTATCCGTTATTATTAGCTATTCTGTAAATGTTGTTTAGTTCGTTGGAATAGTTAGTAGGAGTCATGGGGATGGAGTGAAGCCTCTGCACCATTGATCTGTACGCTGCTAGCTTATGTTGTGCGGGGTGGTTAGATGTTTCATGTATGGTATGATCAGTTGTGGTTGGTTTTCTGTATATTTTGTAGTCCAATCGTGTTTGTTCACGTGTCACAGTTAGGTCCATATAGTTGAGTTGTCCGTTTGTTTCTTTTTCCATAGTGAACTTTATATTCGGGTGAATTTCATTCATATAGGTAAGTAGTTCGTCTTGTTTATTTTCTTGTGAGTCAATAACAATGAAACAGTCATCCACATATCGTCTGTAAAATATTCCATTGAATCTTTTGACAACTTTGGGTATAAAGACTTCTTCCAAAGATTGTAAGGATATTTCTGACATTATTGAGGACATTGGATGTCCCATACCCAGACCGTCTTTGGCAATGTATGTGTTGCTATTGAACTTAAAATAGTTCTGTTTGATTGTGGTCTTTATGAGATTGAGTATTTGATCTGTGAATCGTCGGCTGTTGTTGAATGAAAGTTTTTCTTTTAGTATGGCCAGAGTTTCATCGACAGGGATAGACGTATAGAGGTTGGTGATGTCTAATGATAAAAGTTGACAATTTTCAGTCAATTTTAAAGAAGTGGTAGAATTTGCTAGCTCGCGGCTGTTCTTTAATGCGTATTTGTCGTCAAGGTGCACGACATCAGCCATTATCGTTGCCAAGTACCGTGCTAATTGGTATGCAGGAGCTGGGCGGTAGTTGACAACAGGACGGATAGGAATATTGGGTTTGTGGTGCTTAGGTTGTGCTTTAAGGGGTGGTGTGTGACTCACAAGAAAATAAACAAGACGAACTACTTACCTATATGAATGAAATTCACCCGAATATAAAGTTCACTATGGAAAAAGAAACAAACGGACAACTCAACTATATGGACCTAACTGTGACACGTGAACAAACACGATTGGACTACAAAATATACAGAAAACCAACCACAACTGATCATACCATACATGAAACATCTAACCACCCCGCACAACATAAGCTAGCAGCGTACAGATCAATGGTGCAGAGGCTTCACTCCATCCTCATGACTCCTACTAACTATTCCAACGAACTAAACAACATTTACAGAATAGCTAATAATAACGGATACAAACAATGCGACATTGACAAACTAGTCACACAGTACAAACAAAAACAGGAACGCCAACCGACGGAAACTCATAAAAACGACCAACAGTGGGTATCGTTAACATACGTAGGCAAAGAGACATACAAACTATCGAACTTCCTTAGGAAATACAAATTGCAAACTGCATTCAAAACGAACAACAACATTGGAAACAAACTGAAGCCAAAACTGAATGACACATCGATATACGAAGGCAGCGGCATATACAAACTGACATGCAAGGACTGCGACATGGTATATATAGGAAGAACAACACGAAAACTAACGACAAGATACAAAGAGCACCTACGATCTTTCTTATACAACAAGGCAGACTCCAATTATGCGACGCACCTACAAAACCACGCACATGAGCCTGATGCTATGACAAACTCTATGAAATTGCTACACAAACAAAACAAAGGACCGAGACTTGACATCCTAGAAAGGCTTGAAATTTATAAATATAGAAAGACAGACGGTGACATTATCAACGAACAACTTGTTACCAATTCCGACGCAATTTTCTCAGTCCTAGACCACACTCTTAGACGAAAACGGAAACGAGATGAAACAGAACAAACGGACAGCCAACAAGCAAAAAAACAAAAACATAATATCCCCCTACCTGGTATAATTGAGTAATTTACTTCCTGACCTCATTACCCATCCACTAATTACCCATCCGCTAATTACCCATCCGCTAATTACCCATCCGCTAATTACCCATCCGCTAATTACCTATTCGCTAATTACCCATCCTACGACTATATAAAGTCGCTCCCTTCAACACATCCTTTAGACACTGAAGATGACTCAAAGTAGTCGAAACGCGTCTGCTCACACAACTAAGCAAGGCCCGACGGCTTTTAAAGAAAAAAGAGGATTGGCCTGCGGATATCAAATAAACAAAGTTATTGACAAAAACATATAAGTTTGTATAAGTTTTTAAAACTAGACGAAAAAAATCGGAGACTAGTAGTGGCACACAATATCCGTTGGTATTGTCTCTTGTAACAACTTACTATTAATTTTCTTGCGAGAAGATAGTAACCTTCTGTTGTAAAAGAAATCATTATTATTTTGATATAATTTCTCACATGTTAGCTACACCTGCTTTTCGCGAATAAAAGCTACGAGATTATTTATAATTGCTTACATCAGATGACCCTTGCAACCAATTGATTTTTTTTTGTTTTTTTCGTAGCACTAAAGGGTTTTCCAATAAGAGGTGTTATTTGATGTCACTTTTCAAGCTGTCATTTTTTGACATTTGACAAGTAGAAACTACGCCATTAACAAAAATGGAACGATACACGCTTCAACAACGCATTGAAATTATTAAAATTCACTATAAAAATGGTGAAAATTTGGCAGAGACGGTTCGTAAAACTCGAACATATTTGTGTCGTCGTGAAGCACCTTGTCGGACCACAATACAGAAATAGGTGCAAAAATTCGAGCTGTTGGGACAACTTAGTGATGTGAAGAATAAAATCCGTGCACATTACTCAAGAACAGCCGAGAATATTGCTGCTGGAGCCAAAAGTGCTGAAGAAAACCCAGGTTTGTCCATTCTTCGTTGTTCTTTGGAATTAGGCATTCCACAAACGTCATTACACCGTATTTCGCATAAAGACTTGGGCCTTAAGGCTTATAAAATTCAGTTAATACAAGAACTCAAGCCGGTCGATCATCAACAACGTTGTGTCTTTGCTGATTGGGTCCTTGAAATGCATGAAAATTATCCGGAATTCCATCGAAAAATCATCTTGAGTGATGAGGCTCATTTCCACCTCTGTGACTTCGTCAACAAGCGAAATTGTCGCATCTGGAGCTTGGAAAACCCAAGAGTTATTGTTGAAAAGCCTCTCTATCCTCAACGTGTGACTGTTTGGTGCGGTTTATGGTCCGGCGGAGGCATTGGACCTTACTTTTTCGAAAATGAGGCTGGAGCAACAGTTACGGTGAATGGATTGCGCTATCGAGAGATGATTAATGATTTTTTATGGCCGGAATGGGATGGTATTAATCTGGACAACGTTTACTTTCAGCAAAGCGGCGCTACGTGCCACATAAATAACGAAACCATTGATCTTTTACGGGAAAAGTTTCCGGACCGTGTTGTCTCTCGAAACGGTGATCACAATTGGCCACCGAGATCTTGTGATTTAACACCTTGTGACTTCTTCCTTTGGGGTCACGTGAAAGAGAAGATCTACGCCAACAGCTCAGCGTCGATTTAAGACTGAGGCTATCGAGGCAGCCACTTTGCGATTTGGTTATGGAAAATTTCATGAAAAGGATATGGTTCTGTAAGCGTGATCGTGGTGGTCATTTGCGTGATATTGTTTTTCACTATCAACGGCATACCTTCCTGTTTATAATGAAATAAATATCCGATCATTTATGTTAAAAAATAGCATTTTTCTTTCAATATCAAAATAACACCTCTTATCGGAAAACCCTGTACTATTTCGACAGCATTTATTTTTGGAAGTTCAATCCCACTAGGCCATAGTCTTGTTAATTTGATAAGTCCCAAATATTTCGATATTTTATTCTTGGTGATTATGTAACACCTATACTCAAAAACACACATAAATGCATCTTTAAGTGGGATATTTTTTGCAAGGAATAGAATTTTGTTTACCAAAAGTAATTACATTTGAAATTTTTCCCAATTAATTAATTTCGAAAACATAAAAACACAACCATAAAAATACTTATACTTATAAAATATAAGAAAATAATCAAAATATGCTAATTTTGAAGTTGATTCCTTTTGAAAATTAAGTTTTTTCCTCGCGAATTGCCAACCTTAAGTAGTTATATTATTTTCTTAGGTAAGAATAAGATTAATATCATGTGGTGATTCTCATTAGAATTCTTGCTTAATGATAGTGAAAATAGAATTATCAGTTGTGATTATTCTCATTTTGATAAGCAAGAAAAATAACAAGCATTAAGTAAATTATAAACATAAAGCGAATTGCTAATCAACTCCAAAGTCTTTCCTTTTCAGCAAATCCGTTTGCTAGAGAGTGTTTTTAAGGTTTCTTTGTTTTGGACTGAGCATACGGTCGGAAGGAGATGAAATTGAACTAAAGTAAAGTAGAGTAAAGTCGAAGTATTGAAAGTTTATAGACGCGTTTTAAATCGAGCATTTGAATCGGTGGTTGATTCTTGAATTTGAACTTAGTCTGCCTGCGGAAGACCTGCGACCGAAATTCCCCTCCGAACTACCTAGCCTACCAGCAGCCATCTCGGAGTTGACTAAGGGTTTCCGGGCCTGTTGACCTGTTGGGTACGGTCCATTGGCACGTTCCCAGACTCAGCATTTAAAACCGATGAGAGGTCAGTTTAGATTTTCGTCGAGAAATCTCGATATGAGACGGACAAAGAATAAAATCATGACATTTTGATTAGCGGTGAATCTGTGGGTTTTTGTTCGGAGACAGAACCCAACAGCTTTTTATCGTTTGAAGTAAATTTCCCTTTCTCATTAAAGACAAGTTTATTCGCGTCCGAACAAAATGAACGTCATATAAGGAAATGTATGGATGATGCAATGTTGGTTGTCGATGCGTTGTCGCGTGCGTTTCGCGGTAGACTAACTCCAATGCAAATCTTCTCTTAATGTTAGGATTTGTTTCCTTCGATGTGTTCGTATTGCTGTGGCGTTGTTTGTGTTGGTGCTAGAGCCGCCGCATCTACCCCCTTCCTAGTGACTTTCTTGGAATTGTTGGAAAAAGTCACGATTTTTTAGCTGTTGCGTTTTCTTGAGTTTTTGGTATCGCTCAAGTTTCTGGAATTTGTGAATTTCTGGTATCTGTGGAGTTTCTGGAATCTCTGAACTTCATGGATTCAAGGTTTTATTTGCTTCGTTTGCCTGGTCTGATTCAAGATGTGCTGCAGTCAGTCGTGATATTGAGATGTTTTGTTCTGAATCGTTGACTAGGATTTTGTAAAGATCATCGGTTATTCACTCGAGCACTTGATGCGGCCCTGTGTATGGTTTTTGCAGCAAGCTTTTCACGCGGTTACAGCGAAAAAACACATGTATGCATGTTTTAAGCTCTTTTTGGCAAAATAGTTTTATTTTTGAGTGATGACCTGTCGGTATGGACTTGATGCTGCGCATTATTTTGCGCTGGTTTTCCACAAACTTTACAAGATCAGCGTTTGTGGTTTCTTGAGTAATGGGAAATTCCCCAGGTATACGTAAAGTTGTGCCGTAGAGCATTTTAGCAGGTGATGCTTTTAAATCTTCTTCGCAGCATGTACGAAGGCCGAGTATTACTGAAGAAAGTGCGTAGATCTAGCCAATATCATTTTTGCACATAAGTGCTGCTTTTAAAGTACGATTTAGTCGTTCAAAGAGTCCGTTCGACTGAAGGTGATATGGCGAGGTTCTGGTTTTTTACTTCCCAAGAAGTTTGTCATGGCTTTAAATAAGGCAGACTCGAATTGCGGTCCCTGTCGTGATGGTGAGAAGGGTGCCGGAATTGATCATAGATTGTTTTTGGTTTTGTACGATGGGCGAGGGTTTCTATCTTCTTTTGTGGTGGCTTGTAACCAGCAGCATTTATTGTATATCCAAGAAAATTAACTTCGTCGAAAGCACATTTATTGTAATTTATCGTAATCCCGTTGTCTTTTAACCTTTGAAAGATGGTTTGAAAATGTTTCCTGTGCTCTTCGTGAGTGTCAGGAAATACGATGAAATCTTCAACGTAGCAAAAAATGTAATCGAGGTCACAAAAAATTGAATCAATCCAGCGTTGAAGACCGAGTGGCATGACTAAATATTCAAATAGTCCGAAGGGTGCAGCGATGGTTGTTTTCGGTATATCTTCTTCGGCCATGGGTATTTGGTGGTAGGCCTTCACAAGATCAATCGTGAAAAACACATTTTTGTTGAAAAGCTTAGGAAAAAGATCTTGTATTAACGGCGGCGTGTATCGGTCGGGCACGGTTCGGGCATTGAGCTTTCGATAATCGCCGCAGGGGTGCCAATATCCAGCTTTCTTTTTTGTGTGTGCAGCGGAGATGACCATTGACTTTTTGAATGCCTTATATAGCCGGCTTTGAAGATGGCTAAAATTTCGGTTTCTGCGCTTCGTCATTTTTCTCCCACGAGTTTGCGTGCTCTTTCGACACCAGGGGGACCTTCAGTTTTGTGTTATTGCCTTTTTCATTGATGGTTTCGTTAAGTCGGAGAATTGTTGCATCAGTTTCGTCTGTTGTTATAATGGTCGATATTCCGTGTTCTGATGTGATTTTGATTTTTCCTGTTGTCGAGAGGGACGTTTGTGGGTCGATTGGGCGTCGTTCCCTCAGATCAACTAGAATTCCGTAATGGTAGATGAGATCGGCTCCTATGATGCCCGTCTTGACTTCAGCAATAATGAATGGAAATGGCATGTCCTAAATCCAAACTTAATAGTCGCTGGCCATATGTGTGGATTACTAAGGAATTAGCTGTATAGAGTTTCAGTGGGAATCGTTTGAGCTTCGTTTTAAACCAGATGCGTGGAACGACTGATATACAAGAACCAGAGTCTACTAAGTATTGTTGTCCTGTTTTATCTTGCAAATGTAGGTGGTGTTCTTTTTTCATGTTTTTGCTATCGTCTTCCGCCTTTGATGTTGTTGATGTAGACGATAGCATAATCAGTTTCCCGGATTTTTTTTGTTCTTTTTTGTTCGTTTCGGGTGGTGTTGCGATGATATCCGAAACCAGAGGGAGAGTCTTTGTGTCGAGGTTGAGGACCACATGTTGAAATTTTGTTTTGTCGGCGGTTATTCGAAATGGAAAATGCTGCTTCTACTTGCCCGAACCAAAACGCTGGGTGGTCTCTCCAGAATGCGGGTATTATGACATGACTGTTGTTGATCATTGCCACTTCGGCTTCCGTATTCCCGTGCAACGTTTCATTATGATTTGTTAACATGTCCCTGAGTTGCTGCATTTGATCGTGGATTCGTTGTTCTATAGCCTCAAGCTCCACTTTAGTTTCTTCCAAAGTCATTGTAATATCATCAGAATTATAATTTCACCTTTTATTTGAAGTGTTTTTGCGATTGTTTGTAAAATTTTCACTTTCGTTCGAAGCACTTTCACTTTTCACTGGTTTTTGTTCGAAAGATTTTATTCTTTTTGTTTTATTTAAACTTTGTTTATTTGCACTTTGTTTATTTTCTGGGTCACCAACGTGGGTTTTCGTTCGGAGACAGAACCCAACAACTTTTTATCGTGTGAAATGAAATTCCCTTTCTCATAAAAGATAAATTTATTCGCGTCGGAACAAAATGATCATCTTATAAACGAATGTATGGATGATGCAATGTTAAATATATGCAACCACCCTGCCTATGTTGGCGTGATGATCGCACCTCACCACACTCTACCACAATCCTTGATACCTAGAGGGGGAAGGGGCCGTCCTTTAGAAATAAGAAGAAACTTTTTTTTCATTTAAATACAATAAATCTTTATTTTCGTTTGACAATCCGTTAGTTTGCACAGACAAATGCTTTGGTTATTGTTGAATTACACATTCTTTGTCACAAAGGTCTTTTTTACGGAACTCCTAGTTTCTATTATTAAAATAGATACATTCCAAAGAAATTAATTCAAAGCAATCTCCAGTTGAAAAGTGTTTATGTTGATGTACTGTTGATGGCGAGTACTGTTGATGGCGATTACTGTTGATGACGACCTTCGTCACATAGTTTGCATTCAATGGTGTACGTGGATAAAGGCTAGAACCTGAGTTTCACCGCCTTGGGCCTAAAGAAACTCTGAGTCCGACTTGAGCAAATGTCCACTTTGGCTCCCGTGGATGCCTTCACTATACATAAAAAGAAAGAATTGTTGAATGAATCGAACACACTTTAGCGCAATCATGGAAGTTGCCAAAAAGGTCATTGCGTTAAAGTTTATTTTTGAACACTAATAGAAATGATTTACTCATAAATTGGCTAAAACTAGAGTTTCACCGGCTTGGGCCTAAAAAAACTCTGTTTCAACTCATACTTACATTTTGTTGATGGTGAAAATATATTTTCTTTACAGCGAACTTCTTAGTAAATGGTGTCCACAACCGACTCCGGCAGTCTCTCTCTCCTTGTCCAATTCGCCAGTAGCTTAAATACAAACAAATTGCTTGAATTGCTAGTGGAAGTCGTAGACTTTCGCTCCAGTTAACCGCAAAACGCTGAGTTTGTTAGTGTGCTAGTTCCCCTTAACCTGCTTTACGAATTCATTCCTCTCTTGTTCCTCGGGAATAATCTTGTTGCATGAAAAGGAACGCCAGCTCCAATCATATGCTTTTGCTCTTTTCGTCTTCAGTATTCATATATCTGAATATTCGACGATTTCTCCTCATATGATTTCTGAGTTGGTTGTTGCGGCGATGTGATACTCAGTTGAGCGAATTGCGCATAGTACTCTCAATATGGTAATTGTATGGACTACCATGTATGCGTGTGGAATTCGCCGGGGAGCCAATTTAGTGACTTGACCAATGAAGCGTAAGATATAAGGTTCTTATATACAATAAATTGCAATTATGTATTCTGTATAGGGTGTCGCCGTTCTCTAAGTATGGGCAGTGAAGCATACATTGCTTGTTGGCTCGCAGAAGAGCGCTGCGTGCGATGAACAAGGCATTGGGAGTGTGATCAACTGTTATGGATTTCCGAGCAATTAGTATTCACATATGCTAATGATTGTTGTCGTAACGTGTCATAAGCGAGGCATGGAGGCATGATCTGCTGTTATGGAATGCCACCCAATTAGTACTCGCATATGCTAATAATTGTTGTCGTAACGTGTCGTAAGCGAGGCATGGGGGCGTGATTAACTGTTATTGAATTTCGAGCAATTAGTACTTGCATATGCTAATAATTGTTGTCGTAACAGCAATGTTGGTTGTCAATGTTTTGTCGCGTGCGCTTCGCGGTAGACTAACTCCAATGCCAATCTTCTCTTGGTGTTAGGATTTGTTTCCTTCAATGTGTTCGTATTGCTGGTGGCGTTTTTTGTGTCAGTGCTGGAGCCGCCACAAATCCAAGGAGAGAGTCACGTTGATATAGAGAAACAATAGAGTAGAGGTTAATCAAGATGAATCTAAGCCCATCCATAGAAATATGGCTAAATTGCAAAATTTTCAGATATTTGAAGAATATAAGCGTTGAAAAACGAAGTTAATTTTCAAATCTGGTTTGTTGATTTTTCTGATAAGGAATTAAGTTGTTGATAGATTTTAAGGAGCAGCTCATTGTTGCTACTTACATTATTTATACTTTATACTTATACAGCATTGTCTGGTGGCCCACTAGCTGTGAGTGGAAACGATACCCCAGGCTGGACGAAGTTAAAAGGTATCACACTGCAGCGTAATTGCGTTTGTTTTAGAATAAATTTAACCTTTACATCCTGATGTTGGGGACATCCTTAATATTGTCGCGTGTTATTGGTTCGCGGCCAATAATTTTAATGTTCCGGGAAAGTGAAAACGCAATGTCTTTTAATTTAAGTTAAAAGTGTTTATTTAATTAAATAAAATGCACAATAATCAGTTAACACTTTCACTAATTTTAATTGTCACTAAAAAAAAATCTAACACTTGTCCATAAATTTATTATCGCAATTGTCTTCTAAATTACTTCACTATTACGAAACACACTTCCCACACACAATCGCAGTTCTTATCGCGGTCGAATGAATGATTCCCCCCATTCATTCAGCTCGCCTTTATATAGGGTCTCTACCTATTCGCCCATTTCTCGCACATTGGCGAATGTTCTACCGAGAGGTACCTGGTAGGTTCGAGCAAGCTCATGAATGGAGTGACGTCACTTGCAGATGTTGATCATGCTTGTTGGATTCTCGTGGGTTCGAGTAAATTCATTCGTTGACGTTCTTAATGATGATGAAAACAATTGCGACAGTAGCTCGCAGAATTATTTGTACATGTAATTATTTGTACATGTAACACTGCCCCCACCTCAGTTCTTTTCGCCCCGAAAAGATGTGTCGCTATTTGTAGTCAATTCTCCCTGGGTGTAATATGGGGTAAGACGGTCCAGATGCACGATTTTCATTTTAGCTCTCGGCTTACGATGTTCCTGTATACGACGTCGTTGATTTGCTTTGTAACTCGGTATGGTCCCTCCCAATTATGTTGCAACTTTGGAGACCTACCCTTTCGCCGTTGCGGGTTATAAAGCCACACCAAGTCATCTTGCTGGAAGCCAGTAGAATTAGCCTTTAGATCATACCTGGTCTTCATGCGGTCAGTAGCCGATTCGAGGTGTTTTCGCACTGTCCGATGTATCTGGTTCAACCGTTGTCTTAGATCACTTGCGTACTCCGAGACCGTTTGGGGTTTCTCAGGGGTTGTTCCGAAACTTATATCGGCTGGCAAACAAATAGTCTTTCCAAAAATGACTTTGGCTGGGGCTTGGCCCGTCGATGCATGTTCAGCGGCTCTATACGCCATTAAAAATAGTGGGATATGTCGGTCCCAGTCCCTTTGGTTCTCGTCAACCATTTTGGCCAAGTGTTTATTGAGCGTGCCGTTGAAACGTTCAACCATTCCATCGGATTGGGGATGCAGCGGTGTTGTCCTCGTTTTCCGTATTCCCAGCTGCTCGCACATTTCGCTAAAAACTAGTGACTCAAAGTTTCGGCCTTGATCCGAATGTAGTTCACAAGGCACGCCGTACCTGCTGACCCAATTTAACACTAGCTGTTCGGCTACAGTAGTTGCTTCCTGGTTGGGAATGGGGTAGACCTCGGGCCACTTGCTGAAATAATCAGCTACAACCAGCGTGTATCGATTTCCCCATTCAGATTCAGGAAAGGGTCCAGCGATGTCAACAGCAATCCTTTCGAATGGCACGCCTATGTTATAGGTTTTCATTAGTCCTCTCAGTCGTCGCTTTGGGCCTTTGACGGAAGCGCAAATTGTGCATCTGCGGCACCAGTCCTCTACGTCTTCTCGAGCGTGGAGCCAGTAGAATCTTTCCCGCAATTTCGCTAAGATTTTGTTAACACCAAGATGGCCTCCCGAGGATCCTTCATGCATTTCCTTTACCACATCGTGGATTCGGCTTTTGGGTAGTATAGTTCGCATCCTATAGGAGCTGCCATCCGCCGTTTCCCATTTCCGCTTGAGTACGCCACCCTCTTCCTGTAGGGAGTTCCATTGTGCCCAATAGCTTTTCAGGATTGCGCCATGCATCGAAACGTCCTTCCACTCCGGTCGCCCAGTCGTCTCCTTCCATACGAGCAATGGTCCGATGTCTTCATCGGCTAGCTGGGCGTTTCGAATCTCCTCCGATGACCAACCTTCATCGAATTCGGCCGTTATCAGTCGCAGATCAACGGGCGGTTCCTTTTCCTCAATCCGTCGGCAATGCTTGCAGTTAGCTGGACATGGGCGACGAGATAGGGCGTCAGCATTTCCATGAACTCCGCCCTTCCGATGAACAATTTCGTAGTCGTATGACTGAAATCTTTCGATCCATCTCGCAACTTGTCCCTCGGGGTTTTTGAAGTTAAGTAGGCATCTCAATGATGCATGGTCCGTTCGAAGAACAAATTTCTGGCCATATAGGTACTTGTGGAACTGCTTGGTGGCCTCTATTATAGCCAATAGCTCCTTCCTGGTCACACAGTAGTTCCTCTCACTTTTTGAAAGAACTCGACTGTAATACGAGAGGGCTCTTTCTTCGCCATTGATCTGCTGGGAGAGTACAGCTCCAATACCGCCGTTGCTTGCATCGGTGTCAACCACAAACATTTTTCCGGGTTTCGGATACGCCAGTACGGGTGATTCACATAGCTTTTCCTTCAGGGTCTCAAAGGCTGTCTGGCATTGTTCATTCCAGACATACGGATGATTTTTCTCGGTTAGCTGATGAAGACACTTAGCTACTTTGGCAAAGTCTTTGACGAATCTTCGATAGTAGGTTGCCAGGCACAGGAAACTTCGTAGTTGGCGCTTGTTGTTTGGTGTTGGCCAGCTTTTCACGGCTTCAATTGTCTCAGGGTCTGTTTTGACCCCTTCTGCTGATACGACATGTCCCAGGTATTTTACTTCAGCAGCGAAAAGGGTACACTTGTCGGGACTAAGTTTCAAATTTGCCAGTCGCAGTCGGGAGAAAACCTCTTCTAAGTTCCGCACATGCTCTTCGAACGTTCTCCCGATGACGATGATGTCATCTAGGTACACCAAGCAGGTTTTCCAGGTTAGACCACGTAGCACGTATTCCATCAAGCGTTCGAAAGTGGCTGGGGCATTGCAAAGCCCAAACGGCATCACCACAAATTGCCACAATCCGGTCCCAACTGAAAATGCGGTCTTCTCTCGGTCCTTCTTGTCAATTTCTACCTGCCAGTAGCCACTCTTGAGATCGAGTGTAGAAAACCATTTTGCGTCGGCTAAAGTGTCCATGATGTCATCGATGCGTGGGAGTGGGTAACTATCTTTCTTAGTGACGTCGTTAAGCTGCCTATAGTCGACACAAAAGCGAGTGCTACCATCCTTATTCTTGACTAGAACTACAGGCGCGGCCCATGGACTTACAGAAGGTTCAATAATGCCTTGTTTTTCCATGTCCGAGATCAGCGCGCTCACTTCTCCTTGTTTGGCTATAGGGAGACGTCTCGGTGCTTGTCGAATCGGCTTGGCTCCCTGTGTGTCTATGACGTGAGTTACCAAACTCGTTCGGCCTTGGTCATCCGGGCTTGTTGAGAAGATGTCACTGTACTTGGTGACCAGATCAGAGGCTCGTTTGAATAGCTGCACCGGCAATTTGACTTGCTTCAATATTGCAGACGTGGATTCCCTGGCTTTTTCTGTGTCTTGCCTCCTTTTCCAATGATGGTTGTGAGTAGCTTCCAAAGAGGTGATGGTGGAAACAGGCTGGCAGCTGCCGATGACTTCTCCCGCTTTGATGCTCGTGGTTGAATCTGCGGTGTTAAGGACTCTAACCGGCACATATCCGTTCCTTAAAGATCTTACAAGGCTTCGTCCTACAATCAAACTGCGCAATGCGGACGTCTTCGTTGGTTCTATCAGGTAAGATCGGTGGTCTCCAGAATCACCATCAAGCTTGGCCCATACAATGCTTTCGGAAGAATTCGGTACATTAGTGTCAGTACATACCACTACATTCATCTTGGGGATTTGGACGCTGGGATCCTCCATCAGTACTTCGACATTCTGCCATTTCAAGACACGTTTTCCCAAGTCCAACGTGATTCCATGTGGTCGCAGAAAATCCATTCCGAGAATGCAGTCATCCATAATGTTCGCGACCAGAAAATTATGTCGGAACACAAGGTCTCCCAACTGTATCTGGAGGTTGACCTCTCCATGAACAGGTGCAGTTTCTCCCGTAGGTGTCCGTAGTGAGAAAATTCTGCCCTTGTGAAGTTGTTGCTGTCTAACTAGGTCTGGTCGGATAATCGATCGGGTTGCACCAGTGTCGATTGTTATGGTGCAGTGTTCTCCGTCAATTTGACCCGGAAGGCATAAGTCCGCTTCTCCACGATGTAATCTTGACACGGTGATGGTGGTGCTGGGGACGTCGATCCTCCTAGCCAACCTCTGCCCCACGAAGTTGGCTCTTACATGTTTCCCGACCCCTCTGTTTGAAGGGCTTCCATTCTGGGCTCCTGACTCAGTCTGGATCTCCTCCTAGCTGCACACCCTGGACAATAGCTCGATTTTCTTCGCTTCTTGCAGTCTCCTTGCAAGTGCCCTTTCTCTCCGCAATTCCAGCATCTAGGCGCACCATTTACATGCGGGTCTCGCTCAATTTCCACGCGTTCACACCTGCACTCGTCTGTCACTACTTCACGAACCCGGGCAGTGGTACGAGTCACATTTTTCGCTGCCTCAAAGTTCAGACTGTAAGCCAATGCGTCCTTAACCGTTTGCTTTTGAGCTAAACGCACGGCTTGTTTCGATTCCGGGTCCTTTAGTGCGCTGATGAATGCCTCTGTCGCTGCATCATCTCGATGTTCTGGGTCGTAGGCTGGGTAAGCCAAAAGTGCTAGTCGCTCAATGTCTTGGGCTAGCTGCTGTAGGGTCTCACCAGACTTCTGCACCCGATGGCTTAGCTGTGACCGATAAATCTGCTTTAGATGATCGTCTCCATAACGCATGTCGAGCGCATTCATTATAGCATTCGGGTTTGAGTGCAATTCATCGGGGATCGTCTGCAAAAGCTCGGCAGCTGGGCCTCTTAGAGCAAGAATCAGTGCAGTTGCTCGTTCCTGCTCATTCCAGTGATTTGCCCTTGCGGCAGCTTCAAACTGAGTCTTGTAAATACTCCAGACCGTTTGCCCATCGAATATTGGTGCCGGCACATTTCTGGATGTGTTTTGCGCTGCGGTTACAAGCGGGGCTGGTGGGGCGGTTACTACTGCCTTTGCTGCTTCCAATTATTTTTTCACTTTTTCCATCTCATGGTTCATTCTCTCTTCGGCCTGGCTGATCTCATAGTTAATTTTCTCCTCAACCTGGTTGACCTTCTCCTCGACCTGGTAAACCTTTTCCTCGACGCATTTAATTTGATTGTTCAGGCTACCGAGCTCCACTTTTATTTCGGTTGACTGTTTTTGCACTTCCTTGATTACGATCGCTTGTTGGTCCAGCTTCACTGATTGTTCATTTAACTTCGCTGATTGTTCATTTAACTTCGCTGATTGTTCATTTAACTTCGCTGATTGTTCATTTAACTTCGCTGATTGTTCATCTAGCTTCGTCGTTAAGTTGGATGACTGTTGTCGCTGCTCTTGCTGCATTAGCATCAACATTTGCATCAGCGCATTTTCTGGTTCCTTTGGTTTTGGTGTGTCTACTTCTCCACCTTCTGCGCCTTTTTCCGCATCTGAGAGCTCACCCGAATCCAGATTCACGCCTTCCGACTCGATCGCGTCACGCAAGCGTGCAATCAGTATGGCCTTTGTACCTTGTGTGGCCAGATTCCGCTGTTCCAACTCCTCCTTGAGCTCCGATGTGGTCAATTCATTAATTTTTAAGTTTATTATTATTATTATTGTGCACTATAAAATTGTTCAAATTTTCACATTCAAAATTTTTCTTTCGCACTTCTTGACACCACTGTCGCGTGTTATTGGTTCGCGGCCAATAATTTTAATGTTCCGGGAAAGTGAAAACGCAATGTCTTTTAATTTAAGTTAAAAGTGTTTATTTAATTAAATAAAATGCACAATAATCAGTTAACACTTTCACTAATTTTAATTGTCACTAAAAAAAAAATCTAACACTTGTCCATAAATTTATTATCGCAATTGTCTTCTAAATTACTTCACTATTACGAAACACACTTCCCACACACAATCGCAGTTCTTATCGCGGTCGAATGAATGATTCCCCCCATTCATTCAGCTCGCCTTTATATAGGGTCTCTACCTATTCGCCCATTTCTCGCACATTTGCGAATGTTCTACCGAGAGGTACCTGGTAGGTTCGAGCAAGTTCATGAATGGAGTGACGTCACTTGCAGATGTTGATCATGCTTGTTGGATTCTCGTGGGTTCGAGTAAATTCATTCGTTGACGTTCTTAATAATGATGAAAACAATTGCGACAGTAGCTCGCAGAATTATTTGTACATGTAACAATATGATGCTGCACCGGGGGCATGAATTTCTTTCCACTTTACGCACCGGTACCGGTAGTGCATGGTGCCATTGGCGGCCAGATGTTCAAATCTTTGGCATCGGTAGGGCTGGTTAATTTCTTCTTCCTGGTTGCACTCCCACCTCAAGACTCTGAAATCTTGTATGTTGAAGAGCACTTGGACTGCTTTCATCAGAAATTTCTACTAAATAATACTAAATAATATGGTGGATTTTGTTTTTGACGGTCAATCTCCTTGTACTGAAATAAATTCAGTTGCCGGTACAGCTTCTTTGAGTACTTAAAGGGTATCGATAGCGTTCTCTCCACAATCCGATAGAAAGCTCAGATTTTTTCCTCCTTTGGTGTGTATGTAAAATGCGGAACTTTCACATTATTTAGAGGTCAATCAGTGATTCGCTCCTAATTGTTATTTTTTCAGAATTTAGTCATTTCCGCAGAAAATTTTTGATTTCTCACTCAGCCGTCAAAAGCCAAACCATATCGCTGCCTGAAAACATTAGTTGGCAGTAGCTTTCCTTGTTATTATTTTGGCCCTGTGTACCAGCAGAACCACTGATTCGGCTTTTCTTCATAGTTTAATTCTGAAAATAATTACTTAATTATTTTGCCAATTTTCTAATTCATTTTTATCCTATAAGGTACATCTGGTTGTTCAGGTCTTCGAAATCCATTGCATCAGTCATCGGTTCAAGTACGGCGTAGTAGTTTCCACTTTCTTCTGAACTTTCAGCGCTTAATATTTGATCGGTGTCTTGGGCAGGGTTTTCTGCTTTATTCTTTGATGTTGAAACCTTCATATGAGTTTTATTCGACTGCTTAGATACCTTCACTTTGTTGGTATTGTTGATTAACTTTTTTAGCATTTCCAATGAAATAATGCTCAGCTTTAGGTCTTCATTCGTTGTGGTTTCTTTTTCCATTATTTTATCGATGAATTTTGAACGTAAAGCGCTGTTTGTTGCTTACCCAAGCGGCGGAAAGCCATTGAGCTCCTCCATGCTGCTGATCCTGCAATGTCTTTGAATTTCTTCCCTTGCGGCTTCTTTATTCAGGCTGATGATGATATTCACCGATGAAGTTACATGTTGTGGTAACAGGCAATAAACTTTTGTTAATCAATTTTGATAATTTCAGTTGACGTTTAAAAAATATCTTTATTCTTAAACTACTGACAGGAGCTGTTAAAAAACGCGTCAAAGTTAACGTCCAACGTGCTTTATTCAATACCAATCGTAATAAATTTTAAAAAAATATAAAGCAATTTCCAACCATTAAAACTACGAAAACTTAATGGCCCAAACGGCGCTCTAAATTTATACGTTATCAATGAAGCACATTTAATGAAAAAACAAAAGCAAATTCAAATGAATTAAAATTATTACATATTTTTTGATTCAATTGGAAAAAGGAGAAAAAACCAACCCATACTTGAACTTTCATCCTATACCTAGTATGTTATAACCTAACTCCAATCAAATTTAATCAAAAAACATTATCTTGTTCTGAAACCTATCCCTAATTTTTAATATAAATAAACAACAACACTAAATGTAGCAATAATGAGTTGAAACTCAAAAACTAAGTAACGAAAACCAAAAACAGAAAACAAATACGAATAATTTAGACATTATCATTCAGCCAACGATTCCTAGATATTCATTTGCTAGATCCGTTGAGGCTGGTCGAGCTGAGATGGAGCATCAGCTCGACCAGCCTCAACGAATTTGGCAAATGAGTATCTCCATTGGAATTGTTGATCTCATGAACTCAAATTATGAGGATATTTTATCTTCTTATCGGTAGCTCGTCTATATATGTGATATATGATTGGGACACCGCCAGAATCAAAAACATATCGATTCGTGTCCAAATACACGAATGCTTCTGGAAGAACGAAGCCAGTAGTGAGGCAAGTCACAATATACCCATCTGTAGGGTGGAACGGCTGTGAAATCCAGGGGTTTTCACTCACAGTTACAGATCTTGCGATATGATTCCGAAGAAGTTTCAATATGAAGATATCGACTCTTGTCACTTCAGCAGTTTTATATATTTTTCTATTCGATACATAGTGCTTCCAATCAGTCTCAGGCTTTCTAAACAAACCAGTACATGCACGAAGATATTTCCTTTCGAAAACTCTTACTTTTTTATGGTACTAGGACTCTGGTTGCACCAGATCTGACATCCATATGTTAAAACTGGCCTAACCAGGGTCTTGTAACAGATAATTTTGACCTTTTGATCAATGTTTTTAGAATGAAAGAGTCTTCGTAGGGCCATGACTACTTTTAGTGCCTTACTGAGCATAATTTTGACATGTTCAGTATAGTACAGATACTGATCGAGATGATCACCGATGTTTCGAATACAGGATTTATGTGGAACCCATTCTGAACTACCCTCGCCAGCCATGATGTGGAAATCTTTCCAATTACGTTTCAGGTCTTGACTGACCCCCTGCAGCGTTGTCCGAAACTTAATTGTTTTGCACTTCTGCGCATTGATTTTCATTCGCCAATTGTCGGTGTAGAGCTGCACATCATTGAACATTTTTTGAAGATTGCTCTGAACTATTGTAGCTTTTCGGTCTGCCATATATGTAGATGATCAGATCATCAGTAAACGCTACCAATAATCGTGTTGGCGAGACGTTAAAATCAAAGCCGTTCAATAGCTTCCGAATGAATATTGTTAAAAAACACGTCCGTACGCAACGAATACTAGGCGTAGTCTCTAATAACAAAACTCCTGCCGGAGAAAATATTATTTTTTTGATCCTCTATGTAACATAGTGGCCATTTCTCAAAAAGATATGTCCTTTGCTGAATAATTTTGATGATCCTAATTCAATTTCCAAGTAATGACAACTTGCAAAATTTCCTAATGTTGGCCAATGAAGCGTTTGAGGCCACTCATGCAAGATGTGTTAAGCGCCATTAAAAATATTACTTTCACCGAAATAGACACCTTGCAAAATGTTTATTGTAATATTAGCAGTATTACGTTAAAAGCATTTTACTGAATTTTATTACGATTTTAATATTTACTATGGGATGATTTTTGCAATAAAGCAGTAATCAACATTTTATGGAAATTTTGCAATACTGTTGGTATTTGCTTAGGTACAAGTATCTTCACATGGTTTTGGGAAGAAAATGGATGTTTTTAATTAAGTACAAGTATGTATTGATTTGTGCGCATCCCTTCATATGATCTGTACAGAAAATACACTTGCGAAGCTCGACCATCAACTTTCTTTCACCGGATCAGACTGGTGGCATGAAATATTCGCTAGACGAAAACACTTTCTGCATCACTAAATTCACGCATAGGTGAAACTTTCCTTTGCATCAAGCCAAACCAAAGATCCCATGAGCACGAACTGACCACATAAAAATCAGACAATAAATAAGACTTATCATTCATCATCGACGATGATGAACAGCATTTGGCTTTCTCAGTGCTTGACATTGATTTTCTCGGAATCAAACGAAAAACCCATAAGTCAAGCGAAATCCCAGCATTCTTGATTGAATTCGTCCAGAAATTGACCTTAACCAGAAGTTCATTGTCTCACTCTGAACCAAGCAGATACTCAGACGAATCACGTAAACTCTTCACTTAATCTTACTTATATTACCGTTACCTCTTAAGACTCTGCCGGTAGTGTTGTTATTTATCTTTTTTCTACCATTTAATGGAAATCAATCTTTATTGCTTCTGTTAATTAATTACTTGGGTGGTGTTGAGTTGTCTTGGTCTGATGCTGCGAGGCTGCTTGGCGCTTTGGGAGTTTAGCGGCTGGAATGGGGCGCAGAAGGGAAAAAATATCTGAAATTGTAAGAATGTTGATGGTTCATGGTCGTCACGTATATTAAGGTACAATTTACAAATTACGTAAGCTATTAGTTCTAATGATGCATTGTATGATATCCTGTGGGAAATTACTTTAATATTTCCTCTGACGATTGCGGTAAACGTGAATTAAAAATTATTAGATAATCAATGAGCCCAAAAATTTACAACGATATTAGGAATGCCATTTAATCGGAATTTAGCGTTAATATATGATGGACTTGTGCATAATCTAATCTAATGTAATCTCCTTTCCCGAAAAGAATTCTTGCTCCTCAGAGCAAAAAATCTGTTCCCATAAAACGGGTCAATAAACTCCTCCAAACAATAGACTATGTTGATATCTTTTTGCATGCAAGTCTTTCCATTGTAGGAATCTCTTCCCACACAATCTACCAAAATTGAAATATGTATATGTGTTACCACATCTTCTTTTGTCTCCACAGTCTCATCCAAGTGTGGCTTGAAATAATAAACACATTGAGATGATGTTTACCCTTCTACGAAATTATTAGTACGAAATTCTTTTGAGCTAAGAAATTTGAATTTCTTGTGCAAATAAATCAGCGCAAATAGCTTTTATGTTTATGTTTGCATTAGCAGATTCGCAGCTTGATTACAAGAATGTATAACTAAAACGTACTGTTATTTGGATAATATCCGAATATGTGCAAATGTGCGACTATCTGTACAAATTTTATTGGCATGTGAATGCTGTAAATATTACGAAAAATGGAATTTGTATATTTTTACTGGTGTGGAATGCCTAAGATGTTGAGAGATTAAAAGGTGTGTAAATATTTGATTATCGTAGATTTTATTGAGTGTAATAATTATAAAGATGATCGTCAGATTTGATCGTAAAACTTATTTTTAGCCAGAAAATAGCAATTGATAAAATTGAGCTTAGATTTATGATAAGATAAGTGATACCAATAAGGCCTACCAAATTTCAAACACTCATATCTTGATAAATTATTCGAAGAAGGTGATGAATAAAAGCAAGGCATTATTCTTTGGTCTATATATTAGGAAAACATAGTGTCGCGTGTTATGGTTCGCGGCCAATAATTTTAATGTTCCGAGTGAAAAGGCAATGTCTTTTAAATTAAATTAAAAGAGTTTATTTTCTGAAAATGCAGAATCACTAATTTAACTATTTCACAACTTATCTATTAATTTTTATTTCAATTGTTTATCACTTCACAACCAATATCGCTCTTAATTCGCACGCCACACTATCGCAGTTTACTATATCGCGGCTGTCATTCAGCTCGCCTTTATATAGGGTCTCTAGTCATTCAATCCGTTTCTCGTACATTGGCGAATTACCTGGAATATTCGAGCAGCTTAATGAATGGGGAGTGAGGTCACTTTCAGATGTTGATCATGCTTGGCGGGTTTTCGAGTACAGTCGTTTGTTGATGTTCCTAATGGTTGTGAAAACAATTGCGACAGTAGC
Organism: Odontomyia ornata; assembly: GCA_963969285.1. Lineage (NCBI taxonomy): Eukaryota > Metazoa > Arthropoda > Insecta > Diptera > Stratiomyidae > Odontomyia > Odontomyia ornata. The sequence continues at coordinate 88,355,795 of OZ017738.1, read as the reverse complement.
TCGCAGAATTATTGGTACATGTAGCACTGCCCCCACCTCAGTTCTTTTCGCCCCGAAAAGATGTGTCGCCAGTTGCAGTCAATTCTCCCTGGATGTAATATGGGGCAAGATGGTCCAGTTGCACGATTTTCATTTTGGCTCTTGGCTTACAGTATTCCTGTATGCGGTACACGACGTCGTTGATTCGCTTTTGTAACTCGGTATGGTCCCTCCCAATTATGTTGCAACTTTGGAGACCTACCCTTTCGCCGTTGTGGGTTATATAGCCACACCAATTCATCTTGCTGGAAGCCAGTAGAATTTGCCTTTAGATCATACCTGGTCTTCATGTGGTCAGTAGGCGACTCGAGGTGTTTTCGCACTGTCCGATGTATCTGGTTCAACCGTTGTCTAAGCTCACTTGCGTACTCCGAGGTCGTTTGGGGTTTCTCAGGGGGTGTCCCGAACTTTATATCAGCTGGCACACGAATAGTCTTTGCAAAAATGACTTTGGCTGGGGCTTGGCCCGTCGATGCATGTTCGGCAGTTCTTTACACCATCAAAAATGGTGGGATGTGTCGGTCCCAGTCCTTTTGGTTCTCGTCAACCATCTAGGCCAGGTGTTTATTGAGTGTGCCGTTGAAACGTTCGACCATTCAATCGGATTAGGGATGCGGCGGTGTTGTCCTCGTTTTCCGTATTCCCAGCAGCTCGCACATTTCGCCAAAAACTAGTGACTCAAAGTTTCGGCCTTGATCCGAATGTAGTTCGCAAGGTACGCCGTGCCTACTGAACCAATTTAACACTAGCTGTTCGGCTACAGTAGTTGCTTCCTGGTTGGGAATGGGGTACACCTCGGGCCACTTGCTGAAATAATCGGCCACAACCAGAGTGTATCGGCTTTCTCATTCGGATTCAAGAAAGGGTCGTGCGATGTCAACAGCAATCCTTTCAAATGGTACGCTCACGCCATAGGTTTGCATTTGTCCTCTCAGTCATCGCTTTGGACCTTTGACGGAAGCGCAAATCGTGCATCCACGGCACCAGTCCTCTACGTCTTCTCGAGCGTGGAGCCAGTAGAACCATTCCCGCAGTTTCACTAAGGTCTTGTTAACACCAAAGTAGCCTCCCGAGGATTCTTCGTGCATATACTTAACCACATCGTGGATTCGGCTTTTGGGAAGTATAGTTTGCATTCTATAGGAGCTGCCATCCGCCGTTTGTTAATTCCGCTTGAGTACGCCACCCTCCACCTGAAGGGGGTTCCATTGTGCCCAATAGCTTTTCAGGGTCGCGCCATGCATCGAAACGTCTTTCCATTCAGGTCGCCAATTTGTCTCCTTCCATACGAGCAATGGCCCGATGTCTTCATCGGCTAACTGGGCATTTCGAATCTCCTCTGATGACCAACCTTCATCGAATTCAGCGGTTATCAATCGCAAATCAACGGGCGGGCCCTTTTCCTCAATGCGTCGGCAATGCTTGCAGTTAGCTGGACATGGACGACGAGATAGGGTGTCAGCATTTCCATGAACTCCGCCCTTCCGATGAACAATTTCATAGTCGTATGATTGCAATCTTTCGATCCATCTCGCAACTTGTCCCTCGGGGTTTCTGAGGTTAAGCAGCCATCTCAGCGATGCATGGTCTGTTCGAAGAACGAATTTCTGGCTATATAGGTACTCGTGGAACTGCTTGGTGGCCTCTATTCTAGCCAATAGCTCCTTCCTGGTCACGCAGTAGTTCCTCTCACTTTTTGAGAGAACTCGACTGTAATACGAGAGGACTCTTTCTTGGCCATTGATCTGCTGGAAGAGTACAGCTCCAATACCGCCATTGCTCGCATCGGCGTCAACTACAAACATTTTCCCGGGTTTCGGATATGCCAGCACGGGTGATTCATGCAGCTTCTCCTTCAAGGTCTCAAAGGCTACCTGGCATTGTTCATTCCAGACATACGGATGATTTTTCTCGGTTAGCTGATGGAGACACTTGGCGATTTTGGCAAAGTCTGTGACGAATCTTCGATAGTAGGTTGCCAGACCCAGAAAACTTCGTAGTTGGCGCTTGTTGTTTGGTGTTGGCCAGCTTTTCACAGCTTCAATTTTCTCAGGGTCTGTTTCGACCCCTTCTGGTGATATGACGTGTCCCAGGTAATTTACTTCAGCTACGAATAGGGTACACTTGTCGGGACTTAGTTTCAAATTCGCCAGTCGCAATCGGGAGAAAACCTCTTCTAAGTTCCGCACATACTCTTCGAACGTTCTCCCGATAACAATGATGTCAACAGGTTTTCCAGGTTAGGCCTCGTAGCACGTATTCCATCAGGCGTTCGAAAGTGGCTGGAGCATTGCAAAGCCCAAATGGCATCACTACAAATCGCCACAACCCGGTCCCAACTGAAAATGCGGTCTTCTCTCGGTTCTTCTTGTCGATTTCTACCTGCCAGTAGCCACTTTTTTGGTCGAGTGTAGAAAACCATTTTGCGTCGGCTGAAGTGTCCATGATGTCGTCGATGCGTGGAAGCGGGTAACTATCTTTCTTAGTGACGTCGTTAAGCTGCCTATAGTCGACACAAAAACCAGTGCTACCATCCTTTTTATTTACTAGAACTACTGGCGCAGCCCATGGGCTGACAGAAGGCTCGATAACACCTTGTTTTTCCGTGTCTGAGATCAGTGCGCTCACTTCTCCTTGTTTGGCTATAGGAAGACGTCTCGGTGCTTATCGAATAGGCTTGGCTCCCTGTGTATCTATGACGTGAGTTACCATACTCGTTCGGCCTTGGTCATCCGGGCTTGTTGAGAAGATGTGCTGTACTCGGTGACCACATCACAGGCTCGCTTGAATAGCTGCACTGGCAATTTGACCTGCTTCAATATTGCAAATGTGGATTCCTGGGCTTTGTCTGCGTCTTGCCTCCTTTTCCAATGATGGTCATGAGTAGCTTCCAAAAAGGTGATGGGGGGAAACAGGCTGGCAGCTGCCGATGACTTCTCCCGCTTCGATGCTCGTGGTTGAGTCTGTGGTGTTAAGGACTCTAACCGGCACGTATCTGTTCCTTATAGACTTTACAAGGCTTCGTCCTACAATCAAACTGCGCAACGCGGACTTCCCTGATGGCTCTATCAGATAAGATCCAGAATCACCATCAAGCTTGGCCCATACAATGCTTTCGGAAGAATTCTGTACATCAGTGTCGGTACATACTACTACATTCATCTTGGGAACTTGGACGCTGGGATCCTCCATCAGTACTTCGACGTTCTGCAATTTCAATACCCGTTTGCCCAAATCCAACGTGATTCCATGTGGTCGCAGAAAATCCATTCCGAGAATGCAGTCATCCATAATATTGGCGACCAGAAAACTATGTCGGAACGCAAGGTCTCCCAACTGTATCTGGAGGTTGACCTCTCCATGGACAGGTGCAGTTTCTCCCGTAGCTGTCCATAGTGAGAAAATTCTGCTCTTTCGAAGTAGTTGTTGCCTCACATGGTCTGGTCGGATGATCGATCGGGTTGCACCAGTGTCGATTGTTATGGTGCAATGTTCTCCGTCAACTTGACCCGGAATGCATAAGTCCGCTTCTCTACGATGTAGTCTTGACACGGCGATGGTGGTGGTGGGGACGTCGCTCCTCCTAGCCAACCTTTGCCGCGTGAAGTTGACTCCGTCAGTTTGAAGGGTCTCCATTCTAGGCTCCTGACTCGGTCTGGATCTCCTCCTAGGTGCACACCCTGGACAATAGCTTGGTTTTCTTCACTTTTTGCAATCTCCGTACAGGTGCCCCTTCTCCCCGCAATTTCAGCATCTAGGCGCACCATTTGTGTGCTGCCCGTGTTTAATTTTCTCACGCTCACACCTGCACTCGCCTGTCATTACCTTGCGAACCCGGGCAGTGGTACACTGCCTCAGAATTCAGACTATAAGCGAATACGTCCTTAACTGTTTGCTTTTGAGCTGAACGCACGACTTGCTGCAATTCTTGGTCTTTTAATGCACTGATGAATGCATCTGTTGCTGCGTCATCTCGATGTCCTGGGTCATACGCTGGGTAAGCCAAAAGTGCCAGTCGCTCAATGTCTTGTGCTATCTACTGTAAGGTTTCGCTAGACTTCTGCATCCAATGCCGTAGCTGTGACCGATAAATCTGCTTTAGATGATCGTCTCCATAACTCAACGGGGATCGTCTGCAAAAGCTCGGCAGCTGGGCCTCTTAGAGCAAGGATCAATGCAGTTGCTCGTTCCTACTCATACCAGTGATTTATCCGAGCGGCCGCTTCAAACTGCGTTTTGTAAATACTCCAGACCGTTTGCCCGTCGAATATTGGTGCTTGCACGTTTCTAGATAACCTTTTTGCTGCGGTTATAAGTGGGACTGGTGAGCTGGTTATTACTGCCTTCGCTGCTTCCAATTCCTTTTTCATGTTTTCCATCCCATGGTTGATTCTCTCCTCGACCTGGCTGATCTCATAGTTGATTCTTTCCTTCATCGAATTCAGCGGTTATCAATCGCAAATCAACGGGCGGGCCCTTTTCCTCAATGCGTCGGCAATGCTTGCAGTTAGCTGGACATGGACGACGAGATAGGGTGTCAGCATTTCCATGAACTCCGCCCTTCCGATGAACAATTTCATAGTCGTATGATTGCAATCTTTCGATCCATCTCGCAACTTGTCCCTCGGGGTTTCTGAGGTTAAGCAGCCATCTCAGCAATGATGATGTCAACAGGTTTTCCAGGTTAGGCCTCGTAGCACGTATTCCATCAGGCGTTCGAAAGTGGCTGGAGCATTGCAAAGCCCAAATGGCATCACTACAAATCGCCACAATCCGGTCCCAACTGAAAATGCGGTCTTCTCTCGGTTCTTCTTGTCGATTTCTACCTGCCAGTAGCCACTTTTTTGGTCGAGTGTAGAAAACCATTTTGCGTCGGCTGAAGTGTCCATGATGTCGTCGATGCGTGGAAGCGGGTAACTATCTTTCTTAGTGACGTCGTTAAGCTGCCTATAGTCGACACAAAAACCAGTGCTACCATCCTTTTTATTTACTAGAACTACTGGCGCAGCCCATGGGCTGACAGAAGGCTCGATAACACCTTGTTTTTCCGTGTCTGAGATCAGTGCGCTCACTTCTCCTTGTTTGGCTATAGGAAGACGTCTCGGTGCTTATCGAATAGGCTTGGCTCCCTGTGTATCTATGACGTGAGTTACCATACTCGTTCGGCCTTGGTCATCCGGGCTTGTTGAGAAGATGTGCTGTACTCGGTGACCACATCACAGGCTCGCTTGAATAGCTGCACTGGCAATTTGACCTGCTTCAATATTGCAAATGTGGATTCCTGGGCTTTGTCTGCGTCTTGCCTCCTTTTCCAATGATGGTCATGAGTAGCTTCCAAAAAGGTGATGGGGGGAAACAGGCTGGCAGCTGCCGATGACTTCTCCCGCTTCGATGCTCGTGGTTGAGTCTGTGGTGTTAAGGACTCTAACCGGCACGTATCTGTTCCTTATAGACTTTACAAGGCTTCGTCCTACAATCAAACTGCGCAACGCGGACTTCCCTGATGGCTCTATCAGATAAGATCCAGAATCACCATCAAGCTTGGCCCATACAATGCTTTCGGAAGAATTCTGTACATCAGTGTCGGTACATACTACTACATTCATCTTGGGAACTTGGACGCTGGGATCCTCCATCAGTACTTCGACGTTCTGCAATTTCAATACCCGTTTGCCCAAATCCAACGTAATTCCATGTGGTCGCAGAAAATCCATTCCGAGAATGCAGTCATCCATAATATTGGCGACCAGAAAACTATGTCGGAACGCAAGGTCTCCCAACTGTATCTGGAGGTTGACCTCTCCATGGACAGGTGCAGTTTCTCCCGTAGCTGTCCATAGTGAGAAAATTCTGCTCTTTCGAAGTAGTTGTTGCCTCACATGGTCTGGTCGGATGATCGATCGGGTTGCACCAGTGTCGATTGTTATGGTGCAATGTTCTCCGTCAACTTGACCCGGAATGCATAAGTCCGCTTCTCTACGATGTAGTCTTGACACGGCGATGGTGGTGGTGGGGACGTCGCTCCTCCTAGCCAACCTTTGCCGCGTGAAGTTGACTCCGTCAGTTTGAAGGGTCTCCATTCTAGGCTCCTGACTCGGTCTGGATCTCCTCCTAGGTGCACACCCTGGACAATAGCTTGGTTTTCTTCACTTTTTGCAATCTCCGTACAGGTGCCCCTTCTCCCCGCAATTTCAGCATCTAGGCGCACCATTTGTGTGCTGCCCGTGTTTAATTTTCTCACGCTCACACCTGCACTCGCCTGTCATTACCTTGCGAACCCGGGCAGTGGTACACTGCCTCAGAATTCAGACTATAAGCGAATACGTCCTTAACTGTTTGCTTTTGAGCTGAACGCACGACTTGCTGCAATTCTTGGTCTTTTAATGCACTGATGAATGCATCTGTTGCTGCGTCATCTCGATGTCCTGGGTCATACGCTGGGTAAGCCAAAAGTGCCAGTCGCTCAATGTCTTGTGCTATCTACTGTAAGGTTTCGCTAGACTTCTGCATCCAATGCCGTAGCTGTGACCGATAAATCTGCTTTAGATGATCGTCTCCATAACTCAACGGGGATCGTCTGCAAAAGCTCGGCAGCTGGGCCTCTTAGAGCAAGGATCAATGCAGTTGCTCGTTCCTACTCATACCAGTGATTTATCCGAGCGGCCGCTTCAAACTGCGTTTTGTAAATACTCCAGACCGTTTGCCCGTCGAATATTGGTGCTTGCACGTTTCTAGATAACCTTTTTGCTGCGGTTATAAGTGGGACTGGTGAGCTGGTTATTACTGCCTTCGCTGCTTCCAATTCCTTTTTCATGTTTTCCATCCCATGGTTGATTCTCTCCTCGACCTGGCTGATCTCATAGTTGATTCTTTCCTCGACCTGGCATACCTTTTGCTCGACGCATTTAATTTGGTTGTTGAGACTAGTGAGCTCCGCTTTTATTTCGGTTGACTGTTTTTGCAAATCTGCCTTCAAATCAGTTGACTGTTTCTAGAGCTTCTGTGCGATGTCTGCCTTGATTTTGAACGCTTTTTAGTCTAGCTTTGCAGTTAGACTGGATGACTGTTCATTTAACTTCGCATTAACATTTGCATCAGTACATCTTCTGGTTCCTTTGATTTTGGCGTTTCTGCGTCTCCATTAAGCTCCGCCATGGTAAGTTCATTTATTTTTATTATTTCGGCTTTTATTTATTTATTTTTTCCACCAGTTTCCACGTTACATTTCACTATTGTGCATTTTTGTTTTTTGATGTTCAACAGTTTTTCACTTTCGAAATTTTCTTTCTCACTTCTCGGCACCACTGTCGCGTGTTATGGTTCATGGCTAATAATTTTAATGTTCCGGGAAAGTGAAAACGCAATGTCTTTTAAATTAAATTAAAGGACTTTTTATGGAATTGTTTGCAGCTACATATAAATGAGTTGCATATTTTGAATAGTAATTTTTCTGAAAAATTATTAGAGAAGAAAAATGTTAGAAGAAGGTGGTTTCAACGTGTGCACTAATTCTCCTCAGGCCATCACTCTTAGATACACACCGGTGATGGCGACCACCATGCTCAGAGGTGAGGGAGTTAATTTTTAATTTTTCTACTTATGCAAACTCAATATGTTTTTGTATCTGCAAGTTATATTCAAGGTAAATTTCTCTTGTAAGTACTTGTATTAGCTAAACTTTTCTTTTTAATTGGATCATTTCACCCTTTTCACATCAACTTAATGTAAATCTATACGACAAATTTGCTCTACATTTGAAGCTTATCTAACGTCGCGCGGATATCGATCACTCTTTTGGATGGCTCCGATAGCTTTTTAAATTACTTTTTATTACTTTTTGTCGTATAGATTTACATTAAGTTGATGTGAAAAGGGTGAAATGATCCAATTAAAAAGTTTAGCGAATAAATTAAAGGAGTTTATTTACTAAAAATGCACAATCACTAATTTAACTATTTCACAACTTGTCTATTAATTTTTATTTCAACTGTTTCTCACTTCACAACCAAAATCGCTCTTAATTCGTACCCCCATTCATCCAGCTCGCCTTTATATAGGGTCTCTAGTCATTCAATTCATTTCTCCTCCATTGGCAAATTTCCTGGAATATTCGAGCAGCTTAATGAATGGGGAGTGAGGTCACTTTCAGATGTTGATCATGCTTGGCGGGGTTTCGAGTACATTCGTTTGTTGATGTTCTAAATGGTTGTGAAAACAATTGCGACAGTAGCTCGCGGAATTATTGGTACATGTAGCAATATTATAAACTTTTATCAAAAATCACTCAATAAGAGGTAGTTCTGGAATCTTTGTCTTAGGGCTTTTTAAAACATAGTGACTAAACAATGCCTATGTACTTAAATTATAGGAATATTGTTATTAGAGTATTAATTATTTAAAAATATGTATTTTTGAGCCTTTAATCAAGTGTTTCCATAAAATCCATGGAACAACTTTCTAAGTTATTTTGCTTAAATTGCTAGTCCGACTTGAAGTCGCATATTAACAAGAAATAAAGAATAATATATAACAAAAAGAAGACAAAAACGTATCCATACAATCAATAAGCAGCAAATTAACATATCTTCCCAAAAATATTATTAAATATTCAAAAATGAAATATTGTTGTAAAAAATATTCAGCCTTTTTTGTCGCTAGATGGTGTTTCTTGTCATATATCGGGCAATACTTATCAGATTGAGTCAAATTGACATTCCAGTCTACAATTTTCTTATAGACAGTTTTGTATTGTCAAAAGTTGTATTCATTTATGAGAGTGAAATTTCTGAAAAATTCGTTTTATTTTACAATATCACTACGATCAAGGTGAAAATGCATCGCAGGCTCGTGAAAAAATCTGTGTTGTCTACGGTCAAGACACTTTATCAAAAGCCGCAGCCAAGAGATGGTTCGCTCGCTTTCTGGAAATTTTGATGTCAAATATGCACCTCGCTCAGGCCAACCAATCACTGAAAAAGTCGATGAAGTCTTATAAAAAATTGAAGAAGACCGACACATAGGCAGCTATGATATTTCTAAAGAACTGAATATCCATCACCAAACAGTTTTGAACCATTTGTCTAAGGCTGGATACACAAAGAAGCTCGACGCTTGGGTGCCGCAGGAATCAACACAAAAAAATGTGGTCGACCGCATTTCCCTTTGCGAAATGCTAATAAAACGCAAAGAAATCGATCCATTTTTGGAGCAAATGGGTAAGATACGAAAATGTCGTTCGAAAAAGATCATGGTCAGAAAAGGTGAATCATTACAAACAACTTCAAAGCCAGGATTGACACCAAATAAGATTATGCTTTGTGTATGGTGGGATTAGAAGGGGATTATTTATCATGAGGTGCTAGAACCTAGCCAAACACTCAATTCAGCTCTGTACTGTCAGCAAGTAGCCAGATTGCAACAAGCAATTCAAAAAAATGGGCCAGAATTGATCAATAAAAAGGGCGTTGTCTTCCATCACTACTAGATCACACATATCTTTGATGACCCGGCAAAATCGACAGAACTTGGCTGGGAAGTTTTGATGCATCCACCGTATACTTGTAGTCCAGACCTTGCACCATCAGATTACCATTTGTTTCGGTCTCTGCAAAACTTCCTTAATGAAAAGAAATTCACTTCAAAAAGGGACTGTGAAAATCACTTGGCCAAGTTTTTCACCGATAAACCACAGAAGTTCTACACAGATGGTCATAGATAATAATGGACAATATGTACTTAAATAAATACATTTTAAATAAAAGAAATATTCAATCGAAAAATGACAAAATAAGGCACAATACTTTTTAGAATTTCCAATGTATTTTGATCGGCCTTAATTAAACAATATAGCTAAATAAGGCTTTGGAACGTAATAAGTAACTATTTGTCCTCCGATTTCGAAATCTGAGCAGTGATGAACTGTCTTCGTCGACCGAGTCAGACCAGCGTTTCCTCGGTTTCCCCACTGGTCTCCGCCCTTCAGTTCTCCCAACGAATGTGTTGTTCGTCCATGCGATTCATGTGGTCAGCCCATTGCAGTTTACCCAGTCTTACAGTCGTTGAGACCTCAGGCTCGTAAAAAATTTCCTGTAGCTCATGGTTGTTTCGAATTCGCCATTGGTCCCCGTCTAGCTTCGCTCCGATTATTCGCCTCAGGACCCTCCATCAATATATTTGCGGATGCTTGGCGTTCAATATATTTGCGGATGCTTGGGTTAGAGTCCATGTTTCACACCCATAACATAACACAGGTTTGTAAACTTGGGGTTTGTTTTCCTGTATATGCAGCTGGTCTTCAAGATCGTCAAAACTGAATAAAATATTTTATGTGCGAGCTGTATTCTTCGGCGTGTTTCGTCTCTTTCATTACCCGTTTTCGTTATTTTGGCGCCTAAGTACACAAATTCGCTAACATTTTCGATACTGTATTCGCCAAGTGTGATATTTTGCGTATTAGAGGTATTTTTCCTTGACTTCGTCATGAGCTTTGTTTTATTTTCATTAATTTGTAGCCCTACTAGTTTTGCTTCGCTGTCGAGTTTCAGGAAGAGTTCTTTGGCATTTGTTAATGACCGTGACAAAATATTGATGGCTTGGCTCGACTTGTATAGTAATGTGCCTCGTGTATCGATAAGTAGCTTCACTATGACGTACTCCAGAGCCAAATTGAATAGCAATTGAACCAGCCCGTCTCCCTGCTTGAGTCCGATATTTGTGTCAAAGGCATCAGTGTGTTGGTTATTGATGCGGACTTGGGACATCATTGTCATTTTAGTAAGACGGACTAATTTGGCTGGGATAAATACCGTCGTATGCTTGCTTGAAGTCAAGAAAATTTGGTGCACATCTATGTTGAACTTGTTAATCTGTGTAACTAAACAATAAGTTATCGCCATCTCTTGGCATTACACTAGAAACCTAGTCTAAGTGAAGTTGGTTGTATTGCTGGTTCATCAAAGTTGCATAATGAATGTATTAAGTCTGATTACAACCACCATCCGAGTCCTATTATGGGCCCAGACTCATTTTAGTGAAAATGTTTTTTTTTTGGCACGTGTTAATTTTTAAAATGACGCAGAACTATATTGCAAACGTTCCAAAGCTTACAGGTCGTGATAATTATGACGACTGATGTTTCGCGGCGTCAAATGTACTGGTTTTGGAAGGCATGGCGGACGCCATTGTAGCTAAGTTACCGGCATCTGCGACTGCAGCCCAGAAAACTGAACATTCGAAGGCGAGAGCGAAATTAATCCTCCAGCGCTTTATGTTCATATAAAGCAGGCAGAATCAACCTATGATCTATGGAAAACATTGAAAAATATCTTCGATGATTCAGGTTAAACGAGGAAGATTAGTTTACTTCGAAACAAACAATAGAAACGGGACAACGACTGCAAGGAACAGTTTTCAAGATAACGGATGAGTGGATTGGTGCATTGATTCTGGCTGGATAACCGCAAAGATTATTAAAACAAAGTTAATGGATATGTCTTCTGATGTAGGTGCTATCTCCAGCTACGAAAATGCACTTTTCGCAAAAAAGCCTCAGAATTCGCAGCATCATAGATATGGCAGCACCAAACACGGCAGCCAACTTGGTATGAAACAATCGTCAGACGTGAAAAATGGCAAAAATATAGTGTTTCAATTGTAAGCAAACCTTTCACTATAAAAATCAGTGCCCAAACTTGGATAAAAGCAAAAGAAGATAATCAAACGCTTTTAGTGACATATTTCTGACCGGGAAATTTAACCAGGAGAACTGGCATGTTGACGGCGGTGCCAATAAACATACATATGACTGCGAGACGAGACTTCATCACGAATCGATCAAATAACTTCGATACAAAGAAAATCATAATTGCAAATCAGACCAGCATTTCAGTGTTATGTTCTGTTGACGTAAACATAGTGACATTCGTGAACGATAGCGAGTGTGACATCACAGTTTCCAATGTACTGTGTGTACTAGAATTGACAACAAATTTGCTTTCTGTGAGTCAGCTGATAGGAAATGGAAATAGGGTGATTTTCAAGGAAAATGCTTGCTACATCTGTAATCAGCAGAAGAAACTTGTAGGTGAAGCTGAGTTGATTAACGCTGTGTACAGATTGCATACTTTGGAAGCGGATGAGACATTAGTAGCAATGCCAACAGTGACAAATAGCAGGATGTGGCATACATGCTTAGGACACATAAATAGTGCCAGCTTAAATAAAATGAAACAGGCGGTAGACGGAAGAAGTGGGACAAGAAGGCGAAGCAATTCATTCTTGTAGGCTATGCTGAGAATATGAAGGCATATAGAGTATATGATCGTGATACTAATTCTGTGACCATGAGTAGAGACATAGTCATTATAGAGCATCCGGACCAGAATACAGTTTATACTGCAGTGCAGTGTAAACCTTTACCAGTTGCATCAGAGAATAGGCCAGATGTGTCAGATGACCAGAAGACCAGATCAGAAACATCCGATTCTGAAGAAGTACTAGATCTAGAAGATTCATTGGTGATTACTGATTATAATTATTATGATACCACTTCAGACTTCGAGATAACACCTGTGAACCCATTAACTGAAGAAACTGGAAAGAGAAAATAATTGACACTGAAGACGGGAGCAACTTACTCCCGAAATATATATTTGTCGAAAAAACAAAAAAATAGCGTTTAATTGGAAAACATGAAAACACAGGATAGTCTGGAAGCGCTAAACATGGGAAAATACACAGAGTACTGGAAAGAGAATTAGAAGAAACCCAGAGAGATATGGTATAAACAATTTGAGTCTTTTAGAAGGTCAAAAAGGAAGTGATGGGGGACACATCACACTTGAAGAAACTTTGCATGGTCCTGAAAGTCAGTTCTGGAAGGCAGCTATGCAAGAAGAGTAGAATTCTTTGGAAGAAACCATAAAAATCATAGTTATTAGTAAAGTTTAGGCTACAAAAGATCAAAATATGAGCCATGTTTGTACACTAAATTTGGAGGAAACGTTAAAATGATAATTGCCTTGTTTGTAGGTGATTTTTTTGTTTTTTAGGGTTTTGTAAAAAATCGTACAAAATTCTACTAAAATCGCGTCCAGTCCGTCCTTCTGTCCGTCCGTCCGTCTGTGTGTCACAGCACTTTTTCCCGCAAACTACCAAAGCTAGAAGCATCAAATTCTCTTTTACTCTTCAATTTCAATTGCAAAAAAATGTTATAAGTTATTTAAGGGGGGTCTCCCCATATAGGGGAGTGACCCCTGAAAAAAAAATTTCATCAAAGGTAGCCGATATGGGTATCAAATGAAAGGTCCTGATGACTTTTCAGTCTTAATTTGACACTTTTTGCTTCAAGGGGCGCACAGGGAGGAGAAATACACAAAAAATTGGTGCCCCCCTCGTAATTGGACACTTATGATCCGAAAAATCTGGAAAAAATTATGGAGATAGATATTTATGAGTACAATAATAACAAATACCTTAGAAGTCAAAATTCGCTCTACTTTGTTAATAATAGTATGATCTTCGCATTTGACATTTTCCCCAATAAAATCGTATAAGTACCCTTAAACTGAAAGAAATTCAATATATAAGTAATCCTACAAAAGATCCTTAAGCTTTGTAAGTTTGATAAAAATCGAATGATATACACGCAACTTAGAGCCATTTGAAATTTCTCCAATTACAACAATAATAACACATGATTTTGGTATTTTACGGACTTCCCATCGAATCAGTCACTGCAGTTTGATTTAATCTTCTCGAAATTTTCAAATAAGGTCAAAAACATTAATATCTTTGGGAATTCATGATTTGAGTGATTTTTGTTGGTTTGCGACAAAATGGCGACCGTTGAAAAAAAAAACAATGGATTTTCCTTATAAATGTGCACACCTCGAACAAACTTCTTGACTTTATTTGTTACTGGTAACTGCAGTTCAGAGAAGTTGGACACAAAACCCTTTTGACATGAGCGTAGGTCTGTCTACCCAACTTGTTATGACAGTAAATCAGCCTTCGATTTGTTAGTAGATGAGTTGAGCAGAAGACTCAAGATCAAGAATCTAGGCCAGTTGAAACAATGTTTGGGAATAAAACTTAAAATTGGGAGAAATATAATATTTCTGGATCAAGAAGAATATATTGAAAATTTACTAGAAAAGTTGGATACGTCCCAAAGTAAACCTGTCCGTACTCCTATGGAGATTAATCTCAAATTGGCAAAAGCTAAGAAAGTTTCCTATGAGTGTCCCTATCAGCAACTTCTAGGTAGCTTAATGTACTTAGTAGTCCTAACTAAACCTGACATTTCATATATTGTAAGTTTTCTTAGTCAATTTTATAATTATTATCATGAAAGCACTGGAAACATGCTAAAAGGGTGTTAAAATATTTGAAGTATACTCAAAATTATGGTCTTATTTTTAGAAAAGATAATTGTTCTGATGAGTGTTTCGTAAATGCAGACTGGAGTTTGGATGTAACAGATAGGAAATCATATTCAGGGTTTTGTTTCACATTGTCAAACTCAGTAATTTCATTTGCTACACAAACTATAGAAGTTATCAAGTACCGAAGCAGAGTACATTTCAATGTCTGAAGCTAAAGGGTTGGCTAACCATAATGCACGATGTTAATTGTGAGTCACACCTTAACGTCAAGTTTATTGTCCAAGTTAATTTGCAATTCTTTGTTTGAGCAGCGCGTTAAGGTTGTTGAAGCCTTTTACGTAAATGGGCGTTCAAATCAAAATGCATTCGAGCTGTTCGTGATTTTTTTTGGACACCATAATCGACCACGTGTGTCCACAATCGGGAGAATTGAGCGCGAATTTCAGCAAACCGGGTCTGTAGGAAATGTGAAATCACAAGTGCATGCTCGCCCAGTCCGTTCTGCGAAAAATATTGCTGTTGTGTGCGATATTGTGGCAGAGGAGCCGTAAACCTTGACTCGTCGTCTGCCCAATAATTGAACATCTCTCGAACATCACTGATGCGAGTTTTCAATAAAAATTTGAATTCATACGCTTACAAGGTTCAACTGACTCAAGTACGCCGAATGGTTGGTTGAACAGACAGAAGGGAATGGTGACTTTACAAAGAAAATCATCTTCAGGGATGACGCACACCTATCTGGATTCGTTAACAAGCAAAATTGCCGCATTTGGGCAAATGAGAATCCACGAGTAATTGTTGAAAAGCCGATGCATCCACAAAGAATGAGTGTTTGGTGCGGTTTATGGGCTGGCGGCGTCATCGGGCCGTACTTCTTCGAAAATGAGGACGGCCAAGCAGTTACCGTGAATAGTGTTTGCTATTACGAGATGACAACGGATTTCTTGTGACCAGAAATTGAGGTGATATATCTGGACGATATGTAGTTTCAACAGGATGGTGCCACTTGCCACACAATCAACGAAACAATGGCTCTTTTGCGCGAGAAATTCAATGGCCGAGTTATCTCACGTTGTGGCGATGTTAATTGGCCGCCACGATCATGTGATTTAACACCGTTGGACTTCTTTCTCTGGAGATATTTAAAAGAATAAGTGTACGTCAATAAGCCAAGAAGAAATCAAGGGAAAAAGGATGACATCATTCAGCACATTAACGACATTGAACCTCAATTAGTTTTTAGAGTCAATGAAAATATGGAGCATGATATAGAAGTATGCCACCCTAGCGGTGGCAAGTATTTGGACAATATTTTGTTTCACACATAGATATCAAAGATCCTTCTATTATAATAAAAAATATTAGCATAATTCTCTGAAAATTTTTGGTTTATTTACAATTAACATTATGCATTTTGGTTGGACCACCTTTTAGTAAAGAAGCTATCCACTTTAAAAAAATTATTGGTTGAAATCGTAGGTAATTCACAACTATTCCGTTGTTTAATGATAGCCAAAGTGCTCAAAAATTGGTGTCTAATCTAGTCTTTCATCGTAGACCTAAGCACATAGATATAACATACCATTTTGTAAGAGAATATGTAATTAATATGATAAATATTTCCAACCTTGAAACAGCTGAAATGCCTGCAGGTATTTTAACTAAGAAAATTTACTTTACGAAAAAGTTAGGTATTTCGCCTGTTTCATAACGATTGGAATCAAGTCCTTGTTTTTGTTACTTTGTTGTGGGGAGGTGTTAAAATGTGTAACAACATAATAATTATATCGGCATCTCTTAGCATTACACTCAAAATCACGCTAGTAATCAAAATTGCACAATAAATGAATTTAGTCTGATTGCAACCACCATCCGAGTTTTATTATTAGAATTCACAGCATTTTTCAAGTACTTGCTTGACTGTGAACAATTAGTCTATTGTCAATCTACCTGCTGTAAAACCTTCTTGATACTCCCCAATAATACTGTTTGCTAATTATCCGATTTTACTTTCTAAGATTTTTAAAAATATTTTGTGCGCCGTTCAAAGTAGTAATATGCCTCTATAATTTTCGCACTGTAGTTTGTAATTTTTTTGTGGATAGAGAATATAATTGATTGATGACTTTGTGAGTAGCTTTACGAACACTGCTGCCACCATATTTGATGAGATCCACTGTAATCTCATCAATGCCCGGTTCTTTATTATTCTTTTAGGCTTTCATGATGGAACAAACTTCATCCAGAGTTGATGGCGAAAACGCAAGCTCTCCGCAAACATCTATAGACTCCGATGTTCTGGAGCTGTGCGGAGGATTAAGGTGGTTTTAGAAATATGATGCCTATCTTTTCTTAATCTTGGTATAGCTGATGTCATCACAACAGAGCGTGGTTTTGAGCTGATAACCATGTTTCAGGCATTTCACTACTTTGTATGCTTGTCTTGTGTTGTTGCTTGCTAAATCTACATCTATACTTCTCAATTGGTCGCCATAGTATTTTCTTTTGTAAGTTCTAATTATCTTATTCGCTGCTCTTCTGAGATATTCATAGTGTTCTCTCTTCGTCCTGGTTTTCCTACCTACATAATCTTTGTACGCCTCATTTTTTTGTCTAACGCATTCTAGCTCTCATCATCGAACCAATCTTTTCTCTTGCGCCGGCCTTGATGTCAGATTGTGTGTTCTGCCACGGTTTTAATAACGATTTTCACTTCCATTTAGAGCTCGACGTTTTTGTTTAACGTCTGATAAGATGGGAGCCAGCTGGTTGTTGAGGGTGTCCGTGAAATTTTTGGCTACAGGGGCTGTTTGGAGCCTTTCGACGTCAAACTTTTGTAGCAGGCTGGTCTTTGCCGAATATATGTATCATGACATATGAGAACGATAGGTTAATTTGATCAAGTAATGATCTGGGTTACAATTGGCTCCTCGGCATGTACGGACGTCAAGTATGTTCAAAGCCCAACGTTTTTGGATCAGAACATGGTCGATCTAGTTTTGTGTGTTGCCTTCCCGTGATTCTCAGGTCATTAAATGAATGCGTCGATGTGGGAGGCAATTCAAACGTATGGTCAGATTTTTGCTACATGCAAAGTCAATCAGGCGCTGGCCGTTGTCATTTGTTTCATCGTGGAGGCTATATCCTCCAGTTGTTCCCCGATGAGATAGCTCACTGCCAACCTTAGCGTTGAAATCATCAGAATTATTTTGTGTCATTTGTAGGCAATGTTTCCTCCGTTTCTTTGTCCTGTTCTTCGATCGGGGCGTGAACATTTATCGGCCAGATTTTGAAGAATTTCGCTTTTTTACGGATCGCTTGCAACCATTCGTTTATTGCCTTGAAATCAATGACGCGTGATTTGAACTCCCTATCTACAATGAAAGCTACTCCGAATTCTCGTTTTCCAGTAGGCTTCCCACTTTTGAATATTGTGTCCGATCTCATGTCTTGAATATCATTTCCTGTTCAGTTCGTTTCCTAGATTGCCAGTATTTTAAATTGATATTGACTGGTCTGTTGTAAAAGGTCCTTCACAGCGGCAGGGTAATTGAGTGATCTGACATTCAAGGATCCCATGTCATAGTCCTTTGTTCGAGTGCGAGGTCCATTTGCAGGTTCTGAAACATGTTAGGGGGGAGTTAGCCCGTCGCCCAACCTCTATTCCGGCGGCAAAGCTATTACGTCGACTTACAGTTATTAGCATTTCTCGGCATTTAATAGTACATTATTGGGCAACCAGCAAACCCAATGTGCGACCCCGGGAGCATTTACTACCATTTCATTAGGGGGTTTGGAATGAGGAATCATGGAAGTTATGGGTTGGGGAAACAAAGGGTTCCTTCCTCCTTTCTTAAACGGGCTTGGGACCGTCTACGGCGGAGTTATACGTGCATTTTTTGTTTTTTTAGCACTACAGCCCCTCTCGGGCCTTCGCTTAGAGATAGTTAGAGTATCTCATTTTCATGACCGTATTGATTTTTTCGGAAGTTGGTTTGGTCAGTACCATGCTCCCGTGTGTCTGCTCAGCTATGATATGATCTGATTAAATCAGTACATATCACCACTAAGTGAACATTCATAGTCTGTCCGAAAAATCCTCTGAACTAAATTACGTTGTTCACCAACGAGATTTGAGCCTGGGACCTTCGGCTTATGCGTCTCACGCTCTTACCTCTAGACCACACAGGCTACTATCTAATTCATTATATGAGTGATTTTTGTTACTTTGCAACAAAATGGAGAAACATTCGATTTTCTATTAAACGTGCACGTCTCTTTGACGTGATTCTTGACTTTCTTCGTTGTTGGTGACTGCATATCGTAAGTTGAATACAAACCCCTTTTGGCATGAGCGTAGGTCTGTCTGACATCCTTTTTTTTTGATTGCTTTATGGTTTCAAATTAGAGTACCAAGCGAGCCATTAAGTATTTGATTATATTAATGTTTGAAAACTGCTCTATATTTTTATAAAATCTATAATGATTGATGAAATAAAGCGCATTTGAATTAGGATCGAGCATGTAGACCATTATTGGAATATTTACGAATTAACTTCCTTTCTCCACCTCTTCGCCAACAAATACATGAGAACATGTGTCCAACTCTTTTGGTACAAAAATATTCTTTTGTTGTCCAATTCTTGAACTACACGGACGTATTCTCGAAATTGAATTTTGTATATCTTTTGCTAAACTCGATGTAATTGATCGATTCGGGTTTGAGTCTGATGCGATTATTTCTCCAGGTAATCGCAAAGCTTGTCCATATAACAACTGTGAAGGAGCTACTCCGAAATCTTCCATCAAAGCAGACCTGATCCCTAAAAGAATCCAAGGCAAATTATCGTGCCAATTTTTTGGATCATTGGTTGCTCTAATGGCAGCTTTCAACTGCCTATGGAAACGTTCAATGAATCCATTTGCTTGAGGATGATAGGCAGTTGTTCGGATGCGATGACAGCCAAGAATTTTAGTCAAGTCCTGGAACAAATTAGATTCGAATTGCGTTCCTGGATCTGTTGTAATTGTTTCTGGAACTCCATATCGGGAAATCCATTCATGTAGCAGAATGCATGTTTTGGCCCAAATGTTAATGTCAGTGTTCATTTTCGGCCAAAAATATTTGGAACTAATCAATTTCCTTGTTGTTTTAATACCAGGATGCGACAGGTTATGAACAGAGTTAAAAACAACGCGTCGTAAAGATAATGGGATGTATGGCCTAGTTCTACCTGTAGAGGTTTCACACCATATACCTTGATCCTCTAGTGGAACGTTTATTCTTTCGAGCTTAAAAGAAAGTTCCAATCGTGTTGATAGAAGAATTTCTGCAAGTTCACCGTCTTTACTTTGTTCTTGGTGTAGAATTTCGAAGTTAATTTGATCAATTTGGTCAATAGAGCTAATATGGGTTCTAGGAAGTGTTTCTGAGACAATGTTTTGACAACCTCTAATGTGTCTTATATCGTTTGTAAATTGCGAGATATAATCCAACTGGTTGGTTTGTCTGGGATTTTTCTCAGATTTACTTGAAAGTGATTTTGTCAAAGGCTTATGATCCGTGTACAGTGTAAATTCTCTTCCCTCGACGTAGTATCTATATCTTTTAATCGCTAGATATACTGCAAGGAGCTCTCTATCGAAGATTGAATATTTCTTTTCAGCTGGCTTTAACCTCTTTGAAAAGAATGATAGAGGTTCCCAGGCATCGGAAATGCACTGATGGAGAACTGCTCCAACAGCATCACTCGATGCGTCTACCCATAAACCAACTTTGTTACAATTTTTTAATATGATCGAAAGCATCCTCATGTACTTATTTTTTGTGTTCTTGTTTTCTTTGAAGAAGTCATACAGCGGTATTGCGATTTTAGCCATGTTGGGCAGAAAGCGGTGATAAAAATTCACCATACCCAAAAATCGCTGTAACTGTTTGATAGTTGAAGGTGGTGGGAACTCACTAATGGCTTGCGCACGATTTTTACTAGGTGCGATGCCTGCTGCAGATATCGAATGGCCTAAGAAATCAATTTGCGATTGTCCAAATACGCATTTGTCTGGATTAACTTTGATGTTATATTCCTGTAATCGTTTGAAAAGTTGCCTCAGGTGTTTTTTGTGCTCCTGAGGACTTCGACTGCATATAAGAATATCATCAACATAGACAAAAATGAAATCCAACCCATTTAAAATTTGATTAATGAAGCGTTGAAATGTCTGTACTCCATTTTTCACGCCGAACGGCATCCGTGTAAATTCGAACAGTCCAAAAGGTGTTGTTACAGCTGTTTTATGAACATCTTCTGACGCTACAGGAATTTGATTATATGCCCTCACCAGATCGACTTTGGAAAAAAATGTGCATCCGCGCAAATTCAAAGTACAATCTTGAATGTTGGGCAGCGGGTACTTATCGAAGATGGTTAAGGAGTTCAATAATCGATAGTCTCCGCAAAGACGCCACTGATTGGATTTTCTTTGGCTACCATGTGCAACGGAGAAGCTACGTTAGAGGAGGATGGTCGACATATACCTAATTTAACCATTTCGTGAAACTCGGACTTTGCAATCTTAAACTTTGGCGGGTTAAGTCTCCTGGGCTTGGTTGAGAGCAGTGGTCCATTACTGTTGATGTAGTGACCCACGTCATGTTTTATTTTCATGTTCAAATCAGGAGGTGTTTTCAAAGTGGGAAAGTCATTTAGTATAGAGCCCTATTCACCTTGAATAGGGAACAATTTAGGAGAACATACGTTGACTTCATGAACCAAGCAGTTGATAGAAACCAGTGTTTGTTTATGAATGAGCTTGCGGTCTCTTGAATCAATTAGCAGATTATTAGCATACAAAAAATCTGCACCAATGATGTGGTGATCAATTGCGGCAATAACAAAATTATGTGTATACGTTTTCCCAAGACCAAAATCCAATGATAGGCATTTGATCCCGAATGAATTTATGGGCGAGCCATTAGCAGAAACTAGTTTGAAGGAAGTTTTCGACTGTAAGTTTGGGAATCCACGATTTGAAATAATAGATACGACAACACCAGTATCTATCAGAAATTGTGTGCTTGTTCGTTTATCTCTTACGAATAAGCGGCGAGAAACATCCCGAAACTCCGAAGCCGCAGTCAAAGTTTCTACATTCCGTTTTTTTGATTATTTTCCGTTTGGAATTTGCAACGACTAATGATTTTTTTTGCTTTGGTCCCAAATTTGAAATGATACCAGCAGAATGCTGATTGTTTTTGCTTCGACTGTTGGATCTATTTACTGAATAATAACGATTTTTCGAAGAATTCCGTACGTTGCTACGAGAATTTCGGTTTTCCAATCGCTTCATGCGGTCAGACAAGTCGTTAACTATTTCTTCAAGAGAGGATGCGGAAGTTGGTATTTTACACCTATGATCCACTGATGAAACTACTGTCTGCGTAGAATCGTATATTTTGTCCACAATTCCGAATAGTTGCTCTTGACTATGGGTGTCTTCAATAGCAATCAGGCACGCTTGCACCGAAGACGGTAGTTTCTTTATCCATAGTTTTCTCGATAGAGATACATTGATCAAACTGTTACCTCCAGCTAATGACTCCATATGTCGGAAGAGCTCGGAGGGTTTATAGTCCCCTAGTTGCATTTGATTCAATAGAGTATCTAATCTGCGTTCCTCTGAATCTTTACTGCGTTCTAATAAAGTTTTCTTTAAATGCTCATATTTATCGGTACTTGACGATGGGTTAAGAAGGATATCCGCGACTAATTCCATATTCTCAGATGGCAAAGCTCCAACGAGATAATCATATTTCGTTGTGGAAGTGCTAATGCTCTACTTCACCAAATCACAAGTCTGGTCTGTTCGACCAAAAAGGAGGAATTTTTAATGTCGATGCGAATAAAGAAGGTTCCCTGTCTGACAAATCATTCGCGGACATGTTAATATTTTTAGATTCACTATCACTTTCTTCAGTAGTTTTTGTCCCCGTGGGAGCCATAATAAATATATATGTGAGTGTGTAACTCCAAATCAAAAAAAAATCGCACAAATAATTATCACTTAAAATATGGGTATTATATAAAATGATAATGATTATGATTATATATAATAATATATACCAAATAATTTAACTTGAAAATGAAAAAAAATTCACCTGGGCTCAGGACCATTCAAATTAAGCGACGACTTTCGACGATTGTTGATACTGTTGACAGGATTCATGCAAAAGTACAGAAGCAACATTCAAAAGTGCCAAACGGATGTTAGGTTATTGTAGCAAACACGATGAATTTGCGTTTATGATATAATATTGACAGTGCTGCGACCCACAATGATGTGTCTCGCTGCGTTCGCTCTGGTTGTTGGAGCCGTCAGGATGGTAAACGCAACGATCGCCGTGAAACTTAATAAAGCACGCAGAAATAAGCTGTAGCACTGCACCTCCGAAACATTCCTGAAGATATTGCAACACAATGACACAGCGCACTGCACTTATCGTTGAAGAAATTGCAGCACCAAGATGAGTTTGTTTGTCTGGAGCGCCCATCAGTTGACGAAACGTTGCTCGGGGCGCGCTTTGTGTTGAAAGTCCCTTCTGATAGTGCACTCGTTGTCAGCAGAAGAAAATTGCGCGCAGACGAAGCACGATGACTCAATGAGAAATTGATGAGTATCACCCTGAATGTCAGACCATAACATCATAAATAGATTTGCCAGCAAATATTGTAATATTCATTTTTTATCCAATTGACGTATCTGCGGATTCCGGGGCTTATGCACTCTCGACAATATTGAATAGTTTATCGCGGAACGAGTTCTGGCGGGGTCACCAATTGTTTCATTAGCAAAAGTACGATAAAAAAACAAATGGAAGTACAATAATGATGAATGTTCAATTTATTCAAATCAAACAAGATTTATAATATTTAGATGTGGCGTTATGGAGTACCTGACCGTGTCCTGCACGGTGTGCGGATAAGAAGAGAGTGAACGAGTGTACGTTTTACTGAATACTTAGAACATAATGGAATTTTATGGAATCCAAACGGAAGTACATTTAGGCAACTTGACAAACTTAGTAATTGTACTAGATTCTGATAAATTTTGATGAAAGACAAATTTGAATTTCTAACGAGGTCGCCACACCTTGCATTCTGCAGCATTCTTTTATAATAATAGAGAACAAATTGACGCCAATCGACAGATTCTTTGGTTTTAAAGCAGATATTCCTTTCAACCTCAGGAAAGAAACAACGAAGGCTGTGTATATTCATGAATACTAAAAATATTATTATTTGAAAATATTAATTGCAAAAACACACTTCATGGCTCAAAAAGTGCTCAGTTCAGTTGTGCAAGGATTTAATTTGACGCTACATCATGCGTATCATAATTACTAAATCAACTGTTAAAAGTGAACTAGCTAAAAGTTGAAATTTTGTCCTGGAATCGCCTCTAATAGTCCGCGTAATGGAATGGTTAGAGTACGCGCTGGGTAAACTGAAGGACCCTGGTTCAAATCCTATTGATGACACCGAGATTTGTTTCAAATGGTTCTTTGGACGCACTATAAGCCCATTAAGTTGTGATACGCACGGGTTCAAAATCAGAACTTATCGCAGCTGGGTGAACGGATATGCGGCCACAGCGTGGTACTGACCGCATCACCTTCTCCAGTGTCAATGCATTCGATCAATATTAGATACTCTAACTATCTCTAAGCATAGGCCCGAAAAGGGCTGTAGTGCTAAAAAACGCCTCTAATCTCAATGGAATTTTCGCTTCTATATCAAATAAAAAAAACTTTCATTTCCTGTATTGTAATGAAATAATTTACGGAAATCCACAACATTCTGGAAAATCAGATCTGATGATTGTGTGCAACCATTCAGCAAAGCAAATCAAATATTAAAATTCAGTACCGCATAAAACAGCATGGGTATTTCATTAATATTCTGATATCATAATCGCCAATGTCAATCTATTAACTTTCGCTTTCAGTGCGATTCGCATTTCTCAGATACCGGTGGAAATAACTCAGCGAAATTGGATAAAAAAAACTAATTTCACTTTCGTGATTGGTATCATTATCCGACAAATCAAAAAATGCTCCAATTAACATTGAACGCAAACCTTTAATCAAATTCCTTCAACGCATGATATTTACGGAGAGCGTATTCGTTCTCGTATGTGATTCGAGATGAAATCGAATTTTCAGTAATTTTCTCGAGAAGAAAGAAGAAATTTAGCAGCACATGCATGCCGGATGGATTTAGAAGGAGATTCGATGAAAGATCCGTGGATCGATCATTATGGTTCATTTCTTGGAAGTGACGAAGCTTGCCAAATTGCCGGAGTAAAAGTCAGAATGGAGGTAATTATGTTGATCTAGAAAGTGTTTGCATATTGTTTTGGAGTTCTCCACATAATACCTTTCGGGTGCTGTGTACTCACCTGGCACTGAATAAATGGAACACTTAACGGCGCAGTTTAAATTAGATCGTCAAAAGAGCGATCAAATTTCGTATTCTACCTTTTCAAGCCAGAGCTGCGCATACTTTCTTGAACGACCCAATTCCAGCGTTTTTTTGTTCTCTGTTGGCTCAAGTGATTGCTCGGCAAATTATCAGTAATTGTTTAAACGTTTTATCGTTAATGCGAACGCAATCAATATTTATGTATATGCATGGTGAAACTTTTCATCAGCACCAACAATACAATTGTTGACCTATCTGCCTAATTTCATACGAGCGGTTGTTTAAAAGTCCAGTTTGGTAGTAATTGGACTCATCGCGGTATTGCTTTCAATCAATTATGCAAGAAGTCGACCGACCGCCTCAGAGAGGCTTCACATGATGTTATTGAGATTTAATCAAAAGCGATAACGTACATACGTTCAGGAAATCAGTTTTAAAGGGGCTCGTCCAAACTCATGTCCGATGGATTGGAGCAAGTCACATATTTTTATGTTCGGTTGAGAAATGCCATCTGTGGCATGTATTGAAACTGGTGAAAGTAATTTTAATTATAATTGATTTTGAATACGAAACATTTATGCCAGTTTATTCATTTTTCATTTACTGTGACAGTGTGAAGGGGATTACGAGCTGAGAGGTCTGTTCAGGATAAGGATCGATGGTCTGGGGAAGCCAGTGAGCTATAGGGTTTTCCAATAAGAGGTGCTATTTTGATATTAAAAGAAAAATGCCATTTTTTAATATGAATGATCAAATGTTTATTTCATTATAAAGAAAAAGGTATGCCGTTAATAGTGGAAAATAACATCAGGCAAATGACCACCAAGACACGCCTACTGGACCATATCCTTTTCATGAAATTTCCCATAACCAAATCGCAAAATGGCTGCCCCATGTCGTCGATAGCCTCACGAATTCCATCTTTGAGGTCTTGAATCGACGTTGGGCTGTTGGTGTAGACCTTCTCTTTCACGTGGCCCCAAAGGAAGAAGGCGCAAGGTGTTAAATCACAATATCTATTCAAAATAACACCTCTTATTGGAAACCCCTATATTATTTATTTATTTATTATTATTACCAAACAAGGCATACATATAATACATTGATATACATAAATAACAATTAATAGCATTAACAATTCTCAAAAATTCTAAAAGTATTAAATCATTATATAGTGTCGCATGTTATTGGTTCGCGGCCTATAATTTTAACGTTCCGGGAAAGTGAAAACGCAATGTCTTTAAAAAAAAAGAGTTTATTTAATTAAATAAAATGCACAATAATCAGTTAACACTTTAACACTTTCACTAATTTTAATTTTCACTATGCAAAAAATCTAACACTTGTCCATAAATTTCTTATCGCAATTGTCTTCTAAATCACTTCGCACTTCAAACAATCAATCGTCTTTATTTCGCGTTCCACTATATCGCAGTTTTCTATCGCGGTTGTAATGAATGATGATCCCCCCCATTCATTCAATCAGCTCGCCTTTATATAGGGTCTCTACCTATTCACCCATTTCTCGTACATTGGCGAATGTTCTACCGAGAGGTACCTGGTAGGTTCGAGTAAATTAATGAATGGAGTGACGTCACTTGCAGATGTTGATCATGCTTGTTGGGTTCTCGTGGGTTCGAGTAAATTCAGTTGTTGACGTTCTTAATGATGATGAGAACAATTAAGACAGTAGCTCGCAGAATTATTTGTACATGTAATTATTTGTACATGTAACACTGCCCCCACCTCAGTTCTTTTCGCCCCGAAAAGATGTGTCGCTATTTGTAGTCAATTCTCCCTGGGTGTGATATGGGGCAAGACGGTCCAGATACACGATTTTCATTTTAGCTCTCGGCTTACGATGTTCCTGAATTCGGTATACGACGTCGTTGATTCGCTTTGTAACTCGGTATGGTCCCTCCCAATTATGTTGCAACTTTGGAGACCTACCCTTTCGCCGTTGCGGGTTATAAGGCCACACCAAGTCATATTGCTGGAAGCCAGTAGAATTAGCCTTTAGATCATACCTGGTCTTCATGCGGTCAGTAGCCGATTCGAGGTGTTTTCGCACTGTCCGAAGTATCTGGTTCAACCGTTGTCTTAGATCACTTGCGTACTCCACGACCGTTTGGGGTTTCTCAGGGGGTGTTCCGAACTTTATATCGGCTGGCAAACGAATAGTCTTTCCAAAAATGACTTTGGCTGGGGCTTGGCCCGTCGACGCATGTTCAGCGGCTCTATACGCCATTAAAAATAGTGGGATATGTCGGTCCCAGTCCCTTTGGTTCTCGTCAACCATTTTGGCAAGGTGTTTATTGAGCGTGCCGTTGAAACGTTCGACCATTCCATCGGATTGGGGATGCAGCGGTGTTGTCCTCGTTTTCCGTATTCCCAGCTGCTCGCACATTTCGCTAAAAACTAGTGACTCAAAGTTTCGGCCTTGATCCGAATGTAGTTCGCTAGGTACGCCGTACCTACTGACCCAATTTAACACTAGCTGTTCGGCTACAGTAGTTGCTTCCTGGTTGGGAATGGGGTAGACCTCAGGCCACTTGCTGAAATAATCGGCTACAACCAGCATATATCGATTTCCCCATTCAGATTCAGGAAAGGGTCCAGCGATGTCAACAGCAATCCTTTCAAACGGTACCCCCACGTTATAGGTTTGCATTTGTCCTCTCAGTCGTCGTTTTGGACCTTTGACGGAAGCGCAAATTGTGCATCTGCGACACCAGTCCTCTACGTCTTCTCGAGCGTGGAGCCAGTAGAACCTTTCCCGCAATTTCGCTAAGGTTTTGTTAACACCAAGATGGCCTCCCGAGGATCCTTCATGCATTTCCTTAACCACATCGTGGATTCGGCTTTTGGGTAGTATAGTTTGCATCCTATAGGAGCTGCCATCCACCGTTTCCCATTTCCGCTTGAGTACACCACCCTCCACCTGAAGGGAGTTTCATTGTGCCCAATAGCTTTTCAGGGTTGCGCCATGCGTTGAAACGTCCTTCCACTCAGGTCGCCCAGTCGTCTCCTTCCATACGAGCAATGGTCCGATGTCTTCATCGGCTAGCTGGGCATTTCGAATCTCCTCCGATGACCAACCTTCATCGAATTCAGCCGTTATCAGTCGCAGATCAACGGGCGGCTCCTTTTCCTCAATCCGTCGGCAATGCTTGCAGTTAGCTGGACATGGATGACCAGATAGGGCGTCAGCAATTCCATGAACTCTGCCCTTGTGAAGCAGTTGGGGCCTCACTAGGTCTGGTCGGATCGTCGATCGGGTTGCACCAGTGTCGTTTGTTAGGGTGCATTGTTCTTCATCAACTTGACCAGGAAGGCATCTGTCTGCTGGGGATGTCGATACTCCTAGCCAACGTTCACCCCACGAAGTTGGCCCTTGCAGTTTGATGGGCCTCCATTCTAGGCTCCTGGCACGGTCTGGATCTCCACCACCCTGGACAACAGCTCGGTCTTCTTCCCTTCTTGCAGTCTCTTTGCAGGTGCCCTTTCTCCCCGCAATTCTAGCATCTAGGCGCACCATTCACCTGCAGCTCTCGCTCAATTCCCACGCGCTCACACCTGCAATTATCTGCCAGTACCTCGCGAACCCGGGCAGTGGTACGGGTCACATTTTTGGCTACCTCAAAATTTAAACTATAAGCCAATGCATCCTTGACTGTTTGCTTTTGAGCTAACCGCACGGCTTGTTGCAATTCCTTGTCCTTTAAGGCGCTGATGAATGCTTCTGCTGCTACGTCATCTCGATGTTCTGGGTCGTACGCTGGGTAAGCCAAAAGTGCCAGTCGCTCAATGTCTTGTGCTAGCTGCTGCAAGGTTTCGCCAGACTTCTGCATCCGATGCCGTAGCTGTGCCCGGTAAATCTGCTTCAGATGATCGTCTCCGTAACGCATGTCCAGCGCATTCATTATAGCAACCGGGTTTGAATGCAGCTCAACGGGGATAGTCTGCAAAAGCTCGGCAGCTGGGCACCTTAGGGCAAGAATTTACGCAGTTGCTCGTTCCTGCTCATTCCAGTGATTTATCCTAGCGGCTGCTTCAAACTGGATTTTGTAAATACTCCAGACCGTTTGCCCGTCGAATATTGGTGCTTGCACATTTCTAGATGAGCTTTGCGCTGCGGTTATAATTGGGGCTGGTGAGGCGGTTACTACTGCCTTCGCTGCTTCCAAGTCCTTTTTCACTTTTTCCATCTCATGGTTGACCTGGCTGATCTCAAGGTTGATTCTCTCCTCGACCTGGTATACCTTCTCCTCGACGCATTTAATTTGGCTGTTGAGACTACTGAGCTCCGCTTTTATTTCGGTTGACTGTTTTTCCAGCTTCTGTGCGATGTCTGCCTTGATTTCGGACGCTTGTTCATTTAGCTTCACAGCTAAACTGGATGTCTGTTCATTTAGCTGCGCTGATTGTTCATTTAGCTTCGCTGATTGTTCATCTAGCTTCGCAGTCAGACTCGATGACATCAGCATTAACATTTGCATCAGCGCATTTTCTGGTTCCTTTGGTTTTTTTGTTTCTGCTTCACCACCTTCTGCGCCTTTTTCTGCATCTGAGGGCTCACCCGAATCCAGATACGCGCCTTCCGATTCAATTGCATCACGCAAGCGTGCAATCAGTATGGCCTTTGTACCTTGTGTAGCCAGATTTCGTTGTTCCAACTCCTCTTTGAGCTCCGATATGCTCAATTGATTAATTTTTAGATTTAAATTTCCTGGCGTTTTTATTGTTTCGGCTATTTTTCCACGTAAACTTTCACAAAAGTGCACTTTAAAGTTGTTTAAACGTTTTCACTTCCAAAATTTTTCTATCCCACTTCTGACACCATTGTCGCGTGTTATTGGTTCGCGGCCTATAATTTTAACGTTCCGGGAAAGTGAAAACGCAATGTCTTTTAATTTAAGTTAAAAGAGTTTATTTAATTAAATAAAATGCACGATAATCAGTTAACACTTTAACACTTTCACTAATTTTAATTTTCACCATGAAAAAAATCTAACACTTGTCCATAAATTTCTTATCGCAATTGTCTTCTAAATCCCTTCGCACTTCAAACAATCAATCGTCTTTACTTCGCGTTCCACTATATCGCAGTTTTCTATCGCGGTTGTAATGAATGATAATCCCCCCATTCATTCAGCTCGCCTTTATATAGGGTCTCTACCTATTCACCCATTTCTCGTACATTGGCGAATGTTCTACCGAGAGGTACCTGGTAGGTTCGAGTAAATTAATGAATGGAGTGACGTCACTTGCAGATGTTGATCATGCTTGTTGGGTTCTCGTGGGTTCGAGTAAATTCAGTTGTTGACGTTCTTAATGATGATGAGAACAATTGCGACAGTAGCGCGCAGAATTATTTGTACATGTAATTATTTGTACATGTAACAATAGTTAGAAATTACAAAATATTTAATTAGATTAAGTTTATTGGACTAGGGAGGACAAGGCGTTTAGGATAATGGATTTGAATTGGACTCTGGAGATTTTTGGAGAGTAGTGTGCACTCAATGAGTTAAATGTTTTGCAACATCTATTCATTGGCTCGCTGTTTGCATACCTAGTATGATGCCGCTCTTCTATCAGCATACGCGAATGCCTAGTGGTTCGTGATGTTTCATTCAATTTTATTTTATTAGTTATGTATGGTATGCTAATGGTGCCTCTAAGCACGTCGAAAGCGAAGCAGCAAATCATCATTGATCTTCGGGAGGAAAGTGATGTCATATTTAGAATTTGGAGTCTTTGTGCATATGGTGGTAAGGTCTGGTAGTTTTTAGGATCATATAAACATCTCAGAGCAAATAACAGAAACTGTTTCTGAACACATTCAATTCTGTCTATATGCACATCAAAAACAGGGTTCCAAATGAAATATCCATATTCCAGTATGGGGCGGACTAAAGAAAGGTATAAGGTTTTGGTCGCGCATATGTTCTTAAATTCCTTCGCTCTTCGCTTGATGAAACCTAGGATCTTATTAGCTCTGGAAATTATTTCATCGTAATGCTACTTAAACCGCATCTTTGTATCCAGGATGACACCAAGGTCTTTGACACTATCGACTCTAGCCAGTTTTGTATTGTTCAGCAGATAATCAGCTTTGAAGACTGAATTTTTGCGGGAAATGGTAATCACCTGACATTTTCCCAAATTCAAATGAAGCTGGTTTATGGAAGACCATTCAAACAGAGAGTTTATCTTGCTTTGAAGGAATAGTGAGTCGTTTTGAGAGGTAATCACATGATACAGCTTTAGATCATCCGCATAAAATAAGTGGGATATATCCGATAAGGTTTCTGACAGATCTGAGATGAATATATTAAAAAGAAGAGGACCGAGATGACTCCCTTGAGCTACTCCAGAATAGGCATTTATTTCTTTCATAGAGGTAGATACAGGAGACGGCGAAAGATCAAATTCATGAAGCCACGAGCTTTTGCCTTTGCTATTGTAAAAACTCGCATAGGCTCGAAGTTAATTTCGAAATTGGGGTCAAAAATTTGTACATCATTTGATGAGGTTAATCATATTCTTGGTGATAAGCTTTATGAGAATGCAGCGTTTGCGAATTAATTTTTTACTACAGAAAGATAGCCAAAAAATTGTCATATGTGCTGATATTATTATTCTGGTGGAATTTTTTTGAAGACGTTTGAGAGGGCACAACTCTTGACCTACGTAGAAAATTTCATAACTCTAGCTTGTGTGGTTTGCGATTAAACTTCCTGTGATGCACGGACGGACGGAGAGAAAGACGTAAAGACAGATCACGATTTTAAGAGGGTAGTGTAAAAATATTTTATAATCCCCTAAAATGGTCTTTTGGATAAATACTTACAAGTTAAGCCATTAAAAACGTTTCCATGAAAAATATTTATTACTTCAGTTGCTACTAAGATAGCGAATTGCACTTACCTTCTGATTTTTGGGGGCCATCATTTTGAATGCATGCATTTTTTGAATTTTTTAAAATATTTCTATCTTAGAGTCTCATCAGTTAATCTGCTAAATCTCATTCAAATCGTAATTTCCTCTAGATAGGGCAATAGCATAAATTTTTTAGGAAAATGGCAACTAAAAATATTAGGTTGTAAATTTTCGACTTCTGTATTGTTCATCCGATTTTTGTAATTTTTTGTTTAGTACAAGAACTTAGTACAATTATCCATGATTTTAAGTTGGAAAATGTAGCCACTAGAGGGCCATAAAAATCTGAAAAAATCGCATATTTGACTCGCCGCCATTTTGAAACTTGCGCATCTATGCGCAACAAAATAGCGAAGCATTTAGATCTAATTGTTTTTTATCGTGAAAATAAATTTCATTTAAATCGAAATAATATTGGGTCTTTGAGATGCGTTTGAAATTTCAAGCTTCAACAAGCCGCCATTTTATTTTTGGAGACCTGATCTCTAGTTTTTTTTATATAGTCCTTTAGACACTTATAGTCTTTATGAAAATACCGAATTTCGTTAATATCGATTGAAAAGTTTGGTCACAACTACAACATCCAATGTTTACACGTTTTTCGACGTAAGAGTGGCCGCCATTTTGTTTCAAACTGTTCGACTTTGGATTTTTTATTCTGAAATTCATCGCACACCTCAATGAACCTCTGTACCAAATTTCATACAAATAAGAGCAATGGTTTCTTCAGAACAGGAATCACAACTTTTCGTCTAAAATGGCCGCCATTTTGTTTTCCCCCGACCGATTGAGCTGGTTAAACAACTTGACTGACATATTCATCCAATACGCCTTTCCTAAAAGTTATGTGAAAATTGGAGCGAAATTGTAATCTCTAGCATAGTCCCGATTTTCCTTATATCCTATATATTATATATATATATATATATATATATATATATATATATATATATATATATATATATAGAGATATATAGATATATATATATATATATATATATATATATATATATATATATATATGTATATATATATATATATATATATATATATATACATGTATATACACTTACATATATATATATATATATATATATATATATATATATATATATATATATATATATATATGTATATATATATATATATATATATATATATATATATATATATATATATATATATATATATATAAATATTTATATATATATACATATATATATATACATATATATATATATATATATATATATATATATATATATATATATATATATATATATATATATATACACATAAAAAGAACTGTACGTAATAGGTAAATTTCGCTTAAGAAATTCACCCAAAATTTAAAAAAAAACCGACTCTAAAGTAAAAGAAGAATTAAATTTTATAAAAGCGGCGCTACATTAGTGATTTTACTTGGTAATTTAGTACCACTTCAATAAAATTCATTTCATTCTTTGTAGCGCACTTTGAAGTCGGCTTTCTTCGTTTTCCGGTAAATAAACAAATATTTTCAAATTAAACCGCCATGTTTCGAAAATAAGTTTTAGTGGCCCCCAGATTACGTCGCACTGTGTTGAGATAAATACACTTCGTACTGCAGTATTTTCCAATTTTCTGAATGAAATTTTATCGTTTACATTTCTCTGACTCTTTCTATGACTTCAAAACAACCCGATATTCAATATTCATGAACGTTCTTTAGCGTTTTCGTTGGACTCGACACGTAATATTCAAAAAATTCCGCAATGACTCTCGCTGCAAACGTTTCAAATCAAAATGTTTACAAAAATAAACACACTCTGGACAAAACGCAAACGCGAAACCATAAAACGAATTGATTTAAAGTTAATTTGATTGAAACATCCACGAATGAAGTCCTCGATCAAAATATTTTCACCAATTTATTCGACATATGTCAATGTTCAAGGAGCAGACATGAAACGTATTTCACTCGCGTAAATCATCAAACCTATCGGCAAAACCACTTTTTTTACACGGCACAAGTCCAAAATACAGTCAAGTTTCACTTTTCTGTAATAAAATATCGCGTGGTTATGGACTAATGTAAAAAATCCACTTAAATTGATGACGCTTCTCATGATTTTATGTTTGGTTACATTTTACTCACCTGAGCCAGGAAAAATACAGCAAGTCAGCTCCTTTTTCCAGCAAATAATGAAAAACTACACACTTCACTTCGTAATTCACTCGCGTTTACTTTCGTATATTAAGTTTTTCATTGAAAAATTTTAAATTTTACGATGCGAAATTCATATTTTACGAAGGATATGGAAACTGACAGATCCACGCCAGCTGATACTTCCGCTTCGAAAACAGGGGTGTCCACGCAGTTCTTATGGATCAAATACTTTTGAAAATATGGCGCGAAGTATGATTTCGTTGACATTTGTCGGAAAGGGTGGAGGTTTGCGAATACACAACGAGACCTTGTGTACGAAATAAGAAGTAATAACTTATGATGACCTTTAAACGTGCTAATAAATGACTTGAATTTGCATTTCGAAATTAACTTCGACAATTGAAAAATTTTACGCATCCCTTAAAATAGCATCAGCTGAAAATTGCAAAAGCTTTCGAAAATGAACGTGTACGCACATGGGAGGTTTGATTGTGTTAAGCGACTTCAACGCTTTCCATAGGAATTGAAAGCTCACCGTCTCCTGTATGTACCTCTATGATTTCTTTAGACAAATGTCCCTGAAATTTGATTATTTGGGTTCGGTTTTCTAGGTAAGAATAGAGCCAAACAAGTAATGAGCAAGTGATTCCAAATTTCTGCAACTTCTTACACAGTATTTTGTGGTTGACACGATCGAAAGCTTTACTAAAATCGGTGTAAATAGCATCAATTTGGTGTCCTTTTTCCATTTGACATAGCGTAGTAGACACCATCACGGTGAGGTTAGTAGTTGTCGAGTGATTTTTTCGGAAGCCATGCTGTTGGTTATTAACGTGAGGCTCTACGATGGGAGATAGTTTGGAGCAGATAATTTTTTCAAATAGTTTCGGAGTGGTCGATAAAATAGCAATTCCTCTATAATTTTTAACGGACCCTTTGTCACTGCATTTGTGAATTGGAATCAGATGGGATGATTTCCAGTATGTTGGGAATATTCCTGAGGAGAGAGACTTATTGAAAATAATGTAAAGTGGTAAAAGCAGTTTCTCCTTGCAGTGGAACAAAAACCAGGGAGGAAGCAAATCAGGGCCTGGTCCTTTGCTCAAATCAAGCTCCTCAATAGCTTCCAATATTTCTTCTTCAGAAATAAACATCTTGTTAATTAGAGCTGCTGAACATGTGGATGGAGAAGGAGTATAGGACGAGGTGCTATTAGTAGAATAAATAGATTGAAAATGACTCGCGAAAAAATCACAGATATCTGCCGGCGATGATGATCTTAAGTCACCATATACCATTGACTTGGGGTACCCCTTTGATTTACGTTTAGTATTTACGAAGTCAAAAAATTTCCTTGGATTCTGGATTATATTCTCTTCAATAGTGTTTACATATGATTCATAAGCTTCTCTAGATTTTGATTGAAATTCTTTTGCCAGATGATCATATTTCCTTTTCAATTCATTGCTTACATTGGATCTTTTTTGTATGATTTTATGGAGTTTGTTTCTTTGGTTTCGTAAATATCGTAGGTCCCTATCAAGCCAAGGTTCAGACAATTTGTCTTTTTTCTTAATCCTAGGTACATAAATTTCAACGGCGTCAATGATTATCTTATAGAAACGATCTATCGCATCGTTTATACCTAAAGTTGTAAGTGTACCGGTCCAGTCAATATTACGTAAATAATTATTAATGCCCTGGTAGTCAGCATTATGAAAGTCATATACAATTAAGTTATTGTATGAGAAAGTATAGGTTTCATCAGCATTGGGCAATTCAACAGAGAATGCGTTATGGTGTAGACTATTAGAGAATAAGTTGTCCACATCCCTAGTTGGATTGACCACTACTTCGTCATAAGCATTACTAAAAATAAGATCAAGCCAATTAACATTCTGATTAGGAGTCGGAGCGACCTGATGCAAATCGTTCCCATAGAATGTACTAACAAGGTTGAAGTCGCTGTGATCTAGGAGATTAACTGGAATAAGACACTTATCATCAGGTTCAATGATGAATGTTAAATTGGGTCGATTAAAGTCTCCCGCAATTAAAATCTTGTTTTCCTCATCGATGGATCCCGCAAGAGAGGAAATAACACTGCAAACATCATTGTATGTTGCTTCGCTGGATTTGGGTGGGATGTAAAAACCACCAATATATATATTGAATTTGGACATTTTAATGCGAACAATTTTATGCTGGAAAGATTTGTTCGTAGCAGTAGGGATGAGCTCATTTATTAGTAAACCAAGTAAACTTGGTTGTCCTTGTGCGGATTTTTTCGTCGCCTTGTACAGTGTTGCGAATTCCGGCGTACCGGCATTCTCCTATTTGCAACTTCAACTGCCGCCGTAACATCTCCACCTTCGTTTGGGCACATATACCTTTTTCCCCAGTAAATTTATTTATTTATATTAACATTCAACAATTTCCCTATAATTTTTATTTCCATGTCATCACAATCCTACCCTTTTCCCTTATTTTAAATTACAAAAAAAAGTAATATAATAATAAAAATTTTAGTTTTCCCACTAATAACATCCCAATCGTTAATTCCCATTAACAAAATTTCATTCGACATATTTTTCCTAACAAAACCTACATAATTCCTTCCTTTATACTAACTTATTTTATTCATTAGCTCCGACTGACAAATTTTATTTTTCATACTAGCAAAAATTCATTCACGTTTCCCTACTAATAAATTGCATTCCCACGCCCATCAAGAAAGAGTTGAAGTTGCTAATTCGATGAATGGGAAATCAACAGAAGATGGCTCCGTTGGTAGCGTCGTGGATTCTCGACGGGGGGTCCACTGGGACCCTGCGTTCAAGTTCCCCGAGCGCAGGAAAATACTCTTTTTGGAGTATCGGCAAAAGCAATAGTTTCCGTATATACAAGTACATGACACTTTGCATCTAATCAAACGCTTCCATGGTTATGCAAATTGCCATATATGAAAAATGGAAATTGTTGCGTTTGCCGGTACGAATAAGATGTGTCAGTAGCGGAATGGAAGTGTATTGAACTTCGATTACGTTACCCAGATGCGGCAGCGGTAATTAGGAAGGAGATGATTACTGGATTGGGTAAAGTTTTTGGATTGGGAAAAAGACGATCAATATTTGACTTCGAAATAAAAGATATTGCTTTTGGCGGTGCGTGAACTGCTAGTTCGGGGAGAAAAGGTTCGTTTTTTTTTTATTTAAAAAGAGGAGGAAGTTATTTGGCGGTGTGGAGGAGATTTGTTTTAATTTGGAATTTTTAGAAGGAATTGTAATATGAAAGTTGTTAAGTGATTTTAAGTTGGAATCAAAAAGTGGTTTTGAGTTGGGCAATGAAAACTGAATTTAATGTGAACGTTGAGAAGTGATCTTAACCTTGAAAGTTGAGAATTAATTTTAATCGTGAAACTGAAAAGTGATTCTAATTAAGAAATTGGAAGTGACTGTAATTTGGATTAGTGGGTGGAAATTTAATAATTGGATGGTGGTGTCGTTGATTGATTTGGGATGTGTTAGGGGACAAGATTTGGATTGTGAGTTGGGACTATTCGGGACTATAATGACTCAAAGGAAATGGTGCGGAAAATAAGAGAAAGCGTTGAACTGGAGAGTTCTTCTTATAAGCAGTGACCGATAGTGAACCTATTTCCTGAACGACAATAGTGCATAGAATTTTTGAAAACCAAGAAAAAAAAAGAAAAGTCAATTTAAAATTTTGTTTTAATAATTTGATAATTTCTAGCTGTGCCCCGTTCCCCTTCCAGTTGCCGATCGCTCCGCAGCTGTACAAGGGATAAGTAATTACATATGATTTTTTTCTCTTTTTATTAATATTTCATTGGCATATATTTTCATTTATATTTTATGTTTCAATTCCCTTTTACTGTTTACGCGATAATGTGGTTTTAGTCTATTCGATTGTAAATTTGAAAAGGGGCCTTAATTAATTGAATTTGTTTATATCTCTTGAATTGACTGGTCACATCGGGGCGTTGTTATCAGACTCAAGTAAAAATAAAAAAATGATGAAATGGTAAATCAATCATCTTTCATTTTTTAAAATGGCCTCCCCTTTCCCGTCCTTTTCCCTTCGTGTCCCGGAAGTCTCACGACACGACTGAGCGCTAGCTGGCCTCAGTATGCCCCCCGGGCTACAAACTCCTCTGCTGAAACATAAAGTCTGCAACTGCGGTGACTTCCGCGGTTGTAACAACATTCACTAATTTATTTCTCATCCGTACTTTATGTGAAAGCCTACCGAAATCATGTTTGTTTTTTTTTTTTATAAAATTTTTGATGGGCTTTTTACTCAATCAGTTATATGCAGAAACTTTTGCTATGCAACTAATGCGACAATTAAAACACTGAAAGTTATTTTTTTTTAATTTTTATTTTAAATGAAAATAAATTAAATAAACGACCACTTGAATTCTAAATCACTCCAATGTTTCTTCTTCTTGTAAAAGTCCAACCACTGTTCTAAATTTCATGTCTAACTAGTATTTTCTCCAAAAAATTCAATATGTTTGATTTTTTCAAAATTAATATAACTTCACTTCTCCTCTTCACGTTTTTTTAATAATTTCGTTTTTAGTCTAACAATACCGTCACTCGATTGTTTAAATATGATGGTATCCCTGAACCATACATTGGACTTATTCGGCCCTTCCCATTACTCCTTCATTGTGTATTCATTTTCCACCGAGTTCAACTTTCATACACTTTTAGAACTATCACTCAACCTAATCTTCTTGTAGCACTACAGCCCCTCTCGGGCCTTCGCTTAGAGATAGTTAGAGTATCTCATTTTCATGACCGTATTGATTTTTTTCGGAAGTTGGTTTGGTCAGTAACATGCTCCCGTGTGCCTGCTCAGCTATGATATGATCTGATTAAATCAGTACATATCACCACTGAGTGAACACTCATAGTCTGTCCGAAAAACCCTCTGAACTAAATCACGTTACTTCCAACGATATTTGAACCTGCGACCTTCGGCTTATGGGTTCATGTTCTAACCACTAGACCACACAGACCGTTACCTCCAAGGATTATTTGTACATAAATGTCTGCTCGTAATAGCAGATCGATTTTGCTGGGTCTATCAAAGTGAGAATCAGTGAGGTCTAGGTGTTCAATTTGTTTTCTAATGGACGTAGAAATAGTCTGTGATGGAATAAAGTTAGTCAATTTATTTAAGATGATGGTCAAATGTTCGTTATTTCTGAGATGTAACTTCATTTTCAATTTTCCATTTGTCGAAATACCCTTCGATTTCCTAATGCCTGCTCATCCTATTCATCCCAATATTGGTAATAGATTATAACATGAATATTCCAAAATATTTTTGATATTTGTTCACTTCGTTCGTTTTTTGAGAATCGATTACGCTCGGATTTTTCTGCAGTCACCCGCCAAATTAAAACTTTAACTCCCAACCCTTTCTTATTTTTCCTTTTCCCCTCAAACTTCCGCCACTAACTTTTTTTAACAACTTCATTCACTCGTCGTCTCCCACCAAAAATTTTCCACCCGAACCCACAATTCTGAGATTAAGAATCTCATGCTCTACCGACTGAGCTAGCCGGGGTCAGAATGCCACCCCGGGTTAACGAGTCCTCTGCCAAAAAAAAATGTCCGCAACTGCGAGGACTAACGCGGTTGCTACAGAATGGTGCCCAAAATCGGTAGGGTTTTATTATGTTTATTTGATTTTTAGCAGCACCATTTGTAGCTTCGCAACAGAACGGTGTCCGAAAAGTACGTGAAATGCCCGCGGTTTGTGCATTCCAGGGAAATATTTTTCATATTTTTGTTCTTTCCTTTGGTTTTTGATAATTTTAGATATAATTAATATGATGATTTTGGTTATGTTTATAGTTTTCATCATGATTTCATTGACAGGTTTTGAGTAGTTAACGATTAATTTTCGAATTTTACTAATCGATTTTTCATCAGGGGTTCGCCGCAGTTACAATGGAGCCCACCGTGCTGATTTTGTGTTTTTCAGTCCTCACCTGCTATGATAACGGTCATGCTGTTACAGCGAGGGTGTTGGCGGGGATCAACCGAATCTCGAGCCCTTGGCCACATCTCCTTGCATGGGATAGTTGGACTTTGATCCGACTCTAAGAATTAGCCAACATTTTTGTCCCTTCCATCACTCATTTGGTTTCAGGTTTGCGATCCGTGTGGTTTTCTTCCGAGCTTTTATGAAGTCCATAATGTTTCATAATGGTCTGGTGGTCGGCCTTTAGTGGTGACAACTAGAGTCCACCACTAGTCCACCTTCAAAGTCCATGGCTATGCCAAGCACTGTTGCGGTCGATCGGCTTTGTGTCTTGTGGAAACTTTATCCCTCATCCCATTCAATTCTTCGTAGCGCTATAGCCCTTCTCGGGCCTTCGTTACCTGCAAATAGCGCCTCACACTATCTTGGTCCATTGACCGCGTCCTCCAATTTCGTAATCCAAACAGCGATGAGTCATACCAGCCTTTCCACGGTTTTCCCACTGGTCTCCGCCCTTCAGTTCTCCAAATGAATACCTTTTTGGGTATCCGTTGTTCATCCATACCATTCATGTGACCAGCCCATTGCAGCATCTGCAATCCTACAATCGTTGAGACCTCTGGCTCGTTAAAAATTTTATAAGCTCATGGTTGTATCCAGTACACCATTAGTCCCTGTTCAAAGTC
The DNA here is from genome assembly GCA_963969285.1 of Odontomyia ornata. Classification (NCBI taxonomy): domain Eukaryota; kingdom Metazoa; phylum Arthropoda; class Insecta; order Diptera; family Stratiomyidae; genus Odontomyia; species Odontomyia ornata. The sequence continues at coordinate 88,315,090 of OZ017738.1, read as the reverse complement.
TTTTTGCTTTTAACTTCGGATCCAGCGTTGAAACCTGAAACAAATAAAGGTGCAAGAATTGTATTTTTTTTATATTAAAATGAAAAAAAAAACTTATCTGATGGCTGTGCGGCTTCACCATAATTTTTATGTGTTCATTGTTTATATTATTGACTGCCAATCAATGTTGACAGACGTTTATGACAGCTGATTGTCAACGACTGCTGAGGATCACGATGATGATTTTATCAGAAATGATATATTGTGAATTTCGAAGTTACGATATTGTTACTTTGAAATTCACTGATAGTGAAGGAAAAAGTACGGAATTCCTTTGTTTTGGAGATTGGGGTACAATGAAAAATTGAACATATTGTTCATTATTTATCTTAACTTGAAAGTGGACGGTCGAACGTAGAAGTGTTAAAAATTGAAGTTAAATTTGAAAATAGAAATAGCAAATTTATAATCTAGTTGAGAGTGTGAAATAATAAATAGGTAAATAAATAGTAATAGTTTTTCATTAGATTCGTAAAACATTTATTTCCGGAAAATTTTTGGTCCTTCGAGCCGGATATAAGAGTTTTCTATAGATAATCGAATCCGGTATCAATAAATTATTTGATGAGTATTATTGATTGTATATAGTGATAGTTTATTTAGGGATATTATAAAATCCCAGACCAAGCGGCTAATTAAACCAAATTAAAGACATATAGTTAACGGCAAGGAAGTCTAGTAAGTCCTTTTCTATTTTCCTTACTTATCCTATGATTGAAAAAGTTCTTAATTCTGGGCGTTAAAGAGACGTCAAATATAAACTTTATTTGGAGTACTTGGGCATTAATGCGATTAGTCGACTATAATTGTTGATTGTTTCAATTTATAATTTTGAGCGGTTGGTGTTAAAAATCGCATTAGAAAATATTAAACATCTAAATAAAAGTGACCACATATTGGTAATAGGAGTTGACGTATTATAGGTTAAATTCGATCATCAAAGAGAAGGAAATTGTAAGCCGACCGCAATCTGCTGACTTCAACATGTACTCTTCCTAATATAGTATTTTAAAACTACATCAGGCCGGAAAAATTGAACGTTTAGTAGCGCAACAAGACTTACTAAACGAACAACTACATAAAATGTATAACAATTTCCGAAAGGATTCCAAAGCTCATAACACGTTGGCGTACGTCAATAATTAATACAACGGGTACAAGAGGTCCGCCGATCATTTATTCAAACGCATGATCAAATATTCGCATTTGTTCAAAGGAAAGAAGGTTTGACTCTGGAATATTTTGCAAAGAATGAGTATGTTGCCTTCGAAGAGTTCAATTTGAATTTCGAAAACGAGCTAGAGAATCGCAAGGGATACAAGGCAATCAGAATGCACAAAATCAACCCTACAAGGCTTGAAAAGAGACAGACATTCAAGTCCCGAGAATAAATCTACCCAAATTCAGTGGGGGACACAATGATCGGACAGCATTCAAGGACCTGTTCACACCGTTAATCCAGAACAAAATAAATATCGCCAAAGTGAAAAAGCTGCACTATTTAAAATGTAGTCTTGCAGGAGAAGCTGAGCAGCCACTGTAACATTTTTCAGTCACCGACGACAATTACGATTCCGCATGGAAGCCTCTTCTAGGACGATACAATGAAAAACAGGTCCTCTTGAATATGCTGCTGAAAAGATTACTAACGTTAAATAACGCTAATGAATCTGCTTCATCAATAAGGCTACTACTGGGCAGAACGCTTGATTGTGTTCAAGTAATAAACAACCTAAAAATTCACAATAAGTGGGATGCGATGTTGATTCATCTCACAACACAACGTTTGGCAACTGACTCGTGCAAATTGTGGGAACAACAGCAAGCCTCTCTTCCTAAACCACCGTCATTTCAAAAACTGAAAGATTTCATGCATTCTCGGTTCAGAGCGTTGGAGGCTGCTGGAGTGGATAAACAAAGACCAAACCGAACTGTTCATAATGTATTCGACGATTGAATTGTATCCTCTGCAAGGGTTCATCTCAGACAATGTACCGAGTTTCAGCAAGCCAGTCACTCAATAAAATTTGACACAGTTAAAAGAAATGGCTTATGTCTGAATTGTTTAGAAAAGGGACACTTAGTTGGGCAATGTCCTAGCAAAACTAGATGCTTCTAGTGTAAGAAGGCACATCACACGCTGCTTCACAGGTCTGAAATGACAAGCCATGCCGATGTCAGCCATCGAACATATATGTCACCTGGATACGAAACTCAGATATTGAGTTCTGGATCTTTCAATGGGCAACAATGAATACCAGCACCTAATGAACAACCTACAACGGCATTTACACACAGCACACAATCACAGATTTTGGATGTGTCCAGAAAACTGTCATCGAATAAATCACCAACGGCCGCTCTAATGGACACTCCCATTTTGGATAATACGCAAACGGTATTATTAGTGACAGCCTTAGTGAAGGTAGAGACTTTAAGCGGAGAGGTGAAACTCCTTGTTCTACTAGATCAAGTATCACAAGCGTCAATCATTTCGGAATGCGCAGCCCAAAGGTTAGGGCTTAAACGAAGATCTACAAACACCACTATAATAGGCATTTGGAAATCAAAGGGTACTTCGACATATGGAAAATTAAGAATGAAGTTACATTTCAAAAACAACGAACATTTGACCATAGAGGCTATCATCTTAAATAAATTGACTAGCTTTATTCCATCACAGACTATTTCTACGTCCATTAGAAAACCAATTGAACACCTAGACCTCGCTGATCCTCACTTTGATAGACCCAGCAAAATTTATCTGCTATTAGGAGCAGACATTTATGCACAAATAATCCTCGAAGGTATTAGCAATTTGAAGCAAGGGCCAGTACTCCAATTTACCAAATTTGGCTGGATAATATCTGAGAAAGTTGACATAGGCGACACCCAAATATTACGTACATTTACAATTAAAACAAACCAAAACTCAGAAATTAGTGGAGAATTAAAAAGATTTTGGGAAATTGAAGAAGTTGGAACAAGCAGTGTCATGGCACAGGAAGAAGAAGTTTGCGAGCAACACTATAGAACTTACGTACAAAGGGAGTCAAACGAACGATATCAGGTCCGATTACCTTTCAAAAACATGGATTGCCAGCCAGTTAAGAATCTCTAGAACAAGTGCTGCGTTTTGCGGTGAACAAAGAACTTCATGCAGAATACTCAACCGTAATTCAGGAGTACATCAACTTGGGCCACATGAAGGAAGTTCCTTATTGTGAAGAACCAGTTGTCAAAGCTGGAAGGAAAATCACCACAGCTAATTTTCTCCCATATCACGCTGTATATAAAGAAAGCACCTAAACCAAATTACGCGTGGTGTTTGACGCGTCGAGGAAAACGAGCTCTGGATTGTCACTTAACGATATTTTGTCAACGGGACCATCCATTCAAAAGAGCATGACATCAGTCATCATCCGATGGAGGTTGAAGCAATTTGCATTGATGGCTGACATCACAAAGATGTATAGACAGGTGAACATGCATCCTCAAGATGCGAATTTTCAAAAGATTGTATGGGGGTTTCAGCCGAATGAACCAATCAAAGACTACTGCCTTACAACAGTGACTTTCGAAACCACTTCTGCCCCGTTTCTTGCAATACGTACACTAAACCAGTTGGCGATAGACGGAAACGGAAAATATCCTGTTGCTAGCGATTCGATATTAAGCTAATTTTATGTGGATGATTTGCTATCCGGAGGACGCAGTCTACACGAATGCATCATTAAAAGAAATCAATTGACCGAATTGGTGGTTTTCAATTACGAAAATGGATAGCAAATAACAAAGAAATTTTGCAAGGAGTCCCAACACAGGATATCGAGATGAAGGAGGCAATCGGCTTCGACATGGATCAAGGTTATAAATCGTTAGGAGTTATGTGGTTTCCATTAACGGATTATTTCACGTATCGATTGAAGAAGCATGAACAACTAACAACGTACACAAAACGCGCTATTTTATCAGAAGTAGCACGTTTATATGACCCACTAGGCTGGATAGCACCTATCATAATATTACTTCAAAGTCTTTGGTTATCTGGGCAAAGCTGGGATAACTCAATACCAAGTCCTCTAAACGCAGAATGGATTACTTTGTGGAGGCAGCTACCCGCAATTGGAAACGTTAAAATAACAAGATAGGTGACATATCAACCAGACGCATTTATAACTCTCCATGGATTCTGCGACGCTTCTCGCAGTTGTGGTTTACTTAGTCATACAATCAGGTCCAACGTTCACCTCTCCTCTTCTTGCAGCAAAAACCAAGGTGGCACCAGTAAAACCAGTGACTCTTCCCCGTTTGGAGTTGTGTGGAGTAGTATTATTGTCTCGTGTAGCAAAGGAAGTAGCAACGGCATTGGGATTGGAAAATATATCCACCTGGTTATGGACTAACTCGGAGATCGTTTTAGCTTGGCTGAGAGGTCATCCCACCCGATGGTCTAGCTTCATCAGCAATAGAACGGCCAACATTGTTGAAAACATTGCCAATGTTCCATGGCGTCATATGCCATCAAAATACAATCCAGCTGATTTAACGTCGAGGGGAATTAAACTCGACGAGCTGGTCAACAATAAACTATGGTCGCACGGACCAAGATAGTTGACTGGACCGATCGATGATTGGCCTGAAAATAAAGATATACCATCAACTGATATCGAACAACGTAAACAAACGATATTGAAAAAATACTCGACACTAACAAGGTTAATAAGAATCACCGCTTATTGTTTTCGACCAACCTCTCAAACATATCCCACCAGTGATGAATTAAAACATGCTTTTGAATTCTTGGTCAGATATGCCCAACAAACGGAATGCTCGGCAGACCTAATAAATCTTCAAAAATTGAAACCAGTAATATAAACCAATAATATAATAATTAGGGTTGGAGGTCGCTTACACCACGCTCAACTATTCTTCGATGAAAAACGTCCAATGATCTTACCACAGAATGAACAATTTACAGAACTAATTCTAAATCAAATACACCAATCAACAATGCGTAGACAAACGCAATTAATGCTAAATAGTTTGAGGAGGAAATTCTGGCTAATAGAAGGACGCAAACAAATTAAAAATTCATACACCGATGTGTCCGCTTTTTTCATGCTAACGCAAAAAATTTGACACATCTAATGGGAAATCTAACAGGAGCTCGAGTAACTATATCACGCCCGTTCACACACTTAGGTATCGATTTCTGTGGTCCATTCAATCTCAAAGATCGCCGTGAAAGAGGATGCAAAATATCAACGGGCTACAGGGTCTTTATAATAAGTAACCGGACTGACCTCAGGAAATTTTTTATTGGCAAAATATGTACAATTTTTCTTCAGAAATCTTCAAAGTAGTCCCCATTGGCGTCGATAACACGCTGATACCGAATTTTCCAATCGCCAACGCTCCCTGGAAGTCGGCAACCTCGATGCTGTTTTTCTGAGTCCCGAACCACGTCCCCTTAAGGTGTCTCTTGAGCTTGGGGAACAGAAAGAAGTCCGCTGGTGCCATATCCGGGCTGTAAGAACTCTGGTTCGGTTTGCAGTCGATCAAGAATTTCCGAAGCGACAGCAACACGACGCTCCTTTCGCTCATCAGTCAGGTGTTTGGGTGCCAGCTTCGCGCAGATCTTCCTCATGCCCAGATCGTTCTTGATAATGTTGTGGACGGTCATCTTATCAATTCCAACCTCATCTGCGATAGCCCGAATGCTCAGACCACGATCACTGTTCAACACATCACGCACTTTTTGCACATTTGTGTCCGTGTGACTCGTTGATGGAGGACCGACGCGCTGTTTGTCATGGACGTCATCGCGGCCCTCCCGAAAATTTCTGTGCCACTGAAATACTTGAGCATCCTCACCGTAAGCCTCTTGAATCATTTGAAGAGTTTCCGTGGCCGTTTTCTTGAGTTTGACACAAAATTTGATGCTAACACGTTGCTCGATCGTACGCTCCATTTTCACTCCGACGACGTAACTGATTACGAACTCCGCTCTCGCTCGATGCTATCTCTCCAAGCGCGTGGAGGCAACTGCTGCAGCCCGGTTCCCTTTACCTAGACCACCACCACCACTACAGCACCAGATACCGGTTAGCAGACGCTTTGACGGCGCGGGGCAGGCTCAGTCCGGTTACTTATTATATCGACCCTGTATGTGGTAATATTTATCTGCCTGGTTGTGAAGGGTTTACATATAGAAGTCGTTAGTGATCTTTCCACACCGCTGCACAGATTCGTGGCTAGAAGAGGAGTTTGCAAACACCGGGTTCTGATGCAATAGTACGTGTTGTTACGGTTTGGCCAAATGGCAAAAGATACAAACGATCCATCACAAAAATAACACTATTGCCTATACAAAAAACGACACCATCACCATACACATCACAGCCAAACATTCCAATTTATCACTTCCTTGCTTTCCCAGCCTTTCCCATTAATTTTCCCACTTTTTCTGAACAGACTGGCCGTAACCACTACGAACATCACCGTAAAACTAAAGCGTGATGACGATGTAGGTGGACGCCTGGTATAAGGTGGGATAACTTGACCACGCCAATACATCGAACCACGAATCAAACCTGGAAGAACGCTGAAACCAAACATCCGAGCCTGATTGACATCAAGGGTATATCAAATAATGAAACAATCAGACTAATGCTTACATTTACAGAAACTTCAATTAAGAGTAAACGCTGCTGAGAATTTTCAATAAACTCCTCATCCGGGGGAGTATGTTCAAAGTCTTTCTGCTTCTAACTTCAAATCCAGCGCAGAAACCTAAAACAAATAAAGGTACAAAGAATCGTGTTTTTTTTTATATTAAAATGAAAGAACATATCTGCTGGCTGTGCGGCTTCACCATAATTTCGATGTGTTCATTGTTTATATTATTGACTGCTAATCAATGTTGACAGACGTTTATAATAGCTGATTGTCAACGATTACTGAGGATCACGGTGATGATTTTATCAGAAATGATATATTGTGAATTTCAAAGTTACTTTGAAATTCACTGATAGTGAAGGAGATAGTACCGAGGTCTTTTGTTTTGGAGATTGCGGTACAGTGAAGAATTGAACGTCGAAGGTAGAAGTACTAAAAATTAAAGTTAAATTTGAAAATAGAAATAGAACATTTATATTCAAGTTTGAAGTGTGAAATAATAAAAAGTTAAATAAATAGTTATAGTTTTTCATTCATAAAACATTTATATTCGATAATTCGTCTCAGGACCCGTGTCTCGAAGGCACTCAGTATTTTCGGGGAGGCTTGGGTTAGGGACCATGTTTTACGCTCATAGCACAGCACAGGTTTTGTGTGCTTGAAGAATTTAATATTTATTAAACCAAAGGATTGAATATGAATAAAATATTTACTCGTATAGTACAAAATAAATGTATGTTCTTGTACAGAATATGTCGCAGGGGGTTAAGTCGCCTGGTCACCCCAGAATGCTGATTGAATTTAATTTACTTATACTTTATTTTATAAAGTTTTCGACTGGCGTGCTAGCATTGATCCTTATATGAATTATAAATCATAAATCAGGCCATGTTCTATCACTACACAGCAAAACCAATTAAAAATCCGTTGTTTTCCTTAAAAGCAACCTTGAATTATTCCAACATCCTACAGGTGACACATCAATGTCATGTTCATTTGCATATGCTTTTCACAGTTGCTAAGGATGCTATTCTTATTCCAGCCATACTTCACTGCACTTTGAATGTCCTGGAAAAGCGACCAAAGAAGTGCATTAAAATAGTGTACATTGTAATGTCGCTATACGAGTATGCATGTTGAGAGATGCAATATCAAGCAAAGAGTTTTTCCGGAGCACGTAAAAAGGATGTAAGAGTTCTTGAGTGAAACTTTTGTGGGTGCCCGGAATATTAGTGCATGCTCTTGTTCATCCTGTTTAGCATCCTCGCCGAGGATGTAGGGCTGGTGGCGGGCAGTCCAATACTTTCTGAGGAACATAGCAGCCTTCATAAGAATAAAGAACTTTGTTTTCGCTACATCACAAGATGTCGGTGCAGCAGTTTCAGTTTAGCGGTCATACAAGTAGTGTGTAAATGCATGAACTGAAAACTTGTGAGAATTTTAAATTTAAACTAGTTTAGTGGCAGAAAAGTGTTCAGTGTATATTAAACGAAAATTATTGTAACTTCTCACAAAAAATTCCATTGTAATTCGACTGGAAAATTCAGTTGAAATTCGACTGGAAAATTCAGTTGAAATTCGACTGAACTAAATGAGGAAAAACGTTGAAATGACCTAATCGGTGGTGTCTCGCTCATTGGTTTCCTGGTAAGATAGATCTTTTCAATCCTGCTTCCTATTCATATAGTTATGCTTTGCTGAATTTGATAATTATTACATTTATTGTATGAATTTATATTCACAAGTCTCTCATATTCATAAAATGTAACATGAAATTACGTTAAACACTTCAATAATTATAACATATGCTCACTAACAGCAAATTAATCGAGTTATTGTTTTCCCGGACAGCTAGTGTGTGATTAACTTGGTTTACTAATTAACATCAAATTACAGTTCCTTATAATCGAGGAAGCCAAGAGTGAAGTTCAATAAACAATAATGGAATTACACACGCGAAGCAAAGTCAAAGTTGCATAATAATCCATAAATCCTAATAGTGGGTGCACTTTCGTTCATGTGAGCACGTCCTCGTCGATTATGAGACAATCAACTTCTTTCTATTTCCTAATCGCAATGTACGGCCGTGAGTGGAAATTCTCCCCCAGCGCCAGATTTTATCGTTGCATGTTCCATGATAATTACGTCGAATTGCGTTGCCCGACTATTCTCGAGGGGTGGTTTGGTTATGTGAGCTCCAATTTTACAATATCGCTCCAATGCAAATATACAAACTGAATGAAAGGAAGCATATGATGATTGCTGACAATTTCTAGAAATGGTTTTGATAGCTCTGGAGGCAAACTCATGAATGCCATGTATGTAGGTATTGTTTGGTTTTAGCATTTAAAAGTGCGCACTTAGGGGAGAATTTCATGATACACGTGAAGTTTTAAAGATAGAAAAATTTTAATGTGAACTTTTAATGCAATCAAAATTATACACACGATTGTGATTTCATGGATATCACTGTTTTTAGGGCTTCTAACCGTGCTTTGCACCAAGTTTTCTCAGAAACAACAGAAGGTACTTGGATAATCAACACACCTGTTGGAAAGGTCAAACAAGTTGTGTAGACAAAGTATGCTCCTTTCAGAAAGGTTTCGTATTTAATTGAATTGAATTTGATATCAATTGAAAAAAAAAACTAGGAAAACAGTCCAGTCAATGGCTTATTTATTTATTCATTCTTCAAATCAAGGCATATCTATTATAATAAAATTTTACAATGCAATTAATTTAACAACAAACATTAATTAATTTTACAGTGTTCAAATATTTGACGGGGAAAGGGAATTTAATACTTTAGGCTTAATTAGAACCTTTTTTTTGGTGTAGTGAGGTGAATGCCATTTATGCACAGAGTGTGGGACTCCCATGTCCGCAAGAAGGCGACTGGACCACCCACTAAACACACATTACTTCAGGCCAGGTCTTGTTTTGCTATGCCGTGAGGCGCCTTCATGCTGGGGGATCCCTTTCCTAGCGGGAGGGGAAGAGGAAGTGCCAGAAGAGCGATCCTCCAGCCCCAGCGCCCCCGGCTGCTGTGAGTCCCTTTTATATTTTAGGACTTCCTGAGCATAATGTGCCACCTGGTTCCATTTGTCAGCCGATTCGAGCATCACCGCAACTATATTATCTGGGGTGAGCTCTCCCGTCTCCCTGTAAAGTTCCCTTCGCAGCCTGACCCATTTTGTCCAAGCAAAAAATGTGTGGCAGGCATTGTCCTCCTCTCCTGGGCAAAACCGACAATCGGGGGACCGTGACTTACCAATCTTGTGCAGGTAAGACTGAAAAAACCCGTGCCCGCTCAAAAGCTGGGTAAGATAGAAGTCAGTCTCACCATGCCTTCGATTTAGCCACGGTCTCATATCCGGGATGAGGCGCGCAGTCCACCTTCCCTTCGTGCAATTGACCCAAGACTGCTGCCAATCGTTGAGCGAGCGCTGTATCTCCTCGCGGACAACCATCTCCCTCGCATCCTCGTTTCGGCGTAGGTAAATAGGAAATAGCGCAGCGCTCTCTAGCAAGGAGAGCAACAGGTATCACGCCTGCAATAACTCTCACCGCCGGATCAGAGACTGTCGGATACGAAGATGCAATTCTCAGTGCTCCTCTTCTCTGTACCTGTGCCAAACATTTTCGGTATACCTCCTTGCTGAGAGCGTCGCCCTATACTTCTGCTCCGTACAGCAGCACTGACCCTACAGCACTCATCAAGAGGCGTTTTCTTGACGGGCTGGGTCCCCCTACGTTGGCCATAAGTCGACTCAGGGCCGATATTCCCGAAGCAGCCTTCTCAGCCGTTGCCCTGATTTGCTCAGAGAAACTCATCTTCGAGTCGATCAGTAGCCCCAGGTACTACACAGCTGGCTTCGATTCGACTTGTATGTCTCCAATACTGATCATCCTTACTCTAGGGATTCATTTTTTTGTCAAGATGACCACTTCGGTTTTCTCCAGTGCTAAACTCAGCCCGCGAGCAGTCATCCAGTCCCTCACTCGGCGCATTAGCATACCTAGCTTAAGTTGCGCCTTTTCAACGGTGTGTCCAGCGACCAGAGCCGCAACATCATCCGCATAGCCGACCAAGCGCGACTCATCTGGCATCTCAAGTCTCAGTAGCCCGTCGTAAGACACATTCCTCAGTTCCGGATAGATCCCTGAGCAACACTCGATGTAATTCCCATCCTTCGTTGGCCCTGTGTCGTGTCGTAGAGCAGGTTCCGGTCTTTTAGGTAGTTCCTGAAAAGCCGCATTAGATATTCTGGAACTTGAAAAGAGTTGTTCAGCGTATCCAGAATATCCACCCATCTAGCGGTGTTGGAGCGTTCCTGACATCAATCGTCACCAACAGGACGATCCGTCGCTCGCTTGGTACGAATATATGCCTCTGCCTTCCAGACCGCGCTCACCACCTTTGCAACTCCGAGGAGATAGGTCCCCAGCAGCACGAATCGCGTCAGTGAGTCTTCCCTTGATAAGTTTCTCGAGCATTTCCCAACCATGTCTAGTATGCAAAACGGGCGGTATGCAGACGGCGATCCGGGACTCCCCTTCCCCTTGCTGATCAGCACGACCCTCTCCACCTTTCATCGTACCGGGAAAATCCCGTCCCGTAGGCAAGCGTTGAATGTGCTGAGCAGCAAGTCAGGACAATGGTAATAGGTAAGCTGCAACACCTCAGCTGGAACACCATCTGGACCTGGAGCCTTCCTCACTTTCAGCGAAGGACTTTCTCCTCCAGTTCCAGCTGTGTGAAGAGCGGACACTCGACTGCTGTTTCACCATGGACAGCGTAAACACGGACAGGATGGGCGGGGAAAAGTGCGCGCAATATCTCGTCCATCTTTTCCGCATCATGTATACAAGGTGTTCGTAGCGCACCAAACTTCCGCATAACTAGCTTGTAGCCATGGGGCCTTGTTCATATTGTCCACTAGGTCTTGCCAGCAGCGAGCCTTGCTGTTGTTGATGAATTTGGAAAGGCATTTCCTGGCCGACTTATATGCGGTTGCTTGCCTCGTCATGGTTCCGTACCCGTTGAGCCTCACGCCGAAGCTTGTGACACTCCCTTCGCTTTTCAGCGATTTCAGCTGACCACCAGTACACTGGGGGCTTGCCGTGCCGGGGTTTTTGACGGGGCATCGAAGCTTTCCAAGCAGTCGTGATGATGCTCATAGTAGAGTTCACCACGTCTTGAGCTGCCAGCTTTTCCTTTCCCTTCGAAGCCCCCTGAAGCGATGCACCTGCTGTGAGAACCTCGACAAACCTCTCGGAGTCCATCCTTCCGATGTTCCATCGAATTGTTGAAAGCTAAGAGCACGGGCATCGGAAGACAACATCACTTATCGCAAGTAGAATGTATTGATGATCACTGGCTGAGTAGTCCTCTAATATTCTCCAGTTGTGTATTCTCCGTACTTAGGACTCCAAGGCGAATGTCGCGTCCAGTGTGGTTCCTTTACAGCCAATACGGCGGAAGGTCGTTGTATTGCCGATGTTAAGTACGACGAGGGCCGTCCTGGCTGCCATTTCTAGGACTCGTTTTCCCCGTGGATCTGTTTGAGGCATGCCCCATTCGATTGCTTTCACGTTGAAGTCTCCCCCAAGGAGCACGTTCCCGGCTTCGTTCGAAACAGCGCCCTCCAAAGCATTAAGCTTGGCTTGGAAAGATGATATCGATTCTTTCGGCGTTAGGCACACACTAAAGAAGGTGGTCCCTGACTGCCGAACCCACACAAAACCATCCCCTTGTCTACAGCTCTCCGCGTGGAAATCACTTTTTCAAACCCAGATGGCGGCAGTTCCAGTTTAATCGGGATTCCATGATGCTGAACTTGTATCATGATGTTGCTCACTCAGCAGCAAGAAGTCGGCTTTCCTGTCCCTCGCGAACTGCTCAAGCAAAATTTGGGCGGTTGAACTGTGGTATAGGTTAAGCTGCAGGATGTGGCTCATTTAAGCTCTGATTTTCTCTTTGCTAGGGCTTTCTGGAAAACCCGGCATTTTATTAATTCCAAGGCGTGTCCAAAATCAGCTCTTAGATCAGCATCCTAGCGAAGAATACAATGTGCCTCCTTCGTAGACTATTTTCTTTTATGTCCCATTTCACCGCATTTGTAACATAAGGAACTCCTATCGGGTCCTTTGCATACTTGTGCGGTATGACCATAGCCAAGGCATGTGAAACATTGGAGAGGTATTGCTCTTCGCCGTATCCTACAGACAACCCATCCTATTCGAACTTTGCTCTTGTTCAGCGTCCTTTTTGGTCAAGTAAATGATGGCCATCGTTGTCCCCTCTGGTTTTCTGGTGTCAGCCTCGCCTTGATTCCGCCCACACTAGGGAACACCCTTTTGATGGCCTCTTCCACCTCGGCTAGATCTGTGACGCAGTCAATGTCTCTTATTTCGATCGTTGCCATCGGCTCGACCGAGGCTATAGCTGCGCTTTTGCCGAGGACTTTCTTTAATGCGTCGCAGAATGCTTCCCTGTTCCCGGCCTCTGCTCCAAATTCGACCAGTGTGTGGCCCGACCGCGTTGGTCGTACTGTTTTAATAGCAGTGTTAGTGTCTTCGAGCCTTACATTTCCCCTGATGTCCAGCTGCACCTCCGCGTAGGATCGACCATCTTGGGGTTTAACGAGCAGTGCCTGCTGCCGGGGTCTTCGTAGGGGCTTCTTTTTCTCCTGTTTTGCATCATGTCCTTTTTCTCGTTGGGCGTCCATGCGAACTTTAATTTTTGGCACGTTTGCTTTAAGACCAGAAAAGTCCTACGATTTCATGCTAATTTCAACTATAGATATATTAAATACGGCTCGGTCTTTGCTAATGATTTTTTTTTCTTTTACAGATTAATTGCCGAGTTAGACCCGGAAACTTAAAAAGGTAAAGCAGACATATAATTTTTTTTAGCCCTTAAAACAAGGTTATCTTAGGTGTCGAAAACGCATAAAAATTGTTTACATAATGAATCTCCTTAAGAGGTTCGAGAGGACATAACGAGGCAAATACCAACTTTAGGCTTCGACTCTGTCAGCCCACTGACCACTGTGTAATCGACAGAAAATAAGATCGACTTGGACTCATTTAGGCTAATAGTGGCATTGGAAGCAGATAAGAATGCAGTAAAAAAACTGCGCTACATACTGAACCAACGAGCCGTATAGGAACGCCCCAAAAGAAGCGATCTTGTTCGATGTTACCGTTGTCAAAAATTTGGACACGTATCCACCAACTATGGATTCAACATGTGATGTGTAGCATGTGGACAGGAGCATACCTCAGAAAATTGCCTCAGGAAAAATATGGAAAAGGCGGAAGTCGCTCCATACTGCACTATGTATAAAACATGTGGACATACAGAAAATTTTCCCGGCAGCCCGAAACGAAAAAGATTGTTGGACAGAGCAATCGAGCTAAAGCCGAATGCTCTTGCACTCACTGTTTCCCAGCTATCAATATAGTTCACCAACCCTTACAGCCCAACACCACTTTGCTCCTCTTACCAACCGGACCTCATATTCAGAAGTCCTAAGAAACAGAACTCTGCACCACACTTTAATTCCACCGACTCTTAACCCCGTTAAGGGCCTATAACAGATAATCGTGGAATGGCTGGGAGTCTCTCCTAGCGAATTTCTATCCAAGGTCAGGGCTTTCCTCCCATCCTTAGACGCCACCCCTGGCCAAGAGAAGCCAATGGCTCTCCTCAATTTCTATTTGAATCTTCATAGTTGCAAATAGACTTACCATTCTTTCTCTAAAAATTAACTCCCTAATTTCACATGATAAGAGGCTCTACATTGCTACTCCCAACTCGACATCCTCCTTCTAAACGAGACAGTTCTTAACCCTCAACACAAAGTCCGTGCTTCAGTGACAGAAGTACTGCAAAACTGTTTCAGGATGAATTCGATACCCATCAAATTCCTTTTGAACGAAATAATTCGTCATGTACGCTAGCAACTCTTAACACCAAACGACCCAATGGACACACAGCCAAAATTCTTATTAGCTCCATATACCTTCCGTGCAATTAGGTTCCTGGATCCCATTTACGCTTAACTAAATACTCGTAACAACCTCATCCCATGACTTATTTATATTCGGAGGAGACCTTAATGCCAGACACGAAGACTGGAGGACTCCACATGGAATACCAACGGGAACTACTTATTCGAATGGCTCCATGTGGACTCCCTCCTCTCAGTATCCGTAGCGAATCCTGAGAAAAATATCATTTTCTTGAACGCAGAAATAGACTCTCATATACCGGAACTAACATTTGCCATTATAGAGTGTCTAGACCAGCATGCCCCCTTGCAGAAACCACGCAGCCCACTTTATAGATGTCTGGCTCAGGAGACTCTTCAATTTATAAAAACTTGGAAGCATATGCTCCAACGGCTTAAGCGTATTTATTATCGACTCTTTTACCGATTGAATGAGGAGTATTTGGAACTTAAAAAGCAAATTAAAAGCATTTCCCGTGAAATCCTAAAACGCATCAAATTCGAAGCTAACAACTTCTCTAAAAGCAGACTGAGATCACTGCGACCATCTTCAAATATATTTGAAACTATAGATCAACTCGCAGGCCGTAGGAGTTTCAAATTCGATATTGAGAAAGGCCTTCTAAAGCAAGGGAATGAAGTCTTCACTGCATAATCTGACAAGATCGTTGCATGTGAGGAATACTTCAAACAATTATATCGTCGCCGTGAGTCGTGCAACATTGCTTTGGATAACGATGCTAAAACAGAGGTTCAACGAGCAACAAAAGGATACAAGGGATATTTATTTAACTGTATTGTTCAGTTATAATAAAGCATCCTCTCGACAACATCCAGTCTTCGCCCGATTTTTCACCTCGAAAACAGAAGTAGAAGATCTCCTAAATAACTTAAATAGAAGGTTATCGCACGGCCTTGATGGAATCCCGAACAGAATACTCAAGAAGTGCAGGAAGGCCATCTTCTCCTTCTTGATGATATTATACAATAATTGTATCGATATTATACAATAATTGGAAAGTCAGTAAACTAGTCCCAATACCAAAACCAGGCTGCGAAGGCAACATAAATAATTTTTGGCCGATTTCCCTTTTTCCCGACATGGGTAACCCCCTTGAAAAGATTATTTTGCGAAACTTTAACGATTATACCAAACCTCTGATCTTCAGCGGAAAGAGTCCACAGTGGCCTGTGCTTTAGACCCGAAAAAGCGTTCAGCTCAGTTTAGATCAACGATCTCACGAAAAATTGAAAATGTCGTCCGTTTGGATAGAACGTCCCAAATTAAACAGGGTAGTCTCACTTCAAGTCCTATCCCTTTCAATTCGGCAGTCCCACAAGGCTCTATCCTCGGTCCCGGCTAGTTCAACTTTTGCTTCATGATATTCCACGCCCGAACAGCTCGACTATCGATAGCAATGTATGCAGACCATATCCTCCTTACTGTCACAAATAGCCTTCCAGTTATGGCCCAAATAAAGCTTCAGCGCTCTGTCCACAACATCGCTCAATATCTACAAGATTGGGGGCTCGAAATAAATGCCAGCAAATCGAAGCTAATCTGCTTTAGAAATACCAGCGGGAGAAGCCACCGCCTTGCTGTGTCTCAAAGTAGGAGTGTGCAAGCACATATGGCTTGTGAAATCATTCCTCTCAAGGAAAATATCAAATACCTTGGAGTCCATTTTAACAATCGACTTAAGGTGAATAGACACACCAGGAAAACCTTCAATAAAGCTAAAGCAGCGTCCGAAATTATTTCATTCCTCTTTTCCTCGAAATCAGTCTGCCCAAATTTAAGGTCCTAATGGACAAAACTCTTATTAGGCTGATTATTACCTACGCAGTTTCTAGCATGGCTAATAATCTCGACTACTGCTGCCGAAGAAATGCAAATCTTCGAGAGGGAAATCCTTAGGGAATGCCTGTCCAAATACAGACGGCCTAATAAGAGAAACTCTTTCCTTTACAAAGATACGGGGATAGTATCGATTCTCCACTACATGTTGGCAACGACTAAATAAACGCCTAGAGAAGTGACAAGAGCACCCTCTTTGATGTATTCGCTCACTTTTCGAAACTGACACTGCAAATAATTCCTACTATGTATGTTCCTTTAAAATCCTTGAAGAATACCACCACGATCCCAGTAATTCCGTAACCACCAATAAACCGAGGTTTTACGTTTCATGCGAACCAATCACTTACCTAGGTTAAACAAAACATACAAGTATGTAAGTTTGGTTAGTTCATAAGTGTCATAAAACAAAAATGTACTCAAGAATAAACATAAGTATAAAATCGAATGCTGTACTAAACAGCTTAAAGTTTTAGGTTAGATGTAGGAATAGATTTAATTTTTATCAGGAATCCATATTTTTCATGACAGTTCAGAAGTGCAATGAATTCTGCATTTTTTAAATCAGGCAGCAATGATTTTATTTGTTGTTTATAGCTTTCAATCTCTAAAAATAATTCATTGGCATTTAAATCATCTTTGTACTTTAATGCGAGGTCGGTTGCTGATTTTTTAAGTACTTCAGTAGATGTATCGTTTAACGAAGGTCCTGTTAGGAACTCAAAATCAGAAGCTACGATACCTAAACTTTGAAATCTTCATTCCATTTGCTGAATATGATTGCCTAGTTCACAGTAAAGCTGAACCTTAAATTTTTGATGAGGAGTCATTATAGCCGCTTCATCCTTGGTCTTTCGTCGTACATTATTTTAACCTTTCGTTTACGTTTTTCAGAAAATTCTGGTTCTATCAACAACTCATGTGCTATTTTTTGCGGAAATATTACACGACTCTATCTGATCATTTCTGGAATCGTTGAAAAAATCAGCAAGCCCCTGCAAATGTTTTGATACAACCTCAATGGAAGCGGTTTTTTCCTGTAAAATGCAATTAAGTTTATCTATACTCTTAAGAAGATAATTGCATGCAACCAATAAATAGATAAATTCAAAATTAATCATTTTTACAATGGTTTTTGCTGAGGATACAGCATCAGCTGTACTCGTATATGTTGTATTTGCATCAGTTTCGTCTGCAATGGTATTTAATGTGTTCATTATCTGCGGTAGTTAAGTAAGCAATGCGTGAATTGAATTATATTTTGATGACTATCTCGTATCAGAATGGCCCTTCAGAGTCCATTTCAAATTTGATAAAGCTTGCCAATGTTCAATTGATCCGGAGAAATAATTGAAAATAATTTGCACTGTCCTGAAAAATGTAGCTAATTCTGGTGTTACAGACGACGCATGTACTCCAACTAAATTAAGTGAGTGAGCACTATATAGTAAAAATCTGGCATGCTGATTCATCTGCAAGATTCGCACTTGAACTCCTTGATATTTACCCGCCATATTAGCGCCATTGTCATATGACTGGCCCCTGCAGTCTGATGATATCAGACCATCTTGGCTTAATTTGTTTACGATTTTGTCAGTAAGTCCACCACCGGTTTTTTCATCAGTTTTTATAAAAGCTAAAAAACTTTCCTTAACCGTACACTTTCCATTATTTTTCATCTATATAGCGTAAAATTTCTGACATTTGTTCTTGGTGGCTGATATCCGGGGTACAATCAAATGAGATACTGTAATATTTTGCTTGCAGAATTTTTGCCAGAATTTTTTTTTGAATTCTGATCCTAGTGCTGAAATTATTTCATTTTGTATAGTTGGTGAGAAGTACGATAGACTTTCTTTGGTAATAGATGCCGCGTGTTCCTTGATTTGTGGGTTGTGTTTGGCTAGGAGTTCAAAAAACTCAAAGACATACCAGATTTACCGATGTCTAATTTGTCCGGTCCCTCCTCTCAGCGCCAGATTGTTTTTGGCACGAAACGTTACTACTTCTATGACTACCTTTAGAATGTTTCTCCACTTTTCTTTTTCTGCAGATACTCCACATTGTAATTCTCTGTCTGAAGTTTTACCTTTCATTAATCGCATTTCCATTTTTTCCGTGTTACATAACATTTACGATGTTCTACAGTATTTTCGTATTCTCCTATTCCTGGATTCAAATGTTTCTAATCACAAAAACCTTTTGAGAAAATTGTTTCTTTCGTACTTATTATGGAAAACAAAAAATAGATTCAGCATTATCACTGTAAATGAGGCACTTCCTCTCTATTTTTTCATTATTTAACAAGGTCTTCTGAAACCAATCAGCTGAAAATGTTCGGTCATCATCAGTCATTGAAAGCCTTAATTCGCAGTATTTTCCCTGCTCTGGTCCACATTCAATGAGACAACATCTAACCTTGTCATCTATTTTGGGCAATAACCTGGGTTTATTATAATTTATGCACACAGGATTTTCCAAGTCAGCATCTTCCGAATCCAAAGTATTTAATGTCATTACGTTACCCGAAAAAAGCAATTGTAAGACCGTCATAATGAACTATGTATCCTCGTGAAGACATATCCCTCAACAAGAATGATTGCAAAGCATAATCTGCGCTAAATGTTTCCAGTCAACCTTATCAATAGGTTAGATTTTATAAAATAAACAAAAAATTACCAATAAAGCGCGACGAGCTATTTGCCACTTGTAAGGAGTTGAAGGTACATTCTATATGCATAATTTTTCAATTAAAACATTCTGATGACAATGAAGCCTCGCAGTGGCCGGCGAGCAAACTATTCAATAAACCTTATACGAAAAAATAGATAAAAAAATAAACTGCATTTGATTAAAACAAGTCAAATATCTGCAGGCAGAGTAAAGAGTGTGTAAAACCTGCGCCAATTGGTTTTCATAAATAAGGCCATTAACACAACTTGGTACCTTTCCCGCTCGCACTGCGTGGTTCCCGTTATAATCGGACCCCACACACTTCTTGTTTGGATTAACTATGTACACTTTGAATGTGATTCGGCACAATACGAAAGTATAAAATAAGACCTTTTTTGAAGCACCTATCTAAACTAACGCTAAATATCAGCAACAATAAAATAGATCAATGCATACCGTGGTTGTCGTTTTTATCTGAAGCTGTTGCATTATCAGTGTTATCCTTTTTTCGTCTTTACCAAGTAGCTCATCAATATTTTCTGAAGAAGATGTGTTACTTTCGGTCAGAGACGTAATTGTCATGTCACATTGTTCTGGACTCGGCAATATCCACTTGCTTAATGTATGGGCTATTTTTTTGTGTTCTACTTTGCGTGTGCTTCTGATATTTTAAAATTGTGATCCAGACAGGTTTTTCGGTGGTGGCATTCTAAATAGACAATCACAATAACTGAAATACCTTGACTAGAATTGTAATACTTAAGAATGACGTTTTGTGTTCACTTCACAAAAAAGTTAATAATAAAGTATTCAACTGAAATACAGCCTTTTTTTATTGCACTGTAGAACAATAGCTATTTACTGTCTTCTCGGTAAAACTGAGTCACTGTTAACAACGATTCCGGGGCGGGTTTTTTACTTAGAGTGATTTGTTCGGCTTTTTCGATAAGAATGAAACGACTTACAGGTGTCCGAGAGCCAAACAGTTACTTTCGATTTTCCAAACTGGTTTCAAGAGCACATCATGTGTTGCGATGTGGTTCCGATACGCTCCGAATGCGAACGAAATGCAGTTTTATGATTATGACTAGAACAATTCAGTAGAATTAATAAAGAAAAGCTATTTCAAAATTTTCTGTTTTCTGTAAGTCATTATTTAAGTTTATTATTTCAACCTAGTTATCCTCATGACTTTCCTGTGACATTACACTTAATGATCATTTCTAATGTTAAACATTGCAATATATTTTTTTGTTTTCCTTAAAAAATCTACAATTTTTTGCACATAGAACAAAAAACAATATATCGTGCACATAAGGTCTAGTCAGCTGGGCTACTCGTGCATTCGACTGGACTACCCATTAAACACCTCCCCTGTTTAGTGGGTAGTCCAGTCGCCTTCTTGCGAACATGGGAGTCCGACACTCTGTGCGTAAATGGGCATTCACCTCCCTACCACAAAAAAATATATGTATTTCTTATGAGAACGCAATACATATGAGTTTGTAGGTAAAATTATTTTTTTTAGGATTCGACAAAAATAGTTTGTGTAAGTTGAGGGCGCGCTTATAATCTGCATATTTATTTTCTACGCAGTCTCGGGTTGTGGAAATGCGCCCCAAAAGTTTGCATCCCTGGTAGCCGCCCACCTGGCCAACCCCTTGCTACGACACTATAATGTCAAGTTATAAAAAGCCTGAATACAGCTTACTTACTTGTGATTATGTATAAATTGCTTGTTTGAGGCTAATAACATGTTGAATTACTTGACTGTAAAAATAACATTTATTTTGTGAAATTATTTTAGATTTTATTCCTTCCGGTAAAAGACTGTCGATTTTAGTTAATGTTTCGTAAATTTTAAACTACTTAAAATACACCTAATTGTAATCAAATGCATTTCATTTTGCAGAGTATGTAGAAGTTTTAAAATTACTAGATTATTTACATAAAAAGTAAAAAAGTTATTAGCGTGAAATAGGGACGTTAGAAAATCGTTCGCCTGTGAAGCGTATCTCTATCTTTTATGAATGTTTTCATATGGTTATTTTTTTAGGGTTGATTCCCTTAGTACTTCTTAGATTTAAAAATAAAACATTTAACATTTCACAATTTTTAATATCTACATAAATTCCATGTAACTAAGTATTTATCCAAATTAGTCGATTAGTATGTTAGTTAGTTTCTTCTTCATAAGCTTCTTCTGAACTTACAAACAAATAAGTTATATGCTGCAATTCAGCAATTTTCAAAGAGGATTCCGTAAAGCCAAGGACGACCAGGCGTATCCAATTAGCAAGTACCTTCTAATTCCCACGGTTCATTCACGTCACTGTGTTTGTTGCAATAAAATGTTGCTTGCCTAGCGATGAGAAAATATTTATCCGTTGTGATGCATTCAAGAACGTTATTTGTTTTTTGCTTTCCTAACCTGTCTGGGTAACCGGCAATTACTCTATGGATTACTCATACAGAATCCGTTTGTGTAAATCGGATGCACATATGAATCATGCAGCATTGTCTATCCTGTCTGTCTGGATGTTTAAACAATGTAAAGACCACATTTTGTTGACTTTTTTGCTAGAAATCGAACTTGTTCGGATTGTTTTAACGGAGATTCTTGGAGATTTCTATACAAGTAAGAAGTTACCTTCAAGAGTTAATTCTTTTAGATTCAGGCGCTCAATAGGTTCTGGAAGATGAGAATCTATTTCGGTTTGTCTAGGAATTTCTTCGTTCTGAAAAACGATAAATATGAGGGTTTTTTTTCTCAACTTTCTGGTTTAAGGATTTGGCTTTGAACTTTTCAATGGCTAAAATAAAAACTAGAACTAAGTTTTGAGTTTCCAAGATTAATATTCAACATCTTAGCATTTGCAACTTTGTTATGTTCTCACGCACTGTTGGAGGTTTGCACGACCTAGAAAATTCTAAAGTCTGGTCCACATTCTCAAACTGTAGTTCTATCTACCTCAACTGGCTGCATATGAGATTTTATTTCTGAATTTATATGCTGTACTTATTTAAACTGCATTGACTTGCGCAAATAATGTATCTTTTAAATTGGACAAGTGTAATCGGAACAAACAATTTACCGTTCACTTTCCCATAAAAACCAGCATTTCCATTCATATACTATATTTACCCTGCGTTGTATATGCTAACATAGTCAGTTTTCCAAACAACCGTACTACGATATGTAGAAGGTAAAGGTTTTATGTTACGATGATTTTCTTTCAATACGTTTTAGACACTCGCATGATCGTATGAGTAGAATTGCATACCAGAATGAATGTACTGTAGATGGATTCGTATAAGTAAGTACTGATCTGTTGATAGCATGGTGGAAATGCAACGATGCATTTTTCCAGCGTAGAATGCAAACCTAAGAATTCCATGCGCCAGTGGTTTTCTTGTTTAGGCGTTTGTCCGCTAACAACCATGACGAGTGTGAACTGTTTGTCGGATATTTTCGAAGATTTTGTAAGGTTTTGCGCACTTTAGGGTGTCTGCATGCCGATGGAAAGCTGTAATATAAAATAATCATGTGCAAATAATATTAAGCATATACACATGGGCTTCATTTGAAAGAGTTACTTTGGTATCAAAAGCTCATTAAAAGCACATTGTACCGGTTTTTCTTCTGGTAGTTTTTGACTAGAAGACATCTCTGTTCTGAAATATTAAATTTTCTATCAATTCAATGTTTTTAATCGTTGGTGTACCAACGCTTGTGGGGTAGAATACTAGTAAAAAAACACAAAGTCACGAAGAGTGATACAAAAACCTCGATTGGAAGTAGGCGAATAATGCGCATTCACGCTCCAAATATAGCTTTTGTAAGTTATTTTTAATTTCCTTTATTAAATCTTTCTATAAACCTTTATAATTCTCACGTAAGCGTTAACGTTTCGGGAAGAGTTCTTTGGCAGTTGTTAATGTTGATGTCGTCCGCATATGCTACTACTTGGCTCGATTTGTATAGTAATGCGCCTCATGTATCTATAGGTAGCTTCCTTATGACGTACTCCAGAGCCAAATTAAATAGCAATGAGGCCAGCCCATCTCCCTGCTTTTATCCGATATTTGTGTCAAAGGCATCGGTGAGTTGGTTATTGATGCGGACTTGGAAAGTCATTGCCGTCAGTGTCATTTTGGTAAGATGGACTAGTTTGACTGGGATGCTAAAGCATTATTTGTTACAGTAAGTTACGATCAATACTGTTGTATGCTTGCTTAAGGCCAATGAAAATTTGGTGTACGGGTATGTTGAACTCCCAGCATTTTCCAAGTACAATTGGTCTATTGCCGATCTACCTGTTCTAAAACCATCTTGATACTCCCCAGTAATACTGTTGGCGTATGATCCGATTTTATTTTCTAGGATCTCTATAATTTTCGTAAGGTAACTTGTCACCTTTTTTGTGGATAGGGAATATAATTGATTGGCTCCACTTGTTACCCTCCTTGTGAGAGTTCCTCCGGCTAAGGGCCTCGGACCCGGCTTGCCGTTAGAGACGGTCATACGACGCACCATTCGCTTATTCTCTGGTCCCTAATAGCCGCCAAGCAAGAAACGCGGCCGCCAAACACCCCTCACACAGCTAGAAATAAAACACACTATTTTCCTCTAACAGGGAAAGCTCAGTCTAAGCCGGGCGACGTAACTCGCCCCGAGCAAAAACCTAAACACACCCGCGCTAAAAACCAAATCACACTCGCACTATATTCTCCGAATACACTCGAACCAGGTATGCAACTTAACGCAGTAACAATATTTTTTAATGACGAAATATGTGATTAATTATTTAATTATTTATTTAATCATAATGTGCAATAATTTAAATAATGAATTTTAGCTAAACAAAATACACAACTTAACTTACGTCTACCTATTTGGGGGACCCCCGAAGCAATTTGTGTCGCGATGTTCTTTTGCCAGTGTGCTTTTTGTTGATCTTCTATCGCCAATCTCACTTATCCCGATCGATAATTCTTCCACTGTCGCTGTTGTAAATTTCTTCCTTCAATAAATTCCAGGAAAACTTTCTTGTTGCTCGTCACACTCGATTCTCCGTTGTCAATCCTTGTCCGCTAGAAAAGAGAAGAGACCCGTCATCGGCTCGGTTTCAACCGGCGAGCCGTTAATTTTACTTCTGGGTGATTCAACATTCAATTGCGATCCCATCACGTGTAAATGTCAAAATGACTGACATTCTGTCAGTGTTGTGTTGTACAATTGTTTTTGAATTTGTCCTGCAATTCACTTTTCACATTGAAGAACAGATTTGGATCCACATTTACTTCGAACATTCATACACTTTCATCTGACAGGATTTCAATAGGAGTACTGGAACGCATCGCCGGCTTAGGGACCGTTTTCTTTCGGGGTGAGTTGGGCTTTTTTTGGTTTGGGCTAAGAATTTTCAATCGGTTTACGATCATACTTAGGCGCATTGGGTACTTCTTCTGTAATCAAATGAACCAATAGGTCTGCTGGAATTTTATACGATACAAATGTTGGAATCACCTGTTGTTATGGAGGAGCAACCGGTATTTGGAATAGGATTGGACTCAGGATTGTATTGAGAATACGCATGAGATCAGCGTCTTGGAGCAGATGTTTATTGCGAATTACTCCGTGGAATGGCGCTTCTTTCAGCCTTTCTATTTGTATGAGGATATTATCATCAGTATATGGCCAATTCAGTGCTTTCAAAATGAGGGTAATCAAATCAATATCCTTGAAAACTTGTCCTAACGTAATTTGACTATTATTCATTGGATCTTGGACGTATCCTGGCATGGACGGGACTTGTGGCACAGTTATGACTTTCATTGATAATTCTTCATTACGTTGTGATACTGATGAAGTCTGTGATGCTTGATCCTTTTGCTGACTTCTTATCTGGCTAAACTGCGGTGCTTTTAGATCTGAATCACTTTTAACTTTAATTCTTTAATTTCTTCAAGATTATTAGACGTTTTCTCAGGAATACTCGTAACTACTGTGCAGGATGGTATTGATTTTAGTGCTGTTTTAGTCTATGTATCAGTCGTAATGTCTGTTGTGGTTGTTGGTGGATCTTAGGCTTAATAACTAAAGATGGTCGGTCCTTAAGTTGATGTAGTAACGTCCTTGACTTTTTATCTTCTGATACCAATGCGAACGAGGCGAAGTCAGTTCGAAAACGTTTATTGAAATTGGCGGAAGGGTTTCCGCTTTCACAATAACTTGCTTTTGTGCTTTTAAAAATCTAGTCGGGCAAAGTAATGTGCGTCTTCAAGTCTTTGAAACATAAATTGCATATATTTTTAGGAAGATTCTCATCTTTTGAAACCTTGATGTCAAAGTACTTTTTCAGTTTGTGGTTGATTCCAGCGGGACCGAACATATGCACGGATGCCAGCCCCGGACATTTCTCTTTCATGTTGACAGCACACACACAACAAACCCATCGCAGATTTTTGAAGAAGTCCATTTTGCATCTACTGTTGGCTGCTTCCACGATTCCCGCTATCTCTGGGAGCGGGAAACTTTACCGGGAACTTACTACCGGTAATACTGGGAACTATACGCGATTATTACTCAAAATTGATTGGAAAGTTTTCCGCACTTTTGACGATCCATTTTCGACACTTTTGGAAGGCAATTTTCATCGCGCACATACAGCGACAACACGACAAAGTGTATCTGCTTATCTTCATAGCTGATCTTTAATCTCTTGGGTTGCAAATTAAACTTTCTTTCCTGTTCTTTGTTTTTCAAACAATTGAAATCTTTCAAAGTTCGAACCGTTTCGTCCTTGAATTTTACATTCGATGGCCAACTTTTCCGTAGTGCGAGTAGATATCAAATTATTTTTTCGCTCATCACAATCAACTTTTGTTGGCGGGAGCAAAGGTGGATTTTTTGTACGTTTGTCAATGTTGGCGAAAAGGGTCCTGTTTCTGCTTGGTAAGCCTTGAATTTCAGTAACCGCTTATTATTTTGCACTTTGTCTGAATTGATGTTGCGAAGGCAGTCTAAGGTGACTTCATAAGATTTATTTTCAACTTCAAATGTTCCCTTGAACTGCATGCTAATTTCCGGGAATTTATAAACGACGTCTTGTATTCAACATTTAGCGTCACATACAGCAAATCAAATTGCTGGGCCCATGAAACCGGTGGTGGTACTGCAACGGCTGGGAACATCGTATATTGCCAGGTTTACCATTATTTCTTCCGGCTGAGTGAAACGCGAATTGAGATTTTTCGATATGAAACTTCATCTGAGTTGCTTTAAGAATCTTCCCGTGTATCCGTGACTTCGAACTGTTTTTGGGTAGTGATGAGGCGTTAGATTGGACATTGGGAGATGTATTCATTTTATTCCTCAACCAATCTCCGACTTCTCGAAGAACCTATTGTATTCAACTAACTATTCTATTTTATTCAACTATTTTGTTTAGTTAATGCAATCATTTTTTCCGTGTCGTTATTTTACTTTAACGTTTTTATTTTAGCCTTTTAAACCTTGGCTTGGGCAGTATTTTAACAACCGCACGCAAAGAGTGCAAAGGGTTTTCGTGACACACTCTTTCGGCATTTGTTGCGAAATGTGCTGGATGATTATTTGATTAGCTCTACCGGTACTTTATTATTGTTTTGGACTTTGATTGTGGAACAAACTTCATCCAGAGTTGGTGGGACCAATGGAAGCTCTCCGCAGACATCTACGGACTCCGATGTGCTGGAGCTGTGCGGAGGATTAAGGAGGTTCTTTTAACATGATGCCCATCTTTCCTTAATCTTGGTTTCATCAGCGATGATATTGCCGATGTCATCACGACAAAGCGTAATTTCGGGCTGATAACCACGTTTTAGGCTTTTCACTACTTTGTATGCTTGTCTTGTGTTGTTGCTCGCTAGACTTACATTGGTGCTTTTCAATTGGTTGTCATAGTATTTTCTATTCTCATCCCTAATGACCTTGTTCTCTCCTCTTTTGAGATTTTCATAATGTTCTCTTTTCGTTCTGGTTTTCCTACTTACGTTTTTTTATACGCCTAATAATTTTTGTCGAACGCACCCTGGCTTTCGTTATCGAACAAATCATTTATTTTGCGCCGGGCTTGATCTTCGATTGTCTATTATTTCACGGTCCTGATTGCCGCTTTCATTTCCATCCTTACCTCGTTGGTTGTTTTCAGCGACATTTCTGATAGGATTGGAGCGAGCTAGTTGTCAAGGGTCTCCATGAAGTGTTTTGCAACTGACGCCGTTTAGACTGTTCTACATGAATGCAAACTGTGTTCTTCATAGGTTCGGAATCTTGTAGCGAGCAAGACTATTGATTTATCGAAACGTAAAGGTGTCTACGAGGAATTAGCCGTTCCGACTGGTGGTGTGGACAGCGATATTGTAGAGTAAATTGGCGTGGTCTAAAGTAATAAGCTGAGAGTATCTGCTTTATCTTTCATATGTGGATTTAAAAAATTAATTCTGTTGCTTCGAAAATGATTCGGGCTCATTAAATAACCGCCAATTAGATTATTTACTTTCAATTATAATTAAAAGCTTGTCTGGTTCCCTCTACGTTGCCATAAAAACAAAGTAATTTTGCCATCCACGAGCTAAAAATCATAATAAAATTTTAAGAAGACAATAATGAAACATTTTGACTATGTTTTATTTATGTAAACTTTTTAATGCGCTTCATTTTTGTCAATATACTTTCAGAAAAAAAAATACTGCAAATCACACATGTTTTGAGTACAAAAATTGCTATTTAACTAATATTATTTATTGTTTTATTGCAGTTGATAAACATTAGCTGTCTTAATTTGGCAGTGCTGAGCCTACTCCGCTGGTCTGTCGCAATTAATCCAGATTTTGAAAAAAAGTCTTTCGCAAGGAACAGAAGTAGATACAGTTATAATTTTTTTCTGGACAATTCTGCTTAAATGAGGATAATTAAAGTGATTATTTTTCCACAAACACGCTGGAGTATCTTCACGCGATATGAGTGGTTCTTCTAAGTATCGCTGAATCTCAATAACTGCTTTAGATTCTAAAGTTCACTTGGTTGTATGGAAGCTTTTTCCATTTATTGTTTTCTTGGAAACTTGTTACCACTGAACCAATTTTAAACTTTGTGTAATGTTCTCCGTAGTGTGGCGTATGTTAGCATTGACCAAAGACGTAACAGTTTTTTTTTCACACACTGTCCGACATTTTCATCGGAAAAGCCAACCATTTTAAACTTTGGGTCCAAGAAGTTCTGTTCTGTTCTGTTTTCTACGCCACTCAATCTAGATTCAATTTTACTTATAATTGGTATCATTTTGGATCTTATTGAAGTTTTTGGTTTTAAGTTCGTTATAAACTCCGAGAAGTCCATCTGTTAAGATCATTGTCGAAAATGCTGTTACATTATTTTTTCCTTTTCTGTATTGGTGATTGTTTCGAGCAGTTTGAGAATTTTAATCAATCCTTTGAGGAATTCCCAGTCTTCCGCTGATATATTAGGAAATTCCTTATTTGAAATGCCCATTGTGACACGAAAGGGCACTTCCAGTTTGACAAACCTTTCCACCATATAAAATGTGGAATTCCGTTCAAACGTCTGGAATTAGCTTTTTGGTTCAACATTTAGTGCCCAATGAACTTGGCCATTCCTGAGCTACTGCGCTTGAAAAACCGACAATCGATTTAGTTTTATCTAGTATTTCTTATATTGGTTTTAGTGCATGTAAAGCAGCCAAATTTATCGTATGGGCAAAGCATCCGAAACGTGGTAACCCAAACACTGACTTTATAGCCTTTTTCACGTGGGATGCATGATCACTAATCGCGATGATAACTTTTTCTTTTAAATTCCATTCATTAATTATTCTGTTAAGTTCATTAGCCAAGTTTTCACTTGTGTGGTTCGCGTCAAATGAAATACAGTCTAATAACAAGTTCTGTACATTACACGTTTTATCTATGAAATGGGATGTAACTGCCAACAAATTTTCTCTGTTCCATGATGTCCAGCAATCAGTTGTTAATGTAACAGATCCACCTTCAGAAACTATTTGTTTAGTCCTATTGTAAACTTCCTCAAATTCTTCTTGCAGCCAAATATTGCTTATTATTTTTCGTGGTGGTAGTTGATATGACGGATTC
The DNA here is from genome assembly GCA_963969285.1 of Odontomyia ornata. Classification (NCBI taxonomy): domain Eukaryota; kingdom Metazoa; phylum Arthropoda; class Insecta; order Diptera; family Stratiomyidae; genus Odontomyia; species Odontomyia ornata. The sequence continues at coordinate 88,285,666 of OZ017738.1, read as the reverse complement.
AAAGCAGCAACAAAACTTGTAAATCCATAGTCTTCAACAATAGGAAATGGTTGAAAATCATGAATAAACAATAATAAGAAGCTTTTGTTGATTTGACTCCTATTAGTCATCCCAATTCTCTTCCTTAAGAAATAATCTACGCTTGTTTGCTTCCCAGTGCAACGTTTTGGCGGTTGTTCGATGGCTTCTGCGTAAGCTACAGGTGATGAGAAGCCGGCTCCTGTACGACGACTAGGCTGCATTATTTCTTGCATTTCCATTCCTTCACTGTTTATTCTGGCTGAAGTACTTGGCATAGGCACTATTTTCTCCCGATTTGGGTTTTCTGGATTTATTTGGACAAAGGGTGTTTCTTTTGCAGATGCTTTTTTAACTTAAAGGATGTGGACCTATAGTCTCCTGCTTGCACATATTGCATATCCCTATTAGTGACGCGTTTATTTTGTCGGTAAGAAAATCCCACAAGATCGATGACTTCGTTGATTTTCTCGTAGCCATCCTTATATGAGTTGATTAACTCAAAACCTGTAAAATTCTGTATGACTGAACTTATCATAGTTTTGCTTCAAACAAAAATATTTAATTTACACATCGTTTTGAAAAAAACGTTAGCACTTAGCAATTTAACACAGGAGCATATATGAGGACAAACGATGCATAATTTGCTACTCAATTAAGCCCTGAACTACTTTCGCTTGAATCTATCGAGGGCGAGTGATACAATAAACTATTTTGTTCAAAAAAATTCCAACTAAGCTTTACTTACTTTTTGATTTGGTTTGTTTATTTATCCTTCCGAGATGATTTTACCTGTATGTACATTCATCCTAGATAATTTATTTAACTCTAAGCCTCGTATTGTAGCTTCACAATTCTAGAAAGCATGAAGCAAGCATTATGTATGTAAATACTCATCTTATCTTAGTCCTGATTTTATGTTTGAGAAAGCTACTGAAGTGTTCTAAGATTAAGGGATGCATCAGACTACGACTATTTAGCCGCACTTCTGTCGCAAGTTACCCATGGTTAAATGGAAGCCCGCACACTGCGATTTTCGACAATTTTGTCTAGGTCGGCAGTCGCAGAAATTTGCGATTTTTCCTAAAACCAGTTTAGTAGGTAGTTTTTGTGATACTCGCGCAGGCGCAGATCATTTGGACATTTGACGCTGACGCGCACGGAAGTTTCTTGCATAGCGCACAAATGAGTTAGGCGCATGTGTTCCTGGCAAAGACATACCTTCAAATGAGCATATTAGTTCTGCGCATGCCTGAAGTTCCTTTGCAAATCTTGTCGCAGTGTGTTCGTATTTGCGTCTGAAAATCGCTGGTTACGGCAGAAAAATCGCAATGTGGCCGAACCCTAACACAACCAAACAAGGGTTTTGAACAAATCATCCTACGCGTAGCAGAATAGGAAATCAATAATGCAATTCTACTAATGCGCACTCACTCATTGTGCATTTAGCACTTTCTCACATAAACAGAGGCGTATAGATTAATAAACTATTAAGTTCTTAAAAAAACATTTATTTCCAACTTTATTTCATAGAATTCACAAAACGATTGAACTCAATTCTAGTATCGATGATTGCTTTTATCCGATATTTCTGGTACCAATGCGTCTATGATTGTTGCCATTGATTCTTACCGATGCATTTTTACCTGGGCACGTGTTTGCTGTGTTTGCGGGAACGCGCCGTTAACTTTTCTCCCTTCAGAAACGATAGTCCACTATCGTCAAAAATAGGGAAGGTTCTTGAATCTGAGCGAGTGTTGGTTAGAGTATGCGGGCGGACAGCTTATTACTGGTGGTGACGGAGAAGGTAATATTTTGACTTCTGGTGTAGGTGAAATGATTGCTGTTATAGGTTTGCTTTTCTTTAGACAAGTTTTAAGGAGCAGGTAAGCTGATGCTGGAGTTGCCAAAGAGATAATTAGACCATAACTCGTGTACTGGTGTATCTTATTTTCGTATTTTATCATTTCTATCTTGTTGGTGTTGTTGATTCGTATTTCATCCAATATTTCGAGTGAAAGATGTTCTTCGTGCATTTTCCCTTCGGGCGTAAGTTGAAGGATTGCAGGGAGTGCATGAATGGTAGAAATTTTATGCGATTCGTAGCTTTGTCCGTTAATTTTGATTGATGTGTTATGGAATTTTATTAGATACCTTCTGTTCAAATGGTGTGTTGTGTCTTCTGCTTCGAGTTGACCGGAGAACGCATTCAACAGCAAATTACCAGGTGAAATTTCTTCCAGGGTCAGGATGAGTAGACCGCTGATTTTGTTGCAGGTGGTGTTTAAGCTTACCAGCAGTTTCGGAATAAATTTAGTAAGGCTAATATCGATTGTTTCTGATTCCCTAGATATGAACAGTTCGTTGAAATATTTGCGATTCTTTTTGATTCCATAAAATTTTTCATTACTTTTTAAAATTTTGTCAAATAATATTTGTATTACAACATTTCGCTTTTTTATGGGTTTTATCAACAAAGTTTCATGCATTTCTTTTTTTGTAATTCGAATGTTTATTATGTACAGAATAGTTTCTTGGTTAGTGATAATTTTAATATCGGCAAGCTCTAGGGCTTCATCTATGGTTAAAAAAGGCAATAATTCTTTGTTTAATATATCAGCGGCTAATTTAACTTCTTTATTTGATAATATAGGTGAGTTAATAATTCCCATTTTCGCCCAATGTATAGCATAATTTATATCTTTCAATTCTTCTTTAACTATTTTCATTCTATACTGTACATCCAAAAAATATGATTATTTGCTTTCTTTTCTTCAATTAGCAATTTCTGAATATCATTTGTTAGTTTTGTAATTTTATTTATTTGTTGATTATACAACTCGTTAATGACAACCTGCTTGTTATTATTGTTTAGGACATAGGTTATCTTTTCCTGTATGGTTATTAAGTCCTCGTGATCGGGACTCCCGGGAACCCATTTCCATGCCAAACCTAGAAAATCCAGTGGTCTTTTCACCTTTCGGGGTTTCAGATCGTGAATTAACGTCTCGATTTGGTGGAATTTACGCATTAGATACTGGGAGATTAAGAATGGGACGAATGTCCATAATGAATCGTTCGTATTGGTCCATGTTAATAACGTGAATAATTTTAAGTTCCCGTCCTTGATTCTTGTTTGTCCGAGTTGAAAAAAATGATTTGTCAGTTGGTGTAGTCCAAAATTTGTACGATCGCGTTGATGATGAACGTGAAAAATTAATTACGTATTATATCCTAGTGTATTATCTTACCAAATTCAGTTAGTATTGTTGTATTCCTGTTTTCTTTTACAATTTCCTGTCTGTATTTTGGATTTAGTTTTGTCCCTATTCGTTTGTCTTGTTCGGCATAAATAACCTGTCGTAAATATTTAGAGGTTATCGGCTTTTGTTGTGGTTGTTCATGTAGACGAACTGTTTACGCTTGATCTTCTCTATAATGCTCAGACGCGCGTTCTCTTGTTCTTCAGGGGTTAGATTGGGTATGCGGCTTAGATACATTTCCTCTGGCTTTTTACCCTTAGTCGAGTGAATGGTGAAATTGTACTTGTTCACTGCGCGTTCAAGGAGTTCCTCAAATTGGCGAGGGGGACCTTCTCGTTTCAGGCATCTCATAATCTCTATGAGGGTGGAGTGCCAACGTTCAATCTGACCGTTCACCTCACTCTTATAAGATGGAGTCCGGAAAAGCTTAATTTTAAGTTCGTCCTTTATCATGGACCGCCCTCGTTGCCAATTACTACAACTTCGGGAATACAGAAGAAAAATAGTATGTCAAGTAGGGGCCTTTTTATGTCTTCTGAAGATTTAGTTGGTATCACCTTAGCTTGTACAAATTTTGTAAATTTGTCTATTGCAGGAAGTACGCGTTTCTTTTCGGAAATGAATATGTCGATATGTATCCAGGATATTGTAGAAACGATGTCAGTTCTTGGTATGGTTTGTTGGGATGTCTGTCGTATTTGTTTTCCTTGTAAACGTTGCAAAGTTTATCCAAATCTCTAATTTTGGAAGTTATTTTGGGAAAATAGAAATTTTCTAGAATTTGTAAACGATTTTCTTCCGCATTACGATGTGCTCGTTTATGCGTGCGAATAATTTGTTCTTCTTGCTCTGCCTCGTTTGGTATGTCTTCTACCAGTTTCCTTGTAAAGCGAATCTTGTAATCTTTGAAGTGATGAGGGTCAATAGCTTGAATGAGAGCCATAGCAGGCTCGTCAGTAAGGAGCCCATTTATGACGTGTGGGTCAAAGTATCTTTTGAAAATTTGTATTACATCACGTTCGGAGTAACTTGGTTGAATGATAATGTGCCTGGTGTAATTTTCGAATGGCTTTAAGATTTGGTAGCTATTCTGTTCTCCTGTTTTTAGAAGGAGTTAGTTTTTAAATGCATTGACTGGAGTTTCTACAGAAGTAATTAAATGTTACCCTGAACTACCGTCGCTATTTTCCGTAGGTGTCATAGAGTTAATTTCGTTCGTGTTGTGTGTCTCAGCGGTCAAGGTGTTGATTGGTTGAGGAGGTCACGAAAGGGAATCAGCAACAATATTTGCCTTACCCGGTTTTTATCGCAATTCATGATTATATTCTTCAACGATGGCTTTCCAACGTTTTAATTTACTGTTTGCGTTTGTTGAGCTGAGTGCATATGTCAGTGACTGGTGGTCTGTGATTATTCACACATTACTGGAACCGTATAGGTAATTTTGAAGAGAGTTGAATGCCCTAATTATTGTTAACATCCGCTTTTCATTCGTCGCGTAATTTTCCTGAGTTTTGCTGAGAGTCCTTGACATAAATGAAATAGGCTTGTTGTCTTGAGATAGGACGGCACCGATCGCGTAATTGGCCGCATCGGTTGGTAGCTAGAATTGTTTTTTGAAGTCTGGATGTGAAAGTACTACATCTCGTGAAATCAAAATGTTCTTAAGCTTTCGTATGTATCAAGAAAGATCGGTTTATTTTTGGATGAGTTCTTTGATAGTCGTCCATCCTCCCCTCTTAGAAGGGATGTCAGGGGCTTAGCGATTTTGGCGTAGTCCTTTATAAATCGTCGGTAACACTCTGACATGCTGAGGAATGAACGCAAATCTTTGAGACTTTTGGGAGGTGGGAGTAAAGTAATTGCTTCAGCTTTTTTTTGAATTTGTCTAATGCCATCTACGCTGACTATAAATCCCAAAAACTCAACTTTCTTTTTGAGGAATTCGCACTTGTCTAGGTTGATCTTCATGTTGGCATTTTTAGAGTTTCGAAGATTACATCTAGATTTTCAAAGTGCTACTCTTCGGTTTTACCAAATACTATATCTTCTATATAAATGCGGCAACGTTTTCTTATATGTTCTCAAAAAATGTTGGAAGATGGCTGGGCCATTTTTAAGGCCAAATGGAAGACGAACAAACTCGTATTTACCGTTGTTGATAGCAAAAGCGGTTTTTTTGATATCTCGTTCCCTCAGGGGGATTTGATGAAACCCTCTTTTCAGACCTATGATGGAACAATATTGGTTCTCTCCGAGGTTGGAAAGGATGTCGTTGATGTCGGGAATAGGTTATGCATCATTGATTGTTACAGAGTTTTGTTTTCGGTAGTCAATGACCATCCGAAATTTTTGTTCTCCTGATGCATCTTGTTTCTTTTTGACTATCCAGACTGGGGTATCGTATGGTGATTTGAATGGACGTATAATGTTGTCCTTAAGAAGTTGCTAGATTTCCTTCTCAACTTCGTCCTTTAAGGCCATTGGATATGGGTAAGATTTCGCATAGATAGGGTTGTTTGTCGTTGTGCGGATTTCTCCTTTGGTTGTGGTAACGAAGGATAGACTTCTGTTCGATTCCGATGATAAATTTGGGTATTTTTCAAGAACATGTTTTGGTCTTTCAACCTGGGACTCGGACATATGGTCAGTTCTTAATTTAAATTATTTACTGTTTGAGACGCATGTTGCTTAAGGGCAATAAGAATATTGTATTTCGTTTAGTTGTCATAAAATTGTTATCCGTATGTATGACTGCTTGGAGTGTCTTCAGACTATCATTCTCAATTATTCCTGCAAATGTTTTTAAGGGAGGTAGTATAAAAATTTTATTTTTTCAATTTCGGGTCCAAATTAAGGAATAAAAGCGTGTTGTGTAATGTTGGTAGGTCCACCAAAAGAGTTTACGTTGAAGGGTTTTTCGTTTACCACGGGGTTTCGTATGAGCCGCGGCTGAATGTAGTTTTTATTTGATCCGGTGTCGATAAGAAATTTAAGGTTTTCTCCACTCTTCGCAGCATATTCCATGTAAGGAAGCGAAGAGCTCAACAGTCTAAAAAATGAACATCGTCGGGTTCTTTGTTAGGATTACTTTTAGGGGTGTCTGAAGTCGTGTTGTCATATTTAGTAGGTGGGTCATCCTGTGGGTAGCTAGTCGTTTCCTCGTAGTTATAGTATTGTCCACATGGTTCATCGTCATAAATCTCTTCGTTATTTGGTTCCATGTTATGAACTGTTTGTAATTTGTCTGATGTTTGAACCGTTTGGGATGTTGGTCGCTTTTGGGGAAAGTTTTGATGCTGGTTTTGGGGCCGAATTTGGTAATTAACAGCTGATTTGGTTTTGGAGGTAATCGCCTGAAATTTGGATTAGGTACGAATTCAATTGTTGAGGGTGCCGACGAAATTGTGGAGGCTTTGGGACCGTTGGGTTGGGCAATAGTTCTGAGCAAAAGTTTTTTCCAGAGTTATAATCCTCCATTGGTGTGCGTTGTTCCTTTTGGGTGGTAATAGAGGTGGTGTATTAGGGTTGATTTTTCTGGTTGGATTTTGTTAGCTTAAGGCATATTGAGCCGTGAAGTCTACATTTTGAAATTTGAGACAAAGGTGAAGTGCCTGTGGGAGATTGACGGGTTCTTGAGTACTTAGAAGGTGCGGAAGATTTCCTGTGAGGCCGCGTACAAAGGTGTCTAATGCTTTATTTCTGTAGAATTGTGTCATATTTCTCAAAAACTCATCTCCCATGTCCATAGAAGATAATTTATTAAGGATAAGGGACAAGTGGTGATACACGATATGGTAAAATTCGTGCATTGTGTTGTTTCCTTGCACAAGAGTTGTCATCTGGCACTCAAGAGTACCGATATCGCGTTTATCCGCGTAATGTAATGTTAAACAGTTCGAACTACTTGGCCAATTTAAAAGAGTATTGTAGGACTCGAGTGCGATTTCCGTTTGTCCCACAATTTTGTTGCGGACCACGGCGGTAAATGGCAAGAATTCTTTCGATACTTTTTTCCAGGAGCAAAATTCACTCGGATCGCCGGAGAAGGTTCGTAGACTTTTCACGATGTCTGCGATTTTATCATGTCGGATAAATCCCTTCCGGCGTTTACATGTATAGGTACCTCTCGGTCCTAACTTGAATCGGAGGCAGGATTCATGAAGGAATCAAACATTTGTCTTCCTTGAATCCTTAGAGCCTCGGTAATTAATCGCGTGATTGTAGCGACAAGACCTTCATTATTTTGAACATTTGGGGGATTTTCAAACACTGGCGCTGGTCCGACTTCTGCCCCCACTGACGGAAGATCACCCAGATTAAGACGCGCGGGTCTGATTAAATTAGTTTAATTGACCATTACTACAAAAATTTATGTAGCTTATTTAAGAATTTCAGGGATTTCATAGTTGCGATGAAATTTATTTGTCGAGAAACAAAAATTCACAAATTATAGTCATTCTGAGGAAGCGAAAGGGTCATTCAAACAAACGAGATGAAAATATCACTTTTTCAGAATTAAAATACTCCTGTTGGGAAAAGATAGCCAATTTCACTTCATTTTTAAATTAGTAAAAATTTCACTTCCTGAAACACTTTCAATGTTCAAAAAATATGCAAGTGCTTAGAATTTTCAAAATATAAAAAAAATGTGCTGAAATAAATTCAATATAATGAAAAAAAATTATAGCATGAAATGCGCAAAATACAATACTCAAGTCAATATTTTAAATAAATTCTTCGTTGTTTCTGTTTTTTCGGGTTTAACAAAAAATTATTTTTTATCTCTCGAATTCCTTACAATTTTTAATATCGAGTCTTTTATTAACAAGCTCAAATAAAAATTTTATTGGTCAATTTTTTTTGTTTTTATTCGCTACTCTAAATTCACTCAAATATAATTTTCTAATTTTACAAAAAATACTATTTAAAAATCAAATATTGTTTTACTCATTACTTTACTTCACTTTAGGTTTCATTATTTTTACTTTTACACTTTCACAATAGTTTTGGAATTCCTCACGATTGTTCACTTTTTACGATACCTTTTAATCTATAGACTTACGAGTTTGCTACTAGCTTTAGTTGCATAATCCTCCTTTTGCTGCTTCCAGGGATTCCTTTGGGATACTTATGTCCGCTTTGTGTGGATATCCTTGCGGTTGCTGCTTGTTGTTGTACTTTCCTCGCGATTGCGGGCGGCTGTTGGCTGTACTCCTAACGCCCGTTTGCTTTTGCTGCTACTAGGGGGTCCCTTTCCCATAAAACATCACCGGGTTCGCAATAACATAACGGTACTTGTTTTTTTCCCGCAATTCCGAAGGATATTATATTTGGCTCACTTTCTCAATCTCGGGAAAGTGATTTAACGATCTTTTTTATGGTTTAACGATCGACCAATATCCTTTTCGCGAAGTACTTACTGTACTTTTACTTTCGGTTCAGTGATGTCGCGAAGAAGTCCCTGCTTAGGCTCTTATTAATGAAATATCATTCGAATTCTTAAAAAAAAATATTTACTACCAACTTTATTACATAGAATTCACAAAACGACTGAATTTAATTCTAGTATCGATAATTGCTTTTGTACGATATTTCTGCTTGTTGTCATTGATTCCTACCGATGCATTTTTACCTGGGTGCGTGTTTGCTGCGTTTGCGGAAACGTGTCGTTAACTAACGCGTATATCACATTAAGGAACAGACACAGAAATTCTATAGAGATGTTTAAACAGCTGAGACATTTCGCACCTTCCCGAAAACATGCATTCTCGTATATGCGATGAAGGATTAAGGATTCTACGTCTAGCACTCGTTGCGTGTAGACGTGTTTTTAATTCGCTCCTTTCAAGAATTTTTATAATTAAAATAATTTTTAAAAACGTCAATTACAAAGTAATTTTATAAAGAAACTTATTACATCGTCGAACTATTCGAACAATTTATCGAGTATCTTGACTTTACCTACGAGAAAGTTTCAAGAAAGAAAAAAGTTTTTTTTCACCGGGGGGATGGAGGAGCCCGACGGCTTCCCACCGCTGGGGGACCCAGAGCCAGGCATTTTGAAAATTACAAATGATAAAATAAACAAGCGGAAAAATGAACAAGACAATTGTGAGCATGGAAAGCGAATTACGATTTCAAGCGAAGATTATGAAAAAGTAACCATGGAGAATACAAGGGTTACGAAACAAAATGACGAATTAAAACTCCGGATACAGAGTTTAGAAGATATGGTCCGGACGTTGTCAAATGGGAACAAACAAAAAGCGAAGCCACAGAATACGTCCGGCCAAGAAGAGCCGATACTAACTAAGAAGAATGAAAAACAGGAAACAACAAGCAAGACCAACGGGAAAGGAGTACCAACATATAAAACGAAATCGCAAGATATGAGCAAGACAATCCATGATGCGGAAAATATCCTGAGCGCAGCGCCAATTATTATGCGGTGCTGTCTGCAATGCACGAGGAAATGGACGTCGAGATAGAGAGCAACGATAAGATAGGTAATATTGATGGCGATAATAATTTCTTTAAATATTTAAAATTAAAAAATAAGCAAAAGGAGAAGAAGCCAACCGGTGTGTCTGCTGGTCCTCCTAATAAAATTAATGTGGTAAATGAAAAAGTTCCTCCAATAAACGTTTTTGGGCAGCGTGGAGGAGATATGGTTCGGTTATTGGCAGCCGAACATAAAATCAAAAACTTTGAAATTAAGAGAGTGACCGGTGATAAGCTCTCGATCAAGACAAAGACACTGGCTGACTTCAAACAGGCGAAAGATGCTCTTAATAGTGTCCAAGCTCCCCACTTTACATATACGCCAAAGGCGGAAAAAAATCAGACCTTCCTGTTGAAGGGCCTGGACTGTGGGGAGAATACAGTTGATCTCCTTGAGATGTTGCAGGAAGCAGCACCAGCTGTTAAGTTCATGTGTGTGAAAAATTTTGCTACAAGGAGATCAACTGTAGAAGGTAAAATATTACCATTTTATTTGGTCCAAATTTCCAACGACAGCAGTCCGAGTGCCCTCCGACAGGTAAGGTACTTAAACTTTAGAGTTGTGAGGTGGGAACGCCTCCAAAAAACTGAGGTCAACCAGTGTTACAGGTGTCAAAGATTCGGTCATTCGGCTGCCGATTGTGCAATGCACTATCGCTGTGTTAAGTGCAAAGATATCCACGTCCCGGGTGAATGCAAATTGGCTCAGGTGGAGCCAAAAGAAAAATTGTATTGTGTTAATTGCGGTACATTTGGTCATCCAGCATCATACCGAGGATGCCCTCGGTATCAAGATGCAAGAGCTAAATTTTTCCCAAAGCAAACCAAAGTAAATCACAATCTGTTACCTCCCAACTTCATCAAACCCGGGGTATCATTTGCACTTGCTGCCAGAGGACCAGCAGACAACAAAATAAATAAAATAAATAATGTAAGTGGCAATAATGAGCTGCTTCTTAAAATCTACCAGCAACTTGAATCGCTTTCAGATAGAATTAATAAACAAGACCAAAAAATCAATTTCGTTTTTCAAAGTTTAGGTCAACATGCTCCAAAATAGTTTGTCATCCAGTCACATTCCCATGGATAGGATTCGTCTCATCTCGATCAACGTCAACTCCATTGTTACTATACATCGGCGTGATTATCTCCTTGAATTCATTGTTAAGCAAAAGCCTGACATCATGCTTCTCACCGAAACCCACCTCAAGTAATTGGAAAGATTTCCACATCATGGCTGGTGAGGGTAGTCTTGAACGGGTTCCACATAAATCCTGTGTTCGATACCTCGGTGTTTATCTCGATCAGTATCTGTACTATACTGAACATGTCAAAATCATGCTCAGTAAGGCACTTAAAGTAGTCATTGCCCTTCGAAAGCTCTTTCATTCCAGATACATTGATCAAAAGGTCAAAATTATCTGTTACAAGACACTGGTTAGACCAGTTTTGACATATGGATGTCAGATCTGGTACAACCAGAGTGCTAGTACTATGGAAAAATTAAGAGTTTTCGAAAGGAAATGTCTTCGTGCATGTACTGGTTTATACAGAAAGCCTGAGACGGATTGGAAACATTATATATCGAATAGAAGAATTTATCAAACTGCTGAAGTGACTAGAGTCGATATTTTCATATTGAAACTTCTTCGGAATCATATCGCAAGATCTGTGACTGTGAGTGAAAACCCTTGGATTTCACAGCCGTTCCACCCTACAGACGGGTATATTGCGACTTGCCTCGCTACTGGCTTCATTCCTCCAGAAGCATTCGTGTATTTGGACATGAATCGATATGTTTTTGATTCTGACGGCGTCCCAGTCATATATCACATATATCGACGGGCCACCGACAAGAAGATAAAATATCCTCCGAACTTGAGTTCACGAGACCAACAATTCCAATGGAGATACTCATTTGCTAGATTCGTTGAGGCTGATCGAGTTGAGACGGGGCAATCTAGGTATTGGTGGCTGAATGACAATGTCTAAATTATTCGTGTTTATTTTCAGTTTTGGTGTTTTTCGTTATTTAGTTTTTGAGTTTCAGCTCATTGTTGCTACATTTAGTGTTATTGTTTATTTTTGTTAAAAATTAGGGATAGGTTAGGTTTATATTATGTTTATTATATTAGGTTAGAGATAAGGTAAAACGCTTAGGTTAGGAACATAGTTACAGATTTTTTTTAGTATAAGATAAAGTTTTTGATTGCATTTATTAGAATTAAGTTAAAACATATTAGGTGTAGGATCAAAGTTCACTGTAGTGTTAAGATGATAAATAATTTTAGAATAGTGTTGGTTGGCTTTTTTCTCCTTTTTCCAATTGAATTTTAAAAATATGTAACAATCTTCATTGATTTGAATTTGCTAGAGTTTTTTTTTTAATGTGTTTAATGATAACGTACAAATTTAGAGAGCCATTTGGGCCATTAAGTTTTTTTATTGTTATTGTTTGGATTTTGCTTTATATTCTTTTGAAATTTATAACGATTAGTATTAAATAAAGCGCTTTTGACTTTGACTTTGCCTTTGATGAAGGATTAAGCCTTCAAGCCTATCCTTTTGTTTAAGTAAATGTAAAGAAATCAATTTAAGCAGACAAGATAAAAATTTCTATTTGTATGACCAGCTGGAAAGGTAAATTGGCATATAGCTCAGTGGTAGAGCATTCGACTGCAGGTAAATTGGCAATGATAGATATTGAGTAACGCTTTTAGTTTTTCATTTGGAACATTTTGCACAAAGGGTCAAAAGCATATCAATTAAATACAATCTATGCAAAAGCATTGCCAGGTATCGATACTTTCACTCGATACACTTTTCCTAGACATTTGATGCAAAAAGCGAAATTGTGACCTCTCCCAGCGCAGCGTCACTATTTTTGTTATATATGCATATACCGGTCGTATTTCTCTCGAAAAATATATGTATCGATGGTATGTGGGTGTGATGTCCATGATTCAAAAAAAAAAAAAAATGCTAAAAACCGAACCAGAGTAACGTTATTTTGGAACGTTCCTAGATGGAACGTTCCAATAGAGTAACCGTTTTTCCCATCTCTATAAAATACCCCTATGTATATAAGATACTTGCTTACGCGTATTCAAACCATCTTATGTTCAAAAATTTTATTAGAGACAGTATCAATGTTCTCAGAGGCTATGGAACTTTTGATATGGCTCCTTTAGGCCTATTTTGTGCCAAATATCCTGCAAATAAGTTCCGTTTGGGTCTTTTTTGTGCCATGAACAGCGTTCGCGTTTCATTGCAACCTGGACCTTGCTTTGGCCACGAATAATAAGGGAATAAATGATTTTTTCCTCGAATTGTATCATGCTGCAAATCACTTATCGCTATTGGGATTCATAGCTTCGTAATTACGAAACCACTTTGAGCAAGTCTCATCACAAACAATGTAGTAATTAGGGGCATTTGCAACCTGCAAATCTTACCATTCAAACCAGCATCATCTTAAACCTACCCTAGGAATCAATTGATTCCATCATCAATCCGAACTCCATTCACTGCAATCTGCAGATGCATGCAATTACTTCTCGAAATAAAAGTAACTTGTATGCACCGAAAGAAGGTTAGAGTATCCACTACTTTACTTACCGCAAACAGTCATGGCCGTTAATGCGTTACGATGCACTCTCGATCGATGCATAAATACATGCCGCAAGTCAACGGTCCTACCGCGTGCAGGTTCAATTAAATTCACCTTGTTCGATTATTTATTTTTGTTGCTCATTCGTTTACGATTATGTTTAGTTGTTTCGTTTATGCTGGAACTGGCAGTGCTGCAGCAACCAGCATTCTTAGCCATCTGGTGAATTCTGGTAGTTGGCAAGTTGATTGCAAATTGGTCGCTGGAGTGATATGGATAGTAGCCGCACGTGTTGTCAGATTTAAGAGTAAATGCGAAGAACCTCTCACAAGAGTTGAATGGTTTTATAAGGACATTCAGCACAGTAATTGCAGATCTGAAGCTGACCAAACTTGTTAACATGCTAAAAATTCATTTTATGCTATTTTTTGCTCATTTTCCTCCAATCCGACTCAGAAAATGTTTTTTAAACGTAAAGTAATGAATATTATAAATTCACTTACTGGTTTCACTAGGTGAACCAGTTTTTTTTTCTTTATAATAAAAATAACTTTTAAGACTCCATGGAGCTTTTCATATTGAAATTGACGTAAAATAAGTTCAATATGTAAAAAAACTGAAATATTACTGACGGTGGTTGAAAATTGAAGGTCATTTGATAATATTTTTTACAAAATTTCGCATGGCCGGCGAAATTCCACTAAATTGTGTTTTAACCATTTTTTTCGTAAAGCAAAGATTGATGATGTATTTCAATAGTATTTGACTTCGCATATTTGTGCAAGGTCAATTATAAATGCACTTGCTGATTTGGGTATGAAATATTGAACACTCATGAAGAATAATTTCAGCTTCCTTATACTGCCAAGAAAATGCAAATTAGTTTTTGCACGCAAAATATGCGCATATTACAATGGAAAGAAGACAATATCATCATAGTTTGAAAGTTGTATGGATTGAATGTGATGAAGGTCAAGACGACTTTTGAATCTAGTTTGAATGCTTCCATTTATTAGAATGCCAAGAATGTTATGTCGATGATTCTAAAGAACTAAATGCATAAATATTAGTGATGTAAGTCTAAGGCCTGCTTGGTGTATCATAGTTATATAAAATGATGAAGGTTCTAGCGTTTTCTTTAAAAAAATTAATTTAGTGTATCTAATATGTTATGACAAAGATTTGGTTCAGTTCTATATGAAACAACAATCAGAAATTTGAATGAATACCATAATCAACTGCAACAATTTGTTGTTATAAAGGCACAGACATAAAATGCCCACGTGCTTCTTTTTCATAAAAATTTGAATTTCGTGGATAAAGCTCGCGTTGATATCGTTTTTAATAACAAATTCCACTTGAAATTTTAAAGTCAACTTAGACATACGATCATATTCAATTCAGATAATTTGAAAATTAATAATTATATATAATTAACGGCTCTGACTCTAGATTTTATTCCGTCTTACTGACACTATCATAATTAAAAGAAATCAATCTTCTCAGTCTAACCGGTACAAACGCTGAAACTGGTTGTTCCACTTTATTTCCACGATGAACGTTAGTTTCGTTGAATAACTTTATTTAACTATTTTGGATGCTAAATCTTCATAAATTGTTTGATGTTCGTTAGACCATTGCGTTAAATTATCACGTCAGATGTGATATTTATTAATG
The DNA here is from genome assembly GCA_963969285.1 of Odontomyia ornata. Taxonomy (NCBI): domain Eukaryota; kingdom Metazoa; phylum Arthropoda; class Insecta; order Diptera; family Stratiomyidae; genus Odontomyia; species Odontomyia ornata. The sequence continues at coordinate 88,270,594 of OZ017738.1, read as the reverse complement.
CAGCCAGGGATAATTCACGATCTGCTATTAAATCAATAATATCACTCCCGTTTGGGATAACAAACTATTGAGTTTCAAAATTGTGTGAGAAATTAATAGCATTCGATATCCCTTCTTCAACAGTAGACATAGTATTTCCTGGTGCAACTATTTGTAGCTCTTAGGCCTTTTTGTAAGGATCCAAGCAAAGCAACTTATTAAAGTGAAGCAGATAATTTCTTAATTACCTGAAGCGCAATCCTTTCTTCCATTACATCTTCGTATCTGCCCCATTACCTTTGGGAACATTCCTTGAAGAGCGTGAAGTAGGCTTTGCAGTACTTTTCAGGGCCTTTAGGTAGAGGTACAGAGATAGAACGTGGTTTACGTGAGTTCCCGCCTAACTCTACGGTCATCAATAGACAGATATAGGAAAAAACGCTAGTTAGGCCTCTCACCCACTGGCATGGAGTCCTAGTTTATCCCTGTTTATGATACCAGCTACGCAAACGGTATGTGCTCAGAAACGTTTTTCTGCACTTTTCCAATCACGGCCACCATATATCATTCAAGACAAGCTCCTCGCCGAATTAAAAGTGACAGTAACCTTTCATGGGCTGCATCTAGTCTGTAGTACAAATCAAAACTCTACTCAGCTTTCCATTATATTCTGCCTGAGTATCACTTCCTATATAACTCCAGCCACACTTAGGTTGCGTGGAGTTGGTCCTCTCCAAAAACTATTAGTTTCTAAGAATTTATCACAGAGTTTGGTAACTCTCCCTACGCTCTTCTTTTTTTTCTTTGACGACTGTGTTACTTTTAGAACCTGACGCTAAGCCTTATTTCCCCTTCGCACTAAGTTTACGCTGTTGGTCTGCTTGCACTCCCCCCTCCGGCCACCATGCCTCTGGGTCCATTGTCTCCTCTTTCTACTATGTTATGTAGGGAGTTTGACTTTCCCATTTAGCTATAATGCGCCACCAATCCAATTTCGTTTCCAAGTCCAACACCCTCCTTTAAATTAAAATTACGTCGTTCATCCAATCTAATTTTTCTCTACCAGATCCTTCGCTTTGCCTCGCAAATAGAATTAGTCATTCCTATTTGCTCAGTTTCACTTCTCCCTTCTGGCCATCATGCCTTCAGGTCAATTGCTTCTCTTTTAGACTAGGCTTCTGCCACGCTTTCAGCTTAACATTACCCTTTGGCGTCCATGCCCTACCATCCCTAAAGCCTCCAGGTCTATGGTTTCCCTTTCCTATGAACTTGCCGTTCAATTCCAATCTCCTTTTCAGCCACCACATCCCCGAATCCTTCGCTTAACTTGTCTATTCTTAACTAAGCTTATCGTTTAGTTTTACTTGTTTCTTCCAGCTATCTTGCACATAGATTAACTATGCCTCTGGGTCCATCGCGTTATTATCAAATCCGACCACCCCACAATCTCTACATCTATTTATTTATTTACGCTATTTTACAGATCCATGAATCCAATTACGAAATAGGTAATGAAATATAATATATGCAAATGCAAGTGAGCAATTTAAATTAAAAAAAAAAAAAAAAAACAAGAACATAAAATACTAATAAACTAAGGAGCTAAGGAATGCGGCAGGGAACCCAGCTGGAGTTCATTGTAGCGACGTGATACGCATAATAAAATAAAATAAAAATAAATATCGGTTCGAGCAATGCTGAAAATGTACATATATGTAGACACACACACATTAACGTATCTTCCGTCGATAAACCACCCGCTACCGTAACCGTCGCATAATAAACTTGGCTTTCATTAAATCTAACGCGTTTTAATAGTTACACATGGAACAAATAATACCAACACGCAACAGGTTATGGGCCCAGGTGTAAAACTTTCGTGGTAAATTATTTGGATCGATAGAAAAATCGGTTGATTTCTGCGGATTTAGATATCTGTGATTTGGGTCGTCGCCCAGCACAATGCCGAGAGAGGCCAAGAAAATTGCAGCGAGTGGCGGCGTTCTATGTTGACATTCTTGCGTGCACGAAAATTAGCAAAATGTATCGCGGAAGAGGACACCGAGACAGACAACACCAAACTCGAAGAAACCATGGGATAGCTGGTTTTTGCCAACAGAAACCAACGTGAAGAATCATTTCAGTGATAGAAATAGCCCCCTGGCCATCAGGAAATCGCTTCAAATATCACAGAGAAGTCTTTGCACTAATGGACCTGACAGGAGTAAAATAAGCTGAGTGTCCATCGATGGACGATTACATTGGGCGAACGATGGAAGCATGGAAGAGGTGCACTGCTGCAAAAGTCATCATCACAGATTGATTAGTTGCATTATTAATGCTGGGCAAACTCAGCCGTTCATTATGGGTCTGACGGCAAGTGGCGCAGATTTTATTGCTGCTCAACCTTGTGTCGACAAGCGCCATAAAAACTGAATCAGCATTCGTGGATGGACACGACGGCAAAAAAAATGGAATAAAAGCAAGCCAAGATGCTTTAACTGCAACAGAATTGGGCATTACAAGCAAAAGTGTCCCAACAAGCAAAAACAACACAACTCGCCAACAACAGTAAAGTTTGCTAATGCATTTAGTGCAACGTTGAGTGCGACAAAGACACCTGACTGGTACATTGACAGCGGAGCATTGCGGCATATGAAACCATGTCAAGACATTTTAGTTGGCTTTCAGAAAACATCGTATCCCAATATATTAGTTGCAAATAACGAACGCCTAAACGTCATCGGCAACGGTAGCGCGTACATTAGCATTGACGGAATTGATTTTCGGTACACAATGTTTTTTGTATTCCGGATTTAGGCGCAAATCTCTTGTCTGTCAGTGAAATCCTTAAAAACAAAAACATTGTCAAATTTGACGCTATTTGTTGATCGGTGTACAACCGAAATAACGAGTTCCGTGCTAAGGCAAATACATGCGGTGGTGTTTACAAGGTTCATGCAGATCAAATACGTAGTAGATATTGTGGATTGGCATCGACGACTTGGATATCTTGGATATAGTGGTATGTGCCATATGAAATCCGCAAGGGATGGATTTAAATTTTGCGGATCGAAGGCATCGCTGGACGGCTGTATCATTTGCGCCAAAGGGTAATCTTCCCGAAAGCCATTCAATACAGTGAACGCTGACATAAAATCAATTGGTTTAATTAATTTGATTCATATGGATGTGTGCGGACCTATGGCAACCATATCAATAGGTGGAGCGAAATATTTCCGGACCATGATCGACCACTTTTTATGAAAAATGTTTCTCATTTTTGACGATAATGAAAAATCTGTCGAGGATAAGTTGGAGGATATAACAATGGATTATGTCATTCGCGACTCTGACTTCGTAGCACAGATTCCAGAAGCAGAGTCATCTCCTGTCATCGACCAACCAAGGGAAGAACGGATTTGATCCTTCGACCTATTTCGCTTTTGACCATGAACCGGGAGATCCAAAAACTCGAGAGGCAGCCTTGAAAAGCGACAATCCGATCCAATGGAAAGACACGATGACAAATGAACTGAAATCCGTACACGACAATGAAACCTGAGATCTCGTTGAGTTACAAGCCGGTAGACAGGCCATTAAAACGGAATGGCTGTTCAAAACCAAAAGGGCAGATAATCACACGATAATACGAAACAAGGTACGATTATTTGCCAAAGGTTGCACTCAAAAGTATGGAACGGATTATATAGAGATGTACTCGCCAGTGGTCCGGTACACGTCCATTCGACTGCTTATTGCATGAGCAGCGCAACGTCGTCTAAACATTGACTAAATGGATGCTATAACCGCATATCTAAAAGGCACACTGGGTGCGGACATTTACGTTCATCAGGATGGTACCGACCGTGAATGTAAGTTACAGAAGGCGATGCAGACAGTGGAATAGATGTCTAGATGATGCTTCAAAATCGTTTGGGCTTATCAAGTCAAAGTTGGATCCATGTGCCTACTACACGAAGGACGTTAATTTGATAATCGCCGTTTACGTAGACGAATTTTTATATTGTATTTTGAAAGTGTGTTTAGACCCGGGACAATTTAATAAAGAAACTCATGGATAAATTTTATATGAAATATATGGAACGTGTGAAGACATGTATTGGTTTGACAATTCAATACGAAGACGATGGAATTTCTATCGAGCATTCAACATATGCAAAAGAAATACTGGTTCGTTTTGGAATGAGCGAATGCAAGGCAGTATCAATGCCAACCGATACAAAACATAAGCTATCAGCGACGAATGAAGAAGATGTGCTAAACGACGTGCCTTATCGGGAGGCAGTTGGATGTCTACTATATTTAGTGTTGGGGACTGAGACATAGCATACGCAGTCGATTCAACAAAAAACATTCTTCGCAGGATTGAATAGCTATCAAACGTACATATATGACGTTACCTTCAAGGTACTCTTTATAATAAAATTAAATATCGTTTTTACTCGACAGAAAACATAAGCGGTTATGTAGATGCAGACTGGGCATCGGACGTCCGCAACCGGTGCTCATGCACCGGATGGGTATTCATTTTGGCAGATGTAGCTGTATCCTGGAGTTGTAAGAGGCAAAAAACGGTGGCGCTCTCGTCAGCAGATGCCGAATATATGGCCATAACATCGGCAGCACAGGAAGCGTGTTAGCTCGTCCAGTTTCTAAGCCAATTCGAAACAGTCGAAAGCGTGTTTTTACATGCTGACAGCCAAGGCGCGCTATATATTGCGAAGGAGGATCCCAACACCAAGCATATCAGCATTCGGTTTCACTTCGTAAGGAACATGGTTTTGGACGGTACGATTTGACTCAAATATGTACATTAATATTGCGGACTGTCTAACAAATTATGTCAATACAAGCAAGTTGTTATTTTGTGTATCTAATATGGGCATAATATGTGCTCATCATAAAAACAGACATGGAACTAAACTAATGTATTGATAATTGTTAGATAAGTATCTATTTCGAATTAAATTCAACGGATTAGTGTTTGTTATAACTAAGCAAGTTTGGGGTATTGTAAATGTGTATGTTGACACACACATATTGACGTACCTTCCGTCGATAAACCACCCGCTACTATTATTCAGTCTGCTTGTAACCCTCGCACGATCAACTTGGCTAATCTAACGCGTTGTTATAGTTACACGTGGTACAAATAATACCAACGCACAACAAGTAAAGGGCCCAATGAATATGTCAGCTGAACGCATTGTTGAGGTAGGACGTACATAAAAGCTTAACCGAAAGTTGGATGAAAGAATGCTGCAATATACGTGTATTTTGAATAAGCAACACACGTTTAAGAATTCTCTCCTTTTTTGAGTGATGAGATGTTGAGGATCTGTAAGCCCTCATCGTAGGAGCTGTAAGGGAGATTATATTTGTAGAAAAGAGAACGTGTGAATTTACGCTGTACAGTCTGAACAGCATCCGATAGATTGGTATAGTGAGGAGACCATACTTGGGAGGCAAACTCAAGGATTGAACGGGCTAGGAGTACATGGTCGCTGGTTAAGATGTTAAAGGACTTGTGCAGGAGGATCGTTAAAATAAAACCAGCGACCCGTGAAGCTCTAGTGGTAATGCATGGAATATGGATGTCAAATTTCAAACCTGGGTCAAATACTACTCCCAAATCTTTAAATTTGTCCACTAGTGCGAGCGATGACCCATCAATCCGGTATCCATATTATATTGGATGAATTTTGTTGGTGAATCTCATGTGACAACATTATGAAATATTAGAGGAAGTAAATTACCTTGACACCAATTTTGGAGATTGTGAAGATCATTTTGAAGGTATGAGCAGTCTTTGCTGGAGTTAATGGAACGATAAATCTTTAAATCATCAGCGTGAAGAAGACAATTAGAGGCCAGGCATTGGGGAAGATCATTAATGAAAATATTACATAGCAAAAGGCCTAAAATGGACCCTTGAGGAGCACCGGATTTTGAACTAAATGACGCCAATGAAAAAATAATTCCATGCAACGGTGCAGGAGCGATGAGATAAGAAAAATAAAACATCCAATAGAGGATTGAGCCGGAAACGTGGAAAGATTGGTTGTTTGCTAGTCAGAAGCCCATGATCAACACTGTCAAAGGCTTTAGTGCAATCCGTGTATATGACATCAACTAGTTGGCTCTTAACAAAAGCAAGAGAGATGGTATTTGTAAGTTCAAACAAATTTTTTATTGTCTAATGACCTTTAATGAAGCCATCTTGTTTATTTGCAAAAGCTCAAGGAACTTGTCAAAATAGGACAGCAAAGAAATCGGACGAAAGTTCGAAATTTCACTACGATCTCCGGACTCACAGATTGGAAAGATTTTAGCACGCATCTAGACGTAGGGAAAGCAGGTTGTAGAAAGGCTTATGTTGAAAATAATTGATAGTCGGGTAAAAAATGAAGAAGATAATGACTTTACGAACAAATTTGGCATTCCATCAGGACTCGGCCCACCGTTAAAGTCAAAAGTGAGCAGTACACTTTCAATTTCCAATCCAAACAATCGAGGCAGTTTGTACAAATAATTCCGCATTGTTCCAGCAACACTATGTCCTCCCTTGCATGAAACGCTCCAAAATTGATTAGGACAACGCTGATACAGTGTAGATTCATTATGGTTCATGGGATTGCATTGATATAAACTGTGCTAGGGTAAGTCGAAATATCTCTCTCTCGTTCCGATTTACATATATGTTAACTGGTAACTAACACTAAAAAATACTAGTGCAGTACTCCGAAACAACCACAAGCGTCAAATGCAGATGTATTTCGAATCTTTTGAGTCATCTTCAGTGTCTCAAAGAAGTGAAGACGGGTCCACTCACTCAAAGAAGCAAGGCCCTATGGCTTTTCAAGACAAAAGAGAGTTAGCCTGTAGATATCAACTAAACAAAATAGATGACTCCTCTTTTGTTTTCTAATTATTTCAGTTTTTAGCGAGAATAAAGAAGTACCTGCTTGGGATTCAAATTAAATATGGTACAATCGGATGTAGTTATTTCAATGCTTGAGAGGTATACTATACAGAATTGATGGTTGGGATTTTTCTAGGACACGAATTTCTGTTAGCATGGCCATAGTGTGATAGTTTGTCGATTGGTTTGAACAGAAATAAGTTGCTTATAGCCAGCTGAGCAGATTTGCTGCTGTGTGGGGTAAAGCTCTAGAGTATCTTAAGGTAATCTTGTATTTTTGTTAATTTTCAACTTATCTTAAATCTTCCCGATCCGATCGACAAAACCACTACATATGCTGGAAGTTTTACTATCACCGCTTCGAATTGGTAATTTTCTCCGTTCGTGGTTGCCAGTTTTTTTAAAGTAAATTTCACTGTCGTTAACTAAATTCATGAGTTTCCTTGTGCGTTACATGTCCTGGACGAAGAAGAGCTATTTGCTGCGCAAATGTAGAATCGTGATACAACGGTGGCATTAAGTTTAACTTTTTCTGCTTCGTTTACCCTATTCCTAAAATTTTCATCTGGCAATTTATCGAAACAGTCTTGCTTTACAGAAGCTAGTAAAGCAAGACTGTTTCGTTCTTCGTAGCACGACAGTCCCTCTCGGGATTTCACCTCCTGCAAAAAGCACCCTTGACTGTCTCGAGCCATTGATCGCATCCTCCAGTTTCGAAATCTGAGCAACGATGAGCTGTCTCCGTCGAATGTGTCAGACCAGCATTTCCTTGGTTTTCTCACTGGTCTCCGCCCTTCAGTTCACAAAATGAATACCTTTTTGAGTATCCGTTGTTCGCCCATATGATTCACGTGGCCAGCTTATTCCAGTTTCCGCAGTCTCACAATCGTTGAGAAATCCAACTCGTCGAAAATTTCACAAAGCTCATACTTGTATCGAATTCGCCATCGGTCCCCGTCTATGTAGCTTTGCTCCAATTATTTGCCTCAGGACTTGTTTCTCGAAGGCGTTCAATATGTTCACAGGTGCTTGGGTTAAGGACCATGTTTCACACCCATAGCATCGGACCGGAATTATCGAAGATTTGTTTTCCTGTGTATGGAGCAGATTTTCAAGATCATCAAAACTGAATAAAATATTTTATTTGCGAGCTGGGGTTTTCGGCATATTTCATCTCTTTTATGGATTGGCCCATATTTTTGATATCATATTCGCCAAATGTGATATTCTGTGCATTTGAGGTATTTTTCCTCGAGCCTTATTTTATTCGAATTGATTTGTAGCCCTACTAGTGTTGCTTTGCCGACGAGTTTCAGGAAAAGTTTTTAGCTTTGGTTGCTATTAAGTTCGTGCTATTGAAACTTTACCTCTTTGGGTATCCGTTGTTCGTCCAAACGATTCATGTGTCCAGCCCATTGCAGCTTCTGCAGTCTTATAATCGATGAGAACTCCGGTCCTTCAAAAATTTCATACAGTTCATGGTTGCATCGAATTCGCCATTGGCCCCCATCTAGCTTCGCTCCGATTATTCGCTTCAGGACCCGTCGCTCAAAGGCGTTCAATATATTTGTGGATGCTTGCGTTAGGGTCCATGTTTCACAACCATAGCATAACACAGGTCTTATCACAGATTTGTATGCTTGGAGCTTTGTTTTCGTGTGTATGCAGTCTGGTCTTTGAGATCGACAATTATTTTTGTGTCTTTTTAAACCAATGGGTCGTCTAGCCTTTCCAGGTGATTGCAGAATTTTTCTGTGTTTCTTCATCCTTTTGTTTATTTAGGGATGACGCTTTCATACAGATCGCATACATTAGTTCATTAACTACATCAAAATCAATAACGCTTGATTTGAACTTCCTACCCATAATGAAGGCCACTTCAAACTCTCACATTCCAGCCAGTGTCCCACTGTTGAACATTATGAGCAATATCATGTCTTGAATATCATTTCCAGTCCGGCTCGTTACCTTGATTGTCAGTAAGTTTAAGTTATACTGACTGACCTATTGTAAGAGGTCCTTAGCAGCGCCAGGGTTGTTCAGCGATCTGACTATCCGGGATGTTATGCCACAGTCCTTATTTCTGTTGCGAAGGCATTTCCATAGGTCCCATCAGAGAAAGATTTAAATATATGCTGAGTAAGCTACATTTTTGGGGGCGGCAAAAAATACGTTCTTAATGCATATAAAAACATTTTTGGGAAAATTTAAGCACAAAAAGTTTGTAAAGATTTAAATACTTTAATCCCACTTTCACGTAAGAAGAGCAATTTATATCCTCATTTTCGTGTTTTACATTTACAACTTAACACCAAGTGTACTCATTTGCCAGATAAACATAGCGTAGTGCTGCACTCTGTCTACTTAGGAAAAGACTTTTAACGTGACTATCATGGCCTTTTCGTAGTACAGTCATAAAACGCTTGACTCTGCGATGTATCCCTTCGCGGTCATATAGCTCTATTCCGTATTCGATCACTTCTGCACGAATTGTTGCGAAACTGTAGAAGAACACAATTTTTGATTCTTTGTTGCAAACAATCAATTGTGTTTAACGGTTCTATTGAGTTTTGACAGCCATCGCAACGTAAACGGCGCGAAAAGTAATAAATTAGATTAACTAAGCGTAAACTGTTTGATTATTACTACGATACCAGTGTTTTCCTAACGGATTTAAGTCAAAATATTAGTCTAGGCGACATAAACTATATATTAGCTCCTGGGTCCAATCGATTCCAAGGCTCTTTTGCAGGTTTCGAAGCAACTTAGGGCTTTTCAGGGACAATGAGCTAGCCTGTCCCGAACTTCCACTCCAGCGGCATAGTTTTTGCTTTCAATTCCGTTATCAGGCGCGGAAAACTCGCCTTCAACCTCTTACGTCAGCCTTTTACAAAAAACAAAAGGTACCGGGCATCACCATAAAGGAAGTGTAAGTAGGGTATGGTATCAGAGCTGTAGGTGTGTTTGTAGTTATTGGAATTTCTCGATATTTAATGTTCCATCTAGCACCAGAACCAGTAAACCCAACGTGCGATTCCGACACCATTTACTAACGTTTGTTCTCGGTGTATGTACTCGTAGCAATGTGCAAAATACTTGCGCATTGAGACAATTGGGATTGTCGTACGTTCTTAATTTCATTATTGTTTTATGCTTGAGTGGATTACTTTAATTATGATAATGTTATATTTGTGAGACATCACTCTCTTGATTATAAATTTACCCTTCGGAAGGCAACCGGGGTGATGCGTCACCACAAGACTTGAGAAAAGTATTTTTTTATGATGCTGCAATTATTATCTCTTTCTATCATTCCGTCTATTGTTTCATTAATGGGACACCTATCAGTCAATTAAGTGAACGCATCGCGAAAGGTTCTAGTTTAGTTTATATTGACATTGCTGGGGTGATTCAACCCCCCTGTTGGTAGTAACGTATGCTTTATTTTTTGAAGTGTTAAGAATAAATATTTGGGTTTAAGGTGAACATGACTCCGCTCGCAAAAGATGAAATCAGAAAATTACTGGAAAGTTCTGAAGATGAAAGTTCACACGATGAGAACATGATTCAGAAAAGAAATCTCTGAAATACATGATTCTATGATTGTGCGGTCAGAAGAAGATGACGTTTTGTCCTGCAGTGATTATAGTGATCATGAGAATTTTCCACAGGAGTACTAAGAAGTAAGAATTATCATGTTTGGTCTTCAGTTACGCCACCATCAAGTCAAACTTTACAGCGAAACATTGTGACTCTCCGCCGGCTTACACGAGGAGCCGCCCAAAATATTCAAACGGAAAAAGATGCATTTGAAACTTTATTTTCCCAGTCAACCGCTGATTCGTATGTTTTGCATACGAATCAAAAAATCGAGCAGCGTACAAGTATTACACAGACCAGTGCTATGTACGTAAAATGGATAGCATAGAAATGGAAGCGTTACTATGTTTGTTTTACTTTTCGGCTATAAATCGAGACAACTGCAAAATTGTAAAAGATATGTGGTCGTCGTGTAGTGCTACTATTTATAAATACATAATGAACGCCAATCACTTCCGATTTTTGCTAATTTTTTTAACGTTTCGATGACAAGAATAGTAGAAACATTGAAGACAAATTTTGACCTGTCTTACAAATATGGTCCATAATTATTAACTATTGCAAAGATTCATATGAACCACGTTTTTTTGTCAAGATCGATGAGCAATTTTGAGTTTTCGGGGCAAGAGTCAGATGAATATGGCTTGAAAATAGTAGCCATTTGTGATGCTAAAACATTTCATATATTCGATGCGATTCCGTATATTGGCAAGGAAACGGAAGTAAAACACCTGCGGAGTATGTTAAGAAACTATCCGAAAGCATCAAAGGGTCCTGGTGTAATGTCATCTATGACAATTGGTTTGCATGTATTTGACTAGCGGATGAAATATTGAAAGACTATCAACTTACAACTTTGAGTACGCTTCGCAAAAAAAGAAAAAAAAAACGGAAAATCCCTCCATCATTTTTGCCACAATTCTCAATTCGCTTTCGACCGAGAAAAAAACTCTTGTATCTTTAACATCTATGAAAAACAATTCTGCGGTGCTTTTATCCACAATGCATTATAAGGCTGAAATAAATCCAAATACGCATAAACCGGAAATAATACATGACTACTTGTATAACGCAACAAAGGGAGGAGTCGACATTTTCGATAAAATGATGCATTCGTTCAGTTCAGCTAGAAGCACCAGGCGATGGCCACTTCGATACTTTTATAGAATGCTGTACTTTATGTTGACAGTAAGGACCCCGTTATCCCTATTAGCAAATTTCGGGGCAACTTTTTAAGAGAACTGGCATTGCAATTTGCAAAGCCTCATATGCAACGTCGTTGCACTTCAAATTTGCCACGAGAATTAGCGAGCATTTCACGAGATATTCTAGGTATGAAGCAGAATGTTTCTGAAGGTGAACCCCCGGTGAAACTACAGAAGCAGTCAAGATGTGCACTCTGCCCAAGAAAACGGAACAAAAAAATGTTAAAACTTTTTGCGTAAAGTGCCACTAGCCAGCATGCCCCGAACACCGTAAAGATGTCTGCTTGACTTGTATTTAATTAAAAAAATAACAAATTTAAATTTTATAACTGTGATGAGGAAAATATTTTTGTTTCTTAATTCTGTCAACTTAATATATTTTAGACTGAATTTGAATACTTTTTGATTGAATGATCGTTTTATTTCAAATCAAAAGTGGTGGTGTGACAGCACACCCCTATTGTTCTTAAAGTAAAACAAAGCCTTGCTTTCCGAAGGTTAATATATATTGCTGTGCCTCCATCTCTTACAGCCTAACAGGAGAATACTGCATTATATCCTTTAATACGTATTTAAAAATGACCTTTTTTTAGAACAAAACCATGCATTATTGAGAATAATCAAACCGATGTCAAGATTTTGCGGCAGGTAAATCTGAATATCGTAGTCCGCGTGGTGTAGTGGAGTATTCACCCCGTAAGCTGAAGGTCTCTAGTTTGGCTCTCGTTGGCGACAACAGTTCAAGTGAAGTTTTGGATGGACTATAAGCTCGTTCAGTTATGATACGTCCTGGTTTAAAATCAGAAAGTATCGCACCTGGGTGGACGGACACGCGGCCAAAGCGTGGTGCTGGCCATATCATCTTTTTGGGTGCCGATACATGCTATCAAGATAATGAGATACTCTAACTATCTCTAAGCAAAAGCCCGAAAGAGGCTCTAGTGCAAAAGCAAAAAAAATCTGAATATCATTCAGTTTGTGCCTTAAGCTTATAAGAGTGTCGAACTTGTTTCACTTGATTGATTTATATGGTTAACAATCATTCTTGAAGTTGTAGTTAATGCTCCTCCTAGCGGTCAAAACCCTACTTTGAAATCTGTTACAAAATATAAAATGAAAACCCGGAGCCACTCCTGGAAGGGAAAGATTCGTTGCACGCCAACATTTTAGTCGGAATATTACCAAGGAACCATTCCACGCGCTGAAGTACCTGTGGGAAGGATTAAGGTAACGTTAGGATAACCAATGTAAATTATTAGCGTTAAGTAAGGTTAGGTATTAAGCGGAAAAAAAACAAAAAGGAAGCAGCTTTTTTCTCGCCACCGAACTTCAACTTCGCTCTCACGACGAGGAATGACAGTAAAATTCGTGATTATGTCATACCTGGAGTACTACAATATCATCCATCATCATTGCAAACTGATGTGTGGTTGGTTTGTGTATTGGCCTACGTATAATTGACTGGAGTTACACCATTTGGTGGCGGTACAAAACAGGAGAAATTTTTGAATAGTTCACAATGTTCGCTAGCATTTCCAGATGAATTATTTAAGGAAGTTTCACAGGAAGCTATTGATTTCATCTAAAGTACATTAAGAATTAAACCAGATGATCGTCTCTCCGCATTAGAGTGTCTAAAACACATATGGCTAAAGGAGGAATCGCCAATGGGTAGTATATTTCTAAGTGGTACACGTCACAGTGTAGATCATCATCGCCGATACGACTCAGTAGACGAAGAAAACTGCAATCCCATTGATGTGAAGAAAATAAATGGATTTACAGACTACCGCCAAAATGATTTCAAATTGTCGCCCACCACTACAACGACAACAACAACAATAAATGGCTGTGCTAGTGAACGTTACAGCAATCATAGATCATCCGATTATGAAATTGGAACAAATCCAGGTTATTACAAATACAATTCATCCACATTGAATCACCACAGCAGCAGCAGCAATGGTCTACTGCATGATAACGATGTTGAAAATGATGAAAATGACAAAGAAAACTATGATCAAGATCAGGAGGACAGAGACAATCGAAAAGATGATGAAAGCAAGAAAACGAAGGCTCAACAGCAATATGTAAAACGAGATATACTACATCCAGCTTCCTACAATAAGTCTTGTTTGGTAGTGATCAAAATAATGGAGGGCATGGATCAAGGTGAAGGCGTCATAAGACCTTCGAATATCACTTAACAGTAACTTGAAAGCATCACTTAACAGTAACGTGGAAGGTGTGCAGGGATATTTATCAACACATTTATGTGCGTGAGAAGGGCAAGGAGAATGCCTTTAGTTTCTTTTTGTTCGCCTGTTTATTTTTATAACGCATCGAACAATCATTTGATTTATAATACGTTCAATTAGAATTCTTTGTTTTTAATCATATTGTAAAATTTGCACATTAATCGCGCGTCCTGTTAAAGCACATCATTTAAGTGAAACCCAGAAAAATTCGAACGTCTTCGTGGTTTTTGTCGCACAGTCATGGATAATAATTCGCAACAAGTCTACGGTATCAATGATAAAGGAAACGAGACTAACAACAAGGAAACAAACTCAACAGCTATATCATCAGCAAAAACAAAAAACTACAACACCACGAGATGCTCCATCACCAATCCCAATTGCCACAGGACTGAATTTATCGGGGCCACTAATTGAAAAGCATAAACGTCAGAGCAGTTCACGTTTTAACATATCGAAAAATCGAGAGTTGACCCCATTGGCACAATTGACGGAAACTCCATCAAATGAACGAGAAGAATTTTTTATCCAAAAACTTAGACAATGTTGTACACTATTAAATTTTCTGAGCCGTTAACCGACCTAAAATGGAAAGAAGTGAAACGGGCTGCACTACATGAAATCGTTGAATATTTAACACATCAAAATGGTGTAATAACAGAAGCCATTTATCCAGAGGCTATTGACATGTTTGTTGTGAATTTCTTCCGCATATTGCCACCATCATCTAATCCAAACGGAGCAGAATCCGATCCAGAAGGGGATGAACCAACGCTTGAAGCATCTTGGCCTCACCTGCTGTTCTTATATGAATTGTTTTTACGATTTCTCGAGTCGCCGGATTTCCAACAAAACATTGCAAAGCACTATATTGATCATCAATTTGTTCTTCAATTATTGGAACTTTTTGATTCAGAAGATCCTTGAGAACGTGATTTCTTAAAAACTGTCTAACATCCGATTTATGGAAAAATTTTATGTTTACGTGCATTTATTAGAAAACAAAATAACAACGTTTTCTATAGGTTTATTTATCAATCAGAATATCACAATGGAATAGCTGAGTTACTAGAAATTTTGGGGAGTATAATAAATGGTTTTGCACTTCCACTCAAAAGGGAACACAAACAATTTTTACTGAAAGTTCTATTACCGTCGCATAAAGTGAACAGTTTATCAGTTTATCATCCACAATCAACATATTGTCTTGTACAGTTTTTAAAAAAAGACCAAAGTCTAGAAGTGCCTGTTATAACAAATCTTTTGAAATTTTGGTCAAAAACTCATAGTCCCAAGGAAGTGATGTTCTTAAATGAACTCAAAGAATTACCTGATGTTATTGAACCTGCTGAATTCGAAAAAGTCATGATACCCCTGTAATATGTACTTACGAAATCCTCGGGCTTATCGGGTGACACACCGTAATATCCCTTCGCGGATACAATTATGGCATCGGTAGCGAAGAGGGCCACTGAGACCTGACAGGGCAAACCCAATACGCCACCATAAAAACGTGCCGTCTTTACGAGTATTTTAAAATGTTTCGTGTACATAACCACAAGAATCAACACAATAATTGACACTTCGACCAAAACAAATCGATAAGGTTGTTATCAATAATGCAGTACTGTGCGCGAAAGAAAGATGGCCACCATGAAAAACTGGATTTGCGTCCGAGGTAAACGCTGCAAGGTTGAGCAGCTGTGGTGAATGTTGTTGCCTTGAACTTGGGTTCTTAATCTCAAGTCAAAGAGCCGTTGCGACAAGGTGATAAAAGAGTCAGCGACAATGGAAGCGGCCTCTTTTACGGATACTTGGGCAGCGGAGAAGGAAGAACGTATCATTTTGCAAAGTAGACGGATCACAACGAGCCAACAGGTACAAACATCAGAAGAAAGGAGCTTCGAAGAAACTAATTAGGCAACGAGCGAGTTGAAGTGCGAAGATTTTGACCATCGACGGGGCCCCCAACGTAGGAAGTAAGGAAAACTTTGAATTTATAAATATTAACTTCGCATGAAACTAACATCATCTTGAATTATCGTTTTTTTTTATACGAAATTTTCGTGCTTTGTGAAAATACTCTAGCCAGTGTTTTCGCGCGTGGAGCGCGCAGTGTTGGCGGAAGGCGTAAATTACGCCTGGAGTGCATAAGAATCCTTCCCGTCGGGGATTTCAATCAGCTCAGTCGATTTTCTTTAGTCGAAGTTATTGCGAATAAGAATCTTCTCTCTCGAAGGATCCCAAATTTGCATAGTTGGTGGTTTTTTCCTTCAGTGAAAGTGGTGATTAGCGGCTCGACAAGCCAGGTAAAGATCACCAGCGGATATTCTAGTGAAAGGACCATTCCGGGGAGCCTCAAGCTCCTGGGGGGCAATACAAGGGTTGGCGAGTGGCGCTTTCCTAACCCATCTCCACGGGTTAGTCGGGACCCCAAGGCCCCAACGGAATCGCTTGGTGTTACGTAACAAATTCCGGAAACTCCAGCAAGTCTGCCCTGTGAGAATTATCAGCATTTTTATTGTTTCCAATACAGTTGTAGCACTTCTGATGCTTGCGTTTTCAGTCCTTTAGTTCATGGTTTCCTCTACATGTCAGACAGATTTGCTCCCCTTCATATTTCGATGTTTTTTGGTTGTAGCTTAGACATTTAAAACGCCTCGTTACGCAAAATATTATCCATAATCTACATTGACGTATCTATTTACAAGCTTCTTATACATGCTCCCATTTACCTGTATGATGTATTGTACAACTACTTTCCATTTTTTTCCGCCTGGGATGCACGAATTTTATTTTATCTCGCTCCCCCTAAATTGGAATTTGATGATTGAATTCCATTCCTTAGTTGCTCATTCATAAATGCACCTCAATTCCCATCCATTCTTGCAGATAACGATAGATTCGATGTCTAAATATTGCTAACATAAATTTAATTTTTGAAATTACGCAATGTGTATTACATCGCTGTAAGCTACTGGGCAGGCTAACATACTCTTGGATTAAAATCTACCACTCAGTAGAAAGTCGCGACTATGATTGTCCGGTGGCGACTCCATTCAATATCGATTTGTCCATCGAGAGTGTGTGAAAGTGAAATGACAGCGTAATTGCAATCGATGTACTTAAACTAAACCTTTCCATGAAATTTCGCGTCATTACTGCTGGTGTTGCTTTAAGTGACCGCACAACGTGAAACACGCGACCCAGGGATCACCATATGTGCGAAATGCATGCGGTCGTGCCATGATGGGAAACACTAGGAAGTCACTAATTGGCACTTTCTTTTTTGCTCGCTGGAGATATTTGACCAGGCATAGCTTGAAGACTCTTCCGCATCGAATACTTTTTTTTTAATTCACGCTTCCTTCATGCCAAACATTTGAAATTGTATACGATAAAGATTCAAATAATATCCGGCTGATGCATATTCCGCTTTGCGAGTTGAATTTAAAGTGGATTCGCCTGAAGTTTGGATTTTAATTACACGCTCATGTTCCTCAATATTTTATTTACTTTTGGCAGTTGGATGAACGCTCAAGCTGATATTTATTACTCTCTTAATGGTTTGTAAATAGTTATGACTCTACTCAGTCAATCTTCGTGGCCACGAAAAAAACTAAGCGGTGATCATCAATTATCCCAAGATGGCGCAATATTTGCCGAAAAAGCACTTCTTCTTCCCAACCTGGAAATTCGATAATTTTTATTTAGATTTTTGCTTAGCATGCGGTGGGTGAGCTAATGCTAACTAAAGATTTGGGTTTTTCGGCAACTGGCAAATATTGTTGAGATTTCATAATGTCGGGCCTCTGAAGAGTGTTTGCGCAGGTTTTGAATAAATTGTTCGAGTTTCGCGGGAAAATTCAAAAGAAATGCAAATGAAACGAAACACTTTGGACGAAAACAAATTTATTCTAAGTTTTCGCAATTGTTGGCTGTTTACAGAAGTTGAATACTGAACAGTTTTTCAAAGTCAAAATCTAAATTTCGCTGGATGACAATGAAAATTGTCATCAGGGAGCATTATTTGACCTTCAATATGAGCCAATAACAATAAAAGCAACAACTGTTTTTGATCATGTGAGGTGCTCATAAAGAGCGAGTGACAAAGATCCTAAAATATTAATTGATATTCGAATGTGTAGTTTTACGAGTATTTATATTATTGATGAAGAAGTTGTTGTATTTGAACCTAAAACTTTTCCCTAAACATCGAAACAATTTAATATTTGTAGCTAAGTAGAAAATCTCTACAAAATAATAATTTTGTAATAATTCATCCCACAACAGTGCAAACATGAACCTTGACGTTAAGACGTATTGTTACGGTATCTCTTTCCACGACCGTAATGGAATTCGAGGTGATATGGTCCATATCGCGCTCAACTATGTGATTATTACCTAATTTTCAACTAGTACACACCACAGCTGGGTGGGCTGATAATCCAACAACAGCATCAGAAGCTCTAATTCGATGCCGCCACCGAGGTTTGAACTTGGGAACTGCTGGGCAAGCGGAGTGTGCCCTAACCCACTCCTCCACACGGACTTCACACTCTATAAAAAGTGCTAACAAAAATCTTGGAATTGATCTAGAAAAACCCGATCTGCAGCGGATCCAGTTTCGTTGAGAAGGGGCAGTTTCCGTGAAATATTATCTATCTTTTCGAACATTTCTTCTAAACAAAACAATTCAAAGTGGTCTAAAAAAAAATAATTCGAACTAGCACTTAAACAACATTTTTTGAATATTAAACAACATTTTTTGAATATTAAAGTTTTCCATAATTAAGTTTGAAAAACTAAAGTATGGTTGCTATTTAAGACCTGTTTTGAAAATTTCTCATCAAAACCTTTCTTTTGATATTCATACTGACTATCTTCGTTAAACAAATTTTCAAAGGTCGTCCCTTGATACAGGAGACCTGCTCAAACACCTTATGCTATTTTTTAGGGCTTGGCAAAAAAAATTTTTACAAAGACGTATTAGTTTCGCGACCTGTCTGTCCGTGCGTCACAGCAAAGTTTCTCAAAATACTATAGAAGCTAGAAACCTCAAACTTTGTAGAGATGTCAGACTCTTGAAAGTTTGAGTCTTATCAAACATTTCAAAATTTTTTAAGGGTGCCCCTCATATGCTGGTGACTCTTAAACATTTTTTATCGAATCTGGTCGAATGGGGTTTCAAATAAAAGGCCTTGACTAGGACTCTATCTAGAAATTTAAAAAAAACTGGAACCACTCTTGGAAAGGAATGATTTCTTGCACTTCAACATTTTAATTGAAATAACGTCAAAGAACTGAAGAGCTGGTAAGGAGAGTTAATTAGTTAAGTAGATTCGTTAGTTGTATAATTTATGTAATTATTAGCAATAATGAATGTTAGGGTTAGAAAGTCAAAAGAAAGAAGTACACGGCAGCTATTTCTACAAATTTTTCGCCACCGAACTTCAAATTCCGTTCCCATGACAAAAATCGGCCGAAACTTTCGGAGCTAGGGAAGTGCAATCTTCCAAAGAATGATTCCGGGATACACTCTTTAATTGTCCTTAATTTCGATGACAATGATGCTCCTTTTCAGTGGGCTCCCAGTTTAAACCACCGATTTAATAATATTCGGTCATCATTCCGTCCACCAGAGCCGCCATAGTTTTCATTTCTACTATCGCCACAGCCCTATTTATCGCGCCGCTATTCATTTGCGACTCATCACTAGCATAGTCTTTAGGAAAAGTCTTCACTCTTTATTTCGTGGTCACTTTGTTGCTCTTCCACAGTAATGTGCGTTCTTTTATATGCTTTGCAGCTTAAGGCTGCCATAAAAGTTATTTAAAAACAAGAAAGCTTTCGCAATGACTCGGTTTCAGTAAAACACTTTAGTCATGGAAAAGGAACTATGAACTGAAGTGGCCGTAAGCGATACTCTCAACTTACCAGTTCCTCGGCTAATATAAAGGGGTGTTGTACGTTTCCCCGGCGATATCTCCACTGAAAAAACAAAACAATATGGCGCGTGATTTCAACTTTACCTCTGAATTGCGTACTAGAAACCAAATAAAAAGTGAACACTTCACTATTTATAAACAAAACGAATGAGACTTGCACCCAGAACAAGTTGATATTACTCTCGTAGATAATGCAGATAATCTGCGCGAAAGAAAAATGGCCACCTAAAACCTCGAGTGTCAGAAAATGCTGTACTGTTGAGCAGTCATGGTGGTTGATGTGGCCTTGAACTTGGGTTCTTCACCTCAAGAAAGGAATCCGTTGCCAGCGGAGGTAATAAAAGAGCCAACGACGGTCGGAGTGGTCTCTTTTGTGGCAAGGAACGCATTTGCTCCTTTTGACGTGAACGATAATCGTAATATTTATCTTTCGTTTTTCTATTAAAGTGGATGGACAGCGTGGAAGTAACATAAACAGCATTTTAATTAGCTAAGACAGCATTATAAATTTCGTCGGAACTATGAAAGTGTAGAGGAAGCGGAAGTATTGCAGAGGTTGAGCAAGGAAGAGTCTTTGTCGCGGTAACGGAAGAATTGAAAGATATTTAAAACAAAATATAGTAGCGATTTGAACATCAATGGGGCCGCCCAACGTTAGTAAAAAATAAAAGCTCGTAAACTCATAAAATATTGTATTATTTTGCTGAAAGAATTTTATTGAGTAAATTTTCCACACTAAACTTCATGTCACATTTTTGGTATTTAGCATATAATCATTATTTCAGCCAGTGGTGTGACGCGTGTTAAGTGATTATTGTAAGGAATTAAATTAAATCGCGCCTGGTGCAACAGGAATCCTTCCCGACGGAGTTTCCAAGGTGTGAAGGTTGTAATTGCGTGGAGAGATACGGAGTAATTTTTATGAAAGTCTAAGCTGTTGGACCTAACCAGTGCGGAAAAAATCAATTGGTGTGCAGGGGAAGAGTATTTGCTAGTTGGGACTAATTCCTTAATTTTCATATAAATCATTGGTCCGTTGAATGTAGGGAAATACGAGGTTTGGCAATAAAGTAATGAGACTGATTCCATGGAAACCGTATATTTAAAAATTATTCTACAACTCTGCCATCCCCTTCAAAGTAGTTCCCTTGGGCAGCTATACAACGATTTCAGCACGTTTTCCATGCTTCGTAACATTTCTGGAACGCTTCGACTGGCATGTCCGCGAGTACCCTCGTCACGGCCGCCTAAATGTCCGTAGTCGACTCAAAATGGGTTCCTTTGACCATCGATTTTGTCACAGGGTGACATATCGGGCGAATAAGGTGGCTGTTGCAACACGGCGATCCCATTAGGGGCCATTAATTGGAACACGATGAGGGCGGTGTGTTGTTGTTCTTTGGAACCATCTTCGCGCACAATTTTTTCATCCCACAATCGTCGGTTAAAATTTGTCTGACTGTTTCACGGTTCATACCCAGCTCCGAGGCCAAAATTCGAACTGTTAAATGTCGATCTTCACGGATTAGGGCGCGCATACGCTGCGCATTTGCGAGCTCCGCGCCTCGCCTTCCATACTTTCACGCCCCTCCTGAAACTGTTTATGCCATCGAAACACCTGGGCACGACTAAAAGCATAATTTGATCGCTACGCGTTGCTCTTGATTTCGTTTCTCCATTTTCGTGACGAGACCACCAACACACGTCTACTCAACATGACACAGCAGGCTAACTAAACAAGCTAGAGCGATGGTAAATATATCATTGGAGAGGGGAAGGATGCCAAGGAAGGGAAAGTGAATTCCAGGATCGCAGGTTCACCACAAGCGCGGCAGTAAAATCAGTATCATTACTTAATTTTCACACCTCGATCCAATTCCACTAAGATTTTATTGAGATAGAATCATCATCACAAATTCACTTTTTCCGGCTTTATGCGGTTAAAAAAAATCAGATAATTTATAAATACAAACGCTTATGTTTATGGTCGCAGTGAATCTCGCAGATCGTTGAGATAATAGCGGTGAGACATAAACAACGAGAATGTTGTCACTTTGATGGGTCGTTAGATACTAACCTAATTGGGAAATAGAAAACGGGCTGACTTAAAATGAAGTCATGCAGTATCGATTGCAAACTTTTGCGATCCCACAGATCAAGGTGCGACTAATGCAGTGTTAACATTTTTTTTTTTTGTATCTAAGAGAAACAGAGAAACGTTCTTTTCCAGTGTCAGAAAAGTGAACCTTTGTACAGAAGATTTTCGTGAGTGAAGAGGAAAACTGTACAAGAGAAGAGTCAGAATTAGTGCTAATTTTTAGTCCGGACTATGAAATATGCATTTTAAATAGTGTAGTCCTGTTGCGAAAATTGTGTACAACAGCTTTGAAGTGGCCAGCTCATCAACTTCATTTTACCGATTGAAACCTTGTAGTTGTGCCTTTCTATGTACTAGAGTGTGAAGCATTCATGCAGTTTCACTGTTGATATTTAGTATTGCTAAAACAGCAAGATAATGAAAACTTAACAAAATGTAATTTCAAAATCAGCTGGAGTTTTATGGGGTTTAAGGCACAGTTACCCCCCCCCCCCCCCCTCAACAACGAGCGCTCGTCGAAGGAGTGAGGGTACACTTTTGAAGTGAAACTTCTTTACTTGTAAACAATTTTCAGATGTAAAGAAAAAGCAGAACCGTTTACATTTTGAGTGGCCAGCAAAACGGCATTCACGCGACAATCTGTTTTCAGTAGGAGTCTACTCATGCTGCAACTAAATTATCGCACTCCGCCCGAACCCTAATTGGGAATAGTTAGGCAGTTTGTTGGGTTGGTTGGTGGTTGCCTAGTATACATGTTTGGTGCCATGCGATGGATTTTGATGAGAAGAGAATGAATGGGGGTTGGATAGGAGTACACTTCGTT
This sequence comes from Odontomyia ornata, assembly GCA_963969285.1. NCBI lineage: Eukaryota > Metazoa > Arthropoda > Insecta > Diptera > Stratiomyidae > Odontomyia > Odontomyia ornata. Next base: position 88,247,737 of record OZ017738.1, on the reverse strand, counting down.
GTTAGGTGCGAGAACTGATTCCGCTGATGAATGCAATTGGTAAGTTAATGAACATTAGTTCTTGGTCACAACGCCGATGCCGCCGATGTGCAATGTATTGAAGGGGTAATATACGTTTAGTCGTTGGTGGGTATTTGGGGACCATGTGCAAATGGCTGATATTACGGCCATACCCGTGCTCGATCCTAGCATCGGTGCCGCCGATGTGCAATATATTGAAGTCATGACGACGGCTGGTTGTTAGTGGGTATTTGGGGACCATGAACGAATGCATGGTGGCTTGGCGGTACCCATGCTTGGATCTAGCATCGAAGCCGCCGATGTGCTTTGTATTGAAGTGTTGACAATGAACGCTCTTTGGTAGGTAGTTAGGCGAATGCATGATGGTTTGGCGGTAGCCGTGCTTGCTTCAAGGACCAATGCGACCAATGTGCAATGCATTAAAGTTGCGATGACGGGTGATGGTTGGTTGGTTGTTGGTAATGATTGGCGAATGCATGGTGGTTCCGTGGTAGACATCTTAAGTCCTAGCACTGATTCCTTCGGTGTGCAGAACATTGAAGTGGCGATGACGGATGATAGTTGATAGGTAATCATGGACGAATGCATGATGGTTCGTTGGTAGCCATGATTGCTCCTTGCACCGATGCTTGGTCTCGGCATCGATGCCGCTGATGTGCGATCCTACCGGCGTGCAATATATTGACGTGGGGACGACAGATGGTCATTGGCGGGTATTTGGGGATCATGGGTGAATGCATGGTGGTTCCGCGTTAGCCATGTTGGCTCCTAGCATCGATACAATTCATGTGCAATGTATTGAAGTAGCAACGACGGATTATGGTTTGCGGATCGTTGGAGATCTTGGGCGAATACATGATGTTTCGGCGGTAGCCATTCTTTGTGTTACCACTGATACCACCGATGTGGAATATATTGACGTGGTGACGACGAATGATTGTTGATGGGATATTGATGAAGATGAGTAAATGCATGATGGTTCGGTGGCAGTCATCCTTGGTCCTAGCACCGATGCTGCCGATGTACAATGTATTTAAGTGACGACGACAGATGATGGTTTGTGGGGCTTTGGGGATCCTGGGTAGATGCATGGTGGTTTGGCGGTCGCCGTGCTTGCTTCTAGTACTAATGCCACCGATGTACAATGTTACGACGTGGCGACGAAAGATCATGGTTGGTTGGTCGTTAGTGATTATGGGCGAATTTATCGTGGATCTGAGTCCTTTGTCCTAGCACCGATGCCGCTGATGTACAATGGATTGAAGTGGCGATGGTGGAAGAGAGTTTGGGGATGTTTGATGATCATAAGCAAATGTATGATGGTCCGATGGTGTTTATACTGATTTCAGCGATATGCAATCAATTGAAGCGGTGACGGCAGATGATGTTTCGTGAGTCATTCATGATCAGAGGTGAAAGTTCTTTGCTTATGATCTGAAAATTTTTAAGTGTAACGGAACCGTTACCCTTTTACGCAGACAAGTTATGTATGTTATGGTGAGAGTGGCGGAGATAGAGAGTACCTTGCATAGGATGTTGTATAAGATGATATAAATAGAATTGATAAGATGATAATAACTTCATAATACAGATCGAATTGATTATATGAGCATATTCTATTAAAACTTAATAAATTGATAATACAGTGATTCAGGTAGGATTAATAGTATCACGCTCAATATATATATATATATATATATATATATATATATATATATATATATATATATATATATATATATATATATATATATATATATATATACATATATATATATATATATATATATATATATATATATATACATATATACATATATATATATATATATATATATATATATATATATATATATATATATATATATATATATATATATATATCTAACATTTCACTTTTGTCGGGCGTGTATCAACACGCATTTTATTTTTTCTTTTCCCTTTAACTTCTTGTTAATTGGCTTCACAAAAAAATAAAGAGTTTTCAGGCAATTCCAATTAACAAGAAGTTAAAGGGAAAAGAAAAAATAAAATGCGTGTTGATACATGCCCGACAAAAGTGAAATGTTAGATATATATATATATATATATATATATATATATATATATATATATATGTATATATATAACATTTCACTTTTGTCGGGCGTGTATCAACACGCATTTTATTTTTTCTTTTCCCTTTAACTTCTTGTTAATTGGAATTGCCTGAAAACTCTTTATTTTGAATTATATATACACTTGATGTATCCGATTTGTACATTAGTCTCCCATTAACTGAAGTGGATTTAAACGAGAAAATGCACGTTGTGAAGATTTATGTCAACTTTATTGAGAAACGAATTAAAAAAAAAGTCCAATTCTATAAATATTCAGTCTTTTCGTTGATACTCCAAACAGGTATGGGAACCGCCACGTTGGCTGGCCCCTCCGCTTATGACCTAGCAATCGGGTGAGCCATCCCCTTTTTCCTTTGTTACAGGGGCTCTCACCAGGATGCTTGGCCTTCCACAACCGATAAAGTGTGAAAATTATAGAGGCATCTCTCTACTGTGCACGTCTTATAAAGTGCTCTCCAAAATCATAGAAGGAAAATGAAAGCCGTACTATGAAAATATTATAGAAGAGTATCAGGGAGGCTTTGGATGGTCTACAATAGACTAAATATTCATAGCAAAGCAGGTGCTTGAAAAGTGCTGGAAATATAACATCGATGTGCACCGACTCTTTGTAGACTTCAAGCAAGCATACGACAGAGTCGACAGAAATGCGCTGTACAAAATAATACTTGACTTTGGCGTCCGAGCAAAACTAGTGCGTAAGGCCAAGGTCACGATGCTAAACACAGAGTCCTAGGTTAAGGTAAACGATGAACTAACGGACAGCTTCATAACGGAATCAGTCTTAAAACAAGGGGATGGACTTGTCCAAACGCTCTTTAATATTGCGCTGGAACATGTCATCAGGAAGGCATCAGCTGAAACCTCTGGTTCACTAATGTTCAAGTCCCGACAACTGGTAGGATATGCTGATGAGATCAATATTATGGCACATTCAATCTTAGATGCCAAAGGAGCATTTCTGAGCCTAGACTCTGAAGCAAACCAAATTGGCCTGCGAGTCACTGAAACGAAAACTAAATTTACAGCTCAAACGAGCAAGAAAACTCCAGTTCGAGAAAACCCGATCGTAAGCCATTACAATCTTGAGAGTATGGATAATTTTGTAAAGGTTTTCCATTGAAGACATAACAATTTTATCTACTAATAAAACACAGAAATATTTGAGATATTGAGCTCAAATTTATTGTGTGTATAGTGCAAGCATTACATTTTATGAATGAAATTCGATTTCCGTCAAATGACCATTAAGAGTCCGTTTACAGCAGTCGATTCTTTGGACCCAATTTTCCACCAGTCTGGCACACATTTCGACCGGAACGTTGGCAATTTCGCGTTGGATGTTGTCTTTGAGCTCATTTAAATTGCTGGCTTGTTGGCATAGAACAGTGACTTGATATAGTCCCATAAACCGAAATCCAATGACGTTAGATTGCATATACGAGGCGGCCATTCGCCGAACCATTCGTGGAGATAACACGTTGACAAAATTTGCCTTTCAATAAATTCATTTTGAGGCGTGCTGTGTGGCTAGTGGCACCGTCTTGTTGAAACCACATACCGTTGGTGTCAAACTCATTCAATTCTCGCCACAAATAATCTGCCAACATACCACGATAGCGGGCTCCATTGACGTTAACATGACGGTCTTCTTCATCCACGAAAAAATACGGCCTAATCACACCTCCGGCATGAAAACCGCACCAAAAAATATTTTTTTTGGGGATGCATCGGTATCTCAAGAAGCACATGTGGATTTATTGCTGACCAAATAACGCGTTTTTTGCTAATTAACAAAGCCTTTGAGCCAAAAATGAGCTTCATCGCTGAAGGTGATTTTTTGATGAAATTTTTCATTTCTTCAAGCTTTGCCAGAGCCCAATTGGAAAAGTTTAGGTATTTCGAATGATCACGTGGCATTATTTCTTGAGTCGATTCGGTCTTGCACCATGTATGCCAAACATTTTTACGCAAAATATGCCACAGTGTCGTTTGAGCGTTTGATTTGGCTCGTTTTGAATCGATGCACTTACAGCTGCAATATTTCCTTCGCTTTGAGCGGTGCTACGTCTTTTTGGCACCGGGATGTCCAATACTGAAAATTTGAACTCGAACTTATCCACTATAATATGCACAGCCTGTCGGGTGGGACGATTATTATGGCCGAAAATTGGAGTAAGTGCTCTTAAAATTGCGACACTGACTCAGAATTTTGGTAGTCATTTTTGATGATTTGCTGGTTCGTGCACTTTACCATGATCAAAAATTTGACTTCAATTGAAGTTTTGACATTGACAGATTATTGAAAAAGTTCAAGGGTGCGTTCATACATAAAGACACAAAGCTGTTATGTTCCTAATTATTTAATTAACTCTGAAACTAAATTCATGACTCAAACGAATATACCTTTTGTGCCTTAAAATAGGGCATATTGAACACAGTGCAACCCATATCATAATCAGCACAAACATAAAAATAAACAGTGAAATGTTGCTGAAAATAAAAAAAGACAGCTTCCTTTAAATTTTGTGTATTTTATAAGGGGAGCGAAAAAGGTGGTAAACAGTGAAGAGGCGAGCATAGTTGCTGAACTGAAGAAGAAACCTGTTCACTTTGTCAAGGCAGATAAAGGAAACACAGTGGTAGTGATGGATAAAAGCAAGTATGATGACGCGGTCATACAAAAGCTAAGCAGCGGTAATTTCTTCAAGCTACGCCGGAGCCCGTTAGAGGAATCCATGAAAAGATTCGAAAGGACAATTAAAAGTTGTGAGTCATTAATTGGCGAATTGACGAAGGTTAGAGTGAGCAACCCTACTTTGCCTAGGATGAAGTGTTTGCCAAAAATACACAAAGTGGGGAACGAAATGCGTGAGATTATTTCGGCCGTAAATGCACCGACCCAAAAACTGGCAAGATGGTTGGTGAACGAATTTAAGGGAAGGACCCAAATGAATGGTAGATCTGTAAAAAACAGCAAAGAATTCTCCGAGAATATTCTGAAGTTTGGCCCACCAGCCCAAGTCGAAATTATGGTGTCTTTCGACGTGAAAGCTCTATTCCCGAGTATTCCGGTGATGGAGACACTGGGATATATAGAAGAATGGCTTTCTCACCAAGAAAACTCATTATCTTGGAAAATAAAAACTAGGCAGTATATCCAACTTGCGAGACTGCATGATCGAAAATTATTTCACCTTTCGGGGGAAATTTTATAAGACGAAAGGCGGAGTTGCGATGGGAAATCCACTTTCACCATTCTTCGGCGAGATATTTATGACGAAACTAGAAGACGGACTGCAGGAGAAAGGCCAGTTACCAAAACATTGGGTCCGATATGTGGACGATGTGTTTGCATATGTGAAAAGGAGTGACGTGGAGAAGGTGCTTGCTGACCTGAATGGAGCCCACAAGAATATAGTGTTCACGATGGAGGAAGAGAAAGACGGTAAACTATCGTTCCTAGATGTAGTAGTAAGGAGGACCCAAACAAATATAACTTTCGATGTATACCGGAAAGCAACTTACATACAGAGAACGATTCCAAATACATCAAATCATTTGCAGCAAATCAAGGTTTCTCCGTACAGAGCCATGATCCACAGGATGCTCGATTTGTCGCTAAGCAAGGAAGCTAAGGAAAAGGAGACGAGGTACATTGTTGAGAAAGTTAGACTAAATGGCTTCAAGGGCTCGACGATTAGGAGAATGGCACAGAAGATCCAGATTAATAGACAGCGTCAGAGACGATCAACTTTATCAAATGCGAATACCGAAAGAACGTACTGGAAGGCTCTAACTTATCACGAAGGCATCAGCAATCGGATCAAGCGGCGAATGAATCAATTCTGTACGGTTAATCGAATCAAGCAGCAAGAACCAGCTCAAAAACGTTCTTGGATCAACGAAAGACAAGCGCGAACCACACGAGAAATCTGGTATCTATCGCATCGAATGTCCCACTTGTGAAGAAATGTACATAGGTCAAACGAGGAGACTCATCGGCACGCGAATCAAGGAGCATCTAGGCGAAGCAGCAGCAGCAAGAAAGAAAGAAAGAACTTCGAATTTCAAGTCGGCGGTAGCGGAACATATTATCACGAAGGGACACGAGATAACAATGGAGGACGCTGTAGTCATCAAGGAAGCTAGAGATATACGTGAATTGGATGTGATGGAAAGCCTGGCAATTACCCGGGAAAGGAAAAAGTTGATGAATCAGGATGACGGAAACTGCAGATCATGGCTATTTAAATTAATTAAATAATAATATCTTTTCTGAATCTTGTAAAGATAATATTTTTATAACCACCCCTCTTGTAAATTACCTTTCCTACCTTTTATTAGCTTAAGCAAATTTCCCTAATTACCTTTTAATGATCTAGAGTAAATTTCTTTAAACATAGCTAGTATATAAGAAGGAATGTGAGTAAAAATAAATTAATTGCTGAAGAAGACCGAACGATTACGGTCGAAAATCGATTTCTAGAAGAAAAATAAAAATAAAATACACAAAATTTAAAGGAAGCTGTCTATTTCAGTTCGAGTATTTTGTGAAGGCGAAAATGAATTCGATTACAAATAGTGAAATGTTTTTTAATGAAATGCGTTACAGTTACGTATAACTTATTTTCGTGCTCATTAAATTAAGTGATTGTGACAAAATAAATTGTATTTTCATGTTCCACTAGAAATTCGCATCCAGGAACTTTCCCTCAGAACTTTGGCCTTAATACATATTTCATTCAAAGTCAGGAAGTACAAAATAATGTACTAAAGCTTTTTTTTTGTGTTATGGTTCTACTCAGAGTTGTAATTGTGAATCTTGTTTTTCTACTTCGACTAAACATGTTGTACATGCTAAGTATCTTTATCTGCATAACAGAAAATACATTTTTACATCTATACTCGTAAATTAAAGCAAAAAATCTGAGTTTATTTATAATGAGCTCAGAAATGAAAGAATTTTTAAAACCATAATGTAAGTATCATCTGTGATAGCCAAAAGTTAACAGCGTTACTATATCCTCTATAAATCCGACAATAAGATCTTGAACGACATGCATTTTATGATCAGATTAAAAACGAAATGCGGAATATCAAACGTCGCAGAGAATAAATTGTCTTGTTTACATTATCAATTTAAAAATCACGCACAAATCTGCACTGAATGTGGAACTTTAATAACAACAAACAAAATAATTACGGCGGATTTTATTAAAATTAATTTATGAATTTTATATTTCCACTATTAATTTGCTTCGTACTTACAACCAGACCAGTTCATTTACACTCGCAATTTTATTCGCTGAGTAGGTACCAATCATATCCTCCATAAATTTGATATTAGGCTATTTCAACAATATTTTAAAAGTGATATTTGGTTAGGGCATTAGTAACGACTTGAAGATGAAAAAATATTATGTACATAATATATCACCCAATCGACGGTTAAAATATTTATCGCCAGTAAAATTATGACTATAAACTTGCAAATATTTATTCAAAGAAAGTGTTAATGCTTGTTGAACGTTTTAGGAAGATTGCATAACAATGGGTAATTTGCATATTAGGCATGTGCCACGCATTCACGTCAGCTTTGGCATTTTCGCATTTGGGTATATTATAAAAGGAAATATTTAAATAATTCATTTGTGAAAATTCAATGAGATGGTTTATTTTAATCAAAATATTCAAATTGGACATTAAACTTTTGAGTATATTGTTCTTATTGCAAATGAGTGACGAGCAAAACAATCACAGCATAATTAGGTTTTATTGTTGATAATAAATAAAACTCGTTATCTCAATAGCAATCGCTAAAAGCTTCCAATTAGGCCCTCATTAGCGGAGTGCCTCATGGTAAAGTGTCATAGCATACATTATCAGAGTCGTGGAGCCTTAAAAGATAGCACACCCACGCGATTGTAATTAAGATAAAATGCAACCTTAGTCGCCATCTACTCGTAATATTGAGTACTTGCTTCAATCTCTTGAGGTAAGCAACATTATTCGCTGATTTATACGCAATTGAAAATATGAGGCGTTGACTTTTTCAAATTAGAACTCGTTACTTCGTCTGTTTCAGCCACTAACACCTGAGTCGCGCTAATGTCTGCCCACATGTCCATAAATCTTTACATACGCGAAATGTGTTACAACATTTTTCAAAACCAGCTTCTCTTCAACATTATCAACACTATTAGCTAATTAAATAAGAAATGGATGAGAGCACTCGAGATTTCTTCGGTTATTTAGACTGATGTAGTAAAATGTCGAGGCAATTTACATACTGAGCGCTGTTGGAGTGTTCTTGAAGATAAAGTTTTGTAAGATTTAATGAGAAGAAATTCAACGAATACCTGTTGTTGCTTTTGAAAGAATGCCCTTTGATCTTATAAATAAAGAGTAAAGATTTATGATTTATTTAAAAAACTTGTAGAACAGGATGTTGGACACTTGTTGAAGCCATCGGTATGTAAAGTTTCATTGGGGAGTGCATTTTTGAAAAATTTGCTGATTTAATGAATAATATTTTAGCATAAGCACAACAAAATGTTTCCCAATATTACTAAAGTTTCGAAGGAAACTAATGAATATCAGAAAGAGAGAGAGAGAGGGAGGAATAAGATACTTTTGTGCCATAATATTTTATACTACAGATAGCATTACTTTGTGAATTATTGGATGAAAATTCACAATGTATAGGAATTTATATTTGTATTCATTGTTCCGTGGATTGCATTGCGCGTGTCGTTTTCCTGTCCGTATGGAACAAAATAACGTTTTATCCATGTGCGGGGTCTGGCTTTTCCTTGGAATGGAAACACATCCGATAACCTTGAATCTATAATAGTAATACTAAATCAAACTTAACATTTAGAGTTCAATGTAATTCAAATCCATTTCTATTTACTTCTCCCTTTGACACAAGTCATCGGGGTCTCTCATTACTATCTGATGTTTGAAATAAAAAGAAAGCATTTTTGTGATGAACACACTAGTCTTTTATTTAATTCAATGATACAACGTGTTGATTTTTAGAGGAGTAGAACGGAAGTGATACAAAGAAAAACTTATACCAACATAGACATTTGAGCAACATATAAAATTTGTATTGTTGCCAACTTAAACATTTTCAAATAAACATTGCCATTGTAATAACACCCCTTCTCAATGTTTATGCATTTTAAATAAATTAATCCAAATTAACATCAAACAGCCAGTGACATCCATCAGGTTTATAGGGAAATTATATTTTGTTGCAATTATTACAAACAACCTGAAAGTTGCTAGCTTAGCAACGGGGGAATAAATGTCACTTAAGTTGATTATATCTTGTTGTTCAAACCCCCTAGCAACAAGCCTAGCCTTGTACTTTTGAGCATTATTTATATTTTTTATCTTAAAAAACCATTTGCTGCTTATGGGCTTTGCACTTAATGTAATTTACAAAATTCCCACGTATTATTGTCACTCAGAGTCTTAAGTTCCGTGGCAATAGCTGCACTCCACTTACCGGCATCACTTCGGCTCATGGCATCATCATATGCGATGGGATCACATTCACTTTGGTCCGACTGCACATTGTCACACTTGTAGAAATCAGTTTGTTTACGCTCACGCTTACACCTTTTCTTTTCTATGGGTGAATCAATTCCGTCCAATAGATGTTATTCTTCGCTGCATGGCACGTAGTCTCTGTCAACTTCGTAGTTATCTCCGAAGATATTACTTATGTGGGTTGTTTCTATCTCATTGTGGTCAAGGGTTGTTATTTCATAAATATCTGTCTTGGGACTATTCTCTTGCACTGTCTCCTCTTCAAGATTTAAAGACACAACAGTTTGCTCTTCACCTTTCTTCACTTGATGTTTTTTCTTCTCTTCTTGCTGTGCGAATACAATGTCTCTTTTTGTTTCCACCACATTCTTTTCATGATACTAAATACGATAACCTTTCACATCTTCCTCATATCCGACCATCAATCCCTTCTCTCCTTTCGGGTCCCACTTCAGTCTCTCCTCTTTTGGAATGTATACATATACTTCTGTACCAAAGGCTCTTATCTCATTGATATTATATTGTTACATGTACAAACAATTACATGTACAAATAATTCTGCGAGCTACTGTCGCAATTGTTTTCATCATCATTAAGAACGTCAACGAATGAATTTACTCGAACCCACGAGAACCCAACAAGCATGATCAACATCTGCAAGTGACGTCACTCCATTCATGAATTTGCTCGAACCTACCAGGTACCTCTCGGTAGAACATTCGCCAATGTACGAGAAATGGGTGAATAGGTAGAGACCCTATATAAAGGCGAGCTGAATGAATGGGGAGATCATTCATTCGACCGCGAGAAGAACTGCGATTGTGTGTGGGAAGCGATATTCTTCGAGTAGTAGAAAAGTGTGTTTCGTAATAGTGAAGTAACTTCGAAGACAATTGCGATAATAAATTTATGGACAAGTGTTAGATAATTTTAATAGTGACAATTAAAATTAGTGAAAGTGTTAACTGATTATTGTGCATTTTATTTAATTAAATAAACTCTTTTAACTTAAATTAAAAGACATTGCGTTTTCACTTTCCCGGAACGTTAAAATTATAGGCCGCGAACCAATAACACGCGACAATATGTTTTCCCAGTCCATACCTCAAATGGAGATCGCCCTTCCTCATGGCTTTTCCCAGTCCTGTTCAACACGAACACTGCAGTATTTATGGCTTCAGCCCATAACTTGTTTGGTAAATTTCTTTCATGTATCATTGTCCTGGCTGCTTCCAGCAATGTCCTGTTTTCTCGCTCAGCCTTGCCATTCTGTTCTGGGGTGTATGGGACTGTGGTTTGGTGTGTTATTCCACGCCTTGTAAACATTTCCTTCACACTCCTGTTCACAAACTCCAGGCTGTTATCACTTCTGAATGTCTTCACCTTGTTTCCAGTACTATTCTCGGCCTTATTTATAAAGTCCTCAATTATATACTTGATCTTAGCTTTTGTCTTCACAAAATACACACTTTTAAAATTCGAATAATCATCTTTCAGCACAACGAAGTATCTTGACTCACCAACGGACAATTCTTCCATGGGACCGCATGTATCTGCATGAATTAATTCACATGTCCTGGTACTCTTGTATTCGCTTCTATTAAATGGCAATCTGCGTATTTTCCCAATCAAGCAACCCTTACACACCGTATTATAGCGTAAACCCAACTCGTATTATAGCGTAAACCCAAATAAAACGAATTTCCAATTCTTTCCGCAACCGCGCAAATTTTATTTGCCTTGAAGAATTTGCATGAGCTGTCATCTGTCACTATGACATAACCTTTATCTGTGGCGCGATTGACCGAAAACAGATTCGTTTTTAACTCAAAAACATACAACACTCTGTCTATAACTGTGTCAATCCACTCCTTTCCGTTCGATACTTGAACTGCCATCTGTCCATAACCAATCGGATTTATCACTGCTCCATTACCGATGATTACAAGTTTTGGCGAAGTATTTGAGAATGATGCAAACAATGCACGGCCTCGACGCATATGTTCAGTAGCCGCTTAGATTTTTGCAGTTGATGCGACAGATTAGATACCACGAACGCGTCACCAATCATTTTATTTTCACTTCTTAACATTTTTTGTTTTCGAAAATGACACTGAGCTTTAAAATGTCCGAACTTACCACAATAGAAACAGTTATTATTATTACTCACATTCCCTTCACTTTTACTCTCGGTTTGATACTGTCCACTTTTACCACATTTGAAAACGTTTGATGGTGCATTATTTTTCACAAAGAATGCAGAAGGCGTTGCTTGCTGTGCTCCTTCGTTCTTCTCTTTTACCCGCTCTTCTTCAATCAGTAGTCTTACCACTAGATTATCAAACGTTTGTTTGTCATCAGGCGCCGACTTCTAAGCCGAAATAAAATGTTTATAATCGTCTGGTAACGACATTAGCACTTTCGTGATTACAAATTGATCTGAGATTTCTTCACCCATCTGTTTCAATTGGTTTTCTAGTTCTTGTATCTTAGATAAGAAAACAAACATTTCGATACCTCTTTCGAACTTGTATTGGAAAAGTCTCTGTTATATAATGTGCACACTGGTCTCAGTCTTCTGTTCATATACACTGTGGAGTTTTCGCCACATCTCGGCAGAATTCGTACATGTAATAATATGTAACATTGCCTCTTCCGACATTCGTGTTACCAATAACGTCTGCGCTTTGGCATCTTTAGATTCCCATGCAGATATCTCACTGGCCACTACGGGCTTCACTTGTTTTCCCTCCACAATGTTTAACCATCCATGGCCCCTTAACTGTATTGTTGTTTGGAATTTCCATATATTCCAATTTCTGGCCCCTTCTAACTTGATCACATTGACGTTGTTATTTCCCTCCATCATCGATGATGTTACACAGTGCCCGAGCCTGATCACGATGCCGCAAACTGTTGTGAATTAACCTCACTTTTTCCTTCTCGCCGATTTTGCTGCCGCCGTAAATAACGTCAATCTACATCAAGCTGTTATATGTGCCTGGGCCCATAACCTGATGTTTGAAATAAAAAGAAAGCACTTTTGTGATGAACACACTAGTCTTTTATTGAATTCACTGATACAACGTGTTGATTTTTAGAAGAGTAGAACGGAAGTGATACAAAGAAAAACCAACACCAACTTAGACACATGAACAACATATAATATTTGTATTGTTGCCAACTTAAACATTTTCAAATAAACATTGCCATATTAATAACACTATCCATTAAAACGCTACGTACCGGTATTGATGTCACCTGAGTCATCATTACCCAAATTGAGTATGCAGGGCTTCACTATCGGTCATTTGTATTCTCCTTTCGTCGTTTTTTCATTCACCACTTGTATCTTTCCGCCTCGTTTCAATGAGTATACTTAGGGTTCGGCCACATTGCAATTTTCCTGTCGCATCGATTAATTTTTAGACGCAAATATGAGCACACGGCGACAAGATTTGCAATGGAACTCTTGGCATGCGCAGAACTAATATGCTCATTTGAATGTATGCCTTTGCCAGGAATACATGCGCTAACTCATTTGTTGCGCTACGCAAGGAACTTCCATACACGCCAGCGTCAAATGTCCAAATGATTTGTGCTTGTGCGAGTATCACAAAAACTTCCTACTAAGCTGGTTTTAGGAAAAATCGCAAATTCTTGCGACTGCCAACCTGGCTAAAATTGTCGCAAATCGCAGTGTGCGCGCAGTAGTGCGAGTATATAGTCGTAGTTTAATCCATCCCTTATTGAATAACACCTTTCAGCTAGTTGCCTCAAGCTTCGTTGTCCTCTACTACCAACAGCAGTCAGACTGAAAGAACATCGTGGTTCCTTTAACTTTGTTTATTTTTGGTACCTAAATATCTTCTAACTAAAGTTATGCACTGTGCAGTCAGTTATCTCGCTCGTTTGAGTTTAGGGATCTTTTGATCGAGGGTGTTTATGAACTGGAAGTGAATTAATTTGTGATTTAAAATTTTCTTATAAAAGCTGACTTTTTTTAAGTAAAACCTGTTTACTTTTTTCGGTTTATGATCGTTATTTATCTTAGTGCCATCTGTTGTGATTTACACAGAATCTTTACGTTCTTATCAGAGTATATCTACTAAATAGCAGCTGCAATTAGAACAAATTTTATTTTTTACGGTACTTATAGAGTTGTGCCCACTTAGCTCAAAGTTGCGACGCACTTATCATCATTTGCTAATCTCACCACCAGAACAGCATCGTGGTAGTTAAGTCGGCAACAACAAATCTCTCTATCTTGATTCAAACTTTTGGTATTTTGTATACTCGATTTTGGTGACAAGACGTGAGTATCTCGTTAAATAGTGCCGAACAAATTCTTCGATGCCGATGAAGGAGATGTTGATCGAGCCTCCGCCGCCATCATAGTCAAATTGCCACCTTCCTGGCACACCAAACCAACATTATGGTTCTCGCGCGTTAAAGCACAGTTCCGCAGCGGAAAAATTAGCTCGGACGCGTCGCGTTTCGCGACATGCCAGCTCTTTCGCAGGTTGCAGACAGCGTAGAAGATCCACCCGAGGACGGTGAATACGAAACCGTAAATTGAAGGCTGCTGGCTGTTTTTGGCGTCACTGAGGAAGAAAGGACGCGCCAAGTGCTGTTTGATCTTGAGATGAAGGATATGTGACCATTCCAGTTTTTGCATTACCTGCAGTGCTCTGCTGCAAAATCCATTCCGGATAACATCATCAAATCATTATGGCTGCAACGAAATAGTTTATTTAACAACAGTTTTTGACTTATACATACATTAAATACATTCTGAGGTAACGCGCTTTCAGTTTAATAGTGAGTCCAATCACCACCAGTATCAATTATCCCCAAGGCATACTTTCCATTAAATATTCGGCGTATTCGAGGGAAAGCGCCTTCCGAATGAGTCGAATTTTTCGGGAGAGCTGCTTCAAAGTGTAAACACGTTTTCCACAGAGCTTCTGCTTCATGTAAGCCCAGACGTTTTCGACAACATTTGCATCAGACGATTGTGAAGGCCAAATAAGTGTCACAACGCATTTTTTCCGTTTCCATTCAGTACGCAGCCGGTTCCGGTGTTTGGGATCATTATCGTTGCTACGCCATTTTACATTGTTTGCGCACAGATGTTCCCAAATGGCAACGTGTGGTAACTCGAGCCCTTTTTGCTTCAATTTCGCTTGTCCTTGACGTAAAGACAAGCCAGGATTGCGCGAAAATAAAGCCAGGATTCGCCTTTCATCCTTTTACGTCACTTTTCCTACCGAGCCACGATTTGGAAGGTCATCAATGGTTTTTGACACTTAAAAACGTTGAACATACTTCTTGACAAACGAAACAGACTTTTTAATGTATGTAGCCGCTACTACATAGTTCGTTTTTGGTCCTATAGGGTGTGTGCAAAGGAACGTGGCCTCGAAGCGCTTTGCATAAATGGCACTCATCGCGATTTTAGTGTTTTCCCGATGGAACATGGACTTTGACTGAAATTTTCGTTTCAAAGCGCCAAAGACATAGGTTTTCTCTACCGATCAAAAAAGCTATGCTGGACACGCTCTTACTTAACAAACTGTAAATACCCAATGCGACAAATCGAGGATATTTCCGTGAACTTAAGCGGAATGCGCGTTTTCTCAAAAATTGACTTACTGCGCGCGTTCCACTAAATTCCAATTGCGGAGGAAGATATCCCGAAAACGGCGGTCACGATGCCGTTTGGATCTTTCGAATACACGGTGATGACGTTTGGTCTTCGGAACGCAGCGCATACCTTTCAGCGATTTATGGACGAGGTACTCCGAGGGCTGGATTACTGTTTTTGCTACCTCGACGATGTGCTCATCGCGTCAAAATAGGAGGAGGAGCATTTACAGCATCTATCGAGCTTCGGGATCGTCAGTATTGTCTCTAAGTGCGAGTGGGGTGTGAGCAAAATAGAATACCTCGGGCATATTTTTAGTGAGAAAGTCATGCGCACCCCGATATCTAGAGTAGATGCGATCCGAAATTTTAAAAGGCCTATCACTGTATAGGATCTCCGGTGGCTTTTGGGAATACTGAAATATTATCGGTGGTTTGTCCTCAACACCGCGGTGCTTCAGGTCCCTCTCAACAAATTATGTAAAGGCAAGGCAGGTGGAGGAGGCGTTCGCAAAGTCCAGGGACAGATTGGCGGATTCCACATTACTCGTGCATGATGAGGCCGGTAAACCTCTCAGGTTGCCTACTGATGCATCCGACATAGCCGTAAGCGTCGTGTTAGAGCAAGAACAAAATGGTCGGTGGCTCCAGTTGGCGTTTTTCCAAAGAAACCTCTCTGCACCCGAGTCGGAGTATAGCGTTTACAACCGTGAATTGCTCGCTATTTATACCAGCGTTCCTCATTTCCGGCACTATCTAAAAGCTCTTCGTTTTTCGTCCTGATGGACTACAAACACCTAGCGTACGCATTCGCTCAATCCAATAGCAAAGCCTCGCGGCGCCAGCTCAGGGATCTCAATTATATTTCGCAATTCACAAGGGATTTCTGTTTCATTACTTGAGCCAGCAATGAGCTCGCAGACGCATTTTCCCGTGTGGGTACTATTGAGATGTCGTCTATTATCAGCGAGGATGAGCTCGTTCTAGAGCAAAGCCGTGGGATGGAACTTCAACAGCTGCTCCGAAACAACAACGCCTAGTTGAAACTCATCCAGCGTTCGCATCAGAAGTTGATTTACGACGAGTCCCTGGGCCTGCTTAGACCCTTCGTCCCGGTTTCGTTGCGCAAGAAAATCTTCGAAATTTTTCACCAACTGGCGCATCCTAGTGCTCGATCTACCTGTAAGGCTATCACAAGAAGATTTGTGTGGACGAGTATTTTATTTATTTTATATTTTACTGCAGTAAAGACTTTTCGTTGGATAAAATTTTATTTTATATAATTCTTTTGGTCTTAATTATGCAGCGCCGTGCGAGGAAGTGCCCCAGTTCTACCGCAAACTCAGCTTTCATAGCGTGTTCGGGCTTATGTGACTTAATTTTCACTGCAGCTGTGTGGGCTTGTCATTTTTTTGTTTGTGGTAGGAAGGTGAATGCCCGTTTACGCACAGAGTGTGGGACTCCCATGCTCGCAAGAAGGCAACTGGACTACCCACTAAACACCTCCCCTGTCAGCCTGTGAACCTCGCCTGGAACCGTTTGACACATTACTTCGGGCCAGGTCTCGTTTTGTTACGCCGTGAGGCGCCTTCATGCTGGGGGATCCCTTTTCTAGTAGGAGGAGGGGAGAGGAAGCGACAGACAAGCGATCCCCCAGCCCAACGTCCCCGGTTGCTGTGAGTCCCTTTTATTTTTTAGGACTGCCCGAACATAATGTGCCGCTTGGTTCCGTTTGTCAACCGATTCGAGCATCACCGCCACTATATTATCCGGGGTGAGCTCTCCTGTTTCCATGTAGTGGTTCCTTCGCAGGCTGTCCCATTTTACGCCCGCAAAAAATGTGTGGCAGGTATTGTCTTCCTCTCCTGGGTAATACCGACAATCGGGGGACCGTGACTTACCAATCTTGTGCAGGTAAGACTGAAAACACCCATGCCCGGTCAAAAGCTGGGTCAGCTAGAAGTCAGTCTCGCCATGCCTTCGATTTAGCCACGGTCTCACATCCGGGATGAGGCATGCAGTCCACCTTCCATTTGAGCAATTCACCCAAGACTACTGCCAATCGTTGAGTGAGCACTGTATATCTTTGCTGACAACCGTCTCCCTCGCATCCTCGTTTCGACGCTGATAAAAAGAGCGGTGCTCTCTAGCAAGGGGGGCGGCAGGTATCACGCCTGCAATTACTTTCACTGCCGACCAGAGCATTCCTCAGCGCTCCTCTTCTCTGTACCTGTGCCAAGCGTTTTCAGTAAACTCCTTACTGAGAGCGTTGCCCCATACCTCTGCACCATACAGTAGCACTGACCCTACAGCACCCATCAAGAGGCGTCTTCTTGATGGGTTGGGTCTCCCTACGTTTATCATAAGTCGACTCAAAGCCGATACTCTCGAAGCAGCAGCCTTCTCAGCCGTTGCCCTAATTTGCTCAGAGAAACTCATCTTCGAGTCGATACCACTCCCGTATGTGTGCATTTGCTCCACAACGACATCATCTGTGATCAACAACCACGGAAAGAACGAGTCAAAAGGATGCGAAAGGAAGAAATCATCGTCGGAACCAACAAGATGAAGAAATTCATCGCAGGCACCAGGAGAACACTTTGATCATGCAAATAAACCTATTAATCCCAGTGGCAAGATGAATCGTAACTTTCAAGGCGGTGGCGGAGGCGTACCAAGCCAACGTGTTGTTGTTGGAAGAACCGGTGGTGAATATGATTCCCAAAACAATAAACACAAATTAACGGTACAAAGTCTTGTTGTTGCTGAGGGTGTCACAAACTTTGATAAATTGTTGAAGGAAGTGCAACCAGAAGAGTTTATGGATTCAAAACTCAAATGCATATCTGAAACTCCAGTCGAAAATTCAACGGGTGAAATATCAGGAAGTCGCTAGAAGTGGTGATGATAAGCCGGTCAAAGATAGCGATGATTATCATCGTGCAATAGAAGAAGTTCGAAAGTAGATTTCAGCGTCAATGGACGTAATGAGCAGGGGTAGTGTTATGTTCTTTGAGAAGTCGGAGATTGGTTGAATACGTCCAATCCTTATAGATCACAACGTGGTGTAGCTCAGATTTGCCTCATCGTGCATCCCAGGTGACATCGGGTCTGCATCAAACGCAGCAACAGCAGCAACTACAGTAAAAATCGTTTTGAGGACAAAAATTTAGTGAGACACCAGTGACATGGACGACATGCTATTTGAATGCAAAAATAATGCTATTGACGTGCTAAATACGAATTACGCTTATGGGGAATTCGTTCGCCTTAACCTCTTCGGAGCATCCACTATCAACAATACATTCTGTGAGCCAAAAAAACGGAGCCCTCGGGCAAACTACTTCATTACGAAACGCACCGCTAAACTACACGAACAATAACAGCAATAACCTTTGCAGAAGCTCCTCTGCTACTCTAGTGAATAGTAACCACATTGCTGAAGTACCGCACATATCCGTTACGGAAAGGACATCCTCGACGACAACGATGGCGTCAGCAACCACTCGAACTATTCCTAAACTGTTTCAATGTAGTCCCAACGAACATAGCGACCATTTACTTCAAAATCATATCCCCAATCCCCATCATCAACATCTTCATCACCTCTCACCCTACGAAACAAACAAACAAAACAAACAAATTTCATTCGCGAAATCTTCAAATGTGACGTCACCGGTTGCGGTGATGACGGAGACGACCACGACAATATCGTCATCATCAAAGAAAGCGTTCAACTTCAAAGTCGGTGCTAAGAAGACAAAGTTCTGGAAGTATCTTGAGGAAGAGGAGTGGAAAAAGTCGACAAGTGTAGGAAATCTGACTACAACGAACTGCGAAAGGAACAGCCAGATGAGGAACAATGGCGCAATGGTCAACAACACTAACAACACCATCAGACAGAGCAACAATAACAACAACAATAGTAATAACAATAACAACAATAGAGGACGTAATACAAGCGCAGGTGATAGTAGCAATCAAAAGTCAAGTACGGAATTTTATAAAGAGGCTGCTTAATTGTTAGGACTTCCATGTACACTACAGCACCCGCAAGACTACAATGGATCAAACAACGCCGCGGAATGTCGAAGCTTAACATACAATCAGATAGTTCTAGTATATGTAGTGTAAATTCAAATCTGGATACCTAGAAAAGCAGAAAAAAAGGCACACAAAGTGTCTTGTCCAAGGGATAAAATATAAAAGTACTACTTATCTGATAACCCTCAATGAATTCCAGCCACTCAAAATCCTGGTAACTGCCAGCACTCACATCGCACCAAACATAAACAAACAATATTACGACTATACTTGTAACACGTCAAATGTCCGTCACACTGACACTTCCGAAAAAATATCTACGACTCCGAATTTCGGAAGCATCAGTTGAAGTGTGGTGAAAATTGCTATGGAATTGCCCGATCGCACGAACCGGGTTATAATTTCTGCAAGAAAAGGAGAACTATAAGGTTCACTCCGGAATTATCGGTCCTCCGTTGGGAGCGAGTTAATAAAAGGGCCAGGGACAAAGAGAAAGCACTCTTTCCGAACGTGTAGTGGCGAAGGTAAAAAAAAGTGTTTGATAAAAAAAGGGGTGCGGAAGTCTAAAAGAAATAGGAAGATAAAAAGGAGGAAAAATAGGAAAGAAAAACAGAACTATAAAAATAGTTGTCGAAGTCAATCACCACCGGGAGAACAATAACTACCACCAATTGGCCATTGCACGAGTGCGACCCGCGAAGAGTGCGTGGAGTCAGCGCAGTATCTTTTTCGCCGTGCCGTCGACGACGAGATTTCTACAAAGAGGCCTCCTTATTAGCTAGGCTAGGTGACAGAGGTTAGTCCAAAAAAAATTGTTAAGATTTCTTTGACTTTACTTCATAAATTGTATGGAAAATTTGCTATTTTACGATTTCCACAAGGTTCAATTAAATCCCTTTCATATCAAGGAAAGTGGTATTATTTCATAGTAAATTCACTTCGAAAATATAGAATTTATTTTTTTTCCAGGAAGTGTAACGGGTTGGCTCGGGGGAATATGGCGCGTGGGTGAACGTCAGTGTGGTTGATTCTTCGGTGGTGTTTGAGTGGCGAAGCGTTGGTTGGAGGAGATAGGGTCCACCCCGAGTAGTGAAATTTTGTGCGTGTTCTTAGTGGAAGGTGTGTTCGTTGAACGAGCTTCGGCAAACCGCCTTACTCACTGGGCGGTCAAGTGTGGGGCCTAGGTCAAAACAGTGAGTTGGCGCCCACGCCCGTCTGTGGCGAGCGAAGTCGGGACCGCAGGGCCCTCGTTGCCGAAGCACCCCAGTGGTTAGGGATGAAAAATTGTAAAAACCAGTACATGCACGAACACATTGCCTTTCGAAAATTCTTAATCTTTCCACAGTACGAGCACTCTGGCTGTACCAGATCTGTTTAAAATGGTCGAACTAGGGTTTTAAAAACATGTCTGTTTACAGCGAACGCTAGACGCAGATTACAAGCTAATTTGTTAGATAGTACAAAACCCAATCAAGAAATAAGTAAAATAAATGTTTATTTTATGAAAAAAATCAAACGAAAATGTTACCATTAAATTTATCAATTTATTTTTATTAATTGATTTTTTCTTCTTTCAGGTGACCATTTTATTCTATTAAAAGTGTAAGTAATAAATCTTCCATATCGCAATTTTAATTTCAAAAGTTTCCAGGTTGTATCATTAGAATAATAAATTTGAATTTTACTTATTCTTGTGAAACGGAGCGTTTAAGCTTTCTTTTTCAATTATTTAAAGGTAATTATACTTATGTATATTATTTATCAACTAGTGAAGTTTTAAATAATTTGTTTAGTTTGAACAATTTGACTTTTTGCTGATAAGGACTCTGAGATGTCCAATAAATATCCTCAGTACAAATATCACTCAAAAGTACAGGGCTTTCCAATAAGAGTGTTTAATTTTGATGTTAAAAAAATGCCATTTTTAGGGTTTTGTAAAATAATTTTACAAAACCCTACTAGTTTCGCGACCAGTCTGCCCGTCTGTCCGTCCGTCCGTCCGTGTATCACAGCAGTTTTTCTCGGAAACATCAAATTTTGTGTGTAGGTGTAAAGTGATGATCTCTTTAAAGTTCAACTACAAAAAAATTTTACAAGGTATTTAAGGGGGGGTCATAGAAGGTAGCCGATATGGGTATCAAATTTAAGGTCTTGATGAGAACTTTTCAAAACAGGTCTTAGTTTGCAAAATTTGCTTTAATGGGCGCACAGGGAGGGGAAATACACGAAAAATTTATGTCCCCCCCCCCTCGCGATTGGACACCTGCGATACGAAAAATCTGAAAAAATCAGGAATGTGGGCCTTGGTGAGTACAACAACAACAAATACGTTAGAAGTCACAATTCACTCAACTTTGTTAGTAATAGTATGATATATCGATTTAATGTTTTCTTGAATGAAATCTTAACGGTACCCTTAAATTCAATGAAATTCAGTACGTAGATGTTTATTTACAAGGTTGATCTATCCTGCAAGTTTCATAAAGATTTAATTATATTTAGCGAGGTTATAGTGGTTTGAATTTTCCTGTATTACTATGGAACAATATGCGCTGCATGTATTAATATGGCAACATATGGCTATGGAACAACATGCGCTCTTTCCCGCCCAGACACTACAGTTTTGCTAGGATTTCCATGAAAATTTCAGGAATGATAGGTGTCATGTATGTCTTTGGGAATCGGTTCAGCTAGAGGTATCAGTAATCGTAAAACAAGATAGTGCCTGTTTTAAATGCGAAGATTGAATAATTTTGAGTTATTTTCTCCCAACTTCAACGTTTAAGCTGCATGCTTTGAACACTTGATTCAATTTAATGAATGACTGAAGATGAGTACCTACAATTAATGCTCATAAGTGAAACAAGTCAAGGAGGTGGGAGAGAGCTCCTAGCAAAGGGGCATTTTAACCATTCTAGGATTCAAAAAACGGCCATTAATCGATGATAACAGTACAGGAGAGTGGCCCCTGAAAAAAAAAAATTCATCAAACGTAGCCGATCTGAGTATGAAATGAAAGTTTTCATGGAAGCTTTTCAAAACAGTTCTTAAACTGTCAGTTTTTGCTTCAATGGGGGCACAGGGGGGAAATACATGAAAAATGTGTTTCCTCCCTCGCGAATGGACATCTGAAATAATTATCAAGGGAGATATTTATGAGTATAACAATAACAAAAACCTCAGAAGTCGAAATTCGTTCAATTTTGTTAATAATAGTATGATCTTCGTATTTCATATTTTCTCCAATAAAATCGTCTTTGACATGTTTCTTGATTTGATTCGATCTGGTGTATGCATTTTGTAAATTGAATACAAAACCCTTCTAACATGAGCGTAGGTCTGTTTACCCAACTTGTTTAATATAAATGATCGGATGTTTATTTCATTATAAAGAGGAAGGTATGCCGTTAATAGTGGAAAATGACAACAGGCAAATGACCACCATGACCACGCTTACACGACCATATCGTTTTCATGAAATTTTCCATAACCAAATCGCAAAGTGGCTGCCCTATGTCCTCAATAGCCTCACGAATTCTATCTTTGAGGTCTTGAATCGACGCTGGGCTGTTGGCGTAGACCTTCTCTTTCACGTGGCCCCAAAGGAAGAAGTCGCAAGGTGCTAAATCTCAAGATCTTGGTGGCCAATTGTGATCACCTCTTCGAGAATAACACGGTCCGGAAACTTTTCCTGTAAAAGATCTATGGTTTCGTTGCTTATGTGGCATATAGTGCCGTCTCGTTGAAAGTAAACGTTGTTCAGATCAATATCATCCAATTCGGGCCATAAAAAATCATCAATCATCCCTCGATAGCGCAATCCATTTGCCGTAACTATTGTTCTAGCCTCGTTTTCGAAAAAGTAAGGTCCAATGACTTCGCCGGACCATAAACCGCACCAAACAGTCACACGTTGAGGATAGAGAGGCTTTTCAACAATAACTCTTGGGTTTTTCGAGCCTCAGATGTGACAATTTTGCTTGTTGACGAAGCCACCGAGATGGAAATGGGCCTTATCACTCAAGATGATTTTTCGATGGAATTCCGGATCATTTTCATGCATTTCAAGGACCCGATCAGCAAAGACACAACGTTGTTGATGATCGACCAGCTTGAGTTTTTGTGTTAACTGAACTTTATAAGCCCAAAGACCCAAATCTTTATGCAAAATACGGTGTAATGACGTTTGTGAAATGCCGAATTCCAAAGAACGACGAGGAATAGACAAACCTGGGGTTTCTTCAATACTTTCGGCTACAGCAGCAATATTCTCGACTGTTCTTGAGTGACGTGCACGGGTTTTATTCTTCAGATCAGTAAGTTGTCCCGACAGTTCAGATTTTTCCACTAATTTCTGTATGGCGGTCCAACAAGGTGCTTCACGACGACCCAAAAAATGATGGAGTTTTACGAACCGTCTTTGCCAAATTTTTACCATTTTTATAGTGAATTTTAATAATTTGAATGTGTTGTTGAAGCGCGTATCGCACCTTTTTATTAATGGCGTAGTTTCATCACGTCAAATGTCAAAAAATGACAGCTTCAAAAGTGACATCTACCGAAATAGCGGGGTATTCAAAATACCACCACTTATTGGAAAACCCTTTACGTGAGACATCAGTTTCAATAAATACTATTGGATTGGATTGATAGAACCCTTTATAACACAGTCGTAGATAATGAAAAAATTTTCATTTTGTAAACCTGAAGCAATAATTGCAGGAAAATAAAAATGACCTTTATTCGCCGTTCCATATTTAATTTCGATGCACCCATCAATAACTTGAGTCCGAGGTATTATTTTAGAAAGCTTGCGTGCTTGCTATTGATATTGTTTCATCCATAATTTATATCTTGTTAGGCGTCTCAAATTGCCACTTTATCCATTTGTAGGCATTCAGTCAATTGTAATCAGGTAACAATTTGTTTTGTTGTAAATGGCAGCAAATCGCTCTTCCATTTTATTTTTAAAACAGCATTCCTTAAATTATCGATGTTTTGTACTTATTATGTTATGCTGACTTGTCAGCTATGATTATGAGCAATTATCCCAACATGCAAGCCTCAGCTACTCATACATTTTCAACCAATATCAACTGGTAAATGCTAATTAAGTCATTCGATGAAAGAGCCACGGAACTCGAAATAATTCGAATAATTATTGAGAAGTATTCAAAACAATATACATAAGTGCACTTCAACCCGACCCGGAGTCCCCTACCCTGCGTGGATGTTATTATTTCGAAGGAATTTTCCCACATATGTGTAATTATTTCTCATAACGTGTCCTGTCATCATATGACTTCTAAAATGAATTATCTTTATTTAATTCCATTCCAGGAAAGTGATTTGCACATACAAGTATGAATAAATAGACTGACTCTAGAAATATCTTTGCTTTATCGGCACGGGTATGTCCAATATCAATGAACTCCGACTAACGATTATGTGATTGGAATAGTAATTGACCAGACGATTTCAATAGTTTGTTTTCTTTATTTCATTTACAAACCATTTAAATGCACTTAGTATGGTGATATGGCAATTAGAAATTCGGATAAAACAAACGCGGATGTTAATTTAAACATTTTCAATGATTGCGACGCTTATGGATTCTTAACAAATGTATACTCCTATGTATGTGGAAATAGTGACATTCTGTGGTAATATGATAAATAAGCAATTGTTGAAATGAAATCGTGACAAATGTGCTTTGAATATAATTGAATTTTGATGGCCTTTGGTTCACGTGAAGATTAAATGAAAAATTGGCTTCAAAATAGAAACTTCAATAGTAAGGATGCTACTTCGAAGAGTGAGAGAATTAAAACAAATTTGAACTCAAATTCCATGTCAATTTACAAGCATTAAAGTTTCCGACTGAGATATAGGCACATGTGATATCTACGTCTAGCACTCGTAGTGACTAGACGTGTTTTTAATTGCTCCTGTCAGAAAATTAATTTTATTCAATTAAATATTCAACTGTCAAATTGGTTAATTAGTTCAAAAAGTTATTCGTTTTTTTTAACATCGTTAAAAGTTATATATATATATATATATATATATATATATATATATATATATATATATATATATATATATATCTATTGGAACAATCAATTGGAAACAAAACAAAGGCTGTTTACAACAGAACAGCACCTGAGTAATCCTCCCCCACTGGGAGGTGGGATGGGGGATCCCGCTGAAGCACAACAGCAAAAGAAATTTAATGCTGACAATCAAGAACTGCAGATAGATAAAACTTTAAAAAGGTGAATCATCAGCGAAAAATCTGACGAATTGCAACGAAAGCTGCAAATAATGGAGCCCAGCGCTGAGATGGAACAAATCAGACGTGAAAATGACGAACTTAAGCAGAGAATATATTCAATGGAAGAAACAATCAAAGGATTAATAAGTACGTTAGAAAGAAAAGAGAAGAAGCAAGAGGAGACAAAAAAGAAAGCAAATATTTTGAAGAAAAGCTATGATAAAACCCAAGACATTCTAAGTGCAGATGGCACAAACGAAAGCCGAAACTATTATGCGGCCCTTAAGGACCTAGGCGAATCCATGGAATTGGAAGCAGAGACATCACAGACAAACTTAAGAAACGAAACGGAACCATCCACATCAGAAGGTATACGATCAAATAATAATAATAATATAAATTTCATAAAAAATTTAAAACAAAAAAATCTTGGGAAAAAACCAACTAGTGGTTCTGCTGGCCCTCAGGGCCAAATTAATGTTAGTAAGAAGAAGGACAAAGTCCCACCAATAAACGTTTTTGGACAACGTGGTAGCGACATGGTTCAGCTATTGGCGGCCGAACGAAAAATTTAAAATTTCGAGATCAAGAGAGTAAACTCAGAAAAATTCACCATCAAAACGCAATCACTGGTTGATTTTCAAGCAACTAAAGACGCGTTAAAATCTGTAGAGGTTCCCCACTTCACATACACCCCAAAAAGCGAAAAAATCAGACCTTTCTGTTGAAGGGCCTGGATTGTGGAGAAAATGTCGTTGATCTTCTTGCAATGCTGAAGGAAACTGTACCAAATGTAGAGTTCGTTTCGGTGAAAAATTTCGTAACAAGAAGATCAACCATTGAGAATAAAAAGCTACCTTTTTATTTGGTACAAATCACAAATACTAGCAGCCCAAGTACCCTTCAACAGATAAGGTTCTTGAATTATAGAGTTGTGAGGTGGGAGCGATTACAGAAACAAGATGTCAACCAATGTTACCGGTGTCAACGATTTGGCCATTCGGCCACCAATTGCGCCATGCACTACAGATGTGTGAAGTGCAAAGAAGTGCATGCTCCTGGTGAGTGCAAATTGGCTCAGACGGAGCCCAAAGAAAAATTATATTGCGTTAACTGCCGCACGTTTGGTCATCCAGCATCATATCGAGGATGCCCCCGATATCAAGATGCAAAAAACAAAATTATACCGCAGCAAAATCAGGTAAAACGCCACAGTATAGCTCCAAATCCCGTCAAACCCGGGGTATCATTTGCAATCACCTCGAGAGGTCCAGTAGAGCCTAATATTAATAGTTCCTAATGACAGGAATCTAACTAACGATGAAATAGATATCTATTTGTCGAAGTTAGAGAAGCTGACATTAGAAACGATGGAGAAAGTAGTTCCCAAGATCAAACATCGAAGCAATATGGAAGGATATGAAACACCAACCATCGCAATGTTGAAAAGATTGAAAAGCCTTCTTCTCACGCGCGTCAACAATATTTATCGGCGATTTTTGGATTACAACCATCCCACATTGGCTCTGTGGAAATTACACCTGAAGAATGTCCGGAACTTAATCCGTTCACACTTCAGGAGTGAGGTCAGAAACCAATGGGCGGAGAAACTGAGGGGTATTAGCTCACAGGACCCAGGTGGCGTTTTCACGAAAGTGAATGCTATATTTCGCAAGAGGTCTCGAGTGAAGGTATCGAATCTTAAAGTTGCTAGTGATCAGATAAATCTTCTTGATAGGGCTGGTATCGAACTCAACAGTACAACTCCGGATACAAATAGAAACAGGATCATATGTGATGGATTACAGAAACTTGCTCTGATTGGAACTCATTTTGAATCAGTCCATCTGCCAAACCCTGAGAGAGGGAATCAAGTCCTTTCAGAAGTCGTTGAAGCAAAAGTTTCCGACTTCAAATCAAGCCTGAACGGCGAATCCGTTCTTCATTTCAATGAAACATTGACGTCCGACCTCATACCGAGCTCGAATCTTGTTGATTATTTTGTTAGCTATATTTCGCAGGATAAACAACAAGAAATCTTGTGGTATAGATGGTGTTCCGAACATAGTACTTCGACATGTTGAACAATTCATATTTTCCAACTCAGTGGAAGAAGGCCGAGGTATTTCCGATCTTGAAGAAAGGAAAAGAATCTTCGTGCCCTAAAAGCTATCGCCCGATCAGCTTGTTGCCTAACATCAGCAAGGTTTTTGAAGTGATACTGAAACATTGCATTAAACGCCCACGTTGGAAAATATGAGTTGATGCCGAATTGCCAATTTGGTTTCCGTGCCAGGCATTCGACTACACATGCGATAACGAAAGTAACCTCAGACATCTGTTGGAAACTAAATATAAGATAATGTGTTGGAGCGTGTCTCATTGACATGGAGAAAGCCTTCGATACGGTTTGGTTAGATGGACTAATTTTTAAACTCCTACAGGACAAGTTCCCCAGACACCTTGTCGCCATGATGTGTAATATGTTGTACGGGAAATCATTTCTTGTAACTGATAGAAATTCGACAACAATGCGCGATTTCAAGGTCTTGAATGGTCTACAGCAAGGAACATTTACTGCTTTTCTCGATATTCATTCGCAAGCTATTGAAAGGCTTTGATTTTAACATATCGCCAACGCGATCATTGGTAGCGTTTGCTGATGATCTTATCATTTACACGGCAGATCGGAAAGCCACAGTAGTTCAGAGCAATCTGCAAAAAATGTTTAATGACGTGCAGCTCTACACCGACAATTGGCGAATGAAAATCAATGCGCAAAAGTGCGAAACAATTTTATTTCGGACAACATTGCAGTTGGTCAGTCAAGACCTGAAACGTAATTCGAAAAATTTCCACATTATGGCTGGTAAGGGTAGTACAGAACAGATTCCACATAAATCCTGCGTTCGATACCTCGGTGTTTATCTCGATCAGTATCTGTATTATAACGAACATGTTAAAATCATGCTCAGTAAGGCGCAAAAGGTAGTCATGTCCCTTCGAAGACTCTTTCATTCCAGATAAATTGACCGAAAGGTCAAATTATCTGTTACAAGACCCTAGTTAGACCAGTTTTGACATACGGATGCCAAATCTGGTACAACTTGAGTGCTAGTACAATGGAAAAGTTAAGAGTTTTCGAAAGGACATATATTCGTGCATGTACTGGTCTGTACAGAAAACCTGAGACGGATTGGAAACATTTTATATCTAACAGAAGAATTTATCATACTGCTAAAGTGACAAGAGTCGATATCTTCATTTTGAAACTCATTCGAAATCATATCGCAAGATCTGTAACTGTGAGTGAAAACCCCTGGATTTCACAGCCGTTCCACCCTACAGACGGGTACATTGAGACTTGTCTCGATACTGGCTTTGTGCCTCCAGAAGCATTCGTGTATTTGGACATGAATTGGTATGTTTTTGATTCTGACGGTGTCCCGATTATATATCATATATAT
The DNA here is from genome assembly GCA_963969285.1 of Odontomyia ornata. Taxonomy (NCBI): domain Eukaryota; kingdom Metazoa; phylum Arthropoda; class Insecta; order Diptera; family Stratiomyidae; genus Odontomyia; species Odontomyia ornata. The sequence continues at coordinate 88,218,602 of OZ017738.1, read as the reverse complement.
AGACGGGCCACCGATAAGAAGATAGAATATTCTCCAAATTTGAGCTCGCGAGACCACGAACTACAATGGCGATACTCATTTGCGAGATTTGTTGACGTTGATCGAACTGGGAGGGAGCTGGCACGGTATTGGTGGCTGAATGACAATGACTTAATTATTCGTGTTCGCGTGTCTCGTTTGTGTTTGTTTTCTTTTTATTTTCAGCTCATTATTGCTACATTTAATTGTTATTTGTTTGTGTTATTTAAAATTAGCTTACAGGATTTAGAATAGGTATATTGTGATGTTCGTTATATTAGGCTAAGAGATAAGGTTTACTTTGTAGGTTAGGAGTATTTTAAAAGTATTGTTGTAGGATAAGTTAGAGTATTTTGAGTAAATTTTATTAGACGTAAGTAACAACATATTAGATATAAGTCAAAAGATTCCTGTTTTGTGTTCTTTGTATTATATTTAATTTTTGAATAGCGTTGGTTGGTTTTTTTCCCTTTTTCCAATTGATTAATCATATTTAATAATATTCATTTGATTAATTTCACATAATGTTTTTATAAATCATTTTAGTATCGATATTGTTTAAATTTAGAGTGCCAAGTGGGCCATTAAGTTTTTCTAATTGTATAATGTTTTTAAAACTTTGCTTTATGTTTTTATAAAAAATATTATGGATTTACTTAATAAAGCACTTTGAATTGAATTGAATTGAATTAGGCACATGTGATTAATTGCTGACGTAATATCATTTTAACATCAAAGTTGATACAAATTTGTATTCGCGAAAAATATTTATTAGAGCCTATGTCAAGCGTAGCATATTTATTTTGCATGCAACCAATCAACCATTCATCCATGCAACATTTGCAAATAGAATGCATCTAAAGAGCTAATTAAACTAACATCGATATCACGACGCTACCTAGAATCTTGGCTAAAATTGACAATAAATAGTGAGTCTTGTGCCTAGATGCAACGGTTGATTTAGTTTTGTAAATTGTAATCAATTTGATCATCATTCCAATATCGATTTTATCAATTATTTAGTTAATTTATGTATGCTCTACGTCGATGAACTTTTTTCTCAATTTTTTATTACCATTATCAGTTAGGATTTATCAAATTTAAAATGTAAATTTGCATGTCTAAGGAATGTCATGAACGTACGCTGCTTAAATCATGGCTAATAAATTCTAATCAAACGAAGAAAATATTTTTAACTGTACATAATTATACCACATCGGTAATCATATATTACAATTTTCGTTGTTTTAAAAAAAGGAATTGGATCTAAGAATTGTATAGAATAATAGAAGTTAAACATTTGAATGTGTTTTTTACTTTATCGAAAAATTTGTGAATTTATATCAGAAAGTTTCGTATGAAATCGATCATATTGGTCCGTCGAGCCGGATCGGTGCTATTGTTCTTTGATTAATTGAAATTGGACTTTCAATGTCATTTTCTCTTAATTCGACAATCGAGATCTATTTCATCGTTAGTTAAATTCCTATCATTAAGAGCCATTCAGCAAGAGCTGCCATCATCAGAAGGACATTTCTTCTGGTAATCTCGATCAAACTTCTTTTGAAACTTTTCCCAATCTGTTTTTTGAAATTCAATCGTTAGTTCTCATGCTGAACTAGGATGAGGAAGGCGTTTTTGAATTTGACTTTTTCAATATTTTGAAAACAATAGGGTCTTCTAACTAATATTCCGATGCCACCGCCCCCATCACCGTTTATCCTATCGTTTCTTATGAATTCAAAATTCTTGAATATCATGGAGTACCATAAATTCAGCTGTGTCTCAGTGAGAAACATGATGTCAGGCTTTTGGTTGCCATTGTATTCGAAGAGACAGTCATGTCGATGTAGACTCACAACGGAGTTTACCATGGTTGAGACGAGACGAAGCCTATCTATGGGAATGTAACTAGATGAGACGTTTTTTGAGGCATTTGAAAGACCCAAGCGCTAAAAAACAAATTTAATTTTTGAGTCTTGTTTATCGGTTCTCCGGATAATTTTGAGAAGCAGCTCATTATTGCAACTTACATTATTCACATTATTTACATTGTTGTCTGCTGGTTCTCTAGCAGCAAATTCAAATGACACCTCAAGCTTGATGAAGTTGGAAGTTATCACACTGCGGTGGGCTTGTGTTTGATTTGGAATAAATTTCAATTTTGCATCTTGGTACCGAGGGCATCTTTAGTATGATGCTGGATGACCAAAGACACTACAGTTCCCCTAATATAGTTTTCCTTTTGGCTCCATCTGAGCAAATTTGTACTCGCCGGGGGCACGGACATCTTGACACCTTATACGTTTGTATTTCATGGCACAATTGGCAGCTGAATGACCGAATCTTTGGCACCTATAGCACTGGTTGACCTCGCTCCCACCTCACCACTCGAAAGTTGAAGTACCTTATTTTGTGAGGAGCACTTGGACTGCATATGCTCGAAATTTGGGCGTTTGACAATCGATGTCCTTGTTGCAAAGTCTTTAACTGCAATAAATTCTATATCTGGTGCAGCATCTTTAAGCAAGTGAGGGAGATCGAATTTGTCCTCTCCGCAGTCCTGACCTTTCAACAAAAACGTTTGGTTTTTTTGTTCTCTGGAGTGTGCGTAAAGTGCGGAACTCAACGCACTTTTTGCTGTCTGAAAGTCAACCAGTGATAATTTTGTAGTGAAATAGATGTATAAGTGTCCGTTCAGGACTGCAGCGATGGTCTGCTGCCTCGGCGGAAGAGGATGGTAGTATTCGTCAAGATTGGCCTTGTCTGGGGACGCGTGAATGCGCTGGCAGGCTAGCGTTGCGTTGTCGTGGGGCGGGTTCAACAAGAATTTCGCATTCACAAATTCCTGGGTCACAAAAAAGTCGACTGAAGTCGAAAAAAGGAGGTAACCAACTAAGGGATGGAGATTGCAGACGAAAAAGGACAAACTGGATCAGGGGAAGACAGACGGACTCAAGGGAACTTCGTCGTTACCCGACGATTTTTATGGCCCACAAATAAGAGTGGGGTATCCAGATGGAGGCGGTGCCCCCTCGCACCCTCCCAACCGGATCAAGATCCAAACGTAGACGTGGCCATATATTTCCCATTTCAGTGGAAAACTCATACAAACATAATTTGCATGAACTTTTCCATCAAATGAGAAATATAGACGTGACCAATTTATGTTATAGAATTATGTAATCGAATCATATAACTCTATACCATAAAAGAGCACGCGAGCGGAAAGTCACTCTACCCGGCAAGAGCCCCTGTTAAACAGCAAAAAACGGAGGAGCGCGTCCGATGGCTAGCCCATATGAGTGGAGGAGCCTGCCATCGTTGCGGGTCCTATACCCGGTCAGGTCGAGAGAAAAGGAAAGACCGAACTTTTAAAGTTTAGCAATTAATTTTTATTCTTTTCTTATCGCGATCAATGGCAATTAATATAAATGAAAGAGGAGTTTCGAGGCTTTTCGACATGTGATCTGACCTGACGTTAAATTGTGTTAAAGTGAAAGTATTATGGACGATATTGACATTATTTTTCCTTGTTTCAAAAGATTTAATTGACGTTGTTCTTAAGTTCGCGGCAGTGTTGAAAATGTAAATTTGTAAATTCGAAAATGCTACGTATACTTTTAGGCCAAAAAGAAAAAAGTATGTTCAAAAGAAGTATCCCATAAATGAATTATCCCGGTGAGATCAGAATCAGTTCCTCTACAAGTACGCTATAAGACATTAAGATCAATTAATTTACTAAACGAAAGTTTATCCAACATTCACAGTTTTTAGCTTAGAGATCGTCATTCAAGTCTTGATTCATAAAGGATGAGTAGGAACTTAAGTCTCTATGGAAGTTTGGGCAAGAATTTCCACACGGCAAATAGAATTCGAACGTATAATCAGCGATTCCCTGCGAGTTGACTTTTACCAATAGGAGATATAAATGTTCGAAATGTGTGGTCTTAAATCTATTCGGGCAACGTCACCTAACGTCGATACACGCTTCCGGCATCTGATGAATATACTTGGCAAGGTTATATAATTATGGTTGACTACTCTCTCTTCTCACTAACTGCGTTGCTGTGCCGTGGTTGAACCTGAGCAGACCCTATCCTCAGCCAAAATTACAATATGAACCATTCCTCGCAATACAAGAAACTGATTTATTTTTTCAGTCAAGCGCGCCAATCCAATCACGTCGGTATTAACAAAATACAGATTGCTTCCGGATTGACGATTTCCGATATGAACGCCTTCGGCCAGGGACTTCTCCCAATGATATTCCACAGCAAAATTGACTTAAAAGCGATCACTCACCAGTTCTGATAAGAGCCATTCATCGCAATGCAAGAAACTGAAGCGAAACGACTGAGGCAATCGCGACAGCGAGCGAACGACGCAACTCCCATCAACGCAAGTTATGACTGTAACTAACACGGTAGCTTGATGCACGATGACACAGGCTTACAACGAACTCCCGAATTGGCATTCGAATCCTTTGATACTAGCTGCAAGATGCAGGCTAATTAAACGAAAGATATAAGTAGAATTAGCATAATTTACTTGACCTTGATGAAGATGCGTGGAGATCACGAAGATAAGAAATGCCTTAATCAGTGGTCAACATTGCATTTAAGTAATAATCGCTTTTCAAGACGCTTTCGATGCAGATTTTTTAGCCACAGAAGTTGGACATGAAGCGTAGGTAATATCTCGCAATGTAGCCGATCAAAAGTCTAAATTTTCGGATCGAATGAAAATCAAGGATCGAATTATAAATTTACTTGAATGAACAAACCATATCAGAGAATGCCTTCGCTGACATAATTAAATACGGTAGCGTAGCGTTGCTTCAATGAAAGATCTTCATTCAGTAGGAAAAGCTAAAATGACACATTTCACGGCCGGCAAAACTTCACTCATCCTAACCACAAAAATTATTTGACTATCGTTCACCCCGTTTCAATTCCATTTCATCCCCAATTTTAGTACCCCGGTAAGGTGCTCCTACACTGTAAATTTACATGGCAGATTTAAATTTTTAAAAACAAAATTTAACTGAAGTAAAGAAAATGAAGAAAATTGTTAGTAATAATAAAAATTAAATCTCATGAGAAATATAATTAAAGGGAAACATTTAAATTTAATATAAAGGAAAATTAATACAAAATTACATTTAATATAAAGGAAATTTGATATAAAATTACATTTAATAATAATAAGAAAGAAAACTATATTACAAATTACGATTATGAATGTAACTAATTAAATATTTTTCTAAATCTGCCATTAAATTTCGAATAGCAGATAAGAAGGTTTTCGAGCAGTTTGCTTGTGTGACTGCTCGATTACTACAATTTTAATCGTCACTTAATTTATTTTCGGCTACCTAAAGCCAAACCATATCTTTGCCAGTTTGCCCATATACGTTGATTGGTGGGACTATTTCTTTCTATTTATTAATATTTACAGTCGGACAGTGGACAAAATTTCTGGTTTTTCTCCTCTTTTTTTAATTTTTAAGGATTCGATGAATGTAGCATCAGGTTTAGTAAAACAATTTTCGGAATTTTCGTTACTTTCGTCCACATCGACGTTCAATGAATCATCTAGCCCAGTTAGCGCTGCATAATATTTTGTCCTGACGTTTGTTTTGGCTTTGCTGATGAGATTTTCTTGATTAGATTCCTATTGTGATTTTTTGTCCTCGGTTGCTTATAATTTGATTTCTTTTTCTTTCTAGGTCTTGTGTTTTTCTTTGTTGAAAGTTTATTTGCCAACTATCTCTTCTAGCAAATGGATCGTTTGTCTGAGTTCCCCTCTCTCTTTTTTCTCTCATACTTCTCCAATTTGTCATAAGCTTTGACTAGTTGTTTGAGTTCGATGAATCATAAAATTTTCAATTTGTTTTTTGTTTCCTTGTTCTCTCTTTCGAATCTTCGTTTTAACTGTTTCTCGCCCGTCATTGTTAGTGATGGACATGATTGTTCTATTTGTGGCTGAAACCATCGAGCTCCTCCATCTCGTTGCTTTTGCAGCGAGATTCGAGGCAATGTTCACCAACCTGGACTGCCCTTGAATGTCTTGCTGCTTCTCAAGATTTTTTCAAAAGTGAAATTTCAGGTATTCGATAATTGTTCGAATCATTTGATGGTGTGATACAGGGTTTCCAATAAGAGGTGTTATTTTGATATTAAAAGAAAACTGCCATTTTTTAACATAAATGATCGGATGTTTATTTCATTATACAGAAGAAGGTATGCCGTTAATAGTAAAAAATAACATCAGGCAAATGACTACCACGACCACGCTCACAAGACTATTTCCTCCTCATGAAATTTTTCATAACCAAATCGCAAAGTGGCTGCACTATGTCCTCAATAGCCTCATGAATTCCGTCTTTGAGGTCTTGAATCGACGCTGGGCTGTTAGCTTAGACCTTTTTTTCACGTGGCTCCAAAGGAAGAAGTCGCAAGGTTTTAAATCACAAGGTCTCGGTGGCCAATTGTGATCACTCTTCGAGAGATAACAGGGTCCGGAAACTTTTCCCGTAAAAGATCAATGGTTTCGTTGCTTGTGTGGCACGTAGCGCCGTCTTGTTGAAAGTAAACGTTGTCCAGATCAATACCATCCGATTTCGGCTATAAAATATAATTAATCATATCTCGATAGAACGATCCATTCACCGTAAAAAGTAAGGTCCAATGACTCCGTCGGACGATAAACCGCACCAAACAGTCACACGTTGAGGATAGAGAGGCTTTTCAACAATAACTCTTGGGCATTCCAAGCCCCAAATGCGACAATTTTGCTTGTTGACGAAGCCACCGAGGTGGAAATGGGTCTCATCACTCAAGATGATTTTTTGATGGAGTTCCGGATCATTTTCATACATTTCAAGGACCCAACCAGCAAAGACATGACGTTGTTGATGATTGACCGACTTAAATTCTTGTGTTAACTGAACTTTATAAGCCTTAAGACCCAAATTTTTATGCGAGATACGATTTAATGACGTTTGTGGAATACCTAATTCCCAAGAACGACGAGTTCGGCTACAGCAGCAATATTCTCAGGTGCTCTTGAGTGACGTGCACAGGTTTTATTCTTCACATCACTAAGTTGTCCCAACAGCTTGAATTTTCCTATCAATTTCTGTATTGCGTTCCGACAAGGTGCTTCACGACGACCCAAAAATGTTGGAGTTTTACGAACCGTCTCTGCCAAATTTTCACCATTTTTATAGTGAATTTTAATAACTTCAGTGCATTGTTGAAGCATGTATGGTTCCATTTTTATCAATGGCGTAGTTTTTACTTGTCAAATGTCAAAAAATGACAGCTTCAAAATTGACATCTACCGAAATAGCGGGCTATTCTAAATAACACCTCTTATTGGAAAGCCCTTTATTTTCGAATTACAGAATTAATTTCCAACTGATTTTTGTAACAAACTATTTTATAAAATTATTGACAGGAACTTTGAAAAACACGTCTGTTTGTAATGAATGCTAGACGTAGAATCATCCCTCCTAGGAGTGAGCGTTTTTCTAGGTAGGCATCCCAGCACGGCAGACAGTACCCCGGTAAGAACTCCGACGTGGCAGAGCCTCCAGGAAAGGAAATTCTCCACTTAACATAGCGCACAATATTTACATGATATGACCAGAAAGTATTGCACAAATGAGAGCAAAGGGAAACAGCTTTGACGCCCTTGCAACTAATTAAAAAAAAAAAAAATGTCGTAAGAAGTATCTACTTAATTTGAGAACGCATGCTCCATACAATTGTATAGGGTTTTCCATTCACAATCCAAATTCACACATGCGTCTCAAATTTAAAAATCGGGAATATTTACTTTCGTGATCCGCGAAAAATAGGCTGTTTTCCAGAGAACATTTGCGTGCATCCAATCAGACTTAGATTTTTTTTAAAGTTTCGGATCCTCAATTAAGCTCTCATGCTACGACGCGTTCGTCTAGGTCGTTCATCTCAGACTCGCCTTTTTTTTGCAATGTAAAATTTCCACGCAATTTCCGTCAAGCAGGGAAACTTTCCCCACTGACGAGCACTCGGGTCTTCAGACTTTTTCCCTGACCACTATTGAAACCGTTCGTTTTTAAATAAAGGCGCTAATATTCGTGCCCGTTACTGCCGGAGCTTTCTTTAGGGCTGTCATAGGTGCATTTTCATCAACAATTGTATGGTAGGAAAGCTCTTTGTAGCGTTGAGTAGCTTCGATGAATTTTCTTCGATAATCTAAAACTCTAGCATAACATCACTTTGTATAGAACCTGCAACTCTTCACATTCAGCTTGAAGCAGCAAAGCTTGGTTGATGTATGCGTCTGCCCGAACGGGATTGTTGTCTTTCAAGTATAAACGAGCAATTTTTACATAAATTTCAAGTTTGTCATCAACTGTGTATTGTCTTTAACCGGTTTCCAATAGTATCCCTACCAAAATGTTCGCAGCTTCCCTCCAATTCTGATCTCTTTCATATATTTGAGCTAAATGTTGACGAATTCCTGCTACTTGTTCTTCAAGTGAAATCACCCGAGGTTGAACTTTACTCAAAGTAAAATGTGAAACCACTTTCGAGACTTCATCATTCAACTCAGCCAAATGCTTGCCAACATCAAGCAAAAATTGATCGTGAAATTGCATGGCTTACATGTTTGTTGACAATTGCTTCGACAAACAATTTCAGGGTATCAATCAAGTCATTCCCTGAATTTGTTAAAATATTTTCTAGTAATCGTCGGTACTTATCAGCTTGCTCTTTTCGTTGCGAAAACCTGACGTTTTATCCGCGTCGCGAAGAAGGAACGAGCAGCGGATACTCCACACGCACACACTACTAAATTCTTTTTCTATAGCGATGGAGTGAGCTAGTGATGTGCAATTGATTCTCGATCTTGAACCTACTGAGACTTTCTTTGTACCGCCACCACGGCATACTTCAATTGCAAGCAGGATTGAATATTTCCACACAAAACGCAACTGTACTATGGAACTATGGAGTGGATCACGGTCGCTGGTTACTTGGGGCAAGCACACTATCACTTATTCAATCCACTTTTCACACTTGCTCTCGCCTGCCACGCTGCTACGTCACCTCTTTACCTTCCCCTTTTACGCGCAGCACACACGCCTTGTCCACACCCGCTCAACAACTATCACAACACTCCTTTTCCGGGCAAGTTGTTCGCATGCAACTGCAATTTACATTCGAGCGTGAAACGAATTCGCACTTAAGTGATAGACACGTCCTCCATCCGTACGAAACCGAATCCAATCCGTTGGATCCACCAACAGCCGATGCAAACTTCACGCCACCGAAAGGTGAACAATGAACTACCGCGCAACAGGTGAGATGCCACCGCAAATCCGAGACCGTTCGCTATTTCGAATGACCTGACTCAATGCAAGACGCGAAACTCTCCAAACGCCTTCAAAGTCCCAACTTTTCCGTTTTTCACTGTTTGCCAGCGTGGCTCTCGCGCGTACTCCACGCTTAACGATCCATATCAGACGCTCCGTTGTTGCGTCTTGTCGCCTTGCGGGACCCTTACAACGGCAGTTGACAGGCCTCCTACTCATTCCGCTGTACACTTGCCTTTGCCAAAGCAATACGTGCATGTGCAACAGGAAAGGAGTTGCCATATGTGTATCTGAAAAATTTAAGTTAGAATACACAAAGGTAAAACTCATAAAGAATATAACTATAACGCAAAGTCTAAATTTAATATAGAAAAACAAAATGGTCTAAAATTGATATTTAATAAAAGTAAAGAAAATTTTTTAAAAAATTTCAAGATTCATAATTATAAATTGGAATAGTAAAAAAATGTTTTTTTTTCGAATCTGCAAGCAAATTCCCGGAAAGGTGTTGGGACGGCTTTTGAACAGTTTGCTTAGGCGACGGCTCGATTATTACAGAGCTTGAGGCTTAACGAAGATGTCGGGAGAGGTTATTCACGGATTTTAGAGATAATCAAACCTAAGTAACAATTTAAAATGAGATAAGTTGAAAACAATAATATTTGGAATTCAACAATAATTAAAAATAATTGTAATTAGAAATATTTAAAACATGTCCAAATAAACCTTTTTAAGTAGGATGATTAAGGATATTAATAGTAAGGTAATTTAGCAATAGGGTAATTAAGCCATACAAGTACGAATAATGAACAATCCTAGGTAAAGTGGAAAATATAGCAAGGTAATTAAAGTGTAAAAGGATTTGAAAAAGATGTAGAACTGTAAAGGCGATATAGAGAAAAAAAAATTGTACTATTACTCCCGAAATATATGTATTTATATATATATATATATATATATATATATATATATATATATATATATATATATATATATATATATATATATATATATAAATAAATATAATGTTTATTTAAACAAAGCATTTTTGCGTTTTTTGGATAATAACGAATATATCCATGTCAAACGTTAGCTAAAGTCAACATTTTTATCAAGGTAAAGTTCATGAACCAATAACATTTGGAAGTCATTAAAAATTACTACCGATATTCTGAGTCGGTGATTGCAACTTTAAGAGCGCTTACTCCAATTTTTGGCCATAATAACCGTCCCAACAGGCAGGCTGTGCGCGGTATAGTCGATAAGTTGGAGTCCGAATTCTCACCGTTGGACATTCCGGTGCCAAAAAGACGGCGTACCGCTCCAAGCAAAGGAAACATCGCAGTCGTAAGTGCATCGATTCAAAATGTGCCAAATCAGTCGACTCCACTTCGTTCTCAAGAATTGGGCATCGCTCAAACGACACTGTGGCGTATATTGTGAAAAGATTTTGGACCACATGGTTGCAAGATCAAATCAACTAAAGCCACTTGATCATTCGAAACTTCTGCAATTGGGCTCTGGCAAAGCTTGAAGAAAATGAAGAATTTCAATGAAAAATCATCTTCAGCGATGAAGCTCATTGCTGGCTCAATGGGTTTGTGAATAAGCAAAATATGCGTTGTTGGTCAGCAACGAACCCACATGTGCTTCTTGAGATTGGGCCGTATTTTGTCGTGAATGAAAACGACCGTAATGTTAACGTCAATGGAGAGCGCTCTCGTGTTATGTTGGAAGATTATTTGTGGCAAGAATTGGATGAACTTGATATCAACGATATGCGGTATCAACAAGACGGTGAAACTAGCCACACAACCCGCACGCAAAGGGAATTTAACGGTTTTGACTCTCCTACGACTAATTTGAAAAAAAATGTCTTAAGTGGTATCTACTTAATTTGAATACGCATGGTCCATTAGGGACATAACAATTTTGTATCTTTATATGAACACACCCTTAAACTTTTTCAATAAACTGTCAATGTCAAAACGTTAGTTGAAGTCAACATTTTTATCATGATAAAGCTCACGAACCAGCAACGCTTGGAAATTGGATTCGGTGAACGTGTTATCTCGAGAATTGGTCCGGTCGAATGGCCTCCTCGTTCATGCGCTCTAACGCCATTGTATTTCGTTTTATGGGGCTATATCAAGTCACTGGTGTATGCCAACAAGCCAGCATCTTTTGATTAGCTCAAAGACAGCATTCAATGTGAAATTGCCAGCGTTCCGGCTGAAATGTGTGCCCCAAAGTGGTGGGAAATTGGGTCCAAAGAATCAACCGCTGTAAACGTAATGCTTGCACTACATCCACAATAAATTTGAACCATAGATGTATGAGAGAATGGATACGAAATGCATCGAGAGAATTGAAGCACTTTATGATGTAGCGTGAAGTTGGCGCGTTATTAGCTGTCGATTCGAATTTCATATAAATTTGACATGACGTCTCCCACTAATTTTCGCATATTGAACTAAATCAATTTTCCGTGCGGGTTTTCTAACTTGAACGATATAAAAGATTGAACATGACTTACCCTACGAAGGATACGTCCCTGACATGCTTCCTATAGCTGTTTTTATAGTCCCACACACGTCACTACATTTTTCATTTTTCGACACAAAAACACTCGCGATCCGTAACAAACTTTTCAGTTTGATTAATTATCACATTTGCAACGCTTTTGCACGAGATTCAACACGGTTTATCTTTAAAAAAACTGTTTTGTGTACAATTTCAAATTCAACTTGATTAGACGTTTCCCATCAATGTTGAATTTTCACAAATCATATGGTCTCAAGCATATGGTTGATATTTCGTTGACAATTCGGGGGTTAAGGTATAAGAAGAGTGGGATTTTCGTGAGAGCAATTAGAGAGCGACTTGAATGTGTGGATTCTCTTGCGGCGTGAAAGGCAGGGGGATTTCAATTCGCATGCGAGAGGAAGGCATGTATGTAGTAAAAGTACTTCACTCACGTATGGATGAAAATAAGCTCATTTCGCGTCCATTACTTTATATGTCTTTGATTTGAACTCAATATCTCAAATATGTCTGTGTTTTATTAAAAGGTAAAATTGTTATGTCCCCAATGGAAAACCTTTTATAACACACTCAACCTTAACCGCACACAATAATAACAACGCTGTCAAAGTCCATTCCCACGTAATGACATTTAAAACGTTTCCAGTCAAAGTCAATAGAATCTAAAACAACAATCCATAAATGTTGTTAACCCATTGCAACATGTCAAGACGCGGTTCTAACATGTGAAATTCCGCTTGGTAATTCATACTCTTAGCAAAGCCACAACATTAAATATTTTATGAATGTACGCGGCTATGTACATTTCTACGTAGTGAGATACATTGCAAACTCGTACCTCTAGTATAGCCAATAATATCTTAAATATCTTGCGGCTAGTTTTATTACGAAACAGTAATAAGACCACATGAGCTGAATTCAACTCGTAACATTGCACAGTGGTAAATACTCTCGTATGTAACCACCTGTCGATGAATTTTGTGTGCGTAGTAATCTTCGCGGAGCAAAAAAAACTGATGACATATAAATTGCAAGCCTGCATTAATTCTACCAGTATCCAATTAGTAAAGTATGCTAAGCTTTCTGCTGTCTGATTATAGCGTATCCTGCGTATTCCTTGATTATAAAAATGCATTGCATAGAATGCTTGTGTCTTTTGAACGACTTTGCAGTAGCTTTCCCACACGATTGTACGAAAGATATTCAGAGTGCTTCATGTGGTATCTTTGAAAACAATTTTCTAGCGTTAGCTTTGTTTTAGATTTTCCCAGGCGATTTTACCGTAGCTCAGCTCAGATATCGCGGATTGTAAAATTGCCTGAGGCTATGCCAAAAGGTATGCAGATTTTATTATCTTGCGAATTTGTGGGATTTTAAGGAGCTGAAGCAATATTTATTTTGAATTGTTGATTCAGGTTATAAATTATTGAATCCTTAAATAAGCTGGAAATCAGAGATATAAAAATTACTTTGCGAAAAGCAAGTTTATTAAATTTTTAAACACATTTGAATCGTTTTTTCCAATTATGATTCGTTGGTCGGATCTTTAAACATTTCACAATAAAAGCTATCTTCAAATTTTTATTTCCAACGCAAAAATGTTAAATTAGATTCATTTTGTCACATGTCCTTCACCCTTGCACCAATCAACAGACTCCCCAGTCATTATCTCAGAATCAATCGTGGTCATGTCATAGCACTTAAAACAATTCATTATTACATCGCTTTCAATTAAAATTTGCATTTAATTACCTGTGAACAATAAACGGTATGCAAATTGGTGTGGGCTTTTTCATTATTCGGAGCCAGCAAACCGTATGTAGAATTATGCAACCACCCAACATCTCGCGAACATCCAACATACGACTATAGTACAATCCTACGTTCCACTTTTTTTTCTGCAATGCAACTAAATAATTGCTTAGAAGTGCAATTAGGCTGCTGCTGATAGCATTGTTGAAAGCTTATCACTGTTTGCTTAACACTTGAATGAATTCGATATGGAGGAAACCGCCGAATCGCCGTGTATTGTGTGTAGGTGGCGAAAATCAATATTGACGAGTGCTGACCGCTTTGAAACAAAAGAGTACCATTAAATTCGTCTATTTGGTCTTGAAGTGATATTTTAGGGTAGTCGAAAATTGGTTATTCGCATTCCATTCCTATGGGAAAATTTATTCTGTTTCATCGTTTGATTCTGGTAGGCAATAAATGGTGAAACAGCTTTTATTGGGCGCTTGTCTATATTTTGTTTACTCAATCAAATACGTTTATCCGATTTAATTGGCGATTGGGATAAACGCAATAGCTAAAGTGTTTACGGTATTTTTGCGATGCTCACATGAATATCAATTATTTTATTCGCCACTCCTCTTTGACATAATTGCAAGGTAGTTTGTCTGTAACGATATCGGAGTGTATTAGTGGGAGAGCTATTAAATTTTTTTTTGCGTACTGAACATTCAAAATTGTTTAAAGATTATAATTTTTGTCATTGCGTGTTGGTTCAGCGTATTTTCTATTTTGTAGATATTCATTATCTAGGCTAGATTCGCTTCCCCATAAAATCAATCTAACACATGCTAACATCTAAATAAAGACATCTCTATTAGTGGAAAAACCCGAAAAGGAGTTACAGAAATCTCTACGGAAAATCAAAAGCACTCAATCTTCTCGAATACTCTCGGCAGCCATTTATGTTCACTATCTTTGATCGTACAGTTTATGGTGTGAGACCTGTTCAGGTGATATTTAGGCTAATTGCGAATATTCGCATAGTTAGTGAGGAAAACGAGCATTGGGCGCCACACTGAAACCGTGAAGTACACTCGAGCAAACAAACGAACAACGTGGAATGTTACGCTGAAGAACTTATTCTTCGGCGGTAGACTCAAAACCAGCGACCTACATTGCAATCAAACAAGTGCACAACAAAAACTAATTTTCGCTACATTAATCTTCTTAAAGATCAGGCTAGAGATTATTTATCATTGACTTGGAGGTTAAGTTTTCTACGTTGAGGGCAGAAATTACCTTTGCATTCCATGCATGACTGGAATCTGAGAAAGCTAATTTGATTGTAATCTGGTTAATGTATGATTTCGTCCACAGTTACACAGGGTGAAAAGTTTGAAAGTTACGAGAAGTAAATTTCAAATAGTTTTCCGAAGACTTTTAGTTTTTTTTTGGAATTTCACAAATGGACCGGTAAAAGTATAAGTGATGGTTTTAAAACTTCGAAATAGAAGCGTAGCAAGTAAGTAGATGGATGGACGGCTGTCATTTTGAGATTACTGACAAGAATATTATTTACGCAATTTTGTTTTTATTGAGACAAAACGGACAATCAGCAAGAGCATGTAATGAATTTTGCATCGTTTGAACGTTCCAGATTTTCCGAAGGAAATCTAGCCTGACCTCTCATCGGTTATATATAGTCTTGGTACGCGCCAACAGACTGTACCCAACAGGTCAACTAGTCTGGGCATTCTTATTCTACTCCGAGATGGCTACTGGCAGCCTAGTTAGTTCAAAGAGGAATTTTGTTCGCAGGTCTTCCGCGAGTATATTGGCGTAGCAAATGGGGGGGCCAGGTGGGCCTGGCCCATCTTAGAATCTTCCTGGCCCACCCTAGAATATTAGCTGTTAATGCACAATGAGAAAATTAGTTTACGATAATCTACCTCAACATAGGAAGTTGTTAAAATTTTTCAAAAAGTCACGTTGATCAGTTTTGCTATGAAAAGTACTCAAATTATTCTGCCGCCCAATGGAATGCAACACACATACCATTATTGACTAGGTGCATGGATTGTGCAGCCGTGGCGCTGGCCGCGCATCGGAATCAGTAATTCCAAAGCAAACACAAAACGCAACGGTGTATATTTTTTGTGCATTGCATAAGGTAATCAGTTGAATTTTGTATCGTGTTGTGAGTTTATGTGGTACAGTGTTGACAATCTGACCTGAGGTGCTGTTGTTTATCGGAAAAGTAGTTTGATAAGGTATATCTAGTTTAATAAGATTTAATAATAATAGGGCCTTTCTCTACTAACTGGAAACTTGTCTATTGACAGTTGTCCCAACCCTATTTTTCTAGAAAATTAAAAATATTATATGTTAAGTCGATAGATAGTTATAATATAAGTACATATAAACAAGAAACCATTCTAATTTTCCCTTATTTTTCGAATTATAGGCAATTTTGTAAAAAAAAATGCGGCAGAGGACTGTTTTGCCACCCAGAGGACTGTTTTTTCCACCCAAAGAACAGTTTATGTCAATATTTATATGAAGAAAAATACAATATTAATTATTAAATGTAATCAAATAAACTATCTTCTTTATTGAATACTGAATCACATACAGAATTTAAATACTTATAAGTATTGATGATAAATCAGGAACAAATTGCGAGCTTAGCTCTCTAAGTAACAAATTAAAATAATTATAATCAAAATTAAGCTTAGGTACTAAGAATCAGCCTTGTTTACTTATCAATGCAGACTTATTTCTCAAAAACAGGTACAGGTATATTAAAATAATAAAATATTCATTTCCCTTTTAGAGCACCATCTGGGTTTGGCAACTTCTTTATTACTTGGTCAAATGGCACATCAGAAACATCATTTTCATCGGCTCTGAATGTGTGTCCTTTGTCATCACAAATTTTTAAGAAGGTTACTGTTAGTTCGCCTTCTGCCGTGTCTATCTTATTGATTACTGCAGCATAACAATATTCAGTGTTTCTTACTAGAAATTTAACCAAGACGTAATCACCGATGGTGTAATTCTGTTGGTTGATTGAACTAGTTCCAGCCAGTGCAGCGTCGTCTTCGGTTTCCATTGTGGAATCCTGTGAGTTGTCCATGTTTTCACTTTCAGAGTCTGTGTAGATATCATCTACGTTAAGTTTGTCTTGTTTTTGTACTCTAACACTCCTAAATTGAAATGCTGGCACTCGTCTTCACAAGTGCAACTTAAACTTTTCATTATGAGTTTAGCGGCACTTGGAGCTGATTCCAGAGGACTTTTTAATATTTCAGCCTTTACTTGATGTATGTTTAGAGTACCATTAAAGCTTTTTAAATTAACTGTTTGATTTTGAAGACCGTCCGTCAATTCTTGGATGGCTTCATCGTCGATTGTGAACAAGGTAATTGCGGAACATCTTCGTTGAATGGCCTCTACAAATGATTCCAAGTTATCAATATCACCTCCTGTAGCGACGACGGCATCAGCGGTTCTCTTGCAGGTCGCTCCAATGCCATCAGGGGCCCCTTTGCCATGGCCACTCTCTGAATAGTTCCAGGTAAACTTCTTCACATTTGAAACCTCTTGTTGAAGCCTTGATGCCAGGATGTAAAACATCGTTTTGTTTTTATATTGAGTTACGGGTCCATCGCTGACGAAGTGGATGCTCTTTATGTTAGGTGGGAGAGTTTTGAAGATTGGCCGCAAATGTGCCCATATAGCAGCTGGTGAATGTGTGAGATTTTTGGAAACGGTACAATAAGGCTTGATAGAGTTTTTGGTATACACTACCACAGTATGAAGACTTAGCTAAAGTCTCGACCCTCCAAAATGAAATGCTTGTATTTCTTCACCGTATTTGGAACAATAATTTTCTGAAAAATCCATATGTATGATAGCGTCTTCGTCGGTAAGGTTTTGTTTGTATTTCTTGATAGTATTGTATTGATGGGTAATGTTTCTCTCATGTTGATAATAGGCTTCCAAATCCTTGTGCAGCTCTTCTATTAGTTCTCGAGGGCGAACCGTGAACGTTTTCTTAAGGTATTTGGTAACTGTTCGAGCATTCTTGGTCTTGGGGTCGTTGTAAGTTTGTTTCTCAGATATCCATTGTTTAAATTCAATAAGCTTGCTGTCATCAAACTCCCTGTAGTCAGGATTTTTGTCAATACAGCGTTGGCAGGTTTGTGACAAACATAGCTCGTCATAGCGATTACAACATGTCTTTTCAAGCAGTGCAGTGTGACTATTGTAAGTCAAAATTCTTCTTCTGTGCAATGCTGACAGTTTCAGATCGATGTTCGCGTGCTTAATACACAGGCACGTGTTACGTTCGTTTACATTTGGTGTTATGACCCAGAAAGGACGTAGACGACAAAACGTTGTTTAGCTTATTTTAAAATGTTCAGCTTGAAACTTCTTGTATAAATTTCTAATGCTATTCGATAGATATCTCCTCTGTTTTTCAACCCCTTTTCTGGTCAGGCATTCTCGTTTTCCTGCGCCAAGTCTGCTGTTGTCATCGTGTTCGTAGAAGGTTTGTACAGTGTTTATGCAATCGGATGAAATTTTGTCTTTGCGAGTCTGAAGCTTGGGTACTAAACCCGATTGAGGCTCTGACTTCTGAATTGTTTTATAAGATATGGAACTATCTTTGCTTCGCCATAACTTGTACTTGTGTATTAGTTTACCGGACACGACTTTTCCGAATATTTGTTTCTCTTTGCAGGTTTTTAAATTAGCGTAGTTTTCTTTCAGCTGGGCATTCAACACTTCACCGAATAGCGCCTTTTTGACTACTTCTCTTCGAGCTCCTGGTGAATCACACATTTTGGTAAGTTTACTGTTAGGTGTCTCTACATTTTCCTTTGTCTTAGCTTTTTCCGAACGTTCTGATCTCTTCCTATACTTCTCGGATTTTTTTCTGTAATATGCGATCTTCTTGTCTTTATCCTTTATAATTTTGTCACGTTTCTTTCTAGTATTACGCTTTTTCGCATTACTTGCATCACTTCGTGGAGTGGTCATAGGTAGTATTGATGGAGCGACAGAACTTTGAGGAGAAGGTGAACCCTCGGATTCGGGCGTATTATGTCGTACAAAATTGTTTGTAATTTCTTTCAAAGCTTTTTTTTGCGCGATAAGTAGCACAGTGCTTTCTCCATTCTTTAGTCACAGCTTTGTGTTCACGTCGACTCATATATTTAACTGACTTTCTTATACCTTTTTCCTTCTTTCTTTGGTAGTTTCGTCGTTCTTTTTCCTTCAATTGTTCTCTTTTTACAGGGTCATTTTTTAACCGTTGATATCTCAATCTTTCTGCAATTCTTCTTTGGTTTTAGCTTTCTTCTTTGGTTGCATTGCGGCAATACTAAAACAATAAAACATACTTTTAATATTAAAAAAAACCGTAAGGGTTTAAAGCAGGTAGTTACTAGGTACGTATTATTTTATATTCCAAAATCCATAATAATAGAAAACAAAAGACCTGAATTAGCGTGGCAGGCCAATGTAAGAAAGAAGGAGGCTATCGGCAAGCAGTAGGTTAGTGCAGACTATAAAGAATATTAATGAAATACACGGACGTCAAATAAAACAGTCCTCTGTCACATTGAACAGTCCTCTGTGTTAGAAATTTCCAGAGGACTGTTGCACAGAGGACTGTTATTTTTACGTAAAAAATGTCATACCACGTATAAGTTTAAATATTACTTCATAGCACAGAAACAGCTATAAATTATCACACTGAGCAATTTTTTTTGTAAAATAAATATAATTAAATCACATAAGACACCGTAAAATAGACTTACCAGAGGAATGTACACTCAACATTACAGAGACGTGGCTCCCACACAGACGCGGAGTTGTCACTGCGAAAAATGGCGGCAACTTGTTTAGCATGGCAACCAAGTAAACTTCACACTGTTTCTGTTCCGTTCGACACGAAATGTAGTCACAATAGTGTTTAATATTTTTGTGGCGCGATATTCAAATTGTGACAGAGGACTGTTCAAATATGTATCGGACAAAATTCAAACACTAGTTTTTAGTACAAAAAAATTCTCTAAAATTATAATTGTTTTTTGTTCACATGCATTCAATATTCTTCATATTCATAGAGTCATAAGATTTTACATTTTTAAATGCAACTAATAAAAACCGAACCGAATCATACTCGATCCGGAATTAGGACATAACAGAGGACTGTTTTTAGTGGCTTTTAGACCGAATTTATGAAAAAATTATGAATCTAAATATTGATTAAGCTTGGTTCCTTAAATAACAGGTTATATATTATGTATTTTAATAAATAAAACTATGCATTAATATAGCCGAAATAAAAAAAAACATGCTTGGACCATGATTTTCCTGTTAGTAGAGAAAGGCCCAATAAACAAATGAAATGTGAATGGTTTTTCTTTCTCCGCTATATGTAGATATAATAAATCAATACGAGTATAATGAAGAAATTCAAGGACATACGAGTACGATGTTTTTTCAAAAATAATACAATTCAGCCGCAATCAGATGACAGCGGCGAGGGTCAGGAAATCGCTTCTGGTATTAGTTCTAAGGATTATTCCAATGAACCTTCGACATCTACAGCATGTACTAAAAGTACTGAAAATGACCTTGGATGTCGAGAAACTGAACCATCATGGCCAGTCATAGATTTCCCTAGAAGAAAAATCGGTGACCGATTCAGATGTTTTTCGTCGAGATATTATGATGAATATCCCTGGATTGAGTACAGCATTAAAGAAGATAAAGCTTACTGTTTTGTCTGCAGAAACTTTCGTACAAAAATTTTACGCACTCAACATGAAAAATTTATTTCTAGTGGTTTTGATAATTGGAAAAAGCTAGGGGAAGCGGTGCAAAAACATTGCGATTCATTTGTTCATAAACAATCGACTGAATTTCATATCGCTTTTAAACAATCACTAATTTCGGGAAGCGTACAAGGTAAAATAAATACACAACATAATGCTGAAATAGCTCAAAGAAGGGAATATTTGACTAAAATAATTGAGATAATAATGTATTTGTCTCGTCAAGGACTTGCACTAAGGGGACATAGGGAAGATGTGCTTTCCCATAATAGAGGAAATTTTTTGGAACTGTGTGACATATTTGCCAAAAATGATGCCAACGTTTATTTTAGAAGCATTGAAAAAATGTGATCTAAATGATTTACCCGTGTTAGCGCAATCATATGACGGGGCAGGCGTTATGTCTGGTCACAACCGTGGCGTCCAAGCAATTATTAAAGAAACGTACCCAGAGGCGATATACTCGTACATTCATTGCTTAGCGCATAGGTAAGTATAATTTTAGATTTCCTATGATCATGATTAATTAAAATAACGTTAGAACAGTAATATTTCATGCGCGAAAAAATTATCACAATTTTTTTCGGCTGTTTCCCATTTGGTTTGTAAAAAATAAGTAAGCATGCATATTATATTCTATTGTTCTTCGAAAAAAATAGATATGTTTGGAACTCATCGTCCATTGTCTTTTACAGACTTAACTTAGTAGTAATAGATTCTTGCAACAATATTTCAACAGTCAGTGGATTCTTTAATGTCATTGAAGCGCTACATGCTCATTATGCGCACCCACGTCTAAACGCACAACTGAAGAATATTCAGGAATCTCTTGGTATTAGTACGAAATCGAGTCGAGAAATACATAGCCTAAGTGAAACGCGTTGGGCTTGCCGGTTCGAAAATTGCAAAGCTGTTTTAACAAACTGCGATGCCATCAAAACTGCTTTAGAAGAGGAAGTGAATAACCCTCAAAACAAAAATTCAGTAGAAGCGATAGGCCTTCTAAATTGTATTTCGAAAGCCGATTTTGTAGTTCCCTTGTTTATATGTAAATATGTTTTATCAATCATAAACATTTTGAGCAAATATTTCCAAAACAATGACGCTACATTAGGCCAAGCAGTTGATATTATAAGAAGCACCATTACTGCATTGGAGGAGGACAGAAATAATTTGGAACATTTCCAAGATATCTGGAATGAGATTCAAAAATTTTCGAACGATAACGAAATTTCTTTGGAGCCTATCAGAATCTCAAAAAAAAGAAGGCAACCAAAAAGGTTATCGTTGACACCAGTTTGGGAAAGAGACACAACATAGACAATCTTCAATCATCAGAATCAGATGTACATGCATCTGAGTATTGGAGAACAAGCGTTTACCTACAAGTTTTAGATAATGTTGTTCATCAATTCAAATGTAGATTCGAGAACTTACCATTTGCAGAGTCACTAGATTTTTTCATAAAGCTTGATTTCAAAAAGTCTGAAAGTTTCATTTATGCTTATAAAGACAGAATAAAAATTGATACGGATACATTGCAAGCAGAAATGACTATTATTGCGAGTATACTTAGGAATAAAAAC
The DNA here is from genome assembly GCA_963969285.1 of Odontomyia ornata. NCBI lineage: Eukaryota > Metazoa > Arthropoda > Insecta > Diptera > Stratiomyidae > Odontomyia > Odontomyia ornata. Next base: position 88,196,499 of record OZ017738.1, on the reverse strand, counting down.
TAGGACATCATTTTGAAAAATTTGAAACAAGAAATTAACAAAGATTATTGTCCTAATTACTACAAATTACTCCAGGTAAGCTACCTAATTAAACATTGGTAATTATTAATGAGCCATTTTTCCTTTCATTTCAGGTTGCTATAACAATACCTGTTAGCTCGGCCGAGTGTGAGCGCAGTTTTTCAGCCATGCATAGAATAAAAAACTGGCTTAGATCATCAATGGATCATGAGCGATTTTCAAATTTGGCCATAATAAACATAGAAAATTCTGTAGTGAAAAATATTAGTGCAGTTGATGTGATGAATGAATTTACAAAAAAAAAATCGAAGAAGTGCTCTTGATTAAAATTAATGTGTGATATGAGACGTTAATTTTGATATTTTGATTTTTTTTCACATCATTGATATAACTCCTGATTGAAAATACCAAACAAGTCGGGTAGACAGACCTACGCTCGTGTCAGACGGGTTTTGTACGCAAACAATGATATGTATTGCAATGATGAACATCCTGAAGATATACTTCGATGACTTGCACATGAATTCTTGTTTAAAAAAAAACCAACGTTACTTAATTTTAAGCGGCCGCCATTTTGTTGTGGCACTACTAATATTACTGATTGATGAAATCTCAAAGATATTTATAGTATTCATATAATCTGAAGTTTTCGAGAAGATCCAATCAAAACTGTAGTTTCTGGTTCAATGTAAAGCCCATATAGTAGAAAAATCATGTACAGTAGTTGTTGTAATTGGATAAATTTAAGGTGGCTATAACTTCTGCAAATATCAATCGAATTTAATGAAACTCACAGGTTATGAGGACCTTATACAGGACTAGCAAAATATCGAAATTTGTTGAATTTAAGGGTACCCTTGCAATTTTATGGAGGAAAACGAAAAACTCATAAATCATTCTTTTTTTACCAAAGTTGAGTCGATTTTGACTTCAATGGTTTTTGTCGTTGTTGTACATATAAAGGTTCACCTCCACAATTTTTTTCAGGTTGTTCAGATCAAAGGTATCCAATGGCGAGGGGGGGTCAAATTTGTCGTACATTTGCCCTTCTCCTGCACCCCACAAAGTTGGTAAGACTGTTTTGAGACCTGTTTTGGAAAGCTCTCATTAAGAAATTTCTTTTGACTCCCCACATGCCTACCTTTGGTAAAAATAAAATGGGTCCCCTTCCGTTTAGGGGACCCCCCCCCCTTAAGAACCCTTTCAATTCATTTTGATACCTGAACTTTTGAGGAACCGTAACTTCTGATATGCCTACTAAGTTTCGTGTTTGTAGCCGCTATAGTTTCTGAGAAAAACTGCTGTGACGCACGGACGGACAGACGTACGGACAGGCGGACAGTACCGAGTTTAAAAGGTTTTGTAAACAAATTTTTTTACAAAACCCAAAAAGATATTTTCCTACACGTGAAATTTTTCAAATATTATTGTATATATATATATAAATATTTTTATATATATATATATATATATATATATATATATATATATATATGTGTGTGTGTGTGTGTGTATGTATACATTTTATAATATATTATATATTTTATCTATGTATATATATATATATATATATATATATATATATATATATATATATATATATATATATATATATATATATATATATATATATTGTATACATACTCGTATATTTTACTTAGAATCTTAAATAACTATCAACAAAAGCATAGTAAACTAGTGCGATCATGTTCTTTTAGTTATCGGAAAGCTTTCCTTTACACTATGTATAAGTGACAGCTAGTAATTTTAGGCGAAGTTGAAAATGTGGCCCACCTTAGGAAAAAATCGTTGCTACGCCTATGCGCGAGTAGACTAAGTCCGAATGCAATTTTTCTGCTACCAATCTAAATGGCCAAATGAAAAGGATTTCCAGAAGAAAAATTTTTGCTATTACTACCGGTCAGTTAATAACAGATTTGCGTGTTCCCTATCTCAATTCCGACGCGATACCAGACTTAAGCTACTCTAATTCTGATTGAAACAGTCTACACTAACAAAAACACTGAACACAAATAAGACACCGCTTAACCGAACCGGACTACTGAATCAACCAGTCGAGGATTATTAAAACCCTACCCCCTCGGCGGTATACTCACCTCTCGTCTTCGTCACCCCCAGAAAAACTAGTTACCTACTGGAAAGGAAAGAAGTTTTTTTAACTTTGGACGTTCATGATTGTTTTTTTTCAATTCACTTTGAACCATATTCGCGTAAATTACAACCATTTATACTAAAAACTATAATTTTCAACAAGTTAAGGCACCCTAAAATATATATCGAATTTAAACCTGGAATATTAGCTTAGGTGTGAATATTCCGATTAGGTTTTGTTTTTAGTTGCTAAGTACAAAATGCAGATAATCATAGTTTCACATACAAAGGTGTTGGCTGAATATTCAATTGATTGGAATGTATAGAAAAGTTTCTTGTCAAAATAGTCATATTAAGATTTTAGGAAATAATGCAAGTACGGTTAGATTAGATTTTACTATAGTTTATTTCCTATTACATGTATACAAAAGATTCGCTTAGTGCTTGTCGTATTCGTTGAAGCACTAATGATCAACTGCTTGACTTTTATGTTTCTCTTATCACCTCGACTTCTACATTAAGTTTCCGTGTGTGTGCTGCGTCGCATTGTACGTTGACGGCCTGGCTGCCACACAATGTGTTTCGATGTGTGTGGTTGGCGTCGTTCTCCCAGCAACGCCTAAAACGTTTGTCGGCACAATACTCCCTCCCGAGTGACATTGGTGAGGTGGTAAAATGTCATGATCTGTATGGTGCCTCGAACATACTTGCTTTTTGCTTAATGGGCTTTTTCAGACGCAGCGTTAAAAGTGAGCGTTAAACAGGTTATATGGGCAAGAAGAGTGAGAGGCATTGAGGGGACCTGATGGTAAAAACAAGCCAACATTTTGTAGGGTGAACGAGCGTAACGCACATACACAAACGTATTTTGTTGATCATTTGGTGGGGGAAATTTTATACAAACGCAGGTAATCATTCCGAATTGAACATTCGGTGAAGATGGTAGTCGTCATGAAACGATTGCCTTTCTTTAATTTGCGTGCAAAAATGGATGCGTGGATGCGAGAAGCTACGCGTTATGTAATAAATTTATGAAAGCGGAGGCCATGTTCAATTTCAGGAAACAACATGACGAATATCACGATTTCAATGAAGATAAATTGCCTATTGTAAATCTATAGAAAATTAACAGTACGCATAATCTTCATAGAATCACATTATAATAAGCATGTTTACAACACATCAAGAAAAATATGCGACTAAAAAAGATATTCAAATTTGGAATATATTTTTCAGAAAGCGGAAAAACACGGAGGATTCAAATAAATCCAATAGAAGTTTGAATCGACAAACTTTAACAATCATAAATTACATTTTTCATTCCAGTTTTTATTACCTCGTGCACAATTCAAGGCTATAACATCAATTCTCAATCGCTTATCTCTCTGTCTTCGCTCTCATGTTGTTCGCACGATGTTTAACGATCAAATGACCCTTTTGACACATACACTCGCAAGACATGTATCGTATACAAAAATAGGTTGGCTGAACTATGCAACGTGTAAACATAGGGGCGTAAGCGCGAAACCTGTTTGGATATGGGTTTTTGCCATTCCCGTGTGAAAGAGCCCAATGAGTATGTTCTTGTTCCTGCGAGCGGCGTATTGATTGGTGTTGGGTGATGCTTTATATACACACGAGGTGATCGCTGCGAGGTCGGTTGCAAGTGTTTATGAGCAGGAATAACCTGTTTGGTCGTCGCCTGGCTTCGGGCTGGCTGCGTAGCTACTGACGTATAGGGTGTCGAATTTACGCTTATCGGCTCCGATGTATGATTGCAAGGATATTCGTATGCTGAAGCTTCAATGAACGCGGGTTTGAGGCGCGATCGTGCAAACGACGTTCGACAGGCGATGCGCTATACGATATGGTCCCGTATAGGGTGGTGAAAGTGGCTTGCAAACGGTATCGACGCGCATAAAAACATGTGTGCACGTATTCAGCTTATGGTTGATGAAAACTGGTCTGTCGCCATGGCGATGTGTGTGCGTCGGCCTAATTGATGACATGACATTCCCAAGGTGAACAATCAAATCATGCTGGCTGACGGAAGAAATGCTAGGGCTTACGGATTCTCCCAGAATGGACAGTGTAGTTCCGTATACCAACTCTGCACACGAGGGCTGTAATTCTTGCGCAATCCCAGCAACACGGTGGGAAGGACATCGGGCCAGGAAGAATTCTTAGAGTGACACATAATCGCAGCGTTCAGTCCGATGCCTGCGCTCGACTATCCATTAGACGCCGGGTGATACGGTGATGTCCTGTTTTTTGTACTTCCAATAAACGCAGCCAGGGCTTTGAACAGTGCCGATTCAAACTAAGCACCTTGATCGGTGGTGATTGCTTGAGGTGTTCCGAAACGAGCAACCCAATTGTTAAAAATGTTTTTGCGACGGTAACTGTGGTCTGATCCGCAATAGAGAATACCTCTGGGCACCTAGGGAATCGGCCGATGACTTTGAAGCAATATTTTTAACCCTACAATGGAACAAGCGGCACGATATCGACGTGGATATGTTGAAGGCAAGCATCAGGCATTGGAAAAGGCCGTACTGGGTTCTTTTGATGGCGAGCAACTTTGGAACCCTGGCATGGAATGCATGAACGAGCCCAAACGTGGACGTCTTTCTTCATATTTGTCCACACGTATCTCTGGGCTATAGCCTTGTCTGTAGCACGTGCACTGGGATGCGCTAGCTGATGAAACATATCAAATACTTTCCTTCGTAATGTCAGCGGAACGAAGGGTCTTAATTGTTGCAGTGATTTGTCGTATACTATTCCATGACTTGAGCCTACAGGCTGGCGGACAAGTTTTAGGGATGTAGTGTTAGAACGAAGTAGTCCTTGCAGTTCGACATATCGTTCTTGCTCTTTCATCAGTTCAGATTCGTTGATTACTGTGGACATCATAATCTCTTTCAGCCGCGAGAGCGCATCGGCGGCATAATTACTTGAGCCCGCGATAAAGCGGATATGTGTTGTGAATTGCGAGCTGTAATCGAAATGTCTGATCTGGCATGGCGACGCTTTGCTTACAGACTGAGTGAATTCATACGTTAGCGGTTTGTGATCCGTGAGGATGTAGAAACTAGAACCTTCTAAATAGTGCTGAAAATGTCTGACGCTGGAATATATAGTTAGAAGTTCGCGATCATATACTCGTACACTATATTTACTTTCGGGAGCGGACAATTCAACGGTAGACAATTATTATTCTGCTTCTGCTCTAAAACGGCGCTTACTGCAACGTCAGATGCATCGGTTATGAGTCTGAGAGGTTCATTGGCTCGAAAGTGGACTAATAGAACAGGATAAGCGAGACTGTTTTTACAGTTTATAAATGCATCACTATTTTCTGGGGTTCATTCGATGACGGTTTTGTCATTCTTTTCACGTTCAGCACAAAAGTCGCTGAGCGGAGCCTGTAGTACCGCAGCAATGCGAACAAACAGCCTGTAGAAATTTATTGTTCCTAAAAACCGCCGAAGTTCCTTAACCGTAATTGGTTTTTAAAATTTCGAATGGCGTCTCCACGTGGAATTATACCTTTTTCGTCGATAACAACGTGATTTAGTTCAGGGGATTTTTCGGACAGACTACGAGTGTTCACTCAGTGGTGATATGTACTGATTTAATCAGATCATATCATAGCTGAGCAAGCACACGGGGAGCTTGGTACTCACCAAAACAATTTCCGAAAGAAATCAATACGGTCATGAAAATGAGATACTCTAACTATCTCTAAGCGAAGAACCGAGAGGGGCTGTGGTGCTACAAAGAAGAAGAATAAATAATCAACAGAGCACACGCAAAAATCTAGTTCACGAAGCACCTCGTCCATGAATCGCTGGAACATCTGTACAGTGTTTCGAAGACCAAATGTCATTACTGTGAATTCATAAAAGCCAAATGGCGTAGTTATTGCAGTTTTTGGAATATCCGCTTCAGCTATCCATCAATTGATCTTTAAAAAATACCGTGCACCACCTAAATTCAGTGAGATGTCCTCAATGTGTGACATCGGGTAATTGTCCGGCAAGGTCACAGCGTTCAGCCGGCGGTAGTTCTCGCATGGGCACCTGCCACCATTTTTCTTCAGAACGAGGTGCAAAGAGCTTGCTCAGGGACTTTTGGAAGGTCGACAAAAGCCATTGTCAAGCAGGAATTGAAACTCTTGCCGTGCCACTTGTAGCTTTTCCTGATTTAATCGCTGAGGTCAATCTGCCGCTGGGGGACTTGTTCTTGTAATATAATGCTTCTGCCATGAGTTGGAGCATGTGCAGCTGCTGCAGGGTTAGTGCATCCTGGAAACTCTCTGAGGAGTGAGGCATACGTTAAAGTTGCATTCACGGTAGAAATCTCGTTTTGGCTGTATTCCTTGACTTTCCTTTACCATAGGCGTTCTTACTGGGATGTGATAATTTGCCATTTTTGAGAACTACCACCAACCCGAAATGCCGAATAAAGTCTGCGCCCAGAATAGGTCGTGATACTTTGGCCACAGTGAATCACCATGGAAAACTCGCGGTAGACCCAAGGAGAGGGTTAGAGCTCGGTTACCATATGTGACGATGGTAATTCCCTTCGCTGCAAATAACTTGAAGGCTGACGATGAATGAGCAGGTTGCTTCCATGATACTGGAAAGACAGATATGTCTGCTCCCGTATCGATGGGGGATCTCAGCTCTGTTCTACTGTCAAAAATTTCAAGGCGACTTTTGGATATGCCAGTAGCTGTTGCCTGTTGGGCTAGCGGCTTGATTCGTTTGCCGCCTGCCGCTAGAAGAATACACATGGCGGTCTGCAACACTTTGCTTTGGCGCCGAACCGCTCGTGGTAGGAACAAATTTTACTCACCTTAAACGGAGTAGCCGGCCGGTATGATGAGTGGCACGACCTACACGTGGAAGCGACGCTTTGCCTTGAAGGCGCTTGAATCCGGCTAAGCTCTACTCCTATCTCCACAATATTTTTCATTGATTGCTCATACTCTAGCATTGAGTGTGACGTTGCACTATTTTGAATGCATGCTACGTCTGAGGCGGCGACGCTAGTTACTCGATCCGCAGCTGCTGCCAGTTCTTCTAAAATATCGCTATCATTAGCCGGCAGAATGGCTCGCATATTGAGTGGCAGTCGCTGTAGCCACAGTGTTTTTAAAAATTGGCCTGGAATAGACTTGCCTGCCGCGCACTGCAATCGGTGCAGGAACTGGGAGAGTTGGAGGTCTTCCATCTCCATGTCAAACAACACTTGGCGCGTTCTCTCCTCGCCCGAAACTCCGAACGAAGCCAAAAGCCTTTTCTTTAACGCGTCATATTTGACGGATTCAGGCGGCGATACAATAATATCGGCGACATGCAGTAATGTCTGCGTTTCCAATTCTGCAATTACCCTGTCGAACTGGGCCGCGCCAGTTGTTACTTTGTGCAGGCAAAGGTCTGGTTTGCTATACCAAAAAGGTGGCAATTTAAATGTAACTGCATAAACTTGCGCGTCATTTTCCACCCCCACGGACGTGCTAGGGGTATGCAATTCACTTCCATTTACGTTGAGTAATGTGTCCAGCATCGTCGGGTCACCAATTTAGGAAATAATGCAAGTACGGTTAGATCAAAGTTTACTATCCTTTATTCCCTATCACATATATACTCGTACAAAAGATTCGCTTCGCGTTTGTTGTATTCGTTGAAGCACTAATGATCAACTGCTCGACTGTCATGTTTCTCTGATCACCTCGACTTCTACATAAAGTTTGCGTATGTGTGCTGCGACGCATTGTACGTTGGCGGCCTGGCGGCCTGGCTGCCACAAAATGTGTTTCGATGTGCGTGGTTGGTGTCGTTCTCCCAACAACGACTAAAACGTTTGTCGCCACAATATTGAAATTTTTTGTCGGCTAATTTCCCGAATTTAAAACAAACTTATAAACGGTTAGGCAGAAACGTACAAAACAAAAACGAATGAAGTACATCAACCCGACTGTTATACAAATCTTTCGCTATTCGAGAATCTCGATTCATGTATGTGAAATTTTTCGAGTATAATTATTATAATTAGAAATTATTTTAATTTGAAAATATTCGAAAGTTTGAGCCGGGCCTTGCCCTCCAAGATTAATTTTCTCCAATTATCACGGTTCGTCGACTTTGTCCGCCAGTTGTTTACTCCCAACAAGGATCTGCTCTCAACTTCTATTGTGTCCTCCCATCGAGTCTTCGGTCTGCCCGCTGGATGTCTACCTTGTGCTATACCCGTCACTGCTCTTTTGGGTAGCCGGTTTTCTTCCATTCTTTCTACATGGCCCGTCCATTGCAATTTACGTTACTGTAATAACCGCCGATCCTGCGGAGCAATACCCCATAGAGGTTTGTCATCCCTTTACAAACTGATAAGGTTGGATGACAGATCTCTGCTACTGAACCGGGATTTGACGTCGGCGAGGAGTGAATAACAGCCGGTTGATAGAAAAAGTGCTCCGGTGCGAGTGCTCTATAATCTTAGGAAATCCGACTTGCATTTAAATGTGAAGTAATTAAGTGTGGCAATGCTGGGTATCATGAGGATTCCTTCCTCGGTGAAGAAATCGGTGATCAATACAACTTACGCAGGTTTGTTTTAGATATTTTGCAAAGTGACATGAGATTGTAAGTAACTTATTTTCTGCGCAGCAGAAGAAGTTGAAAAGGGCTTCAGGTTGGGATTCCTCTTAAAGAAGGCAATATGGACTAGTGAAGAATGCTTTTGTACGAGGGTTACTAGTGATTTTCTGAAATTTCGTGTCAATTCGATTTTTAGTTTGCTAAGACATACGAGCTCATCGGGACTATTGGTGTTTACTTGGGAAGATAAAGAGCTGGAAAGTCATTTGCATTATTGAAGTTAAATGAAAGGGAGTGAAATGTAATTGTATTATTTTTGGCTATATGCTCAGCCGTTTTGGCTTTGAGTTTCTGTTTTTCGAGAGAGCTAGAAAAATTGGCTAGGAATAGTTTATTTAAATTTACTTCAATTGTTGCCAGCTCACTATTAGTTTGCAAAAGACTAACCCATCTTTATAAAAAATGCCGCCTGAAATTGAAGGGGATCGTAGCAGTCTTTGTGTATGGACGTCTTTTAAATCGCTACTGTCAAAAGTTTTCAACATTAAAAATTTTTTTTTAAAAAAACATCAGGCCGAAGTTAATTTTTATCGGAAAAAGCTTATATTGTCGAAGTAATCGACTCAGAAAATTTTTATCGAATATTATTTCACTTCGATTAGTAAAAACAAAGCAAAGAACCAAAGAAAACTTAAGGGCCGCTGGTATGGAGGAGCCCGACGGCTTCCCACCGCTGGGGCAACCTGAGGAAACGACGAATATGAGCCTGGCGATAATCAATAAAATGCAACACTACGAAGAAAACTCCGCAAATGGCGGTTGCAAGCAATAATAGCACGCAGTCAACAAATGACCAAATTTAAAAAAACAAAATGATGAACTAAGGCTAGAGATACAGTCCCTCAAAGATCTATTCAAGAAAAGGATGAAGCCTCAAAAGACGCAGCCGCAAAATCAATGGCAATAGGTAACAAAGGCGAAAGGTGTGCATAACAAACAAATCCAGAAGAAGTTCTAAATGCTGGTGGCACCAATGAAAGTCAAAACTATGTTGCAGTGCAGGAGGAATTAACCGAAGAAATGGAAATTGAAGATAACCTCGAAGGTAATTCTAACCAAGATAATGTTGTAAATTTTATTTAGTATTTGAAAAATAAAACTATGGAGAAGAAACCAGCCCGCAACTCTGCTGGTTTCTCTGAAAAGGCAGAAAAGTTTCACCAATCAACGTGTTAGGTCAAAGCAGAAAGAATATGGTTCAGCTATTGGCAACCGAAAATAAACTAACCAATTTCGAGATCAAAAGAGTTAATGCCGAAAAATTAACTATCAAGACGAAATCACTGGCTGAATTCAAGTCAGCCAAAAATGCGCTGAATTCTGGGGAGGTTCCACACTTCACCTACACCCCAAAAAGTATGAAGAATCCGAGCTTTTTACTCTGTGCATTTTCCCATGTTAAGCGCTTCCAGACTATTCTGTGTTTTCATCTTTTCCATTTAAACGCTATTGTTTTGTTTTTTCTGACAAATATATATTTCGGGAGTAAGTTGCACCCTTTTTCAGTTTCAATTGTTTTCTGATACTACAAGGCCTTTTTAAGGATATTTATACTAACCAAATTCTAATTACCTAAGGTCTAATTGCTTAAGGTCTAATTGGTATTGGGTTTTATTACATTTATATCTTAATATTATTCTTAGCTTAATTATTTAGTCTTTTTTTTATTATTATTTTATTATTGCTTAAGGTCTAATTATTATTATTTATTACATGAGTAATTTTAATTATTATTAGTACAAAAGAAAACAATCTAACGCTATTTCACCATATCCAGGAGCCTAGAGTATCCATTTTCTAGGTCATCGTTGAGTCTCGTTTCAGTTGGCTGCCTCATGATCCACAATGATTCGTACACGTCCAGTTTTCGCACGTTTCTTACTTCCTTCACTACAGCTAGGTCGTCCCATTCTATTTGATGTCCTTCGCAAATGTATTTCGCTACTAAATTTTTAACGTTGCTCGTGGTTCCTCGCTTCATCGTCGATTGTGCCTCCTTAGTGTGCCACTCGAATCTTATTTAAACCGTTCGTTTTGTTCGTCTAATGTATGCTTTATCGCTGTGTTTGCATTTAATTTTGTACACACCGCACTTCTCACCTTTGTTCTTGCTTTCCTTTGCATTTGTAGGTCTACTTTTAAGTTAAAACTGGACGCTGCTTGAAATTAGCTGGATGTTAACTTGCTTGAGTAATCTGGTTAAGTCTCCGGTTAGTTCTGAGTTTACGACCGCTGCTCTTTGTTGTTGCCTTCTATTTTGCGTGTAGAGCGTAGTAAAGTTATCTCGTGCTCTCCTTTGTTAAATTTTCTTCATCGTATCTGAGATCATCCTTTCTTCATATCCGTTTTTCTTCGCTGTATCTAGGATATAACTTTTTTCCTTCATCTGGTTTTCCATACTCAGTGGTACTGACAGCATCCTATGTATCCATGCTCGGCAAGATGCCATTTTTTGTGAGTATGCATGATTTGATGTTCTTGGTACGGTCCTTTGAGTGCTTGTATTTTTTCGGTATGTGTCCAATTCTAATTTTCCGCTAACCCTCATAATTTTCAAATCGAGGGAAGGTAGTTCGTTGTTCGTTTCTTGTAAAATTGATATTTTTGTGGATGTTATTTAATTTCGGCAGCAATTCATTTAGGTCTTTTTAGTTTACTATGGCGAAAATATCGTCTACATATCGATCCCAAAGTTTGGGCATTATACCATCTTGCTCCATTATTTCTTCAATCCAGGATATAAAGATCTCGCTTAAAAACGGTGACAGAGAATTAGCCATCGGTGCTCCAGACTTCTGCTTGTAGTACTTTCCTCTGAATGTGAAATAATTTTCCGACATGCACAGTGTTGTCAGCTTTATGATTTTTCTAGCTTTTCTTTTTTCTTCCACTGTTGAGTCTTTTGAAATAAGTTGATCTTCCAAGAGCGCGAGAGCTTGCTTCACTGGTACGCTTGGGAACAGAGCCTTGACGTCAAAAGACACCATTTTATCCTCACTTTGTAAACGATTGTACTTCATAAGCTTTTTAATTAATTCATCTCGGTTTTTGACGGAGTATTTGTTGACATGGAAGCAGCAATAAAGTTTCTACCAAGAGATAAGAAGGGGCTTGTTAGCGGAAGAACGACGAACTCGTTAAAGAAAAAATCAAAGGTCACGAGAAAAGGCAACAAGCAAGAAATGGAGACACTCAAATGGCTAAACCAATGATGGCAGACTGAAAAGCTACAATAGTTCAGAGCAATCTTCAAAAAATGTTTTATGATGTTAAGCTCTACACCGACAATTAGCGATGAAAACCAATGCGAAGAAGTACAAAATAATCTTGTTTCGGACAAAGCTGCAGGGGGTAAGTCAAGACCTGAAACTTAATTGGAAGGATTTTCCCTCATTATGGCTGCTGAGGGTAATTCAGAACATGTTCCACATAAATCCTGTGTTCGATACCTCGCTGTACATCTCGATTAGTATCTGTACTATACTGAACATCTCAAAATTATGCTCGGTAAAGCACAAAAAGTACTTATGGCCCTTCGACGACTCTTTCATTCCAGATACATTGATCAAAAGGTCAAAGTTATCTGTTACAAGACCCTGGTTAAACCAGTGTCAGTACTAGTACTATAGAAAGATTGTAAGTTTTCGAAAGGAATTTTTGAGTTTCAGCTCATTTTTGCTACATTTAGTGTTGTTGGTGTCTGCTTGTGTTGAAAATGGGGGATGGTTTTCAATATTTAGGATAAAAATATGTTTAGAAAAGTACACTGAAGAAGAGGGAAAAGTACACTGAAGAAGAGGGAAAACTTACCCTCGAAATATATATATATATATATGTATAAAAAACAAAATATTTTATTTGCGTCTAAGGAGAAAAACATTTTCTAAACATATTTTTAAATAAGCGCAAAAACACCGAGACCACAAACAATTTAGAATAAGTAAATATGATTTTTATTTTATTAGGCTTAGAGATGAGGTTTAATGTTTAGGTTAGAAATATTGTGATAGCATTTTATTAGTATAAGATAAGGTTTTAGATTGAATTTGATTAGATTTAGGTTATAGCATATTAGGTATAGGATAAAAGTTCACTGTTGTGTAAACCTATTTATTTTGCTTGGAATTTGCTTTATATTCTTTGAAAATTTATAACGGTTAATATTGAATGAAGCACTTTGGACTTTGACTTTGACTTTAAAAATGTCTAAATTATTCGTGGTATATGTTTTGCTCTTATTTTGAGTATCAACTCACTATTGCCACAATTCAAATTATTGTTGCTTGTTTGTGCTAAGATTTTTTTGAATATTGCAGACGGTATTTATCATGTGGATTAGGAATAATGCGATATTAATATATTAGTATAAAATAACGTTCATGATTATAATCTATTAGAATTAAGCTAAAATATATTAAAAATCTAAATGTTCCTATTTACTTGTGTTCTTCTGGATATATTTAATTTTTAATAGGCTTGGAAGTTTTTCTCGTTTTTTTCCAATTAATTTATAAAATATACTCGTACTTGTAATGATTCTCTTTTGATTACAATATACTGGTGTTTTATTGACTAATTTTTGATTGATATGCTGTTTAAATCTAGAATGTCAATTGGGCTATTAAGTTTTTGATTATTTTAATGTATTTAAAGCTTACCTTATGTTTCATAAATTTTAAAATGATTGATGAAATAAATATTTTTTTGACTGTGGCTTTAGTGGGCCAATTTTCACAACTTTTGATATTTTAAATTAAACGCACTGGTGAATCTCCATCCTTCAATGTACCGGAATCTCTAATATATTTATTTAATGTAAGTAAGTTAGGAGAATTTTTTGAATCCCACTCAATGGATACAAAACTTTTTTTTTACTTTAGCCCCTTTTGGGGCTTCACTTAGAGATCGAGTTAATCATTATCTTGATTCAATGTATCTGCACTCAAGAAGGTAATATGGTCAGTACCATGCGTTGGTCCTTGATCCGTCCATCCAGCTGTGATATCCTCCAATTTTTGAACCAGTATGGGTCATAACTGAACGAGCTTAAAGTCCGTCCGCAGAATCACTCCAATCAAATGTCTCTGTCACCAACGAAATTCGAACAAAGAACCTTCAGCTTACACGGCAAGCACTCTAACCACTACACCACGCAAACAGAACTTATTTGCTCTCTGTATTTGCCCACGTACTTTTTTTTTATTTACCCGAACTCAATTACTTATCTGTGTGAATTTTATTCAAAAATATCGAATAAAAATGACCGTGAAATAAAAAGAGTATTGTTTTCAGCTTTGCTTCAATTCTCTCTTTTCTGTGTGCGAAGACAGTTCTTGAAAAGCAGTGTATATTTTTTTTCCTTACCCGTCGTCCTTATAATGCCGCCAAACATTCTCCTAGTTTTTTAGAGCTTGGTTCTAATTATTACTTTAGTGTCAGTATCGTAAAAGAATATCGAGCTTCTAGGATCATAAAATTGATAACGCCAGAAGCCACGTGGTTGAATTTCAATGAGGTGCTGACTTTTTTTTCTGTGTACCTACTGATAAATTGTAAATTATTGGAGAAAAAATTCATTTATCTGGGTCAGTTACTGTCAAACCTCTGAAAGTATCACGCATTTATACCTAATACAATAAAAAAAGTCTTTGCACGTGCGTTAAAAACAAAAAAAAAAAAGAATTTGTTTTTGTTTGCATATATTGAATCATTTATTTTGATTACGATACCAATCAAGTACTTTAAGAATTTCGTCCCCACATAATATCCTTGAATATGATATCATCTTTAATATCAGTCGACATTTTTTATAAAGGGTTTTCGATTGAGGACATAACAATTTCATCTATTAGTAAAACACAAAAATATTTGAGATATTGAGTTCAAATTTATTTTGAGTGTAGTGAAAGTATTACATTTTATAAATGAAACTTCGATCAAATGACCCCCACGAGCCCGTTTACAACGGTTGATTCTTTGGACCTAATTTTCCACCACTCTGGCACACATTTCGACCGGAACGTTGGCAATTTCGCGTTGGATGTTGTCTTTGAGCTCATTCAAAGTTGCTGGCTTTTTGGCATAGACCAGTGGCTTGATATAGCCCCATAGAAAGAAATCCGATAGCGTTAGATCGCATGATCGAGGCACACATTTGACCGGACCATTTCTCGAGATAATACGTTCACCACATTTTTCTTTCAATAAAACGATTGTAGGGCGTGTTTTGTGTCTAGTTGCACCATTTTGTTGAAACTGCATAACGTTGACATTGAGTTTATCCAATTCTGGCCACAAATAATCTTCCAGCGTAACACGATAGCGCTCTCCATTGACGGAAACATGACGGTCATTTTCATCCACGAAAAAATACGCCCCAATCACACCTCCGGCATGTAAATACTCTCAAACAGTAATTTTTTTCGGATACAACGGTGTCTCAAGAAGCACATGTGAGTTTGTTGCTGACCAATAATGCATATTTTGCTTATTAATAAAGCCATTGAGCCAAAAACGAGCTTCGTTGCTGAAGATGATTTTTCGATAAAATTCTTCATTTTCTTCAAGCTTTGCCAGAGCCCAATTAGAGAAGTTTCGGTGTTTCGAATGATCAAGTGCCTTTAGTTCTTGAGTCAATTTGATCTTGTGCCCATGTAGCCCAAGATCCTCTTGCAAAATATGCCACAGTGTCGTTTGAGGGTTGTGAAATTCTTGAGAATGACGTGGAATCGACTGATTTGGCTCCTTTTGAATTGATGCACTTACAGCTGCGATATTTCCTTCGCTTCGAGCGATACAACGTCTTTTTGGCACCAGAACGTCCAATAGTGAAAATTTGGACTCAAATTTATATTTGATGGACAGCTTGTTGGGTGGGACGATTATTGCGGCCGAAAATTGGAGTACGCGCTCTTAAAGTTGTGACCATTGGCTCCAAATTTCGGTAGTAATTTTTAATAATTTCCAAACGTTGCTGGCTTATAAGCTCTTCCATGATAAACAAGTTGAGGTTTTGACATTCACAGTTCATTGAAAAAGCTTAAGGGTGTGTTCATATAAAGATACAAAATTGTTACGTCCCTAATGGAAAACACTATACCTATTAACGTTAAGTAAATAAAAATTTCAAATGGCTACACTCGGTTCATAATTCTTCTACAAATATAAGAAGGTCAAATTTATGTTTATTTTGTAATGAAGCCAACTTCCTTAATATTAATTAACAAACTACTTGAACGTATTTTACGAAAATCTGTTTGCTTTAATCCAAAGCTCTTCATCAACCCTCGCTTGTAACTTTCTCGAAAACTACAAGTTACGAGACAAGTGCACAGTTTACGAGTAAACAGTTTTTTCCTCCAGAAATTTAATTGATAATTTAATAAGGAAATAAATTTCCAACTCCATCGCTCATTAAAATGGAGAACGTAGATTATTACGTGCTTTTTCAGCTGCATGCAAAATTATTTGCATTTATAATGTCGTTAAATTCATTTTGTGTAATTTGAGAGGTGTCGGTTGTATGATTTTATTTTATAGGAATGTATGATATAGCACGTTCGTAAATTGTGGTTCGCTGATTGTAAGAAAATAATACGTTGGAATTGAGGAAAATGGAGTACTGTGTCAGTATTTCGATCATATATAATCTCTATAAAATTTTGATTTAAATTATTAGATTGTAAAATTACAATTAGCTAATACTTTAGTTTGTCCCATTATTAACTTACTATTTTTCTGATTTTTACAGATTGTTCGTCATCATCCATTTAATTTGTGGTGAGTTTTAATTGAATTAATTAGACAAGAGTTGAATCTAGAAAAAATAAATTGTTTGAACGCTTTGCAGTGGTCAAAGGCCATATAATTGATTGTGCTGACCTGCGCTCAGTGTGGGCGGAATATGTCTTTATAGCTCTAACTTTCGCCAGGGAAATAGTTGAGCTATAATTCACTCGAATTTTCGCAGTGGCGAGAAATTTGATACTAGATAGTCGTATAATGCAGTCTCTTAATTATTCTTTCGTAATATTATGTACTCAAGCACATGCGGAATAAATCAAAACCTAATAAAAAGTAAATGAGCTATAAAGATTGTTTGAATCAGTAAGTCACATCTTAAAAGTAATAATAATTTTCCGGCAAGTAGGAAAAGACGCCATAAATTTAAGGGAATCAGGTTGTACCCTCAAGTTGTTTGGATATTGATATTTAATTTATGGTTGCAAGAAACTTTGGAATCAATTATATTAAATGCCTACGAAACCAAATAAGCTGCCTGTTGGACACATTCTAGTTGCTCAGGTATTTAAGCGCACTTCTGTCAATTATTTTTCCACTTGAAATCAACTCTGTGTATATGATTTGAAATTAGAGAGTAATGAAATGGTTGGTTAAATAAATAATACATTCCCAGCTTATTTACTTGGAATGCAGCAAATAAATATTTATGCATACTTTATGACAATTCTTATACAGTATAGTTTTGTAAAAAAATTTGCCAAAAAAAGTTAGTACCAAATTGATTTCCCCGTTTCGTAGAGATGGTTAGAGTGGTTATAACCTGTTCCCGGTGTACCCCTGGCTTCTTCCAGTGATACCCTGGTCTCCACTTTACCCTACACAACAAAGTCCTTTAACCTCCTCCTTTCGGAATGAAACACCAATTGTACGCATCGATCCTACAATATATTTCACAAGGTATTAAAATTTTTCACTATGTAATTGCAATTATATTTCCACTCATTTATTCTCAACGCTAGCAGCCGGTTTCCCTTTTTCAGCGCCTCCGAAGGGCCTCCACCTGGCTTTGGTGACCATCGCGCGTACTGTGCGTGGAGCCTTGGGGCGCGTTTCGGTGGCTCCGCGGGCATGCGTATAACCTCAGACCTTGGGAGCGAACACTTGTCCTCGGCTCAATGCCTAGTGACACCAACGCGTATTAAAAAACTCGTAGGAAGAAATTGCACTTCGTCCTCGGCTGAACGCCTAGAAATTACGGTACTGTGTCTTCGGCGCAATGCCTGGTGACACCGACGCGTATACAAGATTCGCATCAAGGACTCGTAGAAAAGAACTGCACTGTGTCCTCGGCTCATGCCTCGTGACATCGACACGTATAGAAAACTCGTAAAAATGACTGCACTGTGTCCTCGGCTGAATGCCTAGTGACACCGACGCGTACAAGAACTCGTAGAAAAGACTGGCAGGAATGAGTACACTGTGTCCTCGGCTCAGTGCCTAGTGAAACCGACGCGTATAGAAGACTCGTAGAAATGACTGCATTATGTCCTCGGCTCAATGTCTAGTGACACCGACGCGTATAAAAATCTCTGACTTCTCCTCTATCATGAACCGTTGCTTTAACTGGGTAAAAAAGCCGACGCTCTATAGAGCTCAATCCAATTATTCCATAAGTTTTGCCAACCCTGCTGACCGGAATCCCAATTTCGTACCAGAAATTGTTGTGGAATCCGCATGCTGAACAAAAACCCACATCCATAAGTTCAATCACCGCACCTCCAATATCTCAATACAATTTTTCTGCACAACATGCATTTGCATTACTTTCCTCATTCCACTTCGGTCATAAAATCATGTCGGCATTTCAATTGTTTACTACGACCAGGGATCCTTACATCCGTTATTATGAAATTCGATCGGGGGATTCCACCTTGTTCATTTTCTACCTTTTTTGTTATTTTATATGTTGGGTTGGTGGACGCTTTCTGCTCGATATTATTTTTCTAACTCAAGCGGTTTATTTTGGTTTATATGCGTAATATTTGATATTTTATTTAGTCACGCGGTATGTTCCTACATGTGTTTTCTGCTAAATATGATTTTACATAGTCGAGCGGTTTGTTTTGGCTTTTATGTGAAATGCTTGATATTTTCCTTAGTCGTTCAGTTTGTTGTTACATGTGTCGAGCGGTTTGTTGTGGTTTTATGCGTAATGTTTGATATTTTGTTTAGTCACGCGGTATGTTGTTACATGTGAAAGTTTTGCTTTCAGGCAGGGCATGGTGATGAGTGCCTAACAGAGTATCTTGTTATCTTGATCATATTGGCACTCGAGGAAGTGTTAAGGTCAGTATCACCCTTGGCCGTGCGGTCATCCACCCAGGTACGGTCCATTTTCTCGAAAGAATGTGACAAGTGTTTGACGTCCGGCGTAGAATGCTTTGATGTTAAGGTGTCCGATGTAGATTTCAAAGTCCGCAACAGACTCTTAGGAGGTAGGCTTTTCTCGTTCTCTAGAATGTTAATCTCCACTGGAAATGACTTCTGCTGGATTGCTTACACTATATGTGTTACAGTGGTCCTGATCTCTCATGCAATCAAAGCTTTGTTGTTATGAATCTGGGCACGAGCTTTAACACGCAGTAATTCGACGAAACAATGAACAAAAGCAAGCCAACGACAAATTTGGATAAAGCTGTTGCAGAAATATACATATGGCATCAATGAAGAAATCTGCAACGGAATAAGTCAATATTGACTTTTGAATTTTCTGCTCGGGTAATGTCTTTAAGTTACTATCCCAACGCTTTATGGGAGGCCGCTCTTCATTGGGCAATTTTAAGAACTCCAGGTCTGGAGAACCAAATTGACTTGAAATTTCTTCACTGGTCATACCTCGGGGGAACGATGATGGCGGGGTTCGCCTTAGAGTTTACATGTTGCCATAGGATGGTTTTAGTAAGACAAAAAATGGTTCAAAACAAAGGTTTTCCAATAAGATGGATGACACAATAGCTAGTCTAGCACGATATCTAAGTCCGTCGTTAATAGGTGATTCAAAGTATGTAGTCAAAACGTGTCTGCTCACTCAAAAAAGCAAAGCTTGATGGCTTTTCAGAAAAAAAGAGAAATATCCTGTAGAAATCGAATAAAAGAAACAGTTGATCGTCAATAATACTTGATCGTCAAATGGTTTTGAGATATTCGGTTTTAAGGAATAATTTTGCCAGCTAGAGTGCTGGCCACAATTCTAAGCAAGGCAATGTTTAGATGGCTTGGACGGAAGCTACTTTGGATTTCGGCTGCCAACAGTTGTACAGTTTTGGACCCCACGTCATTTATAGATATTTAGAATCAGTGCTCCTCACCCACTGAGATGTATTCCCAGTTTGTCCCCGTTCAGGATATCCGCAATACAACCACTGTTTTCTTCACTACTCCAAACACAACTGCCTCCTTTCAGCTAGCATAAGCATCTCACTGTATAGGGAGTGACAGTAATCTGTCACAGGCTTCCCACTAACCCAAGGTACCAGTCAAAGCTCTGCCCAGCTTTTCGAGACACTCTGTCCTAGTACCACTTTCTATGTGGCTCCTGCATTGAAAGAAGTAGCTTCGCCCCGGTTACATGGTGGTGATCTCGCCAATGGTCTACTATTTTTTGAATATGTTTCTTAGGATTTAGCATACCACCTGCGCTTTGACTACTCTGTATCATCGTTTATTGCCTTCGATTTGGTTCGAGAGTGGTCGCACGCTGCAATTCACGCGTTAACAACTCTCAAGCCCAGCCTTACTTCTTCATGGTTCCAGGTCCCTCGTTTCTCCTTCCTTACATGCTTGCGCCGTTTATTTGATTTCACTTCTCTCTTCCTGTCTACATGCCTCCACTACTAGGCTTACATGATTCGTCCACTTCCACTTCACACTTCAACCGTCATGCACGACGACAGTTCTAGGCCTACCACTCCTTTCGCCTTATTTCATTACTTTCTTCCAGCCATCGTGCCTCCAGGTGCATCATCTCCCCATCCTGCTAGGCCATGCACCACCAATCCTCAACACTTCCAGTTTCCCCTTTCTACTACGCTGACACTGTTCACCCAGTTCCACTTCTCCCTTCGATCCACTACGCCTCCAGGCTTCACTCCTTTCTTACGGTGATCTTGGTCACAGAGCAACATCTTCGTGTCTGTCACCCTCAGTGTTCTCCCATCTGGCCACTCTACATCCTGTGTACCTCGCCTTTCGTCAATATTGCTTCCAAGTTCATTGCTCTCAAGCGTCTTCCGTCGGGCCTCTTTATCCTTTAGTTTTTCGATACTTTGACACATCTTCAATTCCGGTTTCAGGTTCACCTCATTTTCAAGTCCGCATCCTTAACGATACCCACCAAGAATAGCCCTAACCCCATGGTGACCAATCGACAGGAATCGTTACAATGCTTCAATCAGTGCCCCATTGGGATGGGATCCCAGTTTACCCCTATTCAGAATACCTTCAATACAACATACCGTTTAAGGGTAGCAATTTTTTTTTGTGGTAGGGAGGTGAAGGCATTTACGCCCGCCGAGTCTGGCAGTGTGGGACTCCCATGGAGGATACCCTTGGACTACCCACTAAACACCTCCCCTGTCAATCTGAGAACCTAGCCTGGAACCGTTTGACACATTACTTCGGGCCAGGTCTCGTTTTGTTACGCCGTGGGGCGCCTTTAAGCTGGGGAGTCCCTTTCCTAGCGGGGGGGGAGAGGGGAAGAGGAAATGCTAGAAGAGCGATCCCCCAGCCCCAGCACCTCCGGCTGCTGCGAGTCCCTTTCATCTTTTAGGACTGCCCGAGCATAATGTGCCACCTGGTTCCATTTGTCAACCGATTCGAGCATCACCGCAACTATATTATCCGGGGTGAGCTCTCCCGTCTCCCTGTAGAGTTCCCTTCGCAGCCTGGCCCATTTGGTACACGTAAAAAATGTGTGACAGGCATTGTCCTCCTCTCCTGGGCAAAACCGACAATCGGGGGACCGTGACTTACCGGTTTTGTGCAGGTAAGACTGAAAAAACCCGTGCCCGCTCAAAAGCTGGGTCAGATAGAAGTCAGTCTCACCATGCCTTCGATTTAGCCACGGTCTCACATCCGGGATGAGGCGCGCAGTCCACCTTCCCTTCGTGCAATTCCTCCAAGACTGCTGCCAATCGTTGAGCGAGCGTTGTCTCTCCTCGCGGACAACCATCTCCCTCGCATCCTCGTTTCGGCGCAGGTAAATAGCGTTGCGCTCTCTAGCAAGGAGGGCGACAGGTATCACGCCTGCAATCACTCTCACCGCCGAGTCGGAGACTGTTGGATACGAAGACGCAATTCTCAGTGCTCCTCTTCTCTGTACCTGTGCCAATCGTTTTCGGTATACCTCCTTGCTGAGAGCGTCGCCCCATACCTCTGCTCCGTACAGTAGCACTGACCCTACAGCACTCATCAAGAGGCGTCTTCTTGATGGGCTGGGTCCCCCTACGTTGGCCATAAGTCGACTCAGGGCCGATATTCCGGAAGCAGCCTTCTCAGCCGTTGCCCTGATTTGCTCAGAGAAACTCATCTTCGAGTCGATCAGTAGCCCCAGGTACTTCACCGCTGGCTTCGATTCGACCTGTATATCTCCAATACTGATCATCCTTACTCTAGGGATTCTCTTTTTTGTCAAGATGACCACTTCGGTTTTCTCCAGTGCTAAACTGAGCCCGCGAGCAGTCATCCAGTCCCTCACTCGGCGCATTAGCATACCTAGCCTAAGTTGCGCTTGCTCAACGGTGCGTCCGGTGACCAGAGCCGCAACATCATCCGCATAGCCGACCAAGCGCGACTCATCTGGCATCTCAAGTCTCATAAGGGCAGCAATGGACGTGGTTTTTGTGAGCACCTACCAAGAAAAGGTCACAGTTTACCCCCGTTAGGATACCTGCACAACTGTTGTGTGCTTATAACTACAGTCTAAGCTATTCCAGCGACAACCACCCCGTTTCAGCCACTGTAAGCTTCTCAGCGCATAAGAGGTGACGGTTACCTGTCATGACCACCCCAAACCAATGGTACAAGTCAAAGCTCATTGCCTATGAGGCTCCCATACCGAAGTATCATTTTAAGGCAGCATTATATGTCCATAGGAAAAATGTCTGCCTATAAAGGTACTTGTGAAATTGTTTCTTAGCTTCGTGACGCAATAATTTTTTCGCTTTTCCATATACTATAATAAGAGAGTTGAGTTTTCCTCACCATTTTTTGTACTGAGAGCACATCTCCAACGCCAATGTCACTTGCATCAGTGGCTACGACGCAGGCTTCCCTGGCTGTGGATAAGCAGTAATCGGTGGAATGCATAACTTTTTTAGGGTTTTGTAAAATAATTTTACAAAACCCTACTAAAATCGCGTCCTGTCTATCCGTCTGTCTGTCCGCCCGTCCGTCCGTCCGTGTGTCACAGCAGTTTTCTCGGAAACTACTTGAGCTAGAAACATCAAATTTTGTATGTAGGTGTAAAGTGGTGTTCTCTTCAAAGTTCAACTACATACAAAATTTTATAAGGTATTTAAGGGGGGTCTCCCCATATAGGGGAGTGACCCCCCGAAAAAAAATTTCATTGAAGGTAGCCAATATGGGTATCAAATGAAAGGTCTTGATGAGAACTTTTCAAAACAGGTCTTTGTTTTTCAAAGTTTGCTTCGAGGGGCACACAGGGAGGGGAAATACACGAAAAATTTGTGTCCCCCCCTCGCGATTGGACACCTTTCATCCAAAAAATCTGAAAAAAATCACGAATGTAGGCCTTGGTGAGTACAACAACAACAAATACGTGAGAAGTCGCAATTCACTCAACTTTGTTAGTAATAGTATGATTTATTGATTTTATGTTTTCTTGAATAAAATCTTAACGGTACCCTTAAATTCTATGAAATTCAGCACACAGATGACTATTTGTAGGATTGATCTATCATAAAGATTGAATCATATTTAGCGAAGTTATAGTGATTTGAATTTTCCTGTATTACTATGGAACAATATGCGCTGCATTTATTACTATGGCTACATATGGCTATGGAACAACATGCGTTTTTTACCGACTCAGACACTACAGTTTTGCTAGGATTTGCATGAAAATTTCAGAAATGATATGTGTCATCAATATCTTTGAGAATCGGTTCAGCTAGTGGTATCAGTAATCGTAAAACAAAATAGTGGCTGTTTTAAATGCGAAGATTGAATAATTTTGAGTTATTTTTTCCCAACTTCAACGTTTAAGGTGCGTGCTTTGAACACCTGATTCAAATTAATGAATGACTGAAGATGAGTACCTACAATTAATACTCATAAGTGAAACAAGTCAAGGAGGTGGGAGAGAGCTCCTAGCAAACATGCTTTGTAACCATTCTAGGATTCGAAAAAATAGGCCATGAATCGATGATAACAGTACAGGAGAGTGGCCCCTGAAAAAAAAATGCATCAAACGTAGCCGATATGAGTATGAAATGAAAGTTTTTATGGGAGCTTTTCAAAACAGTTCTTAAACTCTCATTTTTTGCTTCAGTGGGGGCACAGGGGGAGAATACATGAAAAATGTGTTTCCTCCCTCGCGAACTAATGAAATAATTATCAAGGGAGAGATTTATGAGTATAACAATAATAAAACTCTCAGAAGTCGAAATTTTTTCAACTTTGTTAATAATAGTATGATCTTAGAATTTCATATTTTTTTCCAATAAAATCATCTTTGACATGTTTCTTGATTTTATTCGATTTGGTGACTGCATTTTGTAAATTGAATACAAAACCCTTCTGACATGAGCGTTGGTCTGTTTACCCAACTTGTTAACAGGTTCTATTGAGATCAACTTAATATCTAAAATGAAATCGGTATCCAAAAAAATAATTCCGCACAAGTTTTAACATATGAAGTGCATCTGCAAATACAAATACTTTTCCTTCTGATATTTTGGGGTGGGAAAAGTATGTATATCCAATATCTATTGATAGGTTTTTCGAAAGACTCAGGTTACCAGGACCCATATCTGAAACAACGGCTACCAAAATAATATATCCAGCATCAAATAAAAGCGTGATTATGTTCATTAAGATTGAAGCCGTCATATTAGTTATAGTTGTAAAAAAGGGCTGCTTCCACTTTTTGATCAGACCTCTTACCATAACTACTTGAATATAATTTGATGGTCTTATGATGCTGTCATTCACAGGATCGTACTCAAACTCAGACTTGATTTTCATCTCATCAAAAGATAAAACACACAATCTTTCCATTTCGACCAAGTTCGGATTTTTCATAACCTTGAGTTATTGTTGTAGCACTACAGCCTTTTTCATAGAGATAATTAGAGTGTCTCATTATCATGATCAAATGTGTCGGGACTCCACAAGGTGAAATGGTCAGTATCACACATTAGCCGTGTGTTCGTCCACCCAGCAGCGATGCATTCTGATTTGAAACCAGCAGGTATCATAACTGAACGAGCTTACTCGTATAGTCAGTCCGAGGAATCACTCGAACTAAATCTCGTTGCCACCAATCAGAACCGAACCGAACCAGGAATCTTCGGCTTATGGGATGGATGCTCTAACTACTACACCACGCGGACTACTTGAGTACTGCTGTTAAAACTCCAGGTTGAACGTTAATTTTTAAGGCCCACTTTCTAAGGGTTGAAGAAAATTTGTATGTCCATGATCCAGCCGTATTAATACTTATACCAGACAAAATATCATCAAGGCTCCATTTGATGCATTTGGAACTTTATTTGACCGGAAGTGAATATATTTTTGAGGGAACTATCAAGTTTTCTCCACGTTGTTTGATATTTCTCCAGCTCACTTTTCAACCGATTATTTTCCTTGTGTGCCTCTTCCAACGGATTCTTCAATTTAAAAATTTCAAGCTGGCACTCACACTTAAGGCTTCCTCGAGAAAGTAAATTAATGATTTAATTAACTATTGCCATAAGCAGTGCTTACTCTGTTTGACTGTCGGTATCTTTATACATTGCCAACATTTCTGAGCCTGAATCGTTCTTGGATACGTTTTCACCTCTACATAAATTTCATAACGCATAAATATGTTAACCGTTGAAATTTAAATAAATGCTACTAAAATATACTCTTGCGTCGATGCCCGTATACTTTGATTTTTCTATTGTCACCTTTGGAACCGGTGGAAAAATTTTCGGCACGGGACATTGGTTTAACTGTTTTTTGTATGAAATCTGATCATTAAGTCTGCTCATTAACGTATAACTGTTTTCATCAAAGTGTATCGAACAGATTTTTCAAATTAGAAATGTCCCTATTACACGCGTCAACCCATTCTTTTTTTCCAAATCAGATTCTGGGAATCTATGGTAAATTTAATTTTAGATCGCGCGTCATTATTATTTTAGCAACCCCTAACGCTGCAATACACCATCGTTCATGTTTAATTTCAAACGCACAAACAATTATACCAAATCAATATTCACACAAAACTAATAATTGTACAAGACCAATAAGTCAGAACGTATCGCAGCTGGGTGGACGGACACACGTTCAAAGCGTGATACGGACCATATCACCCTATGAAGTGCCGATACATGCGATCATGATAATGTGATACTTTAACTATTTTTAACCAATTTACGCATATGGAACACATTTGTCCCCTGTATTATTTTCAATTTTATGCTGTACTTATTCAATCAAATCAATTTATAAGTTGTTTTTCACAAACTCAACTGAATGCACTAATATATTCACGTTGGCAGCACCAAAAAGAAACTGATCAGATAGAAAAAGTATTGGCGCGCATCTGTCAGTTTTTAGTCGATTTTTAAATAATTGGCGGGTTTTACATCGAGAAGTGTTTAGTGGATATATTCTTTGGTAAGTTTTCTGTGTGTTGCATGTATATTTCGAAAGTCTTAGCAACTAAATATGAGAATTCTTGAGAATAATTGTAAGGGGACGCGGCTGTCCCAGTATGCACGAACGGAGTCTTTTGATGATACTTCATAACTTGACTAAATACCTGTTTCTGTGATGTTTTCGGTGTTTATTTAAGTACTTTTTCTGAAATATAGTTCGAAATTCAATTCATTTATTTCAAAATATGTCAACAAGAAGAAACAGAGAGTTTGCATTAACGGATAGTGAAATTTTCGAGCTTTTAGTGGCTGACAACAGTGATGACGAGGATGGATTATGATTAGACAAGGAAGATCAACAGTTTTTGGAACAAGACATTGGTGGAGGTGTCTCCACTGTTGTGATTGAACCCAGTATTTCAGCGAATGTTAACGAAAATCTAGAGATCGGAACACAAAGACTGGAAAATATCAAGGAGGGGAATTATAAAAATTTTACATCGTCTTTCAATTGGAATAAAAACACTTACGTTCCGCCTCCTTTCTTTGATCAAGAAGGATACAACCATGGCGAAATAAATATTTTAGATAGAGTTATTACCTAATCTTTCACCCTAATAAAAATGTTCAATGCAGTGACAACTTTTGAATCAGAACGATATGCAGATCAAAATGGAAGACGTTTCGTTCTCACTAGCGCAAAGGTGAAGACTTTCTCAGGGATGAACTACGAGTATGTGATGGGATATCATACCTTGCCTACGTTCCGCAGCCATTGGTCGTCAGATCCTGATATGGGAGTTCCTTGCATCACAAACATAATGACACTCAATCGGTTTGAGGAGATAAAAATAAATTTACACTTTAGCAATAATAATGATGAACCATCTAAAACTCAACCTTTTCATGATAGAGCGTATAAGATTCGGCCAGTTTTGGACCACTTTAATAAGAACTTTCAAAACGCCATGAAAAACACGAAATTTAAGGCGATCGATGAACTCATGGTAAAATTTAAAGGTCACAATATAATGAAACAGTACGTAAAAAATAAACTCATGAAGTGGGGATTTAAAATTTGGTGTAGAGCTGCCTCAGCAATTTGACTTATATACTGGTAGAAAACAAAGTGGTGCTGAAAATGGATTAGGAGAGTCTGTAATTTTACAATTATCAAACAGTTTACAAGGTCTAGGTTGCGAGTTTTGCTTCGATCACTTTTTCAACTCTCTGAACCTACAACATAAATTGACCCGCATGAACATAAGAGCTTGTGGAACAGTTCGTCCCAATAGGAAGAATACAAAAAAAAATGTGCCTGTCGATAATAGTATGCAAAGAGGACCGCAAAGCAAAAATCAAATACTATTTGCAATTATTCTATGATTTACTTGATATTGCTATGA
Source organism: Odontomyia ornata (assembly GCA_963969285.1). Classification (NCBI taxonomy): domain Eukaryota; kingdom Metazoa; phylum Arthropoda; class Insecta; order Diptera; family Stratiomyidae; genus Odontomyia; species Odontomyia ornata. Next base: position 88,168,662 of record OZ017738.1, on the reverse strand, counting down.
GCAATGCTTACATGGTATACAGTAAAATACACGAGGGAAAACAAATCGATGGAACACTGCTTTCCACTCTGGAGTTTTGCCAGGTTGTGAGTCCTCTCATTACTGATTTCTCGTCTCGTCAGAGAGCTCCTCCATCTTCCGTAATGACGATTAAGCGAAAAAGTTACACACAAAAACGGGGTATCTCTTCTCATTTCATTGTAAAGGCAAATATTAGGAAGAGGTGTGTACAATGTGCCGAACCTCGTGTTGAGTATCGAACAAACAATATTTGTTCAACTTACAATGTTCACTTATGTTATGTTATACATCTGAAAGAAATTGTTTTGAAGAATTTCACTTAAAAAATCGATTGCTTCTAACGCAATATGTATAAAGGTGAAGAACGTTAAGGACATTTCTAGAAGTTAGAATGTAGGTAGAGGAGTGTCATGTTTCCAAAAGTACGCTGCATCGCATTTTTACTGAGGATCTTGGCCCTTGTGCAAGGATCTCTTGGAACAGTATAAAAGTACTCCGGATTACTTCTTATTCCCAAACCTCAAGAGGCACCTCAAGGGTCACTATTTGCAAAATGCTACGACGAACTCGTCGTAGGAGGTCCCCGTTGACGCCTTTCAGGATGCGTACAGTGAGTGGAAGGGACGCTGGTGCCGGTATTCTAACGCGGAAGGAGCCTACTTCCTCATTCAACTTTATTTTGGGACAGACACTGTATACATAGTAATTAACTTTCACACGCCTAAATAAGGCATAACCCACTAAGGGAGAGTGGGGGAAATGGAGCCATGTAAGGAAAAGTAGAAATTAATACCAGTTTAGGTTAAAATCATGTATTTTTTTGGATAACAATCAGTCTTTTAGCTAGCAGGCTTTCAGTGATTCCTAACAATCATTCAAAAAAATTACCCATAGCTTGTTGAGGTCACCTATTTTATAGATGTTACTTTCGCTCCCATTACCCCGCACACAGGGTAATGAGAGCCGGAAAACCTCCACCTGTCTGATGAGAGCCATATCCATTGTTTTACTATTTCAAAGTTGCTTTATTGCGTAAATTATTATGAACTGCATAAAAACATAAAGCGAGTTTCAAAACATTATATAATCAAAAAATAAAATTGCCCACTTGGCACTCTAAATTTAAACAATATTAAAATAAAAATTGATCAAAAAGTGGAACAGTATCCTTTTGAATCCAATGAGAATTTTAACACATTATAGATTAAACTTATTTATATCTATAAAACAGGAACTTGAACAAATCAAAACTACACTACAATTAAAACAAAGCACATCCAAAAGTAAAAATAACTTATTATAAGGTATTTTAGGGATCTAAACGAAAATTGCAAATATAAATTTTAGGGTCATCGCAACCTGAACACTCAGAATGGGCCCATTTGCCACAAGCTCTGCAACGACACCATAATTCTTTTTTGCCAACATCGTTACATATCATGTATACATTCCCCTCCTCTGAATATTCATAATCATCATCACATATTTTATTTTCATCGACGAGTGAATCCTCAGTTACTGTCTTGGAACAAATTTCTAGTTGCTTTCTTTATATTTTTTTGAGATGATTTTTCATAATATTTAACTTGGTATTCTTAGATTTCTGTGTTTGAATATTCTTTGGTCTATTCTCCTTATTGTGTTTTTTATTCTTTTTCTCTTTCTTTTCCTCAAAAACTTTTTTCATGGGGGTGCTAGTTGAAACTTCTGAATGCTGCTTCTTTTTATTAGCCTTTGTTGATTTTGTTAATATTTGTGGGTGACGACTTACAACATGTAAGATATCAGCAAAACTTGTAGAAGCTTGTGGAGAAACACTTCTTTACATATTTCGTTGTGGAGGTTTTTTGGTGGAATGTTGTGGACGGGTAGTCGACATTTGCAGTGGCCCTTGAGGCCATTGATTGTAAAGTAACAGGAGGTACTGTTTCTGAAGGTCTAACAGTGCTACCGTCGTTGGTTGGTTTCTCATCATGTTCATTCTGGTCAAGAGTAAAGAAAGCTTCATCTGAAAAAAAGGTCCATATGAAATATTCCAGTTGTTTTGAGGCCAGATATTCCCTTATCTAAAGATGCTACCTTTGAATACGCTTTCTTGAAAATACCAGCTATTTCGTATGGAGTTACTTTAATCATTCTTCTCGATTTGATGTACATGTCGCATTCCCTTCCATAAGCTGTCTTAAGTGGACCAAAAAAGGTTACTGCAAGCGATGTTAAGAATGTGGAGAGATGCTCAACATAGCTATATAATTCTTTTTGGGTATCTCATAAGTCTCTAGTGTAGCATGATTATTATGACTGTCCATAATCAGCAAAATCTGTGTTTCCACAGTAAGTTTTGTGAATTTCATGAAATTTCTAAGCCAGGTTAAAAATATTTGCTTATTAGTCCACCCATTTTTTGAACAAGTATATACAGCTCCTGGTGGTCCATCACGTTCCAGTTGTGGAGAGTGTCTTTGTCGAAGGAAAATGAATAATAGAGGTACATAAATGCTTGTAGCATTCGAAGCAAAAATTACCGTGACATTTTTACCCCCCTCCCATGAAGTGACTGCACTAACAAGTTTCCGTCCTTCAAGGACAATAATATTGTCTGGCTGGTGGACTGTAGAAAGAACTGTCTCGTCCATATTAAATATGTTTTGTGACTCAAAATTAAATTTTGTCATTACAGATTCAAGATAATCAAAAAAACGGGTTACTTCAGCCTTAATAAAGCCCAGAATTCTATTAATCCTGGTCACTTTTGGCTTCCTAACACTGAGCTCAGAGTGTCGGTGCATGAACCCGTACAACCAGTTTTTTCCAGCAATTTTTTTTTCAGTATTAAATCTATTTTCGACACTGTGTACCACAGCCATATGAAAGCATATTTAATGGAATTGAATGCTTGTCAAGCCATAAAACATATTTGATTGTTCAAGTGTATGATTAACAAGTATCTGTTCCTGTGCACTAGTGAACACAGGTTTTCGACCGAGCGACGGAGAACGATTGTAAGTGATATCATTACTATTTGCCAACCTGTACCGTTTCTTCAGCGTGCTATAGGGTATTTTATGTTGCTGTGCCGCTTTGTTTACTGAAATACCTTCATTTCATATAGTTTGTATTGCAGATTCTATCGTAGCAGAAGTCTAACTAGCCTTTGATGTTGTTCGTTTTCTAGTTTGTGGCATCTAAATAATAAAATAAAAAATATTCTATCCTGTGTTTTCATCTTTTCCAATTAAACGCTATTATTTTGTTTTTCGACAAATATATATTTCGGGAGTAAGTTGCTCCCTTCTTCAGTGTCAATTATCTTCTGAGATTACAAGGCCTTTTCAAGGATATTTATACTAACCAAATCCTAATTACCTAAGGTCTAATTGCTATTGGGTTTTATTACCTTTATATCTTAATATTATTCTTAGCTTAATTTGTTAGTCTTTTTTTTTCATTATTTTATTATTGCTTAAGGTATAATTATTATTATTTATTACATGAGTAATTTTAATTATTATTAGTACAAAAGAAAACAATCTAACGCTATTTCACCATATTCAGGAGCCTAGAGCATCCATTGTCTAGGTCATCGTTGAGTCTCGTTTCGGTTGGCTGCCTCATGATCCACAATGATTCGTACACGTCCAGTTTTCGCATGTTTCTTACTTCCTTCACTGCCGTTAGGTCGTCCCGTTCTATTTTATGTCCTTCGCAAATGTGTTTTGCTACTGAAGATTTAATGTTGCTCGTGGTTCCTCGCTTCATCGCCGATTGTGCCTCCTTAGTGTGCTCCTCGAATTTCATTTTAACCGTTCGATTTTTTTGTCCAATGTATGCTTTATCACAGTGTTTGCATTTAATTTTGTATACACCGCACTTCGCATCTTTCTTCTTGCTATCCTTTGCATTTGTGAGCCTACTTTTAAGTTGAAACTGGACGCTGCTTGAAATTAGCTGGATGTTAACTTGCTTGAGTAATCTGCTTAAGTCTCCGGTTAGTTCTGAGTTTACGAGCGCTGCTCTTTGTTGTTGCCTGCTATTTTGCGTGTAGAGCGTAGTAAACCTATCTTGTGCTCTCCTTTGGTGAATTTCCTTCATTATACCTGAGATTATCCCTGCTTCGTATCCGTTTTCCTTCGCTGTATCTAAGATACAACTTATTTCCTTCACCCGGTTTTCCATAGTCAGTGGTACTGACAGCATCCTATGTATCCATGCTCGGAAAGATGCCAATTTTTGTGAGTATGTATGATTTGATGTTATTGGTACGGTCCTTTGAGTGCTTGTATTTTTTCGGTATGTGTCCATTTCTAATTTTCCGCTAATCCTCATAATCTTCAAATCGAGGAAAGGTAGTTCGTTATTCGTTTCTTCCTCAATTTTAATGGCAATGATATTTTTATGGATGTTATTTAATTTCGGCAGCAATTCATTTAGGTCTTTTTCATTTAATATGGCGAAAACATCGTCTACATATCGAACCCAAAGTTTGGGCATTATGCCATCTCGCTCCATTATTTCTTCAATCCAGGACAAAAAAATCTCGCTTAGAAATGGTGACAGCGGATTACCCATCGGTGCTCTAGACTTCTGCTTGTAGTACTTTCCTCTGAACGTGAAATAATTTTCCGACATGCACAGTATTGTCAGCTTTATGATTTTTCTTGCTTTTCTTTTTCCTTCCACTGTTGAGTCTTTTGAAATAAGTTGATCTTCTAAGAGCGCGAGAGCTTGCTTTACTGGTACGCTTGGGAACAGAGCCTTGACGTCAAAAGACACCATTTTATCCTCGCTTTGTTAACAATTGTACTTCATAAGCTTTTTAATTAATTTATCTCGGTTTTTGGCGGAATATTTGTTGGTCGAAATTCCCATGTGTTCAAATTCCTGCAGTAGCCACTTTGCTAATTTTGATGTTGGAGCATTGGTTGATGTTATGATTTCTCTCATCTCCATTTCCTTCTTGTGGATCTTTGGTTGGCATTTAATTCTTGAAAGTACGGAATTGCTCACTTTCAAGTTCGTCTTTTCACCCAATATGTCCTTGTACTCCTTTAGGGCTCTTTCTAACCGTTTGATACTTTCAGGGAGTGGATCCTTCCTTAATTCAAAATATTCGCCGTTATTTAGTTTTTCTAACACGAGGTTGTCATACTTTTCTTTTTCCATTAAAACTACTTTGTTTACTTTGTCGGCTTGTAAATAAAAGACTGGTTTTTGGTTTAGCTGTTTGAGTGTCTCCATTTCTTGCTTGTTGCCTTTTCTCGTGACCTTTGATTTCTTCTTTAACAAGTTCATCTTTCTTTCCCCTAACAAACTCCTTCTTATCTCTTGGTAGAAACTTTACTACTGCTTCCATGTCTATCACAATTTCTTCTTTTGGTATCACATTGTTATTCATCGCATGATTGAACACCATATTTAATAGTCTCAATTGCTCCTCCGTGAAGACTTCCGATGTCATGTTGACCACAAAATCCGGGATGTCTTCAACTTTAGTTAATTCCTTCTTCACGATGTTTTGTCCTCCAACCAGTGACTCGAACTTCTTAGGCAGGATCTTGTTCTTCTTCGCCTGCTCGCACTCAAATGCTCGTTGTACTTCATCCACTAAATCGCCATGCTTCTTTTTGTGCCGTTCAAACCTTTTCCTAATTTTGGGTGCAAATTGTACGCTTGTAGTGTTACTTCCGATTGCTTCGCATAAATTCGGTTTAAACTATCCTTTATCAGATTCCTTTCCATCTCTGCTTTTCTTTTTTCCGCACCTGGTAGCTTGTTCGTCGCTCTAATCCTATGACTCTTAGGCACTAACTTATACTTAAGGCACTTCTTTAAAAACTTGATATCCTCGCTCATTCTTCCCTGGGCCTTCCTCATCTTCAGGATTGGAAAAGATGAAAACAAAGGATAGTCTGGAAGCGCTGAACATGGGAAACTACACAGAGTAAAACAATATTCCATTCGATTAGAATTTTCTTTCTCGAAAGCGGTAATAGGAGCCATCGCGGGGTAATGGGAGCGTCAGTTGCTCTCATTACCCGCATCGTTTGACATCTCAAACTAATGAAACTAATTTGAAACCACATTACTAAACAATTTATATTCCAGTCTTATCGTTAAAATTAACTTTGGTTGGGAGATTTGGCACTTTTTATAACTCTGTTTAACGAAACTAACATGTTCTTGTCACCGCCATGCGCGTGGTACTAAGCCGGCCGGCGGCTATTATGTGCTAGGATCGAATGTTCCCGAAGCCGTTCTTGTAATTTTCGCGCGACCACCATCTGTGAAAATTGTAGTGGCCCCCACTACCCGCTAGCTCTCATTACCCCACTCTCCCCTTTACCCTTCTGTTCTATCATTACCTGGGTCAATTTTGGAAAAGTACGTTGCATTGTACGTTTTAACTTTGATCCATTGTTGAAGTGGCATATTCAAATGATTAAGTAAGTGAGCAATTTGATTTATTTATCATTATGAAATAACTTTACGATAATTTGTTAACTAAATCGCCACATAGTGTTAGAAAATCCATAAATTTTCTAGATTATATAATTTAAATGTTTACTGTGTACGTAAGGAAAAAATATTCTTTGGTTTGTTTGGATTATTCAACTAAGCCCAATTAAAAACCGCCTGCTATTATTACCCAACAGTTTACGTTGAATGTGAACGTTCTGACCTCTAATTACACTAATCACCTATCCGAAGTAATTAATTCAATTCACCCCATTAATCTGTGACACTTTAAATTGTTGAACACATTATAATCCAGTATTTAACTTTGATTCCTTTGTATTGTGTTGTTTCTTTTATAAATGCAATTAATTGAGACACAGAAACTAGGTGAAAGGACTGTGTTTGGAATAATAAAGAAAATTATATAATCGTATTTAAAAAGTAACCTTGACCCCAGATTAGTATCATATAAGTACTAATTGTGTTTTCATTAAGCGATTATGCAATTATTCGAACCTACAGCGTATTAATTGTTAATGATTACTTACCCAGGATTATAATTTACACTCTGGCGCTATATGTTTTATTACGTGGCATTAAAAATGCAATGGAAACAAGATGCATCTACGTTTAACTTTATCTACAAAAACAGCAATCTGCTACTTAAGATGAAAATCTTTTTTACTATCAAAGATTATCGTGGCTCTTTAACGTAAACATAAACAACATGTTTTGCGTTTATTGACATATCATTTCAATGTTTTCATTGTTATGTTGTTTTTTGAACGGAACAAATTGTAAAATTGTTAATTGCAATGTTGTTTTGTTTGACTCTAAAAATAAAACTCGGAGTTTATTACATCGCTAATCGACTGAGTACTTAGCAGTACTTTGTAGTAACTGATAGAGCTTAAATACATAGTATCTGTTGCACAACTGTTTCGATTATTATCAATGAAACTCTTGAGTTTTTACGGCGATGTGAAGGCCGCAAGTACTTCTGAGTACTATCATTAAGCTTTTGATATCAAAGCACTGATTGCTGCAGTACATCAGACTCATCAACTCTTGCATTGAAAGATAGCTACAATAAAATAATCTTGAATAAAATCTGATTGGGCAAACATTCTCAAGGACACCGATGGCTTCATTACTGGTAGAATATTACTAAATAATCAATAAACTATGAAATGCATTTAATATTCGGAAGTCGCGTTTATTTTCCCGCGAAAAACAACATACGCGGTGTGTTCAAAAAGTATCGCGAATTTTGAATTTTCGCGGGTTACGTATATTCGAATTTCGATTTTTTTGTGGCATTATGTTGGTAATCATGTCTGTCACTTATGCCGACAAGCTCAGCCATTTTGAATGTTCACTTAATTGGTGATAGCTGCTTTACTTGCACGTGTTTTCAATCGTCTTCGATTTTTACTTATTCAAAAAAATGGATCAAAGAACGTGTATCAAATTTTGTGTGAAAAACGAAATTAAGTGCGCGGATGCATTCCGAATGTTGACTGTGGCATACGGAGAAGCTACCTTGGACCGAAGCAACGTTTATCGGTGGTACAAAATGTTTTTAGAAGGCCGAGAAGATGTGAACGACGAAGAGCGTGCCGGACGCCCGAGCACTTCAACAACAGACGAAAAAATTAATGAAGTGGAGAAAATGGTTTTGGCCAATCGTCGAATCACCCTTAGAGAAGTTGCTGAGGACCTAAACATATCGATTGGCTCGTGCCATTCGATTTTTATCAACGATTTGGGCATGAGACGGGTCGCCGCGAAATTCGTACCAAAATTGCTCAATTGCGACCAATTGCTTGTGCGCGACTTTTTGGCCAAAAACAACACACTAATGATGCCACAGCCACCGTTTTCCCCAGATCTGGCCCCCTGTGACTTTTTCCTGTTTCCTAAACTGAAGAGGCCCATGAAAGGACGACGTTACGCTACGCTTGACGAGATAAAGACGGCATCGAAGGAGGAGCTGAACAAGATTTAAAAAAATGATTTTTTGAAGTGCTTCGAAGATTGGAAAAACCGTTGGCACAAGTGTATAATATCTCATGGGCATTACTTTGAAGGGGATAAAATAGATATTCATGAATAAATAAATAGTTTTTGAAAAAAAACAAAATTCGCGATATTTTTTGAACACACCTCGTATTCCGCGATTCATGTTACGCATTATCGTCACTGCGAGAAGTTCATCATTACCATCATCTGTAATTGGTGAAATTGTTTGGAATCAACCGAACGACCTTAAGCTGGGTTTCAAATACGGAACAGCCCGCAACTTTCTGGCATCCTTGATGAATTCATTAAACATAAAAATAATAGAAGCCTTCCAGACATTGCTACGGACAAGCAGTGCCATTGTTCGCAAAAAGTAACGCGATCTTATTATCGTTTTGCGCATTGCAAATTTATTTTAAACATTCTTCGCTCCTCTGCATTGAATGTCAATCAAATTGAATTGAAATATCTCAGCATGGAGGCTGTTGGCGGCTCCTAGTCCACTCTTTCGCAGTAGGTACTAAAGTAAGGTGAAGACAGTGAATTTCTTGCACACAACTTGTATGAACAGAGGGAGCTTGACTAGCCTACAAGAAAAGACTGTGTTCGTCTGAGGTTGAAGAAAACGAGACATAGCTCTTACTATAGTATAAGGTACTGCCATTGTTTATGACCAGGTAGGATTCGTGTACCAAGAACAGGTACGCTACTTGCCCAGGTGCTGCATGGTACAAGACAGAAGCAGCGGTTGTAAAACGGTTCTTTCACCTTTCTCGCGAATCTTTCATTTCACCTGGTGCACGACAAAGAGTGGGTATGTTTGGCTAAAGAAGTAGACAATGTTTTAGCATGAATTTCAGCTGAAAATTACATACATACGAAAAAGAATTCATACAGTTGCCTATCTGTTATCCATTGAAAATGTTAAGTCTTGAATTTTCACTATCGAACAGGAAGAAGAGAGTTACTTGAGGATTTTAAACTCAATCAAAAGTCAGAAACTATTACGAATTTAAACTAAATTCTTCTATTCAATAAGATTGCTTAGATTGAGTGAAGTTATTGTGGCGTGCTAATCCTCACGTAGACTCTAAGGGTTCATAGCGATCAACTTTAATAATGCGCGTGACGCCAAAGAGAATGCATATTTGTTGCGGTTGAGGTACCAGAGACCAATGCAAGCTTTAGGATTTTGTAGTGAATTAAGTAGATGAAAATGTCCATACAGGACTGCAGTGATGGTCTGCTGCCTCGGCTAACGAGGATGGTAGTATCCGCCGAGATTTGGTCTTGTCTAGGTACGTGTGCTAACGTTGCGGCGTCGTGGGGCGGGTTCTTTTTCCCAGCACAAGACCCACTACAAAAAAAATTACGCATTCACGAATTCGAGCGATCTAATTGACTGGTGTCGAGGCCGAGGTAACCTACTAAAGGTTGAGCTTTTCTATAGCCAGTAACAAACTGGGCCGGGAGGAAACAGACGGACTTGAGCGCAGACTTCGTCGTTACCGACGATACTTATGGCCCCCAAATAAGAGTGGGGCATCCAGGTGGAAGCGGTGCTCCCTCGTACCCTCCCAACCGGATCAAGATCCAAATGTAGACGTGGCAATATATTTCCCATTTGAGTGAAAAACTCATAGAAACTTAATCCGCATGAATTTTTCCATCGAATCAGAAATATAAACGTGACCAATTTATGTTATATTGTATAAGGTGATAGAATCACATAACACTATACTATAAAAGAGCACGTGAGCGGAAGGCCACTCTACACGGGCAAGATACCCTATAACGCAAAATCAAACGGGGGGGCGCCCCATGGCTAGCTCATTTTAGTTGAGAGTCCGGCCATAATGCGGGCCCAATACCTGGTCAGGTTGGATGATAAACGGAAAGACGGAAATTACAAATTTAAATCTGCCTATTCATATCTTTTTTCTTATTTTTACTTTTTACCAAACTTTAATATCAAAAAACAGTAATAAATACAATAAAGCAACCTATTCATATGACTATAAGTCTCAAAAGATTCTTCTCAATCTTTTTATAAACAATATAATGAGATATCATTCAAAAAAAAAGGAATACAAATCAAGAGCAAAACTATTTAAAATAGTACTTCAATAAAAAAAATAAATTATTAGAAAATTATCATGCAGAAGCATTGTTATGAAATTTTAGAAAAAAACTTCAAATTTTTTTAAGGATCAAATTTACACATATGTTATGACGTGCAAAAAAACCAAAAGGGTACTTACCTCACATTCTCGCTGGGCGCCTGCTGATGATTTGGGCGAATTACTGAATCGAAATGGGGACACACTTTTGCACTGTATGTACATCAATTCCGTTAAACATATATGATGTCGATACAAGCTACTTCGGGTCATTTAAGTCAACAAGTTGTTCAGTTATAGTTACTTTTCGAATAAAGCTCATATCAAACGCACAAACATCGCCCTATCAATTAATGTTTTTTTTCTCATCCTTATATTCCACTATCTAGAAACATCATCTAATTTCCTTTTAGCAAATTATTTCTGGCGAACAACATCGTATCCAACATTGATTCGAAAAATAGACAGTATCCCATTCATTCAGATATTATGATATCAACTTCTTAAGAAAAAATGATGACGAATGACGAACTCACGCGCGCTTCTCTCCTCCACAGCAATACCAAGCCGTCGCCGTAAGGTCGGAATTGTGTAGCTAGCGGTAGAGACCAAACGTATCACACATACACATCCAATCGACTGCGTGCGATTTCATCACGCACTATTCAATGTAATATCGACGTACTACCTTTTGCGACAAAACGCCGTCGGACCCGCGCTTCTGCAATTGATATATTTGTGCTACCAGTGCTTATTTTCAATTAATCACCATATGATAACGTTCAATAAAGTTATGGCCTCAATAATATTCATAATCGAGTTACTTCGTCCTGGAAAAGAATTTCTGGCATTTTATGGCAACATCAATCTACCGTTGACGTGTTTGTGTGAGTATGCAAGTCGCACATCCAACATATTGTTCAACAATGCTATAGGCAAATTTTATACAAAAGTATGTGTCAAATGCCAAAAACAGGGCTCCTACTCCATCTCCTGGAACTTTCCAGGTGAAAGCACCCCACGAAAAATCGTCCCGCGTGCACTTAATCCACAGATTTGCTCATAAACTTCACCTCTAAGTTTGTCGGAAAGCTTTGGGAATCGATTTTCACCGTGAAAATTATGTTTTTGGTAACTTAGCGGACACAAAAAACGAAAAATTTAGCGACACATGACGAGTCGAAATTACGGTCTGCGTAGCTCGATTGCGTACTCCTCGTATCGATGTGTTCCAATCCTCACACCAAGTCTAGAACCCCGTGGGGTCCACGCAATCTCGAGCAGACTCACTGATCCGTTTGTTGACAACTGGCAAAGCAACGAATTCCTTGCTAAACCAATCGACAGAATCACAACACAAAGAAACGAATTCGCTAGATATGAAGCTTCCTATGCGCAATTGAATGGGATAACCGTGAAGCGATCACGTAGTGACGATTCGATGTTGGCTTTAGGTTTCCAATTTACACTTCCTAGCAAAACACGTTGAAAATAACAATCGCCCTCATTGTATGCACGAAAGCTTCCGGGTCTCGTCTTTTTGCTACAATTCAAAACTCGAAAATCCCCCGGCGCTGTTCTCGAAAATCGTTTGGGCGTCGAGACCTGTCCGCTGTGACGATTCATAACAGACTCCCCGATCCGTCCCAATCTCCGCATGATTTTCTCAGCCGCACCTGTAAATCCACAACCGCTGCTAGCTCAGCTGAGTTAGATTGCATTTGCAAATGCAGTACATAGATGTGATGCACTAAATCAGTGTTCCCATGTCTGAAATTTCCCGATTTTCGCATGATTTTCTCAGCCGCACCTGTAAATCCAAAACCGCTGCTAGATCAGCTGAGTAAGATTGCATTCGCCAATGCAATACATGGATGTGATGCACTAAATCAGTGTTCTCATGTCCGAAATTTCCCAATCTCCGCACCTGTAAATCTAAAACCGCTGCTAGCTCAGCTGAGTTAGATCGCATTCGCCAATGCAATACATGGATGTGATGCACTAAATCAGTGCTCCCATGTCCAAAATTTCAATTTGCAGATTTGTATGTTTAAATTAGTAAAATTAATAATAGATTGAAAATTTAAATAATAATAAAAGGATAAATATTATAACGCATATCAATGCAAAGAAAAAATTTACGTCTAATGGAATAAAAAGAAACAATATAAATTTATGTTTACAATAAAAAAATTTTAATTTTATAATTTACCAAAAAGTTAAATTTGAGTAACGCAGATGGTTGAGTTGCTTCCAGTAGGCGCAGAAATAATAGTGATTATTGAGAATGGAGAAGTATCGGGCTTATTTATTAATTCCGATACTTATCGTCTTGGGGTGGCGCACGACTTTTGGACCATATCTTCTGAATACTTTTGGTGTGCATCTTAGAGAACGACGAAGATGGTGCACCTGAAAGCAAGAAATATACAGTTTAGCATAGTTCTTCATTATGTAATATATTCTTTCATCTGAATTTACCCTCTAACAAAGAAATATGTTAATGTGAGTTAAGTAAACTATAGCAAATACGAGTAAATTATTGTTATTATTACTATCATCACCTGAGATCAAAGAGTCTGAGTCTGAAGAGGTGTCAGTTAAAAAACAAGGAGGAGATACAGCCTGATTTTGCCGTGGCATTAGACACTGTATTTATGATCCTGGCGAAACTGGACTCATCCTTGAAGTACATCTTCTTAAACCTCGAATCTAGAATGAAGGATAGTGCCAAAAGCGAAGATTGTTCTATCCAGGTAAAACTTTTTTTGTGTTGAGTCAACACTGGGCATGGCAAGGCCATTCCGAATTGGTGTTTCGGATCCAAACTCTCAACTGATTCCTTAAGTATGGCAGCCACTGGAATCGCCATGCTAGGTAAAATTATGTTTGGAGCTTATATCATTGGCAATGGTCCGAGAACTTCACACACTTCTTGCAAGATTTCCATTTCCATTGCGGAGAGCATTAGGGGAGCAGTAGTGTTCCTGTTGATAATTTCTTTTATGAATGATCGTAGCTCTATGAACTTTGGGAGCATTTTATAAGTAGAGTTCCACCTGGTAGAAACATCCTGAATTACTGTTTTGGTGGATAGCTTTCTCAATCAATCGCATGCGGAAGTCGAATGATGGAAAAATCCATGCCATTTTTCAAAATGTCATCCAATTTTGACAAGTTATCGATGGCCCTTGTGGCGAGAAGATTGAAGGTATGAGCAAAACAAGGGATATATTTGCTTTTACCAAATATTACCCCCACTCCCTTTGTAACGTTTGCTGCATTATTAGAGATGATGGCATGGGTATTCACAATTTCTAGTTCCCATTCTCCAAAAAAAAATTTCATTTCCTACACAATGTACTCTGCAGTATTCCGTTGAGTGAGATAGAACATTCCGACTGTTACTTTGACAACACAACCTTTGTCAGCATCAAGGTAATGTACTGTCAAACTTAAAAAGCTCAGATTTTGTAGGTCGGTCCAAATGTCAGTGGTTAAACAATACTTCGCAATAGATTTCAACTCAGCTTTGAACGAGTGGGATATAAGATGATATTTATCAATAAAAGCACTGCGTATGGTTTTTCGAGTCCGCACAGTGTACAGTCGTCTTAACAACGTTCCAAAATCCTACATGTTCAACTATTGACAAAGGTTGCATGTCCTCACAAATCATGTATACAATGCTTTGAGTGATCTTGTGATTTAAAGGCCCTCCCCCTTTGTGAGTCTAGTCTGGAGCCGTGCTAATCAGAGGTTGACTCACTGAAACTGACGAAGAAGAACAGGCTGATGGTTTTTGTTTCTTACATTCAATGGTCTACATCTCGTTCTCTGCTGGCCTCTCCAGAACAATTTTGGGATGTTTGTGCTCCAGATGGTTTTTTAAGTTGGTCGTGTTTCCACTATTTTTATTTTCACTCCACAATGTCGACACTTAGCATATTTTTTCTGCACTTTCTCAAAACGCTCGCAAACCACAGTTTTTGGAGGCATCTTGTTCAAAGTAATACGAGGGAATCTCAAGAAAACTGGGAACACACAAACGAAAAACACAACAGATTTATGTTGATAACAGTATATCATATACTACACTTCAAATGATACATGTACTTATGGAACAACAACTTGTATTGAACTTAAACGGAGCAGAGGATCTTATGAACTGGTCGCACAATTTGATCACAACTCGTCCCAGAAGCCATTATTTCCATATGGATATAAAAACAGTTAAAATAAAATAATTCGGTATATCCCCTTCTCGTTGGCCATTATTCGAAACTTCGTTCCTTGAATGAATATTGATTGGCTATGCGGGGTATTTGTTAACCAAGGGACCACTGTATACTCAATAAACTCGAACCATAAAGTACCAAATGCCGCAGGGTGGTCAACATGTTTGCTGCAAATGCGTTGCTTATGTAAGAGAATAAAGTTTATGATCCTGGACCATAAAGTACCGAGATCTAAAGGATAGCGGGCATGTGTTATGGACACGAGGTGATTAAATGATTATTAGGAATACAAAACAACACAACACAGCATCAGTATATGGGCTGAGTAGGGTCTTTATAACTTATGGTTTTACTTATGTGGCTGCTGATCATAACGGAATTTTAAACGTGTTTGTTATGGGACGTATACGATTTGATAATCATTAATGCTATTCCACTAGCAACTTATTTTACTAAGACGCCCACAACCATCTTATTACATCATTACATATACAAAGGTGCTGTAGATGGCGCGCATGTATGTTTTGAAAGTCGTAGCTTAAATATGTGATAGCTGGGTCCCTTACGAACGCTTTCTGGAGGGTTTTCAAATACTTTCGTGTTAAAAACAAGCTTATAATACCACCAATTCACGGCCCTTACGGTATCAAATTCGACAGTTCTGGTAAGGCGGAGTCCTTCGCAGATACTCTAGAACAACAGTTCTGTGAAAATTCATCCGATGAGGAGGACCTTGACGAACACGAAGACAACGTCAATCGGTTGACTAACAGGCTCATGAGGTCAGACATTACAGACTCCGACCTAATACAAAGCACCTGTCTTCAAGAGGTTAAAGACATCATACAAGTACTAAACAGACGGAAAGCACCGGGATTTGACTTAATATCAAACACCATGTTAAAATGGCTCCCGTATAATATTCTCGATGCAATAGCAGCGATAATTAACGAAATTTTCCGCTTGCAAAAATACCCCAAAATATGGAAATCGGCAATAGTTATTGTTCTTCCAAAACCTGGTGAAAACCTCATGTTCCCACAAAACTGGCGACCCATTAGCCTATTATCCTCTCTGTCGAAAATAGTAGAGCGGGTGCTACTAAATCGACTAACTGAGGTTGTTACCGAAAAAGAAATACTTCCAGAAGAACAATTTGGCTTCAAGCCACTACACTCCACAGAACTCCAGCTTACTAGGGTGGCCCAACACATTAGAATAGGGCTAAACCGCAGGAAATCAATGGGTTTGGTTATGTTTGACATAGCCAAAGCCTTCGATAAAGTCTGGCATGCAGGACTTATTTACAAAATGCATGAATCCCAAATGCCACTGCAGCTCACCCAAATCATTGGCTCCTTTCTAAAAGACAGATCATTTCGTGTCAAAATTGACAACCACCTCTCAACCATGCGGCCAATTCAAGCTGGAGTCCCACAAGGATCACCCATCTCCCCCATACTATACAGAATCTTTACTGCAAACCTACCTCGGCTGCCTTTGAATGTCCACAAGTCCCTATATGCCGACGATACCTGTGTTTTATACTCATCCAGACAAGCAAGAGTCATCACCACCAAACCGCAACCCTCCATAGACATACTTTTGAAGTATTTTCGCAAGTGGAAGATCAAGTTAAACTCATATAAGACCCAGGCATTATTCATAACGAGAAAAAGACAACAACAACCGTAGAAAACGAAAACATTGCCTGGTCAAGAACAGCCAAATACTTAGGACTGACATTCGACAACAAACTCTCCTGGACCGACAACATACGCAACAAACGAGGACATTGCTACAATGTACTATCCCAACTCTTTCCACTCCTTAAGGCCAAGAAACTCAACATCAAGAACCGTCTGCTGATCTACAAACAAATAATACGACCGACGCTACTATATGGTAGTACAGCCTTCTACCAGACGACAGAAACCAACAAAAAGGCACTACAATCCATCCAAAACAAAAGCATTCGGCAAATTTTCGGAATCCCATGGTATGTTAGAAATACGGACATATACAAGGACCTTTGAATAGAACCTGTCGACATATTCGTACGTGACAAAGCACTCAAACTGCCCGACAAAGTAGACAACCATCCTAACACTACCCTGGGAATCCTTAAACGCAAAGCACTACCAAAAGAAACTTATCCAACTATCCGCGCTAACTTCAAGAAAATTTAATTGAAAATAATTAGAATAACACAATCTCGTTAATAATGGTGGGCAAATAATTGCTCACAGATAGAAGGGAGCTATGGTGCTAAATCGCACCAGCTCCAAGGAAAACGAATCCAAGGGAAGGGGTCCCTTACGAACAGTTTGGCCGTCGATCGCGAACCAGCATTACACCAGACTTCGTTTGCCGCGTAGAACAACTCATTTTGGAGGACCGTAGGACGAATGTTTGAGACATTTTGGCTGGACTCGGCATCAGTATTGGTAGTGTATCATCCACGAACACCTTCAATATCACAAAATAACGCTCGAAACGGAAGAGCACATCAGCACGAAAGTCGATTCTTTTCCTGGATAACGTGCGCCCTCATACCGCGCGTCTCACGCTCGATACAATATCGGAATTGTTGTGGGAGGTACTAAACATCCCATCTACAGTCCGGATTTCTCATTCTGCGACTACCACATAATTTGAGCACCGAAAAAAGCCCTCAGAGGTCAAAGATTCAACACCGACGGCGAAGTAGAGGAGTTTTTGCACACATGACTGTTCGAGTTGGCCAAGGAATACTTCGATCCCGGCATCAAAAAGCTTCCGTAAAGGTAGACAAAATGCGTAACTTGTAAAGGGGAGTACCTAAAAAAACTGTAAATTTTTGTAAATTTTTTCGATAGTAAATAAATGTGTCGGAGCATTTGTTTCGATCATATTTGAACCTCACTCGTATATGGTGGTTGGGTCATGTCTGTTTGCTCAGAACCCTTTTAATTTTTTTATTGCAAATCATAAATGCTACAAGATATCACTAAGCAAATGTTTGGTTTGTTTTTGTTATTACTAAAAATATATGAGACTATTTGAAAGAAATCCCAGACTTAAATTGTTAAGAAGAGTTTGAACATTACATGACATAAAGGAGGATCAGTTATAAACATTGGAAACAATTAGCACACAAATAAAAAAGTACCCATTCAAGGGAAATTTACGAGTAAATATGTTGAAAAATATTTTAAGGTACATATGTTTGCAATAAAAAAATGGATTTACCGATATTCGAATCAAATAGTTCTTAACAGTGTTCCTCTATTTTCCTCTGAAATGACCACCACGATTAATGAAAAACATTGTGGGAGATAGGTAAAAATAGAATGAGAAAAGTAGTATGTAAGGGAAAAATTGATGGAAGTGATCTGTCTCAATTTAAGAAAAATATGTGGATCTTAAAATCTCATTAATAACCTGGCTACATTGTTCGTTCTGGAAGAAATGATATCACTACTGATTAATAGCTTTAGATGATAAGTCGCGACCAAGAAAAATGTATTTCGGTGATTTTCCGTCTAGTTTTCGACGTTTTTCTGGTAGCATATGAACCATTACTATAAAATCAAAAACATTCATCGATGACACATCTGGTTTGTTGTCATCCCATACTTCGTGCGGAGATTTATTGTCATTGATTCGACACAGCAAACGACTAATAATTTAGGTTGCGGTTGCTACTGCTTCCGCCAAAAAAACTTTCGACAGACTCGAATCGAAAATCAAACAATATCTTGCTTTTTCCCCTACGGTGCAGTTGAAATGTTCTACGACGCCATTCTGCTCAGGTGTATATGGATCATACGCCAACAGTATTATTGGGGAATATCAAGTTGGTTTGAGAACAGGTAAGTTGACGATAGAGTGTTCACAGTCAAGCAGGTACTTGAAAATGCTGGGAGTTCAACATAGACGTACACCAAATTTTCATTGACGTTAAGCAACGTCTGTTTTGGCATCCCAGCCAAATTAGTCCGTCTCACCAAACTGACAATGACGTCGACGACATCCCAAGTACGCATCAATATCCAACTCACCGATGCCTTTGTCACAAATATCAGACTAAAACTGGGAGATAGGCTGGCCCCATTGCTATTCAATTTGGCTCTGTAGTACGTCATAAGGAAGCTACTTGTCGACACGAGGTACCTTCCTACACAAGTCGAGCCAAGTAGTATCCTATGCGGACGACATCAACATTTTGTCACGGTCATTAACAACTGCCAAATAACTCTTCCTGAAACTCGATAGCGAAGAAAAACTAGTAGGGCTACAAATCAATGAAAATTAAACAAAGCTCATGACGCAGTCGAGGAAAAATACCTCAAGCACACAAAGTATCACACTTGGCGAATACAGTATCGAGAATGTTAGCGAATTTGTTTATCTAGGCGCCAAAATGATGAGAACCGGTAATGAAAGGGACAAAATACACCGAAAAATACAGGTCGCAAATAAAATATTTCATTCAGTATTCACGATCTTGAAGACCAGTTGCATTCACAGGAAAACAAAGCTCCAAGTATACAAATCTGTGATAAGACCTGTGTTATGCTATGGGTGTGAAACATTGACCCTAACCCTAGCATCCGCAAATATATTGAGCGGGGGGTCTTGAGCCGAATAATCGGAGCGAAGCTACAAGGGAAATGGCGAATTCGATACAACCATGAGCTGTATGAAATTTTTGACGAGCCTGAGGACTCCACGGTTGTCAGACTGCGGAAGCTGCAATGGGCTGGACACATGAATCGTATGAACGAACAATGGATACTCAATAAGGTATTCGTTGGGAGAACTGAAGGCCGGAGACCAGTAAGGAAACCGAAGAAACCCTGGTCTGATTCGGTCGACGAAGACAGTGCATTGCTGCTCAAATTTCGAAATCGGAGGACGCGGTGTATGGACCGAGACAGTTGGAGACGCTATTTGCAGGAAGCGAAGGCCCGAGAAGAGCTGTAGTGCTACGAAGAAAAAGAAGATAATTGTTTTATTCATGTATAATTGTTTTATTCATGTATTATGCAAAAATTTCTGTATAAAATACTGTTAAATAATGATATCAGAAAAACTTCCAAAGTAAAATTCTGAATGTTTATTTACATTAAAAATATTATGCTGTAGCTTATTTCATTTCATTTGTGTGGTTACGTAAAATCAACACAGAAATAACAATACATGTAATACGATTCTTTTTATCAAAAATTCATTTTGTTATTGTCAAAAATACATATTTACAGCAAAATGTTCACTATCCAAAAATAACTTTTCGTGCTTTTTTACTTGCAAAATCTTTCATAATATCAGTAAAGTCAAGCTCTAATGCTTTTTCATGTTAAATAGATAAAGTTCCTAAGCTTGAAAGTCTATCTTGCGTTATGGTCGATGTCAAATACATTTTAATGAACTTAAGTCTTGAAAATCTATTTTCTCCAGTTGCCACTGTCACTGGTAATGTCAGTAATATCCTCATAGTTAACCAAATGTTTAGATACAGATCCTCGAGTTTATGTCGTTTAGTAAAATTTAGTATGACTTATAAAATATTTAATATTTATTAACTCTTCGCATATCATTAATCCATTTACATCACACATAGAACTCGCAGTGAGATTTTTCCCGAGATTCATGTATTGATCAAGAAGCTTTTCTCTTTTAGGTAAATTATTTAAATTATACAAAAAAGCCCACGATCCTGAATAAAACTGATAAATCTCACATTGACCGAAGTTAAAATAACATCTAATAGAGGATCGAAAAATTCTATTTCAAAATTTTTTTCTGTGCAAATAACAGGCTTAGCAGAAGCTTGTTCGTCGGATTGACGTTTTACACGCCGTATTCTTTTTAAGAGTTTGAAAATTGGATCAATCCCTAACTCGTTTGCTAATTCTTCAGCTTTATTTTTAGCTTCAATAAAACCGTTTTTCCTATAATTTTCTAGGAATAAGCAACAGTTACATAGCATATTTGAGCATGCAGCAATGTAATTTTTTTTGGCTTGTAGTAATTTACTTACTAATGGGGGTACCGGTTAACTCGTGCGGTTTTTTTCGAAAATTGAAGCTTTATTGTGAAAAAATTGCTTTTAACGATCGGAAATGGCTTGTTGAGCGACGTCAAGTGATTTTGCAAGTTTGAGATGGGTCTTGGTCGAGTAATGTCTCCGATTCCTGGTCTACAAACTTTTATGGCTGTCCGGGCCGTTCATCGTCCTCCAAGTCGAAATTGCCACTTTCAAACCGTGTAAACCACTTCTGGCACGTACGCTCAGCTAGAACATGCATACCATACACTTCCACCAAAATACGATGACTTTCGGCAGCCTTTTTCTTCAATGAAGAAGTACTTCCCGCAAAAACAATTTATTCGGCACAAAATTCGACATTTTCAAAGTAAAAAAAGTATTGTTGTTTATGCTCCAGCTAAATGACACATACTGATTCTGAAACTATATGACAGTAGCTTTTCAACACATATTTGGAAAGGTGAATCACTGAAATAAAAATCAAGTTACGCCATCTGTTAGAAAACCGCACGAATTAACCGGTACCCCATTGAATTTGAAATAAAATATCGTACCATACAACCAAGGAAACTAAGAATTCGAAATTTTCTTATTATTCTGCTAATGTGATGGCTTCATGTGCTATATCTGGATCGCTGTTCTGCATTTCTGATAAATCAATCAGTGCATCATGAACTTTAGCTATTTGAAAGCAAACTGGCTTTAAACTATTCATTTTTGCTTCCCATCGCGTATCGCATAAGTTTTTTCAATGTAGCTTTTTAACGTGGTTTAGCAATACTTGTATTTCCCAGCGATTGGTAGAACTTGAAAAAGGCGTGAACAATCTTTGTAATATATTAAACAAACTAATGGATCTAACGGAAGATTATGATGCATTAGAAAGTACCAGATTGAGATTATGACAACCACAAGGCACATATGTAGCAAGGGGGTTGACATTCAAAACTCTTTTTTGAACGCCATTATCTTCGCCCTTCATGTTCGCCCCATTGTCATATCCTTGTCCTCTGCTGTTGTTAATATCAAGTCCAAATCCACTAAGAGCCTCGAGTATGGTTTCGGTTAGATCTGCGCCCTTGGAATCATGCATACAAACGAATTTTAGAAAATGTTCCGTTATTTCTACATTATCGGTTGATATATCAACAAATCTTAGGGACAGAGAAAGTTGTTCTTTTCTGGAAATATCTGGTGTACAATCGGCAATTATTGAAAATATTTAGCTTTTTGAGCTTTAGCTGTGATTGTTGAATTAGCTTTCTCAGCAAGTAAATTGATCAGCTCATCCTGAATGGTTTTTCTACAATAATGATCAGAGATATTCCCATTTGTCACGAGTGTCACGTGGTTTTGCATAACAAGATCAAATTTGGCTAGTAGTTGAACAAGTTCCAAAAACTTTCCATTATTAGGAGTATAAAGTTTATCAGAACTTCCTTTAAAAGCCATATTATTAGCCGATAAGTACAAAATGATTTCTATTAAACAATCTAGTACATTTTGCCATCGAGTGTACTCTTTTTCAATTAACCTTTGGTCTTTTTTCTCAATCGCCTTTCCTTTTTAGGGGCTTGTACTAAAATACGAAACCCTATTGCAATCACGACCTGTGTCCGTCTGTCCGTCTGTCCGTCCGTCCGTCCGTCCGTCCATCTGTCCGTCCGTCCGTCTGTATGTCACAGCACTTTTTCTCCGAAACTATAGAAGCTACAGCCATGAAACTTTGTGGAAAGGTCAGAAGTGGTGACCTCTTGAAGGTTCAATGGTGGAAAAAATTTTCAAAGGGGTTTAAGGGAGGTCTCCCCATATAGGGAGGTGACCCCCAAAAAAAAATTTCACCATTGGTAGTCGAGTAGGGTGTCATTGGAAAGGTCTCAACGAGATCTTTCCAAAACAAGTCTTAAAATTGCCTTGTGAGCACCGAGGGGGGCAGGGGAAGGGGAAATGTACGAATTTTTTCCATCCGAAAAATCTGAAAAAAATCATCGATGTAGGCCTTAATGAGTACAACAACAACAAATAAATGAGAAGTCGAAATTCACTCAACTTTGTTAGTAATAGTTTGATTTATTGATTTTATGTTTTCTTGAATAAAATCTAGATGGTATCCTAAAATTCAATAAAATTTTGCACACAGATGACTATTTATAAGATTGATCTATTCTGAAAGTTTCATAAAGATCGAATAATATTTAACGAAGTTATAGCGATTTGAATTTTCCTGCATTACTATGGAACAATACGCCCTGTATTACTATGGAAACATATGGCTATGGAGCCATATGCGCTTTTTACCGACTTAGATACTACAGCTTTGCTAGGATTTGCATGAAAATTTCAGGAATGATAGGTATCATGAAGATGAGTATATACAATTGAAACAAGTCGGAAGGGCAGGAGAGAGCTCCTAGCAAAAGGGCTTTGTAACCATTCTAAGATTCTAAAAAACAGGCCATGAATCGATGATTACAGTACAGAGGAGTGGCCCCTGAAAAAAATTTCATGAAAGGTAGCCGATATGAGTATCAACTGAAAGTTCTCTATGAGAGCTTTTCAAAAAAGTTCTTAAACTGACAGTTTTTGCTTCAGTGGGGGCATAGGGGGGTTGGAAATACATGAAAAATGTGTTTCCTCCCTCGCGAATGGACACCCGTGATCTGAAAAAATCGAAATAATTATCAAGGGAGATATTTGTGGGTATAACTATAACAAATACCTCAGAAGTCAAAATCCTTTCAACTTTGCTAATAATAGTATGATCCTCGAACATGACATGTTTCTTGATTTCATTCGTTACTGGTTACTGCATTTTGTAAGTTGAGTACAAAACCCTTCTGACATGAGCATAGGTCTGTCTACCCAACTTGATTGAATCTAATCTCTGTTTCTGTCCATTGTTGATAAGCATTCATGTGAGCGATACTATTTTCATGAGAAGCAAGTGTATTTGATCAATCTTTCCAACCATTATATCCATCACTGAATAGCATAGAATTTATTTTTCTATTAAAAAACTTACATCAAAAACAAAGTAACGGCAAAAAAATTCTCCATTTGGCAGCTTTTTCAAAAAAAAAAAATATTTTGAAAAAAGTCGACCACTTTTATTTACAGGATATTCATCTATTATCGTTTGAGTTGCATCAACAGAAATCAGATAATCTAAGACTTTTGCATCGATATTAGTTGGCCAACAACCATAATCCGACATATTTATTGATTTCTTTGAGGAAGGAGACTAATCTTACTGCCTTAAATTTGATGAACAGAACTAATATGATAGTAAATTTTTTTTTCACTGGCAGTTAAGCAAAAGATTTTGAGCAGAAATTTGGGAAAGAAATGACATGGTAACACAATTATGGAAATGAACATAGAAAAATAATTTCTGTATTCTTATTTGACACCTGATAACGACGGCTGCTTTTGTAACGTTCTCGATGGAGGTTTCACGCTTCAATTCGCGCTAATTGTTCGTTAGCTCAGCACATAGCGATTTTTCTTTGCCTGAGGAGATGGTGTATGTCGGTAAAATCGAGCCTAATAATCCTTGCAGAAAGATATTATACGCAGCGGAGCAATCAGAATAGATAAGCGATCGATACGACACGTCTACTGACCTGACAGCAGTGGCTACACGCACTGATCAGACCCACAGTCGCAATAGAAAGCGAACAATCGCTTTCATTGGATATTTCAATGATGCCACCTTTTTAGGGTTTTGTAAAATTATTTTACAAAACCCTAAAAAGGTGGCATCATTGAAATATCCAATGAAAGCGATTGTTCGCTTTCTATTGCGACTGTGGGTCTGATCAGTGCGTGTACTAGTTTCGCGACCAGTCTGTCCGTCTGTCCGTCCGCCCGTGTGTTATAGCAGTTTTTCTCGGAAACTACTTAAGCTAGAAACATCAAATTTTGTGTGTAGGTGTAAAGTGGTGATCTCTTTAAAGTTCAACTACCAAAAATTTTAATAAGGTATTTAAGGGGGGTCTCCCCATATAGGAGAGTGACCCCCCGAAGAAAAAAAAATTTCATTGAAGGTAGCCGATATGGGTATCAAATGAAAGGTCTAGATAAGAGCTTTTCAAGACAGGTCTTAGTTTGGGAAAATTTGCTTGGAGGGGCGCACAGGGAGGGGAAATACATGAAAAATTTGTCCCCCCCTCGCGATTGAACACCTGTGATCCGAAAAATCTGAAAAAAATCAGGAATGTAGGCCTTGGTGACTACAACAACAACAAATACGTTAGAAGTCGCAATTTTCTTGTATTACTATGGAACAATATGCGCTGCATTTATTACTATGGCAACATATGACTATGGAACAACATGCGCTTTTTACCGACTCAGACACTACAGTTTTGCTAGAATTTGCATGAAAATTTCAGGAATGATAGGTGTCATGTATATCTTTGAGAATCGGTTCAGCTAGTGGTATCAGTAATCTTAAAACAAAATAGTGGCTGTTTTAAATGCGAAGATAGAATAATTTTGAGTTATTTTTTCCCAGCTTCAACGTTTGAGATGCATGCTTTGAACACTTGATTCAATTTAATGAATGACTGAAGTTGAGTACCTACAATTAATGTTCATAAGTGAAACAAGTCAAGGAGGTGGGAGAGAGCTCGTAGCAAAAGGGTTTTGTAACCATTCTAGGATTCGAAAAAACTGGCCATTAATCGATGATAACAGTACAGGAGAGTTGCCCCTGAAAAAAAAATTCATCAAACGTAGCCGATATGAGTATGAAATGAAAGTTTTCATGGGAGCTTTTCAAAACAGTTGTTAAACTGTCAGTATTTGCTTCAGTAGGGGCACAGGGAGAAAATACATGAAAAATGTATTTCCTCCGTCGCGGGTGGACATCTGAAATAATTATCAAGGGACATATTTATGAGTATAACAATACCAAAAACCTCAGAAGTCGAAATTCGTTCAACTCTGTTAATAATACTATGATCCTTGAATTTCACTTTTTCTCCAATAAAATCGTCTTTGACATGTTTCTTGCTTTGATTCATTACTATGGTGACTGCATTTTGTAAATTGAATACAAAACCCTTCTGACATGAGCGTAGGTCTGTTTACCCAACTTGTTTCAAATTGCTCTAATACCTGCACGAGAGACGTTGAGAGATTACGAAGAATGTGGCCTTGGTAAGTAAAAAAATCAGTAGATAGCATAATGGCGCCCCAAAGCGTCCTTTGGCAAAGATGAAAACTGAAAACTGAAAATATTTGCCATATTTTACTTTACCAAAAAGTTGTTATATATTAATATTTTTCTCGAGAATATTCACTTTTCCTATATACCCGTATTCCAGAAACAAGCACAACTAATTGGTTGCCGCAAATTATATTCAATGAAATATTTTGATACTTGAACGTTTCTTATTTATGTATGCCGCATTAGATCTCCATTATACATACCTAATTTAGTCATTCTGCACGCTTCCGCATTAAGCCCTTGTGTGTGTTTAGGCATGCCTAATGTGATTTCTAGTCGGGAATGCTTGTTAAACTTCGCATAAATCGGAAGTTCCCAACTTACTTGGGACGATCACATTTTCCGCCACCTGTCCGTGACAAACAAATTTAGAAAATTGTGTAAATATTTGAAGATATAATAAAATGCACATTTACGTTTCATAATAATTCAATTAAACTGCAGTACTTGAAAAGCACTTAATTTTATAGTCATTTTAAAACAGCAAATATCAAAATTGCCTATTGCCTGTTAAGCTTTGCAATTTAATTTTATTTACTTTTCAAATTGAATCTTGAGAAATATTCATAAATGCCATATAAAGCTATCTCAAACAAAATATCAGTTACCCAAGGAAATTACCTTAAACGAAGCTGAAAACGGAACAAGTAGCCTTAAAATGTTTCTTCCACAATAGTGTGCACATGCTGAATGGTTAGCGTAAATACTTCCTGACTGCAGTGTACTTTATGCACTTAGTCATTACCATTTAGTACCGCTAGTGTTTTGCAGAGTGAACTCATCCAGCCATTAAAACCTCTATAAACCAGTTTATGACCATGTCGCACATGTCTTACTTCCTTCTTTGATGGAAGCACAGAGAAGGGAAAAGAATTCGCACAAACTGGGAGTATTAAACGTTGACCAGCATTGGAATGCATACAATTATTTCGCGAGCGTCCATTGTCTCCGTTGCTGAGGGTATGCCTCCAGAATACAATTGTTGCACAATGGACATTTGTTTATCACAATCACAACTACTTAGTGGGGTATTCAGGTGTGGTGTGAAACTTCAAGACAATTTTAAGGTGAAGGTTTCGCGTCACAAAAGAGCGTGAAAATAATGATCCCGTGTTTGGATTCCAATAAAAAGAAGCAGCTTAATGGTGGTGATTTGGAAATTCGACTTTGAATTGTAGCTCGTGAAAATAAATGCATTTTTATGTGAGCCTGACAACTTGCATCTTAATAAATTTAAAATTTTCGCAACACTATAGTCTAAACCTATTTAACTGTTCGAGGAAAAAATAAATTCACTTGTTTGTTCATTGCCTCTAAACACATTATTTTTTGTGACTTTCGGTAAGATGTTTACCAATGGAGAAATCGTAAACTAATCCACCTTTCGGTATTTGCTAGTACGAGCACGTAAAGTAATGAAAAGGCGGAGATATCAAAGGAGAGCTTGCATCAGCCTTAGTAATGCAATTTATTTTCATTGCATAGAAAAAAACGCATGTCAAATTTGTCTTCTACTAAATTTATATTGTTCCTATCTTGATATAATGTATAGAAATATTAATAAAAGACAAAGGTAATGGTTCAAACATTACCATCCTATTGTTCATAGCTTCATCGCAAATGCCGGTCAACTTTGACTGGTTATATTTCAGGAACTAATGCAATTTCTTTTTTACGAAGCATCTTTTACAGTATTTTCCAACGCAGGTATTAAGAAAAGATATGTTTATTTGTTATAAAACGAAATAAAAGATATAACAAAAAGATTACATAAAGTAAATTCAATATATTTGATTGTCTCTAAATGAACTCGATGTATGGCTATCGCTTCTACTCGGATTCGAAGCACAACACAAACTGAACTTCCTTCATCACAGGCCAACTCACACTACGGTGCTCTATTTACACTAAGTGGTAACACAAGTCTAGTCGACTGTGTACTGCATGTGAGAATATTTTAAACACGCCCTCTCAGTATACACGTCGCACTACACACTAGTCTTCTCGGGAACAAAAACCAAGTCCTTCAAGACAACGGTAATGAGTCACACGAGTCAGCGGTTTTGTCAAAATGTCTGCTATCATATCATTTGTAGGTATGTATTCGAACACAAACCCACCAGCACTAATGGCTTCACGAATAAAATGAAGTTTATTGTCAATATGCTTCGTTCGTGCATGAAAAACAGGATCACTCGCAATAAATTGAGCTGAAAGATTGTCAATATAATTCGTCATATTTGACCATTGCTCTAACCCAATCTTAATCAACAGACTCTTCAAATAAAAAGCCTCTTTCGTAGCTTCTGCTAAACTAACATACTCCGCTTCAGTCGATGATAATGCGACAGTTCTCACTTAGGAGAAAAACATATTCAATATATGATTTTCGATCAACATTGCAGCTACCCCAGTCGGCATCCGTGTAGCCCACCAAAAGTTCACGTGTTTTTTAGTATACAGGTCCCAACTTAACAGTACCAGCATGTTATCTCAGAACTTTTTTTGCTGCTTGCCAGTGACTTTTGTTAGTTTTGTTTAGAAGCTGCGCTAGCCTTGATACAGTATTAGCAATGTCTGGTCACGTCAACACAGACACATACATAAGAGCTACTATGAGTTCTCTTTAGGAACAATTTTCAGCTGACTCACTGCCTTCATTTTTATCAACACGCGTGCTCACTTCTGCAGGTGCTACCACGGGATTACACTCATCCATTCCCTATATAACCAGTCTGCATTATTCGATAAATCCATCACCTTCATTTATTTGCAGGCCTAAACAGTACTTTGCCTTACCGTGATCTTTCACCTCGAATTCACTTAATAGTTCAGTCTTAAACTTGGTAATGTTTTTCACATTTCTTGATGCCACAAATAAATCGTTAAAATAAACTAGCACTAACATTGAGCCATCTGCATCACTGAAGAATAAACATGACTCGTTCTTTGTAGATTTGAAACCCATGTTCACCAATTTTTCTCGAATTTTCACGTACCACTGGCGTCCAGCCTGGCGTATACCATACAATGCCTTTTTGAAATGGCACACGTACCCACCACTACGCAAGCTAATGAGCAACTTCCAAGCTTTAGCATCGGTCCATTTATTTTGTTTTAACACAATTCTCTGTAGGATTTCCACGAGCATGTCAGGGACTTTCATGAGCGCTTTTTCTTCTAAGGCACCGTTTAAATATGTTGTCAAAATATCAAACTGCCATAACTGCGTATCGAATTGTACAGCCAAAGCCAATAATAATCTCAATGACTCTAATCTTGTGACAGGAGCTGGTAATAGTCAATACCTTATTTTTGACTGTAACCCTTTGCTACCAAACGAGCCTTGCGTTGCTCAACGTTTCTTCTGGATCTTTTTGTTAGCCAGCACATATCGACATCTAACAACATTTTTGTTTTCACTGTTCACGATGTCAAATGTATCATTTTTGACTAAACTTGTGACCTCAGATTCAATGGCATCCATCCATTTGCTACGATTGTCTCCATTTAAAGTGTCCTGTATACTAACTTCAGCAGCACCAGGGAAAACGTCATCATCAAGACCATCTTCGCATTGAATTCCCTCTCCAGATTCATTTTCTGTGTTAGCCACTGCCGAGAATTTAATAGCTTTCTGGGTCGCCCTCTGCTCCTAGTACGTAACATTCGTGGTCTTCCAGGGGCGCTTTTGTATTCTGCTTCAGACGATTTAGTTTGCTTCGGAGTAATAGCTCATTCTTCCTTTTCTAACTCGTTCAAATTATCATTTCGTCTCGGCAAGAATTCAACAATCTTATGCTGACTTATTTGTCCAGCGATGTGAACAATTCGTCCAACACACGCGGGTCACCTGAATTCTTGTTAGTGTCCTCAATAAATTTCACATCGTGCACATTTACAATTTGATGTGTGTCAACTTCACTAGTTCTTTATGTGAGCTTATCCTTGTTAGAATCTTTATCTTAAACCATCACTTTAGAACCAAACTTACGCAGACGACCAAGTTTAGGTGTCTTCTTCATCCATTTCTCGTATAAAATTCTTCCTTTTAAACTAGATGTTGGACAGCGATTTCTGATATGACATGCTGTCGCCACGGCTTCAGACCAAAAAGATGCCGCCAAACTAGATTGCAACAATACACACCTTGCAACAATAGATGCCATTCTGCTGCGGTATTCGAGGTACCGTCAGTCTCTCTGGATACCTCCCAAATACTTGTCAAAGTCAACATTGCAATACTCAAAATTTTGGCGTGCATTTGCTCGATTTCCAGCTGCATGCTGTGACAATGCTACCTGACGCTTGCTTTCGCACCACGCTTTCTTTCAGAATCTTGATCTTCAAAGCTTCAGCGGTGGGAAGCTCATCTCTAGATACGATCGTACCCCGGAAATTATAAACTGTACAGAAGCATAATTGCCAGCTGATCACACTTTATCTTTTCTTACGGGTCTCTTTGAAGCATAAATTGACCGCAGCTTCAACCATACTTCACGTGAAGACCCACATCCATTTATCTGATTGAGTTCAGATGGTTGAATCGACATCACTAAGTCAGCTTTTGCTTTCTTGTCCTGTTTCAACCATGCTGTTGGTTCTTCAGCCACCTTTGGCACTAAATCCATCGCAAGAATTAGGTATTAACAAAAGATAAGTTTATTCGTTATAAAATGAAATAAAAGATATAATAAAAAGACTACATAAAGTAAATTCAATATATTGTATTTGATTGTCAATAAACGAACTCGATGTATGGCTATCGATTCTACTTGGATTCGAAGCACAACACAAACTAAACTTCGGTCATCACAGGCCAACTCACTCCATGGTGCCTTGCGTACACCAAATGGTAACACAAGTATACCCGACTAAGCGCAGGGGAATGTTAGCGATGCTAACATCGAGAGCGGTATTAACGATGACGAAAACGACGCATAATACAACGACAGTGAAGACAGACGAAAAACGGAGATTAGCAGACAGTCTGCTCCATACTGAGATTCCCACGGCGTTCGGGCCCAGCAAAAAAATTGTGTGAATGTCAGAGCGTCCTATAAAGGAAAAGCGGGAAACTCTGCAGGACGCTTTAGGTGTTCAAGCGGTGGAAGAAAATATAAAGAACATCCAGAATTCGATGATCACTGCTGCGATCGATAACGAAGTAACTGATGCAAGGGTCTTAAATCCCGACATAATAAAGAACCATCCTGAAACCAACGAGGAGATTACGGCAGGAAAAATAACCAGTGACCAGACAAATAAAGCGACGTTGTGTGATTCCATCGCCAACGTCGAAAATATGGCCGAAGTACTGTATTTGGAAACGGAAAGCAATAACCTTTCACAAGGATGGTCGCAAAATACAATTTCCGGCTAGCAACACAAAGAAGAAAGGCTATTCTGAAAAGCGCGAGATGCTCTGAAAAGAATACAATCTGAGGAGGAGCTGGTTAAAAGCTGAAGACAAGCAAAAGGCTAAAGAAGCGCTGGGGACGAAATCTAAAGCTGACATGCAGATAGCTCCACCATCAAAAATCAATGCAAGAATGGCGTCTAGCCCA
The DNA here is from genome assembly GCA_963969285.1 of Odontomyia ornata. Lineage (NCBI taxonomy): Eukaryota > Metazoa > Arthropoda > Insecta > Diptera > Stratiomyidae > Odontomyia > Odontomyia ornata. Next base: position 88,136,971 of record OZ017738.1, on the reverse strand, counting down.
ATTGAAGGAGGTTGGCATAAAAGAAGGAAGAAAGAGGCACTTGATGGGCGTTGAGCACTAGATCAGGGGTTCCAGGCAGTGCTTACAAAAGAAGCGAAGAAAGCCACAAAGAAACTCCTTCACAAAGCGCCAGAAAGTAAAGTTCGGACGGACGCCCAACAAGAAAAAAGACTTGATGCAAAACAGAAGAGACAAAAGCCCCGACGAAGACCCCGGCAGCAGGCACTGCTCGTAACACCCCAAGATTGCCGATCCCACACGGATTTGCTGCAGGACATAAGGGGAAACGTAAGGCCCGAAGACATTTACACTGCCATCGAAGCAGTACGGCGAACGCAGTCGGGCCACATACTGGTCGAATTCGGAGCAGAGGCCGACAATAAGGAAGCATTCTGCGATGCAGTAAACAAAGTCCTCGGCAAAAGCGCAACTATAGCATTGCTCGAGCCAATGGCAACGATTGAAATAAGAGACATAGTCTGCGTCACGCATCTCGCCGAGGTAGAAGAGGCCATCAATAGGAAATTCTCTAGCGTGGGCAGGATCAAAGCGAGGCTGATACCAAAGAATCATAGGTGACAATGCATGGCCGTAATTGACTTGACCGAAAAGGACGCCGAACGATTTCTGAACAAGTGCAAAGTACGAGCAGGGTGGGTTCTCTGTAGGATACGGCGAAGAGCAACGCCTCTTCAATGTTTGGTTACACCACAAAAGTATGTAAAGGATCCCTATTTTACAAATGCTGTGTAATGGGACATAGAAGAAAAGAGTGTACGAAGGAGGCATACTGTATTATTTGCAAGGATGCTGATACAAAACCTGATTTTGGACACGTCTCGGGATCAGAAAAATGCCGGCTTTTTCAGGAAGCGATTGCCAAGGCAAAATCAAAACTTCGATGAACCGCATCCTACAGCTCAAAATCTCGGAAAGTATTAGAGGACTGTTTAGCCAATGATCATCAGAGCATTCTGCTCGAGATCAGTGATAAAGTGTCTCGACGTCCGTGCTCTCGGCTTTCTACAACTGGATCGAACATCGGAATGATGGTCGTTGAGACGTTGTCCTGACTTGCCGCTCAGCACATTCAACACTTGCCTACGGGACGTGGTTTTCCCGGTATGGTGGAAGGTGACGAGGCGCGTGCTGATCAGCAAGGAGAAGGGAAATCCCGAATCACCTTCTGCATACCGCGCCATCGAGGGAAGACTCACTAAGCGGATTCGTGCTGCTGGGGCCCTACCTCCTCGGCAGTACGGCTTTAGAGCAGGACATTCCACTGTGATGCAATTGCAGAGGTGGTGAGCGCGGCCCAAAAGCAGAAGCATACAGTCGCATCAAGCGACGAATCGTCCTGTTGGTAACACTCGACGTCAGGAACGCCTCCAACTCCGCTACATGAGTGGATATTCTGGATACGCTGGAAGCCCCTAAAGGACCAAAGCCTACTCTACGACACGATTCAGGGCCAACGAAGGATGGTTGTTACATCGCGTGTAGCCCAGAAATCTATCCTTGGTCCGGAATTGTGGAACTTGTCTTACGACCGGCTACTCAGATTGGAGATGCCAGATGAGTGGCGCTTGATCGGCTATGGAAGCGCAACTTAGGCTAGATATGCTAATGCACCGAGTGAGGGACTGGATGACTGCTCACGGGCTCAGTTTAGCACTGGAGAAAACCGAAGTGGTCATTTTGACAAAAAAGATAATCCGTAGAGTAAGGATGATCAGTATTGGAGACATATTAATCGAATCGAAACCAGCGGTGAAGTGCCTGGGGCTACTGATCATCTCGAAGATGAGTTTCTTTGAGCGAATCAGGGCAACGGCTGAGAGGGCAGCTTCGTGAACATCGGCTCTGAGCCGACTTATGGCACTTCTTATCCGCCCTCCCCTCCCGCTAGAAGAGGGATCCGTCAGCTTGAAGGGTAACAAAACGAAACCTAGCCCGAAGTTATGTATCAAACGGTCCCAGGCAAGGCTCTCAGGTTGACAGGGGAGGTGTTTAGTGGGTAGTGCAGTCGCCCTCTTGTGAGCATGGGAGTCCCACACTCTGTGCGTAAATGGGCATTCGCCTCCCTACCACGAAAAAAAGAATGTTGTTGTAATTGTTAGATATTCAATCGGCTGTAACTTAGCTGTTTACTATTCAATTATTTTGAAATTTTTAGAGCACATACAATTGCTTTCAAAAAGTTTAAATTGTAGCTTTTGCGAAATTTAAGGGTCCCATTTTGATTTTATAGGTATAAATGTAAAATTTATAAAATGTACTATTATTGACAAATTTTGTTGCCCTTGTACTGCTAAAGTCTCACCTCTGTGATTTTTTCCGATTTTTCGGGTCATTGCAATGAGAAGAGCACAACATTTGGGTACGTTTCCCCTTCCCCTGCATCTCTCAAAGCAAAACTTGGCATATTAAGACCTGTTTTGAAAAGATCTCATTAAGACCTTTCATTTAATACCCATATTACCTGCATGCGCTGAATTTTTTTGTCAGAGGCCACTCCTCTACATGAGGAGACATCCCTTCAACACCTTATAAATTTCTTTTTGTGGTGAAACTTTGAAGAAGGCGTCACTTTGCACCTACCTAGAAAATCTTATGTTCCTAGCTTATGTAGTTTGCAAGAAAAAGTGGTGACACACGGATGGACGGACAGACAGAACGCGATTTAAGTAGGGCTTTGTAAAATGATATTACATTTCTTTTACATTATGAAAAATACTCTACGAGCTTTATTCACACAAAATTACAATTCAAGAATGAGAGTTATTCTAATATCGAGTTATGTTTTTATTCTATGTTGCTGCTGATGTAGCGTCTGCATTGTTTGTCATTAATTCGAATTGTTCGATGCCTTTTTACCTGGCACGTTTTCTGCTGACTTTGCGGGAACGTGTTAGTAACTAGTATATCTTTCTGCGCTCCCTAGCAAAGAGGGCGATGGATATCACCGCTGCAATCAGCAACACTGTCTACGCGGAGGCTGCTCGATAAACGGTTGCAATTTAAAGTGCGCCTTGCCCCTGCGCCTGTGCCAATCGCTTTCAGGATAACTTCTTGCTGAGAGCGTCACGCTGTAATTCTAATGCGAAGAGTAGTACAGAGAGTGTATTACGCCGTGGTATCCACCGTTTAATATCGAACTGGATGGTAGTTTTGCTATTTAACCTAGTTCCCGTTTGTCATAGTATATTTGAATTGTTAGCTTTGATAGTCTTCAAAGGATAAGAATATTTATTTTACATTACCTCCGGTACTCATCCTTTTGTAAAGACCTTGGTTTGAGTTATTAATGCATTTTTCCAAATTTTAGGCCTCAAAACGCTCACCTTATAAGCCAGCAATTTCCATAAGTAGGCGTCAATAATAAACAAAAATAATACAGCCGACGTGAACATGTACATAAAGTTTAATTACTTAAATTTCAAAACTCATTACCGAACGACCTTACGTGTTAATCAAAATACTCTAAACTTCCACCTGTACCGCGATCACAGCATCCATCTAACAATCGCGCATTTGCGGCATGATTAAAACACTCATTTAACACATAGCAGCATAATGACCAGTGCTTGAATACTTCTTTGAAAAGTTCAAGGATTTTAATCAATCTTTCATAGATTGTGTGAATCTTGCTATCCAAAATCATTCTCGATATTCACGAGTACCTGCAGCACTTGCGCCATAAAGCAAAAGAAGTGAAATAGACGCAACGCAGCGGTCAATACGTATCGATTGCATAAGACAAGTGCGTAATGGTGTTTAATTGTCTCTGGGAAAATATGGAAAGGCTGAATGAAATTCATTAATGGCTTTGGTGAATGGACATGTGAATCACTTCGTTAAAGCTGCGTCAAGTGTGAGTATAGCGAGCTCAGAGGAGTTGCGGAGGTTTTTATTGGATATTTAGAGGTTCCTTCACGACAAAAAAAAACTAATTAAGCCCTTTCAATTTGATATGGCTTAAGAAGAAAATCATTGACGATTCGCCGTATTAGAAACTATAAGAAAGCATCAAAATGATGGTATTGTGCAATTGCTAGGAAAGTCAGCTTACAGTTTTATTACACGCACATCAAATAACTGCGAGTGTTGAGTGCACAAACAAGTCCATACGCAATCGAAATTTATTTGAATTTTCCTCTCAGATTCAATCACTCAATCGAATTGTGCAAGACCGTGGCCTATGATCAACTACTTAGGATGCTGCAACTACCACACTTGGCATGCACTGGCGACTTAAAAAAAAATCTGAAGAAAGAAGTTGATTCAGATATATTACACATGCTCTCGTCTAGCCGTTAGACGTGCTCTATTGTTTGTTTGATAATAACAATAAGCCATGAAAATGCAACAATCGGACATGGTTAAATCGGACGGCATTCCAATCCAAGCGTGGAGCGCTTTTGCGGCATTTACATGGCCTACGGCGATTTTTAAGCTTAAGATTTGTAGTTTGGCAATTTATGTTTTCCGACGAAAAATCAAATACAGTTTTTTTAAGACCTAAATCTTATCGGATCTGCCAATCTTTCTTACGACCAACAGGTATGCAAGATGCTAAATCCGTTTTAAGCACGAAATGCAGGTCATTCCGCAGATGTGGTTTATTCATCGGTGCCACAAGAGAGGCGATTCACGTATAAAGTAAAGAAACTTTGAAGAATTGACGGCAGAATTTAATCGAGAAATGAAGACTGTTTCAATCGTGCGTGAGATTCTTGGAGAAAATCCGTGTAAGATTGACTTTCCTAGTGCAGCGGAAAGAAGAAGCGAGTAACACCTAAATAATGAAATCAATAGAAATTTCCTCCCGACAACGATTCCCTAGAGACAAAATAGTTTCAACCATAGCAAGAACTAATTGATATCAAATAGATCAAGCTTTAATCTTTAAATCACAACTTTTGATTGATTTAAATTCAAAACAATGGATTAATAGTCACACTAATTTTGCTATTTATTATTTTCATTCAAGATCAACGTGAACACGTCTTGTCAGTAACATAATCATTGTTTACGCAAATGAGATTTGTAAACAATTGTTTTTTAGTTGTTAAAATTAACAATGCAAGTGATAGACACTCAAGATTGGTGTGTGCTATGGAAATCTGTTAAATTGTTCAGTCAACATTGAGTGACTGTTCAATTAAATTTTTGTTAAGATTTAAAATAGACTATTGTTCAAAATATAAATAAATTCATTACCAACTATTGAACAATAGTTAGGATTACAGGGTTGATTTGAAATTTGGGCCATGTTGAGGGCTTTACATTTATAATTATTTTTCGTGGTCCTAATGAGTACAATTTTTTATTACTAATTATTCATAATAATGTGAATTTATACTTTGCTTGTTTCCAAGTATCTAGATACATCATTGTTTCTTTGATAGCAAATATAATTTTTTAATCGATTAATGTGAAAGAATATCCAACAGTTTGTAGTGGAAGAAGTATTTCAAAACGTCCGTGAAGGACTGCAGCGATGGTCTGCTGCCTCGGGAGAAGAAGGTGTCGGTATCTGCCGAGAATGCCCTTGTCTGGGGACGCGGGAATGCGATGGCAGGCTAGCATTGCGGTGTCGTGGGGCGCGTTCATTCCCCCAGCACAAGGACCCACTACAAAGAATTTCGCATTCACGAATTTCTGGGGTCGAACAAAAACAAGGCGACCGAAGTCGCAAAAAGTGTAGGTAACTACACAAGGGACAACTGACTTGTTCGTGGAACAAGAGTATCAAGTAAAAAGAAGTGGAAGCAGGGTGACCTCGTCCTTACCCGGAGAGGCTCATGGCCCACAAATGAGAGAAGGGCAACCGAGTGGTGATGGAGCCCTTGCGCACCCACCCAACCGGATTAAAATCCACATTTGTTGCAGTGGCCAGGTACTCCTCTTCTGAGTGGAAAACTCATACAACTTAATTTGCATAAGCTTTCCCATCAGGAGAGAGGTACCCCGGTGACCAATTTATGCCATAGAATTATGCAATTCGATTGCATAACTCTATGCCATAAAGAGGCACTCTGCTTGGGCCACTCAACCCGCGAAGTCACCTGAAACAAAAAAGGATTATCACGTACCCGGCGGCTGGCTCATTTTTTAGGGGGCAGCCTGCCACCGTACCGGGTCCTATACCTGGTCAGAATTTTGGGAAAGGAAAGACCGAATTAATGAATTAACTTTCCATTTTCTTTTATTCCTTATTCAGATATATATAAATATATATATATATATATATATATATATATATATATATATATATATATATATATATATAATTATTTTTACGGTTTGTTCTCATTAAATTTGCCTTTCTCTAGTTCTTTTCTTGTTTAAGGAAGTGCTTAAATACAACGATTAGAGATTAAAGATCAACTTTTCTCGCATTTCTTGTTCGGAATGTACTCATATGTTTTATAGAATGATTTCTATTCACATCAAGCACAAATGTTAGATGCCCATATCAGCTTGCTCAATGCGTGTGCGATCTTGTTCTAGCGTTTCGTAGATTATTGATATACATTAAATATTGTGTAATTTATTTAAATAAATTAAATATAAATATGGTCATAAAATTTTCTTTTTAAAAATGAAAAAAAAACATGCAAAACAATTTCAAAAACAAAAGGGTACTCACCCGCATGGTCCTCCGAGCGCTCGACGACGACGCAGGTATCCTTTACAATTCCAAACTAGTAGAATAATGCAATGACGTTTAGTGCAATTATCAAATCCTATGTAGTCTTGCTTAAGTGTGAATAACTTCATGAATTACTAATATAAAACTTCCTTTCGACAAATTAAACTCCTTTTTACACGAAAATTGCACAATGCTTTGAAAGGTCTTGAGTAACAACCGTTTACGTATGATTAAGACAACAAGTTAGTTACAATGTTTTACGTGAATTAAAATTAAGGTTGATTGAAAGATATCTGGTTGCTGTTCCGGACTTCGCTTTGCACCGATTTGGTTTCCGACACGTAATTTACTTTCGAGATTTGCATGAATCAGTGCTTTTTCCCGATTGTCGAAGAATAAAGGATTATACGAAAGATACGTAGGCGGATGGATTCGTGCTTCCAAATTAGATATCTCGCACTCGGCTGCTCACACGGAAAAGTGATTTTCGTCGATGGGAAATTGAAAAGGGAACGAGAGAAAATTTATCGTGAGATGAACGGAGTGAACTATGTTTATGCAACAAATTCACTGTTATTTACGTTACAATTGCGAGTGCTGCTGTACTGAAAGTTCTAGATTTTTTTTTTGTTGCTAACAAATTGAAAGGAATTCCCATAATCCGGTTTGTAATATTTAATTCTTCACGCCATTTGATTTACAGTTGGGAAGTTGGAACTGTAACCACCGCAAATTCTCCACTCTCCGATCACTTTATGATTCGCAACGTATTCATGAGCCAAAACGATTGAACTTTACAGATAATTTTTCAACACAACTGGAATTATTTCACGTCAATATTTTTCTTCACTTTTCTCTCGACTCACGGTTTTTCACCAAATGTATCGCAATTAATGCATAAAATATCTTCCTTCGCAGGATAGGGACACACTACCGTTATTTTTTTTTTCGCACGCGGAACCACTTTCTAATTAAAACATTTAAAATCAAAGAGAATTTAACGGCACAGGATCCTCGAAGAGGCACTTCACCAGTTGCGAATATTTTCCACTCAAAACTTTTCCGTTTTTAGAAACTTTGTGGCGATAGAAAGTACAATAGCACGAAATAGCTCGTCACTATAATTTTCCACGAAACTGCTTATCAATTTTTCTTTTCTTTTTTCTCTCTACGTGGCGTCCGCGCTGTGTGGCGGTTTCTCGCAGACTTTCCCTTGGCTGGCTCCGACATTCACGCCGGCAGATTCGAACATTTCGAGTCAATCTACCTTTGCATGTTTGGCAGAGTTATTGGAAGGGTTACTCGTACCGTCGGCCACATCTTCATTCGTTTCTGTAGCGGTTGGAATTTCGTATGCCGCTTCCAACCATTGACTGGCTACTTCAATGCTCAACGGTGGATGATTTTTGCAATATCATCACAATTTGGGTATAAATTATTTTTCGTATCCCATTGGATAGCGTTCCGTACAGGCATTGTATAGTCAAGTATCCTCCCAGTGTCGGACAGAAACAATGCTCTTTCATAATTCGAAGGATGCCACGACATATCTATAAGAGTGCTCGTCTTACTTGTTATTGAGTTTTGCGATTGAAACGGTGCTAACAGTCTCTTAGTTGAATATATATCACAGCTATCATCGATATCAGCGCAATGTAGTTCGATCATATGAAACAGTGGCGAGTCACGTTGGATGGCTGAGACTACGCTCGTTTGTGTTGGACACCATAATAAGTTCGTAATGTTTTTCAAGGTTTGATTCTGTATCAATGTTTTATCGAAGTTTCTCAAGTCCCAGATCCCTACAACGGTATCTACATAACTGCAAAGAAAGCAACCGCTTGGCGAAATTGATAATCCGTATACCATTTTCGTTTGGTCTGTTGAGAAGCTGGTGTTGCTTTGTCTCCTATCGTACAGTTTTATTGATTTCTGACTCATTCCTGCGACCAGCAATCGATTAATTTTATCCCAGCAAAGGGAGTGCGCGGATTCAGATAGTCCAATGAGGCTTGAAGGTTCTTTGGGTACGCCACGATCAACATCCCAAAGCGTGATACAGTAGTCTGATCGGTTCCGGTCATGTCCAATGGCAAGTAAATTAGGTTCTGTTTCGCTCCAAGAAAGGCATAAACAGGTTCGTTGTTGTCTCAGTGTGAATTCCATGTTGGTCAAGAATATTTTAATATTGATTTCTTTCATTATCATCAATGTCTGTTAGATCTAGAAACTCATAAGGCGCTGTCGATGCATTTGGATCCATGGCACTTATGCTTGCTGCATTTTCACGTGTGCTTGTCGCATTTTCACGAGGTTTTGGCTGTGGTGGGCCCCCATTATTCATGACGCTGACACGCTCCGTGCTCCATTACTACAAGTTATGTAGCGTGTGCTGGTCATGAGCGATGTCGCGGGAGCGAAAAACAGAGACAACCTCCGGAGCAAGCAAAGCGTTTTGCTTTACACAAGGTGTCGAAGCAATCGGTCCGCAATTTACATCAGAAGAAGAATAAATCAGTGTCATAATATAATACAGGTTGGCGCAAACCTTCGACATGAAAAATTAACCCAAATAAATTTATCGACAAAAAACTATCTTCAAAATTTTTAATGATTTAAACTAAAATACTTTAAACTGCAACAAGATAATAATTTTTATTTAATGCTCAGCAAAAACAGGTACGAAAATTCGAACAGGATTTGTAGGTAGGCCTAATTACAAATAAAATATCCAGACCCGTAATGTAGTAATCGAGCAATCACACAAGCAAACTGCTCGAAAACCTTCGTACCACTTATCCGCAATTTTAATTGCAGATTTGGAAAAAAATTACATTACTTTCATTCATGGTTATAAATTATAAAATATTTTTATTATTGTAATTAAATGTAATATTTAACTTTTTATTATTATTTAAAATCTTTTTCATTTTTTGATTTCTGTTAATTTTTAAAATTCAAATCTGCAAGTAAAATGTGGATATGGCAATGTAATGAATCATGCGACGCCGCTGGTGACCACTACTAACACACCTTGCTGCTAGGTGGCTTGTCATTCCACGTTGGTTGTGGCGAGCGCACATCCCACGTCAATTTTGTCGTGGGATGTCAAGGTGAAGTGACAGCCACATGGCAGTGGAGAGTGTGAGTGGTGGCCGTCACGCAAGAGCAGTTGGCGATTTTCTTTGGCGATTTCGCGGCTGCTATCTACTCGCAAGCAAAATAAAGTGATTCTTGGTGTAGTTGCAAAATATAATTCCATACTTAGAACAATTGAGAAAATCGACGAAATTAATTTAAGCGGCATATTTAGTTAAGCTCAGCATAGCAGAAGTAGGAAGTGTGTGCGCGGATACAAAGGTATGATGTTCAGTTCGATCCAAGTCATAATCAAATCTAAATAAATGCATCCAACACAGTCGCCATCGTCGCAAGCTGCATACCTTCAATTCCAATCACCTCCTAAGGCATCCGATCATCACTAAATGGACGAATATGGACCACTTTTCGCTGGATTGTTGGCCGCCTTCATCAGAGCTGCAGAGACACAATCCATCAATAACGGATTACAGTTGTGTATTGAGCCATTAAGATCTCTTGACCAAGAAAATGATGAACATTTGGGCTAAGCGTTGGAAACAATTGCTAAACCTGAATGCTTAAAGACGGTTGATACTCACGACTTGAAATTATTTTCCAGTGTTGTATTGAATCGGCTATCAGGGGTACGTAGAAGATATTCGATTGTACTTTGAATGAACAATCTGCCACCAAACTGTTGAGCATCACATCAAAACTAGATAGATGTATGATGCATTAGCTATTGTCATCCAAGCAGTTCATACTCCTATCATACATATCATTTTACTGACAGACCCCAAAGTGCTAGAGTAGTGTTATACATTTTTTCAAAATAGCATTAATAATGTTCCTGCCCGCTTTGGTGAGGGCTCAACTGTTATATTTGGGAATTGCCAGAAAATTCAACAAAAAAGTCATTGATACCATTTTAAATAACATTCATATATTTGTACATAAAAATGACATAAGCTATGACGATATTAATCCATTATTTCTGGGTTTATGCTCCGTTGGAAAGTTTATAGCTCTCGTGGATGTCAAAACAACTGCCGACACTTGGAAGTGCATTTCAGAACTAAGTACCTAGTGTTGCACTTTCGTCAAAAACAATAATATTCCAATTCCATGGATTAGTTTCGCTGTTGATTTCCTTTACGATGAATTTTATCAGAGTATTTTGATAATTTTAGAAAACACAACAGATGATGATTTGCAATCTTATACCAAGATTGAAAGGATACTTAAAATCAATTCCTTCTACTTGAAAGTTGTAACGAAAGTCACTTCTGACTTTACGCATCAATTTTTCGATGGATATGAGTCATTTGTGAAACTTTGCGTTCTTTTAACGAGTTTGCCAAGCAGTACCTGACAGTAGGGGTGAATGCTCTTCTCACTGAAATATTCAAAAGTACTGGCTTTGGAAATGCCCTCTGTAAATTCGAAATAGTGGATTCTCAGATATTCCATGCATTTTGCTTACTTTCAATGGAAGTTTTAGAACAAATAATTATATCACCTGAATTATCAGTTGCCGAAGTATATTTTCACAGCAAGAAAGTTACAATTGTCAGCAAACTTTTGAAAGAAATCGGGCTTTTACGAATTCCCTTCAATAAGACCAACAAATTTCAATTCTATCCTCATTTTAATTCAGAGGTAATCAGTACGTATACGTGAAATAAAAAGCATATAAATATTAAATATTGTACACCAAAACAACACAAAAAGAACTTACTAAACGAAAAAAACACCATAAATTTTAAAATCCAGTCAAATATAAGACAACCCTATTTCCTTACTTAATTATTAGATAGATTTATTAAAATAAAGTATTAGGGATATTTATGTATATAAAAAGGATATAAATAACTATAAGCAATTTATCAATCCTATCCTACTTAAATTAAGGACTATTTGTTAATCCGAATTATTTGTTTTATTTATTCTCATGATGAGTTAAAATTAACAAACGCCATTGATTCAAGCAAGCTTACTTTAATCAACACGGAATTGAAAATTGAAAAGAATAAACTTCCCATTGATGAGTTACTTACTTTACCCAACATTAACTTTGACTTTTGGGTAAATTTGACTGCACAAGTAAAGAAGAAAGAAACAATTCATTTCAGCTGGGAAAATTTTAGTTACTTGTTAAAGTTATTTATTTTCCTATCCAAACAATTAATATCTAAACATAAAACTTATTAATCGCATTGAAAACGCGCAAATGATTCTTTTATTTTTTTTATTACGAAATTTTTGTAAATTCGGATTCGGGAGTATCTAAAGGTTATAACAATCACAAACTTGTGTAAGGTACTTAATTTTTTTCCTTAGAACAATAGTGTTAAATGAATATGGGAAAATTAAAAGCAATCGATTAAGAAGAAATCAAAACATAACAAAGAACATTTATACAAGCAGAGGTCTCATGCTTTTTGATAAACAAAAGAGGTTAACAATAAAATGAATTGCTAAACATTAAAACACTATTTTCCTTTCCATTGGTCCTTCCTTTCAGCGGGAAATAGAGTGCATGGTAAGTATGCCGTCGCGGGGGTAGGGTTCGAGAAAATCCGCTGAGGTCGGTTTCGCGTCGCGCGCGGTACCTTTGTTGGTTTTGCCTTTTTATTAGCGTAGCTTTCGTCGAGTTGAGTTAGCGTAGTATATTTTTCGGTACCGCGTCGGAAATTCGGGAACGCGAAGTAAAGATTAGATTTTTGTCCTTTGACTGGTTGTATGAAGAAATACGGAGTAACGTAAAGTAGGTTTCCTCTCCGTATGATTGTGTTTTGTGACGCGTTTGGAAACGGGCATTTATTGGTGGCTGAAAATGGTAAATGAGCGTAATCCATTTGGAGACCCGCGACCGAAATCCTCTCCGATCTAGCTGGCCGACAAGCAGCCACCGCAAAAATGGATAACGGTGCACGGATTGGTTGACCGGTTGGTACCATCCGTTGGCACTACTCAGACTTAACGTCTAGAGCCGATGAGAGGTCGGTTCCTCGTTCGGGTCAAGACATCAAAATCATTACAGCAACTCCTTTCCTGCTGCACATGCACTTATTGCATTGGCGAAGGCAAGTGTGCACCGGAATGAGTGGAAGGTCCGTTAACTGCCGTTGCAAGGGTCCTGCAAGGCGACAAGAAAGAAAAGAACGACGGGGGAGTCGGCTGGAGATCGCCACACATGGCGCACGTTGCAAGAACCTTGCCGCAATGGGTTGAGATATAAAATTGTTCGGTAGTTTTCATTCAAAAACAATCCAACTCGTATCAAAATGTATCTATGAGAATGCCGATTGCAAACAATCAGCATAAATACGGTCTTCTGCCCAATGGGTATGGTAAACAACGCGGAACGTTGACATTAACCATTCTTGAGATTGCGCCGAAGTCGTCGTCAATATCAAGCATTCTAAGAGGAGAATCGGGAGATGTGCGCGTTCGGCATTGAAAAGAATGTTGTTGAGTTTACTTTAAGTTGAAATTGGTGTTTCATATTTCCGAAGTGTTGCGGTGTCGTGGGGTGGGTTCTTATCTCCATAACAAGAACCCACTACAAAAAAATTTCGCATTCAAAAATGAAAAGGGTCGAGAGCCGATCGACTGGTGTCAAGGCTGAGGTAACCTACTAAGGGTTTAAATTGCTTGTTCAATGGCACTGTCGTAGCACTTTCAATCTCAACCCTCGTGCAACATCTTTCTGGATTTCAAATAATTTCAATGACACCGTTGAAGTTCAACGCTAGCAAATTGTGTGTAAAATCATAGTATAGTCTATATATCGTCGTAAAATTCATAGCACAAAGTTGACTTGCTCAAACTGATTTAACTTTGTCGCTAACGTTTCGGAGAATAATGCAAATTTTTGCAGTCGTGAATAATTGAAAAAAGACCTTCGCATGAACCTTGACAGATGGCAAAATACGCTGTGGACAACATTACTATCAACAATACACTCAGCCTTTCATCGAATGGCACGAACAACCGCAAGATATGTGTCAGCAAAATTTCCTTTTTCAATGCGTTGCTGGGCATTCAGTATATGCTATAACTTTTCGAACCCTGTCAAGCTCCACGAAAAAAAATTTCAAATGCCTGGTGGAAAGACTTTGAGGAGGAAGAAAACGGCCCAGCAATAAAGAGGATCAAAAAATCTTCTATTTTTGTTTGTTTGGAGACTATGTTCCGCACTTGTATCAACTAATAATTCATATTATCTACCATAAAAGGGCATGTGAGCGGAAGGCCACTCTGCCCGGGCAAGAGCCCCTATAACGCAGTAAGAATTTTTCTGATAGTTTTAGATATATCGAGCGTCGAGAAATCACATCACGTGCCTAAAAGATACGTTTATATATACAAGAACCTAACAGTCAAAAGTGTAGTGTATTTGCACTTTTATTTCAAATTGATTAAAATTTGATAAATGTCATTTAGTGTGTGCAATACATATCAGCTAAGTTATTGGGTGACCTTGACGATTTACCAACTATTGATGCTTTGAAAATTTAGATTTATACAATTTTTAATAGTAAAATAGTCAAATATAAAATTTAAAAAACAGGTACTCACCAACATCCCCGTCAGCCGCCCGCTGATGATGTGAGTGAATTACTGGAAATTAAATGAAATGGGGAGCGCAATTCCAAATAACACTTTTGCACTGTAACATATATAAGTAAATTTCCATTATCATATAATACGTTGAGAAATTTCTTTGGGCCGACTACATCAACAAGTTGTTCCGTTTCGGATTTCGATATGGAGCTCCCCGCTCCGCGATCCCTTGTATTTATTGGGGAGGCCTGACCCGGTATAGTGACAAGTTCCACTTCAATCTAGCCAAGCCGCAATAATTGGAACGCTACAACATTACATAGGTTGTAGTATTGATGAACTGCCTTCAAATTTGTTTAGTCAGATTTGAGAGTTTGAAAATAAGCAGGCTTTATCCGATATGTCAAAACCGAGACAGGATACTTTCAGCTATACACTTTATGCTTTTGATGACAGACTAGGATTCGTAGCTAAAATGGCTAGACATGCGTTTCGGGATAAAAGGAACCTGCTTCTATAATTTTATCCTTTCATTTGATGTCGATCACAAATTACAGCTGTACAGTCGTTTTCTTCGAAAGGTTCTTCACATAATTAGTTGTAATGCGATACGAGGACCAACAGTTTTTGAACGAATCTTTCTAGCTAAGTATCTCGCCGGCAGTTCAGCACGATTTTCTAATATTCAGTCTTAGCGCTACCATATAAAATTTGAAAGACAGCCGGGTTTACTATATAACTTCATCAGAGCCAGAGCTTCTTCCCGGTCACTCTATTATTTAAATACATTTGAGAAAGTTCACTTTTAAGATTTTTCAGCCAATCGCACGAATCGCCCACTTTTATTTTGTTGTCATCGAAGATGCGACACACATTAATGGACGCTTTTCTTTGGGTTTGCTTCTACGGGGGGATTTCTTTAGCGCAAACGGCTGTTCGGATTATTGCGGTTTTCGTGTTCTAAAATTGATTATTTCAAGTTAACTCAACTCTCTGTCAACGTTTGGCCAGACGTTGTGTAATCTCATATGCACCAAGCGACCAGGATATAAACATACACGTATATCATTTCACTCTTTTAATCTTACACTGCACTTGTCTATTTACCAAACGTCATACAGCATAACAGAGCAGATTCCTTCTGTTCTTCTTTTTCTTTTCCACCTAACACACAATCATTTTAATTCGAAGTCTAAGTGTGTAGCATGTCCAAATGCGATCGCTCAATTCGTACAAGTAGTCTCGATGGAGAAAAATTATTTATTAGATATCGTTAACAAATTTCTGAGGAAAAATCATGGCCCGAATGATGGCGGCATCTCAAATGAAGCACACGTATCGTCAATATGCAAATGAGCCGATCAGAAGCAGGCTGTTAAAATTAAGCAACGAGTAAGCAAGGGCACACTTGAAAGAGACCAACGAACGTTCGTCACGCACTCACTTCTCGCCGTATCTTTTCCTAATCTAAACACGGCCCTAAGAAAATTATTTTCTATACTATTACGGGCTGAAGCGATTTTATTTGAAAAGGAACTGCTCCTTGCAATAAATGGCTTTCAGGGGCCCAAAGTCTGCACGTATTTAAGTATATACCAAATCAATTTGTTGCGAATCAAGTCGCACGTCACTTGGCAAAATACCCACTTCGGACCTGATATTGTGCCTGTAGAGACAAAAGTGGATTCACTCACATATTCAGGCACTATTTAATCAATGCTTTAGATGGTCCTCACACTTCCAATAAGACCTAGAACACTTTCATTCAGTCATCGCTAGTATATGTTCCGTGATATTCAAGCTGATTACGTGTACCACTTATCTTTCAAAATGATCAACATGAAATCAAATTATGAACACTGTACAATTGAAAACAAAATTAGTTAGCGAACAGCGCCAAAAATATCCACCCAAGCGTTTTCAAATTCACGACTCGTCGTTTTGCATTGTATCGGCGAACGGCATTTTCTTCTTTTCTTTTTTTCCTTACAATCTCGCGTACAAATGCACTAGATGAAAAATAAATTATCCCACGTTTCCAAACAACAAACCGTAAGAATGTCTCAAAATTAAACGTGAACTTTTCCTCAATTTATTTTATATCTAGATAATACGATTCCTAAATGGCAAAACGCAACAAATCCACGCGAGCAATACCGCCGTCTCTCCGTGCTCGCTGTCGATATTTCAAGCAGACTCCCCGTTGTTGCTTATTGTAACCTTACGGGACCCTTGCAACGGCAGTTGACGAGCCTTCCAATCATTCCGCTGCCCACTTGCCTTTGCCAATGCAATACGTGCATGTACAACAGGAAACGATGTCCCTATATCCGCATTTTACTTGCAGATTTGATTTTTTTTTCTTAGAATATGAAAAATAAGGCTTTAGGAAAATTTAAGTAATAATAGGAAAAGGTAAACTCATAAAGAATGTAACTATAACGCATAGTCTAAATTTAATACAAAAAAACAGAATGATCTAAAATTGATATTTAATAAAGGCGAAGAGAAATCAAAAAAATGTTTCAAGATTCATAATTATAGATTGGAATAATTAAAATAATGTCTTTTTCGAATCTGCAAGTAAAATTCCGGATAGGTGTTATGAACGTTTTTGAACAGTTTGCTTAGGCGACTGCTCAATTATTATAGGTGTTATGAACGTTTTTGAACAGTTTGCTTAGGCGACTGCTCAATTATTACATGCCTTTGACACAAATATCGATCTAACGCAAGGAGATTGGCTGGCTCCATTGCTAGCCAACTCGGCTCTGCAGTACGTCATAAGAAAGCTACCAGTATCATATGTAATTATTCAGAAAATTTAGGTGCAAGATTTGGCGAATTTCAGGGTTACCTTTCGTCTTTATAGATGAAAACGTAGAATAGGTAAAATGCGCTATGAGAATTTATAAAGTACACTATTTAATTTGTGCTTGCTGGGCTTGCACTTATAAAGACCTACTTTAATGTCTTCTTTTTTATTTTTGCCCAAATATGCCCAATCGCGAGGAGGGGGGACAACAGTTTTACATACATTTCCGAGCAAACATCACTAGTTTGAGTCCTGTTTTGAAAAGTATTGGTCAGTTTTGGTAAAAAAAAAATTATCTATTTATTTACTAAAACAAACCTAACAGGCCAAAGGCCCACTTACAAGGTTTAGAATTGAAAAGTTGAAACAGAGTAAGAAGAGAAAAAAGAAAAATTCAGAAATTTAAACCAATAGGAAAAAAAAATAAAAAGTTTTGAAAAGTATAATAAGTTCAGAGTTTTAGTTTTAAGCAAAGAATTGTAAATGAAAATTGAGTGAGGAAATGAACCAAGGTCTAGATTATGATGGACTCTGGTAAGACGCACCATGGCTAAGTAAAAATAAATGTCAGTTCGTCCAAAAGGGGTAGTTAATAACTGGCTGGTGTGAGTATTCCTAACAGGGATCCGCCATTGAATATTATATGCTAACTGCGGCTTAATCAAACGGCGATGAAGTTTAAAGAGAACACAAAGAACACCAAATGAGCAAGTTAAGAATGGAGAGTTGATCAAGATAGGAATGGTAAGGAGAGTTGAATTTATAAAACAAAAATTTAGTAAATTTCCTCCAGACTGTCGCAAGAGAAGAAATAAGGTTTTCTTGATGGGTCGTCGAGACTTGGAAAGCATATTCTAAAATACTACGAACATGGGAGACGTATAGTATAGTTGCAGAATGAATATCATGAAATATGTGTACATGTCGAAGAATGAAGCCAGACGTCTTCACCATTCCGCTGCACACATGAGTTTTCATTTAATAGTTCATTCTCTGCTGTTTGATGGGAGGTTCAGCTCGCTGTTGTATTTGTTGTTGGGGTGGAGGTTACAATGTTTCCTGTTGTATCCATATCTGCTGTGCTGGCTATTGGGCATTAGTTTGAAGTGTTGTTTGTTGGATGTGTTTGTGTATTATCTTTTGTGGCAATTTTTAACCCAGTCTCATTTGTGTCCATTACCTTTGTCAAAATTGTTTCATTTCGGTTTGTTAAAGCCCAAACATACAGGATTAATGTTCGGGCATCAGCAATTCCAAAGACTTTCTACACATTTTAAGTTTAATTTAACAGGCAGCCAATCGCACTGTTAGTTATTTACGCGACAACTTTCGAGGAAGAGATCTACTACAAAACTGCTGCGTATGTTGATTTGTGTTTGATTTAAGCGGGTTGATAAATTGGTTTACGGGTTTCATTTGTTTTAATTTTATCTGTTATAATTTATCCAAAAATTATTGCCACGGAAAATTTATTTCAGCAACGGTCCCGACCACCTTCGAATAATCGGAACATTTAAGAGATAGCTTTAATAAGAAATTTCATAACAGACTTTACTTTAAGGGTGAAAAATATCAGGAGTAATTGTTTTGCTATTTTTGTTTTGCTATTATTGGTTTAGAATAACGTGAAACAATGTCCTTAAAAAATTAAATCAGTCTACACCGTAAAATTTTAGCGTACGATCCATACTACTAGATGCTATATGAGTCGCATGCTTTCCAAATCGTACTCTAGTGGTGAGAGCCGTATGTTCATTGAATAGTTTGTTAGGTGTTGATGTTCCGTAGAAAATAAAAAAATATAAATATATTTTATAAAAAGAAAGATGGATTGTTATATGGTAATAGCAACTGAGGAGTTGCTCCCGCAGCAAAAAAAAAGGTATTCAGCAAAGATTGCTGACTAAGCATAAATAGTTTTCCTATGGAACCACACAAAGTCACATGAGGGTGACTGAAGAGGATATCTTTTTGGTTCCACGGCTAGCTCACCGCGTATGGGAGTGGGTTGAGAGACAGAAGGAATTCTTGCCAAATAGGCATTGCAGATGAGCCCCCTTCCCTCCATAATGTCGACCAAGCACACACACACACACACCATAATTTTTAATAATGCATCATGGATTCTGTTGAATTTCCTGAATTTAGATTGAGAAAACTGGACTTAATCCAGCACATTAATAAGATTTCTTTTCTTTTTGTTTTCTTACAAATTCATTTTTTTATTTGGACGTTTCCAAAAAGAAAGGTAACAATCATATATAACACAAGACGATAAATAATGTCTCTTTTCAGCGTAGATGTAATTTACTATATTAATTCTTAACATTAAGTAAGGACGATAACTTCAATTCTAAGCGGCACATTTAAATGTATACGTTATACGTTCCTATTAATTTAAATATTTCTTTCTTTCTATCCCACGTACCATCAGCTACTCTAATGGAACTACTTCCACTGTCGTAATCTAAGTGGATACTAAAAAAAAGGAGAAAGCTCGTTACACTTGTACAACATATAGAAAAAAAATTAGTAACTTCCTTCTCGACAGTTTCAATGAAATTAAAGTTTCAAAACAAATTTTCCTCCCTTTCCTTTTTCCAAATATATTTGAATTCAGTGACATTCTGCCATGTGGGCTTAATCGAGACAAAACACACAAATTTATCGCCTCATTTATGAGCTTACTTAAAAACAAAATTTTAATGAAGCCATCTTAACTACGCTTATGTGAGATAGCCCCTCAAAACAGACACAAAAAGAGCTTTAGAATTTTAAATATGCTCTAATTATTCTACCTAATTTTTAATCAAATTAAACTTTTCAGTTTTAATTCAGGATTCATTTTTCAGCGTGTAATTAAAAAGAATTTGGTGTTCGCCTACACGCATTCGACCTTACTTGAAATGCTTTTTACACTTCGGCTATCTGGCGCCAAAGAAATATCACAACAGACATCCGCATCCCAATCCAAACTATGCTCCCTTCCACTTGACCGCTTGTGAAATTCTCTTAATGCCAAATCGCGACGTTCTGGATGTTTTTCGTGTGTTGGATACGGGGTGGTAGTATCGTAGTAATTAATCCATTTTTCACACCAGGCTCAGGCATATCGATTCGCTCCCCTGCAAATTTCATTAGTGGCAACCATCCATACCAAGAACAACCGATTCAATTCAACCATCTTCTCTGCAAAGATCAGCACTCCTACGAAAACATAAACATTACAGAATATATTAATTTAGGTTACCAAACCAGTGCTGAACGCTTGCTTGGATTCCTCCTGCCTTGAAACTTATCGGAATCTTGTATTTATATTTCTTGCACAGTGATGACGTCTTTTTCGCAATCGCGAGTACACGGCTCGCAGCTGATCGCGTTCACGGAAGTATCCGTATATTAACGTTTAATACGAAGAAAATTAGAGGAAACTATTGAAAAGATTGATTTAGTCACCATTTATCTAGTTTCGACACTGCTAATTAGATGCTACATTAACCCAACTACTTAAGGCGATTAGATGATGATCGAGCAGTATTAATGCCGAACTACATGAATCGATTAGGAGCACCCGGCAAAGAATTCCAACCAATTTAAAAATATACCGAAGGCGACTGCTTTTGTCATTGAAAATAATCGAATGGGACGCGTGAAACGAAAGCACAACACAACGTATCTTTTATCTTCCGGCACAATGAACGTACGTACGGTCACTCTGGTTTGTTTCCACAGAAATTCTAAAGTCTGGTTTGTGCTTCACTTACAACAAATTTATTTTGAAAATTTGACGCTATGCTTTTACGACCTGTTCTAACAAGTTATTCTTTTGTCTTTTGCTCGCTTATACATACCCTCGAAAGAGACACGACACGAAATCACTACACAGATTCATTCGTATCCATACATGGTTGCCAAGTTCGGAATCGAATTAAAATTCTGATTCCGCTGATGTGTTCATGATGGCGTTTTCGTAATTGTTCGTTTTCTTCTAATTTCGATATTAAATGGTTCATACACAAAAGTTCACCTATAATATTTTGTAATAACCTTAGAAGAACTGCTTTTGCGTTCCTAGAATACGAAATCATCGCACAAAACTGTACTTTTTCACCTAACCCCGTTCCGTCTGAAGTTAACGATGTCTCACACTACAATGCCAAAAATGTTAGCTTCCCATCGCGACATTCCGACCTCGCGGTCTCACTCGATCTTCTCAACTCCCCGCTTGCTTTTTCCCTCGAGCAAGGCTTCGCGTTTCAGTGTCGGGGTATTTAATATGTACAAACGTAGATGGGGGGGCATTAATTTGCACAAACGTAACAAGTTTCAATTCAATCCACTGCTTACCCAAGTAAATTTTGACATCACTTTGTGAAACGGGTAGATAAGTACCACTTTCATCAAAGCATAAATCAGATATACGAGGGCGGTCCCAAAAGTACCCGACCCGACAAAGAAAACAGTAAAAAAATTGCAAAAATTGTTTTTATTTTTCAACATCTTCTCCTTTCAGCTCGATACACTTTTCCCAGCGATCCGCTTTATAGTAGGAACCGTCAAGCTCCTCAAAATAGCTACTAACCGCAGACTCTACCTCTTCATTGTTGGCAAATCTTTTGCCGCCGAGCCATTTTTTCAAATTCGGAAAAAGGACATAATCCGATGGAGCCAGATCTGGCGAATAGGGTACGTGAGGAAATAATTCGAGCTTCAACTCATTGATTTTAGCCATCGTAATGACGCACGTGAAGACTGGTGCGTTGTCGTGATGAAACAACTGCAAAATATGCGCCGTTGCTTTTTTTTCCTTTTTTGAGATTCGAGTAATCAATAAATATCATTCCACGCGCATCCCAGAAAATGGATGCCATGACCTTGCCAGCTGACTGAACTGTCTTTGCTTTCTTTGGAGCCGGTTCTCCCTTTTCAGTCCACTGCTTTGACTGCTCCTTGATCTCAGGTGTAAAATGATGGACCTGTGTTTCGTCCATGATTTAGAATCGACGCAAAAACTCGGCTTTATTGCTGCGAAACATTGTCAAACACTCGATGGAAACATCCTTACGTTGCTGTTTGTGCTCCATTGTGAGCACAAATGCCTGCTATGTCTGAAATCTCGCGCACTTTCAGTGGACGGTCATCCAATACTATTTTGTGGATTTTGTTCACATTTTTTGACGTAGTGACCTCACTTGGTCGACCACTGCGATGATCATCTTGGCAGCTCGTCCGACCTCGCTTAAACTCAGCTACCCAATATTTGACCGTTGGAAACGAAGGAGCAGACTTCTCTCCAGCTTTGATATCGGTTGGACTTAGACCTTTCAAATGAGAGTATTGTATCACATAACGATGCCCGATTTCACTGAGAGCGTTCACCTTGGATGTCTATGAAAAATAATAATAAACGTACCGGTTATGAATTTTTCACATTAAGTTGTTGAAAGGTGGTACTGTCAATCGCAGTAATTGTTTTTTTAAAACTACTAAGGGAATAGTTTTAAAATTTGTTAATTTTCCGTAGATCCCATAATTTCACACATGCATCATTAGCAGTTGTTGCTAAGTAGTAACCATTTTCGGAAAAATAAAGCGCTTTTATAGATCCCACATGTCCAGGAAAATTCGCAACATTACTTTGCTCCTTTAAGTCCCAAATTTTTACTTGCGAGTCCTTGGTTCCAATTCCGAATATAAGAACATCTGGGTGAAATTTGGCACGATATAGAAACACTGCAACCAGTGGCGGCTCGTGCGTTTGTAACCGGGGGGTTCACAGTTCACAGTAATAGCAGTTGCTACAATCAGAAGGGCTTTAAACTTTGTTAGCGTTACAATGTAATTGTACCTCATTACACAAGTCATTACCACATTTCCGAGTCAATATGAAATATTTCATATTATTTCGTTTTCATCTTGCCTTCCATTTTTCTTACCTTTGACATGCGAATTTTTCAAGATACATAGAATTGCGTAGCAGTTCGAATACGAATTTAATTTAGAATAAAATGTCATGAAAAAATACAGTTTTTGCTATTTAAGCACAATTTTTATTTTATTCATTATAATGAATCTTTATAAGTAATTTTTAATAATTGAAATATTGAAAATAAGTGAAATAATATTTTACAAAAAAAATGGTGTACAAAAACAAATGAACAAGTAATTCAAGTGCAGTGCTTGTACGTAAAATCCAATCTTCTTTCTTTTTTAGCGGCAATTTTGTCGATTACCATGTCGTTAAAATTTTGCGATTCCTGCAATAATTTTTTTTTTCGATTGAAAGCATTGCTAACGCAGAAAGTTTGTCTTGGCTCATCGTTGATCTTAAAAATGTTTTAATTCTTTTTTGAGTCGAAAAAGACCTCTCTGCTTCAGCGGTTGTCATAGGGATAGTCACTATGAGTTTCAAAAGCTGAGAAGTGGCATAAAATAAATTCTCAAGGCAGTTTTCTTTTATAAACTTGAGAAGATTAACGGCACCTGATAAATTCCTGAAGTCAGGCCTTTTAAATATATGATTTCAAGTTCCGCTCGTAGCCTGACTGCATCAAAATATAGATAAGCTTCGACAGAACTATTTAAATAGTTGATCGGAAAGTCTGTTGCGAACTGAAGAAAATTTTTCGCTAAGAAAAGATTTGAAGCACTTAAATGATTTGTGAAAGCAAACCTATCAATAGCATGGCTTATGATTGAATCACAAATTTCTTTGGCTGCTACAATTTGCGTAATGTATGGATCGTCATTTTTTCTTTGCTTTTTAGCACTAGTCATTTCTGTAGGGATTTCATCTTGAATATTTTCAATATTATTTCTTTCATTTTGAATAGATTGTTTAAAACTCATCACGCATTCTTGAATTCCAACTGCATCTATACTAATTTTCTGTAACTGATTGTAGAAAATATCGCAATGTGGCATTATACGACTGAAGATGGTCAGCCAAAATAGAAAGACAGGATCTTGAAGCATACGAGATATTGCACATGCTTGATTGATAGTTAGAGTCTGCTTTGAAGTTGATTTTATTTCTTCCATGCACTCAATTAAGGAATTCCTATTTTGATATACAGTGGTAACAACTCTACTTTTGAAATTCCACCTTGTGTTGGAAGTACGTGGTATTCGACGACCAACAATTGCGTCTAAAATGGCTACTCATTGCGGAGAATTCGAAAAAAAAATTACTTATATCACTCAAATTAGAAAAAAAAACGCGTACTTGTTGATTTTGTTTTGCACCTTGAGATAAAACCAAATTTAACTGATGGGCATAGCAATGAATATAAAATGCATATTTGTAATGCGTTTTATAATTTTTTGAACACCCCTAGTTTGTCCAGACATAACGTTGGCACCATCATAGCTTTGCGAAATTAGCTTTTCAGGGTTGTTGACCACTTTTTCCAAGACTCCATGAATAGCTTCCGCCAAACTGACAGCATCGTGCCCATTAGGGTTTAAAAACGACCAGAAAGGTTCCACAGGACTACCATCTTGAAGAACATACCGAAAAACTACTGACATTTGAAAAATGGAAGACACATTTGTGGTCCCATCAGCAATCACAGATACAAAGTCAGCGCAGAGTATTTCTTTCTTGATGGTCTCTTGCATAATTTCCAACATGCAGTCCAACAATTCATTTTGGATTGTTTTTGAAGTACCTTTGAAAACGGTAGTTTTTTCTATGTGGTCTTTCAAAGCTGTATCCAATTCAGCAGTAAAATTTATGAGGCCACGAAAAACTCCTGGGCTTAGTGACTTTTGCGTCTCGTCATGACCTCGAAGAGCGAGCTCAAATACTCCACAAAATTTTACGCAGTCTATGATTTTAGATAAAACATACCGATTTTTCAGCACTTGCTCGTTGTTTTGCTCGATACTGCGTCTATAAGCACTGTCAAGTTGTTGCCTAATATTTTGCTTACCTAGTAAGTTGAAGTCTAGTTGGGCATTGATATGAGATGCTGCACTCTCATGCTTTTTAATTTTTTGAGCAAGATGGCTCAAATCATCAACACCTGTTTTTGTCCAACTAGAATCTGAGCTTTTACTACCGAACAAAACGCACGGAAAACAAAATAACTTGTTTGTCACTGCACATCCACAAATCCACTTTGTTTTTTCATATGTTTCCGGTTTAAATTCGCGCTTGAACTGTCTCGATTTCGAGTTCGTCACTTGGACAATTTCAATTTTAGGAATTGGTCTTCCGAGATTTCTAAACTTGATTTTTTCATCTAAGGAAAGTTGTTTAAAGTTTTCTCTAAATAAACTAACGCAACATTTTTCACAATCCATAATTAATTTTTTTAAATTTTCGATTGGCAGCCCAAAGTAATGCTAAGAACTACAAAGATTTGAACTGATGGAGCACTCTAAATTCGTGCGCCGAATGCAGTACAAATTATGGTTAGCACTCCTAATACTTTTAACCCCCCAAAAACCAAAATTAGGTGCACGTGCGGTCGCGACATACTCATGTTCATAAGACTATCTCGGATGCGAACGAGGAAAACGAAATTGAGCACAAAGAATGGAGGAAAATTCCATCAGGCTAGTGAACATATGAGTTGAATTTCTTTGAAGAATTCATCTGGGAGGCCAGTCATTCACTTTAAAGACATTACTATTGATAACTAAGTTGAGGGTTGGCGCTTTGAATAATTCTTGCTGAATACATTTTTATGCTTTTCTACTTCCTTCTCAGGGGTCACGTGCTCCTGTGCACATATGCTAGAGCCACCACTGACTGCAACTGTGTTTATACTACGTAATTTATTCCAAATGTGGTCGTAAACAGCACTTTTTAAGTCCGGGTGTGAAAATAAAAACCCGAACGACAGGACTTCAACTCCGCTGTAATGGATGACGGCTTGATTATTACATTATTCTATATTTCAAAGATCTCTATATAAAATTTAACAAACTCTCTTAAATCTTTTGAAGTTTTGTTACACCAAGATTTTCAAGGAAATCTCTACGTAAAGTGTAATTACAACTTACACATTTTCAGAGAAAGAAATGTAAAAGAACTTGGACACAGTAATAGAGACAGCAGGTAACAATTTCAATAGTCCTTTGATATACGTTTCAATATAAAACCCCTATGATGGGATAGTCAGCTCTATATACTATAAAATTTAATTGCCAGCAAAATACTGATTACATATTCAGTTAAGTTTAAAATACACTCGTAAGTGAAACGTGACAGTATTATTTATTAAACCACAAATTAACTCTGATATATTCTAAAACCACAAACATGTCTTATATATCACATCACTGACAGTGAGCTAGAATTACTTTAGCGCATTATTAAAAGATGTTTTTGTCACCGTATACATCGTTTTTGTTAGATAAACTATAATCTTAAGTAACAATCTGAAAATCTCAAGTTAAAATAAATTCTGCAAGGTGACTTCTACTTAAAGATTTCAGGAAAAGCTGTTAAAAGAAACGTGTAACATTTTTAAATGATTATACAAAATGTTTTTTACTTTGCAAGCTGTTAATTTTAATACTTAATGTAAAATTTTGATAGTTTAAACTTTTTGTCGAATATCAATTTGCATATGTTTTTCTTGATTTCATGGATTAAAATCTTTATAATGTCATGAAGCCTCATTTTACCCTCTTGCTATAAAATACTCATATGCAGCAAATACATTTTTCTAGTTTGAAATAAACTGCATGGCTTATTTTTGCAAAGAAAATTAAATAAATTCCCTTCAATTCAAAATTAGTTTCAAATGCTTAACAATTTTGCGGACCTTGCACGTTAACCTCGACTTCTGTTTCTTTCAATGGAAGCTCTCCTCTGTCTAAATTAAGCCATAAATCACATTCCTTTGTCACATTTCACTACAATTAACAACTTTGGTATCTATGTCATCCGAAATAGCAGAAAATAGATATCAACTCATATATTGCCTTGAACAAATGTCTTAAGACCTCATAAACCCTTTGAATGATAAATTGAAAGCTTTTTCCGTTTCTACCTTCATATGGGCATCAACATATCTAATGCATGTTCCAAACATGTATCATTCGTTCACCGCAAATATTTTTGACTTTGACAGGTTTACCATCGCATCTTAGTAAAACTATGATTGACTGACTGACTGTAATCGTTGGTAGTTCGCTGGAAAATCGTCTGCTGAATTGCAGTCTCTCGAGAAATACTTGCGAGTAGGCATCACTTAGTGGGTCGTCAAATCGGGCATTGAATTCCAAACTTAAGAAATTGTAGACATGTTTGTACTCTATTGTTGTCATGCTCGCGAGTGGAATGAATAGTGTCACGAATTAAAGTAACCTTAACTAGAGGGAGGAGCTTTCCACGACGAGTCACAAATGCGCTAAGAATTCTTAATTAATCGATCGTGGGTTTGCAATGAAGCCGATCATAAGTGGATATATCTTGATATATTCTAGACATGTTTTGTTAAGGTGGTCATGTAGATTTAATTAGAAAATTATCAATTTATTGAAAATGAAACAAATCAATAAATAAACACGTTAAGTAGGCGGAACTACACTCGTGTCAGAAGGGCTTTGTACTTAACCTACGATATGCAGACATACGAGTACAGAATGATTTAATACAAGAAATCTTTAATTACATGCACAACAAATGTATTCGTGCTTTAAAAGAATAGCCAGTGCTACTCCATTTTAAGTAGCCAATATTTTATTGCAATGTGGCTAAAATCATTGGCGAATATATTTAATTTACAGATTCTACTGTTTGTAGTGTGATGGGTATAGATTAACGTCTGCTGCCTCAGCAGAAGATGATGTTAACATTCGCCGAGATTGGCCTTGTCTGGGGACGCGTGAACTCGCTGGCAGGCTAGCGTTGCGGTGTCGTGGGGCGAGTTCTTTCCCCCCAGCACAAGAACCCACTACAAAAATATTTCGCATCCACGAATTCTGGGCTCAAAGAAATGTCGACCGAAGTCGAAAAGGAGGTAACCTACTAAGGGTCAAAGGAAATTGCTGACTCAAAGGACAAACTGGACCTGGGGAGACAGACGGACGTAAGAGTACTTTGTTGTTACCGATGATTCTTATGGCCCACAAATAAGAGTGGGGCATCCAGATAATAGCGGTGCCCTCGAGCACCCTCCCAACCGGATCAAGATCCAAACGTAGATGTGGCCATGTATTTCCCATTTGAGATAAAACTCATACAAAAGTACTTTGTATGACTTTTTCCCCTCAAATGAGAAATACAAACGTAACCGATTTGTGCTTTAGCGTTATGCAATCAAATCACATTACTCTATATCATAAACTCTACCCGGCAAGAGCCCCTGTTAACAAAGAAACGAAATAGCGCGCCCGACGGCTAAACCTTAACCGACGGTCTTTCCATTTCGTTCGACCTAACTGGGTATAGGGCCCGTATCGATGGCAGGCTCCTCCACTAGAATGGGCTAGCCATTGGGCTGATTAATCGTTCCAACAAGCAACATAGAGCTTTGTAGTAGTGTCCTGAGTCAATTGGCGTCTACTTCGCAACCTTTGTTTCAATATGGCATCGCTCTCCATAGGTGTGAATTCACGTAATGCGACGTTCCTCAAAGTCTTCCAATCGTATGGTGGAAACATGTCAACGAAATGCCAGAACCATCGGAAAGCTCTTCCAGTGAACAGCATTTGGGCATATATGGCAACTAGCTGCATGTCTCCTTCCAAGTCACTGAATTCATGTTTCCTAATCTTCGTAAGAAGGCACCTTTGGTCACAAGATCGTCTTGGCCCAAAAACAACAACTTCCTGCTGGCTATCATGGGTGCTACCTTAGATGATGGAATGGCGCACGTAAAACGACTGCGTTCGCAGCTGGTCAGTTATAGTACTGGAGCAACTTGGTGAGTATACCTTCCTATTCGACGACTTTCTGGCTGAGTCGGTGGCGGGAGATCCCAGGTGTACCAGGGTATCAAGCCATGTTTAGGATCTGTCAATTCAAAGAGCTGTCGATCAGGGCTCCAGGCATGCATTTAATTCCGGTGATGTGGGTAAGAAGTTGAAACATTTAGTATGGGTCTATATTCTGAGGCCATTAGGTTCATCACTCCGCTGAACCTTGAAGGTGGTGGGTCACAAGTGAGTGTTAGAGGTAATTCTGTGGTCTTCGTATTGTCTACCCTGAAGATAAGATAGGAGGCTAGACCTCTGATTGTGGCACAGATAGATGTTCCAATTGTTTCCTTCTCTGCTCC
Organism: Odontomyia ornata; assembly: GCA_963969285.1. NCBI lineage: Eukaryota > Metazoa > Arthropoda > Insecta > Diptera > Stratiomyidae > Odontomyia > Odontomyia ornata. The sequence goes on along the minus strand of OZ017738.1, from coordinate 88,107,609 downwards.
ATACTGGCAGCCATTGTCTGCATGATGACCAGCAGCGAGGCCAGTTAGGAAGTCGATGATGAGGATGGTAGCGTTCCTACTCAATCTGTGTCGCGGAGCGAAATAGGTGGATCCGACTGCCTGAGACCGTTTTTGGATACTGTTCCAATCGCGATGGAGGGTTTACTCTGCCCTATCTCGGTGTATGTTGTTTCTAGTGGTATGGAGGGCATGTTGACGATATCTGACGTAGTTGTCCCATATGTAACTGATGGAGACGATGACCACAAGGCAACGCCTGGCGGGGCAACTCTCCATGTCCTCATGATATATGGAGCAAAGCAGTGTCGGTCCGGCATCCGGCCGGAGCCTTTTCTTCTCTGCGGTGCTTTTTGTGGACATTTTCCCTAAAAATCCTATAATATATATGAAAGAAAAAAAGTGTGAAATTAAATTTTCAAAGTGGCCCTCAGTGGTGAACTACAAAAATCCTCACAAAACTGCAAAAAAAACATATAATTATGATCATTACTTTTACTCAAACAATTACTAAGTGATTTCAATATTAAATTCAGTCTTCCATTTTGTCCTCCCACAGGCAGTGACACCAATGGTGAGTTTCCCGAGTTTCCCCTGCATGTTGAGGGGTACTACTCTCCATCCTCTACTGACCATCCAGGTTCTGAAATTGACTCTTGGTCGCTTGCGTTAATCCAAGTAAATTCAGTCGGCCCAGGGTGATTTCTGATCCGCGAGCAACGCGTGTCCTGTCATGGATAGTTGCGGACTAGCTAAGCAACCAATCCACGAAATCAAAATCCATGTAACGGAAGGTACTTAGGGACCGCTTGGTTTGGGGTGCGAATCAGAACCCGCTGCAAAACATGCTATGCAACAACTTCCGAATGCATACAGGGACTCTAATATCATTTGATCTTGCTTATCATACAATGGTGTTAAACCACCAATGTATAATTCAAAAGCAAGTCCAAACAATATTGATGTCCAAGAACAACATGAAATTCGAAAGTTGTTAGGAATGCTAGGGCATGCTTAGTACAATTCCTTTCGGCAGTTACTTATCCGCCAAAAATTAGGATACCTCTTGAGGTTAACCTAGGGACGATTGTCTGTCTCATGGCTCTCGACTGTTGATACTGCCGGGCTTTTCAAGCCCCACTTTGCGTGCCATTTGAGGTGTTTGTTTTGAGATGTTAATTGTTCGTAAAGGACTACAGCGGCGCTCTGCTGCCTTAGCGAGCAGAATTAGTGCTGTGCTGGAAATGGCCTTGCCTGGCGACGCCTGGGTGCGCTGGCAAGCTAGTATTGCGGTTTCATGGGGTAGATTTTTTCCCACAGCTCAAAAGGCCACTACAAAAAATATTTGTCGTACTAACGATTTATCAGGTGACAGGAGTTAAAATGCAAAACCGATTGGCTAAAAGAAACGATGCCAATGGCGGAAGTAACATACCGAAAGGGACTACAAAGAAAAATGCGACCACGAATAACGGATCAGCCGCGTGCGATACCTAAGACGATTTCGCCCTTGCTCCATCCAGGTGGTGGGGGTGCCCGCACATACCTCTCCTTATCGGATTGAAATCCAAAACTGATGCCTTGGTCCATATCGGTTATAGAAAGCCAGACATCCCTGTTGTCTTTCCCCGAATCGCATCATTGGACACCCCAGGACCCTGCGGCTTGCACTAACATTTCCACTGACATTCACGTCGCCGTGAAACATCAGGGGATTGTTTTGGATTTCAGGCGAGATTTGGGGCAAGTGAAATTCTTTGTCTCCGAACTATGGTGTATGAAAAGTGTCAGTCATACCTTATAAGGATTTAAGTGAAGCGAAATGTTCTAATAATCAAACACCTTGGTGTTCGTGTTTTAGTTTCAACCCTGACTATTGACAAAATTAGAAGTGGGATAATTCCTAATTTCGCGAGTTGTTTTCTTAAAAAATAGTGCAGTAATGGCAACGGGCGATCTGACGATGGCGGAGCTACGCAAAAAACTTCACGAAGCCAGTTTATCTGTGTCCGGCATGAAGGAAGAGCTTATTATGCGGTTGCGGAACCATGACGGCGAAGTGGAGTGTTCCACGAGGCCAACAAAGATGGCATGAAGGAAGTCGAGAAGCTGCGAGGTGATGTAGGGGAATTGCAAAAGCAATCGACGATCCTATTAGAACAGCTAGCTTCCGCCATCGGCACCATAAATTCGTTGAAACCGGTAACGAATGTCTATGTTGGAAGGTGTTCGAAGATGGTAACCACCGTGGTGTTGGCATCTACGTCATATGTATACTTGCCAAGCATACCAACACACACCAGCGTATATGCATGTAATGACGCAGCAGTTCCAGTTTCGTCTGTGCCACTTGCGACATTTTAGCAACATGCTGCAACATGCTGCAATCGTTCCTGTCACGAATGGGCATCATGTTTCCGACATAATGTCAATTGTTCCTGAATTTGACCCATGTTATGGTGACATGACGTCAACACATTTCATCGATCGAGTCGAGCAATTGTGAATCGGGTATGAGTGGGACGATCTTTTGCTACTTCTAGCTGTCATAGCCAAACTTAAGTGCACCGCGAAGATGTGGGCTAACGCATAACCAGTGTTTCGTACATGGATGGAATTCCGCATGGTCTTTTTGGCAGATTTTCCGCTTCACATAAGTGCCGCCGATATGCATATGAAATTAATGAAGGCAAAAAAGCTGAAGACTGAATTGATGGTGGAGTACTATTATGGAACGCTTTCATTGGGACGCCACGGTGGTGTAGACAACCAGTCATTAATCCGTTATATGATTAACGGGTCGGTCATGTGAGCTCCGCGATGTGCTGATCTGTTACAATCGTTTTCGGGCATCGACGCATGCGCTGTGGTTGACAGAAAGACTAGTGCCGTGAATTTTCCAACCGGGGACAAAAACATTTCCGTGCAAAAAGTGATAACTCACGATAAAGGTGGCCCGGTATGTTTTAATTTTTGGGATCGGGGACAGATTTTACGCGATTGCCCAAAACCGCTGGGGAATAAGAAAAGACTAATCTGGTGATCCGGCTACGAAGACCATCACCGTGAACGATATCGTGTGCGAAGCGCTTATAGACTAGGGCAGTTGCCACACATTTATAAAACGGAACATCGTGGATCAATGTGTCGGTACAGTTAAGCCGTGAAACAAGACGATAATATTATTCGCTGATTGACAGGTGGAGTGTCGCGAAACGAAAACATTAACCGTCACAATTGACGAGCAGCAATTTGTGTGGGACTTCATGATCATAGACAACCCAGTCTCGGTGCATGACGTCATCATTGGCACCGATGTACTTTCACGTGGCCGTACAGCGATTGACAAGGGCAAATGTCATGTAATTAATAATTCGTGCGAAAATATCATTGATACTCTGAGCAAGTTCGAAAAACAGTGAGTCGAAGCGTTACTACATGAATATTGTGGCTGTTTCGTGGAAAGGTTGAAGAACCTCAGAAAGTTTAGTATTATGAAAATGAACTTTGTTTTGACGTCAGACATTCCAGTAAATAAAAAACCGTACCGTGTTCTCATCTTTTTGGCAGATTTTCCGCTTTTTGGCAGATTTTCCGCTTCACATAAGTGCCGCCGATATGCATATGAAATTAATGAAGGCAAAAAAGCTGAAGACTGAATTGATGGTGGAGTACTATTATGGAACGCTTTCATTGGGACGCCACGGTGGTGTAGACAACCAGTCATTAATCCGTTATATGATTAACGGGTCGGTCATGTGAGCTCCGCGATGTGCTGATCTGTTACAATCGTTTTCGGGCATCGACGCATGCGCTGTGGTTGACAGAAAGACTAGTGCCGTGAATTTTCCAACCGGGGACAAAAACATTTCCGTGCAAAAAGTGATAACTCACGATAAAGGTGGCCCGGTATGTTTTAATTTTTGGGATCGGGGACAGATTTTACGCGATTGCCCAAAACCGCTGGGGAATAAGAAAAGACTAATCTGGTGATCCGGCTACGAAGACCATCACCGTGAACGATATCGTGTGCGAAGCGCTTATAGACTAGGGCAGTTGCCACACATTTATAAAACGGAACATCGTGGATCAATGTGTCGGTACAGTTAAGCCGTGAAACAAGACGATAATATTATTCGCTGATTGACAGGTGGAGTGTCGCGAAACGAAAACATTAACCGTCACAATTGACGAGCAGCAATTTGTGTGGGACTTCATGATCATAGACAACCCAGTCTCGGTGCATGACGTCATCATTGGCACCGATGTACTTTCACGTGGCCGTACAGCGATTGACAAGGGCAAATGTCATGTAATTAATAATTCGTGCGAAAATATCATTGATACTCTGAGCAAGTTCGAAAAACAGTGAGTCGAAGCGTTACTACATGAATATTGTGGCTGTTTCGTGGAAAGGTTGAAGAACCTCAGAAAGTTTAGTATTATGAAAATGAACTTTGTTTTGACGTCAGACATTCCAGTAAATAAAAAACCGTACCGTGTTCTCATCCCTAAACAGAAAATAGTCGAAAGCATCGTGATTGAGCTACTTCAACTCGACATAGTCCGCCCGCCAATGTCGCTGTATACTTCACTCATTGTCTTGGTGCGGAAGCAGAATGGCGAAGACAGACTCTGTGTCAACTTCCGTGAGCTAAATTCGGTCCCCCAAAAAGAACCATGGTTCATGCCTGTGGTCGGCAAAATTTTGTCAACGTTGGCGGGGAAAAACTAGTTCACCGTGCTTGACATGATGTCTGGTTATTACCAGTTGGAGATAGCGGAGAAAGCCAAACAGTACATGGCGTTCATAACTCACCATGGCCAGTTCGAATTAAATCGAATGCCGTTTGGGCTTCGAAATGCCTCGGGCAATTTTCAACGACTGATGGCGAGGCTCATAGCATCGATGAATGGCAAGGTGATAAGCTATGTGGACGAGGTCATCATTCCGTCTGAGACTGTCGAGCGGGGGCTGGAGTACTTGAAGGAATGCCTAAAAGTCATAAAACGCGAAGGGCTAACGCTGTGCAAGTCCAAGTGTTCATTTTTCCAGAATACAGTGGAGTTCCTTGGACATGAACTAACAGCTGAAGAAATCAGGCTCGGGAAGATAAAAACTGTGGCGGTGCAAGAATTTCCTAGTCCACAGAATGCTACCAAGGTCAGGCGTTTCCTTGGGCTCTCCAGCTTCTTTAGGAAATTTATTTCGAATTATGCCATCATAGCCGCGTCACTAATGCTGGTAAGGTTGTTGACTAAGGCACCCACCCTAGTCATTTACGACGAGGCATCACAGCATCAGTTGCACACTGATAGGAGCTCCGTGGGCCTTGCAGACATCCTGCTGCATAAAAATGGATCGAGACATATGAATTCCGTTGCGTACTATAGCCGTCTGTGCAATCCAGTGTACAGCCGATACCATATCTACGACCTGGAGGTGCTCGCGATCGTCGACACATGTGAACGATTCCGAATATACTTGTTGGGAAAGGAGTGCGAAATAGTAACCAATTGCCAAGCCATTGCCAGTCTTAAAGCGACGAAGCCTCTCATTCCACGAGTGGCAAAATGGTTTTTGAAACTACAAGAGTTCGATTTCCGGATTGTATTTCGTCCCGGAATAAAGATGCCTCACGTCGACGCATTGGGTCAAGAGCCTGTGGAGCCACCGACTGAACCGAGTGTAGTAGAGGAATATGTTGATAGTGTCAACTCGTGAATGGGGGATTGAGTACGCACTCTACAGCGACAAGATTCAGACGTGAAAAACATCATGGATGTTCTCGAAGGCGGAGTCTGAACAGCAGGAGCAAATTCGCAAGGAATATGTTATAAAGAACAGCCGTCCATTCATAGTTGATAAAGAGGGGAAAAATGCTCGTTGTTCCGAAGGGCATACGCTGGTGGGTGGCGAAGCTGTGTCATGATGACGCCAAACGTCCGGATGTGAATGGTACACTGATGCGAATTAAACGAAGTGTTGGTTCTCTCAAATGCGTTACTTCATAAAGAACTACACGAAGACATGCACTGACTTTAGCTATATGCGAGATCCAAGAATAAAGGAATGTCAATTACATGGTATGGACATTCCCCGATTACCATTTGAAATAGTCCATATAGGTCACTTGGGTCCGTTTATTAGAAGTCGCCGCGGTAATGAGTATGTGCTGGTCATGGTAGATGCGTTAACTCGATACACGGCCATCAATCCAACAAGGTCAACGAAATCAAAACCTGTCCTTGAAGCAGTCAATCAGCTGACGATGTATTTTGGTCTCCCGCGTGTGGTGGTCACCGATCGGGGAAGAGCGTTTACCTCGCATATGTTTGAGGATTACTGTAATGTCAACGACATAATCCATATTAAAACGGCAACTCAAACACCTCGAGCGAATGGTATTGCCAAACGAGTCAACCAGTCGATACTGGCTTACCTTAAAACGTCATGCGCTAAACCGAATTCCTGGAATGACGAACTACGATAGCTTCAATGGACGCTGAATACACGAGTGAGTGCAACGACAAAGTATTCTCCAATCTCGCTAATTTTCGACTACCCAGTGAAAGACATCAGCGGCAACAGGCTTCTAGCAACCATGCAGGATACTAACTTCGATGAGAAAACGGCGAAAGACAAGAGAGAAGACGTGATCAAAAATATATCCGAGGCGAGACTTCACTGGAAAAAGCGATTCGACGAGAGACATCAGAAACCAAGGCTGTACAAGGAAGGAGAGTTGGTCTTGGCGGAAAGGTCCATTCCAGCTACGGGTGAGCTCAAGAAGAAGAGCTACGTATCATGGCCCCTGTATCATCATGAGAGTTCTGCGGAATGATCGATATATTGTGGGAGAGAGGGAAGCACATCAGAAATAGCGACAATTCAGCTCGGTGATGAGCAGCAACAAAATAAAACCCTGGTGCGAATTATGTCCGGAGATCGATGATGATTACGATGATTTCGCAGACGAGGAGTTCGACACATCCATTCAACTCGAGGCGAGTTATTGTTAGGAGAGGCTGACTGTCATCCATAAATGTTTTGCTCTCAGAGCAATAAGAAAATAGAGGGGACAATCCCATACATTTTTGTCCAAATGTAAAAGCGCTGTTTCGAGTCAATCGCTATAAACTTTACAAAAACAAATCAAACTTTAAAATATTTTTAAAAATCCGACACAGATGACACCAAATTTTATAAATAGAAAATGAATATGAATGATTCATTATTTCGAAAGGAGAAAAAATCAGACTTTTGAAAAATTAAATATAATACAGAGAGCACAATAAAACATTGACTATTTTAAAATGTATGAACCTAATTTTAATGAAATTTCATGAAAAAAAAAATTTACCTTATTCTAATATTATGGCAGTATATGTAACCTAGACTTTCAAACTTAACTTATATTCTTATAGAACTCCATAGAAGTTTAAAAGTCTGGTATTTAAGCTTCTAACAATCTTGTATTTGGGTTACTCTTTGGCTACCCGTATTTATTTTACCCTTTGTCAAATTGTCCAAAACGAGGACGACGATGATGATGGTGTTGAGGTTGTTGATGATGATGATGATTATGTCATTGTCATTGATGATGATGATGATGTTGTCGTTGGTGATGATGATGATGTTGTCGCTGCTGAAACTTTTACTACTTGTCGTTTGCTTAGGTCCGCTCATGTATGTCAGCTCTGGGTGGCTCTAGAAGAACGGACTTCTCAGGTATGTTATATCATGAGAAGCTCAAAGAACGGCTCAAGCAAGTTTCACATTTTCTCGAGCCAATTGCTCGAGCCGCTGATGTCGGAAATCGGTCGGCAGGCGAAAATCAATCAGGGGACGAGGACCTGCTTGCGCCGTGACGGATGTGCTGACGTTGAAGTGATCCATGGTGCCACAGTCACTCCCTCCCCAATGACCTTCGTGCCCGTCGAAGGGAGTGAAAATGTGACCTTCCTCCTAGTAGTAGTAGGTGGTGGCTGCTGTACCAGTATGCCATCAGTCGGTTGAATTGCTTGTGATGGTGGCAAGGGCGTTGACGTGGGCGACTGTGGTGAGGCTGGTTGAGTTAGTGGCAATGGTGGCGTTGATGACTGGGCATCGGAATGCTCCAAGTACGCTGGCTTCAAGTGGTCGGTGGAAAGGGTCTTGGTGACGCCGTTTACGTCTATGACGTAGGTGCGGTTGCTGACTCTCTCGATGACTCGGTGTGGCCCGGTATACGGTTGGTCGAGTGGCTGGCCAGGTCTTTGAATACGAAAGGATGATGTTCTGTGTGTCTGGCTGAGGGAATCGGCCGAATCGCATTAAATAGGCGGCGTAGCTCATTGGTGAAACTCTGCGGGTCGCCGGCTGATGCTGCCTAAAGTGCGATGAACTCGCCAGGAATTCGTAGCGACGTGCCGGAAACCATTTCTGCTGGGGAGGCTTGCAGATCTTCCTTAAATGTGGTGCGTAGGCCCAACAAGATAGCTGGAAGCGCTTGCAGCCAAGGTGTCTCGGGAGCGCATTTTAGTGCAGCCTTGAGAGTGCGGTGCATTCTTTCTACCATGCCATTGGCCTGTGGGTGATATGGCGTGGTGTGAATGTGGTTGACTCCCAAGAGGTGGCCGAGTTGCTTTAGGAAGTCGGCGACAAATTGGCGGGCCTGGTCTGACGTAATTTGCAGTGGCGTGCCAAATATGGTGATCCAGTGGTCGAACAACGCTCTGGCGATGGTGCTGGCTTTCTATCATGGACTGGTATTGCCTGTGGCCAGCCCGTATAGCGATCAATGATGGTGAGGCAGCTCTTGTAGCCCTTACACAGCGGAAGCTTGATGAGGTCAACGAGGATGTGGTCAAAACGCCCGTCCGGCGTCGTGAAGCTACCCAACTCAGCGCGGTTGTAGCGGTGGAACTTTGAGCGTTGGCATGGTATACACTGCTTTGCCCATCGGCACACATCCTTTCGTAAGCTTGGCCAGTAGAGTTTGAGCGCAACGCGCTTTGCGGTAGCGTGACCGGTGGGGCGCGAGAGCTGATGAACGATGTCAAATGCTTGGCTCGGAGCGCGACTGGCAAGTAGGGCTTGATGGTACCGTTGAATTCGACATGGTGTGCTGTGTAGCCTTCTAGAGCCAATGGGTGCAGCTTGAGGCCGGAGTTTGCCAGGAGGTGCGGCAACTGAGTGTCTGTCGCCTGAGCTTCACTGATTGCTCGGGCAGAAAATGCGGTGGGCACTGTCACTTTCTCTACTCGTGAAAGTGCGTCAGCAACGACGTTGTCTTCGCCTCGGGTGTACTCCAGTCGTGTATCGACCTGGCTGATGAAATCTAGCTGTCTGCTTTGGCGGGGTGAAGCTTTGTCTGAGCGCTGTGTCAGCGCGAAGGTTAGTGAACGGTGATCGGTGTGGGCAACAAAGTGCCTCCCTTCCAGCATGCGTTGGAAAAATTTTATGGCGGCGAAGATAGCCAGAAGCTCGCGGTCGTAGGTGGAGTAACGCCGTTCTGTCTCGGAAAGCTTCCTCGAGAAAAAACCGAGCGATACCCAAGTATTGTCATCGCGTTGCTGGTCCAAGGCTGCGCCAATGGCGGTGTTGGATGCGTTGGTGTGTAGTGCCAACGGATGTGAGGGCGAAAGGAAAGCTGACGTGGCTGCCTGGGTGATTCCTTGTTTGCAGCGTACAAAGGCGGCTTCAGCATCAGGTGACCAAGTGAGTGGTGCTCTCTTAGTTGTAGAACCTTTTAGCAGTTCCGAGAGCGGTGCTTGGGACTTGGCAGCGTGTGGCATGCAGCGGTGATAAAAATTCAGCATCCCGAGAAAACGCCTCAGCTGGAATGAATCGGCCGGTCTGGGAAACGATGCGATGAATTCAGTCTTGAGGGCTGGTGGTCGAAATCCTGTTTCGCAAATATGGTATCCGGCAAATGTGACCTCGGACATGCCGATCTGGCATTTTTCCCAGTTGACTTGGAGCTTAGCAGCTTGCAGCATAGAGAGAAGCTGCTCAAGGTGACGTTGGTTGGTGGTGGTAGCTGGCTGAAAAAACTAATATGTCATCTTGGTAGACGCGGACGAAGTCGAGCTTCCTCAGCAGATGGTTGAGTGTCCGCTGCATTGTGTGGGCCACGTTGCGTACGCTGAGAGGCATCCCTACGAATTCAAAAAGGCCGTAGGGCGTGGTGACGGCATGACAGGGATTTGATAAATTGCCCGCTGGAGGTCGACGACCGAGAAAACCGAACCCTTGGCCTCCTGGATCAGATCCTTGATAATAGGCAACGGGTAACGATCTGGTCGGGTGTGGACGTTGAGTTGCCGGTAGTCCCCAGTAGCTCGCCAACGGCCTCCGTCCTTGGAAACCATGTGCAGGGGCTAGCCCATTGGCTCGATGAAGGTCGGATAACATCTCGTTCCGAAAGAACACCAAATTTGGCTATCGCTGCGATCAGGCGTTCCCCGGTGAGGCGGCGTGGTCGTGCAAAGACAGGTGGGCCATGTGTCCCTATTTGATGATGCACGGGTAGATCAGCGATCGAAGTGAACTCGCCGCGTTGGATGGGCATGTTTTCCTGTTTGGCGATGAGCTCCTTGTACGGGTCTCCAACGGTGCGCACCAAGATAGGGGCTTTGGCCATGCCAACCTGCGCTTATGCTATGCACAGCTGGAGCAGGGCCAAGGACACAGGCCGTTAAAAGGTTGGTGCGATCGTCCAAGAGGCGGCGATTTCGAAGGTCGATGATCAGGCCATGATGATTTAGCGCATCGGCTCCTAGGATGGCTGCCTGAACGTCTCCACTGACGAAAGGCCACTGGAATGGGCGGCGTAGCCCAAAGTCCAGTGTGAGTTGCTTGGTGCCGAAGGTGTTGATAGGCGTACCATTGGCTGCCTGTAGCACGAGGCTCTGCTTCTCAAGAGGTCTGGCAATGAGATACCTCGGAATGATGAACAAAGCAGAGCTGGAGTCTACTAGGAACCGAGTCTTGGTGCTGCGGTCGGAGATATAGAGACGTTTCTGGGAGATATTGCCGGCGGTGTCCGCCAGGTACAGCGCACGCGAAGTTAGTTTTATGAGCGTCTTACAGTGGTGTCTTGTACTGGAAAGGTGCAGGGCTGCCTGCAGCGGATAGCTAAGGCTGCATGCTTGCTGGGTACCAGCAATATCCCGTGCGTGGATCTGGACCTGTAGTGGCAGAGCGTGGCCTTCCTTGATGGCCGTCTCGTAACGAGGAGCGCCTGCGCTGTATATTGGCATTGACGAATGGTTGCTGCAGTAAATCACGGGTCAAACTTGTCAACTGAGTAATCGCTAAGCGCAGGGCGGCTAACTCGGCGGCGACCTGGTCCATGGAATCCGTGAAACGCGAAATGATAGCCGCCTTGAGGCTCTTATATTTGTCGAGCTCAGGTGGCGTTCGGATAATGTCGGCCACCTCGGCGATTGTGTCGCGGTCCATTAAGGAGACCGTGAGGCGGCACCTGGTTGAGTCCCTTGTGACCTGAAGCACTTGAAATTGGGACTCAACCTGGAAAAACCACAACTCCGGGCTTGCCCGCTAGAAGGATGGCAGCTTGCAGTAACCAACACCGTTGACCTGTTGAGCTAATGGCTGTTATAAAAGGTCGAACGGTATCGGTCTTGTAGACGGGGGTGCTGTTCCTGGCTGGCTGGGCGGCTGTTGCAGTGAGAGCAAGATCTCTCATCGTCGTCGTCTCGTCCCAGGACCATGTTTTTGCTTGATGTCGGGGTCACCACTTTAAAAGTCTGGTATTTAAGCTTTTAACAATCTTGTATTTGGGCTACTCTTTGGCTACTCGTATTTACTTTACTCTTTGTCAAATTGTCCAAAACTAGGACGGCAATGATGATGGTGTTGAGGTTGTTGTCGTTGAGGAAGATGATGATGTTGTCGTTGGTGATGATGATGATGCTGTCGCTGCTGATACTTTTACTACTTGTCGTTTGCTCAGGTCCGCTCATATATGTCGGGTTGCTCTAGGAGAACGGACTTCACAGGTATGTTATATAATGAGAAGCTCAAAGAACGGCTCAAGCAAGTTTCATATTTTCTCGAGCCAATTGCTCGAGCCGCTGATGTGGGAAATCGGCCGGCAGGTGAAAATCCCTCGGGGACGAGGACCTGCTTGCGCCGTGACGGATGAGCTGACGTTGGATGATCCATGGCGCCACAGAAGCTATATGATCCATCTGATTGTATTTATAATATGTCTAATAAGAGTTATCATCATCAAATAAAACTGCATTTCTAAATTAAATTTCAATTAACTAGGTCAAATAAGCTACCTATTATTAAAAATAAAACGGAATTAATTAGCAAAGTTAATTTAAAGTTGTTCCAAATTTTAAACTTTGGCGCCAAATGCGCCCTTGTTCTTGGTATAAAATATTGTTTACTTTTGCTGGCAGCAATCTTATAATCTTTGATGGGAGCTGCGCCCTCATCGTCGTGGGGATGTTTTCAGGATGGTTTTGCTATCCAGCGTCTATATGAACTATGGCAACACCATCTATCTTCATTGTTATATGCATGTGTGTAAAAACGATTAGGGGGTGGATGTCGGTCCTTGAATAAAGTATAATTGGTGTTCACGTTTTAGTTTAAACCCTAACTGTTGACACTAGGCTACTTGAAACATATCTTTAATTCCTACCATACCAAAAAAAACATCAGAATCGTTCCGGCAGTGGAGTTTCAACGAGAGCAATACATTTTTGCGTTTTTTAACCTTAGAACGAGCGCCATTTCGTTTCATACGTTTGGATCTTTATACATACAGCTCAATAAAATTTTGTGCCGAATTTTGCCAATATCCAAGACCAATTTTTTCAAAGCAGAAATCATGTATGGCCGCCAATTTGTTTTCGCTTGATAAATTCAGCTGCATAATTGACTTAGCCGAGATTTTAGTCTGACAGACCTTTACTGAAAAGTGTAAGCTCCAGCGTGATTGTCAATTTTCTCTCGGGCAAAAAGGAACCGGCCTAACTCACATCTCGTTTTTATATATAGTATACTATATTTATATATACTCGTATGTAGATAGCAAAGCTATTCTTGGCTCAATTGTAAATTTTCATGTCTACACATTTCATTATCGCCCTAATTGTTACTGCGGAAAATTAATAAGTGAGCAATATGTAACCAACCTGCATCTACCTTCGTTGTTAATACCTGATGATACGAACTCTGCACCATCAACCGATCCCAAGAGCACATGCACTCTTATCACCATGATTTACACATCCTTGACTTTGGGCTCTGATCTCCATCAATGAAACTTGTTGTGTGCAAAATCGTGATGTCGGCTGATAACGAAATTAATTTAAATGCTAACCCAAACTAATTGCAATGGAAATTCCTCCTTATCTTATCGCATGCCAGTGAAAAAAGATATTGCCCGCCATAAATTGAAAAAGAAAAAATGAATATCTGTCTAATAGCCGTAATATGTAGATCAGGAAGATTATTCCACCTCAGAGTTCAAAGTAAACCTTTATTGCCTTTATCTCGCAGCTTAATTAACTAATTATGAGTACACACAGTCGACTGTGTCACCGCGGTATCTGTCTGACCTCACTAAAGACACTTGTTTAGCGCGCATATTTACCCACCGCTCAGCCGGCAAACAAATGCAAACATTATTATTTCCGCCTGCAACGCTTGGCTTGCCCCCTTAGCAAACTCCCAAGTCAAGTACACCTTACGTGCCGAAATCCATGGGGCACAGTCCATTAGGCTAACCACACATTGCTGGCGAATATTCAAATTAATCGAATAAAACAATATTCTAAGCGACACATTACTTGAATTATATCTTACGTGTTTGTTGTTTATCTTGCAGATTTGTTCGTGGTGCGATCATTTGCAATCGCTGAGCGTCAATGAGCGGTTGTTGTTGAAATTGTCGACGCCGCGAAAATCGAAGGAGTTAGCATTAGCACTAGAAGACTAGCACGCAGTCCGCTACGAAGCACGATCGAGTCGAAATGATAGCTTAACACTTTCTTGGCACCGCGAGCTTACTCGTAAGTTAGAAGCAGAAGCAAGATAGTAATCCGCGAGTTGTATTCGGGCGAACATGAGTGGCAGCGGCGGTGGTGGTTGCGGAGGTGCTGCAGACCAGCAGGCCAAGAAGCCGGAAGCAGTGGAGTCCAAGGACGAAGTGGATTTCGTACGACGCGATCTCAAGGACCCTTCCAACGCTCCCTTCCAATGTCCTATTGTGAATAAAAAACGAGTTACTGGCACCCTCTACGGCGATTGCGAGATTAAAACTAACATCAAATCCTCCCTTTCAAACTTGGATAAGTTCTCCCTATTCCGTGTTAATTCGCATAAAAAATCGGAAAACTCGTCGCCAAAGGATAAGCCAAAATTCGTGAAAAGTGCGTCGATTGCGCGCCTTCTCGGAAACAACTATAGTCCGAAGAGGCCTGAAAACGGTGCCACCGCGGATAGTGCAAATGGTGTTGGATCTAGTTCGGCTTGTAATGGTGTAAATAATAGTAGCAAAAATTGTAATAATTGTAAAGTGAATAACGGCATTAGTGATCATGGAAAGATGAATCCTGGCTATGGCACTCGTCGGTTCGGTACACAGGAACGATTTCAAAAATGTTCGAAACTCGAGGATATGTTGAATGAGATCAGTGTGAAGGATATCCAAAGTGTGGAGAAAGATTTAAGTGTGAAAGCTCTTCGAACAATTTCCCGTGGATTAGGGAAATTGTGGTGGAAGAGAACGCATAGTGTCAATATCAGTACTCCCGATCCAGAATTTAAAGTGTCATATTTGGGAAATGTTCTAACCGGATGGGCTAAAGGTAAGTTTGTTCTTTGAAATATTTTTACAGGATAGTTTTTGAAAAAGTTTAATGTTAAGGGATCTGAAGCTGATGAAAAGTCTTGATTGAATCGGATTTTAAACGGAGCTTATAACATAACTGGGTTGATTGATTTAAATCATTTGATTTAAATCATGATTTAAATCAAGTGATTTTTTTTATAAAAATCATGATTTAAATCAAATTTGATTTTTTTCATAAAAGTTCATTGATTCCTTAGAATCATAATTAACAAATCAGTTGCATAAAAGAAAAATACTTTTTCAAACACAGTTTTTATTTATTGATGTAAAGTAAGTAATTATGGTTAACTATAAATGAATAAGAAATCATCCAAATAACTATTTATTGTAATATTTAAAAAGGAACACCAATTTTGCTGCCTTTTCATTTCCGAGCCTATTCCGAAGTTTCGATTGGACTAAGCCAAATGTGGAAAAAATCCTTTCTATAGATGCAGAGGAGGCCGCAGCTGTGAACAACTGGTACAAGATAGGAGTTAGTTGACCATGTTTATCTATGGTGCTCAACTGCGATTTCCACCATTGTAATGGTTTTACACTTTTTATTATTTCCTCTGCAAACATAACTTGTTTAAATGGATCAGTTCTAGCTTTGAACTTTATTATTAAAGGCAGTAGGCCTGTTCCGGTATACTCACTCTGAGCATATTCTAAAGCTTTTGCCTCTTCTTCAGCTGTTAACTGGAATTTTGTTTTTGAAGGGTCCAGCAAATAAGTCAAAAAATGAGCAGGCGTTAGGGCCATTTTATATCTTCTTTTAAGTGCAGATAACTGATTTATATTAGCATCCTGTTCTTCAAAGGTTGTCTCCAGCTTTTTGAAGACTTCAACAACGTCGGATAATGATGCATTTGATTTTTGTAATGTATCTATCGCTATCGCAATTGGCTTGTAGATTTTTAACAAATCTTCGGCTGACCTCTTTAGTACCATGTTTGTGGCTTTCTGGTATATGACGCTATCTATGCAATTTCTGTTATCTTCACATATCTTCAAAATTTTTTGCCATTCTGACAAATATATTTCGAAGCAATCTGATAGGGTGTTCCACCTGACTTCCTGGGGGACAATAAGGGATCTGCCACATTCTGCTTTATATTTTGCGGCAGCGAAGTGATTATTTCGAAAATATTTCACAATTTGTACGACATGTTCACGCACCTCTTTAATATCCAAATCCTTAGAGATTAAATTTAGAATATGAGCAGCGCAGCCATACGTCAATATACCTTCTTCATTCTCATTATCAGCTCTTAAGTCTAATCGCATTTTCGTCATGGCTGATGCGTTATCCGTCACGAAACTTGCAACTCTACATTTGTATTCAGTCTTGCATTTTTTTATAACACCCTTTGATATTTCAGTTAGATAATCAGCTGTGTGAGGTTTCCCGGATGTGTCGATGCTTTCCAATAAATACACCTCTCCAGATTCAGTTGTAACACAGCTGCAAATGATGGGCTCCATATGAACATTAGACCACCCATCTATTGACAAATTCACTGTCTGATCTTTCACAGTAGAAAAACATTTCTGCTTCTCTTCATTATAAATTTCATTGAGGAATCTGTTTCCCAAATCAAATCGCGATGGTGGTTGATAACCCGGTCGCAGCATTTCTATTATTTTTAAAACCTGAGGATGTTCAATACACCGAAAACTGCTGTTTGTAGCGTATACAGCTTTCGCAATTTGCTTGTCTAACTGTTGCTTCAGCTCTTCTGAAGTCCTTACAAGAAATGTTGACAATTTTTGAGGTTTGCACTTGTTCTTCGAAGGTGATGAAGGTGTTGAAATGTCTTCTACTCTGCTTTTACTGGGTCTGAATCTTACAGCACATGCTCCAATTGAAGGTTCCTGAATTTCCGGATTGCCAGTTGATGAGGAATTCGAGGATCTAAGACCTTAAACGATACAAAAAAAGATAATTGTAATATTTTTTAATGAAACAGTAATGCTTGTTATTGATTCCATTTTCGCAAAATTATTCTAATTGTAAAGAGAAAAAGAGAAACTTTCCTTTTAATTTTGCTAAGTATATATTGATCGTAATCGATTTTCGGCCTTTATCGTTCGATCTTCCTCAACGGTTCGACCGAAATTTAATGGTCGAAAACCGATTAAGATCGAGTAAACTTAAACGTAAAATTTAAAGGAAGGGTTTTTTTATTTTCAAAACAAGTGTTTTATTTTACTTAATTATATCAAAAAATACTTACTTCGAGTGCTACACGATTTCCAATGGTCTTTTAATCGCTGCGATATTCCCTGTATCTCTTTATGGCATTCAGTGCACACTGCCCTAGATCCCTTTTTATTTACATCACGAACTTCCGTATAATTCTGCCAAATAGGATCTTTTTTTCGTCCAGTCATTTTCGCAAACCAAATCAGTATCACCATTATAGCACAATTTCACGACGCGCTACTCACTATTCACTAGACGAATAATATGTATAACAATTTAGGGGAACCCCGGAAATATAGTAATTTTTCGTAGAGAGTTGGTGAGCGATTTCGGAGAAATCCCAGTTTTTCTTTACGTGCTAGGCCGACATCCTATGCAACGCGTTCGCGGCAGAGCAAATGATGTCGCAAATGAAATATTTTGAATTTAACCCGTATTGGTGGTATTCAACATTTCGCGTGAGAACTTTTGCGCTCCGCTGCGAACACATTGCAGATGGGACGACGGCCTAAGTGTTGCTAATGTAAAAGGTTGTGGTTTTCTTAGCAAGTTTGCAGTTGAAGTATAATTCTACCATTTACGATGAAAATTGAGACAGAGAAGAAAGCCCAAAATTATATACATATATGAAAGCGACTATGTATGCAAAGGAGTGGATTTTTATAAGTAAAATCCATCACCGTTATACACTATCGTGATTGGCTCAGAAAAAAAGGTTTATACTCGTACTGCTTGTCATTGGCCGATTTTTTTAAGCCTACTTTACATATATGCTCTACTTTTGTAGATATGATTGGTATAAAACCTTTTTTTATGGCGCCAACCACTTTTGAGTATATGTCATTTATTATAGACTATTGATCAGCTTTAACTCCACATATGTTTTTTTCTAATCGACTCTGGGGGGTTTGGGCTTTTTCTTTTATAATAAAAATCATTAAAATCAATAAAAATCAAAAAATTTTGGTATCGGGCCTTCTCTTTTACAATAAAAATCAAAAAAATCAATAAAAATCAAAAAAATCATGATTTTTTTTAAAAAATCAAAAAAAATCTGTCAAAAATAAAAAAATCATGATTTTTATCCACCCTGTAACATAAAATTGAATTTTTTCATTATCAAGAATTTTTACAGT
Source organism: Odontomyia ornata (assembly GCA_963969285.1). NCBI lineage: Eukaryota > Metazoa > Arthropoda > Insecta > Diptera > Stratiomyidae > Odontomyia > Odontomyia ornata. Next base: position 88,089,385 of record OZ017738.1, on the reverse strand, counting down.
AGAAAATAGAATTTGGAAATTTGCCTGTCGTTGAAAGTTTCCACAAAACCTATCAATATTACATTCAAATTGTTTTTGAGAGACGACAAAAAATTTGCTTTTAAGCACAAAGTAAAAATCCGAAGGCTTTGAAAAAGAGCCTCTCTATTTATTGATGCGAACTTTGAAATAATTTTTCGATCCTCGATAAATAGGAGTTTGACGAAATAAATCCTGGCATATCGTACCATACACAGGTTGCTATTATATCGTTGAATATTGACAATTATTTACTAAATTTTCAAAACATTAAATTGAAGCTATGATGTTATAGTAGTAATAATTTTATTATAAGAGCGTAATATTAATGAAAGTTTTCTAGATTTAACGACTCTAGAATGTCTAACTGGGAGAAGAAGACAGTTTTGAGAGCAGAGATGATAAAATCCATTAAAACTTGCTATTCGATACTCTTTTTAACTGACTTTCAAAGGAAAGAAGGTTATCAATTTATCACGTATATATTTTTTTGTTGTTACCTTTTTTATGTATGTTCACGCATAACTTTTGAACGGAGATAGATAGAAGAGTCCTTTTTTCGGCAAATGGTATGTCTTTGTTTTTTCTAGTCCCATTAAAAGGACAAGAAATTCAATTAATGCTAAAGGACTTTTACAGTTAAATTTAAAAAAAAATCGTCTTTCACCCCGATTTTTCAGCATAAATGCTCGACGTGTGTAAGGGTTTTGATAATAGAGGTTTCAAATGAAAGGCAAGGTATTGAACTAAACTGTATCGGTACAGAATTGTAATCCTTTGAAGGACTCTGTAGATTTTAACAGTTTAATGTGATACATTTTTTTTGTGGTAGGGAGGTGAATGCTATTTATGCACAGAGTGTGGGACCCCATGCGCGACTGGACTACCCACTAAACACCTCCCCTGTCAACCTGAGAACCCAGCCTGGAACCGTTTGACACATTACTTCGGGCCAGGTCTTGTTTTGTTACGCCGTGGAGCGCCTTCAAGCTGGGGAATCCCTTTCCTAGCGGGAGGGGAGAGGGAAAGAGGAATTTCCAGAAGAGCGATCCCCCAGCCCCACCGCCCCCCGGCTGCTGTGAGTCCCTTTTATATTTTAGGACTGCCCGAGCATAATGTGCCACCTGGTTCCATTTGTCAACCGATTCGAGCATCACCGCAATTATATTATCCAGGGTGAGCTCCCCCGTCTCCCTGTAAAGATCCTTTCGCAGCCTGACCCATTTTGTACACGCTAAAAATGTGTGGCAGGCATTGTCCTCCTCTCCTGGACAAAACCGACAATCGGGGGACCGTGACTTACCGATTTTGTGCAGGTAAGACTGAAAACACCCGTGCCCGCTCAAAAGCTGGGTCAGATAGAAGTCAGTCTCACCATGCCTTCGATTTAGCCACGGTCTCACATCCGGGATGAGGCGCGCAGTCCACCTTCACTTCGTGCAACTCACCCAAGACTGCTGCCAATCGTTGAGTGAGCGCTTTCTCTCTTCGCGGACAACTATCTCCCTCGCATCCTCGTTTCGGCGCAGGTAAATAGCGCGGCGCTCTCTAGCAAGGAGGGCGACAGGTATCACGCCTGCAATCACTCTCACGGCCAAGTCGGAGACTGTTGGATACGAAGATGCGATTCTCAGTGCTCCAATGTGATACATTGATAGCGAGAAATTGATTTTTTAATGATCTTTCGTACGAAAAATGCCAATTATTTTGCACTCTTCAAGGATTTGTTGGAGTAACCGATTCCTTGGTGACAGATGATAAAAATGATCAGTATACTATATTTGCTGCATAAACGGCATACTTAACTCAATAATTTCTACCGGAACTAAGCAATCAATTATTTCAGAATGCAGCATAAATACAATTCAACATGATTTAGAGCAAATTGGGGAAAATTTCAGGATGCTTTTTTCTTCCGCATTCATTCTTCGCCTAGTTATGAACTTATTAAAAGACCCTTTTCATATCCTTAGACGTAAACGTTACACATAGGATTTGCAAAATTCCCCCTAGAAATAATAAGGATTGCAAATTATAGAGTTAATCGCCATTTGAAAATTGATTCGTTACTTTCTAGTTGATATTATACATTATATGCCCAGAATTTTAAAATTAGTTATTTCCATACTAAAGACCGACGAGAATCGCGACCTACAAAGACGATACCTTTCCTTCCAAAACTGATCATAACGTTAAAGATGGACATGAAAACGGATAGTCGAGTTTTCATTTAACTATAGGACATAATTTGCATGAAGATTTCATGTAAATTATGAATTATGAAAACGGAGGCAATGGGTAGCGAATAAACATGAACTAGTGATACGGTTGAGAAGGATATTTTTAAGTAAATTTCTTGAGATTGATTGCGGAGTTCACTTGATGTTTATATATACAGTGAGTATAAAAAGTGTACATATGACCAGAAATTTTGAATAAAAATCAATATTTCACCAAAACATTATAATTTTTCCAGGAATAAATTGCACGATATGATCATCTTAAGTCTAAGGAACAAAAATCAATCAAAAGAAAAAACTTCGAAGATTCATAAACGGAGAAAAGCTTATCGAACTGCAAATCCTCCCTTTAACACGCGCAAAAAGTCTTCGTACGATCGCTCCTATGGAACAGTAAAAATTACCAAATTATATTAAACAATAGGAATAAAGTGTTATCACTAATACTCGATGTTTGGTAGGATATCCTCTTGTTTAATTATCGTGTCAAGTCTCCTCGACATTTATTTGACAAGGTTCCTGGTCACATTTTCCGGTATCGAGTTCCACACTCCCTGTCGTGCTGATTTTAGAGCTGCTTTGATTGTGACATTCCTTTTTCGAACCCGCTTGTCTAAAACGTGGCACAGATGATCTATAGGATTAATATCTGGGGATTGTGGGGGTGTTTTCAACACGCTGGGTATATTATATAAGAGCCAAAGTCGAGTATTCTCTGCAGTATGCTTTGGATCATTATCGTTCATGAAGATAAACTTGTTCGATATCCCCATTTTCTCCGCGCTCGGACCCAAATTATCCTTCATGCTAATAATATAGTGTTTGTGGTCCATAATGCCTTCACTAAATACTAAGTTTTCAACCCCAGAAGCACTCATGCACCCAACACTAAAACAAAACCTCCTCCATGTTTTACTACTGGACATAAAGTTTCCTTTTCCAGCTCTGGTTTCGGTTTTCTCCATACCATACATTTTCTTTCGGGGTTAAAAATATTGTATTTATTTTCATCTGTGAAGATTACTTGCTCCTAGAACTTTACGTGCTCATTTATGTACATTTTAGCAAACTCCAAGCGCTTCCTTCGATTGGCCTCACTAATGAAATGTTTTCGCCTAGCTTGCTGTCGCAAGACTTTCCTTAAGGTACTCGCCGACACATCAACGCCTGCAGTTTCTAGAAGCTCAGAAGAAATTCGTGGTGCACTTATTTTCGGGTTATCCTTGACTTTTCGAACGATTTCACACCGATTGTGATCATTTAGAATTCAAGGATGGCCACTCCGACGCTTGTTTTCAATTGTTTTTCGTTCTGAAAACCTATCAACAATGCCTTATTTGCTAGATTTAGGTCTTCCAGTAAAACGAGCAATTTCCCCCAATTATTTGCATTGATTATGCAGCTGGATGATGAGCCTTTTCTCATCTTAGCTAGCTTCTTTCCATTTCGAGCTCATTTTCACTAACTTTCATTGATTTTCCACTTAAAGAACGAGACACTGGCACTGAAAACAAACAAATTAGCTCGGGCCTTCCTGATGACTGAACAGTTGTTGATATTTCCGATAGAAGTTAATTAAATAAAAGGCCCCATAGAACATACTGCGTGTTAAGCGCAACCGTACGAACACTTTTGTGCGTCTTGGAGGATGATTTAAGTTTCGTCGAACTTTGCTTCATTACTGATTTTTTTTTCCTTTTTGGTTTTTAAGTGAGACTTAATTTCTTAGACTTGAAATAATTATATGATGCACAAAAAAAAACAAAATTCAAAAAAATCTCAGGGTTTTGTGAAATATTGCTTTGCATAAAAAATTGTTGGTCGTAAGTACACTTTTTACAATCACTGTATATATATTTCTTCTTCTTCTTCGTAGCACTGCAGTCCCTCTCGGGCCTTCGCTCCGTGCAAATAGCGCCTCCAATTTCGAAATCCGAGTCAGACCAGCGTTTTCTCGGACTTTAGTTCTCCCAACGTTCATACGATTTATGTGTCCAGCCCATTGTAGCTTCCGCAGTCTTACAATCGTTAAGACCTCCGGTTCGTCAAAAATTTCATGCAGCTCATCGTTGTACCGGATTCGCCCTTGGTCCCCGTCTACCTTCGCTCCGGTTATTCGCCGCAGAACACGTTGGTCTAAGGCGTTCAATATATTTGCGGATGCGTGGGTTAAGGCTCATGTTTCACACTCATAGCATATCGCAGGTTTTGTATACTTGGAGCTTTGTTTTCCTGTATATGCAGCTGGTCTTGAATGTCGTCAAAACTGAATAAAATAGTTAATTTGGGAGCTGTACTCCTCGGCGTATTTCATCTCTTTCACTGCTGGTTCTGATTATTTTGGCGCCGAGATATACAAATTCGCCCACATTTTTAATATTTTACTCGCCAAGTGTGATATTTTATTTATTTGAGGTATTTTCCCTCGACTGCGTCCTGAGCTTTGTATTATTCTCATTGATTTGTAGCCCTACGAGCCTTGCTTTGTGGTCGACTTTCAAGCAAAGTTCATCGGCGGTAGTTAGCGAATGTTGATGTCGTCTGCATCGGCTACTACTTGGCTTGACTTCTATAGTATCGTACCTCTTGTATCGACAGGTAGCTTTCTAATGACGTATTGTAGAGCAATGCGGGCAGCTCATCTCTCTGCTTTAGTCAGATTTTTGTGTCAAAGGCGTCGATGAGTTGGTTTATCCTACATTTAATATTTTATTCTAATAAAAACGGGGACAAAAAGGCGAACTCGATACAACCATGAGCTGTATAAAATTTTGGATGAGCCAGAGGTCTCAACGATTGTAAGACTACGGAAGCTGCAACGGGCTGGTCATGTGAATCCTATGAGCGAACAATGGATACCCAAAAAGGTCTTCTTTGGGAGAACTGAAGAGTGAAAACCAGTGTGGAAGCCGAAGAAACGCTGGCCTGACTCGGATGACGAAGACAGTTCATTCCTGCTCGGATTTTAAAATTGGAGGACTTAAACTACTCCGCCCCAATTCGACCAGCCTAAACTAATCTATAATAGTAAATGAGTATCTTCGTTGCAATCGTTAGTTTCGTGAACTCAAATTCGAGGGATTTTATCTTATCATTTATAATTGGAACACCCGCAAAATTAAAAACATATCGATTCATGTCCAAATACAAGATTGCTTCTAGAAAAATGAAATCAGTAGGGAAACAAGTCTCAATATACCCGTCTGCAGGGTAGCACGGCTGTAAAATCAGAGATTTTCGCCCCCATTTACAGGATTTGCGAGTTGATGCCGAAGAAGTTTCAATATGAAAATATCGACTCTCATCACGTTAGCAGTTTGATAAATTTTTCGAATTCGTCTCAGGTTTTCTTCATAAACTAGTACATGTACGAAGACATTTCCTTTCGAAAACTCTTAATCTATCCATAGTACCAGCACTCTAGTCTGACATGCATATGTCAAAAGTGATCTAACCAGGGTCTTGTAACAGATAATTTTGATCTTTCGAGCAATGTATCTGGAATGAAAGAGACGTCGAGGGTCATGTCATGCTTTACTAACCATGATTTTAACATGTTCAGTATAGTGCAGATACTAATCGAGATGAACACTGAGGTGTCGAACACAGGATTTATGTGGGACCCGTTCTGAACTACCTTCACCAGCCATAATGTGGAAATCCTTGACCGGCTAACCGCACCGTTCTCCGAATCAAAATTGCGTCACACTTGTGCGCATTAATTGTGGTTGCAGAGCTGCACACCATTAAACATTTTTTGAAGATTGCTCTGAAGTATTGTAGCTTTTCGGTCTGCCGTATAATGATTAGATGTTCAGCAAATGCTACCAATGATCCCGTTGGTGAGACGTTCAAATCAAAGCCGTCCAATAGCTTGCGAATGAATATTGAGAAGAGCAGAGGCGCACTAACTGTTCCCTGCTGTAGACCATTCAAGACCTTGAATTCGCGCATTGTTGCCAGATTTCCAACAGTAACAACAAACGATTTCTCGTATAACATTTTGCACATTATGGTGACAAAGTGTCTGAGGAACCTGTCCTGAAAGAGTTTAAAAACTAGTCCATCTAACCACTCCATATCGAAGGCTTTCTCCATATAAATGAGACACGCTCCAACACATTCTCTATCATTTAGTTTCCAACAGATGTCTGAGGTTACTTTCGTTATTATATGTACGGCACGAAAACCAAATTAGCAATTCGGCATCACATCATATTTCTTAATGTGGACGTTTAATGCTCTGTTGAGTATAGTATCACTTCAAACACCTTGCTGATGTAACGCTGCAAGCTGGTTGGACGATAGCTTTTAGGGCATAAAGATTCTTTTCCTTTCTTCAAGATCGGAAATACCTTGGCCTTTTTCCATTCACTTGGGAAATATGAATTGGTCAACATGTTGTTGAACAATATGCAATAATTCTTAATAGCAACCGCAGGCAAATGTCGGAGCACTGCATTTGGGATACCATCAGTAGCACATGATTTCTTATTGTTTATCCTGCGAAATATGAAACATAAGTCTTCATAGCTGACAAAATAACCAATAAGATTCAAGCTGTCAGATGTTAATGTTTCATTGAAATGAAGAATTGATTGGCCGTTCAAGCTTGATTTGAAGTCGGAAACTTTTGCTCAATGACCTCTGAAAATATTTGATTCCCTCTCTAAGGGTTTGGTAGATGAAACAATTCAAAATGTGTTCCAATCAGGGCAAGTTTATGCAATCCCTCACAAATAATCCTCTATCCGGAGTCATACTAACAATTTCGATACCAGTCCTATCAAGAAGGTTTATCTCATCATTAGTGACTTCAAGACTCGATACCTTCACTCGAGATTTCTTAGGGAAGCAGCTATTTACTTTCACAAAAACGTCATCTGGGTCCTGTGGGCTAATACCACTCAGTTTTTCCGCCCATTGATTGCTGATCTCACTCCTGAAGTATGAACGGATTAAGTTCCGGACATTCCTCAAGTGTAATCTCAACAAAGCCAACGTGAGGTGGTTGTAGTCCAACAATCGCAAATAAATATTGTTGACGCGTGTGAGAAGAAGACTTTTCAACCTTGCAATGGTTAGTGTTTCATATCTTTCCATATTGTTTCGATGTTTAGTCTTGGGAACTACTTTTTCAATTGTTTCTTACGTCAAATTCTCCAACTTCGACAAATAGGCATCTATTCAATCGTTAGTTAGATTCCTATCATTAGGAATCATCAAACAAGCGTTACCATCATCAGAAGGAGGACATTGCTTCTGGTACCCTCGATTAAACTTCTTTTGAAACTTAGGTCAGTCTGTTTTACTGAAATTCAACCGAAAATTTTCATGTTGAACTGGAATGAAGAAGACATCATCCCTTTGATGATTGATTTCCATTACGATTGCGTTACAGCTCTTGGATTATTGGTGGCATTCAGCCATTATATATGCTTGGCGTTCAGGTCACCAGCAGCAATATAATAACTATGCAGCCTGTTGATTTGAGTACTTCGAACAAGGAATTGGGCTCCTCCTTGAACTTGAGAACATTCCGACCAGTTGCATAGGCAGAGATAACAAAGAGGTTGTCCTCACCTGGCAGTGAGATTTTGATAACGGATACTTCAAGGGATTCAAAGCTTTTGAATTCGACTTTTTCAATATTTTGGAAACAATAGGTTCTTCGAACCAATATCCCGGTGCCACCTCCCCCATTACCGTTTACCCTATCGTTTCTTACGAATTAAAAATCCTTCAATGTCATGGAGTGCCAGGAATCGAGGTGGGTTTCGGTGAGAAGTATGATGTCAGGCTTTTGCTTTACAATGAATTCAAGGAGATAATCACGTCGATGTATAGTAACAATGGAGTTGACGTTGATCGAGATGAGGCGAATCCTACCCATGGGAATGTGGCTGGATGATAAATTATTAATTTTCGTATCCTGTGTATCAATTCTCTCCGATAAAGAATTTAGTTGCTGGTAAATTTTGAGAAGCAGCTCATTATTGCCACTTACATTATTTACATTAGTTCCAGCATTTTCTGCTGGTCCTCTAGCGGCGAGTGCAAATGATACTCCAGGCTTGACGAAGTTCGGAGCTAAGACACTGAGGCGTAGTTGTGTTTGCATTCGGGCAAATTTTAAGCTCGCATCTTGATATCGGGAGCATCCTCGATATGATGCCGGGTGACCAAAAACACCACAGTTAACACAGTATAATTTCTCTTTTGGCTACGTCTGAGCCAATTTGCACTCACCGGGGGCATGAGCGTCCTTGCATTTGACGCATCGATAATGCATGGCGCAATTGGCAGCCGAATGTCCAAATCTTTGACACCGATAGCACTAATTTACTTCTCTTTTCTGAAGGCGTTCCCACAACACCACTCGGAAGTTCAAATATCTTATTTTATATAGAGCACTTAGACTGCTCATATTTGAAATTTGCACTAAATTAAGTGGTAAAGTGGTCGACCTTCTTGTCGCGACTGTTTTAACGGAAATAAGTTCAATTCCTGGTGCTGATTCCTTGAGCACCTGAAGAAGATCGACGGTATCTTATCCACAGTCCAAAGCCTTCAACAAAAAGGTCTGGTTCGTCTCACTTTTCGGGGTATAGGTGAAGTGTGGAACCTCCCCAGAATTTAGTGCATTTTTGGCTGATTTGAAATCAATCAGTGATTTCGTTCGGATTGTTAATTTTTCGGCATTGATTCTTTTAACCCTAGATCACAAACCTTATTTTACAACGCTTTTTATTAACCTTCGTCGTTTCGGCTACGCCGTATAAAAGGGAGGCTTTTAAGGGTTTATGGAATGAAATATTTATATATGTTTTATTTATTTAATACAATAATCATTTGTTAACATATTTATAAGTTTTTTATTTACTCTAATCACATTTTAATTACTTTGACAGTCTTTTAATTGAGACCAGAGTTTTTACTCATTTGCAAATTTTTGGTTTCATTTATGCTTAAATCTTATCAACTTAAAAGACAAAGACTTACTAAAATATTAAAATTAAGTAATAAAATCAACAAAAGATAGAAACATTTAAGAAAAAAACGATTAATTAATACATTTGTGACAGATGTCAAGTTTGTGTTCGCCACACATTCTTTGCCTTGCGGAGGAGCGAATTGCACAAATTTTCCTTTTTTTAGCGATAGGAAGACTAACTGCATCTTCTTTTTGATCAGTCTCATGTAAAAGTAGAACTACTGTTTCCTGGCATATTTAAAATCGCTGTTATTGAGTCCCGCAGCCACGTTTGAAGTGTCGGAAATCGTAATCTTTTTTGAATGTGGGGCTCGACTAATTTTTGATGCAGAGTTTTCAAGTACTCACACCCTGATAAAGGTTTTTTATTAGCCTCTAAAGTGTTGGTTGCATATATAATATAACTATTTATCAATGCAATGTTTAGCATTCCTTAAAAGTTACATAAAGGCCACCGTCGAGTTTTTCTGCTGCAAAAACCTCTCATTAATTGTCCCTTCCTCATCACAAGTTGACAATAAGAATATTCTCTTTTGGGGCTTTGGCTTGTATGAAAGCAATGTCAGCTCCTTGTCATAACAAAAAATAGCTGTTCTTGTCTTCCGGGTACGCTCGTGCTGTAATTCTAAGGGTATCTCCCTTTTGTTAGCACGTAGAGTCCCAACCAAAGTCAACTTATACGGTTCTTTTACTAAACTTTTGGCTACTTGTACCGAAGTGAACCAGTTGTCCATGGTTATATTTCTATTTGAGCCGTGCACAATCCGTGTCAATTTTTTGACGAAATATTTGCCAAGTGGCAATCCATCAATTTTAGTAAAAGAACATAGATAGGGCTCAGCATTCACCATATATTTTGTAGAATTGTCTACCAACATTACAATTTTCACACCATATTTATTGAGTTTACTTGGAATATAAATTCTAAAAGGGCATCTGCCTCTGAAACCCAATAACTGTTCATCAATGGTAAGGTAACAACTAGGCTTATGGTTCTCTTGACATGCAGTTATAAAAAGATCCCACATATCTCGAAAAGGGGCATATACATTAGCCAATCTTCGCTATTCGTGCGTAGACTTATCGTCAAATCTGAAGCAGTTTATAAGAAAATCAAATCTCTCATTAGAAATAGTACTTCGGTATCGATTGCCACAAAAGGAAACATCAAAAAGCTCCCTTGATGGTAAATGATTATCCTTCATTGCTATAGTCAACGTAAGCATCCTGATCAGAGCTCTTATTTCATTCGAATCTGTCGGTCTCTGCGTGGCTTTTACATCCTTGTATTTACCGCATTTTATTGCTATCTCAGCATTAGTGTGGGCTACAATTAAATCAATCATACTATCAGTTACAAAAAATAAAAAGCAGGAAAGCGGATCTAGTTTGTTAGTGATCTAGGGTTAATTTCGAAATTAGTCAATTTATTTTCGGCTACCAATAGCCGAACCATATTAATTGGCGGAATTTTCTCTGTATTTTTGGCAACTTTTAAGAAGGACTAGCAGAACTGCGAGCTGGTCTCTTCTCCTTATTTTTATTTTTTAAGTAAAGAATAAAATTATCATTGTTATCTTGACTAACATTACCCTCAATACTTTCGTCAACGTCCATTTCTCGTTAGAGTCCGTCCAGCGCTACATAGTAGTTCTGGCTGTCGTTAGCGCCTCCAGCACTTAGTATTTCTTCTGGGATGACTTGTTTGACAACTTTCTTAGCCTTAATTTCCGTATTTATTTGCCTTGCCGGTTCTGCATCTTGAGTTTTCATCCCTCTCTTGTACATATCTTCGAACGTTTTTAGTCGTAATTTCAATTCCTAAATTTCAGCTTGATGTCGACTCACTCCTTGTTTGTCTACGACTACTTGAGAATTACGCCCGCTATCTGCGGAGTCCTGGTTACTCATGTGTCTTCTTTTATTGACGCTTGTTTCGTATTGCTACTCTTTCCGGGGCCTCCCAACAGAGTGAAGCCGTCGGGCTCTTCTATACAGCAGTCCCGAGTTAGTCTTTGGCTTACGTATTTGCTTTTGTCGATTTATCGAAGTCAGATAATATTCAATATGATTCCGTGGGTCAATTCCTTCGACGATAAATGCTCTTTCCAATAAAATCAAAATTTGCTTTTAACTGACTTATAAAAAATTAATTTAATGTTTTGAAACTGACTTCTGTGAAAAATTAATTAATTTTTAAAAGTAACGACAGGAGCGATTAAAAACACGTCTACACGCAACGAGTGCAGACGTACATGCTCCATGCCCGGGTCGTATCCTTCGTAGGGTGTCATGTTGAATCTTTTATTTCGTTTAAATTAGAATTATCGCAAGGAAAATTGATTTATTTCAAGACGCGAAATTTGGTTGGAGGTATCACGTCACACTTATTTGAAATTCGAATCAACAGCTGATAACATCCCGACTTCACGTCACATCATAAAATGCTTCAACTCTCTCGATGTATTTCACATTCATTTTCTATGACAACTACATACATAATTATGTATAATATCCATCCAAATACGAATATCTAAAATAAATACATTTGATTAGACTATGAAAATGATGTCCGTGTCCATTTTTCAATTATTTATTCACATTGATTGGCCACTTAAGCATTTATATTCAGACATAAGCAAATATTATCTAAAATATCCAATGAAAACTTATAATTCTCACGCTTAAGGCAAAATACATTGGCCGTAAAACAATAAATCTTAGAAGCCAACTCCATCATCGCACAACATCGTCCGAGTATTTTTTCGGAATGAGAAGAATTCAAGCAATTTATTAAACATTTATATCATTAGTTCGCTTTATGTTGCGAATGGACTCTTTTGAATTAATTATATACATACTTCGAGTTTCATCGGAAATGAGAAGATAAACACTGTTCAGCGTTTTTGTTCCTTTTAAAGACTTCAGTGTTTACCGAGACCCAAAAAAAAATCATTCAAAAACAGAAGTCTTTATTTGGATGCCCGCTCAATGCTGGTTTCACAAAAATCAAGGTGACTCTTGTTCGTGGATTATTCAGCAAAAACTTTGAAAACTAAATTTTTGTTCGAGCTAAAAAACCCCAAAGTTATTGAACTAAGTGATTGAGCAGGTGTGTTGGGTAATTTTAGGTAATTCAAAGGAACGGTGTAATGAATTAAGGTTCTGTAGGAGCTTAAATGGAGTTTCATTTTGAATAAATTATAATAACAAAATATAAAAAAAATATTGGTGTTTTGCTATAAGTTGAAATCGCAGGGAATTTTATATGGTTTGTCTGATATTCCTGGTGATGCTGTAAATTTTTTCCCCTTTTTTGTGGGAAGCCGTGCACTAAATACGGTTTTCGAAAAGATTAAGAGCATTTTATTTAAAGACATAGCACGCTACTACCTCAATCTCAAATAAAATATTTTAATCCGCGAATTTATGATCAAATTATCAAACAACGTGTACATGATTGACATATTAAACCGTCTTAAAAACGTGTAAGCCCAAGATAAAATGAATGAAATCGTTGCGCATTTAGATAATTAATATTTTCGGCCAAGATAGTAGAAATCCTATTATTAAATCGCAATCCATTGTTATAATCCTTACATGTGATAATTGAAAGAAATAATTCAGTTGCTAGCTATCGCATGCAATCAGTTCCCATTTCAAGACTTTGATTAAAAGAAAACAATAGAAACTTAGCGTTCAGAAAAAGGTTAATTATTGCACTGAAACACACATCGCAATCAAATGTAGGAGTATTGACGTTGAATAATTAAAACATTCAAGCCAAGTCGAATGTTGATGATGATCGATAAATTCCAGATGAATTTATATGCCCGCGCTTCGGCCATGATATCATTTGTGACTGCATACAATGAACAAAGCATGACTAATTACCACACTGCTATTAGTGGCCAATACCTGTTTAATTGTTATAATGGGACTAGGAGAAACTTTGCTGGCACGCAAGCAATGTTTTCTCGTATTGTTTATTTATGATTATTTTATTCCATGACTACAGGGTAACTACAGTTGGTATTGGATTTTATTGAGAAAACTGATTTTTTTTGTTCCAACCACTACGTGCTTTTCAGAGGAATTGGTCTCGCATGGACTCTTGGATCACCCCAAATAGGGAAGAACGTCGTTTGAAAATTTTTATAAAATAAGGCCTCTAAGGTACTTTTAGGTACTCTACCACTGATTTCACCATTCCATTTTGCTAAAATTCAAATCACCCTACTCTACCCCGACCTAACCGTCCAAAGACGATAATTAAGACAGGAGAACATTGTCATTACGTACCTAAATATTTTCTCGATAGTGGCTTATTCGCAAAACATGGCATGAACACTAATGGGCTACTCAATGACCATAATTGGGCTAGGAAAGGGAGCCGAAAGTTTTCAATGGCTCTAGTTTTCTTCAAGTTCTTTAACAAATACCAATTGTCTTCAGCAACTCCGCAATCGTCTTCTTTGTAAGCGACAATTGAAGGAGGAGGCTATTTGGCAAAGAATTTGTCGTCTTCATTGGCACACATATTTGCAGTAGAGCTATATTTAGCAACATTCCTCGTCGTCTGGAATTCCGTTGCACCTTATATGCATTTGGCCTGCGTATGCAATTCTTAGAGAAGATGAAAAATGATTGCTTAGTATTCCATGCAAGATTTGAAAAGTTTATTATAATTCGCTTGCAATGTTTTATGATAGATTGTCGAGTATGCTCTGGGCTATACTGTTTAATTTATGAGAAATGATTGATTTGATTGCCAGAAAAAAAAACGAAGAGTTCGTGAAGTATTCAGTATTTTTTTTTTTGTGGTTGGAGGTGAATGTCATTTATGCACTAAGTGTGGGACTCCTATGCTCCGAAGCGACAGGACTACCCACTAAACACCCTGTCAACCCGAAAACCAAGCCTGGAACCTTTTAACACTATGAGGCACCTTCAAGCTGGAGGATCCCCCTTCTAGCGGGAGCTGGGTCGGATAAAAGTCAGTTTTATCATGCTTTCGATTTTAGCACGGTCTCAAATCTGTGATGAGGTGCGCAGTCCACCTTCCCTTCGTGCAATTCATCCAAGACTGCTGCCAGTCGTTGATTGAAAACACTCATGCCCGCTCAAAAGCTGGGTCAGATAAAAGTCAGTGTTACCATGCTTTTGATTTTGGCACGGTCTTAAATATGTGATGAGACGTGCAGTCCACCTTCCCTTCGTGCAATTCATCCAAGACTCTCCTCGCGGGCAACCATCATCCTCGCGTCCTCGTTTTGACGCAGGTAAACAGCACGGCGCTCTCTAGCAAGGAGAGTGACAAGTATCACGCCTGCAATAACTCTCAACGCCGAATCAGAGACGGTCGAATATGAAGATGCAATCCTCAGTGGTGCTCTTCGCTGTACATGTGCCAAGCGTTTTCGGTATACCTCCTTACTGAGAGCGTCGCCCCATATTTCTGCTTCGTACAGTAGCACTGACTATACAGTGCTCATCAAGAGGCGTCTACTTGATGGGCTGGGCCCTCCTACGTTACCATAAGGCGGCTCAGAGTCGATGCTTCCAAAGCAGCCTTCTCAGCCCTTGCTCTGATTTGCTCAGAGAAGATCATCTTCGAGTCGATTAGTAGCCCCAGGTACCTCACCGCTGGCTTCGATTCGGTCTCCCAACACTGATCATCCTTTTTCTAGGAATTCTCGTTTTGTCAATATGACCCCTACGGTTTTCTCCAGTGCTAAACTGGACCCGCGACCAATCATCCAGCCTCTCACTTGTCGCATTAGCATACCTAGCCTAAGTTGCGCTTATTCATCGGTACGTCCAGTGATCAGAGCCGGAACATATCCGCACAGCCGATCAAGCGCAACTCATCTGGCATCTCCAGTCTCTCGAAATACACCTTCCACAGGTCTGGACCAAGGATAGATCCCTGGATAACACCCGACATAATTTCCATCCTTCGTTGGCCATGTGTCATGTCGTAAAGCAGGCTTCAGTCCTTCAGGTAGTCCCTCAGAAGCCACAGCAGACATTCTGGAACTTGAAAAGGATATTCCAGCGTATCCAGAATATCCACCCATCTAGCAGAGTTGAAGGCGTTCCGTCGCTTGATACTGCTATATGTTTTTGCCTTTAAGATCGTGCTCACCATCCCTGCAATTGCAACAGTGTAGGAGCATTGTGCTCGAAGGCTATACTGCCAAGCAGATATGTCCTCAGCAGCACGAATCGCGTCAATGAGTCTTCTCTTGATGAGTTTCTCTAGCACTTTCCCAGCAGTGTCTAGCATGCATAACGGGCGGTACGCATATGGCGATCCGGGATTTCCCTTCCCCTCGCTGATCAGAAAGAGCTTCACCACCTTCTTTCGACCAGGAAAACTCCATCCCGAAGACAAGCGTTGAATGTGCTGCAAGTCAAGACAATGGTTATAGACAAGTTGCAACACCTCAGCTGGAACACCATCCGGACCTGGAGCCTTCCTCGCTTCCAGTGAAAGGACTGCCTTTTCCTGTTCTGGCTGTGTGAAGAGTGGACACTCGACTGCTGTTTCACCATGGACGGCGTCAACACACACGGGATGGGCAGAGAAGAGTGCCCACACTATCTCGTCCATTTTTCCGCATCATGTATGCAAGGTTTCCGTAGGGTACCAAACTTCCGCATAACTAGCTTGTAGTCAAAGCCCCACGAGTCTTTGTTCACATTGTCCATTAGATCTAACCAGCAGTCAGCTTTGCTGTTGTTAATCATTTTTTTTTGATACCGCCATTCCCTACCACTCTCTCCATCACTCTTTCGTCGCCGCACAACGCTCGTGCGATCTGCGCTTCACACGTCGTCGATTCCTCCAGGCAATGCTAAAATATCGTTATAAGGGTCACACAGAATGCTTTGAAGTACTCCTTTCCTGCTAGTCTAGTGCTATTCGTGAACAGTTCTCAGAGATAAAAAAAAATATTAAAATGCGGCGCAGCAAAAAAAAAACTCTGAGTTTATAAGAACTAGCTATCTTTAAATATCTCGACGTTAGGGTCTAAAATGCCCTACGATACTGAATTTTCAATAATCCGGACATATTAATCTGAATTTATTAGATGTTCCTCAAGTCTTTTCTTAAGAACCAATAATGAATTTGCGTTTTTCACTGTTTCTGAAAGATTGTTGTATATACGCAGAGCATCATTCGTTGCACCGTTCTTTAGTCGATTTAAAAATCATGTATTTTGTCTTTAGTATTCAATGCTAGCTTGTTTTCGATAAGCAATGAACGATATTTATCTAGATCCTCGTTGACGATGTTCTCCATGGCAACTTTTTCACGTCCTGAATAAAGAAGTACAGTATCATCAGCATATAATGTGTGGTGAGCTTTCATTTTACATATATTCAAATTATTAGTGTATAGCAAAAACAAGGTTGGTATGGATCCTTGAGGAAACCCCGATTTCATTGGTGCTAGATTGCTCAAGACTATATTAACTGATGTTCTTTGGAATCTTCCTTCTAAATAACTTTTAAGAAGTTGTATCCATCGTGATCAACCGTATCAAAAGCTTTCTTCAGGTCCACAAAAATTGCAATAACATAATATCCTTTATCAAGACTTTCATTGATGTATCGTGAGACAGAAAGTTATACATCGAACGTAATCTTTTTGTTTTGAAAGCCAAACTGCATCGAATTTACGATGGAAGTGTCCTTTAGAAAGGTTTTAAACGATCATTTACAAGTTTTTCGAATATTTTACTAAAGACTGTCAAAAGTGCAACAAGGCGGTAACTATTCGGGTCCAGATGATCTCCTCCTTTGAATATTCGAATTATTTTTGCCAGTTTCTCTTCGTCCGAAAATGTTTCACTTCTAATATCCTCGTTTATAAAATTTCCCAGTGGTTCAGCTACCTCATCTTTGACTACAATAATTTCATGTGTGACGATGTTGTCAATACCTGGTCCCCATTTTTTTCAAATTTTCGATTGTATTTAATACTTCTCTTTTAGTCGTTTGATGAATGTGAAAAATGGACTTAGGTGGGCTATTTATGATATTGAAATGGCTAGTTGACTTTTCACCAAGCTCCCTGGTAATTTTTTCACCAATTGTTGAAAAACCGGTTCAGCGAGTTCGCTGTTCAACATTGGCGTGCTGCATTGTTAAAGTCCATGCCAATAAATTCAGCATTTGATGACATGATCCAGGGTGATGAATTTTCTTTTAATTCATTTACTATTTTCCATATTTCGTGTGAATTGTCCACCGCTGTTTCCAGTCTTCTGGAGTAATATGAAAATTTAGCTTCTCTGATGAGACATTTTGATGCTTTCAGGGCTTGGTTATACAGATATTTGAGTGGTGATTTTCAGCGTCCTTATTGTATTTTTAATTAGCCTCCCTTTTATTAATACTAGCCTCAATAACTTTCTTTGTTATCTATGTATATTGTCAAAATCTGATCTTTTTCTCAATGGTAGAATCATGCTTGGACTCTGTAATCATATTTTTGAGCTCCATAAGGTTTTTGGTTTGTTAGAAACTGTTGAAATTTCGATTCGAAAAGATACTTGTCTGAATATCTGAATATTTTGTGAGTCGGTTTTTGCTATTTGAGACTTTGACCATGGGCGACAATTTTTAGAACACGATGGTCTAACTCCGGCCAGTCTTCAAGTGTGAATTTAATGTTCTGAAATTGTGGGCGAGTAATTTTGTTTTTATTGACAATGACCGCTCCGTTTGTTTCCAGGGTATCCTTGTACATCCTCGATTCTAGAGATTCTGTAATCACGTCTATGTTTGTGTCAGCAACTGTGATTAGATTTTTTTCAGTGGAATATATTGCATCTATTACTGTGCAGAGTTCCTGCGCATTGAGACGGTTAGGATTAGTTTTTACCTGCGCAGGTTATTTCAATTGCGAAGGCATTTCCTGGCCGACTTATATGCTGCTACCTGGATGCATGCCTTGTCACGGTTCTATGTCCGTTGAGCCTCACGCCGAAGCTTGTGACACTCCTTTCACTCAGTCGATCACCAGTATACTGGAGACTTGCCGTGCTAGGGTTTTCGACGGGGCATATAAGCGTTGGAAGCAGTCGTGATGATGCTCATAGTTGAGTTCACCTCGTCTTGAGCTGCCAGCTCTTCCGTCCCCTGCGAATCTCCCTGCAGCGGAGCACCAACCGTGAGCACCTCGACGTCCATCCTTCCGATGTTTCACCCAATTGTAGAAAATCGAGAGTAAGGATGTCGGGAGACAGCATAACTTATCTCAAGCAGAATGCACTGACGATCACTGGCTGAGTTGTCCTCTAATACTCTCCAATTATGTATCCTCCGTACTAAGGGCTCTAAGGCAAATGTTATGACCGGGATGGTTCCCTCGCAGCCGATACGGCGGAAAGTTGGCGTATTTCTGGTGTTCCGACGAGCACTGTCCTGCCCGCCACTTTTCTAGGATTTGTTTTCCCCGCGGATCTGTTTGGGACATGTCCTATTCAATGTTTTTAGCGTTTAAGTCTCCCCCTGCATTCGAGACAGCGCCCTCCAAAGCATTAAGCTCGGCTTGGAAAGATGATAGTGATTCGTTTGGTGTTCAGTACACACTAAAGAAGGTGGTCCCTGAGCACCGCACCCACACAAAACCATCCCTGCGTCCACAACTCTCCGCCTGGAAATCACTGTTCCGAACCCAGACGGCGGCAGTACCAGTTTCATTAGGATACCATTATGGAGAGCTTTTATCACTCAGCAGCAAAAAGTCGGAGTTCATGTCCCTCGCAAACTGCTTAGCTGGCTTTAGGCGGTTGAACTGCGGTGTAGGTTTAGTTGCGGGATGCGTGTCAACGAAGTTCTGTTTTTGCCTTGTTTAGGGCTTTCTGGAAAATTCTGCATTTTTCTGCAAAGAATACAGTGTGCCTCCTTTGTAGAATCTTTTCTCCTCCTCCTATCGGGTTCTTCGAATAATTGTGCGGTGTAACCATAGCCAAGGCATTTGAAACATTTAATAGGCGCTGCACTTCGCCGTTTCCTGCAGACAACCCTACCTATTCTTCTTTTTCCTTATTTAGAAAATGTTCGTCAATGAGGGCCATGCGTTGGCCCCTATGGTTTTCTGGTGTCAGCCCCGCTTAGATCCTGCCCACGCTAGGGAACTCCTTACTGATGGCCTCTTCTACCTTGGCCAGATCCGTGACGCAGTCAATGTCTCTTATTTCGGATGTTACCGTCGGCCCGAGTGAGCTTTTGCCGCGGACGTTCTTTACTGCGTCGCAGAATGCTTCTTTATTGTCGACCTCTGCTCCGAACTCGACCAGTATGTCACGTTGGTCGTACTGCTTTAATGGCAGTGTTGGTATCTTAGGGCCTTACATTTCCCCTGGTCTCCCGCAGTACTTCTGCATAGGATCGGCTATCTTGGGGTTTACCAGCAGTGTCTGCTGCCGGGGTCTTGGTCGTGGATTTTCTCCCTCCTCTTTCACATCATGTCTTTTTTAAGGGTTTGGTACTAAAATACAAAACCCTATTACAATCACGACCTGCGTCCGTCTGTCCATCCGTCCGTCCGTCTGTATGTCACAGCACTTTTTCTCCGAAACTATAGAGGCTACAGCCATGAAACTTTGTAGAAAGGTCAGAAGTGGTGACTTCTTGAAATTTCAAGGGTTTTAAAATTTTTCAAAGGGATTTAAGGGGTGACCCCTCAAAAAAAAAAGTTCACCATTGGTAGTCGAGTAGGATGTCATTAGAAAGGTCTTAATGAGATCTTTTCAAAACAAGTCTTAAAATTGCCTAATCGGTACCGAGGGGGGCAGGGGAAGGGGAAATGTACGAACTTTACGCGTCAGCCCAGAAGGGAACCTCATGGTGCCCTCCATATCTTCAGGCCCCTGGGGTGGGGCTCCCCAAAGAACACTAGTCTCCAAAAGTGCTCTTGTCGATCTGCACTCCCTCTGCAGGAATATCCTCGGGTGCGTAGAGGCGGCACTCCTCAAAGAATGCTAGGCTCCAAGAGTATCCTGTCGGCCAGCATTCCCCCTAGGGGGAATCCACTAATACTTTAGAATATTAAGTTTGATAATATATGGATTTGTAGTCCGTATGGACAGTGTGTTAGGGCACATTCCACTTGCGCAGCAGCTCCCAGGTTCAAACCTCGATAGCAGCATCAAGCTTGAGCTTCTGATGCTGCTAACGGACTATCAGTCCATCTAGCTGTGCTGGGTACTAATTGAAAAATTAGGTAATAATCCCATGACCGAACCTATATTTTCCATATTATCTCAAATTCCGTTACAGTCATGGACTGACATACCCTAACAATAAATCTCAACGCTTAGGTTCGGGCTGGGGCTGTTGTGCGATGGATTACTATGATTAATTTATGGATTTCAGTAAGCGAATTTCTACAGAGGTATCAAAAACGTAATTCATAGAACTTGCTCTAAATTAAGTTCTTACACAGAATTAAACATTTTTCAAACTACACAAAAATTGTGTGAATGCCATAAAAGTTCATAGACATTTTCGACGACTTGAGCTGGAATCGAACCCACATTCCTCGAGATATCTTATCGAGATCAAACTAAAACTAAATCTACATAAAGCACATCCAAATTTTCGGTGGTTGTAGCAGTTATTATGTATCATACTGATTGTCTTACTAACATACAGGGTGCGTACGGTATTTGAGGACAACTTGAGGGTAAAATTAATTAGCTTGTATTTTTAACAAAATTTAATGAAATTTCAGGAATTTTTTTATATAACGTTAAATTAATATATGGCTATAAAGTTATTCGATAAAATCGCCATTAGCAGCAATAACCTCTTCGATCCGGGTCCGGAAATGATTACATGCCCGAATCAAATGCTCCTTGTTCATATTGACCATAACGGCATTAATAGCAGTCTTCAGCGAAGAAGTGGTATTATGAGGACGGTTATTGGTCTCACGCTCAACTATGCCCCATTCATAATAATCCAAAGGATTAAGGTCTGGGGCGCTAGGTGGCCATAGGTTCGATGTTATATGGTCATAAAAATTTTCGGCCATCCAATCTTGTGTCGCCATCGCTTTATGTGGTGAAGGAGCAGAGTCTTGTTGAAAAATGTATGGTCTGCCTCCGCTTACATTGTCTATCCAAGGTTTCACTACCGTCTCCAAAACCTCGATGTATGCAGCAGATTTCACTGGAAGTCCTTGAGTAAAAAAGTGTGGCGGCATAACATGTCCTTCGTTGTTGACAACACCTAAAACCATAACAGTGGCTGGAAATTTTGTGTGCATACCCATCTGTCATTTCTGCGATTGGCCTTTTGATCTTGTCAAAATGTTTTTCGTCGAAAAAAACCATAACATTTTGGGCGCCGCAGGGTGTTTGATTTTGTTTAAAAGACGTTTTGATCGGAGAACTCTCTGTTTCCGTGTTCGTTCCGAAATGAACTGTCCTCTGCGCATCACGTAAGACTAATACTGAAGGTCTTCGTGGACAACTCTACGAATAAGTCGCTCAGAAACATGAAGCTCACTCGCAAGGACCCTCATTGATTTTGAAGGGTCCTCGTCTATGATTGCTATGATTGTTTGCACTTGCTCTCAAAACTCTGCAGATCGGACAGCGTCAGAACGTTGTTCGTGCTTTTTGCGTTTTGCAACCGACTCTGTATCGCCTCCTGATGCTTCCAATTCACGGCGAACCTTATGCACGAATGAACAGGCGCGATTAAGAGAATGAGAGATCTCTTAATCTGTATGGTTCGCACATAAAGCGACGATGACAGTATGTCTCTTCATTTCTTGAGTGATGTTGTAGTCCGCCATTTCTAATCTGAAAAGGATATAAATAAAAAAGACATGTGCGAAGTTAAAGTCGTGCGTACCCTGTAGATATATATATATATATATATATATATATATATATATATATATATATATATATATATATATATATATATATATAATATATATATATATGTAACTTATATATATGTAACTTATAAATAATCAATATATGGGTGGATTATTGATTATTTATAAGTTATAGCCAACATTTTGTTGCTAGCTATGTCAAAATTGATTGGCTCTTCAATAAGGGACATCACCCATATTAACAGGTCCATATAGAAACTTAAATATAATAATTGTATCAAAAGTATGATTAATAAGAAGCATATTTAATCCTTTTGTCGTTTTCAAGAAATTTTCCCCTGAATTTTTATTTGGTTCATACGATGAATGTTGATCTGAATTTTATTCTTAACGTTCTTTTTGAGTCATTGCTGAAATACTTGAACATATTCAAAACTTGTATTCCACATTATTTAGTTGGCTGTTCCTTATTTATGCCTGAAATAGTTGATCGTGCCGATCCGTAATTAATTTATTTCGGGAAGTTGCTGTACATTCTCAAACCATCAGTTAACGCTGTAATAGAACCAGTCACTAATGACTTATCATCCTAAGTCCTGGTTCTCAGTCGAAACGTTAATGCATTATTCCATTTTCGTGAAACGACCACTTTTCGTAAATTACACGACCCTGGCTCATCTTTTGTATTTCATAGTTTACGACGGTATTTTTTGTGCCGACTGTTTTTATTAAATTACAGGCATGTCATAAACCCTGACTCATTGTTATGGTGTTTCATGGTTTATGATGTCTTTCGTTCGCGTATGCTAATTGTGTTTTCTAGGAAGTCCACTTTCGTCCTTCCCTGTCATTCGTAAGTGATTAAGAATAGATATAAAATACATATGCATCCTCTTTTCAATTGCTTTCCATTTTACATGAGGATTTAGGACTACTAGTATTGTATTCCAAGAAAACTGTTGAAATCGCTTTAATTGGTCTGTTGTGGAGCTCATTTTTGTTCTAAGGCCATTTATATGAGCAACCCAACTGAATCATATGTTCAATAATTAGATCCAAATATTTAACTTGTTGTAATCTTTTTAGACGTTCTCCTTTTATATATTCTAGAAATTAATTTATACATTGTTTTCGCCTAAATAGCTGTATTTTGCTTTACTGGTGTTTATGATTAGCTTGTTTAAAACTAACTACTTATTCTTTTGTTTTTATGGTAAACGATCCAACACTGTATACATTTTGAGTTTTCACGTTAATGAACTGAATTTATTTGCAAGTTTTTCAATCACGTAGATCATATTTCCTAGTAGAATTATCATTCAGACTCGAGTGTAGCATGTAGAACTCGGTGGCGTACTAGGCCGGATAGCGGCATATGAAGGATTTTCCATTAGAGACATAATAATTTGGTATCTTTATATGAGCTTATCCTTACACTTTTTAATAAATTGTCAATGTCAAAACGTTAGTTAAAATCAACATTTTTATCATGGTAAAGTTCGTGAACCAGCAACGTTTGGAAATTATTAAAAGTTACTACCGAAGTTCTGAATCAGTGGTCGCAGCTTCAAGAGCGCTTACTCCAATTTTCGGCCGTAATAATCGTCCCACTTGACAGGCTGTGCATGCTATGGTGGATAAGTTCGAGTCCAAATTTTCACTATTGGACGCTCAAAGCGACGAAAATATCGCAGCCGTAATTGCCCCGATTCAAAATGAGCCAAATTAGTCGATTCAACGTCGTTCTCAAGAATTGGGCATCGTTCAAACGACACTGTGGCTTATTTTGCGAAAATATCTTGGCCTACATGGTTACAAGATCTAATCGCCTCAAGAACTAAAGTTATTTGATCATTCGGAGCGCCAAACTTTTCCAATTGGGCTCTGGCAAAGCTTGAAGAAAATCAACTTCAGCGATGAAGTTAATTTCTGGCTCAATGCCTTTATTAATAAGCAAAGTATGCGTTACTGATCAGCAAAAAACCCACATCTGCTTCTTGAGATACCACTGCATCCGCAAAAGATTACTGTTTCGTGCGGTTTTCATCCCGAAGGTGTGATTGAGCCGTATTATTTCGTGGATGCAAACGACTGTCATGTTACCGTCAATGGAGAGCACTATCGTGTTATGTTGGAACTTGACATCAACGATATGTGGTTTCAACAAGACGGTGCCGCTAGCCACACAGTACGCCTCACAATCGAGTTATTGAAAGGCAAATTTGGTGAACGTGTTATCTCGAGAAATGTTCCCGTCGTATGGTCGCCTCGTAAATGCGATTTAACGCCATTGGACTTCTTTTTATGGGACCATAACAAGCTAGCAATGCAAAATGTCTTGCGAAATCAGGGATAATATTGTATAAATAGTGCAACTTTATATGCTATGATGATTATATCCTGTGAAAATTGCTAATGTAATATTAATCTACAATTCACCTCGCACAGCAAAAATGTTTTTTTTTTTTTAAATTTACTCATTATACTCGTAGTTAGCCAAACACGATATTTTCTCACCTCATCGTGAAAATGTTCTATTCCTATGCGACATTGACCTCTATTTACTATTGAAAGGAAGCTCTGAATCATTTTCGGCCGTCGTCACATCAATTATCTTCATATCACGGTAAATGCATTATTTTCACAAAACAAATGGTAAACAATACAACAAGCAGATATAAATCAATTTTATCGATTTACCAATTCCGGTAATAAGAATTATGATGAGTAAACATCCCCACCTCGTAGAAAAGTTCATGCGGGGGCTGAATAGAAAATAGTATTATTACTCTTCCCCCACACACTCAATACTCAATAGATGGCAAACCGTACAAGAAAATCATTTATTTAACATTGAATTCTTCATCGAATGTAATTAATTTTGTCCGTTTCGGAAAATTATTACCATCATTAAAGATGGAATCTGAAAGCCATCATGTGGTTTACTACGAATTTCGTGTTGTGTGTGATTCAAGGTTTTCAATTGAATGATTTGTCTATGATAGCACTCACGTTTTGGATTCGATTAATGGCTTTGGGCATGATTTTCAGAAAATCATAAATTTATATTGATTTTGAGGAAATTGAATAATTTAAAACTTAATTCGAGAGCATATACGATTCAATGACGGGATTAAGTCGAAGGAAATTATTTTTTAGGATGCTAATTAAATTTTACTAAACACCTTTTCTTGGAATTATAGTTCAGCTATACATATTTTTAATTTCAACCAGTCTCATAATTGATTGAACATCATGCTGGTAACCAATCTATGACAATCAAAGCGGACGTCATTTAAACCCTTGGCATGAAAACGCTATGGATCTTCAAAACCAGATGTCCATATAACCCACATACCGAGACTGAGAAGGATATGATGATTAAATGTGTTGCTCCTGTAGTTTCCTTTAATCGCGAGATAAATATGAGTAAGGGTAATTAAACGTTACCTAATAATAAAGTTGCGTCGATAATTCATACGACATCATGACGATTATCTGCCATCATACATATTGACTTATTCTGCCCACGAACAACACTTAACTCGGAATAATTGATTCAACGATAAGTTGCGAAACTAATTGCACTAGTAGGTTTTCCCAGAATTGCGAGAAAAACAATATGAATGTATCAGGATGATTAAAAGAGTAAATTTAGCTCCAATTTGATAAAGAAAATTCCCATTCATGATATGAAATAAGTTGAATTTATTCTTGAAAAAAAATGTGACCAAGTAACGTTTAATGAGAAATTTCCGTAGTCACATCGAATATCTATATTAACAAGTTGAGTAAACAGGAGAGTGCACCCATCGGAAGGTCTTTGTAACCATCCTGGGGTTCGAAACTAGCGTGAATTGATAACTTGAAACATTCATCCAATACTTGGATAAACAAGTTGGGTAAACAGACCTACGCTCATGTCAGAAGGGTTTTGTATCCAACTTCTCAGAAATGCAGTCACCAGCAATGAATAACTTCAAGAAATATGTCAAAGAGATGTGCACGTTCAAAGGAAAATCCATTGTTTTTCTACTTTCAACGGTCGCCATTTTGTTGCAAACCGAACCGTGCAAAAATCACTCAAACTGTGAATTCTCAAAAAATTAATGTTATTGACCTTATTGGAAAATTTCAAGAAGATCAAGTCAAAACTGCAGTGACTGATTCGATGGAAAGTCCATAAAATACCAAAATCATGTGTTATTGTTGTGTATTTTCCCTCCCAGCGCGTCCCTCGAAGCAAAAAGTATCAAAGTTTTAAGAGTTCTCATCGAGACCTTTCATTTGATACCCATATCGGCTACCTTTCATGAAATTTTTTTTTCGGGTTCCACTCCCCTGTATGGGGAGATCCCCCCTTAAATACCTTATAAAATTTTTTGTAGTTGAACTTTGAAGAGAGCATTACTTTACACCGGCATACAAAATGTGATGTTTCTAGCTCAAGTAGTTTGCAAGAAAAAGTGCTGTGACACACGGACGGACAGACGGACAGACAGGTCGTGAAACTAGTAGGGTTGTGTAAAATTATTTTACAAAAGCCTAAAAATCGTTCAAATTTATGTAAAAGATGTAGAGTTTCTTTTATAAGCCAATTGAACATATTCAAACTAAACACTTTTCCTTAAATGTTCATCATAATTTGATGAAAATAAAAGTGCCATATGTCAATTTGAAATATATATCAACCATCAACACGTGTTATTGTTGCTATAATTCCATACAATTGAAATGGCTGTAACTCACTTGGTTATGATTCGATTTCCATGAAATATAAGCATAAAGACCTTATATTAGGCTATGTGATTGCAAAACATCAAGAAGTTTAAGGGTACCGTGTTGATTTTATGGGCAAAAATGTAAAATCTACAAATCATCCGATTACAGTGGAACCTCGATATAACGAGCCTGAAGGGGAAAGAGAAAACTTCGGTATATCGAGAGATTCAATATAACGAGGTTCGTTATATCGAGGTGATTTCTGCCGGAATTCAATATATAGAGGTTAAAACACTTCGACTTCGATATATAGAGGTTAAAAAACATGAGCTGAAAACTAACGTAATATGAAATATGGCACAGAAGTTTTGCAGGTATGTTTAAAGCTTTCATTAATTATAAGATCTTAGAAAAACATTTCTCGAAATTTTGTTTTATTATTAATAAACCAACGAATTGAGAAATAAAAACTTTAAATTCATCAAGTGGAATCAGAAGCGCCAAACGTACTCAATAATACAGTAGACATAAAATTAAAATCGGCAGTGATTGTTCAATGCAAAAAAAAGTCCACATATATCGAGTTAATTGTAAACAGAGCTTTCGTTGATAGTTACATTAAAACATTTCGTAATTATTTTGTTCAAAGATTAAGTACATTTTTTAAAAAAACATCTGAAATCGTAGTTTGTCTAGCACCTGAAAGCGTCGCTTTATCTACAGCACCATCCAAAATAACAATTAACTGGATTAATTGATCAGTCATAGCCGTTTCTTTTGAAGGAATTTCCGCAATGTCGTTATGTCACTATGCGCATCACGTAGAGTGAGGTTGGGCACTGGATTCTGTACCTCGGCGTCGCTGTCCTCATCTTCCTCGCCGGTATATTCTTCTGTTGCTTGAAAAACGGGTTCGATAATGTCTGCATCACTGAGTTCACCACATATAACCCGATCATCGTCAAAACTAAAAATATTTCTCGAATGTTAGACTCTCAATACTTTGGGTCTTTGTAATCTCGTCCCATTATTAAGGAGTTTCATGATCGTTCGTTACATTATTAGATGGTGTATCAATAACTCTACAGTTCTTTTCAACTCTTTCTTCATCCTCTTGAGTTCATGCTGAAAACCGCTCTTCTTGAAACAATTCTCAATGGCCTTTGATGCCATCCACATGGCATCTAGCACGTTGATTTTCGTGCGGTTATTCTCTTCAATGTCGCGAAAAAAACTGACGCACGACTTCTTTCCCATAAAGAACTTTAAAATTTTTAATAATTCCTTGATCCTTGATGTCGTATTCACGCCGAGGAACTCAATTTTTATGTGTTTAAGTTTTGGGAGATGCCCATGTGCTGTACAATTGTCGATGAACATTAGGATTTTCTTCTTCTTTTTCTTCATCTCTTTGTCGAGGTCGTTCAACCACATTCCAAATATTTCAGAGTTCATCCATGATAATTAACGGCTTGAGTTTCTTCTTCTTGAAATTCTGAAGCCATCCATTACTGGCGCGAAAGTTAAGTTTTCCAAGTTGATCTGCAAATTCAGTAGTTGTTTCCTGAAGATTAGTCCACTTATAGGCAAATTTTTATCGCAGCACTACTTTAACCACTGCAGAATACACTCTTTCAAGGATCGTACTCAGAGACTTAGGGCTCTTTGACAAAGATGGCTGGTTTTCATATTTTTGCTTGTTTTTTATTATGGTAGAAAGCGTATAGGCTGGAATACTAAACTGCTTCGCTATATCAATGTTTTTCCTATTACCAGCATTCACGACCTCTATAATCTTCGCTTTTTGTTCGTACGACAATGTTTTAGGCTTTGACATTGGTCAGTTCCAAGAATTCACTTAAATTAGTTACAAACACTAACTCACACATACATGCACACTCCACACAAAGTTTCTTCTTGTGAAATTTTCTCAAAACAGTTGCTGACAATCATAAACAAGAACGACATAAACAGAGGAGACGAGCAGCACTGCAGCCAGGTTGTAATATGAATGATAGGCAACAGTTCGTTGACTTCAATGTTTTTTTTTTTGTAAAAATAACTTCGAAGTTTAAAGGGTTTCCAGCAAAAACGTCGATATAATAAGGTAAAATTCGGTATACTAAATATATGTATAGAGGTTTTACAACCAGATTTTCGAGGCGATTCCTTCGATAGATAGAGGTAAAAAAAATATTGGAATGATAGAAAAACTCAAGGCGAGTATAAAAACTTCGATATATCAAGGAATTTGATATATTTATGTTCGATATATCGAAGTTACATTGTTTTAACAAAGTTGAGCGATTTTTGATTTATAAAGTATTTGCTGCCCTTGCACTAATAAATACCCACCTCTGCGATTATTTTCAGATTCTTCAGCTCAAAAGTGTCCAATCACAAGAGGGACATAAAATGTAGATATATTTTTCCTCCCCCTTGACCCCCTGATGCATTTTCTTTCAGGTTCTAAAATTAATGATCAAGACCTTTCATTTGATACCCATTCGACTACCTTTGATTTAAAAAAAAATTTTAAGGGCTAATTCGTTAAAATTTTTTTAAATTTTTGGTAAGACCTGAACTTTTGAGATACCATCACTTCTTACCTTTTCACAACGTTTGAGCTTTCTAACTTTGACAGTTTCTGAGGAAACTAGATGTGACGCATGGACAGACGGAGCGATGGACGAACGCACGGACAGACAGGTCGCGAAACTAGTAGTCCTTTGAAAAAATTTTTTTTACAAGGACCTAAAAATGAGATGTGAGTCAATTCGTTCTCCTATTACCTAATTGAAGATTGCAAATCATGCTGGAGCTCACAATCCTGCTTCGATTTACATCAAATTTTTAGTAATGATATACCAGGCTATAATCTAAATTAATTAATTATGAAGCTAAATCGTTAGAGGAAAAACGAAATCGCGGCCAAGGTTGATTTCTGCTTTGAAAAAATTTGAGCTCCGATTTTGACGAAATTTAACACAAATGTTTATTGAACTATGTGTAAAAGATTCAAAGTTAATCTACCTGAAACAAAATGACGACTGTTCTAAAGTCCAAAACCGTGCAAAAATGTATTGTTGTAGTTATTATCCCATAAGGCCACTTTTGACAAAATTTTCTTGGTATGGTAAGAATTAAGAATAGCTGGGTAGCAAAATGAAAGTTTTACCGGTTTTTTTTTTAATTTCGAAATGGGGGCTGCTCAAAGTTTGGAAGTTTGAAAGTCTGTTAAAGTTACATTTTGTCTTTGATTAGCACGAAATTTAAAATTAGAAGAAATGCTTATTTGATTTAGTGATATAATTTTGGCTCTCATATGAGGGTATTTTTCAAAATGGCGGCAGTGTTCGAAAATGCTATCTTTTCAGATTGAACTGACCCCCTAGCGGGCACGTCTTTCAACAATTTTTGATCAAACTTAGTATTTTTGTCCATTTGATTGAGTTCTTCCAACAATTGAAAATTTGTACAAATAGTATGCTAAATAAGAAAGCCGGCAATCTTAAATATAATATTGTTAGCTGCCATCTCAGAATAAAAGTTGTGATTCTTTTTTTGGCTAACTCAGATTTGTTTTGACGAAAAAATTAGCAAAAGATGCCCGCTCTAATAATCAAAAATCAAAGACTCGAATTTAAAACTTTCCCTCCTCAACTTTCAAAAAAGGGGAAAAAATTGATGATTGAAAAGCACCCGAATTTCTTACTAGATTTCGATGGAAGTCAAGTTTGACTCCAATCCGAAGGGGTCTAAATGAAAACGTTAAAACATTCATTTTTAGGTCTGTGTAAAAATTTTTTTTACAAAGACCTACTAGTTTCGCGACCTGTCTGTCCGTCTGTCCGTCCGTCTGTTCGTCTGTCCGTGCGTCACTGCTAGTTTCCTCAGAAACTATAGAAGCTAGAATGCTCAAACTTTGTCAAAATATCAGAACTGATGATCTCTCAAAAGTTAAGGACTTACCAAAAATTTAAAAAATTTTTAAGGGGGGTCCCCCATAATAACGAATGAACCCTTAAAAAAAAATTTTAACCAAAGGTAGTCGAGTGGGATATCAAATGAAAGGTATTAATTAGAACTTTTAGAATCTGGAATAAAAAAGTCATTTTATGAATCAGGGGGTCCAGGGGAAGGCAAAATGTACCAAAAATTTGTGTCCCCCTCTCCTCGCGATTGGACACCTTTGGTCCGAAAAATCTGAAAATTGTCACGAATGTGGACCTTTATGAGTACAAGAGCAACAAATACCTCAGAAATCGAAATTCATTCAAGTTCGTTAATAATAGTATGTAGATTTCACATTTTCGCCCATAAAATCAAAACGGTATCTTTAAACTTCTTGAAATTTTGCAATGATATAGACTGATAGAAGATATGTACGTTCACAAAATTTAATTGAGATCGAATCATAATCAAGTGAGTTATAGCGATTTCAATTGTATGAAATTACAACAACAATTACACGTGTTTATGGTTGATACATATTTCAAATTGACCTAGGCACTTTTATTTTCTTTCAATTTTCATGAAAATTTAAGGGATAGTGTTTAACTTGAATATGTTCAATTGCTAGACCAAAATGGCGGCTGAACTGTGCTTATGAAGGAAACTGTGCACCTTTAGCATAAATTTGAATGATTTCATATCCAAGTATTGGATAAATAATTCAAGTTATCGATTCAAGCTATGTTTCTAGCACTAGGATGTTTACAAAGACCTTCTGGTAGGAGCACTCTCCTGCTTACTCAACTTGTTTCGTGAGTAAATTTGTTTTGATTGTGTTATACCTTGACCTATCGATGCTGTTCAATAAGACTTTAGCAATTTTTATTTTGAAGAGTATCGCTTATCAGCATAGCATATTGTCATTAAAACTAAATACATTCTCAATAATGTATGAACATTCGATTACAATAGTTTTTTCAGTTAACGCTAAGAGATGTCTTTAAGCTGTCCTTCCAGGGCATCAAATGAACGTGAGCATGTTAGAAATGTAGTCGGTCATCTTCCAGTAGTAAGTAAAATATATCTTAAGGATATCTTTAAGAAGCTAAGTCATGCCATTATTTAGTTTAAGTTTCAAATATTTCAGGAATGAATTTTTTATAGCGAGGGTCTAGAAAGTTTCCTGCTGCATACAGGCGAAGAAACACAATTCCTGAAAATTTGGAATTAATTTCCCTTAAAATGTTCTGCTTTATATTAAATGATAAGGGCACTGTTGGCAGATAGTTGATATCTTGCAAGCTTAGAAGAATTATTTGTTAAGTGTTCCAAGGTATGAATAAAATATACAGGGTAACTCAAGGACCCGTTTGGTTTTTTACAGGTAAGAAATAATTCATGCATTTGCTAGCGAGAGCTGAAACTGGGAGTGCATAGACCCTTTCCAGCCTTGCATCCTGACAGCAAATGTACAAAGTGTCGCCTAGTAGTCAAATACTCTAGGGACCCCGCGCCATTCTGTAAATCATAAGGGTCACATTATTCTTACAGATTTGAGCCCGTTAACTAGAGAGATAATGTTACTTAAGGTAACATTCTTCTCCTTACAAAGCATATTTGTTGCCTTTTCTAGGGGCTTCAGGAGATCTCTGATCTCGGTTAAGACACCAATCTTTTCCCCACCGATGATGGGGGTGGTTCTCTTTTTGTAGAGCCGCGCGCACGCTGCAACTTGAGAAGTACAGCCGTAAGTACACTTCGAGCTCAAGATAGTGTTGGAGCATGTAGTACCCTGAGTTCCAACGCGCTCGTAACGCTTGGATGAGCTTCAAGCATTTTTCTGCTGATATTCCGGCCTTGATTTGTTGCTGCTTGAATTCCTCCGAGACAACTTCACTGGTGCGGAAAAAGCGCACGATCCGTTTGACGTCCATAAGCAGAGTGCACGCTGACATTTCTGCCCTTGGACTTCCTCCTCGTCTTGGAAATCCTCAAGCAAGGCTTCAGCATCCTCTTTATTTTCTGGTTTACTAACTAAATCCCCGTGCTCTGCCTCTGAGGTTCTTAGTGTTAGAGTCATGCCGAGGATGGCTAGTCCAATGTTGTTAATCAGGCGACCAGCGCAAACGATATGTTTAGCTTCGCCGGATACCAGGCAAGTAGCTAACTTCACATTGGCCCCTCCGTCAGTTACAACACCCTCTAATTTGTCCATGTTGATTTGTTCCTCATTGCAGATTTGAAGAACACCAGCTGCAATGTTTTCTTTATTTTTCCGCTCTGGCATATAGTGAATACCCAATTCAACACTGCAAATCATTTTTGTTTCCTTGGCTTCTAATGCACAAAAAAAAAGAACAAACAAATAAAATTCAAAATGAAATCCTGTGAAGAATTCCTTGGTAGTTTAGTTTAATTATGTTGGTTTGTTGAAATATTTCCTAGTGCCTGCTAAATAAAAATCAGACAATCGTTTAGAATAAATTGATTGCGTTACAAATCAATATTATAACCGTCGTCTGATATGAATCTAAATAATGGCGTTTTTCATTCAACATAACTTGCTAGGTTTCTACTTTCTCTTGCTTATGAGCAGACTGACAATATCTTGGTATTTGGTCATACTTTTCCCAGCCGACCACAAGCTTTGGAGAAAATATTTGAGGTGTGTTGCATGTGGTTGGCTGAACAAAACCAAGTACCATTTTTGAAAGGTAGCCAAAAGATAGCAAACCTTCTTCTTTAACAAAAATAAAAGCTTACCATCTCTGTATTGTGCCGTTACTCCTAAATACGACTGCATGGTCTCCGAATGCATCCACAAGTCCGTCCAGTGTAAGACCAATAGGCTTCGCATTGGAAAGCTTTAGCTTTTCCATTACCTTAGTACAGAAGGCACTGAGTACAAAGGCTGTATTGCCTTGCAAAATGTCTTGAAGCCGTCCTGTTCTGGCGTCCTTAATGGCATGTTATCGCGTGCTATCATGTATATCAAGGCATTGGTTATTTGTTCATACCGGTGACCACCTCTTTAGGAGAAATTCAAGTGAAGCCCACGGATAGACTAGCGATTTCGGAATAATACCCTTCTCGCGTGGGATATCCTTAAAAATTTACAAATGAGATTCTCGTTATCAAATGAAAACAGACGTGTGCTTACAGGAAATGGACATGGAGTTAGCGAGACACTTGTCCACCGGCCCTTAGAAACTAGCTCTCGCAACACCGCCAGCTCCAACGTCCTTACTTCCCCCAGCAACGCCTTGCTAATCATCGGCATCGGCTTGCATGCGCTAAGCAAAGAGATCGCATTTCACTACACGAAGGTATAAAAAGGGTAAGGGTACGGGCACATTTTAACACGATAGTTACCATAGTATACTCAAATAGTAGCCACACCTTTCATTTACCCTGTGTTGCACACTTTTTGAATTTTCCCAGGGGCACGTCAGCTGATCCGGGGCATGACAGCTGATCCCATGTTTGGCGCGCTCAAGAAACAAAGCAAAATGTAAATAAAATTTCCGACGCACGTGTTCTCTTACGCATTTCAGAACATAGGAGTGCTGCCAAGTCCTAATAAAAAACTAAAAGATTGCATGGAACGAATTTGTTTTTCTGCAATGTTATTGATTTTTTAGCTCTGGTAGCCCTGAAATCTCTCATCGAAGCATACGTTTATATTCGCGCCATTCCTCGCATCAGCGTTTACCATCTACCTGCTGCCGAAGATTTATGGCTCGCTGTTCGGCTTGTGTTCGAATTTTTCCGGAGGGTTGATGGAGTGTGGTTACTAGTTGAGTATACTATGATAGTTACGCCCCTATTGTAATTTATACATGGTCAAATCGAAACGTGCACACAGCGACTTCCATTTAACTATACAGACAGACCTCGACTTACATAAGCATTTCGTCCCAAATGGGTTTAGGTACATCGTATTTTTACGTAGGTTGGATTTATTGAGTTCACCTGAAAATACACACGTAGTAACATTTTTTCGACGCTGGTCAATAAGAAAAATTCGAATTCGACAATGGTTTATTTATAACATTTAAATCACAGCAAGTTATATAATCAATGACTTCAAAATAAATGTTAAACTATGTTTACTTAAGAGACATGAAAGTTGGTAGTCACAGATAACACGATCAAACAATTTACTTAAAGCTAGTTGATGGTTCTGAAATGTCCACAATTTGTGTTGGTTTGATGAAAATGAATCGAAAGTTGATTGCTTCATTTTTTTCTTTTTTTATCGTAGATTTGTTTATATGGAGATAGGGCATGCTGAATATCCCGATCTATTAAAAAAAAACCGTTACATCAGGATCCATTTGTTCTAACAACGCATCTTTTTAAATGCCATGGACATCTTTTCTAATTTGAACCCAGTCTTTATTTCAACATCATCGCTTTCTGATTCATCTGAAAGATAGATGTTTCTATCTGATTCCGTTTCTACCAGATCGTCCGATGACAATTCTTGCTCCACCACGTCCAGCAACTGCTCAATATCCTCTTCTAACTCCAAGCAAAAACTGTTAGCTGTTACTAGAATGTCATTGGTTGATTCTTGGAGACTTACCTCAATATTGGTATTGTCTATATCCATTTCGAAATTCGACAAAGTCTTCTTCCAGAATCAAATCATACACGATACTGTTACCTCTCTCCATGCTCTAAAAATAATGTGAATCGCTTTGAGCACATTGAACGATTTCCAAAAATCTATTAACGTCATTTGTCCGTCCTCGGTTTCTTCAATAGCTTAGCTCTTATGACTCCCTGATCCATGGGTTGGATGAGAGATGTATTCGGTCGCATGAAAACGACACTCACATGCTCATTAATACTATCTAGATGAGAAGGATGACCCGGAGCATTATCTATTAAAGGCCAGGTCTTCAATTCGATTTCCTTTTTCTCACAGTAGTTTTGAACTTCTGGAATAAAGCACTTTTCGAATATGGAAG
This sequence comes from Odontomyia ornata, assembly GCA_963969285.1. Lineage (NCBI taxonomy): Eukaryota > Metazoa > Arthropoda > Insecta > Diptera > Stratiomyidae > Odontomyia > Odontomyia ornata. The sequence continues at coordinate 88,053,610 of OZ017738.1, read as the reverse complement.
TTGTTACCCAAGCCTTACGGTTTGATCGGAAATGAACCGGAAGAGTTTCCTTTTTAATCCCTTTGAATGCACGCGGGTTTTTACTGTGATATATCATCAACGGTTTTAGTTTATATCCAGCACGATTGCCACCAAGAAGTAAAGTCATTCGATCCTTTGCGACTTTAAAGCCAGGCATTGATTTTATCGTTTTAGAAAGATAGGCTCTATCCGGCATTTTTTCCCAAAAAAGTGCTGTCTCGTCAGTATTGAATATTTGCTCCGGCAAGTAATGTCCATCTTCTATTGTCTGCGCCAGAGTTTTTATAAATTTGTTTGCAGCATCAATATCCGCACTTACTGCTTCCCTCGATATATGAACATTAAGAAAACCGATTGAACCATCCATTGCTTGCTACGCTTTTATCGTTATGTTTCTTCTTAAGGTCTTCGAAGATGCTCTTTGCCTTGCCTTTTATCTAATTTAAGCTTAGGGCACATCGGTTTTGAATGTGTTCTTCCATCCAGACAGTAAGTAAGTTTTCCGTTTCACTAATTAGACCGGACCTTACCTTTGAAATGATCGTCGATCTAAGTGACGCAGGTTTCTTAACAGCATTTTCAATTCTATCCTTATCTTTCACTATCGTATTTATGGTAGATACTGCTATATTGCGAAGTCGTGCAACCTTCGACAAACTTTTTCCTACTTCGTACATGTTTATAATTGTCAATTTTTCCTCCATATCTATAGCTCTCCGTTTTTTCTGTTGGATACCTGACATTTTCAGCCGCGCACTTAATACACACACTTAAGGAGAAATAGTAGACTAAAGTATCGACACATTAGACAAAGACTGGAGGAGTGAAGCACTCCACGTTAAACGCACTTTGTTAATTTTCACAGCATTTGTATGGTGACGCAGTAAATATATCTTCAACAAGTAAATAAACAATAAAATGTTAAACTTAACTTTGAACATTCAATGGGGTATGCTAGACTGAGCCGTAAACCAGATTGCCGCCTCTTTTAACAAGTTTTATCCAGAAACTACGAACGCATTTCTAATCCCCCATACAAGATCTTTCCCCTTGAGCTTATGATTGCCTTGCTGCTTAGGAAAATTTCTGAGACTTAGCTGATTGCTATGCATTTGTTGCAGTGCATCCTGCCAGGTTGTTAGGCAATCTTCAGGACTAAGGCGTCTTGTTGTCTTTTCTCAGACGTCTAAGAAAACGTTATTTACCGGTTTGAGGACGGCAGCAACCTGCCGCATATGTACTCACTCATTTGTGTGGAGAGTCGTTACGCTGTTATGCATAGGATAAAGATGCTTTTGATGTAATGTGCAACTAATAACATTTATGCATGCATACACATAATTGGCGTAGTAACGATCAAAGTACATTTTTAGTTTGTGTGAAATACTGGAAATCAGACATTTTGAATTTATCTAAAGGTTTTTACGTAAGTGCGGATCTACGTAAGTCGGAGCTTGGCTAGGTCGAGGACTAACTGTATTTGAATTTGCAGCAGGATTGCCGTGTCATAGTGTGCCCGCATCTTTAAGCGTAGAATTAGGTGCGACGAATGATCTTACCTGTGCAGTCGAGTCTTCACTGAAGACTCTTCAGTATCCTCGTCCTCCATTGTGGTGTTGCAGACTCTCTTTCTTTTATTCGGGGTGCAGATAAAATGCACCTTTTCTAAATGGTAACGTACGGTGCTTGTAGATGGATTAGAAAATTTCTTGCTACACTTTTATTATCAAACATAAACACGCAAATAATTTATAGCGATTATGAAAATTCAAAATAAAAACACTCGTACTTTAACGTTTACGATGCGCGTAAACCAGCGTGTTCTTATCACAGCGAAACAATAATGAAAAAGCAGTAGCTACGCGCTAAAGTTGCGATTAACTCAAGTCGAGGGTCGCTGTAAGGCGCACCGTAATCGAGTTGCGACAATATGAGGGAGTGAATCTGAAAACGAGGATAGAATATGGCAATGTGCAGAGCAGCAGCACATAGCGATGACATAATCAAAGCCAATTTTTCGTTGGAGTCACGTCGCGATTCGCGAACAAATTTTCCTTTGGGTTAACCGAATCATTTAACCGGTTAACCGATTTCGGTGAAACTGATTCTTCTTCTTCTTCGTAGCACTACTGCCCCTCTCGGGCCTTTGCTTCCTGCAAACAGCGCCTCCAACTGTCTCGGTCCATTGATCACTTCCTCTAATTTCAAAATCCGAGAAGCGATAAACTGTCTTCGTCGACCGAGTCAGACGAGCGTTTCCTCGGTTTCCCCACTGGTCTCCGGCCTTCAGTTCTCCCAACTAATATATTTTTGGGTATCCGTTGTTCGTCCATACGATTCATGTGTCCAGCCCATTGTAGCTTTCGCAGTCTTACAGTCGTTGAAACCTCCGGCTCGTCAAAAATTTCATACAGCTCATGGTTGTATCAGATTCGCGATTGGTCCCCGTCTCATTCGCTCCGATTATTCGTCTCAGGACCCGTCGCTCAAAGGCGTTTAATATATTTGCAGATGCTTGGGTTAGGGTCCATGTTTCACACCCATAGCATAACACAGGTCTTACGAGTATCACAGATTTGTATACTTGGAGCTTTGTTTTTCTGTGTATGCAGCTGGTCTTCAAGATCGTCAAAACTGAATAAAATATTTTATTTGTGAGCTGTATTCTTCGGTGTATTTCGTTTCTTTCATTACCGCTCCTCGTAACTTTGATGCCTAAATACACAGATTTGCTCACATTTTCGAGACTATTCGCCAAGTGTGATATTTTGTGTATTTGAGGTATTTTTCCTCGACTGCGGCATGAGCTCTGTTTTATTCTCATTGGTTTGTAGTCCTACTAGTTTTGCTTCACTTTTGAGATTCAGAAAGAGTTCTTTGGCAGTTTTTAATGACCGTGGTAAAATGTTTATGTCGTCTGCATAGGCTACTACTTGGCTCGACTTGTACAGTAATGTACTTGGTGTATCGAGAGGTGGCTTCCTTATGACGTACTCCAGAGCCAATTTTAATAGCAATGGGGCCAGTCCATCTCCCTACTTTTGTCCGATATTCGGGTCAAAGGCATCGGTGAGTTGGTTATTGATGCGGACTTAGGAGGTCGTCGACATTATTGTCATTTTGGAAACTAATTTGTCTGGGATGCTAAAGCAAAGAATTATTTGGTAAAGTGCGTTACGATCAATACTGTCGTATGCCTGCTTAAATTCAACGAAAATTTGGTGCACGTCTATGTTGAACTCCCAACATTTTTCAAGTACCTGCTTGACTGTGAATAATTCGTCTATTGTCCATCAACCTGCTCTAAAACCACGGTGAAAGTGATTAACCGGTGAAAATTTGCCGATCGGTGAATCAATTTAACCAGTTAACTTCCACCGATCTTTCCATTCCTAGGCTTCGCGTGTCTTAACCCGGGACTGTATGGGTTTGCAATCCAATGGTAGCATGCAATTTCATTTTGGTAATCTCAGCCAATTTTTTTTTGTTTTGAACATTATCATCCATGGCGCGACAGCCCGAGCTGGGCCTTGACCTCCAGGATTAACCCCCTTCAATCATCACCGTTCTGTGACCTGGTTCGCCAGTTGATCACTCCCAGCAAGGGAAATAAAATAACGACCATGGAATTAAGTATGCTGAGAGGTGAATTTTTAATCAAACAAGAAAGATAATGAGACGTAAAATGAAGTGAATATGAAATCAAAAGCATAAATAAGAGAAATTAACTTCACGAACGCCCGCAAAAACGCAGTGAAAGCCTGCTTGTCCTCTAATGATTTTTACTCAATCGAAATTTTGAGTTGGATTTTCAGTGAATCATATGTGAAACTGTAGTCAATCTAAAGCTAAGGAAGGGACATAAAATAATTCATACACTCCACAGTGTCCCCAATACCACTCGACAAAAATATAAATCCTTGATGTATTAGCAATAAAAAACAATAAGAATAAATTTATTACAATTTCGTGCCGAATCAGTGATTAATTTACCAGCACACCCAAATAATAGTTGGAAATTTTAATTTAGATATTTTCACGATCCACACCGAAAAACAATTGCAAACAACACCAAACAGCCACAAAAAATCGTGATCACAACATTAAAAGCGTGAAATTGATTACATATTTATCAGGTCATGAATATTACTGATCATATCATCCAATATTCACCTTAATTTGCGGATAATAGTCAATTCGCGAGTATTCTCGTATTGTGCAGTCGCTCCAAAGCATAGATACAAGTATCTGCACTGTCGCTATTCCGAATGTATTGAATGGGATCTGACTTTTAGAATGGACTGAATGGAATTTGTTGGCGATAATGGAGCATAATAATAGGTATTAGGTGCTAAGAAATCTGATGTGAACCGGATTTATCTTCTCAAGCTTGAAGAATTTCATGTGTAGTCATTGGGAATTTTGAGTGAAAAGTCAAAGTTCATGGTGGCCAGTATTTCGGTAGACTATCGCTAATTGTGTTCTATTAGAATACAAAGCAAACGCCGCGTGACAAAGAATGACTCGTTGAATGGCGCTTTATTTTGTTTAATCGAACGAACTTGAAACTCTCCAAGCTTAGAATTGGCGACGACATACATATTTGGTTAGCAGAATTTAAGTGGATGGTTCGTTTTGTAATGCGAAAATTTGGATTGCGTTGAATAAGATGGACTTAACGTCGCATCACGATGACCTGACAAGTAAAGCTTCCCAATAATTAACAAAGCAACGAAATCAATAAATTGTAGATCATGTCTTCAATTTGCAGTTATTAGCCGCGCTCAACCCATTGCTGCCATACTCAAATGCTAAGAGGTTTATAAAATCGCTCCGAAAACGGACCTCAAAGTCATGACGCAACTGTTTTCCTTCTTTCGCTTAAGGAAGTCATCGAAATTTGCATTGACATCTTTCTTAGGAGCAAATGAATCAAATTCAGCCAAAAATTTGTCCACACCGAAATACAAGACGAACGCGTCGCTATTGACATTATGCAAGGTCAACAGACTTAAACCACCCACGTCATTAAACCTTTTTTGGTAGTGTAGCATTGAAAAGAAAATGTTCATGGCCCAAGAAGCCAGTTCTTACAATTTCCGAAAATTGCTGGTCAGTGAAATGAAAAAAATAGAATATCTGGAGGAAGTGTTATATGTTCCTTCCTGAAGATTGAATAATTTCTATAATACCGAAATAGCGAAAAGTTCATTGGCACGCCTGTAAAAGCAACATCAGCATTATATCAGTTACCAGTGCCTCAACTGGCTCTTCCCTTGCCCATTCACTTAACTTTCACTCATTTGTTTTACTATTCTCATTTTCCCGCGGCTTTTTCAGCTACTGACGTCCGTCCGTTAAGGTATGTGTTTCACTTTTGCACACGTTTGCGATAATGGTGATAATCTTGTAAGTCCGCATGGAGTATTTGCCGTTTTTGTCTTTGCTTCACGCGGGGAAAGAAAAACGAAATATTTGCAAGTCGGCAGGTTCATAAAACCTGTCCGTACTTAGTGCAGGCACGCAAAATTATATGTGCAAGGCAATTCTTCTGGTATTTCAGTACGAAGAGTTGTCGAGTTGACAACATACAATCCACCGATTGCAGTGGATGACTACCATCTACCTACGTTAAACGTGCAGTTCTAAGAGTAATTTAATTCAATTTCAAGAAATTGATTTATATCATTTGATTCAATAGACATCAAGTTATGTCTACTAGGCATATGTGAATGAATGATGCATAGATCGCTCCGCCATGGATTCATCTGGCAACAGACTGCAGCGATTGCATGAGAGTCCGCAATGTATCCAATGACCAGTATCTATTTATGGTGATGATGGGATACGAGTATATCCATTGCGCGAGATAAACAGCGACAACTGGAAAACGTTAGGTTAAATAATTATTTCTAGATTATGTAACTTAATTTCATGACATGAATCAAGAGTGGTTGCAACGCATAAGTGGAATGAATCTGCGAGTTTTCATCGGCAAACGTTTAGCCGAAGAGCCGTCAGTGTTATGTTAAATTATGGAGATTTGCGAAAGAACGAGTTCGTTACTAAGTTATGTCTAGAATACCTGTATGCAAAATGCTAACATTTTTCATAAAATTTAATGCAAAATATGTAACTAACGGACCGGAACCGGCTTTTAATGCCAAGCTACATTGAGTTATTACGCTTACTAGTCTGCAAGCACTGTTGCAAAAGTATAATTTTCTGGTAATTACAATATGTGATATGAAATGTAGGTCAAAATTTACAAATTCTAAAGAACACCTGAGACTTATCATTTAATAAAATAAACACTTCTAATTCCTTTTTTTTCAAGAAAAAAGAGAATTGGCCTGCGGAAGTGAAATAAATAAAATAATTGATTACTTCTAATTCTTATTAACACAAACAGTGGCTCACAGCTTTTTCAACCAACACGTTTTCAGGTTTATGTATCACTTTTAAACAAAAACATATAAACAAAATTTAAACGTTGATTAGTAGATCTATATTTTAAGTATAAAAAATGAACACAATTTATTTTTATACATAATTTATTAGCAGCTTACAAAAACCTCAAAATTGTTATTAAAAATAATTATTATTACAAAAAAGTTTATTATTACAAAAATAATCATTTATTATTTCAACCAGCTAACAATAAGAATGCTTTCTTGTATATTTTTAACATTATATTTAAATTTAATACTTAGTATAGCCTCCCTTCTTGTCATACGCCGCCTTCATTCTTATTGGCATTGATTCCACTAGCTTCAGACACGTTTAGGGGTGATCGTTGCCCATTCCTCTAAAAAAGCTTTCTTTAAATCAATTTTGTTGAAAGTTTCAAGTTTTCGGGTGTTCAGTCCCAAAATTTTCAATCGCATTAAGATCCGGTAATTGGGCTGGAGGTTGCATTCAGGGGCGGCTCCAGGAGAGTTTCTCGTGGGGGCCGTGTACGGGAAAGTTTGGTTGAAACTTTTAGTCTCCTCCCCCCCCCCCCCCTCCAATACATTTTTATTAACACTTTGTTATAGATTGTAATAATTTCATGATTAAGAAATTTGTTTATTATTTTATTATTATTATTATTTTTTTTTTTTTGTTGAACATTACTGTCACATAAATGTACTTCAACTTTGTTTTGATTGTACGTTTAGTTCAGCCTGATATGTTATCATTCCAAGTCTTGAATGCCAGAAAGTATTTTAACAGATCAATTACTTACTCTATGGTCTGGGTAGTTAAAAACCTATTTCAATCCACACAAACTGGAAATAAGTACCACTTTCAGAATAAACATTAAATGTTTTATTTATGTTACAAATATTTACATTAGTTAGATAATTGATTAACACTAAATAACAAAATCCATCCTTCTGTTACCAGACTTAGCAAATCTATCAATCACTTTGTTAATATCTACCTCTACATCTCGGTGTGTATGAAGTAAACAAAGTCCACTTAATCTTTCTTCACCCATTGTCGACCTTAACCACGTCTTCAGCCTACGCAGCGTGGAGAACGACCTTTCAGCAGACGCTACACTTACTGGCAAAGTAGAAAACATCTTCAACAAACCATGAATTGATGGGAAAATATCTGCGTCGCAAGCTTCTAATGCATCAAGTGCTGTATTCGGCAGTTTTACACCAGACGGTTTTTCTCTAATCCATTTAGCTTTCCATAAGTCAAATTCAGCTTGGACTTGACTGCTTTCTAGACAGAGTATCGGTGAAAATTTGACCCTCAGTGCCCATAGTTTCTCTTGTATCGGCTCTGACTGGTGTGGTGGCCCAAGCTCTCTCACGATACTTGTTGGCATTAGCAGTTGAAGTCCGAAACATTCTACGGTGTCCTTAGGAAAACGAGACTTAAGGTCAAAAACAATGTTGTCTAGGAGAGGAATGTATATGGATTTTTTAAAAAAATCCTCCGGATCAGATGTTGCATAGTTAGGTCGATTTCTTTGGACACCAGCTAATCGTGGCATTTTTACTTCGACGTCTAAATCCGAACATAAATTTCTCACTTCAACAAAAATCTTTGCAAATACAACACCACATTCTTTTCGCTTTGATTCTAAAACTGAAATGGTATCGAGAATCACATCAGAAGCTTTCTTCAAATCTAATGAAGGAGATTGAAGCATCTTACTCAAAGGGAGAGTCTGTTTCAAAACATCTATTAAAGATAGTAGTGTTGTGATGAAATGCACATCACAGAGAGCCTTTTTCAGGGCGTTGGCTTTCGATGAAGTATTAATTTCTGACCATTCGGAAATGGATACAAGAGCTTTAACTATATAAGGCAGAGCTTCTTGAAACTTGATCACACTGTCATGCCTCTCTACCCATCGGGTTTCACACAGACTTGATAATTTGGTGCCCTTAAATTCTTCTAAGTCTTCATTTCTTTTTTTCAGTGCATTTCCGAGAACCGTGTTTCTCTTTGCAGATGATGAAAAAAACTCAACGACAGACTTTATGGTGCCGACTAGGTTCCGTACACTTTGAACGTTATTGGATTTAGATAATGAGTTGTTCAATCCATGATTTAAACAGGGACATCTAACAGCATGAACAGCTTCTTTCAAGATTTCGGAGACGGCACCCTTAACACCCGAAGACATCGCACTGCAGCTGTCAGTTCCAATTCCAATACATTCTTTGATATCCAAATGTTCTTCTTTGATTAGTTTAACAACTATCTTTCCTAACATTTCACCACTAATTTTGGGCTCCGCACTTTTGTCCTCCATAAAATCAATTAAACTTTCATGGACATCAATAAAACAGAAAAAATCTTCCCTAAGTAGCCCGTTGCAAATGTATCTGATAGTTAAGGATAATTGTGATGTATGCGATAAATCAGTTGTTTCATCGAAGATGATACTATAGCATCCAGCCTGTTTTACTCTGTTAATGAGCTCAGTTTTGATTTCTTCACCACAACATTCAATAAGCTAATTTTGTGTATTTTTCCCAATATAGGTCGCTCTCGAACTTGTGTTTTCCAGATGTTTCTTTAAGACGCCATCTCCTGACGCTACTCTAAATCTGAGGAGCTCCCTAAAGTTTCCTTCGTTGGTCAGTGCGGGTTCCGGTTCTAAAAGCTGACCGTCGTCGCGGTGGCCACGCAATGGTATGTTTTGTCGACCCAAAAACATGATTGTTTCAATAATTGGCCGCAGTCTTTCTCGATTTTCTATGACTTGTTGAAGCCGTTGAGTATTTACTTGATTTATAACTGCTTCTTTAGGCGACAGGTACGCTTTAATAAAATTTTTACCAATTTCGACGCTGTTTTTGTGGTAAACATTTTTTTCATGATTTTCTATGAAACCCTCTTTCCCTAACAGCTTTGCAAATGAGGTAACAGGCTTTGTAACAAACGATTGCAAATGAAGAGCTTAATTGTGGCCACTGTACTCTTCGGAGAATAGGGCGCAATACTTGCAATAAAGCCTTCTTTGTATCTCAGATAGAACAAGCCAGTGTTTACTTTCCAAATGATTCCTTCCCAAGTATCGCTTCACCTCTTTTCCACCCTTTTTGTGAATTGAAAATGGAAATGAGTAATCTTTTGGAGGTTGCCAATGGTTTTGTAGCACGCCGAACTTAGTAAATTTATCAGCTGGTTTACCAACATAATTTCCTATATCAAAAGTCGATAAGAGGTTACTTGAATCGGGTATAGAAGAAACGCCTGAAGAAGAAATAGATGGTCCCAGAAGCATGCCAGTGTCTTCAGGAGCTTCAGAATTATTTAAGAAGTCATCGTTTGTAGGTTGCTCAGATGTTTTTGGAATATGAGGCCGTACATTTATATCAGGACACGAGGACGTAGAAGGCTGTGGTTCTAATAGGCTGCTTTCAAGATTTTGTTTAGGTAATTTTCCAAAGTAAGATTCAATTGGGTTGGTGGATTGCCATATCGTAATTTTTCCAGGTGTATTCTGAAACAATATACATAAAAATTATATATATATATACACACATATATATATATATATATATATATATATATATATATATATATATATATATATATATATATATATATATATGTATATATGTATATCCATCAGGACTCGGAGACAAAACAAACACACAACAGTAAAAATCACTTTAAAACACAACAGAGGCTTGGAGCATGCTTCGAGCCCTTTTTTTCACTGAGAATGAGAAAATGATAGCTTTTGAAAAATTTTAATTTCAACGAAATGACAATTTCAATGGACAAAAAACTGCACGCGCGATGAGTAAAAAAGGAACGAGAACGACCGGTAAGATAAACAAATGCATTTGAAGGCCACTGCGATAGTTTAAATAGTTGCCATTCTGCCCTTAAAGGTTAAATTTCATTGAATTCTCAAATTAGTTTTTGGGGAAATTTAGAACGACACCCCTGATTGAACATGATCGAATGGATTTTCAATGTGATGTTAGGTAAAAACAACTAAAATGGAAAACGCAAATGGAACAAATTTTAGCAGAATATGTATGGAATTGGAATTTTACAGCCCAAAAAGAAAAAGAATAAAATCATTCTTTTTCTTTTTGGGCTGTAAAATTCCAATTCCAAACATATTCTTAAACTAACGAAAACATTCGATAGTACAGGGGACTATCGACAGTGGTGCGATAGTGAAATACTATCGATAGTGTCGATAGTGCTATCGATAGTTTTCCTTCACTACCTCTCAGTATAATATCATTGGTGTCGACGTAGGGACTGCAAGATCGTTGCTCCATTGACTCTCGGCAGATATCGGTTTCGGTCGTGCAAAGTCGACATATATAAGTTAATATTATATAGAAATAAAGAAATAAGTTTCGTCTTTGCAAATCTTGTACGAAATGGCTTTTCCGATATTGGGTCAAACATAATTTTATATACAATTTGAAATACGAAAAAAAGAATTTTTCTTAGCTGTCGGGGGGGGGGGGGGGCCATGGCCCCCATGGCCCCCTCTGGAGCCGCCACTGGTTGCATTAGATGGAGGCATTTCAAAGTGAGCCATGTGTGAACAATACCTGACTTGTGTTTGGGTTCGTTATCTTAGTAAAAGTAAAAATCGGACTGTACGCCAAGTTCAGAAACTTTTTCTAACACTTTAATCTTTTAGATATGAACACTTTGAGGTCGTTTTAGATTAATGAAATAAACTTACAATTCCCTTATGGACCACAAATATTGATTAAGAATAAAAATCAAAAGTTTGATGGTAAAAACTATTTTTAGGGTTTTGTAAAATAATTTTACAAAACCCTACTAGTTTCGCGACCAGTCTGTCCGTCTGTCCGTGTGTCACAGCAGTTTTTCTCGGAAACTACTTAAGCTAGAAACATCAAATTTTGTGTGTAGATGTAAAGTGGTGATCTCTTCAAAGTTCAACTACAAAAAATTTTTATAAGGTATTTAAGGGGGGTCTCCCCATATAGGAGAGTGACCCGCCGAAAAAAAAATTTCATTGAAGGTAGCCGATATGGGTATCAAATGAAAGGTCTTGATGAGAACTTTTCAAAACAGGTCTTAGTTTGGCAAAATTTACTTCGAGGGGCTACGGAACAAGATGCGCTTTTTACCGACTCAGACACTACAGTCTTGCTAGGATTTGCATGAAAATTTCAGGAATGATAGGTGTCATGTATACCTTTGAGAATCGGTTCAGCTAGTGGTATCAGTAATCGTAAAACAAAATAGTGGCTGTTTTAAATGCGAAGATTGAATAATTTTGAGTTATTTTTCCCAACTTCAACGTTGAAGGTGCATGCCTTGAACACTTGATTCAATTTAATGAATGACTGAAGATGAGTACCTACAATTAATGCTCGTAACTGAAACAAGTCAAGGAGGTGGGAGAGCTCCTAGCAAAAGGGTTTTGTAACGGTTCTAGAATTCGAAAAAATTGGCCATTAATCGATGATAACAGTACAGGAGAGTGGCTCCTGAAAAAAAAAATTCATCAAACGTAGCCGATGTGAGCATGAATTAAAAGTTTTCATGGGAGCTTTTCAAAACAGTTGTTAAACTGTCAGTGGGGGCACAGGGGGGAAATACATGAAAAATGTGTTTCCTCCGTCGCGGATGGAAATCAAGGAATATATTTATGAGTATAACAATACCAAAAAACCTCAGAAGTCGAAATTCGTTCAACTTTGTTAATAATAGTATGATCTTCGAATTTCATATTTTCTCCAATAAAATCGTCTTTGACATGTTTCTTGATTTGATTCGATCTGGTGACTGCATTTCGTAAATTGAATACAAAACCCTTCTGACATGAGCGTAGGTCTGTTAACCCTACTTGTTTACTCTGCAACACACACGGATGCATTTCGGTCGGTATTGCCGACCATCTTTAGCGCTATGCGCGAAACTACTAATGAAGCTACCGAATAAAGTTGAAGTACATTAACAATTAACGGCTTATTGGTTCTATATAATTTAGTCGGATTAAATAAAAATGAAAAATTCTGTTATCAGACTATCTTCAATATAAAATTATTGTCCTGTTATATGTTAACCACATATATATATAATAATCTATTCATAACCTTTAACACATTATTTAGGCAATCGAAATAAACTTGAATTTGTTGGGCTATCGTCTATATTAATTAGATTATCCTAACATGCATGAATAACGATTCAAACGCGTCGAGTTTTCGCGGATTAGTTACTATTTTAAGCAATTCAAAATTATTTATAAGCGATCTCGTGTAGTGTCTTCCTGTGTTGTTTAAATCCAATCCATGTGCAGCAATCCCTTTGTTAATGTCTTTGTTTTTGATGTATCGTTCATGTTCCTTCAGGCCAACTTCAACAGCACGTTTGGTTTGTCAAATATATTTTTTATCACATTCTATGCAATTGCCTTGGTAGATTCCGCTTTTTTGTTTTGGCGAAGAAGGATCTTTCATAGAACCAAGTAATGAGCAAAGCTTGCGGGTATTTTTTATGTACAATCTTCAGATTCGCTTTGCTGAATTCCTTTTTTAGGGGGTTGGAAATCATAGGGACATATGCCAAAGATACACGCGATCCGTTATGGTTTGCTGTACGGTTTTATTTGAAAAGGGCTGACGCTCTTTCTCTTTTCATTTTTTGCACCCATTTGGCAATCTATTGTCCATTAGCACTTTATCGTATCCATTCATTTTAGCTAAATGTACGATATGCTCATATTCGTTCCTATAGTCTGCCATTGATAAGGGCAATCGACACATACGATATATCATCGATCTTAACGCTGATGTGAACAAAGTGAATCTTTGGTGATATCTATCTGTTGTTGTTGATTTTCTATGTATCGAAAATTGAATTTTTCGGCCGTCACGGGTAATATTAAGATCCAGAAAGAGCAGCGTTTGTTCTTCATTTTTGGGGTTCGATGGTAAACTTCATGGTTGGGTAACGATTATTGAGCAAATCTAAGAGAAATTCAAAGCAATTATATTTCATACATGCCTCGATGCAGCGTATGTATGCGTCTATATGTTCGGCGGAGATGTTGCTTTTTGGAGGTGATCTCTTATCGGTTCGATGGCTAAATGAACCGGGACGCTGGGACAAAGACCTGTGACGTCGAAAGAAACTAGCCGCTCGTTTTCCTCGATATCTACGTCTGTCACCCTGTCGACAAAATCATAACAGTTCTTAACGGAGAACCCTTCAAGGTTGCCAAATTGTTTCATTTCATTGACTATCCATTTTGTCAATTTATCTTCTGTCTTCGGGAGACCATACATCAATGGAACTTGTGGATAAGGTACTCTTAAATGATGTTTATTTACATTGAAAACAGAGTGTAAGGTATGTATCTATGATGGACTTAGCATCTTTCACCATTTTATTGAGAGGACAAGGACAGACCGCAAATTTATCCTCAGATATTGACTTCATCGTGCGTTCATCATAGTCCTTTTTGTTAATACATCACGTTGTTTAAGTGATTTTAAGGCGCGATTCCATTTAATTGTTTTTGTGTCTGGTTTATTGTTAGCAGCATCATGTTTAGCTCCGCCGATGACGCGCGTTGCTTTTTCTCTGATATTATTTTTGATGTCTTTTGGTTTGTACTGGATTGCAGATTCAATATCAGCAATTATGTCAACTACAGTTGGTGATAAAGGATTGACTAAGAAATTGAGGTCACGATTTAACAATTCCAGTTCATCTTCTTGTAATGTCTCCTGAGATAAATTCACAACTAATCCATTCACATTTTTAGGTCTTTGTAAAAAAATTTTTTACAAAGACCTACTAGTTTCGCGACCTGTCTGTCCGTCTGTCCGTGCGTCACAGCTGATTTACTCAGAAACTATAGAAGCTAGAACGCTCAAACTTTGTGGAAAGGTCATAAGTGATGGTCCCTCAAAAGTTAAGGCCTTGACAAAAATTTAAAAAATGTTTAAGGGGGGTCCCCCCTAATAACGAATTGGCCGTTAAAATTTTTTTTTAATCAAAGGTAGTCAGTCGAGTGGGGTATCAAATGAAAGGTCTTAATTAGAACTTTTAGAATCTGCAATAAAAAAATCATTTGATGAATTAGGGGGTCCACGGGAAGGCAAAATGTACCCAAAATTTGTGTCCCCCCCCCCCCTCGCGATTGGAAACCTTTCAGCCGAAAAATCTGAAAATTATCACGAACGTGGATCTTTATGAGTACAAGGGCAACAAAAACCTTAGAAATCGAAATTCGCTCAACTTTGTTAATAATAGTATGATTTGTAGATTTTACACTTTTGCCCATAAAATCAAAACGGTATCTTTAAACTTCTTGAAATTTTGCGATTATATAGACTGACATAAGATATATATGTTCGCAAAATTTAATTGAGATCGAATCATAATCAAGTGATTTATAGCCATTTCAATTATATGGAATTACAACAACGATAACACGTGTTTATGGTTCATATAGGGTTTTCCAATAAGAGGTGTTATTTTGATATTAAAAGAAAAATGCCATTTTTTTAAATAAATGATCGAATGTTTAGTTCATTATAAAGAAGAAGATATGCCGTTAATAGCAATAACTAACATTGGGCAAATAACCACTACGACACGCTTACAGGACCATATCCTCTTCATGAAATTTTCTATAACCAAATCGCAAAGTGGCTGCCCTATGTCCTCGATAGCCTCACGAATTTCATCTTTGAGATCTTGAATTGACGCTGGGCTATTGACATAGGCCTCCTCTATCACGTGGCTCCAAAGGAAGAAGTCGCAAGGTGTTAAATCAGAAGATCTATTCAAAATAACACCTCTTATTGGAAAACCCTATATATATTTAAAATTGACTTAGGCACTTTTATTTTCTTTCAATTTTCATGAAAATTTAAGGAATAGTGTTGAACTTGAACATGTTCAATCGGCCGAGCATTCAGAAAAATCATTTAAGCTAGATTAAAATGGCGGCTGCACTGTACTTATGATAGAAACTGTGCATCTTTTGTATAAATTTGAACGATTTCATATCTAAGTATTGGATGAATAATTCAAGTTATCGATTCACGCCATTCGAAAACTTGCTTCTAACCCTAGGATGTTTACAAAGACCTTCTGGTAGGAGCACTCTCTTGCTTACTCAACTTGTTAATTTCTGTTTTTGATTTAGTGTTACGAATTCTGCTGTTCATTAGTTTAGCTAGCTTTTTGGATTGTATTTACATTAACAAAGGGATTACTGCACATGCATTGGATTTAAACAACACAGGAAGATACCACACGGGATCGCTTATAAATAATTTTAAATTTCTAAAAACAGTAACTAATCCGCGAAAACTCAACGCGTATGAATCGTTATTCATGTATGTTAGGATAATCTAATTAATATCGACGATAGCCCAACAAATTCAAGTTTATTTCGATTGGCTAAATAATTAAAGGTTACTTTTATTTTGCATAGATTATTATATATTATATGTGGTTAACACATAACAGGACAGTAATTTTATATTGACGATAGTCTGATAACAGAATTTTTCATTTTTATTTAATCCGACTAAATTATATAGAACCAATAAGCCGTTAATTGTTAATCAATTCAATGTTATTCACTAGTTTCATTAGTAATTTCGCATATAGCGCTGAAGATTGTCGGCAATACCGACCGAAATGAATCCGTGTGTGTTTTAGAATAAA
Organism: Odontomyia ornata; assembly: GCA_963969285.1. Classification (NCBI taxonomy): domain Eukaryota; kingdom Metazoa; phylum Arthropoda; class Insecta; order Diptera; family Stratiomyidae; genus Odontomyia; species Odontomyia ornata. The sequence goes on along the minus strand of OZ017738.1, from coordinate 88,037,431 downwards.
AAATCGTTTTTACCATCAAACTCTTGATTTTTATTCTAAATCAATGTTTGTGGTCCATAAGGGAATTGTAACTTTATTTCATTAATCTACGCCAAGTTTTGGGGCACTTTGTAGTAAATCTTGTTTTAATATATTGAGGTACAGTAATTCCTTAACATTGGCGGGGGTACGGTTCCTGAAAACTGCCGTGAATGCTAAATCCGCAAATGTTTAGTCTACTTTCCTATGTCATAGGGGGAGTTACGTTCCACAACGGCAATAATTGAGATAGAATGCCAGATTAAAACAATATTTATTCGAAATCATTGTGTGTAAATAAATTTTTTTTTTTAAATGTGTAGGTACATATTAGTTTTTTCCATTTTTAGTTTTCAACGCAGATGGAAAGAAATAACTCGTAATTGAAACGTTGCTGTGCTGATAAATCAACTTCTTTAAGGATTTGAAGCGGCCTCGATATCCCTTTTAAACTGCAAACTTCGATTGAGTGATGGGTCCAAATCCATTGCTTTTTGAACAAGTTAGTCCCTCAAGGTTAGAATTTCCCTGAACTGTTTTGAAGAAAAATTTTGGCCTGCATACAAAATATTGAATGAAAAAATAAATTGATAAAAACTAGCCAAAGTACTTACTCGCGTTTTCCCGGCTCTCTACCTCGCACTGAACATCTTCAGATTCTTTAGTTTCCTCTCCTTTTTGTTGCAATAGGTCTACATTCGATAACCAAATCTGATGTGCTAGTCGGACTATTTCATCTTCCTCATCTTGGACTCGCGGGACAGTGCTTTCCTTTTCAACTACGTGTGGCCATAACTGTCTCCTGCAAGCGTTGATTGAGCTAGGTTTCATTTGCTGCCAAGATGCATCGATGTGACCAATGCAATCGGCAATGTTAAATTTCTTCCAGCAACTTGTTACTGTTTCATCTGAGCAGCATTCAATTGAATTTAAAATTCGCTTAAAACTGTGTTTGGTGTAATAAGCCTTAAAAGCTTCGATCACACTTTGATCAAGTGGTCGTAATAATGATGTCTTATTGGGGGGCAATATATTTGGATTAGTCCCAACTAAACTTGAAGGATGACTCGGAGCGTTATCGATAAGAAGAAGCACTTTAAAAGCCAGGTTTTGCGAAGTAAGATATTTTTTTACCTCTTCAATAAAACAAGAATGAAACCATCCCTGGAATTAGGCACCAGTGACCCATGCTTTACTATTAGCCCTCCGAAAAACAGGTAGCTGATCTTTGTTTTTGCCTTGAACGCTCTTGGACTTTGGGATCGGTAAGTTATCATAGGTTGTATCTTACAATCCCCTTAAGTATTTGCACGCAGCAAGTAACACGGTCTTTGGCAGCCTTGAATCCTGGAGCAGTTCTTTCAGCTTTAGAAAGATAAGTTTGATTCGGCATCTTCTTCCAAAAGAAGCCAGTTTCATCAGCGTTAAAGACTTGTTGTGGAAAATACACTCCTTGCTTGATAATTTCCTGAAGACTTTCTGGAAATTTTCCTGCTTCTTCGTGATCAGCAGAAGCAGATTCCCCAACTAATTTGATGTTGTGAAAGTTGTCGAACCACCCTTTGCTTGCTTGGAAGATATATCCAGAGTGAGAATTTTCATTAATGCTATCGTACAGTTTTTTGGCCTTTTCTCTTATCAAAGCTGAATTAAAGGGCATTTTCTTTTGAGACATATCTTCCATCCATATGCCTAAAGTTGTTCGGTCTCTTCGAGCACTTTATTTCTGATTTATGATACTCTTTTTGATGACGCTACTGAAGTAGCACCCACACTGTCCCTGGTTGAATTCTCTTTTGCCTTGAGCGAACGAACTGTCAATGATTTATTTTAAACAAGCGGCCAATGGAAACAAAACTTTCTCTCGCACGTAAGTTGTCTAAAATTTTTATTTTTTCATCAAGGTTTAGGACAGTTTTTTTGGCAGAGGAGGCATTTCGCGACACAGTTTCCACGAAAGATTAAAACAAACTGAAAAGAAGGAAAAATGAATTTGGGTCCAACTCATGCGATGCCCAAATCGAATTGTTTACACAAGTTTTTTGTTTCTTTCTCAGTTTTTTTACGTTTTGGTAGACAAGGCAATACGCGACACAATTTCCACTAAAGAATAAAACGAGCTGAAAAGAAGGAAAAACGAATTTGGAATTTCGGTCCGATCCATGCGATGCCGAAATCGAATTGTTCACACAAGTTTTTTGTTTCTTTCCCACGAATAATGAAATCCGGTCGCGCGAATGTTAAATTTTTCCTCATTTTTTCATGCGTGGATAACGTAAACCGCATATATTTACACCGCGAATGTTAAGGGATTATTGTACATTATTTTGTCCATGTTATCCTCTATGAACACCAAACTACCAACCCCAAACCATGACGCTTCCACCACCATGTTTCACCGTTGCCTTTAAATCCTTGTTTTCCAACTCTGCATTTGGTTTACGCCGCACAAAGGATTGTCCATCAGAACCAAAAATATTAAATTTTAGCTCATCCGAAAATAAAACTTTGCCCCAGAAGCTCATATCTTTAAAAAGATGCTGTTTCGCAAAAGCGAACGACACCACTGATTTTTTTTTTTGCTAATAAAAGGCTTTTTGCAAGCAACTTGGCCGTTAAAGTCATGCTTTCGAAAAACTCGGCCAATGGCACCACATGATTTTGGTGCTGATAATTTTGGGTTTTCTTTAATTTTCCGCACGATATAGCGCTCATCAGTTGGGTTGAAAATTTGATTTGGTGCCTTTCTGCCTTTAACATGAACTTGATTCTCGTACCGTCGATTAAATTTACCATTTCTACAATTTTCCGACAAGAATTGCCAATTACAAAATGGTGAAAAACCAATTTACGCAGCTCAATAGTAGTACGTCGTCTCATTATCAAAAGGTTGTTTTTCTTAAAGTCGATTGATGAAATTAAACTCAAACCACTTTAAAAAATTACCGGAAAGATAGATAAAAACGGTAGAAGAAAAAACGTGGCGATTTTATCCGATAAGCGATCTCTAATGCTCGATAAACACTGTGGTTGAAATAAGCTGTGAGCAAAATTATTGATGATAAGTTCCCGTTTAACTTAAACATTTTTACTTATTTTATATATTTTTCAAAGGAAATATGTATGACGAAGGACACACAACTATTTTGAAAAGTGATTATGTTTTTTAACAAAAGCTAGAAAGCTCATTGGCTTATCTGTATTCACATTCATTTGTTATCGATTTTCAGCACGTGATCGCTACCGAAACTGCATATCGTACTAAAATCAATGAATATGCTTTTTAACAACCGTATCTGATTGATGAACCCGAATAATAATAAACTAAATCATAACATTGGCGGTAAACTAAAGTGAAATCACCAATTTATTGCTTCGTCAGTCAATAATTTTTCAGACCATTCCATCCTGCTAATAGCTCTAATTCCACGTATATCCATACAATTTTGTATCTTCAATTCCGTACCTGAATTTACGAACATAAACTCTTTACATTAACTGGCTTATTAGTGTCAATTATAAAAGCTGTAAATACTCACGCTTACATAAATTACACCTTCGCTTTGAATGTTGTTCTTTTTCGTAATATTTATTTAACCTTCTTCCAACTATAACCACCCCTTAAAATTGTCTTTAGGATTATATATACGTGTACGTGCACCGAACAGAATTAATATCAGAAAAATACGAAAAACAAATAAATTCTACATCAATAATGCTAATAAATTGCTGGGAAAATTCCACGATACAGTTGCCATATGCCGGTGAATACATATTCATTCAAAATATGACAATGCACACCGCACTTTTTTTTTGTTATACAAATAAATAATGGTGTAAATAGATATTAGCGGAATTGTGATAATTCTGTGAAAATATTCGAAACAATTTTCGCAAGTTGAGTTAGAATTATTTATAGGATTTGATTGAATATTAAAAATCGTGTTAGATTTAGTAAGTTTGTAAAGATATCTTTGAAATTCATGGACTGATAGATTAATATGCGTTCAATAATATCAAAATGCAAGAATATTTTCATAATACATTAAGCGAGATAAGAATAGCACCATAATGTTATTTTGGATTATTTTGCCTGTTGTACTGTTGACAACATCGAATTCGCGCTTCAATTCATCTGTGTAGTCTTTACCATTTTCCAGCATCATAATGCTAGATGTTTTGTGAAGTATTTACACTTAAGCCCAATGTTTCGTCAAAACGGTGAGAAAATAAACAGCACCACACTGTATTAAGGCAACCCTGAAGTATGCGGCGACGCTCTCAGTAAGGAGGTATACCGAAAACGTTTGACACAGGTACAGAGAAGAGGAGCGCTGAGGATTACATCTTTGTATCCGACAGTCTCTGATTCGGCGGTGAGAGTTATTCCAGGCGTGATACCTGTCGCCCTCCTTGCTAAGGAGCGCCTCTCTATTTACCTGCGCCGAAACGAAAATGCGAGGGAGATGGTTGTCCGCGAGGAGAGACGCCGCTCGCGCAATGATGAATTGCACGAAGGAAAGGTGGGCTGCGTGCCTCATCCCGGATGTGAAATCGTGGCTAAATGGAAGGCATGGTGAGATTGACTTCTATCTGACACAGCTTTTGAGCGGGCATGGGTGCTTTCAGTCTTACCTGCACAAGATCGGTAAGTCACGGTCCCCCGATTGTCGGTTTTGCCCAGGAGAGGAAGACAATGCCTGCCACACGTAAAATGGGTCAGGCTGCGAGGGGACATCTACAGGGAGACGGAAGAGCTCACCCCAGGGTTGACAAATGGAACCAGGTGGCAAATTATGTTCGGGCAGTCCTAAAAGATAAAAGGGCCTCACTACAGCTGGGGCGTTGGGGCTGGGGGATCGCTTTTATGGCACTTCCTCTTCCCCTCTTTCCTCCCGCTAGAAAAGGGGTCCCCAGCTTGAAAACGCTTCACGGCGTAACAAAACGAGACCTGGCCCGAAGTAATGTGTAAAACGGTTCCAGGCTATGTTCTCAGGTTGACAGGGGAGGTTTTTAGTGGGTGGTCCAGTCGCCTTCTTGTGAGCATGGGAGTCTCATACTCTGTGCGTAAATAGCGTTCACCTCCCAAACACAAAAAAACCCTGAATCGGACTTGACATGTGTTGCTTTGATTTCCTTTAGATTAATTACTTGTGTCAAAGGTGTGTTTATTTCCTAGTGAGATCGTTATTTTTCGTGTGATTTTCCCATCATCTTACGTTCGGGAAAATAGCAAAAAAAAATACTACGATGCAGGCCTCTCTATTAGAGAAGTTCGTCAAAAATTTCATCAGACACACACGACTTTTGGAAACTACTTAAAAAATTGTAATAAACGTGGCCGAATCGAGAAACGTGGAAAGAAAAGTAAGCTTTCTTCAAACGATAAATGGAGATCGAATCAGAAAAAAGCATCACAAATTCAGGCGGAGTTGAAGCTTCCGATTACAAATCACATACAACAAGTTTTGTCAAGCAGTGAAATCTTGGTGTGGCGTCAAAAGCAAGAAAAAGATCGTTACGATTATGCAAAAAATACAGCTCCTGGACCGAAGAATAAAGAAACGTCTTCTTTTCGGATGAGAAGAAGTTCAACCATGATGGACCAGACAACTGGCAGTACTACTGACACGATTTGCGCAAAGACCCGGATATTAAGATGAGTAGGACCTTTGGTGGTGGTACGCTGATGATTTGGGGAGCATTTTTTTTAGGGGAAAGCTTACATTGGCATAGATTACAATGAAAATGACGTCAGAAAACTATGCCGAAATGTTGGAGATAGGTTTGATTGAACATGGTGATGCAGTTAAGGGTCCGGACTTCGTTTTTCAACAAGACAGTGCTCCAATCTACAATTCCGAATCGGCTAAAGCGTGGTTTTCTGAAAAAAATACAGAAGTTCTCGACTTGCTTGCCCGTTCTCCGGACCTGAATGCCATTGAAAACCTTTGGTCTGTTCTTGCAGGTGTTGTTTATGACAATGGCAAGCAATTTGACAACTTTAACATGCTCAACTGTCGAGTTTGAAAGTACTGAGAGCAGATAGAGCAGGATACGCTTGAAAGCTTGTTTTGTTCATGCCATCGTGAGTAATTGAAGTCATTCGAAACAATGGCTCGTACACACATTATTAAGATTTCCTAACTTATGTATTTTAAAGAATTCAATTTAGTTTTGGTTGAAAGCAGAGGTGATGTTATTTTTATTTTGCAACATTTTTTTTGAATTTCTGGGGTTTAAATATCAAGGTTTCCATTAAACATAGCCATTTTACGCTGTATTTATGCATAATACATTTTGGAACATGCTATAATAAATCATTGATAAGATGATTTATCTTTCATCTGAAATCCTGGAAAAAACGTGGTGGATCTATTTTTGTTTCACTCAGTCTAATCAGATTATAGATGTTTTCAAATTTATAGTAATGGAAAGCAAATTGTTTCGCAGCCAACGATTTGGGCATTCGGCTGCCAACTGCGCCATGCATTACCGATGCGTTAAATGCAAAGACGTGCATGCTCCCGGTGAGTGCAAATTGGCTCAGACGGAGCCAAAAGAGAAGTTATATTGTGTGAACTGCGGTGTTTTTGGTCACCCGGCATCATATCGAGGATGCTCCCGATATCAGGATGCAAGATTGAAATCTGCCCCAAAACAAACACAAATACACCGCAGTGTCTTAGCTCCGAACTTCGTCAAGCCCGGAGTATCATTTGCACTCGCCGCTAGAGGACCAGCAGAAAATGCGGAAAATAGGGTAAATAATGTAAGTGGCAAGAATGAGCTGCTTCTCAAAATTTATCAACAATTAAATTCCTTATCAGAGCGAATCGATAAACAAGATTCGAAAATTAACATTGTTTTTCAGCGTTTAGGACTTTCAAATGGCTCAAAATAAGTTGTCATCCAGCCACATTCCCATGGATAGGATTCGTCTCATCTCGATCAACGTCAACTCCATTGTTACTTTACATCGGCGTGATTATCTCCTTGAATTCATTGCCAGACAAAAGCCTGACATCCTGCTTCTAACCGAAACCCACCTCAATTCATGGCACTTCATGACATTCAAGGATTTTGAATTCGTAAGAAACGATAGGGTAATAGGTGATGGGGGAGGTGGCACCGGGATATTGGTACGAAGACCCTATTGTTTCCAAAATATTGAAAAAGTCGAATTCAAAAGCTTTGAATCTCTTGAAGTGTCCGTTATCAAAATCTCACTGCCAGGTGGGGATAACCTCTTCGTTATCTCTGCCTATGCAACTGGTGGAACTGTTCTCAAGCTCAAGGAGGAACTCAATTCCTTGTTCGAAATACTCGAATTGAACAGGCTGCATAACTATTATATTCTTGCTGGTGACCTGAACGCCAAGCATACATCATGGCTGAACGCCACCAATAATCCAAGAGGTGTATTCCTGAAATCGTGGATAACAGAGAACCAAATTGAATACAGGTGCGATCTTTATGGGTCGGAGTTCCCAACATACCCTAGGACAAATTCATATTTGGACCTTTGCATTGCTGACGCAAGACTCGAATTCAACTTTAATAGTCCTCAACGGAAACTGCAGGTGCTTCCTTATGATAGCGACCATAACGCAATCGTAATGGAAATCAATCATCACAGGGATGATTTCTTCCTCATTCCAGTTCAACATGAAAATCATCGGTTGAATTTCAAAAAAACAGACTGGGGAAAGTTTCAAAAGAAGTTTAATCGGGAGTACCAGAAGCAATGTCCCCCTTCTGATGGCGGCAACTCTTGCTCAATGGTTCCTAATGACAGAAATCTAACTAACGATGAAATAGATGTCTATTTGTCGAAGTTAGAGAAGCTGACGTTGGAAACGATTGAGAAAGTAGTTCCCAAGATTAAACATCGAAACAATATGGAAGGATATGAAACACCAACCATCGCAACGTTGAAAAGATTGAAAAGCCTCCTTCTCACACGCGTCAACAATATTTATCGACGATTTTTGGACTACAACCATCCCTCGTTGGCTTTGTTGAAATTACATCTGAAGAATGTCCGGAACTTAATCCGGTCATACTTCAGGAGTGAGGTCAGCAATCAATGGGCGGAAAAATTGAGGGGTATTAGCCCACAGGACCCAGACGGCGTGTTCGCGAAAGTGAATAGCATATTCCGCAAGAAGTCTCGAGTGAAGGTATCGAATCTTGAAGTCACTAGTGATGAGATAAATCTTCTCGATAGGGCTGGTATCGAAATTGATAGTACGACTCCGGATAGAAATGGAAACAGGATTATTTGTGAAGGATTGGATAAACTTGCCCTGATTAGAACACATTTTGAATTGGTTCATCTACCAAACCCTGAGAGAGGGAACGAAATTTTTTCAGAGGTCGTTGAAGCAAAAGTTTCCGACTTCAAATCAAGCCTGAACGGCCAATCAATTCTTCATTTCAATGAAACATTAACATCTGACCTCATACCGAGCTTGAATCTTATTGATTATTTTGTCAGCTATGAAGACTTGTGTTTCATATTTCGCAAGATAAACAACAAGAAATCATGTGGTAATGATGGTATTCCAAATGTAGTTCTCCGACATTTGCCTGAGGTTGCTATTAGGAACTATTGCATATTGCTCAACAACATGTTGAGCAATTCATATTTCCCAAATGAGTGGAAAAATGCTAAGGTATTTCCGATCTTGAAGAAAGGAAAAGAATCTTCATGCCCGAAAAGCTATCGCCCAATCAGCTTGCTGCCTAACATCAGCAAGGTGTTTGAAGTGATACTATACTCAACAGAGCATTAAACGCCCACATTGAGGAAAATGAGTTGATGCCGAATTGCCAATTTGGTTTTCGTGCCAGGCATTCGACCACACATGCAATAACGAAAGTAACCTCAGACATCTGTTGGAAACTAAATGATAGACAATGTGTTGGAGCATGTCTCATTGATATGGAGAAAGCCTTTGATACGGTATGGTTAGATGGACTTATTTTTAAACTTCTTCAGGACAAGTTCCCCAGACACCTTGTCGCCATGATGTGTAATATGTTATACGGGAAATCGTTTGTTGTAACCGATGGAAATCTGACAACAATGCGCGAGTTCAAGGTCTTGAATGGTCTACAGCAGGGAACAGTTACTGCGCCTCTGCTCTTTTCAATCTTCATTCGCAAGCTATTGAACGGCTTTGATTTTAACGTCTCGCCAACGCGATCATTGGTAGCGTTTGCTGATGATCTGATCATCTACACGGCAGACCGAAAAGCTACAATAGTTCAGAGCAATCTCCAAAAAATGTTCAATGATGTACAGCTGTACACTGACAATTGGCGAATGAAAATCAATGCGCAGAAGTGTGAAACAATCTTGTTTCGGACAACACTGCAGGGGGTCAGTCAAGACCTGAAACGTAATTGGAAAGATTTCCACATCATGGCTGGCGAGGGTAGTTCAGAACGAATTCCACATAAATCCTGTGTTCGATACCTCGGTGTTTATCTCGATCAGTATCTGTACTATACTGAACATGTGAAAATCATGCTCAGTAAAGCACTTAAAGTAGTCATGGCCCTTCGAAAACTCTTTCATTCCAGATACATTGATCAAAAGGTCAAAATTATCTGTTACAAGACACTGGTTAGACCAGTTTTGACCTATGGATGTCAGATCTGGTACAACCAGAGTGCTAGTACTATGGAAAAATTAAGAGTTTTCGAAAGGAAATGTCTTCGTGCATGTACTGGTTTGTACAGAAAGCCTGAGACGGATTGGAAACATTATATATCGAATAGAAGAATTTATCAAACTGCTGAAGTGACTAGAGTCGATATCTTCATATTGAAGCTTCTTCGGAATCATATCGCAAGATCTGTGACTGTGAGTGAAAACCCTTGGATTTCACAGCCGTTCCACCCTACAGACGGGTATATAGCGACTTGCCTCGCTACTGGCTTCATTCCTCCAGAAGCATTCGTGTATTTGGACATGAATGGATATGTTTTTGATTCTGACGGCGTCCCAGTTATATATCACATGTATCGACGGGCCACCGATAAGAAGATAAAATATCCTCCGGATTTGAGTTCACGAGACCAACGATTTCAATGGAGGTACTCATTTGCTAGATTCGTTGAAGCTGATCGAGTTGAGACGGCGCAATCCAGGTATTGGTGGCTGAATGACAATGTCTAAATTTTTCGTGTTTGTTTTCAGTTTTGGTGTTTTTCGTTATTTAGTTTTTGAGTTTCAGCTCATTATTGCTACATTTAGTATTGTTATATATTTTTGTTAAAATCAGGTATAGGTTAGGTATATGTAATGTTTACTATATTCCGTTAGAGATAAGATTAAACACTTAGATTAGGAACATTGTTATAGTATTTTTAGTATAAGATAAAGTTTTTTTTGATTGTATTTTATTAGAAATAAGTTACAACATATTAGGTGTAGGATGAAAGTTTCACTGTTGTGTATTATTTATAAATAATGTTTGGATAGTGTTGGTTGGTTTTTTCTCCTTTTTCCAATCGAATTGTAAAAATATGTAATAATCGTAATTAATTGCATTTGCTATAGTTTTTTTTTTTTTTTTGATGAAATGAGTTTATGATAACGTACAAATTTAGAGAGCCATTTGGGCCATTAAGTTTTTTGATTGTTATTATTTGGAATTTGCTTTATATTCTTTTAAAATTTATAACGATGAGTATTAAATAAAGCGCTTTTGACTTTGACTTTGACTATGTTTGAATAGTTGTTTAACCGACTTCCAAAGGAAAGAAGGTTATCAATTCATCACGTATATTTTTTTTTGTTGCGTTTTTTTATGTATGCTCACGCATAACTTTTGAACTGAGATAGATAGAAGAATTCTGTTTTCAGCAAATGATACGACTTTCTTCCTATTAGGTCCCATTTAAAGGACGACAAATTCAATTAACGGTGAAGGAATTTTACCGTTAAAACTAAAAAATTCTAATTATTTTGCAGTGTTCAAGAATTTGATGGAGATACCGGACGGATTATAAAAATGACTGGTATCGTTAATTATTTGCATCAATAGTACACTCTAGTCAATCATTTCTACCGGAAATAAGCAATAAATCATTTCTAAATGCAGCATAAATACAATTGAACATTATTTAGAGCAATTTCATTGAGGCAAATTTCAGGATGCTTTCCTCTTCCACAGTCATTCTTCGTCTAATGATGAACCTAACAAAATACCCTTCTGATATCCTTAGACGTAAATGTCATACATAGCATTTACAAAATTTGCCGGAGAAATATTAAGGATTGAGTGATTACAAATTATAGAGTTAATTGCCATTTGAAAATTAATTCGTTACTTTCTAGTTAATATTATACATGATATGCCTAGAAATCTTAAAATTAGTGATTTCAAAACTAAAAACCGATGAGCATAACGACCTGAAAAGACGATACTCTTCCTTCTATAACTGGTCATAGCTTTAAAGATGAACATGAAAATGCATGGTCGAGTTTTGATTCAACTATAGGACATCATTTTCATGAAGCTTTCATGAAAATTGTGTGCCATAGTTTACTAAAAACAAAGGCGGCGATGGTTACCAAATAAATGCGATCCTCGCTCGCCGAGATTGGCCTTGTCTGAGGACGTGTGAATGCGCTGGCAGGCTAGCCTTGTAGGCCCACTAAAAAATCGCATTCTCGTATTAGTGGATAACATAACCTGGTCCGAGGTAGCCTACTAAAGGAGAAGATTGCCAAAGCAAACAACAAACTGGGCCTGGCGAAAAAAAACGAGATTTGATAATATTTCGCCCTTACCGACGATGCTTATGGCCCCCAAATAAGAGTGGGGCATCCAGGTGGAAGCGGTGCCTCTCGCTACTTGTACTTCCATATGCATTTTTATGTGTGATTTGATTTGATGTGTTTTGGCTACTTTAGCAATTTGAATTACTCTTTTATTATACTTTTCCTGTTAAAATATCGTAAGCGATGTTTAATCACGATGATGGAATATTTCTTAATTATTGTAGTGGATTTTTATCAGATATCACAACAAAATCTCTGAATGACTGAAGAGTATGAAAGTTTTTGTCAAGCAATTTAATCGACCGTGAAAAAATCACTAATATCAAATATAACACAGAAAAATAATTTAAGTAAATAAAAGAAAAACGGGTACTTACTTAATCCTCCTCCGACGAGCGCTCGTTTTTCGGTGGGTAAGCTTGTAGTTTCTATCCTGTGAACACTTTAGAGCGAATACAAATTTTCTTTGTGAAGAACCATTGAGGCTAGTTTTAATTTATCTTGAAAAATACCAGGATCATTGATTCATTTACAATATTCTGCAATTCTACACACTTATTCAATGAATGGTAGGAGAAAATTGTGAAAATCGTTGTTCTTTTCTGATTTGGCCGCTAAACAAAGACTGCTGACGATTAGTTTTCAATTCAACTTACAAAACCAAAATGCTCCATTCATGACTTCGATGCTGAACCGCTTTCGCTGCTGTTTGCACTGCAGCAAGCGCACACACATTCGGTATCACTTCCCCATTCCGATTTCAATGCCAGCGCGGCTAATAAATTATACACATCGAATGCAGTGTAGCGGGCTCCGTAGATTTGGGGGAGTGCGACGACAGACGGCACAACAATCAGCAAAACGTTAAATAGGGCACGCTAGCTAGCATTCAGTTTTCATTATTTCAGCAATATTGACGTAACGCGTGTCTAAAACTTTCTCCTTGCTCGAAAATTGCTCTAGGAAATGCGATCACAAGTCGAACAAAAAATTATTTCACGAAAAAACGCCCACCTGCAGATATCTGGTAACAACTCATGCTGTGGTAATTCCGAGAAGCCCCGCGATACGAAATATGTCGGGAATAAACACTGGAGCCCTATCATCTGTTCACTCACAAAAAGCTCAAAAAACACAATGTAGGGGTACACGGGTATATGCAATCAAAATATTCTCTACTTTAAGACCGCGTTTTTCAATTTTTCCCACATACCGTACGGAAATGATTCCCAAAAACGTTGGAAACACACAGAAATCAAACCCGCAAATCGCAGACAAAATAAGACGCCCAGTTCTTACTCGCGACCATCACCTAGCTTAATCTGCCACGAGAACCAGTTCCTCGGGACGTCTGCAACATGTGGCGATCAAAAATAGAATCTTGTGTGTCGCAACGGTGTTGGCGAGCCCTCTGCGTGCATCCAACCGGTGTCTCCCATCGCGTGATACCGCAATTCATTTTCATAAACTGCATTGCAAAGGTGTTACGGTGATCGAATTATAATTTCAAATTTCAATATTTATCTTTTTAAATTTACAATTAAAATTGTATCAAGTATTATCTTGTTTTTCGAGCAGTCTGCTCAGGAAACTGCTCAATTACTATAGGAGTTAAATTTGTGTTTACATATATATATATATATATATATATATATATATATATATATATATATATATATATATATATATATATATATATAGATACATATATATATATATATATATATATATATATATATATACATATGTGTGTGTGTGTGAACATTCATATTGTATAAATGATATAACGAAATTTGTGACTGGAAGCCACAATTTTGCTTCGATTCTCACCAAGTTTTCAGAAATGGTACCTAGTTTTGTTAATAATTCAAACTGGCTAAGCAAAAACAAAATGGCAGGTATTTTAGATGAAAATCCTTAATTTCTGTTCTGACCAAAGTATAGCTCCGGTTTGCACCAAAATTGGAACAAACATTCAAGTGTGTGATAAAGCTAGTAAAAAGTCAAACCATCTGAAACAAAATGGCTGCCGCTCAGAGGTCGAAAAACGTACGAAACTTTTTTACTGTAGTTTTGAACAAACCTTTGAACCAATGTCGATGAAACTTGGGAATGTGGTAGAGACCGTAAACGTCAAGTGAACAATAACACAAACTTCAGCGGCTAGGCAAAGTTCGAATTTCGTAAGCTTGTTGAAAAAGCTTCTTAAAAATATTGGATTTTTATGAAGCCTGTTGGGATCTTGGGCTAAAATGTATCAGGACTAAATTTGATTCCTATGGACGCTGCTGATTGTAGCAGTAGTGAGTTTTGCATTGCAATCAAGAAATTACACTTTAATATACATTCATGTTACAATGTATTCAAGAAACTGAATTTTAATGTAAACGAAATGAAAAAAATTGCCACTAAAAAGGATGAAATAAAAAACTTTTGGATAAAAAAAGCAAAACCGACTTCAAAATGCCCTGAAAAGGACGAAATAAATTTTCCAAATCAATTTTCCCGTTTCGACACATAAACTTCCAACAGGTGCACCGTTACAAAAGATATTATATATATAAAATATAATTTTGTTTTGTTTTGTAAAAAACGCATTCGTTTGAAACAGTCTATTGAAATCTGTAACAGTTTTCATCGCTGCGAACTTTTTTGAACCAAACTTTCTTTTCTAACAGAATTAACAGGGAGAAATCAATCTTAAAATTATTTATTAGAAATAATTTTAAGACTTGCCTTTGCTTCGTGATTATACCTGTATTTTTGAAGGAACTTCAAAGTCAAAAAGGCAATGTAATTAATCTTAAAGAAGAATGTTACACTGAAAACCGCGAAAACTTAATTATAATTTTGGGTATCCCATTAAATGCCTGCAACTCATAGTATAAAATTAAGCAATAATAAATATTAAATTAGTCAGTTTTTTTTCACTAGAACCACAAAAATCCCTAAATTCGTTGCTATTTGCGCATGATCACTCGCTGGCATCTCAAAAATAATTTCAAAATACTCATATATCTGTTCTCTCTTGTTGTAGCTTGTGTCAGCTATTAAAATGATTCCGAAGATAACAAAAAAAAAATCGTCAATAATAAATCAAATCCGCCTAATATGCAAATCTTACCCACAAGTTTTAGTAAGTCATCAAGATGTTAAACGATTTTGCAACCAGTTTGAAGTGTTCTTGGATCTAAAGTTCTTCAAAAATTGTACTCATATAACAACTTTAAATCATGCAACATGTAGTTTTAGCAATTATATTTTTTCCTTATTTATATTTTTGATGAGCTCTTGACGATGACTTTTGCCCGTTCACATAAAACTCATGTAATCAAAACCAGAAGTTGTATTTGAATAATAATTATTATAGATTGAAGTGGCACTTCATTTCAACACATGTTTATGGCCATTCAAGTATTTTATGCAAAGTACAATATTCCAACTATACGAGTATGTTAATTATTTTTAAATGGAAGAAAAATTACCTCAAACGTTAAACTGTTACCCAGAACGTTCTGATTGCAAAAAGGTGTCTGGCTTTATACGAGTATTGTGTGTTTGGTTTTTTTCTTGAAAAGTCGTCGGGCCTTACTTTTTGAGTGAGCAGACGCGCTTGGACGCTTTTGAATCATCTTCAGTGACCAAAAGATGTTTCGGTTAGTCGAAGGGTCAATAAAGCAAAAATTGAATTATAAGTAATTATGGGGGGAAAATTATCAAATTGAATTACTGAAAGATTTACATAATAACAAGTTTGGTAGACAGACCTACGCTCATGTCAAAAGGGTTTTGTACCCAACTTACGAAATCACCAGCAACGAATAAATTCAAGAAACATGTCAAAGAGATGTGCACGTATGAAAGAAAATCCATTGTTTCTCCATTTTCAACGGTTACCATATTGTTAGAAACTCAGAAAAAATCATGAATTCCAAAAACATATTTATTTTATCGACCTTATCTGAATATTTTAAGAAAATCGAAACAAAACTGCAGTGTCTGATTTGATGGAAAGTCCATATAATACTAAAATTCTGTACTATTGTTGTTGTAATCGGAGAAATTTCACATGGCACTAACTTTTGAGAATATGATTCGATTTTAATCAAACTTACAGAGTATTAGGACCTTATGTAAGACTACTGTTGTGTTTAAGGGCATCTATACGATTTTATTGGGGAAAATGTGAAATTCGAAGATCATACTATTATTAACAAAGCTGAATAAATTTTGAGCTACCGTATTTGTTGTTGTTGTACTCATAAACATCTGCCTCCATATTTTTTCAGATTTTTCAGATCAAAGCTGTCAAATCGCTAGAGGGACACAAATTTTTCGTGTATTTCCCCCCCTTGTGCGCCCCTGGTTCAAAAAATGGCAGTTTAAGAACTGTTTTGAAAAGCTCTCATCAAAACCTTTTATTTGATACCCATATCGGCTACCTTTGATGAATTTTTTTTTCAGGGGCCACTCCCCTGTATGGGTGGACCCCCATTTGTATATTATAATTTTTTTTTCAGTTGAACTTTGAAAAGGGAACCACTTTACGCCTAGACGTCAACGTCAATGTACTTGGTCGTGATTCTTTCGCTGTGTTTTTCTTCAACGAATTACTTTCTTTCCCGTGGTTGAAGCTTAAATTAATCGAGTTGGTTTGAAGCTTAGGACTTCCCAGCTCGCAGTGGTGTGTATGGTGTTGGGTCTTAGCATCGTATTAATGCTTTTCTCTCAAAATAATTTCTTCGTCTTTGAAGACATTTACATTGTTTACTTTAAGTGCGGACATAAACCTTATCGTATCTGCCACTCATACTTAAGCTCAACATTATTTCAAATTCCTATTGAAGTGCTCAATCTCATTTATGGCAAATTAATTTTATATACATAAACGAAAGTGTTGTGCTTTACTAAATTCGATCCACTCACTAAACCAACTCGCAACTAAATGCTACGTAAGTTTTTAGTTTTTTTTTCTCTCTCCTAAATCTTATATTATAAAAAAATCAGATTATGACGTACTGCGCTGCTAAAAAGTGTATAGACAAACCAAATAATACGTCATTAGTAACGTGCTACGGCTTCTGTGGCCTGCCGTTTCACGCTAAATGCGCCAAATTGTCTGGCCTCACTGCACACAGCATTATGAAAGTAGAAACAGGTGTCTACTGGTATTGCAAAACATGTCGCAAATACACAATATCAGCGTACGTAACGAGGCTTAGGGTAGCCGAGGAAACGATTGATCGTCTTTCCCAATCACGCCTAAAGCTTAACGATCAATTGGAAACAGCGAACAATGAAATCACCCAGCTTATGAGAATCGCCGATATTGAACAACCTGGAAAATCTCCGAAGTCAGCTGGTGACCAGAGACCTGAAATTATGAATGAAAATATTGAGAAGGAGGAGCTCATTACAATAGTAAATACGCCAATAGCTCTTGGTACTCAACCAAGCGAAAATTCACCTTTATTGACATCTGCAAGGTCACAAATCATCACAAGGAGCCAAGCTCAAATACTGTTTCGTCGAATTGAGCAGTCTTCAACATCTAGCTTTAATTTTCCCTCTTGCAAACAAATATCTGAGCAGTTGCAGCCAATCACGTACGCTCCACAGGCTACAACTTCTATAAATGAACCTGATGCTGCTATTGATGAAGAGGAGGCTCTTCGTGCTGTCGCTCCCCCATTGCAGGTATTTGTTTCGAGGCTAGCATATAAAACTACGGTCGAAATGTTAACACGTGAAGCGCAAATTTGGTTCATCTTTTTCCATCTTAGACTGTGTTAAGTTAACAAAAGAAAATCTTCCTCATCGTCAGATCGCTTCCATCAAAATTAGTGAACCAGCAGAATGTAGTGCTCTGTTGAATCAAAATTTGTGGCCGGATGGAACTTTAGTCAAACGTTACAATCCTCCCAGAAGGCGAAATTCTCTGAGAACTTCATATTGAAAAAACAACGCATAACAGACACTAAAACTTATAATAGTATTAACTCATCAAAGTTTAAGGTTCGCGGACCAAATTACATCGCCTTAGCGCTTCATACATTCTCACGAATGATAATATTATTTGCTTAACTGAGACTTAGTTGAGAAGTAATATACATAGCTCGGAATTTCCCCAAATCATATTGTCTATTGGAGGGACCGTGATTTTGATCTGACAAAGAAATCTGATGGTGGTGGAATACTGATTGCTGTTGCTAAAAATTTTTCCAGTGAGCTTTGTGAACCGAACACGTTATTGTCAAAATTAATACTCTTTCTTCTCCTTTGTTTATATTCTGCATATATCTTCCCTGTAACTCTTCTTTTGACTTTTGTGATTCACTATTTGACTCACTATCATCGTATTGTCTTTCACAATAGTTGAACACAGAAGTTCGGTGGCTACAAAAAAAAACTACTAAAAATGCAGGAACAACTCAGGGCAGGCCAAAATCCATTAAAATTGAAAATGGATGTCATAACAAGATGGAATAGTACCCTGGAAATGATTGAAAGAATGATAATACTACAGAAACCTCTTGAAGCTGCGGTTGGACTTTTACATATTCCTGTAGAAAGTGCCCGAAAAAAGTACTCACACAGTTGACGATTTTGCAGACAAAAAATTTTGAAAACATTTTTTTCGGATTCAAAATTTTTTTTTTTTTTAATTACCTCCATTCCCTACCACTCTCTCCATCACTCTTTCTTCGTCGCACAACGCTCGTGCGATCTGCATTCACATTACGTCGCTTGGTCCTTTGTGCCACCCAGACAATGTTTAACACATCGGTATAAGGGGGCACACAATATAATGTGAACTAGTCCTTTTCGTGAACATCTAGTCCAAAAAAATCATGATCAGCTCTCAGAGATAAAAAAAAATGCAATATCATACGACGCATTCAAAAAAAAACTCTGAGTAACTGTCACTTCAGTATCTCGCCGATAGGGTCAAAAAGAACGCCCTAAGATACTGGGCTCATAAAAGCAGAATTACAGGTCCACGCTTCAATCAGTACTCATTAAATGCTCCCTTAGTCTTTTCTTAAATACGAAAAGTGAGTTTGCTTCCTTAACAATTTCTGGTAGATTGTTATATATACGCAAAGCATCATTCGTTGCATCGTTCTTTAGTCGATCCGTTCTGGCAAAAGGTATTACGAATTGATTTGCATTCCTCGCATTATATGGGTTGATCTGTGATACCTTAATTAATGGCGCTCGTTCCGATC
This sequence comes from Odontomyia ornata, assembly GCA_963969285.1. NCBI lineage: Eukaryota > Metazoa > Arthropoda > Insecta > Diptera > Stratiomyidae > Odontomyia > Odontomyia ornata. The sequence continues at coordinate 88,018,384 of OZ017738.1, read as the reverse complement.
CATTAGTTTTTAAATTTCTGTAGATAAACTTCGCTTTCTCCATAATAATAATTTGACTAAAGGTTAATGATTTTGCCAGTTGGTAAACCAAACTAGTTTGAGTAAGCATTGGCAGCTTCAGAATGTTTTTATACGCTTTGGTCAGCAGCCTGGATATACTGTTTAAATGTTGCTTCGCTGATTGACTCCAAATAAGTACTGCATAATGCAATTTCGCCAGGACAAACGCATTTAGAACAAGTTTCTTGATGTGCATTGGAAAATCCTCATATCTTCTTAACAATCCTATTATTGGGGCTAATTGCCTTCTTAAGCTATTTATGTGTGGTAACCAGGTCATACGATGGTCTATGATAAGACCAAGATATTTCATTTCTAGCACTCTTTGCAATTTTTCGCCATTAATATTTAGTTCGACATCTATGTCTCCTTTGTTCTTTTGCTTAAAAACAATATATTTTGTCTTTGATGTGTTCAATACTAGTTTGTTTCCAATTAACCACTGATGGAATTTTCCTAGGTCGTCGTTGATAGTGTTCTCAATGGCAGTTTTGTCTCGTACTGAATAAAGTAGAACTGTGTCATCAGCATATAATGTGTGATATCCCGTCAGCCCACATGCATTTAGATTATTTGTATATAGCAGGAACAAAGTAGGGCCCAGTATTGAACCTTGGGGAACTCCTGTTTCCGTAGGTGCATGGTCGCTCAGGACATTGTTGATTAAAGTTCTCTGCGATCTTCCCTCCAAGTAACTCTTAAACAACTGCTTAGGACTCCCCTGAATACCATACGATTCAAGTTTACGAAGCAAGAGATCATGATCAACTGTATCAAATGCTTTTTTCAAATCCACAAAAATTGCGATGACATAATCACCTCTGTCCAGTCCTAGATTGATGAAACGTGTGACAGAATGTAGGGCATCCAAAGTACTCTTGTTCTTTTGAAAACCAAACTGATGTTGGCTTATGATAGAGTTTTCAACTAAGAATGATGTTAATCGATTGTTTAGTATTTTTTCAAATATCTTACTAAATCCCGTCAGCAGCGCAATCGGGCGATAGTTATTCGGGTCAAGATAATCACCACCCTTAAATATAGGAACTATTTTTGCAAGTTTTTCTTCTTCCGGAAAAGTCCCATTCCTAATATGCACGTTTATAAAATTTGCCATAATCTGGGCTATGTCCTCCTTAATTATACTAATCTCATTCATCGTGATGCTATCAATGCCTGGCGCCGTATTCTTTTTCAATTCATTGATTACATTTAAGACTTCCCTTTTATTTGTTTGATGAATGTGAAAGATGGAATTTATTGCGATATTTGTATTATTTACATTGCCTGCTGAACTGGCAACGATTTCTTTAGTGATTCTTCCACCAATTGTTGAAAAAAAATTATTCAATGAGTTCGCCGCGTCACGTGGACACGATGTGTTAGAGGGCCCATCAGGATTCAGTTGAAAGTTTTGTGATATACCCTGGGTTGAAGAGTTATCCTTTACCTCATTTATTATTTTCCATATTTCGCGGGAGTTGTCAGCCGCTGTTTCCATTCTTCTTGAGAAATATAAGAATTTAGCCTCTTTCACCAGTCGTTTCGATTCTTTTTTCGCTTGCATATACAGAAACTTGAAAGCCTGGTTTCCACTGTTCTTCCTGTAGTCCATGTATGCCTTCCTTTTTGTAATACTTGCATCAATTACTTTTTTCGTTATCCAAGTCCGTTGTCGACACCTGATTTTTTTCTCAATTGTAGAACTTTGCTTAGCAGATATGATGATATTTTTGAGTTCAATAATACTATTTGGTTTCCGCTTTTCCAGTAACTCTCGTATGTTTGATTTAAAGAGCTCCTTGTCTAGAAATCTGAACGTTTTGTAGGTCGGCTTCTGTTTGTTCAGGGTTTGGTCTTGAATAGCAATTTTTATCACACGATGATCCAGTTCCGGCCAGTCCTCAAATATGTATGTCATGCTTTCAGCGACTTTTAAATCATTGGTTACTATATGATCCAGACAGGTATTTGACACTGGGCGAGTAATTTGGTTGTTGTTTATGATTACCGTTCCATTCGTTTCTAGCGTATCCTTATAAATCCGTGTTTCTGGTGATTCCGTTAGCACATCAATGTTTGTGTCCGCTACTGTGATCAAATTTTTTTCAGTTGAGAATAATGTATCTAGTACTGTGCAAAAATCTTGCGCATTCATTCGATTGGGGTTGTAGTACGTCCCTAATTTTATTTTTTTACCTGCATGGTGTACTTCAATTATTATAACGTTATACTTATCAGGCATCACTCTCTTGGTAATGAAATTGATTGTATTTTTTACGTAGATTGCTGTACCTCCACCTCTTCCAGGTCTGCAGGAGAATACCGCATTATATCCTTCAATATTGTAAAACCGTGCTTCTTCTGGGTAAATCCAGATTTCATTTAGAATAATCAAATCTATGTCAGGATTTTGCTGCAGGTAAATCTGAATATCACTTAGCTTATGTCTTAAGCTTCTTATATTAGCATACATAAGTGTTAAATTTGTTCCACTTGATTGATTAGAAAGATTAGCAATCATCAAAGTTGTAGTCGGTACTCCTCCTGGCGATCAATATTCTGCGTTGAAACTCCGGACACTCTACAGAGTCAGCTCTGTGAGAATGATCAGCATTGTTATTGTTACCAATACAGTTAGACCACTTCTCAATCGTGCTTTTGCAGTCCTTTAGGTCATGCTTTCCTCCACATTTTAGACATATTTGCTCCCCTTCACATTTAGATGTTTTGTGGTTGTATTTTTGACACTTATAACACCTCGTTACGTTGAAGTCCTCCTTCACAAAATACGATCCATAATCTATATTAATGTATCTATTCGCAATCCTCTTATACATGCTCCCGTTTACCTGGATGATGTGCAACCACCTTCCATTTCTTGTTCGCCTAGCATGTACAAGTTCCATAGAATCACGCTCCTCTATATTGGGATTTAATGCCTGGATCTCATTTCTTAGTTCATAATTTGCGTATTGTTTCTCTAGTCCATTGATGACAAGTCTAGGCTGTCGCAATCTGGTCTCAGCAACATCATACTCCTCTTTCATTGCATCCATTGCTATATTAAAAAGCGAAGTAGTATTTTCATTTGTCGATGTTTTTATAATCGCCCCACCATTACGAATAGGCCTCATTAGTTGTAGAGGAATTTTACATTTTGATGGCCTGATCTTCGACTTAAAATCAATCAGTGTTTTTTCTGATGAAGAGTGATTTTTAGGCTTAATAATAATCCCTTTTTGCGATATTGTATTAGATCGATGCACTGATGGAGGAGAAGTAGAATTTTTTATAATTTCGGCATATGAGGGCTTGTTCGCAGACGTAGATTTATCTATTAATAAGGTGACATTAGAGCTCATCTCTTCGACTTGGCTTTGCAAGTTTTTCATTTATTGGAAGAGTTGGTCTTCTTTAGATTTACGGTGCTGAGCTCTACATCCTGCACACATCCAAATTACATCTTCGGTGATGTCCATAATAGCCCGATATCTCTCCTCCGACATTTTGATACACCTCAAATGAAACCACTTGAGGCAGAAGCCATCACACCCCATAGCCGAGTGGATATCCTCCACGGGTTTCCTACACTTCCCACACTTATCTGGTTTAGTAGCCATTATGTTTTTAGCTTTTTCAATTATTTGCTTTTTATAAAAATATTTTATTATCCTTAATTTATTTAATATAGTTAGTGAAAAAAAATGCAGAAATCCGTACTTGCAAAAAAAAATAATTTAAAATATCAAAATATAATTTTAAAATTAAATTCAAAAAATTGTTTCGATATAAATTTAGCTACACGGGAATCTCACTCCTAGACCAAAGTAAGAATTCCCGGTTCCGTTAATTTTCGATCGCCTAAGTAAAAAATTTAATCACTGAAATTGGTTACTTGAAAGATCGCTACTTATCTCAAAAACTTGATAAAACGACACTAGTAACCACTCCACTTGTTTCACACAGCTAATTATAAATTATGACAGAATTTAAACTTCACTTAAGCCAAGAAATTCAGAGAGCTGAAAATGACACTTCTTTGTTTTGACACTTCGAATTGTCGATGACACTTTTATTAATTCAAATATTTGTCGCATAAAAGTACCAAAAAATTAAAAATTTTCGACAGATATATAAACTAAATTTATCCCCGTTCTTGCCGCGAAAAAAGTGTTCACACAGTTTGTGTTTCAAACGAATAAAATTAAAATCAACAAACATTGAACTCGGTTTTAATAGGATGTTAGAGCACACCTTTTCTCTTAATAACTTCTTCAAGTCTTCTTTGCATCGACGACACAAGGCTACGCGTCACTTCCGGGGTGATTTTTCGCCATTCTTCTAGGATGACTTCCTTCAATTGAACCTTGTTGCTGACACCACGTTCTCTGATCTTCCTATTCAAGTGCTCGATCGGATTCAAGTCAGGCGATTGCGGTGGTGCCTTGAGAGTATTTGGGGTGTTATATAAAATAAATCTCTGAACGACATCCGCGGTATCTTTGGGGTTGTTATCTTGTTGGAAATAGTAATCGTTTCCAAGACCCAGGTTTTCGGCACTTTTTTTCAAGTTATTTTGTAAAATATTTAAATAACCCAATTCATACATTATTCCATCAATAAACACAAGTTCGCCGACACCGGATGCAGCCGTGAAACCCCACACCATTACTCCACCGCCTCCATGCTTCACAGTAGGCAACATATTTTTGATATCCATTTCAGTATTGCGCCTTCGACACACTAATATTCTTCCATCGCACCGAAAAATATTGAATTTGCTCTCATCTGAGAACAAAATTTTATTTCTAAAGTCTGTATTTTTTTCTTTAAACTCTTTTGCGAGTGTAAGCCTCTTCTGCTTATTAATTTTATTGATAAAGGGTTTTTTCCTAGGCCGTCTCGCCTTGTAACCAGCACGTCGTATGACATTTTGCACTGTTCTAGATGTTACAGTTTTTTATAATCACGAAGTTGTTTTTGGGTCCTTGTTAATAGTTTTAAGAACAAACCTTTCCTCTTTGTCCGATAGTTTCTTGGGTCGGCCACTTTTTGTTTTATTTTCAACATGGTTTTTATCTTTCCACCGCTTCACAACACACTATAACGGCTTTTATTCATTATTCCCCAATTTCAGCAAAGGACTTCCTTGTGCACGAAAACTCAAATTAATTTTCCTTTCTGCTAAAGCTGTCTCTTTTGATTTTCAACTCATTTTATTTTATTTGCACTTCACTACCCATATGCACAGTTCACTGCCCAAATGTCAAAAAAGTTTACCTGTCAAACCATCGATACAAATAGCAAATGATTTGCTGGGAATGTCCCTAAATATAATGTTGCCATGAGAATTGAGTAATACGTTAGAATGAAACGAACAGGAAATTCCTTTTCCAATAAATATCACTGTGTGAATACTTTTTTCGCGGTATAAACGGATTAAATTTAATTTAGATTTTCTTAAATTAAACCTGTTGAAAAATTGTTCCTTTTTTTACACTTTTAAAATGTTTTTGCATTCGAAATTTTTTTTTCAAAATTTTGAACTACGTGGTTTTATTCACAAAATTGTCAACTGTGTGAATACATTTTTCGGACACTGTATGTGACAATCTGAATCAAAATTTTGTTAGCACAGACATTGAGAAGAGTCTTCTTCTCAAAAAAGTCACCGAACTTAAGAGGGTTCAAAAACAGTCCAAGAGACCCAGTACTTTCGAAAGCAGCTTTATTGTATCCTTGGTTACGGCTTACATTAAGCGACGAATCAACAAATCAATATGCCGAAAAAAGTTTACAACTAGATTTGGAAAAAAAAATTGTTAACATATCAATCATGGCGGATTTTTTGGTCGAAACTGAGGCAGTGAATGATTCTGCATCTGTTATTTTGGTGGATGACAGCTCTTTTTGGAGGAAATTCGATGCAAAAACTTCTTCTTTCGCAGCATCAAATGTTAACACCAGCACAGCTACCATAAGATAATAAAAAGTTTTCCTATAAGAGGTGTTATTTTGAATAGCCCGCTATTTCGGTAGATGTCACTTTTGAAGTTGTCATTTTTTGACATTTGACAAGTAGAAACTACGCCATTAACAAAAATGGAACGATACACGCTTCAGCAACGCATTGAAATTATTTAAATTCACTATAAACATCGTAAAAATTTGGCAGAGACGGTTCGTAAAACTCGAACATTTTTGGGTCGCCGTGAAGCACCTTGTTGGACCCCAATATAGAAATTGGCGGAAAAATTCCAGCTTCTGGGACAACTTAGTGATGTGAACAATAAAACCCGTGCACGTCACTCAAGAACAGCCGAGAATATTGCTGCGGTAGCCGAAAGTGTTGAAGAGAACCCAGGTTTGTCCATTCCTTATCGTTCTTTGGAATTCGGCATTCCACAAACGTCATTACACCGTATTTTGCATAAAGATTTGGGTCTTAAGGCTTATAAAGTTCAGTTAACACAAGAACTCAAGCCGGTCGATCATCAACAACGTCGTGTCTTTGCGGATTGGGTCCTTGAAATGCATGAAAATTATCCGTAATTCCATCGAAAAATCATCTTGAGTGATGAGGCCCATTTCCACCTCGGTGGCTTCGGCAACAAGCAAAATTGTCGCATCTGGGGCTCGGAAACCCCAAGAGTTATTGTTGAAAAGCCTCTCTATCCTCAACGTGTGACTGTTCAGTGTGGTTTATGGTCCGGCGGAGTCATTGGACCTTACTTTTTCGAAAATGAGGCTGGAGCAACAGTTACGGAGAGACGATTAATGATTTTTTATGGCCGGAATTGGATGGTATTGACCTGGACAACGTTTACTTGCAACAAGACGGTGCCATGTGCCACGCAAGCAACAAAACCATTGATCTTTTACGGGAAAAGTTTCCGGACCGTGTTATCTCTCGAAGAGATGATCACCATTGGCCACCGAGGTCTTGTGATTTAACACCTTGCGACTTCTTCCTTTGGAGCCACGTGAAAGAGAAGGTCTATGCCAACAGCCCAGCGTCGATTCAAGACCTCAAAGATGGAATTCGTGAGGCTATCGAGGACATAGGGCAGCCACTTTGCGTTTTGGTTATAGAAAATTTCATTAAAGGATATGGTCCTGTAAGCGTGGTCGTAATGGTCATTTGCCTGATGTTATTTTCCACTATTAACGACATACCTTCCTTTATAATAAAATTAACATCCGATCATTTATATTGAAAAATGGCATTTTTCTTTTAATATCAAAATAATACCTCTTTTTGGAAAGCCCCGTATATGGAGGAAAGAAATGTAAGCAGACATGAATGTCCCCTAAAGTGGTGGTAAGCGCGAGCGATTCTTTATCCAGAGCTGTCACTTAACAATCATGGCTACTTCAGTGCCTTCAGAGAGGATCCGATTTTATTTGAAAGACGCAGTTCTTAAAATCCAGAACGTATGGAAAAAATACTGTTTTCGAATATGAATCAAAGATTAATTTAACAACAAAGGAAAACCGATATGAGCCTAATTATTCTTAAAACTGTTTATTTTTTTATGACTGATGAATTCCAGACTGATTACACTAAGCAACAGAAAAAAAGTTGAACGTTTCCTTTACTTCATGAGTCAATTCTTACTAGTTTTGGAATAAGAAAAACGAATATGATAAAGAAAAAAATTTATTAGCTCTACATTTTTTGACATGTAAACGATGAAAATTCTTGTTTCTAAGAAATTGATAAATATGAATTACATATGCTAACAACATTTAAAGTGTGATTTCATGATATTTGAATTAAAAATCCTTCAAAAATCACTTGCCAGGTGTTTAGATCTACGAAGTATCAACTGATTCCTTTGATCGTGATCTTTTAGCTTTCCTCTTGTAAGTGACCTCTGGAGCATCTCTACATTTAAACCAGTAGTAATCTGCAAGCATTGCTCCATTCCAGCGGCCCTGATATGTTCGTTCCATCACAGAAATATCTTGATGGAACCGTTCTCCATGCTCATCACTAACATCTCCGCAATTAGGTGGGAAAAAATCAAGATGGGAGTAGAGAAAATGGATTTTTAAAGGGGCATATTGCAGCTGAGTTTGTGATATTTTTGTAGAAGTTTGGTAACCAACTGAGGGTAGTAATCATCTCTTTTGTTCCTTAAAAATCCATGTATGACTCCCTTGAGAGCTTTCCAAGCTTCCTTTTCTTTCCCTTCCAAAACTAAGTCAAATGCAATGTCCTTTATAAGTTCACGTATTTGTGGCCCAACAAAAATGCCTTCCCTGACCTTTGCATCACTTAATTTAGGAAATTTGTCTCTTATGTATTTAAAAGCCTGGCCTTCTCGGTTCATGGCTTGGACAAAATTCTTCATCAAGCCCAGCTTGATATGTAAGGGTGGAAGAAGAACATTTTTTGGATCTACGAGGGACTCGGCAATTACGTTTTTCTCACTAGGGTTAAGATTTCTTGCAGGCCAATCTGCTTGAATATAATGTGATTTTCTATCCCTACTATTCCACATACATAATAGCAACATTATTTCGTATACCCTAATTGCATCCCTAAAAGTATAGCAATCACTTTTAAATCACCGCAGATTTTGCACTTATATTCCAGGTAGTTGATTGAATCTAGGAGGTCTGTCATGTTTGCATAAGTCTCGTTTATAGAAAACGAAGCTTGGAGGAGTCTATGAAAAGTCTCCATTCAGTTGGATCATGCTTCATATTCAAACTTTTCATCAAGCCATTAATATTACAACAAAAATAAAGTTGTTTTTCTTTTCAAAAATAGGAATCAAATCCCTATGACATTGTCTGTACTTGGTGACCCTAACATCATTCTGCAGGAGATTCCATTGCCGTAACCTTTATCCTAGAAGATCTGCCTTTTCCTGTGACTCCTCTAATGAGATCACTCAACACCGATTGAGTTAATTTATGTGGTTGATCATCTTTTTCTTCTTTAAAGTCAGGGTCATAAGATGTTGAAGGCTCGTTGAGTTCTCCTTCTACACTGTCTTCATTTTCTGCTCCCAACTCATAAGTCTGGGGTCGTGGAGGAACTGGTAAACTGTCTGAATATGGAATATGTCGAGTAGTTGATGGAAGATTCGGGTATTTAACAGTTTTTATTTTTTCATTGACAATCCTGCTTTTATAGACGGAATCAAGCAAAAATAGCAATCGTCTATGTGGTAAGTGGGCTCCCGCCAAATTATATTTTTCAGCCATTCTCGTAATATAACTGAACTCAAATTGCAACATACTCGTATGTGTAGAGCCCATGGCTTATTTTGGTTTCCTACCTTCATTCCAAAATTATGTTTATATGCAGACTTCACAAGAGGCGTCAAATTGCGTTTTTATAGGGCAAACGTTATTTCGCCAAAAGTGTAACAAAAATTATTAACTAAATTTACACATTTCCGTGGCATGTTGATTTCTCCCTTTAAAACATTCCAAAACAAGATGATACGCACAAAATACTATAAATTTCACCGTTACCACAATAGTATCACACTTAGTAATCTTCTGGCAGTCAAATTATACTTTGACAAATAAAATTTATGTGTATTTTGACAATTAACAATGTTGCCAAATTCGAAAAAAAAATTTTCCTCAGATTGAAAAAGAAGAATTTATAAAATATAAAAAGTAGCTTGTATCTCTAAAACTAGAGCTAATTGGTTCGTTTAATGGTCGCATTCAGTAAACGAGAACACATAGGATAGGAATAATTTTGAGACCGAATCAATTTTTTTAACTGATTGCTTTTGTAAGTTTACATTATAATGACTGAGTTAATATATTTTTTCAAAAATTATACGAAGTGTGACCCTTATTTCTAAATGAAAGCGAAATGAAATTGCAAGTCTCTAAATTGAATGAGTTAATTGTTGAAGATATTCTATGCTTCTATCGGGCAGTATAATTTGCATTTTATGAAAACTCTTATCAAATTCTTTAAAATATGGCATTGCGGTTAAGAATACTCATTTTGAGAAAATATGACTATTTGCTATTCGGAATGGGGCTGTTGAAATAGCCAAAAATTCAACAATTATAAGCTTAGGCTATGAGACTATTATTTTATTTTTTAGGTGTCATAAACCTGTTGATATGGGTCTGGGAAACATTTTAAATTGCACGAGTCACACGAACAATATGTAACGAGTACTCTTACATCAAGTAACGACGGGTACAGTTTCATTCGTTACTTTCACAGCTCTAATTTAAAGGCACATCTGCAAATCAGCGAATCTATAACTTCCCCTAGAAAAACGTATATTATCTAGAGGTCACTACAAAATACTACTTAAAACCGTTTTTCCATTACACACGTACTACGATACCCTTTAAAATGAGGCTAGTACTTGATACAATGGTTTGTTTTAGGTTTTACAAAGCCACTTTCAATGCTAGGCTTATTCTATTGTAATCAATCTCGTAGAACCCATATCACAACTTAATCAATCAAAATGTTATCTTTCACACAATTACTCCCTACCTTTAATCTAGCACCTTTTATCTAAAGCCTTCTAACCTAAAAGTATTCAAACTGAATAAAAAAATATCAGCAACAATCATCTGTGCTCCAAATGCTATCACTTCAGAATAAAAGAATCCACTCCTTAACTGACATGTGGCCTAGTTATTTGTTACAATTTAACTATTGTAATGCTTACACCGTGGCGCACAGAGTGCGTTCACTGTTATCCATACAACACAAGAAGAGGTTAACCGCTTTTGCCACACTATCTACAATAATTATACGCACATCAAGCATACGAGTATGAAAATTAATTAGCTTACTTTAAATCCCATTTAGGCAAAATCTTTGATTACTCTTGCCACAAGTATCAATAGCAAACAGATAGCTATTAGTCGTTGCACAATGCTACTGTTAAGTGTTAAAGATATTCACGTGGTGTGAAGCTTAAGGTGAAAAGTGCAATTCATTTCATACTCTTAGGATAAAGGCAGCTGTTAACATCATGAAATTGAAAGTAATAGGTTTTTCATACGGCTAACAAGCGGAACCAAATATTTTGACCTAGTTGTCGAATTTTTTGGGAAATTGTAAACGGGAAGATGTTATGTATATTTTAATTTTTGTATTGAGGTTTTAAGTTTGATGAACTGGTTCACTAAAATGGGGAATTCATTTATTCAGGCAGTTTCAAATGAGGAAGTAGTTGTGTACGAAATTTTATTCTTAATAAAATTGAATATTTCCAACAGATTCTCAAAATAAGAGTAATAAAGAAATTGAAGCATTGTTTTTGTATGATGCACATAAAGTAAATAAACGAAATAATTGATTACAAGTAAAGAACCTTAAAATTGCGAGAATTAAAGCTTCCAGAAAAAGCGTATGCTAACAACATTTTCAAGCCTTTCATCGTACCATGAAAATATTAACTTTCTGCATGAACATTAACTAACAATACCATCACTTGTAATAAATATGGCTTTTCAACTAGACATTGCTATAATTTTTCAACAGATATTCTACTTGAACTTTAGAGTTGTAAGGTGGGAGCATCTTTAAAGAAAACAATTCGAGTAAGCAGGAGAGTGCTCCTATCATAAGGGCTTGTAATGATTTTCGTTTCAATCGCTCGAACGAAGAGATTTCTCGAAGGAAATCTGAACCGACCTCTCATCGGTTCTAGACGTGAAGTGTTAGGGACGTGACAACGGAATGTACTCTACAGGTCAACAAGTCCGGACACACTTAGTCTACTCCGTGGTGGATGCTGGCTAGCTAGCTAGTTCGGAAAGGAGCTCGGTCGCGGTTCTTGCGCGAGCAGACTAAGTACGAAATACAAGAATTCAGCCACCGGTTCACATGCCCGATGTAATAACGCGTCGAAAGCACAAACATACGGAAACGAAACCTATCTCGACTTTATTCCGTATCTCTTAAGCTCATCCAGGCAACAACCAAAAATGTTTATAATTCCGCGTTCCCGAGTATCACCGAAAAATATCCGAAAAATATCCTACTTTAATCCGAATCTGAAAAACCCTACTCTAATAAAATCGCAACACAACTTATGGTACCGTGTACCGAGCGCAACGCGAAACCGGCCATCCGCGGATTCCTACCCTTTGAACAGCATACTAACCGCTCGCTGCAATTCCTGCTGGAAGAGAAGAGCATGCTGGTAAGAAAGTCGTGGGTTGTCTAGCAATTCGTGTTATTTTATTCAATATTGCTAATTATATTCTATGAACTACAATATTAAATATTTGAGTTTCCAAAGATCCTATGAAATCATGGAGTTTATTTAAAGTTTCAATTAAACTTTTAACTTCTTCTTTCAGCCTAAAAATAAGTTTTCACATTTTCAAATTACTAAACATTTATAATCTAAAAAATAAATTGTGTCACATTACAACACTTAATTTACTAAGCAAAAAAAAACTCTAGGGTATATACAGTTCTTTTTCTTTTTTTATTTAATTGTAATGATTTACTAATTAAAAATAAATCGATTAATATCATGTCACTGTAGATAACTCTGAGGCGAATTTTTCGATAAAATCCAAAGCACAATTGTGTCTTATTTTGCCATGTATATTTGAACTATTTTAAAAGATTGTTTTGTGTTGATTACTGTAATTACTTTTATCTAGATATTGTTTCATTGTTCTTTCTGAAGGTATACATATTTATGATCATTTTAGTTCGTTCTCCAAATTGTGAAGATCATTGATGTAAACTTTTAGTCACTCTAAATGGTTACTTTTAAAATTCAATAGAAGACAATATTTTGCTAGACCTGAGGATATTTTTACGATCGACTATTTTGTAATCCTCGACTGGGGTGGTTAAGATTAAAATGTGTAAAGATCTTATTTAGTAGATGTTAGACATGCACACTATATGGGTTGAGTCCTGTTCAAGGTAATGTTGATCAATGGAGGTTGTATTTAATAAGCGGGGGTGCGGCTAAATTGACTTCAGAGTTGACATGAGTGTGAAGGCAAGCGAAAACAATGAGCTCGTGAAAAAAAAATAGAAAATCCTAGCGAGCAAATTACAATGAATCCGGTCTCAAAGCTTATTCTAATGAATGAAGATCTTAAGAATAACTATTCAACTATTAAGATATATTTCGTGAAGTATTGTTATTAGACCAAACGAGTATCCTTATTTTGGGATAGATTGTACACAACTTATAGTTTAATATCGCTCAGTATGAAATGAATTATAAAAAGGGAGACCGATTTCGCAAATATTGATCAAGATATATCCAGAAAAAGAGTATTTTACCCAAAATAGCCAATTTATCGATTGTGTCAAGAACTAGCATGCTAACGTTCGTTGAGCAAACAACTTGAAAAGGCGTTGATTCTACTCCGTGATAATTCAGTGGGGCTATATTCTGTGTTAGTCTCTTGTATGAGCCAACTTCCAAAGTTTAAATACAGAAGCAATATGACATGGCGCAACAACTATCAAATGTTTAAAAAAAAATGATGTCTTTTCTGATGCGTCAATAGTTTTTATCGGTGTTCGGAGAATGTTGAAATATCCTACATGCATATTACGGGAATGAAGTTAACAAACAATGGCGGGGACACAGTATTTTGCGAAAGTAGGAAAATAAAATTCGTGCCCTAACATTACGTATGCTCACCGAAGAGCTCACATTTTATATTTTTTTGCAAACTTTCATCAATTGCAAGATGTGCCAGTCTACATTCTATGTTCCTAGATTCATCTACATCTCTTATAAAATCAGTTAGTTTTGACAAAGGTAACCCAAGAATTTGACGCAGTTCACTTATGCTTGACATATAGCTCAATTTCTTATTGAATTTTTCACTAATGAAAGGACGGAGCTGCATATGGTGGGAGTTATACGCCACTAACGATGTACGGTTTTAAAAGCTTCGGCTTGTCGTGGGAAACGGGCATTCCTCACTTTGATAAAAATTTATTACCAAATCAAAAAACGTAACCTCAGCACTAACAAAAGCACCGAGTAGTCTAACATTGGCCTCCAAACAATTGTCTCTTCATTCGTCCGACTGCAACCCTTTGTTTGCATTGAACAAGAAGCAGCGCCACAACGCAATAGCGAAAAATGGTTCATTCCCTTCCTCTACAATTTACCAGCAATCGCCTGCTCGGAAATACAGTTGTTTAAAAATATAATCAAATAAGGTTCCACTTACTGTACACGCGACCAAACCGGGAAAAACTATGAGAAACACACAAGTCTTGGCCACATGGAACCGGCTCACAGTAGATTCACCGAACCAATTTATCGAAGGCAAAAAAAACGAAACTAAAACTGGTAAATTTTTGCCCCATGGGAAGCAAAGCGGTGACGCATTCAAAACCAGGGCAGAGGCACTCTAATAACGCTAAATTAAAGATGGAAAACTCGAAAACAACTTCTTTAATCCTTATTTGCAACACCATGAGCAAACTCCTTCGCTTAGCTATAAAAATGGAAATCGCGTAACTGTAACACCGCCTAATATATTCAATGCGTTTCCGATAGTGAAATTTCAACAAAATTCGAGAAGGCGCGAACTGTTCTGCGTCGCAAAGAGCATTACGTGACGCTCCCAGACAAAACTGAAGTAGGATGCGAAGTCATACGGTGGCACATTGCATATGTATTAGTCGCCTACGAATGGTTATGTGTGGGGTAGTGAAATCTGCTGCCATATGGCTTCCCATCCAACGTCAGTTTTCACATACACGATCACCTTCCTCTCAGCTGACCAAAAGCGGTTCAGGGACAGCGAGAGGTTAGAGGGTGTGTTCCGATTTCGTCGACGTCAATAACGACTGACTAATAATCGGCAGTGGCGTAGGGCCGATTCATTACAGGCTTTGTAACTATCTAAGGAATAGCAACAAGTTTTCTAATGGCATGAATCGATGACTTGAATGATTTAACCAACACTTGTATAAGAAATCGTTCGGATACAAATGCAAAAAGGATTGTTTGTGATGGACTAGAGAAGGTTGCCCTGATCGGACCTCATTTTAAATTAGTTCATCTATCGAATCCTAAGAGAGGGTCTCAAATAATTTCAGAAGCCATTGAAGCAAAAGTTTCCAACTTCAAATCAAGCCTGAAAGGTGCATGCATTCTTCAATTTAATGAAATATTGAACTCTGATGTCATACCAAGCGGAAAGCTTTTTGATTTTTTTGTCAGTTATGGAGAATTGTATTTCATATTTAGCAGGATAAACAACAAGAAATCTTGCGGTACTGACGGTATTTCAAATATAGTACTACGACATTTGCCTGAGGTTGCTATTAGAAATTATGACATATTGTTCAAGAACATGTTGAACAATTCATATTCTGAATCAGTGGAAATCTGGATGCCCTAAAAATGTTTGCCCTATAAGGTTTCTGTTTAACATCAGCAAGTGATTGAAGTGATACTTAATCAAGTATGAAACGCCTAAATCGAGAAATATGAGTTATTGCCGGTTTGGTTTCCACGCCAGGCATTTGATCATATATGTGATAAGGAAAGCAACCTCAGACATCTGTTGGAAACTGAACAGTAGAGAATGTGTTGGAGAGTGTCTCATTAATATGGAGTAAGTGTTCGATATGGTACGGTTAGACGGACTAATATTTAAAAACCTTCAGGACAAGTTTCCATTTATTTAGGATAAAAGAAAAAATCATTCCATCCTTCACTAAACGAATGGTTGTAAGCACAAATTCGTTTACAAAGCCCTTCTAGAGGGAACACAATCTAACTGCATGCTTAGAAAAATTTGCAAAATCCAATCCAATCAAACTAACCAAAAAAAGTCTTAAATTTATAATAAAGGTGTTCTGCTAATACTTAACCTTTCTCTACCTCGTTGCATGCTCTTTTTGGCACTACCGTTTCAATTTCTATTTTATTTTGGGTCTACGCGGGCGGCTCAAATAAGATGGAGACAAACACTGTAGATGGCGCGATGTATGTTTTGAAGGTCGTGGCTTGAGTATGTGATAGCTGGGTCCCTGGTATAGTTTTCGTCGGGAGTGCATATTTCACGCGCATGCTACGACAATGAGTGAATGTCAAGTGCCGACCGCAATTGCGCAACGTATTGTCATCCCTTTTTTAGTGTGGGAACTCGTTAAAAACACGGAAATTTTTCTGCGTTTTCGAAATCAGTTCGGTAGTGAGCGCCTGAGTAGGGCTGCTTTGTTTAAATGGGCCAAAGCATTCAAGGATGGTCGCGAAACTGTCAAGAATGAGCCGCATGATTATCGACCGCGAACCAGCATCGCACCAGACAACATTTGCTGCGTAGAAGAACTCATTTTGGAGGACCGTAGGATGAATGTTCGAGACATTTCGGCTGCACTCGGCATCATTGTTGGTAGTGTAGAGTCTATCATCCACAAACATCACCCTGCAACTACCACTACTGAACTGATTTCGTGAACGTAGAAACATTTCCGTGTTTTTAACGCCTTCCCACACTAAATTACAAATGACAATACGTTGCGCAACGGTGGTCGGCACTTGACGTTCACTCACGGTCATAGAAAGCCCGTGAAAGATGCACTCCTGACGAAAGCTATGCCACACTGTTTGTAAGGGACCCAGCTATCACATACTCAAGCCGCCATCTACAGCACCCTCGTATATTCGTTTATTCGAATTCAGTCAAACACTTCTTCATTCAAATTCGTATTTGCTCAAAAGATTTGAGCTGGAATCGAACCCCCAATTCCAAGGCAATAAGCGATTCTACGAGGCACGTCCAGAAATTGAGTGTACTCAATTTATGTAGGGTTCAAAAAAAATTTAATTAAACAAAAACATACTTAGTTACACTTGTGCATATGTAAGTGATTTTTCGACGTAGTCACCATCCCTCTCGATGCAAGTGGTGAGCCGCGGGATCAATTTTTTGATGCCTGCCTCGAAAAAGTCTCCCGCCAGCTCT
This sequence comes from Odontomyia ornata, assembly GCA_963969285.1. NCBI lineage: Eukaryota > Metazoa > Arthropoda > Insecta > Diptera > Stratiomyidae > Odontomyia > Odontomyia ornata. Next base: position 88,001,389 of record OZ017738.1, on the reverse strand, counting down.
TTCGCCCACTTCTCCACCTCCTCGTCCGTTGAAAACTTGTTCCCACCCATGTGCACCTTAAGGAAAGTGAAGAGATGGAAATCTGAAGGGGCCAAGTCAGGGTTCAGCGTCAGCATTCCAAAAACTCTTTGGAGCTCTGCACTCGAGTCAACTTGTGCTGTTCTGTCAGCTGTTTTGGGACCCACCTCGCAGACAATTTCCGATATCCGAGAGTTTCTGTGATTGTTTCGTGTATCAGGGATCTAGAGATTTGCGGAAACATCGCAGAAAGTTTATCTAACGTCAATCTGCGATCGTCACGGACCGCAATCTCGATTTTTTCCAAAAGTTCGTCAGTCACAATTGAAGGTCTTCCGCCCCTCTGATCGTCATGCACGGAAGTACGGCCATTTTTAAACTCGGAACACCACTTGTACACACTCGTACGACTCATAGCTTTATTACTGTAAACAGTTTTCACCTCATTATAAATTTCAACCGGAGCTTTTCCCTTCGCAACGAGGTAGCGAATGACGAGGTAGCGCAAATTTCGCACTTGACGGGAGATACGATCGACATTTTTCGCCAGAGATGCTACTGCGTCAAGAGTTTTCAACACACTAACTTCGGATTGGTCTCGTTTTGAAGAGGAGGGGTCAGGCTACGCGGCAATGTTGCCAACATTTCGAAAAAGAATTCCCTACAACTTTGAGTGTACCAGTACACTTACTTTCTGGGTGTGCCTCGTATTGAGCCATGAGACACGTATAACTCTAACCCTAAGCTTGAATCATCTACACGAGACACAATCAAATGTAAAGTCATTTGGTGTGCTTTAATTGCAGTTTTTTTTTCTCTCGACACAGAAAAACAAACAATTGAAATGTAATAAATTTCCTGATGCGTAAATGTTCTGAATACTTTTTTTTCCGTAACTACTCGTATATGTTGTCGGAATGCAAATATTTGTATTTCTATCACATATGCCCAGTGACCACATAACTTTCCCACAATATTTCTGACTAAAACCAGTCACTGGTTTTCACTCCAAATATCAATCAACTACTCGTATTATCGCAGTGTTCCACTCAATATTACAAACCAATCATTAACTTTACACTTGCTATATCGATCTACAATTTACAGCAGAAAAAGCTACTCAAATCACTTTGCATGCCATTCTTGTATACCTTGAGGCAGTTGGAGTTCGAGCTTACAGGTATGATATGAAAATCACCGCAACATACTTGGGTACACCATCATTTATTATTATTACCAGCATATCTTGTACTACGAGTAGGCCTGTAAACGTACTGTTAAACGTTGTAATTTATAATAGTTTTTCGGGCAAACTATGAAAAATAACGCAACTTGTTATGCAAATTTCAACCTAAATTTGCAGACAATAAAACGCCAAGGAACGCGCAATGGGTTTGATTGTTGTTTCCATGCAATATAAATACAAAGTTAAATGCGTTTACACTTTTTTGTTTAAAAGGCGTAATTGGTGCTTAACTTTAATTTGTTTTTAGTAATAAATCAATGCAGTTTATAATAATGAATCAATCGAATTCAAGGTTGTAATACTTTTCAATTTATTAGACATGTATACTCGTATATCCATATATGAAATAACAAATAGTAGACGGAACTCCTTTATAAGGGTGGTTTTTTGAGTTTGTATAGTCATCAAGCATTCTCCCAACATAAAAATGCCATTTTCCTCCGTACGAGAAAAGTTTTTTTAAAAGTTCTAGACAGACTTACTATTAAACATGATTAGAGCTTACGACAAACTATTAGCAAATTATTGTGTATGTTGGTCTGAAAATAAATCTCAAAAGAGTCATTCAAATTATTAAACCATATACAGCCATGTCTACGAGCTAAAAATAAAGTGTAAATTTCCATCATATATAAAACAAATAAACACAGGTATAATATCCACCGATTCAAATATTTACTCAATCATTAACCAATTCACATACATATGTATTCTGTTGTGCTGGTCAGTGCGCTTCTAACTAATTTTTCAAATTATTTTCCAGGTGATGGATGCGTTGAAAAACCGTTGAGTTCACTTTGGCGAAATTACACACAAAATCAAAAGCCAGATATATCAATGCGCGTGCGCGTATGTGCATCAGGATTAAAGGCAACAACGCGGCAACATGGACTGACTGAATATTGGGCGCATCGAATTACACATTGCTGTGCACCGAAAAATTACCCGCGCATTTTCTGTTGGGTGTATCGACACGAAGGACGAAAATTGAAACATGAAATGAGATGTCATGCTGTACTTTGTGCCAAGGAATCGATTGCCCAAACCATATGCAATACGCTTAGGGTAGGTTTTACTTTTTCATTATGATATTTGTTTGGAGTATGTTAACACTAAAACATTTTAAGTTTTCTTAATTCTTCGATTATTCTGGAGTTTGGTGCTCAAGCATAACTAATTCAACAAAGAGGTTTTTCACTAAACTAACATCTAAAGCATTATCAATCGAACAGTTAAAAAAATTCAGAGTTAAAGTCTAAAACAATACTTATAAATCTGTTTCTTTGCCGCATCATTTGCATCCACCGTTGTTATTCCAGTGGTTCACCGCTTTCTCATTGGTTCTTTCGATTAATCATCTATCATACAAGTACATCTTGATGAGCTTCATTGCTGCTTCCTCGTTGAGATTGTGCCATCGCACACTGGGGCAAACTACTCGTATATGGGGTCAATATCTAAAACTAAATTTTCAAAATACGTATAGTTTAAAAAACACCATTATAATGAAGGCTCTGCTGCGTATATTTTTGGCAAATGTACTTAACGGATATGTACAAAGTGCGTTCCAAAATAAACGAGACTTTTGTCATATGATTTTTTTGGTGGCGCCAATGAGGTAGTACGTTGGAAAGTTACATCCCTCCCTGACTTCCAGTGAAAGTTTGGTGACATTCGGTTCAGTGGAAGCAAAGTTATTGCGTCTAAAGTGACAGTTTGTTTGTGTCATCGGTACAAGAATGAGTTTCGAACAAAGAGCTAATATTAAATTTTGTTTTAAAATCGGTAAAACGTATACCGAAATATTTGAATTGATGAAAAAAGTTTATGGCGATGATTGTCCATTTCGTGTCAGAGTTCATGAGTACGTTTCAGAGATGGTCGTGAGGACATAAATGACGATGAAAATACGGGCCGCCCAAAATCAGTGATCATCGAAAACTCTATCAAAATTCATGAAATCGGAGTTAAATATCTCCAAAACATCGATTTATCGCATTTTAACCGATCATTTGGGCTTACAAAAGGTCTGTGCACGTTTTGTTCCGCACAAGCTAACTGATGACCAAAAATTGCTCAGAATTCAACATTCGAAAGACATCATTAAAGAGGCGAGAAAAGACGAGAACTTCCTTTAAAACATTGTAACTGGTGATGAAACGTGGTTTTTCCAAAATGAACCCGAAACCAAGCATCAAAGTGCCTAATGGAAGGCCCCATACGAGCCACCACCCAAAAAATCGCGTTTGGAGAAGTCAAAAATCAAGTCGATGCTCATTTTTTTACGATTCCAAGGGAATCGTCCACAAGGAGTTTGTACCAACGGGCCAAACTGTCTATGCAATTTTCTATTTTCGCATTTTGAAGCGTTTGTTGTATCGCATTCGTCGATTTCGGCCTGAATACCGCGAAGGAGGAAGCTGGCGCTTATTGCATGATAATGCACGATCTCATCGATCCACTCTTGTGACTGATTTTTTCACTAGAAATCGCATTTTAACCATCAATCACTCACCGGATTCGCCTGATAATGCTCCCTTGAGTTCTACCTATTCGGGCAATAGGATGTGGCCCTGAAAGGACAATGCTTTGCGTCCGTGGAGGGCGTCTATAAGGCTAATACCGACATCCTGAAGGACATTCCGGTCAATGGCCTGAAACATTCTTTCGAAAAGCTTTTGGATCGCGCAAAACAGTGTATCGAGGCCGGAGGAGACTATTTTGAATAGATAAACTCGAATTAATCAGAACAAAGCTCCTGTCGTTACTATTTTAGCTCAGTCTCGTTAATTTTGGAAAGCACCTTGTAGCCCATATAGAACAATGCTTTAGGGCATACTCCGCTTGCACAGCAGCTCCCAAATTCAAACCTCGGTGGCGGCATCAAGTTTGAGCTTCTGATGCTGCTGTCGGACTATCAGCTTACCCAGCGGTGATGGGCACTAATTAAAAAATTAGATAATAATCACATGGTTGCGCGTGATATTGATATATTATCTCGAATTCAATTACTTACGATTATGGAATGAGATACCTTAACAATAAATCTCAACTCCTAGGGTCGGATTTGGGCTGTTGTGCGATGGAGTGTTACTATCATTATTATTATTTAAATGTTATCACTTTGCTAGGAAACACACGCAATGTTTAGTGTTGTTAATGATTAACAACTTAATTTTTTGTGTGACCATCAAAGTTACTTCAAATCTTGAAGATGTCGACTGGAAAGCAAGATTAGTGCTATTTAAATTACGTGACTTCTTCTTCTTCTTCGTAGCACTAAACCCTCTCGCGCCTTCGCTTCCTGCAACAAGCACCTTAAACTGGCTCGGTCCATTCACCGCGTCCTCCAATTTCAAAATCCAAGCAGACCGAGTCGGGCAAGTATTTTTTTGGTTTCCTCACTGGTCTTCGCCCTTCAGTACTCCCAATAATTACCTTTTTGAGTATCCGTTGCTCGTCCATACCATTCACATGGCCAGCCCAGGCACCTTCCGCAGACTTACAATCGCTGCAACCTCCGGCTCGTCAAAAATTTCATACAGCCCATGGTTGTATCGAATTCGCCCTTGGTTCCCGTCTAATTTTGCACCAATTTTCCGCCTAGGACCCATCTTCTGTTGGCGTTCAATATGTTTGCGGACGCTTAAGATAGGGTCCATGTTTCACACCTATAGCGTAGCACAGGTCTCATCACGGATTAGTATACTTGGAGCTTTGTTTTCCTGTGTATGTAGCTGGACTTTCAAAATCGTCTAAACTGAATAAAATACAGGGTTTTCAAATAAGAGGTGTTATTTTGATATTAAAAGAAAAATGCCATTTTTTAATATAAATGATCAATGTTTATCTTATTATAAAAAGGCAAATGACCACCATGGCCACGCCTACAGGACCATATCCTTTTCATGAAATTTTCCATAACCAAATCGCAAAGTGGCTGCCCTATGTCCTCGATAGCCTCACGAATCCCATCTTTGAGGTCTTGAATCAACGCTGGGCTGTTGGCGTAGACCTTTTCTTTCACGTGGCCCCATAGGAAAAAGTCGCAAGGTGTTAAATCACAAGATCTCGGTGGCCAAATGTGATCACCTCCACGAGAGATAACACGGGCTGGAAACTTTTCCCGTAAAAGATCAATGGTTTCGTTGCTTGTGTGGCGTCTTGTTGAAAGTAAACGTTGTCCAGATCAATACCATCCGATTCCGGCCTTGAAAAATCATAAATCATCTCTCGGTAGCGCAATCCATTCACCGTAACTGTTGCTCCAGCCTCATTTTCGAAAAAGTAAGGTCCAATGACTCCGCACCAAGCAGTCACACGTTGAGGATAGAGAGGCTTTTCAACAATAACTCTTGAGTTTTCCGAGCCCCAGATGCGACAATTTTGCTTATTGACGAAGCCACCGAGGTGAAAATGGGCCTCATCACTTAAGATGATTTTTCGATGGAATTCCGGATCATTTTCATGCATTTCAAGGACCCAATCAGCAAAGACACGACGTTGTTGATGATCGACCGGCTTGAGTTCTTGTGTTCACTGAACTTTATAAGCTTTAAGATCCAAATCTTTATGCAAAATACGGTGTAATGACGTTTGTGGAATGCCGAATTCCAAAGAACGACAAGGAATGGACAAACCTGGGTTTTCTTCAACTCTTTCGGCTACAGCAGCAATATTCTCTGCTGCTCTTGAGTGACGTGCACGGGTTTTATTCTTCACATCACTAAGTTGTCCCAACAACTCGAATTTCTCCACCAATTTCTGTATTGTGGTCCGACAAGGTGCTTCACGACAACCCAAAAATGTTCGAGTTTTACGAACCGTCGCTGCCAAATTTCACCATTTTTATAGTGAATTTTAATAATTTCAATGCATTGTTGAAGCGTGTATCGTTCCATTTTTATTAATGGCGTAGTTTTAACTTGTCAAATTTTAAAAAATGACAGCTTCAAATGTGACATCTACCAAAATAGCGGGCTGTTCAAAATAAGACCTCTCATTGGAAATCCCTTTATTTTATTTTCAAGCTGTATTCTTCGGCGTATTTCGTCTTTTTCATTACCTATTCTCGTTATATTGGCGCCAAAATATACAACTTCGTCCACATTTTCGATATTGTATTCATCAAGTGTGATATTTTGGGCATTTGAGATATTTTTGCTTGACTGCACCATAAACTTTGTTTTATTTTCATTGATTTCGCTGATGAGTTTCAGGAAAAGTTCTCTGGTGGTTAACAACAGCTACCACTTGGCTTGACTTGTATAATAACATACCTCTTGTATCCACAGGTTGCTTTCTGATGACATATTCTAGGGCCAAATTGAATAGCAATGGGGCCAGCCCATCTCTCTGCTTTAGTGCGCTATTTGTGTCAAAGGCATCGTTGATTATTGATACAGACTTGAGAGGTTGTCCACGTCATTCTCATTTTGATAAAACGGACTAAATTTGCTGGAATACCAAAGTGAAGCATTATTTGATACGTTACGTTATGATCAAAACTGTCATATGGTTGCTTAAAGTCAACAAAAATTCAGTGTACATCTATCTTGAACTCCCAGCATTTCTCAAGTTCCTGCTTGATCATAAACAATTAATCTATTATCAGTCCTCCTGCACTAAAGCCATCTTGATACTCCCCAATAATACTGTCGGTGTATGATCTGATTTTATTTTCTAAGATCTTTGAAAATATTTTGTACGCCTTGCAAAGTAGTGATATGCCTCTTTAGTTTTTGCACTGTAGTTTGTCACCTTTTTTGTGGATAGAGAAACTAATTGATTGGCTCCACTCGTTCGGCATATGTTCTTATTGCTAAATATGCTGGATGGCTTCGTTGATAGCTTTCTGAACACTGCTGCTACCATATTTTATGAGTTCCACTGAAATCTCATCGATAGCCGGCACTTTATTATTCTTTTGGGCTTTGATGGTGATTGAAACTTTATCCGTAGTTAGTGGGGCCAATGCAAGATCTCCAGGAACACCTATAGACACCGATGTTCAGGAACTGTTCGGAGGATTAAGGAGGCTCTTGAAATACGATGCCCATCATTCCTTAATCCTGTTTTCATCAGCGATTATGGTGCCGACGTCTGGGCTGATAACCTTGTTTCGAGCTTTTCACTACTTTGTATGCTTGTCTTGTGCTGTTACTCGCTAGTTTTACATCGATACTTCTTAATTGGTCGTCATAGTATTTTCTTTTCTTATTTCTGATTATCTTGCTAGCTACTCTTCTGAGATCTTTAAAGTGTTTTATCATCGTCCCGGTTTTCCTAGTTAAATACCTGACTTTCTAAATGATGTGACTAGTAGACTGTATTTGTTATCAAAGGCTTAGAATTTTAATGCTGCAAATACTTTTCTCGTTTAAGTTTTTAACGATTATTAAATATTTAAAAAAAAAATGTTTAACCACTTTTGTTTCTGCTGGTTAATCTAATTTTAATTTGCCATATACGTGTTTTGCTTGAAACACAAGCTTCCTCAGATACACTAACTTACTCCTAACATTTTTAATTCTTATATACATATTCAGTTTGTGCATCCATTACCACGACTCGTATTTAACCTTTCTTCCTCACGGACTTTGCTAATTGCTTTTTTTCTGTCATAAGCTTGTTTTTTGGCTCAGTATCCGGTTGAGTTGGTTTTGGTTCTTTGCTACTACTTTGATATTAAACTTTTTTTAATTGCCTTTTTAGATGTTGGTGCCTTTGTGAAAATGGGATGGCTATCCTTCGTTTTCTTTCCCTGTCTGGCATTAGTGTCGTGAAGCTTTTGATTTCATTCTTCTTTGTTTTCTTCTTCAATATATTTTTTACCATCTGCTTATCAAAATCGTGCTTCCTTAATGATGTATGCCAATTAATAATAATATTTCCACGCACAACAGGCCAAATCCGAATCTAGGCATTGAGATTTATTGTTAGCGTATCTTATTCCATGACCATAATGGAATTCGAGGTGAAATGGTCAATATAATGCTCAAACATGTGATTTTAACCTAATTTTTCAATTATGTCAATTCTTTGTGGTAATTTTCTGCACTTATCGGCACTGTTATTCTTTTTTTTTAATTTATTTATTTACTATACAAACAAGGCAATTACAAAAACGTACTTATGTATATCTAAACAAACTATAAAAGTAGATATATATTTAACAATACGATTCCCACCTAATAGATGGCCTTTACATATGTATGCCATAAAAATCGCAAGTCATTCCGATCAGTACAAAACACATGGTACCTTTCCAAAGTTGACAAGTGACGTTTGTTAAGAACAATGGATAAAATCGAGTATCGCACGGTGATATAATACCTCTATTTGAAAGGGAAAAAAACTCGGGAAGTGAAAGAAGAGTTAGACTCCGTATATGGTTAATCGTCGCCCTCATTTACAACCGTGAAACATTGGGTTACCGAGTTCAAACGCGGTCCGACAAGCGATTTTGACGATGAACGTTCTGGACGTCCAAAAACTGTTTCAACAGAAGATACCGTCAGTCTAGTGCACACAACCGTGATAAAAGATCGCCGGTTAACCGCTGAGTCTTGTGGGATATCAACTGAACGGGTGCATATGATTTAATATAAAGATTTATGCATGAGAAAATTATCCGCGCGATGGGCGCCGCGTTTGTTGACGATCGACCAAAAGCGCGTACCGATGAAGACGTTGCATGAGACTCTTCAGCTGTTCCAAAAGAATCCTACCGAGTTTTTGCACTGATTAATTACTGTCGACGAAACCTGGGTCCATCACCACACTCCGGAGACTAAACAACATCCAATGCAGTGGATTGTGGGGGGAGGGGGTGTTTGAACCCCCTACGCCACTGCCGATTATTAGTCAGTCGTTGACGTTAGATGAGAAGCCAGATGGCAGCAGACGTCACTACCACCCACATGACCATTAGTAGGCGACTAATACATACGCAATGGGCCACCTTATGGCTTCCCATCCTACGTCAGTTTTGTCTGGGAGTGTCAAAGGTGCATTCGAGCTGAGAAAGTCGACGAGATCGGTACGGCGGCAGGAACGTCGTCTGGGTCAGCACTTTATTTCATTTTTCCTTAATTAGTCGTGTTTTAACATTTCCAACCTGTCCTGACACGGATAAGTGACTCCAAAGTAGGTGATGGCGACAGTTTTTTTGGGACAGCCGCCGAGTAATTATGGATGATTACCTTCAAAAAGGTAAAACCCTTAACAGACTCTATTATGCTGTGTTGCTGGACCAATTGAAGACGAAACTCAAGAAGAAGCGACGAATTTTTGTTTAGCTTGAATTATGTATTTTTTTTAAACGCCTGAAACTTTTCAAATGACCCTCGTAGAAGAAGAATAATTTTGACTCATAGAATTGAAAATCTTGCAACACCAATTACGCTAATTGGCTCGTTATCTGCGTAGGTGGTTTTATGTTGCTCTTCATGAAGCAAACGCGTGTTTCTAGTACGTTTAATAGTTTTCTATTACATGAATCTTCTTGATAGTGATGCGACATTTACTATTTTTTTATTACTTCAGACACAAATCAGGAGCTTAAAATAGTTCTTCGATATGAGAGCGAGGAAAGGTTCAAAATATTAAGTCTTTGTTGGTAAGTTAGTGAAGTCTCTTGGGTCAGAAACTTCACGCAAGGAAAAAGAATTAATTGTTTCTGAATAGATTCCATGCGGATTTTGTGAATCCCAAACCATGGACTCCAAATAATGCAACAATATTCAAGGAGGGGGCGTACAAATAAGGTGTATAGAGTCTTCGTGACCCATAGGTTTTTCAATTCTTTGGCACGACGTTTTATGAAACCGATCTGCTTACATGCCCGTGCAAGCATTGTGTCGTATTGAGATTTGAAATTCAACTCTCTGTCCAAAAGAACGCTAAGGTCTGTCATCTAGTCAACTTTTTGAAGTGGGGAATTGTTCAGGTTGTAAGTATGCTCGAATACTGAACTCTTTCTCAAGAAGCTTATAACATAACACTTTCCAACATTAGATGAAGTCTGTTACGAGTATCATTACACCATATAACAAATGAATTTATTTTGGTTTGCAGGAAAATAGCCTTGCAATCAGAATTGAGGGTGTGGTATAGTTTAAGGCCGTCGGCATACTACAGAAGATGAGGCATATCACTTAAAGTTTCGGACAAATTGGAAATAAATATGTTGAATAAAAGAGGACCCAGATGGCTACCTTGTAGCATTCGGGAAGAAAGTGCCTTGAAATTTTACAAACTGTGTTCGATTATTTGGGTATCATGCAATCCAACTCAATAAGGACCCACAGATGCCAAACTTCAGAAGTTTGAAGATCGAAATTCTCTGATCGAGTCGGCCAAAAGCTTTGGTGAAGTTCGTATAAACAGCGTCAATCTAGCTAGCTTCTTCCATTTCGCAGAGGATGGTTGAGGTAAGAAGCATTAGATTGGTAGATTGGTCGATCTTTGCGAAAACCGTGTATAATTTAATCGTGACTCAACCAACGGGGTAAACTTGTCACCAATAATTTTATTGAGCAACTTCAGGATAGCCAAAAGTATGGCAATGCCTCTATAGTTTGTGATAGATCTCTTATTGCCACTTTTGCATATCGGAGTCAAATGAGAAGACTTCCAGAAAGATGGAAAAGGCCCTCGTGATAAAGATGCGTTAAATAGAATAAGTGGAGGGGAAGTGGTCTGATATATACACTCAACAAGAAATCTTGAAGTAGGAGAATCTTAATAGCGTTTGCGATATCTTCGCTTGACAAACTCATTTTATCAATAAATGTTGTTGTTGTTGAATGGCAATTTGGTATGCTGAAAGACGTGGTGGCGCGCGGAAAACCTCTTGGAAGTGCTCGGAATAAGGGCCGCAAATAATTTGAGGGCTAGCTGAATGACTTTCACCATAATATTGTCTCGTGACGCCTGACCTATCGCGTTTTGCAATACCCTTGTAGTTAATATTTTTTTAATTACACAATTTCTTTTGGCCGAAGAATTGAAAAAAAGCTCGTGATTTCTTTGACAGGCCAATGAAATATCGTTCACTTTGAACTTTATTGCACTTTAAAATGGCTACGTTGAGTGCATGGTTTTTGCAGCCACAAAGAACGATATTTCGCATATTTCGTTATCTACATATCTGCTTCTCGCATGTCCGACATATTTACACTACACCCATCACAGCTGTTTCCTGCACAATTTGTTTCATTGAGTCCCAAATATTGTATGAACTTAACAACAGACTGTCCTAAAAATATTCCTGTTATAACAGACACCAAGTTCACACTTCGGAATCATGCTTCGAATAGTAGTTGACAGGGCCATTGAGAGAAAATCTGGGCCCGGGGGTAAACAATTACAGGCCCTAAACGCAATAACCGAGTCGATGATTACGTAGAAGGTCTCTTGATCGTCTATACTCGTGTCATCGTCATCTTCATTTTCAACGAAACACCTCTTGCGTTTTTTCTTTCGAGTATTTGGAAAGGTTGATAAAATCCCCAATTGAATGGCAACCGTTTTGCGTTCACTTAAAATGTCATCCCATCGATTTCGAATCAAATTCAAGTCAGACAGCAAACTTTCGAGATTTTTAGCTTCGATGTCGATAGGAGCGTCTCTGGCTTGAAGAATGATGCGCCTTTCATTGATAGCTGTCAATATCTTAAACCAAATTGAGGCCATCAGGATGCACTCCAATTTCAGAACGCCGTTGACAATACTACGAGTCTCCGCAGTCAGATTAAGTTTAGTTAAACCTTCTAGTGCTTCATGTTATCCTGAAATATGTTTGGCAAAAGGTTTATCTGCCTCACCCGTTATACTTTTTTCGAGAATTCCCCAATGTTGTGGACTGCTGCTGAAACTGGTATAGCATTTTTGAACAACTCCGAAAAAAGTGATTGCTGCCTCACAATTTCAATTTATGTGGTGTTGACAGAGTCAACACCACATAAATTGAAACTGTGTTGCACAGGGCGAATAAACAGCATTTGGATTTTTCTCCAGAATATGACGTTGCGCCCCATTATATGATCCTTTCATGTTAGCACCATTGTCATATCCTTGTGCTCGACAGTCTTCCAAAAGAATGTTATACTCTTCTAGAGTATCGAAAATTAAACCAGCAATAGCCTAGCCAATTTTTTGGTTACAATCAACAAAAGCCAGAAATTGTGCTTGAATTGTAAATATGTTTTTCTTCGAGTTAAAATGAACGTACCGTAAAACAAACGTAGTTTGATTGACGTGGCTCGAATCAGGTGTAGCATCAAAGATGACAGCGAAGTATTTGGCACTTTTAAGTTCTTTCAGTACAGCACAGATTTTAATAAATACATTTTGAATCTCAACCGAAAGATAGTAGACATGCAAACGTTTGTGTAGTTGTTGACTAATCCTAACCTTCTCTAAATGTTCACAAAGTATCGGGTCACAATGACTGATAAGTTCTAAAATCCCCAAAAAATTTCCATTGTTCCGTTCTCCGAGAAGATTGCTAGCACCTCTGAATGATAGGCCCCTTCGCCAAGAAACAAAATGGTGTCTAGGATTTGACGTAGAATTTCGTGCCATTTTCTAGTTTCACTGTGATCTATTCATTTAGAAGTGCATCAATTGAAGTTTCCTGTTGAAGTCAAATCTGCAACGAGCGCCATTGAACGTAGCACTGAATGTGGTCTGGATTATTTTCATGAGCTGATAACTTATCATACAGTTTTTTCCAAGCTTGGTTTTTTGAGTACCCTATAGGACAGCAAAGTTGTGGACTATTGAAAGGGTCGGTACTTAACAAACCACAAGGTAAGCAATACAAAGCGTTCATAAGGCTACTCCACACCAACCAATTTCGCTCTACCCTCTCCCTATTTGGCAAAGTCTTCGATAAAGGCGAGGCGGGAAATGGCTTATCGTTACGATCACGTGGAGTAGAAGATGGCAACTTTTGGTGACCTCGACGAAGTGGACAAATTCAATACATACAGAGCCAATATCATAACCATAAAAATACAGCTGTTCCTTGGCATGGATTGTGTTTCCATTGAAGATCAACCATGATGAATATCGATTCCGAAGTTCTCAGTTCCCAAGTTTTGAATAACTACACCATTGTTTGCAGCTTCCATTGATTTGTCTCTTTCTGAAAAGACGGGTAGAACGTTGTTTTCATGGTTAAAATAATGGGCAAAATCTAAAAGCGATAAATCATCATATTAAATGTAAATCATATAATCAGCATACTGCAACCTTTAACAGTTCTAACAATCGAGTTTTTCGGTCTGAAATTGTACCCGAAGAGGTTTCTTTGCTCTTTAGAATGTTTCTTTTCTTTTTTGTCTCGCTCCAAGCGTTCCTTGCGCTTTTGAGCTCCAGACTTGTGCTTGAAAATGCTAAATTTGTAATTTCTGTAAAGTTTTAAAGTTTGAAAACTTTCTTACCAATAATCACTTTCATCTCTACAAAATTTAATAACTACTGAAAGATGAAAAACATGATAAGAAAATTTTTTCTCACAACTCGCGAATGGAAAATCCAATATTTGACGTATTATGGAAGGGGAGCGGAATTCGATCTATTACGAGATTTTATTTCTCGATCTGCCATTTGATATTTCGACATGACGTCAACAAACAACATTCGTGGTTGTAAAAAATATAGTACACAACTATTTGGAGATTGAGAGCTTTGCCATGACCATATGAATAACAACTTATAAAATTGCGCGGAGCGATGCGACGTGCATACTTAAAAAATTCTCAAATCTCACTTCATGCGCGCTTGCGCCACCATCTTTAGACGGTCGGCGAAATTCTCCCACTCGATGCACAATGATAATGAATGATTGTTATTTACTCATGTGTTATTATGTTTCTTTTTTGTTTCACATAACGTTGTGAAAACGACAAACAATTACAAAGTGTTGCAGTCTGGGCCACAACTTCTGTTAGAATGTCAGATGCATTTCGATCGTAGCCAATAATCATAAGTAGCGCCTACATTGAGCAAGTTCACACGCTTCAACGTGCTGCCAGTTGCAAATATCGTAAACCAATATCGTAATATCGTATTAATATCGTAAACTAAGGCTAAGTTAAGACGTGTGAGAAGCGTCTGTCGATTCACTAAATATACCGCTGAAATACTTAGCTTCGGACTCTATCTGCTTAGTTACTTCTATATCATAATTTGTCAGAACAGTATTTTGTTATTTTATTTGACGCAGTTTCGCTCATATAATTAGCATTTGCTCCAGTTGATTTCAAGGGATCATCAACTTCTACATCACCACTGTCAATTTGAAAACGCAGAAGCCCTAAAATTGCCTTCGGTTTGTACCAAACTAACATCGCCTTCATCGCCCAGACTAGCGTCGTCTTCATTCTTCCGTCGGACAATACGATTGTTTCAACTATTGGTAGTAACCTAGACGGATTTCGAAGTAATTATGTTTTCCTGCTCTTGTTTGGTAAATTTATGACTTCCTTGTCAATATGTTTTAATGTTAAGACGAAAGCTTCATCTTGCTTATGATAATGTTGATGAAGACTGAGCGTAACAAACAAGCAAACAAACTCACATTTGCACATATAATACTACGACCCTCGATAGCAAGGCATCCTTGGTAACAAGTCCATTTTTCTAGTCCCCGTGAAATAATCATAGGATTTAATGTTGTATATACCTCTATAACACGACTATTACTTAAATGAAAACCTCAACAACAAGTCTTTTCTCTAATTCAGATTTCGGCTATAATAACCTCTATAATACGTCACTCTAAGCAAACAAACCTTTACAACACGACTCCAACCTCAGTATCACGTTGAACTCCATGACTGAACCTTTATAACACGACTCTTAACTTTTACATCCATAGTTTCCGCGTTCACAAAACGAAAAGAATGGAAGTTTTGGGCTCATGATTTAACGTGAAAACTCCTCACCTAGTTCCCTTCCGGCAGCAATAATAAAACACCAGATGCTAATCAGATTCGTGGCTGGTATCAAAACTGTTTGCTATTTTTATTCAGAGTTCGCGTGAAATTTGGCAGTGTGTTACAGTGTTCGGAAAATCACCGAAAATAGAACTTAAGATGTCTGAAAAACGTAAACTTACACAAATGACAGTAGAGATTAAACGGAAAGTGATTAAAAGTGTGGAAGAAAACCCAACAAAAAAGAAAACAGACATTGCTAAGGAATTGAATATTCCATCAACTACATTGCACACAATTTTAAAAAATAAAGATAAGTATGCAGAGGGTGGAGGGGTCACCAGAACATGTGTAAGGGCAAAAAAATGTGGAAACATGTGTTTTGAGATGGCTCAAACAATGCCGCGACAAAAATCTTCCTGTCAGTGGTCCTATACTACAGGAAAAAGCTCAGGAGTTCGCAAAAACTTTGGGATATGACCAATTCCGTGCTAGTAATGGTTGGCTACATAATTTAAAAAAAGGAATGAAATTGTGTTTGAAAAAGTTTGTGACGAAAGTGCCAGTGTTGACGATTCTGTGTGCACTGGGTGGAAAAGTCAGATCAAAGCGCAAGTAGTCGAATACAAACCAGAAGATGTGTATAACGCAGATGAGACTGGACTGTTTTATAAATGTTTACCAGACAAAACTTTAACGTTTAGAGGTGATCCCTGCCACGGTGGTAAACATAGCAAAGGACGCATCACCGTTTTGCTTTGCACAAATAGTAAGGCAACAGACAAATTGAAACCTCTTGTCATTGGCAAAGCTCAAAAGCCTAGGTGTTTTAAAAACGTTACCAGTTTTCCAACAGATTATAAGGCAACCAGAAAATCGTGGATGGATGGATATGTCTTTGGAAATTGGTTGAAAGAGTTGGATGGTCAACTTAAGAAGGACAATAGGAAGATTTTGATTTTCATTGATAACTGCACGGCTCACGGTGACATACCAAAACTTACCAATATAAAAGTGAAGTTCCTTCCTCCCAACACCACTTCAAAACTACAACCACTCGATCAAGGTATCATCAAAAATTTTAAAGTGAATTACAGGAAGGAGGTTGTTCGACTATACCTGAACAATTTAGAAGAAAACACTCCATTGAAAATCAACATACTCGATGCTATGTGGATGATTACTAAAGCCTGGAACAAAGTGACTGAAAAAACAATTGAAAATTGTTTTAAAAAAAGTGGCTTCGATACATCTGATGAAGTTGAGCCAAACGTCAGCAGTAGCCAACCCACCGCCGAAGAAATAGTAATTGCTCCGTCAGATTGGGAACAAGTTACTGACTCTCTCAAAGTACAGGGAGTAGAGTTCGAACAGTTTGTAAACTTTGATGATGACATTGCTGTATTTGGAGAGCTCTCGGATGCTGATATAGTTGAATCCGTATCAGCAGACCCAATTCAACAGGACGAGGAAGAAGACGATGAAGACGATTATAACCCAGACGATAGCCTGAACCCAACAATAAAAGACGCGCGAAATGCTGTAAAAGTGTTAAAGTATTTTTTTTGAGAAAAAAAGTGTAATGAGTAGCAGTGTCGTAAAGTCAATTAATGAAATTGTTAGCACTTTGGACTACATCCATGTAAACAGCTCTAAGCAAACAAAAATTATAGACTTTTTCACAAATGTTATTTAGTGTTGAACTCCCGGATAATTAGATGAATACAGTTTACTTTAAAAAAAGTATGTCACAGTATTATTTATGAATTAACTAGTTCATTTGAAGCTTTGTATGTAGTTGATTTAGAGTTGTTTTTTTTCAGATTCACTTTCAGTACAGTGTGAACTATTTTAAAAACAAAATAAAATTCTGTTATAAGAAGATGTGGTTTTTATTTTTTAAAGCTTCAAGTAGTTTAAAGAATAATTTGGTCATATTGCAGTAATTAAGTTTATTCTAAATTGCTAATTCAAAACCAGGGTTTCAAAAAGTGACTGACCTTGATAACACGACTTATTGTCAACACAACCTTAATAACACGACCCTCGGCTAGGAGTGCACCTTGATAACAAGTCTGTTTGGAAGATCCCTGTGAGAGTCTTGTTATTGAGGTTCTACTGTATTAGTTAGGACACCATGTCCCGAAAAAGTCATCCATTTTTGTTGTTGATGCTGTAGTTATTGTTACCTGATATAATCCGAGGCTTCTCTGATTTTATGAACCCCTTAAACTACTGATTCCCAGATTTTTATATTTATATGCTCGCATTTTCTATCAAATATTCTTCAACACAAAACTGACCTTCTTTTGTTCTCTTTTATTCCAGGAAAATTTGGATCGTGCTCTCCGAGATTTCAAACGCGAAAAGATATCAAAACAAAATGCTAGACTGAGCTTAGCTAATGCTGTCTACGAAAATCCAAGTCTTCCACGTCGAAAAATTCTTTTAAGCGTTGGAGGAAACAACTACCGACCACCACTCGAACGATCGAAATCAGCACCCAAACTAATGGCAATTGAAGAGGCTATAGGAGAAGAAGGTGAAGAGGAGGAGACCAATGAACCAGAAATGCCATCGTGCTGTGTGAAAGACTCACTTTATCCTGCAATGACTTTGGGTCGTAGAAGATGTCGCAGAGGCCATTCCATTCGTAGAACTGGAAAATACGTGTCAAAGCCGCCGTTACCAAATTTCGAAGCAGCACTGGCGGAAACTAAGGAGATATCTCCAGAGGAAGAGGAGCATTCAGAATTATTGGAATCATTACCAAAGTCACAATGCTGCAGGCATACTGAAGAACATGCTTCTTTCAGGGAATTGAATGAATGCAACAAAACAAAGTCTGTGTCTAGTCTAGGTTCGGAAGAAGACGAGGTGGACAAACTGTTGAGCAGAAATGACTACAATATCGATTCACCCTTGTCCAATGAATTGCTTTCATATTTTGATATGAAGCTGGGACCGAGAAGTGGAAGTCTTACCAACTTGGATGACGTGAATGTTTTGTTTGAGCCAACGCTTCTATCAGACGCCCAAAGGACGCGGAGACCAGCATTAAGTTTAGATAATCTGGACAGCTACAGTGACGAAGGGGACCACGAGGAATATGAAGAAGATGATGAGGAAGAGAATGACGCCACTTACTACCGTCAGACTGCGATTCTCAACTTGCTCCATAATGAGTCCATTCTTAAGTCAAATGGAAATGCAGGAGTCGATGATTCTACCGTGCCAGCGCCGCTGTTCGATAGTGACGAAGGATCAATTTCGAGTGGCTGTGAAACGGCGAGTACTGTCACGGCCAATGTAGATGATAGTTCTTTAAAATATATCCAGAACCAATACCATGATTCACAACAACAACTACCAAATCAACAAGAGTCACAAGACCAAATACAACAGACGACAGGATCTAGAAAAATTAGTCAAACTGGAGCTGAGGGAGAGCAATTGAGCGAAAATAATGAACGACAAACAGTTGTTAGCTTTAAGTTACCTAATCAAAGTGCGAAACATTGTAATGGACAGAATCATAACCGAAAACACGGCACCAGTGATGGGGACGAAATATCGGATTCAGAATTCAGCGATGAGTCTGGTTACGTCGAATTTCAGGATAATATTCTATTACGTCATAAGAGTCTTGCAGTTTAACCGAACACCCTTCAGAGGATTCTCTCTCAATTTTTTGTCGATAAAATTCCACTTGTGGTTGAAAGATATCTTCCTGGCCTGAGGAAAACTGAAGTTCTCATGCAATTCTAATTTGAGGTCAGCCATTGAGCGCTTCTTGCAAACTCATAGATTCTTCTTTGATTCAAGTTATGATCTCAAACCAGATTCTGCGAAATCATTGGACCAATTTTCATTAAAATAAATCATCGAACGACTCTTGCAAAAGAGATCTCCGTCAAATAGTTTATGAATTATTAGGAGCAATGAATCATAGCGTTGACTTATTGGGTCTAAGTTGGTTCAAATAAAATCGGAATAAAACGCTTACCGGAAATTCGATGAACGTTTTGTTTCTTGTGCTACATGCTGACAGATTGCAGATTGATAAAGGCTCAAAATCCGTTTCATTTCAATATCGGTTTTTACTAGATTCTTCTCCGTCCCCAGTAATAGTCTAACCATTACATATAGCCAAAGAAGAAAACCAATTTAGTATTAAATAAAATAGCAACTATTTAAAAATGCAAAAATATCAATGTACCGCAGCAGCATCAAAACATGCTCCACAACGTGCAGGGTGGAAATTTAAAAATCAAAGTTTAAAAAAAATACAATGGTAATCCCTGTTAAGTTCAAAAGTAAATAACAAGTCAAAAGTAAATAAACAATTCTTTTAAGCCTCAACATATTTTGAATTTGAAATCCTGATTTAAAGTTCTGTAGTAAATACCACTTTGTTGTTGATACTTTTTGTTGTCACATGTAAAACATCTCCCAATAGTTCAAATCATATGTGAAATTATGTGCATTGATATACATATATACATTTAATTTACTGCTGATGTGTATTTGAACAGGAAAATTAATGGTCATTAACATGATCAAGTTTAAAACTTAACGAAAAATTAGTCATAATTGTTGTTTGTTGTAACTCATTATTGATCATAGGAAATTGTAATGAATTTCACCCCTAAGTTGTATTTATTTGTTGAACATTTGGTAGGAAGAGAGGAGAATGTGTTGCGTTAATGTATACAAAAAATATTTTCTTATTCATAACAAAATTTACTGTAGAGAAGAGTAAATGTAATGAGAAAATTACATTGTAATGGTACACTATTGTGTAGTTAATGCAAAGAAAAATAAAATAATTGAATTAAAAAATAAAATTGAATGTCTTGCTTTATTGAGCATTTACACTATCGCTCTTCCTGAAATCATGGATCCAGCTGTAGCGAACGTAGGTCGATAAAAATGTCCGTGACTATCCATGATAAGACACGCGCTGCTTGCGGGTCAGAATTCACCTTGGGCTGGCAAATTGTACCAGGTCGAAACTTGCGTATGAAAGATCATTTCTGAACCCTGATTCTTATGGTGCCTCAAGAGAGCAGGCCATGTAGAGCCGATGGCCAGTGAAATGGAAAGACCGAATTAATTATAGAGGTTGATAATAGTTTTTTTTAATTTCTAGATAAATTCACCGTACCTTTATATAATAGCACCAATTTTAACATTCATTAAATATTTAATAGTTTATATTTATTTATCTGTCTTATTTTTTGTGAGGTATTAATTTAAAGCTCGCCACTGACGGCCACTTTTTTATTCAAACTTAGTTTTTTTCAGCACAGCTTGGAATTTGAACGTATGAACTTGAGGTTATTGAAGTCGATTACAGCATTTAAAGATGTCATGTTACAAACTTTTTTTCCGTTTCACTTTTCAAAGTTGATTGAGATGAACATCGATTTTTTTTTTTTTGAAAAATATGTATTACAGGGATTCATTGGGTGCGTTCAAGGATCCTATTATAGACTCAGAGATTCTTAACCTAGCGTGCATGTATCCCTGGGTATGCGCAGGTGGATAGTCTGAGGTCATCTTTTCTATGTCAAATTCTAAAAAGAGTTAAAAGATTGTAAATTAACATCGGAAACTCAAATTAGTGAGATAAAACTTTTCAACATTTTTAAAAATCACTTTGGTGTTTCATTCCATAACGTACATTTCACGGAGCCAATATGTTAAAAATAATATGTTTAGTTTCCACACTTCATTCAATTGTAATTTCAATATCATTTTATTGTTTCGTTTTGCCATGGTTGGCAACATTGTAAGAGATAAATGTCACTAGTTCCGGCTATGGGAGTACCAGCTAGAAATAATCCTTTGGACGAAATCATGTATGGAAAACTTGGTAAACGGAACAACGGTGCGTCCAACAGCAACAGATGTGGTAGGGAGGACAGCCTGGGATACTTTGAATGCAAAGGCTATGTTACTAATCTCGTCGGGAATGGAGTTCGAGCAACTTCAGACAGTTATAAAATGTGAGACGGCAGCGGCAATGTGGACTCGTCTGAAAACGATTCATGAAAAGAGATCATCAGTGAAGAAAGTTGCCATGAAGCAACAATTATTCAGTTACAGCTTGTCAGAAACAGACTCGATTGCGCAACACGTAAGCAAAGTTGAAGAACTAGCACAAGCGCTGGCAAATGTTGGTGTCAAAGTCAAAAGCGCTTTATTCAATACTAATCGTTATAAATTTTAAAAGAATATAAAGCAAATTCCAAACAATAACAATACAAAAACTTAATGGCCCGTATGGCTCTAAATTTATACGTTATTAGTTAAATACATTTGATCAAACTCAAAAACTAAGTAACGAAAAACACAAAAACTGAAAATAAGCACGAATAATTTAGACATGGTCATTCAGTCACCAATACCTAGATTGCACCGTCTCAGCTTGATCAGCTTCAACGAATCTAGCAAATGAGTATCTCCATTGGAATTGTTGGTCTCGTGAACTCAAATTCGGAGGATATTTTATCTTCTTATCGGAGGCCTGTCTATATATGTGATATATGACTGGGACGCCGTCAGAATCACAAACATATCGATTCGTGTCCAAATACGCGAATGCTTCTGGAGGAACGAAGCCAGTAGCGAGGCATGTCGCTATATACCCGTCTGTAGGATGGAACGGCTGTGTAATCCAAGGGTTTTCACTCACAGCTATAGATCTCGCGATATGATTCCGAAGAAGTTTCAATATGAAGATATCGACTCTTGTTACTTGAGCAGTTTGATAAATTCTTCTATTCGATATATAATGCTTCCAATCCGTCTCAGGGTTCCTGTACAAACCAGTACATACACGAAGACATTTCCTTTCGAAAACTCTTAATTTTTCCATAGTACTAGCACTTTGGTTGTACCAGATCTGACATCCATATGTCAAAACTGCTCTTACCACGGTCTTGCCACAGATAATTTTGACCTTTTGATCAATATATCTGGAATGAAGGAGTCTTCGTTGGGCCATGACTACTTACTGTGCCTTACTGAGCATGATTTTGACATGTTCAGTATAGTACAGATACTGATCGAGATGAACACCGAGGTATCCGACACAGGATTTATGTGGAACACGTTCTGAACGACCCTCGCCAGCCATGATGTGGAAATCTTTCCAATTACGTTTCAGGTCTTGACTGACCCCCTGCAGCGTTGTCCGAAACAAGATTGTTTCACACTTCTGCGAATTGATTTTCATTCGGAATATGTCAGTGTACAGCTGCACATCATTGAACATTTTTGGAGATTTCTCTAAACTATTGTAGCTTTTTGGTCCGCCGTATAGATGATCAGATCATCAGCAAACGCTACCAATGATCGCGTTGGCGAGACGTTAAAATCAAAGCCGTTCAATAGCTTGCGAATGAATATTGAGAAGAGCATTGTTGTCAGATTTCCATCAGTTACAACAAACGAATTCCCGTATAACATATTGCACATCATGGCGACAAGTTGTCTGGAGAACCTGTCCTGAAAAAGTTTCAAAACTAGTCCATCTGACCACACCGTATCGAAGGCTTTCTCCATATCAATGAGACACGCTGCAATACATTCTCTGTTATTTAGTTTCCAACAGACGTCTAAGGTTACTTTCGTTATTACATGTATGGTCAAATGCCTGTCACGAAAACCAAATTGGCAATTCGGCATCAACTCATATTTCGGCGTCTAATGCTTTGTTGAGTATCACTTCAAACACCTTGCTGATGTTAGGCAGCAAGCTGATTGGGCGATAGCTTTTAGGGCATGAAGATTCTTTTCCTTTCTTCAAGATCGGAAATACCTTAGCCTTTTTCCATTCATTTGGGAAATATGAATCGCTCAACATGTTGTTGAACAATGTGCAATAATTTCTAATGAGAACCTCAGGCAAATGTCGGAGAACTACATTGGGGATACCATCAGTGCCATATGATTTCTTGTTGTTTATCCTGCGAAATATGAAATACAAGTCTTCATAGCTGACAAAATAATCAATAAGATCCAAGCTCGGTATGAGGTCAGGTGTTGTTGTTTCATTGAAATGAAGAATTGATTCACCATTCAAGCTTGACTTGAAGTCGGAAACTTTTGCTTCAACGACCTCTGAAAATATTCCATTCCCTCTCTCAGGCGTAATTTCAACAAAGCCAACAAGGGATGGTTGGAGTCCAAAAATCGCCGATAAAAATTGTTGACGCGTATGAGAAAAAGCTTTTCAATCTTTTCAACCTTACAATGGTTGGTGTTTCATATCCTTCCATATTGTTTCGATATTTAATCTTGGGAACTACTTTCTCAATCGGTTCCAATATCAGCTGCTTTAGAGATTTTTTTTATCGCTAGATAGATTCCTGTCATAAGGAACCATTGAGCAAGAGTTGCCATCATCAGAAAGAGGACATTGCTTCTGGTACTCGCGATTAAACTTCTTTTAAAACTTCCCCCAGAGTGTTTTACTGAAATTCAACCGATGATTTTCATGTTGGACTAGAATGAGGAAGAGATCATCCCTTTGATGATTTATTTCCATTATGATTGCGTAATGGTCGATATCATAAGCAAGCACCTGAAGTTTCCGTTGAGGACTATTAAAGCTGAATTCAAGTCTTGCGTAAGCAATGTAGAGGTCCAAATATGAATTTGTCCTACGCTATGTTGGGAACTTTGACCCGTATAGATTGCACCTGTATTCAATTTGGTTCTCTATTATCCACGATTTCAGGAATACACCTCTTGGATTATTGGTGGCGTTCAGCCATGATGTATGCTTGGCGTTCAGGTCACCGGCAAGAATATAATAACTATGCAGCCTGTTCAATTCGAGTATTTCAAACAAGGAATTGAGCTCCTCCTTGAACTTGAGAACATTTCGAGCAGTTGCATAGGCAGAGATAACGACGAGGTTATCCCCACCTGACAGTGAGATTTTGATAACGGATACTTCAAGAGATTCAAAGCTTTTGAATTCGACTTTTTCAATATTTTGGAAACAATAGGGTCCTCGAACCAATATCCCGGTACCACCTCCGCCATCACCTATTACCCTATCGTTTCTTACGAATTCCAAATTGTTGAATTTCATGGAGTGCCATGAATTGAGGTGGGTTTCAGTGAAAAGCATGATGTCAGGCTTTTGCTTAACAATGCATTCAAGGAGGTAATCACGTCGATGTATAGTAAAAATGGAGTTGACGTTGATAGAGATGAGACGAATCCTATCCATGGGAATGTGACTGGATGACAAGTTATTTTGAGGCATTCGAAAGCGCTAAATGCTGAAAAACAAAATTAATTTTCGTATCTTGTTTATCGATTCTCTCCGATAAAGAATTAAGTTGTTGGTAAATTTTCAGAAGCAGCTCCTTATTGCCACTTACATTATTTACCGCATTTTCTGCTGGTCCTCTAGCGGCGAGTGCAAATGATTCTCTGGGCTTGACGAAGTTTGGAGCTAAGACTCTGCGGTGTAGTTGTGTTTGCTTTGCGACAAATTTTACCCTCTCTTGATATCGGGAGCATCCTCGATTTGATGCCGGGTGACCAAAAACACGGCGGTTAACACAGTATAATTTCTCTTTTGGCTCCGTCTGAGCGAATTTGCACTCAGCGAGAGCATGAACGTCCTTGCATTTGACGCATCCATAATGCATGGCGCAATTGGCAGCCGAATTTCCAAACCGTTGACACCGATAACACTGATTCACTTCTCTTTTCTGGAGGCGTTCCCACCTCACCACTTGGCAGTTCAAGTATCTTATTTGTTTATGAGCACTTGGACTGCTCTTATTTGATATCCGCACCAAATAAAGTGGTAAATTATTTTGTTCTACCAGCGATCTTCTTGTCGCGAATGTTTTAACGGAAATAAATTCAATTTCTGGCATAGGTGAAGTGTGGAACCTCCCCAGAATTCATTGCATTTTAAGCTTATTTGAAATCAACCAGTGATTTCGTTCTGATTGTTAATTTTTTGGCATTGGTCCTTTTAATCTCGAAATTAGCTAATTTATTTTTGGCTGCTTATAGCCGAACGATTTATTTTCCGGTTTGACCGAACCATATTAATTGGCGTAACTTTCTTTGCATTTTTGGCAAATGTTTGAGAAGGACCAGCAAAACTGCGAGCTGGTTTCTTCTCCTTATTTTTATTTTTTAAGTAAAGGATCAAATTATCATTGTTACCTTGATTAACATTACCTTCAATACTTTCGTCAACGTTCATTTCTCGTTGGAGTCCGTCCAGCGCTGCGTAGTAGTTCTGGCTTTCGTTGGCACCTCCAGCACTTAGTAGTTGTTCAGCGCTGACTTGTTTGACAACTTTCTTTGCCTTAGTTTCCGTATTCATTGGCCTTACCGGTTCTGCATCTTGAGTGTTCTTCTTGTCTTCTTGTTTTTAGTCGTAGTCACAATTCCTGAATTTCAACTTAAAGTCGATTCACTTCTTGTTTGTCTTCGATTACTTAAGTTTTACGTCCGCCATCTGCGGAATCCTAGTTACTCGTGTGTCTTCTTTTACAGACGCTTGCCGCCAATTTCGTTCCCGGAGGCCCCCCAACGGAGGTAAGCCGTCGGGCTCCTCCATACTGCAGTCCCGAGTTAGTCTTCGGCTTATTTGCTTTTGTTGATTTATCAAGTTAAATAATATTCGATATGATTCCGTAAGTCGATTCTTTCGACGATAAATGCTTTTTCCAATAAAAATCAAAATTTTTCTTCGACTGACTTTTAAAAAATTAATTTAAATTTTTGATACTGACTTGTGAAAAATTAATTAATTTTTAAAATTAATGACAGGAGCAATTAAAAACACGTCTTCATGCAACGAGTGCTCATTAAAAACACGTCTACACGCAACGAGTACTAGACGTAGAAAAGCAAATGTTGGTGAATCAGTAAAAGATGTTGACAAGATGGCAAAATTGCTTGGAGGGTGGCCATATATAGTAAATACAATGCATTTGTGAAAGCTTGGGATTCAAACGATGAATCAAAACGAACATTTAATAATTTAGCAGCACGTTTGTTGAAAGAAGAACAAAGGCTAACACAATCTGAAGATATGCCAACAGCGTTTGCAGCTGTGAACACCAAATGTAAAACAAAAAGCATCAGCGTCGGCGACATTAAAGAAGAGCGATAAGAAAAGTGGATCACGTAACAAACGACATATTGAGTGTTTTACTGCAAAAAGAATGTAGAGCATGGTTAGCAAAACAAAAACAAGGCAGTGATGAGAGATATGCAATAGCAAGTGCATTAAAATGAAAAATATCTCTCAAACAAACAGTGAAGATGAGTGTTTAGCAGATACCGGTGCTTCTAAACATATGTCTCATCGACGTGAATGGTTTACATAGTTTAATAAAAATGCAGGCGACCGTTTTGTGCAAATTGGTGAAAATTCGCGGTTGAAAGTTGAGGGGTGTGGGTCAGTTTGCGTTCAAGCATTAGTGAACGGAAAACGGGAACGAAAAACTCTCAAAAATTTACTGTTTGTTCCAGAATTAAAAAAAAGCTTGATGTCAATCGGTGCATTAACTAGCAAAAATTTTAAAGCTATTTTTGATGTTGACAAATTAGAAATTCACGATCCACAAGTGATTACGGTTTATGTCAGAAAGCAAAATCAGTATTATCAAATGATATTTAAATCTGAAACAAACCAGGAAGTGGCTAATGTGACAGTGGGAAACTCAGCCGAATTGAGAGAATGGTTCACATAAGCTTCCAAACACTGAAAGAAATGGCCGATAGTGGGCTCATTCCAGGGGTGAAGATAAATAATCTTGATGGGTTACTCTGCGAAATGTGTCAGTTTGGAAAACTTCACTGATGACCGTTTCAAATGAACTTATAAGAAAGAGCACCGACACCGGGTGAATTTGTACACATGGATTTATGTGGTAAGATGGCACATTCATCAGTCAGTTGTACAAACTACTTTTTATTATACAAGGACGATTGTACTTCATATCAGTCAGTGTACTTTATTAAACATAAATGTGATGCATACGTGAAAGTTAACTGTAAACATTTAGTAGGAGCTCAAATGATAACACACTTGAATTTCGAAATGAACAGTTCCAGCGGTTGTTCAAAGATAGTGATATAATTCATGAGTTTACTGCTCCTTACACAGCGGAGCAAAACGGTAGAATTGAACGAGAAAACGGTGTTTCGTGGAAAGTGCAAGAACTATGTTGATTGCAACAAATCTACAACTAGAACTGTGGGCAGAAGCAGTCGAGTGTATTCATTTTGAATCGGAAGCCACGCAGTCCTAATAAGAAGATACCACACGAACTATGGAGCGGGAAAATTGTTAAAATGAAGCACATGCGTAAATTTGGCAGTGAAGGTGATGTTCACGTCTCAAAACAATTCAGAACAAAATTTAATACCAAGGTAAAGAAAATGCTGTTATTGGTTATGAAAACGACAGTGTTAACTATCGTTTGGTAGATGTAAATACTGGAAAAATAGTAATAACACCTGATGTAAATTTCAATGAAGAAACACAGTGTAGAGAGGTTCACAGCAATGATGTTGAGGACACAATTGCAATTTATTTCAAGGGTAAAGTGTTAGAACTAGAGCAGCAGCAAGATGATGAACATGACGGCGTTGAAATGCTTGAAAACGAAGGGATAAATCCAGTAGTAGGTGAGCGACAGTAACGAAATATAAATACCATCCATCAACCATCACGGTATACTGGATATGTTGAAGAAGATGTTAATATTGCGTTGTAGTGAAAAAGGTAATTCAGAAAGTCCGTAAAGGACTGCAGCGATGGTCTGCTGCCTCGGCAGAACAAGGTGTCAATATCTGCCGAGAATGCCCTTGTCTGGGGACGTGAATGCGCTGGCAGGCTAGCATTGCGGTGTCGTGGGGCGGATTCATTCCCCCAGCACAAGGACCCACTACAAAGAATTTCGCATTCACGAATTTCTGGGGTCGAACAAAAACAAGGCAACCGAAGTCGCAATAAGTGTGGGTAACTATAGCAGGGGCAACTGACTTGTTCATGGAACAAGAGAAACTAGTAAAAAGAAGTGGAAGCAGGGTGACCTCGTCCTTATCCGGAGAGGCTCATAGCCCACAAATGAGAGAGGGGCAACCTGGTGGTGATGGAGCCCCTCCATAATTGTTGCAGTGGCCAGGTATTCCTCTTCTGAGTGGAAAATCACACAACTTAACTTGCATAAGTCTTCCCATCAGAAGAAAAGTACCCCGGTGACCAATTTATGCCATAGAATTATGCACTTCGATTACATAACTCTATGTCATAAAGAGGCACTCTGCTTGGGCCACTCAACCCGCGAAGTACCCTGAAACAAAGAAAGATTATTACGTACCCGGCGGCTGGTTCATGTTTTATGGGGAAAGCCTGCCACCGTACCGAGTCCTATACCCGGTCAGAACCAACGTAATGGAAAGACCGAAGGGTATGGGGTATTAATTCATTTTTTATTTTCCTATACGTAATTTATAATTTAACCAACTTTTTTTTAATTAAAATGAAATCAAAATATATAAATTTAACTAACCTTTTAAAAATGATATCGATATATAAATTTAACCAACTTTTTTTTTAATAAATGAAATCAATATATAAATTTAACTCAACTTTTAAAAATGATATCGATATATAAATTTAACCAATTTTTTTTTTAATAAATGAAATCAATATATAAATATACTAAAACCGAAAAGAATATTGTTATATTATTATTATAATAATACTTTTAATATAAAAGGCAAATTTGGAAAAAAAGTACAAAAACAAAAAGGTACTTACATCCTTTGTCCGACGACGAGCGCTCGTTGACGACGCAGGGGCCCTTATTGAAACTATGCATCCTGCCAAGACAATTATTAAATTTTATGAAGTTTTGTTTAAGTGTGAATAATTTCATTATGTTCAAATACAAAATTTCCCTTTTCACTTTGGGATGCAATAATTTTAAATATCTTTCGAAGAGGGTGAGTTTCAGTGCACATATGAACTAAACTAGCTGCTAAACAAGCCAAAAATACTTCGCAGTATGTGCTGCCAAATCCTTTCTCTGCTTCAGCAAAAATGATCATTAAGTGCCGTTATTGCTGATTCAAAGATATGCCTTTCACTAGGACCATCAAGTTCACTTGCAAGCCTTGCATGAAATTTGACGGATGTTCCCTCACTGTAATCCCGTTTCCTCGAGTTTTATCCAGTTTTCCTCCTACTCAATCGCTGTCACACCGAGTTATCGAATTCCTAATTGACAGAGAAAGCTATCTTCGACACAGTTTCTACTTCAGATTATGGAAACGGACGCCTTTTCAGATGCTTTCAATCACCAGTAACCGATTCCATACTAAATGTTAATGCAGGGAGCAATCAGGATACCTTTTCAGTATGCTACCCACCACGCTTAAGAGTATTGTCTTTTAGCTTTAGTGGTCAAATTTTCACGGTCTCTATTAACTATTGCTGCGGTCAATAAACCTTCTCCGACACGTTTTACTTAGGATTAAGACAACAATTATTTACAGTGTTCTACGTGAACTACAATTAAGGTTGAATGAAAAGTATCTGTTTGCTGTTCCGAACTCCGCTTTGCACCGATTTGGTTTTCGATACTTGATTTCCTTTCGAAATTTGCATGAATTTGCCTCAATGCTTTTTCCGCTTGTCGAGGACTAGAGGATGATACGAAAGATACATAGACGAATAGATTCGCGCTTCCAAACTCGATATCTCGCACTTTGCTGCCCACACGGAAAAGTAATTTTCGTCGATGGGAAATTGAATGGGAACGAGAGAAAATTTATCGTGAGATGAACGGAGCAACTATGTTTATGCACCAAATTCACTGATATTTAAGTTACAATTGCGAATTCTGTGGTACTGAAATTTGTGATCAGGTTTTACTGCTGCTGATCTTACAGTTACTTTCTGCTAAAACCTCTGAAGATTCACCGGGAGAATATGTGAATGGCGTGCACTGCTTAGGTCGCAAGTTCTTAGTTTATCACACGAATTTCGACTCTTTCGAATTATTCGGCAAATTACTAGGACTAGGAAATACTGACAAATCCTAAAATATATTCAATGGCGGGTTACGGGTTGATGCTTTTTTAAGGGCGACGACACACACGCACACCCGGGACGTCAACCAGACTTTTTGATCCCATATATTCCGACGGCTTTCCGGACACCCAACGGGTTTTATTCAAAGAGATATTCTTGTCCACAAAGGTTTGAAACGTTCGCACAAATAATACATGGGAAACCCGCACTTATAACATTTCACAAGATTTGTTTGTGACAATTCTCCCCGGATACGACCACATGAGCCCGCGCCTGTCCAATTCTCGAATTGTACCAGATCAATCTTCATGGGCTGCGTTCGTTGTGATGAAATTGGAGGGAAATTGATGTCCCATACAATTTGTACGAAGCAGCTGGTTTTTAGTTTGATTAGTTGATCTGGGACCATAGATGTATGAGAGATGGATTGAAGCACTTTATAATGTAGAGTGAAGTTGGCGCGTTATTAGCTGTCGATTCGAATTTCATATAAATTTGACGTGACGTCTCCCACTAATTTTCGCATCATGAACTAAATCAATTTTCCGTGCGGGTATTCTAACTTGGACGTTATAAAAGATTGAACATGACTTACCCTACGAAAATACGTCCCTGACATGCTTCCTAGAGCTGTTTTAAGAATCCCACACACGTCACTACAATTTTCATTTTTCGACACAAAAACACTCGCGATCCGTAACAAACTTTTCAATTTGATTAATTATCACATTTGCAATGCTTTTGCACTAGATACAACATGGTTTATCTTAAAAAAATTGTTTTGTGTACAATTTCAAATTCAACTTGATTAGACGTTTCCCATCAATGTTGAATTTTCACTAATCATATGTTTTCAATCATATGGTTGATATTTTGTTGACAATTCGGGGGTTAAGGTATAAGAGGAGTGGGATTTTCGTGAGAGCAATTAGAGAGCGACTTAAATGTGTGGATTCTTTAGCGGCGTGAAAGACAGGGGGATTTCAATTCGCATGCGAGAGGAAGGCATGTATGTAGTAAAAGTACTTCACTCACGTATGGATGAAAAACAGCTCATTTCGCGTCCATTACTTTGTATGTCTTTGTCTGGGACATATTATGCATGAATTTCTTTTCACCCTTTGCCGGCGCCGAATAATCGAGCAGTTTTAGTTGTGCGGAATATATAATAAAAATTTAAAAAAAAATCTATAAATTGACATAAATAAAATTTGAATTCTATGTGAATTTATCAAATAATTTAAAGAAGAAAAAAAAAGATAGTAAATTTAACTAACTGCTCGATTACTACAGCGTGCTCAGCAATATTCAACGAGGAACCACTAACTTTTGATGAAGCAATGGCCAGAAAAGATGCAAAACAATGACAGCAAGCGATGAAAGGAGAAATAGAGTCACTGAAAGCGTATACTCTACAGCCATAACCAGAATATCGACGCTCTATCAATCGCACGTGGGTCTACAAAATCAAAAGGGTTCAGTCGACCGCTATAAAGCAAGTGTGCTAAAGGCTTCACACAGAAAACGGGCATCGACTACACGGAGACCTTCTTACTAGTAGTCAGGTTGATTCGATACGCCTTCTGTTATCCTTAGCAACAATCAACGACTGGGAGATACAGTAGTTTGATGTCAAAACTGTATTCCTCCACGACGTGTGGAACGTGTCTTACAACGGGTAACTGAGGCTGAAGATGCCTGATGAGTCACATTTGATTGGTTATGCAGATCATTTTGCGGCTCTAGTCGCTGGACGTACCTTGAACAAACGCAAATGAGGCTAGGTATGCTAATGCGTCAAGTGAGGGATTGGATGACTGCTCATGAGTTCAGTCTAGCACTGGAGAAAGCCGAAGTGGCCATCTTGTCAAAAAGAGAATCCCTAGAGTAAGGATCGAATCGAAGTCAGCGGTGAATTATCTGGGGCTACTGCTCGACTCAAAGATGAGTTTCTCTGAGAAAATCAGAGCATCGGTTGAGAAGACTGCATCGGGCGTATCGAATCTGGGTCGACTTATGGCTAACGTAGGGGGACCCAACCCATAAGAAAACGCTTCTTGTTGAGTGGGGTGGGGCCAGTGCTACTTTTCAAAGCAGAAATATGGGGCGCGACTCTCAGTAAGAACCAAGTCAGACCAGCTTTTTCTCGGTTTCCCCACTAGTCTCCACCCTCCAGTTCTCCCAACGAATACCTTTTTGGGTATCCGTTGTTCGCCCATACGATTCATGTAGCCTGCCATTCCAGCTTCCGCAGCGTTACTATCGTTGAGACCTCCAGCTCCTCAAAAATTTTATACAGCTAATGGTTGTATCGAATTCGCCATTGGTATCGGATTAGCTTCACTCTGATAATTCACCTCAGGACCCGTCTTTCGAAGACGTTCAATATGTTCGCAGATGCTTGGTTTAGGGTCCATGTTTCACACCCATAGCATAGTATGGGTCTTACGAAGATTTGTATACTTGGAGGTTTGTTTTCCTGTGTATGCAGCTTGTCTTCAAGATCATCGTTTATTTTCGTGCGGTATTTTTCGGCGTATTTCGTCTCTTTCATTACAGGTCCTCATTATTTTGGCGCCTAAATATATGCCATTTTCGATATTGTATTCGCCAAGTGTGATATTTTGGGCATTTGAAGTATTTTTCCTCAATTCAGTTATGAGCTTTGCCTTATTCTTATTGATTTGTACCCCTATAAATTTAGCTTCGCTTTCGAGCTTCAGGAAAAGTTCTTTGGCGATTGTTAACGACCGTAACAAAATATTGATGTAATCCGGATAGGCTACCACTTGGCTCGACTTGTATAATAACGTACCTCTTGTATCGACATGTAGCTTTCTGATGGAGGATTTTGCAGGTTCTTGAAATATGTTGCCTATCCTTCTATAATCCTGTTTTCATCAGCCGATGTCATCACAGCAGAGCGTGTTTTGGGGCTGATAACCTTGTTTCAAGCTTATCCCTTCCTTGTATGCATGGCTTGTGTTGTTGCTCGATAGACTTTTATCGACACTTCTCAATTAATCTTCATAGTAATTTCTTTTCTTGATTATAATTATCTGATTCGTTACTGTTCTGAGATTTTCATAATGTTCTCTCTTCGTTCCTGGTTTTCTTAGATACTGTTATACGCCGATTATTTTTGTCATTTGGCATATGCTGGCAACCATCACCGAACCAATCATTTCGTTTGCGCCGGATCTGATGTCCGATTGTCTATTCTAGCACTATCTAAATTGGCACATTTACTTCCAACCACAGCTCGCTGCTTGTTTTCAGCGACATGTCTGATAGGATGGAAGCCAGCTGGTTGTCGAGGGTCTCCATGATATATTTTGCCGTAAACACCATTTGGAGCCTTTTGGTGTTGTTTTTGCAGAGGACTGATCTTTGCTGAATACGCCTTTGATATGCGACATCGATAGGTTAATTTGGTCAAGTAATGATCCGAGTTACAATTGGCTCCTCGGTATGTAAGGACGTCAAATATGCTTGAGGGCCAACGTTGTTGGATCTGAACATGGTCGATTTGGTTTTGTGCATAGCTATCCGGTGATATCCTGGTCGTTTTATGGATACGGCAACGTGGGAAGCAAGTTGAACAAACGATTCAATTTCTGCTACAAGCAAAGACAATCAGGCGCTAGTTGTTTTAATTTTTTCATCATGGAGGCTATATCCTCCAGTCGTTCCCCGATGAGATAGCTCATTGCAAACTTTAGCGTTGAAATCACCCATAATTATTTTTATGGCGTTTGTTGGCAATGCTTCGATTGTTGAACCTTTCCTTCGTTTCTTCATCCTTTCTCACGTTTGGGGCTTGGACATTTTTCAGCCAAATTTTGAAGAATTTCGCTGTTATAGGGATCAATATCGTGTGATTTGAACTCCTTATCCTCAATAATTGCCACTCCAAATTTTCGTTTTCCAGCAGGCTTCCCACTTTCGAATATTGTGTGCGACCTCATCTTAAATATCGCTTTCGTTTTCTGGGTTGCCAGTATGTTCAATTCATATTGACTGGCCTGTTGTAAAAGATCTTTAACAGCGCCAGGGTTATTCAGTGATCTGACATTCCAGGACCCAACGCCATAGTACTTTTTTCGGTTGCGAGGTCGTTGCCGTAGGTCCAATCCATTCCGAGGCTAGGTTGAAGGGTTCGAAATAATGTATGGTTTCCAAGGGACGGGAAGTTAGACCATCGCCCAACCTCCATTCCGGCAGCATGGTTATAACTTTCAATTCCGTTATCAGGCACGAAAGACTCGCATCAAATTCACTGCTTTCTGAATTCCAGCAACTGAAACTCACATCTTTAGAATATCAAAACTACTGTATACTAATAACGGAATACAAAAAATTTTTTTTACAATAATTTTATTAGCCTTAAATATTAAACAGAGAAAAAAATGCATAAAAAGAATCAACTTAAAAACAAATATACAAAAAAATTATACTAAATGTTTTTCAAGATTTACCCAGGATTTCCATAAAATCATTAACGTTCTTCTTCTTATGTACATTCTTGACATGCTTTGATAGGTAGCCTTTCAGTCGGAAAGTCGACGAGCACAATGTACATTTGAAATTCTTATCCTCGCTATGTTTTGTCGCGAAATGCGTGTCTAACGCCAATTGTGTTGGGAACTCTCGGTTGCATGCACTGCATTGAAATGTCGTTTTGGGTAATTGTAGGAGCGGCTTTTTCTCCTCGGGTCCGGTTGTCACTACTTCCTCAACTGGCTTTTGTTCGGCCGAATTGCTGCAATCGCATCGCGCGTAGCTACTTGTATGCTCGAGCATATGTTTGTGCAGATCCGACTTTTTATCGAATGATTTCGAACATTCGGGGCATTGGGAACGTTTAACGGCTGTTGCTGATATTTTCATATTATGATGAACATTGTTCATATGGGAACGAACGTAAGATTTCGCAATGAAACCTTTGCCGCATTGCGGGCAATGATGATTTTTTGGAATATGGTTGATAACATGAATCCACATGCTGTTGTATACCACTATAAGATATAATTAAAATTGTTTCTTTTATTAAAAACAAAATGTTCAGTCTTGTTCGTTTTTCAGTATTTTTGTCAAACAGCTAAGTCCAACAGCAGATAAGGAAAAATAAGTATTAGATTAATACAAACCCTTATTGCAAATCATGCACAAGTCTTTGTTGGTGTGATTCTCGAAAATATGCTTCCTTAGAGTTTCGTTGTAGACAAATACCGTTGCACATCCTGGGCATTTGTACGCCTCATCGATTCCATCGCCATCCAGTTCGCTTCGGTGTTCATCCAAATCCAATCCTGATCCATCTAAATTGGCTGTGGTTATCAACTTTGTATCATCCAAATCGGACTCACCAAATTGCTGATGGTTTCGTGCTTCGCCAAACTGATGGCTAGAATCCTGGTCGTGCTCCATGTCGTCATTCTCGACGACCTCTTCAATTTCACAGTCCTCCATTAGAAGATTCGAATCGTTGATATTTTCTTCGATGATTTCTTCTTGGTTCGACTCTAATTGAATGTGATTCGGATCGATAATAGATCCGCGGATAATGCCTTGTTCGTACGAACCCGCCCCGCTTATGTTGTTGATGTTATCCTCAATAACTTCTTCAATGGCAAAGTTCTGATCGAGAAGCGTGTTAGGATAGAGCTTAAGTAAGTCTAATTTGACCACTTTTTGAGAATGGTGTTGGCTATGAGCTGGCTGTTGTTGCGACTGTGCTTGTTGCGAGTTGGTATTCGCGTGCTGAGCCACTAAATTAGCATTTGATACACTTATGAGCTGCTGTTGGTGATGGATCTGATGTTGCTGATGCTGATGATGCTGTTGAGGTTGTTGAGGTTGCTGATGTTGTTGGTGCTGTTGATGTTGAGGTTGCTGGCCATTCGAATTATTCTTATTCAGGTCATTGGAAAGCACTTCATTTCCACAGTCTACGTTTTTTATAAAATTATCATTCGATTCAATTCCCCCACTTTCTTCTTTCATGCAGATAAACTCCAGCTGTGAAATATCCATTTCGTTCAGTGCGACTATTTGATTACCATTCTGAGCCTGAGCTTGTGCCTGAGCTTGAGCCTGAGCTTGGGCCTGTGCCTGGGCTTGAGCCTGAGCTTGGGCCTGTGCCTGGGCTTGAGCTTGGGCTTGCGCTTGAGCCTGAGCTTGAGCCTGAGCTTGGGCCTGAGCTTGAGCTTGAGCCTGTGCTTGGGCCTGTGCTTGGGCCTGAGCTTGGATTTGCGCCTGCGCCTTTAGCTGTGTTTCTTTTAAATATGATTCTAATGTGCGTTCGGAATTTTCGCATTTCACTTTTAATGCATATGAGATTTTCATTTCGTCAATACAGTTTTTGCAAATCCACTTCGGGAAATCATCGTCCAGTGATATCTATAAGTTGTCAATTGTGATTATGTAATTTAATTTATGATGAAAGAATGAGAGAAAACTTACCAGTATATTTGTAAAATTTTTAATTAAATCTATAACGGAAGCGCTTTCATTACCAATAGTAAATAATATTTGGTTGTAAAGCGTAAACATGGAATCATTGGGGTCTAAACATGTTCGACACACTTTGTCATTTTCTTTGTTCTTAGTTTGACGCCATGTTGTCTCGGATCGCTCACATTTTATTCTAAAATTATAGGTACGCATAATATCATCCAAGCATGCGCTACATATGTTTTCCGGAAAGCCTTCGTTGCGGGATAACTGAGAAGTAAATACAAAGAGCCAAAATCAGTATTATGAAATTGAAAGTTTATTTTACATAAAAAATTAATATTTTAACACCGAGTAGTAATTAAGTTTGAACGAAGACTCATTTAACTGGCAAACGTATAAATAAATAGAGTCAACATTCTTTTTCTTCACATTTTTAAAATCGTATAACGAAATATTATACATTATAGCAATTTTACTTTTTTATTGTGATCATTTTTAAATTTTCGCGTGAAATAAAAAATAATTTGTGTATTATTAACAGAATAAAGAATATTTCTCAGTTTTTTTGGGTGGCACATATTCTGACATCTAAATAAAATTAAAGAATTATATAAAGAAGCGAAGACTGGCTTAAAAATGTTCACCCCCAGACTATTCAGTTTAGATTTTACATTACAAAGGCACGTAGTACGGTCCATGAATTCTTAGCCTTGTATAGTAATTATGCACAGAGTGCTAAAATTTATTTTAGGTAGTATACTCGATTATAAGTTCTCTTGTGGGATCACAGTAAATATTGTAAGTTGAATGATTTTTAAAAATGTCGAAGATTGAATATCGAGCTGTTATCAAGTTTTTAGGTAAAGAATAGCTAACACTAACACAAATAAAAGAAAGGTAAATTGACAGATAAGATGAATACCATAATATATACGGAGCTCGTCAGCCAAAAAGGTAAACTTACGACATAATAAATACCCACTTTTCGCAAGTGGACTTGCATATACTTAGCATGTTGAGTAAGCAGGAGAGTGCTCCTACCAGAAGGTCTTTGTAACCAACGTAGGGTTCGAAACAAATTTTCTAATAGAGTGAATCGGTAACTTGAATTATTCATTCAATACTTGAACGAGAAACCGTTCCAATTTATGTAAAACACGCAGAGTTTCTTTCATAAGCACATTGCAGCCGCCATTTTTCTCGAGCTTAAATAATTTTTCTGAATGCTCAGCCGATTGAACATACGAGTATTTAAATTAGACACTATTCCCTAAAGTTTCATGAAGATTGGAAGCAAATAAATAATTTTAATTTTATGGTGAAAATGTAAGATCTACAAACCATACTATTTGATTAAAAAAAGTTTAAGTGCTACTTCGTTATAAGGGGGGATTCCCCTTAAAAAGTTTTAAAATGTTTGGTAAGACCTAAGCTTCTGAGAGATTTACAGTTTCTGAGAAACCTTGTTGTGGCGCACGGACTTACGGACTGACGGAGAGACAGGTCGCGAAGCTAGTAAAAAAATTGTTTACAAAGACCTAAAAAGGACCCAACGTCTCAAGGAAACTCTGATCGCAGAGTTAGCACTAGCTATTACGAATTAACCCGGAGCAAATTAAAAAAAGAGAAAGTAAAAATGTTATTAGTAATTTTTCCCAAAAAAGGAACTGTAAATCTAACCTATCATCTACAATCAAAGTAGTCTCGCGGCAAATTGAAGACAATCGCTTAATTGCGACAAAAGTATGTAGTAATCGAGTAGTCCGCCTGGGCAAACTACTCGAGGGATCTTGACGGAAAGGGTTAAAGCAATGCATGAGATCAACGCCAAGGGTTAAAACAGGAAGCAGCGTAATTACTGCAAATAATACATCACTTCCTAATTCAACTGCACCAAAACTGGAGGATATTCTGAAAAATAATAAAATTTCAAACGCGAAAAGATAGACAAATGCACATCGGAAATAGAAACCGCCGAAAATTATAATTGGTATTTATTATGTAAATTACAACCATACATACAAAGCTGCGATGATAATGTTAATGGATATATCCAAGAACTCAGCTACAAAGTACATTTCCCCCTCCCCTGCATCCCTCAAAGCAAAACTTGTCATTTTAAGACCTGTTTTGAAAATTTCTTATCAAGACCTTTAATTTGATACCCATATTGCCTACATGCAATGAAATGTTTTTTTTCAGGGGCCACTCCCCTATATGTGGAAACCCCCCTTAAATACCTTATAAATTTCTAGTTGTGATGAAACTTTGAAGAGGGCGTCATTTTTTACCTCCTACAAAATCTTATGTTCCTAGCTTATGTAGTTTGCGAGGAAAAGTGGTGTGACATGCGGACGGACGGATCGACGGACGGATAGACAGACAGGACGCGATTGTAGTAGGGTGTTGCAAAATGATTTTACAAAACCCTCAAAAACATGACGGGCTACTTACTTATATGGGACTCAGCAATTTTAGCTACTTCTTATGCGCCAGGAGAATTCCGATCTTTTTACGCCCAATGGATAACAACAAATCAACTTCTCAAAATTTACGACTCAACAATAGTTAATAACGATATTACCAAACAATTGGGAATGGCAACACTAGTGCTACGCGAATGAGTGAAGTAATTCCAACCCAATCAACCGTTACAGCCACGGCGACAAATCTAGCAGGCTTAATATCATAGAGGTAACTCTTCTGGTGCGAACTGGGAATTGACTTAAGCGTAATCCCGTTCCGGCACGAGAACGAGAAATCGAACGGAAAATGAGGCTCGTCACGACGGGATTGCTTTCTTCGGCTGAGTTGACTCTAAAACACCAGCGCGGACAGATTGACGCGAGGTTGTCGGGAGAGTTCACATCGTACTCGGGAACTTTTCAGTGAAAATTCCAAATTAATGATTTTAAAACTAAAATATAGTCTGAGACAAAGCAAGATTGTCCTTAAAGTGCTGTGCAAAAAGAAAACCTACCGAATCAGGCTGAGTGAGGCATTTTCGCTTTCTACTTTCACACCCTGCCCTTGCGGTGCCCCCTAAATAGATCGCCGCGAGTGTATTTTAATGGCCGCAACATAACCTATGGCACTTGTAGATTTCGTTGGTTTCGCGTGTGCCGTGCAAGAAATTCGATTGGCCGTAATGCCATTACAAATTGAATTGAATTGTTAGAGACGAGGTAGCTGTGAAATGTGATCAACGCTGCGATTCAACGCTATTTTCTTGTTAATTCCTAGTGTGCCTCAAAGTTGTATTACATAAAAAAAATGTCTCAACAAGAACAAACCGTTTTTCCAAGCCTTTCTGTGATTATCATAGAGGTAAACGAGTTTTCTCTCCGTTCTTAGTACGCCCAACCTAATTCTGATATGGTGAAGCAATATGAAGATCCCATTTTGCAAAAAATAAGCACGATGCTCATTCCCTACGAAATTCTCCAATTGAAGGCAATAGAAAAACTTCGAAGGATACAAAAAGTAATTAAATCAAGATTATACTCTGAGACAGAACCCAGCATTAACAATTTGTTGCAAGTGGAATTTACAGATTGGTTTAATCGTAAATTTTTCAAATGGGTCGATGAACTCACGTGCATAGTTGCCATCGAAAAAGTACAGCAATACGGGAACACGTGAAAATGGTCTTCGCGTTGAAATTTTAAGGTGTTGTTATCAGCCGATAACGTTTTTTGATATAATATCAGTATCTCTTGAGAACGCGCCGTGGTGGATGTGGTGACTATACTTATTGTCTTACGTTCCTTTGTAGGTGTTTAGGGTACGATGCTCGTTACATTTTCGCAACTTTTGATCACGTATGGACTGAAGTGTACTCTTTTGCATAAAATTTTGGATTCATGTAGATCCTCATGAAAATTTGTTTACAAGTGTCGTATT
This sequence comes from Odontomyia ornata, assembly GCA_963969285.1. NCBI lineage: Eukaryota > Metazoa > Arthropoda > Insecta > Diptera > Stratiomyidae > Odontomyia > Odontomyia ornata. Next base: position 87,960,711 of record OZ017738.1, on the reverse strand, counting down.
GAAAGTATCATAAATCCTGGCGAAGCCCAATGTAATTCAAAATTGTTAAACAACCAAGAAGTTAAACAAATTACACCAGGTATTTTAATATTCAAGCATTTTTTCGAAGAGATCGAACACAACGGTAATAAAAATAACAATGTAACGATCCAAGGCACCTTCGTGATTAAATTTGAGAATTGTAAAATCAAAGTTTTCCAATTAAAAATATATGATAAAGTAGTCCTACCTAAGTTTATTAAAGCCATTAAAGTAAATAACACTATCCCAGAGATAAAAATTGAAGAGCAATATTTGAAGCAAATTAATAATACAAACAATATCGATACTAGCCTAGGATCGGATATTATAATTATAGTAATGACGCTAGTATTAATTTTGTTATTGTACATGTTCAGAAATCGGACTCACCGTAAAGTAACATTTTCGTCGGAGCCTCAAATTAACGGTGGGGGTGTTATATTCCATTCCTACGAACTCTTCATATATTCTCTACAATAACTTTTCCCATAAAGTCCAGCACCTAAAATTTCACTTCCAAAATGTTTCCCATCAAAACTCAACTTCTAAAATTTCATTTCAAATTTATTTCGCAATCTAACAAATTCTCACAGACAAAATTCTAACGAACCCCGTCTGTAGAGATCAGCATTTCCTACATGCGCGCCCTAGATTTAGATTGCACACCTTTGGAATTTTCCGTTGCAACAATTGTCGCAACGAATCAGCATCTTTTTAATATAAAAGTGGAAAGCACTTCTTACTCGGGTGGTTCAGTTTGCAGTCAAACGGTTAACTTGCGAAGAGCACGGCAAAGCCTTTATCCTAACCACCCAATGTGAGGCTGCATTGGGGTGCTTATCGATTCCGATTTGTGTGCACTAACAGAGTAATGTAAAGTAGTTAAAAGCTGAAAGCATAAAGTTGTGTGGAAAATTAAAAAAGTTGCTTTTTCCAATTTCGGTCCGCGGAAGTTATTTTTAACCGACTTCCAAAAGAAAGAAGGTTATTGTTAACCATGTTTTCTCGAAAATACGCGGAAATTTTTCAGTCGATCTGCCGAATGATAGTGAAAAAATTAATATTAAGATAGGAAAAGCTTAGCCACTTGTGTATCTATAATTAATAACAAAATTAGTGAGAGTATGAGCAACTGTTATCCAAGAAAAAGATCCAGTAAGAAAAATCGGAGCGAAGTTAGACGGGGACCCATGGTGAATCCGATACAACCATGAGCTGTATGAACTTTTTGGCGAACCGGAGGTCTCAACGATTGTAAGGCTGCGGAAGCTGCAATGGGCTAGCCACATGAATCGTATGGACAAACAACAGACACCCAAAAAGGTATTCGTTGAGAGAACTGAAGACCGGAGACCAGTGGGGAAACCGAGGAAACGCTGGTCTGACTCGGTCGACGAAGACAGTTAATCGCTGCTCGGATTTCGAAATTGGAGGACGCGGTCAATGGACCGAGACAGTTGGATGTGCTATTTGCAAGAAGCGAAGGCCCGAGAGGGGCTGTAGTGCTAGGAAGAAGAAGAGTAATTCTAGTATTTTGTATCAGTCGAGACTACGGACATGGAATACAACATTTTTTCGTACTGTATATTCTGCGGGTAGGGTAGTATTCACTGTAAAATTTTTTATACAGCTACTTGGGAGAGCTAGTTATTATTGCGGTGCCAAAATGGGTTCACGAAGGCCCGAAAATCAAGAATCCATTTTTCTGGTTTAACAACATTTTGATATCATACTATTGGGCTTCGAGTCAGAAATTTTCATATTCCGAGAATATTAAGGATTAAGTTCCACAATTGCCCATATAAATTAGTTTTAACAACATTCTGCCATCTAGTGGTGGTTTAGAAAATTACACATTTGTCTGAGAAAAGTGCTGATTATTATCTTTATATTAAAAACTAGCGAAATTTCGCAATGACTCTCAGGACAAGCACGTTTCCCTACACCTAGCCCGATTGAATGGCATCAAACGCAAGCGAAACCAGGAAAATTAACTTTGTGCCATTGGACTTAATTTATTGCGTATCGGAGAAATTTACTCATATGGGAAACGTGCTTGTCTTGAGATTCATTGCGAAATTTGTTGCAATTGTGGAACTTTATCCTTAATTATCTCGAAAAATGATAACAGAAATAAACATACATATATTTTGATTCGAAGCCCTATAGTATATCAAAATCTTTTTTAAACCTGAATGAATTTTTATTATTCGTATTCTTGGATTTCGGGCCTTCGTGAGTCAATTTTTGCACCGCAATAGTAACTAACTCCCCCAAGTAGCTATACAAAAATTTTTAACAGTGAATAGCAGAATATACAGTATGAAAAATTTTTGTAAAAGTCGAAACATAACTAGGCAAATTGTGACTATTTAGTGAGGAGAGTTGACTGGCTGACCATGCAATAATTCTAGGCAAATTTTTTGAGGATCGCGAAAGTAATCAGGTGAGAAAATACGTGCCATATTTCTAACTATTTATGATACATTATATGTTTGCTAAAAACTGCGCTAATGATTTCATTGTTGTACATATAATAACAATGCCCTAAACGAAAGAGCCACTTTGCTCTTCACTTGGGCTATTTAAATAGAGTATACTAGGTTAGCTCAAAGAATACTGGTTGGTTCCAGCAATAAGTTGTTCGTTTATGTAAATACAATAATACCTTTCTGGCAAAATCAGTACAAATATATTGAAAAATTATGCTGGTTGATTGACATGCTTATAGCCTTTTTAAACTGAAAGGTACTGAAAATCAAATAGAAGATGCAAATTGATATTTTTAAGGTAAGAAATACAACAAAATTATGTTGTGTTAAAATGAATGCCACAAACAATGCACTCCCATTCACAGCGTGAAATGGAAAGTTGCTTTACGTGCAATTGACATGTTGGCACTGACCATTACGGAAGTTCTTAATTTCAGGCATTCAGCATCCTTTCGATGGGACATTATTAATCAAATAATGAAATCACTACAGATGAACATTTTTGAAAACAAATTTACACTAAATATGATGACACGGCAGCCATACGAAGAAAAAACAAGTTTGGCATTAAGAGGCGCTTTGCCACCATCGCATCGATGTAAATAGCTGACGTTCCCATTACTACCTTGTAATTTTATGTAATGCCGGATTTAGTTTACACAACGGCGATAGTTTTAAGTCAAAGTCAAGATAATTTTCATGGCTTATATGAAGGAAAAATCAACTTACCAGCAATTTAGTGAACATTTTCAGTAAATCGACAATCTTGGCTGTCTCTGTTCCGGCGTCCACAAGCCTTACATTGGCATGGAAGAGCGGAAACATTGTATCGCTCTGAAGAAGACATGTCCGACAAATCTCTTTGAAGTTCATTTTAGCCCGGCTCAGTGAGATTTTACGGACAAAAATCGGAAAAATGTAAGTAGGATCATATGTGGAAATTTGTTTACTGTCGTAATGTCACTTTGGTATTTGACAAGCAAAGATATAGATTCGATGTTTGTTGCGGGATGATTGGTGTTAGTTGGCGCAATAGTCGTATGGAAGATGGCAGCTGTCATGGGAGTGGAATGCAGTTTGAGAATAGCTGATTGTGCACTTAACAAATTTTATGGCGGCAAATGTTGTTTGGTAAAAGCAGCTGATATGAAATTTCAAAATCATAAAAAATGCTGTGATGGGAATTTTAATTCGTCGTTGGTCTTTGAAATTTTATTCTTAGCTTGATATAAATAATTTGTACTTCATATAATGCTTCAACGGTGGTTAGATGTTCTTCAAATGGATAAAGCTAATTATATGAGCTTCTTAATGTGAGGAAGAAATTCATGTGATTCCTTCCGGGAATCAAAATCTGTTTTAAGTGGTGATAAACAAAAATGCAATGAATGAAAAATACAGAAGAATTTAAATATCCATTGAAACAATTGTTTGAAAAATCAATGAAATAAATTGATATTTTTAAATGAGGAGCTACGAAGTGTAATATTAGTACATGTACTAAGCCCCGATGTTGGGGAAAAAGAAAAAAATGGAGCTTGTACACGCCAGATGGAGAAAAATGGGAAATATTTAGCCATTATTGAGATAAATGGAAGCATACATGAGAGATTAGCTAAAAGATGTATGAATATTGATTATGGGTCACATTTTTTGAAGCAGGATTTCAGCGTTAAGCAATGCTTTAAGTGCCAAAAATACAACCATAAAACGTCAAAATAGGAAGGAGAACAAATTTGTGGAGAAAAGCATGAGCTCAAGCCACGCCTGCTTACTCAGGCCCAAAAGGAAAGCAATTATCGAGCACGACGTCACAGCACGAACTGTCAAAAGCTGTTCAATTGGTCTAAAAGAACATGTCAATAAGTCTAAAAACCTGGCACGCATTGTGACTTCATGCTTCCGCTTTTCGGCCTGTGTGAGGAGGCATTGGCTCAAGGTATGCAAAACATACAAGAGAAACGTTACAATTGTATGGGTAATAATAAGAATGCTGATCACTCACACAGAGCAGATTCGTGGGACTGCCCAGACTATCGCGTAGGGATGTAGTTGCTAGAAGGAGAACTGACTTGAAGACCTGTTGCATACACAGAAAAACAAAGCTCCAAGTATACAAATCTTTGATGAGACCTGTGTTATGCTATGGGTGTGAAACATGGACCCTAACCCAACCATCCATAAATCTATTGACCGCCTTTGAAAGACGGGTACTGAGGCGAATAATTGAAGCCAAGCTGGACAGGGACCAATGGTGAATTCGATACAACCATAAGCTGTATGAAATTTTTGACCAACCGGAGGTCTCAACGATTGTAAGACTACGGAAGCTGCAATGGGCCGGCCATATGAATCGTATGGACGAACAACGGATACCCAAAAAGTTATTCGTTGGGAGAACGGAAGGCCGGAGACCTGTGGGGCAACCGAGGAAACGCTGGTCTGACTCGGTCGACGAAGACAGCTCATCGCTGCTCGGATTTCGAAATTGGAGTACGCGGTGAATGGACCGAGGCAGTTGGAGGCGCTATTTGCAAGAAGCGAAGGCCCGAGAGGGGCTGTAGTACTAAGAAGAAGAAGAAAAAGTACTGACTACAATTTTGATAATGACTTTTAACCGTAAAAATTAATCATGTGATAAAATAACTATCTTTTATGCCCAGATTAGAAGCTTATGACACAAGCTAAGTGATATTTAAATTTATCTGCAACAAAATTCTGAAACGGGTTTGATTATACTGAATAAAGTATAGTTCTACCCTGGAGAAGCAAAGTATTACAATATTCCGAGATATAGCTCAGTTTTCTCCTGCAGGCTTGGAGGAGGTGGAGGCACAGCAATTTATATAAAAAAACACAATTTATTTCGTGATCAAGGAAGTAAGATCTGACAAATATAATAAACTAAAAATTGATATAACCAGCGCAGGAAAAAAACAAAAAATCGGTACTTACTATAATTCTAAACGTTTCATTGCGCATGACTTCTGCCTCACCACCCGATGGCACCACTTTCACAAGAAAGATTGACTATCGTGTAGTACATTCTCGCAGTCGGCTACTGTCAAAATTTCAGCTGAATCAGACTTGTAGTTTTGTTTTGACCGCGTGTGGAAGCGGCGTGTCCGCGAAGTTTAGAAAAATGGAGAAAGAGCAATATCGGTCGGTGATTCGATTCTTGTTTTTGGAAGAGATATCACACAGTGAAATCAAAGAGCTCTTGGATGATGTATACGGTAACTCTACTCCTGCGATGGTGGCCGTAAAAAATTGGTTTAACGAGTTTCGACGTGTTCACATGTCGGTTTATGATGAGCCACGTTCGGGTGCCCAAAAATGGCTACCGCGGAGTAAAACGTGACAAAAATCCATGAGTTCGTATTGGCTGTTGCAGCTGAGACGTTTTGGCTGCGATAGCTGAGATAGTATGTAGTGTTTATAGATAGTTGGAAATGCAATAAACGATTGAACTTCGTAGGCGTCAGGGTCTAGGTGAAAAACCGAAAGGGATTACAGTGGAAACGCGACGATGAATACCAAGTTAACCAGTTGCGAGACGTAAGGCGATTCCATCTGTGCTAAAGAAGGTCACGGTCCACAAATGAGAGTAAGGCATCCAAGTGGTAGCGGTGCCTCCACGCACCCCTACCAACCGAATCAAGGATCCAATACAATGCCTTGACCAATGTTGGGTGAGGAAGGCCAAGTATCTCGACACGAACCCCTGCAATCCAGAAAAGACAGAGTACTTACCCGATGGATAACTCATGAGTGGAAGGGTCAGCCATAATGGTGGGTCCCATACCGTTCCAAGTTAAAGTGAAAAGATCAAATATCGTTATTTAGCTGGATATTTCTTTAATTCTCAATAATTTAATTCTTTCGATGAGTATGTAGAACTCCAACTTCTTATTCCTTTCACAATAAAGTTGAAAAATATTCTCAACAAGCAGGTTCAAGTGTTAATGCGCTTCACTTAATAGGAGACAAATGTACAATCCAATACATAAATAAATATTGTTCAAAAATAAATAATTTACGTTTTGTATAACTCAATACATAAATGAATATATTTCAAAATTAAATAACTTACGTTTTGTGCAATTTGATACATAAATGAATATATTTCTAAATAAATAAGTTTCAGGCAATTTTTAAAATGCTTCAATAAATAATCCATTACATGTAAATTTAAAGAATGGATCAATGCAACAATTAATTAAAAAGAAAAGAAAATGGTTACTCACCCACTCCTTTGACGAGCGCTCGTTGTTGGCGGGGTAAGTGTGCCTGAAACTTAATAAAAATGGTTAATTCTACAACTGTTTTGATGCATCGGTTCGGTTGTTTTAACTATGCCGTCTTGTGTAACATTATACTGATTAGTTTTATTATTGGAATCGTTTATTTATCACGAGACAACACCTCATATTCCCATTGTTCCCCGGACTGGGATAATTTTAATTTCATTGGAATTCAATTATTTTGTTTATTTGGTATTCGCAGGCCAATTCTCTTTTTTCTTGAATAGCCATCGGGCCTTGCTTCCTTGTGTAAGTAGATGCGTTTCAACTTTATTCAATACTAATCGTTATAAAGTCCAAAAATTTATAAAGCGAATTCCAAACAATAAAATTACGAAAACTTAATGGCCTAAATAGCTCTCTAAATTTATACGTTATCAATGTAATACATTCAATGAAAAAAAAACAAAAGCTAATTATTACATGTTTTTCAATTCGATGGGAAAAAGTAGAAAAAACCAACCAACACTATTCAAAAACCGCCTTTGAGTCTTCTTCAGTGGCTAAAGGATGTATTGAAGGGAATGACTTTATATAGTCATAGGATAGGTTAAGCAGGTAGTACAAAATTAGGTCGGGTAGAGGGATATTAGGTTTTCGTTTTTTTGATTGTTGAATGTCCGTTTGTTCTGTTTCATATCGTTTCCGTTTTCATCGGAGAGTGTGGTCTAGTATTGAGAGAATTGCATCGGAATTTCTAACGAGTGGTTCATTGATGTTACCGTCTGTTTTTCTATGTTTATATATTTCAAGCCTCTCTAGGATGCCAAGTCTCGGTCCTTTGATTTGTTTGTGTAGCATTGTCATAGAGTTTGTCATAGTATCAGCCTCGTGTGCGTGGTTTTGTAGGTGCGTCGCATAATTGAAGTCTGCCTTGTTGTATGAGAAAGATCGCAAATGCTCTTTCTATCTTGTCGTTAGTTTCCATGTTGTCCTTCCTAGGTGTCCCATGTCACAGTCCGTGCATGTCAGTTTGTACATTGGAATTATTTCTTTCCATTACACATCAGATTTTAGTGTGTGCAAGTTTTGCTTTGTTTTTTTTTCTTCTCTTCTTCTGTCATTGTATATTGTGACATAGTTATTATCTCATTGATTAGGTGACTTTCCGCTAATTTTGCTTGATGATGTTTGAGTTGAACTGATTACTAAGTCTTGAATATTTATTTCGGTTTTCATATCTTCCAAAGGAATCATGCCATTGGGAGATTTCCGGTTGAGTACAGGCAATGCATTTTGTGACGGCGAGTTGGAACATCCATTCGTCTTCATTACCTTTGCATACATCCTTTCAATATCTTTGAGGGGACTTGATTCTTTTTTTGCCATTGGAGTCATGTTCTATCTCTTGTGATAAGCTTATTTTGGATGAACCAATATTGCCTACTGAACTTGTATTGGATGCTGAAGATGCTTGACGTGGATACATTTGAGCTTTCAACGTATCAACTGGTAGTGGAGTGGGTGTTTCATTTCATTTGTTCACTGGTATGGTCGAGCGTGAAGGATCTGGATTCGTAGTAGATCGCAAAGCAGGTTGGTTTGAATTGATTTCAATAGAAACCGATGTTACACTGGCTGGTGGAATTTGTGCATACAGGTATATTTCGGATCCACTTGTGCAAATGCCGGCCTGATTATTTTTTTGGATCTTCTATAGCTGCATGCATGTCGCCAGAATCGTCAGACACTATTGCATAGTGCGAGTTATCTTTACCATTTGGCCGTTTTGCTACAGGTCGTTTTTTTTTGTGCCAAAATATTAGCTAAAGGTTCTCTTACACTTGTACTTGTACAACCCTTGGATAAATCCTGTGAACGATCACTAAAATGTGGCTATGGTACATTTAGTGGGATCATATAAGGAAGCTCTTGACTTGCAGATATCATCCCAGCTATAGCTGAAACAGCGAGAATTTCTTGCTGATTCTCTAATGGTCCTAGTAGACTTTCACGCGAACTGCGTCGTGATGTGGTAATATGTGGTGGATTTTCAAAATATCCCGATGTGGTTTTATTTTATATTTATACTTCCTATATAAAATACATATATTTATGCATTGCGTTGCTTATGAAAAAATACTAAACACTCTGGCAAAATCATAGTATCATAACAACTTTTACCGAATCGTCTAAAACTACATATTGAACTCATTTCTATGCAGGCTTACTTCCAGTCTGCATTTTTAACACTTTTATCGAGCAATACCAAGTGGACTGAAACTGCAACAAGCAATTTAGGACATTTCGATTTCTCGTACTTCTTTTCATGAAGGCCCCTTGAGCCATATTCTGCATGAAATTTTGGGCATAAGAAAGCGGTCGGTGCGATAAATGCCACGTTTGCTCACTCGAGACAAGAAACACAACCGTGAGACTACTTTAGAGCAGTGTTTGAAGCTGTTTAAGCCCAATTCGAAGGAGTTTCTTCATCATTTTGCAACTGCCAATGAAACATGGCTCCACTGATACACACTAGAGACTAAGTAGCAGTCAAAACGGTGGACTTCATCCTCCACTGGTACACACCAGAGGCCAAGAAGCAGTCAAAACAGTGGACTTCACCCGACAAAAGTGCCCTGAAGAAGGCAAAGGCTGTCATATTGGCCGGAAAGGTGATGGCTACAATTTTCTGGAATTCATAAAGTGTGATCTGCAACGACCACCTATAGAAGAGCAGCATGGTCACAGGGCTCTACTATGCCGAATTATTGGGCCGATCTGATGCCGAATTTCAGCAAAAAAGGCCCTTTTTGGGGAAAAATGTGCTTTTCTACTATAACAACGCCCCGGCTCATACCTCCACCGTCACCATGGTGAAATCGGTATTCTCCAAATTTGGCTCCGTGTGACTTCTTTTTGTTTCCAAACTTGAAAACGTCACTCGGCTGGCAGAAATTTAAGTCGAATGAGGAGGTCATCCCCGCCACGGAAGGTTACTTTGCAGACCTCAAGAAAACGCATTTTTCAGACGGGTTAAAGAAGTTGGAACATCGTTGCGCCAAGTATATCGAGCTAAGAGGAGATCATGTTGAGAAATAAAATGCCAGTTTTCCAAAATTTTCGTTTTTCTTTTGTAGGCTAAGTAGTTATCGGACCACCCTCATACAATATACTCTACTGAAAAAAAAATTAATCACAGTTGCTGACACAAATATCAACGTGATTGCAGAATCTCCAGAATTGAGGATGTATAAGGATACCCTGGAAACAAACGGAGCGGTCATTGTCAATAATAACAAAATTACTCGCCCGGCTTCAAGTACCTGCGTAGATCATATTGCGACAAACGAGAAAAAATTGCTGAAAACATTAAATTCATACTTGAAGATTGGCCGGAGCTAGATCATCATGTCTTAAAAATCGTAATCCATGGTCAAAGTTTTAGAAAGCAAATACCTGCTCACAAAATATTCAGATATTTCGATAAGGATCTTTTCAAATCGAAATTCCAACAGTTGCTAACAAACTGAAAACCTGAAAACCTAATGGAGCTCAAAAATATGATTACAGAGTCCAAGCATGACTCAACTATTGAGAAAAAGATTAGATACTGACAACAAACAATGATAACAATACTGAAGATCACGCACTTAAATAATATAAATAAATGAACTAAAAGATAATTCTTTACCCTGGGCCATGTCACTAAATACTGCATTTTTTGCATAGACTCTAAAAATGCAGCAAGCCTATCTGGTACAGCAAACTCGCCAAACTATTTTTTTTCAATAATTGGTGAAATAATACCAAGAAACTTGGTGACAAGTCAAGTAGCTATTTCAATATTACAAATAGCCCAACTAAGTATATCTTCTATATTCATTAAACGAATAAAAGAGAACGATTAAATACAATCCAAGATTTGAAAAAGAATGCAGCCTTGGACAATATCTACCGACATGAAATTATTCTAGCCGAACTAATGGGAGATTTAATATACGCGGATATTAGAAATGGAACATTTCCGGATAAAGAGAAACTGATAAAAATAATTCCAATATTCAAAGGAAGAGATCATCTGGACCTGAATAAAAACGGCAATATTATGCCACAAATTTTCTTCATAACGCACGTAGCGATACCCGGCATATATCGGTGATCCCTACACCATTTCAATCAGCTAACGAGTGTTGGAATGACAGATATCTGCTACTTAACCACTTCTTAACTTCGGCCGAATGTTGAAGAAAAGGCGGACACCGGTGCATGTGTTCGTGTCGGAGAGAAGTGTCAACACGGGCAAAAGTGAATAGTCGGAGATTTTCTTGAAGATTTTCTGTCCTAAAGTCAACGATTTTTAATTCGTATGTGCGTATAAACAGTAAATATCAAATTTAGGGGTAAATATTTTAGGAGGTGGTGTGCTGCAATAGTTCCGCGTGCAAGTTAGTTGGGATGGACGTCTACGGTACTTGGATGGACAGGCCACGACGCCATTGGATCAATGCAGTCGGTACGCTATGTTCTCGTATCTAGGAGCTGCCATGGAGGCCCCATTTGGACTTTTGTGGATATGGGGCAGACCCATGAGGGACAAAAAGTCGGTTCATATAGGTTAGGTACGATATAAAGAGTGTTTCTTGTGCCTCACAGATTAGTGCACAAATTAGAAATAAATTGCAATAGTGATCCCAGAATAATGACTGACATTTCAACTTGTGCTAATCAACTTAAGATCTATTTCAATTTAGACGAAATACAGCTAATTAAATAGACTTGTTTTTCAGCATAGTGCAGGGTGGACGATGCGCTAATTAGAAGCATACTCTTCTCGGGTGTTTCCCTGTCATAAGATTCTGAGTTGTGAGTACGCTCGTTACTAAACATTTAATGTTATATAACAATTGAAAGCACTTTTTGCGATTAAGAATGGGAAATATTCATACAACTGGATCTAACGAAGCCTTGATAGTATCAGGTTCAGCGACACTTTCCTCACTCGTGTGTAATTGACATTAACCTCGTGCTGTCGGTGAAGTTTGTGCGCGAATGCGAAGTGTGATGTTCGGTTCGATCCAAGTCATGATCAAATCTGAATAAATGCATAATAGGTACACAATAATTAGCGATACATGATTTCCCCCCCAAAACGTTCAAGAAGTCACCACTTCTGACATTTCCACAAAGTTTCGTGACTGTAGCTTCGATAATTTCGGAGGAAAACTGCTGTAACATACAGACGGATGGATGGACGGACGGACAGATGAATACAGGTCGTGATTGCAAAAGGATTTTGTATTTTAATACAAAACCCTAAAAAAGAAATTTTTCATATGATACAGAGGTTAATTTATTTATATAATATGCATTATTAGAGATAAATACTAAATATGCTAGTAACGTTTATTCTCTTATATACGAAAACTTCCTATATCAAAAATATTTATAAAAGCACAAAACGATAAGAGATACCTCATGAATGAAATAAAAGCGCCTTTTTTTCTAATCCTCTCCAAACATCTTAAGCTTAATTAAAATCTAATCTTAATTATTTAAATTCGCTGATTGGTCATGAAAGCTTTAAATTAAAAATCTGGCATTCGACTAGAACAAGGCAAGTAGTATAAAATTGATAGTTAAATAAAGATCTACGAATCTACGAATATTGAAGGAATCCGAAAATATACAAATTGAATAAGATAATTTTAAAATTTTGCTTATTGAATCATACTTTGTATTGAATGTTGCCTTTATTTAACTTAATTTTTGAATTTTATACGAAAGGAATAAAAATACATTACTAAATAAAACACTCGGTCTTCTCATTTAGAGAATTTCTAACGAGTATGGGATCCGCCACGGTGGCTAGACTGTAGTATAGTAGGGTAGATGAATTGTCCGTAAAGAACTGCAGCGATGGTCTGCTGCCTCGGCGGAAGAAGATGTTGAGATCTGCCGAGATTGGCCTTGTCGCGGGACGCGTGAATGCGCTGGCAGGCTAACATTGCGGTGCCGTGGGGCGGGTTCTTTCCCTCAGCACAAAAGAATTTCGCATTCACGAATTCCTGGGTCAGAAAAAAGTCGACCGAAGTCGAAAAAAGGAGGTAACCAGCTAAGAGTTGGAAATTGCACACGAAAAAAGGACAAACTGGACCTGGGGAAGACGGACAGACTTAAGGGGACTTCGTCGTTACCGACGAATCTTATGGCCCACAAATAAGAGTGGGGCATCCAGATGGAGGTGGTGCCCCCTCGCACCTTTCCAACCGGATCAAGATCCAAACGTAGACGTGGCCATGTGTTTCCCATTTGAGTGGAAAGCTCATAAAAAAGCACTTTGTATGACTCCTTCCCTCAAATGAGAAGCACAAACGTAACCAATTTATGCTATAGAGTTATGCAATGAAATCACATAACCCTATATCATAAAAGGGCACGCGAGCGGAAGGCCAGTCTCCCCGGCAAGAGCCCCTGGTAAGCGACAAAACTGTGGGGCGCGCCCGATGGCTAGCACATGTCAGAGAAAAAGCCTGACATCAATGCGGGTCCTATACCCGATCAGTGAGAGCGAATCGAAAAACCGATTTTTCAATTTAATTATTCAACATTGTTATCTCATTTATTTTCACAATTTTTCCCTTCTCCATTTTTTTTTCTTTACTTGGTTTTATTTTCTTTTTTCGCGACCGAAAGACTCTAAGATTCGAAATAAATTTTATACAAAGCTAAACATAAAGCGTAATATTAACTTATAATGATGAGGAGCAAAATAGTTTTTACGTTATGTATAATAATAATTCATTGACCTTATCACGAAATACACAAGATGACATAAAAATTAAGCCCTTACATCGACGATTCTATTCTTCTTTGCATTCCTAAAGTTGTTAAGAAATTATTCCATTAGATGTATATAATTTAAGAGATTAGTATAATAGTTATAGATTTAAATTATTTTCAAAAAAAGATTCTAGAATATTTTCATTTCTTTTGTTTAATATTATTTTCTATCCAACAGCACTAGATCTGCATATAAATTATAGGATAATAAATTATTCAAGCATCCATCAAATCCTTAACTCCCTCTTATTCTGTCTACCAAAAATTTAATTATTACAACATTCCATTTCGTAAGTTATATTATCTTTGTTTTGCAGTTTGTAAATTTAAATTCTTTAAAAAAATATCAAGAGGATAATTACTCATACCCTCCGACGAGCGCTCGTTTTTGGGGGTGGGTAAGGCGAAATGGAGCTTAAACCGATCGTTTTTTCTTTCTGATTAATGTTTGTTGTTTATGTAAATAAATTTACTTTGAAAAACATGAAAAAAACGACATTAATCATCAAACAACCCAACAATTTGCCTTTGTTTTTGGTTTGCTTTAACACACCACGAGAAAGAGATAATAATTCGGAAGTAAGATGGATGCCAAGTGTTATTCGAATGGCTTTATACATGCTCATAATAAATTCTCAAAAATCTTCACAGAAATTTCACTTTCAGATTTCTATGCGTATCCTACAAAAAGAATCTCATTTAATTCTCAGAGTTCTGCAGCATTGAAGATTAATCAAACACGTTCATCACCCGATTATGATGATAGGATTGCGTCCTTTAGAATTGTTTGCACTAAAACTGCTACCGCTCAGATTGAAACTTGTTGTAGTGGCAGTGGTTGTCGCTCCACTTCTATAGTGTATTGAAAATAGGTCTATTTATCGTCATCGTCGCTGCTGCTGGATATGCATTTGAAAATTAGCAACAAATGCCACCGCCAAATGTAAGAAATTCACGAAATATTGGCAACCGCTGAACGCACGTAATAACAGTAATGCAATCAAAAAACATGTCCATATGAAAAGGTTTTAATCATAGATGGATACAGCATATTCACTCGCCAGTGGCGGCTATCCATCAAAGTTTTCCCTTTATGCGACAAGCAAATTAAACATTCTGCAGACGCCGATGAAACAAAACTTCGGCTGCTATATGAATCATCGCTAAACTATGCTTTCAGTCCATTCCGCCGATTGATAGCCCAAGCATTAAAAGGGTAACAAAAATTCATTGGAGCTGCCATAGCGCATGAGCTAACCCTACAATCTGCGACCGATAACGGAAAGGTAAATTGATGCAGAAGCGCAAATTGCGGCAACTTTAATATTTGGAATTGCACCAGTAAAATGGAACTTTTCCTTTTCTTCCTTTTTCCCTTCTTTTTTTCCACTAGCGCAAAATTCCTCATTCCCTACTTGCATCAATCACGAATTTAAAAATCCGTACCGAAGACTCAAACGCGTGTGGAAGGAATCACTCAGATCAGGAAATTTTCTGACTCAAATGTTACTTTGTGAAGCCTGAAAGTATGTATCGCGACCAAGACCTTTACAATAAGTTTCATTCGACTATCATATTGACGTGATCTAAATGCCTTCGACAGTCAACGATAAATACATGCACTCAGTCAGAAAACAATCCAAATCGAAAAGAAAACCGGCACCAGACAAGAGCTTGACCGTGTTCACGACGTGGCCAACCAAACCGGACCCCTTGCACCGTCCAAAATTTCTCTTTCTTTTCCGTGTAGCCAACGGTGAAATCCGCTCAGCTGAGTTCAATCAGCCTCGTTAGCTTCCTTTGGTAACGTAATACACCGCTGGGGTGCACTAAATCAATGTTTCCATACTCGAAATTTTATTTGGCAGATTTAAATTTTTTTAAAACAAAATATAACTCAAGTAGAGAAATTTGAAATGAAGTAAAGAAATTTAAATGAAGTGAAGAAAATTTAAATGAAGTGAAGAAATTTAAATGAAGTAAAGAAATTTTAACTAGAGTAAAGAAATGAACATTTTTAATAGTTATAAAAGTTAAGTCTCATGACGAATAAAATTTAAGGGAAACATTTAAATTTTAATACAAGGAAAATTGATATGAAATGGCATTCAATAAAGTAATAAGAAGAAAAAGTATTCTACAAATTATGATTACGAATAAAATTAATTACAAATTTTTTCCAAATCTGCCACCGAATTCCGAGTAGGAGATAGGAAGGTTTTCGAGCAGTTTGCTTGGGTGACTGCTCGATTAATACAAGATACTCCTCTTCTTAGCTAGCGATCGGGCTGTAGCTCCTTCCTTTCTTAATAGTTACAGGGGCTCTTGCTAGGTAGAGTGGTCTTCCACACGGGTTTCTTATTTATGTTAAAATTTTATATGATTCGATCATATAAAATTTTAATATAAATCTCAAACATTTTATTTTAACATTTACCGGAAAGGTTAATATAAATTGCTTTGTATGAAGTTCTCATGTAAATATAAAATAAATGGATACGTCTACAATGAATCTTGATCCGGATGGGAGCGTGCGAGGAGCACCGCTTCCACCTGGATGTCCACTCTTAGTTGGGGGTCGTAAATGTTCGGAGTAAAGACGAAATCGTCTTGCGCGCGTTAATGGAGCATCGGCGTCGTTTTCCAAATGCCAATTCCCTTGGTAGGTTACCTCGGCCTCGACACCGTGCACGCGTTATCTTTCTAACGTACAATTCGTTGATGTGAAATTTTTTTGTAGTGGGCCCTTGTGCTGGGGAAAAAGAACCCGCCCCATAACACCGCAACGCTAGCCTGCAAACGCATTCACACATCCTTAGACAAGGCCAATTCCGGCTAGCATTAATATTTCGCTCGCTGAAGCAGCATCTTGAGCATCGTGAAATACTTCAGTGCATTGGGGCATCAAATCCAAGTGTTTTTTTAGCTTCCCTGTTGACAAAAGAAGGATGATTTGTATCGTCACCAGTGTAGGCAGGAATTAAAAGACTCCCCCTTTTGTTTTAGCCAGGTCAAATTAGATATGTAATTCGTATGCACGTATAAATTTTTTGTAGCGCCCTTTGCGCTGGCGAAAAGAACCCGCCCTATGATAACGCAGAAACCAGAAGCAAGCGCGCGTACGCATCATCAGGCAAAGTTATTCTAGCTGAATCCCACATCTTAGCTCGCTGAGGCAGTTGACCTCGTTGCTGTTCTTAACGGACTTTAATAATGATACATAAACACAACAAGTTGCTCAAAATTAACAAATTTCTTATCGAAATCTCACCATATTATTTAAATATAAACAATATTACGATCCATCAATGTTATTCTTGAACATTTGATAATAAAAAAGATGACTTTCAATTTATATACTCCATTTTATATTTTCACATATTCATTCATTCATTAGGCTTACAATTAAATTATTTTTATTTATTGTTTTATTTAGTTCTGATGTTATTGTAGTAGATTTGAATTACGGAAAATGGCATTGTCATAATAAATTTGATCAACAAACAATAGTTGGTATTTAATTTTAATTTTGATCGTTATATTACTCTGCATCTCGCCTAAACCCTCCATTGGAGTGAAGTTATACATATACGATAATTCTGCTTTAAATTACTGAAGAAGAACAAGGAAACAAATTTCAATGCAAATAATGCGTTTTATGATTTTCTTTTACTCGTATGACTAATTAAAGAACAAATTTGATATTTTTATTATTTATTCATTAGTTCAAGATAAATACACAAGTCTTTGATTGGCTTAATTCGTATAACATCGGGAAAGGGATTCACGTTTATTTGTATGTTTCTCATGCTAGCACTTAGTAAGTTGTATAAATATGTATATTCTATTTAATTGGTTTAGAATATATTGTGAAAACGCAATAGGCATGGTAATGTGTTAGTTTCCGTTTATTAATGCTGTTGAAATGATTTCAATGAGTTTTTGTTATTAAAATGATTTTTTCTTGCCATTTGGATGAAGAGATTTTTTTTTTTTTTATAAATTTTGTCTACATATAATATTCATTTCGATTTGATTTCTTGAATGGGTTGAGAAAAAGATATTTTACGTTAATCACACATTTCGAGCTGGTTCTCCGTTTTCGAAATAACGAACGCAAATCTGCTGAAGGGCACTAATATTTACACAAACTCTAGAGCAGACTTCTCTTCGTAGTTTCAATTTCATTATTTTACAGTGCTAAGTTGCTATTATCGCAGTGTAGGGTTTTTTCTTTTGTATTCTTTATAGTTGATTCAGTATGATATTAGTTTGATATACTTGTAGTTTTCATTTCTGGAGGGTTCACATTGATAGAACATTTTATTTTTTAGTTTTTTTTGTTTTATTGTAACGCAGATGACAAACTACAACAAGTCAGACAATACTAAAACCTTAACGTTACTATAATTAGATAAAATATGAAAATTAGTTACGATCTAACATTAATAATAATAATAATAATAATTGTAAAATGTACAACACATAGAGTTTATTTTTGCGATTCACAACAGTCTTAAAGAATTCACGATAAAATTATCACCAGTTGGAAATAAAGGAGATGGAAATGAAACATTTACAATACCTATCCATTACATGTATTTTACATACAGACAGTGTATTTATGTTCGTGTGTAGTCTCAGTATGTGAAAACTACAAAACGAGCTTGTGCGCAGGGATTTGAAGCTTTGAACTTGTTCATTTTTTCGTGAATATTTTTACATTTAGATGATTTTTAGTATTTTTATATCATTTTATAATCTTGTAGCTTTGTAGTCGTTGCGAATGAGTTTTTTGTTTTTTTTTTCAAATATCGGCAAAAATTTCATGTTGTTTTCGTTTGCGAAGGATTTCATGTCTATGTCTATTTATTTTCTGAAATTATCACATAATTTTCAAAAAATTATAGAAATAAATAATTTTGTATTTACTATGTTTATTTGTTGTTGTTGTTGTTAGAGCGATTAGAATCGAAAGGCAATTTTAGCTACGTATTTTGTACAGCGTTTTGAATATGATAATTTTATTTACACTTGGATGCTTTGGGAATTGATTTAGAGTAGACTGATTTAGGATGAAAAGTTGGATGGATATTAATTTCGATAATTTTGTATATATTGAAACAGTCATATGGGAATTTTGAAATTGAATGAACAGTAACGAACTGATTCCGTATGAAATTTACAAAATAAATTAAAAATTAATAAAATGTTCATAATTCCTGGGTTTACGATTTTTGAAGAAAATTTATCGTTCATGCCAAATGCTAACATCGTCTTATCCATCGGGCACCTGTTCGTTAGCGGGTAGAAACGAATTTTTTGATGCCTGGGAATTGAAGAAATTCGATTGATAAAAAGATTGACAAATTTTCATTCGGGGCTCATCCCACCGGGGCCTTTCTAGTTCTAGGGATGAGGGCTCTACATATAGGCGGGTGACCCTTAAAAAAAATTTTTCCCAAAGGTAGCCAATATGAGTATAAAATGAATGGTCTTGTTAACAACTTTTCAAAATAGGTCTTAAACTCGCTCTTTTTGAATGGAGAGGTACCAAGGGAGGGGAAATTTACAAAAACTGTGTATCCTCCCTTCGCAGTTGGACATCTTTGACCCAATAAATCTGAAAAAAATCAAGTAAGTAGGTCATGTTTTAAGAACTTCCTTAATCTTCCGCATTGCTTCAAAGCATCGGAGCATTTAGATGTCTGCGGCGAGCTTCCATTGGCCCCACCAACTCTGGATGAAGTTTGTTACATCGTTAAAGCCCAAAAGAATAATAAAGCGCTGCGCATCGATGAGATTCCAGTGGAGCTTATCAAATATGGTGGCAGTAGTGTTCATAAAGCTATTCACAAAGTCATCCAGCACATTTGACAACAAGAACATATATCGAAAGAGTGAGGCCAATCAATTACATTCCCATATCACTACTTTGTACGGCAAACAAAATATTTTCTAAAATCTTAGAAAATAAAATCAGATCATACGCTAAAAGTATTATTGGGGAGTATCAACGTGGTTTTAGGGCAGGTAGATCAACAAAAGACCAATTGTTCACAGTGAAGCAGGTACTTGAAAAATGCTGGGAGTTCAACATAGACGTACACCAAATTTTCGTTGACTTCAAGCAAGCATATGACAGTATTGATCGTAACGTACTGTACCAAATAATGCTTTGCTTTGGCATCCCAGCCAATCAGTCCATCTTACCAAAATGACAATGACGTCGAAGACCTCCCAGTCCGCATCAATGACCAACTCACCGATGCCTTTGACACAAATATCGGACTAAAACAGGGAGATGGGCTGGTCCCATTGCTATTCGATTTGGCTCTGGAGTACGTCATAAGGATGCTACCTGTCGATACGCGAGGTACACACTATACAAGTCGAGCCAACTAGTAGCCTATGCGGACGACATCAATATTCTGTCACGGTCATTAACAACTGCCCAAGAAATTATCCAGAAACTCGACAGCGAAGTAAAACTAGTAGGGCTGCAAATCAATGAAAATAAAATAAAGCCCATAACGCAGTCGAGGAATATACCTCAAATGCACAAAAGATCCACTTGGCGAATACAGTATCAAAAGTGTGAGCGAATTTGTTAATTTAAGCGTAAAGTAACGAAGACGGGTAAGGAAAGAGACGAAATACCCCGAAGAATACAGCTCGCAAATAAAATACCTGTGTTACGCTATGGGTGTGAAACATGGACCCTAACTCAAGCATCCGCAAATATATTGAACACCTTTGAGCGATGGATACTGAGGCAAATAATCGGAGCGAAGCTAGACGGAGACCAATGGCGAATTCGATACAACTATGAGCTGTATGAAATTTTTGACGAACCGAAAGTCTCAACGATTGTAAGACTATGGAAGCTGCAATGGGCAGGCCACATAAATCGTATAGATAAACAACGGATACCAAAAAAGGTATTGGTTGGGAGAACTGAAGGACGGAGACCAGTGGGGAAACCGAGGAAACGCTGGTCTGGCTCGGTCGATGATGACAGTTCAGTTGCAGAAAAAATAGATGTTTCATAACGTCGAAACCCTTAAAATCCCACACAAACTGATCTTTTCGAATCCGCACAGGACTGCAGACTTGCAACGTATCATTGAAGATTTCAAAAAGTTTATAGAAACTTTTGAAAGGTCACATAAGGACACGGATGTCTAATTGATCAACACAGCTGCCCAAGAAATTTACCAGTTGCATAAAAATATTGATTATATGGGTGGTAATGGGTCAACGCCTTGATAATCAGGCTTTCACCCAAGACACCCACAGACGTCAAACTATGAAGATAGTAATCGTTCATCTACACTCTCAGATCTCAACCCTAAACAGGTTTGATTTTCAAATTACTTCCCACCGGGATCATTGATTTTATATATAAAGCATCACTAAATAACTGATTTGGTGGTCCACAGTGATGTTCGCAATAAATCTGGCATCAAAAAACGCAGAAATTCTAGAAGCCATATTAATGTCAGTTATAGGCCAAGAGCTGGCAGCCATTTACAACCCATTCAATCTCACACTAGAGAAAAATACAAATCAAAAGTTTGAGGACTACTTCGTTCCAAAAATAAATGCCACAAATGAGAGATATACTATATATTTACTACATGCAAACAAGAAATAGAAGAACTATTCGATGATTTTCTAACGTCTCTTTGAGAAAATGTGAAAAATTTTTATTTCGGAAATTTACAAGACAGCCTGATTTGTGATTAAATAGTGACGGGAATCAACAATGACCCGCTGAGACAAAGATTATTATACGAGGATAATCTGACACTATTAAAAGCAATTGATATCTATCGAGCAAGTACATGTGCAAAAAAGCAACTGTCGACAATAGAGGAATCCAACCTCAAAATTCAAAAAGTTGAAATAATGAAAACATCTTACAGAAATCAAAACAAAACAGACATCTGGAGAAAGAAGGAATGCGGACGTTGTGATGGGGTTCATGTCTGAATTGCAATAAAAAGATGGTACTTCACTAGCTGCTGCAGGACAGAGAAAACGAATGCAATTACCTCAAACGAATCCGATTTTGATGAAGATGAATCAACAATTTTATTTGTATCATCAAACGATCTTAAAAATGGTTCGAATCTTCCGGAAAGTGTTAAAAATAAATTTGAGCTGGACAGTGGCAGTTGATGCAACGTCATTACCAGTGCAATTGCGAACAAAGGCAAATTAATTATCAGCCAACTAAAAGTAAAGTTCCTCATGTCTTGTGTTAAGAACATAATGCCAGTTGCAGGTGAAGCAAGTGCAAAAATAAGTGCCACAAATCGGGCACCACTGAAAGCAATATTCCAAATAGTAGAGCAACCCGTGACGCCAATATTAGGAAAGGAGACGTGTATGGAATTGAACCTGGCCCAACAGGTTATCACTCTTAACTTGCAGGATGACGTATTCGAAGGCATCGGCTGTCAAAGGATTTCAGTACGATATCAACCTGATTGGGAATCCAAAGCTACCCTGGAACAGCATGACTAATAGGGCATGCAATTAGAGACCAAGTTAAAAAAAGAACTTAATTTTATGGTCATACAAGGTGTGACTCCACCAGTGAATGAACCAATACGGGCTGTCTCACCGATGGTTGAAGTCAGCATAAATGGCACGCATTTACATTGATCGTTCTGAACTCAATAAAAGCCTCAGTAGGCGACACTATCTACTCAACACGATTGAGGAAACTGCAGCCAGTTTAAATGGGTCAAAATGGTTCCCGTCGTTAGACTGGCGCAAAGGTTTTTGCCAACTGAAAGTGACCGCACGAACATCCAATTACCTGACGCTTACTACTCTGGTGGATTTCCTGCTTAAGAATGCCATTTGAATTGGCATCAGCACCAGAAGTATTCCAGCAGAGCATGTGCTCAAAATTGCGAGACATCGATGGCGTAGAGGTTTCAATTGACGATATCGTTATTCACGCCGATATCAAAGAAAAACTGAACGGGGAAAGTATTGCAGAAATTGAAAAATGCCGGCTTAAAGTTGAATTAAAACAAATGCATATTTGCCAAGCAAGTAAAATTTTTGGGGAACGTTGTCACACCAGACGGACTTCTTACACCCAGAGAGAGTTGCAGCATTCAACAAACTAAAACATCCAACCAATGCAAAAGAGCTGCAACAATTAGTATTAGTTAGGCCAAACACAGTTCGGCTCTTTACTGGTAGCAATTAACCAGATTGCAACAAGCAATTAAAAAAACCGGCCAGAATTGATCAATAGAAAGGGCGTTGTCTTCCATTATGACAATGCCAGACCATAAACATCTTTGATGACCCGGCAAAACTTGGTTGGGAAGACCTTGCACCATCAGACTACCATTTGTTTCGGTCTCTGCAAAACTTCCTTAATGAAAAGAAATTCGCTTCAAAAAGGGACTGTGGATATCACTTGGCCAAGTTTTTCGCCGATAAACTACATCAGTTCTATACAGATAGAATAATGGCTCTACCCAAAAAATTGGAAAAAGGTCATAGATAATAATGGACAATATGTACTTAAATAAAATCCATTTTAAATAAAAGAAATATTCAATCGAAAAATGACAAAAAAGGCTCAATACTTTTTAGACTTACCAATATATGTGCCTTTTAAAATTTATGGTAGGGACTTGGTTCTTATAAGGGCTTCTGTTTCAATAGAGGGTAGTATTCGTGACATACTTATTATTATACATTAGCATGCTTTCCTGGAGATATCGAAAAACCTTCTCAATGAAAATTCAAAAGTTGGTGAAACATCGTGAGAAAAACATCCGTCTATTCTAATTGGATGTGATGATAAGTATTCAATCGATTGTGGGACTGGTATCAACAATAGAGGTAGGAGTCTATTCGAATTCATACTGAAGTCACGTATGATCGTTCTCAATGAAGGGAATACATCCCCTTTTGTGACGAGGGCAAGAGAGGAAGTACTGGATAACACTTTCAGTAGCTTGAATATTGCTTTCATGATAAAGAGATGTAGAGTGTTGGCAGTCCAACGTCTGGCTACAGAGTTCTGAGGTATAATGTGGAAGGGTTGACAAAGGAGGAAATTTTACTTCGGAGCTCTAGAAGAACAAACTGATCTATATGCTGATACCTTTCGGAAGATAACTTACGGCATGTTACATTAAAGAGAACTTTAACTGCATCATGCTGCGGAAGAGCTCAACAAGGCAATAATTAACGGTTACGAACAAAACTGTCCCATTCGTACCATATAGAAGAAGAGAGAGAGTCTTACTGGTAAAATGAAGGGCTAAGAAGCTTTAAAGGTGTACAATGAAGCAAAATGTACCAACAACTGGGGTGCTTACCATTGGGCTCTAAAAAACTATAGTAAGGAAACACGTTAAGCAAAACGACGCAGCTTCAACTTTGTGAGAATATCAGGGAAACTCTTGCCACAGAAGGTTCCATAGAGCCTCAGAAAAATAAAGGAACGGACAAAATATTTCATTAAAAAGGGCTGATGGCAGCTACGAGTACATAGAAACTCGTGAAGGGATTGCTCTTCTTCTAATAAAGACCCACTTCCCAGGGAGTGATCTTCTAAAGGAAGGGATTGACGATTTGAATTCACCAATGAGACCAAATCACACAAAGTGGGAAGAGGTCACCACCACCTGTACGGAAGAACGTATACGATGTATGTTAAACTCTTTTCGACCCTTTAAATCACTAGGAGAAGATTGATTATATCCAGTCCTTCTTCAAAAAGGACAAAATCTACTCATATCCTATTTAATATGGATATATAGAAGTAGTCTAACTTTGAAAAGTATACCAAAGCGGCGTAGAGAGGCTAAATTGGTCTTCATTCCGAAAGTGGGTGTGAATGACACTACAAATCCAAACGCTTTCAGAGAAACTAGACTAACACTGCTTACATTTATAACGATTGAGAAAGTAGTGGACAATTATATAAGGACAATGATACTTATGAGCCATCCGCTATACCCGGTGTTACGGTGTCATTTTTTTCCTACCCCCATTACCGAAATCGTGTGAATCTTCCCAAATAATAATGAGTATATATACTCGTATATATATACTCGTATTGACAAAAAAGAGATCCCTAGAGTAAGGATGATCAGTATTGGAAACATACTAATTGAATCGTACTTCACCGCAAGGGTGAAGTACCTGGGTCTGGTGATCGGCTCAAAGATGAGTTTCTCTCAGAAAATCAGGGTAACGACTGAGAAGGCTGAGTCGAGCTTCTCGGCTATGAGTCCCAATCTACCAAAAAGACGCCCCTTGATGAGTGCCGCAGGGTCAGTGCTACTGTATGGAGCAGAAATATAGGGTGACGCTCTCAGTAAAGAGGTATACTGAAAACACTTAGCACAGGTACAGAGAAGAGAACTTTGAGGATTGTATCTTCATATCCGACAGTCTCTGATTTGGCGGTGAGAGTTATTGTAGGCATGATATCCGGTGCCCTCGTTGCTCGAGAGCGCCCCGCTATTTACTTGTGTCCAAGCAAGGAGGTGAGGGAGACTTTTAACCGCGAGGAGAGACAGTGCTCACTCAATGGCATGATATCTGTTGCCCTCCTTGCTAGAGAGCGCCCCGCTATTTACTTGTGTCCAAGTGAGGAGGCGAGGGAGACTTTTAACCGCGAGGAGAGACAGTGCTCACTCAATGGTTGGCAGTAGTCTTGGGTGGATTGCACGAAGGGAAGATGAACTGCGCACCTCATCCAGGACGTGAAACCGTGGCTAAATCGAATGTATGGCAAGACTGATTTCTATCTGACCCAGCTATTGAGCGGGCATGGGTGTTTTCAGTCTTACCTATACATGATTGGTAAATCATGGTCCCCCGAATTTTGGTTTTGCCCAGGAGAGAAAGACGATGCCTGGCAGCATTTTTTGCGTGCACAAAGTGGGACACGTTGTGACGGGACCTCAACAGGCTGCGACGGGAGAGCTCACCTCAGACAGTATAGTCGTTGTGATGCTTGCATCGGTTGACAAATGGAACCATGTAGCATGATCTGTTTGGGCAGTCCTTAAAGATAAAAGGGACTCACAGCAGTTGGGGCGGGGGATGGCTTGTCTGGCAATTATTTTTCCCCTCTCTCCTCCCGTTAGAGAAGGGATCCCCCAGCTTGAAGGCGCCTCACAGCGTAACAAAACAAGACTTGGCCCAAAGTAATGTGTCGAACGGTTCGAGGCTAGGTTCTCAGGTTGGCAGGGGAGTTGTTTAGTGGGTAGTCCAGTCTCTTTCGAGCATGGGAGTTCCAAACTCAGTGCGTAAATGGTATTCACCTCCCAACCACAAAAAAAAATATATATATACCACATACCATGGAAGTGCACAGTCTACACGACAACTTCAATGAAAATGGTCCGTAGCTCATCAGCTCCCCTACAAGCAAAAAATTAATTTTGAGTTTAACTTGCTTCCTACTTCTTGTCGTCTATAAAATCGCATGGCCGTCGCCTGATGGAAGGATTTTCAACGAATAGAGGCTATCTTTATTGAAAAAGGCTGCGTGAAATATCATTTATGCGCGAACATTTCGCATCGCGAATTACGCTACCAATCATTTTTTGTAAAGAAAAAATACAGGTGTTGAGCTGGTAGACAAACCCACTCAAACAAATGCCAGGCTCTTAAATGCACTCTAGTAAAACTAGCAGATAGCTTTAAAGCATATTCAATCGGTGAAAAAATGAATCTTATATGCTTTTAACACAAAGACGAACCCGGGCCAGGAAAGAACATACCATGCATTTACACGTATTGGCAAAAACATCAGTGTAAATTACAATAAATAACGAACGAATTTTAAAGCATGACGATAATATGCAAAACAGTAATATAAGAGCCGAATCCAGTATTGTGAATCAATTAAGATAAGTGTACAAGCTTCAAAAAAACCCTGGGTAAAGATGAGTGTAGCAATATTATAAGTAGCAACAATGATATTAAGAAACGTTAGATGCAATATTTACATTTCATTTGATAGCCATGTAGGGTACCTTTTGTAAAAAAATGTTTGAGGGGTTACTTCCATATATGGGCGGACCCCCCTTAAAACTTTATAAATTCGTTTAAGCCATAATTTTGGAGAGGTTGCCACTTTTGAACCACAATCAAAGTTTCATAACTGCAGCTGTTCTAGTTTGAGGAAAATTTCTGTAACGCACAGACAGACAGACGCAAAGACAGTTCGCTAAACTAAAAGGGTTTTGTAAAGATATTTTACAAAAACTTAAAGGGATTCCCTTTTAGCAAAATTAGAATTTCTTTAGTTTGCACACCTTACAATATTCTCACTGAAACCATAGAACATAGACGTAAAATTTAAACAACATTATCGGCGGTTATCAAGGTTGCTTTAGAGTCGGGCGATCAACTGTTGACTAGATCGTTGTAGTGAAACAAATTTTGAAGAAATTCTGGAAACAGAACATTGACGTATACCAACTACCTAGAAGCATATGAAATCATCGATCGAAACGTCCTTTACAATCCACAAGATTGATTCACGTGATATAAACCACAGCGTACTAAACTGACTGTCAAGTTAAAAAAACAAGCTCACCAAAACTTACTCCTAGCTAAAAGAACGAGTTAAAACAGGAAGGGGTCTAGCACCAGCTCTCTTCAATCTGAAACTTGGGCAGGTCATAAGGAAAATCTCGTCGATCGAAATGGCCGGTACGGTAATTGTAAAATCTACGCATTTCAATATAATGGCCAAAACTCTTCTCTATTAACAGGGGTTATTCGAAGAACTAGATCAATCAGCAAGTAGATTTGATTCAGGATCAACGAAAATTGTCACAAAAAGGAACACTAAAGATCAATACAACGTCATATTTGGTGATATTAAGTTCGCACAATTGGAGTATTTTGTCAACTGAGGAGCACAAAAGAAGGCAGCGAGAAAGACGAGATCCAGCGTTGTATATTCATAGCAAATGAAATTTATTTTTTAGTCCTCTCTCTAATGGAAGTTCAAATATCTAGAACAGGACAAAAAGCTAAATCTTGGGCAACCGGCTACCATGATAGCCACGTAAATGCTGTGAGGACTGGATTAATGCAGATAGTAGAATGCTTACTAAGAATGCAAAACTGGAGTGTACGGTCAATAGATCAAGAATACTGGTGAAATGTTTCCGGGAGGCCAAGGTCCTATTTGCTCTGGAAGAAGAAGGTTACAATATTCTTCCAATTTTCAAAGACCATTAGAAATATCTAATTATCATTATTTTTGGATCACCCGTCATATCAAGATCAAAGTAACATTATAAAGAAAGTTTCTAAAAGTTTATGATAAATTATGATTATAAATTTAGATGTTAAAAAGCTGATACCAAACCCGAGAAACTATCCGTTTAGATCACATTCATTCATTGTTACGATCTACCCAAATATACTCGTAAATCTCCATTTTGACTGTTTCAATGATACAAAAAATCCACACGGATCTGTGCTCTATACTCTCAAATTGTCCAAACTTGAACTTTTTCGGCAACAACACACCAAGAAGCTCGTTCATAATATGACGACACTATATGTAAACTAGCTACATGATGGTTAATTAGAGCGTCCAGTTCACCTTCGCGGAAAACGTGGTAGTAACGGTGATGTGTTGTTGAACCACCACTTTGTGAAGGACTATCCAATGATGTGGTGCTATTCGAATGTCCCCAGCTTTCGTTACTAGGCCGTTCGTCAAGTGGTAGTTCACACGGCGAATGTGGCGAAGTGTCATTCTCATCAAACTCACTGTGTTTCTCGCCTTTACTATCAACCCCCTCAACTTTACTTTCTGCAATAGCGGTGTCGTGGATAATATCATCATCCTCTTGGTCCTCGTCTTCTTCCATGATGACGTCATGTTCAATTTCGCAATCACCTTCAAGTTCGTTTGAACGGTAACTAATTTCATCATCATCGTCATCGTCCTTTGGCAAAAGATATGTTGTGTCAGCAAGACTATTGATGTAGTGTTGATGCTGACGGTCATTAGTGAAACTTCGAAAGAACTTGAATCTCCTATTTTGGGCTGGGTCTTCGAACAATTCAGAGTATGAAGAGGAGCTTTTCGCTTTACTTGACTGAGATTTGTGCGACAGAGAGGAGTTAGAAGATGAGGTTGATGAATGACTCGTTGGTGATGCTGATCTCGTTAGATTTGCCAACATTAAGCGTCTTTCTCGAAGTTCTTCGCGTCTCATACTGACGTCCAAAGTATCTAGAGAATTTCTAATGAACGGGTTATTCGAACTCAATTTATCGTTGCCTTTTAACCGACCCGGTAAAAGTGTGGTCGTATCGCTTTCATCGGCATCTCCCAAACAAGTCCTTTTTTCATCGTCGCCTTGTCCTTCGGGACTTTTCTTATTTTCTTCTAGTTCTTTCAGCAGTTGAGCACTAAGTTTTTCGGCAAAGTCAACTAAATGCTGCCGACATGAAGCATCTGGCTGAAGAGAAGGATTTTCGATGTTTCCGCCTTTCACCTCGTTGCTGCCTACCACGGCTTGTTGGGTTTGTTGCAGCAGTTGTTGTATTTGCTCTTTTTGAATTTTCTCTAATTCCTGCTTGTGGAGTTGAGGTTGAGTAATTGGTTGACTGTGGTCTCCATCAGCGGAGCTTGGTTTGAGGGCACTAATTACACTATCTATTGAATCAGGCGACGATGGCTCACTTGAATCGCTATCTAAGTCATCCGTTTCTGGATTAAAAATTTCTAATGACATTAATTTTGGCACTATTGGTGCAGCCGAAAGACGTCGAACAATTGGGAATGCAACTTTGTTTGCTTGTTGTTGGAGGGACTGGGCTTTGCGGAATTTGGGGATAGGCGGTAAATCTTTGATGAGCTGCCGGGTGAATTTTGAAAGCTTTTGACATTGCTGTGACTGTTTACTGCTAACTGCTTCGGTTAAACTCGGCTGTAAGGACTGTTGGTTGAGTTGCTTCTGATGTTTTTGGATATGATCTTCATCGAATAGGAAACAATTAGTGGCAGGTTGAGCTGAAAGAGTGGTTTTGCTACTATTCGAATCCAGCTCAGGGCCAGTCTTATGAGCTCGTGTAAAATTTGTAGCAGACGACAGCAAGGTCCTTGCCGTAGAGTTCGAAGCAGCTGATATTTCATGCGAGTGCGTTGTTATTGTCGTTGATGAGGATAGCGTCGATGTGGATACCGTTGCTGCGGGGGAATGAGCTGGGGTTGGTGGACATGGCATGATCATAGGCGATGTTGGCACTGATGGTATTTTATGTGAATTACTAATAGACTTACAATTATTAGAGTTATTTTTAATACTATTAGTATCATGACTACAACTATTACTACAGTTTTGAGAACATTGATGCTGATGTTGATGTGATTGGTTGTTGAGTTCGGGCCTCGGAATAAAGATAACCGATGCAAAGCTATCTTCCGACTCAATGCTGGTATCACTTTGGAGACTGCTATCTTTTGAAGAGTCCGAGCCACTTTCACGAGAGTGACGTCGTGGTTTTTGGTCCTCGCTACCATTACTGTTGTTCGTGTTAATACAATGCGAATTGTTCGTGCAGTTGTTGGATGTTTGCGTATTTGCGCAGCAACAGCATGCTTCACATGCCGGTGCAGATAACGAAACGGAATTAGACCGACCATTCTGACTACCGTTAGATGACCACTGGTTCGGATGACATTGGTGGTGGTGGTGTTGATTATGGTGACGACATTGCTGATTATGGTTGTTTTCACTACCTGTATACGAGTTGTGGTCTTTTGCCGAGAATTGACTGTTCTTGATATTCTGCATGATTTTGACCAAGCCGTTCTTGGTAACACGTTCCAGGTTGCCTGTTGATGTTTTGAGCTTGGTTGTGAAGCCTTCCCGGATAACTTGCAGGCGCTTGGTGAACATCGACCTGCACAGGAAAGCCTCGTTGAGAGACATTTGCTTTTGAATGCGTTTCCGTACACGCTCTTTTTCGCGCAGACGATTCTCGGCCATGAGTTCTTCGTTGAGAGAGCTTTGTTTACGTAGAAAAATTTTTGAGTCAATTTTACTAAATTTGCTACTACTACAGACTTTCGGATGATCCAAACTATGATTAAGATTACTGCTAGAGCTAATGTTACCAATGTTCATATGAAGAGGGCTATCTGGCAGTTGTTGAGAGTCTTCATCACACAGTGATTGTTTTTGCTTCACCAGTTTCGGGCGACGGCCTGGCATTGATGTCCCTGACCCTGTGGATGCTACTGATGACGATCGTTCAGATTGGGTTGAGTCTTGATGTTGAAGCATGGCTGTCAGAGAAGTTGTTGAATTGTGCATTGATGAGCTGGTCATAGTGGCATATGGGTTGGATTGTTGGCTAAGTTGCTGCTGAGATGAGCCCGAATGATAAGAAACCGACGAAGTTGAAGATATCAATTGCTGAAGTGTTGATGGTGGTGGCTTCGGTTCAGGCATTTGAGCACCTAGACTTGGTACACTTGAACGTGAACGAACTATTTGACGTGGTGGCGGATTTAAAATACTACCAAGGCTCCTCGATTTCAGTCCAGCGGAAAGTGGGGGGTCGGGGAAATCTTCAAAATCTTCTAAGCGTCTAAGTTCGATTGGCAAATCTTTGGCATCTTCATATTCAAGGCTGCTGTCATTCTTTGTATCTTTGGAGTTCCACGAGTCCAGAAACCAAGGATGTTTTCTGCCACCAGCAAGTTTCTAAAGTTCGAAAAAATGTGTTAGGTGGAGTTTCGAGTATTTTACTAAATATCTTAAATTACCTGAATAGCTCGCCGCACGAAACTATAACATGATTCTCCAGGTGACGAAGAAGAAAGACTCGAACTATCTCCGTCACCAGCAGATCGACTTGAGTTGGTCGAGTCCTCGGTGTAAGCATGGTACGGAGGCAGGTATTCATCATCATCTTCATCGTCTGAGTAGTTATAGGTGCGATTTTTGGGTGGTTGCCATGGTATGAGGACATCCTGTGACTCAAACCGCCGATGTTTTTGCTCTAAGGCCCAAACACTTATTACTACACGTCCGCCAATCCGGAGTATTCGCGCTAGCTCACGGATAGCCCCAACACGTCTTTCAGTTGTTGCAAAGTGATGAACGACGGCAAGGGATAGAACAGCATCAAATGATTCATCTCGAAAAGGTAGTTCTAAATTATCACATAACGCTACCTAAAATGATTGGAAAAATAATTTAATGCAATTAATCATTAGTAGTTTACATACTAATTTAAAATTATTTTCTAAAGAAAAAAGCTTCAAACATCTACTCCTACCAATTGCTTAGTGTGTTTTTCGTATGATTCGCAACGTGCACCAATCCATTAAGGACTTTTCTTGGGTGCATATTTCTCAAATTACAAAAGTTTTCCCCACGAAATCACATGAAAACTTGTATCCCATTATTTATTACTGCTTGCAGCGGAAGGACAGTCGAATGTAAATTAGAATTTTCGATTAAACATTTCCTACTTTGTTCGTTTCCTTACGGTAGCAGCTGTGCTGACTACAGGACTAAATTGTTTGATAAGAATAATTTATCATAAGAGGGCTGGCTATTGCGAGAGATGTAAAGAAAAGTCACTTTTGTGCTATAATTAGTTTACAACTATTATTAAGAAAGTAGTATGACTGAAATCCATTGTAATTGATGACCTTCAATACAGTTAATAACAGACCTGCAGACGATACTGGTAGGGGTTGGTGGTAGAGGTTTAACGGAAAGAAACTTTTCCAGGCGGTATTTTGGTAAAAAGAAACTTGTAGCTATTGCGGTTTTCGTGTCTTGTTTTAGCGTTTTTCGTGACGAGAAAATTACACTAAACATGCTATATGCATTGAGTTTATATATCTTGAAGGAAATATGAATATTTTGTTTAAAATAAAAACAAATAAAGTGAAAAAATACTGTCTTTTAAATTAAGTCAAAAGAGTTTATTTACTAAGAATGCACAATCATTAATTTCACTATTTGCAAATAACTAAAATGTTATTATTTTTCACTTGTCAATAAATTTGTATTCCAACTGTCTCCATCACGAAAATCACTTCACTATCAATCAATATGGCCTTTAATTCGCGCTCCACTCTTATCGTAGTTTTTTTTACTATTCCTCCATTTATTCAGCTCGGTTTTATATAGGGTATCAAGCATAGATACAGAGAGTACTGGATCCGCAACCGGTCGTGAGAGCCGAAGCAATTGGCAACCTTCGCTAAAGTTGTGTGAAGTTGAGGTTTGAGGTGATATGCTTTTAATTTAGCACTCTATTCACGGCGAAACACGTTGACATTTAAAAAGTTTTTAATTTTAAAGATCGCGCGTACATAATCGGAACTTTATTTCACTGTTTTAATTAAAAATTTACGAAATTTCCATCCGCTTTGACACATGAGTTTTCCCGCGTGTTTCGCGCTCTTTTCGATATTCTTTTGCTTTGACGTTCGAGTTTTCCGTGAGAATCGTTTGTTGTTTGTACTCAATCGTGTGCACGTGAAATGAAATTTCGTTGGTGTGCGCGGGTGTCAGTGGGGGAAGCGAGTCTTCTGAAGAGAGAAAAGAAAAACCTGTCTGGAAAAAAAGGGGAAGGAGAAGCAGAAGGAATCATATAGTTTCGAGAGCGTAAGTTATTTATAACGTATTTATGTGGCAAATTTGCTTCTCACATGGACGAGTACACAGATTCTCGTTGCTCGTCCATTTTGTTTATATGTCTTTGGTATCAAGTCATTCAATCCATTTCTCGTACATTGGCGAATGTTCTGACGAGAACTACCTGGAATATTCGAGCAATTCTGAATACCCACAGTGACGTCACTTTCAGATGTTGATCATGGATCTACTTGGTCCATTCTTGTGCTTTCGAGTACATTCGTTGATCATGATGTTATTAATAGTTGCGACAACAATTGCGACAGTAGCTCGCAGAATTGTTTGGACATGTGACACTGCCCCCACCTCATTTCTTTTCGCCCCGAAAAGATATGTCACCAGTGGTAGTTAAGTCTCCCTGGATGTAATATGGGGCAAGACGGTCCAGGTGCACCATTTTCATTTTGGCTCTCGGCTTACAATGTTCCTGTATGCGATATACGACGTCGTAAATACGCTTTGTAGCTCGGTATGGTCCTTCCCAATTATGCTGCAACTTTGGAGACCTATCCTTCCGCCGCTGTGGCTTATATAACCATACCAAGTCATCTTCCTGGAAGCCAGTAGAATTTGCCTTTAGATCATACCTGGGCTTCATGCAGTCAGAGGCCGATGTTTTCGCACTGTCCGATGTATCTAGTTCAGCCGGCAGACGTATAGTCTCTCCAGCTCTTTACACCATCAAGAATAATGGGAGGTGCCGGTCCCAGTCCCTTTGATTCTCGTCAACCATCTTGGTTTGTTTATTGAGTGTGCCGTTGAAATATTCGACCATTCCATCAGATTGGGGATGCAGTGGTGTTGTCCTCGTTTTCCGTATTCCCAGCAGCTCGCAAATTTCGCCAAAAACTAGTGAGTCAAAGTTTTGGCCTTGATCCGAATGTAGTTCGGAAGGTACGCCGTACTTTCTGACTCAATTTAACACTAGCTGTGCGGCTATAGTAGTTGCTTCCTGGTTCGGAATGTGGTAGACCTCGGGCCACTTGCTGAAATAATGTCCTTAACCACATCGTGGATTTGGCTTTTGGAAGGTATAGTTTGCATCCTATAGGAGCTGCCATCCGCCATTTCTCATTTCCGCTTGAGTACGCCACGCTACACCTGAAGGGAGTTCCATTGTGCCCAATAGCTTTTCAGGGTTGCGCCATGCATCGAAACGTCCTTTCACGCAGGTCGTCCGATGGCTAACCTTCATCGAATTCGGCCATTATCACTCGCAGATCAAGGGTCGACTCCTTTTTCTATATCCATTGGCAATGCTTGCAGTTCGGTGGACATGGAAGACGAGATAGGGCGTCAGCATTTCCATGAACTCCGCCCTTGCGATGAACAATTTTGTAGTCATATGACTGCAATCTTTCGATCCATCTCGTAACTTATCCCTCGGGGTTTTTGAAGTTCGGTAGCCATCTCAGTGATGCATGGTTTGTTCGAAGAACGAATTTCTGGCCATATAGGTACTTGTGCAATCGGTTGGTGGCCTCTATTATAGCCAATAGCTTCTTCCTGGTCACGCAGTAGTTGCTCTCACTTTTCGAGAGAACTCGACTGTAAATCGATCTTCTGGGAGAGTACAGCTCCAATCCCGCCGTTGTTTGCATTGATGTCAACCACAAACATTTTTTCGGGCTTTGGATATATCAGTACGGGTGATTCATACAGCTTCTCCTTCAAGGTCTCAAAGGCTACCTGGCAATGTTTCATTCCAGACATACGGACGATTTTTCTCGGTTAGCTGATGGAGACACTTAGCTATTTTGGCAAAGTCTTTGAAGAATCTTCGATAATAGGTCGCTAGGCCCAAAAAACTTCGTAGTTGGCGCTTGTTGCTTGGTGTTGGCCAGCTTTTCACAGCTTCAATTTTCTCGGGGTCTGTTTTGACCCCTTCTGCTGATACAACGTGTCCCAGGTATTTTACTTTAGCAGCGAAAAGGGTACACTTGTCGGGACTAAGTTTCATATTCGCCAGTCGCAATCGGGAGAAAACCTCTAAGTTCCGCACATGCTCTTCGAACGTTCTCCCGATAACAATGATGTCATTTATGTACACCAAGCAGGTCATCCAGGTTAAGCCTCGAAGCACGTATTCCATCAGGCGTTCGAAGGTGGCTGGAGCATTGCAAAGCCCAAATGGCATCACCACAAATTGCCACAATCCAGTCTTAACTGAAAATGCGGTCTTCTCTCGGCCCTTCTTGTCAATTTCTACCTGCCAGTAGCCACTCTTGAGATCGAGTGTAGAAAACCATTTTGCGTCGGCTAAAGTGTCCATGATGTCGTCGATGCGTGGAAGCGGGTAGCTATCTTTCTTAGTGACGTCGTTAAGCTGCCTATAACAGACATAAAAATGCACGCTATCATCCCTTTTCTTCACTAGAACTACTGGCGCGAGCCATGAACTCACAGAAGGCACCTTGGTTTTTCATGTCCGAGATCTGTGCGCTCACTTCTCTTTGTTCAGCTATAGGAAGACGTCTCGGTGCTTGTCGAATCGGCTCCCTGTGTATCTATGACATGAGTTACCATACTCGTTCGCCCTTGGTCATCCGTTCTTGTTGAGAAGATGCACTGGCAATTTAGTCTGCTTCAATACTGCAGACGTGAGTGCCCGGGCTTTGTCTGTGTCTTGCCTCGTTTTCCCATGATGGTCATGAGTAGCATTAAAAGAGCTGATGGTGGAGATGAGCTAACAGCTGTCGATGACTTCTCCCGCTTTGATGCTCGTGGTTGAGTCTGCGGTGTTAACGACTCTAACCGGCACGTATCCGGTCCCTATAGATCATACAAGGCTTCGTCCTACAATCAAACTGCGCAACTGCCGACGTCTTCGTTGGCTCCATCAGTTGAGATCGGTAGTCTCCAGAATCACCATCGGATAATCGATCAGTTTGCACCAGTGTCGATTGTTATGGTGCAATGTTCTCCGTCAACTTGTACGGGAAGGCATGTCCACGATGTAGTCTTGACAAGGTAATGGTGGTGCTGGTGACGTCAATCCTCCTAGCCAACCTCTGCCCCACGAAGTTGGCTCTTACATGTTTCCCGACCCCTCAGTTTGAAGGACTTCCGTTGTGGGCTCCTGACTCGGTCTGGATCTCCTCCTAGCTGCACACCCTAGACAATACCTCGGTTTTCTTCGCTTCTTGCAGGTGTCCCTGCTGTCCACAATTGCGGCATCTAGGCGCACCATTTACCTGCGGGTCTCGCTCACATTCATCGTGGGAATATGGACATGTAACAATATTATAAATTTGTAACAATATTATAAATTTAGAGTTGGGATGGTTATCGTAAATTTTAAATACATCGCACCGAATAGAAAAGAAATTAACAACTTCATTCGAGTTGAAGGATAATACATAAGAAAACTAAATTCAATCGAAGCGCTGCGGCATTAGGTGAGCCACTGGATAAGTAAATAATTGTCTTACAAGAGGATATTACGATTTGAAGCCCATTTATTTCAATGACATTTTTAGTAGTGAGCACTTATCATTAATTGGCTTCCTCGAAAAAATCATTTTTAACCGTTGAAAATACCCCAGGAAGCAAATGAGTGCTTAAAATTATTTATCATCGAGAACGATGTCTGTAGTGGAACCAGTGGAATATTGGATCACTACACAATAGGCCGAAGATTATATCTACGGCCTCGGTCTACTTTTTAGGGCTCCGTACATGCAAATACAGAAATGGAACCCTTATAGGATCACTCGTGTGCCTGTCTGTCTGTTCGTCAATTTTCCAATTTGCTCCGAACGTACTGCACTGATTAAGTTCAAATATGGTACACATATGAAATATTGCGACCCAAACAGCCGCGCGTTGGTTTAATAAATGAATTTTAAAATTGTGGCACGTTTCAGGGAGGGAGAGGGGTCTGACGAAAGAAAAATTTTACAAAGTGTACAATCTGAAACAACGGTATAGTTATAATGGCCTCAAATATAATTGGCTTGCGGATATCAAACCTACAAAATAATTGATTTCAAATATAATTCTTTTATAATTTTCGTCTTTATAGTTTCCATGTTATTTAAGAAAAACGATGAAAATTTACCAGACACCAGACCCTCCTCCTTGCCTCGAGCTTCTTCTTCGTAGCACTACAGCCCCTCTCGGGCGTTCACTTCCTGCAAATAGCGTCTCCAACTGTCTCAGTCCATTGACTGCGCCCTCTAATTTCAAAATTCGAGCAGCGATGAACTGTCTCCGTCAACCGAGTTAGACCAGCATTTCCTGAGTGTCCCTACTAGTCTCCACTCTTCAGTCTGAATACCTTTTTAGGTGTCCGTTGTTCATCCATACGATTCACGTGGCCAGCTCATTGCTATTTTCACAGTCTTACATTCATTGAGACCACATGCTCATCAAAAATTGTATACAGCTCATGGTTGTATCGAATTCACAATCGGTCCCCGTCTAGCTTCGCTGCGATTATTTGACTTAGGAGCCGTTCCTCCAAGGAGTTCAATATGTTCGCGGATGCTTGGGTTAGGGTCCAAGTTTCATACCCATAGCATAGCACAAGCCTTATCACTTATTTGTATCCTGGAGCTTTCTTTTCCTGTGTATACAGCTGGTATTCAAGATCGTCAAAACTTAATAAAAAATGTTTTTTGTGAGCTGTATTCTATGGCGTATCACGTCTCATTCATTATCGGTTCTCGTTATTTTAGCGCCTAAATACACAAATTTGTCACGTTTTCAATACTGTATTCACCAAGTGTGATATTTTGTGTATTTGAGATATTTTCCTAGACTGCGACATGATTTGTAGCCCTACTAGTTTTGCTTCGTCGTTGAGTTCCAGGAAAACTTCTTTGGCGGTTGTTTACGACCGTAACAAAATGTTGATGTTATCTGCGCAGATCACTACTTGGCTCGACTTGTATAGTAATGTACCTCGTATATCGACATGTAGCTTTCTGATGACATACTCGTATTTCAGAGTCAAATTGAAAAGCAATGGGCCAGCCCATCTCCCTGCTTTAGTTCGATATTTATGTCAAAACAATCGGTGAGTTGGTTATTGATGCGGACTTGGGACGTTGTCAACTTCATTGTCATTTTGAAAAGACGGACATATTTGGCTGGCATACCAAAGCAATGCATTATTATTACGATCAATGCTGTCGTATGCTTGTTTAAAGTCAACGAAAATTTGGTGTACGTCTATGTTGAACTCCCAGCATTTCTCAAGTACTTGCTTGACTGTGAGCAATCGGTCTATCGTCGATCTACCTGCTCTAAAGCCACCTAGATGTTCTCTTTTAAAAATGATGGCGTATGATCCAATTTTATTTTCAAAGCTCTTTGAAAATATTTTGTACACCGTACAAAACAGTGATATGCCTCTATAGTTTTCGCACTGTAGCTTGTCACCTTTTTTGTTGATGGGAATCTAATTGATTGGCTCCACTTGTTCGGCATATGTTCTTGTGTCGAATGACTTTATGGGTGGCTTTCTGAACACTCTTATTTAATGAGCTGCACTAGAATATCGTCGATGTAGTCGAGCAGCCGCCTAGGCAAACTGCTCGAAAGACTTTTGCGGAGAAAATATCATTTGTATGAAAATAATAACGCAATAAGTGCAGAACAATTTGATACGCAACTTATTAATATTGTTATTTTCTAGCCCATACTGAGCCCCGCCACTACCATCGCTTCCATTATCAGGGATAAATTTCTCCAATGAAACCAATGAGAAATCAAATAAAATAAAAAGAAAAATTGCTACTGGAAACGTACTTTGCGACGCAATTCAACGAAGCAAGTTTATCTTGACGAGAAAAACCTCCGCTACCACCGTCGAGATAAGCGGAGAGATTGCAAGAAGAGGGACTCTCATTTTAAATGTCGAGCTGGACGGACTGGGAGATGGGTGGCATTGCCAAGGTGTGGAGGGAAATTTGATAAATTTGAAATTCGTTTTTGTTTTGTCGACGCGCCTCGCGCAATTATTCGCCACTCATGTTGAAATTGGTTTTCTTCAAGAGAAAATTTGCTCTGTGTGTTTTCGCGAGGAGTCGAGCCGAGAACTCTAAAGACATCGTTTTTGACCAAATCAAACAAACGATTCTGTGATATCTTTTCGCAGGGTTAACACGGTGCTGTGCCATTGAGTACAAGTATCTTAAGGTTTAGTGCCATTGAAATTCTTTTGGAGATCATCAGAGCAATCGAACGGGTTCAAGTGAAAGTATGAAAGAAAAGAAAATTTTTCTTTAAGAATATCCTATAACGGAATAAAATGAATATCTACTGATTCGACGAAAAGAAAGATGTTTAAATTTCGTGCTATATCAAAGCAAATCAACTATTGTTAGTGCTTCCAAGAAAGTTTTATGCTTTGCCTGCTACAAGTGGCAAATGAATTTTTCAAGTGGAAGCTTTTGATCCATTCCTGTATGAGATAAAAATGATTGTTGTGGAGCTCTTACGAAATCAGGAAATCTGTTCACTATTCCATTTCACCGCGACAACATGCTTGTACAGTCTGTCAGCGATGCATCCGCCCTTACAGCAAAAAAATTGCCTGGTGGCTGAAAGGTGCAGACCAGTTAGAGTGAACTACGAAATCATTCAGTCGAAGTTTGTGGAAATTGGAAACTCATCAGTAGGACTTAGTTAAAGACACAACCTTATGTGCACTAATAATAATTTCATGGGAAATATTTCTTTCAAGTGTCGTAAACGTTCAAAGTGAAACTATGTTATGAATTAGTTTCGGATTTGTCTCAATTTTGATCATTTTTAATTTGCGCAGTTTTTGATCATTTTCAATCCACGCAATTTTGTGAAATATTCCTTTGAATTCAATTTTTTTAAACCTTAAAGGAATTCAAATTTATTAATTTGTTTGGAATGGTTTTTAAGATTTAGAACTAATATTTTTCATCGCTTAAAACATTTCAAATATTTTTGATCGCTTTAAACTTTTCAAATATTAATAACAAACCTGCGTTTTTTTCAAAGGGCCCATCGAATGGGAAAAAATTGCAGTTTATTTATGAAAGCGGGATTTCATAGACCACCTTACGCATGTTAATTCCATTGTGCTACAGGCTCTTATTCGCCCCAACACGAGCGCTTGTCGTAGGGGGATGGATGAGTTTACTTATTCTTTTTACCTTTCTATATTTACATTGTAAAATTAAATTTTTTTTTGAGAATAAGTTGATCTTGAAGGGTGTTGTTGATAATAAATAAATTATTTTTTTTTTACTTTTTTAATAAACCTTAAATACTCATCGATTTTTCCATCGTGGTTATAGAGACAAATCTTTCATCAAATTTTTTTCTTCCCGTAAATGAAAGCGAAAGACATCTATTGTAAATTTTTGAAAAAAATATAATGAATAGATAATTAAATGTTCACTTTTGGTTTGCTCATTTATATGGAACCCGAACTAAGTATGGAACCAGTCACGTTGGCTGGCCCCTCCACTCATGAGCTAGCCATCGGATGAGCTCACTCCTTCTCTTTGTTGTTTCTGGTGTTTTTGCAGGGTAAAGTGGCCTTCTGCTTGAGTTTCCTATTGATATTAAAGTGATGTGATTCCATCATATAAGACTTTAACATAAATTTGAAATATTCATATTTTTCATTTAAAGGAAAAATTCATGTGAATTATGTTTGTATGAGTTTTTCATTTAAATAAAAAATATATGGCGACGTCTACAATGGATCTTGATCCGGATGGGGGGTGCGAGGGGGTACCACTTCCACCTGGATGCCCCACTCTTATTTGGGGGTTGTAAGTATGGATAGTAAAGACGAGATCCTCTTGAGTCTCCCGCTTTTGCCAGGCCCAGTCTGTCGTCTTGCTTTGGCAATCCATCCCTTCAGTAGGTTACCTCGGCCTCGACACCGGCGAACCGAGTCATACGATCACTTAATTCGTGAATCTGAAATTTTTTTTTGTAGCGGGCCCTTATGCTGGGGAAAAGTACAAACCCCACGACACCGCAATGCTAGCTTGCCAGTGCACTCACGCGTCCTCAGACAAGGCCAATTCCGGCGAGCACCAACATCTTCGCTCGTCGAGGCAGCAGACTATCACTGCAATCCTTTACGGACATTTATAGTCCATGCAATTCACAACACGATGCCATGTATTTTATTATTCTTTTGGGCTTTGATGATGGAACAAGCTTCATCCAGATTTAGTGAGGCCAATGGAAGCTCTCCGGGAATATATATAGGCTCCGATGTTCTGGAACTGTGCGGATGATTGAGGAGACTCTCGAAATACGATGCCCATCTTTACTTAATTCTGTTTTCATCAGTGATGATGTTGCCGATGTCATCACGGAAGAGCGTGGTCTTGGGCTGATAACCTCATTTCAGGCTTTTCACTACTTTGTTTGTTGTCTTGTATTGTTTCTCGCTAGACTTAAGTCAATGCTTCTCAATCACTCGTCATAGTATTTTTTTCTTAATTCTAATGATATTATTCGCTACTCTTCGGAGGTTTTCATAATCTTCTATCTTCTTTCTGGTTTTCCTATATAAACGCTGTTTATACGCATAATTACTTTTGGTCAACGCATTTTGGCACTCACCATCGAACTTATCATTTCTTATGCGACAGGCTTGATGTTTGCCCATATGTTCTGCCATGGCCTTGATTGCCGCTTTCACTTCAATCCAAAGCCCGTTGCTTGTTTTCAATGATGTCTGATAAGTTGAAAGCCAGCTGATTATTGAGGATCTCCGTGAAATTTTCGCCACAGACGTCGTTTGAAGCCTTTCATGCCAAATTTTTGTAGTGCTGGTCTTCACCGAATACACTTTTGACATAAGATATCGATAGGTTAGTTAAATCAAGTAATGATCCGAATTACAATTGGCTCCTGGATATGTAGGGACGTCACGTATGCTCGAGGTCCACGGTTCTTGGATAAGAACATTGTCGATTTGGGTTTGTTTGTTGCCATCTTGTGATACCCAGGTCATTTTATGTATGCATCGATGTGGGAAGCAAACGTTGGTTTTTCCTCCTTTTTCCAATTGAATCATAAAATATGCAATAATTTTAATTAAATTGAATTTGAAATTATTTTTTGATTAAATTTTTTTACTTGATTTAGAGAGAGTTTAATTTATATTGGCTGGCCTGCTGTGAAAGGTTCTTAACAGTGGCAGGATTGTTTCAGTGATTTGACATTCCAGGATTCAATGCCATAGCCTTTTTTCGGTTGCGAGGTCGTTGCCGTAGATCCAATCCATTCGGAGGTTCGATTGCGGGTTTTGAAAAAATGTAGGGTCTTCTAGGGACGAGGAGCTAGCCCATCGCGCAGCCTCTATCCCAGTGGCATAGTTAGTACTTTCTATTCCATTATCAGGCGTGGAAGACTCGCCTTCTCTCTCTTGCATCCCCACAAAGGATGTAAAAGTAGCATTTAGTATTAGAGCTACAGATGTATTTGCAGTTATTGGCATTGCAAGATATTTAATGTTCCATCATTGGGGAACCAGTAGACCCAATGTGCGACCCCCAGACCATTTACCATCATTTCGTCGTGGAACTAGAATGAAGAATCATGGAAGCTGTGGGTTGGGAAATCAAGGGGATCCCTCCTACTTTCTCAAACGGGCTTGAGCCTGTTTACAGTCTACGGTACTATTGAGCCTAAAATTTTGAGTTCAGAGGAAAATTTATGATATGGTTGTTACAACCACGGAAGTCACCGCAGTTGCAGACATCAGAAATCTGCAGAGGGTTGGGATATTGAGGCCGGCTTGCGCTCAGTTGTATCACGGGTCGTCTGGGACACCCTCTGCTCATACTATGCCACTCTACACATAAAACTTGTCACGAAGAGGAAAGATGGGACAGGAGCGCTGTGCAGCTCCGCAGCTTAAAAAAGCGTT
Organism: Odontomyia ornata; assembly: GCA_963969285.1. NCBI lineage: Eukaryota > Metazoa > Arthropoda > Insecta > Diptera > Stratiomyidae > Odontomyia > Odontomyia ornata. Next base: position 87,917,528 of record OZ017738.1, on the reverse strand, counting down.
AGTAGTTATTCTTTGATGTATGTTCATTTGTCTGCTTGAAATTAATTTTTTTTTTCCTTTTTGCGAAGGAGAAATTAATAAAAAGTTATATCAAACGGTCACAAATTTGTGAGCCAGCGCCTTGAAATTGTCCAAATTCCTTTTCAATAATAAAATAAAAATTGTCCTTAGAGAAGTTAATTTCAATTCACTTTTTCATGTTTTATGGATTTTTTGATATAATTTTACTAAAAAACGGTTCTTCTGGCTTTGCGCCGAATTCACACAGTTAGTTGATTAAACACGTTAATTCCGCACTTTAATTCATCACTCTGCCGGCTACAATTTATTTCTTATGACAATCAAATAATGACCAACCATAACTGCTGATCGGCTGTCTATTCTATTATAATTTAATGAACACCAGAATCAATAGTTTATGGTGAAAATCACTCTGCTCTAGTTTCATGTTGTTTTTTACTTTCAATCAACAATTCTCTCGCAGATTCTCACTTTTTTATTCTATTAGGATAAAATTCACGTTAATCCTTTTTCTGAACAACAAGATCATCTTCTTCAATTTTGATTCAAACAACTTTGATCAACTTTCTAAATTTCTTTGTTTTCATAGCACCATCACTCATCAATTTTTCATCATCCCGCCAAGATTCTATTCCTTTTCACTCTCAATTATAGCTATCATCTGACACTTCAATCCCGTTCTTCCGTTCATCTTTTCACTTTCGACAAACAACAATTCCAATTGCATATATGGCGATTTGCATATAAACATGATGAAGCTTGGTTATATGCTAATCGCCATACACACGGAAATAATTACGTTTGACGAAACTAAAAAGATTTTTCTGCGCCCGGGGTAACCCGAACTCACGGTCCCAGTAGACCCCCAGTTTGAGAGTCCGCCGCGCTAGTACTTAAGTCAACTTACGATAATCTCTCCTTCATCGAATAGATAAGTTCAACTGCGTAAGGCATTTGAAAGCTTGCATCAATATTGTTGTAATGGGCAATGGTATAAAATTTTGTTAGTAGGAGGGGAAGAATGAATTTTTGGTATTATAGTAATGAATGAATTTTTATTAGTGGGAAATAAAGAATGGAATTTTGTTGGCGGGGAAGATAAGAATATCATTTTTTTATTGTATTTTAAGATTTAGGGTAAGAAATAAAATATTAATGAAGATGGGAAGAAAGGAAGGTGTCAAATGCATATTCGATGGAGACCAGTCCTCTATAAAAATTTGACATCGACAGATTTCAAACGGCATTATTGGCAAAAAGCGTCACGGAGAACCTCGCGCAACAACCGACTTTTTTCCCGCTGATTGCACATCGCTGAAAACAAGTACTGTACTGTGGTCTAGTACTGAGAACATCGCATCGGAATTCCTAATAAGTTGTTCGTTGATAATGTTACCGTCTGTTTTTCTATGTTTACATATTTCAAGTCTTTCTAGGATGTCAAGTTTCTGTCCCTTGCTTTGTTTACCATGATAAAAATGTTGACTTTAACTAACGTTTTGACATTTATAGCTCATTAAAAAATTTGAAGGGTGCGTTCATATAACGATACCAAATTGTTACGTACGTAATAGAAAACCCTATACTATGAGAGATGGGAGGTAAAACAAGTCCGCTATGTAGGAGAGTGCTCTTGCTAAAACGGGTTAGAAACAAGTTTTCAGATGGCATGAATTGATGACATGAATTATTCATCCAATACTTGCATAAGAAATTATTCAAATTTATCCAAAAGACGCAGAGTTTCCTCCATAAGTACATATCAGGCGCCATTTCGTGAAGCTTGAATAATTTTTCAGAATGCTCAGCTAATTGAATATGTTCAAATTAAGTACTATTACTTATATTTTTTTGGAAACCTGAAGAAAATGGGAGTACTTAGGTCAATTTGAAATATGTATCAACCATCAACACGTGCTATTTTTGTTATAATTCTACACAATTGAAGTAGCGATAAGTCACCTTATTATGATTTGATTTTTATGAAATTTCGTGGACATAAGGGAACCCCCCTAAAAAATTTTGAAATTTTTGGTTAAACCTAGATTTTGAGCTTTGTAGCTTCTATAGTTTCTGAAGAAACTTCTTATGTCCCACGGATAGATGGGTAGACGGGCCGCTGTAAAATTTCTTTCACAAAGCCCGAAAAGTCATGGAGGTACATCTAATAACAAATAACTTAGAGGTTGAAATTCGTTGTACTTTGTTATTAATAGCAGGATGTAGTATTTTCGTCACTAAAACTGTATTAGTATCACCAAATTGGATGAAATCAGCCATTGAAGTAGTTCTTTAAAAGACCGTTATATTCTTTAAGGTTCAATAAAATTTACAGAAGTTATAGCCATTTGAATTTCCTCCGATTACAATAATTGGGCTTTCCATCGAACCAGACACTACACCTTTGATTGAATCTTCTCCAAATTCAAACATAAGATGCATAAGAAAAATACATTGAGGTCAGTCAATGATTTTAGCAATATTGGAACAAAATGTTGGCTGGTTAAGATCAAGTTCTTTTGTAGCAAGAATATATTTTTTGTGCACGACATGCATATTGTAGGTTAAGTACACAATCCTCCTGACATGAACGTAGTTTTGTCTACCTAACTGGTTGTGCTTTATTGAGCATGATTTTGACATGTTCAGTATAGTACAGATACTGATCGAGATAAACACCGAGGTATTAAATACAGGATTTATGCGGAACACGTTTTGAACTACTCTCTGTAATGAATCGGCCCTACACCACGGCCGACTAATAAATATGCACATTGCTACCATATGGCTTCCTATCTACGTCAATTTTGATGACTTCCCATCCTACGTCAATTTTGTCTGGGAATGTCAAACGGGGAGTCAAGCGGAAAAAGTCGGAATCGCAACCGGGGGCGGGTGTTCCGTGTGATTTTGAATCGAGTGTGCGAGTTGGTAAATAAAATTGCTGTGACGTTTGCATGTTTCTACGTGCTCCGCGTAACCTGCTTAAGGATTCACATTTTTCTTTTGTGCAGTGTGTGGAAGTTACTATTTTCCGCCAGAAAAAGCCTTGCGAAGGCAAAGAGCGCCTCTTTGTAACTGTGGAGCCTGTGGGAATTGGCTCACAGTCCCCCGGCAAAAACAAGTAAACATTCCAACGCAAATGATCATAAGTGGAGTTTTGCTGGTGTTGACATCAACACAGCAAGTTTAAGCGTTCCGAGGTACATTGCCGGTGTTACAGCTTCTTGAGTAGGAAAATTAATTGGAGTTGAAGAAAAGAATGGTTGTGACAGGTACGGTGACCAATATCACACATTTTGTAGCTTTTGTAGACAAAGGTGTTGGAAAAGATGCTTTGATTCATGTCAGCCAAATAAATGGTTGCTTTTTGGCGATAAGTGATCGAGTTGAAGCTACTGGTAGAAATTCAAAGAAATATGCAAGATGAATAACAAGTGATGTTCGCGAAGGCTTTAATCACCAAAAGAAAAAGGAAAAAGAATTTATGTTAAACCCAATTAAAATTTTCAGGCCGTCCCAGCCCCTTCTACGAGCTCTCGTTCAGGACGCTGGTGAGTACCCATTTGTTTTCGTTTTATTTTTCATATATTGTATTTATGTTTATTTATATATATTGGTTGCTGAAAAATTCAAGAACATATCTTTGAAATCAAAAATAAGGAAAGATACGATTTATTCTTTTCTATTTAAATTATTTTTCCTTTAACAATATTGGCTACCAAAATTCCGTTGAATACAAATTTTTGCCCATTTTATGAGTTTGGATACTTAGTCTTTATATTTTGTTATTTGCGCATTAATTCAAATGAAATGAAGGAAAATGTTGAAATAAGTATTAAAATGATAAGTTGTAAATTTTAGTCGGTCATTTAAAATTGGAACCAGGAATAGATAGGTGATAAACAATAATTAAAGTAGAAGTAAGCAAACGCATTGTGGGGATACAGGTATCATCTATCTCCTTATTACAAACTACGAGCATTTGCATATTGTTATCATAAACTTGAACTAGATTGATACATTGGGGATTAGCGTAGGATTTTGATAACGCTCGTTTGAAAATCAAAAACGGGTCAGCTCGCTATAAAACGATTAATTGAATTCTATATGTGCGAATAATCTAGCCAAGCCTGTCAAAATTCTGTTGATACTCAACTTAATTTGTAGCACGTAACGTAAATGATAGTAATTGTTATCAATGAATGATATGGAAATAAATAAAATGAATTGCTAGGCTAATTTAGTCTTTCCTTTCAAGTGAACCCTTCTGTTTTCCGGCAGGACTGATAGCGAACGGTAAGTATGCCGTTGAAAGGGTAGCGTTCTAGGAATCCGCGGATGGCCGGTTTCGTGTTGCGGCACCATAATTTGTTTTGCGTTTTTATTAGAGTAGGTTGTTCCGATTTCGAGTTAGAGTAGAAAAGAAGGAATACGGAATAAAGTAAAGTAAGTTTCTTTTCCGTATATTTGTATTTTTGACGCGTTTGAAATGGGCATATGAACCAGTGGCTGAGTTATTGAATTTTGGACTTAGTCTGCTCGCGTAAGACCTGCGACCGAACTCCTCTCGGAACTAGCTGGCTAGCCAGCAGCCACCTCGGAGTAGACTAAGTTGTGTCCGGACTTGTCGACATGTAGGGTACAGTTCGTTCTCACGTCCAAAGATTTCACGTCTAGAACCGATGAGAGGTCGGTTCCGATTTCCTTCGAGCGATTTTAAACGAAAATCATTACACCTGATCAGCCATAATGTGGAAATCCTTCCAATCACATCTCAGGTCTTGACCAGCTCAATGAAGCGTGGTCCGAAACAACATTGTTTCGGACTTCTGCGCATTGATTTTCATTCGCCAATTGGCAATCTTGAGCTGCACATCATTAAACATTTTTTTAAGATTACTGTGAACTATTCTAGCATTTCGGTCTGTTGTATAAAAGATCAGATCATCAGCAAACGCTACCACTCATCGCGTAGGTGAGATGGCTTTGATCAAAGCCATTCAATAGCTTGCGAATGCATATTGAGAAAAGTACCGGCGCAGTAACTGTTCCCCGCTGTAGACCAGTAACGCATCGTCATCAGACTTCCATCAGTTAAAACAAATGATTTCCCGCATAACATATTGTATATCACGGTGAAAAGGTGTCTGGGCTACCTGTCTTGAAGGAGTTTAAAAATTAGTCCATATAACCATATCGTATCGAAGGCTGTCTCCATATCAATGAGATACGCTCGAACACATTCTCTATAATTTAGTTTCCAACAGATAAGTGAGTTTACTTTCGTTATCGCATGTATGGTCGGATACCTGGCACGAAAACTAAATTCGCAACCCCGCATCAGCTCATATTTCCCAATGTGGGCGTTTAATGCTTTGTTTAGTATCACTTCAAACACCTTACTGATGTTTTGCAGCAAGCTGATTGGGCGATAGCTTTTAAGGCACTAACATTATTTCCCTTTCTTCAATATCGAAAACACCTTGGCGTTTTTCCACTTATTTGGGAAATATGAATTGTTCAACATGCTGTTCAACTATATGCAATAATTCCTAATAACAACCTCAGGCAAATGTCGGAGTATTACAATATATTCGGAATACCGTCAATATCACATGATTGCTAGCGGTTTATCCTGCCAAATACAAAACGCAAGGCTTCATAGCTGATAAAGCAATCAATAATATTCAAGCTCGGTATGAGGTCGGATGTTAATGTTTCATTGAAATAAAAAATTGATTCACCGTTCATGCTTGATTTGAAGTCGGAAACTTTTGCTTCAACGACCTCTTAAAAATATTTCATTCCCTCTCTCTGAGTTTGGTAGATGAACCAAGTCAAAATGAGTTTCAATCAGTGCAAATTTATACAATTCTTCACAAATGATCCTGTTTCCATTTCTATCCGGAGTCGTACTATCAATTTCGATACCAGCCCTATCGAGTAGATTTATCTCATCACTAGCGACTTCGAAATTCGATACCAACACTCGAAACTTCTTACAGAATAAGCTGAATATTGAAAGTGCCATTATGGGCTATGGGGTCCTATAGGCTAATACTTCTCAGTTTTTCTGCCCATTGATTGCTGACCCCACTCCTGAAGTATGAACGGATTAAGTTCCGGACATTCTTCAGGTGTAATTTCAACAAAGCCAACGAGGGCTGGTTGTAGTCTAGGATCCGCCGATAAATATTGTTGACACTTGCAAGAAGAAGTCTTTTCAATCTTTTCAACCTTGCGATGGTTGCTGTTTCATATCCTTCCATATTGTTTCGATGTAGAATCTTGGGAACCACTTTCTCAACCGTTTCCAACGTTAGCTTCTCCAACTTCGACAAATGGAGGTCTATTTCATCGTTAGTTAGATTCTTGTCATTACGAACCATAAGCGTTGCCATCATCAGAAGGAGGACATTGCTTCTGGTACCCTCGATTAAACTTCTTTTGTAACTTTCACCAATCTGTTTTTTTGAAATTCAATCGATGATTTTCTTATTGAAGTGGAATGGGGAAGACATCCCTTTGATGATTGATTCCCATTCCGACTGCGTTATGGTCGTTGCCGTAAGGAAATGCCAGCAGTTTCTCTTGAGGACTACTAAAGCTGAATGCAAGTTTTGCTTCAGCAATGCAGAGATCCATATATGACCCTTGGGTATGTTGGGAACTCTGACCCATATAGATTGCACCTGAATTCAATTTGGTTCTCTGCTACCCACGATTTCAGAAAAACACCTTTTGGATTATTGTTGGCGTTCTACCATGATATTTGCTTAGCATTCAGGACACCAGCAAGAATATAATAACCATGCAGCCTGCTCAATTCGAGTATTTCAAGTAAGAAATTGAGCTCCTCCTTGAACTTGAGAACATTTCGCCCAGTTGCATAGGCAGAGATTTCACCTGGCAGTGAAATGTTGATAAAGGACACTTCAAGAAATTCAAAGTTATTGAATTCGAATTTTTCAATATTTTGGAAACAATAAGGTCTTCTAACCAATATCCCCCATCACCGTTTACTCTTGTTGTCAGCTGGTCCTCTAGCAACAAGTGCAAATGAAACCCCGGGCTTGATAAAGTTGGTAGGTATGACACTGCGGTGTTCTTGGGTTTGTTTTTCATTCACCGGGGGCATGAATACCTTTACAATTAACGCAGCAATAGTGTATAGCACAATTGGCACCCAACTTACCTAATCATTGGCACCTGTAACACTAGTTGAGCTCAGTTTTTTTAAGATCCTCCCACCCCACAACTCTAAAGCTCAAATACCTTACCTATTGGAGGGCACTTGGACTGCTTTCGTTTGAAATTTGTGCCAAATAAAATGGTAATATTTTGTCTTCAATAGTTGATTTCCTTGCAGCAAAATTTTTCATACAAATGAATTTGATAGGTTGGGCTGCTTTCTGTAACTCTCCTTCATGAAGATCAACTGTATTCTCCCCACAGTCCAGGCCCTTCAACAGGAAAGTCTGATTTTTCTCCGCCTTTGGCATGTATATGAAGTGGGGAGCTTTCACACTGCTTAGAGCATCTTTGGCTAGCTTCAAATCAGCCATTGTTTTTGTTTTTATTGTGAGTATATCAGCAGTCACCTCTTTAGTTCAAAACAATCTATCCTAGACTCGACTGCCAATAGCCGAACCATATCCCCTCTGCGCTGCCCAAGGACATTAATCGGTGGAACTTTCTCAATAGTCTCATTATTTTTAATAGGAAAACCGGCAAACACACCGGTTGGCTTCTTTCTCGTTATTTTTAGATTTTAAATATTCTATAAAGTTATCACTAAAATCATTAATATTCCCTATATTTTCTTGGGATTCTATCTCGGTCTCCATAGCGTTATTCATCGCAGCAAGTACCGCATAGTAATTTGCGTTGTCGTTTGCTCCTCCCGTGCTGAGTATGATATCGGTATCATGGATTGTTGTCGTTTTCGCAGCTTGTATTGTTGGTTTCTTTGTTTGTTGAGTGTTTGGTGTGGCTACTTTATTTTCGCTCGTCTTATATGTAATGGATTCTTGTTTTCCGAACGTACTTTGTCGTAATTGTGAAACCTTTATATGTACATCCAATATATTTTTAACAACCAATGAGCGTATCAACTGGATTGGTATAATGTGCCTGGATTCTCTATTTCTGTGACATATTATCTTTATACTTGACTAGAGGACTCCATACCTAAATGAAATAGAATCGTTTCGTGGCCAGCTTCCCATTAAGCCCAAGTTACTTGAGTCTTATAAAAATATTCACTTCTACAATATGCACGCTATCTCATCTCAAATTAAGCTCAATGTCTTTGCGAAACAAAATTTTACTGTCATAAGTCACGTACAAAATCAAATTAAAAGCTCTCAACTTGAGTTTCGTCCTTTTGTGTTATGTTGCTAAGAAAATCCCATCATAACAATATATATGTACATAGAATACATACTCGTATACGTATAATGAGATTGTCTACTATCTATGATTGCACGTTGCTTTCTCGTACTGAAGAATGCAGAGTGGAGAATATGAATCTTACCTTTGCTATAAATAAAACATAAGACGCTCATGAAAACACTTTCAAGCCTCTTAGACGCAAGAATTCGCTTCCACCTTTCCTTTTTTTCCATCTGAAATATTCTCGACAGTTTACTCCATGTAGTTTTGAAATAGATTTAAACTTCTTTCATCCTTCCTTTCTTGCGGTTTTCTTTTCATTCCCTTGCTTGACGCGTATAGCCACAGAAAAAACAGATTTTCCACGTTTCTCGCACTTTAGCCACAAATCCACACACATAGGCAGCCTGACTGGGTAAGGACTCGAGAGTGAATATACGGATATAAACGTGGATAGGTGCATTGCGAAAAATAAGAAAGAAAAAAGCGTATGACAATATGCTCAGTTTGCTATTAAAATAAACTTTTCAGAAATTCCAAAGTGTCCTTGGCGAGAATACTGTACGGAGGAAATGTATCATGTTCACCTGAACTTTATATGAAACTTTTGTCTTTCTTGATGGCACTTGAAAATCTACAAGATGAAGAACGAAAAAGATAGTAGTTTCGAGTGAAGGTATGGGGAAGGATTTTTAGGGTTTTGTACTAAAATACAAAACCCTATTGCAATCACGACCTGTGTCCGTCTGTCCGTCCGTCCGTCCGTCCGTCCGTCCGTCCGTCCGTCCGTCCGTCCGTCCGTCCGTCCGTCCGTCTGTATGTCACAGCACTTTTTCTCCGAAACTATAAAAGCTACAGCCATGAAACTTTGTGGAATGGTCAGAAGTGGTGACCTCTTGAAAGTTCAATGGTGGAAAAAAATTTCAAAGGGGTTTAAGGGGGGTCTCCCCATATAGGGAAGTGACCCCCCAAAAAAAAATTTTCATCATTGGTAGTCGAGTAGGGTGTCATTAGAAAGGTCTCAATGAGATCTTTTCAAAACAAGTCTTAAAATTGCCTTATGAGTACCGAGGGGGGCAGGGGAAGAGTAAATGTACGAACTTTTCGCGTACCCCCCCCTCGCGATTGGACACCTTCCATCCGAAAAATCTGAAAAAAATCATGGGTGTAGGTCCTAATGAGTACAACAACAACAAATACATGAGAAGTCGAAATTCACTCAACTTTGTTAGTAATAGTATGATTTATTGATTTTATGTTTTCTTGAATAAAATCTAGACGGTACCCTTAAATTCAATAAAATTTAGCACACTGGTGCCTTTTTATAAGATTGATCTTTTCTGAAAGTTTCATAAAGATCGAATAATATTTAACGAAGTTATAGCGATTTGAATTTTCCTACATTACTATGGAACAATATGCCCTGTATTACTATGGAAACATATGGCTATGGAGCCATATGCGCTTTTTACCGACTTAGAAACTACAGCTTTGCTAGGATTTGCATGAAAATTTCAGGAATGATAGGTATCATGAAAGTGAGTATATACAATTGAAACAAGTCGGAAAGGCAGGAGAGAGATCCTAGCAAAAGGGCTTTGTAACCATTCTAAGATTCTAACAAACAGGCCATGAATCGATGGTTACAGTACAGAGGAGTGGCCCCTGAAAAAAAAATTCATGAAAAGTAGCCGATATGAGCATCAACTGAAAGTTCTCTATGAGAGCTTTTCAAAACAGTTCTTAAACTGACAGTTTTTGCTTCTGGGGGGCATAGGGGGGGAAATACATAAAAAATATGTTTCCTCCCTCGCGAATGGACACCCGTGATCTTAAAAAATCTGAAATAATTATCAATGGAGATATTTGTGGGTATAACTATAACAAACACCTCAGAAGTCAAAATTCTTTCAACTTTGCTAATAATAGTATGATCCTCAAACATGATATGTTTCTTGATTTTATTCGTTACTGGTTACTGCATTTTGTAAGTTGAGTACAAAACCCTTCTGACACGAGCATAGGTCTGTCTACCCAACTTGTTTCCTATTCATTCACTATGAAAACTCCATTCTAGGCACGATGGTAACTGTGTCTTCATTCAAAAGGCTTAAAATGATGAAAGAAACTTTAGTCCTACAATACCAGTATTTCTTTGTTTGGGCAAGTTTTGTGTTTAAAATCCTTTTCTACATTTTTTACCTTACCTCTTCAATTGTTTTCAAAACTGCCTATTGTTGACGGTTATGGGTCATACGAGTATTATTGTACAAAGTTGCTGACCTCTTTTGTGTTTTGGAGAGTTTGAAGTAGAAAAATGCCGCTAAAAGGCTAATTAGCTCTAACCCGAGGAGTATTCAGACTATGGTATGTTTGCGTATTGAAGGACTTTTGCATTATTTGGAATACCTCAAGAAGGACCTCATTATGCGGCTAATTTTAAGGCAATAGATAGCTGATTGTATCAGCGTATCTTAGGCCCGGGAATGGCGAACCCTGTAAACTAACCTGACCATTATAACATTTATCAATACGGTTAAATAATAAATTAAAAGTGAAAATTGGAGCTTACAGCCCTTTCGAAACGGGTTAATATATTTAGTAATATAGAAGAACAGTTATGTATTCAATATATAAAGTCCACATACTAACCGAACCAGTTTATGAATAAATTCAAGAAAGACTTCGATGACATGTACATACTCGTATATTAAATAAATCAAAAAGTGAAAACCTACTATGACTCTATTTGACGTAATCACCATTTTGTTGTTGTAGTGCACATACTCCGCCGTAGGCGGTCCCAAGCTCGTTTGAGAAAGGAGGAGGGAACCCCTTTTTTCCCCAACCCACAGCAATTAAATGGGAGTAAATGTTCTCGGGATCGCACATGTATTTACTGGTTCCCCAATGACGAGACAGTTAATGCCGAGAAATGCTAATAATTGTAAATACATCTATTCTACTTACACCTCACTTGTAGTAATAAGTAATAACCATGCCGCCGGGAGGTTAGGCGACGGGCTAACTCTCCATCCCTTGAAACCCTCATAATGTTTCGAAATCTGCAGAAGGGCTTCAGAATGGATTGGACTTACGGCAAAGACCTTTTAAACATATATTTTCCTTTAATTAAATTCCCGCGCTCCCCTTAACACCGTTACCACTTTTTGATACTCGACCCTGAAAGTTCTTATTAAAACCTTTGATTTGACACCCATGTCGGCTGCATTTGGTAAAAAATTTGTTTAAGGCCCACTTTCATAAATACCGCCCTTAAAAATGTTATACATTTTCACTGCCCCAAGAGGTCACTACTTTTGATTTACGTACAAAGTTTTATAACTTTTATAGCTTCCAAGAAAAAGACGGGTGGATAAATGGACTGACGGGTAGACAGATCGCCAAACGAATACGTTTTTTTAAAGATATTTTAAAAAGCCGGAAGAAATTTTATAGTAATCGAGCAGCCCGCCTAGGCAAATTGTTCAAGGGACCTTCACGAGAAGAGCAATTTATTAATGTTATTATTACTAACCCGAAACAAACCCCGCCACTATCACCGCCACCATTATCAATAAAAAGTTTTTCCAAAGAAAAAATAAAAAACTAATAAGTAAAATCGATAATGGTAACAACACTGCAACACAATTTAGCGAAACAATAGTGAGATTGTGAAAACGAGAATTTGAGAATTTGTCGCCATGAAGAGGCTCGTTGAGGGCGGTGGTAAACGAACGAGTGGGGTAGGTCATGTTAGGAGAGTGAAGTAATTCGCTCGGTTGTGCGTGGACGTGAAGCTGTTTAGAGCACCTGTGTTTTTCTCGTTTGATTGTCCCAGGGGAATATAAATCTATATAAATTGATATATGGATTTCTTTGTTGTAGTCTGAGATCAAATAAAAATAAAACAAATTTTAATTCGGTTTGAAAGAATTTACATGTTTCTGTAAAAATATAATCACGAAAATTGAGCTGAAAAGGTTGTTAATAACGGAAGAGTGCGCAAGTGCAAGCTGGAGTAGGGCAAAATAAGTGCGCCTTGAAGACAGTAAAGTTTGAATGGTGGAACTATACAAAAAGGATAAATTTCCTTCTTCACATTGGAGTTCGTGCGGAAAACATTGAGTATTTTGATCAATTTCCCCGAGTACAGAGCTATCGTTAACCCCGTGAAAAAAGTGCTTCCACTTTTAAAAGCGTCGGAAGAAAATAGTGCTGTGGTGTACAAGGAAGCTAGTTCGCATGCGATTTTCATCGTTGAGCGTCTTCGTGTGTTCCAATAAAAACCTCAATAGTAAAAACGAATTGTCTAGCTGTTGTTGTGAGTGATTTCTCCTGTTGATGAACATACAAGTTTGAAAAAGGATGTGCAGGTGTAAGCGACTAAAGTAAATCATTTCACAAGGAAATTGATCATCTGTTCTAAAAACGATTCTTCTTGCTATCAACTACTCTTAAGATGACGCAAGTGGATTGAAAAATTTGCGAAATACACAAAAGTTCGTCGATCTCGATTGTATCGCACAATTGTGAGGGCGATCGATCGAGAAGTGGCATACCTATTTCGGCGAATAGTTCGACAGTAGTCTTAGACAGAATAAATATTTGCATAAATAATCACATTAATGATCATCGGGGGATCGCTTTTCTAGCACTTCCTCTTCCCCTCTCCCCTCCCGCTAGAAAAGGAGTCCCCCAGCTTGAAGGCGCCTCACGGCGTAACAAAACGAGACTTGGCCCGAAGTAATGTGTCAAACGGTTCCTGGCTAGGTTCTCAAGTTGACAGGGGAGGTGTTGTAATAAATCATGCGACGCCGCTGGCGACCACTACTAACACACTTTGATTTGACATGGTAGGAAAGTGTGGACGTAGTAGCCGTCACCGAGGAAGAAGTCCCGGAGGGTGCCAACAAGCATTAAAAAGGCTTAAGATTAACAGGAAAAAGAACTTTCCTACAAATTGGTCATCACAGATATCCATCGACTACTCAAAAGTAGTAGTAAATGTATCAGAAAGTGGAATTGGTAAGTCGGCGAATGCAAAGATTGTGTAATGTTTAGACTGGCCACGGATATCATCAATCAATCCATGCAGAGAGCGGAGCCAGATCTACGAGGATGCAAAACGCCGCAAGTGGAGAGTTTGGGAGCTGCACTGGACCAATTCGATACCATAGACGTGATGGATGTCCGTGTTTGCCTAGATTAAAGTGCTTGCTTGTGAGCCCCTTATCTGCAAAGACTTATTACAGTGAGTATGTTGCATTAAGCTGAATGCGATTCAATCCACAACTACCGGAAGATATTGCTATGGACGAGAAGAATGATCAGAAATTAATCAATATGATGTGGCAAGCAAAAGCATACATGCATGCCAATCGGGAAAAGATCATAGAAATGATAAATCTTTTAAAATAGCAAATAAGAAGAAGATAATATCTTTGTACCAAGACTTTTAAAATATCTCTTATCACAATTGGAAATTGTGGAAGGATTGAATGCAAATCACACAATATTGTGAACAAAAAATTCCGATTTATTATATTTAATGATAGTTTTCGTATAGTTATAGCTATGAAAGAAAAAACCAAATGATGAACTGAAAGGAAATGATACAGAATTATATCAGATGATCCCAACGTTTTTATTATACGAAAGTATCTCCGCGTTGATTATTAGGAAATCTTATGCATCTGGCATTCGACAATAGATTATGATTTTCAGTAAATAATTATAATTTTTTGTTTTTTATGCAAATCCGCGATCAGCTAACAAGTGAAGGGTTGGTATGCCGTCCCGAAGGTAGGGTTTGAGAAAATCCGCCGAGGTTGGTTTCGAGTCGCGCGCGGTACGCGGTACCTTTGTTGTTTTGCTTTTTTTTTATTAGCGTAGCGTTCGTCGGGTTGAGTTAACGTAGTATATTTTTCGGTACCGCGTCGGAAATTCGGGAACGCGAAGTAAAGATTAGATCTTTGTCCTTTGACTGGTTATAGGAAGAAATACGGAGTAACGTAAAGTAGGTTTCCTCTCCGTATGGTTTTGTTTTGTGACGCGTTTGAAAACGGGCATGTATTGGCGGATGAAGATTGTAGATGAGCGTAATCCATTCGGAGACCCGCGACCGAAATCCTCTCCGATCTAGCTGGCTGACAAGCAGCAACCGCGTGAATGGATTACGGTGCACGGATTGGTTGACCGGTGGGTACCATCCGTTGGCACTACTCAGACTTAACGTCTAGAACCGCTGAGAGGTCGGTTCCTCGTTCGGATCAAGACTTAAAATCATTACAGTGTTTAGTTGGTATTCCAGCCGCCGTCTTGCGAGCATGGGAGCCCTACACTCTGTGCGCGTAAATGTCATTCACCTCCCCAACACAAAAAATGATCATTTCAAATGAGACCTTAATTAACAACATCTTGTTGAGAGTGTTTTCTTTCCGAAGTGACCATAAAGTTTTAGACGCTTGCAATAATATTCTTTATTATTTTATAATTGTGTTAAATAAGTTGCAGGCCCTTACCTATCTCAACAATGAGTGCTCGTCAGAGAAGGAATGGGTAAGTAACCCTTTTGGTTATTAATAAAACAAGAATCATTAATTAAATAATTAAAGCAAAATGAGTAAAAGTCGAAGTCTGTGTGGTCTAGTGGTTAGAACATGAACGTATAGGGCGAAGGTTCCAGGTTCAAATCTCGTTAGGAGCAACGTGATTTAGTTCAGGGGATTTTTCGGACAGACTATGAGTGTTCACTCAGTGGTGATATGTACTGATTTAACCAGATCATATCATAGCTGAGCAGGCACACGGGAGCATGGTACTGACCAAACCAACTTCCGAAAAAATCAATACGGTCATGAAAATGAGATACTCTAACTATCTCTAAGCGAAGGCCCAGGGGCTGTAGTGCTACAAAGAAGAAAAAGAAGTGTAAAAGTCGAATTGTTGCAAAACAGAATGCAAAAAGCGACTGTGTCTACGTCAAGTAAAAATTAGCACCAATATGCAGACAAGTGTGTATTTTAGTTTGGTATTATATTGTTTTTTCATTTTTCTGATTCAATTCAGCAAAATATTTTCACTAAAAGTAGTTAGAATAAGTTCTATTTATAGTTAAGAATTATATACTTATAAATTTCTGCATTGTGTTTACAGAGAGAAATCTTTCATCAATTTCCTTTCTTCTCGTAACTGAATGAGAAACGCATATTTATAATTTTTAATGATTTCACATAAAATAATAAATTAGGATTATTGTCGGAGAATGAATAGATAAAGAAAAAACAATAACTCTTCTTTTCATTTCACTGGTACCCTGACCGGGTATGGGACCCACCACGTTGGCTGGCCCCTCCACTCATGAGCTAGCCATTGGGCGAGCTCACCCCTTTTTCTTTGTCGTTCCAGATGCTCTCACAGGGTAGAGTGATTTTTCGCTTATTTATGGTAAGGTTTTATATGATTCAGTCATATATGACTTTAACATAAATCTGAAACATCTTTATTTTTCATTTAAGGGAAAGTTCATGCGAATTACGTTTGCATGAATTTTTCATTGAAATGGAAAATATATGGCAACGTCTACAATGGATCTTGATCCGTCTGGGGTACGAGGGGGCACCGCCTCCACCTGAATTTCCCACTATTATTTGGGGGTCGTAAATACCACTGGTAACGACTCAAGCCCCGCTCGCGTTAATCAGCCTCGGTTAGCCACTTTTTATTAGTCCATCAGTTCGGTAGGTTACCTCGGCCTCGACATCGCCGAACCGAGACGTTTTATCCTCAAATTTGTGGATGAAAAATTTTTGGTAGTGGGCCCTTGTGCTGGGGGGTAAGAACCCGCCCCACAAAACCGCAATACTAGCTTGCCAGTGCATTCACGAATCCTCAGACAAGGCTAATTCCGGCGAGTACTAATATATTCCCTCGTCAAAGCAGCAGAACACAGCTGCAGTACTTTACGGACAAAGAACATCCTTCAAAACACTATAATTGTAACAGAGGTGCAAATTTTATAATAAGAGAATTTGAATACGATTTATATGCTAGAATTTTCAAGAAAATTTAAGAAAATGGTTTGCTACTACTTTTATTGCGCTAGCACTACAGCCTCTTTTGGTATTTTACTTGAATTACCTGGTTATCTTGATAGATTATGCAGCAAACACTCTACCCACTTTGACACGTGGACTACAAATAGTTTGTTATATTATATGGTTATCCATTTTACGCTTGGGAAAGTAAAGCTCAAGAAAACACATAAAATATTCAGACGAAAAGAAAATTTTTTATTCAATATAAAGATTAAACCTTGCCATTATACGTGAAGTACAACATCATTCAAATATCCTCCACGGGGCTTCTTACAGGCCTCAATTCTTTTGAGGTAATTTTCAATGACTTTTCGGCACAGTTCCGGCAATATCTCGCCCATAACTTCACGAATATTGGTTTTCGATTGCTCAAGATTTTGAGGATTGTTCGCGTAAACCCGAGCTTTTGCAAAGCCCCATAAAAAGAAATCCAAAGGTGTTAGGTCGCAGGGTCTTGCGGGCCAATTGACATCACTCAATCTCGAAATTACGCGTCCTGGAAATTTCTCATGCAAAAGTGCTCGATTAGCCTGTGTTGTGTGGCTTGAGGCTCCGTCCTGTTGGAACCACATATTCTCCAGATCATAATCTTCAATTTTTCTCCAAAAATAATCGGTTAACATCCAGCCATAGCGGTCAGAATTGACTGTAATGGCTCTTCCTTGATCGTTTTCAAAAAAATACGGGCCAATTACACCATCAGGCCATAATGCACACCAAACGGTCACTTTTTCCGGATGCAAAGGCCTTTCTGCGATCACCTCAGTATTTTGAGAGCCCTATATGTGGCAATTCTGTTTATTTACGTAACCACTGAGCGAAAAATGAGCCTCATCACAAAAAAAAATTTTGTTCGAAAAATCGTTATCAATGGCTTGTTGTTCAATCACCCAATTCGCATAGATTCTGCGTTGTGTATGGTCTTGAGGCTTAATTTCTTGAGTGAGCTGGATTTTGTACGAATGGAAATGCAAATCCAAATGCAAAATCCGCCACAAATGTTGAGCACGTCGAGGAATCGACAAATTCGGGTCTTCCTCCATGCTTTGAGCAACGACAGCGGTATTTTCAGCAGAACGAATGTTGTGATGATGCACAGGCCTTGCAATATCAATAACCAATCCAGTCTTTTAAAATTTTCTCACTGTGTTTGAAATTGTTTGCTGTGTAGGGCGATTATGTCGACCGTAATCGGCTCGTAAAGCCCTAAATGTTGATACAGCAGAATCACCACTTTTATAATAAAATTAATAATTTTAACGTGTTCTTCGACTGTTAAACGATCCATATTTCTAAATGGCAAACCTTCAACTAAAAAAAACACGCTTTGGATGACATTTAATTCTGACAGATGTCAAATGGCAGGGTTATACTTTCCTACCATGAAATGGATAACTCTTGTACTCACTTTTACTACAAGGTCAGTAAAATGCATACAAATTGGTGGCAAATTGAAACACATCATATAATTGAAATATTCTCATTTACCTACGGAACCCTTTGATAGGAGCACTGTTTTACTATTTCAAATTTTTGTATTCAGCGTTACTATAGTTTTGACAATTGCAGTAAGAATGCGCAGGCCTTTAACATCCGGTATATGGTCTTAAATTTTACAGATGGTCAATCTACAGAAGCTAAAGAAAGCCCCTAGTTCAGTGGTCAGCAGATATTTCAACTCTGACATATGCATCTGAACCGAAATGCCAAAGTACCGATGTACCGCAGAACTGAAGGATGAAGAGACTGGAACGGAGATGTCAGAGAGCGAGGGACCTGGAACGTTGATAGAGAGTTAGATGCACAGAATGCGGAGCGGTCTGATGAGAGAAGCCTGGGCGCGACAGACCACGTGTACACACACACACACACACGGATGGATGGACAAAAAGCAAGATTTAAGAGGGGGGGGGGGGTTTGTAAATAGTACAAAATCCCTAAAAATGTAACTCTTTCCCAATGCAGAGGAAAAGCCATGTACTTTAAAAAAAATAAATAAATAATGGCTAAAACAAACTTAGGTTGGATCTCTCAGCTATTTAATTTCATTGCATTTAAGGGTACCTATCCGATTTTATGGTAGAAAGAGTGACATTTATTAAATTTTTTGCACACTGATATCTAGTCGTAAGAGGGGGCATAAGTAGCTCGTTAATTTCTCTCCCCTCCCCGAACCCCTAGTAGCACTGAATTAAGACCTGTTTTGAAATGCTCTCATCAATACCTGCATGCGATCCCACATGACCACCTTTTGAAGTGACCTCTTTATGTAGTGACCTCTTTAGTAATATTTGAACATTTTTGACAACAGTATTACCAAGTTTGGTATCTATTGCCTTAATAGTCTCGGAGAAAACTGTTCTGACATACGGACGGACAGACAGGTTGCAATTGAAAAAAGGTTTGGAAGTTTGATAACCTCTATCGGATAAATAATTTTAAACAAAAACGTTATTTTAAGACCATACAAAGAAAGTCCAAGAAATTGAAAGAAATTATGAATTTTTTTTAATCATCCTTATTGGCGAAGTCTCTTGTTAAGATTGAATCATTTTTATTTTAAATAAATTGTAGGTAATGACTTCACATACCTCAGCATGTTTTTCACGTGCAATTTTGGTCAAACGATAGCACCGATCGACCCCGACACTACAAACGAGAGGATTACAAGCGGTCAAATAGCGACCGTTACCACATCCAACATCACAGACAATTGAACCAGGATCTAATCCTGCTAGGAATTGAGCGACACGTGGTCGTATAGGTCCGACCGGTTCCTCGCAATTTTCGTAGACATCATGAACATAGGCACGTTCTAGTGCAGCTGATCGACCACTGGCTTCAGCAGCTGAGCTCGCTTGTGTCACCGGCTGTGTGATATTTGTTGTAGTTGTTGTTGTTGTTGTAGAAGCGATTGTTGATGTTGTTTGAAGAAGTGTTGATACATGTGTTGCTCCAGTTTTAGGTGTAGCTCCTGTGCTTGCTTTTGATGTCGTTGTCGCTTTCGATTTCGCGACTGATAATAATTGATCACCTGGCACCAATGGTAGTGAAGAAGTTGGTGATGAATAGTATCCCGTGTTTGAGGCTGTTTGCGATCCAGCTCCAAATGTAGGTTCGTAATATGAATATGGGGATATTTCAGTAGTAGTTGTTGTTGGCAATGTTGGGTATAAAGTTTTTGTTGATGAGCTTGACGATTGAAAATTTTCGATTTCGTAGATAGTTTCCTTTAGTTTCGAGTCCCCTGGAATGGAAATTGAATTATTTTTACTTCAATTTGTATTTAAATTAAGCTGATAATATTGTATAATTTTGATAAAATTTGAATCAAATTCTGATAGAGAAAGAGCATTTATTAACAGCGTACCATTTATTTAGAAGATATAACATTATAAAAGCGATTAAGTCTTTTCAATAATGTATGGATACCCAAATGTATCTAAAAAAACTACGAATAACCAAACGTTCCCTGAGAAAATTAGTCTAAGATGCTGACTATCTCCAGTCCAGTAAAAAGTACAATATATTCGCGGCGCATGCGAAAAATTAGAAAGATTCGAAGAGGCTCGTTTAAACAACTACCCAAACGACACTTGACGTCTTTACTCCAGAGAAACGTCAATAAGGGGTTCATGTAGGTGGCCCAGCAGGGGTAGGTAATTCCCCTGAAAAGCATCCCGAAAAAAACTGGGCACTATCCAGTCACACGTTTTCTGCTTACACATCAATGTTTGAAATTGAACAGAAACTTTTTGAATGCTTCTATTTTTTGCAAAATATGAAAAGCAGGCTCTTTATTTTAAAGAGAGCGCAAAATGATTGGTTTCGATAAAATAGAAAAGATTTCATAAACTTTGGATGCTTTCAACTAATGCAAAACAGTGGAGTTAATATTTTCCTCGAGGCGGTTCATATTTTGTGCTCATTGTCGGCGCTAGAATTCAATTAATTCACCGAGTTCAATAATTAGTAAAAATAAAATCAATCCATTGTTTAAACAAATAAAAGTGCGTGTATCCTTAAATCTGGTTTTTAACTGAACCATTCGGCAATACTTCTCAATACCCATAGTGGTGACCACCTGACGTGATAACCATGTAATTCAGGGTTGTTGGTGTTGTTTAGGGTAAAGTAGGAAGTTCAGTGTACAAAATGCTGGAAAATGTGCTGTACAACATTACAATAACAGCAGCAATTGGGAATACCGAATTCTACCCTTCGATGGAGATGATCTGAAAACACGGTTTATAATCGTTGATTGGTGTTTTAATGCAGCAGGCGTAACAAAGGCCTTTGTTGTACCGTTATTCGAGAGGAAATATAGAGAAGAAGTGAAGGATTTTGTGCGTGAGTCCCCGACAGAAAGACTGTATTTCAAGCTGCGCGTTGATTTGATAAAAAGATTGGGCCGAATACAAGATGAAAAAACTTTACAACTTCTACAATTTGAGGAAGTTGGTGACCTAAAACCGTCACAATTCTTGCACCACCTAAAATATCTAGGGGAAAAAGTAAAGGACGAAGCTATCCAACCTTTGTGGCTCAACAAATTGCCATCCTGCAGACGTGTGATACTCTCGGCGCATAAAGAGCTATCTTTGGATAAGATAGCAGATTTGGCCGACGGCATCTCAGCAAAATTTTGCAGTCATTAGATTGCTGAAGCAAGTACACTCAAACTCACCTCGTCAATATCAACTGATCCATTGGCAATTGATGCAAATATGTCGATACAATTTGCTCAGTTGGCGACGTCACTATAAGAGGTGATAGCCACTTCTAACGGATTTTTAATCGACCTTAAAAATAGTCGATTGATCGACCGGGAGACGAGCGGTTCATATTTTGTGCTCATTGTCGGCGCTAGAATTCAATTAATTCACCGAGTTCAATAATTAGCAAAAATAAAATCAATCCGTTGTTTAAACAAATAAAATTGCGTCTATCCTTAAATCTGGTTTTTAACTGAACCATTCGGCAATACTTCTCAATACCCGTACTCGATACTAATATAGCGTCCATAAAAACAATCATAGGCAATTCACCGTATCACGAATTGTTAACATGGTATACAGAGATAACGTGACCTCAAGAATTCGGTCTTCTGGTACAAAATAATACGTGACATTACATAAACACTACACCGGGCCAATATGTAGTGACTGGTCTCGTCATCTCGGACTAGATAAATACGAGGTGGTAAGAAAAATCTTCGAGGTATATTTGTATTCATTTTTGAATCACTAATATTTTCTGATATTCGTATCAGCGATATCTGAAAATCCAATATTAGGATACAAAATATTAGGTAGTATGAATGGACACAAGACTGACCGAACCAAGAAGAACTTACCTTCTGACATGAGCCTAGGTCTGTCTACCCAACTTGTTGGCACTTGTATGCGATGCGTCGGAAAATGCAATAGGAGCCGCGTTACAACAGAAAGTCGAAGGAAATTAGGAGCCGCCCAGTTTGTTTTAAAAAAACTCAGCGAGACCCAACAGTTTTCAAGTACATTTGATCTCAAATTACTTGCCATTTATTCCACAGAGCAAAATTTCAAGCGTTTTATTATCTACGTGGATCATAAAGCGCTTATTTTCACGTTCAAACTGAAGTTAAACAAAGAAAATCAATGCGACGCCGAAATCTAAATTATATTATCGCGTTCACGACCGATATTTAGCATTTGTCCGATATCGATAATATAGTAGCAGACGTATTGTCTAGGATTGAGACGATTTCAACACCAAAGTTTGATTATTCCAGGATTGCTGTGTCTCAAGATACAGACAAAAAATTGAATAATCTACTAGATTCAGACAATTCATTGCAACTCAAAAAGGTCAAAATTCGAGAAACGGACGCGACTGTGTATTGTAATTTTGACTGGATGTGTATTGTAATTTTTTACTGGATCCAATATGCCTTTCATCACCCCATTACCACTGTTTGGAAAAAAAGTTTTCGAGTCGATTCATATCCAGGAAGTACAGCAACAGTCAAAATCATAACTCAGCGCTATGTATGGCCGCCCATGAAATCCGACTGTCGAAAATGGGCATAATTATGAGTAAGATTTTCCGGCTATTATCAAGTAGGTTTCAGTTAGGTTGGGTGATTCTCTTACTGGCAAGGGGGTGACGTGCCATCAACCTATGAAAAAATATAGTTTGATTTATAAAGTGCTTGGACAATTTGATTTGCAAAGTACTACGACATAACTGTCAGAAAATCAGCGAACCTTGAAGAATTCTGTTTTTAGAAGTTTAAACTAATGCAAAACAGTGGAATTAATATTTTCCTCGAGGCGGTTCATATATATTTTGTGTTTCGCCCTTGCTCATTGTCGGTGCTGGAATTCAATTAATTCACCGAGTGTAATAAATTAGTAAAAAAAACTTTTAGAAAAAAAAGAAAACCGACTTCGGAATGCCCTAAAAAGGATGAAATAAATTTTATGGAAGCGGTGCCATATCACTTTTCCGCCGATTTTTGTGTGATGGTGCAGATGTTGGAAATATTTATGTTGAAATGGGGAAATTCATTTGGCACCGCTTCCATAAAATTTATTTCATCCTTTTTAGGGCATTCCGAAGTCGGTTTTCTTTTTTTTCTAAAAGTTTTTTATTTCACTCTTTTTAGTGGCAATTTTTTTCATTTCAAACTATTCAAAACTAAGTTTCTTGAATACATTGTATCATGTTCTCGTATATTAAAATATAATTTTCTTACTACAACGCAAAAACCACTATGGCTAAAATCTGCACCGTTCATTGGAATCGAATTTAATTTTGGTACATTTAATCCATGATCTCATCAACGTCTACCTTGATTTTAGATTTCATAATAATCCAATATGAATTGTAGCCTTGAAAAATTTTCAAATTTTGCATTCTGATCTGACCCTGAAGCGCTTTTTTATCGTTCGTTTGAGCGGCCGCCATTTCGTTTCAAATTGTTCGACTTTCGATTTATTATTGTGAGCTTTGTCACACAATAAGTCGTTGTACTACTTTTGATACAAACTGGAGCTATACTATGGCCAGAACAGAAATATTGCAGAAAATTTGGCGAAAATCGAAGCGAAACTCTGACCCCCAGGCACGGATTTCGTTATATCCTGTGTAGACTCACACATACAACCAACCGCATTTATATATATATATATATATATATATATATATATATATATGTATATATATATATATATATATATATATATATATATATATATATATATATATAGATAAATATATAATACATACCTTTATGTATAATATATATATATATATATATATATATATATATATATATAAAATATATATATAAATATATATATATATATATATATATATATATATATATATATATATTATATATATATATATAGATGTATATATATACAGTGCAACCCGCTTATAAAGTGCACTTTTATAAAGTACTTTCGGTTATAAAGTACTTTTTTCCAATCCCCATGCACAAATCATGGAAGTTACTGTATTTTTGTGCGGATATAACGTTCACTTGTATAACGTACATATTGGTTATAACGTACCTTCCTCCATGCCACTTGAGTTCTTTATAACGTACAAAATATTTATTCTCATATACATACGTACATATGAAGCATAAGCCCACAAACAAAAATAAGTTGTTTAGACAAGTTGTTGCGATACGTAACAAATTGGCAACAATAACGCGAAGGGTTTTCGGTCCCTATAATTTTCGGGGAATCCCATGATAAATAATCGCCAGTTTTTTAAGTATTGTGCCCGGTAGGGTGTTTTTTTTGTGTTAGGGAGATGTCTGCATAATTTTTAGGGATTCCCATAAGAAAATAATTGGCAGTTTTTGAAGTGTTGTGATCGGTGTAAGGTCGCGATAAAGTTTGCAAAACAAAGAAATGGAGAAGAAACTCGAAAAGTGCTAACGATTAATGAGAAGTTACATATTATTCGAGAAATTGAAAGTGGCAAAAAACAATCAGTAATATGTGCTTCGAAGCAATTGAAGAAAACGACAGTTTCGGCAATTTGGCGAAATCGAAATAAAATTAAGGCTGCGTGTAGTATTCCTTCATCTTCAGGAAAACAAAAGAAAATTCGAAACCCCATGCAACGGGATGTTGATAGAAACTTAATAAGGTGGTTTACATATCAAAGGAGTCTCCGCAATCCGATTTCGGGGGAAATTTTGCAACAAAAAGCCCAACAATTTGCTCAGCTTAATAATGATAGCGAATTCAGGTGCTCTTCCGGTTGGATTCAAAGATTCAAAAACCGCCATAACATTGGATTTGGACGAATTCATGGCGAAGCAGCAGATGCAAACTCAGTAGCCGCTTTGGATTGGATTCGTGATGAATGGCCGCAGATAAGAGAGGGTTATAGAGATGAGGACATATTCAACGCAGACGAGACGGGACTTTTCTTCAAAGTGTTGCCTAACAAGACTCTCAAATTTCGTGGTGAAAAGTGTATAGGTGGGAAGCAGTCTAAAGAAAGGATTACTGTCCTCATATGCGCCAATTTATCTGACACCGAAAAAAGAAAAATGCTCGTTATTGGAAAATTTAAAAATCCGAGATGCATGAAAAATGTAAAAACATTGCCTGTAAATTATACCTCAAATGGACGGGCTTGGATGACATCAGATATTTTTCCGAATGAGTTACGGTCCTGGGACGAGCAGCTGAGAAGGCAAAGAAGGAAGATTTTGCTAATTGTAGACAACTGTGCCGCTCACCCAAATCTCCAGAATCTGGAAAATATTAACTTGAATTTTTTTCCTCCCAACTGCACCTCTATTCTACAACCGATGGACCAAGGCGTGATCAAGTGCCTCAAATCCTATTACCGAAGGTTATTCAGTAAAGTGAATTCATGTAACATAAATTTAGATTCCATTTGTGATACATTTCTAGGCTAGTTCTGATGAAATACATCAATGCAGCTGAGGATGCTCAAAATATGAAAATAAATTTGCTGGATGGCATAGAAATGGTAGCAAAAGCCTGGCAACAAGTATCACCAACGACCATTAGAAACTGTTTCCAGCATGCGGGACTTAAAGCCGATTCATCAAACGACGAAGACGACCTTCCTTTGAGCGAATGGATTAAAAGGGTTCAAGCAAGAGAAGAGGATGAGCGTCCATTAAGCTCTTGGTTTTATGAAAATTGTAGACCTACTATAGAATTGCAAGATCTTGATTTGTTTGAGAACATTGATTCAGATGTTGTATCAACTGAAACCCCAACAGATACTGACATAGTAGAAGAAGTACAGTCAGTAGAATCAAGCCAACAAAGCGACACTGACGATGAAGCTACTGAGCAGAAAACCATCAATATTGAGGATGCAATAAATTCGATAAAAATGTGACAAGATTTTTGGAAGCAAACGAGCTTACGGAAGATGGTATATTAGAAGCATCTCTTTTGATTGATGGCTATCTGCAAAAGCAAAAACTAAAAATAAAAATAAAACAATGCAAGATAACTGACTTTTTAAGACCATTACAATAACAGTTAGTAGACAAACGGGAGAATCCTATAAATTTTTCGAAAATTTATAATGCTTTTTGATTCAGCAGGCTATAATTTTGTATTATGAATGCATGGACTTTTTTTCTTTAATAAACGACAATTTTTGTAAATGAACACAACTTTTTTTCATAAGTGGGCTATAACGTACTATCGGTTATAAAGTTCTACTTGTTGCGGTCCCCTCGAGGTACGTTATAACCGGGTTACACTGTATTTATATATATATATATATATATATATATATATATATATATATATATATATATATATATATATATATATATATATATATATATATACATATATATATATATATATATATATATATATATATATATATATATATATATATATATATATATATCTGCATACATATATATATATATATATATATATATATATATATATATATATATATATATATATATATGTATATATATACATATATATATATATATATATATATATATATATATATATATATATATATATATATATATATATATATATCTGCATACATATGTATATATATACACATATATATATATACATATATATATATATATACATATATATATATATATATATATATATATATATATATATATATATATATATATATATGTGTGTGTATATATATATATATATATATATATATATATATATATATATATATCTATACATATATATACATACATATATATATATATATATATATATATATATATATATATATATATATATAAATGCATATATAAATATATATATATATATATATATATATATACATACATATCTATACATATCTATACATCTATATATATATATATATATATATATATATATATATATATATATATATATAGACATATGTATTTATATATGTAAACATAAAGTTCACTCCGCAATCAATCTCATGAAATTTACTTAAAAATATCCTTTTTAACCGCATCATTCGTTCACGTTTATTCGATACCCATCGCCTTCGTTTTTAATTAACTATGGCACCTAATTTTCATGAAAGTTTGAAGAAAATCATACCATATAGTTCAATGAAACTCGGCTATGCATTTTCATTTTCATCTGTAAAGTTATGATCAATTATAGCAGGAAACGTATCTCTTTTTAGGTTGCGATTCTCGCCGGTTTTTAGTATGGAAATCACTAATTTTAGATTTCTGGGCATATGTTGTAATATACGAGTACATATAATATTAACTGGAAAGTAACGAATCAACTCTATAATTTGAAATCACTCAGTCCTTATTATTTCTTCGGGGAGTTTTATAAATCCTATGTGTAACGTTTACATCTAAGGATGTAAGAAGAATCCTTTACTAAGCTCACCAGTAAGCAAAGGATGACTTTGGAAGAGAAAAGCATCCTGAAATGTTCCCTCTAACTATTGTTGAATTGTATTTATGCCACATTCAGAAGTAATTTTTTGGTTATTTCCGGTAGAAACGATTGAATAAAATGTACCGTTTGTGCAGAAAATTAAGGATATTGATAATTTTTATCATTCGCTACCAAAGGACTCGGTATCTCCATCAAATCCTTGAACAGTGCCAACTAATTGGCACTTTTCGTGCGAAAAATTATTTAAACTCAATTTCTCGACACCAATGTATCATATTTAACTGATAGTATTTAGAGAGTCCCTGAAAGGATTCAAATTCTGTTCCGATACATTTTAGATCAATATGTTATCCTTCATTTGAAACCTCTACAATCAAAATCCTTACACGCGTCGATCAGTTATGCTGAAAAATCGGGGTGAAAGTCGGAAATTTTTCAGTTTTAAGGATAAAAGTCCTTTACCGTTACTTGAATTTCTTATCCTTTGAACGGGACCTAACTGGAAGAAAGACGTATAATTTGCCAAAAACAGGACTCTTCTATCTATCTCCGTTTAAAAGTTATGCGTGAACATACAAAAAAAAAAAGCAAAAAAAAAAAAAATATACGCGATGAATTGATAACCTTCTTTCTTTTGGAAGTCGGTTAAAAATAAAATCAACCCTCGTTTAAACAAAAAAACTATGTCAATCCTTAAACGTGAACTTTAACTGAGCCATTCGTCAATATTTCCCAACACCCACAGTGAATTACCATAAATGTCACATACGAGTATCTGCTTCAACAAATATTGCAACGGTCCCTGACAATTAAACTCGCCCACGCTAATAGTTTTCACATCTTATCATCATTTACATGTTGAAATGCAGTTGTGTTCATTGATTCCACTCGTATCCAACATTTTTATTTGATTGACCTAAATATCGATGCAATATTTCTTTTACACTGAATTAGGTTAAACGGATCGATATCACTACACGAAAGATAAATGGAATCAAAGAGGAATGTCCGGCGTATCGTACGAGGGTATTCAATAGAACGAGGGTGTCGGTACTTACTCACAGAAATGTACTTCCGCTTTGCAGAGCCCGAGTTCAATGTGGCCTACTCGGAAGTGGGAGTTAATTTGAGGTTTCGGGAAGGAAATCAGGGCGGTAATATCAGGATTCTTGGCAAAGCTTCTTTAAAAGGATACATACGAGTATGAGATACAATATTTAAAGCTCATTTAAAATATTCGTATTTTGAAGGGGGACTGAAAGTAGATACGCGCACTTGTTATTCAACCAAAAACTCTATAAGGACATGTAAAATTTTGTCTGAGTAAGCATTTAAGGGAAAACTGAACGCTAAGCAGGATTAACTTTCCAACAATGCATTTTAATGTAGAGCCTTAACAATAGAAGTTGGTTGAGTACTACTAAGTGTGTTATAAAATCGTCAAGTATAAAGGAAGGGTTTCCTTCATGCATGTTTAATTGGGTAAGCTTTATTAAAGTGCATTCATTCTTCTCACTTCGAGCGCCTCATGTGGCCTTGCAGGCCTAATATAAACTTACTTTCATAGTGGAAACGAACATACTATATCTGCAACAAAGCTCCTTCCAAATACAATTAAGCAAGTTAGCTTACCCTCACTGGGGATTATCTGAATGGTGTCAAACGATACATTCAAAAATAATGGAGCTTATTCACTGAGCTCTGACTTTGCACTTTCACTTTAGCTGGCTTTCGCTTTGCTGTCGGTGTTGCACTCATTTGCTTGTGGTATGCATATTGGGGATTTGAGACTCCATGAAATAGAAAATAGAGACCTTGTTATGGTTTTGGCTCTAAAAGGTGATAAGGATGAGTGCCGAATGGTTCGAAGACTTATTGTGTGAAACTATGCAGCATTGATATGTTGTTAGGCAGTATTCAATGCAGATGCACTTTTAAGGTATCTCTGAAGAATGGTATGAATGAAGAGGGAAATAATTGAGGCAGTCAGTAATTTATGAATGCACGAGCTTTTCCTGGAGCCATAGGCATGAATTAGCAGGTATGATGTGCAAAATTTCTAATTTCTAAAATGTATATTATTCATTTAATTTGATTAGTTTGCTGATATCACCAAAATCTCAGTGTGTTATTTCAATGCACTTAAACGCTTTAGTTTGATCCTTCGTAGCTATTTTAAAAAACATTGTTGTTGTTCGCGATAGTGTGGCAGAAGAGCCGTGAACCTCGACTCGTCGTCGTGTCCAACAATTGAACATCTCACGAACATCACTGATGCGAATTTTCAATAAAGATTTGAATTAACACGCTTACAAGGTTCAATTGACTCAAGAAGCCTATTGACCATTTCAAGTGTCGGCAATACGCCGAATGGTTGGTTGAAGAGAGAGAAGGGAATGGTGACTTTAGAAAGAAAATCATTTTCAGCGACGACGCACACTTTCACCTCAGTGGATTAGTTAACAAGCAGAATTGCCACATTTGGGCAAATGAGAATCCACGATTGATTGATGAAAAGCCGATGCATCTACAAAGAGTGACTGTTTGGTGCGGTTTATGGGCTGGCGGCGTCATCGGGCCATACTTCTTTGAAAGTGGGGACGGCCAAGTAGTTGCCGTGAATAGTGTTCGCTATTGCGAGATGATAATGGACTTCTTGTGGCCAAGAAGATGATACCGCTTGCCCCACAGCCAACGAAACAATGGCTCTCTTGCGCGAGAAACGTTGCTTCGATGTTAATTGGCTGCCACGATCATATGATTTGACATCGTTGGACTTCTTTCTCTAGGGATACTTCAAAGAAAAAGTCGACGTCAATAAGCCAAGAACAATTCGAGAGCTTAAGGATGAGACAATTCAGCACATTAACGACATTGAACCTCAATTATGTCTCAGAGTTATTGAAAATATGGACCATCGGATAGAAGTATGCCACCGTAGCCGTGGCGAACATTTGGGCGATATTTTGTTTCACACATAATTATCATAGATCCTTCGATTATAATAAAAAATATTAAGATAATTCTCTGAAAACTTTTTGTTTTATTTACAATTAACATCGTGCGTTTTGGTTGGACCACCCTTTAGTAAAACGACTCAGCACTTAAAATATTGGATAGTATTGAGGCTTTTTTTGTCGCTAGATGGTGTTCAGTGTCATATATCGGGCAAAACTAATCTAGAATTTTCATATGGACAGTTTGTATTTCGTCATTTGTGTCAAAAGTTGTATTCATTTAAAAATGAGTGAAAATTCTGAAAAAATTTGTTATATTTTACAATATCACTACGATCAAGGTCAGAATATATCGCAGGCTCGTGAAAAAATTTGTGGTGTCTACGGTCAAGATACTTTATCAAAAGTCACAGCCAAGAGATTGTTCGTTCGCTTACGTTCTGGAAATTTTGATGTCAAAGATGCACCTCGCTCAGGTCGACCAATCACTGAAAAAGTCGATGAAATCTTACAAAAAATTGAAGAAGACCGACACATAAGCAGCCATGATATTGCTAAGGAGCTGAGTATCCATCACCAAACAGTTTTGAATCATTTCCGTAAGGCTGGATACACAAAGAAGCTCGACATTTGGGTGCCGCATGACTTAAAAGAAAAAAATTTGATCGATCGAATTTCCATTTGGGAAATGCTAATAAAACGCAACGATATCGAGCCATTTTTGAAGCGAATCATAACGGACAACAAAAAATGGATAAGACACGAGTATGTGGCTTGAAAAAATCATGATTAAAAAAAGGTGAATCATCACAAACGACTTCAAAGCCAAGATTGACACCAAATAAGGTTATGCTGCGTGTATGGTGGGATTGGAAGGGAATTGTTTATCATGAGGTGCTAGAACCTGACCAAACACTCAATTTGGCTCTGTACTGTCACCAATTAACCAGATTGCTACAAGCAACTCAAAAAAACGGCCAGAATTGATCAAAAGAAAGGGCGTGGTCTTCCATCATGACAATGCCAGACCACACACATTTTTGATGACCCGGCAAAAATCGACAGAGCTTGGCTGGGAAGTTTTGATGCATCCACCGTATAGTTCAGACCTTGCACCATCAGACTACCATTTGTTTCGGTCTTTGCAAAACTTCCTTAATGAAAAGAAATTCACTTCAAAAAGGGACTGTGAAAATCACTTGGCCACAAATGGAATAATGGCTCTTCACAAAAATAGCAAAAGGACAATGTATATTTAAATAAAATCCATTTTAAATCAATACTTTTGAGATGTACACCAAGTTTTAGTTGACTTCAAGCAAGCATACGACAGTATTGATCGTAACTTATTGTACGAAATAATGCTTGCCTTTGGTATCTCAGCCGAATTTGTCCATCTTACTAAAATGACAATGACGTCGACGACCTTCCAAGTCCACATCAATAACCAACTCATCGATGCGTTTGCCACAAATATTGAACTAAGGTAGGGAGATGGGCTGGTCCCATTGCTATTCCATTTGGCTCTGGAATATATCCTCAGAAAGCTACCTATCGATACAAGAGCTACGTTATTAGACAAGTCGAGCCAAGTGGTAACCTATGCAGATGATATCGATATTTTGTCATGGTCATTAATAACTGTCGAATAACTTTTCCTGAAATTCTACAGCAAAGCAAAACTTAAAGGTGATTCATAACAAGTGTACACATTTTTGTCGAAAAAAACGTAGTTTTTGTGAAGATTGAGCTGTAGTGTTTATTTATTATAAAAATTTGGTCCCTTATAATTAAATATGAAACATTACTTTGGGCATATGCGTACCTCGTGCTGCTTTACAGACTATCAAACGATAATTGTAATTTTCGATGACATTTTCGCACATTTCCGGCGTTATTAGGCGTATGTTGGCTCAAATATTGTTTTCTAATACTTCAGTAGTCTGGAGAGCATCAGCGGAAACACGATCCTTCAGAAATTTCCAAAGGAAGAAGTCACAAGGAGTCAAATCACACGATCTCGCCGGCCAATTTATTTGTCCATTTCGCGAAATTATTCGATTTCCAAACTTGGTCTTCAATAAATCGATTGTTTCGCATGATGTGTGGCATGTAGTGCCGTCTTGTTGAAACCAAATGTCCCTCAAATCCATTTCAGCCAATTCTGGAGAAAAAAAAAATTTTCCAACATGCTTCGATAGCGCAAAGAATTCACGGTAACCGCATTTTCCTCATCGTTTTCAAAGAAATACGGACCAATGACTCCACCCCACCAAAAACCACAACAAACAGTGACTTTTTCGGGATACTGGGTTGCTTGTTGAATTTCCATTGGGTTTGTATTGCTCCAATAATGACAGTTTTGTTTATTCACATACCCGTCCAAATGAAAATGGTCCTCATCGCTGAAGATCAATGATTGAGAAAAATTCCCATTTTCCTCCAGCTGTTGAAGGTTCCAATCGATGAAACGTCGTCTCATCTCATTATCCAATGGCATCAGACGTTGGGTTAACTTGATTTTGTATGCGTGAAGTTTCAAATTGCAAGTTAAAACTTGAATAAGAAACATTTAACTGCTCTGATCGACGACGCAAAGACGCTTTCGGGTTCCCACGAACATGACGGCTAACAGCTTGAATTTTTTCAGGTGTGCGGACTGTGGGCTTATGAGGGACTTTTTTTTGGTCCAACAGAGTATGGTTATTCTCAAAATTCTTCACAATTCTTGAAATAACCCGCGAACTTGGTCGATTATTTGGACCAAAAAATTCACGTAGAGCGCGAAACGTTTGCACTGGTGATTCATTATTTTTGTAAAAAGTTTTAACAATAATAAAACGTTCGGCTGATGTTTATAATGCCAAGATTAGAATTGTAAAAGACCAAACTATCATAATCTGTCAATATATGGACCTGAAATTGGTGATAAATAAGAGTTAAGGCCCATTCACATGTGTACACTTGTTATGAATCACCCTTTAGTAGTGTTACAAATCAATTAGAGTAAAAGCTCATGACTCAGTCGACAACTACCTCAAATATCCAAAATATGACACTTGGCGAATACAATATCGAAAATGTGGGTGAATTTAGGCGCTAAAATAATGAGAAACGGTAATAAAAAACATGAAATACATTGAAAAATACAGTTCGCCATATATTTTATACGTGACGATCTTGAAAACAAGCTGCATACACAGGAAAATAAAGCTCTAAGTATACAAATCTGTGATATAACCTGTGCTATGCTATGAGTGTGAAACATGGATCCTAACCCAATCATCCGTGAATATATTGAGCGTCTTTGAGCGACGGGTCCCGAGGTGCGAGCGAAATTAGACTAGAATTCGGTACAATCATGAGCTGTATGAAATTTTCGACAAGCCGGAGGTCTCAACGATTGTAAGACTGCGGAAGCTACAATGGGCTGGACACATGAATCAGGTGGACGAGCAACGGATAACCAAAAAGGTATTCGTTGGGAGAACTGAAGGGCGGAGACCAGTGACTCGGTCGACGAAGAGAGTTCATCGCTTTATTAATTTCAAAATAGGAGGACCCGGTCAATGGACCAAGGCACTTGAAAACGCTTTTTGCAAGAAGCGAATATTTCAAGACAGCCAAAGATGCGCTGAGTCCTGGCGAGATTCAACACTTCACCTATACCCCCAAAAATGAAAAAAATTAAACATTTTTGTGGAAGGGTCTGGACTGCGGAGAGGATACAGTGGATCTTCTTCAGGAGCTTAAGAAAACTGCACCATAAATTGAATTTATTTCAGTCAAAACCTTTGCAACAAGAAGTTCGACCATAGAAAAGAAGAATTTACCACTTTATCTAGAACAAATCGCAAACAAAAGCAGTCCAAGTGCCCTTCAACAAATAAGGTACTTGACGTTCAGAGTAGTGAGGTGGGAACGCCTCCAGAAAAGAGGAGTCAACCATCCTATTTTTTCCAAAATATCGATAAATACGAATACAAAACCTTTGAATTTCTGGAAGTGCTCGTTATCAAAATTTCACTGGTATGTGGGATAGTCTCTTCGCTATCTCTGCCTATTCAACTGGTCGAAACGTTCTCAAGTTCAAGGAGGAGCTCAATCCCATGTTTGAAATACTCAGATTGAACAGGCTGCAGAGATATTATATTTTTGCCGGTGACCTGAATACCCGGCATACATCATGGCTGAACACCAATAATAATACAAGAGGTATATTCCTGGAATCGTGGATAGCAGGAAACCAAATTGAATACAGGTGCAATTCATATGGGTGAGAGTTCCCAACATACTTTTTGACAAATTCATATTTGAACCCCTATAATGTTGACGCAAGATTTGAATTGAGATTTTATAGCCCTTAACGGCCACTACAGGTGCTTCCTTATGGTAGCAATCTTAATGGAAATAAAAGTTTAATCAGGATTACCAGAAGCAATTTCCTCCTTCTGATGATGGCAACGCTTATTCAATGGTTCTTAATGACAGGACAGGACAGGAATGGTTCTTAATGATTGACATTTGAAACGATTGAGAAAGTAGTTTCCAAGGTTAAACATCGAAACAATATGGAAGGATATAAAACACCAACCATAGCAAGGTTAAAAAGATTCAAATTCTTTTTCTCACACGCGTCAAAAATATTTGTCGGCGATTTTTGGTATACAACCATCCCTCGTTGTTGAAATTACTCCTGAAGAATGTCCGAAACTTAATCCGTTCGCACTTCAGGAGTGAGGTCAGCAATCAATAGGAGGAAAGACTGAGGGGTATTAGCCCACAGGACTCTACATGGCGTTTTCACGAAAGTGAAGCTATTCAATTTCCGTAAGAAGTCTCGAGTGAAGGTATCGAATTTTGAAGTCACTGGTGATGAGTGAAATTTTCTCAATAGGGCTGTTATCGAAATTGATAGTACGATTCCGGATAGAAATGGAAGCAGGATTGTATGTGATGATTTGCGGACATGCTTTGATCGGAGTATATTTTGGATTCGTTCATCCAACAAACCCTGAGAGAGCTTGCTGCCTAAAATCAGCAAGGTGTTTGAGGTGATACTAAACAAAGCATTAAGCGCCCACATTGAGAAATATGAGTTGATACCGAATTGCCAATTTGGTTTTCGTGCCAGGAATGTGACTATATATGCGATAACGAATGTAACCTCAGATATCTGTTGGAAACCAAACAACAGAGAATGTGTTGGAGCGTGTCTCATTGATATGACGAAAGCCTTCGATGCGGTGTGGTTGGATGGACTAATTTTCAAATTCCTTCAAGAAAAGTTGTGTGTGTAATATGTTTTATGAGAAATAGTTTGCTGTAACTGATGGAAATCTGACGACGATGCGTA
Source organism: Odontomyia ornata (assembly GCA_963969285.1). Classification (NCBI taxonomy): domain Eukaryota; kingdom Metazoa; phylum Arthropoda; class Insecta; order Diptera; family Stratiomyidae; genus Odontomyia; species Odontomyia ornata. The sequence continues at coordinate 87,881,785 of OZ017738.1, read as the reverse complement.
ACTTCAAGCTCTTGAATGGTCTACACCAGAAAACAGTTACTGTGCCTCTGCTCTTCTCCATATTCATTCGCAAGCTTTGTGACGGCTCTGATTTAACGACTCGCCAACTCGATCATTGGTAGCGTTTGCTGATAATCTGATCATTTATACGGCAGACTGAACAGCTACAAGAGCTCAGAGCAATCCTCAAACATGTTTAATGATGTGCAGCTCTACACAGTTTCAGACCACACTGTAGGGGGCCAGTCAAGGCCTGGAACGCAATTGGAAGGGCTTCCACATTATAGTTGGTGGGGGTAGTTCAGAACAGGTTCCGCATATATCCTGTTTTTGATATCTCGTTGTTCATCTCGATTAGTATCTGTGCTATATTGAACATTTAAAATCATGGTCAGTAAATCACAAAAAGGAGTCAAGTCTCTACGACGATTCTTTCATTTCAGATACATTGATTAAAAAGTCCGAATCAACTGTAACAAGATCGTGGTTAGACCGGTTTCAACATATGGATGTCAGATCTGATACAACCAAGGTATTAGTTGTAGTGAAATAGGTTATGGTTAAACGTCCATGAAGGACAACAGCGATGGTCTGCTGCCTAGGCAGAAGAGGGTGTTAAGATCCACTGAGATTGGCCTTGTCTGGGGACGCGTGAATACGCTGGCAGGCTAGCGTTGCGGTGTCGTGGGGCGGGTTCTTTCCCCCAGCACAAGGACCCACTACAAAAGAATTTCGCATCCACGAATTCCGGGGTCAAAAAAAAAAATGTCAACAGAAGTCGAAAAGGAGGTAACCTACTAAGGGTTGGAAATTGCTGACGCAAAGGATAAACTGGACATGTGGAAGACAGACGGACTCAAGGGGACTTCGTCGTTACCGACGAGTCTTATGGCCCACAAATAAGAGTGGGGCATTCAGATAGAGGTGGTGGCCCTTCACACCCTCCCAACCGGATCAAGATCCAAATGTAGACGTGGCCATATACTTCCAATTTGAGTGGAAAACTCATACAAACTTAATTTGCATGGATTTTCCCATCAAATGAGAAATATAGAGGTGGCCAATTTATGTTATAGAATAATGTGATGGAATTACATAACTCTATGCCATAAAAGGGGCAAGAGCCCTTGTTAAACGGAGGAGCGCGCCCGATGGCTAGCCCGTGTTATAGGAGGAGCCTGCTTTCGTTGCGAGTCCTATACCCGGTCAGGTCGAACGAAATGGAAAGTCTGTGTTTACAAGTTTTAATTATCCATTATTATTTTTTTATACCGCTGTTAAACAATATCACTTGCTTTCGTGTTTTTCGTTATCTTTGTATTGATAAAGTTCAATATTCAATAGATATAAATCCTTAGTTGGTCGAAATTACCAGTACTTAAGTTTAAACAAAATTCTTTATTAGAATTGCATTAGGGGTCTTCTCTTGTGCAAACAAGCATAAGTTAAAAATAAATAAAAATGTGTATAGGACATGCTTGCAAATTTATCAATTTGACGTACCTTTCTATCTCTAATGATAAAAAATTTATTGTTGATAATTATTTAAATTCAATGAAGTTATCTATAATAACAATAATGCTCACATATTTTTTGTTTTTTCTTTGTTTTTACTTTACGAATTAAATAGTCCACGAGGTGATAGTCGTTATTTTTAGTACTTGCACATTTGCCTATAACATCACGGATGCTCTTAGTGACTTGAGCTTCAAGGTTTAAATTGGAAAAAAGGTAACATTGCTATACGCTTCGACAAAAGAAGTGATACGTGCACTACTGCTCAAATAAGTCTTCAGAAAAGTTATAATTTGCAATAGTTACCGTTCTTGAGATGCCAACTGTATTTCAATGTCCACTTTGTACTTACAGCTCGAATAAATTGGTATTTCACCTTAATATTGGCGGTGTGAGTTAGAATATTCATAAAAATAGCATGTGACTTTCGCATAACTTCGAACCAACTGTCATAAATATATTTCGATTAGCACTGGAAGTATTATTGGCCACAATCCATTTTCTGAAAACAATAACTCTTCTTCGCAAATTTGATTAACTAACTCCGCTATGCTATCTTCTGCTATCGCACCAACCAATTCTTCATCAGGTTCTTGGATTATCTGATTACACTCTACTTTAGCAAGTAGTGGCTTCCACGCAAATAATTCACCAAATGCGGTACCTGCGAAAACCGTCGCTTCCAACAATGCTATCCCCACTATTGTTGAGCAATATATTGTCGATCTGTCAACCCATGAGGATCGCCCCTCTAACATTATTTTTATTTTTCTAATCAAACAATCTCAATTTCAACGCTACACTATGTTCGGTAATTAATAATATTTCCAGCGTGCTTACATTGAATAGTTTGTCACTACTTATCCAATCTGATATTTTGCCTTTGCATACAAGTCTTTAAATGTTCTAATATCATAAACCCTCGTTCTCCATACACTTATATAAAAGAGTCCGCAACATCTAATCCGTGTATCTTGTTTTTAAGTTTCCACTCTAGAACTGTCCCGGTAGTATCTGCTTCTCCTAAAGCCCTTTAACTCATTACCAACACCTGCTTTTACGCTTCTTCTTCTTGTACGTGTTTCCTAACCCCTCCAAGTCAGCATAAAATCTTTTTACATGTACAACTAAAATAGGGGGCAGCTTCGATATATCCAATTTCTTGATCGCTTTACGTTTATCTTTACAGCTGGAAATCCAGCCTCGTATTTTTATTTTTGCCATTGAAGTACATGTCCAAGCAATCATTTAGTTTATATTGATTGGCATTTTGAGGCAACTCAAGGCTTAAATTCGAGACATACTCATACGCTGCAATTTCTTTGCTGCACTCCAACACTTCAATAACGCAAAAAAAAACATAACAAATCCGCAAAATGTGGGCCACGGAAAATTCACAGTTCACACATGCAATTAATGGCAAGATTCCCGTTAAGTGTTAAATGGAAATTGTTGATCTGAGCCACTGCTGCGGCGTGAAGACATCACCACATGACCTCTACATCCACATACGTCACACCCGAGCGACAAAATCGAACTCCCCTTTAACTAATATTATTTTGTTCCCTGTTTTCAGGACCGGGATGAGTCTCGTTCGAATCAATTCCTATTGGGTTTATATATCAAATATCAAAGAGACACAATCTTAAAATTGCACAAGTAAACTTCAATTTGTTCGAGGTAGAAAGCTATCTAACCGAGGACTCGTTTTCTGCAATCGTTTACCGGGATGATTATTTTAGTTCGAAAAAAGGAAATCCCCGATGTGTTTTGTGTGGTCAGGTCATTTGTGCCACTCGAACCCATCCGCCGTGCTTGCAGTCTCGCGATCTCCCATTGACCTCGCTACTTGGCGATTTGAAACGGACTCCTCGACGTCTTTTCTCTGTCGCGATCATAAGTCCACACACCATCCATCCCAGAAATTCCCGACCTTTTCTTCTTTTCATTACCGCGTATACGGTAAATCGCATCAGCTGAGCTCAGCCTGGTTAGCTTGCCTTCCGTGATGTAATACACCGTTGGGCTGTACTAGATCAGCGTTCTCATACTCGAAATTTTATGTGGCATTTTTAAAAACAAAATTAAAGCGAAGTAAAAAAAATGAAGAGGATTTGAAATAGTAATAAAAGTTAATTCTCGTGGCGAATATAATTAAAGGGAAACATTTAAATTTAATATAAAGGTAAATTGATATCAAATTACGGCGTGACGGCACTTTCCTGGCATAGGCTCTATGCGTCGCGGGCGCAGACTCAGTGTGCGAATCGGTTCGTATTAATCCTTAATAATTTATTAGCCCCGAAAATCGATGCAAAAACACGCGGAAGATAGTTAATTTCAAGTTAGAAATCTGCTTCATACGAAATTTGAACAAGATTGAATGGCGGCGAGATGTTGTACCAGAAGGAATGTGAGAAGCAGTTGATTGTCAGATTAAAAAATTAGAAAAAGTGTTGCTCCTACACAAGGCCCGCGACGCAAAAATTTTAACACTTTTTTCTAATTTTTTAATCTGGCAATCAGCTGCTTCTCATATTCTTTCTGGTACAGCACTTCGCCGCCATTCAATCCTGTTCAAATTCCGTATGAAGCAGATTTCAAGCTTGAAATTAACTATCTTCCGCGTGTTTTCGCATCAATTTTCGGGGCTAATAAATTACTAAGGATTAATACGAACCGATTTGCACACTGAGTCAGCGCCCGTAACGCGTAGGGCCTTTGCCAGGAAAGTGCCATCACCGCTAAATTACATTTAATAATAATAATAATAAGAAAGAAAACTATTTTACAAATTACGATTACGAATGGAAATAATTAAATATTTTTTTCTAAATCTGCCATTAAAATTTTGAATTGGGGATAGGAAGGTTTTCGAGCAGTTTGCTTGTACGACTGCTCAATAACTACATAGTACCATGGAAAAATTAAGAGTTTTTGAAAGGAAATGTCTTCGTGCATGTACTGGTTTGTACAGAAAGCCTGAGATGGAATGGAAGCACTATACAAATATATCCAATAGAAGAATTTACCAAACTGCAAAAGTGACGAGAGTCGATATATTCGAATTTAGACTGCTTCCAAATCATACCGCAAGATCTATAACTGTGAGCAAAAACTCTTGAATTTCAGCCGTTCCACGCTATGTTACAGACGAGTATATAGTGACTTGTCTCGCTACTGGCTTCGTACCTCCAGAAGCATTCGTATATTTGAACATGAATCTATATGTGTCTGATTCTGACGGTGATCCAATTATATCACAATTATATGACCTCCAAATTTGAGTTCATGGGACCAACAATTCCAATGGAGATACTCATTTGCTAGATTCGTTGAGGCTGGTCGAGCTGGGGCCGAGCGAACTAGATATTGGCGGCTGAATGACAATGTCTAAATTATTCTTGGTTATTTATTTCTGTTTTTGTGTTTTTCGTTATTCAGTTTTTGAGTTTCAGCTCATTATAGTTACATTTAATGTTATTGTTTGTGTATGTTGATAATTAGGGATAGGTTTTAATATTTAGGAAAGGTATACGTTTATCTTATGCTAATATGATTATAATTAGGTTATAATATATTACATGTAGGATAAAAGTTCACGGTTCTGTTGTGTTAGTATTATAATTTATTTTGAGTAGTGTTGGATCATATTATACAGAATAATTTTAAATAAATTTAATTTAATCTTTTTGTTTTGATCAAAAGTTTTTAATTAATAATTTGCAATGGCTCTCATTTGGACCATTAAGTTTGCTGCATATTCTTTGAAAATTTATAACGATTAGTATTGAATTATGCGTTTTTGACTTTGAGTAGTGTATTCGATACGACCATGAGCTGAATGATATTTTTGACGAGCCGGAAGATTGTAAGAAGAAAGCTGAATGGACTGGCTGCATTGGGCTGACCACATGAATCGTATGGATCATAGTATACTCAACTAGTACCCACACCTTTCATTTACCCTGTGTTGCACAATTTTTGAATTTTCCCAGCGGCACGTCAGCTGATCCGGGGCATTACAGCTGATCCCATGTTTGGCGCGCTCAAGAAACAAAGCAAAATGCAAATAAAATTTCCGACGCACGTGTTCTTTTACGCATTTCAGAACATAGGAGTGCTGCCAGATCCTAATAAAAAACTAAAAGATTGCATGGAACGAGTTTGTTTTTCTGCAAAGTTATTGATTTTTTGAGATATGGTAATCCTGAAATCTCTCATCGAAGCATATGTTTATATTCGTGCCAATCCTCGCATCAGCACTTACCTACCTACCTGCTACCGAAGATTTATGGCTCACTGTTCGGTTTATGTTCGGATTTTTCCGGAGGGTTGATGGAGTGTGGTTACTAGTTGAGTATACTATGGTATGGATGAACAATGGATACCCAAAAAGGTATGCGTTGGGATGGGCGGGGATCAGTGGGGAAACCGAAGAAGCGCTGGTCTGACTCGGTCGATGAAAATAGGATTTCGAAGTGGAGGACGCGGGAAATGGACTGTAACATTTGCAGGTGGTTTTTGCAGGAAACGGAAGTTCAAGAGGGGCTGTAGTGCTTTGAAGATGAATATTGGAGAAACTGTCCATTACTTTCTTAATCATATACGGGATATGGGTTTATTCTAGCAGAAGTTCTTACAAAATGGAAATTGTAAAAGCAAAAGGCTATTGCATTTTCAACGACCGTGGCCAAATACAAGGCCATGAAAGAGTCGAGGTACTTACAAGGTCCCTTACAAAAATTGGGCATCCCTCAACTGTCAAATGGATAGCTATGCTGTGATAATCTAGGTACAGTACCGCTAGTGATGGCAACCAAGTTCTACGATCAGGCAGAACACGTTAGGATGTAGTTCAACTTCGTTCGCGAGGGAGTAAGCAATGGTGCGATAAGTATATTGCACATTCTATCAAACGAAATGCTAGCCGACGTCATGAAGAAATCATTGCCAAGAAGGTCGTATGCCAAGGTTGTCGAATTGCTTGGCCTACTCGAAATCGACTAGACAATTAAGGTATTTTTGTGTACCTGTTCGTAACAAGGGAGATTGTTGGATGGTAATACTCTTACGCATACATATACGAATCATGGCATATACACATGATCAATTATTTCATCATTGTTTCATTTGCCAATTGTCTGGTGAATAAGAGGTATAGATGAAAGAGGACACTTTGCAACTCAGTTTATTTATCCTTATTTAAAGGCTTCCCAAACAATTTTCTACAATTTTTGGTAGGGTTTTGTATACTAGTACAAATCCCTAAAAATCAGGTCTTCTTAGGCACCAGGCTTTATTTGGGTCAGGTAGATCAAAGCTGAGCAAATTTCGGCTTCTAATGTATCTACCATTGTTGGATTCATAATGAGCTGCCTCTGTAAATTTTTCAGATTTCTACTATGTTTGGTATCTTTAGCTACTATAGCTTCGAGGACAAACTGTTGCAATAGATAGACCAAACCACGGACCGACAGATGGATATCTTCTGTATCAACTAAAGACTGGAAATTTAAGTATTTTATTTGAACGCGTGAACATTCCCAATTAAATTACTCGAAACGCCATTCATGTGTTAAATACAGGTGGCATTCGTTCAAACCTTCAATGTTGCTACCCTTTAATTACCATTTCCCCATTCCACGACACTTTAAATGGCAATTTCACGCTATGCTTATTTGTTTTCCTTTTTTGCATACATGCATGTTGGGCTTGGTACTGTGTAAAGTAGTACGCGAGTATTTTACGTTGTGCTAGACATATCCTTTCACCTTTGTAGTATTTCCGCTAGAGTAGGTAAACTAATCAGGTTGCAATGGCCCTGGAAGGTGTGACAAAGCACTGAGTGAGTGAGTAACACAACAAGTGGTAGGTTGTTATTTTCCAACACGTCGTTAAAACGTTCAAGTGTTAACGTGATAACGGGAATATGCGGATTCAGGCTCTAAAAGTAAAGCGTTTTAAAGGGCTTTGTAAAAGCCACCCTGGGGAACCATACCCAGCATTTAGTATTATACTGCTGATTATCACCGTTTTGATAACAGCAGGGAATGTGTTATGCAGCGTTTGGTGTCTCTATGATACGCTATTATGATGAAATAACGTTTTATCAGTCATACTGTGAAAGAAAGGGGGGAAAAGATGGCAATTATGAGGATTGGAGCCATTCTCAGTATTCTATAAATTTTGGCTTCAGATTGCCTATCCATAGACTAATAGTAGCGTAGTTCACTTGACTGATAAATATTACTATTTACAATTGATTCCTGAAAAAATGTTATGTATGATTTAACTTCACCTCCTAACAATATCAAGTTGGAAAATGTTAAGAATAAAATACTCTCCCAGGTTGAAAACTAGTTCAAAGTTAGGAAGGTAAATCTTTATGACTTTCCAATATAAGAGCAGAGCTCACTCTATTGCCGTTTATCTCTCACTAGGATAGAGTCGAAAGAATCTGATCAATAACTTCCTCATCCTATTCCACCGGACGCCTTTCATCCATCACATCCTTTCCCAAAAATAGGTGGAAGTTACTTACTCTCTGTTATAGTTTCTGCTTCTACTGCAAGTTACCTCTCCGATCTGAAATCTATTCTTGAAGATCATTCCCATAAAAACACATAAACATTACAGACCGCTATAGGACGTTAATATATTGTAGAAGCAGCACCAAACCCAAGTACAAAAACAACGACCAAGAGAAAAGTAAATTGGAAAATATTTTGAGGATATGAATGTACTCATGTGTACTACACATAGAATATTTGAAGGAAGAAGTGCGCGGAAGTGAGGGTGTGCAGAAGGACGAATGCCCGATGAAAGCACACACGGTGAACCTGACTGGAAAAAGCTCTTTTCACATTTTGTGGTTTGCAGTGGATACAATGTTTTTGGAATGTTGGTGTTCCTGTTCTGCATACAATTATATGAATATTTGCAAATCCCCGCATTCAAGGAAAGGAAAACAAACTCAGGTATATGGGAACATCTTGATGTATGAGACATTACTTAGTGTCTTCGGATCAAATTTTCACAAACTTCTTTTTAATACGTACTGTGTTTTATTTTAAACTGATATGGGGCTTCTACTCGTATATTTGAAATTAATATACTCATGTACAGATAGCAGAACATGGATGGATTGTAATCGGTACATTTTGGTAGGTCAATGAGGTTTTCGCGGAGGCTTACTTGTAGTGTTACCAATGGTATATTAATTTCACATTTAAGTACTTAGTTTTCTTTCTAGCCCGATACCAATCGCTATATTCATGTTTTACAGCATTTTCTCAGTAACTTTGGAAATTGCGATTATCAAACTTGTAAAAACTTGTATTTCCACTAGTTTAAAATAAACAAATTGGGTAGACAAAAATACGCTCATGTCAGAAGGGTTTTGCACTTAACTTACAATATGCAGACATACGAGTAGAATGATTTAATTCCAGAAAAACTTTAATGACATGCATAACAAATACGAGTATATTCTTGCTTTACAAGAAAGACTAGTGTTACTTGCTAAAATGAGAGAAATGAGAATGATGGAACGCCCAAGTAATAGAAAAACCGTGTATGATTAATGTTGATTCAAACGACTATAGTTTCTGTGCATTCTAATGAAACTTATAGAATATAATGACCTTTTATAGGACAACATAAATATCTAATTTCATCCAATTCAACCATTACACTACAGCTATACTCGCGAAAATGTTAAATTTACAAATCATACTATTATTAGCAAAGTTCAATGGATTTCAACCTGTAGTGTTTATGGTGTCTTCGTAGGGGTACCGGTTAATTCGTGCGCTTTTCTAACAGATGGCGTAACTTGATTTTTACTCCAGTGATTCACCTTTCCAAATATGTGTTAGAAAGCTACTATCATATAGTTACAGAATCAGTATGTGTCGTTTAGTTGAAGTGCAAACAACGATACTTTTTTTTACTCTGAAAATGTTGAATTTTGTGCCGAATAAAATGTTTTTGTGGGGAGTACTTCTTCATTGAAGAAAAAGGCTTCCAAAAGTCATCGTATTTTCGTGGGAGTGTATGGTGTGCATGCTCTAGTTGAGGGTACGTGCCAGAAGTGGTTTGCACGGTTTAAAAGTGGCAATTTTGACTTGGAGGACGATGAACGGCCCGGACAGCCAAAAAAGTTTGAAGATCACGAATCGGAGACATTGCTCGACCAATATCCATCCCAAACGCAAGAAAAACTTGCAAAATCAATTGTTGTCGCTCAACAAACCATTTCCGATCGTCTAAAAGCAATGGGAATGATCCGGAAGGTAGGCCATTGGGTGTCGTATGAATTGAAGCCAAGTGACGTCGAACCCCAATTTTTCACGTGTGAACAACTGCTTTAACGGCACAAAAGAAAAAGGTTTTTGCATCGAATTGTCACTGGCGATGAAAAGTGGGTCCATTACAATAATCCAAAACGTCGGGCAAAGTATGGATACCCCGGCCATGCATTATCATCGACGGCCGTTCAGAATATTCATGGCCTGAAGGTTATGCTGCGTATTTGGTGGGACCAGGTGGGTGTGATCTATTATGAGCTGTTGCAACTGAATGAAACAATCACAGGGAAAGTCTACCCACGACAATTGATGTGTTTGAGCCGAGCACTGTGCGAAAAACGGCCGGAATATGAACAAACGCACGGCAAGGTAATTTTGCAACATGACAATGCCCGGCGCATGTTGCACAGGTCGTCAAAACGTACCTTGAAACGCTCAAATGGGATGTCCTACCCCACCCGCCGTATAGTCCAAACCTTGCGCCATCCGATTACTATCTCTTCCGATCAATGCAACATGACCTGGCTGACCAGTCAAAAATTTGGATCGATTCGTGGATAGCGGAGAAGCCGGCCGAATTTTTCAGAGAGGGGATTCGCGAATAGCGCGAAAAATGGGAGAAGTTATAGCCAGCGATGGACAATACTTTGAATATTAAATTTGTAAACATTTTTTCACAAACAAAAACCGCACGAATTAACTGCAGCCTCAGCGAGCGAAAAATTAGCGCTCAACTGGAATGGCCTTGGCTGGCGATGCGTTAGCGTGCTGGCAGCTAACGTTGTGGTATCGAGGGGCGGGTTCTTTCCGCCAGCGCAAGGGTCTGCTACCTCCGCAGGGGGAATGCTGGCTGACAGGATTACTCTTGGAAGCTAGCACTCTTTGGGGAGTTCCGCTCCAAGTACCCGAGGAAATTCCCGCAGGGGAAATGCCGGTCGACAAGAGCCCCACAGACCCGAGAATATGGGGGGCGCTGTGAGGCTCCCTCCTGGGATGACAGGTAACGACCCTGACTGTATCTGGACTACGCTTTGGACAACGAACTGGAATTCATGTTTTGGGCTGTCGGATATTATGGTTTGGACCTAGTTGCTTTGCGTGGTATCGCTGAGGTGGCACTCGTGTGTGAACGGCTCCAATTCAACCCTCATACCGTCTCCGTCCCTGTAAAACTTCGGCAGGCCTCGGAGTACGTTCGAAGTTCGGTTGAGACGGACTCCCGATTAGCGCTGGTTTGGCTCTGAGCACTTGTCCCCATAAGGGCTTGTGCTAACCTTCGCATGGTTTCCCTGCTCTGCAAAGGTAACCATGGGACCAAAATGGCGACTACACACACGAACGGAGATAGCGGCTCCGAGGGAGGAGCAACGAAAACTTCTTAAAAAAGATAAAAAAAACCCAAAAGAAAGACTACAAAAATAACAATAACGTCGACGCAACCAGCGGCTACAGCCATGATGTTAACAGCACATCGGAAGGGGTACTAACGATGACAAAAACGACGATTAATGCAATGACAATGAAGATGGATGAAAAACGGAGATTAACAGATAGTCTGGTCCAGACTGAGATCCCTGCAGCATTCCGGCGCAGCAAAAAAATAATGTGAACGCTAGCACGTCCTATAAAGGAAAAGCAGGAAACACTGTAGGACGCGCCACATGCTCGAGCGGTGGAGAAAAATATAAAGAACATCGAGAATTCGCTGGTAATTACTGCGATCGCTACCGCAGCGATTGAAGCAAGGATCGTAGATCCCGAATTAGTAAAGAACCATCCTGAAGTCAACGAGGAGATTACGGCAGGAAAAGTAACGAGTGACCAGGCAAATAAAGCGACGATGTGTGATTTCATCATGGCCGCAATGTACAATTGCCGCCCAGCAACATGAAGAAGAAAGGCTACTCCGAAAAGCGGGAGTTGTTCTAAAAAGAATACAATCTGCATGCGACTCACCAAAAATCACTGAAGCAGTAAAGACTGGGCTCGTTGAAATAGAGGAGCTCCTAGATCGCATAGGGCATTGTCGGAGGAGCTGGTTAAAGGCTGAAGAGGACCAGAAGGCCGAAGAAGAGCAGAAGGCTAAAGAAATGCTTGGCGCGAAATCTAAAGGGTACGTGCAGATAGCTCCACAATCAAACATCAATAAAAGAATGGCGTCTAGCCCAATCGAAGGAGATCAGGATAAAAGAAGGAAGAAAGAGGCACTTGATAGGCACGAAACACCTGATCAGGGGTTCCAGACAGTGCTTACAAAAGGAGTGAAGAAAGCCGCTAAGAAACTCTTTCGAAAAGTGCCAGAAAGTAAAGTTCGCACGGACGCCCAACAAGAAAAAAGACCCGATGCAAAACAGGAAGGAAAGAAACCCCGACGAAGACCCCGCAGCAGGCACTGCTCGTAAACCCCCAAGATGGTCGATCCTACGTAGAGGTGCAGCGGGACATCAGGGGAAATATAAGGTCCGAAAACACTAACACTGCTATTAAAGCAGTACGACCAACGCGGTCGGGCCACATACTGATCGAATTTGGAGCGGAGGCCAAGAACAGGGAAGCATTCTGCGACGCAGTAAAGAAAGTCTTCGGCAAAAGCGCAGTTATAGCCTCGCTTGAGCCGATGGCAACGATCGAAATAAGAGACATCGACTGCGTCATAGATCTGGCCGAGGTAGAAGAGGCCATCAAAAGGGAGTTCCCTACCGTGGGCAGGATCAAAGCGAGGCTGATACCAGAAAACCATAGGGGACAACGCATGGCCATAATTGACTTGACCGAAAAGGACGCCGAACCTTTTCTGAATAAAGGAGAAGTAAGAATAGGGTGGGTTGTCTGTAGGATACGACGAAGAGCAATGCCTCTTCAATGTTTCAAATACCTTGGCTATGTTCACACTGCACAAGTCTACAAAGGACCCGAAAGAAGTTCTCTATGTTATAAATCCGGTGAAATGGGACATAAAAGAAAAGAGTCTACGTAGATGGAACACTGTATTCTTTGCAAGGATGCTGATCCAAGACATGATTTTGGACACGTCTTGGGATCAGAAAAATGCTGGGTTTGCCAGGAAGCCCTAGCCAAGCCAAAATCAGAACTTAAATGACCCGCATCCTGCAGCTATACCTACACCGCAGTTCAACCGCTCAAAACCTGCTTGAGCAGTTTGCGAGGTACATGAAAGCCAACCTTTTTTTTTGCTGAGTGAGCAGCACCATGATAAAACTTCAGCATCATGGTCTCCTGATGAAACTGGTACTGCAGCAATGTGGGTTCGAAAAAGTGATTTCCAGGCGAAGAGCTGTGGACGTGGGGATGGTTTTGTGTGAATTCGGTGTTCAGAGACCACCTTCTTTAGTATGTACCTAACGCCGAACGAATCGATAAAATCTTTCCAAGCCAAGCTTAATGCTTTGGAGGGCGCTGTTTCGAACGCTGACGGGAATGTCCTCGTTGGTGGTACATGGTGAACTCAACTATGAGCATCATTACGACTGCATGCAAAGCTTCTATGCGCCGTCTAAAACCCCGGCACGGCAAGCCTCCAGTGTACTGGTGGTCATCTGAAATCGCTGAAAAACGAAGGGAGTATCACATGCTTCGGCGTGATGCCTAATGAGTACGGAACCATAACGAGGCAAGCAACCGAGTAGCAGCATACAAGTCGGCCAGGAAATTCCTTCGCAAATTGATCATCAACAACAAGGCTCACTGCTGGCAACATCTAGTAGACCATGTGAACAAGGGCCTTGGCTAGAAGCTAGTTATGCGGAAGCTTAGTGCCCTACGGAAACCTTGTATACATGATGCGGAAAACATAGACGAGATAGTGCGGGGACTCTTCCCCGTCCATCCCGTCCGTGTTGACGCTGTCCATGGTGAAACAGCAGTCGAGTGTTCGCTCTTCATACAGCCGGAACTGGAACAGGCAGTCCTTTCGTTGAAAGCGAGGAAGGCTCCAGGGCCAGATTTTGTTCCAGCTGAGGTGTTGCAGGTTGTCTATCATGATTGTCCTGACTTGCTGCTCAGCAGATTCAACGCTTGCCTACGGGACGAGGTTTTCCCGGTACGATGGAAGGTGGTGAGGCTCGTGCTGATTAGCAAGGGGAAGGGAAATTCCGATCCGTTGTCTGCATACCGCCCGTTATGCAAGCTAGATACGGCTGGGAAAGTGCTGGATAACTTATCAAGGGAAGACTCACTGACGCAATACGTGCTGCTGGGGACCTAGCTCCTCTGCAGTACGGCTTCAGAGTAGGACGTTCCACCATTGATGCGATTGCAGAGGTGGTGAGTGCGGTCCGCAAGGCAGAGGCATATAGTCGTACCAAGCAACGGATCGTCCTGTTGGTGACACTTGACATCAGGAATGCCTTCAACTCCGCTAGATGGTTGGATATTCTGGATACGCTGGAAAACCCTTTTCAAGTTCCAGAATATCTAATGCGGCTTTTGAGGAACTACTTAAAGGACTGAAGCCTGCTCTACGACACGGTACAGGGCCAACGAAGGATGAAAGTTACATCGGGTGTTGCCCAGGGATCTATCCTTGGTCCGAACCTGTGGAATGTGTCTTACGATAGGCTACTGAGACTTGAGATGCCAGATGAGTCGCGCTATGTGGATGATGTTGCGGCTCTGGTCGCTGAACGCACTATTAATGAAAACATTGCCATATGCTACAGTAGGGACTTGTATTGGATTGCGAAAAAATATACCAAGAAGTTAGGGTAAACTAGAGAAAGGTGAAGCTAAATTTTCATGCAGAAATGACGGAGTAACTCTTTCTAGGTGGCAAGACACGAAAGAAATATTGGCAATTAGCAACGGTTATGGGAATCAGCTAACATTTCGTTCATCAAAAACAGAAGGATGGCGAAAAACGTTCTGTTGTATGTCCCGAGATCATCTCCTTTTACAAAAAGTACATGGGAGGCGTCGATTTGACTGATCATTTATCTGGCCTGTATGAATTTGATCGCAAGTCTAACAAGTGGTGGAAAAAAGTATTTTATAATTTGTTGATGATAACTGTTGTAAACGCTTCTATAATTTACAACGAAGTCAGAGGTACAAAGATATCATTTTTGGATTTCTTGGTAGCCATGGTAGAAAGGCTCATTGAAGAAGAGAAAAACAAAGCCGTAGTGACTTCTGGGTGACCATCAAAGTGGCAAAAGCCAGTGTTGAATGTTGACAACCATATGCCACTTGTTGAGCAGAAAAGAAGAAGATGTACAAGATATTCACAAAGGAAGATCGAGATGTGAACCAAAACTGTTTGCATAACATGTTGTGTGTCGTTGGTTATGAATGTTTTACCGCTTGCCATATGTAAAATTATGCAAAAGTTTGCTAATTCATGTGTCTTATTTTAGAGCTAATGGGAAATATTGTCCCAACGTAATGGACTAATGGGACGATATGTCCCAATAAAATATCAATAAAAATGTTCGAATAAATCTGGAAAAAACTACAAACATCTTGAAAAGACTTCTCCTTTTGAAATAGCCATAAACTCAATTAGAGTTCACACAAAAAAAATCCGTCTTCTTCTTCTTTGTAGCACTACAGCCCCTCACGGGGCTTCGCTTCCTGCAAATAGCGCCTCCAACTGTTTCGGTTAATTGATTACTTCCTCCAATTTCAAAATCCGGGCAGCGATGAACTGTCTTCGTAGACCGAGTCAGACCCCAGTTTCCCCACTGGTCTTCGG
Source organism: Odontomyia ornata (assembly GCA_963969285.1). Lineage (NCBI taxonomy): Eukaryota > Metazoa > Arthropoda > Insecta > Diptera > Stratiomyidae > Odontomyia > Odontomyia ornata. The sequence continues at coordinate 87,866,248 of OZ017738.1, read as the reverse complement.
CCTTCAATTCTCCCAACGAATACCGTTTTGGGTATCCGTTGATCGTTGTTCGAATAGTTTCGCTCTGATTATTCGCCTCAGGACCCGTCGCTCAAAGGCATTCATTATATTCACGGATGCTTAGATTACGGTCCATTTTTCACAATCATAGCATAACACAGGTCTTATCACAGATTTGTCTATTTAGAACTTTGTTTTCCTGTGTCAACACTGAATAACATAATTTATTTACAAGCTGTATTCTTCGGCTCATTGCGTCTCCTTCATTATTAGTTCTCGTTATTTTGTTGCAGAAATACACAAATTTGCTCACATTTTCGATACTGTATTCGCCAAGTGTGAAATTTTGTATATTTGAGGTATTTTTCCTCGGCTATGTCATGAGCTTTATTTTACTTTCATTGATTTGTAGCCCTACTAGTTTTGCTTCGCTTTCAAATTTCAGGAAGAGTTATTTGACAGTCGTTGATGGCCGTGACAAAATTTTGATGTCATCCACATAGGCTACTACCCGATTTGCGATTTGTCGATTAATCCTTCTAGGTGATTGTAGAACTTTTCCTTCGTTTCTTCGTCCTTTTCTTCGGTCGGGGCGTGAACATTTATCAGCCAAATTTTGAAGAATTTCGCGTTTATACAGATCACACACAATCATCTATTGACTGCCTTAAAACCAGTAACGTGCGATTTGACCTTCCGACCCAGAATTAAGGCCATTGCAAATTCTCGTTTTCTAGTAGGCTTCTAACTTTTGAATATGTCTTCATGTCTTGAATGTCGTTTCCAGTTCAGTTGGTTTAAAAGATTGCCAGTATTTTTAATTGATATTGACTAGCCTGTTGTAAAAGGTCCTTAATAGCACCAGGGTAATCGAGTGATCTGATAATCCAGGATCCAATGCAATAGTCCTTTTTTCATTTGCCAGGTTGTTGCCGTGAGTCCAGTCCATTCCGAGGCCCATCTACAGGTTTCGAAACATTTTTAGGTTTTCCAGGGACGGGAAGTTAGCCCATCGCCCAACCTCCATTCCGACGGCATAGTTATTATGTCGATTCCATTATCAGGTGTGGAAGACTCGCCTTCACTCTCTTACATCCCCACAAAGAAGGTGAAAGTAGGATTTGGTAGCATAGCTTGAGATGTATTTACAATTATTAGCATTTCTCGGCATTTAATGCCACATTATTGGGGAACCAGTAAATCCAATGTGCGATCACGAGAGCATCTACTACAATTTAATTAGGGGGGGGGGGTATGGGACGAGTAATCATGGAGACTATGGGTTGGGGAAACAAGGGGTTCCCTCCTCCTTTCTCAAACGGGCTTGAGACCGTCTACGGCGGAGTTTCAGCTTAAACGGGTTAAGGTTTGCAAACAATATTTAATAAAAGTTTGGTCAATCTTGCATTTTTGTAGCTAGTAATTCATTTTGGCTTCGCTGGTCGGCCAGCTTGGCATTCGTTTTTACAAGTGTTTCTTGCGTTTGCAGTAATGTAACGTAAACTTGATTCAAAGTAATATTGTAGAGCTAGGCAACGAGCGAAGCTTTTTGCTCATCTTTGTCGATCATGTCATGTCCGGCGACTATGCCGCCACCAAAAGGAACTATTTGTACTGTATTCAGCACCCACCAAGTAAATTTCAATTTTATAGAAATTGAAAATTTTTGAAAAAAGTGTACGCTGACCCAAGTTAGCAAAAGAGTACTCAAGCACGCACATAGAGTCCCTTTGGCTTTTTTTATTTCGAAATTCATTAGCTTTCTTTCTTCTGGTTCTTTCTTATTCCACTTCTTATCTTTTATTTTTCTAACTTCTCTTCTTATCTTTTATCTCCCTCCCTTCAATCTCTTCTTTTCTTTTCCTCCTATATATAAATAATCAAGTTACTTACTTTAATTAAATATAAATAATTAATAGTTAGTACATAAATAATATATATAATTATTCATATTTAACTACTTAAGTATAAAATATTATTAATTCTGGATTATATATTTTAGTTTTATTTTAAGTTAACACGACATTATATATCTTTTCTTTAAAACGCGTAAATTTCTCAATACTTATATACCTGGAAATACTTGTCCCTACCCTATGCCCTTTTCTATTCATTGCCGGGACAGATGTTCTATAGTATTCAAGGCCACTCTCTCCACTTTGTATGAGTCAAGATTATTCGTTAGTTTGAAATTGTACCGTTGCAAATCAAGTTACTTACTTTAATTAAATATAAATAATTAATAGTTAGTACATAAATAATAGGCATTGTTTAATAATTATAATTTCCAAGTAAATAATTGACTTTATAACGTACTGATAACCATAACTCACGCTTGACCTTGCATTAGGCCGTATATGACTGTACGATGTGCACTCTTCGCGCTCTACCTTCAAAACGGTTGGTCGTATGAAAAAAAAGTTTAAACAAAAGTTGTAGGGAATTTTATAGCCTACAACTTTTATAATAAATGCAAATCTCATTTAACCGATAGGAAGCCAGATATTCGCGAAAAACCGATTTTTGTGACCTTTGACCTTGAATATCTTGAGACGCGAACACGATAATGATTTTGACTTTTGAGACAATATTTAGAATGACAAAACAAAGGTTCATACCAATTTGCAGCTTATTATCTTTCATTCCGAGGTGAAAGCCCTAATATGACTGGGCTATCTCTTGCTTTTTTAGATACTATCAACTCACTTTCAACTATACTTCCAACTTTATAACTCGTAAGACTTCAGCCGCTGACTATCAGGAGATATTGACTAGTCGGCTTCTTCGATACGACTTTGTTAGATAACATAATTTTCAAAACTAAAAGTATTGAGCATGAGAACAAAACCAGGGACATCTATAATGATTTTGCCAATGCAAAATACAGTATCCGTGCATGCAAGATAACAAAGTTATCGTTGTATTAAAAAGGATATGTCCACTTAATCTGAATGTTTTCTTTTATAATATTATAAAATCTACACTTTTGCATGATCCCCAATATGATTCATAATACCTACTATTGAAAAAGAATTGAAACTCAAACAAAATCAATTTATGGCAACACAATAGACCAGAAAAAGTATCCGTACAGAACAAACCGGGGGGATTCCCCGCGTTACGCGATGACATATGCATATTAATGTTTTTAGGTCCGATTATAATTCTACTTGAAGTTGTGATAGGTTCGAAAGTGAGTGCGGTTTTTTAAAAATTTTTTTAACACTAGAATACAAGATGACGCCCAAAATTAGCGAAATCAGTGTTGAGGAGAGGAAAATTATGCTGAAACTTTAGAGTGAAGGGTAAACTTACCGCGAAATTGGTCAAATAGTAGGTAAAACTCACTCCTCTGTCCAGTATGTGGTGAAAACATGTAATTAAACTGGTTCGATTATATCAAAGCCTCGTTGTGGTTGACCCTACATACTGACTGAATGCGAAAAAAGAAACGTTTGGCAGGCAGTTAAAAAAAATTCTCGAGTAACTGCTTCCCAAATTGTTACAAATATAAAAGACTCTTTTGGCAAGATTCTCCACGAAGATGCCATACGAAAAATACTGAAGAGAGATGAATATCGCTCATGCATAGCACGTAAGAAGCCATACATTTCGGAATTGAACAGGAAGAAACGTGTGGATTTCGCAAAAAAATATATAAACAAGACACCAGAGTTTTGAGAACAGGTTCTATTCTCTGACAAAAGCAAACTTTGCACATTTGGCACTAAGCCAAGAAAGTTAGTGTGGTAGAAGAGCGGTACCGCGTTCAAAAAAGAAATTCTCGTACCAACTGTGAAACATAGTGGAGATGGTGTGATGGTCTGGGGGGTGTATGTCGGAAGAAGGGGTTGGCCAACTTGTGTTCATAGAATCAACTATGGATCAATACGGTTACCTTAATAAGCGTTCAGCAGTTGAGGCTTGATAACGACTTCTGCTTCCAGCAAGATAGTGATCCCAAGCACACAGCACACAATGTGAAGCTTTGGTTGCTCTACAACTAAACACATTAACTGTGTATGTCAACCCCAATCCCCAGACTAATCCCATTGAACATTTGTGGGACTTGTTGGAGCGCAGGATCTGTCAGCACAGCATAACCTCGAAGGAAATGCTGAAAAACGTCATCGTCGATGAATGGGGAAAATTACCGGGCAGAACACAGCCAAATTGGTTCATCTCATGCCAAGTCGACTTAAGGAGGCCCTTAAGAGAAAAGGTGATCCGACAAGCTATTCAGGCCAGAAAAGTAATAAAATATTTGAACATTTCAAATTACAACAGGAATAATTTATAGAAAAGATAGTTTTATTAATGAATAAATTTTGTTGCTTAGATATTTAAATGTAGCAGTCTTCTTTAGCATGAATTTCCTAATATGTAGCTTTCTTTTGATTTTGTACGGATATTTTTTTGGCAAGTGTATATATGTGCGGTCTTCTGAGTGTGCTGTAATAAAATTAGTATTTTCCTAAAAAATACTTTTTATTCGTGTATTTCTTGCGCCGCGACATAATTTAAAATTGCATCATTTCGGTTTACTGGTGAAAAAATAACTGTAAGTATATCATATTGACCAGAGTATTGATTGAACACGGGCGCCACATGAGCTAGAGCAACCTCTGCTTAAAGTTAACAATCTTGTTGAAGCTTGGTTTACTGATGATGCATATCTATCAAATAACGCCATGGTAACTCGCTTGTCTGTGTGGTCTGGTGGTTAGAGCATGAACGCATAGGCCGAAGGTCCCAGGTTCAAATCTCGTTGGGAGCAACGTGATTTAGTCCAGGGGATTTTTCGGACAGACTATGAGGGTTCACTCAGTGGTGATATGTACTGTTTTAATCAGATCATGTCATAGCTGAGCAGGCACATCGGAGTATGGTACTGACCAAAACCAACTTCCAAGAAAATCAATACGGTCATGAAAATGAGATACTCTAACTATCTCTAAGCGAAGACCTAGGGGGGGCTGTAGTGCTACAAAGAAGAAGAAGAAGAACTCATTTGTCTATTTGTTGGTGTTATCGGCATATCCAAATATCTTGTTTATCTCTCGTCTATACATGTGATAAATTACAGAAGCCCCATATCCCACAACTATGAGACCAGTGAATACACAACGCCTTGTAGCAGATGCCGCGTGCTATTGGTCATTACTAAAGTGTTTCCTATCAAGGACATAACAATTTTGTCTATAAATAAAACACAGAAATATTTGAAATATTGAGTTCAAATTTATTGTGACTATGGTGCAAGCATTACTTTTAATGAATTAAATTCGATTTCAATCATATGACCACCATGAGCTCATTTACAGCGGTCGATTTTTTGGACCAAATTTTCCACCACTCTACCACACATTTTAACTGTTGAATGTTGTCTTTGAACTCGTCGAAAGTTGCTGGCTTGCCAGCATATATTAGTGACTTGATATAGCCGCATAAAAAGAAATCCAATGGCGTGAGATTGCCATTCGATCGGACCATTTCTCGAGATATCACGTTCACCAAACTTGCCTCTCAATAAATCGATTGTGAGACACGCTGTGTGGCCAGTGGCATCGTTTGGTTGAAACCAAATATCGTTGATGTCAAGCTCATCCAATTCTGGTCACAAATTATATTTCAACATTACACAATAGCGCTCTCCATTGACGGTAACATGAGGTCGTTCTCATCCACAAAAAAAGATGGCCCAATCACACCTCCGGAATGAAAATCGCACCAAACAGTAATTTTTTGCGGATGAAACGGCGTCTCAGGAAGGGTTTGTTCCTAATCAATAATGTATATTTTGCTTATTAACAAAGCCATTGACCCAGCAATGAGCTTCATCGCTTTGCCAGAGCCCAATTGGAGAAGTATCATCGTTTCGAATGACCAAGTGGCTTTAGTTTTTGAGTCAATTTGATCTTGTAACCATGTAGGCCAAGATCTCTTTGTAAAATGCGCCACAGTGTCGTTTGAGCGATGCCTTATTCGTGAGAATGACATGGAATTGACTAATTTGGCTCATTTTGAATCGATGCACTTACGGCTGCGATATTTTCTTCACTTCGGGCGGTACGACATCTTTTTGGCACCGGAACGTCCAATAGTGAAAATTTGGACTCGAACTTATCCACCATAGCACGCGTAGCCTGTCGGGTGGGATGATTATTACCGCCGAAAATTGGAGTAAGCGCTCTTAAAGTTGCGGCCAGAAGAAATAAATTTATGTAGACTTTATTCAGATAATGTTTTGTTGTTTTCTTTTACTTATTATCCTAAATACCTTCAAAGGCCAACAGGATAACTGAATCTACACTAAATACCAGTGAATGCCTCCAAATAAAACCCCTGCAAAGCATTATCATCAGCTTTATTAATAATATACCATTTTTATTATGAAAGTAGTCTATCTCAGTTTCCAGATTTATTTTCTACAGTAGATATCATAAGAGGCCGCGCTAATTACTTGTACGAGTATTATTAGTTTAATGTAGTATAGCGTCGGTGTGACCGGTTTAAATCAAGGAAATTGCTTTAAAGGTATTTATAATCCATGCCTTGAATGCAAGGACTACATGATTCCATTTTCAACGCTCAACTAAAATTAAACAAATATATATTGAGCGTGACTGGAACCTTTCCTCGAGGTCGTTATCATACTCATGGTTAATTTTTTCTGTAAGCCAGACCCGTTAGCTAGGATTATAATGAAGTCCACTTGACTGCCTTGACCTACACTAACTAACTGCATGCGATTACTACCTTACAGCCTTCCCATGGCGAAACTACTTCCATTCAAGTGCAACTGACGCCTCTTCAGGCTTCTCTCTTACGAGTAGCACCAAACTACGAGTATTATATAGCCTTTAATTTCAGATACTTGCCTTCAAGGTAGTACGGCTGCTGTTGATGATGCTGCGGTTGATTAGAAGCAAAACTCGCCGATGATGACGGCGCCAATTGTCCTGATAACATTCAAATGGATTTATGTGCTTCGTGCTTGTTTCCTTGCAACTTTCAAGCTTCGCTTCTGAAAAGTGGCCTTGATTGCAAGGGAGAATCGTCTGGAGGTTGCACTTTTGAATCAAACGGTAAAGCTGTTCGTCCTTAAAATGTCGCTTGACTTGATGACTTCGCTTTTGATGATTCTTGTCGCCAGGATGTATTTCTAGACTCCCTTCATTGCCATAATTGTGCAAAGAATTTTAACCAAAATCTCCTACGCGTAGGCCGGTAGACACAATGACAATTTATATTTTATTACTGAGCCATTAAGATTTTGTTAACTTGGGTGTTTTTTCAGAATTATTCAACACTAGTTTTTGTAATAAATGCCAGCTCCAACAAAATACGTGCTGTTGAAGCTCTTGTTAAGTATAATTGTCCCCTTATCAACCGTGGAAAATAAAGCTATCTACACAATTCAGGATATTTTCACAATTGTTCGTAATAGGACAGCGATTGTGTGTAGGCGTTCCGTGGAAACGTAAAGGCAACCGCACACGAACACTAGAACCAAAGCGCACGCAACGCCTTTCACGCGGGGTCCCGATTTCACCTCAACCACTACGCGTAAGGGTGAAGGTTGTGGTGGCGGCGACGGTCGTAAATTCCTTTAGTAACAACTAGACAGATATATTTTAAGATTAGTTAAACCTTGAAATGCGGAAATTTCACGTGTAGATACACTACGGAAAGATGGCGCTACAGGAGAAAGGCACGAATGAAATTTTATAAACTCGTCTCCCGCTTCTCCTTGTGAATCGTTGAATGAGTGCTAGGGAGGTTTTCCGAATGATTTTCACTCTCACCCGATAATTATCGACAAACTACATATAACGGATAAGGAACATCCGAAGCTATTCAGTTGTTTCCAATTTATTCGTTGTAATTACTCGTAAAATCGAAGTTTCAACAAGCCTTGTACACTTCACATTTGCCTTGATGGTCGCTTCGCAGTCAGAGTGGAAAATTTCCCGTTTTTCCTTGACTTCAATTCTATTACAACAACATCGCAAAGAACCTCATCCTTCGATTAAGACCGTGAAAATTGCTTGCGAACTTATTCTTACGCGTCGTGAACTCTGCAAAACTGAACTTTATTTCGATACATTGAATTGAAAGGATAATTTCTTTATTATCCGGTTCTTACAGATAGATTGAAAATTAATCGAATGGAAGCGTATTCCATCGTCGTGTTTGTTCGTGCGCTTTGAATGATACTCCGAATAGGACTGAATCAATTTTGTCGGAGAAAGAAGGCACGGCTTCTTCAAGTGTGGTGAAAACTGTCGAGTTTTTCATTGGGCTTTTCATCGAAAGCTTTTTGAGTTTTCCCAAGACAAAGGTGTAGGCATTAGCTAGTTAAAGTATTTGAAAATTCGACTATGGACGAACATTTTTGACCGTTAAATTTGGTTTTCCGTTACATGTGAAAACTTACAACCTCTTCACTCCCTATGTAATCTTATTTTATTTATTTATTTACACTATTTTACAGATCCATGAATCCAATTACAAAATAGGTAATGGAATATAATATAATACATACGACAAAAACAATGTGAGCAACTTGAAATAAGAAAAAAAAAACAAGAATATATAACACTAATAAACTAAGAATGATACGCCTACTAAAAATGAATAAAAATAAATATCGGTACGAGCAAAGGGCACAAAGAATATGTCAGTTGAACGCGTTCTTGAGGTGGGACGTATATAAAGCCTTTCCCGAAGGTTGGATGAAAGAATACCGTGTTATAATTTAAATAAGCAGCACAGGTCTAAGAATCCTCTCCTTTTTTTGAGTGATGCAATGTTGAGGATCTGTAAGCGCTCATCGTAGGAGCTCTATGGGAGGTTATATTTGTAGAATAGAGAACGCGTGAATTTACGCTGTACAGTTTCAACAACATCCAATAGATTGGTATAGTGAGGAGAGCATAATTAGGAGGCATACTCAATGATTGACCGGGCTAGAAGTACAAATGGATGGACGCTGGTTGAAATGTTAAAAGACTTGCTGGAGGATCGTAAAATAAAACCAGCGACACGTGAAGCTCTAGTGGTTACGCATGAAAAATGGATGTTGAAAACCTGGGTCGAATACTACTCCCAAATCTTAAATTCTGTCCACAAGTGCGAGCAGCGATCCATCAATCCGGTATTCATATAAAACTGGATGAATTTTGTTGGTGAATCTCATGTGACAACATTTTGAAATGTTAAGAGGAAGTAAATTACCTTGATACCAATTTCAGACATTGTCAAGATCATTTTGAAGGTATGAGCAGTCTTTGCTGGAGTAAATGGAACGAAAAATTTTTAAATCATCAGCTTGCAGAAGACAATTAGAGGACAGGCATTGGGGAAGATCATTAATGAAAATGTTGAACAGCAAAGGGCCTAAAATTGACCCTTGAGGAACACCAGATTTTGGGCTAAATGAGTCAGACGAAAAAAATTATTCCATGTAACGGTGCAAGAGCGATGGGATAAGAAGGATAAGATCCAAGAGAAGATTGAGTCGGAAACGCGGAACGATCGGAGTTTGTTAGCCAAAAGTCCGTGATCACAACTGTCAAAGGTGTATATGACATCAATTTGTTGGCTCCTGTCAAAAGCAAGAGAGATGGTATTCGTAAATTCTAACAAATTAGTTACTGTCGAACGACCTTTAATGAAGCTATGTTGTTCATTTGCAAACAGTGTACTGATGTCATCTTACATTCTCTTGTGCACAATTCACTCAAGGAGCTTGCCAAAACAAGACAGCAAAGAAATCGAATGATAGTTCGAGATTTCACTACGATCTTGTTATGGATAAAACAGAAGGGTACCAGTATTACCTCATCCCGAACACTATCGTAGCATTCGCGAGACTCGGTATATTCAGAAAGCTAAGCCACACTCGACTAGGGTTTGTTTGCCACTCCAAATTGTATTCATAATAGTAGTTTAAGTACGATTATTTGTAGTTTTAAGCAAACATAATTGTCATCGAGCGAAGGGCAGAATCAACGCATGTTTGAAATTGGAATGTTATAATGAAGCATGCGACGCCGCTGGCGACCACTACCAACACACCTTGCTGCTAGGTGGCTTATCAATTCACGTTGGTTGTGACGGGCGCACATCCCACGTCAATTTTGTCGTGGGATGTCAGGGTGAATTGACAGCCACATGGCAGTGGATTGTGTGAGTGGTGGCCGTCACTCAAGAGCGGTCGGCGATTTTTTTTTGGCAATTTCGCGGGTAAGTGTGAAAGTGCCGAAAAGTAAGCAGGTCAAAAGTGAGGGACGCATGGCATGCATACAAGTCAGGAAAGCGCAAGAATATTTCTGGTTGCGAAATTGTTTGTCAGAGGTTAACTTTGTTATCGCGTGAAATTCTTGAATAGAAATGGCAGGGTCGGCTTTACGCCGTCTGATGGCTGAATATAGACAGCTCACATCAAATCCGCATGAAGGAATCGTGGCAAGACCAATAAGTGAAGAGTCTTTTTTTCGAGCGGGAAGCTCTAATTGCAGGCCCAGAAGGAACTGGTTTCGAAGGCGGAGGGTTTCCAGCTAAATTAGTTTTTCCGCCAGACCACCCCTTAAGTCCGCCCAAGATAAAACTTACTTGCGAAATGTTTCACCCCAAAATAATTGCTGACGGCGTGTTTGTATATTAATTCTTCATGCTCCTGGCGATGATCCGATGGGAGGAAGTTTCAGCCGAAGGATGGAGCTCTGCGCAGAGTGTAGAGAAAATTTTATTGAGCGTTGTTGCCATGTTGGCAAGGCCAAATGATGAATCGGGTGCTAATGTCGATGCCGCAATTTTGTGGTGCGATAATAGTGAAGAATTTACAAAAGTTTAAATGACTATGCTCTGGGCATATATCCTACAACTCTCAAACATGCTTTGTTGCTTTGTGCATCCATTGATTCTATTCACGACCACATTATCGCGTTCATGTTCCTTGAGAAATGAATTAAATGGAGAAAGCCCGACTTTGTTTATTACCTCTGGTAATAAACAAAGTCGGGCCCGTATTTCGCAGTGTGTCTTAAGACGGCTGTAACCCTAATTTAAATTTGATCTCCTACGTTTTCAATTCTTACAGTCTCCTCTGCAAAATAGGGACCTTGATTTCCATAGGAAAATTTCATGGGTGTACTTTGAGGTTTTTGCAATACAAAGCTCATTTTTGTATAATTTCAATGTAATTGTATCACACCCTTGTAACGATATCATCAAACTATATATAAAGTTTAGTTTATAAGTAGACATAAAAAAATACAGCAAGACTTCCTCCATATAACGAGAAGTGACGCAACCCGGTATATGGTTCTTGTCATTGCAGAGAGCATATCAGGCGCACTGCTATGGTGGAAAGAATGTGATACAGCTGAACGCCAAGTAGCCTCCATTTGTTTGAAATTGCTTGTGATTATAAGTTAAGGGTAAACATGGTTTACTGAAAGAGGAGGGAGCCCCGGCTACATCTTTTGCAGCAACATTAGCAACATCATCAGCGACGTTAAAAGTTTGATGGACTTACACCAAACACATTCATTTGCGCTCTTGATCATCATGCAAATGGAATAAGGGGGAAAATGGTAAAAGTGCAACAGGTTAAGATTTAAATATCAATTGACTTGGTCCAGCGATGAACATTATGTGAACGAGGAAGAGATTCCAGTGAGGGTATAATTGGAATATTATGAAAATAAACGATAAGGTTGTGGTTGGCGTGACTTTGGCAGCAGCGACGACCTTGGTAGCAAACAGTAAATGCCTGAGTTGGGGCTGCGATTTGGACGATTGGTGGCGTGATAACGTAGAACTTCATCATTAAATGGAATCGTTAGAGTAATTGTAAGTACAGATCGTGGGTAGACCCATTTTAAAGCGTTAAAGATCTTCATTTGAATCAAAGGCAACAAAAGACACTTCCACTACAATTGGTGCAACAGTACAGCTGAACACGAGGAGATGAACAAGAATCAGTTTTACCTGATTTTGAGGGTAGAGCTTTATTGGGATATTTTTGAATTTAATTAATGAAAACTAGTTATTTTTGTATTTTTCTCGGATCTTAATATTTTTATTAAATCGTTATTCCTAGGTGTTGCTATGCGAGTTTAGGTTATATATATGGGTTTGTTAGACAAAACTTATATTGTGAATGTAGATAAAGAAGCAAAGCATTTTTAAGAATTGATATTCGCGGTCAGAATTGATGAAGATGGTGAGGACAAATGAGCGTGAATTCTTATTTTTTGAATATATTTTTGTTTTGTTCGTCCATCTCTTGCTTTGAATCTGTTAAAAGAAAGACAGGATTTGTTAATTTTTCCCTATTTATACACTTTACTTGTTTCTGTGTTTTAAGATTGTTACATAAAAACTGATTTTAAGGACTTTATCTGGTAAAAGAAAGAACTAAGATACTAGAAGAATGTTGTAGGAAGTGGAAGGTGAGCTGAAGATGCTAGATTGCAAATTCCGAGTGAGGCTGCTTGGATTGACTTGTAGATTTTCGTAATCAACCAAAATGGCTTTAATGTAGGAAATGGTTTTTCCTCAATTCAGTAATGGATAGTTGCGGTTGTTACTTTTTCTAAGATGAGGTTGCAATAGGCAGTCATTTCCTAGGCTTTCATACTGTGTCTTAGGGTATACGGTGATGAATTGATATATGTATGTAAAAGTAACGTGAATAATCGATAAGGGGAGTGCGAAACATTTTGTAGAAAACAGATTGGGCTCGTATGTCCTTCGTTGTGAGAATGCATTTTTGCTCATATAATCCATGTAGTGTTAAATTTAAATGGAAAATGCTTTTCTTGTACTTCTATGAAACTTTTTTTTTTACATACAAACGTAAATGTAGACAATATGTTGCAAATTTGTTCTCCCTCTTTAGACAAGCAAAGTGTCCAATTTTCCTGTGGAATACTCTCAATAGGAGCGCCCTTCGGGAACGTCAATTTGTACAGATTTATTTATGATCCACGCGAAATCGCGAAGGAGAACAATATTTGCGAAAGCTTTAATTAAGTTAAGAAAATTGGTTTCTCTGAATGTTTTTATCATTTCCTTTTTCCGAATGAAACGTTCAACATTAATTCCTTATATTAGTTGAGATTGTACATTATTTTATGCGTAAGACATACTTTAAACTATGATAAATGGATTATAATAACATGGGTTGCTTAGCAGTAACAACGACTTTCCTTTCCAGTGGTTCCTTTCTTTCAGCGGAAAGTAGAGTGCATGGTAAGTATGCCGTCGCGAGGGTAGGGTTTGAGAAAATCTGCTGAGGTCGGTTTCGCGTCGCGTGCGGTACGCGGTACCTTTGTTGGTTTTGCCTTTTTATTAGCGTAGCTTCCGTCGGGATTGAGTTAGCGTAGTATATTTTTCGGTACTGCGTCGGGAAATTCGAGAACGCGAAGTAAAGATTAGATTGTTGTTCTTTGACTGGTTGAATGAAGATATACGGAGTAACGTAAAGTAGGTTTCTTCTCCGTATGATTGTGTTTTGTGACGCGTTTGGAAACGGGCATTTATTGGGGGCTGAAAATTGTAGATGAGCGTAATCCATTTGGAGACCTGCGACCGGAATCCTCTCCGACCTAGCTGGCCAACAAGCAGCCACCGGGAAAATGGATTACGGTGCACGGATTGGTTGATTGGTTGGTACCATCTGTTGGCACTACCCAGACTTAACGTCTAGAACCGATGAGAGGTCGGTTCCTCGTTCGGACTTAGAAGGAAAATCATTACAATGTTTCCCAGAAATATTTCGGGAAAATCAAAACGTAACAGTGATATTAGTCGCCCAGTGCATGACTCATTCCGACTTACAGGACACGGAAGCCCGTTTGGTCCTTCATGGGGTAGTCCCACATTCATTGACCCTGCTTATTTGGATGCGAATATTGAATTGAAAGGAAATACATTGGACAATAAGGCTCTAGATAAACGAAGAAAATGCGTTTCGTATCAAGTGAAGGAAAAGAAAAGTAATGCTGTGATACAATTCGCGTATAATAAGCTTGTAAACGAAAGAGCCGAAAATATTCGCGCTAAACCGATGAGACCACCGCAGCCGAAAATTAATAACTCCCATAACAACCAGGAAGCAGTGCTCATTGACTTGTCCCCCGATAGCAACGAACCTATTAGACAGGCATTAAGCCAACGTGACATATCTCGCTCGTTGAAATCGAATAATGGTATTTGTATCCTTGACGAGCCAATTGATATACCTACTGAAGAAGATAGCGATTTGGGAATGGGTATCGTAGGCACTTTAACCGAACCTAAACCAGGTCCACCGCCATATCAAATGCCACCCACCTATTCGAACACGATCAAATTTAGTAACTTATCAGCTTCTCCCAGCCCTCTACACATCATAAATCGATCAATGGACCGTAATGACCCATTCGACACTTCAACGATAACCAACTTTGCAAACGGAGCTTTCCAATCTGCCAGTCTTTATAGTAACATAAATCTAACATCCGAGCATTCCCAACAACAAAATTTATCATCAATTAGTCATGGTTTATACAAAAGTGAAAACGTGAACGTTGACTCGCCTACATCTACAAGCAAAGGTGCGATATCCAAGCAAAAGTTCAATACCAACTACGAAGCTCGGCCTACTGCAGGATGTGCAAGGAAGTGTTTGAATTATGAACCGAATGAATCTATTTCGTTATCAAACGCATACTCATCATATGAAAATCAATCGCAAATATCCAGTGGTGTATTCGGAACGAATTCAGTAGTTGCTCCGACTGTTGATGCGTCGATTCCATCAGATATAACAAACGTTGGAATTGACACAGCAAATGATTCAATAACAGTGAACCTTAGTTCGTTATCGATAAACGAGGCAAATAGTCCATTAAAAAAATTGGATGAATCATTTATTGCTGAGCTGGGAAAAGATAAATATACAAACCTGAAGACTATTCCCCGGGAAAATGGCAGCAAACCGAGAAACCTTCGTGACGCACGGAAAAAACACTAATTTGGGGCGGATTTCGGAAGGAATTGTAAAACACAACCACGGCACGATTTCCCGAAATAAAGTTTCAAAATGGAAGTTCCTCCTCAACATAAAAGTAAACAAACACCACTGACAGGTCAAACTGTCAGTGAATTATGTTCAGCTAATTCAGCCGCACTTGGAGTGTGGAAGTGCGGAGGAAATTCTAAGTGCGAAGCAACGAGAAGCAGCAGTTGCGGAAGAAAGTAATATTAAAGTCGAAGCGACAAGCAAAGCCCAGACGTTGAAGGAATAATAGCAAAGTGCACCAACGGATGCAACCATCGAAGGGGCCCCTTGCAGGTACTCAGTAGAAGTAAGTTCTTTTTAGTGTGATTCAGATGTTTGCTTATATAGGATTTGAGAGTTTTATTATATGTTATTGAAACTTCATTGATATTTCATGGATAAAATTTACGCTTTGAGAAGAACAGTGAGAAGACAGGTAAAGGCTTCTTTCAGGTTACAGATTGTAACGGGTGCGGCTTGAGTGGCAAGTCAATGTAAAAGTTCAATAAAACAAAGTGAAATTGGTGATATATAGTATCAAAGTGTTCGGGGTTGGTGTAGTGGTCCCGGCGAGGGTTAGTGATAGAGAGGAGTATAGGAGGGGCGCATAAGGGCGGTAAGGTTGTGCAGGTGTACGGTTTGAGTGGTAGTCCGTGTGTGCTCGGTAGGTAGGGTTCGGCCGAATCGCGACGACGGTGGTTATTCCGGCAAGCCGCATTCTCGCTTGGCGGCTTATTGGGGCCTTGAGGGACAAGCGAGTGGCGTCCCACGCCCGTCTCCGGACGAGCTAAGCCGGGTCCGTAAGCCCCGCCGGAGCACCCCAATTTCCCTGAGGGCCATAGTGGCTCCTGTGGAATAGAAAGTGGGTGTAACATTTGGCGCCCAACCTGGGGCCTGAGTCCGTCGGAATCCTCGGAAGGATTATTCGTCCGAGTTGAAGTTACGTTGAAGTAAAGTTTACGCTGAATAGTGAGTAAATTGCGAGTGAGAAATGAAGTGGATAATATTGCGGGAGTGGAAACCGGGTCCGTAAGCGCCGCCGAAGCACCCCAATTTCCCTGAGGGCCATAGAGGCTCCCGTGGAATAAAAAGGGGGTGTAACAATCTCCAGACTTGTGGATTGGAAAGATGTTAGCATGCTTCCGGACGTCGGGAAAGCAGGAGGAAGAAAGGCTAATATTGACAATAATTGATAGTGAGGAAGATAATGAAGCAAATAATGAATTTACGAACAGATTTGGTATTGCATCAGGACCCGGACCACCATTAATGTCAAAAGTGAGCAGTACATTTTCAATTTCCGATAGAGAGGTCACGATAGATTCCACAATAGGGGAAGGAGACGGACACGATGAGTATATAGTGGGGTGTGAAACCTTAAGTGTGGAGAAAAAAAATTGAGTGAAAAGGTCATAGATAGCTTGCCCATCAGAAGCTTGGCAGTTATCCCACGAGAAGATATTAGGGTTGTGGGATGTTAGCATCAAAAAGATACAAATTTATTTCCTTTATACATTGGATACGGAATAAAGTGCTTTTAATATAATCCAATGTATAAAGGAAATAAATTTGTATCTTTTTTGTGTTAATTAGTAAACATTGGAATTTAATCGACGTATAAATTATATTATATATTATGGGATGTTGTTTTCAGAAAATGTATGTATGTCCAAAAGGGCTTAGGACTTAGGAATACTGAAATTTCTTGCGCGCCTGGTCCTTCAAATAAAGCGCGTCTGAGACTTAAGCGGAAAACCAGCTGGGGCTCTTTTTCCGAGGGGATCGGCAGATAAGTACATGGTTTGTAACTATGCTACTGAGATTCTCATAGAAAGTTGATAGCGATGAATTGACATAGAGCTTCTGTAGCATTGAATTTCAGCTAATATTATTCAGCTCTAGCTGAATGGCTGCATGTTTGGCTTTGCGGAAGTTAAATCTTGAGGAAAAAGGAGTACGTTTGGACTGAGGTGCGAAAAAAGATAATCGAACCTCAAGTGGAGGATGATGAGGATCGGTTTTACATATTCGGACGGGGATTTTGTGATCGAGGAGATAGAGGCGGGAATCGAGAATTTGATTGTTTGCGTTCAGGATCATATTTGATTGCGAAAGAGCGATAAAAAAGAGGAAAACAGGATAGAGAGATCATTGAAGGATGAGAGGGTATGAGAGCTAGAGCCCCACGTTAGGCAAGGCATGTTAAAGACACCACAGATTAAAATTGTGTATAGAGGGTTGGTGCTGCAGAAATACGAAGATAATTCAGAAAAAACGGTTCTAAACGCGGAAAGGAGCATTGTAAGGGATATATACGCAAAGCAATACTAAACTCACGGCTTCAGAGATATTGATGAAGACAGTGATGCATTCTACAGAAAGTGACGGGGAAAATTCAGAGCAGAGTTTGCTGTCTAAGGCTTTATGAATAGCAATAAGTACACCACCACCGCCAGATTTACCTGAAACCAAACGATCTCAATCAATTCGGTAGACATCATATAGTGGAAAAATTTCACTCCTGACGATATCGGTAGTCAGCCAGGTTTCTGTGAACAAATCATCGCCGGAGATGGAAGAGACAATTTTAATACCTTTCAGCTTGATTCGCATGCCACGTACATTTTGATAATAAGGATTGAAGTTATAAGAAGTGTTTCGAATATCAAAATTTAAATTAATATTTGAAAAAGGTTTACGGTGGCCAGTTATTAAAGTCTCAGAAGAGAGCTCACCACACGACGAAAATTTCTTCTTTTGGTTGCCTCTAAAGGTCCCTTCAACACATCCTTTAGACACTGAAGATGACTCAAAGTAGTCGAAACGCGTCTGCTCACACAACTAAGCAAGGCCCGACGGCTTTTAAAGAAAAAAGAGGATTGACTTAAAGGAATCTTATTATCTTACGTTATAAAAGAAACAATTGTGATAGTTGTGCTCATGAACCCCGATTTTGAACGTTCTTTGGTCAGTATTCCTTCATCATTTGAATATGATCGATCCGTAGACATTCTTAATATCTTGCTTGAATAGAATGACTCCATATCTATAGACTTTATCCAATACAAAGCTTCCATAAAAACGATGGATATGATTACTTACTTGGGTAAATCGTCCTTGGCAATGTATTTGCTGTTATTGAACTTAAAATAATTTTGCTTTAATTTTGGTCTTTACGAGAGTGAGTAGTTGATCTGTGAATCGTCGGTTGTTATTGAATGAAAGTTTTTCTTTTAGCATCGTCAGTGTTTCATTGACGGATATAGACGTATAGAGGTTGGTAATGTCTAGTGCTTTAAATCGACAAGTGTCAGTCAATGTTAAAGAGATGGTGATATCAAGGCTATTCTTTAATGCGTATTTGTCAACAAGGTGCATGACATCAGCTATTATCTTTGCCAAGTACCTTTCTAATTGGTATGCAGGAGCTGGGTGGCAATTGACGACAGGCCGGATAGGGATATTAGGTTTGTGGAGCTTAGGTTGTGCTTTAACGGGTGGTTTGGATGGATTTGGATTTATATAGTGGTGTTTAGTATAAGGAGGAATGATTAGTGTGGATTGTATAATGGCAGTACGTAAGTCTGCATGGAACTTATTGATGGGGTCTTTGTTTACCAGTTTAGATCCGTTGGCGTTGATGAATCTTTTGTTTCTTTTGTTTGTTGTCCGTTGGTTTTAGGATCACCGTTGTATGTTTTTTGTCAGCCGTTGTCACTGTTAGCAGGTTATCTATTAGTTTTGTATGAATGTGTCTTAATATCTTACGGTCTTCGTTGAAATTCGTTTTGCTTATGCTAGTGTGTATTTTTTGTAGTATATCTAGTACAGTATGTCTTACATGTGTCTGTTGTTCCTTCGGTAGTTTGTTAATGGCTAGTTCAGTATCAAATACTAGTTGTTCTGGGCCTTTGTTGCGGTTTGTGTTATATAAGCTGTGTTTTAGTCTCTTATCTAACAGCTCCACTTCTTGTTTCGGATAATGCGTATCTGATGGATTTCCTATCCACGGATATAAGGCTCTGTTTGCTGGTGTGGTCATTGTGTTTTGGGTTTTCATCAATTTGTCAATTTTCTTTGCCATGGTCTCAAATTTAGTTTTGAGCTAAATATGAATGTCTCACGTCATTGTAAAATTGGAGAAAGTTTTCAGTTTATATAATGTTAGTTAATTGTTAGTGCGAATATAGCAGTTGTCAGTTGATTTTGTCCTTTTTTATGTACTGTGTTCTTATTTCATTTTGAATGTGAAGTACTTGTGCACTACGTTGTATGTTTCGTACAGCATTTGTGTTTTGCTTTATTACTACGATCTTTGCAAATGCTGGTGTAATGTTGTTATTTAAACACGGCTTGTTAAACCATATGTTTACTATGGTTCGATGAAGTCTTAGCATAATGTTGTGGAATGACAGTTTTGCCTAGCTGGCATTGTTGTAGTTAATTATTTTGTTGATTTTATATCCACAGGCCTGTTCTCTTTTTTCTTGAAAAGCCGTCGGGCCTTGCTTTGCTGCGTGAGCAGACGCGTTTCAATTTTTTTGGGCCATCTTCAATGTCTGACTTAGTCCTTCACGACAATCGTTAAAAATATCGATGTCGTATCGTATCGATTTTCTATACGATATACGATAAGATAGTCAGTGTGACGATACCAATAACGATACGATACAATTAATTCAGGAAATTATCGATATTATCGTATCGCCGATAAATACGTCCCGATATAATCAAAAATATTGATATCAACATTAAGAATTAAAAAAAAATGTAATATTAAGTCCAATAAAATATAATACAGTTCCTCTATAAGGGATTGTAATAGAAGTTGATTTTAGTCGAAAGTTGTGAATGAAATCCAGAAAATTAAATCATTTCATACTCGAATTACGTTTCAAATTTATGTTCGCATTCCTGGGAAATCATGGCTAAATTTTGCTCCAACTCAGGCAAAAAAGGATCCTTTCTAGGAATAACCGCCAACTGCTTTGCGAATTGGGGAGGCAGTATGGCATAAGAGGGGTAATGTATAAAGAATTTCACCTATTAGGTAGAATTCTTTCTTGAAAAGAAAAAGAACAACTCGCAATTTTGCTTCTATTTGTTGTATGGCTCAGCCATACTGGCTGAGCAGCAATAAAATGGCGGCCATTTTTGTCAAAAATTGGTGATATCTGTTGCAGCCACGGTTAAGCTACGATTTAGATGAAATTTAGTACAGAGGCTAACATAAATATATGAAAAAGTTTTCAGGAAACAAATTTCAGATTTAACAGTAGTGATGAAAAAAGTGGCTGCTTCAATGTCTCGACATGAGAAAAGTTTGTTTGATTAATAACCGCCGCAGTTATGAACTGATTTCGATAAAAATTGATACAGAGGTATATTTGGTATCATCTAGATAATAAAATTTTCAAAATGGCGAGTGTTATAAATTCAAAATATGCTAAAAATTTTTTTATGATTATGATTACACGGATTAATTGAATACGATGAAATTTGATACAATGGTATCAAATCCAAACAAACCAGGAAAAATGTTGATTTCATACTGATTTTTAAGGGCTCTAGAAGTCACGTTTTGGAAGGAAATGCATATTAAGAATCAAACTTAAAAGGCGACCTGATACAGTCATTTTCAAAACTAAAGAAGCATACATTACCAAAAGGGCTCAGCACAAATATGCGACATTTTTATGGACCATTTTTCATCCGAACAACGTGAGATTTAGTATTGCGATAGCTTGATAAAAATTCTTCTGCTATTGAATATATATGTCTATGTGTCTGATAATAATAATGATAAATAATAATAAATTTTGGAAATTTTAAGGGTCCTGCGCTATTATTAAAAAATTTAATCCAACTAGACTTTTCAGGAATTTGTAGTGAAAAGTAGGTATGAGAATCTCCGTTAAGGACTGCAGCGATGGTCGGCTGCCTCAGCGAAAGAGGATGGCAAGATCCGCCGAGATTGGCCTTGTCTGGGACGCGTGAATGCGCTGGCAGGCTAGCGTTGCGGTGTTGTGGGTTGGGTTCATTCCCCCAGCACAAGGACTCACTACAAAAGAATTTCGCATTCACGAATTTTCGGGTCTCAGTAAATGTGGACCAAAGTCGAAAAATGGAGGTAACTAACTGAGGGTGGAAATTGCTTGTTCAGAGAACAAGTTGAAACGGGTCAAAACAGACGGACTTGGGGAGACTTCGTCGTTACCCGGCGATTCTCATGGCCCACAAATAAGAGTGGGGCAACCGGATGGATGTGGTGCCCCCTTGCACCCGCCCAACCAGATCAAGATCCAAATGTAGATGGAGTGGGTAAGTCCTGGAATTTAAACTACTTAACAATTATCCAAAGTGGCATGAATATGCCATTTTTCTTTTTTTTTGTGCAGCAACATCTGAGCATATGCAGGTATAATATTTAAAGTATTAATTAAACATTCACTTAATTCTTAATTCACTTAATAGTTTTTTCAACCTCTGTTACTATAAGACACTCGTACTCAAAATATTCCAGACCAAAAATTTTTGTTTTATTGGGTCGATTTGATCCATGTCATAATCATCACCAGTATTATAATAATCATCGATTTCAAAATTATTGTCAGACTACTTGAGATCAGAATCGCCAGAAATAGTCACTATTGAGATAAACGAAAACCCCACCAGGTATTCCCCGATAGAGCCGGATGAAAATCTAGCCTTTAGTCAAACAATGCGTAATTGCCCACGATTAATTTTTCTTTTTCACGCTGGGCCAATCTACCTCTAATCTTCAACCGTACCTACTCGTAGTCTCAACATTCTACGAGCCTGTAAGTGTGGGAAACAAAGCATCTATAGCAGTACTCATGATCTGACACGTGGTCAAGTTTTATCCAAAATTCACACACCATTGGTCATTAACGCACCAAACTTCCAATTCACTACACAGCCTTTTAAGTCACAATCCACGTAGGTGGTTTCCCTCAAATGAGAATATTTACACCCTCTCGAAAGGCGCACAGTAATTCTTTATTTTTTGTTATTTAGATACACTAGATTTAAAGCGCACTTAACCTTACCGGCACTTGTTTCACCTCATTCAAATTGTTTCCTAATTTATTCAAAAAAATTCGATATGCGATATGCAAAACATTCCCCTCCTGGCACACGAATTATTCGCCATTCATTCACTTTCTTGTTTCTGTTCCCAATTCGACATGATAAAGAAAGAAAATCAAATTAAAGAGCTAAAACAGCTACCCAAAATATTCCCAAAACACTTTCTTTATAAACGCTCGTGAATTTTGCGGTGGACTCCTTGGCGATCCGTCCTCGACTCCCCATTTTAATCTTTCCCAAACTAAACGGTAATGAAAATTAAGCTTCCCGCGAACGTTTGTCGCTACAACCAAAAGCACGGACTCTCACCAACCCGCAAAAATAAAATCCTCCTACGAAAATGTCACGCACATCTGATCAAAACTCGCAGAATCCTCAATCCCGTAAGGGATGCATCAGACTACGACCATATAGTCGCACTCCTGTTGCAAGTTACAAATGGTTAAATGGAAGCCCGCACACTGCGATTTTCAACAATTTTGTCCAGGTTGGCAGTCGCAGGAATTCGCGATTTTTCCTAAAACCAGTTTAGTAGGTAGTTTTTGTGATACTCGCACAGGCGCACATCATTTGGACATTTGGCGCACAAATGAGTTAGCGCATGTGTTCCTGGCAAAGACATACCTTCAAATGAGCATATTAGTTCTGCGCATGCCTGAAGTTCCTTTGCAAATCTTGTCGCAGTGTGTTCGTATTTGCGTCTAAAGATCGATGGTCACGACAGGAAAATCGCAATGTGGCCGAACCCTAAATAACTGATAAGAGCAGTTCCACAAATTCCTTAATGAAAACATGCGAAAAATGTGTCCACGCATGTACTCGCGTCCCTCACAACGCAGATCTCCATCTCCACTCCCTTTTGAATAGTTCTTCTCATAGCCAATGCATCTTAGATAGGCTTTAAGTAAAATTGCACGTTGGTTTGAATTGAGTTCATTGTAACCTGTATACTTAAATTTTGTAACACCTGGTCGTGTATACTGTACTAACTCAAATGGATTTAAAATGCATTTTCCAAGTTGCGAATATCGAAGATTATTTATCGCGTTGTAAATGCCACATTCAACTGAATGTAATCATTCCAAACACTGGTAAGTTTCCTAGATTAACAATACACAATCGCTGTGTTATAAAGTCCGCTCTGTCCTAAATGACTTTTGAATTCTCTTTGCAATGTAAAACATAACGCATATATTTCATTCTAATAATTGTAGCAAATTGAGTAAATTTAAACACACAATTACTGTCCTTAGGTCTTCTTTCAAAGTCTCTTTGTATTGAATGCCATAATTCTAGTTTGAAAAGTGGCAAAACAATGCCAGAAAACTCCTCAAAACTTCTGTATTGTTGAACCATCGGCATCAATGCATGATAACGTCCATCAACTTCTTGTCTTTCTGTACCCAACGAATTTGGGTCCCAACCAAGAATAACATTTATGATTTCTTCAGAATAGTCAACTGCCAGAATAAATCCACGTGTACCTTTCTGTATTTGCTCTATAACCGCTGACGACATTGGTGCATCTTTACAACCAACTTTGCGCCCCAATTTACTGTTCATGTATATCACCGCATATAATTAGCGGTGCTTTCAATTTGAACAGGAACGGCACAAATTTTCATCGGGTCATTTTCACTAGACGATTGCTTCACAATTTCGCGTACAAAACTCGTACATTCTCTTACGTGACACTGCTACCGATTTTCATATTCTGCGTTTTATTTTCATCGGTAAATTAATTGAAAAATTTGAAATAATTAAACAGATGCGACGTCTCTGTCCACTTGGCTCTCGTCGTCGTCCACGCGGTCTCACGATCTGCAGAAGACTCCCGTATTATTCCCTTCCCAGCTGAGTCTGCTATCCACAACGGTGGTTTTCTCGTGCCCAAGCAAGTTTTTCTTCTTGCTTGTCCGTCGTCCACCGTAGCGTCACGCTGTTACGGTGAATGAAGACGAGCCCCTTGCTCAGCTGCTGTAAATTGCATTTATTGTTGTTGCTGCAATTGTGATGCGGATCAAGTTGGCACATTCATGTTGCTACCATGTTGTAATCATTGGATACGAATTTTATTCTGTGTTTTGCGTTATGTGAGCAGGAATTTTTCTTGGGTATGAGCATTCATTTTCCAAATAATTTTTACGTTAATCTGGATTATGAAAATTCTGCATTGTAATTATTTGCACTATGATAATTCAAAAAAAAAATTAAGTGTTTTTACGATTTATAAACAGTAAGTGAAATTAACTTTACTGAAACCTGTCGTCAAGTCGCTATTAGCATTGCAAACAGTTAAAGCTGTTATTTTCTTTACTTATTTGTTAGCTTGTTTAGGCCCACTACAATTTTGGGTAGGAGATAGGAGGGTTTTCGAGCAGTTTACTTGTATGACTGCTCGATTACTACAAATTTGTTGCACATGTACTCATTAAGGTCTTCAGTGACAGAGATCTGTCATCTAACACTTTTCAGCTGGTTAGCAAACCGTATAAGGAAGACGGATCTCTGTCAGGTATCACTCCGAGATATCAGAGGTTATTACAGGAAGGCCACAGGTATCATGTCTACAGTAACTCTTACCGCTGAATCAGAGACGGTCAGATATGAAGATGCAATCCTCAGTGCTCCTCTTCTCTGTACCTGGGCCAAGCATTTTCAGCGCACTTCCTTAGTGAGAGCATCGCCCTATATTTCTGCTCCATAAAGTTACACTGAACCTATGACACTCATCAAGAGGCATCTTCTTAATGGGTTGGGTCCCCCTCTGTCGGCCATAAGTCCACTCAGAGCCGAGACTCCCCAAGTAGCCTTCTCAGTCGTTACTTTGACTTTCTCAGCGAAACTGTTCTTTGAATCGTACAGTAGCTCCAAATATTTCACCGTTCGCTTCGATTCGATTAGTATGTCTTCAATACAGATCATTCTACTCAAGGGACCTCTTTTTTGTCAAGATGACCACTTCGGTTTTATCCAGTGCTAGACTGAACCCACGAGCAGTCATCCAGGCTCTCACTTGGCGCATTAGCATATCTAGTCTAAGTTGCGCTTGTTCAACGATGCGCTCTGCGACTAGAGCCGCAACATCAGCCGCATAGCTGATCAACCGCGACTCATCTGGCATCTTCCGTCTCAGTAGCCCATCGTAAGACACGTTCTATAGACTTGAACCAGGGATAGATCCTTGGGCATTTATATATTGAATTTAGGTCAAATATATTCGCACACTGGAATATTGTAATTATATAGGCCCGTTCAGTCTGGAATCAACTTGTATCTTTAAATCAAGTTCTTTCTTGTAATATAAACAAAAATGGCAATTATACTTACCTGTTTCGCCGAACTACTGCTTGTGTTTTTCTATAATTAATGACAAGTAATTGCAATACTTTTTTTTTTAATACCTCCATTCCCTACCACTCTCTCCATCACTCTTTCTTCGTCGCACAACGCTCGTGCGATCTGCATTCACATTACGTCGCTTGGTCCTTTGTGCCACCCAGACACATCGGTATAAGGGGGCACACAATATAATGTGAACTAGTCCTTTTCGTGAACATATAGTCCAAAAAATCATGATCAGTTCTCAGAGATAAAAAAAATTCAATATAATACGACGCATTCAAAAAAAAACTCTGAGTAACTGTCACTTCAGTATCTCGCCGACAGGGTCAAAAAGAACGCCCTAAGATACTGGGCTCATAAAAGCAGAATTCCAGGTGCACGCTTCAATCAGTGCTCATTAAATGCTCCCTTAGTCTTTTCTTAAATACCAAAAGTAAGTTTGCTTCCTCAACAATTTCTGATGGATTGTTATATATACGCAGAGCATCATTCGTTGCATCGTTCTTTAGTCGATCCGTTCTGGCAAAAGGTATTACGAATTGATTTGCATTCCTCGAATTATATGGGTTGATCTGAGATACCTTAATCAATGACGCTCGTTCCGATCCATTAGTTTTTAAATGTCTGTAAATAAACTTCGCTTTCTCCGTAATAATAATATGACTAAAGGTTAATGATTTTGCCAATTGGTAAACCAAACTAGTTTGAGTAAGCATTGGCAGCTTCAGAATGTTTTTATACGCTTTGGTCAGCAGCCTGGATATACTGTTTATAGTTGCTTTGCTGATTGACTCCAAATAAGTACTCCATAATGCAATTTTGCCAGGACAAACGCATTTAGAACAAGTTTCTTGGTGTGCATTGGAAAATCCTCATATCTTCTTAACAATCCTATTATTGGGGCTAATTGCCTTCTTAAGCTATTTATGTGTGATAACTAGGTCATACGATGGTCTATGATAAGACCAAGATATTTCATTTCTAGCACTCTTTGCAATTTTTCACCGTTAATATTTAGTTCGACATCTATGTCTCCTTTGTTCTTTTGCTTAAAAACAATAAATTTTGTCTTTGATGTGCTCAATACTAGTTTGTTTCCAATTAACTACTGATGAAATTTTCCTAGATCCTCGTTGATAGTGTTCTCAACGGCAGTTTTGTCTCGTCCTGCATAAAGTAGAACTGTGTCATCAGCATATAATGTGTGAATCCCGTCAGCCCACATGTATTTAGATTATTTGTGTGTAGCAGGAACAAAGTTGGGCCAAGTATTAAGCCTTGGGGAACTCCTGTTTTCGTAGGTGCATGATCGCTCAGGACATTGTTGATTAAAGTTCTCGGCGATCTTTCCTCCAAGTAACTCTTAAACAACTGCTTAGGACTACCCTGAATACCGTACGATTCGAGTTTACGAAGCAAAAGGTAATGATCAACTGTATCAAATGCTTTTTTCAAATCCACAAAAAATTGCGATGACATAATCACCTCTGTTAAGTCCTAGATTGATGAAACGTGTGACAGAATGTAGGGCATCCAAAGTACTGTAGTGAATTAATTGTTTTCAATATGTCCGTAAAGGACTGCAGCGATGTTCTGCTGCCTCGGCAGAAGAAGGTGTCGGTATCTGCCGAGAATGCCCTCGTCTGGAGACGCGTGAATACGCTGGCAGGCTAGCATTGCGGTGTCGTGGGGCGGGTTCATTTCCCCAGCACGAGGACCCACTACAAAAAATTTCGCATTCACGAATTGGACTACAGCTCAAAAGGCGACCGAAGTCGCAAAAATTGTAGATAACCTCACAGAGGGGGAGGGAACTTGTTACGAGAATAAGTGGAACCTGAAAAGAAAGGCGAACTTGGGGTGACCTCGTCATAACCCAACGAAGTTCATTGCCCACAAATGAAAGAGGGGCAACCGCCCCTTCGTACCCACCCAACCGGAATAAATCCATAGATATCTTGTTGAAGTGGCCAGGTATTCCGCGTCTGAGTGGAAAACTCATACAACTTGAATTGTATGAACTTTCCCATCAGAAGGGAAGTACCCCGGTGACCAATTTATGCCATAGAATTATACAATTTGATTGCATAACTCTATGCCATAAAAAGGCACTCTGTTTCGGCCACTCAACCCAAAAAGTCACCTGAAACAGAAAAAAGGATTAATAAGTACCCGGTGGCTGGCTCATGGTTTTGGGGGGCAGCCTGCCACCGTACCGAGTCCTATACCCGGTCAGAGTCAGAAGAAAGGAAAGACCAAAGGGTATGGTACTAACTCATTGTTTTATTTTATAATGAAAAATATATTAACCCCAATAATAAACAAGACCTCTAAAAACAATCAACTTTTCCTTTTTTACTAATATGCTCATCAAAGTTCTAAATATTTAGTATATTTTTTTTTCTTTTTTCTTTTTTTCAACTACATGGAACAGTTGTTTGGTTTTTATTTATTCGCATGGATGTTATAATGCACATGTGTTGTGTGTAACATTTACATTTAATTCAAGACACCTCCATCAATATATCTACAGATGTTCATTTGTTTAATTTACTTTACTATAGTAAAGCCATCATTTTGCTTTCATTTCATTTTATAATTAAAAATATTTTAATGATATGTTTAAATTAAAAGGGTACTCACCCGCATGGTCCGTCGAGCGCTCGATGGGTGCAGATGGTCCAACATGGAGAGGAAAATTTCTAATCGCACTTTTGCACTGTATATAAATTAATTTCATTATGAGAACCAAATAGAATTTAACATTTACACCTTTTTCCTTAAACTTATTCGTTATGAAATTATTTTCGCATTAAAACAAAAAAACGATAACTGTGCATTCAGTTAATGAGAGGGTAATTCCAAGTTCATGCCAGCGTGTATTCCGTGGTCATGCAGTCGGATTGGGTCGAACGATCCCCTCGCTCTTTTTTTTACAACCAAAAATAAAATCTTCTGATCGCACCTTTGCACTTTTTCTTAAACTTATTTGTTATGCAATTATTTTTGCATTAAAACAAAAACGATAACTGTGTATTCAGTTAATGATAGGGTAATTCCAAGTTCTTGCTAGCGTGTATTCCGTGGTCATGCAGTCGGATTGGGTCGAACGATCCCCTCGCTCTTTTTTACAACCCAAAATAACATCTTCTGATCGCACCTATTTCGCTCGATGTGTGCACATTCTTTTCCGCCAAAAACAATCATCATTCTCGGGGTGATACTTTTCCAATTGTCCACACTCTGGTATGATAGTGGGCTCCGTTATCAACGGATGGGTGCTGCGCATGACTGTGTTTGTGCGCGAATGCGATTAATTTGATGGGCACGGTCCGAATCTGAACTGATTTGTTCACCTTGTTTTTTCTTCACTGGCGCTCCGGCAAACACTTTTCAACCGATTACTATCGCCTGGAGTCCAATTTTCTGACTGCAATTACGTTCATCTCCCGGACTGGTAACGCGAATAACGGGTGATTCCCAGTATGGGCAAAACACTTTTCAATCGAATGAGTACTGTCGTAACTCCTTCCCTGCTTTTCTAATGCAAATTTTCCACTCCTTGCAAAATTGCACTTAACGCGGCAGTCGATTCCTGCCTTCACGACATCCACATATCTGTACGTTAAACAGCACCGATTTAGTTTTCGCAGACAATTGAAGAGACTAACTGTGTAATATTTCCCGAAATTTGTACCGAAAGAACCACTTTTGGGGCTATCACTCTTTCACCTTCAATACTAGTTAATTTCACTGTCCAAGGGTCTCAACACCAAATATTCAAATGATTTTACGACTTCAAAAATTTATGCTTGGCTATTAGACGTCCCGAATTCATCTTTCGATGGTTAAAAAAGTGACGAAAATTCAATTTTCCACGTCTCCGCTTGCTGGTGCGGTTTTTTCCGACCTGATCCCGTGGCGATTCAAAGCAGACTGCCCTCTGTCTATGCACAATCGATCGCCGTGAAATTCTCGTTTTCCCGCTTAGCCAGTTTCCCGAACGATTCGTCCCTTGCATTTGCTGTGCTTGAAGCATTTGTTGTTGCTTCAACGTTTGCAATTGTTTCTCCGGGAATATACTGGCTGAAGCTATGCGAGTTACATTCTCATGAATCTCTAATATCTGAGCTCGATGCCATAGTCCCATATACATAGCGCAACATACTTGTCTAGGTTTATAACATGATTTATGCAATTGCAAGTCATTCGGAGGTAATTTTTTATATATATTTTCAATGTGTTGCAACAATGTATCCATTTGATTTAATTTATTTAGAAGTGGAATATTTTGTGGTTGCTGGTACGACATGTATTGAGGATTTGTTTGTAAATACTGAAAATTTTGCCAATTCTCAGATGGAAATTGGGGTTTGATTAATAAAGGGTGATGTAAATAATTATTGTATCCGTAGCTAGCAGCACTAGGCGATGAAAGTCTATAGCAATTTTGCATTAAGTTTTGTTGTAATGCATGCTGCATTTGCTGCTGTTGTCTTTATACATTATGAAAAATATTTTGTTGTTTAATTAATGTCTGCGTTGTTTGTAGAGGGTTATGAGATTGTTGCAATGGATGTTGAGATTGTTGTGGAGACTTTTGCTTCTGCTGCAAAGCGTCTCGATGCCAGCGCACATCTACTCGATTACTACAGTACTCTTGTTCTTTTGAAACCCAAACTGATGTTGGCTTATGATAGAGTTTTCAACTGAGAATGATGTTAATCGATTGTTTAGTATTTTTTCAAATATCTTACTAAATCCCGTCAGCAGCGCAATCGGGTGATAGTTATTCGGGTCGAGATGATCACTACCCTCAAATATAGGAACTATTTTTGCAAGTTTTTCTTCTTCCGAAAAAGTCCCATTCCTAATATGCACGTTTATAAAATTTGCCATAATCTGGGCTATGTCCTCCTTTATTATACTAATCTCATTCATCGTGATGCTATCGATGCCTGGCGTCGTATTCTTTTTCAATTCATTGATTAAATTTAAGACTTCCCTTTTATTTGTTTGATGAATGTGAAGGATGGAATTTATTGAGATATTTGTAGTATTTAAATTGCTTGCTGAACTGGCAACGATTTCTTTCGTGATTCTTCCACCAATTGTTGAAAAAAAGTTATTTAATGAGTTCGCCGCCTCATGTGGACACGATGTATTAGAGGGCGCATCAGGATTCAGTTGAAAGTTTTGTGATATACACTGGGTTGAAGAGTTATCCTGTACCTCATTTATTATTTTCCATATTTCACGGGAGTTGTCAGCCGCTGTTTCCATTCTTCTTGAGAAATATAAGAATTTAGCCTCTTTCACCAGTCGTTTCGATTCTTTTTTCGCTTGCATATATATAAACTTGAAAGCCTGGTTTCCATTGTTCTTCCTGTAGTCCATGTATGCCTTCCTTTTTTTAATACTTGCATCAATTACTTTTTTTGTTCTCCAAGTCCGTTGTCGACACCTGATTTTTTTCTCAATTGTAGAGCTTTGCTTAGCAGATATGATGATATTTTTGAGTTCAATAATACTATTTGGTTTTCGCTTTTTCAGTTATTCTCGTATGTTTGATTTAAAAAGCTCCTTGTCTAGATATCTGAACATTTTGTAGGCCGGCTTCTGTTTGATCAGGGTTTGGTCTTGAATAGCAATTTTTAACACTCGGTGATCCAGTTCCGGCCAGTCCTTAAATATGTATGTCATGTGCTTCCTATCCGCGTTCAATAAATAATATTAAAAATAAGCTTAAAAAGCAAACGCTTGAAAAATGATAGCATTCTTTCCTATCGAACTTGCTTTATCAAATTTTCCAGGATCAATGTTCTCAATTTAACTTTTTCAAATAAATTTAACTGAGTCTTTTATTTCAATGAAATCTGTGTGAATAAGTCTGCAAATTATACGTAAGTACTTCTACAGATAATATCTGTGCTAAGTAAATACTTCTCTATATAATATCTGTTCGAACACATCTTTTGTCAATGAAGCTTTGGGCACCAACAATTTTGGTAGTTTAAGGAACTCCGGGAAATGCTCTCGTTTTGCGATTTGAACTTTTACAATGCAATACGTGAGATTTATTTATAACCCAAGCTTTTCACCACCGTCGTAAAGGACATGTGCACCACGGCATCGAAAAGTGATAGCTGGCCCATCATATGAGCCTCGGAACCTATGGCCCATTGAACGTTCCTGGTTGTTCGTCCCATTGAAAGGGGTGTTCTTGCATAAAGAACATTTTGTCAATGAATGGAAAGCTCCGTAATAATTTAAATCCACTTGCTTATCACTACACAATATGCACCACCACCACCATAAAACGAGCAAGGTACCATGCGCGCGAAGGAAAAGCTGCATGGAACTTTTTCCATCCGAATTGTGTGGACGAGCGAGAATTGAGGTGCGGAGCGGACTGAGGTGGTAATTGAAAAGGAGCTACGGCCAACTTGAATGAAATAGAAGGAACAAATAGTACCAAAAGAAATAGTATTGGGGATGGTTAGAAAAAAAAAGTTGGTGATGGGGCAACAACAACGACCGCAATGCATTGGGAGCTACGCAAAAACAGCACGAGCGTATCTAGTGCTAGTTCGGTGTGATGTAGTTCTGATTCCCTACGTCATCGGAGCAAGTTTACATTATGCCTGTGTTTACTCTGGTCAATTACGTAGTTTGTACCCCCAGAGTGGAAACAGCAGAAAGTTAGTGCAACAACAACGGGATAAACGATTGAATTTCTTGTTGTCCTTTGAAGTGGAATCTTTCCGATTGAAATTGGGAAAATGCCGTTATGTCTGACTTTTGTAGAAGAAGACTTTGTTGTTGGGTTGGGTGACGATGTGGAGCAGTAATGGGAGCTGGCCTTTTCATGCTCGAAGCGGATTACGTCAAAATTGCTTGGTCCTAGCAAGAGTTAAAGAGGCGGCCGGCAATCTTGTGGCGCCGTCTTGCATTGTACGTCAATGACTGGCTGACGGTGTAGATTTCCATCCTGTCTGGCAGATGAGGCACTAAACAGAAGGGATGGTAATGCACGTTTCAGACTGAGAGGGTAATTATCAAGAGTTCCAGCGGATAAATCATTCTGATCTTCTGACTCATCTTGTGATTCATCCCAAGCATGTATTATTTTTTTGGATGGTTGCTTAGCCGATTGGTAGAACGAAATAAATCAGGCCATGTACTGCGTTTGGGAACTGCACACTATCTGTTTTAGGGGAGAAGTCACAAATATGTAATAATACCCTTCGAAAGTGTTCGTCAGAACAGACAAGAGTGTGGGGCGTTACTTGCCCCTATCGTGAAGTATAGGAATATTTAAATAATTAGAATATTACGTTAGAAGCTACTATTAGTTTGTTTATTAGTGAAGAAACCTCCAATCAGTACCCAACCTAGGTCTTATTTTAATCGCTTTCTCTCCTAGGGGTCTTTGCAGAAATGGCAGAAACTTTGTCTTTGATTTGAAATTCACTTAATGTTACATGCATGCAAGTTTATCGTTCCAGGGAACAAAGCCACCGACCCGCATGCGAGTGTTAGGCGGTAATTCAGGCGCTACATGCATGCTACTAGTCTGCATCAAATTTAATCACTACTCATAATTGATGTTTAGGATCAAGTCGGTGTTAACTATTGGAATTATTCGCCACCCGTAAATAAAGCAACACCCACAATGAAAATGTCATTCCAATAGCTCTTGACGGTCTCATTCCCATTCGAAAGGATTGAATTACTTAATAATTGGCATAATCACGCATCGTTCAACTTCTTCACATACTCGCCCAGTGGTGGCATATTCAATATATTCAGCCTATCATATTCCAACGTCTCCCTATCATTTGGTTCACTCAACAGATTCTGCTTTGTGTTGAAAAGTACTCCAAAAACATTTAATCGCCTCTTTGCCAGTGAACATACATGCGGTGCATGCCTATGAGTGTACGACAAGCGCAAGGATACGCTACCATAGCTACTATACTCATCGTTCACGAAATATCAAGGACGTTACAATTTTCTGGCTACGCTTTGTAGGGTGTATTTGCTAAAACACTCGGAATGGTATGAACAGAAAATGTAAAAAACGAAATGGAAAATAAAGGTGAAGCGTAAAAAAGCAAGAGACCAAATAGAGTGATGCGATGCTACGAATATGCCGGGAACGTAAAAGCCCTCGAAATCAGACGTCAATTATCGACTTTATGTCTCTGACGTGTTTCCATGGAAGTAGCACGTGTGTAGGCGGTTGTGGTGCTACATTAGCGAGATAAAGCGTGGGTGGTGAGCGGGTTACGTAAGGAAGCAAGGATAGAAGATAGAACTGAAGGCAAGAGCTTTTTTAGTACAAAGCTACTACAGTAATTTTAGTGAAAATTTGTTGTGACCATTGCTAACAGATGGAGTCAGAAGTCAGTTTTTGTTAACCGATATTCATAAAGGACCCCAAATAATTACGTTTGCTGTAAATTTATAAATTGTAATTAACTTCAAGTAAAAAGCAGCGCATGAATTATTGTAGTGATGAAATACTTTATTTTAACCCTTTCGTACCGGGATGCGTATGCTCGAACGAAATCTGAACCGACCTCTTATCGGTTCTAGACGTGAAGTCTTGGAACGTGACAACGGACTGTACCCTTCTGGTCAATAAGTCCGGGCACCCTTATTCTACTACGAGGTGGCTGCTGGCTAGCTAGCTAGTACGGAGAGGAGTTCGGTCGCGGGTCGTTCGCGAGCAGACTAAGTCCGGAATACAAAAATT
This sequence comes from Odontomyia ornata, assembly GCA_963969285.1. NCBI lineage: Eukaryota > Metazoa > Arthropoda > Insecta > Diptera > Stratiomyidae > Odontomyia > Odontomyia ornata. Next base: position 87,831,974 of record OZ017738.1, on the reverse strand, counting down.
CACATGCCCGATTTGCTAACGCGTTGAAAACACAAACATACGGAAAAGAAACCTATCCTTACTTTATTCCGTATTTGTTACATTCTTCCAGGCAACTACAAAAAAAATGTATCTAGTTCCGCGTTCCCGAATATCACCGCCGCGGTACCGAAAAATCATGCTACTCAAATTCGACTTCAAAATAACCGACTCTAAGAAAGAAATCTCCAAACAGACTATGGTATCACGTACCGAATGCGAGGCGAAACCGGCCATCCGCGGATTTCTAGAACCCTACCCGCGTGACGGCATACTTACCGTTCGCTGCCATTCTTGCTGGAAAAGAAGGGTTAGCTGGAAAGGAAAGTCGTTTTTCGGTTCAGCAATTCATATTATTCTATCGAAAATTAAATATCAAAGAACACAACGGAATAGTAGACTTGCTTATCTCTAATATGTTCTATCGTAATTCTAGTGAATTCTAATCAAAAAACGTTATCCCATTCTAATATAATTACATCATAATAAACGTAACCTTAATGTTAAAATCTGACTGTTTTTTTTATTGAAAAAAAATCCTTTTTTTTATAACTTTTCAGAACTATGCTTCATCAATGGTCTCAATAATCTTCAAACAGATCAAAATTTATTATACTTTTTTTATCTTTAGTGATGACATCATCAATGGGAGAAACCTAAATAATACTTTATCGCTTATGTTTTATTTCTCTTTGTTTTTTTTTAAGTAAAATGTTAGAAAAGGCGCTAGATTAGATAAAAAAAAATCAAACAACTTGAACAAAAATTTTCTTGAAGTGTATCGGTACATGCATAAACGATGCATTAAACAAATTCGTGTAGGACCTTTTAAAGGCATGAAACATAATCTCTGATTCTCATTTTGCAGCTTGTGAAAGTTTCCACGAAAAAATAATAAAACCATACTTCTACCAAGTCATTTGTTGTTTTGTGGATTTTTGCTTGCTGTCAGTTTTTAAGTCTGAATCTGCACATATATTTCACGTGGCTTTCTTTATTCAACACTGACAATTTACACTATTTGAAACAAATAGAAGGACAAGGAATAGACTTACAATAATAATTACGGGCAGAGGAGAGTTGCTTTGATAGATGTGCCTGATTTCATACTTGATACGAATATTCAAAGATTTCAGAAGAAAAACTTTCTGAGAGCGGATAATTTTCAAAAAGTCCAATAAACTACCTTCTGAGAAGTAACGGATTTAAAGTGAAAGATTCAAGTATTATTACGTTTTGCGTTTTTGTCCTGTTTTATTTAATATATTTCGGATTCGTTTTGTTTATTTATTTTTTTTCTTTTTGCTCTAAATCTTATAAAGAGATATGCTTTGATACTTCAGATCTTTAGTGGGCGTAGTTAAATGGTCCAACAATGTTTGGTTTTAAGCTGTAAGATTGTTACATCTTGAACAATTACACTATATGCCAAGATTTTAACAGGTTTTTAGATGCAAACACCGTTTCAACTTAACGATTTTCCTTTCACATTTTTGTTGCTCTAAATAAATTCATTATTAAATAATAATCTCATCTTCAACTACTGATTGTCGTACTTTTTCATTCATATGATTACAAAATGGGTTTGATCCCTTTAATGTGATTTTGTAATTTCAAAACGCAAACCAAATCAAATATAACATCAAATCAATTCACACAGTCGATTAAAATAAGGGAGAAACATTTATATAAAAAAATTAAATTTAAAAGAAATATCTATGTTATGAATTGTTAAAATAAAGTACAGTCAATTAAATAGTTCTCACATGCAGTAAAACATCGTTGATTTGGCTGAGAGTCAAAAGCAAAATACGACACTGCCCTGTCAAATTGAGTGTACTAAGATACTGTTAGTGCTTGAATAGTTATTTTTTCATTATTCATGAATCGTGACTACAGATTTGATATGATCTGTTGAATACATGCAAGAATATTTTTTTTTCTAGAAATACATATTTGACGTAGGCAAAAGAACTAATATTCAAACACAAACAGGGGGCATTTTTTCTGCTGCTTTCCAAATCTTACCTACTATAAAAGCAGACTTTTGGAGAGTTTTGGATGGCATGATATGCCTTTTTCAATCAGGTTTACTTGTTACAATTTTCAACTTGAATAGTAATTCTTCTTCTGCGACCTAAATTCGAATTGTAATTCTATAAATCTAATTTAAAATGAAAACTAATTTTAAAAAATCCCCACAATAAAATTGAAATTTGATCGATATATCCGTAAATGGTAATTGAATGTTAAAATGTAGTTTTTATTTTTAGGTTCCATCATTATTCATTTTATCTTTAAAACTGTCATAATTTTCTCCTTTAAATGCCACATAGCCAAACATGAACACCAATCGTTTTTATTATTTAAAATACTTTGTTCGATAATTCCTAACCTTCCTCATCTATTCGTGTCAATAAATTTTTGTAGAAAAAAAAGATCAACCGTAATTTGCCAACTAATCTTAGTGAACTTTTGATCAATTAATACGACACTAGTGCACTCTCTGTCACTTCTCCATCTCAAATAATGTATGCAAGTCAATAATGAAACAATGGATAAACTGTTCTTATCGATTTCTGGTTCCAAAGCGTTCCTACAGTGAAACTCTTGCAATGAGTTGACAATTACTAATGTAAGTACAATTGACCAGGTATGTAGTTCTAGAAATTTTTCCGTTAATTGTTGAACTTCGTTAAGGTACATGAATATTATCCTTTTTTAAATCCCTTTTTAGGTTTTCCAATATCCGGCTTAGGATTTTCTGGCACAGGTTCCAGCGTACGACGAATGCCACGAATTCGTTTCCGCACTAAAAATCTACAGTGAAAAGGAAAATATAAAAAAAAAAGACAAATTTTTCTTCTTGAGCCCCCCCACCTTGCAATCGGCACATCCATTATTCGCGCGAGAACGCCATTTTGTCGTTATGGCGTTGCGGATTCGCGCCCTCGTATCGACTGGTTTTTCTACGGGGAAATTCTGTGTGTAGCTCTTGACTTCGGTTAAAAAAATAATAATTTTCACATACCTAACTCTCCTTCACAAGTAAAATACAGTCGAATTGACCACTAAGCTCGGATAATACACAATTCTGACAAATATACGCACTACGCGACACTCGGATTGGCAGCCATCGTGTCCGGAGTGTTCATTTTCACTCACTGATGTTTTCCATTTTACTATCAAAACGCGGTTCTTGACAACGAGCGGTTAAAGGGTCGTTACCGAGCCACCGACGTCAAGGACAATAGACGATTCATTGTCAGCGGCGTAGTGCTGATTTATTACAGATGCCTATTTTTTTATGATTTTTTAAAATTTTGTTACATAGTTGTAGTGTTTAGGTCATATGTTAAAATTGTCCGTAAAGGACTCAAATGCTGGTCTGCTGCCTCAGCGAGCGAAGAATTGGTACTACGCTGGAACTGGCCTCGCCTGGCGACGTCTAAGCGTGCTTTCAGCTAGCGTTGTGGTGTCATGAGGTGGGTTCTTTCTCCCAGCGCAAGGTCCTACTACAAAATTACACGCTTACGATTTACATGGGTGACCAGCGTCAGTTAATATCGCACGGAATGAGAACTCTATAGGCGTCAAGGCCTAGATAACATACCGAAAGGAATTACGAAGGAAACGCGATGACGAATACGCGGTTAACAGTGCGCGAGACGTAAGGCGATTTCGTCTTTGTCGATAACGGTCACAGTTCACAAATAGGAGTGGGGCATCCAGATGGTGGCGGGGCCCGCACGCACCCCTTCCAACCGAATCAAGAATCCAAATACGATGCCTTGGCCCATGTCGGGCGTGGAACGCCAAGCATCCCGGCGAGAGCCCCTGCAACAGAGAAAAGAGAGAGAGAGCTTCGCTGATGGCTAGCTCATAAGTGAAGAGGCCAGCCAACCTGGCGGGTCTCATACCCGCTCGGAGTTCAAGTGGAAAGACAAGATTTTCCGCTTAGTTAAACATGCTTTATTTCATCAGTTCAAAATCCAACGATTCAATTTTATAAATTTGCAACAAGACCTGAAACAAAATCTATTAGCTCTTAAGAGGATATCATGCATTCCTCCGAAGTATTATAGTTTTAAAATTTTACAATAAACGTTCTAATCTTTGATGTCACGAAGACAAAATTACCGACAACAAATCCTACGCTTATTGTTAATCGTTTTCGTTCACCAGACAAATACTATAACCAACTGAATTGTTGATCTAACAAGATCACTGCCTTTTCATCAAAACAGATATCGTACAATATACTGTCACGTGTTATGGTTCGCGGCCGATAATTTTAATATTCCGGGAAAGTGAAAACGCACTGTCTTTTAAATTAAGTCAAAAGAGTTTACTTACTAACAATGCACAATAATTGGTTTCACTATTTTACAATTTGTCTATCACTTCACAATCAATATCGCTTTTAAGTCGCACTCCACACTGTTGCAGTTTTACTATATCGTGACTGTAATGATCCCCCTATTCATTCAGCTTGGCTTCATATAGGGTTTCTCGTCATTCAATCTATTTCTCGTACATTGGTGAACTACCTGGAGTATTCGAGCAATGGTGCAGTGACTTCACTTACAGATGTTGATCATGTTTGGTGAGTTCTTGTGCTTTCGAGTACATTCGTTTTGTTGATCATGATGTTCTTAATGGTTGTGACAGTAGCTCGCAGAATTATTTGTACATATAATGCTGCCCCCACCTCAGTTCTTTTCACCCCGAAAAGATGTGTCGCCAGTTGTAGTCAATTCTCCCTGGGTGTAATATGGGGCAAGACGGTCCAGGTGCACAATTTTCATTTTGGCTCTCGGCATACAGTGTTCCTGTATGCGGTATACGATGTCGTTGATTCGCTTTGTAACTCGGTATAGTCTCTCACAATTATATTGCAGCTTTGGAGACCTACCCTTTCGCCGTTGTGGGTTATACTCGTATAGCCACACCAATTCATCTTGGGGGAAGCCAGTAGAATTTGCCTTTAGATCATACCTGATCTTCATGCAGTCAGTAGCCGATTCGAGGTGTTTTCGCACTGTCCGATGTATTTGATTCAACCGCTGCCTTAGCTCACTTGCGTACTCTGAGACCGTTTGGGGTTTCTCTAGGGGTGTTCCGAACTTTATATCAACTGGCAGACGAATAGTTTTTCCAAAAATGACTTTGGCTGGGGCTTGGTCTGCCGATGCATATTCGGCAGCTCTGTATGCCATCAAAAATAGTGGGATATGTCGGTCCCAGTCCCTTTGGTTCTCGTCAACCATCTTGGCCAGGTATTTATTGAGTGTGCCGTTGAAACGTTCGACCATTCCATCGGCTTGGGGATGCAGTGGTGTTGTCCTCGTTTTCCGTATTTCCAGCAGCTCGCATATTTTGCCAAAAACTAGCGACTCAAAGTTTCGGCCTTGATCTGAATGTAGTTCACAAGGTACGCCGTACCTACTGACCCAATTTAACACTAGCTCTTCGGCTACAGTAGTTGCTTCCTGGTTGGGAATGGGGTAGACCTCGGGCCACTTGCTGAAATAATTGGGCACAACCAGCGTGTATCGGATTCCCCATTTGGATTCAGGAAAGGGTCCTGTGATGTCAACAGCAATCCTTATAAACGGTACCCCCACGTTATAGGTTTGCATTTGTCCTCTCAGTCGTCGCTTTGGGCTTTTGATGGAAGCGCAAATTGTGCATCTGCGACACCAGTCCTCTACGTCTTCTCGAGTGTGGAGCCAGTAAAACCTTTCCCGCAATTTCGCTAAGGTCTTGTTAACACCAAGGTGGCCTCCCGAGGATCCTTCGTGCATCTCCTTAACCACATCGTGGATTCGGCTTTTAGGAAGTATAGCATACATCCTATAGGAGTTGCCATCTGCCGTTTCCCATTTCCCCTTAAGTACACCACCCTCCACCTAAAGGGAGTTCCATTGTGCCCAATAACTTTTCAGAGTGGTGCTAAGCATCGAAACGTCCTTCCACTCAGGTCACCTAGTTGTCTCCATCCATACGAGCAATGGTCCGATGTCTTCATCTGCTAACTGGGTATTCCGAATCTCCTCCAATGACCAATCTTCACCGAAACCGGCCGTTATCGCTTGCAGATCAACGGTCGGCTCCTTTTCTTCAATCCGCCGGTAATGCTTGCAGTTAGCTAGACATGGCTGACGAGATAGGGCGTCAGCATTTCCATAAGCTCTGCCCTTGTGAAGTTGTTGCTGTCTCACTAGCTCTGGTCGGATCGTCGATCGAGTTGCACCAGTCTCACTTGTTATGGTGCAATATTCTTCATCAACTTGACCAGGAAGACATAAGTCTGCTTCTCCACGATGTAGTTTTGACACGGTGATGGGGGTGCTGGGGATGTCGATCCTCCCAGCCAATGTCCGTCCCACGAAATCGGCCCCTCCAGTTTGATGGGCTTCCATAATAGGCTCCTAACACGGTCTGGATCTCCACCGTCCTGGACAATAGCTCCGTTTTCTTTGCTTCTTGCAGTCTCTTTGCAGCTGCCCCTTCTCACTGCAATCCCAGCATCTAGGCGCACCATTTACCTGCCGCTCTCACCCATTTTTCACGCGCTCATACCTGCACTCGTCGGCTACTACCTTGCAAACCCGGGCAGTGGTACGAGTCACATTTTTCGCTGCCTCAAAGTTCAGACTATAAGCCAATGCATCCTTAACCGTTTGCTTTTGGGCTAAACGCACGGCTTGTTGCAATTCCTGGTGCTTTAATGCGCTGATGAATGCTTCTGTTGTTGCGTCATCTCGATATTCGGGGTCGTACGCTGGGTAAGCCAAAAGTGCCAGTCGCTCAATGTCTTGGGCTAGCTGCTGTAAGTTTTCGCCAGACTTCTGCATGCGATGCCGTAGCTAAGCCCGATAAATCTGCTTCAGATGATCACCTCCATGACGCATGTCGAGCGCATTCAATGTAGCAGCTGGGTTTGAGTGGAACTCAACGGGGACAGTCTGCAAAAGCTCGGAAGCTGAGCCTCTCAGAGCGAGAATTAATGTAGTTGCTCGTTCCTGCTCATTCCAGTAATTATCCTAGCAGCGACTTCAAACTGGATTTTGTAGATACTCCAGACCAATTTCCCGTCAAATATTGGTGCTTGCACATTTCTGGATGTGCTTTGCGCTGCGATTATAAGCGGGGCTGGTGAGGTGCTTACTAATGCCTTCGCTGCTTCCAATTCCTTTCTTATTTTTTCAATCTCATGGTTCTTTTTCTCCTTGACCTGGCTAAACTTCGCGTTTAAATATTCGGGGAAAGTGAAAACGCACTATTTTACAACTTGTCTATTTTTATTTTTTCACTATTTTACAACTTGTCTATCAATTTTTACTTCAACTGTCTATCACTTTACAATCAATATTGCTTTTAAGTCGCACTCCACACTGTTGCAGTTTTACTATTTCGCGGTTGTAATGATCCCCCTATTCATTCAGCTCAGCTTTATATAGGGTCTCTCGTCATTCAATCTATTTCTCGTACATTGGTGAACTACCTGGAGTATTCGATCAATGGCGCAGTGACGTCACTTTCAGATGTTGATCATGCTTGGTGGGTTCTTGTAGTTTCCAGTATGTTCGTTTTGTTGATCATGATGTTCTTAATGGTTGTGACAGTAGCTCGCAGAATTATTTGTACATGTAACAATACATTTATTTATAAGCAAAACTAGAAACAAATTCAACAAAAAGAAAAACCTCAGTATACGCGCGCACTTTATAGAAAAGCTGCAAATCTGCATTCCAATCAGAGACGGAATTCAAATAAAAATCATCTCTGTGACGTCCCGCTAACGTAAATTTTCCCAATTTCAACGTGTTACCCTCCTCTTGGAGTATCTTTCCCGATTCAAAATAGGGGCTCATTGGGAACTTACCACCTTTGTTTTTCGTTGCTTTTTCTACACATCACTCGATTACAAAACGAGGATTCATCAATTGTTGCACCACCAGCGGATAATTGATCGCGAAAATTACGGAAAAGCACCCAATTTACACGGATTGCATTCATAATTCACGGGACCAGTGAAGCACCTTCAACTCGAAGTTTTGCAAGCAAGGAGGTGTGATAGCCTCGATCCCGTGAATCGATATTCCGCAAAGATCTGCCACTCCTATATAAATGTCCCAACCAGCTGATAAGGTTGGTTGACAGGTCTCTGCGACCAAACGGCACTGACGTCGATGGGTGGGGAGAGAATTAAACAAAAACCGAGCGATCGCGTATGAAAAACGAATATCAAGTGCAAAATTTTATTTAATTTGAGCCCAATATTGCGGTAATCTGAAGGAAAACATCGTCATAGTTTGAGACTAATAGTTTTCTTGGTAAGATCTGTAATAAACATAAGCAGTCGAGCAGCCCCGTGGTGATCAGGAGTGGCTGCTCCTGAAGAGATAAGGTGGTCACCCCGTCGAAACTGCTTAGTTTGTTGTTTTACTAGTGTAAAGTAAACTGCATCCCTCAAGTTTCCATCTTTTAGACAGAGATGAGTGGTTCACTTCAGCCACTTTAACGTCTTTAGGTTTGACATTCCCCTTGTAATGCAACGACCTTCTTCGGTGAAAGTAACGGTTGCTTTTTGTGTAATGTTTGCGTTTGTCTCAAGCCTCCGTGTCCGCTAACTTTAACGAGGCAAAAAAATATTGAATTACTGTAGAGTAGCTTAATTGACACCTAATAGAACTTTTCTAAAGACAATAAAAATTGATCGGTGCGTCTTGTAGAGTAGAGTACGCGTGATAAGTATTTTGTAGTGTAGCTTCGTGGCTCGACAAGAACCCGCCTCATATGATCCCGCAAAAGCTAGTCGTCAAGCACGCGTACGCGGTCGTTAAGCGAAGCTAGTTAGCTGAGCTCGGTGTTGCTTATAGCTCGCAGACACTTATGCCAGACCATCGGCACCCGTGTCCTACACGGGCATTAAAATTCATTACAGATCTCGAAACAAACAAGTTGCAACTGATGTGCAAACAATTGAAATTAAAATGAACGTTCTTTAAGGAATTAATTAAGAGTTCACATAAACCGTATCGAGTGATTTAGTGTAGCAACCAGCTTAGTAGGTAGCCACTACCAGTTCTGTGTACCACTCCCGCGGCCAACTGGACTGGCTCATATAGAATATTCTCATGTGAAGCATGAAACCCATTACAGCAGTTAGTTGAAGTGAGTCTTCTAGAGTTGCTGATTAAATTGCAAAACAAAAACTTTCTGCATGAAATTCCCGAGCAAAATATTAAAAAGCATCTCCAGCTTAATTTTTCGTCTTGTGCACTTGTAACGTTTTTACACTCGCGGCGTATAGTTTCGAGGCAAAGCCACTTAATATCGACACGACAGCGCCAGTTAGAATGTATCACAATAGCTGCCGTCACTACAATCGCTTACAAGATTTTATTTCAGTCACAAATGTATAAGAAATTTCGCGAGATAATTTACAAATTGGCAGAGTATGTCGCTCGCAATAGACCCGGATGCAAATCCATCACTAAAAGCAAATAAGAGGAAAATCCAAGGTTCAAATTCTGATACAGAGTGGAAACTTGACGTCCAATTGACTTCCACCGTGCAACAGGGGACTACAAATATCTTTAGTAGAGCTACAGACAAAGAACTTTCCAACAACTTATTTCTACTTTCGAGGACGATGCAAAAAATTAACGAGATCTAGGTACGAAAGTTTCGCAAATCAATGCGCAACAGAAGATTGTCGATCAAGCACAAGAAACTTACAGTCTACCTATGTCAAGAACTTCTTCCTTGACTCCGGGAACGCAAGAGAAAATCCCGAGATTGTCCAAGTAATAGCTCCTTATGAGGCTACGAGCACTGAACAATTATCATTGCAAGGTGGACATAATAGTGGACTCCAGTTTCAGGTAGGCGAAATTGAAGTGACAGAGCCGATTTTAGATAAAGCGTTTGCTTTCCAGTTTCAGTGCAAAAAGACAATGAGCTACCATTTGATAAAGATGACATGATAAGTGTGCCTGGTCGTGATGAGCCAAAACGGTAGTGCAGCGAATCAAATGGACTGACCGGTTTATTCTCGAGCGAATATGTGAAGCCTTTGTTTCTTCTGGTAAGAAAACTGACAAAAATAACAAAAATTAGTTCTCCATTCCGTTTTAAGTGTATGTATGCAGTTAGAATGCAAACTTTTTTTTCTCGTTTTCTTTTATCACATTTTGACTCGATATACAAACACACATTCATATACACATATATCTCGTTCCAATTAATTATCACAGTTACAGTTACTAAAATGTTGGATGGAAAGGACACTAAAGCGTCCGGTTGTAAAAAAGAAAAGAAAAATTTTCATTCAAATCTTCTATTTTTTTATTATTTTTTTATTATTTTGAATAATATCTTTCCCTTTTGAATAGCTATGGTTAATTTGAATGTCCAAGACCTTATGTTCAGAGCCATTTATTTATTAGATTATTGTACATAGAATGTTCAGAGTCTGTGCTACGAAGATTATATTGTGTATTACCTTAACTTGTGTTGACTTGTACGTGATTAATTATTTTGTCTCACTGCCAATGTTCTAAGCCTTATTCTTTACCTTTACGCATCCACTTCCAATTTTGCATTTCTTAGAGTCTCAGAAATTATTTTTCTCGCGCCCATTGTTTAATTTTTCCAGCTAAATACTTGGATTGTCGTCAGCTTCCGGGCCGGCCTTGGTTGAGAACTCACTGAAAGCCAAAATACCTCCGGACTAGCGATCAGACACAACCTCTGTTAAACAACTAGTGAGCAGCGGGCAAGCAACACCCAATTTCAGGATAACAGGCAGACATCCCGACGGCACCCCTAAACACAACAATGACGCGATTCTGTCCTTACTATAAGGGCTGCCCGACAGGATAGGACAAATGGAGAGAGAGTTCCAAGACTTTAGGATCAGCCTGCACACCAGGCGCACAACAACTCCACCGGGCTGGAAACCGAATCCAAATGCAGCTATTCTCACGTCTAGAACCAATGAGAGGTCGGTTGAGGTTTCTTTCGGGAAATCATTACAAAGGGATCTCTTCAGAACAATTGTCCTACACTCCGCGCACCAATTTCGGTTTTTTCTTTTGCTCTGCGATATTAACTTCTCGTCTCAACCGTCAATCCCGTTTTTTTTTCTTTTCTATTGTAGTGATATGAAGGTATAAAATTGTCCGTGAAGGACCGCAACGATGGTCTGCTGCCTCGGCGAAAAAAGATGGTAGGATTTGCCTAGATTGGCCTTGTCTGGGGACTCGTGAATGCGCTGGCAGGCTAGCGTTGCGGTGTCGTGGGGTGGGTTCATTCCCCCAGCACAAGGACCCACTACACGTTGAAACGGGTAAAAACAGACGGACTTGGAGAGACTTCGTCGTTACCCGGCGATTCTCATGGCCCACAAATAAGAGTGGGGCAACCGGATGGATGTGGCGCCCCCTCGCACCCGCCCAACCGGATCAAGATCCAAATGTTGAAGTGGCCATATATTTCCCTTTTGAGTGGAAAACTCATACAAACATACTATGCATGAGCCCTCCCATCAAACAAGAAATATAGATGTGACCGATTTATGTCATAGAATTATGTGATCGGGTCACATAACCCTATGCCATAAAAATGGCAATTGAGCTGAATGCCTCTCAACCCGGCAAAAGCCCCTGACAACAACAAAATAGGTGCAACGCCCCCGATGGCTAGCGGGTCCTATACCCGGCCAGAGGGGCAGAATGGAAAGACCGACGATTGGGGTCTGTTTGGCAATCCATTCTTATATTATCATCATATTTTCCTTTAAAATTTCAATAAATAACAACAACTTGCCAATTCCTTTTTCTTTTCTTTAAACAATTATCACGTCTGTTAATTTATTGTCAATGGCAACCTATCCTGCGTAATCCCCTATGTTCGAGCAATCAACAGCAATCACTTTTGCTACGCCTACTTTGGCGCCCGCATTATAAAAAAGAGATAATGAAATATCTAGCAAAAAACGCATTTAAGGAAAAAAAACTTCAATAAAACGGAAGACTCTTTAATCCAATAAATCAAAAAAGAATTTTTAGTTGAATACATTCAAATAAGAAATTTGAACCCATGCGTACAAAAAAAAGAAAATTTATTCCAACATATCAAAAAAAGAATTTAACAATTTCAAAAGTATTAATTGTATAGCAATTCAATTAAAAGAAAGAATCTTAAATCCGGTACATCAAAGAAAAGAAATTTTAATCAAACACATCGAAAGAAAATTACTCAAATGAAAAAAAAGGACTAATCAATTATAAAAATTATCTATTATAAAAATTTAAAAGAAAAAAAAACCAGGTACTCACCTACATCGTCGTCGGACGCCCGTTGTTGATTAGTTAAAAGCACTTCAATCATTGATTTCTTAATCAAAACTAAAAATGATGCAGTGAGTGGAACTATAACGTAACTCTAACTAAAATCACACTCGAACAGCCTTACGTTGACTTCCACTTTTCCCAATTCGAAGAATCTTGCACAACGGTGTAAAATTACCCAAACTCGTATCACCTCACCCGTACACGTCCTTAATTACACTCCTGTTACGCAACCCCACCCCAGAAGGCTTCTATATATGGATCTTCGGCATAATTTTGTTGAGGGACTTGCAAGCAGATCAATAAAAATGTTTCTGTCCAAATGAAAATATGACAGGGCCCTCACACAAATAATAAATATTTTTTAACTTTTCTTAAATACTCGTTAACCAATCAATATTATTGTAAAAATATTCAAGAGGATGCCACGTAAATTATAATAATTTAATGTTCGAACTCACTATAATGATAAAATCAATTTCAACCGTTGTTATGTGAAGAAATTGGAAAGATAGTTTGTACATTTTAATCATTTTAGAGGGAATTCGAAATTACGGCAGTAATAGCAACATTCGGCTAACACGTGCTTAAAAGGAACGTACCGCACACGAACAAAAACTGAATACACTTTGTTCTACGATCGTTAATGTACATAATTGAAATAGTAACAAAATTAAACATTAAAAAAATCCAAGTAGAGCATTATTTAATTTATAATTCCGAGGAATGAACAGAGTCAGCCTGGAACCGTTCACAGCCGATATTTTCGACGAATGACTCTAATTGTTATTTTTGATTACTTTCCAGATCAATCGCATTGAACGCATAGTTGTAATTCGATTCGGGGGCTTTAAACTTTTTGCAAATTGTTTTTCGATTTCACGGTATCTCGTTTGGGGACTTGATTATATCTGGCACAAAGAATAACTTTTCGACAGATGGTTTAAGGGAGGGAGAAACCTGTGCACATCCAAGCGAAAAGTCTTCGATCCTACATTTTCATGGATCACTTGAATTTTATTCCACTTTTCACTAATCCACATTCCTAACGAAGTGGTTACAATTTGCACAATATCTTTATAAGATAATCTATACACTACAGCGTTAGTTTGAAATTCCAATCCATGCAAATACCACTTAAATTCGACGCACCGTATCACTCGCAATGCTCACATTGCCGGCCGCCGTGCTTGCGCTTTACGATTTTTCCGACTTGCCTCTTTGGCGATTTCCAGCGGACTCCCCGATCCGTAAGCAAACTTGTCTTTTCTTTTTTTCCCTTGTCGCTACCGGTAAAATTTTATCAGCTGCCCACTCAGCTGAACTCGAATGCATTTTTATGTAATGCACCGTTGCCCTGCACTAAATCAGTGCTTCCACATCCTAAATTGTAATGGGCAGATATAAATTTTTAAGACCAAAATTTACTGAAGTAGGGAAATTTTAAATGAACTAAAGAAATTAAAAATGAAGCAAAGAAATTTAAATAAAGTGATGAAAATTTACATGTAGTGAAGAAATTTACATTAAGTAAAGAAATGAAAATTTTAGATAGTAATGAAAATTAAATTTCATGGAAAATATAATCAAAGGAAAACATTTAAATTTTGATATAGAGGGTAATTTGATATGAAGTTACATTTAATATAAAAAAATAAAAGAAAAATTATTCTACAAATTACAATTACAATGGAAATAATTACATATTTTTTTAAAATCTGCCATTACAATTTTGAATAGGAGATAGGAAGGTTTTCGAGCAGTTTGCTAGTGTGACTGCTCGATTACTAGAAAAAGGGGGGTGGATCGTAGTAGTCTTTGCGTATAAACGTCTTTTAAATCGCTCTAAAAATTAAATTAATTTCTTAAAAACGTTAGTCCGAGGTTAATTTTTATCGGAAAAAATCTTATATTGTCGAAGTAATCGACTCAGGAAATTTCTATCGAATATTTTTACTTCGATTGGTAACGAAAAACAAATTACCAAAGAAAACTTCGCCGCTGGTATAGAGGAGCCCGATGGCTTCCCACCGTTGGGGCAACCTGGGAAAACGACGAATACGAAACTGGCGATAATCATCAAAAGAAAACATAACGGAGAAAACTCTGCAGATGGAGGATGCAAGCTGCAAATAATAGCGGACAATCAACAGATGGCCGAATTGCAAAAAGAAAATGATGAACTAAGGCAAGAGATACAGTCCCTAAAGGATCTCTTCAAGAAAGGGATGAAGCCTAAAAGACGCAGCCGCAAAATCAATGGCAACAGGTAACAAAGCCGAAGAAAAGTACAAAGCAAGCAATTCCAGAAGAAGTTCTAAGTGCTGGTGGCACCAACGAGAGCCAAAACTATTTTGCAGCGCTGGAGGGATTAACCGAAGATATGGAAATTGAAGAAAACATCGGAGGTAATTTTAATCAAGATAATGACTTAAATTTTATTCAATATTTAAAGAACAAAAATAAGGAGAAAAAACCAGCCCGCAGTTCTGCTGGTTCCTCTGAAAAAGCTTCCAACAAGACAGAAAAAGTTCCGCCAATCAACGTGTTCGGACAAACCGGGAAAGATATGGTTTGGCTATTGGCAGCCGAAAATAAACTGGCCAATTTCGAAATCAAAAGAGTTAATGCCGAAAAATTAACTATAAGGACGAAATCACTGGTTGATTCCAAGTCAGCCAAAGATGCGCTGATTTCTGGGGAGGTTCCACTCTTCACCTATACCCCAAAAAGTGAGAAGAATCAGACCTTCTTGTTGAAGTGTTTGGACAGCGGAGAGGATACGGTCGATCTTCTTCTGGTGCTCAAGGAAGCTGCACCAGATATTGATTTTGTTTCATTCAAAGCCTTTGTGATAAGAAGGTCGACCATAGAACGGAAGAATTTATCACTTTACCTGCTACAAATTGCAAATAAGAGCAGTCCAAGTGCCCTTCAATAAATAAGGTACTTGAATTTCAGAGTGGTGAAGTGGGAACGCCTCCAGAAAAGAGAAGTCAACCAGTGTTACCGGTGTCAAAGATTTGGACATTCGGCTACAAACTGTGCCATGCACTATCATTGCGTTAAATGCAAAGACGTTCATGCTCCCGGTGAGTGCAAATTGGCTCAGACGGAGCCTAAAGAAAAATGATACTGCGTTAACTGCGGTGTTTTTGGTCACCAAGCATCATATCGAGGATGCTTCCGATATCAAGATGCAAAAGTTAAATTTGCTCCAAAGCAAACACAAGTACACCATAATGTCATACCTTCCAACTTCGTCAAGCCCGGAGTATCATTTGCACTCGCCACTAGAGGACCAGCGGAAAATGCTGGAAATAATGTAAATAATGTTAGTGGCAATAATGAGCTGCTTCTCAAAATTGACCAGCAACTTAATTCTCTATTGGAGAGAATCGACAAACAAGATTCAAAAATTAACTTTGCTTTTCAGCGTTTAGGTCTTTCAAATGCCTAATAATAACTTGTCATCCAGTCATATTCCCATGGATAGGCTTCGCCTCATATCGATCAACGTCAACTCTATCGTTGCTATACATCGACGTGATTATCTCCTTGAATTTATTGTTAAGCAAAAGCCTGACATCATCCTTCTCACTGAAACCCACCCCAATTCATGGCATTCTATGGAATTCAAAGATTTTGCATTCGTAAGAAACTATAGGGGAATAGGGGATGGGGGAGGTGGCACGAGGATATTGGTTCGAAGACCCTATTGTTTCCAAAATATTGAAAAAGTCGAATTCAAAAACTTTGAGTTTCTTGAAGTGTCCGTCATCGAAATTTCACTGCCAGGTGGGGATAACCTCTTCGTTATCTCTGCCTATGCAACTGGTCAAAATGTTCTCAAGTTCAAGGAGGAACTCAATTCCTTGTTTGAGATACTCGAACTGAACAGGCTGCATAGTTATTATATTTTTGCCGGTGACCTGAATGCCAAGCATACATCATGGCTAAACGCCACCAATAATCTAAGAGGTATATTCCTGAAATCATGGATAACAGAGAACCAAATTGAATACAGGTGCAACCTATATGGGTCGGAGTTCCCAACATACCCTAGGACAAATTCATATTTGGACCTCTGCATTGCTGACGCAAGACTTGAATTCAGCTTTAATAGTCCTCAACGGAAACTGCAGGTGCTTCCTTACGATAGTGACCATAACGCAATCGTAATGGAAATCAATCATCAAAGGGATGATTTCTTCCTCATTCCAGTTCAACATGAAAATCATCAGTTGAATTTCAAAAAAACAGACTGGGGAAAGTTTCAAAAGAAGTTTAATCGGGAGTACCAGAAGCAATGTCCTCCTTCTGATGATGGAAATGCCTGCTCAATGGTTCCAAACAACAGAAATCTAACTGACGATGAAATAGATCTCTATTTGTCGAAGTTAGAAAAGCTGACGTTGGAAACGATTAAGAAAGTCGTTCCCAAGATTAAACATCAAAACAATATGGAAGGATATGAAACACCAACCATCGCAAGGTTGAAAAGATTGAAAAGCCTTCTTCTCACACGTGTCAACAATATTTATTGACGATTTTTGGACTACAACCATCCCTCGTTGGCTTTGTTGAAATTACACCTGAAGAACGTCCGATTCATACTTCAGGAGTGAGGACAGCAATCAATGGGCGGAAAAACTGAGGGGTAATAGCCCACAGGACCCAAATTGCATTTTCACGAAAGTGAATAGCTTATTCCGCAAGAAGTCTCGAGTGAAGGTTTCGAATCTTGAAGTCGCTAGTGATGATAAATCTTCTCGATAGGGATGGTATCCAAATTGATAGTACGACTCCGGATAGAAATGGAAACAGGATTATATGTGATGGATTGCAGAAACTTGCCCTGATTGGAATACATTTTGAATTGGTTCATCTGCCAAACCCTGAGAGAAGGAATGAAATATTTTCAGAGGTCGTTGAAGCAAAGGTTTCCAACTTCAAATCAAGCCTGAACGGCCAATCAATTCTCATTTCGATGAAACATTAACATCTGACCTCATACCGAGCTTGAATTTTATTGATTATTTTGTCAGCTATGAAGGCTTGTGTTTCATATTTCGCAAGATAAACAACAAGAAATCATGTGGTACTGACGGTATTCCAAGTATAGTTCTCCGACATTTGCCTGAGGTTGCTATTAGGAATTATTGCATATTGTTCAACAACATGTTGAGCAATTCATATTTCCCAAATGAGTGGAAAAAGGCTAAGGTATTTCCGATCTTGAAGAAAGGAAAAGAATCTTCATGCCCTAAAAGCTATCGCCCAATCAGCTTGCTACCTAACATCAGCAAGGTGTAATATCAACAGAGCATTAAACGCCCACATTGAGAAATATGAGTTGATGCCGAATTGCCAATTTGGTTTTCGTGAGAGGCATTCGACCATACATGCAATAACGAAAGTTACCTCAGACATCTATTGGAAACTAAATGATAGACAATGTGTTGGAGCATGTCTCATTGATATGGAGAAAGCCTTCGATACGGTGTGGTTAGATGGACTAGTTTTCAAACTTCTTCAGGACAGGTTCCCCAGACACCTTGTCGCCATGATGTGTAATATGTTATACGGGAAATCATTTGTTGTAACTGATGGAAATCTGACAACAATGCGCGAATTCAAGGTCTTGAATGGTCTACAGCAGGGAACAGTTACTGCGCCCCTGCTTTTCTCAATATTCATTCGCAAGCTATTGAACAGCTTTGATTTTAATGTCTCGCCAACGCAATCGTTGGTATCGTTTGCTGATGATTTGATCATCTATACGGCACACCGAAAAGCTACAACTGTTCAGAACAACCTTCAAAACATGTTCAATGATGTGCAGCTCTACACCGACAATTGGCGAATGAAAATCAATGCGCAGAAGTGCGAAACAATTTTGTTTCGGACCACGCTGCAGGAGGCCAGTCTAGACCTGAAAGTTAATTGGAAGGATTTCCACATTATGGCTGGTGAGGGTAGTTTAGAACGGATTCCACATAAATCCTGTATTCGATACTTCGGTGTTTATCTCGATAAGTATCTGTACTATACTGAACATGTCAAAATCATGCTCAGTAAGGCACTAAAAGTAGTCATGGCTCTTCGGCGACTCTTTCATTCCAGATACATTGATCAAAAGGTCAAAATTATTTGTTACAAGACCCTCGTTAGACCAGTTTTGACATACGGGTGCCAGATCTGGTACAACCAGAGTGCTAGTACAACGGAAAGATTAAGAGTTTTCGAAAGGAAATGTCTTCGTGCATGTACTGGTTTGTACAGAAAGCCTGAGACGGATAGGAAGCATTATATATCGAATAGAAAAATTTATCAAACCGCTCAAGTGACAAGAGTCGATATCTTCATATTGAAACTTCTTCGGAATCATATCGCAAGATCTGTAACTGTGAGTGAAAACCCTTGAATTTCACAGCCGTTCCACCCTACAGACGGGTATATTGTGACTTGCCTCACTACTGGCTTCGTTCCTCCAGAAGCATTCGTGTATTTGGACATGAATCGATATGTTTTTGATTCTGACGGCGTCCCAATCATATATCACATATATAGACGGGCCACCGATAAGAAGATAAAATATCCTTCGAATTTGAGTTCACGAGACCAACAATTCCAACGGAGGTACACATTTGCTAGATTCGTTGTAGCTGATCGAATTGAGACGGCGCAATCCAGGTATTGGTGGCTGAATGACAATGTCTAAATTATTCGTGTTTATTTTCTGTTTTTGTGCCTTTTCTCGTTACTTAGTTTTTTAGATTCATCTCATTATTGCTAAATCTAGTATTGTTGTTTATTTGTGTTATAAATTAGGTATAGGTTTCAATATAAGGCAAGGTTTGTTTTTTTTGATTGAACTTATTTAGAATTAGGGTGTAACATATTAGGTATAGGATATAAGTTCACTGTTGTGTTAGTAATATAAGTAATTTTTGAATAATGCTGGTTGGTTTTTTCTCTTTTTTCCAATTGAATCAAAAAATATGTAATAATCTTAATTAATTTAAATTTGCTAGTGTATTTTTTTCATTAAATCTGTTTAACTGATAACGTATAAATTTAGAGAGCCATTCGGGCCATTAAGTTTTTCATAGTTTTATTGTTTGGAATTTGCTTTATGTTCTTTTAAAAATTTATACCGATTGGTATTAAATAAAACGCTTTTGACTTTGACTTTGACTGCTCGATTACTACACCATCCTGGGTCCGTCGCCTTTCGCAACCTCTTAGCAACTCCTCCACTTAACCCAAATGCCTCGCAAATTGTCTTCCCATTCTCGCTGCACCGGGACAATTCCAATGTCATTGGAATTATTTTGGGGTAATGCAAGCGAGCTTTCGAGATAACCGTTCCGTTGAGAGCGGGTGAAATCGTTCTCGGGTGAAGATAGATCAAATTTTGTTTTGATACAATTCGAGATGTTGATACAATTGCAGTATTCGAACTTATAGATGGTTAAGTAGAAGGCTCTTTGATTCGTTTTTAGTTAAATCGACACAATGAGTTTCATTCTTTTCAGCATATTCAATCAGTTTTTTAGTCTGAGTTTGATGTTTCTAATGATAGGAAGTTTAGTGAATTCGAAATTTTCACACAGCTTCCTCAGTGAAAATTATGTTCTGTAGTTTAGCAAATCATTGTAAAATTTCGCAAAGTTGTTTGCATTTTCGCGACAGATTCTCCAAATTCTTGAAATTGTGGTCAGAAAAATAGTGATGATATTGTCGCGTGCTATGGTTCGCGGCCAATAATTTAATGTTCCGGGAAAGTGAAAACGCAATGTCTTTTAAATTAAATTAAAAGAGTTTATTTAATTCATTAAAAATGCACAATCACTTTACTAACCATTTGACAACTTTAATTTTCACTATTAAAATTCTACCTTCCACTTGTCTATAAATTTCTATCGCAATTGTCTTCTAAAATCACTTCACTATTACTTGATCGCTTTTCAATTCGCTTTCCACACACTATCGCAGTTTTTATCGCGGTCGAACGAATGATTCCTCCATTCATTCAGCTCGCCTTTATATAGGATCTATACCTATTCAACCCATTTTTCGTACATTGGCGAATGTTCTGCCGAGAGGTACCTGGTATATTCGAGCAGCTTAATGATTCATTAATGGGGTGACGTCGCTTTCAGATATTGATCACGCTTGGTGGCTTCCTCCAGAAGCATTCGTGTATTTAGACATGAATCGGTATGTTTTTGATTCTGACGGCGTCCCAATCATATATCACATATACAGACGGGCCAACCATAAAAATAATAACAATTCCAATGGAGATACTCATTATCTAGATTTTTTGAGTCTAGGTATTGGTGGCTGAATGACAATGTCTAAATTATTCGTGTTTATTCATTTCTGTTTTTATATTTTTGGTACATGGTTTTTGAATTTTAGTTCATTATTGCTAAATTTGGTGTTGCTGTTTGTTTTTGTTAAAAATTTGGGATAGGTTTCAATATTGAGGATATGTTATATTTATTATATTAGGTTTAGGGATCAGGCTTAACATTACGGCTAGAAATATTGTGATAGCATTATATGAGTATGAGATTAATTTTTAAATTGAATTTGATTAGAATCAGGTGATAACATAATAGATGTAGGATAAAAGTTTATCGTGTAACTCTACCGTAGACGGTCCCAAGCCTGTTTGAGAAAGGAGGAGGAAACCCCTTTTTTCCGGGAGGATTACTGGTTCCCCATTAGTGGAATATTAAATGCCGAGGAATACTAATAATTATAAAAACATCTACATCTAAACATCTAAATCCTACTTACAACTTCTTTGTAGAGGCGCAAGAGGGTAAACGCCTGATAACGGAATCAAAGTAACAACCATTCCGCCGGAATGGAGGTTGGGTGACGGGCTAACTCCCCATCCCTGGAAAACCCTATAATGTTTCGAAACCTGCAGAAGGGCCTCGGAATGGATTGGACTTACGGCAATGACTTCGTAAATGGGAAAAGAACTATGGCATTGGATCCTGGAATGTCAGATCACTCAATTACCCTGGCGCTGTTAAGGACCTTTTATAACAGGCCAGTCAATATCAATTAAAAATTTTGGCAATCCAGGAAACGAACTTGACGAAATGATATTCAAGACATGAGATCACACACAATATTCAAAAGTGGAAAGTCTACTGGTAAACGGGAGTTTGGAGTGGCCTTTATTGTGGATAGGGAGCTAAAATCGCACGTTATTGATTTTAAGGCTGTCAATAAACGGTTGGGCGCGATCCGTATAAAATCAAAACTCTTCAAAATCTGGCTGATAAATGTTTACTCCCTGGCCGAAAAAAAGGACGAAGAAATAAAGGAAACGATCTACAATCACTCGGAAAGGCTAGTCGACTCATTGCTCACAAACGATACAAAAATAGTTCTAGGTGATTTCAACGTTAACGGGGAACGACTGGAGGATATAGCCTCCACGATGAAATGACAACGGCCTGCGCCTGATTGACTTTGCATGTAGCAGAAATCTAATCATACGTTCGACATGCTTCCCACATCGACCCATTCATAAAATCACCTGGGAATCACCGGATGGCAATATACAAAATCATATGAAGCAAGTTCTGATCCAACGACGTTGGGCCTCGAGCAAACTTGACGTCCGTACATGCCGAGAAGCCAATTGTAACTCAGATCATTACTTGATCAAATTAACCTATCAATGTCGGCATATTCGGCAAAAATCAGCCCGTTGCAAAAATTTGACATCGAAAGGCTCCAAATGGCGTCTGTGGCCTAAAATTTCACGGAAACCCTCGACAACCATCTGTCTCCCGTCATATCAGATGCATCGTTAAAGACAAGCAACGAGCTCTGGATGGAAGTGAAAGTGGCTATTAAGATCGTGGCAGAACAGACGATCGGAAATCAAGCCCGGCGCAAGAGAAATTATTGATTCGATAATAAGTACCAGAATGCATTAGATAAAAAGAATCAGGCGTTCAAAGATTCCATAGGTAAAAAAACCAGGACAAAGAGAGAACACTATAAAAATCTCAGAAGAGTAGCGAATAAGATAAATAGAACTAAGAAAAGAAAATACTTTGAGGACCAATTGAGAAGTATAGATGTAAGTTTAGCGAGCAACAACACAAGACAAGCATGCAAAGTAAAAAATACTTTCAGCATATTATATTCGGTATTTAGAGTATTTAAAAGACCTATCCCATAAGATGTCATCAAAACTTCAATTATAACGCATAGTTGTACATTATTGATTTTTTAAGAAAAAGTAAATCATCACGCAATATTTATACTTCACCAGAATATACTGACACGTTTGATGAGGATGGCACATTTACCCATGTAGGTATGAGAGTGAAGCATAAAGAAAATTTGTTGCCATTAGGATCGGTGTATCGTAGGCTTTCTGTCAATGCAATGCCAATTAGATCAGATTTTATGAATTACATCCATCAAAACCGAATGTAAAATATTGGTAGTAGCGCCAATTATATATAATTCAATCAGTTTAAAACTGCTGAACCTAAAAAAATGTGCTATTTACTTATTTAATAAAAAATACATATTGCGATCTATTTGTTTTTTTTTTTGCTTACACTTTCTCTTTCTGTCAATCTCATGCTTTTGTAGTCATATTTCCCTTCTAAAAATGCTTCCATTGCATCATGAAACACACAAATTGGCTTATAAATTTCGTCTTCTCCCATACCAGACCGAATTGGCTCTTGCTTTTTTAAATGCATCCAAAATGCTGCCATTAAAGTTTCTTTCTTTTTTCAATTCTGAAACAGGAATTCGAAGGGAGTCCACTACGCGATTCTATGCATCATTTACCTGAAAACATGAAACCACGATTAAAACTGTACGTACCGTTTGAACGGGGCCCGAACTACAAACTGTTGTAATTTTTGTCCATATATAGCCCAGTCATATTAGGGCTTTCACCTCGGAATGAAAGATAATAAGCTGCAAATTGGTATGAACCTTTGTTTTGTCATTCTAAATGTTGTCTCAAAAGTCAAAATCATTATCGTGTTCGCGTCTCAAGATATTCAAGGTCAAAGGTCACAAAAATCGGTTTTTCGCGAATATCTGGCTTCCTATCGGTTAAATGAGATTTGCATTTATTATAAAAGTTGTAGGCTATAAAATTCCCTTTTTTTTCATACGACCAACCGTTTTGAAGGTAGAGCGCGAAGAGTGCACATCGTACAGTCATATACGGCCTAATGCAAGGTCAAGCGTGAGTTATGGTTATCAGTACGTTATAAAGTCAATTATTTACTTGGAAATTATAATTATTAAACAATGCCTATTATTTATGTACTAACTATTAATTATTTATATTTAATTAAAGTAAGTAACTTGATTATTTATATATAATTATTCATATTTAACTCATCATTGACACAGCTATTGCCTTATCAGAACATCAAAAGACTGCTGTCATCATAGGAGAAGATATCGATTTGCTCGTTATTTTAATTGGACGTACTCAGTCACATCATCAGGAAATTTTTTTGAAAAAAGTTGGCAAAGGCAATGTCAAAACACAAATATATTCTACTAAAAGTTTTGACCAATATCCTCGTACTAAAAAGCACATTTTATTTTTACACGCATTCAGTGGCTGTGACACGACTTCTGCGCTATTTAAAAAAGGAAAAAAAACTGTTACTAGAGCATTGGAAAAAATTCCTGATTTAGATAAACTGGTGGAAGTATTTCAACAAGAAAACTGCCCAAAACAAACATTATTAGAAAATGGAGTGCGCATCTTGTTGGCATTATATAATGCTCCAAAATCTGAGGACAACATTGATCATTTCCGCTACACGCAATTCATCAAATTTACAAAACTAAATAAACCTGTACAACTGTCAACACTTCCACCAACAAGTGTAGCAGCTCATCAACACATAAAACGTGTCTACTACCAGATTCAAACGTGGTTAGGGAAGGACTTAGAACCTAAAGAATGGGGCTGGATGCTTGAAAATGAAATCCTGGAGCCCATACGAACGTTATTACCTCCAGCACCAGCCGAACTACTAAACGTAATATTTTGCAATTGCAAAAATGGTTGTGGTTCCCGCTGTGGATGCAGAAAATCAGGGCTACAATGTTCTTTAGCTTGCGGCCAGTGCAACGGACAAGCTTGCCTCAACGCTTCACTGTATCCAAGTAATCCCGATGAAGAAAATACATATGATCCCGATATTCTGGAAGGTTTGGAGATGAACATGACAGATAATGAGGATGATGACAATGAATCGAACATTTTTGAGCGACAAGAAGAAGAAGACGACGAACAAGAAGAAGATAATTAGCTTCCATTTCCAATTTCATTACAATTAAAATCAACAAAGCTACTTTTGATATTTGAACTCACATTTTGATAAATGTATATTATGCCGTATTTAATAATAAATAAAAATATGTGTAAAATATATACTCTTACTATCATTTTAACTTAAAATAAAACTAAAATATATAATCCAGAATTAATAATATTTTATACTTAAATAGTTAAATATGAATAATTATATATAAATAATCAAGTTACTTACTTTAATTAAATATAAATAATTAATAGTTAGTACATAAATAATAGGCATTGTTTAATAATTATAATTTCCAAGTAAATAATTGACTTTATAACGTACTGATAACCATAACTCACGCTTGACCTTGCATTAGGCCGTATATGACTGTACGATGTGCACTCTTCGCGCTCTACCTTCAAAACGGTTGGTCGTATGAAAAAAAAGTTTAAACAAAAGTTGTAGGGAATTTTATAGCCTACAACTTTTATAATAAATGCAAATCTCATTTAACCGATAGGAAGCCAGATATTCGCGAAAAACCGATTTTTGTGACCTTTGACCTTGAATATCTTGAGACGCGAACACGATAATGATTTTGACTTTTGAGACAACATTTAGAATGACAAAACAAAGGTTCATACCAATTTGCAGCTTATTATCTTTCATTCCGAGGTTGACCCCTTTTTTTACCTAATATGACTGGGCTAATAGTCCAGTTACTGAAACTGCACCGTAAATGATTTCGAAATTTCGGACAGTAGTTGGAATATGACACAAGTAATAAAAGTTATATAAGTCAAGTTGCTCTTCCACGATAATGCCACCTCTTCTCAACGGTGTGAATTTGAGAATTTAACCCGAGGGATCCATGGATAAGGGTTCCGTATCATCAGTATATAATCTCCATTATATTTACTAAATTTACACTTTGAGCAACTTTGTTTTCCATACAAAAAGTTGCTTTCACCGATTAAAAACAAAAAGCGCAAGTTGCAGATATAAAGGGTGGTCCAACCAAAACGCACGATGTTAATTGTAAATAAAACAAAAAGTTTTCAGAGAATTATGTTAATATTGTTTATTATAATAGAAGAATCTATGACAATTATGTGTGAAACAAATTATCGCCCAAATGGTCGCCACAGCTACGGTGGCATAAACTCTATCCGATAGTCCATATTTTCAATTAATCTGAGACATAATTGAGGGTCAATGTCGTTAATGTGCTGAATTGTCTCATCCTTTAGTACTTAAATTGTTCTTGGCTTACTGATGTACCCTTTTTCTTTTGAATATCTCCAGAGGAAGAAGTCCAACTGTGTCAAATCACATGATCGTGGCGGCCAATTAATATCACCACAACGTGACATAACACGTCCATTGAATTTCTCGCGCAAAAGAGCCATTGTTTCGTTGGCTGTGTGGCAAGTGTCACCATCCTGTTGGAACCACATATCATCCAGGTCCATGACCTCAATTTCTGGCCACAAGAAGTCCGTTATCATCTCGCAATAGCGAACACCATTCACTGTAACTGCTCGGCCTTCCTCATTTTCGAAGAAGTACGGCCCGATGACGCCGCCAGCCCATAAATCCCACCAAACAGTCACTCTTTGTGGATGCATCGGCTTTTCAACAATCACTTGTGGATTCTCATTTGCCCAAATGTGGCAATTCTGCTTGTTAACGAGTTCCTTTGAGGTGAAAGTGTGCCTCGTCGCTGAAGATGATTTTCTTTGTAAAGTCACCATTCCCTTCTCTCTCTTCAACCAACCATTTGGCGTATTGCCGACACTTGAAATGGTCAGTAGGCTTCAGCTCTTGAGTGAATTAGACCCTGTAAGCGTGTAAATTCAAATCTTTATTCAAAATACGTATCAGTGATGTTCGTGAGATGTTCAATTGTTGGGCACGTCGACGAGTCGAGGTTGACGGCTCTTCTGCCACACTATCGCGAACAACAGCATGCACACGTGATTTCACATTTCCTACAGACCTGGTTTGCTGAAATTTGCGCACAATTCTCCCGATTATGGACGAAAAACACAAGCACAATTCTCCCGATTATGGTCGAAAAACTTGACATTAAGATGTGACTCACAATTAACATCGTGCATTATGGTTGGACCACCCTTTATATCCTTTGCAGTTGAAGCTAAGGCGAGCTTAATTCCAAATTTTCAGAAAAATCCATTGTATTCAGTTATAAGCAATTCCAAATATACACTATTTTTCCGTTCAGCGACTGGATTAATGCTAAAATAGTACTATCTACTAAGGAATACAAACATACCTTGTTTTCGTCCTTGTGCAATGCACTTTTTGGGTCCCAAATTGCGAGCTCAGATTAATACAACTCAATAAACTTAAACATTTCTTCATTACTCCGCGATAATGATATTTTCAATAATCATCTACCCCTTCAGCGGTCGGTAATGAAATGAGAAATGGCCAACTGTGTGAGCACCACGATATCCTTTGATGCGTGTACTGTGTTAGTGACTAAAATCGATTGTCGATTATTCTAGAGGACGACGCCAGAATTAACCCCAAACAAAAACTTTCGGAATATTTCATAAATTGTTTTATTAACAATTCTAATCGAAAGTTTTAACTCTGCCTTAAAAATAAATTAAGGGTATTGTAATAATACGCAGTATCGCCATGTAATAATATGCAGGATCGCCATGTAACAAATACCTGTTGAAATGTTTTGAGCCTAAGGAAACAAGCACAAGCATTGGACGCCTTCTTGCACGTTTCCGAGAATGAAGATTTGTATAAATTATAGTTTATAAAATTTGTAGAATGCAGACACAAGCGTGGAACGCCTTCCAGTCTGCATCTGCCCTAATAATATAACCATGCGAGCGGTTGCAAGCCCTTAGCAAAGGATATTCCCACGCAAGTAAAAACACCAGCGTATCGAGAGTGAAAAAGAGTTTTATTCAATTCGCTTCCACTTAAATATTTTTAACCTAACTGTACATATAGATCTTGATATAACCTAATTGCTTACAAACTATACTTAATATTCATATTGCTTATAAAAAAGGTATTGCCCGATGTTAAATGTACTAGAACGAAAAATGTAATAGAGTCGGACATATTCAAAAATTTGCTAAGTTTACATCATTGTTTGAATTATTAATATCGAGATCACTACAGTATAACACAAATAAACTACAACAATAACAGTTTGCAAATTTAATCAAACTAAACTTCTTAGAAGATATTAAGACACTTAAAATATGAAACATTTGATTCTCTTTCGGCTAAAATATCTTCTTTCCTGTGATCCTAAGAATCATTTCTTTCAGCTTAGTTTATGTTTGGCATCATAAGTCTGAAACAAAAGAAAAAAAATTCATGCAAAACGGTATAAATAATAACTAATCAAAATGATTTACATTTTTCGCAGCTTGAAGGAGTGTTCTGGATGTTGTCTCGCCTGTCTGCTGCAATATTTCGTAGAAACATTTTGTCTTTGATTCGGTCAATAATATATACGGCTCCCCATATTCAACAATACGCCCCGCATCCATCACTAGAACTTTGTCCGCGTCCATAATTGTATTAAGTCTATGTGCAATCGTAATCACTGTGCAATCCCTGAATTGATTCCTGATTGTCGTTTGAATCAAATTGTCCGTTTGGTGATCGACATTAGCTGTCGCTTCATCCAGTACTAAAATATTGTTTTCTCGCAAAATGGCACGAGCCAAACAAATCAACTGTCGTTGACCTGTACTGAAGTTAGTACCTGCCTCGGTTACTCTAGTTTGAAGGCCTAAAGCTTGTTCAGAGATTGCTTCCTTAAGCTTCACTTGTTCCAAAGCTTGCCAGATTTTGGCGTCCGAATACTCATCAAATGGATCTAAATTGTATCGTAATGTGCCAGAGAATAGAATTGGTTCCTGTGGAATGATTGAGATTTTTGAGCGCAGGTCATGCAATCCTAAGTTCTTGGTATCCTTCCCATCGATGACTACAGATCCATCGTTATACGCCAACCGGAACAGTGCGTTGATTATTGAAGACTTGCCTGCACCTGTACGACCAACTATTCCTATTTTTTCCTTGGGGGCGATTTCGAATTCTAGATTCTTTAAAACATTCTCCGAGTTAGGATCAGGAAAATATCTCAAAGATAACTTTTTAAATTTGACATTTCCCTTTCCTGGCCATTCTTCTGGAGGCTTATTTTGAGCATCGGTTTCAAGTTCTCCTTCTTCTTCTAGAGTGCCGTACTCAACGACCCGTTCAACGGCAGTCATTGTATTTTCCAGCTCGGCCGATTGACGCATGCCCCACTGGACAATCCCGGTCATTCCAAGGGCTTGAGTGATAGCCAAACCAACGTTAATTGCTTGTTCATCTCCCATTGCGATAAAACTGAGTGTTACGACTGCAATATAAATAACACAGGTACTGTCGAGCCAAAAGCCAAATGCACGACTTATTGATAGGAACATGTAGAATGCGGAGCTGTGCATGTCCTGTAGCTGATCGAATTCGTGAAAGAGAACTTTTTGAGCTCCAAATGCCCGAATGGTTGAGAGGCCAAGCAGCGATGCTGATAAATGTGAAAAGATTGGAGACCGTGCTAAAAGAAAATTGAGGCATTATTTATAAACCGATCTATCACTGGATTTATACAAATTTGCTTACCAACACTTTCCATTCTTCTAACATTTCTGGAAGTTTTCAAGTAAAATCCTCTCAGGTTGTAAAAAAGGACAATCATGCAAAAAGTGGGAATGAGGAACCAGGTATTGACTACCATTATCACAACAAGACTACCGCCTAATGTCAGAAAAATCTGGATGAATTCGAGGGCAATCATTGGCAAGGATTCGTCTACTTGCCCCATATCTTTCGCAAAACGATTGAGAATTCTGCCTGCTGGGTTCGTATTGAAGAAATACATGGTTGCTTGGGAGATTCCACGATACATTCCATCGTGAAGATTTCGTGATGCTCTCATAGCAACATCGAACGCAAGAAAACTGCGAGATAATGTCACAATTATTGTGGCCGCTACGAGACTAGTGAAAATGTAGATATCAAACATATCTCGTTCTATGACCGGTGAATCAAGTATTGTATCATTCGCTATGCTTGAAGTGTTTCCCAAAAGTATACCAGTCATGTTTATAGGTTGAATTATTTGAGAGTAATTTGTTGAATTTAAAGTGAGTACTTTGCTGGTTTCTTTGTTGACCCTAAAAAATGATAAAATGTTGGCTATGTAAAGGCAGTCGAAAGCACCATATGTGAGGACTCACAATAAAATTTTTGAATTAAACTTACCAGTATGATAGAAAGTAATCACTTGCTGAAGCAAGGACTTGAGCACCAACGCAAAATACAAAGGTCGTTGATAACAGAAATAGTCCACCTCCGGACCTGAGATATTTCTTATAAAGCGAGAATCCTATCGATCCTTGCTGTTGAGTTTCTTGTACCTGCATCTGAGCGTCAACATCCCTCTTTTCTTTGGTAGACTGTACTAGAGATTCATTGTTTTGTCGGCTTAGCTTCCCGTCAATTAATGCTGAATCTTTTATTTCTTCAATCTCGACTTGATTTTCATTCATCAACAACAGTTTAGAAAATTCGTGTTTCAGGTCTTTTAGTTCAGAGTATGTACCCGTCGCCAGGATTTTTCCGTGATCCACTATGATAATTTTGTCGGCATGTTGCAGATACTGAAGTTGATGTGTGGCAAGAATCACTGTATGATCTTTCAAGTAATTTCGCATGCATTGATCAAAAAGATGTCGTCCCACGTGGGTGTCAACAGCACTAAGTGGATCATCTAGCAGGTATATTGATGCTTTCCTGTAAACTGCTCTAGCCAAATTGATTCGGGCCTTTTGCCCACCCGACAGAGCCTGCCCCCTATCTCCGACAATAGTTTGATCGCCATATGGCAGCATTTGCAGATCTCGTTCTAATGCGCACTGTTTAATGACTGCCTTGTAGCGCTTTTGATCCATTGGCTGGCCGAAAAGGATATTCTGCTGGACTGTCCCACCGAACAACCACAGATCTTGCGATGCAAATGAAACTGTTCCTTCAATTTCAATTTCACCAGATTCAATCGACATTTCGCCTAGGATGGCTTGAATTAAACTGTTAACATTATTTTTAAAAAAATTATTTCTGTAAATCATTATTAGTAGAGTAGAATTAACCAAAAAAGGTGAAAATTGTAAATTCGTCTCAGGATGCCATATAGAAAAATCGATGTATTTGGGTGAGAAATAATAGTCCATTCAATAAGCCCGTAGGATGACACATAGATGGTATTACTAGAATTTTTTTTGTAGCGAACATAAAAACTATTTCCACCACTGAGTGGCGCTGACATCATCTCGAGAAAGTTTGACTTTACACATCTGGCAACAAATCAGCTAGCAACAAGAAGACTTTTCATCAGCAGTCCTCTTTGGCTTTTGGTCGCGAAGCAGACAAGTTTAGTTTTATTTAACGAATTTGTTAGATATTTAGATTTTCGCAATAAATTGTTATTTACCACATTAAGTGAGTTTAACGATTGCATTGTGCACGTCTTAATCCACGGGATTCAAGGTGGCTACATTTCCAAATGAATTTTTACTACTACTAACCTTCAATCGATACGTGTATAAATTTGACAGCAATATAGCATTTTGTGCGAAGCAACTTTTCTTATTGAAAAAAAAAATGGAAATAAAGTGAATTTCTAGTTTTGATAAAGCAATGCTTTTTCATGAAAAAAAAAATACAGTGAAAACCAAACAATGGCTTGGTAAACATTATCCGGACTATGCTCCATCGAGACGTGGATTCCTGAATTTAAACGTGGTCGTACCAGCACAAATGATGCAGAGGGCAGTGGAGGCTGTTATTCCAGAAAACATAAAAAAATTCACAAATTGGTTATGAACGATCGCAAATTGAAGGTACACAAGCTAGCTGACATTGTAAAGATATCAGATGGTTGTGTTTTTACCATTTTACATGGACATTTGGGTATGCGAAAGCTCTTTGCAAAGGGGGTGCCACGTGAGGTCACAGTCGACCAAAAACAACAACGCATTGATGCTTCAGAGGAGTGTTTGGCGCTGTTGAACCGCAATAAAATCGAATATGTAACAATGGATGGAACATGGCTTCACTATTATACACTAGAATCGAAAAGACAGTCAGCTGAGTGGACAGCAGTCGACGAACCAAAACCAAAGCGAGCAAAGGCGCAATAGTCGGCCAGTAAAGGTGATGGCGTCTATATTTTGGGATGCGAACGGAATAATATTCATCGACTATCTCCAAAAAGGAACTAATTATTACTGTGCACTTTTGGATCGATTAAACGCTGAAATCCCTAATAAACGGCCGCATTTGCAAAAGAAAAAAGTGTTATTTCACTAAGACAATGCACCGTGTCACAAATCAATGAACGAATTGCTCGCCCACCTACCGTATTCTCCAGATTTAGCCCCCCGCGACTTCTTCCTGTTTTCAGATTTCAAGAGAATACTTGCTGGAAAAAAATTAAGGTCATTAATGAAGTAATCGCTGAAACTACTACCTACCTACTTTGATGAGAAAGAGAAATCTTACTATAAAAGTGGTGTCGAAAAGTTGGAAAATCGCTATACTCGTTGTATCGCCCTCGAAGGCAACTATTTTGAATAATAAAATCGAGTTTTATCAAAATGTTGTTTTTTTAAGGGTTTTGTACTAAAATACAAAACCCTATTGCTATCACGACCTGTGTCCGTCTGTCCGTCCGTCTGTATGTCACAGCACTTTTTCTCCGAAACTATAAAGGCTACAGCCACGAAACTTTGTGGAAAGATCAGAAGTGGTGACTTCTTGAAAGTTCAAGGGTAAAATAATTTTTCAAAGGGGTTTAAGGGGGTCTCCCCATATAGGGAGGTGACCCCTCAAAAAAAATGTCACCACTGGTAGTCGAGTAGGGTGTCATTGGAAAGGTCTCAATGAGATCTTTTCAAAACAAGTCTTAAAATTGCCTTATAAGTACCGAGGGGGGCAGGGGAAGGGGAAATGTACGAACTTTTCGCGTACCCCCCTCGCGATTGGACACTTTCCATCCGAAAAATCTGAAAAAAATCATGAATGTAGGCCTTTACGAGTACAACAACAACAAATACATGAGAAGTCGAAATTCACTCAACTTTGTTAGTAATAGTATGATTTATTGATTTTATGTTTTGTTGAATAAAATCTAAACGGTACCCTTAAATTCAATAAAATTTAACAAACAGATGACTATTTATAAGATTGATCTTTTCTGAAAGTTTCATAAAGATCGAATAGTATTTAACGAAGTTATAGTGATTTGAATTTTCCTGTATTACTATGGAACAATATGCCCTGTATTACTATGGAGACATATGGCTTTGAAGCCATATACGCTTTTTACCGACTTAGACACTACAGCTTTGCTAGGTTTTGCATGAAAATTTCAGGAATGATAGGTATCATACAATTGAAACAAGTCGAAGAGGCAGGAGAGAGCTCCTAGCAAAAGGGTTTTGTAACCATTCTAAGATTCGAAAAAACAGGCCATGAATCGATGATTACAGTACAGAGGAGTGGCCCCTGAAAAAAAATTTCATGGAAGGTAGCCGATATGAGTATCAACTGAAAGTTCTCTATGAGAGCTTTTCAAAACAGTACTTAAACTGACAGTTTTTGCTTCAGTGGGGGCACAGGGGGGTGGAACATGAAAAATGTGTTTCCTCCCTCGCGAATGGACACCCGTGATCTAAAAAATCTGAAAAAATTATCAAGGGAGATATTTATGGGTATAACTATAACAAATACCTCAGAAGTCAAGATTCTTTCAACTTTGCTAATAATAGTATGATCCTCGAACATGACATGTTTCTTGATTTTATTCGTTACTGGTTACTGCATTTTGTAAGTAGAGTACAAAACCCTTCTGTCATGAGCATAGGTCTGTCTACCCAACTTGTTCTTACTTATCCTATGGATTTATTGAATGACCTGTTATATATAGATGAAATACCTGTCATTTTTTGGCTTGGTACATTGTTCAAACAACAGTGTTACACGAAAGATCGATTTTAATTTAGCATATCTCAAATTAACTGTTCATAAATGCTTTGATAGTACTAATTTTTTTTAACTGTCTTGGCAAAGGTCTCTGAGCTATAGAAATAAATTAATTTCACCCGTTTTTTTGAATAAAACCGTTGTTTAATCAATGTTCCAAGCAAAAAAATCACAGTTAGTTTAGTTAGTTTATTTCTAATCCAAATACATCAATTTTTCTATATGGTATCCTGAAACAAGTTTAATATGCAGTTTTGCTAATTCTACTGTATTATTTATATAATTGTATGTAAGTACAAACCTGGATTTTCCAGCTCCAACTGGACCAATGATTGCAACAAGTTCGCCGGGACTCGCAGTAAAGTTCACATCATCAAGCGTAGAATCATTCGTTCCAGGATCCCATTTGGCTTGTACATTTTTGAGTTTCAACGATCCTTTCGGTGAGTAGTTCGTATTCTCGATTTTATTAATTTCACCATTCAATCGTTTATTTTCGTTCTCGTTATTTTTATCTTCACCGGAAACATAAGAAATTATATTTCCGTTCAATGTGTGTTGATCAGCAACAGGTAGTTTTACTTTAGTCTCCTCGTGCATCAAGAATTGTTGTATCCTGCTGAACGACACGGAAATTTCCGCTAACTGGGAGATACCTGAAAAATAATTGAACTGGTTTTAACTATAATAAAGAAATGTTGACTACTACTAAAAGTGCATATAAACGAATAAAACTAATAAATCAGAGCATTAGGCGACGTCGTTGTTGAGGAGTCCGAAAGTAGCTTCAGAGATGGTAGGACTTTACTAAATTTGTGTGGGTTTCAAGCAAATTTTCTACAGTATCGACCTCAACGTACTTTGCGAAATAATGCCCGAATGTTGACAATCACATCGACCGCAGTGTAGGTATGGATCAATAATCAACTGACAGAATCTTTCCGAATTAACGTAGTACTGAACAAGGAGAAAGGCTGTCTCCACTGTTATTTAAGTTGTCCTAGTATGTTTCATTAGACAGCTACTCGTTAAACAGAGCTAAGGCTAACAGTTTTAGGTGGAAAGTTGTCTTCTAGGACCACTAAGAATTCCTCCAAAATTGCGGAGAAATGTTTCACAATTGAAGTTTGGTTACGAATAATTTTTCTATTCGAGTATATACACACTGACTTACCCCGTGGAAAATGGACGGTCATAGTTTCGCGTAGAATATTAAAATAGGCGGTTACAACAAAAGCTTTATCGGCAGTTATATATTCGCCTAGTAACGCATAAACGATCAGGCTGATGAAGATAGAAAATCGTGTAACAAATAAACTGAGTGATAACACTATAGCTCGCATATAGGACGTGTAGCGAATTGTATTGATTTCTCGCTTTCTAGCCGCAGCTACCAATTTACCGAATGGCTTCTCCCAAGCGTACATCTTTATAACTTGGACTCCTCGAATAATTTCATTCATCAATCGAATCCGTTTGTCACTACGAACCGCAGTTTTTGCTCGAAACGTGGCAGTTTTTTCGCCTATATAAATTTGTAGTGGGATGAAAGCTAAAAGGAATCCGACGCCTGCTAGAGCTGCAATGCCGATCTGAAAAGATATAATACCTAATGACGAAACTTGGCATGGTTGGTATACTCAAATAATTTAACTTACTTGTTGATAGATAATGAAGACTACAACCATCAGTTCGAGTGGTCCAATCCAAAGTTGATGAAGTCCGACGAGGGCATAATCGAATTTGCCGACGTCATTCGAGAGGAGATTGACGATTTTCCCAGTTGTTGTGTTACCCAGTGCTGTTTGGCTCAGTCGAAGTACTTTGCGGTAAATTATACTAGTTAATGCTATCCGTACTTGCATGCCACAATGAAGTTGCGCTAATATGAGTGAATGATAAGTTAAAACGCTTAAGGCACTGCATGCAATAATTGCTCCAGCGTATAGATATGCCTGACTAATGTCGCCTTCATTTCTCATATAATAGTTTAGCAAAGCTCCAAGAAATACCGGCTGAGCAACTCTGAAAACAATATATTTATATATTTTTGTCTGCTTGGCTATATATTTACTCGGCATGTAACTACCTCAATGGAAATTCCAAAAATAAGTAAATGATCCCTATTTTAGCGAAAGCCCATCCAAAAACTCGCAGAGTTGCCTTGAGCAAACTTGGTTTTTGGTTCTGAAAAATTTTCTTGTGTTCCTTTTCCCAAACTTTTGAGATAAGATCTCCTAAATAACCTATTGAAATCATGAAACCAAAAATGAGTAACTAAAATTGATATAAAAGTATAAATACTGTCAACTGACTTGATTTATGTTCATCTAGAGGCTTGTATAGGTCTGATGGTGTTAAGGCACTCTTCCGGCCTTTGAAAAGCAACGGCAACGTATACCTTAGTCAAAAGAAAAATAAATAATTAATCAAAATATACAACGTAATGTGCTTTTGATCAATTTAGTGATAATACTTACATAAAAGTCGTCGATGCTAGTATATTCGATTTAACTTTGGGGTTATCTGGCAGTTTTTCAGTTTTTGATGTTTCCATTTTGAAGCTGTAAAAGGACAGTAAAATATATAACAGATTTAGAGAATAGAATGGGAAACAAGAAAAAAAATATATATATCAAATTCTGTCAAGTATATATCTACAATATCTTTTTAAATATATATTTTTTTACCTCTGTTCCCTACCACTCTCTCCACCACTCTTTCTTCATCGCACAACGCTCGTGCGATCTGTATTCACATTACGCCGCTTCGTCCTTTGTGCCACCCAGACAATGTTTAATAGATCGGTGAAAGGGGCACACAAAAT
This sequence comes from Odontomyia ornata, assembly GCA_963969285.1. NCBI lineage: Eukaryota > Metazoa > Arthropoda > Insecta > Diptera > Stratiomyidae > Odontomyia > Odontomyia ornata. The sequence continues at coordinate 87,795,327 of OZ017738.1, read as the reverse complement.
AACGTGAACTAATCCTTTTCAGGAACATCTAGTCCAAAATCATGATCAGCTCTCAGAGATAAAAAAAATCAATATAATACGACGCGTTCAAAAAAACTCTGAGTAACTGTCTCTACTGTATCTCGCCGATAAGTTCAAAAAAACCCTAAGATACTGAGCTCATAAAAGCAGAACTACAGGTCCACGCTTCAATCAGTGTTCCTTAAATGCTTCCTTAATCTTTTCTCAAATACCAAAAGTGAGTTTGCTTTCTTAACCATTTATGGTAGGTTGTTATATATACGCAGAGCATCATTCGTTGCATCGTTCTTTAGATGATCCGTTCTGGCAAAAGGTATGACGAATTGATACCTTAATTAATGGTACTCATTCCGATCGATTAGTTTTTAAATTATTGTAGATAAACTTAGCTTTCTCCATTCTAATTTGACTAAATTTTGCTAATTGGTAAACCAAACTGATTTGATTAAGCATTGGCAGCTTCAAAATCTTTTTATACGCCTTGGTCAGCAGCCTGGGTCTACTATTTAGATGTTGCTTTGCTGATTGACTCCAAATAAGTACTCCATAATGTAATTTCATCAAGACAAATGCATTTAGAACAAGTTTCTTGATGTGCACTGGAAAAACCTCATATCTTCTTAACAAACCTATTATTGGGACTACTTGCCTCTTTAAACTATTTATGTGTGGCAACCAGGTCATACGATGGTCTATGATAAAACCAAGATATTTCATTTCTAGCACTCTTTGCAATTTTTCGCCGTTTATATTTAGTTCGACATCTATGTCTCGTTTATTCTTTTGCTTAAAAACAATATATTTTGTCCTTGCAGTATTCAATACTAGTTTTTTTTCGATTAACCACTGGTGGAATTTTCCTAGATCCACGTTGATAGTGTTCTCAATGGCACTTTGTCTCGTCCTGCATAAAGTAGAACTGTGTCATCAGCATATAATGTATGATATCCCGTCAGCCCAGATGTATTTAGATTATTTGTGCATAGCAGGAACAAAGTTGGGCCAAGTATTGAGCCTTGAGGAACTTCTGTTTTCGTAGGTGCTCGATCACTCAGGACATTGTTGAGTAACTCTTAAACAACTGCTTAGGACTACCCTGAATACCATAAGATTCAAGTTTACAAACCAAGAGGTCATGATCAACTGTATCAAATCCAAAAAAATCGCGATGACATAATCACCTCTGTCAAGTTCTAGATTTATGAAACGTGTGACAGAATGTAGGGCATCCAAAGTACTCTTATTCTTTTGAAAACGAAACTGATGTTGGCTTACGATAGAGTTTTCAACTAAGAATGATGTCAATCAATTCTTTAGTATTTTTTCAAATATCTTACTAAATTCCGTCAGCAGCGCAATCAAGTGATAGTTATTCGGGTCGAGATGATTACCGCCCTTAAATATAGGAACTATTTTTGCAAGTTTTTCTTCTTCCAGAAATGACCCATTCCTAATATGCACGTTTATAAAATTTGCCATGAGCTCGGCTATGTATTATTTTTCAATCCATTGATTATATTTAAGACTTCCCTTTTATTTGTTTGATGAATGTGAAGAGTGGAATTTATTGAGATATTTGTAGTATTTAAGTTGCTTGCTGAACTGGCAACGATTTCTTTAGTGATTCTTCCACCAATTGTTGAAAAAAAGTTATTTAATGAGTTCGCCGCCTCATGTGGACACGATGTATTAGAGGGCCCATTAGGATTGAGTTGAAAGTTTTGTGATCTTATTATTTTCCATATTTCATGGAGTTGTCAGACGTTGTTTCCATTTTTCTTGAGAAATATGAGAATTTAGCCTCTTTCACCAGTCGTTTCGATTCTTTTTTCACTTGCATACTTGTATATACAAACTTGAAAGCTTGGTTTCCATTGTTCTTCCTGTAGTTCATGTAGGCCTTTCTTTTTCCAATACTTGCATCAATTTCTTTTTTCGGTTTTCAAGTCCGTTGGTGACACCTTTTTCTCAATTGTAGAGCTTTACTTAGCAGCTATGATGATGTTTTTGAGTTCAATACTACTATTTGGTTGCCGCTTCTCCAGTAATTCTCGTATGTTTGATGTAAAAAATTCCTTGTCTAGATATCTGAACGTTTTGTAGGTCGGCTTCTGTTTGTTCAGGGTTTGGTCTTGAATAGCTATTTTTATCACACAGTGATCCAGCTCCAGCCAGTCTTCAAATGTGTATGTCATGTTTTCAGCCACTTTTAGATCATTGGTTATTATATGATCCAGACAGGTATTTGAAACTGGGCGAGTAATTTTATTGTTATTTATGATTACCAATCCATTCAATTCTAGCGTACTCTTATAAATCCTTGATTCTGGCGATTCTATTAGTTTATCAATGTTTTTGTCCGTTACAGTGATTAAATTTTTTTCAGTTGAGAATAATGTATCTAGTACCGTTCAAAAATCTTGCGCATTCATACGATTGGGGTTGTAGTACGTCCCTTATTTTATTTTTTACCTGCATGACATGCTTCAATTATTATAACGTTATATTTATCAGGCGTCACTCTCTTGGTAATAAAATTGATTGTATTTTTTACGTATATTGCTGTGCCTCCACCTCTCTCAGGCCTGCAGGAGAATACCGCATTATATCCTTTTTAGGGTTTCGTAAAATAATTTTACAAAACCCTACTAGTTTCGCGACGTGTCTGTCCGTGTGTCACACCACTTTTTCTCGCCAACTACTTAAGCTAGAAATATCAAATTTTGTATGTAGATGTAAAGTGGTGCTCTCTTCTAAGTTCAACTACAAAAAATTTTATAAAGTATTTAAGGGGGGGTCTACCACCATAGGGGAGCGACGCCCGATAAAAAAAATTGCATCAAAGGTAGCCGATATAGGTATCAAATGAAGGTCTTGATGAGCACTTTTCAAGACAGGTCTCAATTTGATACTTTTTGCTTCGAGGGGTACGCAGGGAGGGGAAATAAACGAAAAATTTGTGCCGCCCCCCTCGCGATTGGACACCTGTGATCCGAAAAGCCTGAAAAAAATTATGGAGGTAGGTGTTTATAAGTTCAACAACAACAAATACCTTACAAGTCGAGATTCGCTCAATTTTGTGAATAATAGTAATTTGAATTTCACATTTTCCCCAATAAAATCGCATTGCTACCCTTAAACTGAACAAAATTCGATATTTACGTAGTCCTACTAAGGTCTCTTAAACTTTGTAGGTTGATGAAAATCGAATGATATACACCGAAGTTATAGCCGTTTGAAATTTCTCCAATTCCGACAACAATAACACATGATTTTAGTATTTTATGGAATTTCCGTCGAATCAGTCACTGCAGTTTTGACTTGATATTCTTGACATTTTGCAATAAGGTCAATAACATTAATATTTTTGATAATTCATGATTTGAGTGATTTTTGTTGGTTTGCAACAAAGTAGCGACCTTTGAAAACAGGAAAACGATGGATTTTCTTTTGAACGTGCAAATCTCTTTGACATATTTCTTGACGTTATCATTGCTGGTGACTGCATTTCTGAAAAGTTGGGTTCAAAACCCTTCTGACATGAGCGTAGGTCTGTTTACCCAACTTGTTTTTTCCTAGAAACCGTACTAAAAATTTTCGTTCGCATCGACATATGACCAAGATTCATAAAACGATTTCGATCACGTATTAAATTATATTTTTAAAGAATATTATACTAATAACGTAACTTTCCATATCTCAGTATTAATTATATCTTTCTATTGAAAGCAATCTGCATGCTCGTATATCCCTATATCTCTTGGAAATTATTAACATTGGTTGAACCCGGTACTCACCCTCTTTTCAACTATTTTATGAAGAAAACTCCTTATTGTAGTCCATTAGTTACTCCACCATGAAGGAATTATCAGTCAACTATCACTTAACTAGGCGCTATCACTTAACCAGGCACTATCACTTAACCGGCTAGTTATCACTCACGTGTAAGTATAGAAAAAACGACCGTTTAACGCAAAATTTTGACAACTACTGCGATCGCGAATTCACCAGATACTGGCAGCCACTTTCAAATTAAGAACCTAAAAACACATTTCAAATCCATTCACACAGATACAACATACACATACATATTTACAACACTTATAGCAACGTGCGGCGGTACAGACACAACAATACATTTTACGAGGTTCCTCAAAAACGACAGTTTCCAGATACTCTGATGTGATGAACTGCAAGCGTAATTTACGTATGTTTGAAGATTTTTCCCCGTTTTCGGAGTTTACCTACGCCTTAAGATCCCTGGTTAATTACCTGAAACCTGGAAATGGACTAACGTATGAAAATGTTTAAATCCGGACTACTCACTCGTATGTATGTGTTTTATTGAATTTTCACAGAGATCAAAGAGCGCGTCAGCAAGAAAATTTAATATGCTATCTTTTCCACCAAGAAGCCTTAAACACAATTGAATAAAGTGCATTAATATCTTTGTGTTACACATTTACATGTTTTAGCACATTTCAAGATTTAGGTAATTAGTTCGGTATCAGCACAGGTATTGAAATTCACTAATTGATAATGGAAACCGGAATGGGACTCCTACAAAAATGTTTTGATTTTATTTGTATTTATATTGTTGAATTTAATATATTAGCCGGTCATTCTTTCAACGTATTGTCATAAGAAAAGTGCAAATTTCCCCGAAAAAATTTTTGAAGTCGGTCTTCAATTTTTCCAAGAGTTTTTTTCGTTGAACATATCGGAAGCAAATTATGTTTTCCTCGTTTTAGTTGGGATTGATGATAAGTTACTGCTACGCACTTTTCAAAACGGAGAAATTGATTTGGCTGCGATTCCATAAATTGTGTTAATATTCCATAAATTTCATTATTATTTAATATTTTTGTGTTATATTTACAAGTCGGTTTTCTTCTTTTTGTTCTAAAAGTTCTTTTATTCCATGATTGTTACTGACAAAATGTACCCTCAGCTAAATAATGAACTGGATTCACGTTGAATATATAATGACTTCCTTCTAAATTATCAACGAAATTTTTCACTTTGCAGTAAAAATTATGAAAAGTTCTGAACTGCTGCACAATTTTTCACAGTAAATTTTTACCTTCAGTTTAGAGTTAAAACAAAGAAACCCTTGAACTGCTGCATGAGTTTCGCGGGAAACTTTTTCTCAAGAACCATTTGAAGTTTTATCAACTGTTTCGAAATTCTCATAAACCTATTATTGAGAAGAAATAATTTCTGTCAGAGTTCATAACAGCGGAGGCCTTACCTATTGCGAGGCTCCGGGCGGCAGGTCTTTGCGAGGCCCTTTGTCCTTTGTGAAAAATGTGTGATGCAAAAGTAGGCCTGGTTGTTTGGTCGTGTTTGACGAGAAATGCTAAAGTTATACAAATAAATAAAATTTGAGTTTAAAAATATTTTAAATTGAAAGATTTACAAAACTAACAAATACAGAGATGATAAATTTTTCCTAAGACTAAAATCTTTAATTAAAGCACAATAATCTAAAGAATGAGCATCATTATTTTCGATTGAAAGAATAGCAAGGGCAGAAAGCCGATCATGTGCCATCGAGTTCCTCAAATATGTTTTAATAATTTTAAGCCTCGTCAGCAAACGCAACTGTAACAGGTGTGGTGGCAATAATTCTCAGGGCTATTTCGAAAGTGGGGTAAACTTCAGTTAATTTTTTTTCTATTATGTATTTCAGCACCGAGATAATGTCATCTGTAATAATTGAGCAGTTACCTAAGCAAACTGCTCGAAAACCAACTTATTCCGGATCCCAATTTCAATTGTAAATTTAAAATAATACTCATCATCGCATCGTTAAAGGCTTTCTTAAGCAACAGCAAGAGATACGATAATCGCAAAGTTCCTTGGACACCACAAACGGAATCAGATTTCCAAATGCGCAAACGTGACCTTGCAACTGCAGCCTTACTCGTCCATCCGGATCACAAGGCAAAACTTCAACTTGTCACTAACGCATCTGCCATTGCTATGGGAGCAGCCTTGGAACAGCTTGATGACGAACACTAGCATCCACTCGGCTTCTTCTCTCGTAAGCTGAGCCCAACGGAAGCTAGATACAGCGCGTATGATCGCGAGCTACTAGCTATTTATGCCGGAATCAAGTTTTTTAAGATACATTCTGCAGGGTCGGCATTTTATTGTCGAGCCAATTGAGACAGTTGGACTTCATCTCTCAGTTTACGACGGAGATAGCCCACATCTCCGGCTCGGAGAATCTGGAAGCCGACACCTCCACAATTAATACGATCAACACGCCATTCATCTCAAACCCAACTCAACTAGCCGAGGCTCAACAAGAAGACTATGAGCTTCGTGTGCTCCTAGACAACAGCAACAATACGGGAATACAACTACGAAAGCTGTCAATCGGTACTGCAACAGTTTACTGCGATAACGAACGGGACATATTCATCCTGATGTTCCACCGAAAATTTGTCAACAGGCTTTTGCTTCAGTTCACGGACTCGATCACCCGAGCGGCAAGGCCACCCTTCACCAGCTGCGTCAAAAGTACGTATCACCCAGCATTCAGAAGGACACGATACGATGGACCCGCAACTGCATCTCCTGTAAACGCTCGAAAATCCAACGACACAACAGGAACCAGCCCATCTCAATAAGCGTACCGAACGAAAGATTCGATCATGTACACATCGACATCGTCATTCTGCCATTTCTGAGTGGGTATCGATACTGTCTTACTATGGTAGACAGGTTTTCACGGTGGCCAGAAGCAGTCCCCATGCAAGGCATGACTGCGGACATAGTCGCCAACGCTTTTTACAACACCTGGGTTGCGCGTCTTGGAACTCCCAACACGTTGACAACCGACCAAGGCGCTCAATTTGAGGGTGCACGTTTTCGAGCCCTTACCAATCTGACCGGAACGAAACGAATTAGAACAACACCCTATCATCCTGCGTCCAATGGGGCGATTGAGCAATGGCACCGAACCTTCAAATCAGCTCTTATGTGCAGTCAACCAACATCCTGGATAGAACTACTTCGAACAGTTCTACTAGAACTGCGAACGTCACTCAAGGAGGACTTAGGAGCTTCACCCGTCGAATTACTTTACGGCGAACAGCTACGTATTCCGGGCGAACTTTTGACAAACGAGGACATTCCAGCCGATCCCACGTTTTTCGTCGAGAAATTTCATGAGCACATGCGACTTCTTCGACCGACACCAACAGCTCACCACATAAAAAGAAGCCTTTTTCAATACAAGGATCTCTACACTTGCACTCATGTCTTCCTGCGAGTCGATGCAGTCAGACAGCCGTTGGAGCAACCCTACACAGGACTACACAAGGTGGTTAAACGAATCAACGATCACGTCTTCATTATCAAGATAGAGAGACAAGATGCGACCGTCTCAACCAAACGACTCAAACCAGCGTATACTACAAAAGATGACAACGAACAACATCATGACATTCCCCTCAGAACGTACAGTCGGACGTCAAAACCAACAACAACTTGACGTCAATTCCGGAAAGGGGGTACTGTGGCGACCAAAAAAACTATTTCCACCACTGAGTGGCACTGAAATCATCTCGAGGAAGTTTGACTTTACTCATCTGGCAACCAATCAGCTAGCAACAAGAAGACTTTTCATCAGCTGTTCTCTTGGGCTTTTGGTCGCGAAGCAGACAAGTTTAGTTTCATTTAACGAACTGTTATATATTTAGATTTTTGGAATACATTTTTATTTACTACATTAGGTGAGTTTAGCGATTGCATTGTGCACGTCTTAATCGTTGGGATTCAACCGGGCAACAGATCTGTTTTGCGTGCTCAGGTCAATTTATGTATGCGTCGATGTGGGAAGGAAGTCGAACGTATGACTAGATTTATGCTACACGCAAAGTCAATCAGACGCTGGCCGTTGTCATTTGTTTCATCGTGGAGGCTATATCCTCCAGTCGTTCTCCGATGAGATAGCTCATTGCCAACTTTAGCGTTCAAATCACCCAGAATTATTTTTGTGTCGTTTGTGGGCAATGAGTCAACTAGTCTTTCTAGGTGATTGTAGAACGTTTCTTCATCCTTTTCTTCAGTCGGGGCGTGAACATTAATCAGCCAGATTTTGCAGAATTTCGCTTTTATACGGATCGCACACAAACGTTCATTGACTGCCTTAAAATCAATAATGTGCGATTTAAACTCCCTATCCACAATGAAGGCCACTTTGAATTCTCGTTTTCCAGTAGGCTTCCCACTTTTGAATATTGTTTTCGATGTCATGTCCTGAATGTCTTTTCCAGTTTAGTTCATTTCCTAGATTGCCAGTATTTTTAATTTATTTTGACTGGCCTGTTGTAAAAGGTCCTTAACAGTGCCAGGGGAATTGAGTGATCTGACATTCCTGGTTGCAATACCATAGTCCTTTTTATGTTTGCGAGGTCGTTGCCATGAGTTTAATCCATTCCGAGGCCCATCTCCAGGTTTCGAAAAATTTTAAGGTTTTCAGGGGAAAGGGAGTTAGCCCGTCGCCCAACCTCCATTCCGGCGGCATGGTTATTTCGTCGATTCCGTTATCGGGCGCGGAAGACTCGCCTTCACCCTCTTACGTCCCCACAAAGGAGGTGTAAGTAGGATTTAGTAGCAGAGATGTAGGTGTATTTACAGTTATTAGCATTTCCCACCATTTAATGTCCCATTATTGGCAAACCAGCAAACCCAATGTGGGACCCGAGAGCATCTACTACCATTTAATTGGGACGTGGAATCATGGAAGCTATTGGTTAGGGAAAAGAGGGTATATCCAAAATATCTTTTTAAATATTTTATGTTGAAAGTTTGACTATACCGTTGTCACAGTAAAAATATTTACCAGAACTATTATAACCCCTCTCTTCTTTGCAAAGAAACATGAAAGAAGCTAGTTAGATCGACTCAAGTTCTCATATATTTTGAAATCATAATGTCGATGCATGCCTATAACATTCACAAACTAACTGATCTAAATTGCGCTCTTTCACGAATGTTTTGACCATTAATGCAAAAAGACTGGCAGGTTAAGCGCGGACTGTTGCCCTCTAATCGCTAATCTACATGAGCTCAGCCCTTATTATTGAGACTTGTCTCACCACTGACGTCATTCCTCCAGAAGCATTCGTATATTTGAACATGAATTGGTATGTTTTTGATCCGGACGGTATTATATATCACATTTATAGACGGGCCATCGATAAGAAGATAAAAACTAGAGATGTGATATCGATGTATTTAAAACATCGATGTTTTTGAAAAAACATGGAAAAAAATTCAAAACATTCGCCGAAGCTCGTCTATTATTGACTTCTTCATAATGTCGGCCAACCTGGTAAATCTCTCCAACAGTTGGAGGAATTTCGAGTGTGGAGTTTTTGGCGCCGAGTCTGACCATCTTCTAGTTGAGCTGACCTTAAGAGTGAAAAAGGGCGTGAAAATTGAGGTTGCAGATCCTCAACTTTTCATTCTGTACAAGCGAATCGGTTGGGCAAAAGTAAGTATTGACCTTGGAAGAAAATTGAAGGGAAGTTCGATCAATGGATAGAATCTTTCTATTCCTGAAATCGATCTTTCTATTCCTGAAATTGATGAGGGTATCACATGTATAAATTCAACCCTGGATACGGTCATCTCAAAGATCTCCATTAAGAAATCTTTGACGAATTATCTTTATCGGGATTGACCAGAAGACATCTTGAAGCTTCAATGCAGATGTATTTGGCTTAGAAAACTACCGCAAGAATCTACCACCGCAATTTAAATATGATCAACTGGGAGTATAAGCGTATTCATCTAGTGATTACGTCTCTATAACGAATGATTTTGAGAATAAACACGGCTTTTGCTAACGAGCGATTTGAACAGGGCCTGGAAAGTATTGTTACATGTCCAAACAATTCTGTGAGCTACTGTCGCAATTATTGTCGCAACTATTAATAGCATCATGGTCAATATTGATTGAAAAGAAGCAACCAAGAAAAGTAAACAAATGTACTCGAACGCACAAGAATGGACCAAGTAGGTCCATGATCAATATCTGAAAGTGACTTCACTGCGGATATTCAAAATTGCTCGAATACTCCAGGTAGTTCTCTTCACAACATTCGCCAGTAAAGGAGAAATGGATTGAATGACTAGAGACCCTTTACAAAGCCGAGCTGAATGAATGGGGGAAACTGCGATAGTTAAAACTGTGATGAGTGTAAAGCGCGAATCGAGGGCGATATTGATCGATAGTGAAGTAAAGGTTTTTCGTGAAGACATTGGAAACATAAACTGATAGGACAAGTGAAAAGCAAACTAAAGCGTGATTTTTAAAATAGTCAAGTTAATTATTGTGCATTCTTAGTAAATAAACTCTTTTAACATACTTAAAAAGACAGTGCGTTTTCACTTTCCCGGCCCATTAAACTTATCGGCCGCGAACCGTAACACGCGACGGTACCAAACCAGGTCCTTGTATGTTTCCCCATGTCAATAGGATAACTGGCAGAAAAGGCAGACCGGGGTCTTCACTTATGATGGATCTATCGCAAAACATTTTGCGAAAGTTCTTCACGGAGAGAAAGCAAGTAAGGACTCATCCGTGATTTCGGTAGTGGGCATTGTATTAACATTTGCTACTTCCCTCAGCAATGGAAATACGCAAAAAACTAGTACTGACGGTTTCGATAGTCGCCCGATTTCGCTGCTTTCAAATATTGAAAAGCTGCTTGAAAGGGTAATACTTAAAGGCATCATACAATTCTCTGCGGGGGAAGAATTGTGCCGGAAAGACAATTTGGCTTCGAAAAAGTCCACTCCACGGTGAATGCCTTGGCCGTGTTCCAAGCTGAATATAAGAAGAAGTTGGTGCAGCAATAAGCTTGTTGTAGCTTGCCTGATCAATGTGGAGAAAGCGTTTGACTCTGCATAGATTAACGGGTTTGCTCTACAAAATGATAAACTTTGGCTTCCGGCCCATATTGTAGAAATTATAGGCAGCAGGACAAAATGCCTTTGCGGTAGCTTGTGGAGCTAGGTTAGACATTGTATTGACTTAGGGGTCCCACAGGGGTTTATATTAGGCCCATTTCTCTTCAACATATCCACCTCTGACGTCCCGGGCGTAAGAGATGAATATAAGCCCGGAATCCAGGTGAACCACTTCGCTGACAACTTGTTAGTATGATTAACTGAACACAGTTTGGGCTTTGCTAGGATGAGACTCCAAAAATATTTTGAATCTCTTATTGCATATTACCAGAAATGGGGAACCAAAGTAAATGCAAAGAAAAGTGAATTAATTGTGCTCAAGGACCCCCACAAAAACTTTAGTCGTCGTGCAAGAGCCACTTGTGACTCCAGGATCAAGTTGAATGGGAAAATGGTGCACTGCTCTAGGCAAACGAAGTACGTGGGGGCAGTTTTCGACAGGAAAGCTATCTTCAGTACTCACATTGATAATATTTTGAAAAAAGTGACATACCTCTTTTTGGGAAACATTCAACAGCGAGCAAGCGAGTCAAGGTTTTGGCCTATAAACCCTTGATTCATCCGATCATCACATGCATATGCGGTGATTATATGGAATGGAGTTCCAATAAAAAAATGGGGCAAGATAGGATTAGTGGAGTGAAAAATCCTTCGGGCTTGCATAGGCCTATACGGATGAGAGGACGGACGGTCTTACCCCAACGGGACGCTGTACCAGGGGGGTGGGAATGGAGTGAATAAAATCGTATGCAGAAAAGCTGGTAGAATCAGGAATCAGGAGAGCCAAGAAACACAAGGCGGGAGTAGTCAGGAGAGCGATGGAAAACCGCTCAATAGAAGCAGCGAATGTGTAGTTTTAAGGTAGTCTTAAGGAAATAATGTAATTAATTTTAAAAAACTCAATTTTTAAAACTGCAATTGTTGGAGCAAATAAATTTTACACCAAACTTCTGTATAAAATCTATTAATGTTTGATGATGTTGTGGAAGTCAACATTTTAAAGTTTTGCTTTACCGAAAAATTAATATTCTAATCTGATTAAAGTAAATTATTAAGGAACTCCGGGAAAAGCCCTGAGGCACAACCCGCATGAATATTGTTAGGTTAAGTTATTTATGAATCGTAAATATGTAAATAGTTAGAAATCACCAAATAAAGATCTTGAACCGATACTAATCAAGTAGTTTGAAGGCCTATTTCGGAAAACCTCATTGAGACCTTTCTCGACATTTCACTCAACTTTTTTTTTTTTTTTTTTTTTTTACCTCCATTCCCTTCCACTCTCTCCATCACACTTTCTTCGTTGCACTACGCTCGTGCGATCTGCACTTCACATTTCGTCGTTTCCTCAGGTGTGCCACCCAGGCAATGTATAACACATCGGTATAAGGGGGCACACAAAAATATGTGAAGTCCTCCGGTTAATCTTGTCTTGTCCATATCGTGATCAGCTCTCAGAGATAAAAAAAAATTATAAATTCGACGCAGTAAAAAAAACTCTGAGTTAAAAGAATAGCTGTCTCTTCAAGCATCTCGACGATAGGGTCAACAATGCCCTAAGATGCTATGTTGAAATTACTGGACTGATATTATAATAATAGTAGGTGTTTCTCGAGGCATCTCGAAGATAGGATCAATAATTGACCTAAGATGCTATGTTGAAAGTTTCTGCACTGAGATTCAATCGTTATTCATTAAATAGTTCCTAAGTCTTTTCTTGAAAACCATAAGAGAATTCGCTTCTTTAACTGATTCTGGAAGATTGTTGTATATACGAAGGGCGTCATTTGTAGCATCGTTCTTCAGGCGATCTGTCCTTGCAAAAGGAATTACAAATTGGTTTGCGTTCCTAGTACTGTATTGATTCTTTTGTGAGACTTTAATAAATGGTGTTTGTGACGACAAGCTGAGATTTAAACTTTTGAAGATAAACTTGGCTTTCTCCATTTTAATGATTTGGTTAAAAGTTAATGCGTTACATGATTGATACACTATGTTTGTTGGTGTGAGCCTTGGGAGATTATGTATATTTTTATACGCCTTGGTTAATATCCTGGAAATTATATTTAGGTGTTGCTTTGAGGACTGACTCCAAATTACCACTCCGTAATGTACTTTTGACAGTACGAAGGCATTCAGAACAAGATGCATGATGTTTTTTGGAAATTCCTCATATCTTCGTAACAATCCAATTATTGGTGCTAATTGCCTCCTTAAGTTATTTATATGCGGGAGCCAGGTCAGACGGTGATCGATAGTAAGGCCAAGATATTTAAGTTCGAGCACTCTTTGCAGCTTTTCACCATTAATTTTTATATCAACATCTATGTATTCCCTGTTCTTTTGCTTAAAGATAATATATTTTGTCTTTGAAATATTCAACGCTAGTTTATTCTCTTTCAACCATAAATTATATGAATTTAGATCCTCGTTGATAGCGTCTCCGATGTCATTTTTATCGCGTCCCGAGTAAAGAAGCACTGTATCATCAGCATATAAAAAGTAATTACCACTTAGCCTGCATGTATTTAAATTATTAGTGTATAGCAGGAACAAGGTTGGGCCAAGTATTGAGCCTTGTGGAACACCTGATTTCATTGGTGCCGGGTCACTCAGAACATTATTAAATGCTGTTTTCTGGAGTCTGCCTTTTAGGTAATTTTGAAATAGTTTATTTGCTGTGCCTTGAACACCATATGCTTCTAGTTTTCGAAGTAAGAGGTCATGATCGACCGTATCAAACGCTTTCCTTAGATCCACAAAAATGGCAACAACATAATCCCCTACATCAAGTCTCTCGTTGATGAATCGCGTTACCGAGAGTAGAGCGTCAAACGTTCCCTTGTTTTTCTGAAAGCCATATTGGCGGGAGTTTAGGATAGAGTTATCTAATATGAAGGATGTTAAGCGAGAGTTAATTACTTTTTCAAATATTTTACTAAATCCCGTCAAGAGTGCAATTGGGCGATAATTATTGGGGTCCGATCGATCTCCTCCTTTGAATATAGGTACAATTTTTGCAAGCTTCCCCTCTTCAGGAAACGTTCCGTTTCTGATATGCTCATTTAAATAATTAGCCACGAGTTCTGCTATTTCATTTTTTACAAGCGCAATTTCCTCCATCGTGATCTGATCAATACCTGGAGCCGTATTTTTCTTCATTGCCTCAATAGTCTTAAGAACTTCGTTTTTATTGGTTGGATGAATATGAAACATGGAATCGGGTGAGATGTTAGCGTGATCTAGCCTACTTGTTGGGACATCACCAAGCTCTTTTGTAATTTTTTCGCCCACAGTTGAGAAAAAGTTGTTCAAGAAAGTTGCTGCTCCATCTGATTGTGATAAAATATTAGGGGTCACTGGAGAAAACTGCGAATCCGGTATTAAAATTCGGGGGGGAGAGTTGTCTTTTACTTCATTTATTATCTTCCATATTTCATGATTGTTATCTGCCGCTGTCTCCAACCTTTTAGCGAAGTAAGAGAATTTAGCTTCCTTCACAAGACGTTTTGATTCCTTTTTCGCTTGTATGTACATGTTTTTTAGCACACGATCTTCCATGTTCCTTCTAAAGCTTATGTACGCCTTTCTTTTTTTAATACTGGCTTCGATTACTCGCTTTGTTATCCATGTCTGCTGGCGGCATCTAAGCTTTTTCTCGACGATGGAGTAACGTTTGGACTCTGTGATCATATTCGTAAGTTCCATTAGGTTTAGGGGACTCCGGACTTCTAATGACCTTTGCAGATGTGATTTGAAGAGTTCTTTGTTCAAGTGTTGGAATGTTTTGTATACAGGTTTTTGTTTTTGTGCGCTTATGCCTTGGATGCTTATTTTGAAGACACGATGATCCAGCTCTGGCCAATCCCCAAATATGAAATTGATTTTTCCCGCAGTTGACTTATCGTTTGTAACGATATGATCGAGGCACGTATGCGAAACAGGACGAGTAATTGTTTCGTTGTTGATGATAACAGCACCATTAGTATCCAGTACATCCTTGTAAAGCCTTGCTTCTGAGGAATCGGTAATTACATCAATGTTTGTGTCAGCTACTGTAAATAAATTATTTTCTGAGGAATATAGGTTGTCGAGTACCGAGCAGAGATCTTGCGCATTCAGACGGTTCGGGTTATAGAAGGTACCGATTTTAATTTTTTTGCCTACGAGGTTTAATTCGATTATTATAATATTATATTTATCAGGTGTATCGCGTTTAATGATGAAGTTTATTTTATCTTTTACAAAAATAGCTGTCGCACCACCTTTTCCAGGTCTGCAGGAGAATACCGAGTTATAACCCTCAATATTAAAATATTTCGATTCCTCAGGATAAATCCATACTTCGTTCAGTATCACCACATCTATCTCAGGATTTTGCTTCAAATAAATCTGCATGTCATTTAGTTTGTGCCGTAAACTTCTTATATTGGCATATAAGAGCGTTAATTTCGTCCCAATTAATCGATTTGCGTTGTTAAAAATCATTTGAACTCGTAGTCAATGCTCCTCCTAGCAATTGTGATCCTTCGCTGGTATTCTGCGCACTCCGTAGAGTCTGCTCTGTGGGAATAATCTACGTTCTTACTATTTCCTGCACAGTTACAGCATTTCTCGCACGAGCTCTTGCAATCCTTCGTTTCGTGCTTTCCTCCACACTTAGCACATGTTTGCTCTCCTTCACATTTTGATGTCTTGTGGTTGTATTTCTGGCACTTATAACACCTCGTTATATTGTAGTCTTCCTTCACAAGGTAAGACCCATAATCAATATTGATGTACCTATTCACCAGTCTTTGGTACATAC